>CM074858.1:49402500-54202500 GCA_037501455.1 Lantana camara
GAGCCACATGTCAAAATATGGGCTAAGCGTATTTTAGCCCCATCATTTTGTCCCCCCCCAAATTCTGTAGCGCTTAATTTAAATATTTTCAAATTTCAAGGGCGACGCTCGTGGGGGAAGATGGCGTGTAGCGAAATCTTCTTCTATGCATGTATTAAATGTTGTCTCTTCAATTGACCGCTCGCGACATCCCGCATTTAATAAGCCCCCCTTAACCGGCATTCCGTGGATTCGACCACGGGGTGTGAGCTAATGAGCATGATGGATGCTTTCCTAGGGTATTACCAAATGTTCATGGCGCCAGAGGACCGCCCCAAAACCTCATTTGTTGTGCATATGAGAGTATATTGCTTCTTAGTCATGCCCTTTGGGCTCAAGAACGCGGGAGTCACATACCAACGCCTCATTAACCGGATGTTTGAGAGAGAAATTGGTGGGTCCATGGAGGTGTACGTGGACGATATGGTTCTCAAGAGAGAGCATCAATCCTCTCATTTGGAAGACCTTGAGCGTGCGTTTGGCATCTTACGCCAGTTCGGCATGAAGTTAAATCCCTCAAAGTGTACATTCGGAGTACGAGGGGGAAAATTCTTGGGCTACATAGTGAGCCAGCGTAGGATTGAGGCAAATCCTGAGAAGATCAAGGCCATCTTGGATATCCCTTCCCCTCGTAACCTCAGGGAAGTGCAAGTGTTAGTAGGGAAGATAATCTCTTTGAATAGATTCATCTCCCGCTCGGCGGATAGAAATCTCCCATTTTTCAAAATCCTACGCAACGCTCGGAATTTCTCCTGGACTGAGGAGCGCAAAAAAGCGTTACAGGACATGAAAGCCAACCTCTCGAGCGCCCCGCTCCTAACAAAGCCTATGGGGGGTGAGCACTTGTTCGTATATCTATCTGTTTTGGCTGAGGCTACAAGCGCGGTATTGGTGGCCATACGCAAGCGTAAACATCTACCTGTCTATTACTTGAGTAAGACGTTACAGGGCACTGAAAAGAGATATCTGGAAATTGAAAAGTTTGTATTCGCCCTCATCAATGCATCACGAAGGCTGAGACCCTATTTTCAAGCGCATTCGATCATGGTGCTTACGGATCAGCCCTTAAGGCAAGTTTTGTCCAAGCCTGACGTTTCTGGAAGACTGATCAAGTCGGCCATTGATTTGAGCCAATTTAACATAAATTTCGAGCCGAGGATGGCTATACAAGCGTAAGCGGTCGCAGGCTTATTGGTGGAGCGTTTCAGGTTGGAACCCACCGTGCCATTAGATAACGGTTTATGGGTACTGCACACCGATGGTTCCTCGACCTCACCAGGGGAAGGAGCAGGGGTAACCCTTAGAGACCCCAATGGAATTGAGATAGACTTTGCAATCAGGCTGGACTTCCAAGTCACAAACAATGAGGCCGAGTATGAAGCTCTTGTTCAAGGGTTAGAGATTGATTTGCAGAATAGAGCATCCAGGATCACGGCCTATATGGATTCACAACTGATTGCAAGTCAGATTGAAGGAACTTATGAGGCTCTTGAAACCACCATGGTACAGTAGTTGGAGAAAGTCAAGGAAGTCATCAGGAATTTCAAAGAGTTCCATCTCCTACAGGTCCCACAAGCGGAAAATGAGCGAGCCGACAAGCTCTCCAAGTTTGCTTCCACCCTCGAAGGGTCTTGTGAACATTCCGTTACGTTCCTAAGAACGGAGGAACCTTTGATAAGAGAGAAAGCACCGAGCCGAGCGGTGCCCATGATCGACCCCAATGAGCTATGTTGGCTCGATGACATCATCAGATTCCTTAGGGATGGTACTTACCCTACAAACAAAGTGGAGGCATGGAAAATTAAGAATAAGGCCCCTCGCTTCTCTCTAGAGAACGAATCTGAACTTTTCAAGAAGTCCTTCCAGGGCCCACCAATGAGATGCCTGGGGCCCTTGCAACCCAAGGAGACCCTCAATCACGTTCACAGAGGGAGTTGTGTGAATCACTCTAGGGGGGCGCATTCTTGCCAAAAAGATATTGAGAAGTGGATTCTATTGGCCCACAATCCTTCAGGATGCCATTGCGTTCTCCCATAAATGTCCTAAGTGCTAATTTCACTCCAACCTTCCTCAATTGCCAGTTGCTCAGATGGTCCCTATAGATGTCTCATGGCCCTTTGACCAATGGGGCATTGACATTGTAGGTCCCTTGCCCATGGTGGTTGGGCAGAAGAAATTCGTAATATTCGCCGTCGATTACTTCACTAAGTGGGCCGAGGCGGAGGCTGTAGCAAAAATCACTTTCGGGGTGGTAAGAGACTTCATATGGAAAAATAGTATCTGCAGGTATGGCATTCCGAGAGTACTCATTTCAGATAACGGCTCCCAGTTCATAGCGGCAGATACTAGGGAATGGTGCTCAGAATTAGGTATTGACCAACGCTTCACTTCCGTAGGCTACCCTCAGGCAAATGGTCAGGCTGAAGTAACAAACAGGTCATTCTGCAACACTTAAAAACTATACTTAAAAGCAGGAAGAGTGAGTGGGGTGAAGAGTTACAAGGGGCTTTATGGGCTTACCGGACGACCCCGCAAGCGGCCACCGGTGAAACCCCTTACTTGCTTGTTTACTGCTCAGAAGCAATGGTACCAACGGAAATTGTATAAGAATTCGCTCGAGTGGCATATTTTGAGCCTGGAACTAACGCAAAAAACCGAGCGCTCGAATTGGATCTTTTGGAAGAAAAAAGAGACAAGGCCTAGGCATGTATTCATGAATACAAGGCGTCAGTCACTCGACAGTACAACAATCGAGTCAAGGAGAGAACCTTCCAAGTGGGAGACTTAGTCTTAAAGAATGTTGATGTTTCAAAGCAAATGGGTAAGTTGGACCCCAACTGGAGGGCCCAGTAAAAGTTATACAAGTCAGAACTAACAACACCTACGCGCTTGAGACACTCCAGGGCGAGCATCTTCCGCGCCCATGGAATGCATGCAACCTTAGACGGTTTTATGTTTAAATCTTGAAAGCTTTGTAACCTTAGATGCACTTGAGACACTTCTGGGCTCTATGTACCTCTTATTTACAAGCGCTATATATCGGAATGATTTTGCTTTATTAAAGAGTTTTATGTTCTTGATTATAACCAGTAATTCCCCTTTAAACCCTGGGTGAAAGCCGCGCAGACCCAGAGCGCAAGAATCTCACTTGGCCAAGGGTCAAACGTTGCGCTTATGTAGTGCTTTACTCCACAAAATAGTTCGCCCTCATCGGCAAGCCTGATAACGATCCTGACAAACCCAAGAGTAGGAGGCAAGGCTAACTGGATCACCTCTAGATCACGCTCGACTCCATGACGTACCTAGTTGGGTTTTCGCTTCCAGCTCACGTTGGTATTTCGCTTCCACAGGGACATCCCAGTAGGCCAGGGTTGCTTGACAAAATAAGCAACCATTGCTCGAAAAAGGGATTCCCCACGCATCTTGACCAAATGCCAAAGAATAACCAGGGAGCCCTCGAATGAGGCCCTCTGCATTCAAAGTCACCAAGGAAAGTGATCAATCACATCCTGCAATTGTGAGAAACTTTTACACAAGTTTCTGAAGGACTGGACAACAAGCACCCTCGATGTGTGACCCTCGCGTCCATAGTGCGACTAAAGAACTTTTTGGTAAACATTAGTCAAGGCTAGACAAAGGGGGCCCTCAGAGCGAGAATATCACACTTACAAGGGCGGTCATCTAGCGTGCGGCCAAGAAGCTGTTGGAGAAGTGTCTACTAAGTCTTAACCAGGAAACCCTCGAAACGGGACCCTTGCCCTCATCAAAGACTTAGTGCAATCACTACAATACTTAGACAAATTTTCACAAGTCTTAAACCAGGGCACTCTCAGAATGAGACCCTCATATTGTCAAAAGACTTAGCAAAAATTTGCCAATTGTATATATTGTATTTACTTAGCTTTTTTTGTTCAATTCTTACTAACAAGAATATGATAAAACAAGCTCACAAGTAAAGTACATAGGATAGAATAATGCAACCAAGGGAAGTTTTCATTCATTCTATAAAAAAGAGCGGACGCTCAGTACTACAAAAACAGAGGCAGTTTGGCCCATGGAATTCACTCAAAAATAGAAAAACTTACAAGTATGGAAAGATAACATTCTTGAAAGGGGATCAACCTAGGCATCTTGGGTGGGGCCATCCTCCAAATCAACCACCTCGTGTGGGCTTGGGCAGTTGGCTCAGGGGCTTGTGGAACCATAGCATTGGGAGCCGGGGTGCTTGGGGGCACAGTGGCCTCAACCATCGGAGCGGGAGTATTTTCACTGGCCAGAGCAGGAGTGTCTTCAACAATTGGCGCTTGGGGCACATTTTCCTGAGAACCCTCGGGGAAGGTTGTAGCATCATTAGCCCCCTCAATAGGCTCATTGAGTGGCCTTTCCTCTGCTTGGCTGGCCGCCATGAATTCATCCTGAAGGAGCTCAACCAGGTAGTTGTACTCCGGCTAGTTAATGTTGGCCTCAGGATCCACTCCATCCTCCTCTGGGATTTGGCAGCACTCGTCAAACCTTAGCCCCATATCGGTACGCCCTCACGAGGAACCCTCCGCCATGCCTAAGTGGATCATCTACTCAATGGCCAAGTTGAAGGCGTTTTGAGACTCATCATAGCAGTGGAGTGATGTAGCGAATCCGGAGGCCTTAGAATGGCAGAACTTGATAATCGCCTCTTTATTTGCCCTCCCAAGGCGCTCGGGGAGCGATCGCTGAAACTCCTCTTCATAAGCGCTACGGGGCAGCATCCGTGTACTTTTGCTTGGCCTCATTGAACTTACGGATCCACTCTTTTGTCTTTGATATCAGCTTCTTGTGGGCCTCGGAAATAGTGGTGTGGTCCTAACGGTACTTCTTCCGTGAGGCTTCCGATTTTTTCCAGTCCTCCTATAATTTCTTCAACTCCTCCTGCATCTTGGCATGCTCAGTTTGGAGGGAGAGAAATTTGGCCTTCACCACATCCAATTCTTCTTGGATCTGAGCGGGGTCGTTCGAGCGTGCCATCTTCTTGTATTTTGCCTTGCGATCGCAGTACACAGTGGCGTGCCTCTGGAGGTTCCTGACCCTCGGTAACACTTGCTGCATTTTCACAAGGAAGAAAGAAATTCCTTAACTTTTTGAAGTAAACATATGAAAAAGAAGAAAAGGGTGAAGGGTCTTATGGAGATGACGGCATGGACAAGAACCCCTGCCACCTTCTCTGTGCTCTGGTCAAATAGCGCTCGGTGATCCCCGAAAAATTGGACCCTTTCGTAAAGTCCATAGGTGATAGTCCATGTGGGGACGCAGTCGGCTAGCAGGGTAGGGACGCCCTCAGGAGCGCGGTTGAAATGCCTATCTCCGGCATGCTCGAAATTCCAAAGTTGGTACTCCTTAGAGAACGACGAATCTCCCTCGCCCCGGTCGCCCTCGACCACCTTACCCTTGCCTTTGCCTAAGATGTGGATAGCGTCAGGCATTCTCTTCCTCTTTCTCGAGGCTTGGACTTGGCCTTCTTGGGGTTCGCTTATCACCATGCTTGAAGTTGGTCTTCATTAATTTTCTCGAGGATGGGCAGGCCTTTGATCGGATCCGCTCGTCGGCCTCGCGATGATGCGCATCTCTGGAGCAGGTGCTCGGTTGTCTCCATGCCCACGCCCGGCCGTACTTGTGCTGGAGCTTGTCCCCTGATGGCCTCCCCGACCATCTCCTCTTCCTGCCCCTCGACCCTGAGGATTTGGGGGTTGTTGCGGTTGTTGGTGTTGCTGTTGGTTGCGAGCGTTGATCATGTTCGCAACATTCCTTATATTTCCTCTCCGTGCCATCAGGATGCTCGTACCTGAAATGAGGGTAACGAGGGTCAAGTTTTCCATACAAAAGCCCACAAAGTACAAGAATAAAGTTAGCGACCCTATCTAAAGTTAGTTCCATAGGATCTAACCATCTCTCTCCGGATTTCGAGCAGGAGGGTTTTGGGTCATTTCTGGGTCATTCATGAGCCCACATAAGAACATGACCTCCTCGTCATCTATCAACTCGTTGGCCTGAATAAGCCACTTGGTATTCCTAAGCTCGAGTGCCAGGTTCTTAGCCAAGTCTATGGAGAACGAGGTATCTAGATGGGATCTGACAAGGGGCCCGTCCCCATGGTTTACCCACTCTCGTGGTATGCCAAAGTCCTCATCATCCAAGGCCCTCACAAAGAAAAACTTGTCCTTCTAGTTAATCCGTACGATGTCGAGGGCGCATCTATCCATCTCATATTTCCATTAGCTTAAACATAGTAGAAGCCAGCCTGAGGTAACGAGCGTGGCGGGCGAACCACTTGGAAAAGGTTATTGATATTATGGATGGAGGGCTCATTCCCGGTACACTTCATCAAGATTCCAAAGGAGGTTATGAGGGCTATTCCATTGGGTACTATCTGAGAAGGACTAAGGTTTAAGAGGTTTAGTATGTTGGCAACGGGAATGGAGATAGGGAACCTTAGCACCCCAAATGTTACGGCATCTATATAGACCACCATTTGCCTAGGGGTGGGGGGGACGGTTAGCTCTGTCGTACGGCTCAGGGACTCTATAACGCTCATCCTAGTAGCGGGGGGCCCTCATTGAAACCAACTCTCCGAGGGTTAAAGTGCTGGGGGTCTCATCCGGTGTCCTCTCGGTTGCTTGCATGCCCGAGCCCTCACCCTCGTTGGCTTTCTTCTTCCCTCTCATTTTACGCTTTGCAGGGGGCTCTTCTGAAGGATTAACCTCTCCCCCTCCTTCCTGAGTAGGGGCTAAAACGGCCACCGTTACAGTATGACGGTGGGGATGAGTGGCACTCTCCGTCAGCGGCAAAATCTCCCCCTGCCTCTCTGCCTCTATCACGAAGTCCATCTCTTCAAAGAGATGTTCAACACCTCCGGGACCCCTCTCCCCCATAGCAGAAACTACTTCGTCCAATTCCTCATCCCTAGGAGAATCAGGGTGAGATGAACTCTGGCTGGCCATTTCCTCAACTTCACGGGCAAATTCTTCAACGTGATTTCCAGACATGGTTTTTGGGAGTTTAAAGGAAATATGGAGAATTTTGGAGATATGCAGATTTTGGAAGCAAAGGGAATTCTGGGAAAGATTAATCCTAAAAATACTAGGGTAAGCAAGTCGGAAAGTCAGAAGGACCGACAGATTACCTAGAGTTCTCGAAAAAACCTAAAAGTGGATTGGAATTCTT
Source organism: Lantana camara (assembly GCA_037501455.1). Taxonomy (NCBI): domain Eukaryota; kingdom Viridiplantae; phylum Streptophyta; class Magnoliopsida; order Lamiales; family Verbenaceae; genus Lantana; species Lantana camara. Next base: position 49,409,734 of record CM074858.1, read on the forward strand.
TGCAAGTTGCTGGAGGAGGTTTTCTTTCTACAAAAGATGGCTATGGAGTTCTGTTCGCGTAAAAGATGAGTGAGATATGGGATCCCCAATTTATAGGAAAGAAGTTATACGGTTTTGGGCATTGATTTCAAAAGCAATCATTTCCCGCCTGGAGAATCGGCCACTTTTGTGAAACGTCGCGCACTTCCCAATGATCACATGCCTTTTCCCGGAAAGTCACACCCACTCTCCCATCAGCATTAAATGCAGGATGTCGTGAGCGGTCAACTGAAGAGACAACCTTTAATGCATGCACAGTAGAAGATTTAGCTACACACCATCTCCCCCCCACGAGCGTCGCCCTCGAAATTTAAAAAGATTTAAATTCTACAGCCCTTATCGCTAAAGGTTATAGAATTAGGGGGGCAAAATGATGGGGCCAAAATACGCTTAGCCTACGTTTTGACACGTGGCTCCACCAGTGAATGACGCGTGGCCTCTCATTCCCCAAATAGGCTTCCTCCGAGCGTCATCCGCCCTCTGTTTCTAAGACCCCCAAGTGACACGTGTCATCGTCATCGCGAGACATGTGGCCGTCGCCGCCGCTCACCAATGGACACCCACCATGCCATCATGCATGTACCCATTTCCCCAAAAGGAATTCATCCTCGAGTACTCTCTCCCCTCGGGTGAGCTCCTGCATGTAAACAAACCAAGGGACCAAGATTCCCCTCATCATACCGCCTTGGCACGGATCCCCACTTGGATCCACAAGCCCATCAGGCTCATGGTTGACACGAGCGTGCTCCCGGTCCTCGTTACCAACCCAAAACTGCTCTCTGACACCCCGTACACACCCGTGCACCTGCCACTGTTGTCCGCACCACCTTTTTCACCAGCTTTTGCAAGAGATTCCTCCTAGGTTTCTCCTCGTTACTCCACGTGTTATGGCGACATTAGGGCATGACCACAAGGGGTAAATTACCAAAGGGTCCCTAGCCCTCAACTATAAATAGGAGTCTTCATCTCCATCTCTGTAAGCGATCTTCACTGACAAACTTTTCAATTACTTTGCTTTCTCTTTCTGATCATCATCTGACTTGCCCGTCGAAGAGCTAAACTGGGAATCACCCCCAGTTCCCCCAGCTTAGTCATCAGACTTCTCTTTCTTTGGTGTTTGTCCTAGCAGGTTGAGCCCCTAGCTTTTCCGGCGAGTCTTCCGAAAGACTTTTCCTTAGTTTCCTGACATCAAACAAATTCGAAAGTGTTGGAGATTGTACACCTGAAATCAAACCCATCATTTTTAAAATGATGGGGCCCAAATATGCTTAGCCCACGTTTTGACACGTGGCTCCACCAGTTTCGCAGCCGCCTTTTCTCTGGATTGAGAAGAACAGATTAATTGGCCTACAGCAGATAACTCGGCCAAAAATTTCCTCGAAGAATCACATAAAATAATAAAAAAACTAACTAAACTTCCATACGGAAGGGACAAAACTTCCATACGGAAGAGATAAAACTTCCATTTGGAAGACTTGAAAGAAAACATAACGTAAAAGAAAGAATGACGCAAACCGTCTATTACAGCGGATTTCGATGGAACAAATCTGAGAAGTTGACGGTAGAATAGAATTGAGTCAGTCCGGCGGTGGAGCAAAGAGAATTCTTCACCGCCGGATCGAAACTTCAATTGATAACTTTGTCTTGAATATGAATCACATAAAATAGAGTTTCAGCTTTGGAGAGAGTTTGAGAGGTTTTGGGCCACTTTAATAATGCACAATACAATAATACTCATTTTCCCAACAATGCATTAGATATTTGAATAATTAAATCATAACAAACACAATTCTAGTTAATGAAAACGAAAGAATAGCTGCTAAGAATCATCACACAGAAAGGGGTGCAGCCCAGCAGCTTTGGCGGTAGCAGGGCAGCTGTAGGGGGAACGCAAATTCTGGCAAACCACAAGGCAACAACTCCAACACCTCCTCTAATTATCATACAACTCATACACACACATTATACAACAAATTGGGATAATATAACACAAACCGACATTCATAGTTCATCAAATTTTCCTCCATGAAAGTATACGTAAGAAAACTCCAAAATCCAAGCTGTCCTACTGCACCATTTTACATATTCTTCACATAATTCACATTTTCAGACACATATTTCATTTACAACAAATTGGGAGCAAGATTATTCATAAATCCCTAATTGAATACACACATATATATATATGAAAAGGGAAAAGAAAATGGAGCTCACAAGAAGAAGAGAGGGGGAGGAGAGTGATGAATGGCTAAGCTCCAGGGCAGGGATGGCTCCGACGATGGTGAGGGTCGGGGAAGCAACTGTCGGCTGCCTCATTTCTTGCCTTACCTTTCTTTGGGTGTATGAGATAGTGAATCGAAAGTTGAAGGAGGGAGAGAACAAGAGATTGAGAGAGAAGAGAGCAGCTCGGCGGGGGTGGCGTGTCGCCGGAGAAGATGACCTGCGCAAACGGTTCGGCATAGAGGAGAAAGCGGTGGCATAGCAGCCAGTTCATGAAGAAATGGGGGAAATCAAATGAAGATGGGAGCAAGGATTTCGGGGTTGATAGAGGCTCCAAATCTAAAAATTGCAAATAAGCCCCACTAAAAATAAAGTATTTCAAATTTACCGACGAATTACTGACGGGATTTCCGTCGGAAATTTTCCTAATTTTTTTTTGATATTTACTGATGGATTACCGACGGATTAATTTAAAAGGATAAAATTTACCGATGGAAGTTCCGTCGGTATGTTTTAGAATATTCTAAAATATATCGTTAAAATTGACCGACGAATTACCGACGGGATTTTCGTCGGAAAGATTCCACAATTTTATTTTGATATTTATGGACGGATTACTGACGGAATTTCTGTCGAAAAATTTCCCCAATTTTATTTTTACATTTACCGACGAAAATTCCATCGGAAATGTTTTTCTTTTCTTTTTTTAATTTTTAGCTAAGCCCATCGAAAAACCGTCGGTATCCCGTGGAAAGAATGATGATTTTCCGACGGATTTTTTTCTGTCAAAAATTTCCGTCGAAAAATCGTAGATTTCTTGTAGTGTGCTCTGAACAACTTAGTTTAAGACGAGCACGAATCTCTTCGATCCTTCTTCGCTCGCTTCAACAAAGAGGTGCTCTTGGTAGAAAGGCCCTCAATGGATTTCCTGATCCACGTGCTCTTCAAGGCTTGCAATCATAAGCAGTATGTATGCAAGAAGTTTGTAGATTCCATTGTGAAGAAGCGACCCGTGTCCCTCATGGCGATGAGGGAGATCGCCGAGCCATATTTCGTGCTCGAGGACATGTACGGGCCCAATGCTCGCAGGCATTCCAGCCCTCATAAAAGCGAACGGGGGTGAGAGCAGCCTCACAAGGAGCATCGCAAATCGCCACCTCCCCCCCCGTAGGTTTGAGCGTATTCCCCTTAACAGGCCCAATTCGGAGGTTTACGCTTTTTCTGACAAAAAGCTCTTCAAGAGGCCCCAGAAAATGAAACAAACCGAGGCACTGAGGCGCTCAAGCAAGTATTGTGGATTTCACAAGTAGAAAGGGCACGACACAAATGAATGTCGCCAACTGGAAAGTGAAATTCAGAGACTCGTCGCTGGGGGGCATCTGAAAGAGTTCGTGCGAGTATTGGAGCGCTTTGATGAGCGCTGTAATGAGAGATCCAGGGAAAGGAGAAGACGCCCGTCGCGCTCGAGGAGCCCACGAGGGCGAGGAGACCTCGAGAACAGCGCTCGAGGCAAGCAAAAGATGTCGGAACAGGAGAATACCCCCTTCGTGGTCAACAACATGATCGTTGGAGGTTCATCTGGTGGAGATTCTAACGCTTCCCGCCACCGATATGTTACGAGCTACGATCAACGCCCCTCGGTACCCAAGCAAGTCTATGCTATCAAAGAAACGAGTGACCACCGCTCTAAGGAGAATGAAGCTACTGGATTTAGTGAAAATGAGAAAGCACTACCCCGAATTGTTTGAAGGATCAGAAGTGGAATCTAGGGACCAGATTCATTTAAGGGGGGGAGAGTGTAACACCCCAAATTCTAAACAGAAAGAAAACAGGTAATTTAATCAAGATACCGAGACACGTCTAGAAATTGATTAGATGATTTATGCCTTTAGGAATTTTTATATGTAAAATACTATGATAATTTAAGTAAATTTTCCCATGTTATCATGTGGGCTTAACTAAATTCTCTTACCTCTAATGTGCATATATATTATGTTTTCATTAATTAATTATAATATTAATAATGATTGCTATAGATATTATAATACATGGTTATAGATATCATAATATTAATAATGATTATTGTGGATATTGGTATTACTGTTGGAGCATATAATACCTAGTGATGTACATCAGACCTTATAACTAATTAAGTGTTGATATTACCAATATAAAATTAAAGGTTTTGTCCGGACATAGGTAGAATTAATTGTCACTAGGTCCACGTGCATGGTAGTGCATTACAATTTGTGAGAATAGCTTTGTCATACCCAGTTAATGTTTGCATGCATTCCACTTGTTTTAAAAATAAGAACTTATTTATCAATTAAATCATTAAATATATCTTTAGTGTACAACTAGCAACTTTTACTCAGTTAATCAACACCTAGCATTTTCCTTCACATGCATTAGCCACGTCTCCATCCACCATCAATATTTTATTTTGTCTCAAGCCTAAGAGATTGAATATTAAATAAAACATATGTTATAAAATAATATTCTTATTTTAATCAAATCTGAATCTCACTTATACAATTTATCTTTCCTAATTCTAACATTATGTCTACTTTTGAAAATACTTAGAAATAGTAGAAAAAGACTTTTCATAGTTAAACCTCGATCTTCAACCAAGTTTGATCAAAGTTCTAACAAACTAGTACAACATGTTGGAATTCGTCAACCCTAACGCAGCGTAAATTAAAATTTTAGGGATTATAAAAAAACATTTTATCGGAATTCCAAACAAGATCACCTTTGATTCAAGATTTACGATTTAAACAAAAGAAGAATCAAATACCTCTTTCGCTTCCAATTGATGACGATGACAAGAAGGTTTTCCAAAACCTACCCGCTTCTCTTCTATCCGATCTTCTTCCAAGAATCCCACGCGGAATTCCTCTAAGGTAGTCCACGACCCGTAATTGAACAACTATTCAATTAGCACACTAGAACACTAATTAGATATTGATTATCTAATAGCATTCTCACTATAGTATTGAGAGATGAGAGAGAAGAGAGACTTGGAGAGAAAGCAGAAAAGAAGAAAACAACAATGTTATAATTTCTTCTCACAAATCTTCTTATATGCTTAGCCCTAGGTCAAAAACCCTATGGGCTAATTAATATGATGGGCTTCAATTAAATTACTACTAATTAAATTAAAAGACCCAACATAAATTTAATTAGTAGACTTAATTTAATTACATAAATTAAATCAAAAGTCGAATGTCTAATTAAATTGATGGACTTAAAAATTTTATTACTCCTAATTAAATTTCAAGCCCAAATTAATTTAAATATACTTATTTAAATTAATGTTAACTCTTTAACATTCATTCTCAATAACTTAACAATTAAGCATAAATTAATTAATACAATTATTAATTAATTACTCTCTCATATAATAAATTAAACTTTTTTAATTTATCGATCAATCTCTATTAATCTTTAGATAATCACGTTGTTTAATTCGAGTCATTGTGTGACCCCTTAGGTTCACCAATGAATATCAGTAGGCCCACATTCTTAATGTGGCATTTTAGATAACAATTTATCTTATTGATTCAATTGAACCCTTTCAACTAATCACTGTTTAATTAAAACTCCTTTTAATTAATCAGTACCTACAGATCATGATCGATGTCTAGTGACAAGCTCATGACCACCCATCCAATAGGTTAAGATTGTGATGTGAACCTTTCAGTCTCATGGATACCGTGAGATAAGATCCTTCTATCGCCTAATCCCCGATTAGGACCTAGGGCATGGGAATGATAGAACCCTACCTTGCACAAGAATTTAAGTGGAATGTACTACAATAGAATCCATGGGTGATTCACTCATTCTTCTTGACGGCGATAGATTCTATGTTGGCATCTCATATGCCCCCACACATGATTCGAACAATACCAACATACAACCATAACGAGATTCATGGAACCCATGAATCTCTAGGTGTATATCAAACATTGCCCTTGTCATGTATAGAGCATCAATGGAACCTCAAGTCTAAGGACCATTTAGACACTACCATAACTAGGGAACCAACCTCATCATTAAGGCATAAAAGCCTTACCCCATTGAGGTGTTCCTGTCGGGATCCTCAGTGTACTTGTTCCCTAACAAGCACCCCCATACGCGTGTGGATGTCTCTATATTCAATACTTACGAAACAAAGTAACCTTTCTTAAGGGCACGTCGTATGAGCAAGTCTCAAATGAGTCAAGTCAACATCCCCGTGCTTATGAGACTCTTTGACTTGGTTGATTTATGTCACGCCATAGACACTTGTTTCATAACCTCCATCCCTATACGAGGTCAAGTCCCATAGCTTAATGTAACCTTGGGGTTTCATCCATACAAAAACAGTTATAATATGCAATTAATAAACTTGAATGAGATATGATAAATTGACCACATAGAATTAAACGACCATGAAACGTTACATTTATTATTTCATTAATGTCACAAATTGCTGCTAATAAGAGTAGTTTACAAAAAGAGGCCTAAACTATTTGGCTCTTCTAGGGCACTACTCTAACAATCTCCCACTTGCCCTCAGAGCCAATTGCCCATAGCCTTAAGGCCTATCTCCTGGAGATGTCCTTCAAAGATCTTTTGGCTAAGAGGTTTAGTAAGAGGGTCTGCTACGTTTTCTGTCGAGGGTACATGTTCCACAATAACGTCGCCTCTTTCTACGATTTCTCTAATTAGATAAAATCTTCTTAGGATGTGCTTTGACCGTTGATGAGCTCTTGGTTCCTTTGATTGTTTAATCGCTCTGTTATTGTCGTAGAAGATAACGGCCAGGTTAGCAATGCTAGGTACTACATCCAACTCTTGGATGAAATTTTTCATCCACACACCTTCTTTCGCTGCCTCTGATGCAGCTATATACTCCGCTTCACTGGTGGAGTCGGCAGTAGTTTCCTGTTTGGAACTTTTCCAACTTACTACACCACCATTTAACCAGAATATGAAACCGGACGTGGATTTAAAGTTGTCTACATCCGACCGGAAGCTTGAGTCGGTGTATCCTTCTAATTTTAGTTCTCCCTTTCCGTCGTATACAGGAAATAAATCCGTATTCCTCTTCAAGTAATTAAGGATGGATTTCATGGCAGACCAGTGACTCTCACCAAAGTTTGATTGAAATCGACTTGTAACGCTCAAAGCGTATGCGACATCAGGTCTAGTACATAACATGACATACATTATGCTCCGTATTGCAGATGCATAGGGTATACGAGACATCCTATGTAACACCCCCAGAGCGAAGGGTGCCACATCCCCCGCACTAAGGTCCAACACGAGTAACGAAATGGAAGTTCGCACCCGTATCAAACCATAGCGAACGGGAGACACACAAAACTCACACCCTCGCTAGGCGGCCTAGACCCTCAAGAACTGCGAGAATTAAAATCAGAGTAGCGGAAGCAATTCATATACCAAACATGATTCCCAAGATCACATATATACATCAAAATGGGGAAGGGTCAAGTATTCCAATCAACAAGCTAGCTTATATACAAATGTACAATGACATCACGGCCAAAATAACATAAGTGTACCGAATACATAATCTTAAAATACATAAGCAAAAGAAGAGGAAATCCACTACGATGCATGAAGACTCAAGCTATACCACAAGTAAACCCAAAAGACACTTGCCGCCTAGCTTGACTAGGGAGAACCTGCAAACTCAAAAGAAAGGGAAAAGGGGAAAAACAACAACAAGGGTTAGTCCTAGCGACTAGTGAGGGGGCTAACTCACGCACCCGATATATATGTATATAGAGCACAACATTTAATCAAAACGGAAGAATCCTTGAACCGAGAGTGGTTTTTGCAAGCCAAATTAATTCCCCGTGATATAGATATACATAGGTTAAAGCAAAGGAAAAAGGCCAAAAGCCAAACTCCAACTTTTAGGTAAATTAAGAATCGACTCTCGTTCCATAGATCATACGGAGCTAAACCAACTCGGTGAGTACGAGTCATACACATCCCAACTTCCATATACGAAAATCAAAGCAAAACAAAACAAATTAGAATCCATCCCCAACACCGGTTGATAGAAGGGTTGATCGGCCATAACTATCCACATACACAGACGAGACAAGGTTTAATTACTACCTTGAAACCTTCGGCGGTTGCCTCCACCGGCTCAAGAGAAATACCCTTCCTCAACCTCCCAAGGTTGGGCGAGACTCTCAAATGGAGGTGTTGATGGAAGAGCTCGGCGACCCCTCGGTCGTCCCGAGATTACCATACCACACTCCGGGGCCCAAACATATCACGAAAGTCACACAAACATATCTCAAAGCTTATCTTTCAAAGCCACATCTCGCTTACACACACACACTTACGAAAGACTAAACTTTTCAAACAAAAGCAAAATAGCTTATATACTTATACAAAACGTTTGAAACTCTTATAACAAATGGGGCAAATCCCGCAACATAAGTATCATACATTTATTTACCATATATTATACGTATCAACATGCGAGGCCTCAAATCAAGTAGGGTTATAGGTCGAATAACTAAAAGAACAAAACCTCACCTTGTCAACGAACGAAGTGGAGACAAAAGTGTGACAACCGGACACCTACGGTGCAAGCTCGTCCTCTACAGGGAGATCCTTTGAACAAGACAAACAACAAGGAAAACTCTTAGACTCAATATGAACCACATTGACGCTCGGTACATGCGTATGTATGTTTATGATGCAAATGATATGAAATGAATCCACATCTAGATCATTTACAAGTATTCAATGCATAAACGGTCATATATCATAAACGAGGAGATAAAACAAAGCACAAATTCATAACATAAGGCTTAACACAAAATATAACAAGTTGGTCATGCATACACACCAAAACGAGGCAAGAAGGAACAACAAGAAACAATGGAAAGGAAACAAAACCAAGCAAAGACGGACGGAAAACTAGAGTTCCTAGGAAGGGCAAGCCGAGACACCCCCGTGTCTCGGTACAGAAAAACGAACAACGAAAACAAGAGGTGACACACCCGTGTCACCAACAAAAGGCAAACCGAGACACCCCCGTGTCTCGGTACAGAAAAACGAAGATGGCTCAAACAGCAAACTCAGCAATCCCAAACAAAACTAAACACTCATACTCCAACTACCAAGCAAGGAAATGAAATAAATGCTATGAATTAAGTCCTAGGAGCATAATATTAACATCAAAACTCAAGAAAACAAGAATGGAAGCAAAGATCAACAAATCTCCCAACATCTACTATTCACAAGTTTGCCAAATCTCACCAATCCACCATGAAAATGAACTTAAGAGCACATAAAAGAGAGAAGAGAGAGTGAAGATGACAACCATGAACTCACCTTTCAATTTGGAGAAGCTTTGATGAAGATTTGAGCTCAAAATCAAAGAATTGGACAAAGGGATTTCTTCCTTCTTCTTGCTTCCTTTGCTGATCGGTTTTTGGGAGAGAGAGGGGGGAATTGGCTTGATTTACTGCAGCAAAAGGGATAAGAGAGGCTCAACTCAAGGTCTAACTCATGGTTAAGGCTTGGTTAAGGTTTAGTGGGGTCCACAAAGTCATAGCTAGGTCAAAAGGTGTCTCTCAAGCATAAGGGGCTCGTTACGGGTGAAATTCGAAGGTCTTAACGAGCTTAGAAAAATGTGAGGCTTGTCCAATTAAACCCGAATCGTCGAAACGAGTTCAACGGAGGTGACGGAATTTGAATCCGAATTCCCGAGCTCAAGATACGTGTCCCAGAACCCAAGGTGCGCTAAATGCTCTTTAGCCTCCTTTAGGTCCCGTCTCCAAAACGAACCCAAAAAGGCAATCAAAACAAATATCAAAACATATAACGAGCACATAACCGAGTCCATAAAGCATATAATTAACAAATATCACGAATTCACAAAAATCAGAATTAAATACGAACCCGAAACGAATCAAATACCAAACAAGAAAAGTTAAACGTTCAAGGGTAACCAGTTTCATATTAAAGCAAATAACTTCAATAATTCACGTTAGAAATGAAATATCACATAAGGAAATAATTGAATAGCGCACATAAGAGGTTACCTGAAAAGTTTGATCAGTCGGGATGTTACAAACCTCCCTCCTTCAAAAGGACTTGTCCTCAGGTCCGAGGCGAGGTCTTGAAAAGTTCTGGATACAACTGTTTCATCTTATCCTCAGTCTCCCAAGTAGCTTCCTCGGATTCCTGATCACGCCACAAGACTTTCACAAGAGGGATCTGTCTATTCCTCAACTCTTGCATCTTCCGATCCAACACCTGAACTGGATACTTCCTAAAAGTCAAATCCGGTTCTAACTGAACTTTCTCGACTGGAAGAATAGAAGACTCATCGGGATAATGTTTCCGAAGCTGAGAGACATGAAACACATTGTGAATCCCGGTTAAGCTCGACGGTAAATCAAGTCTGTAGGCTACTTCCCCAACTCGATCAAGGATCTCAAAGGGGCCTAAGTAGCGAGGGTTAAGCTTCCCACCTTTACCAATCTGAGCATACCCTTTTCTAGGAGATGCCTTTAAAAAGACCTTATCTCCTTTCTCAAACTCTAAGGGTCGTCTTCTCCTATCTGCATAGCTTTTCTGCCGGTCTTGTGCTGCTTTCAACCTCTGTTTAATCACTTTCACCCTCTCATTGGTATCCTGAATTTCCTTAGGCTTCTTAGCTCTCTCGAGCTTTCCATCTTTAGTACATCTCCACTCATCTATATCCCAGAAGAGAGGGGATCGGCACTTCCTTCCATATAGAGCCTCATACGGTGTCATCCCGATAGAAGACTGAAAGTTGTTATTGTAGGCATACTCAATCAAGTCCAACTGCTCATCCCACGAATCTTGATAATCTAAGGCACAAGCACGAAGCATGTCCTCGAGATACCTTATTAGCCTTTCAGACTGGCCATCCGTCTGTGGGTGGAATGCAGTACTAAATTGAAGCTTCGTCCCAAAACACTTCTGTAATTCCTGCCAAAAAATGGATGTGAACCGAGGATCTCTATCTGAAACAATGCTGACCGGAGTACCATGCAATCTAACAATCTCCTTCCGATATAACCGAGCCAACTTAGGAACCTTATCGGACATCTTCACCTTAAGAAAGTGTGCCGACTTCGTCAACCGATCAATGATCACCCAAATTCCATCAGAACCTCCTTTAGTCCTTGGCAAGCCGGACACGAAGTCCATTGTCACTTGCTCCCACTTCCACTCGGGTATTGGACGTGGTTGGAGAGTTCCTCCCGGTTTCTGGTGTTCTGCTTTCACCACTTGGCATGTTTGACATCTTCTAACATAGTTAGCAACGTCTCTCTTCATGCCGTTCCACCAATATAAAGTCCTTAGATTCTTGTACATTTTGGTGGTACCTGGATGTACTGCATACACTGACTTGTGGGCTTCATCAAGTACCAACTGCTTAAGATCTTCCGGAACACACACCCGAGCCTTAAACCTGAACAATCCTAAATCATCAAATCCAAACTTGGTTTCAGGATCAATCCTTGATTTAGTTATCAATTTCTGAATCTCGGGATCCACAGATTGAGCTTCTATCAATCTCTGCTTCAAAATCGGCTGAACCGAGATATTAGCCAAACGAGCCTCTGAAACCAGAATAACTGAACCTTGTCTACTAGAACCTGCCTCCAAACCTGAAACACTCGCTTTCCTACTCAAAGCATCCGCCACCACATTGGCTTTCCCCGGATGCTACTGAATCTTACAATCATAATCCTCAAGTGTCTCCATCCATCTCCTCTGTCTCACGTTCAAATCCTTCTGGGTAAATAGATACTTAAGACTCTGGTGGTCGGTGAACACTTCAAAAGTAACTCCATAAAGGTAATGCCGCCATTTCATCAAAGCAAACACTACCGCGGCGAGTTCCAAGTCATGAGTGGGATAGTTTTTCTCATGATCCTTTAACTTCCTTAAGGCGTAGGCTACAACCTTACCATTCTGCATTAACACACAACCGAGACCTTCCTTCGAAGCATCGGTATAAACTGAGTAGCCTTTCGAACCTTCGGGTAGGGTTAAAACCGGTGCAGTAGTCAACCTCTCCTTAAGAGTTTGGAAACTCTTCTCACACGCCTCATCCCACTCGAATTTCACCTCTTTCTTAGTTAACCGGGTCAACGGGGAGGCAAACTTCGAGAAATCTTTCACAAAGCGCCGATAGTACCCTGCCAACCCGAGAAAACTTCTCACTTCCGAGGCATTCTTAGGTTGCTTCCAAAGCATAACCGTTTCGATCTTCGCAGGATCCACTTCTATACCATTCCCTGAAATGAAGTGACCTAAAAAGGAAACTCGATCCAACCAGAACTCGCACTTACTGAACTTGGCGAACAATTTGTGCTTCCGAAGTGTAGATAAGACAATACTCAAATGCCACGCGTGCTCTTCCTCGGACTTCGAATACACCAGAATATCATCTATAAAGATGACCACGAATTTATCGAGGTAAGGCCGAAATATTCGGTGCATCATATCCATAAACGTGGCTGGGGCATTGGTAAGACCAAAAGGCATGACCACAAACTCGAAATGCCCATATCTCGTGTTGAAACCCATCTTTGGTATATCTCCCTCCCGGATACGCAATTGGTAATACCCTTGCCTTAAATCCAACTTGGAATAAACACTCGAGACTTGCAGGAGATCGAACAACTCTTCAATGTGAGGAAGCGGGTATTTGTTGTTAACAGTTAACCGGTTCAGCTCACGGTAGTCAATACACATTCGCAAAGTCCCGTCTTTCTTCTTTACAAACAGGACCGGAGAACCCCACGGAGAAGTGCTCGGGCGAATGTAACCACACTCTAAGAGCTCGTCCAATTGCGTCTTCAACTCCTTCAACTCGGCTGGAGCCATCCTATAGGGAGATTTCGCATACGGTTCTGCTCCGGGATAGAGATCTATTACAAACTCGACGTCCCGATCCGGAGGTAAAGATCCTAAATTCTCTGGAAACATATCGGGGAATTCCTTCACGATCTCCGTCTCTTCGAGCTCGGCCTGATCCTTTGGCTTATTCAAAAGGTAGGCCACATAGCCCATCGTACCGTCCCGGAACAATCTACTTGCTTCCATGAAGGAAATAAACGGGCAGGTCTTTAACCTCGGACCCGCAAAGACCGTAGAACCCAAAGTCACTCTCTTAGCAAAATAATCCATCATGGCTCGGTAACGGTACAACCAGTCCATTCCCAGAATCACCCCATACTTCTTGATCGGCATCTTGATCAAATCTGCAGGATACTCTTGATCTTCCACAACCACCGGACAACCACGGTAAACACAATCGGTAGCCAAAGTATCACCAAGGGGAGAAGAAACAATAAAGGAATCATCTAGGTAAGCAACAGGCAATGGAAGAATAGAAGCAAGCTGGGAAGCAATAAATGAATGCGTTGCTCCCAGATCAAACAATGCATGCAATGGAATGCCATGAATGAGGATAGTACCTTCAACAACGGCATTGGCATCCACCTCTACATTCTCTTCCTCGCCCTCCAAAGCATAGACTCTCGCTTCGATCGGTGCTCTAGGAGGCATCACATTCAACGGCTGAGGAGCTCGAGGCTGAGGTGCTCTCACTTGAGGACAAGTGCTAATCAAATGGCCGGGCTCTCCACACTTATAACATCTTCTCAGTTTCTTCCGGCAATTCTCCTCGGTGTGATTGGGACCCTTGCAATAACTACATTGAATCGGGGCCGGTAGAGCTGGTACTGCCGGTACCGGAGGTCGAGCTTTCTTAACTGAAGTAGTAGGACCTTGGGGTTTGAAGACCGGAGGCCCACTATAGGATGCAGGCCTCTTCCCCAAATTAGAGCTCGAACCTTGACCCGAAGAGTAAGTCTGTCTCAATCTTGTGTTGTTAGCTTCCACCTTGATCGCCTTCCTCGTAGCCTTTTCCCACGTATCCAAGGTAGCAGCCTTAAGAGCATTTTGGATATCATATCTCAAGCCATGAACGAAATTATGGGCTTTCTGGGTGTCATCATTGGTGATGTGTGGAGCATACGGTGCAAGTCTCTCAAATTCCAAAATATACTCTTCAACCGAACGGTTCCCTTGTCTCAATTCTGTAAATTGCTGAAGTCTTCTCTCACGAGCACTTGGTGGAACATACTTATGAAGAAACTCTCTCACAAAGCTTTCCCAATCAAACTCTTCTCCACTCCTTTCCAATCGGGCTCTTGTAGCTTTGAGCCAATTGGATGTGGGACCTTGAACAAACCGGGCCGTGCAAACAGCTTTCTTATGCGAAGGAGCGGGGCAAATTTCCCAAATTCCCGCAACTTCTGACAACCACTCTTCGGCTTGGATATCATCTCCTCCATACCACTTAGGTGGATTTTTGTTTCCGAACTCCTTAAAGGCCCGAGTTACTTGCCCACCTTGTCCTTCCCAAAGTGGATTATCTCTTTGATTCTGCTGAAGCTAATTCAAAAGAGCCTGCACAATATTCTCAGCATTCATCGGAGGAGGTGGAGGTGCTTGTGGAGGGGGTTGATTGAGATCAGGAGTCTGCTCCCTATCTGCTCTCCTTCTTGGAGGCATCCTGAAAATTCAAAAATCAAGAAGATATCGATGCATGGGGTTCAGTTCATGATCATGAAATCAATTATCGAGAATTTAAACAATTAAGTCACATAGAGATGTAAATGAATGCAAATAATCACATACTCCTATACCAAACGACCTAGACAGACTCAACACGACTCCAGAGCTCTGGTTTTGCAACCGAGAGCTCTGATACCACGCAAGGATCTAACCCCCCCAGAGCGAAGGGTGCCACATCCCCCGCACTAAGGTCCAACACGAGTAACGAAATGGAAGTTCGCACCCGTATCAAACCATAGCGAACGGGAGACACACAAAACTCACATCCTCGCTAGGCGGCCTAGACCCTCAAGAACTGCGAGAATTAAAATCGGAGTAGCGGAAGAAATTCATATACCAAACATGATTCCCAAGATCACATATATACATCAAAATGGGGAAGGGTCAAGTATTCCAATCAACAAGCTAGCTTATATACAAATGTACAATGCCATCACGGCCAAAATAGCATAAGTGTACCGAATACATAATCTTAAAATACATAAGCAAAAGAAGAGGAAATCCACTACGATACATGAAGACTCAAGCTATACCACAAGTAAACCCAAAAGACACTTGCCGCCTAGCTTGACTCGGGAGAACCTGCAAACTCAAAAGAAAGGGAAAAGGGGAAAAACAACAACGAGGGTTAGTCCTAGCGACTAGTGAGGGGGCTAACTCACGCACCCGATATATATGTATATAGAGCACAGCATTTAATCAAAACGGAAGAATCCTTGAACCGAGAGTGGTTTTTGCAAGCCAAATTAATTCCCGTGATATAGATATACATAGGTTAAAGCAAATGAAAAAGGCCAAAAGCCAAACTCCAAGTTTTAGGTAAATTAAGAATCCACTCTCGTTCCATAGATCATACGGAGCTAAACCAACTCGGCGAGTACGAGTCATACACATCCCAACTTCCATATACGAAAATCAAAGCAAAGCAAAACAAATCAGAATCCATCCCCAACGCCGGTTGATAGAAGGGTTGATCGGCCCTAACTATCCACATACACAGACGAGACAAGGTTTAATTACTACCTTGAAACCTTCGGCGGTTGCCTCCGCCAGCCCAAGAGAAACACCCTTCCTCAACCTCCCAAGGTTGGGCGAGACTCTCAAATGGAGGTGTTGATGGAAGAGCTCGGCGACCCCTCGGTCGTCCCGAGATTACCATACCACACTCCGGGGCCCAAACATATCACGATAGTCACACAAACATATCTCAAAGCTTATCTTTCAAAGCCACATCTCGCTTACACACACTGTAGCACCCGGAACGCCGAGATGCCACACCCCCGCACCATAAGTCTAGCTCACACATGAAATGGGTAGTCCATATATGAACCGGACTCATGGCGAACGGGTGACAATAAAAAAAACTCAAGAGCTAGGCGGGTACCCTCGAATACTACCAATAAACAATTCAGAACAATAAAAGCGGAAGCAATAGCAATCAATACTTATAGGTACCATATTTACATATTTACTTATAGATACCAACATTTATATAATAGTACCAACACTTATCAATACATTATACATGTATAAATAACCCAAAACCACTAACATGATGAGCCGAAAATACCAAGAACATGAAAATGCAATGCTAGACTCAACTCGGCAACTGGACACGACTCGGACTCCCGCCTAGCACGCCACTGACAGTACCTGAAAAGTGTGAGGTGTCAGTCTACCACAGACTGAGTGAGGGGTTTATAATTTAAAAGCGCAACTACCATGCAAATTGTAAACTCGGGTAAGATTTTCATAAACAATATTAGTTTAATAAATAAACAAGGCTCGCCCGAGGTTACAATCATTCCATTTTCAATTCAGTTATTTCAATACAATTCAATAATCAGTGGCCCGGCGAGTGAGGGCAAATCTCTAACCAATCTCCGACAGTGTACATTAATTCCATTTTATCAATTAAGTGATCAGGCAATCAATTCAGTGCACAAATAGACAGTTTCAATCAATCCATCCTTCTCCCTCCGGGTGATGGGGGATTGCAAGGCCCCGCCATCCAATCTCATTGAGTATAGGGTTCATGATTCCCTATACCCGGAACTCCTTCCTCCACTAATCTCCTAGTGGATTCAGGGGTCATCCCGCAATTTGGTGAGGATAGTGCAAGAGTTACCCGTCGGCCCTTGCCTTCCCGGTTGGCTCAATACACTACCCTCGGGCCCTCTGTGAACATGATTTATTCGCCAAAACATTCAATCAATTCAATTCAATAGTCAGTGACAATTACTCGGTATAATATCAATCGATCAATAAAGGAACAATTCAATTTTCGGAAAACTATAGATATAATTATTTGTTTTGGTCCAAAGCCACATAGGGTCGTAGGGTTCTTTTACAAATAGAAATAACCTCACCTGACGAGCGACGGAACAAGACAAGGATACAAGAAAGTGCCCAAACGATCAATGATCTCCTCCCTGGAGAAACTGAACAAGAAAGGAAATGTGGGAACTCGTGAGACATGACTCAATAATGAGACCAAGTATGACGCACGGCAACGCTCGTGTAAATAAATAACCATCCCAACACTTTAATAACCAAACATATTAACAATTAAGTGGCACTAAATCATATATGAGAACCAATTAACACTTAAAAGATGAAATAAATCTCAAGGAGTCACATATTCAATCATTTCAAGTTCAATTCATATAGTGCATGGAATTACACAATCAAGTTTGAGCAATTACGTACCAAGAAGTGTCAAGTAAGAGCATGCTTATCAATAAAGTGAGCATATAGTTCATATAAGTCATATATGGAAGCCAAAACAATGAAAAGAATGCAATATGAAAGGTCTTGGTGAAGTTTAGGAAAACTTGACAATTTTGGGAAATGTACATGTTGTGGGAAAACTGGAATATCTTAAATTCTAGAATCGGGAATTGAGTTTTGCTTGTTGGGAATGAAAGTAGACACATAGACCTTTCCAACGCTATATGGCACGCTTTCTAATTCAAACCGAGGTGAAAATGGCGTTCGTCCGAAGTTGGGCAAAATGCAGGAAAGTGACACGCCCGTGTCGTCAATACAAGGCAAACCGTGACACCCCCGTGTCACGGTACAGAAAATCAAACCAACGTGCACCCCCGTGTCGCCAGCACAAAGCAAAGTTGACACCCCCGTGTCAACTGTGCGTGACCGAAAAAACAGGGGAGAAACAGGGGTTTCCATGCAAAACCAACCCCAAAACAAAATATCATCAAACTCCAACCATAACAAATGTTGAAACACCTCATATATGCATCATACTTCCAATATTCATCAATTCAACCAAGAAATAAACATCCCAACATCAAGAATTTCTCATGAAAACCCCATATTATACACATGCTTCCAACCTTCAATAATTTCAAGATTTTCATGCAATCCTTACTCCTTAAGATCAAGATCATGCTCTCAACTTCAATCATGCAAGAATTCAACAACAAATCCCTAAACTCATACTTGATCACATATTCAAGAATTTCATATAATTTCCAATTTCTACCTTGAATCAAAGAGATGGTTGATGAGATGATGATATGATGTTGATGATGATCCTAACTCTTCAATTCCTCAACTTTAGCTTGAATTATAAAGAAATCTTTCCTTCTTCTCTTCTATGGTGTAAAAACCGTGTATTAATGTGTGTGTGTGTGTGGTTTGATGATGAAATGTGTAGATGAAAAAAGAGATATACATATAATCCAAAGTCTTCCAACAAAATGGATGAATCATCAAATTTTGCAATTAGGTCCTCAAGTTAATTAAATTCATTCAATCAAATATCATTCCATGGGATATGATCTTCAAAGTCCCAAATTATGCAATGCAATTAAGTCCATATATTTATTTATATAATGCACTCAAGGATAAACTCTAACAATTAATTCATTTAGCTCCAAGTCATGAAATACAATTAAATCCAAGAATTCACACTAGAGAGCAATTAAGGACATTTAATTCAATTAGATCACTGAATTCATACAATTAAGCACGTTATCAATTAGTTCACGAAATTTCCACGTTAATGGAAGTTCATATAAACACATGAGAATATAAGGCATATAATGTGATGAAATTTAATATAAGGTAGCATAATGCATGACTGAAAAATGGGGCGTTACACACACACACTTACGAAAGACTAAACTTTTCAAACAAAAGCAAAATAGCTTATATACTTATACAAAACGTTTGAAACTCTTATAACAAATGGGGCAAATCCCGCAACATAAGTATCATACACTTATTTACCATATATTATACGTATCAACATGTGAGGCCTCAAATCAAGTAGGGTTATAGGTCGAATAACTAAAAGAACAAAACCTCACCTTGTCAACGAACGAAGTGGAGACAAAAGTGTGACAACCGGACACCTACGGTGCAAGCTCGTCCTCTACAGGGAGATCCTTTGAACAAGACAAACAACAAGGAAAACTCTTAGACTCAATATGAACCACATTGACGCTCGGTACATGCATATGTATGTTTATGATGCAAATGATATGAAATGAATCCACATCTAGATCATTTACTAGTATTCAATACATAAACGGTCATATATCATAAACGAGGAGATAAAACAAAGCACAAATTCATAACATAAGGCTTAACACAAAATATAACAAGTTGGTCATGCATACACACCAAAACGAGGCAAGAAGGAACAACAAGAAACAACTGAAAGGAAACAAAACCAAGCAAAACGAACAGCAGAAACCCGGAGGTGACACGCCCGTGTCACCAAAAAAAGGCAAACCGAGACACCCCCGTGTCTCGGTACAGAAAAACAAACAACGAAAACAAGAGGTGACATGCCCGTGTCACCAACAAAAGGCAAACCGAGACACCCCCGTGTCTCGGTACAGAAAAACAAAGACGGCTCAAACAACAAACTCGGCAATCCCAAACAAAACTAAACACTCATACTCCAACTACCAAGCAAGGAAATGAAATAAATGCTAAGAATTAAGTCCTAGGAGCATAATATTAACATAAAAACTCAACAAAATAAGAATGGAAGCAAAGATCAACAAATATCCCAACATCTACTATTCACAAGTTTGCCAAATCTCACCAATCCACCATGAAAATGAACTTAATAGCACATAAAAGAGAGAAGAGAGAGTGAAGATGACAACCATGAACTCACCTTTCAAATTGGAGAAGCTTTGATGAAGATTTGAGCTCAAAATCAAAGAATTGGACAAAGGGATTTCTTCCTTCTTCTTGCTTCCTTTGCTGATCGGTTTTTGGGAGAGAGAGGGGGGAATTGGCTCGATTTACTGCAGAAAAAGGGATAAGAGAGGCTTAAATCAAGGTCTAACTCATGGTTAAGGCTTGGTTAAGGTTTAGTGGGGTCCACAAAGCTAGGTCAAAAGGTGTCTCTCAATCATAAGGGTCTCGTTACGGGTGAAATTCGAAGGTCTTAACGAGCTTAGAAAAATGTGAGGCTTATCCCATTAAACCCGAATCATCGAAACGAGTTCAACGGAGGTGACAGAATTCGAATCCGAATTCCCGAGCTCAAGATACGCGTCCCAGAACCCAAGGTGCGCTAAATGCTCTTTAGCCTCCTTTAGGTCCCGTCTCCAAAATGAACCTAAAAAGGCAATCAAAACAAATACCAAAACATATAACGAGCACATAACTGAGTCCATAAAGCATATAATTAACAAATATCACGAATTCAGAAAAATCAGAATTAATACGAACCCGAAAGGAATCAAATACCAAACAAGAAAAGTTAAACGTTGAAGGGTAACCAAATTCATATTAAAGCAAATAAGTTCAAATAACTTCAATAATTCACGTTAGAAATGATATATCACATAAGGAAATAATTTAATCGCGCACATAAGAGGTTACCTGAAAAGTCTGATCAGTCGGGATGTTACATCCTATCCTTCTCTTCTTCTGTATTAGGACACATTGATTTAGAGAGGATCAACCCATGTCACCTTGGCAGGAATCCCCTCTTAGATTCCTCCATACTGAACTGTTTCAGTACTTTGTCTATGTACTGAACTTGAGACATACCTATTAATCTATGTGATCTATCTCAATAGATTTTTATACCAAGAATAAAGGAAGCTTCTCCCAAGTCCTTCATGGAAAACTGAGTAGACGACCAAATCTTTGTTGTTTGCAGCACATCTTTCTCATTCCCAATGAGTAAGATATCATCTACATACAACACCAAAAATTTTACGACTCGCCCACAGATTTTCTTGTAAACACATGGTTCATACTCGTTCTTGATAAAGCCAAATGATTTGATTGTCTCATCAAAATGGATGTTCCAACTTCTAGATTCCTGTTTGAGTCCATGTATGGATCTCTGGAGTTTGCAGACTTTCTGTTCGCTCCCACAGGATATGAAACCTTCTGGTTGTTCCATATAAATATCTTTATCTAAATCTCCATTTAGAAAAGCCGTTTTCACATCCATTTGCCATATTTCGTAATCATAGTACGCATCTATGGCTAGAAGTATCCGAATGGATTTAGGCATTGCTACAGGAGAATACGTTTCCTCAAAGTCAACACCTGGCCTTTGAGTGTATCCCTTAGCAACCAACCTAGCCTTGTAGGTTGCCACTTCTCCATCAGCTCCAAGCTTTCGCTTGTAGATCCATTTACATCCTATAGCTTTCTCGCCTTCAGGAAGATCTACCAAGGTCTATACCTTGTTGGAGTATATAGAGTCCATTTCGGAATTCATGGCTTGCTGCCATTTTATCGAATCTATATGCGATATTGCATCATTATATGATCTCAGATCGCTATCCAATTGACCGGTTTCAGTTAATAAATCGAATCGGTCTAGCGGTCTAATTGTTCTCGCAGATCTGCGAGGGCTTGTGTTTACTTCTTGTTGTGGGAAAGAGGGAGGTTCCATTGCTTGATCATTTGTAGGTTCATCTTGAACTTCACTAAGTTCTGCTATCTTGCCTGACTTTTCAACTAGAAACACTTTTTCTAGAAATGTGGCATTCCTCGAAACAAACACCTTTTGTTCCGAGGGATCATAAAAATAGTAACCCACAGACTCTCTAAGGTATCCTACAAATTTACACAAACTGGATCTGGAATCCAATTTGTCTCCCACTAGTCGTTTGACGTATGCAGGACATCCCCAAACTCTAAGGTATGAATAAGTAGGGGGTTTTGAAAACCACATCTTATATGGTATTTTGGGCACAGATTTGGAAGGAACTAAATTAATTATCTTTGTGGCCGTTTCAAGGGCATAACCCCAAAACGATATTGGAAGATCCATGAAACTCATCATGGATCGGACCATATCCAATAATGTCCGATTTCGTCGCTCGGACATCCCATTTAACTGAGGAGTCCCGGGCAGAGTCCGTTGTGAGATAATCCCATTATCTTTCAAATAACCAAGAAAGAGATCACTTAAATACTCGCCACCTCGATCTGATCGAAGAGCCTTAATTTTGCGATCCGTTTGGTTCTCCACCTCCGTCTTATACTCTATGAACTTTTCAAAGGCCTCAGACTTATGCTTCATCAGGTACACATACCCCTATCTACTGAAATCATCAGTAAATGTGATGAAGTAATTACAGCCGTTTCGGGTACTAATATTTAGTGGCCCGCAAACGTCTGTACGGATCAAATCCAAAAGATTTTGACTTCGCTCTACATGCCCTTTAAAAGGGGACTTAGTCATCTTTCCCTTTAAACAGGATTCAGAAGTTGTTAACTCGTTTAGATCAATCGTACTGAATGATCCTAAGTTACCCATCTTTAAAAGCCTATTCTTAGAGATATGTCCAAGTCTAGCATGCCAAATCTTCGCTGAAGTTTGGTCATTTGATTTTCGTTTGTTTTCTCGTTCGATATTTAGGAGATTTAAATTAGTATTAGTTAAATACAGACCATTTTGTAAGGACCCTAATGCATGTGAAGAACCATTCTTCAAAATGCAAAACATAACATTAGTAATAGAGAAGGAAAAACCTTCCAAGTCTAGTACAGGAATGGAAATAATGTTTTTAACTAACTCAGGAACAAATAAAACATTGTTTAAGACTAAAATAAAACCATCTCCTAACATTAACCTAACATGTCATATGGCTTTTGCTGCAACTCTTGCTCCATTGCCCACTCGAAGAACATGTTCTCTTTCATCAACCTCACGGACTTTGCTCATTCCCTGTAACATATTACAGATGTGAGAAGCGCATCCAGAGTCTAATACCCAATTATTAGAATTGAATGAAAGGTTAATTTTGATGAGATTTATACCTTTTGTAAGGGTAGCTAAGTACTCCTTACAGTTCCTTTTCCAATGCCCTTGTTTCTTGCAATGGAAGTAGTGATCCTCAGCTTGATTGGTCTTTTTGTTGGTGTTTGCTTTCTTAACCCCATCAGTGGGCTTAAGAGTCATCTTCTTCTTTTGGAAACCCGTTCCTTTACCCTTTTATGGCTTTGCAGCCTTACTTTGGGACGAAGATGAACCCACTAAGAAAACAGCCTTATCCTTCTTTATAGTTCGCTCGGCAGTTACGAACATGTTCATCAGTTCCTCAACTGAGACTTTAGCTCCATTCATATTGAAGTTTATTATGAACTATTTGAATGAAGGTGGCAGAGAGGTTAAGATCAAATCTATGTAAAGCTCATTATCCATGATCACCTCGAGACTTGCAAGCTTTTCAATAAGGCCTAAAGCCTTAATACAGTGTTCATGAACACTTGATCCCTCGGCCATCTTGAGTGAGAATAACTCGTTAGATGCCGTGAATCGATCAATCCTATTGATGGGCTTGTAAATTTATTCCAAGTGAAGATAGATCTCTGCCGAGTGGCGCATCTCAGCATGTTGCCTCTGCAACTCGGGAGACATAGTGGCAAGCAATAGACAACTAGTCTGTAGATCATCTTCTTGCCACTTGAGAGCTGTTTCCCTCTCATCGGTTGCCATGTCATCAGGTATGACATCGGGAGGACACTGTGTCAATACATAGGTCCTCTTTTCAGAATCTAAGACAATCTTGAGATTGCGAAGCCAATCAGCATAATTCGAGCCAGTCAATTTATTGGCCTCAAGGATAGCACTAAGTGGATTTTTAGACATCACAACTTTAGCAGAAAATCTACATGTAAGCAGAAACGCAGTATGAGTGACTGATACAAAATAATAACAATTACAAATGATATGGACTTTTATCAAATGTTGTCTCCCACTATTTAATCAAACTCCTTTGACCCCCTTATAATTTCAGAAAAAATCATATCTTTCAAATAGTAGGTATTAAGACCCCCAAGCACTTATCATCGGACCCACGACTCATGAGACATCCGACTTTAAGCCTCAAGGTAGACGATCTTATCACCAATTGTATCTCTATACAACTCTTAATATTATTTTGAATTACCTTTCATATTGATCCACGACTCGTGCGACATCTATACTAATCAGTATTTAAATGTGACCCGTCAATCCCTAAGATCTCTCCATCGCCATTAGGAGTATCCCACACCTCGTGGCCAATACCATAATTTTGACTTTGAAAAATTGCATCTTTTATGCAAAGAATTATTTCAGTTCAATTAATCTCGTCATTTCGTATCCCACACCTCGTGGCCAATACTTAATGATTCGATTAATTCCAAAACAAATAATTCTATTGATGGAATGCTTGGAACTTTATAAAATCGAATTTTATCCTTCAATTTCCATTTGGATTTAATATTTATTTGTCTGAGACTATCTAAGACGGTTCGGGGTTAAAGAATTTCAAAAATTCCACCAAGACTCATCAATTGCAATTATTATCTTATTTTATCTTATTTAATGCATGAACACATTTATGCACATAAAGATAACATTCATAACAAGATAATAAAAGCCTAGCATGCTTCTATAAAAAAAATGGATAATCATGGGCTTCCTATGTATGGTCCATAATAGCCATTTTATGGACCATGGTTCTAATCATGCATCAACAAGAATTAAACACATAAAGAGAGCACTCAAATAGAATCCTATTCTATTACATCAAAATAATTGCACCCAAACATTTTTGGGGCCTTCATGGGCTTCTTATTCCGTTGCTTGCTCCGTCTCGTTTCTCCATCTCCTAATCTAATTAGAGATCTCACCCTAAAACTACTCTCTTTACAAAATAAAGGGGGAATACATTTTAAGTGGGGAGAAAATGAAAAACAATGCTTACAAAAATTGAATAAGAGGCTCGCAGGATCTCGTTTAAAACCAATATCAAAATGTATAAATAAAACAAAACCATACAAAGCGCAAATAAAGCCCATGATTGATCCAACCATACATCTAATGCATTGCATAAAATAAATTTACCAAGTAAATAGTCATTATGCTATTTAAAGTCTTTAAATAATTTGTAAAATTATTTATTGACCAAGGATTATCTTTTAATTCACTAATCAAATTAATCCTTCAGTTTTAATTAAATTGAATTCTCTAATCCAATTTAATTCCAATTAGATCTCTATCTAATATATCATGCTTCTATTTAAACAATTCTTTTTTGGGCAAAAATAATTAATTTTCAAGTAAAACAAGTTTACAAAATTAATTAAAAGGATTTAGTTTTAAAACAATTTTAAAAACTGTGGTCAGTAAGTAAAACTAAATTTTACCAAAATTAGACCAACAACAGTTGAAGGTTGAGTGGCTGGGCATCTCCTTTCTGATAGTGGAGGTCACAGGTTCAAATCCCATGACTCTCCATTTTGTAGAAATAAAAGGGGGACCTGGGCGGAACCGCCCCAACTCAGTCGGTGGGTAGGGCCCTGTCCCCGCGGATCCGGATCCGACCCAGATCTGTTGCTGCCCTAAAGCAGCATGCCACCATCTTCTACAGTGCACACATGGGACTGTGCAGTGCCTAACGCACTGTGCAGTTCCAAATTCCTTTTTTTTTTTTTTTTTTTTTTTTTTTTTTTCTGTTGTTTAATTTTATTTTAAAACAATTTTAAAATAAAACACGAATAAAAATTATAATTTTATGAAATCAAAAACCATTTTTCGATTTTCATGAAATCTCATAATTTTCATATAAGTTTTAAAACAAGAACTTTTCTTCAAATTTTAAAACTTCGCCCAAATAAATCTCAAACTAAAACAAGCATGACACGCATCAACATATTAATCAAATTAATACAAGGAACTGAAAATCGTAAATCAATCAAAGTATGGTTCTGAAACCACTGTTAGAATTCGTCAACCCTAACGCAGCGGAAATGAAAATTTTAGGGATTATAAAAAAACATTTTATCGAAATTCCAAACAAGATCACCTTTGATTCAAGATTTACGATTTAAAAAAAAGAAGAATCAAATACCTCTTTCGCTTCCAATTGATGACGATGACAAGAAGGTTTTCCAAAACCTACCCACTTCTCTTCTATCCGATCTTCTTCCAAGAATCCCACGCAGAATTTCACTAAGGTAGTCCACGAACCGTAATTGAACAACTATTCAATCAGCATACTAGAACACTAATTAGGTATTGATTATCTAATAGCAATCTCAATACAGTATTGAGAGATGAGAGAGAAGAGAGACTTGGAGAGAAAACAGAAAAGAAGAAAACAACAATCTTATGATTTCTTCTCACAAATCTTCTTATATGCTTAGCCCTAGGTCAAAAACCCTATGGGCTAGTTAATATGCTGAGCTTTAATTAAATTACTACTAATTAAATTAAAAGACCCAACATACGTTTAATTAGTGGACTTAATTTAATTATATAAATTAAATCAAAAGTCCAATGTCTAATTAAATTGATGGACTTAAAAATTTTATTACTCCTAATTAAATTTCAAGCCCAAATTAATTTAAATACACTTATTTAAATTAATGTTAACTCTTTAACATTCATTCTCAATAGCTTAACAATTAAGCATAAATTAATTAATACAATTGTTAATTAATTACTCTCTCATATAATAAATTAAACTCATTTAATTTATCGATCAATCTCTATTAATCTTTAGATAATCACGTTGTTCGATTCGTGTCATTGTGTGACCCATTAGTTTCACCAATGAATAGCAGTAGGCCCACATTCTTAATGTGGCATTTTAGATAACAATTTATGTTATTGATTCAATTGAACCCTTTCAATTAATCACTGTTTACTTAAAACTCCTTTTAATTAATCAGTACCTACAGATCATGATCGATGTCTAGTGACAAGCTCATGGCCACCCATCCAATAGGTGAAGATTGTGCTGTGAACCTTTCAGTCTCATGGATACTGTGAGATAAGATCCTTCTATCGCCTAATCCCCGATTAGGACTCAGGGCATGGGAATGATAGAACCCTATTAGTCCTAATGCTATGAATTAATTCTAATAGCAATTCCATTTGATCTAACACTCTAGGAAACTCATTTCCTAATTTAGATCTCACTACCTTGCGCAAGGATTTAAGTGGAATGTACTACAATAGAATTCATGGGTGATTCACTCGTTCTTCTAGACGAGCGATAGATTCTATGTTGGCATCCCATGAATCTCTAGGTGTATATCAACTATTGCCTGTAGCGCCTCCCGAACACTACAGCCCCGCACCGCAATACTCTCTGAGTGGAGGTTAGACCCAACATTCAGGAAATACTACGGGGAACGGTCAGGATAATATATGAATGGAGTATATGACACAGTGCAGCGGAAGATAAAGAGATTCAACTTTACCTTTGAACGTGGAGGATAACGTATAAAGAGCAAGGATTATAATTATTGATCAAAGTTGTTCACAAAAGAGTACAACAGGTTAACATGCAAGGACAATGTATGAGATGGTTTGTTTGTACAGAGAGTAGGCTCAAGACAGTGTACTCTTAGGATCGGATGCAACCTACGGTTGTAGTGCTTCAAGATACCTCTAGATGTCGTTCATTGATTCCTGAAATCATGTATTTTAAAAATAGGCGAGAGGGTTAGTCAAAGTGACTAAGTGAAGGGGGGTATAATAACTTATTGATATATGTATATATATATATATATATATATATATATATATATATATATATATATATATATATGTATATGTATATGATCAAGAAGATCTTGATCTGAAATATTGGAAACGATTCATAATAATTGTAAAACAGGGATAGGGGTAGTTTGGAATATTTGTAGAAATATGAACCGTTTGTAACAAGAACATTAATGCCCGCAAGCTAGGCCTCTCCACCCATAACTCCTTAAATAATTGGTAAAATAGTATCGGGCTGATCAGGCTCCGATACTTCAATAAAACCAAGAATATTGACTCCACTACTCCTTGATGTCAATCGGGAATCAAACCCTAGAGACCACGAACTAGATTCGGGAGGCAGCTATCTCTCGCTCATCCCTTGGCGTGGAGTAACTAACCTCCAGTTAAACCACTACCAAGAGGTGGTAGCAGTCCGCAGCACCAACAATACCCTCGACCCGATACCTTCCGGGTAATTGCTCGCTACGGATACAGCCGGGGCCCATAACATGAATCAAGAACAATATTTTTCTTGCATAACCCGGAATCAATGTTTTGATAAAATGGACTAGAAATATATAATGTTGTAGTAAAACGTTGATTCCGGCATGAAAGTATTTTCCCTTTAAAAAGGGATATGATAATATAGTATTATGTATATCGGATAATAAATCATAAATAATAGGTAGGCTTGAAAATCGTTTTTATATAGATACGTATCTATAGGCATGATTCCAGTTGAAAACATTTTAACCCTCACCTATACTGGTAGTCAGACATTGTAATGTGGATTCCAGTGCGCCTGAAAGTATTAACTACTATAGGCTTAGAACTAGGTTCCTTATATTAATCAAATAAGCACATAAAACACATAATGTTCATGCATAAAAGGATTACATCAAGTAAACACATAAACTATATCATGTTAGAGAATTCCCTGTAGACTCTAATTTTAACCGTTTAAGGGAAATTAAGTAATTAATCAGGTTTCATGAATTCTTTAACCACTTAAATATTTATTAATCACATTATAATCTTAATTATCACATTAGAAATGAAATTTAGAATTTAATTTGACAATGTAGGTTATATTTTGAAAATAATTCACAATTTACCGATTTTTGGAAAATTCGGATAAAATCTTTATTTAAAATTTCCAAAACCCATTTTATAATTATTTTTAATTAATTTTCGAAATTAATTGTATATGTGTTGACCAAAAAGCCAAAATTACTATTGAAAACATTTACTATTCAATTTCTTATGAATTGAATCCCTTATAACACAAAATCAAACACACACACTCACACACTATCACACGTGCACTTAAAATTGTTCAAGAACAACATGAACATGTTCTTGAGCCTATTTGAATATTCAAAGAAGGTATGTAACACACTTGATCATATTCATATTTATAACATAGAATTTGAAGCATAATATAGCAAAATATATTAATTCTCTTTGAAAAATAATTCTAAATAAATTATTCTAGGCATGAATTTAATCAAACAAGATCATAATTATTTAAACACATATTCATATCATATCATATCATAACTCACGCATTTAATTAAATAAAATGCATATATGTTATCACATTTTTTCTAAACTAGCATAAATAGCATATATTTCATAAAATAAAATCCCTAAAGCATAATTTAATTAAATCTAAGTATGTTACTATTATTATCATACTAAGAACATAATATAAAGCATGAAATAATAAAAGAACAAGAATCATACCTTAGAGAGAGAGGGGTTGGCCGAACTAGGGAGAGAAAGTGAGTGATTTTGGTGTAGTTTTGGAAATGAGCTTGGAGGGGTATTTATACTTGGGATTTAGGGGCTTACCTTGCAATTTATAAGATTTTAGGGGAGATGTGGAAGCTTCATATCCTAGACAAATGCTTGGTTGCTACTTAGGTAATGTGGATGAATTGTATTTTAGACATATGCTTGGTAATTAGATAGGAAATGTGGGGAAAATATGTCCATTTATTTAAATTTTCCAGAAGGCTTATGTTGAATAAATATAAATATAAAATTTATTCAAGAGTCGAGAAGTGAAAACTTGAAGTAGTAAATTAATGAATGAATGAGTGAAAAATAAGCTTCGTTATGATTATAAATGTGGAATATTTAGAGTTTTCGTTTATAAATTATGAATATTAAAGATGATGAAAATCATGAGAAACTTATATAAACGAAGCTATGACAAAGTCTAAAGGTTGTAAAAATTATCATATTTTAGAGAAAAATTCAAGAAACGTTTTGAGTAAAATTTCTAATATTGAATGAGAGCTAATTGTTTAAAATAAAATGACAATTTTTAAAAGGGAAAATATTTATAAAATATGCTATGGGTGGAATCGAGTTTTGGTAAATGTATGAAAATTCATAAAATAATTCAAGGATCGTTTTGGTAATAATATTGAATATCGAAAGGTAGACGAGTAAAGAGTTTTTTACGATCGAACTATAAGCTAGGATTTTGCCGATTTTTTTATGCTACTAGAGTTAGGATGGGAATTATGGTTCACCCAGTGTCAAGATCCTCGAAATAAGGTGAGAATTCTCTTGGTCACAATATTGGATAGTAAAAGTACTTTCGGGAATGTAGGAAAATTCTAGGGTTGTAGGGGTATTTTCGTAATTTCTAACTTGCCCCCTGTTTCGGGCTGTTACAATCCTTCCCCCTTAAAAAGAATCTGTTCTCAGATTCTCCTCATGTTTCATAATAACTTTAAGTAATGTTGGTATCCTCCATTGATGATAAGACAGGTTTCCAAAGGAGGACTTATTTAAACACATAAGGTAATTGTTTAAGTAAGAAATTTAAATGCGCACATAAGTGATGCAATGAATGCATGGCGCCAGGATCAGTAACTGGCGTGTTTAGAATGCATACCTTTAACAACTTTGGGGATGACAATTTTAAACTGCAACCACCCTTATAGAGATAATATAATGCATGGTAGTTGAGAATGATGTGCAGATGATCACAAAATTAAAATTTCCAAGTAATAGCAATTAAGAGACACAACATCTTTAGCGGAGATAAAGTATATATAAAGGCACAGGAAATTAATAAGTTAGTTTTCGGTCCTATTGGTATCTTGAAGCAATTCTTAAGATTGAATGAATTAGAAAGTATAAGTGAAGTGCTTCCATGAGTTAGGAATACTAGTATGATGGAGGAGATGTAGATCTTGTAAACGAATCTACCAAGAATTTGATAATTGAAGGATTTGATAGAACTTGGGATTTTGGTGTGGATTAAGTCTGTATGCTTGACTTGATCGAGAAAGGGTTTAGTACTACAATTGTAACAAATCACATACTGGTCGGCCGCCCCAACAGTGATTGATCACAATTTAAGCACTAAAGACAAGAGAGTACATATGAGACTCTATGAATGATGAACCCCAGATTTCCGCAACCGGGCTCTGATACCACTTTAATTGTAGCGCTCCCCCAACACTACAACCCCGCACAACAATACTCCCTTAGTGGAGGTTAGACCCATCATTCAGGAAATACTACGGCGAACGGTCAGGATAATATATGAATGGAGTATGTGACACAGTGCAGCGGAAGATAAAGAGATTCAACTTTACCTTTGAACGGGGAGGATAACGTATAATGAGCAAGGATTATCATTATTGATCAAAGTAGTTCACAAAAGAGTACAACAGGTTGACATGCAAGGACAAAGTATGAGATGGTTTGTTTCTACAGAGAGTAGGCTCAAGACAGTGTACTCTTAGGATCGGATCCAACCTACGGTTGTAGTGCTTCAAGATACCTCTAGATGTCATTCATTGATTCCTGAAATCATGGATTTTAAAAATAGGCGAGAGGGTTAGTTAAAGTGACTAACTGAAGGGGGGTATAATAACTTATTGATATATATATATATATATATATATATATATATATATATATATATATATATATATATATGATCAAGAAGATCTTGATCTGAAATATTAACAATAGGATATAACAAATA
Organism: Lantana camara; assembly: GCA_037501455.1. NCBI lineage: Eukaryota > Viridiplantae > Streptophyta > Magnoliopsida > Lamiales > Verbenaceae > Lantana > Lantana camara. Next base: position 49,441,674 of record CM074858.1, read on the forward strand.
GGAAACAGTTCGTCATAATTGTAAAACAGGGATAGGGGTAGTTTGGAATATTTGTAGAAATATGAACCGTTTGTAACAAGAACATTAATGCCCATAAGCTAGGCCTCTCCACCCATAACTCCTTAAATAATTGGTAAAATAGTATCGGGTTGATCAGGTTCCGATACTTCAATCAAACCAAGAATATTAAATCCACTACTCCTTGATGTTAATAGGGAATCAAACCCTAGAGACGACGAACAAGATTCGGGAGGCAGCTATCTCTCCCTCATCCCTTGGCGTGGAGTAACTAACCTCCAGTTAGACCACTACCAAGAGGTGGTGGCAGTTCGCAACACCAACAATACCCTCGACCCGATACCTTCCGGGTAATTGCTCGCTACGGATACAGCCGGGGCCCATAACATGTATCAAGAACAATAGTTTGCTTGCATAACCCGGAATCAATGTTTTGATATAATGGACTTGAAATATATAATGTCCTAGTAAAACGTTGATTCCGGCATGAAAGTATTTTCCCTTTAAAAAGGGATATGATAATATAGTATTATGTATATAGGATAATAAAACATAAAAAATAGGTAGGCATGAAAATAGTTTTTATATAGATACATATGTATAGGCATGATTCCAGTTGAAAACATTTTAACCCTCACCTATACTGATAGTCAGACATTGTAATGTGGATTCCAGTGTGCCTGAAAGTATTAACTACTATAGGCTTAGAACTAGGTTCTTTATATTAATCAAATAAGCACATAAAACACATAATGTTCTTGCATAAAAGGATTACATCGAGTAAACACATAAACTATATCATGTTAGAGAATTCCCGGTAGACTCTAATTTTAACTATTTAAGGGAAATTAAGTAAATAATCAATTTTCATGAATTCTTTAACCACTTAAATATTTATTAATCACATTATAATCTTAATTATAACATTAGAAATGAAATTTAGAATTTAATTTGACAATGTAGGTTATATTTTGAAAATAATTCACAATTTACCGATTTTTGGAAAATTAGGATAAAATCTTTATTTAAAAATTCCAAAACCCATTTTATAATTATTTTTAATTAATTTTCAAAATTAATTGTATATGTGTTGACCAAAAAGCCAAAATTACTATTGAAATTATTTACTATTCAATTTCTTATGAATTGAACACCTTATAACACAAAATCAAACACACACACTCACACACTATCACACGTGCACTTAAAATTGTTCAAGAACAACATGAACATATTTTTGATCCTATTTGAATATTCAAAGAACGTATGTAACACACTTGATCATATTCATAATTATAACATAGAATTTGAAGCATAATATAGCAAAATATATTAATTCTCTATGAAAAATAATTCTAAATAAATTATTCTAGGCATGAATTTAATCAAACAAGATCATAATTATTTAAACACATATTCATATCATATCATATCATAACTCATGCATTTAATTAAATAAAATGCATATATGTTATCACATTTTTTCTAAACTAGCATAAATAGCATATATTTCATAAAATAAAATTCCTAAAGCATAATTTAATTAAATCTAAGCATGTTACTATTATTATCATACTAAGAACATAATATAAAGCATGAAATAATAAAATAACAAGAATCATACCTTAGAGAGAGAGGGGATGGCCGGACTAGGGAGAGAAAGTGAGTGATTTTGGTGTAGTTTTGGAAATGAGCTTGGAGGGGTATTTATACTTGGGATTTAGGGGCTTACCTTGCAATTTCTAAGCGTTTAGGGGAGATGTGGAAGCTTCATATACTAGACAAATGCTTGGTTGCTACTTAGGTAATGTGGATGAATTATATTTTAGACATGTGCTTGGTAATTAGATAGGAAATGTGGGGAAAATATGTCCATTTATTTAAACTTTCTAGAAGGTTTATGTTGAATAAAAAGAAATATAAAACTTATTCAAGAGTCGAGAAGTGAAAACTTGAAGTAGTAAATTAATGAAAGAATGAGTGAAAAATAAGCTTCGTTATGATTATAAATGTGGAATATTTAGAGTTTTCCTTTATAAATTATAAATATTAAAGATGATGAAAATCATGAGAAAATTATATAAACGAAGCTATGACGAAGTCTAAAGGGTGTAAAAATTATCATATTTTAGAGAAAAATTCAAGAAACGTTTTGAGTAAAATTTCGAATATTGAATGAAAGCTAATTGTTTAAAATAAAATGACAATTTTTAAAAGGGAAAATATTTATAAAATATGCTATGGGTGGAATCGAGTTTTGGTAAATGTATGAAAATTCATAAAATAATTCAAGGATCGTTTTGGTTATAATATTGAATATCGAAAGGTAGATGAGTAAAGAGTTATTTACGATCGAACTATAAGCTAGGGTTTTGCCGATTTTTTGATGCTACTAGAGTTAGGATCGGAATTATGGTTCACGGAGAGTGTCAACATCCTCGAACTAATTTGAGGATTCTCTTGGTCACAATATTCGATAGTAAAAGTACTTTCGGGAATGTAGGAAAATTCTAGGGTTGTAGGGTTATTTTCGTAATTTCCAACTTGCCCCCTGTTTCGGGCTGTTACAATCCTTCCCCCTTAAAAAGAATCTGTTCTCAGATTCTACTCATGTTTCATAATAACTTTACGTAATGTTGGTATCCTCCATTGATGATAAGACAGGTTTCCAAAGGAGGACTTATTTAAACACATAAGGTAATTATTTAAGTAAGAAATTTAAATGCGCACATAAGTGATGCAATGAATGCATGGCGCCAGGATCAGTAACTGACGTGTTTAGAATGCATACCTTTAACAACTTTGGGGATGACAATTTTAAACTACAACCACCCTTATAGAGATAATATAATTCATGGTAGTTGAGAATGATGTGCAGATGATCACAAAATTAAAATTTCCAAGTAATAGCAATTAAGAGACACAACATCTTTAGCGGAGATAAAGTATATATAAAGGTACAGGAAATTAATAAGTTAGTTTTCGGTCCTATTGGTATCTTGAAGCAATTCTTAAGATTGAACGAATTAGAAAGTATAAGTGAAGTGCTTCCATGAGTTGGGAATACTAGTATGATGGAGGAGATGTAGATCTTGTAACCGAATCTACCAAGAATTTGATAATTGAAGGATTTGATAGAACTCGGGATTTTGGTGTGGATTAAGTCTGTATGCTTGACTTGATCGAGGAAGGGTTTAGTACTACAATTGTAACAAATCACATACTGGTCGGCCGCCCCAACAGTGATTGATCACAATTTCAGCACTAAAGACAAGATAGTACATATGAGACTCTATGAATGATGAACCCCAGATTTCCGCAACCGGGCTCTGATACCACTTTAATTGTAGCCCCCCCCCCCTCCAACACTACAACCCCGCACCGCAATACTCCCTGAGTGGAGGTTAGACCCAACATTCAGGAAATACTACGGCGAACGGTCAGGATAATATATGAATGGAGTATGTGACGCAGTGCAGCGGAAGATAAAGAGATTCAACTTTACCTTTGAACGGGGAGGATAACGTATAATGAGCAAGGATTATCATTATTGATCAAAGTAGTTCACAAAAGAGTACAACAGGTTGACATGCAAGGACAAAGTATGAGATGGTTTGTTTCTACAGAGAGTAGGCTCAAGACAGTGTACTCTTAGGATCGGATCCAACCTACGGTTGTAGTGCTTCAAGATACCTCTAGATGTCGTTCATTGATTCCTGAAACCATGCATTTTAAAAATAGGCGAGAGGGTTAGTCAAAGTGACTAAGTGAAGGGGGGTATAATAACTTATTAATATATGTATATATATATATATGATCAAGAAGATCTTTATTTGAAATATTAACAATAGGATATAACAAATAGGAAACGGTTCGTAATAATTGTAAAACAGGGATAAGGGTAGTTTGGAATATTTGTAGAAATATGAACCGTCTGTAACAAGAACATTAATGGCCGCAAGCTAGGCATCTCCACCCATAACTCCTTAAATAATTGGTAAAATAGTATCGGGCTGATCAGGCTCCGATACTTCAATAAAACCAAGAATATTAACTCCACTACTCGTTGATGTCAATAGGGAATCAAACCCTAGAGACCACGAACTAGATTCGGGAGGCAGCTATCTCTCCCTCATCCCTTGGCGTGGAGTAACTAACCTCCAGTTAAACCACTACCAAGAGGTGGTAGCAGTCTGTAGTACCAACAATACCCTCGGCCCGATACCTTCCTGGTAATTGCTCGCTACGGATACTGCCGGGGCCCATAACATGAATCAAGAACAATATTTTGCTTGCGTAACGGAATCAATGTTTTGATAAAATGGACTTGAAATATATAATGTCCTAGTAAAACGTTGATTCTGGCATGAAAGTATTTTCCCTTTGAAAAGGGATATGATAATATAGTATTATGTATATAGGATAATAAATCATAAATAATAGGTAGGCTTGAAAATAGTTTTTATATAGATACGTATCTATAGGCATGATTCCAATTGAAAACATTTTAACCCTCACCTATACTGGTAGTCAGACATTGTAATGTGGATTCCAGTGCGCCTAAAAGTATTAACTACTATAGGCTTAGAACTAGGTTTGTGACGCCCCGTATTTCCAGACCAGTCAGGCATAACGTCACGAGTGAGGTTAGGTCGAGTGTTAAGGGTTTATTTATGTTTTAACTATTAGTTATGTATGTAATTTGTTTAATTGTGTGAATAAATTTGGGCTTAATTGATCTTATTTCATGTTGTGGACTCAACTGCATGACTTAAATCCTTGAGTGGCCTAATTGTATTTTTGTAAATGGGACCCTTTTATGACCCGTAACCCTACCCTCTTCTTCATTTCGTTTTGCCCTTTTTCTTCAAGAACCACCCGCTGCGCGGCCCCCTTCTCCTCCACGCTGACGCTCCGCAGCCGCGCTGCTCTCTCTTCTCTTCCTTTCATCCCCTTCTTTCAGTCTCTCGTTCTCTCCCTCAGTTCTCCACTTGCCAAATCGGAAGAGTAGCAGTAGCATTTGCCTCCACCATCTCCATTATCGGCGACCAGAAATCCGACCACCTTGCCCCGGCAACCACCTCGCTGACAGCCATAGCACCACCATCTCCCTCAGCCTCCCTCCTTCTCTCTCTCTCAGCTTCTCGCAATCCAAGAGAGGAAACGAAGAAGCAGCGTCTGGCCAGTGCAGCTGAAAGCTACGGCCACCAAGCCCCCGACAACTACCTGCTCCTCCTTTCCATACTTTTGGGTCAGCCGTCACCATTCGCCTTTCATTCTGAACTTACTTACAACTTTGTACAATTAATTTTATTTGAGGTGCAGTGGTTAGTAGAGAATTATTCTGTTTGATCTGAATATGTTTATACCCATTTAATTGTGTAATTATAATAATATTATGATCGAGCTTGGATGTTGTAGCTGATTTATAATTTTCGACTCTTGTAAAATCAGACTCTCGAATTGTTGTGTAATGTGAATTGTGGAAATTGGATTAGTCTTGATAAGACCTGCATATTGGATTATTAATGTGCTTTGGTATTAATTAAGTAAAAATGTTACTTGTGGGTGGTGCGAGTATGCCTACTGTACATATACTATATATATGTATATACATTTTATAACTTTATTGAGTTATTGTTATTGATGCAATTGTTAGATAAAATATCATGTTGATGGCTCGTGCTAATTCATGGAAACTTGGAACACTTATGTAATTATATAATAGTTATACAGTAATTTGAAGTGTATACTTTAGTAACTAGTATGTCTTATGTGTATTACCTGTAACTTAGAATGTGCTTTAAAAACGTTTAAAACTCTCCAACTAATGAAACAAGAATTGTTCAAATATTTAATGTGTAAATTATTAAATTATGGTAGTTTGTTTGTGTTCTTGTTGTCGACCGCAGTAGTTGTATGCATGTTTACACTATACTTTGAATGTTACCTTGTGTATGACATCTTGTAAGAATATATATAATAACTGTGAAATTGTATATATATAATTGCAATCTATTTGATTAAAATGCAATTGGTGAGGACCTTAATTAATTGAGGAAGCAATTGCATTTTTCTTTGCACATTAATATTAAATTTGATGTTTCCTTGTTACGTGGGACATTAATTGTACACATAAATACATTGATTACATGTTATAATATTTGATACCACTTCACGTTATTTCATAAACATTGTCGTGCGTCCTATTTAGTATCATATTGAGTCTCTGCTCACGAGTACACATCGCTTCCCTTCTTGTCTAGTTCTTCTCCAGGGTGGAGATCATCGATCGAGTAAACACTGCCATTCACACTTGTCTTGTCTCGTCGATTGTCAGGTGAGGCTGTTTTCCATTCTAGTTACGTATTAACCCTAAAACCTGCATGAGTAAGTTTTGGCCTAAATTCTATAGTTATATTTATATTGATTTCAAACAAGTTATCGAGTAAATGTTAATTGAAACTGAACCTATTGTTATTGTTATTGACTGATCACTCCTGTTTTGGCGAGATACTATACTGCACACTAATTGGGGCCCAGGGTGAGTGTATTGAGTAATCCGGGGAGGCATCGGGCCGACGGTGATCTCTTGCACTTTCCCACATTGTGAGATGAACCCTGAATCCACTAGGAGTTGGTGGAGGAAGGAATCTCGGGCGTAGGAGTCATGTTCCTAACGCTCACCATGACTGGATAGTGAAAGGCTTGCAACCTTCCCATCATTGGAGGGAAAAGGAGACTGGGGGTGAGTCCGGCACCACGGGCTGCCTCGGGTTACTGTATTGATTGCACTGACTGATTGTATTGATTGAGTACACTATCGTACTGCTGCACTGTATAGTAACGAGTGGATTGCATGATCACCTTTAAAACTGGAACCTAATTATTGTACACTGCCGGAGTTTGGTTGGAGATTGTGCACGCTCACTCGCCGAGCCATTGAATTGCCTGAATTGTAATTAATTGTATAATTTGATAGTTGTAAAGTCCGGGTGTGGAGAAACTGATTCCTTGCCCTTTTTGGGAACCTACGGGTTCGGGAAGCCGGTGGAATGAATTTATTTTTAAATTCCCGAACAAACACCTCCCAAGTAATCTCTTCCCCAGCAGCTTCCAATACAATCTTCATACTTTCCCACCAAGAATAAGCCTCGCCCTGAATCAAAGTAAGAGTGCAACGAGCTTTCTCCCGGGTATCACAAGGAATCAGCTCCCAGATTCTTTCCACTTCTTTCAGCCACATCTCCGCCTGAATATCATTACCCTTAACGAACCTAGGAGGGTGCTGGTTTTGAAACTCCCGGAGTATAGCAGAAATAGGTGTCTCCGGTTGTACTGGTGGCACAGGTGGTGCTAGAGGCACATAATTCCTAAGTCTCTGATCAATTAAACCAACCACTGCATTCATGAAATCTTGTGGCTGAGCAGGAGGGGGTGGAGGTGGAGGAGCACGAGGAGAATGATCATGGAGGTGTCTCCTGTGTCCCGTAGAGTGCTCACGACGAGGTCTACCTCGAGGCATCCTGTAAATTTGACACTAAATATGCATGTGGGATTAGTGGATGCAAATGAATATATCTAAAATCCCGAGATACAAATAACACATATAATTCACATAATTCAACTAATTCAAATAAGTCAAGGAAGTCAAGTAAGTTCAAATAAGGTACAAGACTCTCAAGTTATCAAATAATCCTATGCCGTTTGACCTAAACTCACATGACACAACACTAGAGCTGGGATTTTGCAACCGGGCTCTGATACCACTTAAGATGTAGCACCCCTACACGTGGGGTTGCCACACCCCCGCACTACAGGCCGATCCACACACGAAATGGATAGTCCGTACATGAATCAACCTGCAGCGAACGGGTGACAATAAAATAAATCAACAAGCTAGGCGGGACTAATTCAACATTCAGCAGAAAATAAAGCGGAAGCTTAACATTATCAGTTTGTTATATAACCAATACCCCAAAGCTCAGTATATCAATACATTATCATTTCTTATAATTTACATGCAAAAGACTCCAATCGTTAACCATAACCATAAAGTACTATCTCTGGAAATATCAATATCAATATCATGAAATGTATGAAGTGCTAGACTCAGCTGGGTGACTTGACGCGACGCTAACTCCCGCCTAGCACACGACCGCTACAACCTGAAAGGTGGGGTGTCAGTCTACGAAAGACTGAGTGAAGCTTAATTACATTAGTGCAAATAACCTGCAAGTTATAACTATCAACATCAATCAATTTATAAACTAATATGTAAACATAAAATTCAATGGCACACGTATCAGTTTCATGAACTCCGTCATTCCAATAACTCCATCACTCCAATAATCTCATCACACCAATACTCCATCACTCCAATACTCCATCACTCCAATACACTACATCAATCCATGAACTACATCACTCCAAAACGGGAAGGTTGCGAGCCTTCACCATTCATGATAACACGGTAACACGATCATGGTTCAATCACGGTAACATGGTACACGATTTGTAACAGGATATACAGTTTGGCCTGAAATCCATGTAGGGTTGTACGAGTTCCCTCTAATTAATAATTATACCTCACCTTTACTGAAAAAATACAAGTAGGACACGGCCTACGGAGCTTGCTTCTCATCCCGGGAATGCTGGTCTGTGCAAGATAGACATGTGTACGTGAGACACGACCCGTATGAATCATTTAAGACGCACGACAAAGTCATAATCAACAAAGTCATTCAATAACACTTAAGGAATGTCAAGTAGAAGCATCATTATCAATTAAACAAGTATTTATATCATATAATTCACATATGGGAGCCAGGAGAGTGAAAGGAAAGCAATAAGAAGGGTTTTGGTGAAGTTTGGCCAAAACCGACAATTCCCGAAAATGCACATGTTGTGGAAAAATAGGAATATCTAAAGTTATAGAAATTGGAATTGGGTTTTGTTTGTTGAGATTGAAACTATACAAGTAGACCTTTAAAATGGTATATGGCTCGTTTTCTAGTTCAAAGCGAGGAGAAAATGGCGTAAGCTTGAAGTTGGATGATTGCAGTTTGTCGGTAAAGCAGCGACACCAAAAAGAATTGATTATATCTCACAAATGGGAAACGATATTGAGGTGATTCCAATTGGAGGTTATTCTAGAGTTCAAGATCTTTCCAACGCATTAGAAATCAGATCATTTGGAGTTTGGATAACGGAGTACCCGGCCGGGTAAAATTCAAGGGAAAAGTTCCCCGACCGGGTAAGCAATGCAGAAGCTTTTCGGGGGAAAACTACCCGCCCGGGTACTTTTTATGCACAAAAAGTACCCGGCCGGGTACTGTTCCAGGGGTGGAAAAAGGCTCAAAATAGGGGTAGCTTCGGGGAAGGAAGAAAAGGGATGAAACCCCAAAGCAAACTCAACCAAAATGCTCCAAAATAATCATATAACATGTATATAAGTCATATATATCAATTAGGCATCATATACTCCATGGAAACATGCTTTGATTCATAAGATTTAATCCAACAACCCATATATGATCATGATCCTTCTCACTCAAACTCAAGAATTATGCATGAAATTCAAGTTGCTAGCTCATGATCACGCTTCTACTAGCTCAAATCTAAGTTATCAATGCAACAATCATAACCTTAGCTCCACTTACGAAATTCAAGAATCAACCATAATCTCATCTATACCTTGAAATGGAGGAAAGAATGAAGATGTGATGATGATGATGAAGATGCTCCCAAATATGCAAGTTCCCTTTTGAAATCAATCTTGAAAGATGACGAAATCTCTTCCTTCCTTCATGGTATTTTGATCGGTATATAGTGTGTGTGTGTGTGAAGAAATTGGATGAATATAGAATGAAAATGGAATGGAATGGAAGAGATGGGATGATATTTACAAAAGTCTCCCAAGAATGTGCATGACTCATCAATTTTTGCACTTAAGTCCCTCAAAACTATAAGTTATGCAAGCAAGTTCCATTCCTACAAACTTACTCACTTTGGCCTAAGAAATATTTATGTAATTGGGTCCTCGAATTTTAAAGAATGATCATATAAGGACAATTTGGCAATTCAATCACATTCGGCAATCATTCCACGTAACAAGTATTTTCAAGTTATACAATAATTTCCAATTCGATATAAATTCATATAATTGCATGAACATAAGTTACATATAATATTAGGAAGATTAATATAATATCACATAACACATGAATGGAAAAATTGGGGCATTACAATTCTCCCCCCCTTAAAAGGACCTGGTCCCCAGGTCCACTGTCGAGTTTCAAAATGATGCACAAGTCAAAAGAGACCCCGTCTCTTAACACGAAATGAAAGAACCCCGTCTTTCAACAAGAAATGAGAGAACCCCGTCTCTCAATAAGAAGTGAGAGAACCCCGTCTCTCCAAATACACGAAAACAACTCAAGGGAACAGATTGTAGAAACAATTACATAAATGTCACATAGACAAGTAGAGTCATATTGATCACATAAGTATCATTCATCAATAACCAATTTGGATTGGCAAGAAATTAAGTACAACAACAATAAGATTCGTGATGCTCGTGATATGCATATTTAAGTGTACCGTTCACCGTTGATTATGACATGGATATAATTGATACCTTTGGCTACTGCATTCGGATGAATATCCACATTTTGCACCTCCCTCGTTAGATTATATGCGCGAGCCTGAACTAGTGGCCTCGCACCCCCGCCGGCACTCCCCATTGCTTTGGGCACATGTTTGCTAGGTGCTCATTCCTCCCATGCACAAGTTTAAACGTTTTCTACAAGTCTCAAAAGTATGATTATCCCGTCCGCAATAAGCGCAAAGAGGCTTTTCCAAGGGTGGGGTCAAAGTTGAGGCACTTGGAGCTTCCGGAACTGACCCAACTGATCGAGCCTTCTTTTGTAATTCTTCTCGAGGTAGCGAAGATTGATAAGAAATAGGCCTCTTTCCATTGTTAGAATTTTTTCCGGAGTGAGGTATAGGCCTTCTCGCATTCACCGAGTCTTCCACTTTCAAAGCTTTTGTAGTAGCCTTAATCCAAGTACTCGTGTTAACCGCTTCCAAAGCTCTTTGTATGTCCGGTCTGAGTCCTTGCACGAACTGCATCGCTTTATGGAAGTCATCACTTGGTATATTGGGTGCATAGCGAGACAACCTTTCAAATTCGGATATGTATTCTGATACTGATCTCCCTCCTTGATTAAGTTCAGTAAATTCCTTCAACCTACGGGTTCGGGAAGCCGGTGGAATGAATTTATTTTTAAATTCCCGAACAAACACCTCCCAAGTAATCTCTTCCCCAGCAGCTTCCAATACAATCTTCATACTTTCCCACCAAGAATAAGCCTCGCCCTGAATCAAAGTAAGAGTGCAACGAGCTTTCTCCCGGGTATCACAAGGAATCAGCTCCCAGATTCTTTCCGCTTCTTTCAGCCACATCTCCGCCTGAATATCATTACCCTTAACGAACCTAGGAGGGTGCTTGTTTTGAAACTCCCGGAGTATAGCAGAAATAGGTGTCTCCGGTTGTACTGGTGGCACAGGTGGTGCTAGAGGCACATAATTCCTAAGTCTCTGATCAATTAAACCGACCACTGCATTCATGAAATCTTGTGGCTGAGCAGGAGGGGGTGGAGGTGGAGGAGCACGAGGAGAATGATCATGGAGGTGTCTTCTGTGTCCCGTAGAGTGCTCACGACGAGGTCTACCTCGAGGCATCCTGTAAATTTGACACTAAATATGCATGTGGGATTAGTGGATGCAAATGAATATATCTAAAATCCCGAGATACAAATAACACATATAATTCACATAATTCAACTAATTCAAATAAGTCAAGGAAGTCAAGTAAGTTCAAATAAGGTACAAGACTCTCAAGTTATCAAATAATCCTATGCCGTTTGACCTAAACTCACATGACACAACACTAGAGCTGGGATTTTGCAACCGGGCTCTGATACCACTTAAGATGTAGCACCCCTACACGTGGGGTTGCCACACCCCCGCACTACAGGGCGATCCACACACGAAATGGATAGTCCGTACATGAATCAACCTGCAGCGAACGGGTGACAATAAAATAAAGCAACAAGCTAGGCGGGACTAATTCAACATTGAGCAGAAAATAAAGTAGAAGCTTAACATTATCAGTTTGTTATATAACCAATACCCGAAAGCTCAGTATATCAATACATTATCATTTCTTATAATTTACATGCAAAAGTCTCCAATCGTTAACCATAACCATAGAGTACTATCTCTGGAAATATCAATATCAATATCATGAAATGTATGAAGTACTAGACTCAGTTGGGTGACTTGACACGACGCTAACTCCCGCCTAGCACACGACCGCTACAACCTGAAAGGTGGGGTGTCAGTCTACGAAAGACTGAGTGAAGCTTAATTACATTAGTGCAAATAACCTGTAAGTTATAACTATCAACATCAATCAATTTATAAACTAATATGTAAACATAAAATTCAATGGCACACGTATCAGTTTCATGAATTCCGTCATTCCAATAACTCCATCACTCCAATAATCTCATCACACCAATACTCCATCACTCCAATACACTACATCAATCCATGAACTACATCACTCCAAAACGGGAAGGTTGCGAGCCTTCACCATTCATGATAACACGGTAACACGATCATGGTTCAATCACGGTAACATGGTACACGATTTGTAACAGGATATACAGTTTGGCCTGAAATCCATGTAGGGTTGTACGAGTTCCCTGCAATTAACAATTAAACCTCACCTTTACTGACAAAATACAAGTAGGACACTGCCTACGGATCTCACTTTTCATCCCGGGAATGCTGGTCTGTGCAAGATAGACATGTGTACGTGAGACACGACCCGTATGAATCATTTAAGACGCACGGCAAAGTCATAATCAACAAAGTCATTCAATAACACTTAAGAAATGTCAAGTAGAAGCATCATTATCAATTAAACAAGTATTTATATCATATAATTCACATATGGGAGCCAAGAGAGTGAAAGGAAAGCAATAAGAAGGGTTTTGGTGAAGTTTGGCCAAAACCCACAATTCTCGAAAATGCACATGTTGTGGAAAAATAGGAATATCTAAAGTTCTAGAGATTGGAATTGGGTTTTGTTTGTTGGGAATGAAACTAGACAAGTAGACCTTTAAAATGGTATATGGCTCGTTTTCTAGTTCAAAGCGAGGAGAAAATGGAGTAAGCTTGAAGTTGGATGATTGCAGTTTGTCGGTAAAGCAGCGACACCAAAAAGAATTAATTATATATCACAAATGGGAAAAGATATTGAGGTGATTCCAATTGGATGTTATTCTAGACTTCAAGAGCTTTCCAAATCATTAAAAATGAGGTCATTTGGAGTTCGGATGAGGGAGTACCCGGCCGGGTAAAATTCAATGGAAAAGTTCCCCGACCGGGTAAGCAATGCAGAAGCTTTTCAGGGGAAAACTACCCGCCCGGGTACTTTTTATGCACAAAAAGTACCCGGCCGGGTACTGTTCCAGGGGTGGAAAAAGGCTCAAAACAGGGGTAGCTTCAGGGAAGGAAGAAAAGGGATGAGACCTGTAACGCCCCGACTTTTCGGACATAAAGGTACGACGTATGTGTTTACCAAATTGCGCAAATTAATTGTTTTTACGTGTTTTATATTTAATTTTATTATAATTGTTATTATTTTATTTTATTATATTTTATTTTAATTTATTATTAATCTTATATATATATTTCGTATTATATATATATATGTTTCTTTATATTATTATTAATTTAATGATTATGCTAATTATATGTTATGTTAATTAATCATGTTTTAGCTAATTAATTACGTGACCTAATATGATTTATTTAATATTATAATTTGTCTATTTATTTCATTTTTGCATGGGAATTAATATATTATGCATGGAGTTAATGTATATGCATTAAATTTTTATGTATTTATGCATGAATTGCTTGGGATATGCATGTTGTTCATTTTGTGCATCGTTCTTATATGATATGATATCGAATTACCACGAATTTGTAGTATGTCGTAAATATATGTGTTATGAACATGATTTTATACTCGGTTTATATTTTCAAATTCATTTGATTTGTTAACGAATTTAATTTGATTCGAGGAACCAAATCAGGGGCTAACGAGCACTTAGCGTACCCTTGGTTCCGAATTTAATATCGTGAGCTCGGGAACTCGGATTCGAGTTCTGTAAACTCCACTGAACTCGTAACGAAAATTCGAGTTTAGTAAAATTAGCCTTATATTTTTCCTAAGTCGTTTGAACCTCCGAAATCCAACCGAAAAACGAATCGGCGACCAATTTGACCTTCTTGTACAAAATCAGCCATATCTTGTCCAATCCATAACCAAATTAACCATGGTTTGATTCTTTAGATCCCTCACTCAACCACCTATCATGACATATCAAGCCCTAACCAAGATAACCCTCACACAACCCCCAAAACTCAGCCAAAGCTACTGCTCTTCATTCCAGTCCCGTAACCCACCACCACTTGGAGATTTTGGAGCTCAAATCTCATCCTAACTTCATCCAATCATCAAGGTAAGTTTAGGGTTGTATTATATGTTTAATTCTGATCATTTTCATCCTTTCATTCATGATTTTGAGCATGGATTCGAGAAATTCTGGGGTTTTTCCGAAAATGGGGTGATTTTGGGCAAATGTTGATCTCCTTCGTTTCTCAATGGTTGTGATTGATTCCAAGCTTCAGATTGATTTTTTTGACTTCTTAATATCATTTATGATCATTGATTTCGTGGTTGTTGAGATATTTATGAGATATCATTTATGAAATTTTAAGAAAATCCCACATGTATGTCACGTACGGTTGCTTTCTTGTTTGAGCTTGTTTGGGACTGAATTATGTGTTGGATTTATGATGTTTTGCTGCACATTTGAGGGACTTATGGACCTGAACTAAGTCGGATTAATTGAATGCAAGCATGCCCTGTTTTCTTCGAGTTTTGCTCTGTTTTGGCATGAGGATTGCTGTCAAAAACTGCTGATTTTTCCTTCTCTCTTTTGCTGTCCATTTCGTGGCTTTGTGGTGTGTGTTCTTGTTGAGTTTGTGCTGCAATTTGTACCTTGTATAGCTGTCTTGGTTACTTGCATTTCTGGTACATAAGGGCTGCTCTGTTTCTGCGTTTTGCTGTCCGAGAACAGGGGTGTTTCTGGTTCGTGGCACGGGGGTACCATTTCTGGCCGTTCCAGCGAGGAACGGGGGTGCAGTCTGGGCCTGGAATTGCTGTACCGAGACACGGGGGTGTCTCGGTCTAGGCTTGGGAGGTGACACGGGGGTGTCACCCCGTTTTTCTTGATTTATTTTGCTGCGTTCCAGGGACTGTTGCTGCTGCTGTAATTTATTTGTATGGTGTGTGCGTGAGTTGCATGCATGGTTGGAGTGTTGCATGCTTTAATGTATATATTGTATATATTGTAATATATAATGCATGCATGGGTATGTTTGTGTGTGTGTACGTATATATATATATATATATATATATAATGTATATATATGTTATTATATTATATATATTTATTATATATTTTAAATATTATTTGATTTAATTTAATTTTAGAAATTAATTGATTTCTATTTCGCGTATTTAATTACCGACTATTGATTGAACGTTCCAATTATTTATTTTATTCCTAAATGTGAATTTGAATAATATGTGTTATGCTTATTAAATGGATTTTAGATTAATGGATATGTATTATGAATTATGAATTTATGAACCTATGAAATTGAATGAAATATATGAACGAATGATGTGATTATATGATTTAAATCTCTTAATAGTGCACATGAACATTTTATTGATATAATATGATCATTTATGCATTCATGTCATATGCACTTCATTGCCGAGCGTCATATGTGGTCATTGAGTCTCATACCTTTTCTTTTGCACAGATTCGGGTTTGGTCGGAGACGAGGGCGAGCCTTGAGACGCTTGTACCTTTCTTTTGCTTTGGTAAAGGTGGGTTTTTCTTCTACTAGTTAAAACAACCGTATATATCCCTTATGTGCAAAGTTTTAAGCCAAAATAGTATATTTCTATCTATCGAGTCATTTCGGGTAAATGATTTCAAACGTATGACCCCTTTTTAATTATGAAATCCTACCTTATGATTTTGGCGAGATAATGTTATGTTCACGGGCCCAGGGACTTAGTGTATGTGGCAATCCGGGGAGGCAAGGGCCGACGGTGATCCCATACACTAGTTCCAACCAAATTTACGACGGAACGGACCTCGTTAGGAGTTTTGACGAGGAAATGCTTGTCGGGCTTTTGAGGATTCATATACCTCACTAGCCATTATGTATGAACCGGTGGTCAGGTCTGGCTAACTTGTCCACCACCCGGAGGAAGAAGGTGTATATGTATGATTATGATCATTTATGTATGTGCACGAAAGATATGTATGATAACCAATAATTATGATATGCTTACACGAGGAGAAGGTTGGAGATGGTGCACGCTCACTCGCCGAGCTTATAACCCTATGACTAATTATGAATGAATATGAACGTCGTAATCCCGTTGATGTTTCCTTTTTGTTTTAACCACTTGGTAAGTTCTTATCAAACATCACACGGGATTAGGGTTTGCATATATGTATTTAATTTATGCGATATTATATATTTTATGCCCGTTTTTATACCCACCAGTCTCTTTTAGACTGAACCCGGTTGTTTTCAGTTGTTTTGTGCAGGTATAGGAGTGCTAGGCGGGAATACAAGTCGTCTAGGTCTTGCATTTATGTTTAGCACTTCTTTTCAGTCTCATATGTTCATACTCTCATTACTTTTGTATTTAATCATAGTTTATGCTTGGAGCGTTATGATTTTTGTAGGCCATGAGCGCCGTTGAATAATGGAATGCATTTGTATATCTATTTTTGGAGCTTGGTGGCTCACGGTATATATGCTATGTAGTTCTTGCTTCCGCATTCTATTTTAACTCTGATTTGATGTTTTCTTGAGTTGAATGGTTTAAGGGTTAGTCCCGCCTAGCATAGCGTGTGTGTTGTGTCCCCGTTCGCCGTGGATTTGGTACGTGTATGGACTTCCATTTCATATACGGGTCGGGTCCCGATGCGGGGGATGTGGTACCTTACGCTCGGGTGCTACAAAACCCCAAAGCAAACTCAACCAAAATGCTCCAAAATAATCATATAACATGTATATAAGTCATATATATCAATTAGGCATCATATACTCCATGGAAACATGCTTTGATTCATAAGATTTAATCCAACAACCCATATATGATCATGAACCTTCTCACTCAAACTCAAGAATTATGCATGAAATTCAAGTTGCTAGCTCATGATCACGCTTCTACTAGCTCAAATCTAAGTTATCAATGCAACAATCATAACCTTAGCTCCACTTACGAAATTCAAGAATCAACCATAATCTCATCTATACCTTGAAATGGAGGAAAGAATGAAGATGTGATGATGATGATGAAGATGCTCCCAAATATGCAAGTTCCCTTTTGAAATCAATCTTGAAAGATGATGAAATCTCTTCCTTCCTTCATGGTATTTTGATCGGTATATGGTGTGTGTGTGTGAAGAAATTGGATGAATATAGAATGAAAATGGAATGGAATGGAAGAGATGGGATGATATTTACAAAAGTCTTCAAAGAATGTGCATGACTCATCAATTTTTGCACTTAAGTCCCTCAAAACTATAAGTTATGCAAGCAAGTTCTATTCCTACAAACTTACTCACTTTGGCCGAAGAAATATTTATGTAATTGTGTCCTCGAATTTTAAAGAATGATCATCTAAGGACAATTTGGCAATTCAATCACATTCGGCAATCATTCCACGTAACAAGTATTTTCAAGTTATACAATAATTTCCAATTCGATATAAATTCATATAATTGCATGAACATAAGTTACATATAATATTAGGAAGATTAATATAATATCACATAACACATGAATGGAAAAATTGGGGCGTTACAATTTCGGGATAGGTTAGGACAGGATTCTGGATTTAGTTGAACCTGTTTTATATTATTGTGTTGTACTATTTCAGGAAAGGATAGGACAGGTTTACTGAATTAGTGGAACCCGTATTTAAATTCTTGTTGAAATTGCATTTACTTTGTTGATAGTGAATGAGTGAATGCCTTGCTTCCGCATTTTAGTCACTGTTTATTGTTCCAGGGTTAGATTCCGCTTAGCTAGGACAGTCTTTTTCATTGTCTTCCGCTCGCTGTGAGTTTAGTTCATGTATGGATTAGACCATTTCATATGTGAATCGAACTCATAGTGTGGGGGATGTAGTGCTCTCGGTGCGGGTGCTACATCTTAAGGTGGTATCAGAGCTCCAGGTTGCAAAACCGGAGCTCTAGTGTCGTGTTGTGTCAATTCTAGGTCGTATGGCTTAGGAACTACTTGACAACGTGTGCATTGCATCATTCCTGAGCACTAAATTCTGATTCTTTCAAACTTTGTTGAATTATTTGTTGCATTTTGCATCCAATTCATGGCTTTAGTGTTAATTATGTGACATGAGCATGCACGAATCGCATGCATTTATCTTCAAAATGAGTTGTGATTTATAGGTTACGAGGATAATATCAAACCACGGCCAATTTCTACAGCTACAATAATTTATCACAAATTCTACCTTCAAGCCGAGTGATGCAAGGAAGGTGTCGGGGATTATATACTAGGATTCAAGATTTATGCCTTCTCTAATTGGGGCTACGGTTCGAGGGTTATAATCCAGAATGGGGTGCTGATTTATGAGGAAAATTTCGCAATTCCTATTGGAGATGGTGAATTCTCGATGAAACAGAGTTAGGGTGTGTGGTAATTATGACTTACAAGGTTAACATGCATGTCTACTCTACAAAATTTTCCAACCGGTTTCGATTAGGATCATCTAATTTAGGAATGGGGTGAAGAAAATCTTGAAGGTGCTTATATTCAAGATTCAGATTAGCGAAGGGGTGAAGAACTTCAAGAGAGTTCAAGGTAAAATAGGTTCGTGGGAGAAGATTCAAAATATAATGGGGTTCATGGATAATGAGAAATACAACTCGTTAAAGAAGGGTTTCCGAATAAATCAATCCACTACAAGTCAAGTTTGGGCAAGAAAAGGAATAAGAAGTGAAATGAGATATTTCGGATTTCGAGAAAAGAAAGAAGTCGAATTGAAGGAAGTTAAAGATAACCGATGATTTCAAGCCATGGAAAGCCAAGATGCTAAAGATTTCATCATCGATTGGATTGGAGGTTTATTTTCCACAGCCAAGCTAAATTGTCGTGTTGTGAGGTCGAATTGGGAGATATCGAGCAACAAACGGAAACGATAAAGAAGGACAAAGAACATCTGGAGGGAAATTTTGTGCTCCAGTGTAAGTAATTAGAGAATAAGTCATACAACCAATTCAAATTCATAAAGAGTAACTTCAGGGGACTTCAATCAAGGTGACAACTAGATGAAGATTCGGGACAACAATTGGAGATTAGTTCTTCGAGATAGGTCAAGATACCAATTTCATAGGTCTCGAAGCATTTGAATTCAAGAATCACAATCTCGGACCATAAAGTTATACAAGTTGATATATGGAAACTTGATTAAAGAGATAACTATGGTGAAGGTTCGGGCAACACTTATAAGTCGATAATTAGGGCAGAATTGGGATCAAGAAATTTCAATTTTGGGCCATGGATAGGTACAAGTTGATGCGAGAGAATTCTAAAGATTTAGAAGACCATGGAAAACCAGAGATGACCAAAAATTCGAGACAAGCTTGTAATTCAACAAATAAGGAATGAGTGTCGGGATAAGCTTACCACAACTACGGTGACAGGTTCAATACATCCATAACCACATGCATCATGCATTGCTTTAAATTGTTTAAATTTCTTTATTTACATGCGCACCTCTAATTGATGTAATTGTTCCAACGTGTTACATCTTTAATTATTTACAAACGTGATACGTGCATTGGCATTTTAACCCGACATGCATTGTTAAGTGTTTACTTGATAGGAGGTTTCGTTCACCCCACTCATCAAGGTGTTTCAACCGGGCCATACTTTAATAAAGAAAAGTAGAACCGGAAATAGGAATGAAAGAAGTGGATGGTCATCCTTACTAATCACTTCAAGGTGAATGTGAGCGGTATCCCCGGACATGTAGCCTGACTAGAACCGTTTATACCAAGAAAGCTAAGTTGAAGGAATCACGAATCTTTGGTCCGAGAAGTGGTAGGTCGAGTTCAGGAGTTAGGAAAAAAATTTCTTAAAGGGGAGAGCCGATCGGAAAATAACTTAAAATTTATGGTTAGGCTTGAATGGGTTACTTCTATTAGGAATAATGGAAATGCAAGAGTTACAAATAATAAGAATTTTACAAGTGTTTCAAGTAATAAATTGGAGGACTTAGCACTCGGTGAAATTTAAGACTAAGGTCGGGAAAAGCTTCTAGAATAATATCCGAAGGGACAAGTGTTTCAAGAAATAAAGAAATGTATTTAAAGAGTACCAGGGAACGAAAATGACAAGATAGAGTAAAGGTGGGTCGATAATAACATGGAGTGCAGCATCAACACCGTTAGTATTCCCACTACGAGATATACATGAACTCAATCTCTTAAGTGAGAAAGGATCGTTTAGAGTATAACGTGCCTTACATTTTGAAAATAATGAGATCAATAAGAATTGCAAGAATTGGTAGGGGGCATTGGATAAGAAAATTCGATCAAATCATTATATTTTGGGATCGATTAAATAAGAGTCAATTCAATCGAGTACTGAAAGTGGAATAGTTAAGGATAAATATACAACATGAATAAGGTAGGTTACCAGCTTGTCAGTCGCCTTCCATGATGAGTCGGGCATGCTAAAAGGATTGAGGATTGGAATTTGAGCCACTAAAAGTTAGCCGAGCATCCGAGAAGGTTGAAGTATGATTTGGGGAGAATAACGAGCTAGCTGGATTCAATCTAAGCATACACTCGAGGGTTGAAACTTCGGATCGTGGTGAGAGAAAGAATAGAGGATTTGATTGTGGGATGAAGACCGGGGGATCATTGAAATATATATATATATATTGGACACTCGAGGCAGGGCATTATGGTTAAAAGAAATCTCGACTAAAGAATCAAGTGTTCAACCGAATCACTACAATGAAAGAGTGTCAACCAACGGTGAACGGTACATCAAACATTCATGGCATATGCATTTATGAAACTTAAATTCAAATAATTTTATGATGCTAAGTGATTTGATAATTGGTTGTATTAACTGCTTTCGTATTAATGATAATTGGAGTATTTGTTATCTTCTACCTGTTCCTTACGTGAAGATTTGTGCGAGTATTTATTTAATTGTTCTCTTGGGTTGTTGTGTTGTGTGTGAGAGACGGGGTTCTCTCGTTGTTTGTTTGAGAGACGGGGTTCTCTCGTTGGTTGAGAGACGGGGTTCTCTCACTGTTTGCTTGGGAGACGGGGCTCTCTCATCGTTGCTTCTTACCTGTTTAACTTGTTCTAGCGACAGTTTAGATTTTCCTTTCGAGTGTTTAGATTCCGGTGAGTTAAGGGTCGTGATTGACAGCAATGGAAGACCTATTGTTACTTGAAGACCTTTTCCGAATTAATCCCTGACGGGGAGTTGCTAACCCTTGTGGGATGAACACGGGAGAGTTGCTAAAGAATCCAGAACTCGAGACAGTGGACCTGGGGACCAGGTCCTCTTAAGGGGGAGAGTTTGTGACGCCCCGTATTTCCAGACAAGTCATGCATAACGTCACGAGTGAGGTTAGGTCGAGTGTTAAGGGTTTATTTATGTTTTAACTATTAGTTATGTATGTAATTTGTTTAATTGTGTGAATAAATTTGCTATTTCATACTTTAATTATTTGATTGTCCTTAATTGCAATCTTATGTAAATATATATACTTAATTGAAATATGTGTTTCGTACCTATTTGACTATTAAATGAAATTTTACGGGCCATTTTCTATTTATTAAAAGTTATGGTTCTTTGTCTAATTATGAAAATTTGATTGGACTTTGTCTAATTATGAAAATTTGATTGGACTTTTCTTAATATCTTATTTAAAATCTTGGGGTTGCTTTTATAATTTTAAAATCTATATTTTGGGCTTAATTGATCTTATTTCATGTTGTGGACTCAACTGCATGACTTAAATCGTTGAGTGGCCTAATTGTAATTTTTGTAAATGGGACCCTTTTATGACCCGTAACCCTACCCTCTTCTTCATTCCGTTTTCCCCTTTTTCTTCAAGAACCAGCCGCTGCGTGGCCCCCTTCTCCTCCACGCTGAACTGCCACCGCCCGGTCATCTTCCCCGGTGACGCGCCGCAGCCGCGCTGCTCTCTCTTCACTTCCTTTCATCCCCTTCTTTCATTCTCTCATTCTCTCCCTCACTTCTCCACTTGCCAAATCGGAAGAGTAGCAGTAGCAATTGCCTCCACCATCTCCATTATCGGCAACTAGAAATCCGACAACGTTGCTCCGGCAACCACCTCGCTGGCAGCCATAGCACCACCATCTCCCTCAGCTTCCCTCCTTCTCTCTCTCTCAGCTTCTCGCAATCCAAGAGAGGAAACGAAGAAGCAGCGTCTGGCCAGTGTAGCTGACAGCTACGGCCACCAAGCCTCCGACAACTACCTGCTCCTCCTTTCCACACTTTTGGGTCAGCCGTCACCATTCGCCTTTCATTCTGAACCTGCTTACAACTTTGTACAATTAATTTTATTTGAGGTGCAGTGGTTAGTTGTGAATTATTCTGTTTGATCTTAATATGTTTATACCCATTTAATTGTGTAATTATAATAATATTATGATCGAGCTTGGATGTTGTAGCTGATTTATAATTTTCGATTCTTGTAAAATCAGACTCTCGATGTAACGCCCCAATTTTCCGAAAGTTCAGGTAAGCACGCCACGTATGGGTCTTCGGGAATTGGGAGTTTATGTAACGCCCCGGTTTCCGGATGAACAGGTAAGCACGCCACGTGTGAGTTTGAGCGTAGGTTTATTTTATTTCTTTTAATTTCATAATATATTACGTGGCATTTCATATTTTTATAAAATTCAAGAAACATTATTTACATCGATTATGTGAATTCATATCATAGAAAATATTATTTCATGACACGGAAAATATTTCTTGCATAAAATCAATACCGAGAGTAATAAAATTACCAAATTGTCCCTAGTCAAATATTTTCTAAAATTCTAGGGACTTAATTGCTAATCCTTTAAGGACTTAATTGATCTTATTTTAAAACCTCGTATACTCAATCGGATAGATTGAGTTCTTCAAGGATTAATTGGCAATTTGGCAAATTTCACAAAAATCAAGATGATGAATTACGTATCATCTCTTCTTGCACATTCCTTGATCATTTTTCAATCCAAAAACTCCCAACAACTTTGCTCTCTCTCTCGGTTTCAAAGAAGAGAAAAGGAAGAGTGGATTTTTCTATCAATCATCAAGATTTCAAGAAAATCTTTCAAGAAATTGGGAGTCATCATCATCATCATCATCATACTTCTTCATTTCTCTCATTTTCAAGGTTGGTTTGGCATGAGTTATGATTCTTGATTGTGTTTGACATGCTAGGGTTTGAGTGAGATGTGCTAGATGATTGAATTAGAATTGGAAGCATGATTAAATGATCATAATATGAATTATTGCATGATTTCTAGCTTGAATAATTGAATAATTGGCTTGAATGATCAAGGTTGATCATAAGCTTGAAACCTTGGAAATCTTGTGGTTATTGCATGTTTTATGTGTTTGAGTGTTATATTATCATTTATTGAAGTTGTATGCATCATATTTCCAGAAATTATAGCTTTTGGGGATCAAAAATGGATTTTTGTTGCTTGTTGTGCCATTCCCGTAGCCTTCCCCTGTTTTTGCTCTGTTTCTGTAAGTTGCAGAAACAGGGACCGTTCCCAGCCTCAAGGCATAGTGGGAACGGGCGTTCCCTTCTTTTAACCTGAAACCGCATGGCCGACTACGGGAACGGCCGTTCCCATTTTGGCCTTGGAGCCGGAAGGGCCGTTCCCAGTTAGGCGCGTTTTTAAGGGGGAAAAACGCTAGCACGTTTTGGGGAATTCTTGGGAACGACCGTTCCCATTTTACAAAGGGGACCGGAAAGGCCGTTCCCACCTGGACATGCAGAACAAAAGTTTCTGCATAAATTTACGAAAATAGCCCCTCGATCCAACGACTTCTTTGACCCCGAATTGCTATAATATGTGCTAATATGATGTGAAACAAAATGTTATCATACCACATTGCATTTTCATGGTCGTCTCGACACATTTCCGCCGTTCGTCACATTTTGGTCATTGTAGTTCATGTCTCACGTACGTACGTCGTATTTGCACAGGTCACGAGGGCGTGGACGGGGAGCAAGCTCCTTAGAGCGCTTCTTTATTATATTTTGCAAGAAAGGTGAGGTTTTGTTTTGGTAAAACGAACCCTATAACCCTTACGTGCTAGTTTTCGGCCAACACGTATTATACTTATAAATGATTTTCAAACCATGAACATTTCCAAGCAAGAAAGTATTGATTATCATGATTTCAAGCATGTTTGGCGAGTACATGATTGCACGTGGACTCGAGGGTAATTCTTGAGCCAACCGGGAAAGCAAGGGCTGACGGATAACTCCTGAATTATCCTCACATTGTTGGGATCACCCCCGAAGCCACTAGGAGATTAGTAGTGGAAGGAGTTCCGTGTCTAGAGGGTCATGTCCTCTACACACACCATGTCGTGGATAGTCGAGCCTTGCAAACTCGCTATCACCCGGAGGAAGAAGGAGACTGGGGATTAATCCGGCATGTCGGGTTATCCTCGGGTTATTGCATGATTTCAAGCATGAACTTGTTTATATGAGCACTAATGAAATTGCATGATCACTTATTTATCAAGCAAGCAAGCATGATCACGTATTGTTCACGATTAGGAGTTCGGTTGGAGATTGCCCTTGCTTGCCGGGGCCACATGTTCATGACATTGACAAGCATGATTAAATAAATGTGTTAAAATGATTGGTTGTAATCTCGGGCAAAGATTAACTTCTTGAGTTACATATCTATTTTATGCTAAAGTCTTCACCCGAGGCTACAACTTGCATGTGACGTGTGTTATATATAATTATTGCCCCTCACTCAGTCTTCGGTAGACTGATACTTCACTTTTCAGGTACCTTTTGAGCGTGGTTGTGCTAGGCGGGCGTTGTTCGAGTCTTTTGCATCTTCACGAGTCTAGCACCTTTCATGTATAGTACTTTGAGACACTTCATGTTATGATAGTTATTGTCACGTTTTGAATACTTAATGATGTATCTTATTTAGAAATGATAATGTAGTGATAGTTAATTGGTACCTATATGTATCTATGTAATAAATATGGTACCTATATATATGAATGACTTTATTGCTTCCGCTTTTCTATTCCTGTTTGCTTTGATTATGTTGGGGAGAGTGTCCCGCCTAGCTCGTCATTTTTATTGTCACCCGTTCGCTGTGGTCTTGGTTTATGTATGAACTGTCCATTTCATACGTGGATCGAGGCTATAGTGCAGGGGATGTGGCGCCTTGGGGTTTAGGGTGCTACAGTTTATTTTATTTATTTCGCTCATTTAACTCTAGTTTCATCACTTCAATATGCATTACATTTCTATGCCTTTATATGAAATTATCTTTAACGTGGAATTTACATGAACTAAGTGATAACGTGCCTAATTGTTACCATGTGACCTTACTTGATCATTTCATAAATTGTGAACTTAATTTTGTAACATAAATGGATTTAAGTGATCTTTTGCCATGGAATAGAACTTGTTTGCATGCATTCAAACAATTGAGGGACTAACATGCAATAAGTGATGAGTCATGCCATATAGTGGAAGACTTTTATATCTAATATCATCTCTTCCATACCATTCCATTTCATTTCTCATTTCATACAAGAGTTTCACACACACACACACCAAAAACCGATCAAAACACCAAGGAAGGAGGAAGAGGGATTTCATCATTTTCCAAGCTAGAATTCAAGGAGGATTTGCATAAGTGAAGCATCATCATTATTCCTTCATTTCTTTCCATTATTTCTTCCATTTAAGGTATTATGAGAGTTTGATTATATTCAAGAATCCTTGATTGAGTAGGGTTTTGATTTTGGATGAATAATATGCATATAAGTGGTTAGAAGCATGCTTAGGATCATTAATCTTGAAAGTTTGCATGAATTCCTAAGTTTTATATGTGTTGATAACATGAATTTTTATGGGGTTTTGATGATAAATTCTTGATGATCTAAGCATGTTTCCATGGATTATATGTTACTAAATGGTGTATTTAAGTTATATGCATGTTATATGGTTGTTTTGGAGCATTTTGGTTGAGTTTGCTTTGGGTTTTCATCCCTTTTCTTTCTCCCCCGAAGCTACACCTGTTTTGCCCCTTTTTCCACCTCTGGAACAGTACCTGGCCGGGTACTTTTTGTCCATAAAAAGTACCCGGGCGGGTAGTTTTCCCCCGAAAAGCTTCTGTACTGCTCACCCATGCGGGGAACTTTTCCCTTGAATTTTACCCAGCCGGGTACTCCCTCATCCGAACACCAAATGACCTGATTTTTGATTCGTTGGAAAGATATTGAAGTCTAGAACAACCTCCAATTGGAATCATCTCAATATATTTTACCATTTATGAGTTATGATCAATTCTTTTTGGTGTCGCTGCTTTCCCGACAAACTACACTCGCCTAATTTCAACCGTCCGCCATTTTCTCCTCGTTTTGAACTAGAAAACGAGCCATATATGCTCGGAGAGGTCTTTGTGTCTAGTTTCTTATACAACAAGCAAAACTTAATTCCCACTTCTAGAATTAAAGATATTTCAGTTTTCCCTCAGCATGTACATTTTCTAAAATTGTCGGTTTTGGCCAAACTTCACCAAAACCCTTCTTATTGCTTTCCTTTCACTCTCTTGGCTCCCATATGTGAATTATATGATATAAATACTTGTTTAATTGATAATGATGCTTCTACTTGGCATTCCTTAAGTGTTATTGAATGACTTTGTTGATTATGACTTTGTCGTGCGTCTTAAATGATTCATACGGGTCGTGTCTCACATACACATGTCTATCTTGCACAGACCAGCATTCCCGGGATGAGAAGCGAGCTCCGTAGGCCGTGTCCTACTTGTATTTTGTCAATAAAGGTGAGGTTTAATTGTTAATTGTAGGGAACTTGTACAACCCTACATGGATTTCAGGCCAAGCTGTATATCCTGTTACAAATCATGTACAATGTTACCGTGATTGAACCATGATCGTGTTACCGTGTTGTCATGAATGGTGAAGGCTCGCAACCTTCCCGTTATTGGAGTGATGCAGTTCATGGATTGATATAGTTTATTGGAGTGATGGAGTATTGGAGTGATGTAGTTTATTGGAGTGATGGAGTATTGGAGTGATGGAGTATTGGTGTGATAAGATTATTGGAGTGATGGAGTTATTGGAGTGATGGAGTTCATGAAACTGATGTGTGTGCCATTGAATTTTATGTTTACATATTAGTTTATAAATTGATTGATGTTGATAGTTATAACTTGCAGGTTATTTGCACTAATGTAATTAAGCTTCACTCAGTCTTTCGTAGACTGACACCCCACCTTTCAGGTTGTAGCGGTCGTGTGCTAGGCGGGAGTTAGCGTCGTGGCAAGTCACCCAGCTGAGTCTAGCACTTCATACATTTCATGATATTGATATTGATATTTCCAGATATAGTACATTATGGTTATGGTTAACGATTGGAGACTTTTGCATGTAAATTATAAGAAATGATAATGTATTGATATACTGAGCTTTCGGGTATTGGTTATATAACAAACTGATAATGTTAAGCTTCCGCTTTATTTTCTGCTGAATGTTAAGTTAGTCCCGCCTAGCTTGTTGCTTTATTTTATTGTCACCCGTTCGCTGCAGGTTGATTCATGTACGGACTATCCATTTCGTGTGTGGATCGGCCTGTAGTGCGGGTGTAACACCCGAGCGCAAGGTGTCACATCCCCCGTACCGAGACCCGACCCGAATATGAAATGGACGATCCATACCCGAGCCAAATCACGGCGAAC
The DNA here is from genome assembly GCA_037501455.1 of Lantana camara. Classification (NCBI taxonomy): domain Eukaryota; kingdom Viridiplantae; phylum Streptophyta; class Magnoliopsida; order Lamiales; family Verbenaceae; genus Lantana; species Lantana camara. Next base: position 49,469,930 of record CM074858.1, read on the forward strand.
GGGGACATACACACACTCTATGCTAGGCGGGACTAACCCTTGAACCATAAAATCAGAATAAACATTAAAGCGGAAGCAATAAACGAATATACATCATATATACATTCAATGAGCATCAAAACTCCAAAAAGAAGTCATAAACATTACTAATTGCCGTCACGGCTCGAAACAACCAATACGCTCTAATAGCAACATTCAAATACAATGATCATAAGTGCAAAATGCGAGTGTAAGACCAATAAACAAAAGGGCTAGAAACGAAAACAAGACCTAAGACTCGAAATCCCGCCTAGCTCCCCTGACACCTGCACAAAACAACTGAAAGCCAAACGGGTTCAGTCCAAAAGGGACTGGTGGGTATAAAAGCAGGGCATAGTATAATATATGACTGTAATTAAACATTCACATGCAAGTTATAATCCCAAATGAGGTTTTTAACGAATTTCCCAAGTGAGTGAATAGAAATCATCAAAAGGGATTATAACGATTCATTTACATTAGGTCAAGGTCATTAGTGGCCCGGCGAGTGGGCGTGCATTATCTCCAACCAACACCTCATGTAATTCATTAACATTCATTCATTCTTTCATTCTTTCTTTTCATGCATATCATTCTTTCGTGCGCATTCAATAACATTTACACCTTCTTCCTCCGGGTTGGTGGCGGGTTTGCAAGGCCCATCCACCCATTCATTGACCAAAAGGGGAACATGACTCCCCAGATGGCACTCAGCGTCCATTCCTCGCTAATTCCTAACGAGGTCCGGTTACGCCGTTCATTGGTGGTACTAGTGTGAGGGTTTACCGTCAGCCCATGCCTCCTCGGGTCCCCACTCACACCAAGCCCCTGGGCCCCATTCATTGTGAACATTCATTCATTCTCGCCAAAACATTTGGTAGGGTTCAAGAAACAAGGGCTTTACGTTTGCAATCATTTACTCGATAAAGGACTCAAAATATATATCATATTACTTTGGCTTAAAACTTTTCACGTAGGGAGATATACCAGGTCGTTTTATCTAAGTAGAAGAGAAATCCACCTTAAACCGTCAAAAGAAGCAAACACGAGCCTCACTGACCGGCCTCGTCTCCAACGGACTCAAAATCTGTGCAAGAGACGTGAGGTGAGACTCAATATGACCAAATAAGACGCTCGGCAATGAAATGATTATGATATGAATGTATAAGAGATGCTATAATGTAATGGACACGTTCATGTGCACTATTAAAGTCTTAAGGACATATAAACGTTCAATTCATTCATTCAAACGAGTTCATATCCTTCACATTTCACGTCAAAGGAATTTAAATTATATAATCAAGTCGTTCAATCTTTCATTCACTTTCATTCGAATTCATGATTTCAATCAAATTAATTTAAGAAATTCAAATACAATCATAGCACAAGTTAAATCACATTTAAATTAGAACATAAACAATTAAACATATTCAATTGCATTTACAATTAGAAATTAAACAATTAAATACATTCAATTAAATTTCGAAAATTGAATAAAACATGAAATAGGTAACAATTAAATTCTATAATTTAATTAAATCAAATAACATTTAATATTTCATAAACTTATATATATATATATATATATATATATATATATATATATATATATATAACACATGCATGCAAAATTCCATTTAATTATATATATGTATTCATGCATACGTGCATGCATTTGAACTTAACAACATTTTCATGCATGCAACTAACTCCATATATATACCTATATATGCATGAAACCATTTAACTATATATGTATATATACAATGTAAGATGCATGTAGTTCAATGATCAACACAGCAGCAGCAGCAGTTTCACGGCAGCAACAAGCATGAAATAACAGGGTGACACCCCCGTGTCACCCACAAAGAACAGACCGAGGCACCCCCGTGCCATGAACGAAGAAACTTGACACCCCCATGCCATGAACGCAGCAGCTAAACTTACGCAACCAACATCCCCTGTTTTTCTGGGCGTAACTCAGGGCAGTAAGAAGGCAGCAACCACAGCATGAATTGCAGCAATAAAAAGGTATGAAATGCAGCACAAAATAGTCCTAATAAGCAACTAAAACTGACAGCAAAAAGGCACGCAAACGCAGCAGCAAACAGCAGCTCAGATCAGTTCAAAACAGGACAAGAAATCACGAGAAAAACAGGGCAAGACTGATCTCAATTAATCCCAATAAGTTCAGGTCAATTAGGCTATTAAAAAACGCAGCAAAACAACACAATATCAACATATATATCAGGTCCAAGAAAGCTCACACACGGGAAGAAGGCATACGTGACTTATATGAAGATTTTCTCAAAGTTCCAAAATTGATATCTCAAAAATACCACAACTACCATGCAATCACAGATCATACATGAGAAGAGGATGTCAAAACAATCATTTTCAAGCTTGGAATCAAACAAATCCATCAAGAATTGGAAGAGATCGAAAGAAATGCCCAAAAACGCTTCTATTCAAGATCAGCCGAAAAATGCATGAAACCATGATCAAATTTGGGGATGAATGAATGAAAATGACTCATATTGAATGTAAATAACATATCCAAGCTTACCTTATGGATTGGAGGAGGATAGGATGAGATTTGAGCTCCAAAATCTCCAATGAAACAAGGGTTACGGGAAAAACTGGGAAGCAGGTGATGTTTGGCCAATATTCAGCAAGTGGGAAGGGTTATCTCGGTTTGAGAGGCTAATGGCTGAGTCAAGGGTTGATTTAGGGTTCCAAAAAGTCTAACCATAGTTAATTTGGTTAAGGTTTGAGCAAGATATGGTTATTTTAGTACAATAAGGTCAGTTTCGTCGCCGTTTCATTTTTCGGTTGAATTTCGGAAGTTCAAATGACGTTAGAAAAATATAAGGCTAAGTTTACTAAACTCGAATTTTTGTTACGAGTTCAGCGAAGTTGACGGAACTCAAATCCGAGTTCCCGAGCTCAAGATATTAAATACGGAACCAAGGGTGCGCTAATTGCTCGTTAGCCCCCAACTTGGATTCCAAACTTCAAATTAAATCCGAAACACATTCAAATGAATTCGAAAATATGAAACGAACAAATATTCATATACAAGACACGTATAAGTTCAACATATACAACTCGCACCAAATTCCGGTATCAATTCAAATAGAAACGAAGCACGTAAATGTCACTCATACGCAAAGTAACAAATAAATCCAAAATATTAACAAAAATGTAACATTTACATACTTATATAATATATTATAAATAAATGCATGAAATATTAATTTATAAATATACATGCATGCATACGTATATAATATATATAATTACATGCATGCAATATATATAAGTATGAAATGCATGCCTAATTAAATCCATGCACACGTACAAAAAAAAAAAAATATATATATATATATATATATATATATAACTTATAATGGATGCATGCATAATTAATTTAAACTTGTAAAATGCATGCATTACAAATTCATGCATACGTACACTATTATATATAAATGTAATTAATATTAATAACATTAAATAAAATAATTAACATTTAATACATATGAAATAAAATGAAATATATAAAACACGTAAAAAAATAATTATTCGCGCAATTAAGGAGCACACAAGTTATTCACATAAATTCAATTTCAAATATTGCATATATTTCAATTAGTCACTTATTTAACAATTAAACCATGAAATTTAATATAGAAAACACTAAGACCAATTAATTTGCGCAATTAAGTAAACATATACGTCATGCAGTACTAATAAAAAGAACTGGGGCGTTACAACCTTTCCCCCTTAAAAGAATCCGTCCTCGGATTCACTATCCGCCTGAAAACAATTAATGAAGGAACCCCGTTCCTCACAAACAACAAGGAGAGAATCCCCGTCTCTCAAACAACAAGGAGAGAACCCCATCTCTCGCAAGCAAAGAGAGCACCCCGTCTCTCGAACAAAAATAAGAGCATCCCCGTCTCTTACAAACAACGAGAGCACCCCATCTCTCGAACAAAAATAAGAGCAAGGAAGTCTCCAATACTCCCAAGCCACTCACGCGAAACCATAATTAAAATCATGTAAGACACCCCAAAGCAAGTAACAGACATCGTTCACGTTGGTTATCAATTACTCCAAGTAATTTAACATGATGAGATACCAAAGCACATAATATAAAAATTATTGGAGTTAAGTTTGTATGGATGCATGTATCATGGATGCTATAAGTACCGTTCACCATAGTTACGAAATTTAGAATTGTAAGTTGTCGTTGTCCAGTGCATGATCTGTCCTGAAGATAAACTTAGTGCTCAACTTGGCTTTAACCTCTTCAGGGTACCCCAGTGAAGCAATTGATGAATCCTTTAAGGATTATACTCTTGAATTCCTTCTGACTTGTACTGTTTCCAGTTTTCACCATTTCCTATAATCTTTGTTCGACCAACCAACTCCTTTTTAATTGACCGAGCTTGACTTCCCCGAATACCCCTAAATCATTTGTCCCGAACTCAGGTCTGTAGTTATTACCTTTACCATATCGAAGTCTAACATATCCCCGAGGATAACCACTCTGAACAACCTTGATGATTCAATCCCGACCTCAAGATATTTATTCTTATGGTCTCTCTCAATACAAATCCTTTCCCATCTTCCGTTCCTATGATCCGTTCATTCCCTTTGACCCCCTGAAGGTTATATTCGATAATTAATCCCATATTTCTTAAATCGAAGACGGAAGGTTCTTGACAATTCCTAGGTTTTGATTTAGATTTCTCAATGTTCATCCTCTTCGGTTTTGTTTCTTCTTAACTCCTTCCAACTTATTGGACCAAGCTTTATTGACAGCATCTCTTTCTGTGTTAATTCAAATTGATTCCCTCTTGATAAGTCAACTAAAGAATTTCCTTAACTTCTCCGTAACTCCTCCATCTTCAAATCGACTTACACATGTAGAAAATTCAATGAACCATCTTCCCAATTCCTCGTGGAAATCTTCAGCCCGAATTTAGTGGCCTAACCTTCGTTTTAATGGCCAATCGTTAAAATCGTCTTATTCATTTCCACTCTCTAACATAACCCCGGATCTTCCTAATTGCACTTCCGTTATCTCTATTATTTATTTCTTCAGCCACAACTTCAAGTTTTAATTTTTGCTTCTTGGTTACGCTCTCCCCCTTAAATTTTCTATCGTTATCCTTGAACTCCATCAATCCATCTTTCACCGAAATTCTTGATAAAACAATTTCATTTGGGGGAGGGAAGAATTTAACGTACATAGCAACCCCCTTCTCTATTCTTGTTCAATCTAACACCCCAAAGCCAACTCTAATTTCGCTTCCTTTTCTGAATCCCATTTCCATCAACCTGCCCCTTATTTGAGGTTCTTTATTTTCTCCAACGTTATCTACCTATGCAACTCCATTATTTCCTTTCATCTGAATTCTGAGGTGGCTTGGTTAAAACGATACTTGATGGGTGAGATGAAGGAACTTCCCATCAAATAAACACTAAAATGCATGTCGGGTTAAAATTAACGATGCATGTCTCACGTTTACATCAAGTAACTATGCATCACATTAGCACAACAAAACCAAATAGAAATGCACGGATAATCATAAGGCCAGAAGAATAAATAATTAATGCGAAATATGATGCACGTGCTATGAATGCTTTGGAACCTGTCACCAATGTGGTAAGCTATTAGCTCAGTAGCTTTCTCTCGTTCCTCCAAACACGAGGTTACTTTGACTTGCTGATCATGCTTCGTCTTTCCCACGGTCTTCAAGATTTCCAAGGATCCTGTGCATCACTTGTATCTTCCAATGTCCAGAATTGAAATTTCACGATCCCCTGATTCCTTCGACATCCACTGAGTTAGCCTCTGCATTTACCCCAAGGATCGCCCTTCAACCTTACTCAAACTTTCTTACAAAATGAATCCCCAATATAAATCTGAACCCTACTTCTCGCCATCACCGTGATCAAGTCTCCCGCGCTTATCCTTTATGAGTTTAATTCACCTCCAATTGCTTATACTTGAGCGTAGGATTTTCTTGCAAAGAGTCTCTCCCCGAGAACAATCCTTCAACCAGTCTTTGCTATCCTTTATCGTTCCCATTTGTTGCTCCATATCTTCCAATTCAACTTCTCAATATGACAATTCATCTTGGATTTGGAAAACGAACTCAAATCTCGTTCTCCATATCGCCTCCTCCCATATATTTGTATTTTTCCAGGTACTTGCCTCTCTCTACTCCCTTCCAGACTCGTTTCCCATCTTAATCGAAATCCAAAGCACTCAAATCCAACTCTTCCCAGTCTTAACTTTGATAAACTTGATTTCAAATCACTGGACTTAGTCAGAAATCCTTCTTGGTCAATCCTTGGTGTACAACTCCTACCGGACCCATTTTATCTTAACTCCTTTTAATTATTAATACCTCTTCAATGCTCTAAATCTGGAATCGAAATACCTTCAAGGTTTGTTCACTTCCCTCATTAGGTTGAAAAATCCCATTGCTTCCAATCAAAGGCACCTTATATGGCAAAGCCGTATATGTCAATCTTCTAAGTCGTAACCATCTCATAATCAATCCCTATTTCACCAAGTATCATTCTACCACCCCATCTCTTAATTCAAACCTCCCATTCCGATTCGTAATCCTTGAACTCTAGCTCCCTCTAGAAACCTCACATCTCGAATTCTCTACATTCTTCCCGGTTGTATCCCTCCTAGCTCCCATGCCTCAGAAAGAGCTAGCAATAGATCGTCTTTATCGTGGAGCTTGGCCGTGGTTTGATATTATTTTCATAACCTGTGAATCATAACTCATTTCGAAGGTACATGCATGCGATTAGGGCATGCATATGGCACATATTCAACACGAAAGACACGGATCCGGTATAGAATGCAACAAGTAATTCGACAAGATTAAAAGAAAGACAATTCCATGTTCAAAATCGATGCAATGCACACATTATCACTTAGTTCCTATGCCGAACGACTTAGACTGACCCACACGACACGAGAGCCCGAGTTTTGCAACCCGTAGCTCTGATACCACTTAAGGATGTAACACCCGAGCGCAAGGTGTCACATCCCCCGTACCGAGACCCGACCCGAATATGAAATGGACGATCCATACCCGAGCCAAATCACGGCGAACGGGGACATACACACACTCTATGCTAGGCGGGACTAACCCTTGAACCATAAAATCAGAATAAACATTAAAGCGGAAGCAATAAACGAACATACATCATATATACATTCAATGAGCATCAAAACTCCAAAAAGATGTCATAAACATTACTAATTGCCGTCACGGCTCGAAACAACCAATATGCTCCAATAGCAACATTCAAATACAATGATCATAAGAGCAAAATACGAGTGTAAGACCAATAAACAAAAGGGCTAGAAACGAAAACAAGACCTAAGACTCGAAATCCCGCCTAGCTCCCCTGACACCTGCACAAAACAACTGAAAGCCAAACGGGTTCAGTCCAAAAGGGACTGGTGGGTATAAAATCAGGGCATAGTATAATATATGACTGTAATTAAATATTCACATGCAAGTTATAATCCCAAATGAGGTTTTTAACGAATTTCCCAAGTGGGTGAATAGAAATCATCAAAAGGGATTATAACGATTCATTTACATTAGGTCAAGGTCATTAGTGGCCCGGCGAGTGGGCGTGCATTATCTCCAACCAACACCTCGTGTAATTCATTAACATTCATTCATTCTTTCATTCTTTCTTTTCATGCATATCATTCTTTCGTGCGCATTCAATAATATTTACACCTTCTTCCTTCGGGTTGGTGGCGGGTTTGCAAGGCCCATCCACCCATTCATTGACAAAAAGGGGAACATGACTCCCCAGATGGCACTCAGCGTCCATTCCTCGCTAACTCCTAACGAGGTCCGGTTACGCCGTTCATTGGTGGGACTAGTGTGAGGGTTTACCGTTAGCCCATGCCTCCTCGGGTCCCCACTCACACCAAGCCCCTGGGCCCCATTCATTGTGAACATTCATTCATTCTCGCCAAAACATTTGGTAGGGTTCAAGAAACAAGGGCTTTACGTTTGCAATCATTTACTCGATAAAAGCCTCAAAATATATATCATATTACTTTGGCTTAAAACTTTTCACGTAGGGAGATATACCAGGTCGTTTTATCTAAGTAGAAGAGAAACCCGCCTTAAAGCGTCAAAAGAAGCAAACACGAGCCTCACTGACCGGCCTCGTCTCCAACGGACTCAAAATCTGTGCAAGAGAGGTGAGGTGAGACTCAATATGACCAAATAAGACACTCGGTAATGAAATGATTATGATATGAATGTATAAGAGATGCTATAGTGTAATGGACACGTTCATGTGCACTATTAAAGTCTTAAGGACATATAAACGTTCAATTCATTCATTCAAACGAGTTCATATCCTTCACATTTCACGTCAAAGGAATTTAAATTATATAATCAAGTCGTTCAATCTTTCATTCACTTTCATTCGAATTCATGATTTCAATCAAATTAATTTAAGAAATTCAAATACAATCATAGCACAAGTTAAATCACATTTAAATTAGAACATAAACAATTAAACATATTCAATTGCATTTACAATTAGAAATTAAACAATTAAATACATTCAATTAAATTTCGAAAATTGAATAAAACATGAAATAGGTAACAATTAAATTCTATAATATAATTAAATCAAATAACATTTAATATTTCATAAACTTATATATATATATATATATATATATATATATATATATATAACACATGCATGCAAAATTCCATTTAATTATATATATGTATTCATGCACACGTGCATGCATTTGAACTTAACAACATTTTCATGCATGCAACTAACTCCATATATATACCTATATATGCATGAAACCATTTAACTATATATGTATATATACAATGTAAGATGCATGTAGTTCAATGATCAACACAGCAGCAGCAGCAGTTTCACGGCAGCAACAAGCATGAAATAACAGGGTGACACCCCCGTGTCACCCACAAAGAACAGACCGAGACACCCCCGTGTCTCGGTACAGCAACACCAGACCACCCCTGCACCCCCGTTCCACGCTGAAAAGAAGAAACTTGACACCCCCGTGCCATGAACGCAGCAGCTAAACTTACGCAACCAACATCCCCTGTTTTTCTGGGCGTAACTCAGGGCAGCAAGAAGGCAGCAACCACAGCACGAATTGCAGCAATAAAAAGGCATGAAATGCAGCACAAAATAGTCCTAATAAGCAACTAAAACTGACAGCAAAAAGGCACGCAAACGCAGCAGCAAACAGCAGCTCAGATCAGTTCAAAACAGGACAAGAAATCACGAGAAAAACAGGGCAAGACTGATCTCAATTAATCCCAATAAGTTCAGGTCAATTAGGCTATTAAAAAACGCAGCAAAATAACACAATATCAACATATATATCAGGTCCAAGAAAGCTCACACACGGGAAGAAGGCATACGTGACTTATATGAAGATTTTCTCAAAGTTCCAAAATTGATATCTCAAAAATACCACAACTACCATGCAATCACGGATCATACATGAGAAGAGGATGTCAAAACAATCATTTTCAAGCTTGGAATCAAACAAATCCATCAAGAATTGGAAGAGATCGAAAGAAATGCCCAAAAACGCTTCTATTCAAGATCAGCCGAAAAATGCATGAAACCATGATCAAATTTGGGGATGAATGAATGAAAATGACTCATATTGAATGTACATAACATATCCAAGCTTACCTTGTGGATTGGAGGAGGATAGGATGAGATTTGAGCTCTAAAATCTCCAATGAAACAAGGGTTACGGGAAAAACTGGGAAGCAGGTGATGTTTGGCCAATATTCAGCAAGTGGGAAGGGTTATCTCGGTTTGAGGGGCTAATGGCTGAGTCAAGGGTTGAGTTAGGGTTCCAAAAAGTCTAACCATAGTTAATTTGGTCAAGGTTTGAGCAAGATATGGTTATTTTAGTACAACAAGGTTAGTTTCGTCGCCGTTTCATTTTTCGGTTGAATTTCGGAAGTTCAAATGACGTTAGAAAAATATAAGGCTAAGTTTACTAAACTCGAATTTTCGTTACGAGTTCAGCGAAGTTGACGGAACTCGAATCCGAGTTCCCGAGCTCAAGATATTAAATACGGAACCAAGGGTGCGCTAATTGCTCGTTAGCCCCCGACTTGGATTCCAAACTTCAAATTAAATCCGAAACACATGCAAATGAATTCGAAAATACGAAACGAACAAATATTCATATACAAGACACGTATAAGTTCAACATATACAACTCGCACCAAATTCCGGTATCAATTCAAATAGAAACGAAGCACGTAAATGTCACTCATACGCAAAGTAACAAATAAATCCAAAATATTAACAAAAATGTAACATTTACATACTTATATAATATATTATAAATACATGCATGAAATATTAATTTATAAATATACATGCATGCATACGTATATAATATATATAATTACATGCATGCAATATATATAAGTATGAAATGCATGCCTAATTAAACCCATGCACACGTACACAAATATATATATATATATATATATATATATATATATATATATATATATATATATAACTTATAATGCATGCATGCATATTAATTTAAACTTGTAAAATGCATGCATTACAAATTCATGCATACGTACACTATTATATATAAATGTAATTAATATTAATAACATTAAATAAAATAATTAACATTTAATACATATGAAATAAAATGAAATATATAAAACACGTAAAAAAATAATTATTCGCGCAATTAAGGAGCACACAAGTTATTCACATAAATTCAATTTCAAATATTGCATATATTTCAATTAGTCACTTATTTAACAATTAAACCATGAAATTTAATATAGAAAACACTAAGACCAATTAATTTGCGCAATTAAGTAAACATATACGTCATGCAGTAATAATAAAAAGAACTGGAGCGTTACAGCGGGGGTGTGGCAACCCCACGTGTAGGGGTGCTACATCTTAAGTGGTATCAGAGCCCGGTTGTAAAACCGCGGTTCTAGCGTCGTGTCGTATCAAGTCTAGGTCGAACGGCATAGGATTATTTGATACTTTGCAAGTCTTGCATCTTATTTGGAATTACTTGAACTTATTTGAATTGAGTTGAACTTACCTGAACACCCTTGAGCTACTTGGTGACTTGTGCATGACATTGATTTATGTTACTACTTGATGATTAATTGACCTCCTATGACTTGGAATTTATATGTTTGATGTGGTTTCTTTAATTTAGTTGAATTAATTATTGCATTTTGCTTCAAATATGTGTTTAAATTCTAATTATATGACATGAGCATGTACTAACCGCATGCATATAGCTTTGAACTAATTGGGAGTTATAGGTTATGAAGATTATATCAAACCACGACCAATTTCTACGACAACCTCAGATTATCTCAAACTCCTTTCTCTAGTAAGGAATGCACAGGGGAACTTCACCCAAGAATTCAAGAGTCATGGATTACTCTGATCGGGTTATGATTCAAGTGGTAAGATCCGGAATAGAAAAATTAAGTTGGGAAGAAAGCAACTCCAGCGATTCAAGTTGGAGTAAGAATTCGGGAGTTGTGTTTTTTTAAAACGGAGCTATGCTTCGAGTCATGAGATTGGGAATAGAAGAAACAATCGAGAGAGTAGCTTACAAGTTCAATGGAAGTTGGGGAATACTTGATAAGATGATGTTATTTCATCCGGATTTCGTAGGACTATTTTTTTAAGAGAAGAATGAAGAAAGTCTCAGAAGAAAACGCATCGATCCGTTAGGTCCGGTTTGGGAGCTTCATGTATCTCGGCTTCAACAACACCTTTTGGGAAGCCTCTTTGTGCTTACTGTGGACGAGACAACCATAATTACGATAATTGTAGATGGCGTTTAGGCTTATGTTTGTGGTGTGGGAGTGATGAGCATCAAGTGGATACGTGTCCGAAGCGACGAAAAATAGCTACCGGGGATAAATGGTGAACGGTACACTTTCATACCACGTGCATCATGAGCTTTCTTATTCTGTATATTTGCATTCCTTGTGTTTGCTATTTGCTCTTGTGCGAGTAATTTGGAGTGTTGATCTTTCTTGCTTTCTTATTACGTGACGGTGTATGTAAGTGTTTATTTACGTTATGCTTGGTGCTCTCTTCTTTGGTCGAGAGATGGGGTGCTCTCTTCGTTGCTCGAGAGACGGGGTGCTCTCTTGTTTATTGAGAAATAGGGTTTTCTCATTAATTGTTTGGGGAGACGGGGCTCTGTCGTCATGTGTTTTAAATTTTGTAATTCGAGACAGTGAATCTGGGGACCAGATTCTTCTAAGGGGGGGAGAGTTGTAACGCCCCAATTTTCCAAAAGTTCAGGTAAGCACGCCACGTATGGGTCTTCGGGAATTGGGAGTTTATTTTATTTATTTCGCTTATTTAACTCTAGTTTCATCAGTTCAATATGTATTACATTTATATGCCTTTACATGAAATTATCTTTAACGTGGAATTTACGTGAACTAAGTGATAACGTGCCTAATTATTACCATGTGACCTTACTTGATCATTTCATAAATTGTGAACTTAATTTTATAACATAAATGGATTTAAGTGATCTTTTGCCATGGAATAGAACTTGTTTGCATGCATTCAAACAATTGAGGGACTAACATGCAATAAGTGATGAGTTATGCCATATAGTGGAAGACTTTTGTATCTAATATCATCTCTTCCTTACCATTCCATTTCATTTCTCATTTCATACAAGAGTTTCACACACACACACACTAAAAACCGATCAAAACACCAAGGAAGGAGGAAGAGGGATTTCATCATTTTCCAAGCTAGAATTCAAGGAGGATTTGCATAAGTGAAGCATCATCATTATTCCTTCATTTCTTTCCATTATTTCTTCCATTTAAGGTATTATGAGAGTTTGATTATATTCAAGAATCCTTGATTGAGTAGGGTTTTGATTTTGGATGAATAATATGCATATAAGTGGTTAGAAGCATGCTTAGGATCATTAATCTTGAAAGTTTGCATGAATTCCTAAGTTTTATATGTGTTGATAACATGAATTTTATGGGGTTTGGACGATAAATTCTTGATGATCTAAGCATGTTTCCATGGATTATATGTTACTAAATGGTGTATTTAAGTTATATGCATGTTATATGGTTGTTTTGGAGCATTTTGGTTGAGTTTGCATTGGGTTTTCATCCCTTTTCTTTCTCCCCCGAAGCTACCCCTGTTTTGCCCCTTTTTCCACCTCTGCAACAGTACCCGGCCGGGTACTTTTTGTGCATAAAAAGTACCCGGGCGGGTAGTTTTCCCCCGAAAAGCTTCTGTACTGCTTACCCGGGCGGGGAACTTTTCCCTTGAATTTTACCCGGCCGGGTACTCCCTCATCCGAACTCCAAATGACCTGATTTTTTATTCGTTGGAAGTATCTTCAAGTCTAGAACAACGTCCAATTGGAATCATCTCAATATCTTTTCCCATTTATGAGTTATGATCAATTCTTTTTGGTGTCGCTGCTTTCCCGACAAACTACACTTGCCTAACTTCAACCGTCCGCCATTTTCTCCTCGTTTTGAACTAGAAAACGAGCCAGATATGCTCAGACAGGTCTTTGTGTCTAGTTTCTTATCCAACAAGAAAAATTCAATTCCCACTTCTAGAATTAAAGATATTTCAGTTTTCCCTCAGCATGTACATTTTCTAAAATTGTCGGTTTTGGCCAAACTTCACCAAAACCCTTCTTATTGCTTTCCTTTCACTCTCTTGGCTCCCATATGTGAATTATATGATATAAATACTTGTTTAATTGATAATGATGCTTCTACTTGGCATTCCTTAAGTGTTATTGAATGACTTTGTTGATGAGAAACGAGCTCCGTAGGCCATGTCCTACTTGTATTTGGTCAGTAAAGGTGAGGTTTAATTGTTAATTGCAGGGAGCTGGTACAACCCTACATGGATTTCAGGCCAAGCTGTATATCCTGTTACAAATCTTGTACCATGTTACCGTGATTGAACCATGATCGTGTTACCGTGTTGTCATGAATGGTGAAGGCTCGCAACCTTCCCGTTATTGGAGTGATGCAGTTCATGGATTGATGTAGTTTATTGGAGTGATGGAGTATTGGAGTGATGTAGTTTATTGGAGTGATCGAGTATTGGAGTGATGGAGTATTGGTGTGATAAGATTATTGGAGTGATGGAGTTATTGGAGTGATGGAGTTCATGAAACTGATGCGTTTGCCATTGAATTTTATGTTTACATATTAGTTTATAAATTGATTGATGTTGATAGTTATAATTTGCAGGTTATTTGCATTAATGTAATTAAGCTTCACTCAGTCTTTCGTAGACTGACACCCCACCTTTCAGGTTGTAGCGGTCGTGTGCTAGGCGGGAGTTAGCGTCATGTCAAGTCACCCAGCTGAGTCTAGCACTTCATACATTTCATGATATTGATATTGATATTTCCAGAGATAGTACATTATGGTTATGGTTAACGATTGGAGACTTTTGCATGTAAATTATAAGAAATGATAATGTATTGATATACTGAGCTTTCGGGTATTGGTTATATAACAAACTGATAATGTTAAGCTTCCGCTTTATTTTCTGCTGAATGTTAAGTTAGTCCCGCCTAGCTTGTTGCTTTATTTTATTGTCACCCGTTAGCTGTAGGTTGATTCATATACGGACTATCCATTTCGTGTGTGGATCGGCCTGTAGTTGTAATGTCCCACGTGTAGGGGTGCTACACTCGAATTGTTGTTGTAATGTGAATTGTGGAAATTCGATTAGTCTTTATAAGACCTGCATATTGGATTATTAATGTGCTTTGGTATTAATTAAGTAAAAATGTTAATTGTGGGTGGTGCGAGTATGCCTACTGTACATATACTATATATATGTACATACATTTTATAACTTTATTGAGTTATTGTTAGATAAAATATCATGTTGATGGCTCGTGCTAATTCGTGGAAACTTGGAACACTTATGTAATTATATATTTGTTATACAGTAATGTGAAATGTATACTTTAGTAACTAGTATGTCTTATGTGTATTACCTGTAACTTAGAATGTGTTTTAAAAATGTTTGAAACTCTCCAACTAATGAAATAAGAATTGTTTAAATGTCTAATGTGTAAATTATTAAATTATAGTAGTGTGTTTGTGTTCTTGTTGTCGACCGCAGTAGTTGTATGCATGTTTACATTATACTTTGAAAGTTACCTTGTGTATGAGATCTTGTAAGAATATATACATATATATATATATATATATATATGCACTATAACTGTGAAATTATATATATATAATTGCAATCTATTTGATTAAAATGCAATTGGTGAGGACCTTAATTAATTGAGGAAGCAATTGCATTTTTCTTTCCACATTAATATTAAATTTGATGTTTACTTGTTATGTGGGACATTAATTGTACACATAAATACGTTCATTACATGTTATAATATTTGATACCACTTCATGTCATTTCATAAACATTACCGTGCGTCCTATTTAGTATCATATTGAGTCTCTGCTCACGAGTACACATTGTTTCCTTTCTTGTCCAGTTCTTCTGCAGCGTGGAGATCATCGATCGAGTAAACACTGCCTTTCACACTTATCTTGTCTCGTCGATTGTCAGGTGAGGCTGTTTTCCATTCTAGTTACGTATTAACCCTAAAACCTGCATGAGTAAGTTTTGGCCTAAATTCTATAATTATATTTATATTGATTTCAAACAAGTTATCGAGTAAATGTTAATTGAAACTGAACCTATTGTTATTGTTATTGACTGATCACTCCTGTTTTGGCGAGATACTGTACTGCACACTGATTGGGGCCCAGGGTGAGTGTATTGAGTAATCCGGGGAGGCATCGGGCCGACGGTGATCTATTGCACATTCCCACATTGTGAGATGAACCCTGAATCCACTAGGAGTTGGTGGAGGAGGGAATCTCGGGCGTAGGAGTCATGTTCCTAACACTCACCATGACTGGATGGTGAAAGGCTCGCAACCTTCCCATCATTGGAGGGAAAAGGAGACTGGGGGTGAGTCCGGCACCACGGGCTGTCCTCGGGTTACTGTATTGATTGCACTGACTGATTGTATTGATTGAGTACACTATCGCACTACTGCACTGTATAGTAACGAGTGGATTGCATGATCACCTTTAAAACTGGAACCTAATTATTATACACTGTCGGAGTTTGGTTGGAGATTGTGCACGCTCACTCGCCGAGCCATTGAATTGCCTGAATTGTAATTAATTGTATAATTTGATAGTTGTAAAGTCCGGGTGTGGAGAAACTGATTCCTTGCCCTTTTTGGGAACTATTTTACATAATACTTCACTCGGGATTTACAACTTGTATGCGCATGTTTCTATATACATATATACTCCTGCTCACTCAGTCTTCTAGAGACTGATCCCTCTTCCCCTTTTCTCCAGTTTCTTTTGCAGGTGTTGGTTACTAGGCGGAGTTAGAATTGTCGAGTCATTGTTCGAGTTTCGCCCACGTACACTCACTGCATACTATATCACTGATTGTATTGTATTGATCTATTTATTATTGGACTCGTGCGCCATTTACTAAATTGATATTTTATTGAATTGATATTATTTCGGGATAGGTTAGGACAGGATTCTGGATTTAGTTGAACCTGTTTTATATTATTGTGTTGTACTATTTCGGGACAGGATAGGACAGGTTTACTGAATTAGTGGAACCCGTATTTAAATTCTTGTTGAAATTGCATTTACTTTGTTGATAGTGAATGAATGAATTCCTTGCTTCCGCATTTTAGTCACTGTTTATTGTTCCAAGGTTAGATTCCGCCTAGCTAGGACAGTCTTTTTCATTGTCTTCCGTTCGCTGTGAGTTTGGTTCATGTATGGATTAGACCATTTCATATGTGAATCGAACTTATAGTGCGGGGGATGTAGTGCTCTCGGTGGGGGTGCTACAACGTTCCTTATATTAATCAAATAAGAAAATAAAACACATAATGTTCATGCATAAAAGAATTACATCAAGTAAACACATAAACTATATCATGTTAGAGAATTCCCGGTAGACTCTAATTTTAACCGTTTAAGGGAAATTAAGTAATTAATCAGGTTTCATGAATTCTTTAACCACTTAAATATTTATTAATCACATTATAATCTTAATTATAACATTAGAAATGAAATTTAGCATTTAATTTGACAATGTAGGTTATATTTTGAAAATAATTCACAATTTACCGATTTTTAAAAAATTCGGATAAAATCTTTATTTAAAAATTCCAAAACCCATTTTATAATTATTTTTAATTAATTTTCGAAATTAATTGTATATGTGTTGACCAAAAAGCCAAAATTACTAATGAAAACATTTACTATTCAATTTCTTATGAATTGAACACCTTATAACACAAAATCAAACACACACACTCACACACTATCACACGTGCACTTAAATCAAAAGTCCAATGTCTAACTAAATTGATGGACTTAAAAATTTTATTACTCCTAATTAAATTTCAAGCCCAAATTAATTTAAATACACTTATTTAAATTAATGTTAACTCTTTAACATTCATTCTCAATAGCTTAACAATTAAGCATAAATTAATTAATACAATTATTAATTAATTACTCTCTCATATAATAAATTAAACTCATTTAATTTATCGATCAATCTCTATTAATCTTTAGATAATCACGTTGTTCAATTCGTGTCATTGTGTGACCCATTAGGTTCACCAATGAATAGCAGTAGGCCCACATTCTTAATGTGGCATTTTAGATAATAATTTATGTTATTGATTCAATTGAACCCTTTCAATTAATCACTGTTTAATTAAAACTCCTTTTAATTAATCAGTACCTACAGATCATGATCGATGTCTAGTGACAAGCTCATGGCCACCCATCCAATATGTGAAGATTGTGCTGTGAATCTTTCAGTCTCATGGATACCGTGAGATAAGATCCTTCTATTGCCTAATCCCCGATTAGGACTTAGGGCATGGGAATGATAGAACCCTATTAGTCCTAATGCTATGAATTAATTCTAATAGCAAATCCATTTGATCTAACACTCTATGAAACTCATTTCCTAATTTAGATCTCACTACCTTAGGCAAGGATTTAAGTGGAATATACTACAATAGAATTCATGGGTGATTCACTTGTTCTTCTAGACGAGCGATAGATTCTATGTTGGCATCCCATGAATCTCTAGGTGTATATCAACCATTGCCTGTAGCGCCTCCCCAACACTACAAGCCCGCACCGCAATACTCCCTGAGTGGAGGTTAGACCCAACATTCAGGAAATACTACGAGGAACGGTCAGGATAATATATGAATGGAGTATGTGACACAGTGCAGCGGAAGATAAAGAGCTTCAACTTTACCTTTGAACGTGGAGGATAACGTATAATGAGCAAGGATTATAATTATTGATCAAAGTTGTTCACAAAAGAGTACAACAGGTTCACATGCAAGGACAAAGTATGAGATGGTTTGTTTCTACAGAGAGTAGGCTCCAGACAGTGTACTCTTAGGATCGGATACAACCTACGGTTGTAGTGCTTCAAGATACCTCTAGATGTCGTTCATTGATTCCTGAAATCATGCATTTTAAAAATAGGCGAGAGGGTTAGTCAAAGTGACTAAGTGAAGGGGGGTATAATAACTTATTGATATATGTATATATATATATATACATGTATATGATCAAGAAGAACTTGATCTGAAATATTGGAAACGATTCATAATAATTGTGAAACAGGGATGGGGGTAGTTTGGAATATTTGTAGAAATATGAACCGTTTGTAACAAGAACATTAATGCCCGCAAGCTAGGCCTCTCCACCCATAACTCCTTAAATAATTGGTAAAATAGTATCGGGCTGATCAGGCTCCGATACTTCAATAAAACCAAGAATATTGACTCCACTACTCCTTTATGTCAATAGGGAATCAAACCCTAGAGACCACGAACTAGATTCGGGAGGCAGCTATCTCTCCCTCATCCCTTAGCGTGGAGTAACTAACCTCCAGTTAAACCACTACCAAGAGGTGGTGGCAGTCTGCAGCACCAAAAATACCCTCGGCCCGATACCTTCGGGGTAATTGCTCGCTACGGATACAGCCGGGGCCCATAACATGAATCAAGAACAATATTTTGCTTGCATAACCCGGAATCAATGTTTTGATAAAATGGACTTGAAATATATAATGTCCTAGTAAAACGTTGATTCCGGCATGAAAGTATTTTCCCTTTAAAAAGGGATATGATAATATAGTATTATGTATATAGGATAATAAATCATAAATAATAGGTACGCTTGAAAATAGTTTTTATATAGATACGTATGTATAGGCATGATTCCAGTGGAAAACATTTTAACCCTCACCTATACTGGTAGTCAGACATTGTAATGTGGATTCCAGTGCGCCTGAAAGTATTAACTACTATAGGCTTAGAACTAGGTTCCTTATATTAATCAAATGAGCACATAAAACACATAATCTTCATGCATAAAAGGATTACATCAAGTAAACACATAAACTATATCATGTTAGAGAATTCCCTGTAGACTCTAATTTTAGCCGTTTATGGGAAATTAAGTAATTAATCAGGTTTCATGAATTCTTTAACCACTTAAATATTTATTAATCACATTATAATCTTAATTATAAAATTAGAAATGAAATTTAGAATTTAATTTGACAATGTAGGTTATATTTTGAAAATAATTCATAATTTACCGATTTTTGGAAAATTCGGATAAAATCTTTATTTAAAAATTTCAAAACCCATTTTATAATTATTTTTAATTAATTTCGAAATTAATTGTATATGTGTTGACCAAAAAGCCAAAATTACTATTCAAAACATTTACTATTCAATTTCTTATGAATTGAACACCTTATAACACAAAATCAAACACACACACTCACACACGATCACACGTGCACTTAAAATTGTTCAAGAACAACATGAACATGTTCTTGAGCCTATTTGAATATTCAAAGAAGGTATGTAACACACATGATCATATTCATATTTGTAACATAGAATTTGAAGCATAATATAGCAAAATATATTAATTCTCTATGAAAAATAATTCTAAATAAATTATTCTAGGCATGAATTTAATCAAACAAGATCATAATTATTTAAGAACATATTCATATCATATCATATCTGTAGCACCCTAACCCCCAGGGCACCACATCCCCCGCACTATAGCCTCGATCCACGTATGAAATGGAAAGTCCATACATAAACCAAAACTATAGCGAACGGGTGACAATAAAAATAACGAGCTAGGCGGGACACTCTCCCCAACAAAACCAGAGCAAACATGACAATGAAAGCGGAAGCAATAAAATCATTCATACGTATAGGTACCATATTTACCGAATAGATATGTATAAATACCAACTTAACTATCAATACATTATCATCTCTTAATAATATACATGATCAGGTATCCCCAAAACGTGACAATAATGACCATAACATGATAGGTAACAAAATATATACAAGAACGGTACAATGCTAGACCCGTGATATGCAAGACCTGACAGGACTCCCGCCTAGCACGACCGCGCTCTCAAGTACCTGAAAAGTGAGGTATCAGTCTACCGAAGACTGAGTGAGGGGCAATAAATATATATAACACACTTCACATGCAAGGTGTAGCCTCGGGTGAAGACATTGGAAATGAAAGGAATATATAGTTCAAGAAACTTAGCCTTTGCCCGAGATTACAACCAATCACTTTAACGTTTTAGCTTAAACATTTCATGAACATGTGACCCCGGCGAGCAGGGGCGATTCTCCAACCTTTACACCAAACGTGACAATACGTGCTTGCTTTATCAATTCAATACATGTTCATGCAATTCCATTTAGTGCTCACATAGACAATTTCATGCTTGAAATTATGCGATAACCCGAGGATAACCCGACATGCCGGATTAATCCCCAGTCTCCTTCTTCCTCCGGTTGATAGCGAGTTTGCAAGGCTCGACTATCCACGACATATTGTGTGTAGAGGACATGACCCTCTAGACACGGAACTCCTTCCACCACTAATCTCCTAGTGGCTTCGGGGGTGATCCCAACAATGTGAGGACAATTCAGGAGTTACCCGTCAGCCCTTGCTTTCCCGGTTGGCTCAAGAATTACCCTCGGGCCCACGTGCAATCATGTACTCGCCAAACTTGCTTGAAATCATGACTTGCTTGCTTAAAATATTCATGGTTTTGAAATCATGACAATCAATACTTTCTTGCTTGAAATGTTTATAACTTTGAAAACGTTTATAATTATAATAGGTTTTGGCCGAAAATAGCACATAAGGGTGGTAGGGTTCTATAAACATAACCTAAAACCTCACCTTCTTACAAAATATGACAAGGATATACTCTACTGAGCCTGCTCCTCGTCCACGCCCTCCTGACCTGTGCAAACATGACGTGTATACATGAGACAAGACCTAAAATGGACCAAATATGACGAACGGCGGAAATGTATCGAGATGACGATGAAAATGCAATGTGCCATGATAACATGTTGTTTCACTTCATATTAGCACATATTATAGCAATTCGGGGTCAAAGAAGTCGTCGGATCGAGGGGTCATTTTCGTAATTTTATGTAGTGAATTTTGCTCTGCAAGTCAGGTGGGAACGGCCGTTCCGGTCCCCTTTGAAAAATGGGAACGGTCGTTCCCGTAATCCCCAAAAGCTCACCAACGATTTCCTTTTCAAAAATGCGCCTTAGCTGGGAATGGCCCTTCCGGCACCAAGGCCAAAACGGGAACGGCCGTTCCCACGCTCGGCCGCCTTATTTTAGTTTAAAAGAGGGGAACGCCCGTTCCCACAATACCTTGAGGCTGGGAACGGCCGTTCCCTGTTTCTGCAACTTACAGAAGCAGAGCAAAAAGCAGGGGATGGCTACGGGAATGCAAATAAAACCACCCAAAATTCCATTTTCAATCCACAAGTTATGGTTTTCTGGAAATATATATACATATAGGTTCATAAAATGATAAACTAACCTCTAAACACTTAAAACACAAAATATCATCAAGAATTCATGATTTATGTTTATGATCAAACTTGATCATTCATTCCAAAAATTCAAGAATTCAAGCTATAACTTATGCCATAATTCATGATATGATCACCCAACCATGCTTCCAACCCCAACTAATTCATCTAGCACATCAAACTCAAACCCTAACTTATACACTTTTGATCAAAGATCATGGGTTCATGCCAAACCAACCTTAAAATGGAATGAAATGGAGAATATAGATGATGATGATGATTAACTCCCAAAGCTTGGCAAATTTCTGGAGATTCTTGACAAAATAGATGAAAATCACTTCTTCCCTTTTTTTCTTGAAGAACCGAGAATGAGGAAGCAAGGTTGTTGGGAAATTTTTTGGATAGAAAATGATCAAGAAAGAAGCTTGGAGATGCATTACGTAAAACCTATTTTTGAAATGTGTGAAATGTGCCAATTTGCCAATTAATCCTATAACTCATGAGAGTATGCAATTGAGTATACATAGTTTTAAAATATGATCAATTAGATCTTTGAAAGTAATGCAATTAAGTCCCTAGAATTTTAAAGAAATCTTCTCTAGGGACAATTTGGTAATTTAAAACACTCTCGGTAATTGTTTCATGCAATAAATATTTTCCGTGTCGTGAAATAATATTTTCAATGATATAAAATCAAATAATTCACATAAAGGATGTTTCATGAATTTTATAAAAATATGAATGCCACGTAAGAAAATATTACGAAATTAAAGAATATTAAATAAATCCTACGCTCAAAACGCACACGTGGCGTGCTTACCTGTTCATCCGGAACCGGGGCATTACAATATCATAACTCATGCATTTAATTAAATAAAATGCATATATGTTATCACATTTTTCCTAAACTAGCATAAATAGCATATATTTCATAAAATAAAATTCCTAAAGCATAATTTAATTAAATCTAAGCATGTTACTATTATTATCATACTAAGAACATAATATAAAGCATGAAATAATAAAAGAACAAGACTCATACCTTAGAGAGAGAGGGGATGGCCGAACTAGGGAGAGAAAGTGAGTGATTTTGGTGTAGTTTTTGAAATGAGCTTGGAGGGGTATTTATACTTGGGATTTAGGGGCTTACCTTGCAATTTCTAAGAGTTTAGGGGAGATTTGGAAGCTTCATATCCTAGACAAATGCTTGATTGCTACTTAGGTAATGTGGATGGATTATATTTTAGACATATGCTTGGTAAATAGATAGGAAATGTGGGGAAAATATGTCCATTTATTTAAACTTTCTAGAAGGTTTATGTTGAATACAAATAAATATAAAATTTATTCAAGAGTCGAGAAGTGAAAACTTGAAGTAGTAAATTAATGAAAGAATGAGTGAAAAATAAGCTTCGTTATGATTATAAATGTGGAATATTTAGAGTTTTCGTTTATAAATTATGAATATTAAAGATGATGAAAATCATGAGAAAATTATATAAACGAAGCTATGATGAAGTCTAAAGGTTGTAAAAATTATCATATTTTAGAGAAAAATTCAAGAAACTTTTTGAGTAAAATTTCGAATATTGAATGAAAGCTAATTGTTTAAAATAAAATGACAATTTTTAAAAGGGAAAATATTTATAAAATATGCTATGGGTGGAATCGAGTTTTGGTAAATGTATGAAAATTCATAAAATAATTCAAGGATCGTTTTGGTTGTAATATTGAATATCGAAAGGTTGATGAGTAAAGAGTTATTTACGATCGAACTATAAGCTAGGGTTTTGCCGATTTTTTTATGCTACTAGAGTTAGGATGGGAATTATGGTTCACGGAGAGCGTCAAGATCCTCGAAATAATGTGAGGATTCTCTTGGTCACAATATTGGATAGTAAAAGTACTCTCGGGAATGTAGGAAAATTCTAGGGTTGTAGGGGTATTTTCGTAATTTCCAACTTACCCCTATTTCGGGTCAGATTCTCCTCATGTTTCATAATAACTTTAAGTAATGTTGGTATCCTCCATTCATAATAAGACAGGTTTCCAAATGAGGACTTACTTTAAACACATAAGGTAATTGTTTAAGTAAGATATTTAAATGAGCACATAAGTGATGCAATGAATGTATGGCACCAGGATCAGTAACTGGCGTGTTTAGAATGTATATCTTTAACAACTTTGGGGATGACTATTTTAAACTGCAACCACCCTTATACAGGTAATATAATGCATGGTAGTTGAGAATGATGTGCAGATGATCACAAAATTAAAATTTCCAAGTAATAGCAATTAAGAGATACAACATCTTTAGCGGAGATAAAGTATATATAAAGGCACAGGAAAATAATAAGTTAGTTTTCGGTCCTATTGGTATCTTGAAGCAATTCCTAAGATTGAACGAATTAGAAAGTATAAGTGAAATGCTTCCATGAGTTACGAATAGTAGTATGATGAAGGAGATGTAGGTCTTGTAACCGAATCTACCAAGAATTTGATAATTGAAGGATTTGATAGAACACGGGATTTTGGTGTAGATTAAGACTGTATGCTTGACTTGATCGAGGAAGGGTTTAGTACTACAATTGTAATAAATCACATACTGGTCGGCCGCCCCAACAGTGATTGATCACAATTTAAGCACTAAAGATACGAGAGTACATATGCGACTCTATGAATGATGAACCCTAGATTTCCGCAACCGGGCTATGATACCACTTTAATTGTACTACAACCCCGCACCACAATACTCACTGAGTGGAGGCTAGACCTAACATTCAGGAAATACTACGGCGAACGGTCAGGATAATATATGAATGGAGTATGGGACACAGTGCAGAGGAAGATAAAGAGATTCAACTTTACCTTTGAAGGGGAGGATAACGTATAATGAGCAAGGATTATCATTATTGATCAAAGTAGTTCACAAAAGAGTACAACAGGTTGACATGCAAGGACAAAGTATGAGATGGTTTGTTTCTACAGAGAGTAGGCTCAAGACAGTGTACTATTAGGATCGGATCCAACCTATGGTTGTAGTGCTTCAAGATACCTCTAGATGTCGTTCATTGATTCCTGAAATCATGCATTTTAAAAATAGGCGAAAGGGTTAGTCAAAGTGACTAAGTGAAGGGGGGTATAATAACTTATTGATATATGTATATATATATTTATATATATATATTTATATATATATATATATATATGTATATGATTAAGAAGATCTTGATCTGAAATATTAACAATAGGATACAACAAATAGGAAACGGTTTATAATAATTATAAAACAGGGATAGGGGTAGTTTGGAATATTTGTAGAAATATGAACCGTTTGTAACAAGAACTTTAATGCCCGCAAGCTTGGCCTCTCCACCCATAACTCCTTAAGTAATTGGTAAAATAGTATCGGGCTGATCAGGCTCTGATACTTCAATAAAACCAAGAATATTAACTCCACTACTCCTTGAAGTTAATAGGGAATCAAACCCTAGAGACCACGAACTAAATTCGGGAGGCAGCTATCTCTCCCTCATCCCTTGGCGTGGAGTAACTAACCTCCAGTTAAACCACTACCAATAGGTGGTGGCAGTCCGCAACACCAACAGTACCCTCGGCCCGATACCTTCCGGGTAATTGCTCGCTACGGATACAGCCGGGGCCCATAACATGAATCAAGAACAATATTTTGCTTGCATAACCCGGAATCAATGTTTTGATAAAATGGACTTGAAATATATAATGTCCTAGTAAAACGTTGATTCCGGCATGAAAGTATTTTCCCTTTAAAAAGGGATATGATACTATAGTATTATGTATATAGGATAATAAATCATAGATAATAAGTAGGCTTGAAAATAGTTTTTATATAGATACGTATGTATAGGCATGATTCCAGTTGACAACATTTTAACCCTCACCTATACTGGTAGTCAGACATTGTAATGTGGATTCCATTGCGCCTGAAAGTATTAACTACTATAGGCTTAGAACTAGGTTCCTTATATTAATCAAATAAGCACATAAAACACATAATGTTCATGCATAAAAGGATTACATCAAGTAAACACATAAACTATATCATGTTAGAGAATTCCCTGTAGACTCTAATTTTAGCCGTTTAAGGGAAATTAAGTAATTAATCAGGTTTCATGAATTCTTTAACCACTTATATATTTATTAATCACATTATAATCTTAATTATAACATTAGAAACAAAATTTAGAATTTAATTTGACAATGTGGGTTATATTTTGAAAATAATTCACAATTTACCGATTTTTGGAAAACTCGGATAAAATCTTTATTTAAAATTTTCAAAACCCATTTTATAATTATTTTTAATTAATTTTCGAAATAAATTATATATGTGTTGACCAAAAAGCCAAAATTACTATTGAAAACATTTACTATTCAATTTCTTATGAATTGAACACCTTATAACACAAAATCAAACACACACACTCACACACTATCACACGTGCACTTAAAATTGTTCAAGAACAACATGAACATGTTCTTGAGCCTATTTGAATATTCAAAGAAGGTATGTAACACACTTGATCATATTCATATTTGTAACATAGAATTTGAAGCATAATATAGCAAAATATATTAATTCTCTATGAAAAATAATTCCAAATAAATTATTCTAGGCATGAATTTAATCAAAAAAGATCATAATTATTTAAGCACATATTCATATCATATCATATCATAACTCATGCATTTAATTAAATAAAATGCATATATGTTATCACATTTTTCCTAAACTAGCGTAAATAGCATATATTTCATAAAATAAAATTCCTAAAGCATAATTTAATTAAATCTAAGCATGTTACTATTATTATCATACTAAGAACATAATATAAAGCATGAAATAATAAAATAACAAGACTCATACCTTAGAGAGAGAGGGGATGGCCGAACTAGGGAGAGAAAGTGAGTGATTTTGGTGTAGTTTTTGAAATGAGCTTGGAGGGGTATTTATACTTGGGATTTAGGGGCTTACCTTGCAATTTCTAAGAGTTTAGGGGAGATTTGGAAGCTTCATATCCTAGACAAATGCTTGGTTGCTACTTAGGTAATGTGGATGGATTATATTTTAGACATATGCTGGGTAATTAGATAGGAAATGTTTGGAAAATATGTCCATTTATTTAAACTTTCTAGAAGGTTTATGTTGAATACAAATAAATATAAAATTTATTCAAGAGTCGAGAAGTGAAAACTTGAAGTAGTAAATTAATGAAAGAATGAGTGAAAAATAAGCTTCGTTATGATTATAAATGTGGAATATTTAGAGTTTTCGTTTATAAATTATGAATATTAAAGATGATGAAAATCATGAGAAAATTATATAAACGAAGCTATGACGAAGTCTAAAGGTTGTAAAAATTATCATATTTTAGAGAAAAATTCAAGAAACTTTTTGAGTAAAATTTCGAATATTAAATGAAAGTTAATTGTTTAAAATAAAATGACAATTTTTAAAAGGGAAAATATTTATAAAATATGCTATGGGTGGAATCGAGTTTTTGTAAATGTATGAAAATTCATAAAATAATTCAAGGATCGTTTTGGTTATAATATTGAATATCGAAAGGTAGATGAGTAAAGAGTTATTTACGATCGAACTATAAGCTAGGGTTTTGCCGATTTTTTTATGCTACTAGAGTTAGGATGGGAATTATGGTTCACGGAGAGTGTCAAGATCCTCGAAATAATGTGAGGATTCTCTTGGTCACAATATTGGATAGTAAAAGTACTCTCGGGAATGTAGGAAAATTTTAGGGTTATAGGGGTATTTTCGTAATTTCCAACTTACCCCTGTTTCGGGCTGTTACAATCCTTCCCCCTTAAAAAGAATCTGTCCTCAGATTCTCCTCATGTTTCATAATAACTTTAAGTAATGTTGGTATCCTCCATTCATGATAAGACAGGTTTCCAAAGGAGGACTTACTTTAAACACATAAGGTAATTGTTTAAGTAAGAAATTTAAATACGCACATAAGTGATGCAATGAATGCATGGTGCCGGGATCAGTAACTGGCGTGTTTAGAATGCATACCTTTAACAACTTTGGGGATGACAATTTTAAACTGCGACCACCCTTATAGAGATAATATATGTTGTAATTATATGTGTGTCACAGGTATTCCTAGGGAGGAGCCCTGGTCGTGTTGATCGTGTCTTTCTTTTGCAAGTTTGGAAGTTTTTTAGGTGAGATTAAAATGTCTTCACCTGGGGCCAAAACATATATTATGTAAATATATATATTCTTAAAACCGAACCCTTATTTATTGAGTTTGATTTTTCCCCGCTGATACTATATGTATTATTAGCTATTTTGTAATATTTTAGTGTTTTATTGAAAAATCTTCCTTATAAAAAAAATGGGTTTTTGTTATATTATATATACGTGTGAGTGAATGAAAAGTTTGATTTTAAATTGTGAAATGGTTAAGAGAAAGAAAGTGTGAAAATGTTTTAAAAAGCGAGTCGTGATCGAATGATAGAACCCTTGGGGACGCCCTTGGGGAATATGGGCCCGAAGTATCTAGTGGGTGAAGCCCGGAGGTGTGCACCAAAGGCTGATCTTGCTACGTACTTCTGAGAAGCTCTATACGGGGCGTAGCCAGAGGTTGACTACGTTACGTACAGAGTAAGGTTATTGGTAACAAGGCATATTGCCCCTATATGTGTGATCATGTTGTTGGTTGGGGGGCACCTCGACTAACAATTGGAGGGAGAAGGTTGGTTAATGTTTTATGTTCCTTGTGTTCAGGGGGTGAAAGGTTGGGGAACTAACCCGTACTCTCCGGGTTATTGTGATTGATCGATCATTTTGATTATTGGTTCACAAGTGTTTTCATATAGCACCCCGGACACGTGGAGGTGCCACACCCCCGCACTATAGGTCAATCCACACACGAAATGGCCAATCCGTACATGAACCAACCTATAGCGAACGGGTGACAATGCAATACACGACAAGCTAGGCGGGATAACACGAAATGCGACATAATAAAGCGGAAGCATAATTCATCAATATCCATTTAGCTTATCATGATATTTCTCAGTTTACCAAACAAAATATAATCTAACTTACATATCAATACATTATCATCTCCTAAAATACATAACATATAACCGTAAACATGATTCTCTCGAACAATAAATAAACAATCAAATAAATGCACCGTGTTTGACTCAACTCTAATAACTGGACTCGACTCACTTCCCGCCTAGCACGCACCTGCAATAACCTGAAAGGTGGAGGTGTCAGTCTGTGAAGACCGAGTGAGGGGTTTATATACATATTAGCGCAGATAACATGCAAGTTATATTCTCGGGTAAAGGTTTATAAAGGGTAAATATACAAGTTCAATAATAATATAGCTTCGCCCGAGAATACAACTATCAATATTAAATACTTGTTCTTTTCATGCAATCGATAAACATGCTTGCTTGCTTGTTACTCATTATGTGATCATGCAATTCAATTATCGTGCAGTCATGCAATAGTATAATCATATAACATGTTCATGGAATGGAAATCATGCAATCAATACATGGCTTGCTTGTAACACGATAGGGTTGTTCTTCCTGTGGTTGGACGGACAACCACTAGCTCTAAGACCAGCCCCTCGCTAAGGAGAACCTGGCCAGGAGAACGCATGTACACGATAGGCCTTTGTTCTTCTTGTGGTTAGACGGACAACCACCAGCCCGAAGACCAGTCCAGCGCCCTCACTAGGGAGGACCTGGCCAAGAGAACACACGAACACGATACGGTATTGTTCTTCCTGTGATTGGACGGACAATCACCAGCCCGAAGACCAGTCCAGCGCCCTTACTAGGGAGGACCTGGCCAGGAGAACACATGACTTGCTTTCATGACATGACATGCTTGATTTTGTGCACACTATCATGACCTACTCACTTGGTTCATGAACAATAATATAACTTGAAATGATACGTGCTTTCATGAAATTATAACTAAAAATACCTTTGGCCAAAAACCACGTAAAGGTTATACGGGTTCTATTTAACTAGAAATTAAACCTCACCTGACAGGCGACACACGACTCGTGAATGCGTGAACGTGCTCATGATCCACAATCTCCGCCCTGGAGAATAACTGGATAAGAAACGGGACAATGTACGTGCATGAGACCACAATTCTAGCATATTATTCCATATAATGACGCACGGCGTGATCATACATGAGACATCGAGCAATACACAATGTAGCATGATAACATGTTGTTTTGACATATAATTAATCATATAATAGCAATTTGAGGTCAAATATGTCATTGGATCGAGGGGTTAAAAGTGTAATTTTATGCAGAATATTTCTGCACTTCCAGGAGCCTGGGAACGGCCGTTCCAGGTTTTAGTGCAAGAATGGGAAGGGCAGTTCCCCAGTCCCGAAATGCTCCCCGAAGATGGGAACGGCCGTTCCCGTCTGTGAGACAAAGTGGGAACGGGCGTTCCCGTCCTCGCCGCCTGACATATATTTCAAATCAATGGGAACGGCCGTTCCCCAATTACAAAGGGAACGGGAAGGGCCGTTCCCGTTTTACAGAAGCTGCAGAAACAGAGCAGCAAAACAGGGGAGGCACGAAATCAACACCAAATCCTCCCAAGCACTTATAATTCAATTCCACAAGTTAGAATTCATGAAGGAATACATGTATACATGCTTGAGAAGCAATAATACTCAATATAAACACATAACCCAAGCTTTAATCATCATAATCACCAACTTGAGCTCATATATAAACTCATCATAATCACTCATAATTCTCAAGATTTATGCAAGGAATTCAAGCCTAAAGCTCAGAATATTACTTCTAACATCATATAGACAAGTTATCCTATCAAAATCATAACCCTAGCTTCATGCATAATTATCAATAAATCATGTATATACTCATATATACCTTGAATATGAAAAAGAAGGAAGAAGATGATGCAACTAGATGATTGAGCTCCCAAAACATGGAATTTCATGGAAAACTTGATGAATTTAATGGAATCTCCTCTCCCTTTCTTGATGTTTTTGGTTCGGTAGAAAGAAGAAAGAATGGATGATGATTCTTGATGAAATGAAAATGAAGAGCAAGGGAGAGATGCATATACCGATATATTTGGGAAAATAGGTAAAATTTATGATTAAATCCTCCAACTCCATAAGTCATGCAATTGAGTATATCAAGTTTGGAAAATGATCAATTAGGTCCACCAAGCTTTCATGCAATTTGGTCCCTCAATTAAAATGAATGAGCATTTAAGGACAATTTGGCAATTACATCAAATTGGACAATTAATTCGTGTAACAATTAAATTCCATTCATACAAGAATTCTCAAGTTGACATGTATTTCATATATTTTCACGTAATCATGTTGAAACACAATTTATAAAATTAATATAGCACGTATAAATTAATTAAACGAAATTATTAGAATAAAATCCTAACGCTCGAAACCCACACGTGTCGAGCGTACCTGACTGTCTGAAAATTGGGGCGTTACATTTTCGTTCAAACCTAAAAGATATTCTTTCGTACACGTTTTATCTTGTTCTAAAAAGAATAAAAGCGTAAACCAAATTGTGCTTTTGTTACATATATGTATAACTCTCTCACTTAGTCACTTTGACTAATGTCCCTTGTTTTCTAGTTTTGGCTTCAGGTAGATATGAATAAGTGACATGTTGCTCTAGGTTGTCAGGGGCCGTTTAGATAGTTTGTTTCGGAGTTACTGTTTTGGAATTTCTCCTTCGTGGGAAACTCAGTATGTATAGTCTATGTACCTATACCTAATACAATTGTCATTTGTAGTCTGTCATTTTGTCACCGGCCTTATCGGCCTTCTAATTGACTTATGTGTTTGAGTACGGTGGTTTTTATGTTTCCGTCATACTTGTTTTGTCTGTTCGTCGCCGTTCGCTGGGAAAGATCTCGAGTGAAGGCCCAAAACTAACACTTGGGGTATTTCTTAATGCGGGATGTGGCTAGGGCACCACAAGTTTTAAGAAACTTACGAAGATTGAAACTTTCTAGTGATGTTGATACCGCCTATCAACCACCCTTCATGCGGATTGTCCCTCGAAGGGTCCACGAAAAGATCCGAAGGTACATACTTCTCCAAAGTATATCCACACCAATCGTAGATCACGATCAAGCTATTGAGAATGCTAGTTCTGTGGCTTGTGTTTTGGCTAGGAATTAACTTTGAAACTTTTCTTTTAATTTTCTCAAAATCAATTAATTCTTCAAGAACGTTGATCTAAGGTGTAAGAGAATCCCCTCCCTTGTATTTATACTAAGGGGGGTTCGAACCCTAGAGGCTTCCAAAGTCTAGTGGGTCTTTGATTTCTTACTCACTAATTTACTAATTAATTATCATCTTTTAATTGAAAATAAGATCATATCTTGGTCTCCAACATAATCCAAGAAATCCTTCTCTCTCCTACAATAGGAAGTTCGACTTTTCAACCATATCTAGTATAAAAGTTAAATATCAAGATTCAACAAATAACTTAATTCGTAATTAATTATTTACTGGGTTAATTATTTTTAGATTGGACATAACACTTATTCATAATTAATTAAAGGACCAAAATTAATTAATTAATAATTTAATTAATTAATCAAAACAAGAAAAGAATTCATGTGTGGATTAAACCACACGTGTAATGCCATGTGGCAACCACGTGTACGTGACACGTGGCAACCATGTATACTGCGTGACACATGCAGGCGTCCACGTTTCGTGGCCACAATTTCGATTAACATTTTGATGCTTCATTAATCCAATTAACTTCCTACCAAAACCCTCGTGACCTGGCATTTGTGTGTAACCTTTTATGTTCATTATTCGATTAGCTATGACACTAATTAATTAATTCAATAATTAATTAATCAGTTCACAGATCACACTAGCGCAATCTAGCAATGAGTGTGTGACTCGTAGCCGAATAACGAAATGAATCAAAGAACCTTTTAGTTAATAACAATCAGTGAACTACGATCCTTCTAAACTCCATCTCTCAATCAAGAAATAACGCATGGGAATAAACTTAGAGCCTTGTTATTCTTGATCTTTAAAGTGAAGTTCGTTTCATATCCATTTAGATCTCAATCTAAGAAAATCCCATTTTCTTGATGTTTTGATCTTTAATGTACCTTGGCCAAGGGTTTAATATGTAATGGAGTACAAACAACTTAATCATTAAGAGATCATTCTTGTTCTTAAAAAGTGTAGGTCCTTTATTGATTCTGTAGCACCCCAAACGGAGGATACCACATCCCCCGCACTAGGACCCAGACCCAATCATGGAATAGAAAGTCCATGCCCGAATCCGAATCATAGCGAACGGGAGACCAACTCACACCCTAGGCTAGACGGATCTAACTCGACAAACTCAGAGCGTGGAAGCAATTCAAAACAATCAACAACAGATATCGGAAGTAATTAAAACATGCAGAACAGGTGACTCGTTCAACTAGCATAGATACCTAGTCCCGAATATCAATTCATAATCCAATATAATAATCAGCATAAGTATCATCAATATCTAATGATATCCAAATACTAGCTTACTAACCCCACATGGGTTTAAGTCTAAGTAGAACAAATGTGTAACATAAATACGTAACAAAAGTAAAGCACAGGACAAATGCATCCTAACCCCAACTAGACTGACAAGTGTGACTCCGAAGACTCACTTCCACCTAGCTCAAGCCAAACAGAATCCTGCAAACTAAAAGATAAAATGAGGTGTCAGTCAACAGACTGAGTAAGGGGGCTAACGCACACCCACAATATATATATACAGAGCATAGCACAGAATAAAGGGATGGACTCATGAACCGAGGATAGGTGTTGCATACCAAAACATTTGAAAGAACCCAAATAGATATAGATATAAGATTGGAAACTATTTTTCAGAAAGACTCTATCCCGATTCATAATTCCATAACGTAGCATAATCAACTGCTCGGCGAGTACGAGCTTCCCACCTCAACTCCGGGTGATGGTAGGGTTGCACGACCCACACCATCAAGACAGGTGAGGGGAGTGCTAAGCTACTACAACCCTCAGGACTCCGTTTCCCAACCAAACCTCCTGGTGGGTCCCGGTACATCCTAATCGTACAGATGGAGACTATGCAATGGATAAATACCTCGACGGCCCGATACCGTCCCGAGGGACCCATTACCCGTAGCTCCTGGGCCCCAGAATAGAACAGAATAGAACAGATACCATATATCATGACCAACTCGCTACAGAATCATAACACAACTGAATTTTCCAAAATAGCTTACATATGCCTCAAAAACTTGTTTTTATATATTCCCACGCTGTGGAATTTAAGCCACGAAGGCTCCCAACCCACGTAGGACACACGCAAGGTCATAAACATATCATATCCAACACATACATATTTATAAAAAGGTACACTCGCATACAATGGTAGAAATCAGCATATAAAGGCCATAGGTTGCATAACTATACAAAATCCTAAACCTCACCTGAGAAGCGACGAGAAACGAGAACTGACAAGACGAATGCCAACTTGATCGGGTTGTCTCCGCCATGGAGATTACTGAACATAAAGGAAATACAGTGTACTCGTGAGACAAGACTCAATCATGAACCACACAGACACATGACGTTGCTCAAAATAATAGTATGCTTAAGTGTCCATGTTGTACTTCTAATGTGGTGTCGTGGTCAATTAAGACATGTCAGTGCGTAACAAATCATATTTACAAGTAGCAATTAATTATACAAGGTCAATCATCAAGTGACCAATTAACAATTAAGTATGTTTCCAAAAATTAGGTACAACACATAAATTCGAGTTCAAAGAACGCTAACTCATAACCCGACATTTGCATAAACTCACAATTTCAGAAATCAATTTCTTTAACAAAATACATGATCAAAAAGGTACTTCAATAACAGAACATTCAATAGTGTTACTTCCCATTGGTATTAATGTCATGTTACAAGACAAAATTGTTATTACCATATGCACACATATACATATGCGCTCAATACAATTAAACGAGAAGATTGCAGAATTACATTTAGCCCATTAACTACAAATTGTATTCAGGAGTAAGTAAAATTTGGCAAAACCCAACAATTATTAATTACAAGAGCCCATCTTGAATTAATATGTGTTATCTTACTAGTTCTAAGAATTGAACAATACACGGCAATCATTACTCCCAACAACCAAGCTTCAATAGCATAAGTCAAATTCAAATACACAATCAGGGTAACTGAGTCATTAAATGACAATTATACTAGTTATGTTTTAGTCCAACAAATACCAAATATATATTTATTAATCAGAACATTAGGCTTTAAACGGAATTCAAGAACCAAGACTCCCCTTATCATAATTTCATCATTTATAATTACAGCACAAATTAATTCCACATCTCACGCACTAATCACAATAGCATAGTTCAACCATCAACTAAATTTTATATTAACAATCAGCATATATATGTATAAATGATAATTAATCAGTTTACATGTTTACAATTATACAGATTATTCAACTATAAGTTCCAATTAATTAAGGGACAATTCTAACTAGACTAATTCAGTCACACACATATATATACAATTATATATTTCATAGGTTGTTCAAGAGTTAATATTCTATTAGAGGTAATTAACAGACAGTTACCAAAAATTAAGCTATCCCATTTAAATATGAGATTGAATTTCAGTTTCTAATTGTATAAGCCATACGCGTAACAGCACAATGCACATTTTATACAGCTTTGAGGAGGAGTTAAATCATGTAAATCGAACCCAAATTATCAAACCCAATTTCACAATACATACACATACCACTGCCAAACCTCAAGATTCAAATCAATCTGCGTGAATTACAATTTGTAAAATAATCCCATAACTGCAAAATTTTACAATACACCAAAATAAGAAGGTTGGGGCTCACGGTCAAAAGCATGAAGGAAGGGGGTGCCCTCGGTGGTTAACGGCGACTGTGATGGCAGCCCAAGATAGCGGCGATGAAATCTGGAGGTGGTCGTTGGGTGGTGCTGCGAGTTCCGCCTCCTTTCCAGAGTTGGGCAAGAGAGGGAGAGACGGCCGAGTGGTTGTTGATTTTTGGCCAAGATCCACAAGGCAGTTGGTGGAAGGAGGAGGCGGCGGCCTTAGGTTCTGTCCCTTTACCCCTGGAACGAAAGATAAAAGATTGAGATGGTGGTGAAGGGCTGAGATGGAGGAGAAGCAGAGAGATGTACCGGTTACGGTTCAGTGGTGGAGCTGTCGGATCTGGGGGCGGAGATGCGTGATGGTGGCTATCGGCGCACGGCGGCTAAAGAGCTCGTTGGGCCCACGGAACTTGGTGGTTATCGGCTTGGTCGTCACCGAAAGGAGAAAGAGAGAAAGCTGATGGTGGTGCTGGAGAAGATGGAGATCTGGCGACAATGCGACGTCGCCAGGGAAGAGCTGTTGTTGGCGAGTGAAGGTAGCCGACGACGGGAGGAGTTCTTAGTCCCTTCAGTTCTGGAGATGAGGAAGAAAGAGAAAGGGGTTGGTGGCGGTGGTAGTCGCCTGGAATGGAGGCCGATGATGGAGACGACACGACGGTTGTGGCAGGCTGAGTCGCGACTGAAGATCGAGAGGGAGGTGCTGCTGCTCCAAGCCGAAAGGGAAGAAGAACAAATGAAGAATGAGAAGGCTGCTGGGGTTTCTCGGATATAAAGAGACCATTTCTTCCAAAATTGTAATTAACTCCCTCAAGAACTTAGTTGATGCGATTGAGTCCTCCCAATTCCAAAAAGATCAATTAAGTCCAATTAAAGATTAGGAAATTATAAAAGTACCCCCAAGATTAGAGTATTGTCCAATTAAGTCCAATTGAATTTCTCATAATTAGAAATAGATCCCCAATTTCTGATAATTACAATTTAGCCCACATAATTTTAATTAAAGGGCAATTAGATACTAAACACATACGTCAATTAAGTTCACATATTTTCATAAGTATGCAATTGAGTAAATTAAACAATTAAAACATAAATAAGGAAATGCGAACACACACAGAGTTAAATAAATAATCGTCTTGATCACATAAAACGACATCGTATCTTGTACCGAAAATGCGGGGTGGTACAGATTCTACTAATTCTACATATGCCACTTGTGTAATCCCAACATAGGTCGTGGTTCAGGTGTCTATATAGCGACTCCCTTTTGAGCCTATATCAAAGATTATAGAGTTAGCTCATATGAGACATTACAGAATCTCAAGTCAAAGGATTAATAATCACGTTATTATCCTGCAAGATATTTTCTAATCTAGATGTTTCTTGAAACTTCCTTTCCCACTTAGGAATGTTCTCACGTGGGACATCACAGTGATGAAGTTCTTGTAACAATCACCCTTATGTATTATGAACACATCATCGTATGCACTTATCACTCCATGAAACTGAGTGATCCTTTCC
Source organism: Lantana camara (assembly GCA_037501455.1). Classification (NCBI taxonomy): domain Eukaryota; kingdom Viridiplantae; phylum Streptophyta; class Magnoliopsida; order Lamiales; family Verbenaceae; genus Lantana; species Lantana camara. Next base: position 49,507,595 of record CM074858.1, read on the forward strand.
AAGGACATAATAACATAAGCAAGTCTCAATGGAGTCAAGGTCGCCACTCCCACTGTATGTCGGACTCATCCACTTGGAGAAGTTTCTAATGCTTGCCTATGGAGTTAAGAGATTATTTCATGTGTCGTTCTCATAAGGGCAAAGTTCTTAACGGCCTCAACGAATTAGGGGAGTTCAAAACATGCAAAACACAGTCAAACCCAAACTGAAATAAATAAGCACATAAAGAAGTGATAGCCTATGAACCAAATCATTTCGTTTATTATTTAAAGACTGTTTGTTATTTTACAAGAAAATAGTAAAGCAACAAACTACTTTAAGGGCACTATTCCTAACAATCTCCCACTTGCCTGTCAAAACCATTCAGGTACTATCCTACGTCCCATCTTCTGAAGATGTACTTCGCAAGCCTGCTGAGTAAGAGCTTTAGTTAGTGGATCTACCATGTTCTCTGTCGACGTGACCCTTTCAATATGCACATCTCCTCTCTTGGTTATATCACGGCTTAAGTGATACTTCCTCAAAATGTGTTTAGTCCTTTGGTGAGATCATGATTCTATCGCTTGAGCAACCGCCCCGGTATTGTCACATAACACTGTGATGGTGTAGCACCTGCACGGTAGGTCAACACATCCCCCGCACCTAAGCCCAATCCACATATGAGATGGAAAAACCGTACATGAACCAAGCAGAGGCGAACGGGAGACCGACAGACACACCCCTAAGCTAGGCGGAACATAGACCCTGCCAATTAAAACAACCCACGAACAAAAGCGTATGCGGAAGCAAATCATGCAATCAAGTATCCAAGCACAAGCAGCAGGTAACGGGTTCAACTAGCAAAGATACCTAATCCCAAAAATATTATAAATCACATAAGTACAAGTTAAAGCTTCCGAAACTAGCTCAAACACCCAAAATCCCTAACCTGATACTTTTTATCATCTCTCCAACTATGCCATTTAGACACGGAATACGGGCATGAAAGAGATACTGAATTAAATCATGTAACTGGAGGAATACAATGGTTACCTTGAATCTTCGATCGGGTGGTCGGATCTTGCAAGCTCGAGCTCGGAGTTCGAATGGCTAAAGAGAGGGGGGGAGGCTTTCTTCCTCTTCCTCTCTTGCTTACTTCTAACGTGAAAATGGGGAGAGAGAGAGCTGATATTTTAAGCCCGTTAAGGCTGAAACGGGTCGATTAAATGGGTAGGGTTAAATGGTATCCGGTCCAAACGAATCGAATTTTAGAACGGTACGGTTATCAAATGGCTTTAAAAAAATACGAACTCAATTTCAGCGAATCCGAATCATCGAAACGGACTAAATTGAGGGGTCGGAATTCGAATTCGAATTCGAATTCCCGAGCTCAAGGTAGCCACGAAGGCTAAAACACCCTAATTACAATTAGGTCCCTAATTTGCAAATATTGGACGATTGAGTCCAAGCTCATTAAATAAATTCTAAAGTGTACATAATTAAAATAAGCGATAAATATTTCGAACATCCTGTATTATCATGGTTTTTGTGTAGCACCCGCGACAATAGGCGCCACATCCCCCGCACTACAAGTCTAGTCCACACGTGAAATGAGTAATCCAAGCATGAACCGGACTCATAGCGAACGGGAGACAAAATAAAAATATCCTAGCTAGGCGGAATCTAACCCTGTACCAAATGAATCATAACGTCCAACATAGTGCTGAAGTAATAAGCCCATGCATGAATTCCAATAATAGCTCTAAACTAAAAAAAAACATTTCATAACATAATTAAGTTCCAACACACGTCCTAACAACGGGTTCAACTAGGCATGCAACCTGTACCGAATCCATAATCAAGAATGATAAATAGCACACAGGCCCGAATACATAAGGAGATGTAATTAATCATAACAATATATAATGGGACTCGAGTGTACACGTGTGACTCGACAAGAGACTTAAAACATGACCTCCGCCTAGCCCAAACCTGCAAGAACTGAAAAGTGGGGAAGAGGGGTCAGTCTCTAGAAGACTGAGTGAGCAGGAGCGATATACGTATATATAAAAACATACACATGCAAGTCATAAATCCCGAGCAAAGTTTTATTTAAGGTTAGTTCCCGAAAGGGTAAGAGAATAAATAAGCAATGCTCGGACTTTACGACTAATCATATTAAACTCATTAAGTTCATAATTCATACATAAACATAAAAACTCGGCGAGTGAGCGTGCATCATCTCCAACCAAACTCCGACCGTGTACGACAAATATCATTAATACATTAAATACGTGATCATGCAATATATCATAATACACACAGATTATATATCATAATATAAGACATAGTCGTTTTGGCAATCCGTGTCCCGGCCTTCCCGCACGGTGCATAACAATCACAACATAATCATAATCATAAAATAAGTTCCAACCTTCTTCCTCCGGGTGGTGGACGGGTTAGCAAGACCCGACCACCGGTCCATACATAGTCCAATGGGGGTACATGAATCCCCCAAGGGCACTCAGCTCCCATTCCCCACTAAACCTCCTAGCGAGGGTCGGTATCACCGTAAATGTGGTGGGACTAGTACAAGGGATCACCGTCGGCCCTTGCCTCCCCGGATAGCCACTTGCACTAAGTCCCTGGGCCCGTGCAATCATAACATACATACATAATCTCGCCAAAACATTTGATTCATAAGAAATATAACATATTTCATAATTCATTTGAAAAGGGTTTACTCGATCGTAATTTACTCGATGACTCTACTTTGAAAATATCATATATATATATATATATATATATATATATATATATACATAAGGTTTTGGCCAAAATTTGCCACATAAGGGTTGTAGGGTTTGTTACATAGCTAAAACAAAAACACCCTCATGACGTTCATGTTATCATTTCAGGTAAACACGTTAGAAATAAAACATTTAATTAACAAGTAAACACGTTAGAAACGAATTTAAATAGAACAGTCAATTAAATCATATAAGTCATACACGTCACATAAAAGTAATTAGTTCAGGAAATTATTAATTAAACACTCACATAGCAATCAAAACATAAATAAGATCACCTAACACTCGGTCTAATCCCACTCGTGACGTCATACCTGACTGGTCGAGAAATCGGGGCGTTACAACCTCTCCCCCTTAAGAGGACCTGGTCGAGAAATCGAGGCGTTACAACCTCTCCCCCTTATCATTTCACGTATATGCATTGAATTCATAGCATAAAATTCATAAAAATATCAAGATATCTCACATATAATCAATTAAGCAAGCATACAATACATTCAAACCACATATAGAGTCCGAGGAAGTGGAGGGAAAGCAAGAAAACGGATTGGGCAAGCTTTTAGCAAGAGCTGACAGTTTTTGGTAATTCACAAGCTATAAAGAATTGAACATATCTTGAGTTCTAGAATTTGGAATTGAGTTTTTTTTTATTGGGAAAGGAACTAGATACACAGGCCTTTCAAATGATATATGGCCCGAATCGTGGTTCAAAACGATGTGGAGATGGAGAAGGTCTGAAGTTGGGTGATTGCAGATTGTCGAAAAAGTAGCGACACCAAAAAGAATTGATAATATCTCACAAATGGGAATAGATATTGAAGTGATTCTAATTGTAGGTTGTTCTACACTTCAAAATGTTTCCAACGGTTCAAAAATCAGGTCATTCCGAGTTCGGATGAGGGAGAACCCGTCCGGGAAAAAACAAGGCTAAAATTTACCCGGCCGGGGAGAGCAGGTGCAGAAACCCTTCTGCACTAAACTACCCGCCCGGGTAGTTTTGTGTGTAAAATCTACCCGCCCGGGTAGACCTCCTGGCGAGAAAAATGTTGCAGAATAGGGTTTGTTCGAAGGGGAGAAAGGAGGGGGCAAAAACCATGTCAAAGCTCAACCAAATGCAATCAAATTTAAGGTATAAACTCACACATACATGCTCTATCATAATAGCCTAGCAAAATGGCATGAAATATACAAGAAACCAATCCACCATTTTTATATCTAAATTTACACATATATATACACATATAGATACACCAATTTTGCTCCAAGGATTCAAACAACCAAGCATAAAATTCATGGATTCAAGTATTAGAGTATCAAAGACATACAAATTCATGCTTCAAACTCAAAGAATCTCAAACCCTATCTTAATTGACATATATAAAAATCCATATAATACCTTGGAGGAAATGGAAGGAGAAGAAGAAGATGACGAGAGCTTGAGTTCTTGTCTTGAATGGAGAAGAATAGAGCTTGAATCCCTTGCCTCTTTGCTTGCCTTGCTTGGATCGAAGTGGAGAGGAAGAGAGAATGGAGAGTTCTTCTCTTTTGTATTGGGAATGAAAAATGAGGAACAAGAAGGGGTGTGTGTGTATATATCGTGTGATAAGGGCAGAAGAAAAGAGGAAATTGCACTTTGGTCCTTGAACAATTTAAATGTCACAACTAGGGCCCAAGGTTTGATAGGTGGCCAATTGGGGTCCAATTTCGATGTTCGGTTGAGTCCAAGGATTTCATATAGGTTCAAATAAGTGCACAAGTGAAATAAAACATTTAATTAACAAGTAAACACGTTAGAAACAAATTTAAATAGAACAGTCAATTAAATCATATAAGTCATACACGTCACATAAAAGCAATTAGCTCACGAAATTATTAATTAAACACTCACATAGCAATTAAAACATAAATAAAATCACCTAACACTCGGTCTAATCCCACTCGTGACGTCATACCTGACTGGTCGAGAAATCGGGGCGTTACATTTTGGACTTTGCATCCCGAACTATAAAAAATCTACGTTTGCAACCTTAACTATTGATTTGTATCAAATTGCAACCTGGTTTGCCGGAGAGACGGGGTGTCACAGATGGGGTCTTTAATGATAGGAACTACACCCAACTCATGGATGAAGTTTCTTACCCAAACACCTTCCTTAGAAACATCATTTACAGCTAAGTATTCGTCCTTAGTGGTCGCTTTCTTCGAACTTTTCCAACTCACAGCTCCGCCATTCAGGCAGAATATGTATCCTAATACGAATTTAAAGTCATCCATGTCCGATTCAAAGCTTGTATCACAGTATCCTCTAATGACAAGATCTTGATGGCCTCCGTAAACCAAGAACAAATCCTTAGTTCTTCTTAAGTACTAGAGGATGTTTCTTTATAGCAGTACAGTCACCTTCGCTAGGGTCAGATTTGAATCGGCTAGTCACGCTGAGTGCAAAAGCCACATCCGGTCGAGTACATAGCATTGCATATATTATTCTTCTTATTGCTGATGCATAAGGAATTTTGGACATCCTGGACTTTTCAAGTTTAGTATTGGGATATAGCTTTTTCGAAAGAACTGTTTCCGGGCCCATCAGAAGTTTCCCACATTTGGAATCTTCCATACTAAACCTCTTTAATATCGACTGTGATAATCCTCGATTGTCTTTCTTTTGCAATTTTTCCCACTTTAAACTTTAATCTAGAGATTCTTCAATGTTTTAGATATTATATTCTATGTATTTTGGAATTAATTTTATTTAATTTATTTATGATGTATTTATGATATAATTATGTATACATACGAACTTACCTCACATGTGCACCTAGCTATACATCTAAGTACCCTACAAAAATACACCTAGCTACCCTATCTTGTGAGTCACTACCCTAAATATTCAAAATTACGCTCTAAGTCCCCAAAACCGTACCTATAAATACCCCCCACAATTCATTTGTAAGATCACACAATTCACTCTCAACTCTCTCATCACTCATGGCACAACCTCTCTCTACACTAAGGTATTTTATTTTCTTTTATTATTTCATATTTTATATATTTTTCTTAGTATAATATAGTTATAATATGCTTAGATTTAATTAAATTATGCCTTTAGAAATTTTATTTTATGAAATATATGCATAGTTACTAGTTTTATGTAAAATGTACCTATATGTATGAATTTTATTTAATTAAATGCATGATTTATGATATGATATAATGTGATTATTTGTTTAAATATTCATGATATTATTCATGCTTAGAAGAATTTATTTAGATTAAATTTTATAATTAAAGTTACATAAAGTGCTACATTTAGGTTAAATCACATGTTATGAATATGAAATTGGTTAAGAATGATCATGAACTTATATGAACACATTATTAAGTCTAAGAACATGTTCTTAATGTTCTTGAATGAATATTGGTGCACGTGTGAGAGTGTGTGTGTGTGTGTGTGTGTTTAATTTTATGTTATAAAATGTTTAATTCTTAGAAATTTGAATAGTAAATGTTTTTAATAGTACCTTTGACTTCTTGGTCAATATTTTACTTAAATAATTCAGAATTAATTTAAAAATAATTATAAACTGAGTTTAGAAATTATTAAAGAAGGATTTTATCTGAATTTTTCGAAAATCAGCGATTTTGTAAAAGTTTTCTAAATCATGTCCTACATTGCCAAATTAACCCTAAATTATCATTTCAAATCTTATAACTAGGGTCATAATGTGATTGATAAATATTTGGTTAGCTAAAGAGTTCATAAAACCTATGTCATTAAAGAAATTCACTTAAACGATTAAAATTAGGATTTACCGAATTTCTCTAAACGTGTTACACTTTATGTACTTTATGTGCTTACTTGAATAGAATAATAAGTACATAGTCATAAGCCTATAGTAGTTAATACTTTCGGGAAAAATTAGGACCGAGCAGTGGAATTTCAAGGACATTGTCTAAATCTCAGTACTAGGTGAGAATTAAAATGTTGTCAACTGGAATCATGCCTATACATATGTATCTATATAAAAATTATTTTAAATCCTACCTATTATTTATAATTTATTACCCTATTTTCAAGCCTACCTATTATTACCCTATATTAGGTATCGGGTCGAAGGTATTTTTATTGGGAATAGTGCCCTAGAAAGCCGATTAGTTATAATCTGCTTTGGGACGTTCCTTATATCACAGACAATCTTTGAATAATATACGATTGATTATTAGCATAGGCAAACACTTCTTTGTATGTAATACATGTTTTGTGTGTTTCCATTATGTGCGCATGTATTAGAACTCCCCTAATCCATAAAGCTAGTAGGGACTTTGTCATTAGGTGAATGACACATGAAACAAGCCCTAACTCAAGGACGGATTAGAAACCACTCCAAGTCGATGAGTCCAACAAACAGTGGGAGCGTTGATTAGGCTCGATTGAGACTTGCTCGTGGGATTGCATCCATAAGAAAGATCATCCTGTTTCATGGGGTGTAAAGTGCATAAGTTGATGCGTACGCAATACATGAGGGTGCTCTGTAGCACCCCTTAACACGTAGAGGTACCACACCCCCGCACTATAGGTCAATCCACATACGAAACGGGTAATCCGTACATGAACCAACCTATAGCGAACGGGTGACGATGCAATACACGACAAGCTAGGCGGGATACTCGAACATGCGACATAATAAAGCGGAAGCATAAACAAAACATTATTAAATCTTTCCATTTATCAACTTATGACATTTCACGTTTTCCAATTAAGATATATTCTAAAGTTACATATCAATACATTATCATCTTCAATTAAACAATAGCAATAACTACAATTCCATAATTAACAATAATAACTAAATACACGAACCACGGATGACACGACTACATGAACTGGACTCGACTCGACTCAACTCCCGCCTAGCGTGCACCTGCAATACCTGAAAGGTGGAGGCGTCAGTCTGTGAAGACCGAGTGGGGGGTTTACATACATATTAGCGCAAATAACATGCAAGTTATATTCTCGGGTAAAGATTTATAAAAGATAAATACACAAGTTCAATAAGAATATAACTTCGCCCGAGAATACAACTATCAATATTAAATACTTGTTCTTTTTCATGCAATCGATAAACATGCTTGCTTGCTTGTTAATCATTAGGTGATCACGCAATTCAATTATCGTGCAATCATGCATGTGTACTGAATTAGCACATTCATGGGATGGAATCATGCAATCAATACATGGCTTGCATGTAACACGATAGGGTTTGTTCCTCCTGTGGTTGGACGGACAACCACCAGCTCTAAGACCAGTCCAGCGCCCTCTCTAAGGAGAACCTGACCAGGAGAACACAGGTACACGATAAGGCTTTGTTCTTCTTGTGATTGGACGGACAACCACTAGCCCGAAGACCAGCCCAGTGCCCTCACTAAGGAGGACCTGGCCAAGAGAACACACGTACACGATAAGATATTGTTCTTCCTGTAGTTGGACCGACAACCACCAGCCCGAAGACCAGCCCAACGCCCTCACTAAGGAGAGCCTGGCCAGGAGAACGCACGTACTTGCTTTCATGAACATGGCATGCTTGATTCGTGAACACTAACATAACCTACTTGCTTAATTCATGAACAATAACATAACTTGAAAGGATAAGTGCTTTCATGAAATTATAATATAAATACCTTTGGCCAAAAATCACGTAAAGGTTATACGGGTTCTGTATAACTAGAAATTAAATCTCACCTGACAGGCAACACACGACTCGTGAATGCGTGAACGTGCTCATGATCCACAATCTCCGCCCTGGAGAATAACTTGAGATGAAAATAAGTGGAAGAAAGTGATGAACATGGATGTTTGGACTTGAATCATGAAATTCCCTAGCAAATTCTAGCTTGAAGATGAAGGATTTCTCTTCTTCCTTTGTCATGGTTTTGGCTCGGTAGAGATGGAAGCAAATATGAGATGATTGGCATGGAATGAAAATGATGATCGAGGAAGAAATGTGTATACCGATATATTTGGGGAAAATAAGCAATATTTATGATCAAATCCCTAAAGTTCTATAAGTTATGCAATTGGGTATCTAAGGTTTGGAAATGATCAATGAGGTCCCTTAACATATTCATGCAATTAGGTCCTTAAAGAAATGGGGATGAACAATTGAGGACAATTATGCAATTAATACAAATTGGACAATTAATTCATGTAGCAATTAAATTCCATTCATACAAGAATTCTCAAAATGAAATGAATTTCATACAATTTCCACGTAATCATGTTGAAAACAATTTATAAGAATTAATATAACACGTTCAAATTAATTAAACGAAATTAATAGAATAAAATCCTAACGCTCGAAACCCACACGTGTCGAGCGTACCTGACTATCTGAAAATCGGGGCGTTACATGCTCATTATTAGAATGGGTAAACTGAGGTGTCCCGCGTGAGAAGATTTCTAAATGAGAATGGAAGTTTCCACTTCAAAAAGAGGAAACTTCCAGATTAGGAAATATCTCGCCGGTCAATGGCGTGAGTAAAGTAATCCTTTGACTTGAGATTCCATTGATGCTTTGTGGGCTAACTCTGTAGTCTTTAGTGTAAGCTTTAAAGGATGTCTCCTGAGACAGCTGATTCAAAGCTTATGCTGGGGCTGCACAAGTGGCACATGAAAGCATGTGAGAATCAACAAAGGACCTACACTTGCTTTAATGCAAGAAGATCTCTTATCGCATAAGCCATTCACATGCCATCCTAAACCCTCAGCCGAGGTAGTGGATCAAGAAATCAAGAAAGGGGTTTCTTGGATTGAGATCAAATGGATATGAAATTAATTTAGCTTTATGATCGAGATTAGTGGGGCTCTCATTATTCCCATGTCCCAGATCTTAATCGAGAGATGGGATGGTAGGAGGATCATACCTCACAGTTGTTATTGACTGAAAGGTTCTTTCGAATATATATTCATTGTTCGGGTAGGGGTCACACAACTGTTGCTAGACCATGGTCGTGTGATCTGTTAACTAATTAATTATAAAGTGTATTAATTAATTAGGTTCACTGCTAACTGAAAATGAACCTAGGGGGGTCACACACAAATGCCAGGTTCAAAGGGTATTAAAGGAAAGATCAAAAAATTGATCGAAACGAGACCACACGTGTAAAGTACACGTGTGGCACGTGAGCATGGATTGCGCGTGTAGTCCAATTGTAAAATTAGACCATATGTTAATTAATTGGAGAATTAATTATAAACCCAAATATAATTAGTTAGAGAATTAATTATTAATCCCTAATATATAATTAATTGAGAGAATTAATTATATAACCCAAAGAAATTAATTAGCGAATTAATTTTAGCCTGTTAGAATTAATTAGAGAATTAATTCGAAAGCCTTTCATGGAATTAATTAGAGAATTAATTCTAAGTATTTAATTATTTAGTTATTCTAATTTGATCAGAATAAATAAATAAATATGAGATATGTTTTATTTATTATTCTAATAAATATTAATTCTAATGTGATTAGAATAAATATTAATTAGATAAGATATTTAATAATTAAATATTCCTAATTTGATTAGGAGCTATTTTTCTAGAAGAATAATATCTTATTTTGATAAGAGGTTATTACTTGGAGAGAAAGAAATAGAAGAAAAGTCAAAGTAGGAATCTTGTTCCTACACAAAATTGGGATCTAAGAAGTCCCATATAAATAACACAAGGGCTGGTGGAACGATTTGAACTCGAAATATTCTGAGTTAAAAAATTGATCCACATAAGATGGCGAAAACCGTTCGTGCATACGAAGAACAACCAGTTTTTTCACGAGGGTTTTTGGCGTGTAGATTGCTGTCTTCTCCAAATTGGGTTTCAAAGGAAGATTTAATTCTGCTCTTATTTTCTTCTCGTTTTGTTTCTTTCTTTACACATGTCATAGTACTAGCATGCTCATTGACATGATTTGAATATAAGACTGGTGTGGATTATTAGTCAAGAGGAGCTCTATCGTGGAATGTAGTAGAAAGAATCTTTCGAGGGACTGGGTTGCCATTACCGCATGAACCGCATTTGAGGGTGTCAAGAAAGTGTCGATTCTTCTAAGTTCTTGAATCCCTAATATTTTGAAATAGAAATTGCAAGTTACAGTCTTAGTTTTGGGAAATTTTTTAAATTCTGATGCGTTTACTTTCTTGTTTTCCCCGACAAGTAGTATCAGAGCCACCTTGCAAGGTCTATTTATAATCTATATTATTTAATTGAATTTTGAGAAATTCTTGAATCTGAGTTACAGTTATGTATTCTTGAATTTGTTTCGTAATCTGAACTTTTGAATCTGAAAAGTTTCCTGAAAATTTGAGAAAAAATATTTTCTGAAAATCTAACTAAAATCTTTTTAAATTTAGATTCATCGAATCGTGTTTTAATTCCCGAATTTTGAAACGAAAATTTTGATTTATTAGACGAAAAAGGAATGGGGTGACGAGGGTCAAACAGCGCACAGCGCATGCATGGGCAGATATTGCTGCCCATGTCGCCACTACGAGTGGCTGCCCCACTCACGCCTGATGCATGGGAAAATAATTTAATTAGCACTTTTAATATGTAAATCCACTTCAATTAATGATTGTTGCCCTTTTGTTATAGAAATAATTAATGGCATTTTCTACAAAAGATAATCAATATCACTAAACCACTTAAATGCCTTCTAACGTAAAATTTATTTTGATAGTTAAAGGAAGTGGAGTTTATATTATTGGTGGCCAAATTAAATTTCGTCAGCCGCAGCGTGACTCAACAACGGTACGTGCATATGTGGTCCTTTTCAGAAAGGATTCTTTTCCGAAAATTGAAATTAATTTTAACGGAAAATATTTTATTTTTGAAATAAAATTATGATTTGAAAATTTAAAGTCAGATTTTATTTTTTGGGAAAATTAATATTATTATTTCTAAAATAATAATTTTATAAAATTATTAATTTTGAATTAACTTAAATTTTATCAGATTCGAGCTTTTGATTTTAAATTTATTGGTAAATTTAAATTCATGCAATTTTAGAATATTAGGTGATCATGGGTTTAGTCTGGTGGATGTTTTACTTTATGCACATGAATGGTTTAAATTTGGGGTTGGAGCCCCATAGTTGCGTTTTTCAATTGCAGTCGGTGCCCCACTTATGTGTGTACTGTTATGTGTTTATTATGTGGCTTTCCATATTACTATTTTTGGGTTGGGGTATGACCCGTGTATTTGTCTATGACCAATATGAAGATTGAGCCATATTAATTTCTGTGAAGAGACTAGAACTTAGGAAGTGAGGTTTTTCCTTTTTTACTTTGGAGATTTTGGACCTGTGGAGTAAGAAGGATCCACACAACAAGTAACAAGGAGGCCATAAGTGAAGACCCCTCAAAATGTTAGGGAGGATTTCTATTATTGTAATAGATAGGACATCTTTTTAATTTCCAATTCCCTTATGTGATTTAAACTGTTTTATGTGACATGTATGTTAGAACTTGTGGTTATGGAGTGGCTCCCATATATCACATATAAGATAGGAAAACCCATGATGATCTCATATTAGTATCATGTTATCTGCTAATTGCTTGTGTGTAATGCATTTATGTGAAACTGCATTAAACAAGACTAATTAAAATGGATAACTGTACATGTTGGTGAGGTTAAAAAAACTGGACAACTCTCTAATATTCGAAAATCCCATAAATATTAAGCAATTTCGAAAAATTGGTATTTTGTATAAAGTGAAAACTTTAAATAAAATTCCTAACATTCCATCAGTAGGATTTAAGTTTAATAGTGGAGCTAGTTGCTGGCTGTAACATCCCAAACAGAGGATGCCACATCCCCCGCACTAAGGCCCAGACCCGGTCACGAAATGGAAAGTCCATGCCCAAATCCGAATCATAGCGAACGGAAGACCAACTCACACACTAGGCTAGGCGGATCTAACTCGACAAACTCAGAGCGCGGAAGCAAATAAAACCAACAACATCAGATAGCGGAAGTATTTAAAACAAAACATGCAAAACAGGTGACGAGTTCAACTATCCCAAGAAGCCTGTCCCGAAAAGTCCGTGTTAGTAAATGATATGATCCAGAATTAAACACTCATACATAACTTGTCCAAAATTGAATGTAATGCAAGACAACCTGAAACGAAGACAACAAACTCGACATGACAACTGAACACAGAGACTGATTCACGCCGCCTAGCTCGAACTCCAAAGCAAAGCGAGCAAACTAAAAGATAAAATGAGGGGGTCAATCAACTGACTAAGTGAGAGGGCTAACGCACACCCACAATATATATATAGAGCATAACATATATCCAAAGGGTGGACTCATGAACTGGGGATAGGTGTTGTGTGCTAGAACATTTCAAAACAACCCAAAATAGATATAGATACAAGTTTAGAAACCATTTTTAGAAAGACTCTATCTCGATTCATAATTCCAGACAGAACAGAACATATGCTCGGCGAGTACGAGCTTCCAACCTCCACTCCTCATATCATAACAAAACAGAAATACAGAATCATAACATACTAACCTCAACTCTGGGTGATGGTAGGGTTGCTGTAGCACCCCTATACGTAGAGATACCACACCCCCGCACTATAGGCCGATCCACATACGAAATGGACAATCCATACATGAACTAGCCGATAGCGAACGGGTGACAATTAAAAGAAAAGACGAGCTAGGCGGGACTAAACCCCAAAGTAATACAAAACCATGATATAAAAGTTAAAAGCGGAAGCCTAATATCAACATTACTTATAGGTACCATATTTACATCAAAAGTATAAATACTAATACGTACCAAAAGATATCAATACATTATCATCTCCTATATATTATACAAGCAAAAGTCCTCAAATATACCAAGAACTATAACGTACTAACTCAGGACATAACAAAAGCAAGATCATGGAAGTATGTTCAATGCTAGACCCGGCTGGACGACAAGACATGACTCCGACTCCCGCTTAGCACACGACCGAGACGACCTGAAAGGTGGGGCGTCAGTCCATGGAAGACTGAGTGAGGGGCAAAACATATATATTAGCGCAGTTAACATGCAAGTTATAACCTCGGGTAAGGTTTTATAATTAAAAGTATTATACGTTCACAATAATAGAGAACTCGCCCGAGATTACAACTATCAATATTAATTACTGGTTCGTTTCATGCAATCAATCAATACATGGCCCCGACGAGTAAGGGCGGTCTCCAACCGAACTCCAAATGAACATGTACATGCTTGCTTGATTATCAATATATAGGTGATCATGCAATTCCATTATTGTGCAATCGTGCAATAGTGTAATCATATAACACGTTCATGGAATGGTAATCATGCAATAACCCGAGGCGCATCCGTGGTGCCGGACTCGTCCCCAGTCTCCTTCTTCCTCCGGTTTGATGATGGGATTGCAAGGCCCCAACATCCAATCTCATTGAGCAGAGGGTACATGAATCCCTAAGCCCGGAGCTACTTCCTCCACTAACCTCCTAGCGGATTCAGGGGTGACCCCAAATGTGGTGAGGATAATGTTCGGGTTACCCGTCAGCCCATGCTTTCCCGGTTGGCTCGAGCCACTACCCTCGGGCCCAACGCGACATGCTTTACTCGCCAAAACACGGTCAATCAATCAATCATGATACATGACTTGCTTGCAATTGTGTATGAGTTTAGAAAACAATAGAAATAAGTATATATATACCTTTTGGCTTGAAGTCCACATAAAGGTTATATGGGTTCTATATACTAACAATTAAACCTCACCTTTACCGACAAAAGACACGTAGGGCATGGCCTACGGGGCTTGCTCCTCGTCCCTATGAAGCTGGTCTGTGTAAAAATAGACGTGTACACGTGAGACTTGACTCTAAATAGACCAAATATGACGAACGGCGGAAATGCAACGAGATGACGAGGAAAATGCAATGTGGTATGAAAACATCTTGTTTCAGTATATATTAGCACATATAAAAGCAATTCGGGGTCAAAGAAGTCATCGGATCGAGGAGCTATTTTCGTAATTTTATGCAGAATATTTTGTTCTGTATGTCAGGTGGGAACGGCCGTTCCGGCTTCCCCTTGTAAATGGGAACGGTCGTTCCCATAAATCTCAAAACGTGCCAGCGTTTTTAATTTAAGAAACGCGCCTTGGCTGGGAACGGCCCTTCCGGCACCAAGGCCAAAATGGGAATGGCCGTTCCCTTGCTCGGCCGCCTGTTTTGTTTGAAAAGGTGGGAACGCCCGTTCCCACAATGCTTTGAGGCTGGGAACGGTCGTTCCCAGTTTCTACAAATGAAGAAAACAGAGAAGAACAGAGCATAGCTACGGGAAGCAACAACCAAGCCACCAAGTTCCAATTTTGAACCCCAAATGCTATTATTTCTGGCACTACTCATGCATATACGTTCATAAGATGATAATATAACACTTAAACACTTAAATCAGTCAAGAACACCAAGAATTCCCACTTTCAAGCTCATACCCCATCTCACCACAAAAGCACAAGTTACTCAAGAATTCATGCTTTAATTCATGGTATAATCATATATTCATGCATCTAATACCATATATTCCATATATTGAGTAAATCACAAACCCTAACTGCTTCATACGTGCTCAAGAATCATGAATTTCATGCATAACCCACCTTGAAGTTAAAGAAATGAAGAAAGAAGATGAAGATGATGCTCAAGCTCCAAACTTGGATTATTTCATGGGAAAATCTTGATGAAATGATTAATTCCCTTCTTCCTTGCTTGAGGTTTTGGTTCGGTAAGATAAGGGAGCAAATGATCGATGAATTTGGATCAAAATGAAGAAGGAAGCTTGGAGATGGATTAATACCGTGATCCATCATTTTGATTTGTGTGAAATATGCCAATTTGCAATTTAATCCTCCAAGTATTCAAGTCATGCAATTAAGTATGTATAGTTTTGAAATATGATCAATTTAATCCTTGAAAATGTTATGCGATTTGGTCCCTAAAATTAAAAGAATGAACATATAGGGACTAGTTGACAATTAAATCATATTCGGCAACTATTTCACGAAATAAATATTTCCAAGTTATGAAATAAATTCTCAATTTAATATGAATTCATGAAATTGCATGAAAATTTGATAAAATATAATTTATAAAATTATAATAAACATAAGAATGTAATTAATGAAATTTCGGGGCGTTACATGCGCGACCCTAACCATCCAGACAGGCGAGGGGAGTACTAATGCTACTCCAACCCTCAATACTCCGTTTCCCAACCAAACCTCATGGTGGGTCCCGGTACATCCTCTTTGTGACACCCCGTTCGTCCGTCCATACAGGTACTGTAACGCCCCGGTTTTTCATTTTACTAATATGTTGTAATTGCTCAATTAAATTATTTAATTATGTGATTAATTGTTTACAAGTGTTTTAAATATTTAATTTTATTATAAATTATTATTATTATTCTATTCTATTTTAATTATAATAGTCCATATCGTTAATTTAATATTTCAAATTGTTAATTTAGTGATTAATGTTAATTAAATTGTTAGTTAAGTGTTTAGTATTAATTAAATGATAACCCTAATTATCTGAATTAAACTTATAAAATCCATTGACTTTGAATTTTGTTTAATAATAGAATTTAAATGTTAGTTATAGTATATTATGTATGAATTATTAAGAATTTGTGCATGAATGTTTATTTGTGCTTCGTTCATATATGAAATTATATCGAAATGTCGTGAAAATTTAGTATGTCGTAAATGTATGTGTTATGAACATGCCTATATACTCGGTTTATGTTTTCGAACTCGTTTGACGTGTTAACGAATTTAATTTGATATGTGGAACCAAATCGGGGGCTAACGAGAGCAATTAGCGCACCCTTGGTTCCGTACGTGATATCTTGAGCTCGGGAACTCGGATTCGAGTTCCGTCAACTTCGCTGAACTCGTAACGAAAATTCGTATTTAGTGAAATTAGCCTTATATTTTTCCAAAGTCATTTGGACCTCCGAAATTCAACCGAAAAGCGAAACGGCGACGAAACTGACCCTGTGTTACTAAAATAGCCATAACTCATCCAAACTTTAACCAAATTAACCATGGTTTGATGCTATGGAACCCTAACTCAACCAAATAACCTGATATACCATGCCCTAACTGAACCAACCCTCACACAAATCACAAATCTCAGCCAAAGCTACTGCATTCCAGTTTTTCCCGTAACCCTTGTGCCCTTGGAGAGCCCTTGGAGATTTTGGAGCTCAAATCTCATCCAAACTTCATCCAATCGACAAGGTAAGCTTAGGGTTGTAATATATGTTCATTCCTGATCATTTTCATCCTTTCATCCCTGAATTTGAGTCAGTTTTCATGAAAATATGGCTGAGTGCGTGAATAGTTAGGTATAGATCAATTTTGATGATCTCTTTCGATTCTTGATGGTTTTGATTGATTCCAAGCCTAAAAATGATTGTTTTGACATCTTCTTCTCATTTATGATAATTGATTACATGGTGGTTGAAGTATTCATGAGATTTCATTAATGCTATTTTGAGAAAAATGGCTTGAAATGATCTCTAATATTTCTTTCTCCCGTATGCCTTGCCTTGGTTACATGTTTGGATGTTACTTGGGATTGAAATCTTGTTCTTTTTCTGTGTTATCATATCTGATCATGTTGGGACGAAATAGAACAGCTGCTGCCCTGTTTTTTTTTTACGGTTTTGCTCTGTTTTTGGGTTGGATATGTTGTTGTTCATTGCTGCTTCTTGCTGTGGTTAACTGCTTTTAGTTTTCCCCTTTTATGAGAGTTGCTGATGCCTCTTTTGCTGCTACATAAAGTGCCATTCGTTGCTGTATCTTATACTCTGTTTTAAGCCAAGGAATAGGGGTTATTGTCGAGTAGCTGCTGCGTCTGCGTTTGCTGTCTGTTGCTTCTCCCCGACCGGGGAGATTTTGTTCATGGAAGTACTCGGCCGGGGAGTCCTTTTACAGAGACTCCACTGCATGGAGTCCCTGGGCGGGGACTTTTTAACGTGGAAATCTCCCCGGGCGGGGAGATGGTTTGGAACTCCTGTAATTGCTGCTGCTTCATTTTCCTTTTTCCTCATGTTTGCATGCCTGTACTATTATGTGTGAGCAGCATACTGTTATGGAGTAATTTGCTATTTGAAGATCTTAGTGTTTTTGATGCATGCAGCATAAGTATAGCTGTATATATATATATATATATATATATATATATATATATATTAATGCATGATTTGCATACATTGTAATAAGTTAAATTGCATGCATTTAATTAGGAATTTCATGCATGTTGTTGTTGTTGCATGTGTTGTACGTGCATGTGTTATATATATATATATATATATATATATATATATATATATATATATAATATAACATAATGTGTATGTATATTTAATTATATATTTATATATGTTTATTAAATATATAAAATGTTATTTGATTTAATTAAATTATAAAATTTAATTGTTACCTATTTCATGTTTTATCTAATTTTCAATTTTCAATTGAATGTATTTAATTATTTATTTTCTAATTGTAAATGTGATTTAATAAGTACTATGATCATGTTTGAATTCTTTGATTAATTTGATTGGAAATGTGAATCTATGAATTGAATGAAAGTGAACGAATGATTGAATGGCTTGATTATATGATTTAAATCCCTTAATAGTGCACATGAACATTCTCATGATATAATCTTATCTTTTATACATTCTTATCATGATCACACATTGTCGTGCGTCATATATGGTTCATTTAGAGTCTTGAGTCTCACGAACACGTTACGTTGTCTTTTGTACAGTTTATCTCCAGGGTGGGGGGAAATCTTGATCTTTCAGGCACTCGATGACTCGTATCCTTGTATCGCTATGTTTCAGGTGAGGGTGTTTTCGTTCTAGTTACATATTAAACCCTACAACCTTATGTGACAAGCTTTGGCCAAAAACCTTATGTATATATATATGTTACTTTTAAAGTAAGGTATCGAGTAAATATTGATCAAGTAAACCCTTTTCCAAATAAATTATGGGTTATGTTATATTTCTTATGGATTGCAATGTTTTGGAGAGATTATGCACGTATGATATGTTCACTGGCCCCGGAATTCAGTACATGTGGCTATCCGGGGAGGCAAGGGCCGAAGGTGATCCCATGTGCTGATTCCATTATGTTAACGGCGAAACGGACCCCGTCAAGGAGGTTTTGACGAGGAAACGCTAACCGGGCTTTGAGGCCTCATGAACCTCATAGCCACCATGATATGTTTAGATGGTCGGGCCTTGCAAACCCGCTCACCGCCCGGAGGAAGAAGGTTGGAACTGATTTTTATGAATATGTTTATGTTTATGTATGATTGATATGCACCGTGCGGGAAGGCCGGGACACGGATTGCCCAAACGAATATGTCTTATGATATGATATATGATCTGAGTGTATTATGATATATTGCATGATCACCTACTTAATGTATTACTGATATTTGTCGTACACGGTCGGAGTTTGGTTGGAGATGATGCACGCTCACTCGCCGAGCCTTTATGTTTATGTCTGAATTATGAACCTAATGAATATAATATGAATTAGTCGTAAAGTTCGAGCATTGTTTATTTATTTTCTTGCCCTTCGTGGGAACTAACTTCCAATAAAACCTTTGCTCGGGATTTATGACTTGCATGTGCATGTTTCTTATATATATGTATCCCTCCTGCTCACTCAGTCTTCTAGAGACTGACCCTCTCCTTTCCCCAACACTTTAGCGTGCAGGTTTGGCTTTGGAGTTTCGAGCTAGGCGGAGTTATGTTGAGTTGAGTCGGTCAAGTTAAGTTAGAAGCGTCTCTGCATTCACTTATGTATTTAAATTGTGAATGATTCAACCTTGTAAGATTATGAATTTGAATCTTGTATATTTGCTTTTGAATTGCTCTTGTTGGGCTTTGTTTATGAGTTTAAAAGAGGCCTGAAGAGGCCAAGTCTGCTTATGGTTTGTGTGTTTGAAATTTAGTTTTCCGATGCATTATATTTTGTTGATTGGTTTTTATTGCAGGGTCTAAGTTCCGCCTAGCTTAGGAGGGTTTTCTATTTGTCTCCCGTTCGCTATGGTTTGATACGGGTGCGGATTTACCATTTCGTTACTCGTGTTGAACTATAGTGCGGGGGATGTGGTGCCTCTCGTGCGGGGTGCTACAGGTACATGCCACATGTGAGTTTATTTTCCGTAATTTCGTTTATTTTCCTACTTTAATTTATTATATTCTTGTTATATGTTGCTTTATTCATTAATTATATAAACTATTTGAAATTACTTGAATTATTTGATTTAAATGTCATAAATATGCCTAAGTGTTTATATTATTTGAAACCTTGTAATATTTGAATTTATATAATATGTATTTAATTTCCTAGCATGCTAATTTCTTGAATTATATGAATTTAATTGAATTAATTGCTTTTGGACTTGATTGTATGATTTTTAGAAGTTTTAGGACTTAATTGAAAATAGGCTTTGGGCCTATTTGATACTTTTTGAAAGTTTGAGGACCTATTTGAAAATAGGACCCCTTGAGCTATTTTAATTTATATCTTGAGCTACGGAACTCGGATTCGAGTGCCGTCTTTGTTGTTGAACTCCTTTCGAAGATCTGGATTCAATGGAACTAACCTCATAATTTTTCGGTGCCGTTTGAACCTCTGACGATGCCATTTTCAGCCTCATTTTTACCAAAACCCAACATATGACCCCACCTTGACTTTTATACTTGTACTTAAGCCATTTATTCAGAAAGTTCCTGCATCCTCTTTCCCCGGGAGGAGACTTCTGTGTGGGGATTTTTTCTCGGGCGGGGAGGACTCTTGCATGAGTTTATTTGCCTTGATTCTTGAATTTAAATGCATGCATGTATGTGTACGTGACTGCATGAAACTTGGTTTTTGTGTGCATGGATTTGTTTGTTGCTGCATGTGTGTGTGTCTGCATGCATGAATCTTTTGTCATTTTCCTTGCTTTCATTCATTCTTTTGACTTTAATTATGAATTGTATGCTATATTAATTTGATAGGTAATATGCTGTCAGTTTGTTATTATTTGTTTACAATGTAAATTTGTTATACATTATGCTAAACCTTATTTTAATGTATGAATTTGGTTTAAAACAAGTGTTACGTGTTAAGCCTTGTTTAATTTTATTAATTGATTCGTTTAAAATACCAATTTATTATATGATATGCTATGTATCTCATTTAATTTATGAATTAATTATTTATTAATTGTTGTATAACATATCATGAGTCTTGTTTCAATTTTATGAAATTATTTAAATTGAGCTTTATGTATTACCATCTTGAATGATTTAAGTGTTGCACTCTTGCATCTCATATGCATAAGTTACATACATTCGCATCACCGTACTTCTATTTGGTACATAATTGAGTCTAAGCCTCGGGTTTGTGTTTGTGTATCACAGAGAAGGTCCCAGATGTCGGTGTTGAGCCCAAGATTTAGGTTGTGGTGGTCGGCACGCTCTTTGTGACACCCCGAATGGAGGGCCCCACATCCCCCGCACTATGAACCCGGTCCATACATGAAATGGAAAGTCCATATATGAACCAAGCTCATAGTGAACGGAGATAGAAAAGAAAAAAACCGAACCTGTTAGGCGGGACTAGACCCCGTACCAATAAATTCAACAAAACAAAGAATGCAGAAGGAATGGAATCATTCAAACATATTCAGTATAAAACAGGAATATAAATACGGGTTGAACTAAACAGAAACACCTGTCCTAACCTGTCCCGAAATCAATACAATACACAACATATAAATGGGTTCAACTAAAGTCCTAGAAGCCTGTCCCGAGTTCAATAAAGCAATAACAATACAGAGTGGCTTACGTAGCCCAGTTACAAGCAAGAAATAATGGTGCGGTACGATGCAGTGCATACAGGACCAAGACTCGATCAAAGACTTTAAAAGACTCCCGCCTAACGACCACAGAGCCTGCAAGACAGACACTAAAACAACGAGAGGGATGGGTCAGCCAACTGACCGAGTGAAGGGGTTAACACACGTGTATATATATAAACAGGCAGTCAGGCAGGCGTAATTCCACTATACGTGATCCGTTAATAAACCCGAGAACAAGAAATATGGTTCAATTAACACGTACGGGTGGAATTACGTTAAGTCATGTAATCAGGTAATTAGGATATACAATGCATGTGACGCGCTCCGTTGATGCCCGTTTTACCTTAACCTTCCACGGCTCCAGGTGCTGCGTCCAGACTGGGACATACCGGAGGTCACGGATATCTATGTAATTACATTTTAGGGGACCCGGCGAGAACGGGTATTTATTCCATCCTGGACTCCACATTTCACTTATTAACATGACAGGAACAATAAGCAGTCAGGCAGACATGAATCAGGAGTTTTATAATTATTAATACTGGAAAACAAGTATAATAACCTCCTTCTCCTGTGATGGTTCGGGTAGCTAGCCCTAGCCATCCAGTAACAGTGGTAAGGCGGGTTCATGACTCCCCCCAACCGGAATCCCATCTTCTGCCAAACCTCCTGGCAGATGTCCGGGTTGGTCCAACAGGTTGAGACTTGCGCAAGAGGTCACCGTCGGCCCGATACCTCCCCGGATCACTCAAGACACAAGCCCCTGGGCCCCAGTAACAGGAAAAGGAACCACTCCGGCTAGTCTAGCGCTAGAAGAGCCGGGGGCAATAGCAGGATCTCGCAAAATAGGCTCAGGGTAACACATTCTGGATTTATAAAACATTTTCGGTACCTAGCAGGTATAAGAGGTATGGATAATTTGATATGAAAACCATTTATCTATATTTTAATTCATTCAAGGTCATAGGTCAATTAAAAAAGAAAGCCCTCACCTCCAAGTGCAAGAAAGAAGCAGGAAGAAGGACCACAAGTCTCCACCGAGGAGAACACTGAACAAGAAAGGAAACATGGTGTACTCGTGAGACACGACTCAATAATGAAACCAAGTAGGACACACGGCAAATGATCATGAGGTGGTGCATCATTTCATGAGATGATATGATACCCAATGAAAGCATAAAAGGCATGGAAATGTTGTGATCGTATTCACTTAAATAGATAAGACAATACCAACACCTCAACACATATCAACACCTTCATAAATAAATTACTTAGCAAGAAAGTAGCACTTAAACAAGTATGACATTAGATTAACTCTTAAGAGATGCAATTAAGCTCAAGGAGGTCATGTATCCATGCCATTCAACCAAATGAATCCATTTCACATTTATCACAAAGCTAAACAATCATGTTAAGCAAATAAGAACCAAGGAATGTCAAATAAGAGCATATTTATCAATTAATCAAACATATAATTCATATAAATCACATACAAGAGTCAAACGGGTGAAAGGAACGCAAGATGAGTGTTTTTGGTGAACTCTAGGAAAAGCTTACAGTTTTCGGGAATGCACAAGCGGTAGGAAAATGGGAATATCTTGAGTTCTATAAATTGGAATTGGGTTTTATTTATTGGAAATGAAAATAGACATACAGGGCTTTCCAATGATATGTGGCACTGATCATGGTTCAAAGCGAGTTGAAAATGACGTAGGCCCGAAGTTAGGTGAAAGCAGATTGTCGGTAAAGTGGCGACACCAAAAAGAATTGATAATATCTCACAAACGGGAAAAGATCTTGAGGTGATTCTAGTTGGAGAGTATTCTAGACTCAAATTAAGTTGATTGTGTCTAAAAATCAGCTCAATCCAAGTTCATACGAGGGGGTAACCGGCCGGGTAAAAGTACAAAGAGAAAGTACCCGCCCGGGGAAAACAGGGCATAAAGTTTCTGCATAAAGGGGGTACCCGCCAGGGTAGTTTCCTTCACAAAAACTACCCACCCGGGTAGACATTCTGGGCTGGAAAAGGAGCAGCAGTAGGGGTTGTTCATGGAGGGAAGGAAAGGAAGCAACAACCACAAGAAAACTCAACCAAAACACTCGCAAAAGACCACACAACAAGTATATAACTCAAATATAACATTAGGTCACAAAGAAAACCAATATTCCATGCTTTGATTCATCAAATTATGCATCAAGAAACCCCAAAATGCCAAGTGACCAAATATGGTCCAAGTTTTGTAACACCCCAAACGGAGGATGCCACATCCCCCGCACTAAGACCCAGACCCGGTCAAGAAATGGAAAGTCCATGCCCGAATCCGAATCAAAGCGAACGGGAGACCAACTCACTCACTAGGCTAGGCGGATCTAACTCGACAGACTCAGAGCGCGGAAGCAATTTAAACAATTCTCATCAGATAGCGGAAGCAATTAAATCAACATTCAAAATAAGTGACGGGTTCAACTAGCATAGATACCTAGTCTTGAATCTCAAATCATCGCAACGTAATAAACCAATATAAGTATCAGTTGAATAGCTAATTACATCCAAATGCTAGCATACTAACCCCACACGGGGTTTAAGTCTAAATAGAGCATAAAACATAATCTCCAAAAGCGAAATAAGAATACATAACATAAATAGAGTATGTGACAAATGCATCTTAACACCAACTAAACCGACAAGTGTGACCCAGAAGACTCACATCCGCCTAGCTCAAGCCAAAAGAAACCTGCAACTAAAAGATAAAATGAGGTGTCAGTCAACTGAGTGAGTGAGGGGGCTAACGCACACCCACTGTATATATATAGAGCATAACACATATCAGAATGGTGGAATCATGAACCGGAGATAGGTTTTGCATAACAAAGACATTTCCAAAAGTACCCAAAAGATAGTTATAAGTATAAGCTTTAGAAAACATTTCAGAAACTCTATCTCGATTCATGATTCCCAGACAGAACATAACACATGCTCGGCGAGTACGAGCTTCCAACCTTTACTCCTCAGAATATATCAAATCATAGAATACAAAAATCAATCCAACCCTCACATCAATGATGCAGGGGATGTACCGTCCCCAAACCATCCAGAACAGACATACCCTCAAGGGGTAGCGAACCCACAAGAGTCCTCCCCGGTTGTACACCGAAGGCTCAAGATATCACGCCTCCCCTATCTCCTTGAGTCGCGCGAAGATATCTCAAATGGAACTACGCATAGGTATATCCCCGACGACCCTAACCGTCCCGGGGGCTCCTTACCCATAGCTCCTCGGATCGACATACATACATACATACAGATGTCAATATTTCATGGCTAACTCGCTACAGAAGCATAACATAGCATAACTTTTCAAAATAGCTTACATATGCCTTCATATCTAATTTTCCAAAAACAGAGCTGATTCACAAGGTCATAAACATATCGTATCCAACACATACGTATTTATAATAGATATACTCGCATGCAAGGGTTGAAATCAGCATATTAAGGCAATAGGTCGCATAACTATACAAAATCCTAAACCTCACCTCGTGAAAGTAGAGTCTGAGAGTGTGAAGGGCCAAACACTCTAAACCTCGGGCCCACCGGCACCACCAAAC
Source organism: Lantana camara (assembly GCA_037501455.1). Taxonomy (NCBI): domain Eukaryota; kingdom Viridiplantae; phylum Streptophyta; class Magnoliopsida; order Lamiales; family Verbenaceae; genus Lantana; species Lantana camara. The sequence continues at coordinate 49,532,969 of CM074858.1, forward strand.
TCTGTGACAAGACATACAGAAGCCCAGACTTAGACTCTATATGAACCAAACAAGATGCACGGCGTTGCTCAACATGATCGTGGTTATGCATAAGTGTTCATGTTGTGCTTGGATATGGTGTCGTGGTCATTCAAACCATATCAATGCTCAACAAGGTCATATTTACAAGCAACCGACACGTAATTCCATATCCAAATATGCAAGATCAATTTAGGAAGTTAATCTATTCACAAAATGCATATTAAATCATCCAATGTCACAGGGTTCAATTATAATGTTAGAATTAAGCATCAAGTTCATGTCGAGTTATAAAGTGCATAAGTAAGAGCAACTTGATCATATAAACATACAAAGTTGTTGTCCGTAGATGGCATGCTTGATACAATTAAAGAGTGTATCTAATTCACTTAAGATCATACTTTACAACTTCACAACATGTTTGGTACACAAGCTCAAGTCACATTCATAGTTTCATAAATATTACACTTATATCCCCTAAGTCATTTATAAAAGTTTAGAATTATTACACATACATCCCCTTAGTCGATTGCTAAGCATAATTGCTCATTTAAAGTGTTTATACAATTATTCAACTAGGAATTAATTACTTACAAGCATGACAATTATCAATTTATCGTAATTCATAATATACCATTTTCGAGTAGTAAGAGTAAATCAAGATATTACAATTCTAACTCCTATCATGCATCAAGTCTCAAGTTGTTCAAGCATCTTTCATGCATCTCAATTTTATATTTGAAACACAATTTACAACAAACATAACATTGAGAACGTCTTAAATTCATATAGAGAAATCACAACATGTTCGTTCTTCTAAAATATCATTCAAGTTCATTTAGTCACATAAAAGATTAGTTTCTAAATATTACACTAACACCCCTTCGTACTTAACAAATAGCGTAAATTCATCACATCGGATTCAAATTGTAAATCGAAACATTCATGCATATCACAATCCATTCAATACATGTTTTCGTATACGATTGGAATACATCTCGATCAACAAACCAACAATAACCAATTTATTTGCACTTAAAACAATTAATTCAAATAATCACAATTACGCAAAATAATTCGTAATAAATAGATCGAGTGTCCGATTAACGAACGGAAAGTGGCGTTGAGCTCACCACAACGAGAAGAACATTCTGACCAGACGCCGCCGGAAGGCCACCATTGTAGCTGTCGGAATTTGGCCGGACCGCCGTCGAAGGTCGTCCGAAAAATCCCGAAAAATCAAACCTGAATGAAGTCTTCGTGCCCATTCCGAATCCTCGATCAATTTCTGGAAATTCCAAGTCAATCTCCTCCAATTTCAAATCTAAGAACACGAAAACCCTAAAATATTCAAATTCAAATTACTTCCAAACCGATGAACCAAAATATGATCCGAAAGAAGCGTTGTCTTACCCGTGACGAGCTCTTCGAAAGCCCTAAGGTAGCTCGCCGGAAAAATCCTCGGAGCTAGTGCCGCCGTTGCACCGCCACTGTGCCGCCGCGATCCGCCGCCAATCGGCTAAATCTGGAGTCGCGTGATCAATGGCCACTAGTTCTCATCGTTCCGAACAACTTTCGTGAAGGGCCCGAGGCTAAATGATCATCGAAAAAGGGCCCCGTTGGCCGCCGAAGTTTCTGCCGCCCCCCACATCACCGGAACCACCACCTACGGCCAAAATCTGGTGAAATTGATGCCGGAAATGACCTCACGGGGTCGAATAACCTTGGAAACCATCAAGCCCCGTCGAAAAACGCCGCCAGAAGGCGGCGAAACCCACCGCTACAGTAAAACGGGCCGCCACCGCTGCTTCAGGCGGCCCGTGCGGCGCCGCGTCAGATGATGCTCCGGGATGTCCTCTTTATGGATCTTGGGCGCGTGCTTCAAGGAGATGGCCGGAAACCGCCGCGAACAGCCGGCGAAGTGGCGGTGGTTCGACACCTCCGTCGCTGGTTCTGAATTCCGGAGGTAACTCCGTCACCTATCGTCATTAGGCCATGAAATTGGTACTCTTGCGTACGTCTCGCCGAGATCAACGAAATGGACTATTCGTTTGTTGAATTCCACCGGGAAACCATCGAGTTATGGGCTCGTAACCAAAGCCGCGCCTAGTGACCGCGGGAGAGAGAGAGAAGAGAGAGAGAGAGTAAGGAGATTTGGGAGAAATGTGTCTTGTGAACAAGTTATATACAACCGGGTAACCTTATCGCGTAGCAAAGAGAAATATTGCGTACGAATAATCGTAAATAAAATTGGTAAAGTTAGGAATAAACATTCAAGCTCCGAATTAATTTTATAAATTAAAATGAAAGAGAGAGATTTACTAATTAAAGTTTAATTCAATTTAATTTTAGAAACCTTTCGTACAATTTAACGACACTTCGTAAACATATGATTGATAATTAAACTCAAGGAATTCAAGTAAACCGAAATTAAACAAGTTAAGTAACATGATGGATTTAAAATCAACTTAACCATTAATTTTAGAATAATCCGAATGATCACATATTAAATTGGATTTACATTGAATCACATAATTCAAGAACTCTTAAATTAAACACACACAAGCGTAGAGACTTACTTGTTAATGTCGTCAGGACGCCCTTCGAGAATACGGGGCGTCACAAGTTTCATGTATCTCAAGATATATAAGCATGTATCAACTCAAAATCACCATATATAACTCATATTTGCTCATGGATTCTTTACAAATCATAAAACCCTAGCATCACTTAAGAATTATTAACACACACCTACCATCTTACCTTGGAAGAAAAAGAGATGAAAGGGGAGAAGAGAAGAGCGGGTCTTGAGCTTGATTTCTAGGAGAAAACTGAAAGAAAACCTTGGTCTCTACCTTCCTTGTGTGCACCGAAATGGAGAGGGAAGGAGAAGGGAAAGATTGTCTTGTGTTTGTGTGTAGGAAATAAAGAAAAGAAAGAGATGTAGGTGTATATGCATGTATATCGTAAAAGAGGAAAAGAAGAAAAAGGGAAATTGTAATCAAGTCCTCAACAAATATAAAGTTTTGCAATTAGGTACTCAATTTATAAAAGGTTACAAAAACATCAAGAAGGCAAGGGAAGATTTCATCAAATCAATCAAGCTTTTCCAAGAAAATTAGGAGTTGGAGCTCCATCTTCTCTCTCCATCACCCTTTTCCATTTAATTTCATTTCAAGGTATATATATGATTATATATGTGAATTCTTGAACTAGAGCTTGAACTTAGGCTTACGATCTTGGTGTAATAACTTGTGTTTTAGTTGTTAGGAGCATGATTCTAAGCTTTAGTCTTGAATTTCATGCATAAATCTTGAGAATTATGGAGATATACGATGAGTTCATGTTTGGGTGGAATTTGATAATTCTTGATGATCAAGCATGATTTATGTGTTTATAATGGTTCTTAGTATACTTTAAGCATGTATATGTATCTCCCTTCATGGATTCTGCATTTGGGAATGATTTAAGTGATGTTTGATGCATTTTGGGGTTGGTTCGTGAGTTCCCCTGTTTTGTCCCCTGCTTTTGTATCTTCTGCATAACGGGAACGGCCATTCCCGTTCCCTTTGTATTTGGGGAACAGCCGTTCCCATATAGCTGATTTGTGTGCATGGAAGCGAGGACGGGAATGGCCCTTCCCATTTTGGTTTACAAGCCGGAATGGTCGTTCCCATCTTCGGGGAGCAACTTCGGGGAGCTTGGAACGGCCCTTCCCATTTTGAACTAAGGGCCGGAACGGCCGTTCCCAGGCCTCCGGAGGGGCAGAAACATTCTGCATAAAAATGAAATTTTGGAGTTTAACTACAATGGTTTTATTGATCCTAATTTGTGATTATATGATTGATTACATGCCAAAACATGATATTTACATGCTACATTTCTCATTGCACGAAGTCTCGTTACTTGATCAAGCCATGCGTCTTATTTGGTAATATTCTTGAATTGTGGTCTCATGCTCGTACATTGTCCCGTTTCTTGTCCAGTTATTCTCCAGGGCGGAGGTTGTTGATCATGAACACGTTCACGCATTCACGAGTTGTGTGTCGCCTGTCAGGTGAGGTTTAATTGCTAGATATATAGAACCCGTATAACCTTTATGTGATCTTTCGGCCAAAAGGTATCTATATTTATAATTTTACATGAAATAACACATTTCAAGCAAGTCATGTTCATGAAAAGCAAGCAAGCCATGTATCACGCATGTTTTAGGCGAGTAGCATGACCGTTCACGTTGGACCCGAGGGTAGTGGCTTGAGCCAACCGGGAAAGCAAGGGCTGACGGGTAACTCTCGCGCTATCCTCACCACATTGGGATGACCTCTGAATCCGCTAGGAGATTAGTGGAGGAAGGAGTTCCGGGCTTAGGAATTCATGTACCCTCTGCCCAACACGTCGTGGATGGTGAAGGCTAGCTACCTTCCCATCATTGGAGGGAGAAGGAGACTGGGGACGGGTCCGGCACCACGGATTATCCTCGGGTTATTGCATGATTTTCATTCCTTGAACGTGTTACTTGATTACACTATCGCACGATTGCACAATAATTGAATTGCATGATCACCTATTGATTAATAATCAAGCAAGCATGTTTCATGAACATTTGGAGTAAGGTTGGAGACTGCCCTCACTCGCCGGGGCCATGTATTGAATGCATGAAAATGATCAAGTATTTAATATTGACAGTTGTATTCTCGGGCGAAGATATCTTATTATGGAACTTATATATTTATCTTTTATAAAACTTTACCCGAGAATATAGCTTGCATGTTAACTGCGCAAATATCTATTTAAAACTCCTCACTCGGTCTTCACAGACTGACGCCTCCACCTTTCAGGTTATTGTAGGCGCACGCTAGGCGGGAAGTGAGTCCAGTCCAGTCCTTGTAGTCGAGTCAAGCATGGTGCATTTATTTAATTGCCTATTTATTGTTTAAAGGAATTATGCTTAATGTTATTTGTTATGTATTTTAGGAGATGATAATGTATTGATACAAGAACTAGTATACGAGTTGCTTGACAAATGATGAATGTTATAGTATGCTAGTAATGATATTTGTTATTGAACAGGTTATGCTTCCGCTTTATTTCTATTGCATGTATAAGTTAGTCCCGCCTAGCTTGTCGTTTTATTTTTATTGTCACCCGTTCGCTGTAGGTTGGTTCATGTACGGACTAATTATTTCGTGGGTGGATCGGCCTGTAGTGCAGGGGTGTGGCATCTCCACGTGTAGGGGTGCTACATCTTAAGTGGTATCAGAGCCCGGTTGCAAAACCGAGGTTCTAGTGTCGTGTCGTGTCAATTCTAGGTCGTACGGCATAGGAAACTAATTGTCAATTTGAGAGTCTTGCATATTATCTGAATTTATTGATCTATTTGAACTTACATGAATTTATTGGAACCAATTAAATTGTTTGACTACTTGTATATTGCATTGATTTATGCTATTAAGTGTTAATTGATTGATTTTAAATTATTTGAAATCTATGTGATCCACGTGTCTTATCTTAAAACATTGATGAATTACTTGCTGCATTTTATATTAAATTCTCGTCATCGGCATCAATTATGTGACAACTATGTGACATGAGCACGCCTTATCTACATGCATTTATTTGTAATACAACTATGCTTTACATACCTCTCCGTGTCAAATCTATATCCAATCCCTTAGCTCATATCTCCCGGCTCATAAGAGGCACACGGTTTGAAGCGTAGTTGAGCGATACCAAACATAACCAATCAAATCAAATCAACTAAACGTACGTAGGCTACAGTTTGCATACAAATCAAACGGGCACATATCATAAGGTTTAACTATAACCTAACCTCACCTTACACCAAAGAAACAAAGAACGTGACAAATGATCCACCCCTGAATCAACATGGCCCACGAGACACCACCCCGGGTGTACCTGAACAAACTGGAGACAAAATGCAAGACTTAGACTCAAGAATGAACAACATAGAAGCACGGCATATGCATAAGCATTTAATAGATGCAAACACATAAGCAAAGCTCATATTCAAATTAATATCATGCAAGAGAAGTCATACCACACTCAACATACTTATTAATTACATATGGCATGTTAAGACTAAGTTCATGTATACAAACAATGCATAAAAGAACAAATTAATCACCTAACAAGGCACATATGCGATTCATACAAATAATTCACATTACTCAAGCAACATAAAATGCATATAAGAACAATTGCATACACATAAACATGATAAAACAAGTTAGAAATAAGTTCGGAGGTTGGAAGATACGAGAAAAATGGAATAAGAATACAAAAGGGGTTCCGAGCGCAATCGGGCCAAAGCTGACAGTTTTGTCGAAATTGACAAGCTGTACGAAAACAGGAATATCTTGAGTTTTAGGAATGGGAATTGAATTTTGCTTAAAAGGAAACTAGACACATAGATCTTTCTAATGTATGGCACGAATCATGGTTTAAAGGGATCCAAAAATGGCGGAGGTTTGAAGTTGAATGAATACAGAATTTAGGTTGGGTGGCGACACCAAATTAAAACGATTATAACTCATACTATAGAATGAATTTTGGGGTGATTCCAATTGGAGATTGTTCTAAACTCAAAAAGGTTGATATTATCTGAAAATCAGCTCAATCGGAGGTCATATAAGGGGGTACCCGGCCGGGGAGAGCAGTGCGGAAAAGTTTCTACACTAAAGTACCCGCCTGGGTACTTTCATGTGCAAAAACTACCCACTCGGGTAGTTACTCCGGGTGTGAAAAAGAAGCAGAAGCAAGGGCTAAACGCAGAAGGAACAAAAAAAACACCATAACCACCTCCAAACTCAACCAATGCACCTCAAAATCAAGACATAAATTCATGTATGCATGCTCTATAACATATCTCAAACTCAAGGCAAGAAATCAAGTATACAGCAAGTTTCCATTTTCAAGCTTTGAAGCTCCAACAATGGCCAAACACTCGTGCTTCAACCAATAACTTCAAATTCAATAATTACATATCATATTAGCTCACAAGAACAACATATATCAAGATTGGAGCAAAAGAATCAAGAACAAAAGTGTGAGATCAAATTTTCATATAAAGTCACTATTTATCATCTTCTCCAAGTTCATATAATCAACCAAGGAATTCAAGACTTAATTGGGTAGAATCAAAACACGTAATGAGAGGATCACAAATCTTACCTTGGTTCTTGGATCAGATGGTCGGACGGGGCATAAGCTTGAGCTGGAGCTTTGAGGCCAAGGGGGAGGCTTTTTTCTTCTTCTTTCTCAACTTGTTTGATCGATTCAAAAATGAGGGAGAAGGGAAGATATTTTCAGCCATAAAGGGCTGAAACGGGTCGGTTTAACGGGTCGGTTAAAAAGGATCTGGTCCGCTCAGATCGAATTTTTAAACGGTAGGGGGTATCAAATGGTTTTAGAAAATTATAAAGTTAATTTCATCGAATCCGAATCATCGAAACGAACTTAATGACAAGGTCAGAATTCGAATTTCGAATTCCTGAGGTCAAGGTAGCCATGAAGGCTAAAACATCCTAATTAAAATTAGGTCTCTAATTGGAAAATATTGGACGATTGAGTCTGAGTACATTTAAATTCTAACGCGTACATAATTAAATAAAATTACAAATTAACACGTAAGGCATGCGAATCACATAATTACTGAATTAAACTCTCCCGCGACATCGTACCTGGATTGTCGAGAAGACGGGGTGTTACAGGATCATTCTCTTGCTCTCTTTCTTCTCGTTTTATGTTTCTTTCTTTACACATGTTATACCGCTAGTACTCTCCCTGACATGATTTGAATCTAGGTCTGGTGTGGATTATTACTCTAGAGGAAACCTACTGTGGAATCTAGTAGAAATAATTTTTTGAGGGACGGGGTTGCCATTACCGCATTAAGCACGTTTGAGGGCGGCTCAAAACGTGTCAAGTAAGCGTCGATTCTTGTAACTTCTTGAATCCTTAAGATTTGAAAATAGAAATTGCAAGTCCGATCTTACTTTTTGAGAAAATTTTTAAATTTTGCTACGCTTTCTGATTGTGTTTTCCCAACAACTGCATCGAGAGAAAGACTCCCCACTTTAACCAAAATTCTCCTTTTGACCAACTTGTTTAGCAAGAATAAATATCTAACTCTTTTAGATATTATATTTAATTATTTATTTATTCATAATAAATAACTTGAAGCTAATAATTAATTAATTCACAATTAATTATTTATTAATAATTCATAATTAAATTAAAGTCCATTAAATAATTAATCAAGCATTAATCATTTAATTACCATCACAACGTGACACGTGTCACGTAGGACACGTATCCCACATGTGTGAATCACACGTGTGGTCTCCACAAATCTCTTATTGGTCCGATCAACTCGTTTAATCGATTCAAGTCTTAACCCTCGTGACCGGGCATTTGTGTATGACCCTCTAGGTTCTTAATTCAATTTGTAGTGATCCTAATTAATTAATTAGCCCACAGATCACACTGCCGTAATCTAGCAACAGTGTGGGACCCCTAGCTGAATAAGAATATCTCAATTAGAAAGAACCTTTAAATCATTGACATACGTGAGATAAAATCCTCCAACATCCCATCTCTCAATCAAGATCTGGGGCAAGGGAATAATCAGAACCCCAATAATCTCGATCTTAAAGTTAAGAGCATTTCATATTCATTTGATCTCGATCCAAGAAACCCATTTCTTGATCTCGATCCACTACCATGGCCAAGGACTCCTTTATGGAATGTGAATGACTTACACAATAAGAGATCCACTTGCTGACATAAGTGTAGGTCCTTTATCGATTCACATATGCTTCCATGTGCCACTTGTGCAGCCCTAGCATAAGCTTTGAATCAGTTGTCTAAGGCGACATCCTTTAAAGCTCATACCTAAGACTTCAGAGTGAGCCCACAAAGCATCGATGAAATCTCAAGTCTAAGGAATACTTAATCACATCAATGACTCATGAGATATTTTCTAATTTAGAAGTTTCTATTTCTGGAAATAGAAACTTCCTTTCCCATTAAGGAATCTTCTCACACGTGACACCTCAATGTACCTACATAGAATAAGTAAGCACCCCCATGTATCACGCATGTATCAATCAATACACTTTGCACCCCATGAAACAAGATGGTCCTTCTTAAGGGCGCGATCATACTAGTAAGCCACGAACGAGTCATATCAACACTCCCACTGTCTTTTGGACTCATCGGCTTGGAGTAATTTCTAATCATGACTTATGTGATTTAGGGCTCGTTCCATGGTTCACTTCTCCTACATGGTTGAGTCCTATAAGTTATATTGATTAGGGGAGTTCTTATACACGCATAGAAAGTAAACAAATAATCAAACCAGAGCATATAAAGAAGTGTAGCCTTGGTTCGTTTATTATTCAAAGATTATCTATGATTCAAAAAAGGAAAAGCACTAAGCAGACTATTACATCGGCTTTCAGGCCACTATTCCTAATAATAGGTTGTATTAGTGTCATACTTGTGGGTAGCTAGAGTCTCATGCATTCGTAGTGGTTTTATTTTATGTACTTTGATACTCTTGGATATATATAGGCTTTGATACTTAGATTTTTTGCCTGGGATGGGCGTTGTATTCTTTTCTTGTATATATATGTGTGATTTGTATATGATGGATATGAAATGTTGATTGCTTTCATTGTATAATTTGTATTTAATCATTTTCGTTATTATTTGTTGTTGCACACTCTGTACTAGGGTTTAGACAGCCTAGCTTAGGAGAGAGTTTTGTTTGTCTCCCGTTCGCCATGGCTTGGTGCGTGTACGGAGTTCCCATTTCGTTACACGTGTCGGGCTATGTTGTGGAGGATGTAGTGCTCTTCGGTCAGGGTGCTACAATGTGCCACATTGTAATCATTTTGGATACTCATTAATCTTGACAAAACAGATAATGGTGAGTGTATATCACGTTCAGACCACATCGGTTTGTTAAAATCCCTCAAAAGATCAAAAAAACTTTGAGTTTCTGCATTAGGCAACTCATAATAAATTTGTTGATCACCCTGAACATCGAAACCACTATGTAGTTCTTGATTTTCATCAGTTCTCATATCTTGTCTAGCCACATCAATGTACATTTCAACATACCTATTTAAAGGATCCACATGTTCTTCATAACTCGTACTCGCGGGTGTATTATTAATATTTGGTGCAGTCTCTTTTCTAGGAGCTACCTTCCCATGATCGGTCTAATACCAATAATTTTCTTGGAACCCATTTGAATATAAATATCATGTAACGGTAGTAGGTGATAAGAAGTCCCATTTCTTTAAGCATTTAATACATGGACATCGAATAACACCTTCTGTTCTAAATGCTTCTAACCCCTTAACATATTCTATAAAAGATTGAACCCCTTCTATAAATTCCAGTTTTAGGCCATGAGTTTGGTAAGTCCTATACTATACATCAATCACCTATGTGAAGGAATATTATCCATCTACATATCAAAGGTCAGAAGCTATGTTACAATATTATCCGTCATAGTTTATGATTTTTTTCCTCCAAAATTTATTGCATTTATTTTCTCATAACCAAATCAATAAAACTTAATCACAAAGACATGACAAAGTGGATTTACTTTACTATGGTATAAAATTCTCACAGCCAATCCAAAATCAGCAAGCTTCATTTGTCCACTAATTTTTTAAAATCTCAATATTTTTGCAACAACACTTAATATAAACGCAACAATAGGCAAGTTTGCAGATATCAACATCTTTCATTAAATTTCAACATAATTGTACTCACCTTAGTATGATACAACTCCAAATCTAACTAAAAACGAAGTTCAATCCAACGTTAAGCTTTGAATTAGATCCTGCAAAACAGTAGAAGAAGAAAAAAGACTACTTTTAGTCACCTTAGTGTTCCAATTATTCTAAATTGAACTACATGGAAGCCATAAGAAACATAATATCACTACAAGAAAAATAACTTGTTACTACAAATTTTTTTACTACGATCATTTGATTATAGTAAAAGGTCGTCATTTACTACAACCTTCTGTCCGTAGTAAAAACTAATAAATATGACATATATTTGCTATGAAAGAAATACCATAGTAAATAGTATCTTAAAACTATTTCGCCTTTTTCTTATGAAATTTAATTATAATCCTTTTTTTTAATTTAATAATATTTTAAAATAATTTCCTACAAATGTTTGACATCAAATTTTTTCACTTTCATCTTTTTCTTATGAAATTTAATAATATTCTTTTTTTCAATTTAATAATATTTTTAAATAATTTCCTATAAATGTTTGATATCAATTTTTTTCACTTTTCACCAATTATTTTACTTCGTATAGAAATTAAGATAATACTACTTTTTAGATCTCAAAATAAAAAAAATATTATAAATATTTTTTCATACAACAAGCAACAAAAAAAAAAAAAATTATATATATATATATATATATATATATATATATATATATATATTATATATACACACGCACACTACCTCCCCACAATAGAAAATGATGTCTTATATTAAAAAAATAGTCTCTTAAAAATATTTTTAAACCAGTTTTAATCCTAAAACTTATAGAACCCTAACACACTTTTTCCTCCGCCCTTAAAGTTCAGCCGCTCCAGAGTCACCACCATCATCTAGGTTCCGCTCTAGAGACACGCCGCCATCGTCCACCACAAACTCCCTACACTAGCATCACGCCAGCATAACCCACTACAAACTCACTGGGCCAGTGCCACTACCATCTTACCTAGCATCGACAACACGTGACGATGTGGCCCACTATCTCTCAGCGCCACCATACAACGAACCACTGCCCTCCCATCTTCCCACTGTGCCCATCCCGCAGCTCCAGGTATGTTAATTTAACTTTATTTGTTTATTTAATTTGATTTTTTGCTTGTCAATTGGACATAACTAATCTTTTGTTTTATATTTTACCTGTATGAAGGAGTTAATTTTAAAGGGGTTTGTGAAAATTTTACATCAAATAGGACTGATTTTCATTTTCTGATATTATCTCACTGAATTTTCAGCTTATGTGATATAAAATTGAATGTAGTTTTCTAAATTTCAGCTTGTGTTCATTGATTATGGGTTTTGAGATTTTTACTGCCGAATTTTATTTCAAGGAGATGTGTTGATTTGTAAGTCAAGCGGCTAATTATACAATTATAAATATGGTATTATTGTAATTGTAAGCTTTGTTAAATTTCAGTTGTTTTAAAAGAAGATGTGGTTATAGTTGCAAGAGAACTCCTTAGGTGAAATAGTACTTTTTCTTTTGAATGTGAAATTGTTTAGATTAATATTTAGTAATGTTTTTCACAGTAGCATGAAGTTCAACAAGCAATAGAGAGAAGAAAATTTGAAATTGGAAATAACTAATGTGAATAGAGTATGTCTTTGGCTCCAGAAGAATCTACTGAATCTTCGGGAAGTTGCTAGGTTCTTTTAGCTCATAAGTGCCAATTGGTCTAATAATCATCTTTCTTCTTCACGAGGTGTTTCTTAGTTCGTAGATTTGTCATAATATCCCATAGGCCACTGCAAGTATTGACATTTATCATGAGAATGTTTGCTTGTGACGTTCTATGGAATGTTATGAATAATTGACGAAATGTTCTATATGTAGCACCCGCGATGATAGGCACCACATCCCCCGCACTATAAGTCTAGTCCACATATGAAATGGGTAGTCCATACATGAACCGGACTCATAGCGAATGGGTGATAAATAAAACATCTCCCTAGCTAGGCGGAATCTAACTTTGTACCAATTAAATCTCAATGCCAAAACATGGTGCAGAAGCAATAACTAAGCACGAATATCAAAATGGCCATAAGCCCAACAATTCCATAACATAATTAATTCCATCATGCATTTTGACAACGGGTTCAACTAACATGCAACCTGTCCCGAATCAAGAATCAATAATCAATAGTTGGCACACGGGCCCCAATATACATAATGTGATACAATTAAATCATGAAAAGAAGGAATGTGACTCTAGTGTACAAGTGACTTGAAGAAAGCTAAGACTCGACTCCCGCCTAGCAAAACCTACAAGAACCTGGAAGAGTGGGGAAAGAGGGGTCAATCTCTAGAAGACTAAGTGAGCAGGAGCGATACATATATATAAACAAGCACAAGCAAGCCATAAATCCCGAGCAAGGTTTTATGGAAGTTAGTTCCTTTAAAGAGGTATAAAACAATTATCAATGCTCGGATTTTACAACTATATCAGTTTATAAATACTTTCAAATCAGTAGGGTGATCAGTGGCTCGGCGAGTGACCGTGCACAATCTCCATCCTTACTCCGACAGTGTACCATCCTTGGTAATATTTATAAAACGTGATCATGCAACCAATGATAAATTCAGTCAGTCATTCATTAAGTTCATTAATAAACAGGAACAATACAGTCCAACCTCCTTCCTCAGGGTGATGGTCAGGCCTGCATACCCGAACCATCGAATTCTTTCTCCTCGCCAGGGGTAACCTAGTCGCGGGAGACAATCAATGCAGTATGAGACGGGGGATCATGACTCCTACCCGTTCCTTCAATGGTACGGGAACCACCGGCTCAAGAAGACTCCGCCTTCTTGTCCCCTAGGTCGTGCAGAGGTATTCCCAATGGGTACTACGTGTAAGGGTTCTTTCCGTCGGCCCAATGTCGATCCGGTCGCCAATCCCATATTTCCCCTCGGCCCACAATACAGTACAGTGCAGTGCAGTTCTCGCCAAAATAATGGGGAATCAGTAATTCATTTCAGTTCAGTGGAAACAGTTCAGTACTTTAAACATTTACTCGATGATTCTCCCTTGAAAACAATATAAATATACAATTAGGTTTTCGGACAAAATATTTCACATACAGGTTGTAGGGTCATAAATGTAACTAGAACGAAAACACCCTCACCTAGAAGATGACGATACAAGGATATAAACTAGGCCGGGTGCCTATGGATCACAATATCTCCACCCTGGAGATGAACTGTACAAGAGAAAGAAGCGACGTGTACTCGTGAGAAATGACTCAATATGAAATCAATTAGGATGCATGGCAATGCTCATGAATGGTATAACGTGTCATGAGATGATTCAATATGGAATAAAGCATATGCATGTCATGAAAGGGTGTGATCATGTTCATATGCTCAATTAATACCATTTAGACACTTAAATGATTTAATCATTCAATTAGGCATGTACACAATGCATATAAGTCACATAACAGGTCGAGGACGTGAAAGGAAAGTGATAAAACGTGTTTTGGCAAATTTTAGCAAGAATTAGGTAAAGTCGACAATTTTCGAAAGTGAACAAGCTGTAGGAAAAGGGGAATATCTTGAGTTCTAGGAATTGGAATTAAGTTTTTCTTGTTGGTATGAAACTAGACACATAGAGCTTTCCAAGGATATATGGCACGAATCATGGTCCAAAACGAGAGGTGAAATTGGCGTAGGCCCGAAATTGGATGAATGCAGATTTTGAGGAAGTGGCGACACAAAAAAGAATTGATAATATCTCACAAATGGAAGAAGATATTGAGATGATTTCAATTGGAGAATATCTTAGACTTCAATAGGTTTCCGTGGGTTCAAAAATCAGGTCAATCGGAGTTTGTTTGAGGGGTGAACGGAACAAAACATACTCAGTCAGAAAACATACGAGGATCCATGGCCGTGGGTAAAAAATCCACGCCTGTGGCAAGACCTCCAGGTCTCTGGACACAAATCCACGGCCGTGGGAGAAAATCCACGCCCGTGGATCCCTTCTCCAGTAGAAAACCGAATGAAAAACAGGGCAAGGCACTCGGGGCTTCCTCCCAAAGCTCAAATACAACCAACAATCAACCTAAATCACTTAAAACATGCAATATATCATGTACGAGTATCAAATACAAGTTTAGAACAACTTAAAATGTAATGCCCCAATATTTCAAAAATGCGATATGTGAATTAATGTGAAATAATTGCCAATTATGACTTAATTGTTTAATTGCATAATTGTCCTTAAGTGGTCATTTTATTAATGTGAGGACCTAATTGCGTGAAATAGTCTTGGATTTAATTGATCATTTTCCATGAGATTGAACTTGATTGCATGACTTATGTTTTGGAGGGATTAAATTGCAATTTGTACCTAGCTTATAATATCTATCCTATATCATTTGGTTGCATACAAACATATACACACATGATCCCTTCCCTCTCTCCCTCATCTCATCCAAACCCAGACAAGAAGAAAGAAGAGGATTTCATCATTTGAAGCTTGAATTCAAGGGGAAATTGCATAAATTGAAGCATATTCATCATCACAACATCATCTCTTTTCCTTCTTCTCATTCATTCAAGGTATGAGCTTAGTTGGGGAAATACATGAATATATATATGAGAGCTAGGGTTATGTGTTGAGCTTGGTAATATATGTTTGAGTTGTTGGAAGCATGATTATATGGTTATAGCTTGGATTTGGTGCATATATTGTGAAGATTATAAGCTTGGAGCATGAGTTCATTTGTGGGTTTGATCTTGATGATTCTTGATGATTAAGCATGGATTTAAGTGTTTAATTGAGTTATTATTGAACTATAAGTGTGCAAGCATGATTATTTCATGAATTATATGCATTTGGAGTTTGGTATATGATAATTTGTGGAGTTTTGGTGTTATTTCGTGCCTCCCCTGCATTTGCTCTATTTTCTGCTGCTTTCGTATTTTGGGAACGGCCCTTCCCAGCCCCAATTTAAAACTAGAACGACCGTTCCCATGATTCTGAGTCAACAAGGCCAGCGAGACTGGGAACGGTCGTTCCCATTTTGGCCTGTGTGCCGGAAGGGCCGTTCCCAGCTAAAAAGTTCTACCCTTTTAAAAACGCTGGCGCATTTCTGAAGGGCCATGGGAACGGCCCTTCCCATTTTCAAAGGGAAGCTGGAACGGCCGTTCCCACGCGTCTGACAGAACAAAATATTCTGCATAAAATTGCATTTTAACACCTCGTTCCAACGGCTTCTTTGACCCCGATTTGCTTTTATATGATCTATAATGAAGTGAAACAAGATGTTTTCATGCCACATTGCATTTTGTTCGTCGTCTCGTTGCATTTTCGCCGTTCGTCATATTTGGTACATTTTGAGTCGTGTCTTATGTACACTTGTCTTTGTTGCACAGACCAGCACACCAGTGACGTGGAGTGGGCTTCTTAGGCCGTGTCTTTCTCTTTATTTTTTCGGTACAGGTGAGGTTTAATTTCTAGATATATAGAACCATTACAACACTATGTGATGGTTTAAGCCAAAAGGTATCCATATAACTATAGTTTCCTAACTCTATTGATTTTCAACTGATTTATTGAATTGTACCGTATTGATTGATCGTGTTTTGGGCGAGTATATTGTACCGTGCACTGTGGGCCCGAGAGTTAGTGTTTGAGCCAACCGGGAAAGCATGGGCTGACGGATAACTCTTACACTCCTCTCAACCGTGGGGATGAACCCTGAATCCACCAGGAGGTTTGGTGGAGGAAGGAGTCCCGTGCGTGGGAGTCATGTTCCCGACGTACACCGTGTTTACCGTGGATGGATCGGGCCTTGCAAACCCACCATCATTGGAGGAAGAAGGAGTCATTGAAACTGCTACGTGTGCACTGTAATTGATTGCATGATCACTTAATGAAATAATTAAAATTATTGTGATTGTACACTGTTGGAGCAAGGTTGGAGATTTGCCCTCACTCGCCGGGCTACTGATTGATTGATTGAAAATGATTGATTGTTAAATCTGATAGTTGTAATCTCGGGCAAGCTCTATGTTGTTATTGAACTTAGATTGACTTCGTTTATAAAACCTTACCCGAGGTTATGATTTGCATGTTATCTGCGTTTATATCTATTATGCCCCTCGCTCAGTCTGTGGTACACTGACACCTCACTTTTCAGTTTTGCAGGTTGTGCGCTAGGCGGGATTGGTGTCGAGTCAAGTCTTTCTTTTCGGGTCTAGCACGTGTCCATCCTACTTTGTTGCATATGTATTGTTATCTACTGTTTTATGAAATGTTATGTATTTGAGAGATGATAATGTATTGATATGTAATGTTAGGTTTTGGGTTTACTTGATAAATGCTCGTGAATGGCATGCTTATGTTTATTCCTTTTTGCATTATGGTATTTGGTTTGGGGGTTAGTCCCACCTAGCTAGTTAGTCTTTATTTTCTTGTCACCCGTTCGCTATGGCTCAGTTCATGTATGGATTGTCCGTTTCATATGTGGACTAAGGTATAGTGCGGGGGATGCGGCACCTTTGCACTACGGGTGTTACATAAAACATATTAATCCACAACAAAACACACACACATATTTATATATATACACACATCAACATACACATATATACATACACATTCTTGCTCCAAGGATTCAAACAATCAAACATAAAACTCATGGATTCAAGTATTAAAGCATCAAACACATACAAAATCATGCTTTGAACACCAAAGAATTCAAACCCTAACTTACTAAACATATATACACAAACCCATAATATACCTTGGAAGAAAGGAGGAGGAGAAGAAGATGATGAAAGCTTGAGTTCTTGTCTTCAATGGAGAAGAATGGAGCTTGAATCCCTTGCCTTTCTTGCTTGATGATGGATCGATTGAAGGGAAGATGAAAAAGGGGGTTAGGAGCTCTATGTTTTGAGAGAAAATGAAGAGAGAAAGAATGAAGAAGAAGGGTGTGTGTGTGTGTGTGTATATCGTGTAAAGATAGGGAGAAAAAGAGGGAAATTGCACTTTGGGCCCTTGAGAATTTAAGTGATTCAATTAGGGCCCCAAGGTTTGGTAGGTGATCAATTGGTGCCCAATTTAAAGTTTGATTGAATCCAAGGATTTCATATAAGACCAAATATGTACATAGTCAAACAAAACATCAATGATCAAGTATACAAGTAATATATGAATTTAAATAACATAGTCAAAGATCACATAAATCATATAGATCACGTAATGACAATTACTTCAAGAACATCCATGTAGCACTTAAAGCACATAAAAGTCACATAGTAGCAATTAGTTCACGAAATTATTAAGTTAAACAGCCACTTAGCAAATAAAACATAATTAAAATCACATAACACTCGGTCTAATCCCACTCGTGATGTCATACCTGACATGCCGAGAAATCGGGGCGTTACAACCTCTCCCCCTTACGAGGACCTGGTCCCCAGGTCCACTGCCTCGGGTCAAACTTCTAAGCAACTTTCACGTGTTCATCCCACGTGGGTTAGCAACTCCCCGTCAGGAATTAGTTCGGAAAAGGTCTTCAATTGTCGTTAAGTCACGACCCTTAACTCCCCGAAACCTAAGCACTCGAAAGTCTAAACAGGTATGAAGCAACGAAAGAATGCCGTCTTTCAAACAACAAGCAGAGAACCCCGTCCCTCACAAGAAACAACGAGAGAACCCCGTCTCTCAAACAACAACGAGAGAACCCCGTCTCTGAACAACAACACAACAACCCAAGAAAAAGGTAAATAAGCAAGCACGTATATACCACATAAGGGACAGGTAAGAAACATTAAGTAAATCAAGTATCTTTCATACAAGAGTAGTTAATACAACAAACAATCAAAGCATACATAGTATCACGAAATTATTCAAATTAAATTTGCATGTATGCATATGTCATGAATATTCGATGTACCATTCACTGAAGAATTAAAATTGATGATGATGATCTCGTTGCTTGTGTGAAAGCTTTATCCTATGATTAAGTTATTCCTCGGCTTCTTCTTATACCCTTGACATATGCCCGGTCCTTAATTAATTCCATCTTCTGAATAACTAGATTCTTAATCACTTCTCTCAAGTTTGGAGGGTGCTCTCGACTATAATCCAATCAACCAACTTTTCCTAATGAGTTATATTTGACGAACTCAGATGCTCGGGTTAACCCACCATTAGCTCGGATTATGATTTTCAATCCTAGTGTTATCTCCAGCTCATCACAAAAGAATAATTGACGAACCGGTAATTTCCTTCATGCACGTTGCTTCTCACTTCTTCACTACTTGAGTTATCAATCCCTTCCACTGTGCCCCCAAAACTCTTATCAACTTGACTTTAAATTTCATCAATTTCTAAGATATTCCAACTTACTCCGTATTGTTTTCGTCAAGTACGATTACTTACTAATCCTTGAACCTTTGTTGTTCCCAATTGAAGTAATTTCCTTGATATAACCTAGAATTTAAATTTATTCCTAGGTCGTGCTCTCCCCCTTAAGAAATTGCTCCACCTTAGTTTATTATCTTGATTTACTACTCCTTTATCCGAACTCTTCGACTTCTCCAAGAATCATCTTACTTGGAATGAATTGTCTTAACTATGCGATGTTCTCGGTGTTCTTTTCCCCATTCGCTTGAGGTGATTAGTTAGGATAGTAATTACATTCCTTCCAACCCCAACTTCGATTCAATTTTCAGACTTCACAAAGTCTTCCATTATATCCTAGTCTACTATGCATCCCAAGTCTCATCTCTTGACCCGACTCAACTTGTTTAATATAGCACGCGGAACATGAGATGAAGAGGACTTCCTATCAAGCAAACATCAAGCTATGCATGTCTGGTAAGAATGCTCGATGCAAGTAGCACATTTTCAACACTTAAAGTATGCATCACATTTAAATAATTATGTCAATTAAGCTAAATATAAGAAAATTAAATAATTTAACATAGCGAATGATACACGTGCTATAAATGCAAGTACCTTTCATCGTAGAAATAACTTTAATTCGATAACTTATCCTTTGCTCTTGAATTTGTTGATCTTTGTTCATTTAACCACGGTCTTTCGAATTTCTTAACTCTCTTATACCAGGTAGTGCGTTCCCACGGTCCGAGTTGTTGTTTGAACCCGATTTCTATATCCACAAAACCAGTCTCTTGATTCTCTTCCAATTTTGATTCCAATTTTTTAAAGTCTTTTCCATGTCCGAAATTTCTTGATTCTTGAATCCAAATTCTTCTTGATCAAAGTCCCCTTGACTTATCTCTTGTGGATTCAAATTGGTTGAATGGTTCGTCGTCCAATTATTTATACTTGAGCACATAATTTCCTTCCAAAAGCTCTTTGCCTTTCTTTATCGTTTCCCTTTGTTGCTCTATATCTTCTATGGGGTTATATTCACAGCATTTGATTAGTACCCTCTAACTCTTCCGAATTCGAATTTGTTGTTCAGTTCCAATTCTTCTTTACCCATATTTCTCGATCCTCTAATTTCTTCCCAAATCCAAATCCGAAATTATCCAAATCTCGCCCCTGTAGTGGTTACCTTGAGAAGAGCCTTCTTATTCCATTCATGGTGAGTCCATAAGGTGAATAATGCGTCTTTTACAATTAGATAATCCTATTTCAATCGTTCCGCTCCAAATACCACTTGAATGCCACTCATGTGTCTTGACTTCCCATAGGTTTATGTTGAGTTTCTAGTTGCTCGGTTCCTCTACTTGTTATCTTCATGAATTCTAAATTGATCGGTCTTTTTAACTCCTTTAAATCAATCCAAACTTTATTTCACAAATCAATGTATCCCGACTCATCTCTTTCTTCTTCATCTCTTAGTTCAACCTTGAAGGACTTTACCCCGAGCTCAACTTCCAATCTTAACTTTAACTCTATCCTTCTTGATTTAGCCCTTCAACTCCAATTTTGTGATTCCCTAACTTCCTATACATTAAAGCCTTGAATTTTGATGTCTTCAAGGTTTCCTTGACTTCTCATTCGAATTACAAGAGCCTCTTGATCCCGATTGATTAACCCCTTTTGTGGCATAGAAGAATGCGTTTATTTTGGGGCATAACCATCACATATCCCTAGCATTTTCTTGTCCCAACCAATTCTTCACGTATGGTTTGAGTCCCAACTCGAACATGAACTCCCCAACCTACATCTTTGTTATAAGGATCTCCAAATACCCGAATTCCTCTAAGTCTCCGAAGCTTTGTTCAGTTCACCCGTATCTAAAACAAGAGCTCTTGACAAGTTGCTTTGAGTTCGAAAATTGGTCGTGGTTTGAAATTATAATAATAACCTACAATTCACAACTCAACTCGAATATAAATGTATGTCGGTTCGTAAGTGTATATGACACATAACTAGTATCAAAAGCACGTATTAATGCAAAATGCAACACATAAATCAGCAAAATTTAAATTTTCATCAAATAATTCATCAAATTTCCAGTAATACATGCTCATGATCAATGCGGTGCGCACGATGACACGTTGTTCCTAAGCCGTTCGACCTATACTTGGCGCGATACAATGTTAGAGACCCCGGTTTTCCAACCGGGCTCTGATACCACCTTAGATTGTAGCACCCGCGACGATAGGTACCACATCCCCCGCACTATAAGTCTAGTACACATATGAAATGGGTAGTCCATACATGAACCGGACTCATAGCGAACGGGTGACAAATAAAGCATCTCTCTAGCTAGGCGGAATCTAACCCTGTACCAATTAAATCTCAATGCCAAAACATGGTGCAGAAGCAATAACGAAGCATGAATATCAAAATGGCCATAAGCCCAACAATTCCATATCATAATTAATTCCATCATGCATTTTGACAACGGGTTCAACTAACATGCAACCTGTCCCGAATCAACAATCAATAATCAATAATTAGCACAAAGGCCCGAATATACATAATGTGATACAATTAAATTATAAAAAGAAGGAATGTGACTCTAGTGTACAACTGACTTGAAGAAAGCTAAGACTCAACTCCCGCCTAGCAAAACCTGCAAGAACCTAGAAGAGTGGGGAAAGAGGGGTCAATCTCTAGAAGACTGAGTGAGCAGGAGGGATACATATATATAAACAAGCACAAGAAAGCCATAAATCCTGAGCAAGGTTTTTTTGAAGTTAGTTCCATTAAAAGGTATAAAACAGTCATCAATGCTCGGATTTTACAACTATATCAGTTTATAAATATTTTCAAATTTGTAGGGTGATTAGTGGCTCGGTGAGTGAGCGTGCACAATCTCCATCCTTACTCCGCAGTGCACAATCCTTTGTAATATTTATAAAACGCAATCATGCAACCAATGATAAATTCAGTCAGTCATTCATTAAGTTCATTAATAAACAGGAGCAATACAGTCCAACCTCCTTCCTCAGGGTAATGGTCAGGCCTGCAGACCCGAACCATCCAATTCTTTCTCCCCACCAGGGGTAGCCCAGTCGCGGGAGACAATCATTGCAGTATGAGACGGGGGATCATGACTCCTACCCACTCCTTCGATGGTATGGGAACCACCGGCTCAGTAATACTCCGCCTTCCCGTCTCCTAGGTCGCACAGAGTTATTCCCAATGGGTACTACGTGCAAGGGTTCTTTCTGTCGGCCCAACGCCGATCCGGTCGCCAATCCCACGTTTTCCCTCGGCCCACAATACAGTACAGTGCAGTGCAATTCTCGCCAAAATAATGGGGAATCAGTAATTCATTTCAGTTAGTGGAAACAGTTAAGTACTTTAAACATTTACTCGATGATTCTCCCTTGAAAACAATATAAATATACAATAAGGTTTTCGGATAAAATATTTCACATACAGGTTGTAGGGTCATATATATAACTAGAACGAAAACACCCTCACCTGGAAGATGACGATACAAGGATATAAGCTAGGCCGGGTGCCTATGGATTACGATATCTCCACCCTTGAGATGAATTGTACAAGAGAAAGAAGCGATGTGTACTCGTGAGAAATGACTCAATATGAAATCAAGTAGGATGCATGGCAATGCTCATGAATGGTGTAACGTGTCACGAGATGATTCAATATGGAATAAAGCATATGCATGTCATGAAAAGGTGTGAACATGTTCATATGCTCAAATAATACAATTTAGACACATAAATGATTTAATCATTCAATTAGGCATGTATACAATGCATATAAGTCCCATAAGAGGTTGAGGACATGAAAGGAAAGTGATAAAACGGGTTTTGGCCAAGTTTAGCAAGAATTAGGAAAAGTTGACAAATTTCGAAAGTGAACAAGCTGTAGGAAAAGGGGAATATCTTGAGTTCTAGGAATTAGAATTAAGTTTTTCTGGTTGGTATAAAACTAGACACATAGAGCTTTCCGAGGATATATGGCACGAATCATGGTTCAAAACGACAGGTGAAATTTGCATAGGCCCGAAGTTGGATGAATGCAGATTTTTGAGGAAGTGGCGACACCAAAAATAATTGATAATATCTCACAAATGGAAAACGATATTGAGATGATTCGAATTAGATAATATTCTAGTCTTCAAGAGGTTTCTGCGAGTTTAAAAATCAGGTGAATCGGAGTTCGTTTGATGGGTAAACGGAATAAAACAAACTCAGGTAGAAAACATAGGAGGATCCACGGCCGTGGGTAAAAAATCCACGCCCGTGGGAAGACCTCCAAGTCTTTGGACACAAATCCACGACCGTGGGAGAAAATCCACGCCCGTGGATCCCTTCTCCAGCAGCAAACCGAATGAAAAACAGGGCAAGGCACTCGGGGCTTCCTCCCAAAGCTCAAACACAACCAAAACTCAACCCAAATCACTTAAAACATGCAATATATCATGTAGGAGCATCAAATACAAGTTTAGAACAACTTAAAACACATTAATCCACAACAAAACACACACACACATATATATATACACACACATCAACATACACATATATACATACACATTCTGGCTCCAAGGATTCAAACAATCAAACATAAAACTCATGGATTCAAGTATTAAAGTATCAAACACATGCAAAATCATGCTTTGAACACCAAAGAATTCAAACCCTAACTTACTAAACATATATACACAAACCCACAATATGCCTTGGAAGAAAGAAGGAGGTGAAGAAGATGATGAAAGCTTGAGTTCTTGTCTTGAATGGAGAAGAATGGAGCTTTAATCCCTTACCTTTCTTGCTTGATGATGGATTGATTGAAGGGAAGATGAAAAAGGGGGTTTGGAGGTTTGTGTTTTGAGACAAAATGAAGAGAGAAAGAATGAAGAAGAAGGGTGTGTGTGTGTGTGTATATCGTGTAAAGATGGGGAGAAAAGGAGGGAAATCGCACTTTGGCCCCTTGAGAATTTAAGTGATTCAATTAGGGCCCCAAGGTTTGGTAGGTGATCAATTGGGGCCCAATTTAAAATTCGATTAAATCCAAGGATTTCATATAAGACCAAATACATACATAGTCAAACAAAACATCAATTATCAAGTATACAAGTAATATATGAATTTAAATAACATAGTCAAAGATCACATAAATCATATAGATCACGTAATGACAATTAATTCAAGAACATCCATGTAGCACTTAAAGCACATAAAAGTCACATAGTAGCAATTAGTTCACGAAATTATTAAGTTAAACAGCCACTTAGCAAATAAAACATAATTAAAATCACATAACACTCTTTCTAATCCCACTCGTGACGTCATACCTGACTTACCGAGAAATCGGGGCGTGACACTATACATATGGATACCTCCCCAAGATAGACGCCAATGGTTAGATTTATGGTATGTTCTTTTTCAATATATTTTTGTGTTTTCTCTTCGAGTGATATGGTATGTGTTCAAGAGACGAAGTTTTTCCGAACATGTAGATCAAGAATACACCAAGAAACACTATTCATGTTTTCGTTCCATTTTTTAATTGATTCACATACAGTTAATGTTGGTATTAGATTGATTCCTTTTGTTTGTCATTTTGGTCTATTTATTTTATTTTATTTGTATGAATTTGTAGTTGAGAGTTCTGCGATTTTCTGCAAGTCGGGTTGAACATTTGAGAAATTATTTTCTGAGGGTTAATTATTAGTTTGTTACTACATAATTATTAGTTTCGTTTTTAGTCCTTTTACTGGGTTTCTAATTTCTAAAATTTTTATATGTTATTATTGGATATTTGTATATTCTTATATCCAGGTTGCTATAATTTATGGTGTATTTATAATATCAAGTTTTTCACTATTTTTAAGGGAGAGGCAAAATTAATATTTATTAGAATTTAGTTGTTCCAAGCATAGCTAGTTTTTCAAGAAATTAGGGAGAGTCTTGATTCAAAAAATAGTTCTTCTATTGATGGATTAGATGAGAGAAGAACTAGAACTAATAGTAGTGTCTTGATTATTGAATTAGTTTGTTTCAGGAGTTGAGCTATGTTTATCTTTACCATGGTCGTGAAAATAGGTTTTTGATATTAGATTTAGAATATAATTAAATTAGTAATTATATCTTATTTTCATTATTTTGACTTATAATTAGTTTGTTTCAGAGTTAGCATCGTTTTGCTTCTAAATATCATAATGCGGCTTCGGTTTACCATAATTCAGGTTAGTTCTGCATATTGAACAATTGTGATTGAGCATATTGATATGTATTATGAAACAGAAGCGTTTCAGTTAAAGAATTCCATTCTTGTACATGACTATTAAGATGGTTGTTGGAGATTCTGTTGAAACTGGTTTTGCCTTTTATTTATAGTAAATATTTAAAAAGACCAATAACTTTGTTTGAGCGGTATAGTCTGGTATATTACTTGCTTTGGATATGATTTTTCTTATGTTTGTGAGAAAAACTTGAGTAGTGTGAATGATAGGAGTAATGTATTTATTCTGAGCAGTTGAAATCTATTAGTTTGAAAGGAATATGAATTAGTTCTATTGCTCCCTTTAATTTGTAAATGAGTGTGGCTGTTTTTTGTTTTTTTGTTTTTTGTTTTTTTTTTTTGATGTTTTAATTTTAATAAATCTTTGTCCACCATGTTTTTTTCTTTCTTTTTCTTTGATACCTTTAAATAGGAGACAAATATACTCTTCGACTTACAATATAAATTGATCCACCATCCTCTATGGGGGAGCACTCTGACCGTAAGGAATTCAATAATGGACTTTGCTTTCTCATATTAGTTATTGATCTAAAATCTGAATACTTGTTTCAATGGTTGACATTTTTATTTTGTGTTGTCAATTTTCATATTAAATTCTATTTTTTTATCATTATCTGCTTGGTAGACTTCGCTTTCTCATTTTAGTTATTGGAATATAGCAACAGGAAACCAAAACATTACAACATTTAGTGAATGAATGCATTTGTGTATGTTTTTGTCATTAACGAACTGTAGGGGATTGTATATATCTTAGCATTTTTTTTCACATGATTCCTCATACAATAGGGGATTGTATTACTTGGTATTTCTATCTCGTAATCTGTTTTTAAGGATTACAACTCACATGATAAAATTGAAACTTCATTAGGCATTTAGGCTCGAGCTCAAATTCTAGTTCGAGATAACAATTTTTTGCTAGTAGCTTATTGAGAAACTGTTGACATTTCCTATTTTATCTGCCTGGGATTGAATGAGTTTTTAAAAGCAAAAATTATCAAATCTTCCTTGCAACGAAGTTCCTCTGGTTCACTGGTTGCTACTTCTATTTAATAGTAGCTTGATTTAGTTCAAGGGTGGTATGGTAACTTCAACAGATGAATTCTAATTGTAGTTTAATATAATATTTTCCTTTCCCCATTTAAAACATTATTATCTCATTTGCGTAAAGTTTCTTTTGAACCAAATGGGTTATTTCGATTGAGAGTTTTGGTTATTTTGCAAATGTAGGTTAGAGCATTATCTTACAAGGCCAAGGAGATTCTAACGCAGGCAAGCAATGTCCAGGTATTATTAATAGTATCTTTTTGTTTTGTTTTAATAATTGGTTTCTTACAATTGGAAGATTGGCTAAGTGTATTGCATAAGAGTTAATGAGTTAATGTACATAATTGATGTAATGTTACATCCTTAAAATTTTATATAACATATTTCTTTAATAAAATCCTAATTTCAAAGGTTAGTTTTTTGTTTCTTGCCACAGGTTTTTGAGGCATTGATCCACCTATGTTTTGCTGGATTTCTACATAAGATCAAGCAAGTTTATTTTTCTCGATAATAAATATTTTTGGTGAAGTGAATATGTTCACAATTGGAGGAAACAATAGTTCCTTTTGTTAATCATCTAGTTCAAGTTGAAGATTGGAGGAAACAATAGTACATTTTCGATGATTTCATATTTCGTAAAGATTTATATTTTTTGGTTGTAAATTGTTATTTTGGTAATGTTATTGAAAAATATTTTTTTTTGATTATAATTGAAGTTTGATTTGGTAGTGTTTTTGGTAGGAGGAAGATACTTATTAATGTATTTAAGAAAAATATATAAAAAATACCATTTAATAAAATTAAATAATAATTATAGAAGAGGTTTTAACCTTATATTACGAGACATTGATTGTAGTGAATATTGATTTTTTAACTTGAAAATTTTCACCACTAGCTTTTGATCGAAGCTGATATTATTTTTTTACTACAAATAACATAGTCGTCGTAAAAACTAAATATATTTGTCTCATATTTGAAATGAATTATTATCCATAGTAAAAGCTAAAAATTTCGTAGCGAAAAGCTTTTGTTACGATCATTTGACCGTAGTATAATATTTGTTACGGCCACATCAATTACGATAAAAAACTCGTAGTAAATGCATAGCACAACAGTTTTCACTACGAATTTGGGTCTTTTACTATGATTATTTGTCCGTAGTAAAAAATAGTTTTTCTTTCAGTGTATATTACATGCATCTTGTTAGTGTTTTCCCTAAGTTTATTATTATATTAGGATGGAATTATAAAATAATTGATGAACAAAAGTCAGTGGTCAAAGGAAAGACACATAGATAAGAAATCTATGTATTGGGATGAATCTTGAACTTATTATATTAATTACTAATCATAAATATATATACTTATAGGCAGTCTATCACTATCACTATCGAATTATGATTGTCGAACTACACAGGCCACACAAATGCTCTAAAGAATAGTTTAATATAAGTAATGAAAAGAGAAAATCAACAAGTAAGAAACAAGGATCGAGGAAAAATGTGGCAGTAGCATCTATATCCAAAAAGTTCACAAATTGTAGATCTTCATTTACAAACTAAATAAGAGATGAATGCAAGCCAGTTCACTTCATCCTGAATGTCTAAACTTTTGAAAACTTCAGACCAAGGTCAACATAAAACTAGTATAACCACTCTAATTTGGGCAGACAATTATTTTTTTAAATTACATTGTTAGAAAAAGTATGTGTATTTGTAATCGGCTAGAAATCATGGACACGACTCAAAAATGCCCGTGCAGTGTCCGACATGTGTCGGACACGGCTTTTACACGTCTGAGCCGTGTCCTATATAAAACAAAAATTAAAATAATTATGGAAATGGTGTCGGACACTCCGTTGCAGAGTGTCCGACACGGCTTGGACACGTATTGAGCAGAATTTGATTTCTGGAAGAAGCTCGCCGCATCCAGCCATCTCTTATCGACATATTGTATGTATTTCGGCGATAATGGTTGTGGCGGAAGAAATTGAGGTGGTAATGTAAAAAAATTGATGTCCTTTGTTTTTTATTTGGAACTTTTACCGATTCTAATTTTGAAGACTCCACCTCGGCAGCGATGAGAGTGGTGGATTTTGGGAGGAAGATTGCCCATACCAGTAGTCATGACCTGAGTGTTTGACTGTTTTCCGATGTATATGATATCTTGAGGAGAAAATGGGATGAATTAGCTGGACGACTGAGTAATTAGGGTTTACAATGAGGCAGAAATCATTTTTCAAAACCTTCAACTTTCTAGATTAGTGTTTTGGGCCTCTTGGCCCACAAAACTCCAAATTGTGTCTTGTTTCCTTTTTTTTTTTTTTCATTTTTCTTTATCTAATTTTTTTCAAATGTAATAACTAATATACATTAATAGCTATAACAAACTATATAAATTTATTTTATAGTAATATTTTCACATCTTAGTAATTTGTTATTATAATTGATTTACATAAATCAAAGAATATTTAAAAATAAAACATATTTGACTTAGTTTTACATAAATTTATAATTATATAATATATTTATTATTTAAATATATTATAATTGTATTGGAGCCGTGTCGTGTCCTAAAATTTTAATAAAATCCATGTCCCCGTGTCCGTCTCGAGTCGTATCCGTGTCGCCGTGTCCGCATCCATGCATCATAGGTAACAGGCCAAAGCATTCTATCTGGATTTGGGACTTCACATTGGGATCTTTTACTTTCAAAGATCTGAGACAGTCTTTGACATGAACATGATGTGAGATCTGAAACATTGTTAAATAGAAAGTATATGAGAGTTCCCAAAACGTTGATTTAACTTAGATATTATATAAGTTAAGAGTATTATCAAGACTATGCTTTGACTCACTCAGACTCCTTGATCAGACATTCTGGATTTCATAATTTAGAATCCAAAAGGCAAAACAATTCTGTCCTGATGGCACCCAATTAAAAACCTCAAACTGCTTAATCAAATCAACAACTTTAACAACTGAGTCTATAAATAAAACAAACAAAATTTAGCAACATTGTGCCTTTCTAAATAAACCCATTTCTAATTTACAACATATAGGATCACAAAGTTTGGAATTTTGAATTGAAAACAAAAAGTGCAGAAAAGCAACGGAAAGAAGACAACCAAATCCAATCCAACGCAAACAACATAAAACAAAAAAAAAAGTGGAAACCCATTAATTACTCCTTCTCTAAACAACCAAAGAAAATACAGTCGGAAGACAAAAGAAGTTCAAACCTTGATTTTTTGCTTTGATAAACTAAAGGAAAGAAAGAAACAAAAGGGTGTTCGAACCCAGCACGGAAAAATTAAAATGATAACCCATTCTTACCTCAATTCAGCTAGTCATCAATCTTTTAACGTTGTGTCCGTTCAAGAAGAAGCCGGATAAATGCAAGAACATATCTCCCGTTGAAGCTGAAGCCAAATATGAGAAAATAACATTGTATCGGTTCAAGAGAAAAAGAAGAGGGCAGGGTTTCTTGGAAAAGGCAACACTACTTTGATAATCGCTCCAAATTTCAGCGAAATAAATTGCTGAGAGAAATGTAAGCACTGAAATTTCAGAGATTTAGGGCACAAATTTTTGGCCAAAAATTAGCCGGAAGAGTTCGTTTATCATCGTTCAAAATAAAAATTTTTAGAGCAATATTTGGTTGCCGATTGACAACATATCACCGGATATTCTCAATAAAATATTTAAAATCTTTCAGTTTATGCTTTTCGTCTAAAATTCGCCTGGGAAATCAATATATTTTTGTGAAAAAATTCCCTTGCACATTCTTATGGAATGTCCGGCGAATTTCAGATGAGATTTCGTCTGAATATATTTTGAAAATAATTATTTTCTCTTTAAGACAAACTATTCGTTGCAATGTTCAACGAATTGGTTAAAAATAATTTTTTTTTTGTAGATTCTTCTAAAATATCCGGGGAGTTTCAGATAAAATTTCGTCTGATTTTATATTGAAAATAATTATTTTCTTTTTCAGATGAACATTTCATCACAATGTTCGTCTGAATGATTAAAAATAATTTTTATTAATTTAAACTTTTTTTTTTGGTTGGAATTTCATCGGAATTTCGTCGAATATTTTATATTTTCGAATTCGATGAGTCTCTTCAGAATTTCTTCTGAAATAAACCGACGAAAATAGTTCATCAGAAAAGTTCGCCGAAAAATGACTGTTTTTTTGTAGTGTCTTTTTGGTTAGACATATTCACACATGGATATCTCTAGTTTTGAAAATTATAATTTTGTTCATATGGTTTCAATGTGATTCAAAAACCTTTTTTATTAGGCTTAGTGAGATATTTAAATATCTTTCATTGTATTTTTTTTTATATGAATTACCAAAACTTCTCATAATAATTCGTATTTTATTGTAACTCTCAAATCATACAAAATTTAGTACGGAGTTACCACTTCCATATCAGATATAGAAGTTACAGTGCTAATGATGAGATGAGTATGATACTATACATAATTCTAACAAAACCTAATAAAAGGTGTGAGTGTGATTTTTGAGACCAATGTAACTACACGTAATGATTGAAAATTTAAATGTATTACCATATATTAAATTTTTTAAATATATTAAAAATATAAGTGACGTTGTTACAAAATACATTATATAATTTCAAAAAATATATTAATGAATATGATAATTTTTTGGAATATACACACATACATACATATATATATATATACACACACACACACATATATATATATATATATGTATATATATATATATATAGTTGTAGGAGAAAATCAGTAAAACTAGAGAGTAAGAAAAACTCTCTAAAAGAGAAGCAACAATCTTACCAATTACCAATTACTCACCATGTTAATATCAATGAGGTTAACAATCTCCCCCTTTATGATGATGATGAGAGATTTGATGCAATATTAAAAAAGAAAACTTACGTAAGCTCCCTCTAGATATGTGGAGGAAGTTTTTGAAAGTCTCCCTATAAATAAGTGCTTCCTCTTGAAAATGGAAGATTAATTTCAAAGTTTCGAAAAAATTTCCAGTGTATAAAAATAAATAATAATAACACATCATCATAAATAAAACATGCATGGACTCTAGGAAAATGTAAGTCTAACACTTAAGCATATCAAATGTTTAACTCTCCACCATCATCATTTAAGACGGTAAAGACCAGTGACACAAAAAAATCAAGCATCATGCTAGAAAATCATTTCATTTGCAGGTTTAGGACACTCAATTATCCCTAATGCAGTTCTAAGCATGTAAAAATCGTTCTTCACTTAATGTCTTAGTGAAAATATCAGCTAATTGATGCTCGGTATCAATGAATTCAATGTTTACATCACGTTTTTGCAAATGATCATAAATAAAATGATGTTTGATTCCTATGTGCTTTCTGTCTAAATGTTGGGAGTTTTATTTAATAAATCATATACGCGTGTAATTGTACACAAATAATTGTAGCACATAAGGTATCAAACCCACAAAGAAGGAGAAATTAAGCAATCGTTCAGCATATTCTCCAATCAATAGACCAAGCAGAGAATCAGAGACTTAGTAGAACAACAAGTTATCTTAACGCAGGAAATCGAATAAAATAAAGAAATAATCAATAGTAAAATAGTAAATAAGGGATATTAGATAAATAAAGAAATAATCAATGGTAAAATAGTAGCCAAGGGAGTGATAACAATTTAGTTTCTATGTTTCAATCTATGCTATATAAGTACTCAGGTTTTCACAATCCTAATCACTAATATTTATGCAAGTTTCTCTCGAAGTCGAGCACGTGTACCTAATTAAGTGTAACAGTCGATCTCTGTAACACCCCGCTCGTCCAGCCGTACAGGTTTGTCGTCATGAGTGAGCTAAGTGCATTTTTAAATTGTTTAATTATGTAATTTTATGTTTATTATATTTTTTATATCCCATCCTTTAATTTATTTGAATTATTTGTTAAGTGGTATATTTGAATTTCGAAAGTTTCAGCTCTTTTGTTCTTGAACTTGATTCGTATGTGCCTGATCTCAATTTGAATTTTTGTGATAATTTGTTATACATAAAATATATGATTTATGAACGTGTTTATAGGCTCATTCCTTGTTTTGGAGTTTATTTATTAAGATTTTAAAACCGTTTTGTTTGTTAAGGGACTCGAGGGCCTAACTCGGTTTAGCGCACATTGGATTTCGGAAGGCGTAACTTGAGCTCGAGAATTTGGATTTGAATTCTAGAGGTGGCACTGGAGTCGCAATGAAAATATAGAGCTAAGGAACCTAGCCTTATATTTTTCTATGCCCGTTTGTACCCCCGAATTTCATCCGAACCGAGCCTCACGCACAGATCTGCCACCCTTTACGGTTTTGGCCATAAGTCACTCATTTCTTAACCAAATCACCTCATTCTTGGATCCATTTAACCCTATTACACTCTCTATAACCCTTATTTCAAATCAGCCAAGGAAAAAGGGAGAAACAAGCTGAAAACCGAGGCAAGAGAGATAGAAGAAAAAGGGGCTCCAGTCACTATTCACAAATTCCGATTTCAAGCTCGTTCAACCTCCATTCTTCGTTAAATTTGAGAGGTAAGCACATTTTGTATTCTCCACTTTATGATGCATCATTCCAGCCCATATTTTCTGATTTTGAGCTTCATTTTGGCATGCTATGATGAAGTCTATGAATAGTACGATTTATGTGTATAATTGGTGAATTCTTTTGTTTCCTTGATGTATTTCTTGAATTGAAGCTGAAAATGTGACCTAGATAACTCCTTTATTTCATTTTTAATCTTTAATTTCATTCTAGTTGAGTGTATATCCATCCACCATTAATGTATTTCATGAAACTTGAGATTTAAGATGTAAGAACTTGAGCTGTACTTTGATTCCTTGTTGCTGCACGGTTTTGGGGCTGATTTGGCGCGATTTTCTTATTATTTTTTATTTGAGTTATGTACATATATGAGTGCTATGTGTTGTATTGCTTTGTGTTACCCTTTTTCCCTGTTTTGTAGCTCAAAACGATGGAGACAACAGCAGCAAACGGGCGTTCGCCCGGTGTGAAGGAAGGGATCGAATGGCCGTTCATGCATAGTTATAACTTCTATAATGTTGAACGGCCATTCTTGTGTGCCAAGATGATGCTGCTACGAAGACTTTCGTTCTGGAGCCGTGCAAGCAATCCTTCGCCCGTTTTCTTGAACCTATGTGTTGCTCTTGCTATGTTTATGCTTTTATATGTTTTCTCGCACCCCATTATTATCCTAACTTGTTAATGATTTCTTATATTATGTGTTTTGATGTTTATTTTAATTTTATGGATTTAATTGTTGGAAAACACGAATCAGAAAGCAGCGAAAATTTAAAAATTTTTCCAACAAAAGGATCTTGGACTCGTAATCGTGTATCCAAATTCGAAGGAATTAGAAACTTACTTTCTTAATTGTCTTTCTTGAAGCGTTTCAAGCCACCCAAGAAGGCTCTTCTCGTGGCTTGATCCCCTCTCCTTGGTAAAGCTCGAATCTTAAAACTTCTAACTTGAAGCTCTCTACAGATAGTCCACCAACTTGACTACAATCTAACTAGTAAGGATGCTAGTTCTCTAGTTAGTGTTTAGGCTTAACCTAGGGTTTTGTTTATCTTGGAGAAAGGATGGTGTTCAACACATGAACCAAAAAAATTCTCGATTAGCTCTAAGAGGAGCTCGAGCTCCCCTATTTATAGGAAGGGGAGGACCCAAAATCCTAGTCCTTATGGGCTAAGGATTTTGGTCCCTCTCTCCTATTACTTGATCATCAAGTAATTTTGACTTTGACTTTGAATTCAAATTCAAATCAACTTTCAAGAGAGCTAAAATATCCAAACTATTTTCGGATAATTTTATACTTTATTTATTTAAAATAAATAACTTATTTTATCTAATTAATTAATTCACAATTAATTAACTAGATTATTTTTCTCCAAAATTAGACTTTCTTTTTAAGTCAAAATTAAACCAAAGTCTATTAAATAATTAACAAATTAATTATTTTATATATATACAATATATATATATATATATATTCACATGAGACACGTGTCATAATGACACGTGTCACTCACGTGACCCACACGTGTGGTTTCACACGTGTGGAACCCTCTCGGCCCGATTAACTCGTTTAATCATTTTAAAGCCTCAACTCATGTAACGAAGTTGTTGTGTGTGACCCTCTAGGTTTTCAATTCAATTAGCAGTGAATCTAATTAATTAATTCACTAATTAATTAATCAGTCCACAGATTAAACGTCCATAGTCTAGCAACAGGTGTTTAACCCCTAGCTGAATTGGAATGTTGAGATTCGACAGAACCTTTAAGTCATTGATTCATGTGAGATACAATCCTCCTACTTACTATCTCTCAACCAAGATCTAGGGTAAGGGAATAATCAGAACCCTAATAATCCGATCTTAAAGCTAAGTGCATTTCATATCCATTTGATCTGAATCCAAGAAACCCTTTTCTTGATGTCTTGATCTACTGCCTTGGCCAAGGACTCCATATGGCATATGAATGACTTACACCATAAGAGATCACCTTGCATATGCATTTGTAGGTCCTTTCTTGATTCTCATTCACTTTCATGAGTCACTTGTGCAGAGTTGTCTAAGAGATCACCCAGCGTAAGCCTTGAATCAGTTGTCTAAGGCGACACCCTTTAAAGCTTATGCCTAAGACTACAAAGTTAACTCATAAAGTCAGAAGGAACCTCAAGTCTTAGGATCAATTAATCACATCAATGACTCGTGAGATATTTCCTAATCTGGAAGTTTCCATTTCCTGAAATAGAAACTTCCTTTCCCATTTAGGAATCTTCTCACACGGGGTACCTGAGTAAATTTACTTATTAAAATCAGTGCCCTCATATATCACGTACGTATCAACTATACACTTTGCACCTCCATGAAACAAGGTGGTCCTTCTTAAGGGCGTGATCCCACAAGCAAGCCTTAGAGGAGTCAGGTTGACACTCCCACTGTCTGTAGGACTTATCGACTTGGAGCATTTTACTAATCATGACTTATGTGATATAGGGCTCGTTTCATGAACCATTTCACCTAAATTGTAGAGTCCTAAAGTCATCAGGATTAGGGGAGTTCTCATACATGCACAACTAAAGTAAACGCATAACAAACAAGAGCATATAAAGAAGTGTTGCCTCAATACGTTATTTTATTCAAAGATTGTATGTGATTACAATAAGGAAAATCACAAAGCGGATATACAATCGGCTTTCTAGGGCACTATTCCTAACAATCTCCCACTTGCCCGTCAAAGCCATTCTAAAGCTATTCTAAGTCCCATCTTCTGAACATGACCTTGGAAAGCTTGTCGACTAAGGGGTTTAGTAAGTGGATCTGCCACGTTCTCTGCTGATGTGACCCTCTCAATTTGCACATCTCCTCTTTTGATAATATCACGGATTAGGTGATACTTCCTCATAATGTGCTTGGTCCGCTGGTGAGATCTTGGTTCTCTTGCTTGAGCAACCGCCCCAGTGTTGTCAAAAACCACAGTTATGGGGTCTTTCATGCTAGGAACAACATTCAACTCTTGAATGAAGTTTCTAATCCAAACACCTTCCTTAGCTGCATCATTTGCAGCCAAGTATTCGGCCTCAGCGGTCGAATCTGCAGTGGTAGTTTGCTTGGAACTCTTCCAACTCACTGCTCCGCTGTTTAGGCAGAAAATGTATCCTGACATTGACTTAAAATCATCTAAGTCTGATGCAAAGCTTGCATCACAGTATCCTTCGACAGTAAGATCTTTCTGACCTACGTAAACTAAGAATAAATCTTTAGTACTTTTCAAGTACTTAAGAATATTCTTCCCGGTAGCCCAGTGACCATCTCCAGGGTCAGATTGGAAACGACTTGTTACACTAATTGCATAAGCCACATCCGGTCGAGTACATAACATTGCATACATTATGCTACCTATTGTTGATGCATAAGGTGTATGAGTCATTCTTTCCTTCTCAAGGTTAGTCTTAGGACACATCTTCTTTGAAAGACATGTTCCTACACTCATAGGAAGGTTCTTAACCTTTGCTGACTCCATATTGAATCTCTTCAATACTTTGTCAATGTTCATCAGTTGAAATTAGATTGCTTTTGTTGATTTCGGTTAATCCCTCTTCTCTCTTAGAATCTGTTTTGTCCAAGATTGGTGGAACAAAGCAAGTTCTAGCTAATCAGCATCAGTGGAAGGAAGGCTATGGCAAGTTCCAATCAGATCTCCAAGATTGGTGGAACAAGGCAAGTTCCAGCTAATCAGCATCAGTGGAAGGAAGGCTATGACAAGTTCCAGTCAGATCTCCAAGATTGGTGGAACAGCAATCAAATCTCCAAATCACTCAAATAAAAGATTCAGCAAATCAAGACAAGACCAAATATGGCAAGGAGTTTTTCCCAACGGCTAGTGTGTCTTGAACACACTATATAACGCAGATCCTCAAAGAAAGGAATACACTAGTAGTCAGGATCTTCGACTAAGATCAGTAATAGCTTTGTGCAGAGTATAGAATCCGAGTGATTCAGATTGTTTGTAAGAATCCGAGTGATTCAGATTGTTTGTAAGAATCCGAGTGATTCAGCATTGGTAGGGATCTGAATGATTCCAGAGAGACAGTCGGTCTCAGTTTTGTAATCTCTGGTACTACTGTGGTTAGTTCCAGAGAGGAGGTAACATTCATTTAGTGTGTGTTAGTGATAAAGATAAGTAGATGAAACTTATTTATCTCATTAGAGTGTTCGTGTATGAGATTGCAAGGTTTTTCTTGTAATCTCAAGTGGTTAATAAGAATATCTTTAAAAACTCCCAAATTCACAACTTGGGGACAGGAGTAGGCTTGCCGAACCTGTATAAATCGCACGTGTCATCTTTGCTTCATTTACTATTCCATTATTAACTCTTGTTTTAAGCTTTTGTTCAAACTGGAATTAGTGCCATTTTTTTATCAGTTGGTACCAGAGCAGGTTTTTCCTCAAAACAAAGGTTTAATCACCTTTTCGATCCAAATCCGCTGCTAAAATGGAATATTTTGCTGAAGCCCCCTCACACACACGTGCACCACTTTTTGATTGTACTAATTACTCTACTTGGAAGAATCGCATGGACGAATTTTTCATGGGACTTGATTTCAAACTCTGGCGGATTGTCACCAAAGGTCCAAAGATTCCAATGAAAGAAGTAAATGGAGAACAGGTTCCAAAAGAACTGGATGAACTTGATGAGAAGGATGAAAAGGCTTGGTCACTAAACGCATGGGCAAAAAATGTTCTCTCGGTCTCATTGACTGAAGAGGAATACAATCGCGTCTCAAACTGCAAAACGGCCAAGGACATGTAGGACATGCTAAAAATCACCCAAGAGGAACGGGTAGCAATTCTAACCACCCAATACAAAGCATTCCAGATGGTTCCAGGAGAAACCATCAGTCAAATGCATACCCGATTCACAGCCCTTGCAAATCAAATGAGTGCTCTTGGTGAGCCACAATCTGAAGGACAACAAGTTAGGAAGATCCTGCGGTCTCTACCCAAAGAATGGACGCCCAAAGTCACTGCCATTACTGAAGCAAAAAAGCTAAGAACTCTTACAATTGCTGAACTCATTGGTTCCTTAATTTCTCATGAACTCACCCTCCTGAATAAAGAAAATAAAATAGATGTCCAGAAAAATATTGCCTTCTCAGCAGATAATTTCCTTAACCTTGAGGATCAAACCGATGATGAGTTGGTACTCCTATCAAGAAGAATCAGGGAAATCGCCTCAAACCGGAATAGAAACCGAAGGTTCCAGCAGCCACAAAACAGCAACTTTCAATCCAACAATTCAACTCAGCAGTTCTAGAACCACTGTGCTCAGTCATCTAACTCATCCCAGCAGTTCCAGAACACGAGAGGTGTCTGTTTCGAGTGCAAAAAATCAGGGCATATTCGACCAAATTGCCCATTGCTGAAAAAGCATCAGGAAAATGTAAATCATCGAAGTTCCTACCTTGCTAACTGGGATCATGAAAAAGAGTTGTTTGACACTGAGGAAGAATGCATCGCCCTAATGGCAAATGATCAGGTAAATCTCGCTAACACCCCTCAAAATGAATTTGATGATGTTGAGGGAATAAATATTGAAGAACTACTTGAAACTTGCGAGAACCGTATTGAGAACCTTCTCATTAGGAACAAAAAATTAGAAGAAAATCTACTGAAAATCATCAAAGAAAAACAGGACATGGAAGGTAGATTACTTCAAGCTATTGACCAATTGAAAATTGAAAAAGAACTCTTGGAAAAAGAAAATGAACACATATCTTTAGAGCACTCACGCCTTAGTAACATCATATACAAGATGGACAATGCTAAAAAGAAACAAAGACACTTTCCAAGAAAAAGATGCTATAACTGTGGTAAACTTTGTCATATTCAATACTCTTGTCATAGTTCCAGAAACATAAGAACTAAACAGGTCTGGGTTCCAATGACCCAACAGCCAGTTCCAGAAGCACACACTGCACTTCTTTCTAACAATGAAGGACCCCAAGACTATTGGGGACCCAAAACCAAATGACAATTACAGGTTGAAAGGTCTGGAACATCCTGGAACAACAAGTGGATTCTCGATAGCGAATGTTCTCGGCACATGATAGTTGTAGCAAATGATTCCAATTGGACTTGGCACAAAAGGATAGGTCATGTGAACATGGAACTCATTTCCCACTTAACCAACAAAGAATTGGTTAGAGGCGTTCCTAAGCTTAACTTCATCAAAGACAAGCCCTGCGACGCCTACCAAATGGGGAAACAAGTTCGTTCTAGCTTAAGGCCAAAGATGATATCTCTACCAACCAACTTCTGGAACTACTGCAACTTAATCTTTTTGGTCCCACGAGAACACAGCCCATAGGAACAAGGCATATCAAGTATCCAATAAGTGTAAGGGTTTTGTTCAAAAATCTATCCTTTTTTATGAAACTAACCCCATCGTCAAGGACACCTTGAGCCATGAAGTTGCAGGTTATCAGGAAGTGAATCGCCACAATACTTCACCCTCAAACCCAGGAACCCTTTTGTTGCTGAAGGGGGAGGAGAAGTTAGAGAAGCAATCGAACTAGGAGTATATGCCACCGACAATGATAATAGTTTTATCTCTTATGATACATGTCTTATTGACAGGGGGAGTTGTTCTACTTATCTTGTCTCTTATTGACAGGGGGAGCTTTGAGCTCCTTGTGCTTAATCTCCTCATCAACAAAAGGGGGGAGAATGTTTAAATTAGATTGCTTTTGTTGATTTCGGTTAATCCCTCTTCTGTTTTGTCCAAGATTGGTGGAACAAAGCAAGTTCCAGCTAATCAGCATCAGTGGAGGGAAGGCTATGGCAAGTTCCAGACAGATCTCCAAGATTGGTGGAACAAGGCAAGTTCCAGCTAATCAGCATCAGTGGAAGGAAGGCTATGACAAGTTCCAATCAGATCTCCAAGATTGCTGGAACAGCAATCAAATCTCCAAATTACTCAAATAAAAGATTCAGCAAATTAAGCCAAGACCAAATATGGCAATGAGTTTTTCCCAAAGGCTAGTGTATCTTGAACATACTATATAACGCAGATCCTCAAAGAAAGGAATACACTAGTAGTCAGGATCTTCGAGTAAGATCAGTAATAGCTTTGTGCAGAGTATAGAATCCGAGTGATTCAGATTGTTTATAAGAATCCGAGTGATTCAGATTGTTTGTAAAAATCCGAGTGATTCCAGAGAGACAGTCGGTCTCAGTTTTGTAATCTCTGGTACTACTGTGGTTAGTTCCAGAGAGGAGGTAACATTCATTTAGTGTGTGTTAGTGAGAAAGATAAGTAGGTGAAACTTATTTATCTCAATAGAGTGTTCGTGTATGAGATGGCAAGGTTTTTCTTGTAATCTCAATTGCTTAATAAGAATATCTTTAAAAATTCCCAAATTCACAACTTGGGGACAGGAGTAGGCTTGCCGAACCTGTATAAATCGCACGTGTCATCTTTGCTTCATTTACTATTCCATTATTAACTCTTGTTTTAAGCTTTTGTTCAAACTGGAATTAGTGCTATTTTTTTATCAACATCGACTGTGATAGTGTTATTAACCTTCTAGATCTATCTCTATAGATTTTAATTCCAAGGATATAGGACGCATCACCCAGATCTTTCATCTCGAATTGGTTCGATAACCATAACTTAGTCACTTTCATGTCAACCTTCGAATTCCCAATAAAAAGGATGTCATCAACATAAAGTACTAAGAATTGCACTGAGGTCTCCAATTCCTTTCTATACACATATGATTCATTCGAAATTTGAATGAAGCCAAACGCTTTGACTGATTCATCAAATCAAATGTTCCAATTCCTAGAAGCCTGTTTTAATCTATAGATTGATCTTTGGAGTTTGCAAACCTTTTGCTCACTCCCACTGAATGTGAAACCTATGGGTTGCTCCATATAAATGTCACCATTGAGAAAGACAGTTTTCACATCCATTTGCCATATCTCGTAGTCATAATACGCAACAATAACAAGCATGATCCGAATAGACTTTTGCATTGCAACTGGCGAAAAGGTTTCATCAAAGTCCACGCCAGGTCTTTGAGTGAATCCTTTTGCAACCAGTCTTGCTTTGTAGGCTGCAATGCTTCCATCAACTCCAAGCTTTCTCTTAAAGATCCATTTGCAACCTATGGGTTTGACCCCATCAGGCAAATCTACCAAGGTCCGAACTTGGTTGGAGTTCATGGAATCCATTTCGGATTTCATGGCTTCTATCCACTGTTCAGAGTCAGAATCTGAAAGTGCCTCCTCGTATGTTAAAGGATCATTATCCTTTTGAGAGATTTCATGGAAGAATCCATACCATCTCTTCGTCTGTCTAGGAGTGCATTCAGAACGCCTTAGAGGAGGATTTACGTATGTATCGAAATTCGTGATTGGTTGTTGTTGATCAGAAGGGGACGTTTCTTCAGTGGGTGGCGTGGGGTCACTTTCTACTTCCTCTAATTCTATGATCTTGCCTTTCTTTTCTTTAAGGAACGGTTCCTCCAGAAAAGTGGCATTTCTAGAAACAAACACCTTTTGTTCAGATTGATCATAGAAGTAGTATCCTATGGATTCCTTAGGATAACCTACAAAGTAGCATAAATTAGAACGAGATTCTAACTTATCTCCCACTGTCCTCTTCACGTAAGCAGGACAACCCCCAATTCTTAAGTAAGAATAACTAGGGATTTTACCTAGCCACATTTCATAGGGCGTTTTAGGGATTGACTTAGAGGGAACTAGATTCAAAATCTTTGCTGCACTTTCTAGGGCATAACTCCAGAAAGAAGGTGGTAAGTCAGTGAAACTCATCATGGAACGAACCATATCAAGTAGAGTTCGATTCCTTATCTCAGAAACTTCATTAAGCTGAGGAGTTCCCGGAGGAATCCACTGAGAGATAATCCCATTATCTTTGAGATGATTAAGGAATTCATCACTAAGATACTCGCCTCCTCGATCAGATCGAAGTGCTTTGATCTTGTGACCAGTTTGGTTCTCAACCTCCTTTTGAAATTCTAAAAATTTCTCAAAAGCTTCAGATTTATACTTCATTAAGTATATATAACCATATCGACTAAAGTCGTCGGTAAAGGTTATGAAATACTGATGATTGTTTCTAGTGCTTACACTAAGCGGTCCACAAACATCGATATGGATCAAATCCAAGACCTTAGTGGCACGTTCCACAGTTCCTTTAAAACGAACTTTGGACATTTTTCCTTTGAGACAGGATTCGCAAGAAGTTAGCTCTTTGAGATCATTTTCAGAGAATGATCCTAAAGTGTTTATCTTGCTAATTCTGTTCTTGGAAATGTGTCCTAATCTAGCCTGCCATAAGGGAGCTGAAACTTTGTCATCTCTCTTACATTTAGTTTCTCGTTGTATATTCATAATATTGATATTCTGAGTTAGATAAAGTCCATTACTTAGAGTACCGATGTGAACGAAAGAGTTGTTCCGTTTGATCAAGTATTTACCATTCTTAATATAAGTTTCATAACCTTCATAATCTAAAATTGGAACTGAAATTATTTTACGAATAATGCTCGGTACATAAAGGACTTTATTTAAGACTAACTCAAAACTACCTAATTCTAATCTAATTGTGC
Organism: Lantana camara; assembly: GCA_037501455.1. Taxonomy (NCBI): domain Eukaryota; kingdom Viridiplantae; phylum Streptophyta; class Magnoliopsida; order Lamiales; family Verbenaceae; genus Lantana; species Lantana camara. The sequence continues at coordinate 49,575,747 of CM074858.1, forward strand.
CTAAAGCTCGAGCTTCAACGTTTGAGCCATCGCCGATCTTCAAGACACATTCTCCTTCTTTGAGTTGTTGGACTTCACTTAGCATCTGTACATCATTACAGATATAAGTTCCACAACCGGTATCAAGTACCTAAGAACTAGAATTAATAGAAAGATTTATTTCAACGAGAAACATAACTTTCTTTAGAGTAGCCTTGTACTCTGGGCAGTTTCTCCTCCAACGTCCCGCTTTGCCACAATGGAAGCAAACATCCTCTTTCTGATCACGCTTCTTCTTTTAGGCCTTCCCCTTCGAAACGCCACCAGTGGGCCTAAGGGGTTTCTTCTTCTTCTTTTGGGCTTTCTTGCCCTTACCTTTAGAAGGCCCAGAAGAGGAAGATGGACCATTCACCATCAAAACCTTATTGTCCTTCTTGATCGTGCTTTCAGCAGTCACAAGCTGACTAATCAGCTCAGCTACAGTAGCACCAGCATGATTCATATTGAAGTTAAGGACAAATGGGTTGAATGATGGTGGGAGCGAGGCTAGCAACAAGCCCACTGAAAGCTCATCTTTCAGTGGCATGTCCATGGAACCAAGTTTCTCAGTAAGGGCGAGAAACTTGATTCCATACTCATGGACATTAGAACCTTCCCTCATTCTCAAGTGGAACAATTCCTTTGAAGTGTTATACCTTGTAACACGTTCATGAGGGCAGTAAAGTTGCTCTAAGTGGTCGTAAATCTCCCAAGCAAATTCCATGGCCTCATGTTGCCTTTGCAAGTCCGGAGACATGTTAGCCAACATATGGCAACAGGCTTGGAGATTATCATCCTTCCACTTCTGGATCGCTTCCCGCTCGGCCCCAGTGGGAGCCTCCCCTTCGGGACTAGGCTCCCATTCGAAGAGAACATAAGTTCTCTTCTCAGAATCTAAAATGATTTTTAGATTCCTCAGCCAATCAGAATAGTTGGGACCAATCAACTTGTTTGACTCGAGGGTCGATACAAGAGGGTTTTTGGTTGCCATTTCAAAACACGTAGAGAATCACAGAATCTACGACCTAAATGGTAAAACAGAGAACTAGTGAGCATGCTAAATTATAACGATATACAAAAGATAAGGTCTTTGATCTAATGTAGCTCCCACTGTTTTTCAAAGATCTATAATTCCCAAAGATCTATGAGGAACAAGTTTCCCAATGGGTACTAAGATCCTAGGCATTTTACCTCGAACCCACGACTCGCGGACATTCTAAGTAAAACCCTAGGTAGGTACAACCTACCAATTCTAACACCTTTAGAACTCTTAGTAATTATTTTTGCATCACCTATATTTCAATATGGACCCACTACTCGTGCGACATCCATATTTACTTAGGGGCTAAGCTAGACCCATCAATCATAAGATCATGATCAAAACTTAGTTCGAACGACCCACGACTCGCGGACATCGCCCTTGCCAAGATTGATCACGAAATATTGATCATTTAAAATGATTAATTAGGTAACTAAGAACTAATAAGCTCCACTAGCTATCCCACGACTCGCGGACAATAACTAGCTTCACTTACTAAACTTAAAACCTATTGATGGAATGCTAGGAATATAATTCAAAATTTACATCTCGAATTAAACACCTATTTGTTCGACATTAGCTTAATATTTAATGGGAATTTTCGAATCAACCGGAGAGTTGTCCGGTTCGACCTCACCAACATATATGTTATCCAATTTTATTAGTCTTGATTAATGCAAGTACACTTCAATGCATTTCAAACAAGCACATAAACAGATAACATGTCCTAGCATGATACTAACAGGTAATGATCATGGGTTCTACCTATCTTATGCGTGATATGTGGGAGCCACTCCACAATCACATGTTCTAACATACATGCCACATAAACAGTTTAAATCACATAAGGGAAAGCGGTAACAAAATACGAGCGCTATCTCTATTACATTTTTACAATTGAGATTCCCCTCCCTAACATTTTGAGGGGTCTTCACTTATGGCCTCCTTGTTACTTGAATGCGATCCATCTTATTCCATGGGTGCATTGTCTCCAAAATGAAAATAAAACCTCACCACCTATCTCTACTCTCAAATTACAATAAAAAGAAAAAGACATAAAGTAATAAAGCTTAATCTTCATATTGGCCTTAGACAATTACACGGGGCATACCCCGGCCTCAAGAACAGTAATATGGAAAGCCACATAATAAATCACATAACAGCACGCACATAAGTGAGGCTCCAACCTCAATTGAAAAACGCAATTATAGGGCTCCAACCCCAATTTAAACCATCCATGTGCATAAATTAAAACCATACATAAGTCTAAACCCATGATCACCTAACATGCATTTACGAGAATTTAAATTTAGCCAATAAATTAAAATTCCCGTTTCAAGTCCTAATGACTTAAAACACGACTTGACGCGAGTCTTATTTATAAAAAATTTCAATAAATCCCAAATTAACAAAACAAATAAAATTCCAATTAATTTCTAAAAATTAATAATTTTATCAAAGATGTAATTTCCCAAAATATAAACCGTTTCTATTTCTCAAAAATCCCAATTTTAAGTTTTATTCAGAAATTAAAATAAATATTCAAAAATAAAATTTTAAAATTAAAATAAAAAAATTTGGGACTAGATTGCACGAAATACGAAGGAAAAACGGGGCACGTACGCGAAGAGAGCCGTGCGCGATGCAGGCGCGCGAGAGTGTGAGCGCTGCGCGCGGCTCGTCCCGGCCAAGTGCGGGCGACAATGGGTGGGCGCGCCTAGGCCTCCCGTGCGGTTGCGGGAGGGTGCTGAGCGGTTGCCCTTGCGCGCGCCTAGGAGAGGCGGGTGGCGGCGGGCGAAGCCCGCGCGCGTGACGCCTTCGCGAGCGGGGTTTCGCGTGTTCGTCGTAATCCGGGTTTCCGTTTCGTGTTTTCGTTCAAAAGCAAAACCAATCCAAGAAATCCAAAAACAGTTTATACAGTTTCAAATCTAAAATAGTTTTTCAAAAAATTAAATTTTGCAAAAACCAATTTTCAAAAACTTTCAGGAAAAAAATACAGTTTCGTAATTCAGGCTTTCTAAAACAATTACGAATACTCAATCGCATGAAGCCTAAGAATTTCTACCAAATTCAGCATAATTGAGACGAATCAGAAACACGATTAACGAGGTGGCTCTGATACCACTTGTTGGAAAACTCGAATCAGAAAGCAGCGAAAATTTAAAAATTTTTCCAACAAGAGGATCTTGGACTCGTATTCGTGTATCCAAATTCGAAGGAATTAGAAACTCACTTTCTTAATTGTCTTTCTTGAAGCGTTTCAAAGCACCCAAGAACGCTCTTCTCGCGGCTTGATCCCCTCTCCTTGGTAAAGCTCGAATCTTAAAACTTCTAACTTGAACCTCTCTAGAGATAGTCCACCAACTTGACTATAATCTAACTAGTAAGGATGCTAGTTCTCTAGTTAGTGTTTAGGCTTAGCCTAGGGTTTTGATTATCTTGGAGAAAGGATGGTGTTCAACACATGAACCAAAAAAATTCTCGATTAGCTCTAAGAGGAGCTCGAGCTCCCCTATTTATAGGAAGGGGAGGACCGAAAATCCTAGTCCTTATGGGCTAAGGATTTTGGTCCCTCTCTCCTATTACTTGATCATCAAGTAATTTTGACTTTGACTTTGAATTCAAATTCAAATCAACTTTCAAGAGAGCTAAAATATCCAAACTATTTTTGGATAATTTTATACTTTATTTATTTAAAATAAATAACTTATTTTATCTAATTAATTAATTAACTAGATTATTTTTCTCCAAAATTAGACTTTCTTTTTAATTCAAAATTAAACCAAAGTCTATTAAATAATTAAATATATACAATATATATATATTCACGTGAGACACGTGTCATAATGACACGTGTCACTCACGTGACCCACACGTTTGGTTTCACACGTGTGGAACCCTCTCGGCCCGATTAACTCGTTTAATCATTTTAAAGCCTCAACTCATGTAACCAAGTTGTTGTGTGTGACCCTCTAGGTTTTCAATTCAATTAGCAGTGAACCTAATTAATTAATTCACTAATTAATTAATCAGTCCACAGATTAAACGACCATAGTCTAGCAACAGGTGTTTTACCCCTAGCTGAATTGGAATGTTGAGATTCGACAGAACCTTTAAGTCATTGATTAATGTGAGATACAATCCTCCTACTTACTATCTCTCAACCAAGATCTAGGGTAAGGGAATAATCAGAACCCTAATAATCCGCTCTTAAAGCTAAGTGCATTTCATATCCATTTGATCTGAATCCAAGAAACCCTTTTCTTGATGTCTTGATCTACTGCCTTGGCCAAGGACTCCATATGGCATATGAATGACTTACACAATAAGAGATCACCTTGCAAATGCAAGTGTAGGTCCTTTCTTGATTCTCATTCACTTTCATAAATCACTTGTGCAGCCCCAGCATAAGCCTTGAGTCAGTTGTCTAAGGTGACACCCTTTAAAGCTTATACCTAAGACTACAGAGTTAACTCATAAAGTGATAAGGAACCTCAAGTCTTAGGATCAATTAATCACATCAATGACCCGTGAGATATTTCCTAATCTGGAAGTTTCCATTTCCTGAAATAGAAACTTCCTTTCCCATTTAGGAATCTTCTTACACGGGGCACCTCAGTGAACTTACTTATTAAAGTAGGCACCCTCATGTATCACACACGTATCAACTATACACTTTGCACCTCCTTGAAACAAGGTGCTCCTTCTTAAGGGCGTGATCCCACAAGCAAGCCTTAGAGGAGTCAGGTTGACACTCCCACTGTCTGTAGGACTCATCGGCTTGGAGCATTTTACTAATCATGGCTTATGTGATATAGAGCTCGTTTCATGAACCATTTCACCTAAATGGTAGAGTCCTAAAGTCATCAGGATTAGGGGAGTTCTCATACATGCACAGCTAAAGTAAACGCATACCAAACAAGAGCATATAAAGAAGTGTTGCCTCAATATGTTATTTTATTCAAAGATTGTCTGTGATTACAATAAGGAAAAGCACAAAGCGGATATACAATCGGCTTTCTAGGGCACTATTCCTAACATTAATTGCTAAGTGTAAACGTGATTTGAACGTCTAACTGTTTAAGTGCAACATGTGATACCTTCTTGCATATCTTACCTTGTATATGTAATTTAAACTTGTATACGCAAGAGGTATGATATAATTTGATGTAATATACTTTTATTTCATGTGTTATGTATCATTTTATATGCCGGTTACGTGATTTCAATATTTGTACACGTATATAAGCTTATATGCTCTATATCCTAACACTTGTTGCTTCCTTGTATCTTTTGCCTTCCTTATGAGTTTTAAATTAATATATGATATTGATATGCTATAATATGATATGTTATGACTGTATTTAATGTATTATTAGTTTTATATGTGTGTCTTTGATACGATAGTATGTTAATTGCTCCAATATACCTAAGGTTGAACGAATCTGATGTGCATTGCATCATATGCATCCATATGCATTTGCCGAGCATTGCTATGGTTTATTATTGAGTCTAGTTTTGTCTCTTATGTTTAGATTATCCGAGTGGAGTAGCTCATTAGTGTGGAGCCGCTTCGCAGATGTGCTTTGAGCTTGTTCGTTCGGTTTGTTCGTCAAGGTGAGATTTCTTTCTTTTAGTTAATTTGACCTACAACCCTATATGTGTTTTATGCCCGCATGCGACTTACGTATATATATATATATATATTTAGATACGTGTTTGGTATGTATTTTCTGGTAATTGGCCTGTTCGTTATGAAACAACTTTGAAAAGATTTTATTTATACGTAACAATATTTTTGTTTGTTTGTTTTCAAAAGGGGTTGGTGTGCGTTTTGAACTAGCGAGTGATGACATTGAAAGATAAGTCTGATTTTTGAAAATTTAAAACTTTGAACTTTAAAATGTGAACTAGGCCCCGGAGATTTATCTAAAGGAGCCCCAGGACGATGTTGGGCCGTTGGGTTACTCCCGAGTATGGTCTCTAATTAGAAAGTATTAACCCGGAACCCACTAGGAGGTTAGTAGGGGATGGAATCCTCGTGCGTGAGCGTCATGAAACTCACGATCCATACATATTGGAACGATGGTTAGGGTAGGATCCACCCTTCCATCACATGGAGAAGAGGTATGTGTGTTTGACTTTGTTTTCATTTGAAATTTGAATTTGAATTCAGTTATGAAAAGAGATAGGTTGGTTAGAAACTTGTACGCGCCGAGTTATGTGATTTTGATTATAAACTTGGTTCATGAAATGGGTGTGGATTCCTAATTACTAAAATTTGTTTGATTTTGGCCTTCGGCCTCAACTCCTTTCTATATACGTATTATCACGGGCTAAAATATTTTAGATTGAAAAAACCACGCCCCGGTTCATGAGGTTTATGAATTTGAATATGCTCTGCTCTTATGTATATGTACGTGTGAGTGTGTTAGCCCCCTCACTAGTCTTTAGGACTGACCCCTCCTCGTTGCCCTCTTTTTCCCTCTTATTTCTTTGAGTTGCACGTGTAGGTTTCGGTTTGAGCTAGGCGACGGTCTTTCTTTTGAGTTTTTCGGGTCTAGAAGTTGAGTCTTTTGCATACTGTATCTTTACCTTTCCGTTTTGGTATTATGTATAAGTATGAATATGTATATGATGTTGAATTTAAGAATCTGTATGATTTATTTGGCCCGGGGTGGGCATGATTGTATTCTATGGGGTTAATTGGATTACTTGGACATTATATGTATTATTGTTGATCCTGTTGCTTCCGCATATGTTATGTTTTTACTGCGCGCTCTAAATTAGGGTCTAGACCGCCTAGCTTAGCTGTTATTTTGTTTGTCTTCCGTTCACTATAGCTTGATGCGTGTGCGGAGTCTCCATTTCGTTACGCGTGTCGGGTTATAGTACGGGGGATGTAGTGCTCTTCGCTCGGGGTGCTACATCCTAAAGTGGTATTGTAACGCCCCAGTTTTTCATTTTATAATAATGTGACGTAATTGTTTATAAATTGCGCTATTTAATTATTTAGTTATATGATTAATTGTTTATAAATGTTTATATTTGTTTTAAACTATAAACTATTTCTATTCTAATTTAATTCATTTTATTTTACCTTGATACTTAGTGTTTAAATTCTCAATTAGGGTTTTATGTTACCTTAAATATTTCGGTAATTTCGTTAATTAATTTCAACATGTTAATAGCTTGTTTAATTTATTTAATATGGAATTTAAGTTTAGTAATTTATTCATAACTATATGAATTCGTTCATGCGCGTGGGTGTTCTATTTGTGCTTCGTGCATATATGTATTGATATCGAAATGTCGTGAAAATTTAATATGTTGTAAATATGTGTGTTATGAACATGCCTATATGCTCGGTTTATATTTTCGGATTCATTTGACGTGTTTATGAATTTAATTTTGATTGTGGAACCAAATCGGGGGCTAATGAGCAATTAGCGCACCCTTGGTTCCGTGCGTGATATCTTGAGCTCGGGAATTCGGATTCGAATTCCGTCAACTCCGTTGCCTTCGTATCGACGATTCGGAGACAATGGAACAAGCCTCATACCTTTTTGAAATCATTAAGACCTCCGAAATCCAACCGTAACGGACAACTCGTGCAAGAAGAGCTCTTCATGTTGACTAGTCTCCTTGGTGGGACCCTTTTTACTTAACCAAACTTAACCAAAGCTTAACCATGACTTTTGTACCTAGAGTTAACTCTTTCCTATCCCTTTTAGCAGAAAAAAACCGAACCATATCTCCCTCATTGCTGCTGCTTCTGATCGAGAGAGAAAGAGAGAAGAAAGGAGAGGAAAACCCTTGGCCATCCTTTGTGATTTTGAGCTCAAATCACCATTTTTCTTCACCAAATCTTTAAGGTATGAATATTTATGTCTTCTCTACTCTATTATGTTTGATTTCATCTACTTAAATCATGTTTTGGATCAGATTTGATTAGGGTTTGAATTATGAGATTGGTATGAACTTTTAGGGATTGTTGCTCTTGTGACCTATATGTTGGTGTGGCTGAATTTCTTGCTTATATGTGATCATATGAACTTGTTTCTTGGCTTATTTCTTTCCTAACTGATAGTATATGATGTTAGGAGGATTTCATCTCTTTCTCCTTTTATGAAATTATGAGATATGGAGCTCCAAACTTGATGATCAAACTACTTCCCCTGTTTTCGAACTGCTGTGTGAGATTTGGTGTTGTTGCATGATCATATGGCCTCCATTTCGTGTGAAAATGCATGGAGTTGATGTACACTCATTGTTCTATATGTTAGCATTCATGCTTTAAGTATTTGGATCCATTTGAAGCCTCAAAACCGAAGTGCAAGGCCTGTTTTTATGCATGCTCCATGACAGATTTGTTGCTGTTGCCTATGTGTGGTTGTTGGTCACCCTAATGTGCTTTAAATTGTACCATTTTGCATATATATGATGTATATTAGTTGTTTAGTATGTTAGCATGCATTCCCCAAAGTTTCAGATCCAAATTCAACCCCTAAGTACTTGATCAAGGCATGATAGCATCATTAGGTTTCATATGTGCGATTTTGGCGACCCAGTTTTGTTGCATGGATTCGATGATCTTAACGTGTGATTTAGCCTTTGAACTCTAAATGAAAAATATTCATAACATGCCAAATATGTTTCATATTAAGTTTCAGAGTATTTGGATTTCATTTGGTATGTTTTTGGATTGAGTTTGTTTGGGTTCAGTTTTGCCGGAAAATTTCAAAGGGTGATTAAGTTCTGTACCGTGACACCCCCGTGTCTCATTTACTCATAAGAGGGAGACACGGGCGTGTCACACCTTCTGGGCAGCTCTGTACTGAGCCACGCCCGTGGCTCAGTTGGGCAAGGGTTGGTGACACCCCCGTGTCACTTCCCATGCGCAGTCTTCGTTACTTCCTCTTCGGTTTTTGATTTATTTCACCTCCTTAATGACTTTATCTCCTTTTGTGTTAAACTATGAACTTGTTTTGCTTTGTGTTAGGAGTATTGTGGTTCAATTTCGTGGCATTTGGATGAGTTATAGGTATGCTTTTGCTTATTGCCGTTTATGTGTGCTTATATGTCGTTTATGAATCGCATCACTTATTTTCTATATCATATGACTTTTTCTTGTTGTCAAACCTTGGATATATGCTATGTTATGTAATATGAAGTATGTAGTAGCATGTTGGGAGAGTTTGAACATGTTCTATGCTTCTATTTGAGTTCTTGAATAAATTGAATGGAGATATGAATTGAATGATCTATGATTGAACAAGTGAATGAATTGGTTGTGTGATTTTCATGACTTAATATGATCTTTATGTCTTCATATCATGTGTGAGCATTGCCGTGCGTCATATATGGTTCATTTAGAGTCTTGAGTCTCACGAACACGTCTTGTGGTCTTTTGTACAGTTTGTCTCCAGGGTGGAGAGCTTTTGACCGTCAGGCACTTGGTGCTCGATCCTTGTTTCTTCACGGTTAAGGTGAGGGTGGTTTTCGTTGTAGCTACGTATTAAACCCTACGACCCTTATGTGAAAAACTTTGGCCAAAACCTTATGATTATATGTATATAGTTTTCAAATGAAGTTATCGAGTAAATCCTTCTGAATTATGCGTATGAGCGTATAACTTAAAAATGGTTTTGTAATGTGGCTATGCTCCAAACCGTGTGTCTTCATGCTAGCTACGGATTAGGATGACACGGAGAGGTACGTATATAGCATATGCCGATTTACACGGTAAGGTATGATTTCTTATAGTATGTATTGATCGAGTAAACCCTTTCCAAAAGATTTATGAATTATGATATGTATTTATGAATTATGATATGTACTTATGAATTGTTATGTTTTGGCGAGTCACATTTCTGATTTATGACTTCTGATTTAACGGGCCCCGGGACTTAGTATATGTGGCTAACCGAGGAAGCAAGGGCTGACGGGGATCCCATATACTAGTCCCAACCATCTACGGTGATACCGGCCCTCGCTAGGAGGTTTAGCGGGGAATGGGAGCTGAGTGCCTTTGGGGAATTCATGTACCCCCATTGGCCCATGTATAAACCGGTGGCCGGGTCTTGCAAGCCCGTCCACCACCCGGAGGAAGAAGGTTGGTTAGGATTTATGCCTCTTCTTATATATATGTTTTGATAGAATTATGCACCGTACGGGAAGGCAGGGACACGGATTGCCCAAACGCATATATTTATGATATGATTTATGGTCCGCATGTATTATGATATATTGCATGATCGCCTAATCAATATATTATTGATATTTATGTACACGGTCGGAGTTTGGATGGAGATTGTGCACGCTCACTCGCCGAGCCTTATATTTATGTATGATTTGTGAATGTAATGAATTTAATATGAATTAGTCGTAAAGGTCGAGCATTGTTTATCTATTTTCTTGCCCTTTTTGGGAACTAATTTCAAATAAAACCTTGCTCGGGATTTATGACTTGCATGTGCATGTTTTATATATATGTATCGGTCCTGCTCACTCAGTCTTCTAGAGACTGATCCTCTCCCTCCCCAACACTTTAGTGTGCAGGTTTGGCTTGGGAGTTTCGAGCTAGGCGGAGGTCTGGAGTCTTTAAGTGGGTCCAGTTAGGCTAGGAGAGTCTCTGCATTCTCATCTGTATTGGAATTATGTACGATTCATTTCAGTTATATCATGAAATTGGATACCTATGTATTTGTTATGATATTGGCTTTACTGGGTTTTGCTATGATTTAAAAGAGGCCTGAAGAGCCCAAATTTCGTTTATGATTGGTATGTTTGAACTTTGGCTTTTCTGCATTATATTTTGTGGATTGGTAACCGTTGTCTAGCTCCGCCTGGCTTAGGAAGGTTCTTTTGTTTGTCTCCCGTTCGCTATGGTTTGATACGGGTGCGGATTTACTGTTTCGTTACTCGTGTTGAACCATAGTGCGGGGGATGTGGTGCCTCACGTGCGGGGTGCTACATCCTTAAGTGGTATCAGAGCCCGGTTGCAAAACCGGTGTTCTTGAGTCGTGTCGGAGTCAGTTTAAGTCGAGCGGCATAGGGACTATGTGATATTATGTGCATTGCATCGATCTTGATTTTGGAACTTGGTTTCCTTTAAGAATTTCGTTGAATTATTTGTTGTATTTTTTTTGATTCTTGTCTTTCGTATTGAATATGTGTCATGAGCATGCACTAATCGCATGCATCTATTCTTGAAGTAAGTATTATTTATAGGTTATGGAGATAATATCAAACCACGGCCAAGTTCGACGATAAAGAAGATCGATTGCAAACTTTTCTGAGACATGGAAGATGGGCAGGATATTCTGGGAAGAATGTAGAGAATTAGAGATATGAGACTTCCCAAAAGGGAGCTAGAGTCAAGGATGAGGATTCGGAATGGGAAAATTGAATCTAGAGATGCGATGGCAAAGAGACATTTGATGAAATCGGAATGGAAGTTAATCATGGGATTGTTGGGACTCAAAAGACTAAATTATGAGAATTTACTACTTGGAGTGTTTCAACTGGATTCAGCAAGGTCTTTCGACCTAAAGGATGAAGTGAACGAACCTTGAAGATATTTTGATCCCGGATTGGATCGTTTAAGAGGTCTCAATAATTAGGAGAGACTAAGATAAAATGGGTTCGGTAGGAGCTGTGTATCTGGGGTCGACAAGAAGGATCTATGATTAAGCCTAGGGAATTGAAGTCAAGTTTATCGAAGTTAAGACCGGGAAGAGTTGGACTTGGGTACTTTGGATTTCAATCGTGATGGGAAACTCATAAACAATAGTCACGGTAATCTTAAGCGAGGTGTTGAGTGGGAGATGAACTTGTTTTTCCAAAACCAAGTTGAATTGTCATGTTGTGAAGTAAAATGGAAGATATGAAGCAACAAATGGAAATGGTAAAGAAAGACAATCACTCCTTGCAAGGAAACCATACGCTCGAATGTAAGCAGTTGGAGGTGAATTGAACTCACAAGGGATAGGCACGGGATTCTTGATTGAGACGACGATGGGAAGTAAAGGTCAAATTTAGAGAATAGATTGGATGCTAACTCCTTGGAAGTGGAAGATACAAGTTGATTTATAAAGATGCATAGGAATCTCGAAGACCGTGGGAAAGGCAAGGAATAATTACCAAGTCAAAGTAACCGCGGGACTTGGAGTAACAAGGAAAAGCTGTCGAGCTAACTACTTATCCCATTGGTGACAGGTTCCAAAGCATTCATAGCACGTGCATCATATTTTGTATTAATTATTTATTCTCTTGATCTTATGTTATTCGTGCATTTCTAATTGGTTTTGTTGCACTAATGTGTGGTATAATTGCTTGGTGTAAACGTGACACATGCATTGCCATCTTTACCCGACATGCATTTTAGTGTTTACTTGATAGGAAAATCTATCACCTCAATTGTCAAGTATATCCTCGCTCGAACCATATCTGAGTTAAAGGAAAGGAAATAATGGCGTGGCACCTGACAAGAAAGACAATTGGGAAATAAAGAACTTTAGGTAAGGGATAGGTTAGTGGAAAGGACCTCCGAAGGAAAGTCAGATTAGATTCATCTTTGGGGTGTTCGGATCGAATAAGAATGGGGAAGAGAGATTGAGGGAGTTCGATGAAAAAGCAAAATTTTAAGGGGGAGAGTACGACCGAGAGATAAAATGGAGGATGGAAGTAGTGCTCGAATAAATATGTCAATAGCAACAACGGGGATGCAAATTAAGGAGAATCCGGATATCCAAATGGTGGCCATTGGAAATGAATAAGAGGACGGTAATGGTTAAGTTGTTAAGAGAGAAGTGTCAATGCCAAATTCGAGGGAAGATTTTTCGCGATATAAAGAAGAGAGTTATTAAACGATTCTATGCCTGGAATTCCAAATTGGGAGTGATGAAATTATATGGGAGTTTCCGTGACCTCCTAAGATGGAATTAACTAAAGGAAAATTTGATCAATCTATTAGATGAGGTGATGTTGTCGACCAAGATTTATTTAGCAGAAGTATTAAGGGATCCGAGACAACATTATTAAGTTATCGGTTCTATCAAAGGTGATCCGGAAGGAAATCCACGAAGAAACCAAACCGGAGAAGATGATCATTGGAGGATTTACATCGAACTTCAAGAGTCATCAAGAACACTCTATCTTCGATTCAAGAAAAACGGAGCTAGATGCCAAATATAACCTGAAGGGGGGTCAAAAGGGGGTGAATGGATTTGTTAAGATAGAAGCTATAGGTCTAACTTCGAGACAGATGATCTAAGGATATTCGGGGAGGTCAAGCTCGGTTAATTAAAAAGAATTGGAGGGTCGAACGAAGATTGTGGGAAATGGTGAAGACTGGAAATAGTACAAGTCAGAACGGATCCAAGAGTATGATACTTAAAGGATTTAGCAATAACTTCACCGAGGAACCTTGAAGAGATTCAAGACAAGCTGACCACTGAGCTATCTTCAGGATGGATTCTACACTGGATAACGACAACTCTCAATTCTAAACTTTGAAACTTCGGTGAACGGTACTTTAGCATTCATGATACATGCATCCATGCGAATTTAACTTATATAATTTTTTTTATGTTAAGTGTTTTAATCTGTTATTGTGTTAAATTACTGGAGTAATTGGATATCAATGTGGGCGACATTTATTACTTGCTTTGGGTGCCTTACGTGATTCTAAATTTGGTTTTTGCGTGAGTTGCTTGGGAGTATTGGAGACTTCCTTGCTTTATTTTTCGGTTAAGAGACGGGGATTCTCTTATTTTTGTTTGAGAGACGGGGTACTCTCTTTGCTTGCGAGAGACGGGGTTCTCTCATTGTTGTTGGAGAGACGGGGTTCTCTCATTGCTGCTTGAGAGATGGGGGCTCTCTCCTTGTTGTTTGTGAGAGACGGGGAATCTCTCATTGTTTGATTTCAAGCGTGTTTTGAATCCGAGGACGGATTCTTTTTAAGGGGGAGAGATTGTAACGCCCCAGTTTTTCATTTTATAATAATGTGACGTAATTGTTTATAAATTGCGCTATTTAATTATTTAGTTATATGATTAATTGTTTATAAATGTTTATATTTGTTTTAAACTATAAACTATTTCTATTCTAATTTAATTCATTTTATTTTACCTTGATACTTAGTGTTTAAATTCTCAATTAGGGTTTTATGTTACCTTAAATATTTCGGTAATTTCGTTAATTAATTTCAACATGTTAATAGCTTGTTTAATTTATTTAATATGGAATTTAAGTTTAGTAATTTATTCATAACTATATGAATTCGTTCATGCGCGTGGGTGTTCTATTTGTGCTTCGTGCATATATGTATTGATATCGAAATGTCGTGAAAATTTAATATGTTGTAAATATGTGTGTTATGAACATGCCTATATGCTCGGTTTATATTTTCGGATTCATTTGACGTGTTTATGAATTTAATTTTGATTGTGGAACCAAATCGGGGGCTAATGAGCAATTAGCGCACCCTTGGTTCCGTGCGTGATATCTTGAGCTCGGGAATTCGGATTCGAATTCCGTCAACTCCATTGCCTTCGTATCGACGATTCGGAGACAATGGAACAAGCCTCATACCTTTTTGAAATCATTAAGACCTCCAAAATCCAACCGTAACGGACAACTCGTGCAAGAAGAGCTCTTCATGTTGACTAGTCTCCTTGGTGGGACCCTTTTTACTTAACCAAACTTAACCAAAGCTTAACCATGACTTTTGTACCTAGAGTTAACTCTTTCCTCTCCCTTTTAGCAGAAAAAAACCGAACCATATCTCCCTCATTGCTGCTGCTTCTGATCGAGAGAGAAAGAGAGAAGAAAGGAGAGGAAAACCCTTGGCCATCCTTTGTGATTTTGAGCTCAAATCACCATTTTTCTTCACCAAATCTTTAAGGTATGAATATTTATGTCTTATCTACTCTATTATGTTTGATTTCATCTACTTAAATCATGTTTTGGATCAGATTTGATTAGGGTTTGAATTATGAGATTGGTATGAACTTTTAGGGATTGTTGCTCTTGTGACCTATATGTTGGTGTGGCTGAATTTCTTGCTTATATGTGATCATATGAACTTGTTTCTTGGCTTATTTCTTTCCTAACTGATAGTATATGATGTTAGGAGGATTTCATCTCTTGCTCCTTTTATGAAATTATGAGATATGGAGCTCCAAACTTGATGATCAAACTACTTCCCCTGTTTTCGAACTGCTGTGTGAGATTTGGTGTTGTTGCATGATCATATGGCCTCCATTTCGTGTGAAAATGCATGGAGTTGATGTACACTCATTGTTCTATATGTTAGCATTCATGCTTTAAGTATTTGGATCCATTTGAAGCCTCAAAACCGAAGTGCAAGGCCTGTTTTTATGCATGCTCCATGACAGATTTGTTGCTGTTGCCTATGTGTGGTTGTTGGTCACCCTAATGTGCTTTAAATTGTACCATTTTGCATATATATGATGTATATTAGTTGTTTAGTATGTTAGCATGCATTCCCCAAAGTTTCAGATCCAAATTCAACCCCTAAGTACTTGATCAAGGCATGATAGCATCATTAGGTTTCATATGTGCGATTTTGGCGACCCAGTTTTGTTGCATGGATTCGATGATCTTAACGTGTGATTTAGCCTTTGAACTCTAAATGAAAAATGTTCATAACATGCCAAATATGTTGCATATTAAGTTTCACAGTATTTGGATTTCATTTGGTATGTTTTTGGATTGAGTTTGTTTGGGTTCAGTTTTGCCGGAAAATTTCAAAGGGTGATTAAGTTCTGTACCGTGACACCCCCGTGTCTCATTTACTCATAAGAGGGAGACACGGGCGTGTCACACCTTCTGGGCAGCTCTGTACTGAGCCACGCCCGTGGCTCAGTTGGGCAAGGGTTGGTGACACCCCCGTGTCACTTCCCATGCGCAGTCTTCGTTACTTCCTCTTCGGTTTTTGATTTATTTCACCTCCTTAATGACTTTATCTCCTTTTGTGTTAAACTATGAACTTGTTTTGCTTTGTGTTAGGAGTATTGTGGTTCAATTTCGTGGCATTTGGATGAGTTATAGGTATGCTTTTGCTTATTGCCGTTTATGTGTGCTTATATGTCGTTTATGAATCGCATCACTTATTTTCTATATCATATGACTTTTTCTTGTTGTCAAACCTTGGATATATGCTATGTTATGTAATATGAAGTATGTAGTAGCATGTTGGGAGAGTTTGAACATGTTCTATGCTTCTATTTGAGTTCTTGAATAAATTGAATGGAGATATGAATTGAATGATCTATGATTGAACAAGTGAATGAATTGGTTGTGTGATTTTCATGACTTAATATGATCTTTATGTCTTCATATCATGTGTGAGCATTGCCGTGCGTCATATATGGTTCATTTAGAGTCTTGAGTATCACGAACACGTCTTGTGGTCTTTTGTACAGTTTGTCTCCAGGGTGGAGAGCTTTTGACCGTCAGGCACTTGGTGCTCGATCCTTGTTTCTTCACGGTTAAGGTGAGGGTGGTTTTCATTGTAGCTACGTATTAAACCCTACGACCCTTATGTGAAAAACTTTGGCCAAAACCTTATGATTATATGTATATAGTTTTCAAATGAAGTTATCGAGTAAATCCTTCTGAATTATGCGTATGAGCGTATAACTTAAAAATGGTTTTGTAATGAGGCTATGCTCCAAACCGTGTGTCTTCATGCTAGCTACGGATTAGGATGACACGGAGAGGTACGTATATAGCATATGCCGATTTACACGGTAAGGTATGATTTCTTATAGTATGTATTGATCGAGTAAACCCTTTCCAAAAGATTTATGAATTATGATATGTATTTATGAATTATGATATGTACTTATGAATTGTTATGTTTTGGCGAGTCACATTTCTGATTTATGACTTCTGATTTAACGGGCCCCGGGACTTAGTATATGTGGCTAACCGAGGAAGCAAGGGCTGACGGGGATCCCATATACTAGTCCCAACCATCTACGGTGATACCGGCCCTCGCTAGGAGGTTTAGCGGGGAATGGGAGCTGAGTGCCTTTGGGGAATTCATGTACCCCCATTGGCCCATGTATAAACCGGTGGCCGGGTCTTGCAAGCCCGTCCACCACCCGGAGGAAGAAGGTTGGTTAGGATTTATGCGTCTTCTTATATATATGTTTTGATAGAATTATGCACCGTGCGGGAAGGCCGGGACACGGATTGCCCAAACGCATATATTTATGATATGATTTATGGTCCGCATGCATTATGATATATTGCATGATCGCCTAATCAATATATTATTGATATTTATGTACACGGTCGGAGTTTGGATGGAGATTGTGCACGCTCACTCGCCGAGCCTTATATTTATGTATGATTTGTGAATGTAATGAATTTAATATGAATTAGTCGTAAAGGTCGAGCATTGTTTATCTATTTTCTTGCCCTTTTTGGGAACTAATTTCAAATAAAACCTTGCTCGGGATTTATGACTTGCATGTGCATGTTTTATATATATGTATCGCTCCTGCTCACTCAGTCTTCTAGAGACTGACCCTCTCCCTCCCCAACACTTTAGTGTGCAGGTTTGGCTTGGGAGTTTCGAGCTAGGCGGAGGTCTGGAGTCTTTAAGTGGGTCCAGTTAGGCTAGGAGAGTCTCTGCATTCTCATCTGTATTGGAATTATGTACGATTCATTTCAGTTATATCATGAAATTGGATACCTATGTATTTGTTATGATATTGGCTTTACTGGGTTTTGCTATGATTTAAAAGAGGCCTGAAGAGCCCAAATTTCGTTTATGATTGGTATGTTTGAACTCTGGCTTTTCTGCATTATATTTTGTGGATTGGTAACCGTTGTCTAGCTCCGCCTGGCTTAGGAAGGTTCTTTTGTTTGTCTCCCGTTCGCTATGGTTTGATACGGGTGCGGATTTACTGTTTCGTTACTCGTGTTGAACCATAGTGCGGGGGATGTGGTGCCTCACGTGCGGGGTGCTACAGGTATCGGAGCTTTAGGTTGCAAAACATGAGCTTTAGTGTCATGCCCGGTCTGTCTAGGTCGTTTGGCCTGGGATTATGTGTTTGTTTGCATTCATTTTCACCATTTATGTGACTTATATGTTATTATATGTCTTAATTGTGTACATGAACATGCACCAAACACCCGCATGCATCGGTATTTCTTGGAAATTATGTTTTTATTTCAGGATATCGTGCTGATATCAACAAATATCACTAGGAAAAGGGTAAGAGAAACACATGCTTTCCGTCTACAGGAAGTTTTAGAGATTTTGATCTTTCGAAGTGGATTGAAGGTGATTATGTTAAGATTGAGAAAGGGATTTTTCTGATAATATAGTATTGGAAGATTTGTTCGGGGATATTCTAAGAAAAGGTGAAGTATATACTTCCCATTAAAATTCAAGGTCGAGCTTTGAAGTGATTCAAGAAGACGAAATCCAAATTTTGAGAGTCTGGGGAAGAATTTCGTTCGAGAGTTCTACTTTGAGTGTATCCCTCCATGCTAAAAAATAGGAAGATTTGAAGAAATTCTTAGATCTCGAACAAGGATTAGAGAAGATGGATGATCTTATGATGGAGCTTGAGAGATCGAATGCCGATAAAGATTGCTCTAAAGTTTGAATTTATTTACAAGGGCATAGAGATGAATTGAGCAAATTCTTTGAACTCTAAGGATACATACATGATCCGAGAAGATAAGATAGGCGGTTCAAGTAGAGATGGACGAACAACGGATGAAGTCTCACACTTCTTATGTGGGACAAGAGCCCGGTTCGAGTTCTTGTTCGAGCAAGAGATCCGAATTACAAGAAAATCCTCAAGAATTGCAACATATCAACAATACTAAGAATAAGAAGACTCTACTACCAAAGGTGGATTGAATGCTCTTTCACCGAGGCCCGACTCACATGGAAGAGATGGTAGGAAGAAATTAAAGGAACTCTTCAAGTGTGAGAATCAGGTCACAAGATGAGCCAATGTTCGAATAACAAGAATCTGAGGCCTTCGAAAAGCCATGACTTCAAGATCAAGATGATACATTAGAAGGTGAAGGAGTTGACACCGAGCTAAACCTTACCGTATAGTGAAAGTTACACTAATGCATTCATAGCATCTCATTCATGTATAATTTAATCTCGAGGAAACCCGCTTATTTGCTGCTTCATTTCTCTCTTTGTTGTTTCTTAGTGTCACTTGTTGTTGCCTTGTTGTTTCTTTCGTGTGAACTGTCTTCTTGGAGAGAGTTTGGTAAGGTTAAGTGCTCGAGTTGTTTGTGAGTTGTGAGGGCCGAGTTGGTGGACTTGTTGAAGATGCCTTGTTGAGGTACGGAGCTAACTTAGGCGTGGGTTGGTAGTTCGAGCGCCGAGTTGAGTTGTGTGTTGCTTTAGGAGGTCCGTTTTGGGCTCAACGATATTTTCGGGTAATAGATTGAAGGCTAGCCCATTTATATCCTTCACGAAGCAGTTGTTTATTCCGGAATGGTGTGACAAGCTATGTGACTTACCTTTGGGTTTAACCGAGGGATGGAGCTAAGCTTGAGGAGATAAAGATCATAGTAAGATTTTCTTGATGTTTCCTTGAAAGTCGGGACTCTTTACCACTTGATGGGAGCATTGAATTATCGCTGATCTTTATCCCAGAATTTAACCTTGTCAAAGAATCCCTACCGGATAGCTCTTACAGGGTCGTTGGCGTTCCACGCGTAGTTTAATGAGCTCTTAGAAAGTGGTTTCATTTGTTCGAGTACCTCTTCGTGGAGTGCTTTAGTCCTACCTGGGAAGAAGACAGGACTTTCGGGTGAATATCAACTTCTGTGAGCTACACAGGTTAACTGTGGAAGATAATTACCCTTTTACTCACTTCGAAGAGTCGTTTGTTCTTCTTTAGAGCTTCGTGGATCGTGCCAAGTTTAGTTTTGACAAGGGTATGGCCAACTATGCATACGGATAAAAGAACCTAGAATTACCTCAAAGTAAGAAGTCTCTCCTGTTACCAGGGTATATTAGGCTATTCTTTCCATTAAGATTGCCAGACCGTTGATTCGTTTGACAATGAAGACGTACAATTTGAGTGGGAAGAGGTGTTTGAAGAGAGTTGCCTTCGGTACTGACTTTGTCTACCCGAGAGTACTCAAAACTACTATGTTACAATCGAGGAACTAAGAAAGGCTTTAGTTGCATGTGGCTTTCGGAAGAGATAAGTTCACATCTCTAGAAGTGCAAGTTCACAAGTATTATCCCACTCATGGTTCGAGTTTGTTCGAGAACTTGAAGAACTGGTAATGATGTATTGGCATGAGAAAAGATCTTGCAAACCTTGTGTAGCGATGTCTAATGTGCTATCGGTTGAAGATCGAGTATCAAGAATCTGTAATGCCCTGTATTTTCGTACGTACAGGTACGCAATACGTGTGTAATTATTTATGTTTTATATGAATTTAAATTCATTTATATGTTTTCAATTTAATTATGATTTGAATTATTTGTCTAAAATGCATTTGTGCTTTGATATGGATTTGAATATATGCTCGGAATTGTAAAATTATGAATTTCATGAATCTTATGTTAATTTCATAGAATTGCATGATTTATGTTTGTCATGGGCTTAATTGCAACTTATCTGAAAGTTACGAACTTAATTGGAAATAAGCTTTGGGCTAAATTGTCACTTTCCTGAAGTTTGGGGACCTATTTGAATAATATATCACCCTGAACTGTTTTGTCAATATCTTGAGTTCTGGAACTCGAATTTGATATCCGTCTACGGTGTTAGGCTCATTTCGACGATTTAGACCCAATGTAATTAACCTCATGTGTTTTAAAGGTCGTTTGAACCTCCAACGAAGCAAATTTTAGCCAGCATGATCCTTATAGTTTAACCCTATCCATTTTAATCACTCTTCAACCGGTTCGACCCCGTTTCTTGACCCATTTTCCACCCTTAAGATCTTAATTCCTTTTTCCTTTTCCTTTCTAACACATCCATCAGCAGCAGCCAAGAGAGGAAAGGAAGAAGCCAAGAAACCCTCACCTTGAATCTTCAAACTTTGAGCTCAAGAATAACCATACCCAATCTCCTTCCAATGTAAAGATTGATTTGTTTTCTCCATAGAAAACATGATATGACTTAGGGATTCATGGGGTTTGAAGAAGAGCATGAATAGTATAATTGAGCATGATTCTTGTTTCATGATCATATATGGTTTACCTTGAGTTTTATTACATGAAATATGATTCTTATACCTTCCTTATCACTTCTACAAGCATGGATTAAGTATTAGGTGATTTATCTCTAAGTTACCATAAGACGAGCTTTAAGCTCCATGCATGAAAACTTAAAGCTTTAGTGGAGAATTTCAACTTATATATATGAATTCTTGATTAGAAGGTTGAAGTGCATATTTTTCCTAAATTTTGTGATGAGTTTCATGCTTTTTCCATGTCAAGATAGTATTTGGGGTGTTGCTGGTTCGAAAACAGGGGAAACAAGTGTGTTTTTGTGTATGTTGCAGCTGAAAATTCTTGAAGATGATGGTGGCTGGTGCAACACAGGGGTGTGTCGGCCTTAACATATGAAATGTGACATGCCTGTATCACCAGCCATTTCATGAAGGAAAACCTTCTGTACCTAGACATGGGTGTGTCTCAGTTACAACTACATTGGTGACACCCTCGTGCCAGAATAGGGGATGAGGCTACTGTAGCACCCCTCACGTGAGGCACCGCATCCCCCGCACTAAGGCTCAACACGAGTAACGAAATAGTAAATCCGCACCCGTATCAAACCCTAGCGAACGGGAGACAAACATAAAAACTTTCCTAAGCCAGGCGGAACTAGACCCTGCAACGAAAACCAATCCACACCATATAATGCAGAAAAGCCAAAATTCAATCATACCAATTATAAACGGAATTTGGGCTCTTCAGGCCTCTTTTAAACTCATAAATACAGTCCAACAAACAATTTCAATAACAATTACATAATTATCCAAGTGCCAAGATACTGCAGAATTGAAACAAACATAAATTCAATACAAGAGTGAGTGCAGAGACTCCCCTAACTTAACTCGACCCAACTAAAGACTCCCAACACCTCCGCCTAGCTCGAAATTCCACAATCAAACCTGCATACTAAAAAGATTGGAGAGGGAGAGGGTCAGTCTCTAGAAGACTGAGTGAGCAGGAGCGATATATATATATAAAACATGCACATGCAAGTCATAAATACCGAGCAAGGTTTTATTTGAATTTAATTCCCAAAAAGGGCAAGAAAATAGATAAACAATGCTCGACTTTTACGACTACTTCATATTAAATTCATTTCATTCATAAATCATACATAAATATAAGGCTCGGCGAGTGAGCGTGCACAACCTCCATCCAAACTCCGACCGTGTACGACAATTATCAATAATATATTGATTAGGCGATCATGCAAGATATCATAATACAGGCAGATCATAAATCATGTCATATCCTAAATATATTTGTTTGGGCAATCCGATTCCCGGCCTTCCCGCACAGTGCCTATCAATCAATAATCAATCAGCCAATCAATCATTTCAATTATAAATAAGTTCCAACCTTCTTCCTCCGGGTTGGTGGTGGGTTTGCAAGGCCCGACCACCCTGTCTTTGACCAAAAGGGGTTACATGACTCCCCAGATGGCACTCAGCTCCCTTTCCCCGCCAATCTCCTGACGAGGTCCAGTACCGCTGTTTAATAGTGGGACTAGTATATGGGATCCCCGTCAGCCCTTGCTTCCTCGGTTAGCCACATATACTAAGTCCCGGGGCCCGTTCTGTAATAAGTAATAAATGTGTCTCGCCAAAACATATCAATACATACATATGATACATACTATAAGAAATCATACCTTACCGTGTAACTCGGCATATGCTATATACGTACCTCTCCGTGTCATCCTAATCCATAGCTAGCATGAAGACACACGGTTTGGAGCATAGCCTCATTACAAAACCATTTTTAAGCTTATATATGCTCGTACGTATAATTCAGAAGAATTTACTCGATAACTCATTTGAAAACCATATATATATAATCATAAGGTTTTGGCCAAAGCTTTTCACATAAGGGTTGTAGGGTTTGTTACATAGCTAAAACAAAAACCACCCTCACCTTAACCGTGAAGAAACAAGGATCGAGCATCAAGTGCCTGACGATCAAAAGCTCTCCACCCTGGAGACAAACTGTACAAAAGACCACAAGACGTGTTCGTGAGACTCAAGACTCTATATGAACCACATATGACGCACGTCAATGCTCAAACATGATATGAAGGCATAAAGATCATATTAAGTCATGAAAATCATATAACCAATTTATTCACTTGTTCAATCATAAATCATTCAATTCATACTTCCAATCCAATAATTCAAGAATCCAAATAAGGGCACAGAACATGTTCAAGCTCTTCCATAATGTTACCATATACTTCATATTACATAACATAGCATATATCCAAGGTTTGACAACAAGAAGAAGTCATATGATACAGAAATAAGTGATGCGATTCATAAACGACATATAAACACACATAAACGGCAATAGGCAAAATCATACCTATAACTCATCCAAATGCCACGAAATTGAATCACAATACTCCTAACACATAGCAAAACAAGTTCATAGTTTAACACAAAAGGAGATAAAGTCATTAAGGAGGTGAAACAGATCAAAACCCGAAGAGGAAGTAACGAAGACTGCGCATGGGAAGCGACACGGGGGTGTCACCAACCCTTGCCCAACTGAGCCACGGGTGTGGCTCAGTACAGAGCTTTCCAGAGGGTGTGACACGCCCGTGTCTCCCTCTTATGGGTAAATGAGACACGGGGGTGTCACGGTACAGAACTTAATCACACTTGAAATTTTTCCGGCAAAACTGATCCCTTACAAACTCAATCCAAAAACATACCAAATGAACTCCAAATGCTCTGAAATTTAATATGCAACATATTTGGCATGTTATGAACATTTTTCATTTAGAGTTCAAAGGCTAAATCACACGTTAAGATCATCGAATCCATGCAACAAAACTGGGTCGCCAAAATCGCACATATGAGCCCTAATGACTCTATCATGCCTTGATCAAGTACTTAGAGGTTGAGTTTGGATCTGAAACTTTGGGGAATGCATGCTAACATACTAAACAACTAATATACATCATATATATGCAAAATGGTACCATTTAAAGCACATTAGGATGACCAACAACCACACATAGGCAACAGCAACAAATCTGTCATGGTGCATGCATAGAAACAGGCCATGTATTTCGGTTTTGAGGCTTCAAATGGAACCAAATACTTAAAGCATGAATGCTAACATATAGAACAATGAGTGTACATCAATTCCATGCATTTTCACACGAAATGGAGACCATTTGATCAAGCATCAACACAAGATTTCACACAGCAGTTCGAAAACAGGGGAAGTAATTTGATCATCAAGTTTGGAGCTCCATATCTCATAATTTCATAAAAGGAGCAAGAGATGAAATCCTCCTAACACCATATACTATCAGTTGGGAAAGAAATGGGTCAAGAAGCAAGTTCATATGATCACATATAAACAAGAAAATCAGCTACACAAGCAAACAAGGTCATAAGAGCAAATTCTCCCAAAAACCCTATTCATGCTCTTAGCCCAAACCCTAACCAAATCTGATCCAAAACATGATTTAAGTAGATGAAATCAAACATAATTGAATAGAGAAGACATAAATATTCATACCTTGAAGTTTTGGTGAAGAAAAATGGTGATTTGAGCTCAAAATCACAAAGGATGGCCAAGATTTTCTTCCTTTCTCCTCTTCTCCCTTCTCTCGATCAGTTGCAGCTGGAAATGAAGGTATATGGTTCGGTTTTCAGAGCTAAAGAGGAGAGAAAGGCTTAACTCAAGGTAGGTAAGTCATGGTTAATCTTTGGTTAAGTTTGGTTAAGTAAAAAGGGTCCCACCAAGGAGACTAGTCAACATGAAGAGCTCTTCTTGCACGAGTTGTCCGTTACGGTTGGATTTCGGAGGTCTTAATGATTTCAAAAAGGTATGAGGCTGGTTCCATTGTCTCCGAATCGTCGATACGAAGGCAACGGAGTTGACGGAATTCGAATCCGAATTCTCGAGCTCAAGATATCACGCACGGAACCAAGGGTGCGCTAATTGCTCGTTAGCCCCCGATTTGGTTCCACAATCAAAATTAAATTCATAAACACGTCAATTGAATCCGAAAACATAAACCGAGCACATAGGCACGTTCATAACACACATATATACGACATACTAAATTTCCACACCAATCCGATATCATTACATATATAAACGAAGCATAATTAGAACACTCATGCGCATGAACGAATTTATATTGTTATAAATAATTTACTAAACCTAAATTCCACATTAATTAAATTAAAACCAACTAATAACATGTTGTAATTAATTAAAGAAATTACCGTAACAGTTAAGGTAACGTGAAACCTCAATTAAGAAATTAAACACAAAATATCAAAGTAGAGTAAAATGAAATAATTTAAAATAACCATAGTTTCTAGTTTAAATCAAATATAATCATTTATTAACAATTAATCATATAAATAAATAATTAAATTGCGCAATTTATAAACAAATACGTCATATTATTAAAACTGAAAAACTGGGGCGTTACAATCTCTCCCCCTTAAAAAGAATCCGTCCTCGGATTCAAACACGCTTGAAATCAAACAATGAGAGATTCCCCGTCTCTCACAAACAACAAGGAGAGAGCCCCGTCTCTCGAGCAGCAACGAGAGAACCCCGTCTCTCCAACAACAATGAGAGAACCCCGTCTCTCGCAAGCAAAGAGAGTACCCCGACTCTCGAACAAAAATAAGAGAATCCCCGTCTCTTAACCGAAAATAAAGCAAGGAAGTCTCCAATACTCCCATGCAACTCACGCAAACCAAATTTAAATCACGTAAGGCACCCAAAGTAAGTAACAAATATCTCCCATATTGATTTCCAATTATTCCAAGTAATTTAACACATTACACATCAAAGCACCTAACATAAGAATTATAAAAGTTAAATTTGCATGAATGCATGTATCATGAATGCTATAAGTACCGTTCACCGTAGTTGCAAAATTTCAAAGTGTGAATTGTCATTGTCCAAGATGTGATCTGTCCTGAATGTAACTCAGTGTCCAGCTTATCTTGGACCTCTTCAGGGTTCCCCGGTGAAGCTATTGATCAATCCTTTTTAAGGACCATACTCTTAAACCCCCTTTTGACTTGTACTATTTCCAATCTTCACCATTTCCCACAATCTTCGTTCGACCATCCAATTCTTTTTAATTAACCGAGCTTGACCTCCCCGAATATCCTTAGACCATCTGTCTCAATGTTAGATCCATAGCTACTATCTTACTCATATCAGAGTTTAAAATATCCTCAAGAATGACTACCCCTGACCACCTTGACGATTCAATCCCTACCTAGAGGTATTCGTCATTAGGATCTACCTTAACATGAATCCTCTTCCCATCTTCCGCGCAAATTATCCATTCATTCCCTTTTACCCCCTTAAGGTTACATTCGGCATCAGGCTCCACATTTCTTGTATTGAAGATAGAATGTTCTTGATGATTCTTGTTGTTTGATGTAAATCCTCTAATGGTCACCTTTTCCCGGTTTGGCTTCTTCTTAGATTTCCTTCCAAAGTATCGTGGGACTAACCGAGAACTTGATAATAGTGTCATTATTGAACCCCTTCTTTGTACCCTATTAGATTACTCGTGATCGCCATCATTCCATCATATGCCAACTTGATTCGACACTCTCTCTTGTCAATTCTGACTTAGGAGTTTCCAGACGCTCCCTTATAATTCTGTTATCTCCAGATCCATGTTCCACACATAGGAACATTCTTCAAACCATTTCCTTCATTCCTAATGATGGACTTCAACCCGAATTTAATAACTTAGTTCTCCTCTTAACACTTAACCATTCACGCCACCTTAGTTATCTCCGATCATCACTAAGAGGACTTCCAGGTCTTTCTAAATTTGTAATTTCGTCATTCCCACTAAAACATTTCTTCGAGCACCTTTTCAATCGTCCAATTTGTTCTTCGGTTGTGCTCTCCCCCTTAAATTTCTGTTGTCCCGGGTTGAACTCCATTGATTCTTCTTTTATCGAAATCCTCGATGAGAAAATCCCATTTCTCTTCCTCATAACTCAGATGCAGCTTGATTGAACTGATACTTGATAGTTGAGACGAAAGGACTTCCTATCGAGTAAACACTAAAATGCATGTTGGGTAAAGATGGCAATGCATGTGTCACGTTTACACCAAACAATTATACCACACATTAGCGCAACAAAACCAATTAGAAATGCACGAATAACATAAGATCAAGAGAATAAATAATTAATGCAAAATATGATGCACGTGCTATGAATGCTTTGGAACCTGTCACCAATGAGGTAAGTAGTTAGCTCGACAGCTTTTCCTTGTTACTCCAAGTCCCGCGGTTACTTTGACTTGGTAATTATTCCTTGCCTTTCCCACGGTCTTCGAGATTCCCATGCATCTTTATAAATCAACTTGTATCTTCCACTTCCACGGAGTTAACATCCAATTTATTCTCCAAATTCGACCTTTACTTCTAATCGTCGTCTCAATCAAGAAACCCGCACTTACCCTTTAGAAAGTTCAATTCACCTCCAACTGCTTACATTTGAGCGCATGATTTCCTTTCAAGGAGTGATTGCCTTTCTTTACCATTTCCATTTGTTGCTTCATATCTTCCATTTTACTTCACAACATGGCAATTCAGCTTGGGTTTTGGAAGAACAAGCTCATCTCCCACTCAACACCTTGCTTAAGATTACCGTGACTATTGATTATGGGTTTCCCATCACGATCAAAATCCAGAGCACCCAAGTTCAATTCTTCCCGATCTTAACTTCGACAGACTTAATTTCAATTCAATAGGCTTAATCAGAAATCCTTCTTGTCGACCCCAGGTACACAGCTCCTACCGGGCCCATTTTATCTGAGTCTCTACTAACTATTGAGACCTCTTCAACGATCTCATCCGGGATCAAAATATCTTCAAGACTCGTTCACTTCATTCCTTAGGTTGACAGATCTTGCTGAATCCAATTAAAACACTCCAAGTAGCAGACTCTCATAATTTAGTCTTCTGAGTCCCAACAACCCCATGATTATCTCCTATTCCGATTTCATCAAATGTCTCTCTGCCATCGCATCTCTAGATTCAATCTTCCCATCCCGAATCCTCATCCTTGACTCTAGCTCCATTTGGGAAGTCTCACATCTCTAATTCTCTACATTCTTCCCAGAGTATCCTGCTCATCTTCCATGTCTCAGAGAGTTTGCAATCGATCTTCTTTGTCGTAGAACTTGACCAGGGTTTGATAGTATCTTTATAACCTATAAATCACAGCTTACTTCAAGAATAGATGCATGCGATTAGTGCATGCTCATGACACATATTCGATACGAAAGACAAGAATCCGTATAAGATGCAACAAGTGATTCAACAAAATTCTTAAGAGAAGCCAAATTCCATATTCAAGATCGATGCAAAGCACATCATATCACATAGTCCCTATGCCGTTCGACTTAGACTGACTCCGACACGACTCAAGAACACCGGTTTTGCAACCGGGCTCTGATACCACTTAAGGATGTAGCACCCCTCACGTGAGGCATCGCATCCCCCGCACTAAGGCTCAACACGAGTAACGAAATAGTAAATCCGCACCCGTATCAAACCCTAGCGAACGGGAGACAAACATAAAAACTTTCCTAAGCCAGGCGGAACTAGACCCTGCAACGAAAACTAATCCACACCATATAATGCAGAAAAGCCAAAATTCAATCATACCAATTATAAACGGAATTTGGGCTCTTCAGGCCTCTTTTAAACTCATAAATACAGTCCAACAAACAATTTCAATAACAATTACATAATTATCCAAGTGCCAAGATACTGCAGAATTGAAACAAACATAAATTCAATACAAAAGTGAGTGCAGAGACTCCCCTAACTTAACTCGACCCAACTAAAGACTCCCAACACCTCCGCCTAGCTCGAAATTCCACAATCAAACCTGCATACTAAAAAGATTGGAGAGGGAGAGGGTCAGTCTCTAGAAGACTGAGTGAGCAGGAGCGATATATATATATAAAACATGCACATGCAAGTCATAAATACCGAGCAAGGTTTTATTTGAATTTAATTCCCAAAAAGGGCAAGAAAATAGATAAACAATGCTCGACTTTTACGACTACTTCATATTAAATTCATTTCATTCATAAATCATACATAAATATAAGGCTCGGCGAGTGAGCGTGCACAACCTCCATCCAAACTCCGACCGTGTACGACAATTATCAATAATATATTGATTAGGCGATCATGCAAGATATCATAATACAGGCAGATCATAAATCATGTCATATCCTAAATATATTTGTTTGGGCAATCCGATTCCCGGCCTTCCCGCACAGTGCCTATCAATCAATAATCAATCAGCCAATCAATCATTTCAATTATAAATAAGTTCCAACCTTCTTCCTCCGGGTTGGTGGTGGGTTTGCAAGGCCCGACCACCCTGTCTTTGACCAAAAGGGGTTACATGACTCCCCAGATGGCACTCAGCTCCCTTTCCCCGCCAATCTCCTGACGAGGTCCAGTACCGCTGTTTAATAGTGGGACTAGTATATGGGATCCCCGTCAGCCCTTGCTTCCTCGGTTAGCCACATATACTAAGTCCCGGGGCCCGTTCTGTAATAAGTAATAAATGTGTCTCGCCAAAACATATCAATACATACATATGATACATACTATAAGAAATCATACCTTACCGTGTAACTCGGCATATGCTATATACGTACCTCTCCGTGTCATCCTAATCCATAGCTAGCATGAAGACACACGGTTTGGAGCATAGCCTCATTACAAAACCATTTTTAAGCTTATATATGCTCGTACGTATAATTCAGAAGAATTTACTCGATAACTCATTTGAAAACCATATATATATAATCATAAGGTTTTGGCCAAAGCTTTTCACATAAGGGTTGTAGGGTTTGTTACATAGCTAAAACAAAAACCACCCTCACCTTAACCGTGAAGAAACAAGGATCGAGCATCAAGTGCCTGACGATCAAAAGCTCTCCACCCTGGAGACAAACTGTACAAAAGACCACAAGACGTGTTCGTGAGACTCAAGACTCTATATGAACCACATATGACGCACGGCAATGCTCAAACATGATATGAAGGCATAAAGATCATATTAAGTCATGAAAATCATATAACCAATTTATTCACTTGTTCAATCATAAATCATTCAATTCATACTTCCAATCCAATAATTCAAGAATCCAAATAAGGGCACAGAACATGTTCAAGCTCTTCCATAATGTTACCATATACTTCATATTACATAACATAGCATATATCCAAGGTTTGACAACAAGAAGAAGTCATATGATACAGAAATAAGTGATGCGATTCATAAACGACATATAAACACACATAAACGGCAATAGGCAAAATCATACCTATAACTCATCCAAATGCCACGAAATTGAATCACAATACTCCTAACACATAGCAAAACAAGTTCATAGTTTAACACAAAAGGAGATAAAGTCATTAAGGAGGTGAAACAGATCAAAACCCGAAGAGGAAGTAACGAAGACTGCGCATGGGAAGCGACACGGGGGTGTCACCAACCCTTGCCCAACTGAGCCACGGGCGTGGCTCAGTACAGAGCTTCCCAGAGGGTGTGACACGCCCGTGTCTCCCTCTTATGGGTAAATGAGACACGGGGGTGTCACGGTACAGAACTTAATCACACTTGAAATTTTTCCGGCAAAACTGATCCCTTACAAACTCAATCCAAAAACATACCAAATGAACTCCAAATGCTCTGAAATTTAATATGCAACATATTTGGCATGTTATGAACATTTTTCATTTAGAGTTCAAAGGCTAAATCACACGTTAAGATCATCGAATCCATGCAACAAAACTGGGTCGCCAAAATCGCACATATGAGCCCTAATGACTCTATCATGCCTTGATCAAGTACTTAGAGGTTGAGTTTGGATCTGAAACTTTGGGGAATGCATGCTAACATACTAAACAACTAATATACATCATATATATGCAAAATGCTACCATTTAAAGCACATTAGGATGACCAACAACCACACATAGGCAACAGCAACAAATCTGTCATGGTGCATGCATAGAAACAGGCCATGTATTTCGGTTTTGAGGCTTCAAATGGAACCAAATACTTAAAGCATGAATGCTAACATATAGAACAATGAGTGTAAATAAACATGCATTTTCACACGAAATGGAGACCATTTGATCAAGCATCAACACAAGATTTCACACAGCAGTTCGAAAACAGGGGAAGTAATTTGATCATCAAGTTTGGAGCTCCATATCTCATAATTTCATAAAAGGAGCAAGAGATGAAATCCTCCTAACACCATATACTATCAGTTGGGAAAGAAATGGGTCAAGAAGCAAGTTCATATGATCACATATAAACAAGAAAATCAGCTACACAAGCAAACAAGGTCATAAGAGCAAATTCTCCCAAAAACCCTATTCATGCTCTTAGCCCAAACCCTAACCAAATCTGATCCAAAACATGATTTAAGTAGATGAAATCAAACATAATTGAATAGAGAAGACATAAATATTCATACCTTGAAGTTTTGGTGAAGAAAAATGGTGATTTGAGCTCAAAATCACAAAGGATGGCCAAGATTTTCTTCCTTTCTCCTCTTCTCCCTTCTCTCGATCAGTTGCAGCTGGAAATGAAGGTATATGGTTCGGTTTTCAGAGCTAAAGAGGAGAGAAAGGCTTAACTCAAGGTAGGTAAGTCATGGTTAATCTTTGGTTAAGTTTGGTTAAGTAAAAAGGGTCCCACCAAGGAGACTAGTCAACATGAAGAGCTCTTCTTGCACGAGTTGTCCGTTACGGTTGGATTTCGGAGGTCTTAATGATTTCAAAAAGGTATGAGGCTGGTTCCATTGTCTCCAAATCGTCGATACGAAGGCAACGGAGTTGACGGAATTCGAATCCGAATTCTCGAGCTCAAGATATCACGCACGGAACCAAGGGTGCGCTAATTGCTCGTTAGCCCCCGATTTGGTTCCACAATCAAAATTAAATTCATAAACACGTCAATTGAATCCGAAAACATAAACCGAGCACATAGGCACGTTCATAACACACATATATACGACATACTAAATTTCCACACCAATCCGATATCATTACATATATAAACGAAGCACAATTAGAACACTCATGCGCATGAACGAATTTATATTGTTATAAATAATTTACTAAACCTAAATTCCACATTAATTAAATTAAAACCAACTAATAACATGTTGTAATTAATTAAAGAAATTACCGTAACAGTTAAGGTAACGTGAAACCTCAATTAAGAAATTAAACACAAAATATCAAAGTAGAGTAAAATGAAATAATTTAAAATAACCATAGTTTCTAGTTTAAATCAAATATAATCATTTATTAACAATTAATCATATAAATAAATAATTAAATTGCGCAATTTATAAACAAATACATCATATTATTAAAACTGAAAAACTGGGGCGTTACAGCTACTGCCTCGGGTCATGCCCGTGTCCCCATTTCACTGCGAGGGAGACACGGCTTGAATGTATGAGACTTGTTTTATGTATTGAATTGCATGCTTATTTTCCATATTTTATGAGATTCATTTATGAAGTATTAAATGTTATATGAATCCATAAGCTATGATATGAAATTGATTCTTGGATTATATGATATGAATACGTGAAGCTCAATTATGAATCAACGTATGAACCGAATCGTAAATGGAATGAACGAATTAATACAAATTCTTCGTGTATTGGATGAATTATATGTATTTCCGTGACATTAATGTTCACATGAACATCTTTATCACACATTGTTATTTCTTGTGCATGTCATGATATGTTAATGCATTGTCGTACGTCATATATGGTTCATTTAGAGTCTTGAGTCTCACGAATGTACCGTATTGTCTTTTTCTACAGTTTTCTCCAGTACGGAGACGTGTCGGGTTCATAGGCTATCCTCAATCTTTTGTTCTTCTTGGTCTTGTTCATTAAGGTGTAGCCAGGTGGGTTTCTCTTCTATTAGTTAAGAAAATGACCCGATATCCCCTAACATGCAAGATTTCGTCCATAAGTATATCTATATCTATATCAAGTTTTCAAAGAACCAATGTTCCAACGTAAAGCCTTTATTTATGAATCCCTACCAAACGTTTCGGCGAAAATTGATTGATCACAATGGGGGGCCTGGGACTATATGAACGTGGCTATCCGGGGAAGCTTGGCTTGACTGTGATCCTCGTGCACTAGTTCCACCAAAACTACGGCGATACCAGCCCTCTCTAGGAGATTAGAGAGGAATAGGGAACCGGGCCTTTGGGGACTCATTGTAGAACCCACGATGATAGGCACCAGATCCCCGACACCATAAGTCTAGTCTGCGTATGAAATGGATAATACATACATGAACCGGACTCATAGTGAACGGGTGACAGTTAAAAACGATCTTGGCTAGGTGGAATCTAACCCTGTACCAATTAATCACAATACCAAAATGCGGTGCAGAAGCAATATTCAAACATGAATACCAATAATGGCTACAAGCCCCAATTCATATCATAACATAAACATAAATTAAATCTAACATGCAACCTAACAACGGGTTCAACTAAGCATGCAACCTATCCAGAGTCAAATCCAATAATGTCTAAATTGGCACACAGACCCAAATACATAAGAAGATTCAACTTAATTCATAACAATGTGAAATGTGACTCAAGTGTACAAGTGAGACTCGATTAATACCAAGACACGACTCCCGCCTAGCGAAACCTGGAAGAAACTGGAAAAGTGGGAAAGAGGGATCAGTCCCTAGAAGACTAAGTGAGCAGGAGTTGTATATATATATATAAAAACATGCACATACAAGTCATAAATCCCGAGCAAGGTTTTATTTGAAATTTATTCTGTAACGCCCCGACGAGGGCATCCACGCCTATCCCGCACAACGGGCCTAGCTTGTGTTAGGAATAGTGCCCTTAAAGCCGACTGTATATCCGCTTTAGGACTTTCCCTTTGTGAATCACAGACAATCTTTGAATAATAAACGAACTTTGGCAACACTTCTTTATATGGTCTTATTTGATTGTATGATTACTTTAACTGCGCATGTATAAGAACTCTCCTAATCAGTATGACTTTTAGGACTCAACCATTTAGGTGAAATGGTTCATGGAACTAGCCCTATATCACATAAGTCATGATTAGAAATCACTCCAAGCTGATGAGTCCTAAAGACAGTGGAAGTGTCGACTTGACTCATTCGAGGCTTGCTCGTGTGATCACGCCCTTGAGAAGTACCACCTTGTTTCATGGGGTGCAAAGTGTATTGCTGATACGTGCGTGATACATGGGGGTGCTTGCTTATTCTAAGTAAGTACACTGAGGTGTCCCGTGTGAGATGATTCCTAGATTGGAAAGGATGTTTCTATTTCTAGAAATAGAAACTTCTAGATACGGAAATAACTCACGAGTCATTGATGTGATTAAGTGATCCTTAGACTTGAGGTTCTATTGATACTTTATGGGCTAACTCTGTAGTCTTAGGTGGAAACTTTAAAGAGTGTCTGTAACGCCCCAGCTTTCGGCATTTCAGGTATGAACGACACGTGTGCGTTTGAGAGTTGTAATTTAATTATTAATTGATCATTTAAATTATTTTTCCTATCATGACATTATTTTTATAAAATTATACTCTTGTTATTTTATTGAAAATTCATATTATATCTTATTTTTCGAATTTATTGAATGTGATTGCAATGTGAAATATTTTCTCGAATGTGGTTTATTTCCTTTATGTCCTTAATTGTTCATTTGCATGAATGTGAGACCTAAGTGAATTGGACCTAATTGATCATTTAATATTAGAATTGGACTCGATTGCATAACTTATTAAACGAAGGGATTTAATTGCAAAATTGGCCATTTCTCTTCTCTCCTTCATAGCATTTCACGTACCTTGCCTTCATTCTTCATACAAAATATCATCCTTGCTCCATTGCTTCCCTTGCTCAACCGAACCAAAACCCTTATTGGCTAAGTGAAGATTTCATCTTGCAAGCATCAATTTGTGTGGGATTTGTGATATTTGGAGCATCATCAACATCATTTCATCATCTCTTCTTCCATTTCTTTCTCTTGAGGTAAATATGGTGATTGAATGATTTTATTGAAAATATGGTTTAACTAGGGCTTTGTTGTGCATTCAATGAATGGTGTATTGGTTGTTGGGAAATTTATTGTGGTCATTAAGCATGAGTTTGATGCATTTATATTGAGTTTTATGAGCTTGGAGCATGAATGAACATATGGGTTTCAAATGATGAATTATTGATGATCTAACATGGAGTCAAGTGTTTTTATGAATTGTTATTGATCAAAATGTATGTTAGCATATTTATTGCATCTTATATTCACCATTAAACTTGGCTTGAAGCCATTTTTGAGGGATTGTTGTTGCTTTGCCATGGCTGCTCTGTTTCTGCTCTGCATTCTTTTGCTCACGTATTCTGGGAACGGCCATTCCCAGCCCCAGTTCAAAACTGGAACGGTCGTTCCCATGATACTGAGACTCAGGCCAGCGAGACTGGGAACGGCCGTTCCCACTTTGGCCTGTGAGCCGGAACGGCCCTTCCCAGCCGAATGCGTTTTATATTTGAAAAGCGCTGGCGCGCGTTTTCTGAGCCATGGGAACGGCCCTTCCCATTTTCAAGGGAAGGCCGGAACGGCCGTTCCCATAGTCCAGAAAGTGCGAAAATTCACTGCATAAAATTAAAATTTTCGCACCCCGTTCGGACGGCTTCTTTGACCCCTAATTGCTTTTATATGATTGATTACATGTTGAAACCAAATATTTTCATGGTACATTGCATTTTTCTCGTCGCTTCGTCACATTTTGCCGTTCGTCCTATTTGCTACATATTGAGTCGTGTTTCACGGACAATTGTCTTTCTTGCACAGACCAGCTTCCTGGTGACGAGGAGCAGGCCCCGTGAGCTGTTTCCTTGGATTATTTTGGGTCGTTCAGGTGAGGTTTAATTTTAGATACATAGGACCCGTACAACCCTATGTGATATTTTAAGCCAAAAACCTATAATTATACTTATAGTTTTCAAATGAGAGTGGTTTTCAAATGTTTTATCGAACTATTGAAAAGAATTGATTGATTGATTGATTGATTGGGCGAGTATTGTATTGCACTGTGGGCCCGAGGGTAGTGATTCGAGCCAACCGGGAAAGCATGGGCTGACGGGTAACTCGATAGCTATCCTCACCAAATTGGGATGACCCCTGAACCCCCTAGGAGATTAGGGTGGGAAAGGAGTTCCGGGCTTAGGGATTCATGTACCCTCTGCCCAGATTGATTGGATGGTGGGGCCTTGCAATCCCACCATCACCCGGAGGAAGAAGGGTTATTGAAACTGCTAATTGTGCACATTAATGAATTGCTTGATCACCTAATCACCTAATAATTGATTGATTGATTGTACACAGTCGGTGTAAGGTTGGAGAATTGCCCCACTCGCCGGGCCACTATTGATTGAATTGAAATTGATTGAATTGAAATTGGAATAGTTGTAATCTCGGGCGATAGTATCTCTTTTAACTCTCAAATTGTATTGTTTTCCTAAATTATTACCCGAGGTTATAGCTTGCATGTATGTGCGCTTATATTTATTTATACCCCTCGCTCAGTCTGTGTTGGATTGACACCTCAACTTTTCAGTGTTTTGCAGGGCGTGCTAGGCGGGAATTTAGAGTCAGTTGGTCTTTAAATTTGGGTCTAGCACACTTCATTCCCACATTTTGATTGTATAGAGGTTTGGGATATTTTGTATCGCCCTATTGTCTATGTTGTTGACGGGTGACATTGTATTGATAGTGTAAACGTTGGTATCTATACGTAAATAAATAAATATGGTACCTATACGTATCTATTGAATGTTATTGCTTCCGCTTTTAAATACTCTGTATTGCATGTTGGTTGGTTTTAAATTGAGGGTACCCGCCTAGCCTTGAGTCATTTTATTGTCTCCCGTTCGCTACAGCTTCGATTCATGTATGGATTGTCCGTTTCATATGTGGATTGGGGTTATAGTGCGGGGGATGTGGTGCCTGGCGTTCCGGGTGCTACATCCTACGGTGGTATCAGAGCCCGGTTGCAAAACCGGGTCTCTAGTGTCGTGTCTTGTGAGTCTAGGTCGCACGGCATAGGAACTAATTGTCAATTTGAGAGTCTTGCATTGTTAATTGATACTTGAACCTACTTGACTTACTTGAAATTGGTGGATTGTTGGAATTTTGAATTTATGTGCAATTTATGAATTATTTGCACACATTGGCATTGACTAATCGAACATGCATAATAGTGACTTGATTTCAGGATGGCTCGCGATAGACATCACCGTGATCGATCCCCTAGACCTCGACATCATCGATATCATCGCAGGGAGAGATCACCACCTCCTCCTCCACCTCCTCAGGCTCAGCCACAGGATTTTATGAATGCAGTGGTGGGTCTTATTGATCAGAGAGTCCGGGATCATGTTCCTCCAGCACCACCAGTGCCACCACCACAGCCAGGGGCACAGATTTCAGCTGTCTTTAGGGAGTTCCAGAACCAGCATCCTCCCAAGTTTTATAAGGGTAACGATATTCAGGCGGAGCAGTGGCTCAGGGAGATCGAGAGGGTTTGGGAGCTCATCCCGTGTGAGTCCAGGGAGAAGGCCCGTTGTACCATTTCTTTGATTCAGGGTGAGGCCTATTCCTGGTGGGAGAGTGCCCGGATAGTGCTAGAGGCTGCAGGCGAGGAAGTGAATTGGGAAGTGTTTGTCAGAGAATTCAGAAACAAGTTCATTCCTCCATCTTCTCGCACTAGGAGATTGAAGGAATTTACAGAGTTGAAGCAAGGAAACAGATCGGTCTCAGAGTACATCGCTGAGTATGAGAGATTGTCCCGCTATGCTCCTAATATAGCGAGTGATGATTTCCATAAGGCGATGCAGTTTGTTCAGGGCCTTAGACCGGATATTCAGGCAGCGATTGAGGCGGTCAACACGAGCACGTGGGCAAAGGCTACTAAAAAGGCCTTGTTAGTTGAGGATTCAGTGAATGCGAGGCGGTCTACCTACCGTTCAGGCTCAGGTTCGGGTTCAGGATCAGGATCGGGATTCAGAGGTTCTGGCTCAGGGTTCAGAGGTGCCGGATCAGGGTTTAAGGGTCCAGGATCGGGTTCTACTTCAGGCAAGAGGCCGATGGTATATTCATCTCCACCACCAGCTCCACAGGGCCCAGGGAAGAAGCCCCGACCAGCAGGACCAGTGATGAGAGCTCCAGTTGCTCCAGTTGCTCCAGCTGTACCACCACTACCCGAGAGGCCTGCTTGTACCTTCTGTGGTCGGAGGACGCATACTTATGATAACTGCAGGAGGCGTCTGGGTTTATGTTTGCTTTGTGGGAGCGACGAGCATATGGTAGATGGATGTCCGGATAACAGGATGCTACCACCGGGTGCACCGAGACCACTGATTAGGGCTCGGGCTTATGCTTTGGACGGAGAGCAGCCGGATGCTGATGTTGATCCAGCCGCAGTAGTCGAAGGTACCATTTGCATACATGACACGAACATTCATACGTTGTTTGATCCGGGAGCTACTCACTCCTTTCTTTCGAGTGCTATATCTGTTTCTTTGCCTTTGCCTGTTTCTCGTTCTTCTGCATGTTATGTGGTTAGCACTCCTTTTGGTGGTAGTATAGAATCTGATCGGGTGTTCAGTGAGGTTCCGGTGAGCATCGAGGGTCGGGTTTTCTTGTCAGATTTCATTGAGCTGCCGATGACTTGCTATGGATCTATTCTGGGTATGGATTGGTTGTACAGACATTCTGCCACAGTTGATTGTCGAGCGAAGAAGGTTCAGTTGGGATAAGATTTGGTAGTAGGTTGGAGTTCCAAGACTGTACCACTACTTTCTTTTTCTGAAGCTCACAAGTTGGTTCGAGAGGGAGCCACGGGTTTCATTGCTTATATTCTTAACAAACCTAAGGATCAGAGTAAGCTGGAAGAGACGGAAGTAGTGAAGGAATTTCCCGAGGTCTTTCCTGAGGAATTGGATTCTTTACCTCCAGAACGAGAAATTGAGTTTGTGATCGACTTATACCCTAACGCAGAGCCGTACTCCAAGACTCCGTATCGTATGGCTCCAGCCGAGTTGAAAGAGTTGAAGACTCAACTTGATGCGTTGTTGGAGATTGGGTATATCAGACCGAGTTCTTCTCCTTGGGGTGCACCGGTTTTGTTTGTAAAGAAGAAGGACGGGACCTTGAGAATGTGCATAGACTATAGGGAGTTGAACCGGATGACGATCAAGAACAAGTATCCTCTTCCACACATCGAGGAGTTGTTTGACATACTTCAGGGATCGAAAGTTTATTCGAAATTGGATTTGAGACAAGGTTACTACCAGCTGCGTATCCGATCAGGGGATATTCCTAAGACAGGATTTAACACTCGGTATGGGCATTATGAGTTCGTTGTGATGCCGTTTGGATTGACTAATGCCCCAGCAGCTTTTATGGATATGATGCACAGGATTTTCAGGCCTTTTCTGGATAAGTTCGTGGTTATTTTTATTGATGATATCCTGGTTTTCTCGAAGTCTGCCGAGGAGCATGCAAGACACCTTCAGTTGGTATTGAGGACTTTGAAGGAGCATCAGTTGTTTGCCAAATTCAGCAAGTGTGAGTTCTGGATTGACAGGGTGTCATTCTTGGGTCACGTGATTTCGGGCAACGGTTTGGAAGTCGATCCTTCCAAGATTGAGTCAGTGTTGAAGTGGGAGAAACCTAGGAATGCCTCTGAGATTAGGAGTTTCTTGGGATTGGCAGGTTACTACCGGAGGTTTGTGAAGGATTTCTCCAAGTTAGCAGCTCCTTTAACCCGGTTGACGAAGAAGAATGTGAAATTCGATTGGAATGAAGACTGTGAGAAGAGTTTCACTTTCTTGAAGGAGAAGTTAGTGTCTGCCCCAGTGTTAGCCCTTCCGGAAGGTTCTGAAGGATATGCTGTTTATACAGATGCTTCTAAAGAAGGCTTGGGATGTGTGTTGACTCAGAAGGGTAAGGTAATTGCTTATGCATCAAGGAAGCTAAAAGAGCATGAAAAGAATTATCCGACACATGATCTTGAGCTTGCTGCTGTAGTCTTTGCACTTGGAAAGTGGAGACATTATTTGTACGGAGTGTCCTTCGAGATTTTCACCGACCACAAAAGCCTCCAGTATTTATTCACTCAGAAGGATTTAAATATGAGGCAACGGCGTTGGATGGAAAGGCTGGAAGATTATGATTGCACGATCAAGTACCATCCCGGCAAAGCCAACGTGGTCGCCGATGCACTTAGTAGGAAGGCTAGTGTGTCGAGCCTGGAAGTGGGTGAGAGTAGTGGAATCGAGCCAATTGTTCTAAAGGCTCGAGTTTCTAATATTTCGGTCCAACCAGAGTTGAAGCACAAGTTGTTTGAGGCTCAGAGTACAGATTTGGAAGTTCAGAGATTGGTAGCCAAGGCAAGAGCTGATCCAGAGTGTCCATTCGGGTTCGATGAAACCGGTCTTCTTCGTTTCAAGAACCGAGTGGTTGTACCCGAAGAGTTGAAACGGGTGTTGCTCGAGGAAGCTCACAGATCGGCTTATTCTATCCACCCCGGAGGGAACAAGATGTATAAGGACTTAAGGCAATATTATTGGTGGCGTGGACTGAAGAAAGATGTGGCCGAGTTTGTGAAGCATTGTCTCACTTGTCAGAAAGTGAAAGCCGAGCATCAGAAACCGGGAGGTCTTCTTCAGCCGTTACCTATTCCTGAGTGGAAGTGGGAACAGGTGACGATGGATTTCGTGTCCGGATTACCTAAGGTGAAAGGTGGATTCGATGGGATCTGGGTGATTGTGGACCGTTTGACGAAGTCTGCACATTTTCTGCCAGTTCGGATGTCGTATAAGATTCGCAAGCTAGCCGAGCTTTATAACCGGGAGATTGTTAGACTTCACGGGATTCCGGTCAGTATTGTTTCAGACAGAGATCCACGGTTCACTTCGAGGTTGTGGCGTGAATTGCAAGAGGTTTTGGGTACGAAGCTCCAGTTTAGTACAGCTTTTCATCCTCAGACGGATGGTCAGTCCGAGAGATTAATAAGGTATCTCGAGGATTTGCTTCGAGCTTGTTCTTTGGATTTTCAGTCTTCTTGGCATGATCAGCTACCTTTGATTGAGTTCGCGTACAACAACAGTTTTCAGGCTTCGATTGGAATGGCACCGTATGAGCTACTGTATGGTCGGAAGTGTCGTTCTCCGTTGTTCTTTGATTTGGAAGAGTGGAAGTGGACTAAGCAGGAAGGTGTTAAGAAAGGTGAGAAATTGGAAAAACCTTCCAAGGCGGTTGAAGCTATGATTGAGAAAGTCCAATTAATAAAACAACGGATGAAATCAGCTCAGGACAGACAGAAGAGCTACGCCGATCGTCGCAGAAGGGATCTCGAGTTTGAGGTTGGAGACCGGGTATTCTTGAAGGCGTCTCCACGTAAAGGATTTGCTCGGATTGGGAAAGGAGGTAAACTTAAGCCTCGTTATTTAGGTCCTTATGAGATTCTGGAAAGGATCGGAGAAGTTGCTTACAGATTAGACCTACCACCGAGCCTCACGGGGATTCATAATGTATTTCACGTGTCTCAGCTGAGGAAATACTACCCCGATGAAACCGAGATCATTCCCGTTGAAGAAGTGGAATTGGAACCGAGTCTTACCTTTGTTCAGAAACCGGTTAAGATATTGGATAAGAAGTTTCAGGAATTAAGAAACCGGAGGATTCCCATGGTTAAAGTTCTTTGGAGAAGTGATAAGACCGAAGAAGCCACGTGGGAGACCGAAGACAAAATGAGACGGTTCCATCCAGAGTTGTTCCCTTCCGATCAGTGAATCTGGGGACCAGATTCTTATAAGGAGGGAGGATTGTAACGCCCCAGCTTTCGGCATTTCAGGTATGAACGACACGTGTGCGTTTGAGAGTTGTAATTTAATTATTAATTGATCATTTAAATTATTTTTCCTATCATGACATTATTTTTATAAAATTATACTCTTGTTATTTTATTGAAAATTCATATTATATCTTATTTTTCGAATTTATTGAATGTGATTGCAATGTGAAATATTTTCTCGAATGTGGTTTATTTCCTTTATGTCCTTAATTGTTCATTTGCATGAATGTGAGACCTAAGTGAATTGGACCTAATTGATCATTTAATATTAGAATTGGACTCGATTGCATAACTTATTAAACGAAGGGATTTAATTGCAAAATTGGCCATTTCTCTTCTCTCCTTCATAGCATTTCACGTACCTTGCCTTCATTCTTCATACAAAATATCATCCTTGCTCCATTGCTTCCCTTGCTCAACCGAACCAAAACCCTTATTGGCTAAGTGAAGATTTCATCTTGCAAGCATCAATTTGTGTGGGATTTGTGATATTTGGAGCATCATCAACATCATTTCATCATCTCTTCTTCCATTTCTTTCTCTTGAGGTAAATATGGTGATTGAATGATTTTATTGAAAATATGGTTTAACTAGGGCTTTGTTGTGCATTCAATGAATGGTGTATTGGTTGTTGGGAAATTTATTGTGGTCATTAAGCATGAGTTTGATGCATTTATATTGAGTTTTATGAGCTTGGAGCATGAATGAACATATGGGTTTCAAATGATGAATTATTGATGATCTAACATGGAGTCAAGTGTTTTTATGAATTGTTATTGATCAAAATGTATGTTAGCATATTTATTGCATCTTATATTCACCATTAAACTTGGCTTGAAGCCATTTTTGAGGGATTGTTGTTGCTTTGCCATGGCTGCTCTGTTTCTGCTCTGCATTCTTTTGCTCACGTATTCTGGGAACGGCCATTCCCAGCCCCAGTTCAAAACTGGAACGGTCGTTCCCATGATACTGAGACTCAGGCCAGCGAGACTGGGAACGGCCGTTCCCACTTTGGCCTGTGAGCCGGAACGGCCCTTCCCAGCCGAATGCGTTTTATATTTGAAAAGCGCTGGCGCGCGTTTTCTGAGCCATGGGAACGGCCCTTCCCATTTTCAAGGGAAGGCCGGAACGGCCGTTCCCATAGTCCAGAAAGTGCGAAAATTCACTACATAAAATTAAAATTTTCGCACCCCGTTCGGACGGCTTCTTTGACCCCTAATTGCTTTTATATGATTGATTACATGTTGAAACCAAATATTTTCATGGTACATTGCATTTTTCTCGTCGCTTCGTCACATTTTGCCGTTCGTCCTATTTGGTACATATTGAGTCGTGTTTCACGGACAATTGTCTTTCTTGCACAGACCAGCTTCCTGGTGACGAGGAGCAGGCCCCGTGAGCTGTTTCCTTGGATTATTTTGGGTCGTTCAGGTGAGGTTTAATTTTAGATACATAGGACCCGTACAACCCTATGTGATATTTTAAGCCAAAAACCTATAATTATACTTATAGTTTTCAAATGAGAGTGGTTTTCAAATGTTTTATCGAACTATTGAAAAGAATTGATTGATTGATTGATTGATTGGGCGAGTATTGTATTGCACTGTGGGCCCGAGGGTAGTGATTCGAGCCAACCGGGAAAGCATGGGCTGACGGGTAACTCGATAGCTATCCTCACCAAATTGGGATGACCCCTGAACCCCCTAGGAGATTAGGGTGGGAAAGGAGTTCCGGGCTTAGGGATTCATGTACCCTCTGCCCAGATTGATTGGATGGTGGGGCCTTGCAATCCCACCATCACCCAGAGGAAGAAGGGTTATTGAAACTGCTAATTGTGCACATTAATGAATTGCTTGATCACCTAATCACCTAATAATTGATTGATTGATTGTACACAGTCGGTGTAAGGTTGGAGAATTGCCCCACTCGCCGGGCCACTATTGATTGAATTGAAATTGATTGAATTGAAATTGGAATAGTTGTAATCTCGGGCGATAGTATCTCTTTTAACTCTCAAATTGTATTGTTTTCCTAAATTATTACCCGAGGTTATAGCTTGCATGTATGTGCGCTTATATTTATTTATACCCCTCGCTCAGTTTGTGTTGGACTGACACCTCAACTTTTCAGTGTTTTGCAGGGCGTGCTAGGCGGGAATTTAGAGTCAGTTGGTCTTTAAATTTGGGTCTAGCACACTTCATTCCCACATTTTGATTGTATAGAGGTTTGGGATATTTTGTATCGCCCTATTGTCTATGTTGTTGACGGGTGACATTGTATTGATAGTGTAAACGTTGGTATCTATACGTAAATAAATAAATATGGTACCTATACGTATCTATTGAATGTTATTGCTTCCGCTTTTAAATACTCTGTATTGCATGTTGGTTGGTTTTAAATTGAGGGTACCCGCCTAGCCTTGAGTCATTTTATTGTCTCCCGTTCGCTACAGCTTCGATTCATGTATGGATTGTCCGTTTCATATGTGGATTGGGGTTATAGTGCGGGGGATGTGGTGCCTGGCGTTTCGGGTGCTACAG
The DNA here is from genome assembly GCA_037501455.1 of Lantana camara. NCBI lineage: Eukaryota > Viridiplantae > Streptophyta > Magnoliopsida > Lamiales > Verbenaceae > Lantana > Lantana camara. Next base: position 49,620,614 of record CM074858.1, read on the forward strand.
TGTCGCCTTAGATAACTGATTCAAAGCTTATGTTGGGGCTGCACAAGTGGCACATGAAAGTATATGAGAATCGATAAAGGACCTACACTTGCATTACCAAGTTGATCTCTTATTATGTAAGTCATTCATATGCCATAATGGAATCCTTGGCCAAGGCAGTGGATCAAGATATCAAGAAATGAGTTTCTTAGATTGAGATGAAATGGATATGAAATGCACTTAACTTTAAGATCAAGATTATTAGGGTTCTAGTTATTCCCTTGCCCTAGATCTTGATTGAGAGATCGGATGTAGGAGGATTGTATCTCACATCTGTCAATGACTTAAAGGTTCTTTCGAATTGAGACATTCTTATTCAGTTAGGGGTCAGGCACCTGTTGCTAGACTATGACCGTATGATCTTTGGACTGATTAATTAATTAGGAATTAATTAATTAAGGTCACTACTAATTGAATTAAGAACCTAGAGGGTCACACATAACAACTCGGTCACGTGGGTTAAGGCTTGAAATCTATTAAACGAGTTAATCGGATCAATAGGAGATTGGTGAGGTCCACACGTGTGGATCACGTGTCACTTGTGTATGTGTTAATTGGATAATTAATTTTGATTAATTATTTGATGAACTAGAAATTAATTATGAATTAATATTAAAGTTCTAATTTGGAGAAATAAAGTTTAATAAATAATTGAGAATTAATTAATTATTAGTCTTCAAGTTATTTATTATAAAATAAATAAAGTAAAAATAAAATATCTAAGAGAGTTAGATATTATATCTTGCTTGACAAGTTGGTCAAAAGGAGACCTTTGGTCAAAGTAAGAGTCTTTCTCTCCAAGCAAGAAATCCCTTTCCAAAAGGGTTTAGGAAACCCTTGCCCAACAAGCATAGGGGTTCGAACCCCTTGTACTATATACATGTGGGGTTCGAACCCCATAAGGGATGATAGCTTCTCCAAATTATACACTAAACCCTAGAGCCTAAACACCGAATATAGTAATAGCATCCTCCCTATTCGGATCGTGGTTGAGGTTGGTGGACTAATTTTCTAGAAGGCTACTATCGTGAAGTCTTGAAAGATTCGAAGAAGACTTTGGGGATCAAGCCGCGTGAAGAGCGTTCTTGGCCGGCTAGAACGTGTCAAGAAAGCTACTATCTAACTTAGTTTCTTAATCTCTACGAATTTGGGAATAGGAATTACAAGATTCGATTCTATCTTTTAGGAAAATTTTTAAATTTTTGCTGCGTTTTCTGTTTCGTTTTCCCAACAAGTGGTATCAGAGCCACCTTACAAGGCCTATTTCTGATTCGTCTCAATTATTTCGAATTTGGTAGAAATTCTTACGTTTAGATGTGATTGAGTATTCATGAGTTATTCTAGAAAATCTGAAAAATTGAATCTGTATTTTTCCTGAAAGTTTCTGAAAACTGTTTTCTGAAAATTTTGTTTTGAAACTGTTAAATGGTAATTTTAATTCTTGGATTGAATCGGGTTTTGTTGAAACCTGTGATACTAAATCGAAACGCGAAATGAAACGTGAGACTAGGCGTGCTAGGGCGTTGCACACCTATGCCCGCACCACCACCGCACAACAGTCACGCACACCCTCGCAACCCTCCTGCGCGCGCCTAGTCTCGTTCGCACATTGCTCCCGCAACCGTGTGGGATCCCCACCGAGCAACCCCGCCCATCCTGCTGCTGCTACTGCGCGCGACGCGCGCATGGCGAGCTCCTGGCGTGCGCACGCTGATGGCAACTGTTGTCGGTTGTGCTTCTTTGCGATTTCGTTTTTCATGTTCAATCCGATAAAATCTCGATTTAATTTTACTCTTTAAAATCAGTTTTGTTAAAATTAATTTTATTTTAAAAATAATTTTAAAATTGGGATTTTGACAAATTAAAGCGGTTTAATTTTGGGAAAATTACTATTATTATTTTGAAATATTGAAAAGGAATAAAGTTATTAATTTTCAGAAATTAATTGGAATTTTATTGCTTTATTGTTTTTGGATTTTATAGAAAAGGCTCATGAACAAGAATTATGTCTAAATCGTGTTTTAAGTCATTAGGGCTTAAAGCGAGAATTTTAATTTATTGGTTAAATTTAAATTCTTGCAACTTATTCATGCTAGGTGATCATTGGTTTAGTCTTACGAATGGTTTTAATTTATGCACATGAATGGTTTAAATTGGGGTTGGAGCCCCATAGTTGCCTTTTTCAATTGGGGTCGGTGCCCCACTTATGTGCGTACTGTTATGTGTTTATTATGTAGCTTTCCATATTACCGTTTTGAGGCCGGGGTATGCCCCGTGTAATTATCTAAGGCCAATATGATGATTGAGCCTTATTATTTTATGTCTTTTTCTTTTCATTGTAATTTGAGAGTAGAGATAGGTGGTGAGGTCTTTTTCTTTCATTTTGGAGATAATACACCCATGGAGTAAGATGGATCCATACATCAAGTAACAAGATGAAGGCCATAAGTGAAGACCTCTCAAAGTGTTAGAGAGGATTTCTATTATTGTAACAGATAGGGAATCATTTTATTTCCAATTCCATTATGTCATTTAAACTGTTTTATGTGGCATGTATGTTAGAACTTGTGATTGTGGAGTGTCTCCCACATATCACGCATAAGATAGGTAGAACCCATGATCATCACATGTTAGTATCATGCTAGGACATGTTATCTGCTATGTGCTTTTAGGAAATGCATTTAAGTTGTACTTGCATTAATAAAGACTAATTAAATTGGATAATGTAACGCCCCGACTTTTCGGCTATACAGGTATGACGGCACGAGTGGGTTTAGACTGAGAGTTATGTGACATTTATGTGTTTTAATTGTTAAGTGATCGTTTAACATATTAATTTCGTGAACTAAATTACTATCATGTGACTAATATGACTTAGATGATTTATTTGATTATGCTATTTGAATTTGCTTATAACATGCTTACTTGCCAATTAAATATTTATTTCACTTGTGCACTTATTTGAAATTATATGAAATCCTTGGACTCAATCGAACTTTTAATTGGACCTCAATTATTCACCAACCAAACTTTCGGGACCCAATTGGAGCTTTTAAATTGTAGAAGGACCAAAGTGTGATTTTCCCTCTTTCCTTCCCTTTAATTCACGATCAAAGCCCCCCCCCCCCCCCCCCCCCCCCAAATCCATTCTTCTTCTTTCATTTTTTCTATCAAAAGAAAGGCTCCCAACTCCTTTCCTCTTCTCCTTCTTTGATCGGACCATCAAGCAAGCAAGGAGACAAGAGATTTCTTCAATCTTTGGCCCAAGAATTCAAGCTCCAACCATTTCTTCTTCTTCTCCATCCTTTTCCTCCAAGGTATAAGTGTATATATATGAGTATGTTGGTGATAACTAGGGTTGGGGAATTCTTGCTTTATAACTTGAATCTTTGGGTGTATATGCATGAATAGATGATAATCTTTGAATCTTAAGCTTGATTGTTGATATTCTTGGGGCAAGAAGGTGTATGTATATATGTGCACATATATATGGTTTATGAATTTAAGTGTTTTAATTTGCCCTAAACTTGCATTTGATGTTTCTACTTGGTATACTACATGTTTTAAGTGATTTGGGTTGAGTTTTGAGGTGTTTTGGTGATTTTGTTCTTCTCCCGCGTTTGTGCCCTGTTTTCAGCGTTTTTTTCGCCACTGACCTAAATCCACGAGGGTGGATTTTTCCTTTTGGAAAAATCCACGGGGGTGGATTTGATGCAGAAACGTTGGACCCTCCCCTGTTTCGGCCTGAGATTGTTTTGCTTCGTTCTCCCTCATACGAACTCGGATTGACCTGATTTTTGAACCCAAGGAAACCTCTTGAAGTCTAGAACATCCTCCAATTGGAATCATCTTAATATCTTTTCCCAATTATGAGATATGATCAACTCATTTTGGTGTCGCTACTTCTTCGACAATCTGCATTCGTCCAATTTGAAACCTATGCCATTTTCACCTCGCTTTGAACCATGATTCGTGCCACATATCCTTGAAAACCTCTATGTGTCTAATTTCACCTCCAACAAGAAAAACTTAATTCCAATGTCTCAAACTCAAGATATACCCATTTTTCTACAGCTTGCGCATTTCCGAAAATTGTCAACTTTTCCTAACTTTTGCAAAACTTTGCCAAAACTCGTTCTATCGCCTTCCTTGCACCTCCTCGACTCCTTATGTGACTTATATGCATTATAGACATGTCTAATTGATTCATATGCATTGTTAACATGTATTGTAATATATCATGAATTGAATGATTAAAACATGTATGTGTCTAAATGGCTTTATTGGTGTGCATGAACATGATCACATCAACTCATGACATCTTATGATCTATTGTATATTGAAACATGACATAGAATTTCACGAACACCTCATGTTAATGCCGTGCGTCCTAATTGGTTTCATATTGAGTCGTTTCTCACGAGTACACATTATGTCTTTCTCTTGTACAGTTCATCTCCAGGGTGGAGATATCGTGATCGATAGGCTCACGGCCTAGCTTGTATCCTTGTATTGTCATCTTCCAGGTGAGGGGGTTTTCGTTCTAGTTACGTATTGAACCCTACAACCTTATGTGGCAAGTTTTGGCCAAAAACCTTATATATATATATATGTTATTTTTCAAAGTGAAGTCATCGAGTAAATTATGATCGATTAAACCTTTTATGAACTATGAAATATGTCATGTTTCTTATGAATCAAATGTTTTGGCGAGAATATGATTATGAACATGATTATGGATATGATTGTTATGATTGCACGGGCCCAGGGACTTAGTGCAAGTGGCTACTCGGGGAGGCAAGGGCCGACGGTGATCCCTTGTACTAGTCCCACCACATTTACGGTGATACCGGCCCTCGCTAGGAGGTTTAGCGGGGAATGGGAGCTGAGTGCCCTTGGGGGAGTCATGAAACCCCATTGGCCTATGTATGGACCGGTGGTTGGGTCTTGCTAACCCGTCCACCACCCGGAGGAAGAAGGTTGGAACTTATTTTATGTCAATGTTTATGTTATGATTGTTATGCACCGTGCGGGAAGGCCGGTACACGGATCGCCCAAACGCCTATATCTTATGTTATATGGCTTGCATGTATTATAAGATATTGCATGATCACGTATTCAATGTATTAATGATATTTGTCGTACACGGTCGGAGTTTGGTTGGAGATGATGCACGCTCACTCGCCGAGCTTTTATGATTATGTATAAATTATGAACATAACAAATTTAATATGAATTAGTCATAAAGTCCGAGCATTACTTGTTAATTTCTTACCCTTCGTGGGAACTATCTTTGAATAAAATCTTGCTCGGGATTTATGGCTTGCATGCGCATGTTTCTATAGTATATGTATCGCTCCTGCTCACTCAGTCTTCTAGAGACTGACCCCTCTTTCCCACTTCTCAGTTTCTTGCAGGTTTTGCTAGGCGGAGGTCAAGTTTTACTTCTTTTGTTAGATCACTTGTACACTCGAGTCACATCTTACATTATTATGTTCTAATTGGATATTCCTATATAATTGGGCCTTTGTGCTAGTTATGAAATTATTGGATATTGATTCGGGACAGGTTGTGTGCTTAGTTGAACCCGTTGTTAGGATGCATGATGAATTTAATTTTTATGTATTGGAAATTCGGGCTTGTAGCCTTTGTTGAAATCTATGAATTGCATATTAATGCTTCCGCACAGCCTTTTGATTATATGGTACGGGGTTAGTTTCCGCCTAGCAAGGTTGTCTTTGTTTTGTCACCCGTTCGCTATGGGTCCGGTTCATGCTGAACTATCCATTTCATGTGTGGACTAGACTTATAGTGCGGGGGATGTGGCGCCTATCGTCCCGGGTGTTACAGATAACATATATGTTGGTGAGGTCGAACCGGACAACTCTCTGGTTACATCGAAAATTCCCATTGAAATATTAAGCTAATTTCGAAAATAATTGTTTAATTCAAGGTGCAAACTTTGAATTAAATTCCTAGCATTCCATCAATAGGATTTAAGTTTTATAGGGGAAGCTAGTTGTTGTCAATGAGTCGTAGGGTGACTATGTGAAAACTATTAGTTCTTAGTTTCCTAATAGATCATTCTAATTGATCAATATTTCATGATAGATTTTGGGGAGGTCGATGGCCGTGCCTCGTAGGTCGTTTGAATTAAGTTTTGATCATGATCTTATAGTTGATGGGTCTAGCTTAACGCCCTGAGTAAATATGGACGTCGCACGAGTCGTGGGTCAATATTGAAAGATAGGTGATGCAAAAATATTACTAGGAATTCCACCGAGTTGGAATTGGTAAGTTGTACCTACCTTAGGCTTTATTGAGAATGTCCACGAGTCGTGGGTTCAAGATAAAGTGCTTAGGATCTTAGTACCTATTGGGATAACAAGTATCCTCTGAGATCTTTGGGAATTATAGATCATCTAAAAATAGTGGGAGCTACATAGATTAAAGACCTAATCTCATGTATATCATTATTATTCAACATACTCACTTAATTCTCTGTTTTTCCATTTAGGTCGTAGATTATGTGATTCTCTACATGTTTTGCAATGGCAACCAAAAACCCTCTAGTATCGATCCTTGAGTCAAACAATTTGACTGGTGCTAACTATTCTGATTGGCTAGGAATTTAAAAATCGTTCTAGATTCAGAGAAGAGAACTTATGTTCTCTACGGGCGGAGCCTGTTCGCGAAGGTGAAGCTCCGCCCCGGGCTGAGCGGGATGCGATCCAGAAGTGGAAGGATGATAACCTACAAGCCCGTTGTCTCATGCTTGCTAACATGTCTCCGGACATGCAAAGACAACATAAGTCTATGGAATTCGCTTGGGAGATTTACGACCACTTAGAGCAACTTTACCGCTCTCATGAGCGTGTTACAAGGTATAACACCTCAAAAGAATTGTTCCATTTGAGAATGAGGGAACATATAAGTGTCCATGAATATGGACTCGAGTTTCTTGCTCTTACTGAGAAACTTTCTTCCATGGATATGCCACTGAGAGCTGAGCTGCCAGTGGATTTGTTGCTAGCGTCGCTCCCACCATCATTCAACCCTTTTGTCCTTAACTTCAACATGAATCATGCAAATCCTACTGTAGCTAGGCTGATTAGTCAACTTGTGACTGCTGAAGGCACAATCAAGAAGGACAACAAGGTTATGATGGTCACTGCTCCATTTTCTTCTAAGCCTTCTAAAGGCAGGGCCAAGAAAGCCCAAAAGAAGAAGAAGTCCCTTAGGCCCAATGGAGGCATCAAGAAGGGAAAAGCCCAAAAGAAGTAGCGTGATCAGAAAGAGGAAGTTTGCTTCCATTGTGCCAAACCGGGGGCATTGGAGGAGAAACGGCTAAGAGTGCAAGGCTACTCTAAGGAAAGGTATGTTTCTCGTTGAATTAAATCTTTCTATTAATTCTAACTCTTGGGTACTTGATACCGGTTGTGGATCTCATATCTATAATGATGTACAGATGCTAAGTGAGGTCCGACAGTTGAAGGGAGGAGAATGTGTCTTGAAGATTGGGGACGACTCAACGGTCGAAGCTTAAGCTTTAGGCACAATTAGATTAGATTTAGGTCATTCTATTTTAGTTTTAAATAAAGTCCTTTATGTACCAGACATGATTCATCATATTATTTAAGTTCCAATACTTGATTGTGAAGGTTCTAAAATTAATATTAAGAATGGTAACTTTTTCCTCAAAAAGAATAATTTTTCAGTACATCTTGGTAAATTAAACAATGGACTTTATCTAACTCAAAACAGTAATATTTCGAATATACAATGAGAAACGAAACGTAAGAGAGAAGACGAAGTCTCAGCATCTTTGTGGCGCTAGATTAGGATTTGTTTCCAAGAACAGAATTAGCAAGTTAACTACCTTAGGGACATTCTTTGAAAATGACCTTAAACAGTTAACTTCCTGCGAATCCTGTCATAAAGGAAAGATGTCCAAAACTCCTTTCAAAGGAAGTGTGGATCGAGTCACAAGGACTTTGGATTTGATCCACTCTGATGTTTGTGGACCGCTTAGTGTAAGCACTCGAAACAATCATCAGTACTTCATAACCTTTACTAACGACTTTAGTCGTTATGGTTATGTGTACTTAATGAAGTATAAATCTGAGGCTTTTGAGAAATTCTTAAAATTTCGAAAGGAGGTGAGAACCAAACTGGTCACAAGATCAAGACACTTCGATCTCATCGTGGTGGCAAGTATCTTAGCAAAGAATTCCTTAGTCATCTCAGAGATAATGGAATTATATCTTAGTGGACTCTTCTGGGAACTCCTTAGCTTAATGGAGTTTTTTAGAGAAGGAATCGAACACTACTTGATATGGTTCGTTCCATGATGAGTTTCACTGACTTACCACCTTCTTTCTGGGGTTATGTTCTAGAAAGTGCAGCCAAGATTTTGAATCTTTTTCCTTCCGAATCTGTCCCTAAAACGCCCTATGAAATGTGGCATGATAAAATACCTAGTTATTCTTACTTAAGAATTTGGGGTTGTCCTGCTTATGTGAAGAGGACAGTGGGAGATAAGTTAGAAGCTCGTTCTAACTTATGCTACTTCGCTGGCTATCCTAAGGATTCCATAGGATATTACTTCTATGATCAAACTGAACAAAAGGTGTTTGTTTCAAGAAATGCAACTTTTCTTGAGGAACCGTTCCTAGACGAAAAGAAAGGCAAGATCACAGAACTCGAAGAAATTCGAGATACTCCCATGCCACATTCAGAACACACGTCCCGTTCTGACATCCCACAACCAATCACAAACTTCGATACATGTGAAAATCCTCCTCTGAGGCGTTCTGAACGCACTTCTAGACAGCCTGAGAGATGGTATGCTTTTCTCCATGAAATCTCTTAAGAGGATAATGATCCTCTAACATATGAGGAGGCGCTATCAGAATCGGATTCTGAACAGTGGAAACAAGCCATGAAATCCAAAATGGATTCCATGTACTCCAACCAAGTTTGGACCTTGGTTGATTTGCCTGATTGGGTAAAACCCATAGGTTGCAAATGGATCTTTAAGAGAAAGCTCGGAGTAGATGGAAACGTTACAACCTATAAGGCAAGGCTTGTTGCCCAAGGCTTGTTGTTGTATATTACGACTATGAGATATGGCAAATGGATGTGAAAACTGCATTTCTCAATGGAGACATTGATAAAGACATTTATATGGATCAACCCATAGGTTTCACATTTAGTGGGAGTGAGCAAAAGGTTTGCAAGAGCCAAAGATCAATCTACGGATTGAAACAGGCTACTACGAATTGGAACATTCGTTTTGACGAAGCAGTCAAAACATTTGGCTTCGTTCAAAATTCGAATGAGTCCTGCGTGTATAGAAAGGAATTGGAGACTTCAGTGCAATTCTCTGTGCTTTATGTTGATGACATCCTTCTAATTGGGAATTCGAAGGATGACATAAAAGTTACCAAGTCTTGGTTATCGAACTAATTCCAGATGAAAGATATTGGTGATGCATCCTACATTCTCGGTATAAAGATCTATAGGGATATGTGTAACACCCCGGCTTTTTTGATCGTCTGAGCAGGCGCCACGTGTTGTTTGCCTTGTGTGTTTAATTGCTTAATTTACTTTTGCTTGTTGCTTAACGTGCTTTTATGTTTTTAATTCTGTGACTTCGTGCGCTGTGTGGCTCTATTTTAATCTCTTTAATAGTTTAGGGGCTTATTTGCAATTTCTTCTTTTTAGGGGTTTTTCGGTCATTTCTCGATCGATCGAGGTTTTGACCTTTTGGACCCCTTGAACGCATTCGGGCCAACGAAATGAGTCCGTAGACTCTATGTTTGCCCAATTTTGACGTTGTTAACCCTTCCTCCCGATCGTTTTGTGTGCGAGGACCCGGGATAAAACACCCGGACCCTCGTTATAATTCGCTCAACATACACTCGTCTCTAACTCGCTCGTTTCTCGATGGAATTCGACATCTGATTAGTCAAAATTGATCAGCTCGACGAGCCCGACACGATGATACCAAAATCATGGCCTGAAACCGAACGGTGGTGGAGATATGGTGAGCTACAGGTGGCGGGATTTGGGGATCTCTAGAAAGCCCGTTTTATGAAATTTCGGATAGATCAAGAGGGCTACGGATACTTTATTTATCACCGGGTAGAGACGAATATAATATGTTAGCAGGAAGAAATTCTTTAGTAATAAATCCCGATATTCAGGAAGAACAGGTTGTTCCGGCTCGATACCGTCAAGAATTCCTGACTATTACGTGGGAACGGGTTCATCTTCGAAGTATTTTTCCCTTCCAATATTTTTCTATTGGAGCTTCCCTCATTCCTTTTATTGAACATAATGATGTGAATAGGGCTTTAACGAGTTCGAATATGCAACTTCAAGCAGTTCCGCTTTCTCGGTCCGATAAATGCATTGTTGGAACTGGATTAGAACGACAAGCAACTCTAGATTCAGGGGCCCTTGCTATAGGCGAACGTAGGAGAAAGATCATTTACATAGATACGGACAAGATCCTTTTCTCAGGGAATGGAGATACTCTAAGCATTCCATTAGTTATGTATCAACGTTCTAATAAAAATACTTGGATGCATCAAAAACCCCAGGTTTAGCGAGTTAAATGCATTAAAAAGGGGTAAATTTTAGCAGATGGTGCTGCTACGGTTGGTGGCGAACTTGCTTTGGGGAAAAATGTATTAGTAGCTTAGATGCCATGGAAAGGTTACAATTCTTAAGATGCAGTACTCATTAGTGAGTGTTTGGTCTATGAAGATATTTATACTTCTTTTCACATCCGGAAATATGAGATTCAGACTTATGTGACAAGCCAAGGCCCCGAAAAGATCACTAACGAAATACCACATTTCGAAGCCTATTTACTTCGCCATTTAGACAAAAACAGAATTGTGATGTTTGGATCTTGGGTCGAGACGGGTGATATTTTAGTAGGTAAATTAACGCCCCAAAGGGTGGACGAATCATCGTATGCCCCCGAAGATCGATTGTTACGAGCCATATTTGGCATTCAGGTATCTACTTAAAAAGAAACTTGTTTAAAACTACCTATAGGGGGTAGGGGCTGGGTTATTGATGCGAGGTGGATCCAAAAAGGGAGAGGTTCTAGTTATAATCCAGAAATGATTCGTGTATATATTTCACAGAAACGTGAAATCAACGCAGGCCATAAAGTAGCTGGAAGACACGAAAATAAAGGGATTATTTCAAAAATTTTTCCTAGACAAGATATGCCCTATCTGCAAGATGGATGGCCTGTTGATATGGTCTTCAACCCATTAGGAGTCCCTTCACGAATGAATATAGGATAGATATTTCAATGTTCGCTCGGGTTAGCAGGGGGTTTGCTACACAGACATTATCAAATATCGCCTTTTGATGAGAGATATGAGCAAGAAGCTTCCAGAAAACTGGTGTTTTCTGAATTATATGAAGCCAATAAGCAAACGGCGAATCCGTGGGTATTCGAACCCGAGTATCCAGGAAAAAGTAGAATATTGGATGGAAGGACGGGGAATCCTTTCGAACAACCCGTTATAATAGGAAAGCATTATATCTTGAAATTAATTCATCAAATTAATGATAAAATCTATGGGCGTTCCATTGGACCTTATGCGCTTGTTACACAACAACCCCTTAGGGGAAGGGCCAAACAAGGGGGACAACGGGTAGGAGAAATGGAGGTTTGGGCTCTAGAAGGATTTGGTGTTGCTCATATTTTACAAGAGATGCTTACTTATAAATCGGATCATATTAGAGCGTGCTAAGAATTACTTAGTACTACGATCATTGGAGAAACAATACCCAATCCTGAGGATGCTCCAGAATTTTTTCGATTGCTCATTCGGGAACTACGATCTTTAGCTCTGGAACTGAACCATTTCCTTGTATCTGAGAAAAACATCCAGATTAATAGGAAGGAAGTTTAATCAGAATAAATCAGAATTTTTCTTCTATGATCGATCAGTATAAGCATCAACAGCTACGAATTGGATTAGTTTCTCCTCAACAAATAAGCGCTTGGGCCACTAAAATCTTGCCTAATGGGGAGAAAGTTGGAGAGGTAACAAAACGCTATACTTTTCATTACAAAACCAATAAACCGGAAAAAGGTGGATTATTTTGTGAAAGAATTTTTGGGCCTATCAAAAGTGAAATTTGTGCGTGTGGAAATTATCGAGTAATCGGAGATGAAAACAAAGACCCGAAGTTTTGTGAACAATGCGGAGTCGAGTTTGTTGATTCTCGGATACGAAGATCTCAAATGGGCTACATCAAACTCGCATGCGCGATAACCCAAGTATGGTATTTAAAACGTCTTCCCAGTTATATTGCGAATCTTTTAGATAAACCTCTTAAAGAATTAGAAGGCCTAGTATAATGCGATATGTGATTCGATCAAAATTCTGATTATATATATTCGGAATGAGAAACTGTTATCCCAGTCAACCCAATGGGGATGCCCTGGATCTGACATGTAGTGTACCATGAAGCTCAGAATTAGGGGTGTAGTCAATACTCCCCAATCAAAAGGGGAATTGATCTATGGTCGACTTTGGAACAAAAAAATACAAATTTTGATTTGTACCTCATAAAAAAGATTTTTTTTGTTTTGTGGAAATTTATTTTCTTTTCGAAAGAAATTATGTTCAAGCAAGCAAATATGTCATGGTTACAGGAGTCTATCCATCGCGTATAGGCTTTAAGGGCATTGTGGCATAACCGTCAACGTAAAGTCGGGGCCTAACAGATCGAATGGAACAATACATAGACAAGTAAATCCCTTTTGAATTCCAAGGGACTCTTTTATTTGAATTTCACTTTCATTAGTTAATTCGAATTAAGAATTAAGGGATTCATCATTCGAAGGGAAGTAGACTACTCAATAATTTCACATTTCATTTATATCGTAATTGAATAACAAATTAAGAAAATAAAAAATAAAATAAAAAGAGGGCGGAATCCATGAAATCTTGGTTGGTCTTCACTGGGAACTTGAGTAAGGAGTCGATCTTTGGGGGGTTTGCTAGAATTTGAAAGCAAGAACTCCTCTCTTTAGTTATTACTTGAGCCGGATGAAAGGAAACTTTCACGTCCGATTTTGAAGGGGGGAGATCCTATCTCAATTTTTCTTTTGCTAGGCCTATAAGGAAAAAACCCACTTTCTTGTGATTACGAGGTTTATTTGAATATGAAATCCAATCTTGGAACTACAGTATCCATTTTTTTTTTACTACCTAGGGCTTCGATACATTTCACAATCGAGAAATCGCTACTAGTGCAGGTGCTATTCGAGAACAATTAGCCGATCTAGATTTACGCATTATTCTAGATAATTACTTGGTCGAATGGAAAGAATTAGGCGAAGAGGGGCCCACAGGGAATGAATTGGCTAACCATTTTATTCGAACAAATATAGAACCAGAATGGATGGTTTTGTGCCTATGACCAGTTCTTCCTCCTGAGTTAAGACCCATCATTCAGATAGACGAGGGTAAATTAATGAGCTCGGACATTAATGAACTCTATAGAAGAGTTATCTATCGGAACAATACTCTTACCGTTCTATTAACAACAAGTAGATGTACGCAAGGCGAATTAGTAGTGTGTCAGGAGAAATTAGTGCAAGAAGCCGTGGATACACTTCTTGATAACGACATCCGTGGGCAACCGATGAGAGACGGTCATAATAAAGTTTTCAAGTCATTTTCAGATGTAATTAAAGGCAAAGAGGGAAGATTTCGTGAGACTCTACTTGGCAAATGGGTTGATTATTCGGGATGTTCCGTAATTGTCGTAGGTCCTTCACTTTCATTAAATCGATGTGGATTGCCGCGCGAAATAGCTATAGAGCTTTTCCAGACATTTGTAATTCGTGGTTGAATTAGACAACATCTTGCTTCGAACATAGGGGTTGCTAAGAGTCAAATTCAGGAAACAGAACCGATTGTATGGGAAATACTTCAGGAAGTTATGCAGGGGCATCCTGTATTGCTGAATAGAGCCCCCAGTCTGCATAAATTGGGCATACAGGCATTCCAGCCCATTTTAGTGGAGGGGCGCGCTATTTGTTTACATCCATTAGTTTGTTAGGGATTCAATGCAGATTTTGATGGGGATGAAATGGCTGTTCATGTCCCTTTATCTTTGGAGGCTCAAGCGGAGGCCCGTTTACTTATGTTTTCTCATATGAATCTTTTGTCTCCAGGTATTGGAGATCACATTTCCGTACCAACTCAAGATATGCTTATTGGACTCTATGTATTAACGAGCGGGAATCGTCAAGGTATTTGTGTAAATAGGTATAATCTATGGAATCGCAAAAACTATCAAAATAAAAGAAGTAATAATAACTATAAATATACCAAAGAACCTTTTTTTTTCTAATTCCTATGAAGCAATTGGAGCGTATCGGCAGAAATGAATCAATTTAGAGAGTCCTTTGTGGCTCCGGTGATGGCTAGATCAACGCGTTATTGCTTCAACAGAAACTCCCATCGAAGTTCACTATGAATCTTTAGGCACTTATTATGAGATTTATGGACACTATCTAATAGTAAGAGGGATAAAAAAAGAAATTCTTTTCATCTACATTCGAACCACTGTTGGTCATATTTCTCTGTATCGAGAAATCGAAGAAGCCATACCGGGGTTTTCTCAGCCCTGGTCATAAGGTACCTAACTAGGCTCAGGAATTCTAGGATACTAGTAGGAATTTAGATCTCTTCACTTCAACAAGGCCCCTAGTTCCGAAATTTCTACACGAATCAAGATCAAGAAAAGGAAGTTTTCCAATCACTGACTCAAACCTATTGTCGAATCATACTCAGCATAATATGGAGGTACTTATGGCAGAACGGGCCAATCTGGTATTTCACAATAAAGTGATAGACGAAACTGCTACGAAACGCCTTATTAGTCGATTAATAGATCACTTCGGAATGGCATATACATCACACATCCTGGATCAAGGAAAGACTCTGGGTTTTCAACAAGCTACTGCTACATCCATTTCATTAGGAATTGATGATCTTTTAACAATACCCTCGAAGAGATGGCTAGTTCAAGATGCTGAACAACAAAGTTTTATTTGGAAAAACACCATTATTATGGGAATGTGCACGCGGTAGAAACATTACACCAATCCATTGAAATATGGTATGCCACAAGTGAATATTTGCGACAAGAAATGAATCCGAATTTTATGATGACCGACCCCCTTAATCTAGTTCATATAATGTCTTTTTCGGGAGCGAGGGGAAATGCATATCAGGTCCATAAATTAGTAGGTATGAGAGGATTAATGTCGGACCCACAAGGACAAATGATTGATTTACCCATTCAAAGCAATTTACGCGAAGGGCTTTCTTTAACAGAGTATATCATTTATTGCTACGGAGCCCGTAAAGGTGTTGTGGATACTGCTGTACGAACATCAGATGCTGGATATCTGACGTACAGACTTGTTAAAGTAGTTCAACACATTGTTGTACGTCGAATAGATTGTGGCACCGTCCGTGGTATTTTCATGAGTCCTCGGTATGGGATGATACCAGAAAGAATTTTTATCCAAACATTAATTGGTTGTGTATTAGCCGATGATATATATATGGGTACACGGTGTATTGCCACGCGAAATCAAGAGATTGGGGTTGGGCTTGTAAATCGATTCATAACCTTTCAAGCCCAACCAATCGTGATTCGAACTCCCTTTACATGCAGGAGTGCATCTTGGATCTGTCGATTATGTTATGGCCGGAGTCTGACTCATGGCGACCTGGTTGAATTGGGAGATGCTATAGGTATTATTTCAGGCCAATCGATTGGAGAGCCGGGTACTCAATTAACATTAAGAACTTTTCATACCGGCGGAGTATTCACAGGGGGTACTGCAGAACATGTGCGAGCCCCTTCTAATGGAAAAATCAAATTCAATGAGGAGTTGGTTCATCCGACACGTCCACGCCACGGACATCCCGCATTTCTATGTTCTATAAACATGTATGTAACTATTGAGAGTGAAGATATTCGACATAATGTAAATATTCCACCCGAAAGTTTTCTTCTAGTTCAAAACGATCAATATGTAGAATCAGAACAAGTGATTGCTGAAATTCGCGTAGGAACATCCACTTTGAATTTTAAAGAGACGGTTCGAAAACATATTTATTCTGACTCAGAGGGAGAAAGGCACTGGAGCACCAATGTGTATCATGCACCCGAATTTACATACGAAAATGTTCATCTATTACCAAAAACAAGTCCTGTATGGATATTATTAGGAGAGCCGTGTAGATCCAGTCTAGTCTCCCTTTCGCTCCACAAGGATCAAGATCAAATGAGTGGGCATTCTCGTTCTGTCAAGAGAAGATCTACTTCTAACCTCTCAGGAACGAATGATGGGTCGAGACAAAAATTATTTCTTTCGAATTTTTCGGGTAAAAAAGAAGATAGGATTCCTAATTATTCAGACATTCGTCGAATTCTATGTATTGGTCGTTGTAAACTCATAGATCCGACCTGTAACGCCCCGTTTTCCCGACAAGTCAGGTACGACATCACGAGAGAGTTTAATTTAGTAATTATGTGATTTATGTGACGTCGCATGTTAAACGTGTCAACGTGTAATTTATTTAATTATGTGCGCTTTAGAATTTTATTTAAATTGTTCTTGGACTCAATTGTCCAATAAATTGCAATTTAGGAACCTAATTTTATTTAGGGTGTTTTGAGGCCTTCGTGGCTACTTTGAGCCCTGGAATTCGGATTCAAATTCTAACCTTATTATTGAGTTCGTTTCGGTGATTCGGATTCAAGTACTTAACCTTTTATTTCTCTAAAGCTATTTGATTGCCCAACCGTTCTAAATCCGATCCGGGTGGACCGGCTACCGCTTGACCCTACCCGTTTCTACCGACCCGTTTGATCAGTCCAAAAAGGGCCAGCCTTATCTTTTTCCCCATTTTGATCGTTCAACAGCAGCACCACAAGAAAGGAGGGAGAAATTCCCCATTTTGCTCCAAGACCTCAAGATTTGGGTTTTCATGATCCAACCGTCCGATCAACGACTTAAGGTACGATTCGTGCTCTACTCGTTACGTGCTTTAATTTGTTATAGCTTTCGTGCCCCGGATTTATGCCAATGTGATGATTTGGGAAGATGATGAATAGTAATCGGGGTATGAGTTCTAGGTGTTCAAGGCCGTTTTACGAGTTCTAATGTGTATATATGTGATTTACATGTCTTACTTGGTCCGTAGTATTATTTTCGTGCTTTGTGGAGTGTTTTGGGTGTGTGTTGGTGTTTGTTTGGTGCTCCAGGCGCCATTGTTGCTGTTTCTGCTTCTTCTTGGACGAACCAGGTGAGAACGGCCGTTCCCATGTTGAACTGGAAATGAGAATAGCCCTTCCCAGGAGCCCCTTTTGCCAATTCTTTACAGAGCCGTGGGGAGGAGTTCGGGGAGCTGGGAACGGCCGTTCCCAGCTCAAGCGTGGAACTGGAACGGCCGTTCCCATGGGCAGGACTGCTGAGCATGGCCGTTCC
The DNA here is from genome assembly GCA_037501455.1 of Lantana camara. Classification (NCBI taxonomy): domain Eukaryota; kingdom Viridiplantae; phylum Streptophyta; class Magnoliopsida; order Lamiales; family Verbenaceae; genus Lantana; species Lantana camara. The sequence goes on from CM074858.1 coordinate 49,638,213, forward strand.
CGGCATTATTTCAGTGTATTTTCTTGCTTTGTTCGTGTATTGTTATTTCGTGATTTCCTTTGCATGTCTAAGTATTATTCCATCGTTTTCCTTGCATAATTTCATGTAATTTAATTCATTTATTGAATGTAAGTGCTAATTGATTTAATTGCCCTTATATACATATAAGGACATGAACATGACTTAGCTTATTATCTTAGGTATCGTTCCATGACTTTCATGCCATTTCATATCAATGCTGTGTGTCGTAATTGGTATCATTATCGAGTCTCCTCTCACGAGTACACATTGTTTCCTTTCTTGTCCAGTTCTTCTCCAGGGTGGAGACTTCGGGATCGAATAGGCAACCGTAGTGCTCTCGTTGTTGTTCTTGTCTTGTGGTATTCCAGGTGAGGTTTAATTGCTAGATATATAGAACCCTTACAACCCTATGTGATGTTTTAAGCCAGAAGGTATATATATCTATAGTTTTTCAAACTCTATTGATTTTCAAACTGAATTACCGAATTGCACCGATTGATTGATTGATTGATTGACTATTTTGGCGAGTATATTGTACAGCACTGTGGGCCCGAGGGTAGTGACTTGAGCCAACCGAGGAAGCATGGGCTGACGGGTAACTCGAGCGCTATCCTCACCAACTTAGGATGACCCCTGAACCTACTAGGAGATTAGTGGGGGAAGGAGTTCCGGGCTTAGGGATTCATGTACCCTCTGTCCAGATTGATTGGGTGGCTTGAAGGAGCTATTGAAACTGCTAATTGTGCACTGTAATTGATTGCTTGATCACCTAATTATTGAATAATTAAATTATTGTACACTGTCGGAGTAAGGTTGGAGAATTGCCCTCACTCACTGGGCCGCTGATTGATTGATTGAAATTGATTGAAGTGTCTAATCTGATAGTTGTAATCTCGGGCGAGTTCTAAGTATTCTTGAACCTATTTTGTTTCTGTTATAAAACCTTGCCCGAGGTTACGACTTGCATGTTATCTGCGCTTATCTATTATTATGCCCCTCGCTCAGTCTTGTGGAGACTGACACCTCACTTTTCAGTTTTTCAGGTGGTGTGCTAGGCGGGAGTCAGAGTTGTGTCATGTCTTTCCTTTCGAGTCTTGTTCCAGTCTCTCCACTTACACTCACTACATATTGTATTTTAATTTGCTATTCGATTAGTATGCTACTTACTGAATTGAATTGAACTCGGGACAGGTTTGTAGGGATTTAGTTGAACCCATTTATGTTATTGTATTGAATTGAATCGGGACAGGTTAGGACAGGTTCATTGAATTAGTAGAACCCGTATTTACTCTTCTTGAACTTGCATTCATTTTAATGATATTGAATAGATAATTGTGTTACTTCCGCACATTTATCATTGTTGATTGTTTCAGGGTTAGATTCCGTCTAGCTAGGACTATCTTTTCATTGTCTTCCGTTCGCTGTAAGTTTAGTTCATGTATGGATCATTCCATTTCATATGTGGACCGAACTCACAGTGCGGGGGATGTGGTGCTTCCGTCACGGGGTGCTACATCTTTAGGTGGTATCAGAGCTCTAGGTTGCAAAACTGGAGTTGTAGTGTCGTGTCGTGTCAAGTATAGGTTGAACGGCTTAGGAACTATTTGCCAACGTGTGCACCGCATTAAACATGAGCATTGTTATTGTTACTTGACATGGAAAATATTATTATACATGCTTCTTTTAAGATTTTGTTGAATTGCATGTTGCTTGTTTCATCGAATCCATGCTTTTAGGGGTGATTATGTGCATGAGCATATACTAAACCCATGCATTTATTCTGGAATGAGTTGTAACTTCTAGGTTATGAAGATAATATCAAACCACGGCCAATTTCTATAACAACTACAATATACCCAAGCTCCTTTCTTTAGCCTGAAAGTTGGAAGGAATGCATCGGGGATTTCTACAAAAATTTAAGAGCCAGGACCTTCTTTTCTAATTGATTTATGGACCGGGTGTAAAGTCTGGAATGGAAGAATTAAATTAGGAGCACTTACAAGTTTTATGGAAATTGGTGGATACTTGGTGGGAAATTGGTAGGAAGTGATATTTATGATTTACAAGATAGCTACATGAGATTTCATTATGAAAGGAAGTGGATCAACCGGGTTTAGAAGACTTATTCAATTCAAGGAAGAATGAAGGAAGCTTTGAGGGTAATAATGATTCAAGGTTCGGATTCATAAATAAATTGAGGATCTTCGGTTAGTTTAACTACATTCAAGTTGTGGGAGGAAAAGTTTGCAAACTCTAGTGTCCATGGTGAAGTATCCATAAGATGGGAATTAAAGTGAACCGATCGATCTAATGATTTCAAGTTATGAGAAGCTAATATGTTAAAGATTCTAGATTCGTGCAGATTGAGTTTATCTTCCAGATCTAAGCTGAATTATCGTATTGTGAGGTTGATTTGGAAGATATGGAGTAACAAATGAAGGCGCTAAAGAAAGGCAAAGATTTTCGGAGGGAAGTTATGTGCTCGACTGTAAGTAGCTAAAGGACAAATTGTACAACCCATTGAAGTTCAAGAAAAGTAGATTCCAAGAAATTCAACTAAGGTGAAGACTAGGTGAAGATTTGGAGCAATAATTAGAGATCAAAAAAAAAAATTTTTTTTTAAGAGAAGTCATGGTAGCAACTTCATGGGGTGGAAGCATTTGAGTTCAAGAGTCACAATTTCGGATTTCAAAGTTATACGGTTTGATACAAGAGAACATTGATCAAGGAAATAATTGGGGGGAAGGTTCGGCTAACCTTGAAGATCGGTAATTGGGAAAGGAATCGGATTCAAGAAATTTCAACCTCGGTCAAAGAATAATAAATAAATCGATGATAGAGAATTTTGAAGAATTGGAAGACCGTGGGTAACAAGAGATGATCAATAAAATTCGGAACACGCTTTCAATTCAACGAAACATGAACAAGTGCCAAGCTAAAAGATACAACTACAGCGACAGGTTCAGCGCATTCATGGCACGTGCATCATACGTTATTTTAAATTATTTAACTTCTTTTATTTATGTGTGTATCTTTAATTGATATAATTGCTCCAACATGTTGCATCTTTAAATTATTTATAAGAGTGATATGGGCATCGGCATTTTACCCAACATGCATCTTAAGTGTTTGCTTCGTAGGAATTCTCTCCACTTTATCCGGTAAACATCACTTCAACCGAGACATAACGGAATCATGATAGTGGGATTTGTTGGGACGAAATGAAAGAAGTGAGTTGCTATTCCTATCGATCATATCAAGAGTAATGTGAGGAAATTTCTGGAGAAGTGGCGTGATTGGAACCGATTATATCAAGGAAGCTAATTGGAAGGAATTGAGAATCTTCAATTTTAAGAATTGATGCCACAAGCTCAACGGATAAGAATGGAAATTCTAAAGGGGGAGAACCGACCGGGGGATGATTTGAAAGTTGGAGTTGTGTCGAAGTGGTGGGTTATTTTAATGGGAGCAAAAAAAAAAAAAAAAAAAATTCAAGAGTCACAAGCAACGGGATTTCTTGAAATGGCAACAGGGAAGAAGTGAAAGACTCTGACGTTGGATTACCTTCAGGAGTGAGATGAGAAAATGTGAAAATAATTTCGGAGAAAGGTAAAGTGCTTCAAAAGTCGAAAGTGAGTATTCAAGAAATGTTGGGAGATTTAGTTCTCGCTTCGTTTCAAACCAAGGTGAATGGAACTTCGGGAATAATATCGGAAGAAGTAGGTATCTTAAGAAGTGAAGTTATAAGTTCAAGGAATGTTCGGGAATTAATTGGTGAGACGAGGTTACAAGAATGTTGTGGTACCACGTGTTTCCTATCTTGAAGGAATTTTAGGAATTGGAGAGGAGAATATTAGGTATGGAAATTTGATCGGATCCTTATAATTGGGATGAAAGTGAGAGACCGTTCCTTTGAGCATTGGAAGTGAAGTATTTAAAAAGGAAAACACTACATGAACAAGATGGATTACCGGCTCGTTGGATTTCCCATGATGAACCGGAAATGCTGTAAAGTTAGAGACTAGACTTTGAGCTATTAAAGGAACACCCCGAATATCCGAGAAGGTTGATTATAATTAGAGAGGAAGGTTGAATATGTTTTGACAAGAGAAACGAGTTAGTTATGGTTCAAACTAAGTACAAATTCAAGAATTAAATCCTCGGATCATGGTGATAAAGAGAGTAAAGGATTTGATTGTAAGTTGAGGACCGAGTAATCATGAAAATCCTTATATCTACATTGGATTTTCTGGGGTACAGTAATTGGATTAGAAGGTAGATAGTAGAGGAAAACCGGGTGATGACCGAAGTATTGGAAATAATGGGTAACTCGAGATAAGGTACTATGATTAAATGAATCTTCAACAACGAGTCAAGTATCAAATCGGATCAAACTAATGGAAGATTTCCAACCAACGGTGAACGGTATATTTCCACATGCATACCACGTGCATCACGCATATCTTTAATTATTATTGTATGTAATTTATTGCTATTTGGTATTACTTTGGAGTGAGCGAGTGCCTTAGTCACACGGTGAGACGAGGGTCGTGCTTTGCAAAGGGTCTTCAGAGACCATGTTTTGAAGCTAGTGGCGGTTCAAGAAACCAACTTCAAACCATGAAGTTGATGTGATGATGGAGAATCCGCTTGGGTTGGAGAACGAGTGGTGGAAGTTCGTTAGCTATTCCACTTGTGATACCGAGTGTGGGATGGTCAGGATAGATCAAACGGTGGGAGCTGAATCTCGTGTAGACCCTCCTGTCGTGCGAGATATCCGGACTACTCATGGTTGGGTCAAGTTCATGAGCGGTTGAAGACTTCCCTTGTTCTTGAAGAGCTTTCTGAACTAATCTCTATCGGGATGTCATGAACCCCGCGTGGGATGAACACAGAGAGTTTTGCTTAGAGTCCAGAACTCGAGGCAGTGGACCTGAGGACAGGTCCTTCTTAAGGGGGAGAGGTTGTAACGCCCCGTTTTCCCGACAAGTCAGGTACGACGTCACGAGAGAGTTTAATTTACTAATTATGTGATTTATGTGACGTCGCATGTTAAACGTGTCAACGTGTAATTTATTTAATTATGTGCGCTTTAGAATTTTATTTAAATTGTTCTTGGACTCAATTGTCCAATAAATTACAAGTTAGGAACCTAATTTTATTTAGGGTGTTTTGAGGCCTTCGTGGCTACTTTGAGCCCTGGAATTCGGATTCGAATTCTAACCTTATTATTGAGTTTGTTTCGGTGATTCGGATTCAAATACTTAACCTTTTATTTTTCTAAAGCTATTTGATTGCCCAACCGTTCTAAATCCGATCCGGGTGGACTGGATACAGCTTGACCCTACCCGTTTCTACCGACCCGTTTGATCAGCCCAAAAAGGGCCAGCCTTATCTTTTTCGCCATTTTGATCGTTCAACAGCAGCACCACAAGAAAGGAGGGAGAAATTCCCCATTTTGCTCCAAGACCTCAAGATTTGGGCTTTCATGATCCAACCGTCCGATCAATGACTTAAGGTATGATTCGTGCTCTACTCGTTACGTGCTTTAATTTGTTATAGCTTTCGTGCCCCGGATTTATGCCTATGTGATGATTTGGGAAGATGATGAATAGTAACCTGGGTATGAGTTCTAGGTGTTCAAGGCCGTTTTACGAGTTCTAATGTGTATATATGTGATTTACGTGTCATACTTGGTCCGTGGTATTATTTTCGTGCTTTGTGGAGTGTTTTGGGTGTGTGTTGGTGTTTGTTTGGTGCTCCAGGCGCCATTGTTGTTGTTTCTGCTTCTTCTTGGACGAACCAGGTGAGAACGGCCGTTCCCATGTTGAACTGGAAATGGGAACGGCCCTTCCCAGGAGCCCCTTTTGCCAATTCTTTACAGTTCTCGATTGTTTCCTTCCCAGGCCGTTCACATTGTTTCCTTTCTTGTCCAGTTCTTCTCCAGGGTGTAGACTTCGGGATCGAATAGGTAACCGTAGTGCTCTCGTTCTTGTTCTTGTCTTGTGGTATTCTAGGTGAAGTTTAATTGCTAGATATATAGAACCCTTACAACCCTATGTGATGTTTTAAGCCAGAAGGTATATATATCTATAGTTTTCCAAACTCTATTGATTTTCAAACTGAATTACGGAATTGCACCGATTGATTGATTGACTGATTGATTGATTGATTGACTGTTTTGGCGAGTATATTGTACAGCACTGTGGGCCCGAGGGTAGTGACTTGAACCAACCGAGGAAGCATGGGCTGACGGGTAACTCGAGCACTATCCTTACCAACTTGGGATGACCCCTGAACCTACTAGGAGATTAGTGGGGGAAGGAGTTCCGGGCTTAGGGATTCATGTACCCTCTGTCCAGATTGATTGGGTGGTGTGAAGGAGCTATTGAAACTGCTAATTATGCACTGTAATTGATTGCTTGATCACCTAATTATTGAATAATTAAATTATTGTACACTGTCGGAGTAAGGTTGGAGAATTGCCCTCACTCGCCAGGCCACTGATTGATTGATTGAAATTGATTGAAGTGTCTAATCTGATAGTTGTAATCTTGGGCGAGTTCTAAGTATTCTTGAACCTATTTTTTTTCTGTTATAAAACCTTACCCGAGGTTACGACTTGCATGTTATCTGCGCTTATATATTATTATGCCCCTCGCTCACTCTTGTGGAGACTGACACCTCACTTTTTAGTTTTTCAGGTGGTGTGCTAGGCGGGAGTCAGAGGGGAGTCAGAGTTGTGTCTTGTCTTTCCTTTCAAGGCTTGTTCTAGTCTCTCCACGTACACTCACTGCATATTGTATTTTAATTTGCTATTGGATTAGTATGCTACTTACTGAATTGAATTGAACTCGGGACAGGTTTCTAGGGCTTTAGTTGAACTCATTTATGTTATTGTATTGAATTGAATCGGGGCAGGTTAGGAAAGGTTCATTGAATTAGTAAAACCCGTATTTACTCTTCTTGAACTTGCATTCATTTTATTGATATTGAATAGATAATTGTGTTACTTCCGCACATTTATCATTGTTGATTGTTTCAGGGTTAGATTCCGCCTAGCTAGGACTGTCTTTTCATTGTCTTCCGTTCGCTGTAAGTTTAGTTCGTATATGGATCATTCCATTTCATATGTGGACCGAACTCACAGTGCGGGGGATGTGGTGCTTCCGTCACGGGGTGCTACACGACCACTCTCTACCAGAATTTTGATTTATTCTCAAAGAGGCAAAGAAATAGATTCATCATTCCACTCCAATCGATTCAAGAACGTGAGAAGGAACTAATGCCCCCTCCAGGTATCTCGATTGAAATCCCCACCAATGCCACTTTCCGTAGAAATAGTATTCTTGCTTATTTCGACGATCCTCGATACAGAAGAAAGAGTTCAGGCATTACTCAATATGGGACTCTAGAAATGCATTCAATCGTAAAAAAAGAGGATTTGATTGAGTATCTAGGATGCAAGGAATTTAGGCCAAAATACGAAATGAAAGTAGATCGGTTTTTTTTCATTCCCGAGGAAGTACATATCTTACCCGGATCTTCTTCTATAATGGTACGGAACAATAGTCTCATTGGGGTAGATACACAAATTACTTTAACTCTAAGAAGCCGAGTGGGCGGGTTGGTCCGAGTGGAGAGAAACAAAAACATAATTGAACTGAAAATCCTTTCTGGAGATATCCATTTCCCGGAGAGACAGATAAGATATCCCGACATAGCGTCGTTTTGATAGCACCAGGAAGAGGAAAAGACAATTCTAAGGAATCCAAAAGATGGAAAGATTGGATCTATGTTCACTAGATCACACCTAGCAAGAAAAAACATTTTGTTTTGGTTCGGCCTGTCGTCACATATGAAATAACGGATGGTATCACTTTAGCCAGGCTTTTCCCCCCGGATCTGTCGCAGGAAAAGGATAATGTGCAACTTCGAGTTGTCAATTATATCCTTTATGGAAATGGTAAATTAATTCGAGCCATTTCTGATACAAATATTCAATTAGTTCGGACTTCTTTAGTATTAAATTGGGACGAAGACAAAAACAGTTCTTCGAGTCAAGAAGCACGTGCTTCCTTTGTTGAAATAAGGGCAAACGGTTTGATTTGACATTCCTAAGAATCGACTTGGTCAAATCCACTAGTTCATATATCCGAAAAAGGAATAATCCATCAGGCTCAGGATTGCTCTCTGATAATGGATCAGATTGCACCAATATCAATCTGTTTTCATCCATTTATTCCAAGGCAAAAATTCAACAACCCCTTTATCAAAATCAAAGGATGATTCATACGTTGTTGAATAGAAATACGGGATTCCAATCGTCGATAATTTTTTCATCATCCAATTGTTTTCGAATGGGTCCATTCAACGATGTAAAATATCACAATGTGCTAAAAGAATCAATTTCAATTTCAAAAGATCCTCTAATTCCAATTAAGAATTCGCTAGGGCCCTTAGGAACAGCCTTTCGAATTGCGAATGTTTATTCATTTTACCATTTAATAACTCATAATCAGATCTTGGTAAATAACCATTTGCAACTTGACAATTTAAAACGGACTTTTCCAGTAATTAACTATTTTTTAATGGATGAAAATGAGAAAATTTATAACCCCGATCCATGCAGTAACATTATTTTCAATTTGAATTGGGATTTTCCCCATCCCAATTATTGTCAAGAGACATCTACAATAATGAGTCTTGGGCAGTTTATTTGTGAGAAGATATGTATAGCCAAAAATGCACCAAACCTAAAATCGGGTCAAGTTGTACTTGTTCAAGTTGACGCTGTAGTAATACTATCAGCTAAGCCTTATTTAGCCACTCCAGGAGCAACCGTTCATGGCCATTATGGGGAAATCCTGTACCAAGGAGATACCTTAATTACATTTATATATGAAAAATCGAGATCGGGTGATATAACCCAGGGGCTTCCAAAAGTAGAACAGGTGTTCGAAGTGCGTTCTATTGATTCAATATCGATGAATCTAGAAAAGAGGGTTGAAGGTTGGAACGAACGTATAACAAGAATTCTTGGAATGCCTTGGGCATTCTTGATTGGTGCTGAGCTAACTATAGTGCAAAGCCGTATCTCTTTGGTTAATAAGATCCAAAAGGTTTATCGATCCCAGGGGGTGCAGATTCATAATAGGCATATAGAAATTATTGTACGGCAAATAACATCAAAGGTGTTAGTTTCAGAAGATGGAATGTCTAATGTTTTTTTACCTGGAGAACTGATTGGATTGTTGCAAGCGGAACGAATGAGGCGCACGTTGGAAGAAGCGGTTTGTTACCGAGCCCTCTTATTAGGAATAACAAGAGCATCTCTTAATACTCAAAGTTTCATATCTGAAGCGAGTTTTCAAGAAACTGCTCGAGTTTTAGCAAAAGCAGCTCTTCGGGGTCGAATCGATTGGTTGAAAAGCCTGAAAGAGAACGTTGTTTTGGGGGAAATGATACCTCTTGGTACCGGATTGAAAGGATTAGTTTCCCCTTCCAAACAACATAAAAAGAGCCCTTTGGCAACAAAAAAAAAAAAAAAGAACAATCTATTCAAGGGGGAAATGATAGATATTTTGTTTCACCACAAAAAATTATTGGATTCTTTTCTTTCAAAGAATTTCCATACTAGACCAGACCAATCATTTATAGGATTTAATGATTCCTAAAAGCGCATTCGTCTTTTTGACTATCTGTATTTGGTGCAGTCATTGGATTTGGTAATCCAAATAGTAAGCAATAGAAAAGACTAATGGCTTGTTCATCTATGTACAACCAATCTACGGTAGAATAGAAGGTTCCATCGGAACAATTATTTATTTCAGTTTAGGGTTCCTCGTCTCTTTTTTTGAAAAGGAGGGGGGGGGGGTGGGGAGAAATGGCAAGAAGATATTGGAACATCAACTTGGAAGAGATGCTGGAGGCTAGAGTTCATTTTGTCCATGGTACGAGGAAATGGAATCCTAAAATGGCACCTCATATCTCTGCAAAGCGTAAAGGTATGCATATTACAAATCTTACTAGAACGGCCCGCTTTTTATCCGCAGCCTGCGATTTGGTTTTTGATGCAGCAAGTGGGGGAAAACAATTCTTGATTATTGGTACCACAACTAAAGCAGCTGATTCAGTAGCCCGGGCTGTGTACGCCGGTGATTTCGGGCGGATAAGGACTTGGCTTGTGCGGATTTTCCCGGCGGTTCTTTTTTTGTTAGCGGCGCAACCATCTGACACCGAAAGGCGGCTCACGCGCCGCCTGAAAGTCGCACGCGGCGCCACGTGCACTGTAGTAGCGGTGTCCACCACGTTCCGACGGCTTTTTCGGAGGAACTTTGGTGCTTTCCTGCATTTTTCGACCCCCTGAGTCCAATTCCGGCGTTGGTTCGAGTAAATAATGACCATAGGTGGTGGTTTTCGTTGGCGCAGCGGCGGTGGAAACTTCGGCGGCCATTGGGGGTCTTTTCCAGCGATCTTTTAGCGACGGGCCCTTCATGAAAGTTGTTCAGCACGATGAGATCTATCATTCCCCATTCGCTCGACTCCAGATTCCGCCATTTAGGAGGTGGTCAGCAGCGGCGCATGGCGGTCATACGCCGCCCATCTTTCCGGTGACTTTTTTCGGTAATTGAGTTTGGCATTTCGAAGTTCTCGACGAGACCTTTACAATGGAATGTTCGGATTTAATTTTCATCGAGCGGTTTGAGTTTAATTTCGATCCTTGGCTTCTTGGGTTCCCGGATTGATCCGTATCAGTTTTTCTTCAATTAAATTTCGTTCGTTGTGTAATTTCAGATTCTTGGTGAGGGGTTTTGCCGAGCTTGCTGAGATGTATGTATGGTCGTTCATGGGGATTTTTTCAGCCACTGGAGGTGGTGGTACGACGGCTGCCGGTGGCTGTTCGGCCGGCTCCGATATCGGCGTTCCGATGCCTTTCGGTCAACGGGTTCCTTTCTTCTCGGTGAGTCCAACGCCACTTTTCGTTCGTCAATCGGATGTCCAGCTGATTTGTTATGAATTTTTGAAGTTATTGTATTTTATTCGTTAATTGATTTTAATTGTGCAATTCGGTCATGTATGTGATATTGATTGAAATTACGAGTTGTATGATGTATGAAAATATGTTATGATATATGATAAGTTTAATTCTTGATTTATTGAATTTAATTGCCTTGTTTATGTCGCTCCTCGTATATGTTTCTTGCTTTTAAGGGGTGTTAGTGTAATTTTAAAAACTAAATTGATTATGAAACCTATGTTATAAATTATGAAAAGATACATCGTATTTAATTTAAATAAATGGCTTAAGTATGCTAATTATTAGAATATTCTGAAATATACCAATATGTATTTATCTGTAAAATTGTTATGTAAATTGCGTTTATCCTTTCGAGACTTGCTGCATGATAGGAATTAAATTCATAATGTCTTGACTTATTTTATGAAATTTATGTTATGAATTTTTATAAGCTAGGCATCTCTTGATAAATGATGGGTCTGATTTCAGGTGTACAAACTCCAACACTTTAGAATTTATTTGATGTGGGGAAACTAAGGAAAAATCTCTGGGAAGACTCGCCAGAAAAGCTAGGGGCTCAACCTGCTAGGACAAACACCACAGAAAGGGAAGTCAGATGGCTAAGTTGGGGGAACTAGGTGTGATTCCCAGTTTGGCTCTACGACGCTCAAGTCAGATGATGATCTGAAAGAGAAAGCAAAGTAAGTGCAAAGTTTGTCAGTGAAGATAGCTTACAGAGATGGAGATGAAGACTCCTATTTATAATTGAGGGTCGGGGACCCTTTGGTAATTTACCCCTTGTGGTGCTGCCCCAATGTCGCCCTAACACGTGGCGTAATGAGGAGAACCCTAGAAGGAATCACCTGTAAAAGCTGGTGAAAAAGAGGGTGCGGGCAACAGTGGCAGGTGCACGGGCATGTACGGGGTGTCAGAGAGCAGTTTTGGGTTGGTAATGAGGGCCGGGAGCATGCTCGTGTCAACCATGAGCCTGATGGGCTTGTGGATCGAAGTGGGGATCCGTGCCATGACGATATGATGAGGGGGATCTTGGTCCCTTGGTTTGTTTACATGCAGGAGCTCAGCCGAGGGGAGAGAGTGGTCGAGGATGAATTCCTTTTGGGGAAATGGGTACACGCATGATGGCATAGTGGGCGCTCGTTCGTGAGCGGTGGCGAGGGCCACAGGTCTCGCGATGACGATGACACGTGTCACTTAGGGGTCTTAGAAACAGAGGGTGGATGACGCTCGGAGGAAGCATGTTTGGGGAATGAGAGGCCACGCGTCATTCACTGGTGGAGCCACATGTCAAAATGTGGGCTAAGCGTATTTTAGCCCCATCATTTTGTCCCCCCCCCTCCAAATTCTATAGCCCTTAATATAAATATTTTCAAATTTCGAGGGCGACGGTCGTGGGGGAAGATGGCATGTAGCGAAATCTTCTTCTCTGCATGTATTAAATGTTGTCTCTTCAATTAACCGCTCGCGACATCCCGCATTTAATAAGCCCCCCTTAACCGGCATTCCGTGGATTCGACCACGGGGTGTGAGCTAATGAGCATGATGGGTGCTTTCCAAGGGTATTACCAAATGTTCATGGCGCCAGAGGACCGCCCCAAAACCTCGTTTATTGTGCACATGAGAGTATATTGCTTCTTAGTCATACCCTTTGGGCTCAAGAACGCGGGGGCCACATACCAACGCCTCATTAACCGGATGTTTGAGAGAGAAATTGGTGGGTCCATGGAGGTGTACGTGGACGATATGGTTGTCAATAATGAGCATCAATCCTCTCATTTGGAAGGCCTGGAGCGTGTGTTTGGCATCTTATGCCAGTACGGCATGAAGTTAAATCCCTCAAAGTGTACATTCTGAGTACGAGGGGGAAAATTCTTCGGCTACATGGTGAGCCAGCGTGGGATTGAGGCAAATCCTGAGAAGATCAAGGCCATCTTGGATATCCCTTCCCCTCGTAACCTCAGGGAAGTGCAAGTGTTAGTAGGGAAGATAATCTCTTTGAATAGATTCATCTCCCGCTCGGCGGATAGAAATCTCCCATTTTTCAAAATCCTACGCAACTCTCGGAATTTCTCCTGGACCAAGGAGTGCAAAAAAGCGTTACAGGACATGAAAGCCTACCTCTCGAGTGCCCTGCTCCTAACAAAGCCTATGGGGAGTGAGCACTTGTTCGTATATCTATCTGTTTCGGCTGAGGCTACAAGCGCGGTATTGGTGGCCCAACGTGAGCGTAAACATCTACCTGTCTATTACTTGAGTAAGACGTTACAGGGCACTCAAAACAGATATCTGGAAATTGAAAAGTTTGCATTCGCCCCTATCAATGCATCACGAATGCTGAGACCCTATTTTCAAGCGCATTCGAACACGGTCCTTACGGATCATCCCTTAAGGCAAGTTTTGTCCAAGCCTGACGTTTCTGGAAGACTGATCAAGTCGGCCATTGATTTGAGCCAATTTGACATAAATTTCGAGCCCAGAACGCCTATACAAGCGCAAGCGGTTGCAGACTCATTGGTGGAGCGTTTCGGGTTGGAACCCACAGTGCCATTAGATAACGGTTTATGGGTACTGCACACCGATGGTTCCTCGACCTCACAAGGGGAAGGAGCAGGGGTAACCCTTAGAGACCCCAATGGAATTGAGATAGACTTTGCAATCAGGCTGGACTTCCAAGTCACAAACAATGAGGCGGAGTATGAAGCTCTTTTTCAAGGGTTAGAGATTGCTTTGCAGAATAGAGCATCCAGGATCACGGCCTATATGGATTCACAACTGATTTCAAGTCAGATTGAAGGTACTTATGAGGCTCTTGAAACCACCATGGTATAGTAGTTGGAGAAAGCCAAGGAAGTCACCAGGAATTTCAAAGAGTTCCATCTCCTACAGGTCCCACAAGCGGAAAATGAGCGAGCCTACACGCTCTCCAAGTTTGCTTCCGCCCTCGAAGGGTCCTGTGAACATTCCGTTACGTTCCTAAGAACGGAGGAACCTTTGATAAGAGTGAAAGCACCCAGCCGAGCAGTGCCCATGATCGATCCCAATGAGCCATGTTGGCTCGATGACATCATCAGATTCCGTAGGGGTGGTACTTACCCTACAAACAAAGTGGAGGCATGGAAAATCAAGAATAAGGCCCCTCACTTCTCTCTAGAGAACGAAGGTGAACTCTTCAAGAAGTCCTTCCAGGGCCCACAAATGAGATGCCTGGGGCCCTCGCAACCTAAGGAGACCCTCAAACACGTTCACGGAGGGAGTTGTGCAAATCACTCTAGGGGGGCGCATTCTTGCCAAAAAGATATTGAGAAGTGGATTCTATTGGCCCACAATCCTTCAGGATGCCATTGCGTTCTCCCATAAATGTCCTAAGTGCTAACTTCACTCCAACCTTCCTCAATTACCAGTTGCTCAGATGGTCCCTATAGATGTCTCATGGCCCTTTGACCAATGGGGCATTGACATTGTAGGTCCCTTGCCCATGGCGGTTTGGTAGAAGAAATTCGTAATATTGGCCGTCGATTACTTCACTAAGTGGGCCGAGGCAGAGGCTGTAACAAAAATCACTTTCAGGGTGTTAAGAGACTTCATATGGAAAAATATTATCTGCAGGTATGGCATTCCGAAAGTACTCATTTCAGATAACGGCTCCCAGTTCATAGCGGCAAATACTAGGGAATGGTGCTCAGAATTAGGTATTGAGCAACGCTTCACTTCCTAAGAACGGAGGAACCTTTGATAAGAGTGAAAGCACCCAGCCGAGCAGTGCCCATGATCGATCCCAATGAGCCATGTTGGCTCGATGACATCATCAGATTCCGTAGGGGTGGTACTTACCCTACAAACAAAGTGGAGGCATGGAAAATCAAGAATAAGGCCCCTCGCTTCTCTCTAGAGAACGAAGGTGAACTCTTCAAGAAGTCCTTCCAGGGCCCACAAATGAGATGCCTGGGGCCCTCGCAACCTAAGGAGACCCTCAAACACGTTCACGGAGGGAGTTGTGCGAATCACTCTAGGGGGGCGCATTCTTGCCAAAAAGATATTGAGAAGTTGATTCTATTGGCCCACAATCCTTCAGGATGCCATTGCGTTCTCCCATAAATGTCCTAAGTGCTAAATTCACTCCAACCTTCCTCAATTACCAGTTGCTCAGATGGTCCCTATAGATGTCTCATGGCCCTTTGACCAATGGGGCATTGACATTGTAGATCCCTTGCCCATGGCGGTTGGGTAGAAGAAATTCGTAATATTGGCCGTCTATTACTTCACTAAGTGGGTCGAGGCGGAGGCTGTAGCAAAAATCACTTTCAGGGTGGTAAGAGACTTCATATGGAAAAATATTATCTGTAGGTATGGCATTCCGAAAGTACTCATTTCAGAGAACGGCTCCCAGTTCATAGCGGCAAATACTAGGGAATGGTGCTCAGAATTAGGTATTGAGCAACGCTTCACTTCCTTAGGCTACCCTCAGGCCAATGGTCAGGCTGAGGTAACAAACAGGTCATTCTGCAACACTTAAAAACTATGCTTAAAAGCAGGAAGAGCGAGTGGGCTGAAGAGTTACAAGGGGCTTTATGGGCTTACTGGAGACCCCGCAAGCGGCCACCAGTGAAGCCCCTTACTTGCTTGTTTACGGCTCAGAAGCAATGGTACCAATGGAAATTGCATAGGAATCCGCTCGAGTGGCATATTTCGAGTCGGGAACTAACGCGAAAGACCGAGCGCTCGAATTGGATCTTTTGGAAGAACAAAGAGACAAGGGCTGGGCATGTATACATCAATACAAGGCGTCAGTCACTCGACAGTACAACAATCGAGTCAAGGAGAGAACCTTCCAAGTGAGAGACTTAGTCTTAAAGAAAGTTGAAGTTTTAAAGCACGTGGGTAAGTTGGACCCCAACTGGGAGGGCCCATTAAAAGTTATACAAGTCACAAGTAACAACACCTACGCGCTTCAGACACTCCAGGGCGAGCATCTACCGCGCCCATGGAACGTGTGCAACCTTAGACGGTTTTATGTTTAAATCTTGAAAGCTTTGTAACCTTAGATGCACTTGAGACACTTCTGGGCTCTATGTACCTCTTATTTACTAGCGCTATATATCGGAATGATTTTGCTTCATTAAAGGGTTTTATGTTCTTGATTATAACAAGAAATTCCCCTTTAAACCCTGGGTGAAAGCCACGCAGACCCAGAGCGCACGAATTTCACTTGGCCAAGGGTCAAACGTTGCGCTTATGTAGTGCTTTACTCCACAAAATTGTTCGCCCTCATCGGCAAGCCTGATAACGATCCTGACAAACCCAAGAGTAGGAGGCAAGGCTAACTGGATCACCTCCAGATCACGCTCGACTCCATGACGTACCTAGTTGGGTTTTCGCTTCCAGCTCACGTTGGTATTTCGCTTCCACAGGGACATCCCAGTAGGCCAGGGTTGCTTGAGAAAACAAGCAACTATCGCTCGAAAAAGGGATTCCCCACGCATCTTGACCAAATGCCAAAGAATAACCAGGGAGCTCTCGAATGAGGCCCTCTGCATTCAAAGTCACCAAGGAAAGTGATCAATCACATCCTGCAATTGTGAGAAACTTTTAAACAAGTTTCTGAAGGACTGGACAACGGGCACCCTCGATGTGTGACCGTCACGTCCATAGTGCGACTAAAGAACTTTTTGGTAAACATTAGTCAAGGCTAGACAAAGGGGGCCCTCAGAGCGAGAATATCACACTTACAAGGGCGGCCATGTAACATCCCGATGGTTCGGATTTCCAGGTACGCCTTAACATGAGGGTTTTATGTGCTTTAAATTATTTAATTACGTATTTGAATGTTATTTTAATGCTTATATGATTATTTGAATTAATATGAAATTTATTGTTTATATTCTTGAACTTTGATTTTAAACGTTTAAGTTTGCATGCTCGTAAATTGCTCGTTATGTGCCGGAATTCAATTCTGATTTTTGTGAAATTTTGATATGTGTGACATATGTGAGTTTTGAATGTGTTTTCATGCTCGTTTTAAGTTTTCGTATTCGTTTATCGAGGTTTTAAACCTTAAGTATTTGACGAGGGACATGAGGGCCTAACTAGTTTTAGCGCGCCTCTTGTTCCGGAGACCATAACTTGAGCTAGGGAATTCGGATTCGAATTCTGGAAGATGCGTCGGACTCGTAACGAAGAGATGAAGCCAAGGAACCCTCGTTTTTTCCCGGAACTAACAGCTTACGCCAAAGCCACCTTCTTTGACTAGTCATGTACTTGTGGGGCCAATTTAACTCAACCTAAGCCTAACCCTTGATAACTTGACTTGAGTTAAGTCTCTCCCTCTCCTTTATCAGCTGAAAACCGAGTCAAACCCCCCCATTTGTGCTGCAACAGATTGAGAGAGAAGAGAAGAGGAGAAGAAGAAAGCCCTCTTCAAGACCTTGTGATGTTTTGGAGCCAATCTCTTCCATACTCCATGAACTCTTAAAGGTAAGTATATTTATGTATTCTCCTCTCTTATATGCTTCATTTGATCCTTGAAATTCATTAAATGCATCAGATTTAATAAGGATATGGAGACTTGCATGAATAGTTAGGGTTAGAGGTCATTTGTTGCTTCCTTGCCTTAGCTTGAATTTGTGGCTGATTTGAGGCTTCTTTGGTGCTTATATGAACTCCTTTACTTCCATTCTTGATTCTTACTTCATGCTAGATGTTTTAGGGTTGTTTTCTCTTTGATAACATGATTGAAACCTTGAGTTTTTGGCCATGAAACTTGAAAATCGAACTACTGCAAATCTGCTCGTTTTCACCAAACTGTTGTCATGTTTTTGAGCTTTCTTTGATGAATTCTTCCATCCAATTTCGTGTGTCAATGCTTGGTTATGTGTTACACATGTTGCTTTATGAATATGCTCGGTTTTTCCTTGAAAACCTTGATTTATATGATGAGTTTTGAGCTTGAAAACTGCTGCAAAAATCTGCCCCCTTGTTTTGGAACTGCTGTGTGAATTTGTGCTTCGTTGCTTGAGTTAATGAGTTCCAATTCATGTGAATTTGCATGGAGATGTTGTATACTAATTGGTTTATATGTTATCCCTGCTCTTGCAAGTTTTTAGATCCATTTTCAGCTCCTAATCGAAGCATGATGGCCTGTTTGTATGCTATGCACAAACCGAATTGCTGCTGTTGCATTTTGTGATTACTTGGTGGTTCTAATGTGCTCCAATTCGTGTCAATTTGCATATACATGGATTATATTAGTTGCTTATCATGTTAGTATTCATTCCCTAAAGTTTCAGCTTCATATTCAGCCCCTAAGTACTTGATCATGGCATGATTGAACAAATTGAGCTCATATGTCCGTTTTTGGCGCTCCAGAGTTGCTGCATGATTTCGGTGCTCTTAACGCGTGATTTAGCCTTTGAACTCTAAATGAAATATGTTCATAACATTCTAAATAGGTTTTATATAAAGTTTCATAATATTTGGAGTTGATTTAGTATGCTTTTGGACTGATTTTGTTTAGGGTCAGTTTTGCCGGTAAACTTTGTATACGATTTTGGATCTGTACCGAGACACCCCCGTGTCTCAATTGCATTGAAATGTGAGACACGGGCGTGTCAGGCTTCCTGGGCATGACTGGACTGAGCCACGGGCGTGGCTCAGTTTAGTTAAGTTGAGGGACACCCCCGTGTCCCTCCCCCTGCGCAGCTCTTGGTTTTTCCTTTTCGGTTTTTGGTTTGTTTCACCTCTTTAATGCCTTTATCTTCATTTGTGATGAACTATGAACTTGTTTTACTGTGTGTTGGGGGTATTTTGGTTCAATTTCATAACATTTGGATGAGATTTAGACATGCTTTTGTTGAATGCCGTTTATGTGCGTTTTGTGGCGTTTGTGATTTCCATAACCCATTTCCCTTGCCTTGTGATTTGTTCTTGTTTTCAAACTTTGGAAATATGTTATATTATGTAATAGGGTGTATGTAGTAGAGTTTTGTGATAGATTGAATACGTTTGAATGTGTGTCGAACTTAATTCACTTCAATGCTCTTATTTGCCTAAATGTTGGATCTTGTGCCTTGAATTTCTTGAATTGATTGGAAACGTGAAATTATGAATTCGAAGGAAAGTGAGCGAAGGATTGAATGACTTGATTATATGATTTAAATTCCTTAATAGTGCACATGAACGTGTTCATGACATAATATCATCTTTTATGCAATCATACGCATTCGCCGAGCGTCAATATGGTTCATTTGAGTCTAAGTTTGCCTCTTGCTCTTTGTTTTGCTCTTAGGTTCACTCCGTTCTTGAGGAAGTGGTTTGTTTGACTCCTTTTGGTCCGTTTTGGTTGGTTTGCTCGTCCAGGTGAGGTTTTCTTCCCCTTTTAGTTATGATGACCTAAGACCCTAATTGAATTTCGAAACCGTATGCGACTTATATATGTATATATATAGATATGTGTTTGGATACGTATTTCGTGGGATTTGTCCCGTTTGTCTTAAGAATTTGAAAATGCTTTTATAAGTATATAAGCTCTATTTTCTTTTGTTTTGACAAGCTTTGTTAAGAGTGTGTGTGTGTAAGCGTGACAAGATTGTGGATAACCTTCGCATGGTAAGTGTGATAAGTGCAAGTATAAGTGTAAGTGTAAGTTTGGGCCCCGGAGAAGTGGTATGTGATCCCGGGTCGGCCATGGGGTCGTCGGGCTCTCTCATCAACACGACTCCACAAAAGGGAGACTTCGCCCATCCTCGGGAGGTCGAGGGGAACGCGGGTCTTCTTGAGCCGGTGGTGTGCTTAGTGACCCGTCGAAGGAGCGGGCGGATCCCCCGTCTCAGTCAGTTTATCAGTGGGGGTTGAGAGGGGCACCTCTCTCCCCAAAACGGTGTTGGGGTGGAGTTGGGTTATGATTTGTTTTGTTTTCGTTTCGCCTTGGTGTTTGGAGTAAGTAAGGGTGATGGATTTAAGCTTTAAGTTCATTATGTCTTCGTTTAGGGTTGTGAAACGGGGGCGGATTTCTAAACTCTAAAACTTGACTGAATTTGGCCTTCGGCCCCGAACTTCTTTCTTTATATATATTACCACGGGTTAAATGTCTTCGAATGCAAAAACCATGCCCGGTTCACGAACCCCTCTCAGCTTTGTATATGCTTTGCTCTTATATATATGTATGGGTGCGTGTGTTAGCCGCCTCACAAGTCTCTAGGACTGACCCTCGTTATTTCTATCTTTTTCCCCCTTTGATTTGAGTTGCAGGTACCCGTTCTGAGGTGTTGGAGCTAGGCGGTTGTCTTTGAGTCGAGGTTGAGGATAGCTTGAGTCTCATGCATTGTATTTTCGTTTTCTTTATGCATTTTGGCAAATTCTGAAATATGTATAAGTTATGCTTTAAATTCGAAATTGTAAAGTTTGTATAACTTGAATCGAAAGTTTGATATGTCTTGAGTATGTTTAATTGCTTTATGAGATTCTGGTGCCTCCGCATTCGTTACTTGTTTTATTGCGTGCTCTGAGTAGGGTCTAGACCGCCTAGCTTAGGTTGGATTTTTGTTTGTCACCCGTTCGCCGTGGCTTGATACGTGGACGGAGTTCCCATTTCGCTTCACGTGTTGGGTTATGGTGTTGGAAAACACGAATCAGAAAGCAGCGGAATTTAAAAAATTTTCCCAACAAAAGGACCTTGGACTCGCAATCGTGTAACCAAATTCGTAGAGATAGAAAACTTACTTTTCTTTTATTCTTTCTTGAAGCGTTTCAAGCCACCCAAGAACGCTCTTCTCGTGGCTTGACAACCCGTCCCTCGAAAGTCTCTTTTTACTTCAGAATCCATTGTCGGGATAGCAATCCAAACCAACCTAGATTCAATTCAAGTTAGGGAAGTTCTTAACAATATAACATAAAGAAAGAAACATGAAACGAGAAAAGCAGGATTGAAACTCCCTTCGAAAACCAGTTTCGCGAAAGTAGAAAACTGCCAGTCACAAAACCCTCGTGAAAAAATTCATCCTTCAGGATATGGACGAACGGTTTTCGCCATCTTCTTTGGTTCGATTTTTTCATTCGTTTCATGTCGGGTTCGGAATCGTTTCATCATCCCTTCTGATCGTTTTGCTTAATCCCCACTTTTTGGTAAAGCTCGAATCTTCAAAACTTCTAACTTGAAGCTCTCTAGAGATAGTCCACCAACTTGGCTACAATCTAACTAGTAAGGATGCTAGTTCTCTAGTTAGTGTTTAGGCTTAACCTAGGGTTTCGTTTATCTTGGAGAAAGGATGGTGTTCAACACATGAACCAAAAGAATTCGATTAGCTCTAAAGGGGAGCATGAGCTCCCCTATATATAAGAAAGGGGAGGGACGAAATTCCTAGTCCTTAATGGGCTAGGATTTTGGTCTCTCTCTCTCCTATTACTTGATCATCAAGTAATTTTGACTTTGACTTTGAATTCTAATTCAAATCAACTTTCAAGAGAGCTAAAAATATCCAAACTATTTTTGGATAATTTTATACTTTATTTATTTAAAATAAATAACTTATTTTATCTAATTAATTAATTCATAATTAATTTACTAGATTATTTTTCTCCAAAATAAGACTTTCTTTTTAATTCAAAATTAAACCAAAGTCTATTAAATAATTAATCACATTAATTATTTAATACATAAATAAATATACACATATATTTATACACGTGTGTGACACGTGTCACAATGACACGTGTCACTCACGTGAGCCACACGTGTGGTTTCACACGTGTGGAACCCTCTTGGCTTGATTAACTCGTTTAATCATTTTAAAGCCTCAACTCATGTAACCAAGTTGTTGTGTGTGACCCTCTAGGTTCTCAATTCAATTAGCAGTGACCCTAATTAATTAATTCACTAATTAATTAATCAGTCCACAGATTAAACGACCATAGTCTAGCAACAGGTGTTTAACCCCTAGCTGAATTGGAATGTTCGGATTCGACAGAACCTTTAAGTCATTGATTCATGTGAGATACAATCCTCCTACTTACTATCTCTCAACCAAGATCTAGGGTAAGGGAATAATCAGAACCCTAATATTCTGGTCTTAAAGCTAAATGCATTTCATATCCATTTGATCTCAATCCAAGAAACCCTTTTCTTGATATCTTGATCTACTGCCTTGGCCAAGGACTCCATATGGCATATGAATGACTTACACAATAAGAGATCACCTTGCATATGCAAGTGTAGGTCCTTTCTTGATTCTCATTCACTTTTATGAGTTACTTGTGCAGCCCCAGCATAAGCCTTGAATCAGTTGTCTAAGGCGACACCCTTTAAAGCTTATACCAAAGACTACAGAGTTAACTCATAAAGTGACATGGAACCTCAAGTCTAAGGATCAATTAATCACATCAATGACTCGTGAGATATTTCCTAATCTGGAAGTTTCCATTTCCTGAAATAGAAGCTTCCTTTCCCATTTAGGAATCTTCTCACACGGGGCACCTCAGTGAACTTACTTATTGAAGTAAGCACCCTCATGTATCATGCACGTATCAACTATACACTTTGCATCTCCACGAAACAAGGTGTCCTTCTTAAGGGCGTGATCCCACAAGCAAGCCTTAGAGGAGTCAGGTTGACACTCCCACTGTCTGTAGGACTCATCGGTTTGGAGTATTTTACTAATCATGACTTATGTGATATAGGGCTCGTTTCATGAACCATTTCACCTAAATGGTAGAGTCCTAAAGTCATTAGGATTAGGGGAGTTCTCATACATGCGCACGTAATGGAAACACACAAAACACGTATCGGCATATAAAGAAGTGATTGCCTATAATCAATCGTATATTATTCAAAGATTGTCTGTGATACAAGAAAAGTCCCAAAACGGATTATGACTAATCGGCTTTCTAGGGCACTATTCCTAACAATCTCCCACTTGCCCGTAAAAGCCATTTAGGTACTCTAAGTCCCATCTTCTTAAGATGCACTTCGAGAGCCTATTGACTTTGGGCGTTTCCAAAGTGGATCTGCTATATTCTCTGCTGATGTGACCCTCTTGTTTACACATCTCTTAGGAAACACCTTTTCCTTATAAAGTGATTCGTAATCACGTGTTCAGTCTCTTGGTGAGATCTTGGTTCTCTTACTTGAGCAACCATCCATTTAATCATACGATATGATAATGGTGTTGTTTTATGCTAGGAACTTCATCTAACTAGTTAGATGGAGTTTCTTACCCAAACACTTAACTTAGCGTTATATAATACGACTAAGTTCTCAACTACGACAGTCGAGTTTTGCAATGTCCGTCCTTGGAACCCTTTCCAACACATTGCATTACCATTCTGGTAGAAGTTGTATCCTTTCAATGATTTCATAATCATCCATGTTTGATGAACGGTTACATCAAATATCCTTCTAAGAACAAGATCTTTTCGGCTCTGTAAACTAATACATATCCTCATTTCTTCTCAAGTACTTTAAGGACATCCTTTACAGAGATCTAATGACCTTCTCTGAGGTCATATTAGATTCGGCCTACTACGCTTAGTGTTGCGCCATACCTAATTTAGTACATAACTTTTCATACATTATGCACCCTTTCACTTAAAGGGATTTTGGACATTCTAACTTTCTCAAAGTTTATCTTAGGACACATACTCTTCAAAAGAGATGTTCCATTGTCCATACTAAACTCCTTTTAGTACCGTGGTTATGTACTCATTTTGTGATAATCCTTTTATTCTCTTAGATCTATCTTCTATATATCTGAATGTCGAGAATATAGGATAATCACTAAGATCTTTCATGTCAAATTATTTCTTAAACAAGAATTGGTAACTTTCACGTCATCCTTGACATTCCTAATGAGAAGGACATCGTCTTCTAAAGAACCAAAATTGACTCTTACATCACTAACTTTCATATGTACACTCTGAGACTTATTCGACTTCTATCTGTGTCAAACGATTTGACTGTGGAATCGAATTGTCTAACTCCTAGAAGCCTTTATCAATCCACAGATTGACTTAGGGATTTGCATACTTTATGCATACTCCCACTGAATATGAGATTTATAGAAATACTTTATTTCACTCTCTTTCAATCTCATATTGAACAAGATAGTTCTCATATTCATTTATCATATCTCATAGTCAGAATATGAGGATATGGTAAACACAATCCAAATGGACTTTTGCATTTCAACCGTCAAGAAAGTTGTAATGCTTTCCATTTACTCGAAGCTCCATGAGCTTGATCCTATCAAGTGGATCAACCAAGGTCAAAACTTGGTTTGAGTATATGGAATCTATATTGGATTTCAAGGCTTGCTTACACTACTCAGATTCCAAATCTGACAGTGTCTCCTCTTGGCTATCTAGGAATGCGTTCTAAACACATCTT
The DNA here is from genome assembly GCA_037501455.1 of Lantana camara. NCBI lineage: Eukaryota > Viridiplantae > Streptophyta > Magnoliopsida > Lamiales > Verbenaceae > Lantana > Lantana camara. The sequence goes on from CM074858.1 coordinate 49,662,644, forward strand.
AAGAGAATGGTTTCATACGTGTACGTACTCTAAAATTTGGCTAAGTTTTATCAGATGGGCTCGTTTCTTCTATATGAGGCGTGGATATTTATCCTCAAATTTCTTTGAGGTCTGCTTGCTTGCCTTTCTTCTTCTATAGGAACGATTCCTTAAGAAAGATACATTCCTTGAGACAAACAACCTTTGTCTAAGGGAATCGCAGAAACGATATCCAATATCATTGCATAAACTTGAACTCATTTCAAGCTTATCTCCCACTATCCTCTTCAAGCAAGAGGATTCCATTGAATTCTTGGATAAGAATAATTAGGGAATTTAGTATGCCACATTGCATAGTGCAACTAAAGGACTGATTTTGGAAGGTACTAAATTCAAAATCTCTAACTGCATATTCTAGTAGTTTATTCCTAGAATGATTATAAGTCAGTAAAGCTTACTATGGAATCGACCATATCCTATGAGGTTTCATTCCATCATTCGGAAACATTAATGTGTTCTCGAATTAGTTTACTGAGAGATAATCCTATTATCTCTAAGATGACTAAGGAATTAGTTACTAAGATATTGGCTATCTCGATCATATCGATTTACCTATAACTTGTGACTACTTCGGTTCCTAACCTCCTCTTGAAATTCTAAGAATTTCATATAAGTTTCGAATTTGTACTTTAACAAGTACATTCATTCAAAATGATTAAACTGACGATAGTATCTAATGCTTACATTAAGCATCTTACACTCATCAGCATGGATTGAAATCCACTATAATTTTGGAACGTTCTATGTTTCACCTAAACAATGTTCCGGAAACGTTTTCCCTTTGAGATAGGCTTCACAGGAAGTCAACTCTATAGGTCCATTTTCATAGAATGATCCTAAGGTGTCTGACTTGCTAATCCTTTTATATCTCAACGTTCCAAAGTAATTCGAAGCTTTGTCATCTCACTTACTTTTGTTATCTCGTTGTATGTTCAGAACATTAGTGCCTTGAGTCTTTGCACAACGGATTATGCAGAATTGACTTAAGACTAGTGGATTCTATTCCTAGTAGAATTACTAAACGAAGTAACATTTCAGAGTACTCATACTCTTTGCAGTTCCCTTTCAAAGTCCTTATTTGCTATCATAGAAGCAAACGTCCTATTTGATCTCTAGTATCTTTTGGGCGTACCCTTACATGCCCCTCCATTGGGCTCTTAAGGGTTTCTTCTTCTTTAGGCCTTCAAGCCTTTAACTTAGTGAGTTTAGAAGAAGAATTAACCATCATAACCTTTTATTCCTTTTCAAGGATACTCTCAACCATTATCAACTAAATAATTAACTATGCTACATTAGCATCATTCTTGTTGAGCATAAGGGTTTGAATGATGGTGGAAGCAATGTAAGCAATCAGTGCATTTAGAACTCTTTTCTCGGTTAATGATCGAGACCACAAGATCTTCAAATAAGATCTTCAGACCTTGTTCGTGTGCACTTGTTTCCTCATTTGGAATATTGAATAATTCCATAATGTTATACATTGTAACATTTTTATGAGGTAGTTCAATTGCTCGTAAGTGGTTTGGAGAAATCCATTCACCTCAGATCGCTTCTCTTTTGGCCCGGGTCGAATTTTCACAATTGAAAAGCTTCGCCCTTTGGAGAACGCCTGTCTCTATTCGGAATCTAAAACGAATTTTAGGGTCCGAAGCCAATTATAGTTAGGTAGGACTTAGTCAACTTGTTTGACTTAAGGATGGATACTAGTGGGTTTGCATTTCATATTGTAGAGAATCACAGAACTACAACCTAAATGCTAAGCAGAGAAAATGTGAGCATGCTGAATTATAACGATATACAAAAGATAAGGTCTTTAATCTAATGTAGCTCCCACTGTTTTTCAGAGATCTATAATTCCCAAAGATCTAAGAGGAACACGTTTCCCAATGGGTACTAAGATCCTAAGCATTTTACCTCGACTCGTGGACATTCTAAGTAAAATCCTAGGTAGGTACAACTTACCAATTCTAACACCTTTAGAACTCTTAGTAATTGTTTTTGCATCACCTATCTTTCAATATGGACCCACGACTCGTGCGACATCCATATTTACTTAGGCGTTAAGCTAGACCCATCAATCATATGATCATGATCAAAACTTAGATCGAACGACCCACGACTCGCGGACATCGCCCTTGCCAAAATTGATCACGAAATATTGATCATTTAAAATGATCAATTAGGTAACTAAGAACTAATAAGCTCCACTAGCTATCCCACGACTCGCGGACAATAACTAGCTTTACTTACTAAACTTAAAACCTATCGATGGAATGCTAGGAATTTAATTCAAAATTTGCATCTCGAATTATATACCTATTATTCGAAATGAGCTTAATATTTAATGGGAATTTTCGAATCAACCGAAGAGTTGTTCGGTTCGACCTCGCCAACATATATGTTATCCAATTTGATTAGTCTTGATTAATGCAAGTACAACTTAAATGCATTTCAAACAAGCACATAAACAGATAACATGTCCTAGCATGATACTAACATGAGACGATCATGGGTTCTACCTATCTTATGCGTGATATGTGGGAGCCACTCCACAATCACAAGTTCTAACATACATGCCACATAAACAATTTAAATCACATAAGGGAAAGCGGTAACAAAATAGGAGCCCTATCTCTATTACATTTAACAATTGAGATTCCCCTCCCTAACATTTTGAGGGGTCTTCACTTATGGCGTCCTTGTTACTTGAATGTGGTCCATCTTACTCCATGGGTGCATTGTCTCCAAAATGAAAATAAAACCTCACCACCTATCTCTACTCTCAAATTACAATAAAAGGAAAAAGACATAAAGTAATAAGGCTCAATCTTCATATTGGCCTTAGATAATTACACGGGGCATACCCCGGCCTCAAAAACAGTAATATGGAAAGCCACATAATAAATCACATAACAGTACGCACATAAGTGAGGCTCCAACCTCAATTGAAAAACGCAACTATAGGGCTCCAACCCCAATTTAAACCATCCATGTGCATAAATTAAAACCATAAATAAGTCTAAACCCATGATCACCTAACATGCTTAAAATGCAAGAATTTAAATATACCAATAAATTTAAAATTCCTTTAACTTTAAGTTCGACTAACTCAAAGTAATCTGAAAAACAGTTCCTTGTTCAAGAATAATTTCAAAATCAAAAGCTAGAATCTGATAAAATTCAAGTTAATTAAAAAATTAACAATTTTATTAAAATCATTATTTCAAAAATAATAATTATACTTTTCCTGAAAAATTAAAATTGACTTTGATTCCCGAAATTCCCAAATTATAATTTTATTTCAAAATTTAAATTTTTTTCAGTAAAAAAGATTTTTAAAATAATTTTAAAATAAAATTTGGGCCAAAAACACGAAAAGTCGCATCGCGTCACAGGGGTGTGCGGGCGTGTGCGGGCAGTCCAGCACAGGGGTATGCGGGCGATCCCGCACAGCCCCGCGCAGACGCGTGCGGGCAGTCCCGCACAGGGTGTGCGGGCGATCCCGCACAGGCTGTTCCGGACGCGTGCGGGCAGTCCCGCACAGGGGTGTGCGGGCGATCCCGCACAGGCTGTTCCGGACCCATCCGCTTGCGGCGACGACGAGCGACAAACTTGCTTGGTCCTCGTCGTCCCGCACCGTTTTCCGTACAAAATTTTCAGAAAAATTTTCGTCTCGATTCGGGAATCAAAATCGCGATTTTAATAAATCTAAAATAAAACCCCTTTTTTTTTCAGAAAACGATTTTATCAATTTATCAGAAAACATCTCAGATTCAAAAACTCAGATTACGATACAAATTCAAGAATACCTAACTGTAACTCAGATTCAAGAATTTCTCAAAATTCAGTTTAATTGAGACGAATCAGAAACACGATTAACGAGGTGGCTCTGATACCACCTGTTGGAAAACACGAATCAGAAAGCAGCGGAATTTAAAAAATTTTCCCAACAAAAGGACCTTGGACTCGCAATCGTGTAACCAAATTCGTAGAGATAGAAAACTTACTTTTCTTTTATTCTTTCTTGAAGCGTTTCAAGCCACCCAAGAACGCTCTTCTCGTGGCTTGACAACCCGTCCCTCGAAAGTCTCTTTTTACTTCAGAATCCATTGTCGGGATAGCAATCCAAACCAACCTAGATTCAATTCAAGTTAGGGAAGTTCTTAACAATATAACATAAAGAAAGAAACATGAAACAAGAAAAGCAGGATTGAAACTCCCTTCGAAAACCAGTTTCGCGAAAGTAGAAAACTGCCAGTCACAAAACCCTCGTGAAAAAATTCATCCTTCAGGATATGGACGAACGGTTTTCGCCATCTTCTTTGGTTCGATTTTTTCATTCGTTTCATGTCGGGTTCAGAATCGTTTCATCATCCCTTCTGATCGTTTTGCTTGATCCCCAGTTTTTGGTAAAGCTCAAATCTTCAAAACTTCTAACTTGAAGCTCTCTAGAGATAGTCCACCAACTTGGTTACAATCTAACTAGTAAGGATGCTAGTTCTCTAGTTAGTGTTTAGGCTTAACCTAGGGTTTCGTTTATCTTGGAGAAAGGATGGTGTTCAACACATGAACCAAAAGAATTCGATTAGCTCTAAAGGGGAGCATGAGCTCCCCTATATATAAGAAAGGGGAGGGACGAAATTCCTAGTCCTTAATGGGCTAGGATTTTGGTCTCTCTCTCTCCTATTACTTGATCATCAAGTAATTTTGACTTTGACTTTGAATTCTAATTCAAATCAACTTTCAAGAGAGCTAAAAATATCCAAACTATTTTTGGATAATTTTATACTTTATTTATTTAAAATAAATAACTTATTTTATGTAACACCCCGATTTTCAGACAGTCAGGTACGCTCGACACGTGTGGGTTTCGAGCGTTAGGATTTTATTTTTATTAATTTCGTTTAATTGATTTAAACGTGTTATATTAATTCTTATCAATTGTTTTCAACATGATTACGTGATAATTATGTGATATTCATTTCATTTTGAGAATCCTTGTGCGAATGGAATTTAATTATTACATGAATTAATTGTCCAAGTTGATTTAATTGCCAAATTGTCCTTAATTGTTCAATTCCTTTTCTTTTGGGACCAAATTGCATGAAAGTTTTGTGGACCTAATTGCTCATTTTCCAAACTTGATACACTTAATTGCATAACTTATGAAGTTGGGGGATTAAATCATAAATATTGCATATTTCCCTAAATATACCGATATATGCATCTCCCTCTTTCTCACCATTTCATTCATCAAGAATCATCATCCTCTTTCTCTCGGTAATCACTCAAGGAAAAAGGGAAAAGGAGATTTCATCCTTTCAAGTCATGATCATGAAGGAATTAGGAGCTTTGAAGCATCATCATCTCATCTCATCTCTTTCTTTCTTCCTTTCAAGGTATATGATTGATATTTCATGATTCTTGAATTTATGTATGAAGCTAGGGTTTAGGATTCAAGCTTGATAATTTATGTGTTTGGTGTTAGAAACTTGATTAGGAGCCTTAGACTTGAAAACATGTATGAATTCTTGAGAATTATGAGATTATATAATGAATTTGTATATATGCTAAAGTTGATGATTCTTGAGAATCAAAGGATGAATTAAGTGTTTATGTTAGTTTTTATTGTACTTTAAGTATATAAGTATGTTTCTTACTTGATTTAATGCATTTGGTGGAAGTTTTTATGATGTTTTGATGATTTTGAATGTGATCCGAGAGCTCCCCTGTTTTCTGCTCTGTTTTGAGCTTTCTGCTCAGCGGGAACGGCCCTTCCCGTCCCCTTTGATTTCCCGGAACGGCCGTTCCCATCCTTTGAATGTTTTGGCCAGCGAGGCTGGGAACGGCCCTTCCCATTTTGGCCTAAAGCCGGAACCGCCGTTCCCGTCTTCAGCACTGTTACAGAAGATCACACAGCCAATTCTGCATTTATGTCATTTGTTCTAAATGACCGTTTACCCCTCAAACGTACTCGGATTGACCTGAATTTCGAACTGTAGAAACTACATTGAGTCTAAAGTATTCTCCAATTGGAATCACCTCAATATCATTTCTGGTTTGTGAGATATATCCATTTTAATTTGGTGTCGCCACTCAACCGAAAATCTGCATTCACTCAACTTCGAGCTTACGCCATTTTCTCCTCACATTGAATTAGAATACGAGCCATATATCTTCGGAAAGGTGTATTTGTCTAGTTTTCTATCCAACAAACAAAACCCAATTCCAAATTCTATAATTCAAGATATTCCAGTTTTCCTACAGCTTGTACATTTCCGAAAACTGTCCACTTTTGCCAAACTTTGCCAAAACCTATTTTCTCGCATCCCTTTCACTCTCTCGGCTCCCGTATGCGATTTATATGATTGGAATACTTGAATATTTGATGATTATATGGTTATTTGACATTTTATGGTCTTTGCTTATTTAAACTTAATTGTTAACTCCATGCTTTATGTAAAACGAATTGGTATGATTGCATGCCTTAAATACGTGATCTCCGTGAAATTACTTGTCTTCTTGTAAATTATCCCATTCCATTTATAAGTATCTATATGATCGGTATGTGCAAGTATACGTTTATTTCATACAAGAATATGTTCATGGTTACGCCGTGCGTCACATTTGGTACCATTGTCGAGTATTGTCTCACGAATGCATGTATCTTCCCCTTTCTTGTCCAGTTCTTCTCCAGGGTGGAGATTATGGTCAATGAGCACGTTCACGCTTTCACGAGTCGTGTGTCGCCTGTCAGGTGAGGTTTAATTTCTAGTTATTTAGAACCCGTATAACCTTTACGTGGTTTTTGGCCAAAGGTATTTATATTTATAATTTCCTGAAAGCTCTTCTTATTCCAAGCATGTTATTGTTCATGAATCAAGCAAGTAGGTCATGTTAGTGTGCACCCAATCAAGCATGTCATGTCATGAAAGCATGTACCTATGTTCTCCTGGCCAGGTTCTCCTTAGGGAGGGCGCTGGGCTGGTCTTCGGGCTGGTGATTGTCCGTCCAATCACAGGAAGAACAATACCGTATCGTGATCGTGTGTTCTCTTGGCCAGGTCCTCCTTAGTGGGGGCGCTGGACTGGTCGTGCCAGTGATTGTCCGTCCAATCATAAGAAGAACACTACCCTACCGTGTTCGTGTGTTCTCTTGGCCAGGTTCTCCTTAGTGAGGGCGCTGGACTGGTCCTGCCAGTGGTTGTCCGTCCAACCACAAGAAGAACAATACCCTACCATGTACTCGTGTTCTCCTGGCCAGGTTCTCCTTAGGGAGGGCGCTGGGCTGGTTTTCAGAGCTGGTGGTTGTCCGTCCAACCACAGGAGAAATAACCCTACCATGTTACAAGCCAGCCATGTAGTGATTGCATGCACTCCATTCCATGAACGTGTTATATGATTACACTACTGCATGATTGCACGATAATTGAATTGCGTGGTCACCTAATGATTAACAAACAAGTAAGCATGTTTATGGATTGCATGAAAAGGAACAAGTAATTAATATTGACCGTTGTATTCTCGGGCGAAGCTATATTGATATTGAACTCCTATATTTATCTTTTATAAATCTTTACCCGAGAATATGACGTGCATGTATCTGCGCTAATATGTATTTAAACCCCTCACTCGGTCTTCACAGACTGACACCTCCACCTTTCAGGTTACTACAGGCGCATGCTAGGCGGGAGTGGGTCGAGTCGAGTTCGGTTCATGTAGTCGTGTCATCCGTGGTTCGTGCATTTAATTATTATTGTTATTGTTAGTTGAAGATGATAATGTATTGATATGTAATTTTAGAATATATTTATTGGAAAATGGAAATGGTTGGTAATAATAGTTTATGCTTCCGCTTTATTTTGTTACATTTAGTAGTAATCCCGCCTAGCCTATTGAATTATCGCATTGTCACCCGTTCGCTGTGGGTTGGTTCATGCACGGATCGCCCATTTCGTGTGTGGATTGACCTATAGTGCGGGGGTGTGGCACCTCCACGTGTCCGGGGTGCTACATCTGAGGTGGTATCAGAGCCAGGTTTCAAAACCGAGGTTCTAATGTCGTGTCGTGTCGAGTCTAGGTCGTACGGCATAGGAATTACTTGATAATTTGAGAGTCCGGCATTTTAGTTGAACTTGTTGACTACCTGAACTTCGTGAAATACTTGAATCATGCTATTAGTTGCCAACTAATTGATCTTGAATTGCTTGAATTTATGTGACCAACGTGTCTTATTTAAGTATTGATGAATTACTTACCGAATTTTCTATTAAATTCTTGTTATCGACGTCGAGTATGTGACAACTACATGGCAGCTATGTGGCATGAGCATGCCTTATCCACATGCATTTAGTTTCAAATGAGTTGTGAGTGACAGGTTTTGGAAAGGTACGAATCAAGGCTGAAGGATTAGAAGACTTAGGAGACTGATCAACCGCTTGGATCAAGTTTCAATTCGGTCAAGCGAGAATGAACACGGGATCAAGCCCAGTGTTACCACGGTGCCAGGTTCTTCAATGCATTCATAAGCACGTGCATCATAATTGTTAATTAAATTGCTTCTTATTACGAAATATTGTTATAGATGTTACTGAAATTACCTACTTGATGCATTAAGTATATGCTTAAATTAGTTGAAATATTTAAATTGTTTTACTTACAAGGATATTTTAAGTTAATATAAATGTTTCAACGTGTTACACTTAAATTGCTAATAGGTATGTGATGTGCATTGACACTCTAATCCTCATGCATTATTTAGTGGCTATTGTCAATAGGCTTTCGGATGCTCTACACAATCTTTGCTCCTATTTAGACAACTTGAATTTAAAGAAGGGGTTTTGGAGTGTTGGGTATCAGGTTGGGAAACGAGTTAATTGATGTTGTTTGGAGCTTAGAAATGTTTGGGATTGTGAGAAGTATTGGTTCGGGATTTGGTGAGAGCAGGAGGTGTGAAGTGGATATTGGAAAATTTTGGGAAACTGGAAAATGATGATAAGTTTAAGCAGATAAATGTTCAGTGGATCTTTTAACCTTCAAGAATTGCACAGTATTTTGGGAATTCAGTAAGGGTAGGAGAAAGAACTTTCTTGTTTTGGATTAGGATGCTAGCTTGACAGATATCAACTTTAGAAGCAGTAGAGGGTAAATACAGGACATGGCATTTTCATGACTAGCAGAAGGGGTATCGGATATTGGAAAATTTTAAAATCAAATCAGAGTGGTGACGGTCAGGGAATTTCCAAGCTGGGTATGTCTTTAACAGAAAGATTAGAAAGGAACCACTAATCCCAAAATCTTGATCAATGACAAGTAAGACGAGGAAAAGGTTACGGGAATTAAATCAGCAGAGAAGCTTGCAAGTGGGAAAAGATAGGGCACATTTAAAGAATTTAGAAAATCTCCATTTTCTTAAGGGGGAGAGCCGGTCTGGAAGTAAACTTAAATCAGAAGCTAGATAGCACTCGGAAAGTTGGAATTTTGAGAAAATCAATTCTTCCTGGAAACCTCTATCAGAATCGTGTGAAAGAAGTTTTCAATAAGTTAAGCTTTCCTCCTTCCTACACAAAGAAAAGTCCCATCATCGACAGTACCTTTGATCTATCATTATTTTCAGGAAGGTGGGTACACTGTCTGCAATCCTCCGACAACCTCAGGATATCATTTCACTCAGTAAATAGAAAAGGATTCAGTTTGGGCGGTATCCGGAACCAATCTCAAGTTTTGATAGGTTAACTCCGACAAGAGTTTTCTTACGAAGTTGTTACTTGTGCCCTAGAGATGTTTGGGAATGCTCGTCGTGCTTTCATTCGTGTGGTTGCCGCCACCTCCATGAATACACCAGTTTACTATGAACCCTTCAGAAAGATGGAAGACTGATTGATCCTCTCTTTCAAAACATTTCGTGGAACTGTGGGGCATGTTATCAAATTTCAGGGAGCAAAGGAAGACGTTTCGCTAGGACTTGATTTTTTTTCGGCATTTATGCAAGTGTGCTTGCTGAATTACTCCCACGGTATGACGACCTTGATTCCTCGATAGCAAAAAAAAAAAAAAAAAAAAAAAAATCCGCCTTGCCATTTACTAAGAGAATAAGAGCTCAACATTCGGATTTCAAATAAAGAGTGTAAGATCTTTGTTTCGGGAAAATGCTTCACTTCGATTACCAGGTCAAGGAAATAGAAAAATCTATTCTCTCTGTAAAACGGATAAAAGCTTGCTTGGAGCACAAAGATAGTCTTTTAAGCTTGAACGTACAATCATGACAGGAAACTCAGGGTTATTTTCATTTCAAGGTCTGAAAGTGAATGTGGAAATCAACCTAAGGAAAGTTCGGCCGGTAAATCTGAAATTCAGACGGGTATAAAGATGTGGTGATTAATGACGATTTACGGATTATGTTAGAAGATAGCACAAGGGCAGAGATGGTTATCAGAAATGGGAATATCAAATTGTAGTGGTACAAAGCGGGAAAATTTCAACTAAAGAATCAAGTATTTCACCGAATTAATCCAGTGCCAGAACTCCAATCCTCGGTGAACGGTACACCTAATCATGCATACCACGTGCATCATCATTTGATCATTATCATTATCTTGTTATTCTTGTACGTGATTCCTTGTTTATTATTAATTATTATTATTATTATTTCGTTGTTTTTGCATATGATTCCTTGATGGTTATTACTTGTTACGTGAACGATTATTCGCATAAGTGATAAATTTTATTTGATCCTTATGTGCTAATTGCAACTATTTATCTAAGTGCTCGCTTGAACTTTTATTTCGTGTGCGTGAGAGACGGGGATTCTCTCAGGGTTGTCAAGAGACGGGGCTCTCTTGTTATTTGCTCGGGAGACGGGGTTCTCTCGTTAATTGGTTGAGAGACGGGGCACTCTCGCCATTTTAATTACTTGGCAACTTGTTTTAGTGGAAGATTAGATTTTCTTACAAGTGTTTAGGCTCCGGAAAGTTGAGGGCCGTGATTTCACATCTTGGCGGATCTTGTGGATCAAAGACCTCTTTCAAACTAATCCCTGACGGGGAGTAGCTAACCCGCGTGGGATGAACATGTAAGAGCCAATTAAATTCCAAGAATTCAGGACAATGAATCCGAGGACGGATTCTCTTAAGGGGGAGAGAGTTGTAACACCCCGATTTTCAGACAGTCAGGTACGCTCGACACGTGTGGGTTTCGAGCGTTAGGATTTTATTTTTATTAATTTCGCTTAATTGATTTAAACGTGTTATATTAATTCTTATCAATTGTTTTCAACATGATTACGTGATAATTATGTGATATTCATTTCATTTTGAGAATCCTTGTGCGAATGGAATTTAATTATTACATGAATTAATTGTCCAAGTTGATTTAATTGCCAAATTGTCCTTAATTGTTCAATTCCTTTTCTTTTGGGACCAAATTGCATGAAAGTTTTGTGGACCTAATTGCTCATTTTCCAAACTTGATACACTTAATTGCATAACTTATGAAGTTGGGGGATTAAATCATAAATATTGCATATTTCCCTAAATATACCGATATATGCATCTCCCTCTTTCTCACCATTTCATTCATCAAGAATCATCATCCTCTTTCTCTCGGTAATCACTCAAGAAAAAAGGGAAAAGGAGATTTCATCCTTTCAAGTCATGATCATGAAGGAATTAGGAGCTTTGAAGCATCATCATCTCATCTCATCTCTTTCTTTCTTCCTTTCAAGGTATATGATTGATATTTCATGATTCTTGAATTTATGTATGAAGCTAGGGTTTAGGATTCAAGCTTGATAATTTATGTGTTTGGTGTTAGAAACTTGATTAGGAGCCTTAGACTTGAAAACATGTATGAATTCTTGAGAATTATGAGATTATATAATGAATTTGTATATATGCTAAAGTTGATGATTCTTGAGAATCAAAGGATGAATTAAGTGTTTATGTTAGTTTTTATTGTACTTTAAGTATATAAGTATGTTTCTTACTTGATTTAATGCATTTGGTGGAAGTTTTTATGATGTTTTGATGATTTTGAATGTGATCCGAGAGCTCCCCTGTTTTCTGCTCTGTTTTGAGCTTTCTGCTCAGCGAGAACGGCCCTTCCCGTCCCCTTTGATTTCCCGGAACGGCCGTTCCCATCCTTTGAATGTTTTGGCCAGCGAGGCTGGGAACGGCCCTTCCCATTTTGGCCTAAAGCCGGAACCGCCGTTCCCGTCTTCAGCACTGTTACAGAAGATCACACAGCCAATTCTGCATTTATGTCATTTGTTCTAAATGACCGTTTACCCCTCAAACGTACTCGGATTGACCTGAATTTCGAACTGTAGAAACTACATTGAGTCTAAAGTATTCTCCAATTGGAATCACCTCAATATCATTTCTGGTTTGTGAGATATATCCATTTTAATTTGGTGTCGCCACTCAACCGAAAATCTGCATTCACTCAACTTCGAGCTTACGCCATTTTCTCCTCACATTGAATTAGAATACGAGCCATATATCTTCGGAAAGGTGTATTTGTCTAGTTTTCTATCCAACAAACAAAACCCAATTCCAAATTCTATAATTCAAGATATTCCAGTTTTCCTACAGCTTGTACATTTCCGAAAACTGTCCACTTTTGCCAAACTTTGCCAAAACCTATTTTCTCGCATCCCTTTCACTCTCTCGGCTCCCGTATGCGATTTATATGATTGGAATACTTGAATATTTGATGATTATATGGTTATTTGACATTTTATGGTCTTTGCTTATTTAAACTTAATTGTTAACTCCATGCTTTATGTAAAACGAATTGGTATGATTGCATGCCTTAAATACGTGATCTCCGTGAAATTACTTGTCTTCTTGTAAATTATCCCATTCCATTTATAAGTATCTATATGATCGGTATGTGCAAGTATACGTTTATTTCATACAAGAATATGTTCATGGTTACGCCGTGCGTCACATTTGGTACCATTGTCGAGTATTGTCTCACGAATGCATGTATCTTCCCCTTTCTTGTCCAGTTCTTCTCCAGGGTGGAGATTATGGTCAATGAGCACGTTCACGCTTTCACGAGTCGTGTGTCGCCTGTCAGGTGAGGTTTAATTTCTAGTTATTTAGAACCCGTATAACCTTTACGTGGTTTTTGGCCAAAGGTATTTATATTTATAATTTCCTGAAAGCTCTTCTTATTCCAAGCATGTTATTGTTCATGAATCAAGCAAGTAGGTCATGTTAGTGTGCACCCAATCAAGCATGTCATGTCATGAAAGCATGTACCTATGTTCTCCTGGCCAGGTTCTCCTTAGGGAGGGCGCTGGGCTGGTCTTCGGGCTGGTGATTGTCCGTCCAATCACAGGAAGAACAATACCGTATCGTGATCGTATGTTCTCTTGGCCAGGTCCTCCTTAGTGGGGGCGCTGGACTGGTCGTGCCAGTGATTGTCCGTCCAATCACAAGAAGAACACTACCCTACCGTGTTCGTGTGTTCTCTTGGCCAGGTTCTCCTTAGTGAGGGCGCTGGACTGGTCCTGCCAGTGGTTGTCCGTCCAACCACAAGAAGAACAATACCCTACCATGTACCCGTGTTCTCCTGGCCAGGTTCTCCTTAGGGAGGGCGCTGGGCTGGTTTTCAGAGCTGGTGGTTGTCCGTCCAACCATAGGAGAAATAACCCTACCATGTTACAAGCCAGCCATGTAGTGATTGCATGCACTCCATTCCATGAACGTGTTATATGATTACACTACTGCATGATTGCACGATAATTGAATTGCGTGGTCACCTAATGATTAACAAACAAGTAAGCATGTTTATGGATTGCATGAAAAGGAACAAGTAATTAATATTGACCGTTGTATTCTCGGGCGAAGCTATATTGATATTGAACTCCTATATTTATCTTTTATAAATCTTTACCCGAGAATATGACGTGCATGTATCTGCGCTAATATGTATTTAAACCCCTCACTCGGTCTTCACAGACTGACACCTCCACCTTTCAGGTTACTACAGGCGCATGCTAGGCGGGAGTGGGTCGAGTCGAGTTCGGTTCATGTAGTCGTGTCATCCGTGGTTCGTGCATTTAATTATTATTGTTATTGTTAGTTGAAGATGATAATGTATTGATATGTAATTTTAGAATATATTTATTGGAAAATGGAAATGGTTGGTAATAATAGTTTATGCTTCCGCTTTATTTTGTTACATTTAGTAGTAATCCCGCATAGCCTATTGAATTATCGCATTGTCACCCGTTCGCTGTGGGTTGGTTCATGCACGGATCGCCCATTTCGTGTGTAGATTGACCTATAGTGCGGGGGTGTGGCACCTCCACGTGTCCGGGGTGCTACATTTTATCTAATTAATTAATTCATAATTAATTAACTAGATTATTTTTCTCCAAAATAAGACTTTCTTTTTAATTCAAAATTAAACCAAAGTCTATTAAATAATTAATCACATTAATTATTTAATACATAAATAAATATACACATATATTTATACACGTGTGTGACACGTGTCACAATGACACTTGTCACTCACGTGAGCCACACGTGTGGTTTCACACGCGTGGAACCCTCTTGGCTTGATTAACTCGTTTAATCATTTTAAAGCCTCAACTCATGTAACCAAGTTGTTGTGTGTGACCCTCTAGGTTCTCAATTCAATTAGCAGTGACCCTAATTAATTAATTCACTAATTAATTAATCAGTCCACAGATTAAACGACCATAGTCTAGCAACAGGTGTTTAACCCCTAGCTGAATTGGAATGTTCGGATTCGACAGAACCTTTAAGTCATTGATTCATGTGAGATACAATCCTCCTACTTACTATCTCTCAACCAAGATCTAGGGTAAGGGAACAATCAGAACCCTAATATTCTGGTCTTAAAGCTAAGTGCATTTCATATCCATTTGATCTCAATCCAAGAAACCCTTTTCTTGACATCTTGATCTACTGCCTTGGCCAAGGACTCCATATGGCATATGAATGACTTACACAATAAGAGATCACCTTGCATATGCAAGTGTAGGCCCTTTCTTGATTCTCATTCACTTTTATGAGTTACTTGTGCAACCCCAGCATAAGCCTTGAATCAGTTGTCTAAGGCGACACCCTTTAAAGCTTATACCAAAGACTACAGAGTTAACTCATAAAGTGACATGGAACCTCAAGTCTAAGGATCAATTAATCACATCAATGACTCGTGAGATATTTCCTAATCTGGAAGTTTCCATTTCCTGAAATAGAAACTTCCTTTCCCATTTAGGAATCTTCTCACACGGGGCACCTCAGTGAACTTACTTATTGAAGTAAGCACCCTCATTTATCATGCACGTATCAACTATACACTTTGCACCTCCATGAAACAAGGTGGTCCTTCTTAAGGGCGTGATCCCACAAGCAAGCCTTAGAGGAGTTAGGTTGACACTCCCACTGTCTGTAGGACTCATCGGCTTGGAGTATTTTACTAATCATGACTTATGTGATATAGGGCTCGTTTCATGAACCATTTGACCTAAATGGTAGAGTCCTAAAGTCATCAGGATTAGGGGAGTTCTCATACATGCGCACGTAATGGAAACACACAAAACACATATTGGCATATAAAGAAGTGATTGCCTATAACCAATCGTATATTATTCAAAGATTGACTGTGATACAAGAAAAGTCCCAAAACGGATTATGACTAATCGGCTTTCTAGGGCACTATTCCTAACATATGGTGCGGGGGATGTGGCGCCCTTCGCTCCGGGGTGTTACATCTGAAAGTGGTATCAGAGCTCTAGGTTGCAAAACCGGAGCTCTAGTGTCTTGTCCGGTTTGTCTAGGTCGTTCGGCTTAGGATTATGTGAGTATTTGCATTCACCTTCATCATTTTGTGACTTATATGATTTTATTTGTATTAATTGTTTACATGAACATGCACTAAACCCTTCCACGCATCGATATTTCTTGAATTTTGGTTCTTATTCAGGATGTCGTCTCAACACACAACCATGGGAGAAGAACAAATGCCATCGGTATACTAAGACTTCCGGAATTGCAACCCTCCTATGTGGTTTGGAGGCGATGATGTGAAAGCCGAGCAATGGATTTCTGAGATTTCATGGATTTGGGATACTCTATCGGGAACATCACAAGATAGAGTGAATTGCACTTCCCATGTACTTAAAGGACAAGCTTTGATTTGGCTTAAGGAAATAAGATTGTGGTTTGAGAGATCCGGGGAAGAGTTTACATGGGAGAATTTTATCCGGGAATTCCACAACAAATACATTCCTTCGAGTGCAAGAGTAAAGAGACTTCAAGAATTTCGAGATCTCCAATAAGACTTAAGGATGGCTAAAAATTACATGGAGGAACTAGAGAGATCGGGCCCGTATGCCACACCGGTTATTAATAATTACCGACTTGAGGCCCAGAATTTCATGCAAGGACTCAAGGGTGAAATTCAACAAACCCTCTCTACTTCAACGGTCAACCATTGGTCGGAGGCAATGAAGAAGGTGGTTCAACGCGAGATGGATAAGCAACATTTGAAATCCCACACTCTTCAATTGGGACAAGGATCCAGTTCGAACTCAAGGTTGGGCAAGAGGCCGACACCATAAGAAAAGCCCCATGATTCTCAAGATGTTAAACCATCCAAGAAGAAGAAGAAACCACGACAATCGAAACAGAATCCGGAGCTTACCCTAACGGCTCCAATTCGATGTGCTTTTTGTAAGGGTCCGAATCATGTGGAAGGGCAATGTCGGAAGAAGTTAGGTGCTTGCTTTAAGTGTGGTGAGATCGGACACATGGTAAATAGTTGCCCACACCAATTCAAGCTAAGACCTTCAACGAGCCGTAACTCCAGGATTCCGATTCCAACCCAAGGGCAAGCTAATCTTAACCCCACTACTTCAGTGAAAGGTACACGAAACATTCATGGCATCTCATTTCATGCATATTTTAATCTTGGGAAAACCTAAGTGTTTACTGCCTCCTTATTTATTCCTTGGTGCTTCTTGGCTCTTGCTTGGTATATATTCCCTTTTCTTCTTAGTTCTTCCTTGTTGCGTGCTTTCTTTTCCTTTTGTGTTAACTCTCTTTTGGAGAGAGTTTGGTACGTTGAGCGCTCGAGAGCGTTAGGTGAGTTGCGAGGGTCGAGCTGCTTCCGGTGAGCGGTTTGGAGGTGCTTAGGTCCCGTTGAGTTGGATGTTGCTTTCAGGAGGTCCGTCAGGGACTCAACGATATTTTCGGGTATTAGACTGAAGGCTAGCCCGTTGATATTCCTACTAGAAGAACCAAGGATTGCCTCAGAGTAAGAGGTACGGTTTTGAGTGGGAAGAGGCAGTTGAAGAGAGTTACCCACGGTATTGGCTCTTACCTAACCGAAGGTACAAAAGGCAACCTTATTTCCAACCGAGGCATAAAGGAAGGCCTTTGTTGTGTGTTGCTCGTAGAAGAGTGGTAGCCTACGCCTTAAGGAGTGCAAGGTCACGAGTTTATCCCACTCAGGGTTGAGGTTGTTCGGAGTTTTGGGACCCGGATGTTCTGGCATAAGAAAGTCGTTATGGACTTTGTGTAGTAATGTCTATGTGCCAAGGTTGATAATTCTCCAACTACTCCCGAATCTTTATTTGGGAAGTGGGGGCAAACGAATAGGACTTTGTGTCCGGTTCGCCAATTAAGGAGATAGGGTCTTGAGAAGTTGTGATCAGAGTGGCGCAGCGGAAGTGTGGAGTTAGACTTATCTTCGAAGCCGTTCAAGATTCTCCTTAGGACCTGAGGACAGGTCCTTTTGAAGGAGGGGAGTTTGTAACATCCCGATGATTTGGATTTCCAGGTACGCCTTAACGTGAGGGTTTTATGCGCTTTAAATTATTTAATTACGTATTTGAATGTTATTTTAATGCTTATATGATTATTTGAATTAATATGAAATTTATTGTTTATATTCTTGAACTTTGATTTTAAACGTTTAAATTTGCATGCTCGTAAATTGCTCGTTATGTGCCGGAATTCAATTCCGATTTTTGTGAAATTTTGATATGTGTGACATATGTGAGTTTTGAATGTGTTTGCATGCTCGTTTTAAGTTTTCGTGTTCGTTTATCGAGGTTTTAAACCTTAAGTATTTGGTGAGGGACATAACTTGAGCTAGGGAATTCGAATTCGAATTCCGGAAGATGCGTCGGACTCGTAACGAAGAGATGAAGCCAAGGAACCTGATTTGGTATTTTTCTAAGCTCGTTTAGACCCTCATTTTTTGCCCGGAACAAACAGCTTGCGCCAAAGCCACCTTCTTTGACTAGTCATGTACTTGTGGGGCCAATTTAACTCAACCTAAGCCTAACCCTTGATAACTTGACTTGAGTTAAGTCTCTCCCTCTCCCTTATCAGCTGAAAACCGAGCCAAACCCCCCCTCATTTGGGCTGCAACAGATCGAGAGAGAAGAGAACAGGAGAAGAAGAAAGCCCTCTTCAAGACCTTGTGATTTTTTGGAGCCAATCTCTTCCATACTCCATGAACTCTTAAAGGTAAGTATATTTATGTATTCTCCTCTCTTCTATGCTTCATTTGATCCTTGAAATTCATTAAATGCATCAGATTTAATAAGGATATGGAGACTTGCATGAATAGTTAGGGTTAGAGGTCATTTGTTGCTTCCTTGCCTTATAGCTTGAATTTGTGACTGATTTGAGGCTTCTTTGGTGCTTATATGAACTCCTTTACTTCCATTCTTGATTCTTACTTCATGCTAGATGTTTTAGGGTTGTTTTCTCTTTGATAACATGATTGAAACCTTGAGTTTTTGGCCATGAAACTTGAAAATCGAACTGCTGCAAATCTGCTCGTTTTCACCAAACTGCTGTCATGTTTTTGAGCTTTCTTTGATGAATTCTTGCATCCAATTTCGTGTGTTAATGCTTGGTTATGTGTTACACATGTTGCTTTATGAATATGCTCGTTTTTTCCTTGAAAACCTTGATTTATATGAGTTTTGAGCTTGAAAACTGCTGCAAAAATCTGCCCCCTTGTTTTGGAACTGCTGTGTGAATTTGTGCTTCGTTGCTTGAGTTAATGACTTCCAATTCGTGTGAATTTGCACGGAGATGTTGTATACTAATTGGTTTATATGTTAGCCCTGCTCTTGCAAGTTTTTAGATCCATTTTCAGCTCCTAATCGAAGCATGATGGCCTGTTTGTGCTGTTGTTGCATTTTGTGATTACTTGGTGGTTCTAATGTGCTCCAATTCGTGTCAATTTGCATATACATGGATTATATTAGTCGCTTATCATGTTAGTATTCATTCCCTAAAGTTTCAGCTTCATATTCAGCCCCTAAGTACTTGATCATGGCATGATTGAACCAATTGAGATCATATGTCCGTTTTTGGCGCTCCAGAGTTGCTGCATGATTTCGGTGCTCTTAACGCGTGATTTAGCCTTTGAACTCTAAATGAAATATGTTCCTAACATTCTAAATAGGTTTTATATAAAGTTTCATAATATATGGACTGATTTTGTTTAGGGTCAGTTTTGCCAGTAAACTTTGTATACGATTTTGGATCTGTACCGAGACACCCCCGTGTCACAATTGCATTGAAATGTGAGACACGGGTGTGTCAGGCTTCCTGGGCATGACTGGACTAAGCCACGGGCGTGGCTCAGTTTAGTTAAGTTGAGGGACACCCCCGTGTCCCTCCCCCTGCGCAGCTCTTGGTTTTTCCTTTTCGGTTTTTGGTTTGTTTCACCTCTTTAATGCCTTTATCTTCATTTGTGATGAACTATGAACTTGGTTTGCTATGTGTTGGGGGTATTTTGGTTCAATTTCATAACATTTGGATGAGATTTGGGCATGCTTTTGTTGAATGCAGTTTATGTGCGTTTTGTGGCGTTTGTGATTTCCATAACCCATTTCCCTTGCCTTGTGATTTGTTCTTGTTTTCAAACTTTGGAAATATGTTATATTATGTAATAGGGTGTATGTAGTAGAGTTTTGTGAAAGATTGAATACGTTTGAATGTTTGTCGAAGTTAATTTACTTCAATGCTCTTATTTGCCTATATGTTGGATCTTGTGCCTTGAATTTCTTGAATTGATTGGAAACGTGAAATTATGAATTCAAAGGAAAGTGAGCGAAGGATTGAATGACTTGATTATATGATTTAAATTCCTTAATAGTGCACATGAACGTGTTCATGACATAATATCATCTTTTATGCAATCATACGCATTCGCCGAACGTCAATATGGTTCATTTGAGTCTAAGTTTGTCTCTTGCTCTTTGTTTTGCTCTTAGGTTCACTCCGTTGTTGAGGAAGTGGTTCGTTTGAATCCTTTTGGTCCGTTTTGATTGGTTTGCTCGTCCAGGTGAGGTTTTCTTCCCTTTTAGTTATGATGACCTAAGACCCTAATTGAATTTCGAACCCACATGCGACTTATATATATATATATATAGATATGTGTTTGGATATGTAGCGCCCCTATACACTACAACCCCGCACCAAAGTATCTCCCGAGTGGATGTGAGACCTAGCACCCGAGAAACACTCCGGCGAACGGACAGTGCTATACAATATCAGAGTATTGGAACACTGCAGCGGAAATCTTATAATTTTAAAACTTTCAAAACTATGATAGGGGAAATGCAATAAATAAGCCAGTAATGGCGTAGTATAGGTATCAAAAGTAGTGACCATGCCGTAATAGATAATTACAAGCTCAGAAGCATAACTTATTCTAAATAACCTTGACTATTATGCTAACGAGAAGACACACTAGGCTTCAAGATACCTTCTAGTAAGCGCCCGTTAAACCTGAAACCATGAGTTGTAAAGTGCGAGGGTTAGTCAAAGTGACTAAGTGAGGGGGTAGTTGGAACTACATATATAGGTATAGGTATATTTGAAAAGTGTTTGACTATAAAAGTTGGAGTTTGATACTATTAAAATAATAATATATTAATAGTACTATACCGGAAATCAATAAAATAATAATCAATACAAATATTTGGTTCATATTTATTTTGAGAAAAAGGGGAATAAGGGGATTGGGTATCAGATTCTTAAAAATATGAACCGTACGATAATAAAGTAATAATGCCCTGCAAGTAGGCGTTCTCCATCCTTTACTCCTTAAACAGAATGAAATCAGAAATAACAGAATCAATCCAGCCTTTTTCCTCCATGATCTGTCGGGAGCAACCCCTCGAGATCCAGATACAGACAGAGGGAGGGACGTACCTTTCCCGTCACTTAATGTGGAATAACTAACCTCCAGTTAAACCAACATTAAGATCAGATTTGGCGGCAGGTATAGTAATAGACGATGGCCCTTGCCACCCGGCTATTAGTTCTACCGTACCACCGGGCCCAACAGATACAGATACAGATACAGATCTTGCATTTTAAATACAGAATAGAGTTACATTATATCAATACTCGCCAAAATGGACTTGAGTATGATATGTTTGTAACTTATACTGAAACAAGGATTTTGTTTTATATAATAGGATAATAGATATCCTTATATCAGATATTTCCCCAGAAAGGGGATAATACTATAATTAAGGAAAAATAAGACTGATCCCTTACTGGGATAAATAATAAAATATTTTATATGTAGACTCATGATCCCAGTTGAAAACATTTTAACCTCACCTGCTATGATACGGAATCAAGTAAAGTATTCGAGGTTCCACTGTCCAGACCTAGTTCCTGAAAGTAGTGAACTACTACGGACTTAGAGAACTAGGTTCTTTCTATACTAATGCGACACATGAATGAGTACAATTAAGGCATATTGTAACAAGGAGTAACAGTAAGGTACAGGAAATTCGGTAATCTAGAATTGAAATATTATTATAAAACACACTGATACCAAAGTCATACAACCGAATTAACCAAGAAATTCTTATTCAATTTATAAATCTAAATTAAGGTTTATTTTTAATAAAGGTGAACCCGATTTTGAAAATGTTATTTTATCCCCGATTTTGAAATCGTTAGACAAAAGTCCTTTCTTAAATAAAACCAAATTTTATTTTATATTAATTCTTGAAATTACTACATGATATTATTGGTCAAAATTCATATTTAAATTCAAAAGTCAAAGTTACTATTGAAAAACGGTTACTATTTAAACATAGGGGATTAAATACTTTTAAACATAAAATCAAACACACACTTACACACACTAGCACACGGTACACACATATTTCAAGAACATCAAGAACATGTTCTTCATCATGTTTGAATATCCATAAGATGTTCTAGGCATTCTTGATCAAATTCATAGTCATAACATAAGATTAAAGAATAAATGAGCTTAGTATATAAACTTTTCATGAAATATGATTCATAAATAAATTCCTAAACATGAATTTATTCATATCTTCAAGTATTCATAAAATGTTCTACACATGCTTGATTATATTCATATTCATAACATAAGATTTGAAGCATAATATAGCAAAATATATAAACTTTCTATGAAAAATAATTCTAAATATATTATTCTGGGCATGAATTTAATCAAACAAGATCATAATCATTTAAATACATACTCACATTATATCATATCATAATTCATGCATTTAATTAAATAAAATTCCATAATGTGCACACATTGTATTTAACTAACAATTATGCACATATTTCATAAAATAAAATTCCTAAAGCATAATTTAATTAATCCTAGACATGCTACTATTATTATTATACTAAGAACATAATATAAAGCATGAAATAATAAAAGAAAAACTCACCTTAGAGAGAGAGAGGGTGAATGGCGTGAGCTAGGGGAGAGAAGAGAGTGATTTTGTGTGTTGAATTGTGAGTTATAAATGAGGCTTGAGGGGGTATTTATAGGTAGTCATGAGGGGTCTCTAAGCAATAAATGAAAGTTTATGGAACTAACTCATACAAATGCTTGGTGATTAATTAGGAGATGTGGTTAAATTATATTATGAACAAATGCTAGGTAATTAGTTAGGAAATGTGGAGAAATTATGTTCATTTAATTAATCCTTCTAGAAGAGCATGAGGTCATGGATGATGTCATCTTGAATAAAAATAAATGTAAAATTTATTCAAGAGTCGAGAGGTAAAATCTTGAAGTAGTGAATTAATGAAAGATCGAGTGAAAAACGGGCTTCGTTTTGATTATAATTGTGAAATATTTAGACTTTTCGTTCATAAGTTATGAATAATAAAGATGATGAAAATCATAGGAGAATTATATAAACGAAGCTATAATAAAGTTTAGAGTTTGGAAAAATCACTATAATGTAGAGAAAAATTCAAGGATCGTTTTAAGTATAATTTCGACTCTTGAATAAAAGCTAATCGTTTAAAATAAAATGGTGATTTTTAGAAAGGAAAATATTTATAAAATATGCTATGGTGAAATCGAGTTTTTGGTAAATGCATGAAAATTCATAAAATAATTTGAGGATCGTTTTGGTTATAATATTGAATATCAAAAAGTAGATGAGCAAGGATTTATTTATGATCGAATCATAAACTAGGGTTTTCGCCGGTTTTTGATGCTACGGGAGTTAGGATGGGAATTATGGTTCACGGAGAGTATCACGATCCTCGAAATAATGTGAGGATTCTTTTGGTTACAATATTGGGTAGTGAAAGTGCTTCGGGAGAAGTAGGAATATTTTTGAGCTATAGGGGTATTTTCGTAATTTCCACCCTAAAACTGTAGGAATGGGTTTTGAAGCATATGAAAGGGTTTTAGGTGCTAGAAGGGAATGAATACTAGAATTCTAGGATTTTATGAAAAGAGTCTCAAGGTACGAGTTAAATAAAGGAAATAATTAAATCTACGATCATTTAATTAAAGTGTAACACATAAAAGCACATAAGTCACATAGAATGTAATGCATGAAGAGAATAAATAAGGACCGAGATTATAAGTGCTTCTTGAATAACCCCTTTACTTTACCTTTTCCAACTCGGCCCAGGTTAGGGCTGTTACAATCCACCCCCCTTAAAAGAATCTGTCCTCAGATTCTCATTTTGTCATAAAATAATTTTGATAGTATTTTTCATCCTTTTCTAGGATGATCTCATATTTTGTCATTAATCACTTCATAAACTAGAGGGCAGTAATGATTAATAGCCCAGAGGGAAAGTGTTTATTTATATATATCATAATGACCTAAATCCCTATAAGAGGCACTCAGAAAATAAATAAGCACATAATTGTAATGCAATGAATGAATGCATGGCGCCAGGGTCATAGAACCTTAACTGGCGTGTGAAGAACATGTACCGTACCCTTCACATTACTTGAAGGTTTGGGATGCACATCTCCGTCCACAGCATAGGCCCTGCCTTTTCTTAATGGATTTCTTGAAGTTCCGACAATAATTTTTCCTCTCCTTGGTTGCCCTTGCTTGGCTTTCTTTAGGCATTCACGGATCTGGTGTTCATCACTACCACATCGTAAACATAAGCCGGCCTTTTTCCAACAATTTTCTTCAGTATGCCGCGGCCCATGACAGAAGTCACAAATGGTTTCATCTTGGACCTTTAGGGGAACTTGCGAGGATTGTTGTTGGGCATGCCTAGGTTTCTTCTTTTGTATATGAGCAATTTGGCTGGCAACTCGTTTCTCTCCTTGTGGTAGTTTATCGTTAGTTGGGTCTTGATGTTTTGAATTCAGGCGAATACTCTTGTGTGTTGCCTCAGTGTTTAGGGCTTTATCCACAGCCCGGGTATATCCCTTAATATCTAAAGGAGCTAATGCCCATCGTAAGTCCGGTTTCAATCCATCAACAAATCTCTTTGTTTTGCGACGCTCGTCGCTCAAGATGTGTGGTGCATATTGTATTAACCTAACAAACTTGGCCTCGTATTCAGCTACTGACATATACCCTTGTACTAAGTTCATGAACTCGGCCTCTCGAGCATCCCTGGTTACTTGAGGAATGTACTTATGTTGAAATTCCCTTACAAACTCAATCCAATTACTTTGAACTCCGGTATCCAACCATCTCTGCTTGACATGCTTCCACCAACTTAATGCCGCATCTTCCAATAAGAAGGTTGTATATTGTACTCGTTTTGGATCTTCGGGGTAAATATCCATTGCCTCATATATCTTTTTAAGGCTTGCAATCCAATTTTCTGCCTTAAGGTCATTGGGTTCCCCGAAGAACTTTGGTGGATTCAACTGAAGAAACTTTTCCAAGGTTCTTTCATTTCCATGACTAGGTACTGGCACGTATGTCTGCATAAACTGTCTAAAGGCCTCTGCTATATCTAGTGCTCCTATAGGAGTTGTTGTGGCTGATGGTGTCTGATTTTGTGGGGTCCTTGGTGGTGACATTATGATGCTAGAATCACAATCGCATTGGAAAATATAATGCATGGAGGTTAAATAATGATTCACAGATTGACACAAAGTAATAAATTCAAATATAACACTGAAGTTATGAACACATAATATGTACACGGAATAAGCATGATGCACTAACGGCCCTACGGGTATCTTGAAGCAATTCCTAGGACTCGAGATATGAACATGCAGAAGAGTAACAATAAAGTATTTTAAAGTGTCGTATTTTTGAAAAACTTAAATTTTTCAAGAAAGAGCACCTAGGGTACTAGAGTAACCCGGTTGCTCTGATACCACTTTAGTTGTAGCGCCCCTATACACTACAACCCCGCACCAAAGTATCTCCCGAGTGGATGTGAGACCTAGCACCCGAGAAACACTCCGGCGAACGGACAGTGCTATACAATATCAGAGTATTGGAACACTGCAGCGGAAATCTTATAATTTTAAAACTTTCAAAACTATGATAGGGGAAATGCAATAAATAAGCCAGTAATGGCGTAGTATAGGTATCAAAAGTAGTGACCATGCCGTAATAGATAATTACAAGCTCAGAAGCATAACTTATTCTAAATAACCTTGACTATTATGCTAACGAGAAGACACACTAGGCTTCAAGATACCTTCTAGTAAGCGCCCGTTAAACCTGAAACCATGAGTTGTAAAGTGCGAGGGTTAGTCAAAGTGACTAAGTGAGGGGGTAGTTGGAACTACATATATAGGTATAGGTATATTTGAAAAGTGTTTGACTATAAAAGTTGGAGTTTGATACTATTAAAATAATAATATATTAATAGTACTATACCGGAAATCAATAAAATAATAATCAATACAAATATTTGGTTCATATTTATTTTGAGAAAAAGGGGAATAAGGGGATTGGGTATCAGATTCTTAAAAATATGAACCGTACGATAATAAAGTAATAATGCCCTGCAAGTAGGCGTTCTCCATCCTTTACTCCTTAAACAGAATGAAATCAGAAATAACAGAATCAATCCAGCATTTTTCCTCCATGATCTGTCGGGAGCAACCCCTCGAGATCCAGATACAGACAGAGGGAGGGACGTACCTTTCCCGTCACTTAATGTGGAATAACTAACCTCCAGTTAAACCAACATTAAGATCAGATTTGGCGGTAGGTATAGTAATAGACGATGGCCCTTGCCACCCGGCTATTAGTTCTACCGTACCACCGGGCCCAACAGATACAGATACAGATACAGATCTTGCATTTTAAATACAGAATAGAGTTACATTATATCAATACTCGCCAAAATGGACTTGAGTATGATATGTTTGTAACTTATACTGAAACAAGGATTTTGTTTTATATAATAGGATAATAGATATCCTTATATCAGATATTTCCCCAGGAAGGGGATAATACTATAATTAAGGAAAAATAAGACTGATCCCTTACTGGGATAAATAATAAAATATTTTATATGTAGACTCATGATCCCAGTTGAAAACATTTTAACCTCACCTGCTATGATACGGAATCAAGTAAAGTATTCGAGGTTCCACTGTCCAGACCTAGTTCCTGAAAGTAGTGAACTACTACGGACTTAGAGAACTAGGTTCTTTCTATACTAATGCGACACATGAATGAGTACAATTAAGGCATATTGTAACAAGGAGTAACAGTAAGGTACAGGAAATTCGGTAATCTAGAATTGAAATATTATTATAAAACACACTGATACCAAAGTCATACAACCGAATTAACCAAGAAATTCTTATTCAATTTATAAATCTAAATTAAGGTTTATTTTTAATAAAGGTGAACCCGATTTTGAAAATGTTATTTTATCCCCGATTTTGAAATCGTTAGACAAAAGTCCTTTCTTAAATAAAACCAAATTTTATTTTATATTAATTCTTGAAATTACTACATGATATTATTGGTCAAAATTCATATTTAAATTCAAAAGTCAAAGTTACTATTGAAAAACGGTTACTATTTAAACATAGGGGATTAAATACTTTTAAACATAAAATCAAACACACACTTACACACACTAGCACACGGTACACACATATTTCAAGAACATCAAGAACATGTTCTTCATCATGTTTGAATATCCATAAGATGTTCTAGGCATTCTTGATCAAATTCATAGTCATAACATAAGATTAAAGAATAAATGAGCTTAGTATATAAACTTTTCATGAAATATGATTCATAAATAAATTCCTAAACATGAATTTATTCATATCTTCAAGTATTCATAAAATGTTCTACACATGCTTGATTATATTCATATTCATAACATAAGATTTGAAGCATAATATAGCAAAATATATAAACTTTCTATGAAAAATAATTCTAAATATATTATTCTGGGCATGAATTTAATCAAACAAGATCATAATCATTTAAATACATACTCACATTATATCATATCATAATTCATGCATTTAATTAAATAAAATTCCATAATGTGCACACATTGTATTTAACTAACAATTATGCACATATTTCATAAAATAAAATTCCTAAAGCATAATTTAATTAATCCTAGACATGCTACTATTATTATTATACTAAGAACATAATATAAAGCATGAAATAATAAAAGAAAAACTCACCTTAGAGAGAGAGAGGGTGAATGGCGTGAGCTAGGGGAGAGAAGAGAGTGATTTTGTGTGTTGAATTGTGAGTTATAAATGAGGCTTGAGGGGGTATTTATAGGTAGTCATGAGGGGTCTCTAAGCAATAAATGAAAGTTTATGGAACTAACTCATACAAATGCTTGGTGATTAATTAGGAGATGTGGTTAAATTATATTATGAACAAATGCTAGGTAATTAGTTAGGAAATGTGGAGAAATTATGTTCATTTAATTAATCCTTCTAGAAGAGCATGAGGTCATGGATGATGTCATCTTGAATAAAAATAAATGTAAAATTTATTCAAGAGTCGAGAGGTAAAATCTTGAAGTAGTGAATTAATGAAAGATCGAGTGAAAAACGGGCTTCGTTTTGATTATAATTGTGAAATATTTAGACTTTTCGTTCATAAGTTATGAATAATAAAGATGATGAAAATCATAGGAGAATTATATAAACGAAGCTATAATAAAGTTTAGAGTTTGGAAAAATCACTATAATGTAGAGAAAAATTCAAGGATCGTTTTAAGTATAATTTCGACTCTTGAATAAAAGCTAATCGTTTAAAATAAAATGGTGATTTTTAGAAAGGAAAATATTTATAAAATATGCTATGGTGAAATCGAGTTTTTGGTAAATGCATGAAAATTCATAAAATAATTTGAGGATCGTTTTGGTTATAATATTGAATATCAAAAAGTAGATGAGCAAGGATTTATTTATGATCGAATCATAAACTAGGGTTTTCGCCGGTTTTTGATGCTACGGGAGTTAGGATGGGAATTATGGTTCACGGAGAGTATCACGATCCTCGAAATAATGTGAGGATTCTTTTGGTTACAATATTGGGTAGTGAAAGTGCTTCGGGAGAAGTAGGAATATTTTTGAGCTATAGGGGTATTTTCGTAATTTCCACCCTAAAACTGTAGGAATGGGTTTTGAAGCATATGAAAGGGTTTTAGGTGCTAGAAGGGAATGAATACTAGAATTCTAGGATTTTATGAAAAGAGTCTCAAGGTACGAGTTAAATAAAGGAAATAATTAAATCTACGATCATTTAATTAAAGTGTAACACATAAAAGCACATAAGTCACATAGAATGTAATGCATGAAGAGAATAAATAAGGACCGAGATTATAAGTGCTTCTTGAATAACCCCTTTACTTTACCTTTTCCAACTCGGCCCAGGTTAGGGCTGTTACAGGATACGTATTTCGTGGCATTTGTCTCGTTTGTCTTAAGAATTTGAAAACGCTTTTATAAGTATATAAGCTCTATTTTCTTTTGTTTTGACAAGCTTTGTTAAGAGTGTGTGTGTGTAAGCGTGACAAGATTGTGGATAACCTTCGCATGGTAAGTGTGATAAGTGCAAGTATAAGTGTAAGTGTAAGTTTGGGCCCCGGAGAAGTGGTATGTGATCCCGGGTCGGCCATGGGGTCGTCGGGCTCTCTCATCAACACGACTCCACAAAAGGGAGACTTTGCCCATCCTCGGGAGGTCGAGGGGAACGCGGGTCTTCTTGAGCCGGTGGTGTGCTTAGTGACCCGTCGAAGGAGCGGGCGGATCCCCCGTCTCAGTCAGTTTATGAGTGGGGGTTGAGAGGGGCACCTCTCTCCCCAAAACGGTGTTGGGGTGGAGTTGGGTTATGATTTGTTTTGTTTTCGTTTCGCCTTGGTGTTTGGAGTAAGTAAGGGTGATGGATTTAAGCTTTCAGTTTATTATGTCTTCGTTTAGGGTTGTGAAATGGGGGCGGATTTCTAAACTCTAAAACTTGACTGAATTTGGCCTTCGGCTCCAAACTTCTTTCTCTACATATATTACCACGGGTTAAATGTCTTCGAATGCAAAAACCACACCCGTTTCACGAACCCCTCTCAGCTTTGTATATGCTTTGCTCTTATGTATATATATGGGTGCGTGTGTTAGCCCCCTCACCAGTCTCTAGGACTGACCCTCGTTATTTCTATCTTTTTCCCCCTTTGATTTGAGTTGCAGGTACCCGTTCCGAGGTGTTGGAGCTAGGCGGTTATCTTTGAGTCGAGGTTGAGGATAGCTTGAGTCTCATGCATTGTATTTTCGTTTTCTTTATGCATTTTGGCAAATTCTGAAATATGTATAAGTTATTCTTTAAATTCGAAATTGTAAAGTTTGTATAACTTGAATCGAAAGTTTGATATGTCTTGACTATGTTTAATTGCTTTATGAGATTATGGTGCTTCCGCATTCGTTACTTGTTTTATTGCGTGCTCTGAGTAGGGTCTAGACCGCCTAGCTTAGGTTGGATTTTTGTTTGTCACCCGTTCGCCGTGGCTTGATACGTGGACGGAGTTCCCATTTCGCTTCACGTGTTGGGTTATGGTGCGGGGGATGTGGTGCCCTTCGCTCCGGGGTGTTACAGGCCATCTAGCATGCAACCAAGAAGCTGTTGGAGAAGTTTCTACTAAGTCTTAACCAGGAAACCCTCGAAACGGGACCCTTGCCCTCATCAAAGACTTAGTGCAATCACTACAATACTTAGACAAATTTTCACAAGTCTTAAACCAGGGCACTCTACGAATGAGACCCTCATATTGTCAAAAGACTTAGCAAAAATTTGCAAATTGTATATATTGTATTTACTTAGCTTTTTTTGTTCAATTCTTACTAACAAGAATATGATAAAAACAAGCTCATAAGTAAAGTACATGGGATAGAACAATGCAACGAAGGGAAGTTTTCATTCATTCCATAAAAAGAGCGGACGCTACAAAAACAGAGGCAATTTAGCCCATGGAATTCACTCAAAAATAGAAAAACTTACAAGTATGGAAAGATAACATTCTTGAAAGGGGATCAACCTAGGCATCTTGGGCGGGGCCATCCTCCAAATCAACCACCTCGTTTGGGCTTGGGCAGTTGGCTCAGGGGCTTGTGGAACCATAGCATTGGGAGCCGGGGTGCTTGGGGGCACAGTGGCCTCAACCGTCGGAGAGGGAGTATTTTCACTGGCCAGAGCAGGAGTGTCTTCAACAGTTGGCGCTTGGGGCACATTTTCCTGAGAGCCCTCGGGGACGGTTGTAGCATCATTAGCCCCCTCAATAGGCTCATTGCGTATCCTTTCCTCTGCTTGGCTGGCCGCCATGAATTCATCCTGAAGGAGCTCAACCAGGTAGTTGTATCCGACTCATTAATGTTGGCCTCAGGATCCACTCCGTCCTCCTCTGGGATTTGGCAGCGCTCGTCAAACCTTAGCCCCATATCGGTACGCCCTCGCGAGGAATCCTCCACCATGCCTAAGTGGATCATCTGCTCAATGGCCAAGTTGAAGGCGTTTTGAGCCTCATCATAGCAGTGGAGTGATTTAGCGAATCCGAAGGTCTTAGAATGGCAGAACTTGATAATCGCCTCTTTATTTGCCCTCTCAAGGCGCGATCGCTGAAACTCCTCTTCATAAGCGCTACGAGCAGCATCCGTGTACTTTTGCTTGGCCTCATTGAACTTATGGATCCACTCGTTTGTCTTTGATATCAGCTTCTTATGGGCCTCGAAAATAGTGGCGTGGTCCTAGCGGTACTTCTTCCGGGAGGCTTCCGATTTTTTCAAGTCCTCCTATAATTTCTTCAACTCCTCCTGTACCTTGGCATGCTCAGTTTGGAGGGAGAGAAATTTGGGCTTCTCCACATCCAATTCTTCTTGGATCTGAGTGGGGTCGTTCGAGCGCGCCATCTTCTTCTATTTCACCTTGCGATCGGAGTACACAATGGCGTGCCTCTGGAGGTTCCTGACCCTCAGTAACACTTGCTGCATTGTCACAAGGAAGAAAGAAATTCCTTAACTTTTTGAAGTAAACATATGAAAAAGATGAAAAGGGTGAAGGGTCTTACGGAGATGACGGCGTGGACGAGAACCCCTGCCACCTTCTCTGTGCTCTGGTCAAATAGCGCCCGGTGATCCCCGAAAAATTGGACCCTTTCGTAAAGTCCATAGGTGATATTCCGTGTGGGGGCGCGGTCGGCCAGCAGGGTAGGGACACCCTCAGGGGTGCGGTTGAAATGCCTGTCTCCGGCATGCTCGAAATTCCATAGTCGGTCCTCCTCAGAGGAGGACGAATCTCCCTCGCCTCGGTCGCCCTCGACCACCTTACCCTTGCCTTTGCCTAAGATGGGGATAGCGTCAGGCATTCTCTTCCTCTGTCTCGAGGCTTGGACTTGGCCTTCTTGAGGCTCGCTTATCACCATGCTTGAAGTTGGTCTTCGTTGATTTTCTCGAGGATGGGCAGGACTTTGATCGGATCCGCTCATCGTCCTCGCGATGATGCGCATCTCTGGAGTAGGCGCTCGGTTGTCTCCATGCCCACGCCCGGCCGTACTTGTGCTGGAGCTTGCCCCCTGATGGCCTCCCCGTCCATCTCCTCTTCCTGCGCCTCGACCCTGAGGATTTGGGGGTTGTTGCGGTTGTTGGTGTTACTGTTGGTTGCGAGCGTTGATCATGTTCGCAACATTCCTTATATTTTCTCTCCGTGCCATCAGGATTCTCGTACCTGAAATGAGGGTAACGAGGGTCAAGTTTTCCATACAAAAACCCACAAAGTATAAGAATAAAGTTAGCGACCCTATCTAAAGTTAGTTCCATAGGATCTAACCATCTCTCTCCGGATTTCGAGCAGGAGGGTTTTGAATCATTTCTGGGTTATTCATGAGCCCATATAAGAATATGACCTCCTCGTCATCTATCAACTCCTTGGCCTGAATAAGCCACTTGGCATTCCTAAGCTCGAGGGCCAGGTTCTTAGCCAAGTCTATGGAGAACGAGGGATCTAGATGGGATCTGACAAGGGGCCAGTCCCCATGGTTTACCCACTCTTGTGCCACACCAAACACTTCATCAAGATTCCAAATGAGGTTATGAGGGCTATTCCATTGGGTACTATCTGAGAAGGACTAAGGTTTAAGAGGTTTAGTATGTTGGCAACGGGAACGGAGATAGGGAACCTTAGCACCCCAAATGTTACGGCACCTATATAGACCACCATTTGCCCAGTGGTGGGGGGGACGGTTAGCTCTCTTGTACGGCTCAGGGACTCTATACTTATAACGTTCATCCCAGTAGCGGGGGGACCCTCACTCAAACCAACTCTCCGAGGGTTAAAGTGTTGGGGGTCTCATCCGGTGTCCTTTCGGTTGCTTGCATGCCCGAGCCCGAGCCCTCGTTGGCTTTCTTCTTCCCTCTCCTTTTACGCTTTGCAGGGGGCTCTTCTGAAGGATTAACCTCTCCCCCTCCTTCCTCAGTAGGGGCTGAAATGGCCACCGTTACAGTATGACGGTGGGGATGAGTGGCACTCTCCGTCAGCGGCAAAATCTCCCACTGCCTCTCTGCCTCTATCACCAAGTCCATCTCTTTAAAGAGATGTTCAACACCTCCGGGATCCCTCTCCCCCATAGCAGAAACTACTGCGTCCAATTCCTCATCCCTAGGAGAATCAGGGTGAGATGAACTCTGGCTGGCCATTTCCTCAACTTCACAGGCAAATTCTTCAACGTGATTTCCAAACATGGTTTTTAGGAGTTTAAAGGAAATATGGAGAATTTTGGAGATATTCAGATTTTGGGAGCAAAGGGAATTCTGGGAAAGATTGATCCTAACAATACTAGGGTAAGCAAGTCAGGAAGTTAGAAGGAGCGAAAGATTACCTAGAGTTCTTGAAAAAACCTAAAAATGGATTGGAATTCTCTGCAAGCTGCTGGAGGAGGTTTTCTTTCTGCAAAAGATGGCTATGGAGTTCTGTTCGCGTAAAAGATGAGAGAGATGTGGGATCCCCAATTTATAGGAAAGAAGTTCGTACGGTTTTGGGCATTGATTTCAAAAGCAACCATTTCCCGCCTAGAGAATCGGCCACTTTTGTGAAACGTCGCGCACTTCCCAATGATCACATGCCGTTTCCTGGAAAGTCGCACCCACTCTCCCATCAACATTAAATGGAGGATGTCACGAGCGGTCAACTGAAGAGACAACCTTTAATGCATGCACAGTAGAAGATTTAGCTACACACCATCTTCCCCTACGAGCGTCGCCCTCGAAATTTAAAAAGATTTAAATTCTACAGCCCTTATCGCTAAAGGTTATAGAATTAGGGGGGCAAAATGATGGGGCCAAAATTTTTGACACGTGGCTCCACCAGTGAATGACGCGTGGCCTCTCCTTCCCCAAATAGGCTTCCTTCGAGCGTCATCCGCCCTCGGTTGCAAAGATACCCAAGTGACATGTGTCATCGCCATCGCGAGACGTGTGGCCCTCGCCGCCACTCACTAACGGACGCCACCATGCCATCATGCGTGTACCTATTTCCCCAAAAGGCATTCATCCTCTTGTACTCTCTCCCCTCGGGTGAGCTCTTGCATGTAAACAAACCAAGGGACCAAGATCCCCCTCATCATATCGTCTTGGCACGGATCCCCACTTCGATCCACAAGCCCATCAGGCTCATGGTTGACACGAGCGTGCTCCCGGTCCTCGTTACCAACCCAAAACTGCTCTCTGATACCCCGTACACGCCCGCGCACCGGCCACTGTTGTCCACACCACCTTTTTCACCAGTAATTGCAAGAGATTCCTCCTAGGTTTCGCCTCATTACTCCACGTGTTAGGGCGACATTAGGGCATAACCACAAGGGGTAAATTACCAAAGGGTCCCTGACCCTCAACTATAAATAGGAGTCTTCATCTCCATCTCTGTAAGCGATCTTCACTGACAAACTTTGCAATTACTTTGGTTTCTCTTTCAGATCGTCCTCTGACTTGCCCGTCGAAGAGCCAAACTGGGAATCACCCCCAGTTCCCCCAGGTTGGCCATCTGACTTCTCTTTCTTTGGTGTTTGTCCTAGCAGGTTGAGCCCCTATCTTTTCCGGCGAGTCTTTCGAAAGAATTTTCCTTAGTTTCCTGACATCAAACAAATTCGAAAGTATTGGAGTTTGTACACCTGAAATCAAACCCATCATTTTTAAAATGATGGGGCCAAAATACGGTTAGCCCACGTTTTGACACGAGTAGCACCCCGCACGTGAGGCACCACATCCCCCACACTATGGCTCAACACGAGTAAGGAAATGGGAAGTCCGCACCCGTATCAAACCATAGCGAACGGGAGACAAAACAAAACAACCCACTTAAGCTAGGTGGAACTTAGACCCTGCAAATATAACCAACCAACGAAACAGAATGCAACGGAAAATTAAAATCCAAACACTTGCATTGGCCACGGGCCTACAGAAATTAAACACATGAACCACCAGCAGACTTGGGCTCCTCAGGTCTCTTTTTAACCCATAACAAATCCCGACAAGGGCACTCCAATAACAAATACATAAAGATTCAAATTCATAACTTACAAAGTCAAATCATACATAATTTGAATACATATGCGAGGTCAGAGACTCTTCTAACATAACTTGACCAACTCAAAGATTCAACACAACTCCGCCTAGCTCGAAACTCCAACGCCAAACCTACACACTAAAAGTTGGGGACGGAGAGTGTAACATCCCGATCGTTCGGGTTTCCAGGTACATCATAACGAGAGGGTTTTATGTGCTTTAAATTATTTAATTACGTATTTGAATGTTATTTTGATGCTTTTATGATTATTTGAATTTATAAGAAATTAATTGTTTATATTCATGAACTTTGAATTTTTAAACGTTTAAGTTTCGTATGTTCGTAATTTGCTCGTTATGTGCCGGAATTCAATTCCGATTTTTGTGAAATTTTGCTATGCGTATGTGAGTTATGAATATGTTTGCATGCTCGTTTTAAGTTTTCGTGTTCATTTGTCGAGGTTTTAAACCTTTAGTTTTTGACGAGGGACACGAGAGCCTAACTAGTTTTAGCGCGCCTCTTGTTCCGGAGGCCATAACTTGAGCTAGGGAATTCGGATTCGAATTCCGGAAGATGTTTTGGACTCGTAACAAAGAGATGAATCCAAGGAACCTGATTTGGTATTTTTCTAATCCCATTTGGACCCTCGTTTTTCTCCCGGAACGAAAACTTGCGCCAAAGCCACCATCTTTGACTAGTCTTACACTTGTGGGGCTAATTTAACCATGCTCAAGCCTAACCCTTCATATCTTGACTTGAGTTAAGTCTCTCCCTCTCCCTTATCAGCTGAAAACCGAGCCAAAACCCCCTGTTTTTGTGCTGCAACTGATTGAGAATGGAGAAAAGAAAAGAGAAGAAGAAGCCCCTCATCCATGTCTTGAGATTTTGAAGACAATCTTCTCCATACTTCATGAACTCTTAAGATAAGTATATCTATGTATTCTCCTCTCTTATATGCTTCATTTGATCCTTGAAATCCATGATTTAATTCAGATTTAGTAAGGGTATGGAAACTTGCATGAATAGTTAGGGTTAGCTCATATTTTTGAATCCATGGCTTAGCTTAAGTTTGGGGCTGAATTGGTGCATGATTGGTGATTATATGAACTTCTTTGCTTTCATTCTTGATTTATACTTCATGATATATGTGTTAGGGTTGATTCTCCATTGATAACATGATTGAAACCTTGAGTTTTTGGCCATGAAACTTGAAAACCGAACTGCTGCAAATCTGCTCTTTTTCACAGGACTGCTGTCACGTTTTTTAGACCAAATGTTGGAATTCTTGCCTCCAATTTCGTGTGCTAATGCTTGGTTATGTATTATACATGTTGTTCTATGAATGTGCTTCGTTTTGCCCTGAATTCATGCTTTATTATGGCTGTAAACTTGAGTTCTTAAACCTTAAAAACTGCTCCCCTGTTTTGGAACTGCTGTATGGATTTGTGCTTTGGTTCTTGAGTTAATGGCTTCCAATTCGTGTGCATTTGCATGGAGATGTTGTATACTAATTGATTTACATGTGAGCCCTGCTCTTGTAAGTTTTTAGATCCATTTTCAGCTCCTAAACCGCAACATGAAGCCTGTTTGTATGCTATGTGCAAACCTAACTGCTGCTGTGATACTTAAAGTATTTGGTTGATCTCTTGTACTTATTTTCGTGTGAATTTGCATGAGAATGAAGTATATGAGTTGATCTTTATGTTAGTTTGGCCTTTCCTAGTTTTTAACTTGCATCTTGACCCCAAATTTGAAGTGCATGGCCTGTTTGTCGGCATGGGCGAACTAAACTGCTGCTGTTGCATTTTTGTGATCATTTGATGGTTCTAATGTGCTCCAATTCGTGTCAATTTGCATATACATGGAGTATATTAGTTTCTTAACATGTTAGAATTCATTCCCCAAACTTTTAACTCCAAACTCAGCCCCTAAGTTGGTGATCATGGCATGAATGCATGGTATGCTCTTCTTTGTCCGATTTTCGATGCTTAATTTAAATGATCTTTGTTGCTTCATTTTTTGGCCTTTTAATGTGATTCTTTTGTGTGTATTTCATGCATGTTATGTGTGTATTTGAGGCCTGAGTAGTTCCCTCTCTTTCAGCCCTTGATTGGCTCTTTGTTTTTCCCCTTTTTAAACCGCAGCTGTCAGCCCTTTTTGCCCCTTTTCGCCTCTGTACCGAGACACCCCCGTGTCTCGGTTTGTTCTTCTGGAGTGACACGGGCGTGTCACCCCCTTTTTTGTAGCTTTGTTTCCCGCTTGCACTGAGACATGGGGGTGTCTCAGTTTAGGCTTCTGGGATGACACGGGCTTGTCATTCCCCTCGGTTTAATTTTTTTTTAAGTGTAACTCTTTTCTGTTCCCTTGCTTTTCGTTGCTTTATGTTGTCCCGTTTGTGGTTTATATGCCTTGTATGGTCATTCCTTGCTCCTTCTATGCTATGAATGCTTTGATAACATGTTGTATAGTACGATATGATCGTTATATGAAATCAGTGAATCCGTTTGATATGATTTATGAGACTTATGCATTAAAATGAACTCGTATGCATTATATGTCAATTTGTTAAGCTCCATAAGTATCACTTGCATTCATATGCATTCGCCGAGCGTCAATATGGTTCATTTTGAGTCTAAGCTTGCCTCTTGCTCTTTGCTTTGTTCTTAGGTTCGTTTCGATGTGAGGAAGTGGTTCGTTTGACTCCTTTTGGTCCGTTTTGTTCGGATTGGTCGTCCAGGTGAGGTTTTCTTTCCTTTTAGTTATGATGACCTAAAACCCTATTTGTATTTCGAACCCGTATGCGATATATAAATGTATATATATATAGATATGTGTTTTGATATGTATTTTGGGGGTTTTGTCCCGTTTGTCAAGAGGCTTTGAAAATGCTTTTACAAGTATATAGGCTCTATTTTCATTTGTTTTGATAGGCTTTGATAAGAAGGTGTGTGTGTAAGTGTGGTATGACTTGTGAATAAGCTTCGTCTGGTAAGTGTGATAAGTATAAGAATATATGTGTGTTATATGTGT
Organism: Lantana camara; assembly: GCA_037501455.1. Classification (NCBI taxonomy): domain Eukaryota; kingdom Viridiplantae; phylum Streptophyta; class Magnoliopsida; order Lamiales; family Verbenaceae; genus Lantana; species Lantana camara. The sequence goes on from CM074858.1 coordinate 49,701,017, forward strand.
GATGGGCGCCGGAGTTGTGGGTAAGGGAGACCCGGGACGACCATGGGGTTGCCGGTTACGACCACTGTGCACTTCTCCACCAACGGGAGACTTAGTTCTCCTATACCGACGGAGCGCATTTTGGCTGGCCGTCGAAGGAACCGGGCGGGATCCTCCAGTTCACAAGTTTCGTTCTGTGGTGGGTTGAGAGGGGCACCTCTCTTCCCCAAACGGTGTGGAGGTGGGATTGATTTATGATTTGTTTTATGTTTCGCTTCGCCTTTGTTTCTGGAGTAAGTGGGTTGGATTTAAGCTTTCGGTTCATTATGTTTCGTTTATGGTTGTGAAACGGGGGCGGATTTCTAAACTCTAAAACTTGACTGAATTTGGCCTTCGGCCCCGAACTTCTTTCTTTATATATATTACCACGGGTTAAATGTTTTAGAATGCAAAAACCGTGCCCGGTTCATGAACCCTTTCAGCTTTGTATATGCTTTGCTCTTATGTATATGTATGGGTGCGTGTGTTAGCCCCCTCACCAGTCTCTAGGACTGACCCTCGTTATTTCTATCTTTTTCCCCCTTTGATTTGAGTTGCAGGTACCCGTTCTGAGGAGTTGGAGCTAGGCGGTTGTCTTTGAGTCTTGGTTTTGGGTAGCTTGAGTCATGCATTGTACTTTGTTTCCTTTATGCATTTTGCTAAGTCACGTTATATGTATAATTTATGACTTAAATTCGAAATTGTAAAGGTTTGTATAACTTGAATCATATTTTTTGATATGTCTCGAGTATGTTTATTTGTTTTGTGAGTTTCTGGTGTTTCTGCATTCGCTATTTGTTTTTATTGTGCGCTCTGAGTAGGGTCTAGACCGCCTAGCTTAGGTTTGAATTTTTTTGGTCACCCGTTCGCCATGGCTTGATGCGTGGACGGAGTCTCCATTTCGTTTCACGTGTTGAGCTATGGTGCGGGGGATATGGCGCCCTTCGCTCGGGGTGTTACAGAGAGGGTCAGTCAACAACTCGACTGAGTGAGGGCTACCCACAGACGCTATGTATGTATATATAGGAGCAAAGCATATTCCAATCACACACAGTTCGTGAACTTGGGGATAGTTTTTGCACACCAAAGTTTTGCCCGTGATACATAGATATAGGAATTCTTAACCAAAACCGAACGAATTGAAGCTTCAAGGACCCATATCATATCAAATCATATCAAAGCATACCCAAAAAAATCAAATCAAATCATAACCATTCATGTCAATTCATATCAATTCTTATCTTTCATATTCAAAAGATCCATATTTTATCATAGTTAAGAATCTATCCCCGTTTCACGAACCTTGACAAAGCAAACATGCAAAACTCGGCGGGTACGAGTAACAATTCCCCATCCTGGGCTCCTCATAGGAATCGTGTAATCAAACATATCAATCAATCATGCATAACAATCATATACCTCCTTCTCCGGTGATGGAAGGGTTGCGAGACCCAAGCCATCCAGTCAGACGAGGGGAGCAGGAACACTCAACCCTCAGGTTCCCATCACCCAACCAAACCTCCTGGTGGGTTCCGGGTTAGTCCTAACAATCATGTGGAGAGTGAGCACAGGGTTAACCGGCGACCCCTATGGTCGTCCCGGGTCACCCTTACCCACACCTCCTAGGTCCCAATCATCATTCATTCCTAACTTGCTACTAATCAGAAACGTAACATATGTAAGATGCATACTTTACCTTGCTACAACCACGCTTTACATACCTCTCCGTGTCAAATCCTTAGCATATTCCTTTGTTCGTAGCTCCCGGCTCAAACGAGGCACACGGTTTGGAGCGTGGTTTAGCATTACCAATCATAATGAATCAAATCAAATTAAATCAAACATACGTAGGATTGTACATTGCTCATCATACTTGGAAACGTATTACCATTTACAAATTTCATATCTCGTACATATTTACGTATAATAAAGGTCATAGTTCGCATACTTTGAAAATGGGCACATTCATAGGGTTTAACTATAACCTAACCTCACCTTACACCGACGAAGCTAAGGACCAAACACGCGATTCACCCCGAAATCAAAACGGACTGCAAAACACCACCCCGGGTGCACCTGAACAAACTAAAGCCAAAACACAAGGCTTAGACTCACAATGAACCACATAGACGTACGGCATATACATTGACACTTAAAGAAATGCAAATACTTAGGCAAATCTTATTTTCAAATCAAATCCATGCAATTGAAGACATTACATAGCCCATCATAATCATTTATAATCATATGTCACGTTCATATGCAAAATTAAGGCATAATACAAGGTAGAGATACGTAACAAAGTGCAAATATGTTTCATGCAAACCATTCACATTACTTGAGTAACTTATAATGCATATGAGAACCATTACATAAGCATAAACATGATAAAATAAGTTAGGATCAATTTTGGAGGTGGAAAGGTACGAGAAAAATGGAATAAAAACACGAAAAAGAGTTCCGAGTGAAAACGGGCAAAAGCTGACAGTTTTTCAAAACGGATAAGCTGTGGGAAAATGATCATAACTTTAATTTGAGAGATGGGAATTAAGTTTTGTTTCTTGGAAATGAAACTAGACACATAGATCTTTCTAATGGTATATAGCACGAATCGTGATTCAAGCGAGGCGAAAATGGAGTAGGTACGAAGTCGAACGAATGCAGAATCTTGATGAAGTAGGGACACCAAATTAAAACGGTTCTATCTCACAATGTAGAACGAATTTTGGGGTGATTCCAATTGGAGATTGTTCTAGACTCAATAAGTCTGAACATATCCAAAAATCAGCTCAATCCGAGGTCATATGATGGGGTACACAGCCGGGAAAAACAAGACAGAAATTTACCCGGCCGGGGAGAGTAGTACAGAAAACTTTCTGCACTAAAGTACCCGCCCGGGTACTTTTTAGGGCAAAAATCTACCCGCCCGGGTAGATTTTCTGGGCAGCAAAAGTGGCAGAAACAAGGGCTAAACATGAGAGGAACCAAAATTGACCAAAACCACCTCAAAACTCATCCAAATATAATGAAAATCAAGGTATAAGTTCATATAAACATGCTTTACAACATAACTCAAGTTCAAGGCAAGAAATCAAGTATATAACAAATTGCCATTAAAGCTCATCCAAGCTCCATTAATGGAGTTTCAAGTAAGAAGCAACAAACAACAAGAATTCATACAAATATACAATAAAGAAGCTCAAAGAAACAATATATATCAATGTTGGGGCACATAATCCAAGTATGAGAGCAAGAGAGCAAATATACACAAGAATGTTACTATTCATGTTCTTCTCCATATGATCACCAAGGCAAGGTTTCAAGAATAAACAATCGGATAGAATGAAAGTTCACGTTGCAAGGAGTCATAATCTTACCTCGATTCGTCGGAGAAGTGAACAATGAAGGTGATCTTGATCTTTGAGGTTGAAGAATAGGGTTAGGGCTTGAAGTCCCTTCTTGTTCCTTCTCTCTTGGGAAATGTTGGAAATGGGAGAAAAAGAAGAGAATTTTCAGCTCTTTAAGAGCTGAAACGGGTCGGGTTTGGGGCAAAAAGGGTCGGGTCAAAAGGTCCGGTCCAAACGGATCGGATTTTAAAAAGGTAGGGCTATCAAACGGCTTTAGAAAATAAAAAGGGTTAATTCATCGAGTCCGAATCACCGAAACGAACTTAATGACAAGGTTGGAGTTCGTATTCGAATTCCCGAGCTCAAGATAGCCACGAAGGCCAAAACATCCTAATTAAAATTAGGTCCCTTAATTTACAAATATTGGACAATTGATCCCAAGAATATTTAATTAAATTCTAATGCGAAAGTAATGAAATAAAATTCACGTTGACACATAAACATGCAAATCACATAATTTACAGAAATTACGGAATTAAACTCACTCGTGATGCAGTACCTGGAAAGCTAAAAAGCGGGGCGTCACAATCTCCCCCCCTTAAGAGAACCTGGTCCCCAGGTTCATCTGCTCGAGTTTCAAGCTCGAACAACTTTCCGTATTCACCCAAGTTCGGGGTTCATGATGTCCCGACGAGGGTTAGCTCGGGAAAGGTCTTCAAGCACAAGGGGTCTGAATCTTCAAATCGATCCGGTCATGAATTGCTCGGTCGACTCGCACGCTAAAGAGGGTCTCAGGTAGATTCAACTCTCACCGTTTGAGTTTAATTGAGTTTACTCTCGAGCTTGGTATCCTTTGATTGGTATAGTTATTGAACTCACGTCTCTCTACAACCAAGCTCTAATCGAATCCGAAGTGTTAAACATCCGGACCCTTTTCCCACCACTGAAATCTTCAAAAGAAGGTTGTTGGTCTCGTTGGAAGGCTCGACCCTCATCTTACCGGGAAAACAACAACTCTCGAACTCTCAAAACCGCTCACCAAAAATAACAAGAAAGCAATAAAACAAGTACAAAACAAATTCGAATATGCATGATGCACGTGACATGCATGTTTGATGTACCGTTCACCGATGTATTGGGAAGCTTGTTCTTAATGAAATTAGATTTTTGCCAAGGTTCCTTGTCCACATTTATGCCTCGAGATTTGTAGTTCACTTCCCGCTTCATTTATCATCCTGCACCTCATCCTATGGTTATTGGTTAGCTTTTGATAATTCCTCGAATCCCATCTTCTATTCTTGAGTGTTCTCTTGGTTTAATTCTTACTTTTCCCCAAAGTTGACTTCTAGGACTTTAGTTATTTGGTAAGATCCTTTACTCAATCTATAAACCCGGTGAAGTATCGACTTTCTCATAGCTCAAAGTTCCTTGCCCATATGTGTATATTTGTAGAAATCCCAAAATTGACCTCGCTCCTAATAATCATTCTTGTCCCACGGAGTTTCTTGTGGAGTTTGAAATTATCTTCCCTCATGGTTATTCTCTTTTCTTTTTTGAATATGAGACCAATCTTCATGATCATCACCCTTCATCTTTGAATACCTAGAATTCTTGGAATATCCGAATGGCCTTCAGATGTTTCCTTAAATTCCACTTCTCCAATGTTATGGTTAAATAGAGATCACTATCATATTCCAAAATTTTAGGTTGATCTTCATTATTTCCATGCTCCGAGTAGAGCTCTTATTTTAATCCTAGTTAAACTTGGTAAGGTTGCACCGCTTGAGAAATTCCTAATAAATCGCCTTCTTAACCCAGTAGTGTAACTTCTCTCCAATCCTAGCCATCCTTCCAAGTGTATTTCAATTTCCCAACCATCACCATTACATGAAAATTCCCGAACCATCCCCTTTATCTTCAAACCATTCTTCTTAGCTCTCGTTGGACTCACGTTGTGACATGAAGGGAGTACCATGCTAAAATTAAACACCAAATATGCATGCAAGGTTAAAGTTCAATTGGAATGTAACACATATTTGTCACCTTGACACATAAGATGCCACAAGAAATATTTATAACACCAAAACAAGTAGTAAGAGAAATAATTTAAATATGTCATGAATGCACGTGCCATGAATGCAAATACCTCTATCCTCAAATTCTTGACGGTGTCCAATTTGAAGCCTTTGATTTCGTTCCCATTGTTTGTGATTCCTTGATTGATCACACGTCGAAACCATGTCATCCTTTGACCCGCATGCATAACACTTCTTCAATCGATCCCAACACATGTTGTAAGCGTGATTAATTCCTCCACATTGTGCACACGGTTGAGGCTCTCTCTTTGTTCTTGAAGAATTTCCAACCTTACGCTTTTTCCCAAGGATCTTCTTTTTGGCTTGGATACCAGAATGTCGAAATCTTTCTCCCACTTGAAGGTTGGAGCAAAATCTCAATTCATTTCTCAGTCCCGAATCCTTTTCTTCCTTTCCTCTTATTAGTCTTCGATTCTCAACTCTCAAAGCTTTTGTTGTACCTTTATCCCAGGTGCTCGTATTCTCCGCAATTAAAGCTTCCTTAATCTCATCCCGAAGGCCTTCCATAAAATACTGTGCCCTCATCTCATCATTGCCCATAATGTGAGGCACGTATGTACCTAGCCTCTCGAATTCATTGATGTACTCCACAACCGTTCCTTTTCCTTGTTTGAGGGGGAGGAATTCTTCAAATCTTCGGTTCTGTAGAATAGTCGGTGTGTACCTTTTCCTAAACTCATGAACAAAGGCATCCCAAGTTAATCCTTCGCTCGTAGCTTCAAATTGTGGGACAATTCTTTTCCACCATTGTCTTGCTTGTCCTTGTAGAAGCAAAATAGCAAGGCGTGCCATATCTTGTGAGTTGCACGGCCATACTTCGAAAATACTTTCAACCTCGGATAACCATTCGTCGGCCCGAATGTCATCACCTTCACGGAATTGGGGAGGATTGAATATCCTGAAGTCTCGATATAAAGCCGCCATGGAATTCATAGGTTGCATTTTGGCACGTGGTTGCTCTTGATTGTAGTGATGCTGAGGTGATGGTTGATTGAGACCTTGACGACGTGGTGGCATCCTGAAATTTTCACAACTACAATATAAATATATGCATGTTGGTTAGTATATGAGGATGGCACATAATTAAAACAGGTAAGAGCAATCAAGAAATGCAATGCAACATAGTATGTAATGCCATCAAGTAGTAAGAAATCAAACATAAAGTTCAGAAAATTCATAATGCAATGCACACGTAACCACATTGTTCTATGCCGTTCGACTTAGACCGACGCAACATGACTCTGAGCCCAGGTTTTGCAACCTAGAGCTCTGATACCACTTTAGGATGTAGCACCCCGCACGTGAGGCACCACATCCCCCGCCCTATGGCTCAACATGAGTAACGAAATGGGAAGTCCGCATCCGTTTCAAACAATAGCGAACGGGAGACAAAACAAAACAACCCTCTTAAGCTAGGCGGAACTTAGACCCTACAAATATAACCAACCAACGAAACAGAATGCAGCGGAAAATTAAAATCCAAACACATGCATTGGCCACGGGCCTGCAGAAATTAAACACATGAACTACCAGCAGACTTGGGCTTCTCAGGCCTCTTTTTAACCCATAACAAATCCCGACAAGGGCACTCCAATAACAAATGGATAAAGATTCAAATTCATAACTTACAAAGTCAAATCATACATAATTTAAATACATATGCGAGGTCAGAGACTCTTCTAACATAAGTTGACCAACTCAAACACTCAACACAACTCCGCCTAGCTCGAAACTCCAACGCCAAACCTACACACTAAAAGTTGGGGACGGAGAGGGTCAGTGTAGCACCCCTATACGTAGAGATACCACACCCCCGCACTATAGGCCGATCCACATACGAAATGGACAATCCGTACATGAACTAACCTATAGCGAACGGGTGACAAATAAAAGAAAGGATAAGCTAGGCGGGACTATACCCCAAAGCAATCCAAAACCAAGCCATAAAAGTTAAAAGCGGAAGCATTAATTCATAAATACATATAGGTACCATATTTACATCAACGATATAAATACTAATAGACACCAACAGATATCAATACATTATCATCTCCTATATATCATACAAGCAAAAGTCCCCAAACATACCAAGAACTATAACGTATTAACTCAGGATATGACAAAAGCAAGATCATGGAAATGTGTGCAGTGCTAGACCCGGCTGGATTACAAGATACGACTCAGACTCCCGCCTAGCACACGACCGCGATAACCTGAAAGGTGGGGTGTCAGTCCATGGAAGACTGAGTGAGGGGCATAAATATATTAGCGCAATTAACATGCAAGTTATAACCTCTAGTAAGGTTTTATAATTAAAAGTAATATAAGTTCCCAATCACATAAACTCGCCCGAGATTTCAACTACCAATATTAAGTACTTTAATCGTTTTCATGTTACAATGCGTGCAATACGTGGCCCGGCGAGTGAGGGCAATCTCCAACCTTACTCCAACTGTGTATAATACATGCTTGCTTTATCTTTTAATAAGTGATCATGCAATTAAGCTATCGTGCAGTCGTGCAGGTGTATTCAGGCAGAACAATCAATACATGCAATCATGACAATAACCCGAGGATAATCCGTGGTACCGGACCCGTCCCTAGTCTCCTTCTTCATCCGTTGATGGTGGGATTGCAAGGCCCCACCATCCAATCTCATTGAGCAGAGGGTACACGAATCCCCAAGCCCGGAGCTCCTTCCTCCACTAATCTCCTAGCGGATTCAAGGGTGACCCCAAATGTGGCGAGGATAATGTTCAAGTTACCCGTCAGCCCATGCTTTCCAGGTTGGCTCAAACCACTACCCTGGGGCGCAATGTGACATGGTTTACTCGCCAAAACATGATCAATCAATCAATCATGATACATGACTTGCTTGCAATTGTGTATAAGTTTAGAAAACATTAGAAATAAGTATATATATACCTTTTGGCTTGAAATCCACATGAAGGTTATACGGGTTCTATATACTAACAATTAAACCTCACCTTTACCAACAAAAGACAAGTAGGGCACGGACTACGGGGCTTGCTCCTCATCCCTACGAATCTGGTCTGTGAAAAATAGACGTGTACACGTGAGACTTGAATCTAAATAGACCAAATAGGACGAACGGCGTAAATGCAACGAGATGACGAGCAAATACAATGTGGCATGAAAACATCTTGTTTCAGTACATATTCAATCATATAATAGCAATTCGGGGTCAAAGGAATCATCGGATCATGGGGCTAAAAATGTAATTTTGTGCAGAAAGTTTTGTTCTGTCAGACGCACGGGAACGGCCGTTCCGGGTTTCCTTTGTAAATTGGAAGGGCCGTTCCCGTGGCCCTTCAAAAAGCGCCAGCGTTTGTTAAAATTAAAAGCGCACCTTTAACTGGGAACAACCCTTCCGACATCAAGGCCAAAATGGGAACGGCCGTTCCCAGGCTCGGCCGCCTAGTTTCATTTGAAAGAGTGGGAACGCCCGTTCCCACAATGCCTTGAGGCTGGGAATGGTCGTTCCCAGTTTCTGCAACTTAAAGAAATAGAGCAGAAACAGGGGAAAGCCACGGGAAAGAACAACCAAGCAACAAAGTTCCAATTTTGATCCCCAAATGCTATTATTTCTGGGACTACCCATGCATATATGTTCATAAGATGATAATATAACACTTAAACAAATAAAACATGGAAAACCATCAAGAATTCATGGTTTCATGTTCAAGCTCAAATTCTTCCAAAATTTCATGAATAAATCATGCCATAATCACATATTCATGCCATAATCACCAAATAATCCATTTAGCACATAACTCTCATACCCTAGCTAGTTCATATATAATCAAGAATCATGAATTCATGCAACAATCACCTTTGAAGAACAAGAAATGAAGAAGATGGATGGTGATGATGACTAAGCTCTAATTCTTGGAATATTTCTTGAAAATTCTTGATGTAAAGGATGAAAATCTCTTCCTTATTTTTCCTTGAAGAAACCGAGAGCAAGAGAGTGGATATTTTGGGAGAATTTGATGATAGAATGATCAAGGAAGATCATGGAAGCAATATTACGTGATTCATGTCTTGGAAATGTGTGAAATGCCAACATTTGCTAATTAATCCTCCAAGAACTCAAGTCATGCAATTGAGGATATATGATTTTGAAATATGATCAATTAGGTCCTTGAAAGATCATGCAATTAAGTCCCTAAAGGTTAGGAAGAAAATCAAGTAGGGACAATTTCGTAATTAAATCATACTCGGTGAATATTTTACGAAATGAATATTTTCTAGTCATGAAAGAAATTCTCAGTTTGATGTAAATTCATAAAATTTCATGAAAGTACTATAAAATATAATTTATAAAATTATTTTAAACATAAGATATTAATAAATAAAAATCGGGGCGTTACAATTCTCCCCCCCCTTAAAAGGACCTGGTCCCCAGGTCCATTGTCAAGTTTTGAAATGATGCACAAGCCATAAGAGAACCCCGTCTCTTAAATAGGAATGAAAGAACCCCGTCTTTCAACAAGAAATGAGAAACCCCATTTCTCGGTAAGAAATGAGAGAGCCCCGTCTCTCCCAAGAAGGAGAGAACCCCGTCTCTCACTATGCACGAAGGGAATAGATCGTAGAAATAATCGTATAAATGTCATATAAGAAAGTGAAACCATTTTAATCACATAAGTACCATTCATGATTAACTAATTTCCAACGGACAAGAAATTAAATACAATAGTAATAACATTCATGATGCACGTGATATGCATGGTTAAATGTACCTTTCACCGTTGGTTGTGTCATGCATATAATTGATACCTTCTTCTTTCCTGACCGGATTCACATTTGCATTTTCCATACCCCTCTCATGAACACCTTCCCGGGCTCGAACAAGCAACTTTTCATCCCTAAGAGACTTTTCTCGCTGCTTTGAGCATGTGTCTATTTGATGCTCATCGCTCCCACAGTATAAACATAATCCCAACCGTCTTCTACAACCTTCATAAGTGTGGTTATCACATCCACAATAATTACAAAGAAGCTTCCCGGAAGATGATGTTGAAACTGGGGTACGTGAAGCTCCCGAACTCGATCCAAGCGATTGTTTCTTTTTCTTTCGAGATCTTTCTTGGGGTGCCGGGTTATGAAAAGGGATAGGTCGCTTTCCTTTGTTAAAGTTTTGTCCTAATTTTGAACCCGAAGCCTCCAACGAGGTGGTGTCTCGAACTTTCTCTTGAAGGTTACATGGAACCAACTCCCACACTCTTTTGATTTTCTTAAGTTGTGACTCGGCGGGATCCTTATTTCCTTCAAAGGATCTTGAGGATTGTTGGTTCTGAAATTCCCTAAACGCTTTTTAAATTTGGCCCGGCAGTGGTGATGAAGCTAGTGGCACTGAGGAAACATATTCTTTTATCTTCTGATCAACCAAACAAACCAAGGAATCGAAGAACTCCCGAGGCTGGACTGGAGGGGGTAAACGTGAGGAAACTCTAGGCACTCATCCATGATGAGGGTAACCTTGAGACATCCTGTAATCAAGACACTGAATATGCATGTGGAATTAATATGTCAATGCAGGTACACACTGGGATATAATGAAATCAATATATTGGAATAATTAAATTCAATCAGAAAAGCACACATAAATATAGAAATTTTAAATTTTAAAAATTTAAAGTAGCGTATGATGCACGTGCTTATGGATGCATTGAACCTGTCACCGTAGTAATGGAAAGATTTATCTCAGCACGTAATTCCTTATTTGTTGAATTATAAACTTGTCTTGAACCGTTGATCATTTCTTGTTTTCCCCACGGTCTTTTAATCTTCAGAATTTTTCTAGCCTCAACTTAGACATTTCTACAGCTGGTGATTGTGATTTCCTGAACCCGAAGTCTTCTATGCTCATGGAATTAGCATCCTGTCTTTTGTTTAATGTTCACTCTCCAATTGTTGCCCGAGTCTTTTTCATGGTTGTCACTTTAATCAAAACTTCCTTGTTTACTCTTTAGGAGTTTGAGTAATTAAATGGATTCTCTTTTCCCAATGTTTACACTCGATCGCCCGACCTTCACCTAGCAATTCCTTGCCTTTCTTTATCGTTTCCATCTTGTTGCTTCACATCTTTTAACATGACCCCACAACACGACAATTCAGCTTGGATCTAAAAAATACTCCAACTAGATAAAACCTTTAGCGTGATCGCCTTCCAAATTTATGTCCACCAGAATGTCAAACTTCATTTATTCCTTTTCTTAATTAAAATTCCTAAATCGTGCTATTTCCCACAATTCTCTTTGCTTCATTTCCATGAAGGTTAAACTTTGTTGCTTTTTGCCTTTTACCTTTACTACTTCCTCGATCAAATTTTTCTTGCATTAACTTGTAGGATTGTAGGACTCCAAATGTGAACTCTTGAATTCAACTCTTCTCCACTTGTGAAGTTAGCTCCTAAACTTACCTTGAAGAATCCTTCTCCTATTATCGTCCCGATTCCTCAAGATACCACCATGCCTGAAATCCCTTAAATCTAATCTTTATGAACTGAATAGATTATAGGACTTGTCTTCTTACTTGCCTATGCCTTGAACATATAGTTTCCTTTCCTTGCTTCTTTCTCATCCTTTACCGTTTCCATTTATTGCTCTAAATTTCCCAATTCACACTGTCATACGGTAATTTAACTTGAATCTGAAAAATGAGCTCAATCCACCCAATTATAGAATCCCTAGCATCCTAACCTTCCATGAATAGATCATCCGGCTCTACTAGCTCGATTTGCATTATCAGTATGATTTGCTTCCTTACTTGAATTTGTTCCCCGATTAACCGAGTCCTAATTTGACAACACGCCCGAATCTTGAATAATTAGTACTCTGATTCTCCTTTCACCTGGTGCTCGAATGAAATATAAATTTCCACGGTAGATTCTTTTGTTCCGGACCCTTTTCCTTTGGATCACAACCCAACAATAGAAGTTAATAGCCCTCAACTCCGTATAAAGTTCCTTGGCCCTTCACTAACCCTTCCAAACTTAAGAAGTAGTACTTGTAGTATCTGAAGTTATCATATAAATTGGCCGTGGGCTGATATCACTTCTTTAACCTGTAACTCACAATTTACTTTAAAAATAGATGCATGTGGGTAAGGCATGCTCATGTCACACAATTTTCACATAGTTAATGCCACTAACAAGAATTTAATATAAAATACAGTATTTAATTTGTCAATGTTTAAAATAAAACACGTCGAGCAAAGAATTTTAAATGATTGAAAATAAATTAATTAGCAATTAATAGTAGAAATCAATGCAAGGCACAAGTTATCGAGTAATTTAATTAATTCAAGCAAATTGAGGTAAGTGCAAGTAGCTTCAAATAAAATGCGATACTTGCAAATTGTCAATTAATCCTATGCCGTTCAACTTAGACTTGACACGACACGACACTAGAACCTCGGTTTTGCAACCGGGCTCTGATACCACTTAAGATGTAGCACACCTATACGTAGAGATACCACACCCCCGCACTATAGGTCGATCCACATACGAAATGGACAATCCGTACATGAACTAACCTATAGCGAACGGGTGACAAATAAAAGAAAGGATAAGCTAGGTGGGACTATACCCCAAAGCAATACAAAACCAAGCCATAAAAGTTAAAAGTGGAAGCATTAATTCATAAATACATATAGGTACCATATTTACATCAACGATATAAATACTAATAGATACCAACAGATATCAATACATTATCATCTCCTATATATCATACAAGCAAAAGTCCCCAAACATACCAAGAACTATAACGTACTAACTCAGGATATGACAAAAGCAAGATCATGGAAATGTGTGCAGTGCTAGACCCGGCTGGATTACAAGACACGACTCAGACTCCCACCTAGCCCACGACAGCGACAACCTGAAAGGTGGGGTGTCAGTCCATGGAAGACTGAGTGAGGGGCATAAATATATTAGCGCAATTAACATGCAAGTTATAACCTCGGGTAAGGTTTTATAATTAAAAGTAATATAACTTCCCAATCACACAAACTCGCCCGAGATTTCAACTACCAATATTAAGTACTTTAATCGTTTTCATGTTTCAATGCGTGCAATACGTGGCCCGGCGAGTGAGGGCAATCTCCAACCTTACTCCAACTGTGTACAATACATGCTTGCTTTATCTTTTAATAAGTGATCATGCAATTAAGCTATCGTGCAGTCGTGCAGGTGTATTCCGGCAGAACAATCAATACATGCAATCATGACAATAACCCGAGGACAATCCGTAGTGCCGGACCCGTCCCCAGTCTCCTTCTTCCTCCGGTGATGGTGGGATTGCGAGGCCCCACCATCCAATCTCATTGAGCAGAGCGTACATGAATCCCTAAGCCCGGAGCTCCTTCCTCCACTAATCTCCTAGCGGATTCAGGGGTGACCCCAAATGTGGCGAGGATAATGTTCAAGTTACCCGTCAGCCCATGCTTTCCCGGTTGGCTCAAACCACTACCCTGGGGCGCAACGTGACATGGTTTACTCGCCAAAACATGATCAATCAATCAATCATGAAACATGACTTGCTTGCAATTGTGTATAAGTTTAGAAAACATTAGAAATAAGTATACATATACCTTTTGGCATGAAATCCACATAAAGGTTATACGGGTTCTATATACTAACAATTAAACCTCACCTTTACTGACAAAAACAAGTAGGGCACGGCCTACGGGGCTTGCTCCTCGTCCCTACGAAGATGGTCTGTGCAAAATAGACGTGTACACGTGAGACTTGACTCTAAATAGACCAAATAGGACGAACGGCGAAAATACAATGAGATGACGAGCAAATCACAATGTGGCATGAAAACATCTTGTTTCAGTACATATTCAATCACATAATAGCAATTCGGGGTCAAAGGAATCATCGGATCATGGGGCTAAAAATGTAATTTTGTGCAGAAAGTTTTGTTCTGTCAGACGCACGGGAACGGCCGTTCTGGGTTTCCTTTGTAAATGGGAAGGGTCGTTCTCGTGGCCCTTCAAAAAGCGCCAGCTTTTTTTAAAATTAAAAGCGCGCCTTTAGCTGGGAACGGCCGTTCCCAGGCTCGGCCGCCTAGTTTCATTTGAAAAAGTGGGAACGCCCGTTCCCACAATGCCTTGAGGCTGGGAACGGTCGTTCCCAGTTTCTGCAACTGAAAGAAACAGAGCAGAAATAGGGGAAAGCCACGGGAAAGAACAACCAAGCAATAAAGTTCTAATTTTGATCCCCAAATGCTATTATTTCTGGTACTACCCATGCATATATGTTCATAAGATGATAATATAACATTTAAACACATAAAACATGGAAAACCATCAAGAATTCAAGTTTTCATGTTCAAGCTCATATGGATCATTCAAGCTCAAATTCTTCCAAAATTTCGTGAATAAATCATGCCATAATCACATATTCATGCCTTGATCACCAAATAATCCATTTAGCACATAACTCTCAAACCCTAGCTAGTTCATATATAATCAAGAATCATGAATTCATGCAACAATCACCTTTGAAGAACAAGAAATGAAGAAGATGGATGATGATGATGACTAAACTCCAATTCTTAGAATATTTCTTGAAAATTCTTGATGTAAATGATGAAAATCTCTTCCTTATTTTTCCTTGAAGAAACCGAGAGCAAGAGAGTGGATATGTTGGGAGAATTTGATGATAGAATGATAAAGGAAGATCATGGAAGCAATATTACGTGATTCATGTCTTGGAAATGTGTGAAATGCCAACATTTGCTAATTAATCCTCCAAGAACTCAAGTCATGTAATTGAGGATATATGATTTTGAAATATGATCAATTAGGTCCTTGAAAGATCATGCAATTAAGTCAAGTAGGGACAATTTCGTAATTTAAAGCATACTCAGTGAATATTTTACGAAATGAATATTTTCGAGTCATGAAAGAAATTCTCAGTTTGATATAAATTCATAAAATTTCATGAAAGTATAATAAAATAGAGTTTATAAAATTATTTTAAACATAAGATATTAATAAATAAAAATCGGGGCGTTACTGTCAGTCTACAACTCGACTGAGTGAGGGCTACCCACACACGCTATATATATATATATATATATATATATATATATATATATGAGCAAAGCATATTCCAATCACACACAGTTCATGAACTTGGGGATAGTTTTTGCACACCAAAGTTTTACTCGTGATACATACATATAGGAATTCTTAACCAAAACCGAACGAATTGAAGCTTCAAGGACCCATATCATATCAAATCATATCAAAGCATTCCGAAAAAAATCAAATCAAATCATAACCATTCATGTCAATTCATATCAATTCCTATCTTTCATATTCAAAAGATCCATATTTTATCATAGTTAAGAATCTATTCCCGTTTCACGAACCCTGACAAAGCAAACATGCAAAACTCGGCGGGTACGAGTAACAATTCCCCATCCTGGGCTCCTCATCCGAATCGTGCAATCAAACATATCAATCAATCATGCATAACAATCATATACCTCCTTCTCCGGTGATGGAAGGGTTGCGCGACCCAAACCATCCAGTCAGACGAGGGGAGCGCGAACACTCAACCCTCAAGTTCCCATCACCCAACCAAACCTCCTGGTGGGTTTCGGATTAGTCCTAATAATCATGTGGAGAGTGAGCACAGGGTTAGCCGGCGACCCCTATGGTCGTCCCGGGTCACCCTTACCCACACCTCCTGGGCCCCAATCATCATTCATTCATTCATTCCTAACCCGCTACTAATCAGAAACGTAACATATGTAAGATGCATACTTTACCTTACCACAACCACGCTTTATATACCTCTCCGTGTCAAATTCTTAGCATATTCCTTTGCTCGTAGCTCCCGGCTCATACGAGGCACACAGTTTGGACCGTGGTTTAGCATTACCAATCATAATGAATCAAATCAAATTAAATCAAGCATATGTAGGCTTGTACATTGCTCATCATACTTGGAAACGTATTGCCATTTACAAATTTCATATCTCGCACATATTTACGTATAATAAAGGTCATAGTTCGCATACTTTGAAAATGGGCACATTCATAGGGTTTAACTGTAACCTAACCTCACCTTACACCGACGAAGCTAAGGACCAAACACGTGATTCACCCCGGAATCAAAACGGACTGCAAAACACCACCGCGGGTGCACCTAAACAAACTAAAGACAAAACACAAGGCTTAGACTCACAATAAACTACAGAGACGTACAGCATTTGCATTGACACTTAAAGAAATGCAAATACTTACGCAAATCTTATTTGCAAATCAAATCCATGCAATTGAAGACATTACATTGCCCATCATAATCATTTATAATCATATGTCACGTTCATATGCACAATTAAGGCATAATACAAGGTAGAGATACGTAACAAAGTGCAAATATGTTTCATGCAAACAATTCACATTACTTGAGTAACATATAATGCATATGAGAACAATTACATAAGCATAAACATGATAAAAGAAGTTAGGATCAATTTTGGAGGTGGAAAGGTACGAGAAAAATGGAATAAAAACACGAAAAAGAGTTCCGAGTGAAAACGGGCAAAAGCTGACAGTTTTTCAAAACATATAAGCTGTGGGAAAATGATCATCACTTTAATTTCAGAGATGGGAATTAGGTTTTATCTCTTGGAAATGAAACTAGACACATAGATCTTTAAAATGGTATATGGCATGAATCATGATTCAAAGCGAGGCAAAAATAGCGTAGGTACGAAATTGAACGAATGCAGAATCTCGATGAAGTATCGACACCAAATTAAAACGGTTATATCTCACAATGTAGAACTAATTTTGGGGTGATTCCAATTGGATATTGTTCTAGACTCAATAATATTGAACATATCCAAAAATCAGCTCAATCCGAGGTCAAATGATAGGGTACCCGGCCAGGGAAAAACCAGGCAGAAATTTACCCCGCCGGGGAGAATAGTGCAGAAAACTTTATGCACTAAAGTACCCGCCTGGGTACTTTTTAAGGCTAAACACGAGAGGAAACAAAATTGATCAAAACCACCTCAAAACTCATCCAAATGTAATGAAAATCAAGGTATAAGTTCATATAAACATGCTCTACAGCATAACTCAAGTTCAAGGCAAGAAATCAAGTATATGACAAATTGCCATTAAAGCTCATCCAAGCTCCATTAATGGAGTTTCAAGTAACAAGAAACAAACAACAAGAATTCATACAAATATACAATAAAGAAGCTCAAAGAAACAATATATATCAATCTTGGGGCATATAATCCAAGTATGACAGCAAGAGAGCAAATATATAAAAGAATGTTACTATTCATGTTCTTCTCCATATGATCACCAAGGCAAGGTTTCAAGAATAAACAATCGGATAGAATGAAAGTTCACGTTGCAAGGAGTCATAATCTGTAGCACTCGGAACACCGAGATGCCACACCCCCGCACCATAAGTCTAGCTCACACATGAAATGGGTAGTCCATATATGAGCCGGACTCATGGCGAACGGGGTGACAATAAAAAAAAAACTCACTAGCTAGGCGGGACTAACCCTTAAACCAATCAAGTCCAAATCCAGGAATTTAAAACGGAAGCATTAAATCAATACATATAGGTACTATATTTACATCAAAAGTATATATATATAGTAGTAGGTACCAACACTTATCAACACATTATCATCCCCAACATAGCCATAACATCAAATGCAATGCTAGACTCAACTCGACAACTGGACACGACTCGGACTCCCGCCTAGCACGCCACTGACAGTACTTGAAAAGTGTGAGGTGTCAGTCTACCACAGACTGAGTGAGGGGTTTATAAATAAATATTCGCGCAAGTAACGTGCAAGCCATAATCTCGGGTAAGGGTTTATAAAATAGAGACAATATAAGTTTAATAGTAAAAGATAACTCACCCGAGATTATAACTAATCAATTTAATAATTCAATCATTATCAATTCAATACGTGGCCCGGTGAGTGAGGGCAATTCTCCAACCTTTCTCCAACTGTATACAATACATGCTGACTTTATTAGTCAATAGGTGATCATGCAATTCAATTATCGTGCACTCGTGCATTGTATTTAATCAAGATAATCAATAAGTGCAGTCATGATAATAACCCGAGGACAATCCGTGGTGCCGGACCCGTCCCCAGTCTCCTTCTTCCTCCGGGTGATGGTGGGCTTGCAAGACCCTAACCATCCATGCATGGTGTACGTCAGGAACATGACTCCCACGTATGGGATTTCTTTCCTCCACCAAACCTCCTGGTGGATTCAGAGGTCATCCCAAAATTGGTGAGGATAGTGCAAGAGTTACCCGTCAGCCCTTGCTTTCCCGGTTGGCTCAATACACTACCCTCGGGCCCAGTGTGAACAAGAGTTACTCGCCAAGGACAATCCGTCAATCAATCAATCAATCAATCAATCAATCCATTTTCGTGAAATCATTTGAAAATCATAAAGTTCGAAAACTATAGATATATAGATACGTTTTGGCCGAAAATCACATAAGGTTGTAAAGGTTCTATATATCTAGAAATTAAACCTCACCTGACGAGCGACGGAACAAGACAAGGATACAAGAAAGTGCCCAACGATCAATGATATCCGCCCTGGAGAAACTGGACAAGAAAGGAAATGTGGGAACTCGTGAGACATGACTCAATATGAGACCAAGTATGACGCACGGCAAAGCTCATGTAATTTAAATAAAACCAATCAATCAATTAACACTAAGCATGTATAAAGACCAATTAACACCTAAGAGGTGAAATTAATAACAAGAAATCATATTCTCATATTATTCAATTATTTCAAGTTCAATTCATAGAAGGCATGGAGTCACACAATACATTTGAGCAATTAAGTACCAAGAAGTATCAAGTAGGAGCATACTTATCAATTAAACAAGTATATAAATCATATAATTCACATATGGGAGCCAAGGAAGTGAAAGAAATGAAATAAGAAAGGTTTTGGTGAAGTTTGGCCAAAATCAACAATTTTTGGAAATGTACATGTTGTGGGAAAACTGGAATATCATAAATTCTAGAAGTGGGAATTGAGTTTTGTTTGTTGGGTATGAAAGTAGACACGAAGACCTTTCCAACGCTATATGGCAGGTTTTCTAATTCAAACCGAGGTGAAAATAGCGTTGGTTTGAAGTTGGACAAAACGCAGGAAATAAAAGGTGACACGCCCGTGTCACCATTACAAGGCAAAACGTGACACCCCCGTGTCACGTACGCAGAAGAGAAAGAAAACAGGGCAAAACACGGGCAACAACAAAATTCAACCCAAGACACCAAATTCCAACTCCAAATGCAATCAAAACTTGAAGAAACATGTATCCATACTTGAAGCACAATAAAATCTAACATATATACTCATATTATACATGGCTCAACAAGAATCTCTCATTCAAAATCCATAAAATTTCATATATGCCAACTTCAACATAATTTCATATTTCAAGCAAAAAATGAAGAAACAAGGACCTACACATGCTTCTAATCATGAATAAACATGAAAGCATCAATCACACCTCAAACCCTACTCATATACTCAATCAAGGAATTCAAATACCCTCCAAAATATACCTTGAAATGAAAGAAGAATGAGATGAGATGAAGAGATGAAGATGATGCTCCAACTTGGTTGCTAATTCCTTGAATTATAGCTTGAATTGATGAAATCTCCTCTTCTCCTTCCTTGGTGTAAAAACCGTGTATTAGTGTGTGGGTGTGTGTGTGGAATTTGATGAAATAAATGGAAGAAATGAGATGCAATAGATATTTTGAAAGTCTTGCACTCAAATACATGAATCATCACTTTTTCCAATTAAGTCCCTAGTCTATATGAATGAATGCAATGAAATCTCATCTCATGGAATATGATCACTTAACTTCAATTCATGTTATGCAATTAAGTCATTAAATTTATGAAATGGTAAAATAAGGTCACATAATATCAATTAGACACGTTATCAATTAATTCACGTAATTTTTTCGTTAATGGAAGTTCATATAAACACATGAGAATATAAGGCATATAATGTGATGAAATTTAATATGAGGTAACATAATGCATGACTGAAAAATGGGGCGTTACAATTCTCTCCCCCTTAAGAGGACCTGGTCCCCAGGTCCATACTCGAGTTCTAAATCTTTAAAACAAGCGGTGAGAGAGCCCCGTCTCTCAAACAAGTAACGAGAGAGCCCCGTCTCTCCACAAGAAATGAGAGAACCCCGTCTCTCGAACAAGAAATGAGAGAACCCCGTCTCTCGAACAAGAAATGAGAGAACCCCATCTCTCGAACAAGTAAAGAGAGAACCCCGTCTCTCTAACACGTAGTGAGAGCTCCCCGTCTCTCAAACAACTAAGGAGAGTACCCCGACTCTCACACAAGCAAGAATTCCAAGAGAACACTTAATTAAACATTCATACAGAACTTCACGTAATGAACAAGTGGAGGAAATCAAATATACCATCTAGTTTTACAAAAGCAATTAATAAAGACAGAGAACCATACGGTTGATAATAAAATGTATATTACACATGATATGCATGATTAGGTGTACCATTCACCATGGTCTTAGAAACTTCAATGGCTGACTTGATTTAATACTTGATTGTTTGATCGGTACCTCTTCTAACCAAAATGCCAACCCTCAAATGCCTAACGCATGTATATACTTCATTAATTACTCAACCTTCATCCCGCGATCCAATTTCTATCACCACAGCTCGAAGATTCAATTCTTGAATATGCACTTGGTAGTAATCCGACCACCCATTCTTCTTACCAATTATAGTTGACCTCCTCCGATCCCCAGACTAATTATTTGATGACTCGAGGTCTACCTTTTATCCTTCAAAATTTTCCCGGTTCAAGTAACTCTCAGGTGATCCTTTGCGATAGAGAATGTTCCCGTCGAGTTGTTTTTATCTTGTACCATGGTGATAGTGTCGCACCTCTTTGGTCACTTCGTACAAATCTTGAATGACAATTACTTTCCTTGAAAAATTCTTACCTTTGATCAAAGTAAACTTAATCAACCTATAAAAATAATGATTTCTCCCATTTCTCATCAAATTTGTTTCAATTTCAACTCGACTCAAGATATGCCTCCTTATGGCTTTTAAAAATCTCCATTTGAGAACTCTAGGCGCACGAGATTTAAACTATTGAAAACTTCATTCACCTAGTTCCGATAGGGAGTTTCCGAAAGAACCATTTTCCTTGAAGTTTCAACTCTCCCAAGTGAGATCCAAACATCGACTTTAAGTTGTTCCCCGACCGGCTCTCCCACTTAAGAAAATAGAAATATTTTCTGTCTAATTTCTAGAACTAGTTCTACCCTTTCTCAAATCCAAGCTTATCTTCTTTCTAATTCTCTTGAAGTACCTCTAATTCTCCATCTCATTCTCGAAATATTTCTCTATCTCAATTGGAAATCCAACGAACACTGAATCCTTCCTCATTTCTTGAATATCCATTCCATTTCTTGAAGCTCTCACCCTTTCCAAAATCATTTCCTAAATATCCTCATCCTGACCTTAGAGGTCATCAAGCATCTCAATCTCCTAATTCATCCCTTGTTGTTGCTCTTAAGTAACCCCATCATTTGTAACCCTTACACTTTTGTTGCTTCTAACAAATGTAATTCATTTGAGCACAACCACAAATTTGAAGTCATTTCCCCAGTCGACTCAACTTCCTTGATATCAGCAATCTTAAATTTCGCCACTTGTTCGGACATTTCATCTCACGTTTATTTTTTTGAAGTGACAACTTCTTCCATCCAACTCCTAACTACTTTTCCTGGCCTTTCAATTGTTCTTTCTCCCTTTTGTTCCTCAGTTTGCAACCCAATTCTTTCCGTATCATACTTCGGTTGTGTCTCGGTTGAAGTAACACTTGATAGATGAGGTGGAGAGATTTTCTATCAAGAAAACACTTAAAATGCATGTTGGGTTAAGATGTCGATGCACGTATTACACTTATAAACAATTAAAGATGCAACACATCAGACAATTAAGCTCAAATAGAGATGCACATATAAATAAAGGAATTTAAATAATTTAAATAACGAATGATGCACGTGCCATGAATGCTTTGAACCTGTCACCGTAGCTGCATTCTTTAACTTAGCACTTGTTCTTTGTTTTGTTGAATTACAAGCTTGCCTCGAATTTGTTGGTTATTCCTTGTTACCCACAGTCTTCCAATTTTCTTCAAAATCCCCAACATCAACCCGTACGTTTCCATCACTCGAGGATTGAAATTTCTTGAACTCAATTCTGTCCCCAAGTATTCCTTCCAATTTATAAATTCTAGGTGTGGTTCGAGCCTTCTCCTTGAATATCTTCTTGTTCAAAGCTTCCTTATCTCGACTCGTATAACTTGGTAATCAAATTATGATTCTTGAACTCCAATGCTTCTACTTCCGTGAAATTGATAACTAGTCCTCTTTCGAAATGTAGTCTCTAATTGTTATCCGAAGTCTTCACCTAGTTATCACCTCAATCGAAATCCTCGATTTAATTTGTATAAGTTTAAATAGTCGAACGAACTCACCCTCCAATTGCTTATACTCAAGCATATAGTTTCCTTCTATAAGCTCGTTACCTTCTTTCACCATTTCCATTTTTGCTCCATATCCTCCAATTCCACTTCTTCCTTACTCAAAATCCGCAGTGACTTCAATTCCCCTTTTTCTTAATCTCTTCATTCTTCTTCATCGATCTAACCACCTCCAAGATTCCCTTCGTTCCATCCCTCGGTTTGCACAACCTCATTGAGTTTGGTTAACTAACTTAACTTTCGATGTGGCATGGTGTATATATTAGTCTTATGATAACCTAGCATCATCTACCCCAACTCCACCTCTTTGAACTTCTTCTACTTACCTAAAGCTTGTAGGTCATCCCACAACTTGATTTTCGATTCCAATAGTGGAAAATCCTCAACTTGCTTTCAACTCCGAACCCTAAGTCCCTAGCACCCTCGAGGCCCCCCTATTGATTGAGACCTCGAACCTTAAAACACTCTAGAAGTTTTCTTCGGTTTTGCTCTTGAATGAAATGATCCTACGGATTCCCGTTGAAAAGACTTTTGCAATATAGGCATGTGAATGTTAATCTTGCAAGTTGTAGGCATCACGCCCTACCACTATCCCGTTAAATATTTACCAGCTTCATTAGAGCTTGAAAGTTACTCCCACCTTTGGCCCTTCAATTCCCGAATCTTAACACTGGAAGTATAACCCAACTAGAGCAATCCATGACTCTTGATTTTCTTGTGTGAAGTTCCCCGGTGCATTCCTTACAACTTCAAAGCAAAAGAAAAGAACTTGGGGTAGATTGAAGTTATTGTAGAAATTGGTCGTGGTTTGATATAATCTTCATAACCTATAACTCAAAATTAATTCAAAATTAAATGCATGCGGTTAGTACATGCTCATGCCACATAATTAGCATTTAACCACATATTTGATGCAAAATGTAATAATTAATTAAACTACAATGAAGAAAACACATCAAACATAAAAGATTCCAAGTCATAGAAGGTCAATTAATCAGCAAGTAGTAATATAAATCAATACCATGCACAAGTCATCAAGTAGCTCAAGGATGTTCAAATAAGTTCAAATAAATTCAAATAAGTAGTTCCAAATAAGACACAAGACTCTCAAATTATCAATTAATCCTATGTCGTTCGACTTAGACTTGACACAACACGACACTAGAACCGCGGTTTTGCAACCGGGCTTTGATACCACCTAAGATGTAGCACCCGGAATGCCGAGATGCCACACCCCCGCACCATAAGTCTAGCTCACACATGAAATGGGTAGTCCATATATGAGCCGGACTCATGGCGAACGGGTGACAATAAAAAAAAAACTCACTAGCTAGGCGGGACTAACCCTTAAACCAATCAAGTCCAAATCTAGGAATTTAAAACGGAAGCATTATATCAATGCATATAGGTACCATATTTACATCAAAAGTATATATATATAGTAGTAGGTACCAACACTTATCAATACATTATCATCCCCAACATATCCATAACATGAAATGCAATGCTAGACTCAACTCGACAACTGGACACGACTCGGACTCCCGCCTAGCACGCCACTGACAGTACCTGAAAAGTGTGAGGTGTCAGTCTACCACAGACTGAGTGAGGGGTTTATAAATAAATATTCGCGCAAGTAACATGCAAGCCATAATCTCGGGTAAGGGTTTATAAAATAGAGACAATATAAGTTTAATAGTAAAAGATAACTCGCCCGAGATTACAACTAATCAATTTAATAATTCAATCATTATCAATTCAATACGTGGCCCGGCGAGTGAGGGCAATTCTCCAACCTTTCTCCAACTGTGTACAATACATGTTGACTTTATTAATCAATAGGTGATCATGCAATTCAATTATCGTGCACTCGTGCATTGTATTTAATCAAGATAATCAATAAGTGCAATCATGATAATAACCCGAGGACAATCCGTGGTGCCGGACCCGTCCCCAGTCTCCTTCTTCCTCCGGGTGATGGTGGGCTTGCAATACCCTAACCATCCATGCATGGTGTACGTCAGGAACATGACTCCCACGTACGGGAATTCTTTCCTCCACCAAACCTCCTGGTGGATTCAGAGGTGATCCCAAAATTGGTGAGGATAGTGCAAGAGTTACCCGTCAGCCCTTGCTTTCCCGGTTGGCTCAATACACTACCCTCGGGCCCAGTGTGAACAAGAGTTACTCGCCAAGGACAATCCGTCAATCAATCAATCAATCAATCAATCAATCCATTTTCGTGAAATCATTTGAAAATCATAAAGTTCGAAAACTATAGATATATAGATACGTTTTGGCCGAAAATCACATAAGGTTGTAAAGGTTCTATATATCTAGAAATTAAACCTCACCTGACAAGCGACGGAACAAGACAAGGATACAAGAAAGTGCCCAACGATCAATGATCTCCGCCCTGGAGAAACTGGACAAGAAAGGAAATGTGGGAACTCGTGAGACATGACTCAATATGAGACCAAGTATGACGCATGGCAAAGCTCATGTAATTTAAATAAAACTAATCAATCAATTAACACTAAGCATGTATAAAGACCAATTAACACCTAAGAGGTGAAATTAATAACAAGAAATCATATTCTCATATTATTCAATTATTTCAAGTTCAATTCATAGAAGGCATGGAGTCACACAATACATTTGAGCAATTAAGTACCAAGAAGTATCAAGTAGGAGCATACTTATCAATTAAACAAGTATATAAATCATATAATTCACATATGGGAGCCAAGGAAGTGAAAGAAATGCAATAAGAAAGGTTTTGGTGAAGTTTGGCCAAAACCGACAATTTTTGGAAATGTACATGTTGTGGGAAAACTGGAATATCTTAAATTCTAGAAGTGGGAATTGAGTTTTGTTTGTTGGGTATGAAAGTAGACACAATGAACTTTCCAACGCTATATGGCACATTTTCTAATTCAAACCGAGGTGAAAATGGCGTTGGTTTGAAGTTGGACAAAACGCAGGAAAAAAAAGGTGACACGCCCCTGTCACATTACAAGGCAAAACGTGACACCCCCGTGTCACGGTACAGAAAACCAAACCAACCTGCACCCCCGTGTCATGCGGAAGAAGGGAAACGTGACACCCCCTTGTCACGTACGCAGAAGAGAAAGAAAACAGGGCAAAACACGGGCAACAACAAAATTCAACCCAAGACACCAAATTCCAACTCCAAATGCAATCAAAACTTGAAGAAACATGTATCCATACTTGAAGCACAATAAAATCTAACATATATACTCATATTATACATGGCTCAACAAGAATCTCTCATTCAAAATCCATAAAATTTCATATATGCCAACTTCAACATAATTTCATATTTCAAGCAAGAAATGCAGAAACAAGGACCTACACATGCTTCTAATCATGAATAAACATGAAAGCATCAATCACACCTCAAACCCTACTCATATACTCAATCAAGGAATTCAAATACCCTCCAAAATATACCTTGAAATGAAAGAAGAATGAGATGAGATGAAGAGATGAAGATGATGCTCCAACTTGGTTGCTAATTCCTTGAATTATAGCTTGAATTGATGAAATCTCCTCTTCTCCTTCCTTGGTGTAAATATCGTGTATTAGTGTGTGGGTGTGTGTGTGGAATTTGATGAAATAAATGGAAGAAATGAGATGCAATAGATATTTTGAAAGTCTTGCACTCAAATGCATGAATCATCACTTTTTGCAATTAAGTCCCTAGTCTATATGAATGAATGCAATGAAATCTCATCTCATGGAATATGATCACTTAACTTCAATTCATGTTATGCAATTAAGTCATTAAATTTATGAAATGGTAAAATAAGGTCACATAATATCAATTAGACACGTTATCAATTAATTCACGTAATTTTCTCGTTAATGGAAGTTCATATAAACACATGAGGATATAAGGCATATAATGTGATGAAATTTAATATAAGGTAACATAATGCATGACTGAAAAATGGGGCGTTACAATTCTCTCCCCCTTAAGAGGACCTGGTCCCCAGGTCCATACTCGAGTTCTAAATCTTTAAAACAAGCGGTGAGAGAGCCCCGTCTCTCAAACAAGTAACGAGAGAGCCCCGTCTCTCCACAAGAAATGAGAGAACCCCGTCTCTCGAACAAGAAATGAGAGAACCCCGTCTCTCTATCACGTAGTGAGAGCTCCCCGTCTCTCAAACAACTAAGGAGAGTACCCCGACTCTCACACAAGCAAGAATTCCAAGAGAACACTTAATTAAACATTCATACAGAACTTCACCGAATGAACAAGTGGAGGAAATCAAATATACCATCTAGTTTTACAAAAGCAATTAATAAAGACAGAGAACCATATGGTTGATAATAAAATGTATATTACACATGATATGCATGATTAGGTGTACCATTCACCATGGTCTTAGAAACTTCAATGGCAGCGACTTGATTTAATACTTGATTGTTTGATCGGTACCTCTTCTAACCAAAATGCCAACCCTCAAATGCCTAACGCATGTATATACTTCATTAATTACTCAACCTTCATCCCACGATCCAATTTCTATCACCACAGCTCGAAGATTCAATTCTTGAATATGCACTTGGTAGCAATCCGACCACCCATTCTTCTTACCAATTATAGTTGACCTCCTCCGATGCCCGGACTAATTATTTGATGACTCGAGGTCTACCTTTTATCCTTCAAAATTTTCCCGGTTCAAGTAACTCTCAGGTGATCCTTTGCGATAGAGAATGTTCCCGTCGAGTTGTTTTTATCTTGTACCATGGTAATAGTGTCGCACCTCTTTGGTCACTTCGTGCAAATCTTGAATGACAATTACTTTCCTTGAAAAATTCTTACCTTTGTTCAAAGTAAACTTAATCAACCTATAAAAATCATGATTTCTCCCATTTCTCATCAAATTTGTTTCAATTTCAACACGACTCAAGATATGCCTCCTTATGGCTTTTAAAAATCTCCATTTGAGAACTCTAGGCGCACCAGATTTAAACTATTGAAAACTTCATTCACCTAGTTCCGATAGGGAGTTTCCGAAAGAACCATTTTCCTTGAAGTTTCAACTCTCCCAAGTGAGATCCAAACATCGACTTTAAGTTGTTCCCCGACCGGCTCTCCCCCTTAAGAAAATAGAAATATTTTCTGTCTAATTTCTAGAACTAGTTCTACCCTTTCTCAAATCCAAGCTTCTCTTCTTTCTAATTCTCTTGAAGTACCTCTAACTCTCGATCTCATTCTCGAAATATTTCTCTATCTCAATTGGAAATCCAACGAACACTGAATCCTTCCTCATTTCTTGAATATCCATTCCATTTCTTGAAGCTCTCACCCTTTCCAAAATCATTTCCTAAATATCCTCATCCTGACCTTGGAGGTCATCAAGCATCTCAATCTCCTAATTCATCCCTTGTTGTTGCTCTTAAGTAACCCCATCATTTGTAACCCTTACACTTTTGTTGCTTCTAACAAATGTAATTCCTTTGAGCACAACCACAAATTTGAAGTCATTTCCCCAGTCGACTCAACTTCCTTGATATCAGCAATCTTAAATTTCGCCACTTGTTCGGACATTTCATCTCACGTTTATTTTTTTGAAGTGACAACTTCTTCCATCCAACTCCTAACTACTTTTCCCGGCCTTTCAATTGTTCTTTCTCCCTTTTGTTCCTCACTTTGCAACCCAATTCTTTCCTTATCATACTTCGGTTGTGTCTCGGTTGAAGTAACGCTTGATAGATGAGGTGGAGAGATTTTCTATCAAGAAAACACTTAAAATGCATGTTGGGTTAAGATGTCGATGCACGTATTACACTTATAAACAATTAAAGATGCAACACATCAGACAATTAAGCTCGAATAGAAATGCACATATAAATAAAGGAATTTAAATAATTTAAATAACGAATGATGCACGTGCCATGAATGCTTTGAACCTGTCACCGTAGCTGCATCCTTTAACTTAGCACTTGTTCTTTGTTTTGTTGAATTACAAGCTTGCCTCGAATTTGTTGGTTATTCCTTGTTACCCACGGTCTTCCAATTTTCTTCAAAATCCCCAACATCAACCCGTACGTTTCCATCACTCGAGGATTGAAATTTCTTGAACTCAATTCTGTCCCCAAGTATTCCTTCCAATTTATAAATTCTAGGTGTGGTTCGAGCCTTCACCTTGAATATCTTCTTGTTCAAAGCTTCCTTATCTCGACTCGTATAACTTGGTAATCAAATTATGATTCTTGAACTCCAATGCTTCTACTTCCGTGAAATTGATAACTAGTCCTCTTTCGAAATGTAGTCTCTAATTGTTATCCGAAGTCTTCACCTAGTTATCACCTCAATCGAAATCCTCGATTTAATTTGTATAAGTTTAAATAGTCGAACGAACTCACCCTCCAATTGCTTATACTCAAGCATATAGTTTCCTTCTATAAGCTCGTTACCTTCTTTCACCATTTCCATTTTTGCTCCATATCCTCCAATTCCACTTCTTCCTTACTCAAAATCCGCAGTGACTTCAATTCCCCTTTTTCTTAATCTCTTCATTCTTCTTCATCGATCTAACCACCTCCAAGATTCCCTTCGTTCCATCCCTCGGTTTGCACAACCTCATTGAGTTTGGTTAACTAACTTAACTTTCGATGTGGCATGGTGTATATATTAGTCTTATGATAACCTAGCATCATCTACCCCAACTCCACCTCTTTGAACTTCTTCTACTTACCTAAAGCTTGTAGGTCATCCCACAACTTGATTTTCGATTCCAATAGTGGAAAATCCTCAACTTACTTTCAACTCCGAACCCTAAGTCCCTAGCACCCTCGAGGCCCCCCCTATTGATTGAGACCTCGAACCTTAAAACACTCTAGAGGTTTTCTTCGGTTTTGCTCTTGAATGAAATGATCCTACGGATTCCCGTTGAAAAGACTTTTGCAATATAGGCATGTGAGTGTTAATCTTGCAAGTTGTAGGCATCACGCCCTACCACTATCCCGTTAAATATCTACCAGCTTCATTAGAGCTTGAAAGTTACTCCTAACTTTGGCCCTTCAATTCCCGAATCTTAACACTGGAAGTATAACCCAACTAGAGCAATCCATGACTCTTGATTTTCTTATGTGAAGTTCCCCGGTGCATTCCTTACAACTTCAAAGCAAAAGAAAAGAACTTGGGGTAGATTGAAGTTGTTGTAGAAATTGGTCGTGGTTTGATATAATCTTCATAACCTATAACTCAAAATTAATTCAAAACTAAATGCATGCGGTTAGTACATGCTCATGCCACATAATTAGCATTTAACCACATATTTGATGCAAAATGTAATAATTAATTAAACTACAATGAAGAAAACACATCAAACATAAAAGATTCCAAGTCATAGAAGGTCAATTAATCACCAAGTAGTAATATAAATCAATACCATGCACAAGTCATCAAGTAGCTCAAGGATGTTTAAATAAGTTCAAATAAATTCAAATAAGTAGTTCCAAATAAGACACAAGACTCTCAAATTATCAATTAATCCTATGCCGTTCGACTTAGATTTGACACAACACGACACTAGAACCGCGGTTTTGCAACCGGGCTTTGATACCACCTAAGATGTAGCACCCACACCCCCGCACTATAAGTCTAGCTCACATATGAAATGGGTAGTCCATATATGAGCCGGACTCATGGAGAACGGGTGACAATAAAAAAAAACTCACTAGCTAGGCGGGACTAACCCTTAAACCAATCAAGTCCAAATCTAGGAATTTAAAATGGAAGCATTATATCAATACATATAGGTACCATATTTACATCAAAAGTATATATATATAGTAGTAGGTACCAACACTTATCAATACATTATCATCCCCAACATATCCATAACATGAAATGCAATGCTAGACTCAACTCGACAACTGGACACGACTCGGACTCCCTCCTAGCACGCCACTGACAGTACCTGAAAAGTGTGAGGTATCAGTCTACCACAGACTGAGTGAGGGGTTTATAAATAAATATTCGCGCAAGTAACATGCAAGCCATAATCTCGGGTAAGGGTTTATAAAATAGAGACAATATAAGTTTAATAGTAAAAGATAACTCGCCCGAGATTACAACTAATCAATTTAATAATTCAATCATTATCAATTCAATACGAGGCCCGGCGAGTGAGGGCAATTCTCCAACCTTTCTTCAACTGTGTACAATACATGCTGACTTTATTAATCAATATGTGATCATGAAATTCAATTATCGTGCACTCGTGTATTGTATTTAATCAAGATAATCAATAAGTGCAATCATGATAATAACCCGATGACAATCCGTGGTGCCGGACCGGTCCCCAGTCTCCTTCTTCCTCCGGGTGATGGTGGGCTTGCAAGATCCTAACCATCTATGCATGGTGTACGTCAGGAACATGACTCCCACGTACGGGATTTCTTTCCTCCACCAAACCTCCTGGTGGATTCAGAGGTGATCCCAAAATTGGTGAGGATAGTGCAAGAGTTACCCGTCAGCCCTTGCTTTCCCGGTTGGCTCAATACACTACCCTCGGGCCCAGTGTGAACAAGAGTTACTCGCCAAGGACAATCCGTCAATCAACCAATCAATCAATCAATCAATGAATCAATCAATCCATTTTCGTGAAATCATTTGAAAATCATAAAGTTCGAAAACTATAGATATATAGATACGTTTTGGCCGAAAATCACATAAGGTTGTAAAGGTTCTATATATCTAGAAATTAAACCTCACCTGACGAGCGACGGAACAAGACAGGGATACAAGAAAGTGCCCAATGATCAATGATCTCCGCCCTGGAGAAACTGGACAAGAAAGGAAATGTGGGAACTCGTCAGACATGACTCAATATGAGACCAAGTATGACGCACGACAAAGCTCATGTAATTTAAATAAAACTAATCAATCAATTAACACTAAGCATGTATAAAGACCAATTAACACCTAAGAGGTGAAATTAATAACAAGAAATCATATTCTCATATTATTCAATTATTTCAAGTTCAATTCATAGAAGGCATGGAGTCACACAATACATTTGAGCAATTAAGTACCAAGAAGTATCAAGTAGGAGCATACTTATCAATTAAACAAGTATATAAATCTTATAATTCACATATGGGAGCCAAGGAAGTGAAAGAAATGCAATAAGAAAGGTTTTGGTGAAGTTTGGCCAAAACCGACAATTTTTGGAAATGTACATGTTGTGGGAAAACTGGAATATCTTAGATTCTAGAAGTGGGAATCGAGTTTTGTTTGTTGGGTATGAAATTAGACACAAAGACCTTTCCAACGCTATATGGCACATTTTCTAATTCAAACCGAGGTGAAAATGGCGTTGGTTTGAATTTGGACAAAACGCAGGAAATAAAAGGTGACACGCCCGTGTCACATTACAAGGCAAAACGTGACACCCGCGTGTCATGGTACAGAAAACCAAACCAACCTGCACCCCCGTGTCATGCGGAAGAAGGGAAACGTGACATCCCCGTGTCACGTACGCAGAAGAGAAAGAAAACAGGGCAAAACACGGGCAACAACAAAATTCAACCCAAGACACCAAATTCTAACTCCAAATGCAATCAAAACTTGAAGAAACATGTATCCATACTTGAAGCACAATAAAATCTAACATATATACTCATATTATACATGGTTCAACAAGAATCTCTCATTCAAAATCCATAAAATTTCATATATGCCAACTTCAACATAATTTCATATTTCAAGCAAGAAATGAAGAAACAAGGACCTAAACATGCTTCTAATCATGAATAAACATGAAAGCATCAATCACACCTCAAACCCTACTCATATACTCAATCAAGGAATTCAAATACCCTCCAAAATATACCTTGAAATGAAAGAAGAATGAGATGAGATGAAGAGATGAAGATGATGCTCCAACTTGGTTGCTAATTCCTTGAATTATAGCTTGAATTGATGAAATCTCCTCTTTTCCTTCCTTGGTTTAAATACCGTGTATTAGTGTGTGGGTGTGTGTGTGGAATTTGATGAAATAAATGGAAGAAATGAGATGCAATAGATATTTTGAAAATCTTGCACTCAAATGCATGAATCATCACTTTTTACAATTGAGTCCCTAGTCTATATGAATGAATGCAATGAAATCTCATCTCATGGAATATGATCACTTAACTTCAATTCATGTTATGCAATTAAGTCATTAAATTTATGAAATGGTAAAATAAGGTCACATAATATCAATTAGACACGTTATCAATTAATTCACGTAATTTTCACGTTAATGGAAGTTCATATAAACACATGAGAATATAAGGAATATAATGTGATGAAATTTAATATAAGGTAACATAATGCATGACTGAAAAATGGGGCGTTACATAATCTTACCTCGATTCGTCGGAGAAATGAAGAAAGAAGGTGATCCTGAGCTTTGAGGTTGAAGAATGGGGTTAGGGCTTGAAGTCCCTTCTTGTTCCTTCTCTCTTGGGAAACGTTGGAAATGGGAGAAAAAGAAGAGAATTTTCAGCTATTTAAGAGCTGACACGGGTCGGGTTAGGGGAAAAAAGGGTCGGGTCAAAAGGTCCAGCCCAAACGGATCGGATTTTAAAACGGTAGGGCTATCAAACGGCTTTAGAAAATAAAAAAGGTTAATTCATCGAGTCCGAATCACCGAAAGGAACTTAATGACAAGGTTGGAGTTCGTATTCGAATTCCCGAGCTCAAGATAGCCACGAAGGCCAAAACATCCTAATTAAAATTAGGTCCCTTAATTTGCAAATATTGGGCAATTGATCCCAAGAATATTTAATTAAATTCTAATGCGCACGTAATGAAATAAATTTCACGTTGACACATAAACATGCAAATCACATAATTTACAGAAATTACGGAATTAAACTCACTCGTGACGCTGTACCTGGAAAGCTGAAAAGCGGGGCGTCACAACACGTAGCTCCACCAGTTCCGCCGCCAGTTTCGCAGCCGCCTTTTCTCTAGATTGAGAAGAACAGATGAATTGGCCTACAGTAGATAACTCGGCCAAAACTTTCCTCAGAGAATCACATAAAATAATAAAAAAACTAACTAAAATTCCATACGGAAGGGACAAAACTTCCATACGGAAGAGATAAAACTTCCATTTGGAAGACATTAAAGAAAACATAACGTAAAAGAAAGAAAGACGCAAACCGTCGATTGCAGCGGATTTCGATGGAACAAATCTGAGAAGTTGACCGTAGAATAGAATTGAGTCAGTCCGGCGGTGGAGCAAAGAGAATTCTCCACCGCCGGCTCGAAACTTCAATTGATAACGTTGTCTTGACTATGAATCACATAAAATAGAGTTTCAACTTTGGAGAGAGTTTGAGAGGTTTTGGGCCACTTTAAAAATGCACAATACAATAATACTCATTTTCCCAACAATACATTAGATATTTGAATAATTAAATCATAAAAAACACAATTCTAGTTAACGAAAACGAAAGAATAGCTACTAAGAATCATCACACAGAAAGGGGTGCAGCCTAGCAGCTTTCGCGGTAGCAGGGCAGCTGCATGGGAGCTCAAATTCTGGCAAACCACAAGGCAACAACTCCAACACCTCCCCTAATTATCATACAACTCATACACACACATTATACAACAAATTGGGACAATATAACACAAACCGACATTCATAATTCATCACATTTTCCTCCATGAAAGTATAGGTAAGAAAACTCCAAAATCCAAGCTGTCCTACTGCACCATTTTACATATTCTTCACATAATTCACATTTTCAGACACATATTTCATTTACAACAAATTGGGAGCAAGATTATTCATAAATCCCTAATTTAATACACACATATACATATATGAAAAGGGAAAAGAAAATGGAGCTCACAAGAAGAAGAGAGGGGAGGA
The DNA here is from genome assembly GCA_037501455.1 of Lantana camara. Classification (NCBI taxonomy): domain Eukaryota; kingdom Viridiplantae; phylum Streptophyta; class Magnoliopsida; order Lamiales; family Verbenaceae; genus Lantana; species Lantana camara. The sequence continues at coordinate 49,736,019 of CM074858.1, forward strand.
GAGTGATGAATGGCTAAGCTCCAGCGGCAGGGATGGCATCGACGACTGTGAGGGTCGTGGAAGCAACTGTCGGCTGCCTCGTTTCTTGCCTCGCCTTTCTTTGGGTGTATGAGATAATGAATCGAAAGTTGAAGGAGGGAGAGAACAAGAGATTGAGAGAGAAGAGAGCAGCGTGGCGGGGGTGGCGTGTCGCCGGAGAAGATGACCTGCGCAAACTGTTCGGCATAGAGGAGAAAGCGGTGGCATAGCAGCCAGTTCATGAAGAAATGGGGGAAATCAAATGAAGATGGGAGCAAGGATTTCGGGGTTGATAAAGGCTCCAAATCTAAAAATTGCAAATAAGCCCCACTAAAAATAAAGTATTTCAAATTTACCGACGAATTACTGACGGGATTTCCGTCGGAAATTTTCCTAATTTTATTTTGATATTTACCGATGGATTACCGACGGAATTTAATCCTTCGGTAAACTATTAATTATATCTATACCTTTTATTTTAATTTAAAAGGATAAAATTTACCAATGGAAGTTTCGTCGGTATGTTTTAGAATATTCTAAAATATATCGTTAAAATTGACTGACGAATTACCGACGGGATTTCCATCGGAAAGATTCCACAATTTTATTTTGATATTTACAGACGGATTACCGACGGAAATTCTGTTGGAAAATTTCCCCAATTTTATTTTTACATTTACCGACGAAAATTCCATCGGAAATGTTTTTCTTTTCTTTTTTTAATTTTTAGCTAAGCCCGTCGAAAAACCGTCGGTATCCCGCGGAAAAAATGATGATTTTCCAACGGATTTTTTTCTATCGAAAATTTCCGTCGAAAAATCGTAGATTTCTTGTAGTGTGCTCTGTACAATTTGGTTCAAGGCGAGCACGAATCTCTTCGATCGTTCTTCGCTCGCTTCAATAAGGAGGTGCTCTTGGTAAAAAGGCCCTCAGTGGATTTCCTGATCCACGTGCTCTTCAAGGCTTGCAATCATAAGCAGTATGTAAGCAAGAAGTTCGTAGATTCCATTGTGAAAAAGCTACCCGTGTCCCTCATGGCGATGAGGGAGATCGCCGAGCCATATTTCGTGCTCGAGGACATGTACGGGCCCAATGCTCGCAGGCATTCCGGCCCTCATAAAAGCGAACGGGGGCGAGAGGAGCCTCACAAGGAGCATCGCAAATCGCCACCTCCCCCCCATAGGTTTGAGCGTATTCCCCTTAACAGGTCCAATCCGGAGGTTTACGCTCTTTTTGACAAAAAAACTCTCCAAGACGCCCTAGAAAATGAAAGAAACCGAGGCTCTGAGGCGCTCAAGCAAGTATTGTGGATTTCACAAGTACAAAGGGCACGACACAGATGAATGTCGCCAACAGGAAAGTGAAATTCAGAGAGTCATCGCTGGGGGCCATCTGAAAGAGTTCGTGCGAGTATTGGAGCTCTTTGATGAGCGTTGTAATGAGAGATCCAGGGAAAGGAGAAGAAGCCCGTCGCACTCGAGGAGCCCACGAGGGCGAGGACACCCCGAGAACAGCGCTCGAAGCAAGCAAAAAGTGCCGAAAAAGGAGAATTTCCCCTTCACGGTCGACAACATGATCGCTGGAGGTTCATCTGGTGGAGATTCTAATGCTTCCCGCCGCCCATATGTTACGAGCTACAATCAACGCCCCTCGGTACCCAAGCAAGTCTATGCTATCAAAGAAACGAGTGACCACCGCTCCAAGGAGAATGAAGCTACTGGATTTAGTGAAAATGAGAAAGCACTACCCCAAATTATTTGAAGGATCAGAAGTGGAATCTAGGGACCAGATTCATTTAAAGGGGGGAGAGTGTAACACCCCAAATTCTAAACAGAAAGAAAACAGGTAATTTAATCAAGATACCGAGACACATCTAGAAATTGATTAGATTATTTATGCCTTTAGGAATTTTTATATGTAAAATACTATGATAATTTAAGTAAATTTTCCCATGTTATCATGTGGGCTTAACTAAATTCTCTTACCTCTAATGTGCATATATATTATGTTTTCATTAATTAATTATAATATTAATAATGATTGCTATAGATATCATAATACATGGTTATAGATATCATAATATTAATAATGATTATTGTGGATATTAGTATCACTGTTGGAGCATATAATACCTAGTGATGTACATCAGACCTTATAACTAATTAAGTATTGATATTACCAATATAAAATTAAAGGTTTTGTCCGGACATAGGTAGAATTAATTGTCACTAGGTCCACGTGCATGGTAGTGCATTACAATTTGTGAGAATAGCTTTGTCATACCCGGTTAATGTTTGCATGCATTCCACTTGTTTTAAAAATAAGAACTTATTTATCAATTAAATCATTAAATATATCTTTAGTGTACAACTAGCAACTTTTACTCAGTTAATCAACACCTAGCATTTTCCTTCACATGCATTAGCCACGTCTCCATCCACCATCAATATTTTACTTTGTCTCAAGCCTAAGAGATTGAATATTAAATAAAACATATGTTATAAAATAATATTCTTATTTTAATCAAATCTGAATCTCACTTATACAATTTATCTTTCCTAATTCTAACATTATGTCTACTTTTGAAAATACTAATGTAGCACCCCGCACGTGAGGCACCATATCCCCCGCACTATGGCTCAACACGAGTAACGAAACACTAAATCCACACCCATATCAAACCATAGCGAACGGGAGACAAACATAAAAACCTTCCTAAGCCAGGCGGATCTAGACCCTGCAATGATAACCAAACAACAAAATATAAAGCATAGCAAAGCCAAAGTTCAATCATACAAACCATAAGCAGAATTTGGGCTCTTCAGGCCTCTTTTACATCATAGCAAATTCCAGTAAAGTCAATTCAATAATAATTTCATAAATTCAAGTTCAGGATACTATAGAATCGAATCATACATAATTCCAATACATGAGTGAGTGCAGAGACTCTCCTAACCTAACTCGACCCACTTAAAGACTCCAAACACCTCCGCCTAGCTCGAAACTCCAAAGTCAAACCTGCACACTAAAAGATTGGGGATCGAGGGAAAGGGGTCAGTCTCTAGAAGACTGAGTGAGCAGGAGCGATATACATATATAAAAACATGCACATACAAGTCATAAATTCCGAACAAGGTTTTATTTGAAATTAGTTCCCAAAAAGGGCAAGAGAATAACTAATCAATGCTCGGATTTTATGACTAATCATATTTCATAAATCATACATATACATAAGGCTCGGCGAGTGAGCGTGCACAATCTCCAACCAAACTCCGACCGTGTACGACAATTATCATTAATAAGTTGATTAGGTGATCATGCAATATCTCATAATACACGCAGATCATAAATCATATCATAAATATATTCGTTTGGGCAATCCGTGTCCCGGCTTTCCCGCACGGTGCATAATCATATCATAATATAACATAATCATAAATCATAAATCAAGTTCCAACCTTCTTCCTCCGGGTGGTGGACAGGTTAGCAAGACCCGGCCACCTCATACATAGGCCAATGGGGTTTCATGACTCCCCCAAGGGCACTCAGCTCCCATTCCCCGCTAAACCTCCTAGCGAGGGCCGGTATCACCGTAGTTTGGTTGGGACTAGTATATGGGATCCCCGTCAGCCCTTGCTTCCTCGGTTAGCCACATATACTAAGTCCCGGGGCCCGAACAATCATAAATATAAATGTGTCTCGCCAAACATATCAATTCATACATAGGATACATACTATAAGAAATCATACTTTACCGTGTAACTCGGCATATGCTATATACATACCTCTCCGTGTCATCCGAATCCGTAGCTAGCATGAAGACACACGGTTTGGAGCATAGCCTCATTACAAAACCATTTTTAAGCTTATATACGCTCATACATATAATTCAGAAGGATTTACTCGATAACTTCATTTGAAAACCATATATATATAATCATAAGGTTTTGGCCAAAGCTTTTCACATAAGGGTTGTAGGGTTTGTTACATAGCTAAAACAAAACCACCCTCACCTGAACCGTGACGAAACAAGGAATGAGTTACCAAGTGCTCGAAGGATCAAGATCTCTCCACCCTGGAGATAAACTGTACAAAAGACAACATCACGTGTTCATGAGACTCAAGACTCTAAATGAACCATATATGTCGCACGGCAATGCTCAAGCATGATATGAATGCACAAAGATGATATTATGTCATGAAAGTGTTCATGTGCACTATTAAGGCATTTAAATCGTATAACCAAGTCATTCACTCATTCATTCATTTTCATTCAAATTCATCAATTCATATCTTCAATCAAATTAATTCAAGAATTCAAATAGGAGCATAGAACATATTCAAGATCTCCCCTAATGCTACCACATACTTCATATTACATAAGATAGCATATTTCCAAGGTTTGACAACAAGAAGGAATCATATGATATAGAAAATGAGTTACGCGATTCATAAACGACATATAAACACACATAAACGGCATTAAGTAAAAGCATGCCTATAACTCATCCAAATGCCATGAAATTAAACCACAATACTCTCAACATATAGCAAAACAAGTTCATAGTTCATCACAAAAGGAGATCAAGTCATTAAGGAGGTGAAACGAAGCAAAAACCGAAAAGGAAGCAACAAGGACTGCACAGGGGAAGGGACACGGGGGTGTCACCTTCCTTAGCTAAACTGAGCCACGACCGTGGCTCAGTACAGACCTTCCCAGAAGGTGTGACACGCCCGTGTCTCACACTTAAGTGTAAATGAGACACGGGGGTGTCACGGTACAGAACTTAAAACGTTCACAGAGCTTTTCGGCAAAACTGATCTCATACCAAATCAATCCAAAAGCATACCAAATCAACTCCAAATGCTATGAAACTTAATATACAACATTTTGAGCATGTTAGGAACATTTTTCATTTAGAGTGTAAAGGCTAAATCACACGTTATGAGCATCTAAATCATGCAGCAAAACTGGGTCGCCAAAATCGGACATATGAGCCCTATTGATTCAATCAAGCCATGATCAAGTACTTAGGGGTTGAATTTGGATCTGAAACTTTGGGGAATGCATGCTAACATACTAAAAACTAATATACTTCATATATATGCAAAATGGCACAATTTAAAGCACATTAGGGTGACCAACAACCACACAATTGCAACAGTAACAAGTCTGTCATAGATCATGCATAAGAACAGGCCATGTCTTTCGTTTTTTAGGCTTACAATGGATCCAAATACTTGAAACATGAATGTTAACATTTAGAGAAATGAGTGTACATAGGATCCATCATAATTTACATGAAAAGAAGATCATTTGATCGAGCAACAAAGCAAAATGAACAGCAGCAGTTCGAAAAACAGGGGAAGCAGTTTGATCATCAAGTTTGGAGCTCCATATCTCATAATTTCATCAAAGGGTCAAGAGATAAAATCCTCCTAATATCATATACTATCGGTTAGGAAAGAAATAGGTCAAGAAACAAGTTCATATGATCAAGTATAAGCAAGAAAATCAGCTACACAAGCAAATAGCTCACAAGAACAAAAATCCCTAAAAGTTCATACCAAACTTATCACTCAAACCCTAATCAAATCTGATCCAAATCATGATGTAAGTAGATGAAATCAAGCATAATAGAGTATAGAAGACATAAATGTTCATACCTTGAAGATTAGAAGAAGGAGGGAGGTGATTTGAGCTCAAAATCACAAGAATGGCCAACGGTTTTCTCTCATTTTCTTCTCTTCCTCCATTTCGTTCAGTTGCAGCAGCAAGGGGAGATATTTTGGCTCGGTTTTCAGAGGTAAAGGGGAAAGAAAGAGCTTAACTCAAGATACATAAGTCATGGTTGAAGGTATGGTTAGGTTAGAGGAGTGTTAAGGGTCCCACCATGAAGACTAGTCAACAAAAGAAGCTCTTCTTGCACGAGTTGTCCGTTACGGTTGGATTTCGAAGGTCTTAATGATTTCAAAAAGGTATGAGGCTTGTTCCATTGTCTCCGAATCGTCGATAAGAAGGCAACGGAGGTGTCGGAATTCGAATCCGAATTCCCGAGCTCAAGATATCACGTACGGAACCAAGGGTGCGCTAATTGCTCGTTAGCCCCTGATTTGTTTCCACAATCAAAATTAAATTCGTTAACGAGTCAAATGAATCCGAAAACTTAAACCGAGCATATAGGCATGTTCATAACACACATATTTATGACATATTAAATTTCCATACCATTCCGATATCATTACATATATGAACGAAGTACAAATAGAACACTCATGCGCATAAATGAATTCATAACGTTATAAATTTAATTACTAAAACTTAAATTCCTTTTTAAATAAATTAAAGCCAACTAATACATGTTGAAATTAATTAACAGAATTACCGAAATAGTTAAGGTAACATGAAACCTTAATTAAGAAATTAAACACTAAATATCAAAGTAGAATAAAATGAATTAAATTAAAATAACAATAGTTTATAGTTTAAATCAAATGTAAACATTTATAAACAATTAATCCTATAATTAAATAATTAAATTGTGCAATTTATAAACAAATACGCCACATTATTATAACTGAAAAACTGGGGCGTTACAACTAAAAAATAGTAGAAAAAGACTTTTCATAGTTAAACCTCGATCTTCAACCAAGTTTGATCAAAGTTCAGACAAACTAGTACAACATGTTGGAATTCGTCAACCCTAACGCAGCGGAAATTAAAACTTTAGGGATTATAGACAAAAAACATTTTATCGGAATTCCAAACAAGATCACCTTTGATTCAAGATTTACGATTTAAACAAAAGAAGACTCAAATACCTCTTTCGCATCCAATTGATGACGATGACAAAAAGGTTTTCCAAAGCCTACCCGATTCTCTTCTATCTGATCTTCTTCCAAAAATCCCACGCGGAATTCCTCTAAGGTAATCCACAACCCGTAATGGAATAACTATTCAATTAGCACACTAGAACACTAATTAGATATTGATTATCTAATAGCATTCTCACTACAGTATTGAGAGATGAGAGAGAAGAGAGACTTGGAGAGAAAGCAGAAAAGATGAAAACAACAATGTTATGATTTCTTCTCACAAATCTTCTTATATGCTTAGCCCTAGGTCAAAAACCCTATGGGCTAGTTAATATGATGGGCTTCAATTAAATTACTACTAATTAAATTAAAAGACCCAACATACATTTAATTAGTGGACTTAATTTGATTACATAAATTAAATCAAAGTCCAACGTCTAATTAAATTGATGGACTTAAAAATTTTATTACTCCTAATTAAATTTCAAGCCCAAATTAATTTAAATACACTTATTTAAATTAATGTTAACTCTTTAACATTCATTCTCAATAGGTTAACAATTAAGCATAAATTAATTAATACAATTATTAATTAATTACTCTCTTGTATAATAAATTAAACTTTTTTAATTTATCGATCAATCTCCATTAATCTTTAGATAATCACGTTGTTTAATTCGAGTCATTGTGTGACCCCGTAGGTTCACCAATGATTATCAGTAGGCCCACATTCTTAATGTGGCATTTTAGATAACAATTTATCTTATTGATTCAATTGAACCCTTTCAATTAATCACTGTTTAATTAAAACTGCTTTTAATTAATCAGTACCTACGGATTATGATCGATGTCTAGTGACAAGCTCATGACCACCCATCCAATAGGTGAAGATTGTGTTGTGAACCTTTCAGTCTCATGGATACCGTGAGATAAGATCCTTCTATCGCCTAATCCCCGATTAGGACCTAGGGCATGGGAATGATAGAACCCTATTAGTCCTAATGCTATGAATTAATTCTAATAGCAATTCCATTTGATCTAACACTCTAGGAAACTCATTTCCTAATTTAGATCTCACTACCATGCACAAGAATTTAAGTGGAATGTACTACAATAGAAGTCATGGGTGATTCACTCATTCTTCTAGACGAGCGATAGATTCTATGTTGGCATCACATATGCCCCCACACATGATTCGAACAATACCAACATATAACCATAACGAGAGTCATGGAACCCATGAATCTCTAGGTGTATATCAAACACTGCCCTTGTCATGCATAGAGCATCAATGGAACCTCAAGTCTAATGACCATTTAGACACTACCATAACTAGGGAACCAACCTCATCATTAAGGCATAAAAACCTCACCCCATTGAGGTGTGCCTGTCGGGATCCTCAGTGTACATGTTCCCTAACAAGCACCCCCATACGCGTGTGACTGTCTCTACATTCAATACTTATGAAATAAAGTAACCTTTCTTAAAGGCACGTCGTATGAGCAAGTCTCAAACGAGTCAAGTCAACATCCCCGTGCTTATGAGACTATTCGACTTGGTTGATTTAGGTCACGCCATAGACACTTGTTTCATAACCTCTATCCCTAAACGAGGTCAAGTCCTGTAGCTTAATGTAACCTTGGGGTTTCTTCCATACAAAAACAGTTATAATATGCAATTAATAAACTTGAATGAGATATGATGAATTGACCACATAGAATTAAAAGACTATGAAACGTTACATTTATTATTTCGTTAATGTCACAAATTGCTGCTAATAAGAGTAGTTTACAAAAAGAGGCCTAAACTATTTGGCTCTTCTAGGGCACTACTCTGACAATCTCCCACTTGCCCTCAGAGCCAATTGCCCATAGCCTTAAGACCTATCTCCTGGAGATGTCCTTCAAAGATCTTTTGGCTAAGAGGTTTAGCAAGCGGGTCTGCTACGTTTTCTGCTGAGGGTATATGTTCCACAATAACGTCGCCTCTTTCTACGATTTCTCTAATTAGATGAAATCTTCTTAGGATGTGCTTTGATCGTTGATGAGCTCTTGGTTCCTTTGATTGTGCAATCGCTCCGTTATTGTCGTAGAAGACAACGACCAGGTCAGCAATGCTAGGTACTACATCCAACTCTTGGATGAAAATTTTCATCCACACACCTTCTTTCGCTGCCTCTGATGCAGCTATATACTCCGCTTCACAGGTGGAGTCGGCAGTAGTTTCCTTTTTGGAACTTTTCCAACTTACTGCACCACCATTTAACCGGAATATGAATCCGGACATGGATTTAAAGTCGTCTACATCCGACTGGAAGCTTGAGTCGGTGTATCCTTCTAATTTCAGTTCTCCCTTTCCGCCGTATACAAGAAATAAATCCGTAGTCCTCTTCAAGTACTTAAGGATGGATTTCATGGCATACCAGTGACTCTCACCAAAGTTTGATTGAAATCGAATTGTAACGCTCAAAGCGTATCCGATATTAAGTCTAGTACATAACATGGCATACATTATGCTCCGTATTGCAGATGCATAGGGTATACGAGACATCCTATCCTTCTCTTCTTCTGTATTAGGACACATTGATTTAGAGAGGATCAACCCATGTCTCATTGGCAGGAATCCCCTCTTAGATTCCTCCATACTGAATTGTTTCAGTACTTTGTCTATGTACTGAACTTGGGACATACCTATTAATCTATTTGATCTATCTATATAGAGTTTTATATCGAGAATAAAGGAAGCTTCTCCCAAGTCCTTCATGGAAAACTGAGTAGACGACCAAGTCTTTGTTGTTTGCAGCACATCTTTCTCATTCCCAATGAGTAAGATATTGTAGCACCCTGACCCCCTGACACCACATCCCCCGCACTATAGCCTCGATCCACGTATGAAATGGAAAGTTCATACATAAACCAAAACTATAGCGAACGGGTGACAATAAAAATGACGAGCTAGGCGGGACACTCTCCCCAACAACATCAAAGCGAACATGATAATGAAAGCGGAAGCAATGAGATCATTCGTACATATAGGTACCATATTTACCGGATAAACACTTATAGATACCACTTTAACTATCAATACATTATCATCTCATAATAATATACATAACCATGTATCCAAAAATACTAACGCCGATCAATAACATGAAATATCTCAAAAGTAATATACATGAAGGTACGGTGCTAGACTCATGCAAATGCAAAACTCGAACGACCAGACACCCGCCTAGCACGACCACGCTCAAAGGTACCTGAAAAGTGAAGTATCAGTCTACCGAAGACTGAGTGAGGGGCAATAATTATATATACACACATCACATGCAAGTTGTAGCCTCGGGTGAAGGCTTTGGAATAAAATAGATATATAATTCAAGAACTTAGTCTTTGCCTGAGGTTACAACCAATCATTTTAACACGTTTATTTATCCATGCTTGTCAATGTCATGAACATGTGGCCCTGGCCAGTAAGGGCAATCTCCAACCGAACTCCCAATCGTGAACAATACGTGATCATGCTTGCTTGCTTGATAAATACGTGATCATGCAATTTATTTAGTGCTCACATAAACAATTTCATGCTTGAAATCATGCAATAACCCGAGGATAGCCCGACATGCCGGATTAATCCCCAGTCTCCTTCTTCCTCCGGGTGATAGCGAGTTTGCAAGGCTCGACTATCCACGACATGGTGTGTGTAGAGGACATGACCCTCTAGACACGGAACTCCTTCCACCACTAATCTCCTAGTGGCTTCGGGGGTGATCCCAACAATGTGAGGATAATTCAGGAGTTACCCGTCAGCCCTTGCTTTCCCGGTTGGCTCAAGAATTACCCTCGGGCCCATGTGCAATCAGGTACTCGCCAAACATGCTTGAAATCATGAATTGCTTGCTTGAAATGTTCATGGTTTTGAAATCATTCATAATTATAATACGTTTTGGCCGAAAACTAGCACATAAGGGTTATAGGGTTCGTTTTACCAAAACAAAACCTCACCTTTTCTTGCAATTATAATAAAGAAGTGTTCTAAGGAGCTTGCTCCCCGTCCACGCCCTCGTGACCTGTGCAAATACGACGTATAAACATGAGACATGAACTAAAATGACCAAAATATGACGAACGGGGGAAATGTGTCGAGACGACCATGAAAATGCAATGTGGTATGATAACATGTCGTTTCACATCATATTAGCACATATTATAGCAATTCGGGGTCAAAGAAGTCGTTGGATCGAGGGGCTATTTTCGTAATTTTATGCAGAAACTTTTGTTCTGCAATCCAGGTGGGAACGGCCGTTCCGGTCCCTTTTGAAAAATGGGAACGGTCGTTCCCGTTGCCCAGAAAACGCGGCAACGTTTTCCCCCATTTAAAATGCGCCTTTGAGCTGGGAACGGCCCTTCCGGCGCAAGGCCAAAATGGGAACGGCCGTTCCCATGCTCGGGCGCCCTTTTATTTGAAAAGAGATGGGAACGCCCGTTCCCACAAAGGCTTGAGGCTGGGAACGGTCGTTCCCAGTTTCTGCAACTGAAAAACAGAGCAGAAACAGGGGATGCTCACGGGAAGCAACAAAGCAATCACCAAAAATCCATTTTTGGACCCCAAATGCATTAATTTCTGGGAATATGATGTAAACACACTTGTAGCATAACAATATCACACTTAAACACATAAAACATGCAATATCTTCAAGCTTTCAAGGTTTCATGTTCATGGCCAACTTGATCAATCAAGTTCAATTTTCCAATAAATCCATGAAAGAATCATGCCATAATTCCTAATATGATCATAGAATCATGCTTACAACTCCATTTAATTCATCTAGCACACCAAACTCAAACCCTAGTCAAGGAAAATATGATCAAGAATCATGGCTTCAAGCAAACCCAACCTTAAAGTGAAAGAAATGGAGAAGATAGATGATGATAATGATCACTCCCAAATTTCTTGAAAGATTTCTTGAAATCTTGATGATCGATTGAGAAAACTTCTTCCTTTTCTTCCTTGGACGAACCGAGAGTGAGAGAGAGCAAAAAGGGTTGGGAAATTTTTTGATGAAAATGATCAAGGAATGTGGGAGAAGGATGATACGTAATTCATCCCTTTTTGATTTATGTGAAAATTGCCAAATTGCCAATTAATCCTTGAACTCTCTAAGTTATGCAATAAGATTTATAAAGCTTTGGAAAATAATCAATCATGCCCCTGAAAATTATACAATCAAGTCCCTAGTATTTTAGAAACCGTTTAACTAGGGACAATTTGGTAACTTTATCACTCTCGGTATTAATTTCATGCAAGAAAATATTTTTCGTGTCATGAAATAATATTTTCAATAATATGAATTCAAAGAATTGATATGAATAATGTTTCATGAATTTTATAAAAATATGAATGCCACGTAAGAATATAATATAAAATTAAAGAAATAAAATATAACCTACACTCAACTCACACGTGGCGTGCTTACCTGATCATCCGGAAACCGGGGCGTTACAACTCTCCCCCCCTTAGAAGAATCTGGTCCCCAGATTCTCTAGTCTTGCTCGAACAACTCCGGGTGGAACCGTTTCATTTTATCCTCTGTTTCCCAAGTGGCTTCCTCGGTTTTATCGCTTCTCCACAACACTTTAACCATGGAAATTCTCCGGTTTCTCAACTCTTGAAATTTCCGATCCATGATCTTAACCGGTCTCTGAACAAATGTCAAATTCGGTTCCAGTTCAACTTCTTCCACGGGGAGAATCGTAGTCTCATCGGGGTAATATTTCCTTAGTTGTGAAACATGAAATACGTTATGAATCCCCGTAAGACTCGGTGGTAGGTCCAGTCGATAGGCTACCTCGCCTATTCTTTCCAGAATCTCGAACGGACCTAAGTAGCGAGGATTAAGTTTTCCTCCTTTCTCGATCCGGGTGAAACCTTTCCTTGGTGACATTTTCAAGAATACCCGGTCACCAACTTCAAATTCTAGATCTCTTCGGCGCTTATCTGCATAGCTCTTTTGCCTATCTTGCGCGGCTTTCATCCGTTGTTGAATCATTTGAACCTTTTCAATCATAGCTTGAACGACTTTGGAAGGCCTTTCGAATCTTTCCCCTTTCTTTACTCCTTCCTGCTTCGACGATTTCCATTCTTCCAAGTCGAAGAACAACGGAGATCGGCACTTTCTTCCATAAAGGAGTTCATAAGGAGCCATCCCGATCGAAGCCTGAAAGCTGTTGTTATAAGCAAACTCGATCAAGGGAAGCTGTTCTGCCCAAGAGTTCTGAAAATCCATCGCGCAAGCCCGAAGAAGATCTTCCAAATACCTGATTAACCTTTCCGTTTGACCGTCTGTTTGCGGGTGGAATGCTGTACTGAACTTAAGTTTCGTACCCAAGACAGCCTGTAATCTTGCCACAACTTAGAAGTAAACCTCGGGTCTCGGTCTGAAACTATGCTCACCGGAATGCCATGAAGTCGAATAATCTCTCTGTTATAGATTTCAGCCAACTTCGGAATCTTATAGGACATCCGGACTGGTAGAAAGTGAGCAGACTTTGTAAATCTATCCACGATTACCCAAATTCCATCAAACCCGCCTTTAACCTTCGGTAATCCAGAAACAAAGTCCATCGTTACTTGTTCCCACTTCCACTCAGGAATGGGTAACGGTTGTAGAAGTCCCGCGGGCTTTTAGTGCTCAGCTTTCACTTTCTGACAAGTCAAGCAATGTTTCACGTACTCTGCCACGTCTCTCTTCATCCCGTTCCACCAATAATATTGTTTTAAATCCTTATACATTTTATTCCCTCCTGGGTGGATCGAGTAGGCTGACTTGTGAGCTTCTTCAAGTAGGACCCGTCTCAATTCTTCAGGTACTACTACTCTGTTTTTAAACCGAAGCAACCCGGTCTCATCAAACCCAAACGGACTCTCCGGGTCATCTTTAGCTTTACTTACAAGCTTCTGCACTTCCGGATCATTATTTTGAGCCTCAAATAACTGATGCTTTAATTCCGGCTGAACTGTGATATTAGAAACCCGAGCCTTTAACACAATCGGGATAACTTCCTCACTTTCCTTTATTTCCAAACTCGATACACTCGCCTTTCTGCTAAGTGCATCGGCGACCACATTTGCTTTCCCGGGATGGTATTTAATTGTACAATCATAATCTTCCAACTTTTCCATCGAATGCCATTGCCTCATATTCAAATCCTTCTGTGTGAATAAATACTGGAGGCTCTTGTGGTCGGTAAAAATCTCAAAGGAAGTCTCGTAAAGATAATGTCTCCATTTCCCGAGAGCAAAGATCACGGCTGCAAGCTCTAGGTCGTGTGTTGGATAATTCCTTTCATATTCCTTTAACTTCCGGGAAGCATAAGCGATCACTTTTCCTTTCTAAGTCAAAACACAACCTAAGCCTTCTTTAGAAGCATTTGTGTACACTGCATACTCCTCTGAACCCTCGGGTAAAGTTAACACCGGAGCTGAGACTAACTTTTCTTTCAAAAAGTTGAAGCTTTGATCACATTTCTCGTCCCAGACAAACTTAACATCCTTCTTTGTCAATCGGGTTAAGGGTGCAGCAATCTTGGAGAAGTCCTGAACAAATCTTCTATAGTAACCGGCCAATCCCAAGAAGCTTCTAATTTCCGAGGCGTTCTTTGGTTTCTCCCACTTGAGCACGGCCTCGATTTTTGAGGGATCGACTTCCAACCCTTTTCCTGAAATCACATGTCCCAAGAAAGAAACCCGATCGATCCAAAATTCACACTTACTGAACTTAGCAAACAACTGATGTTCTTTTAATGTTTGAAGAACGAGCCTGAGATGTCTCGCGTGCTCCTCAGCTGATTTTGAGAAAACCAGAATGTCATCAATAAAAATTACCACGAACTTGTCGAGGAAAGGCCTGAATATCCAGTGCATCATATCCATAAAAGCTGCAGGGGCGTTAGTTAATCCAAATGGCATAACCACGAACTCGTAGTGCCCGTACCGAGTATTGAATCCTGTCTTAGGAATATCCTCTGCTCGGATTCGCAGCTGATAGTATCCCTGTCTTAGATCCAATTTTGAATAAACCTTGGAACCTTGAAGTATATCGAATAACTCCTCGATATGTGGGAGGGGATACTTGTTCTTGATAGTCATCCTGTTCAACTCTCTGTAATCGATGCACATTCTTAAAGTCCCGTCCTTTTTCTTTACAAACAAAACTGGTGCTCCCCAAGGCGAAGAACTCGGTCGAATGTACCCAACTTCCAACAATGCTTCTAGCTGGACTTTTAATTCCTTTAATTCAGCTGGAGCCATCCGGTACGGAGTCTTTGAATACGGCTCAGCATTCAGGAAAAGATCGATCACAAATTCAATCTCTCGTTCAGGAGGCAAGGAATCCAATTTCTCTGGGAATACCTCGGGAAATTCCTTTACCACTTCGGTGTCCTCTAATTTCACCTGATCTTTTGGCTTGTTCAGAATATAGGCAATGAACCCTGTAGCCCCGTCTCTGACTAATCTCTGAGCCTCTGAAAACGAAAGTAGGGGTACGGTCTTCGAAGTACAGCCCGTAACAACCTCTGAACCCAACTGAACCTTCTTAGCCCGGCAATCTATGGTAGCACAATGCCTATATAACCATTCCATCCCCAATATAGCTCCGTATCTCTCCATCGGCATAACAATGAAGTCTGTCAGAAACTCCCGACCCTCAATCACCACTGGAACATCCCTGTAAACCTGATCCGTCTCTCGCCTACTACCGAAAGGAGTACTAACTAGATAGCGCACAGAAGTACACATAGCAGGCAAAGGCAAAGTAATAGCGATAGAGTGCGCAAGAAAGGAGTGTGTAGCTCCTGGATCAAATAATGTATGGATGTTCGTGCCATGGATGCAAATAATACCTTCAACTATCGCGGCGGGGTCTATCTCTGCATCCTGCTCCTCTCCAGCGAGTGCATAAGCTCGAGCCCTCACAAGTGGCCTCGGTCCTACAGGTGGTGGATCCTGACGATCCGGACAACCATCAACCCTGTGCTCGTCACTCCCGCAGATCAAACATAAGCCCAACCGGCGTCTGCAGTTATTGTAGGTATGTGTAGGAAGTCCACACCATCTGCAGCCCGGTCTCTGAGGTGGCTGGGGTAGTGCTGGAGCTCTCGGACCTCTCGGTAATGGCCCGGTCGCCTTAAGCTTCTTCCCGGGGTTCTTCTGAGCTGGAGGTGCCGAGTAAATCATTGGCCTCTTCCCTGAGCTCGATCCCTGACCTGCTCTCGAGCCCGAAGCCTGTCCAATCCTTGAAGTAGCTTTCCTAGCATTATCCGAATCCTCAACTTTTAGGGCCTTAGTGGTAGCTTTTGCCCAGGTACTGGTATTGGCTGCTTTCAGCGCATCCTGAATATCTGGCCTGAGTCCCTGGACGAACTGCATCGCCTTGTGAAAGTCATCATTCGCTATGTTGGGTGCGTAGCGAGAAAGTCTCTCGAACTCGGCGATATACTGACCCACAGACCTGTCTCCCTGCTTCAATTCGGTGAACTCTCTCAACCTGCGAGTACGGGAAGCTGGAGGAATATACTTGTTTCTGAACTCCCGTACGAAGACCTCCCAAGTAATCTCTGTCCCAGCTGCCTCCAAAACGATCTGGGTGCTCTCCCACCAAGAATAGGCGTCGCCCTGAATAAGAGTAAGTGTACAGCGAGCCTTCTCCTGACTGTCACAAGGGATAAGCTGCCAAATCCTTTCGATCTCTTTTAGCCACATCTCTGCCTGTATATCGTCTCCTTTATAGAACTTCGGGGGACGCTGGTTCTGAAACTCTCGTAAAATGGCAGAAATGGGGTTCTCTAGAGGTGCTACTGGTGCTGGAGTTGGTGGAGGAACCCTTTCCTGTAACCTCTGATCAATTAGCCCCACTACCGCGTTCATAAAATCCTGGGGCTGTGCCTGGGCGGGTGGAGGAGGTGGTGATCTCTCGTGGCGATGATGTCGGCGGTGATGATGCCTGTGCCTCAAGGATCGGTCACTGGAATGTCTGTCATGCTCCATCCTGAAATTAGATCACTAAACATGCGTGGCTTGATCAATAAATGCAAGTTTGTGCACACAATTTCCATAATATCAAATAGCACAATTTCAAGGAAGATCAAGTAGCTCAATTCATGCGAAGAAGTGAGTAAATCAGGTAAGTCAACCAAATGCAGACTCCCAAATACCACATAATCCTACGCCGTGCGACCTAGACTGACTTGACACGACTCGAGACCCTCGGTTTTGCAACCGGGGTCTGATACCACCTGTAGATGTAGCACCCTGACCCCCTGGCACCACATCCCCCGCACTATAGCCTCGATCCACGTATGAAATGGAAAGTTCATACATAAACCAAAACTATAGCGAACGGGTGACAATAAAAATGACGAGCTAGGCGGGACACTCTCCCCAACAACATCAAAGCGAACATGATAATGAAAGCGGAAGCAATGAGATCATTCGTACATATAGGTACCATATTTACCGGATAAACACTTATAGATACCACTTTAACTATCAATACATTATCATCTCATAATAATATACATAACCATGTATCTAAAAATACTAACGCCGATCAATAACATGAAATATCTCAAAAGTAATATACATGAAGGTACGGTGCTAGACTCATGCAAATGCAAAACTCGAACGACCGGACACCCGCCTAGCACGACCACGCTCAAAGGTACCTGAAAAGTGAAGTATCAGTCTACCGAAGACTGAGTGAGGGGCAATAATTATATATACACACATCACATGTAAGTTGTAGCCTCGGGTGAAGGCTTTGGAATAAAATAGATATATAATTCAAGAACTTAGTCTTTGCCCGAGGTTACAACCAATCATTTTAACACGTTTATTTATCCATGCTTGTCAATGTCATGAACATGTGGCCCTGGCGAGTAAGGGCAATCTCCAACCGAACTCCCAATCGTGAACAATACGTGATCATGCTTGCTTGCTTGATAAATACGTGATTATCCAATTTATTTAGTGCTCACATAAACAATTTCATGCTTGAAATCATGCAATAACCCGAGGATAACCCGACATGCCGGATTAATCCCCAGTCTCCCTCTTCCTCCGGGTGATAGCGAGTTTGCAAGGCTCGACTATCCATGACATGGTGTGTGTAGAGGACATGACCCTCTAGACACGGAACTCCTTCCACCACTAATCTCCTAGTGGCTTCGGGGGTGATCCCAACAATGTGAGGATAATTCAGGAGTTACCCGTCAGCCCTTGCTTTCCCGGTTGGCTCAAGAATTACCCTCGGGCCCACGTGCAATCAGGTACTCGCCAAACATGCTTGAAATCATGAATTGCTTGCTTGAAATGTTCATGGTTTTGAAATCATTCATAATTATAATACGTTTTGGCCGAAAACTAGCACATAAGGGTTATAGGGTTCGTTTTACCAAAACAAAACCTCACCTTTTCTTGCAATTATAATAAAGAAGTGTTCTAAGGAGCTTGCTCCCCGTCCACGCCCTCGTGACCTGTGCAAATACGACGTATAAACATGAGACATGAACTAAAATGACCAAAATATGACGAACGGCGGAAATGTGTCGAGACGACCATGAAAATGCAATGTGGTATGATAACATGTCGTTTCACATCATATTAGCACATATTATAGCAATTCGGGGTCAAAGAAGTCGTTGGATCGAGGGGCTATTTTCGTAATTTTATGCAGAAACTTTTGTTCTGCAATCCAGGTGGGAACGACCGTTCCGGTCCCTTTTGAAAAATGGGAACGGTCATTCCCGTTGCCCAGAAAACGCGGCAACGTTTTCCCCCATTTAAAATGCGCCTTTGAGCTGGGAACGGCCCTTCCGGCGCAAGGCCAAAATGGGAACGGCCGTTCCCATGCTCGGCCGTCCTTTTATTTGAAAAGAGATGGGAACGCCCGTTCCCACAAAGGCTTGAGGCTGGGAACGGTCGTTCCCAGTTTCTGCAACTGAAAAACAGAGCAGAAACAGGGGATGCTCACGGGAAGCAACAAAGCAATCACCAAAAATCCATTTTTGGACCCCAAATGCATTGATTTCTGGGAATATGATGTAAACACACTTATAGCATAACAATATCACACTTAAACACATAAAACATGCAATATCTTCAAGCTTTCAAGGTTTCATGTTCATGGCCAACTTGATCAATCAAGTTCAATTTTCCAATAAATCCATGAAAGAATCATGCCATAATTCCTAATATGATCATAGAATCATGCTTACAACTCCATTTAATTCATCTAGCACACCAAACTCAAACCCTAGTCAAGGAAAATATCATCAAGAATCATGGCTTCAAGCAAACCCAACCTTAAAGTGAAAGAAATGGAGAAGATAGATGATGATAATGATCACTCCCAAATTTCTTGAAAGATTTCTTGAAATCTTGATGATCGATTGAGAAAACTTCTTCCTTTTCTTCCTTGGAGGAACCGAGAGTGAGAGAGAGCAAAAAGGGTTGGGAAATTTTTTGATGAAAATGATCAAGGAATGTGGGAGAAGGATGATACGTAATTCATCCCTTTTTTATTTATGTGAAAATTGCCAAATTGCCAATTAATCCTTGAACTCTCTAAGTTATGCAATAAGATTTATAAAGCTTTGGAAAATAATCAATCATGCCCCTGAAAATTATACAATCAAGTCCCTAGTATTTTAGAAACCGTTTAACTAGGGATAATTTGGTAACTTTATCACTCTCGGTATTAATTTCATGCAAGAAAATATTTTTCGTGTCATGAAATAATATTTTCAATAATATGAATTCAAAGAATTGATATGAATAATGTTTCATGAATTTTATAAAAATATGAATGCCACGTAAGAATATAATATAAAATTAAAGAAATAAAATATAACCTACACTCAACTCACACGTGGCGTGCTTACCTGATCATCCGAAAACCGGGGCGTTACAGATATCATCTGCATACAACACCAAAAATTGTACGACTCGCCCACTGGTTGTCTTGTAAACACATGGTTCGTACTCGTTCTTGATAAAGCCAAACGACTTGATTGTCTTATCAAAACGGATGTTCCAACTTCTAGATGCCTGTTTGAGTCCATGTATGGATCTCTGGAGTTTGCAGACTTTTTGTTCGCTCCCACTGGATATGAAATCTTTCGGTTGTTCCATATAAATGTCTTTATCTAAATCTCCATTTAGAAAAGTCGTTTTCACATCCATTTGCCATATTTCGTAATCATAGTACGCAGCTATGGCTAGAAGTATCCGAATGGATTTAGGCATTACTATAGTAGAATACGTTTCCTCAAAGTCAACACCTGGCCTTTGAGTGTATCCCTTAGCAACCAACCCAGCCTTGTAAGTTGCCACTTCTCCATCAGCTCCAACCTTTCGCTTGTAGATCCATTTACATCCTATAGCTTTCTCGCCTTCAGGAAGATCTACCAAGGTCCATACCTTGTTGGAGTATATAGAGTTCATTTCGGAATTCATGGCTTGTTGCCATTTTATCAAATCTCTATCCGATATTGCATCATCATATGATCTCAGATCGCTTGTGTTTACTTCTTGTTGTGGGAAAGAGGGAGGTTCCATTGCTTGATCATTTGTAGGTTCATCTTGAACTTCACTAAGTTCTGCTATCTTGCCTGACTTTTCAACTAGAAACTATTTTTTTAGAAATGTGGCATTCCTCGAAACAAACACCTTTTGTTTCGAGGGATCATAAAAATAGTAACCCACAGACTCTCTATGGTATCCTACAAATTTACACAAACTGGATCTGGAATCCAATTTGTCTCCCACTAGTCTTTTGACATATGCAGGGCATCCCCAAACTCTAAGGTATGAATAAGTAGGGGGTTTTGAAAACCACATCTTATATGGTATTTTCGGCACAGATTTGGAAGGAACTAAATTAATTATCTTCGCGGCCGTTTCAAGGGCATAACCCCAAAACGGTATTGGAAGATCCGTGAAACTCATCATGGATCGGACCATATCCAATAAAGTCCGATTTCATCGCTCGGACACCCCATTTAACTGAGAAGTCCCGGGCGGAGTCCGTTGTGAGATAATCCCATTATCTTTCAAATAACCCAGAAAGAGATCACTTATGTAGCACCCTTTCACACGTGGAGGTACCACACCCCCACACTATAGGTCAATCCACATACGAAACGGCCAATCCGTACCTGAACCAACCTATAGCGAACGGGTGACAATGCAATACACGACAAGCTAGGCGGGATTACTAAAATATGCAACAAAATAAAGTGGAAGCATAAAGTAAACACTATCACTTATTTCCATTTATCATTCATGTCCTTTCTCGTTTACCAAATAAAATATATTCTAATTTATCATATCAATACGTTATCATCTTCAAGTAAAACAATAACAATAACTATAATTTCATAACTAACAATAAATAATCAAATACGCGAACCATGGTTGACTCGACTACATGAACCGGACTCGACTCGACTCGACTCCCGCCTAGCGTGCACCTGCAATAACCTGAAAGGTGGAGGTGTCAGTCTGTGAAGACCGAGTGAGGGGTTTAAATACATATTAGCGCAGATAACATGCAAGTTATATTCTCGGGTAAAGATTTATAAAAGATAAATATATGAGTTCAACTATAATATAGCTTCGCCCGAGAATACAACTATCAATGTTAAACACTTGTTCATTTTCATGCAATCAATACATGGTGAACTCCAAATGTACATGAACATGCTTGCTTGATTATTAAACAATAGGTGATCACGCAATTCAATTACCGTGCAGTCGTGCAATAGTGTAATCATATAACACGTTCATGGGATGGAAATCATGCAATAACCCGAGGACAATCCACGGTGCCGGATTCATCCCCAGTCTCTTTCGGCTCACGATAGGGTTTGTTCCTCCTGTGGTTGGATGGACAACCACCAGCTCTAAGACCAGTCCAGCGCCCTCACTAAGGAGAACCTGGCCAGGAGAACACAGGTACACGATAGGGCTTTGTTCTTCCTGTGGTTGGACGGACAACCACCAGCCCGAAGACCAGCCCAGCGCTCTCACTAAGGAGGACCTGGCCAAGAGAACGCATTTACTAGATAGGGAATTGTTCTTCCTGTGGTTGGACGGACAACCACCAGCCCGAAGACCAGCCCAGCGCCCTCACTAAGTAGGACCTGGCCAGGAGAACACATTTACACGACAGGGCTTTCATGACATGACTTGAAATGGTAAGTGCTTTCAGAAAATTATAAATATAAATACTTTTGACCAAAAATCACGTAAAGGTTATACGGGTTCTATATAACTAGAAATTAAACCTCACCTGACAGGCGACACGACGACTCAGGGATGCATGAAAGTGTTCACGATCAACAATCTCCACCCTGAAGAATAACTGGACAAGAAACGAGACATTGTGTACTCGTGAGACATGACTCAATAATGATACCGAAACAGGACGCACGGCATAATCATAATCAATATGTCATGCAATAACACTTAAGGAATATCGAATAAAAGCATAATTATCAATTAACTAAGCATATATATCATATAATTCACATATGGGAGCCAAGGAAGTCAAAAGGATGCAATAAGAGAGGTTTTGGTGAAGTTTGGCAAAAACGGACAATTTTAGAAAATGTACATGTTGAGGGAAAACTGGAATATCTTTAATTCTAGAGGTGGGAATTGAGTTTTGTTTATTGGATATGGAACTAGACAAAAAGAACTTTCCAACGCTATATGGCACGTTTTCTAATTCAAAACGAGGTGAAAATGGCTTTGGTTCGAAGTTGGACAAAATGCAGTTTCTGGCGGGGGTCGCGGGCGCGACCAAAACCCTTCACAAAATGGTCGGGTATTTTTCCGAAATTTTCATCCACATTTCCAAAAGTCGAAAGTTGGCCAAAATGGGGTCGCGGGCGCGACCAGTTTTATGCATATTTTTTGTCGCGGGCGCGACCTTCAAATTCTGGAGAAAAAACAGAGCAAAAAACAGGGGAAGGCTGGGCTATACACCAAAACCAACCAAAACACCAATTTTCAAGCATCAAAATGATATATTTCAATAAAGATTCATGCATATATGCTTATACTACCATGAAACTTCATATAGACACTTAAATCCACCAAGATCATCAAGAATTATTACTTTCAAGTTCATATATGATTTCATCAAATAAACTCCAATTCTTCATGAATTCATGCATCAATCTAAGTTATAATCATGTATTTATGCATTACACAACAAATGATCCATCTATTCCATAAATTCATGAACCCTAGCTTCAAGAAAAATCATCAAGAATTCATTTAAACAAGCTCACATCTACCTTGAAGAAAAGAGATGAAGGTAGATGATGGAAATGGATGTTTGATCTTCAAATTATGAATTCCTCCGGAAAATTTAGCTTGAAGATGATGGATTCTAATTTCCTTTCTTCTTGGTGTTTAGTCCGTGGAGATGAGAGCAAGGAAGCAAAGTGTTTCTGTGAAAATATATGATGAATGAAATGTGGGAGATGTATATTATGTGATGCTTCTAGGAAATTAGATGATTAGGCTCAATTTGCTATTAAGTCCCCAAATTATTCAAGTCATGCAATTAGCTTCTATATTAATTAAATTATACCAATTAAATCCAAACAAATCTCGTACAATTTAGTCCTCTAATTTAAAAGAAATGGACAAGTAAGGACATATAAGCAATTAAGGCACATTCGGAAATTAATTCCCACAACAATTAAATCCAATTTGTATAATAATTTGCAAGTTGATACATATTTCACATAATTCTACGTAAACATGTTGAAATATAATGCATATAATTTTCATGAAAGTTAGGAATTTAATAAACTAAAGAATTAGAATCAATCCTAACTCTCGGAAAACTCACACGTGTCGTGCGTACCTGAATAACCGAAAATTGGGGCGTTACAACTTAAATACTCGCCACCTCGATCTGATCGAAGAGCCTTAATTTTGCGATCCGTTTGGTTCTCAACCTCCGTCTGATACTCTATGAACTTTTCAAAGGCCTCAAACTTATGCTTCATCAGGTACACATACCCCTATCTACTGAAATCATCAGTAAATGTGATGAAGTAATTACAGCCGTTTCGGGTACTAACATTTAGTGGTCCGCAAAGGTCTGTATGGATCAAATCCAAAAGATTTTAGCTTTGCTCTACATGCCCTTTAAAAGGGGACTTAGTCATCTTTCCCTTTAAACAGGATTCACAAGTTGTTAACTCGTTTAGATCAATCGTACTGAATGATCCTAAGTTACCCATCTTTAAAAGCCTATTCTTAGACATATGTCTAAGTCTAGCATGCCAAATCTTCGCTGAAGTTTGGTCATTTGATCTTCGTTTGTTTTCTCATTCGATATTTCGGAGATTTAAATTAGTATTAGTTAAATACAGACCATTTTGTAAAGACCCTAATGCATGTGAAGAACCATTCTTCAAAATGTAAAACATAACATTAGTAATAGAGAAGGAAAAACCTTCCAAGTCTAGTACATGAATGGAAATAATGTTTTTAACTAACTCAGGAAAAAATAAAACATTGTTCAAGACTAAAATAAAACCATCTCCTAACATTAACCTAACATGTCCTATGGCTTTTGCTGCAACTCTTGCTCCATTGCCCACTCGAAGAAAATGTTCTCTTTCATCAACCTCACGGACTTTGCTCATTCCTTGTAACGTATTACAGATGTGAGAAGCGCATCCAGAGTCTAATACCCAATTATTAGAATTGAATGAAAGGTTAATTTCGATGAGATTTATACCTTTTGTAAGGGTAGCTAAGTACTCCTTACAGTTCCTTTTCCAATGCCCTTGTTTCTTGCAATGGAAGCACTGATCCTCAGCTTGATTGGTCTTTTTCTTATTGTTTGATTTCTTAACCCCACCAGTGGGCTTAAGAGTCCTCTTCTTCTTTTGGAAACCAGTTCCTTTACCCTTTTTTGGCTTTGCAGCCTTACTTTGGAATGAAGATGAACCCACTAAGAAAACAGCCTTATCCTTCTTCATAGTTCGCTCGGCAGTTACGAGCATGTTCATCAGTTCCTCAACTGAGACTTTAGCTCCATTCATATTGAAGTTTATTATGAACTGTTTGAATGAAGGTGGCTGAGAGGTTAAGATCAAATCTATGTAAAGCTCATTATCCATGATCACCTCGAGACTTGCAAGCTTCTCAATAAGGCCTAAAGCCTCAATACTGTGTTCATGAACACTTGATCCCTCGGCCATCTTGAGTGAGAATAAATCGTTAGATGTCGTGAATCGATCAATCGTATTGATGGGCTTGTAAATTTATTCCAAGTGAAGATAAGCCAAGTGGCGCATCTCAGCATGTTGCCTCGGCAAGTCGGGAGACATAGTGGCAAGCATTAGACATCTAGTCTGTAGACCATCTTCTTACCACTTGAGAGTTGTTTCCCTCTCATCGGTTGCCATGTCATCAGGTATGACATCGGGAGAAGACTGTGTCAATGCATAGGTCCTCTTTTCAGAATCCAAGACAATCTTGAGATTGCGAAGCCAATCAGCATAATTCGAGCCAGTCAATTTATTGGCCTCAAGGATAGCACTAAGTGGATTTTTAGACATCACGACTTTAGTAGAAAATCTACATGTAAGTAGAAAACGCAGTATGAGTGACTGATATGAAATAATAACAATTACAAATGATATGGACTTTTATCAAATGTTGTCTCCCACTATTTTAATCAAACTTATTTGACCCCCTTATAATTTTAGAAAAAATCATATCTTTCAAATAGTAGGTATTAAGACCGCCAAGCACTTATCATCGGACCCACGACTCATGAGACATCCGACTTTAAGCCTCAAGGTAGACGATCTTATCACCAATTGTATCTCTATACAACTCTTAATATTATTTTGAATTACCTTTCATATAGACCCACGACTCTTACGACATCTATACTAATCAGAATTTAAATCCAACCCGTCAATCCCTAAGATCTCTCCATCGCCATTATGAGTATCCCACGCCTCGTGGCCAATACCATAATTTTTAATTTGAAAAATTGCATCTTTTATGCAAAGAATTATTTCAGTTCAATTAATCTCGTCATTTCGTATTCCACGCCTCCTGGGCAATACTTAATGATTCGATTAATTGCAAAACGAATAATTCTATTGACGGAATGCTTGGAACTTTATAAAATCTAATTTTATCCTTCAATTTCCATTTGGATTTAATATTTATTTGTCTGAGACTATCTAAGACGGTTCGGGGTTAAAGAAATTCAAAAATTCCACAAAGACTCATCAATTGCAATTATTATCTTATTTTATCTAATTTAATGCATGAACACATTTATGCACATAAAGATAACATTCATAATAAGATAATAAAAGCCTAGCATGCTTCTATAAAAAAAATGGATAATCATGGGCTTCCTATGCATGGTCCATAATAGCCATTTTATGGACTATGGTTCTAATCATGCATCAACCGGAATTAAACACATAAAGAGAGCACTCAAATAGAATCCTATTCAATTGCATCAAAATAATTGCACCCAAACATTTTTAGGGCCTTGATGGGCTTCTTATTCCGTTGATTGCTCCGTCTCATTTCTCCATCTCCTAATGTAATTAGAGATCTCGCCCTAAAACTACTCTCTTTACAAAATAAAGGGGGAATACATTTTAAGGGGGAGAAAATGAAAAACAATGCTTACAACAATTGAATAAGAGGCTCGCAGGATCTCGTTTAAAACCAATATCAAAATGCATAAATAAAACAAAACCATACAAAGTGCAAATTAAGCTCATGATTGACCCAACCATTACACCTAATGCATTGCATAAAATAAATTTACCAAGTAAATAATCATTATGCGATTTAAAGTCTTTAAACAATTTCTAAAATTATTTATTGACCAAGGATTATCTTTTATTTCACTAATTAAATTAATTCTTCAATTTTAATTAAATTGAAAATTCTCTAATCCAATTTAATTCCAATTAGATCTCTATCTAACATATCATGCTTCTATTTAAACAATTCTTTTTTGGGCAAAAATAATTAATTTTCAAGTAAAACAATTTTACAAAATTAATTAAAAGGATTTAGTTTTAAAACAATTTTAAAAACTGTGGTCAGTAAGTAAAACTAAATTTTACCAAAATTAGACCAACAACAGTTGAAGGTTGAGTGGCTGGGCATCTCCTTTCTCATAGTTGAGGTCACGGGTTTAAATCCAATGACTCCATTTTGTAGAAATAAAAGGAGGACCTGGGCGGACCCGCCCCAACTCTATCGGTGGGCAGGGCCCTGTCCCCGTGGATCCGGATCCGACCCGGATCTTTTGCTACCCTAAAGCAGCATGCCACCATCTTCCACATTACACACACGGGAGTGTGAAGTGCCTAACGCACTGTGCAGTTCCAAATTCCTTTTTTTTTTTTTTTTTTCTGTTGTTTAATTTTATTTTAAAACAATTTTAAAATAAAACATGAATAAAAATTATAATTTTATGAAATCAAAAACAGTTTTTCGATTTTCACGAAATCTCATAATTTTCATATAAGTTTTAAAACAAGAGCTTTTCTTCAAATTTTAAAATTTCGCCCAAATAAATCTCAAATTAAAACAAGCATGACACGCATCAACATATTAATCAAATTAATACAAGGAACTGAAAATCGTAAATCAATCAAAGTATGGCTCTGATACCACTGTTGGAATTCGTCAACCCTAACGCAGCGGAAATGAAAATTTTAGGGATTATAAAAAATATTTTATCGAAATTCCAAACAAGATCACCTTTGATTCAAGATTTATGCTTTAAACAAAAGAATAATCAAATACCTCTTTCACTTCCAATTGATGACGATGATAAGAAGGTTTTCAAAAACCTACCCGCTTCTCTTCAATCAAATCTTCTTCCAAGAATCCCACGCCGAATTCCTCTAAGGTAGTCCACGACCCGTAATTGAACAACTATTCAATTAGCACACTAGAACACTAATTAGATATTGATTATCTAATAGCAATCTCAATACAGTATTGAGAGATGAGAGAGAAGAAAGACTTGGAGAGAAAGCAGAAAAGAAGAAAACAACAATGTTATGATTTCTTCTCACAAATCTTCTTATATGCTTAGCCCTAGGTCAAAAACCCTATGGGCTACTTAATATGATGGGCTTCAATTAAATTACTACTAATTAAATTAAAAGACCCAACATACATTTAATTAGTGGACTTAATTTAATTACATAAATTAAATCAAAAGTCCAATGTCTAATTAAATTGATGGACTTAAAAATTTTATTACTCCTAATTAAATTTCAAGCCCAAATTAATTTAAATACACTTATTTAAATTAATGTTAACTCTTTAACATTCATTCTCAATAGCTTAACAATTAAGCATAATTTAATTAATACAATTATTAATTAATTACTCTCTCATATAATAAATTAAACTCATTTAATTTATCGATCAATCTCGATTAATCTTTAGATAATCACGTTGTTCAATTTGTGTCATTGTGTGACCCCTTAGGTTCACCAATGAATAGCAGTAGGCCCACATTCTTAATGTGGCATTTTAGATAACAATTTATCTTATTGATTCAATTGAACCCTTTCAATTAATCACTGTTTAATTAAAACTCCATTTAATTAATCAGTACCTACAGATCATGATCGATGTCTAGAAAGGTTCACAGCACAATTGCCCAAGAAAACAGAAGGTCCTCCTTTAAACTCTCTCATATAATAAATTAATTAATTACTCTCTCATATAATAAATTAAACTCATTTAATTTATCGATCAATCTCGATTAATCTTTAGATAATCACGTTGTTCAATTCGTGTCATTGTGTGACCCCTTAGGTGAAGATTGTGCTGTGAACCTTTCAGTCTCATGGATACCGTGAGATAAGATCCTTCTATCTCCTAATCCCCGATTAGGACCTAGGGCATGGGAATGATAGAACCCGATTAGTCCTAATGCTATAAATTAATTCTAATAGCAATTCCATTTGATCTAACACTCTAGGAAACTCATTTCCTAATTTAGATCTCACTACCTTGCGCAAGGATTTAAGTGGAATATACTACAACAGAGTTCATGGGTGATTCACTCGTTCTTCTAGACGAGCGATAGATTCTATGTTGGCATCCCATGAATCTCTAGGTGTATATCAAACATTGCCCTTGTCATGCATTGAGCATCAATGGAGCCTCAAGTCTAAGAACCATTTAGACACTACCATAACTAGGGAACCAACCTCATCATTAAGGCATAAAAGCCTTACCCCATTGAGATGTTCTTGTCGGGATCCTCAATATACTTGTTCCCTAACAAGCACCCCCATATGCGTGTGAATGTCTCTACATTCAATACTTATGAAACAAAGTAACCTTTCTTAAAGGCACGTCGTATGAGAAAGTCTCAAAAGAGTCAAGTCAACATCCCCGTGCTTATGAGACTCTTCGACTTGGAGTTGATTTAGGTCACGCCATAGACACTTGTTTCATAACCTCCATCCCTATGCGAGGTCAAGTCCCGTAGTTTAATGTGACTTTGGGGTTTCATCCATACAAAAACAGTTATAATATGCAATTAATAAACTTGAATGAGATATGATGAATTGGCCACATAGAATTAAATGACTATGAAACATTACAATTATTATTTCATTAATGTCACAAATTGCTGCTAATAAGAGTAGTTTACAAAAAGAGACTTAAACTATTTGGCTCTTCTATGGCACTACTCTAACACAACAACCATGTAAGTATCTCTAACTATTCAATGTTTAAGTTTTCCATTTATATCTTTCTGTAGGTTTTATTTTATCTAATATATCTTTAGTGATAGAATACTTCCTAATTTGATCTAGCTTTTATAAAACCCGATTGATCTAATTTTAGAATTTTTGTATATTAGGTTCGAATTATAATTCAAATATATTTATATAGTAATTCTCTTATGCAGAAGTACATAATAATAAAATTTTAGGACAATATCAACAGATTGAATTCTATGGACAACCTCTACTATTTATATGATTTCTTTAACATATTTAATCTAAGAATAAATCCGTACGAAATTATGTGATTACTAAATTGAATAAATTCATAGTTGTTGAGCAGTGACCCATATCATTGAAAACTACTAGTGCCTTTTTAATATTTAATTTTCAAGTATGATATTTAAAGAATTATTTATACATCAGTATAGAGGTGTCCTATTGACTATTGTTTGATCATAGAGTTTATTCTTGTAGCGCCTTCCCAGCACTACAACCCCGCACCGCAATACTCCCTGAGTGGAGGTTAGACCCAACATTCAGGAAATACTACGGCGAACGGTCAGGATAATATATGAATGGAGTATGTGACACAGTGCAGCGGAAGATAAAGAGATTCAACTTTACTAATGAACGGGGAGGATAACGTACAATGAGCAAGGATTATCATTATTGATCAAAGTAGTTCGCAAAAGAGTACAACAGGTTGACATGCAAGGACAAAGTATGAGATGGTTTGTTTCTGCAGAAAGTAGGCTCAAGACAGTGTACTCTTAGGATCGGATCCCACCTATGGTTGCAATGCTTCAAGATACCTCTAGTTGTCGTTTATTGATTCCTATACTGGTAGTCAGACATTGTAATGTGGATTCCAGTGCGCCCGAAAGTATTAACTTAGAGAGAGAGGAGTGGCCGAACTAGGGAGAGAAAGTAAGTGATTTTGGTGTAGTTTTGGAAATGAGCTTGGAGGGGTATTTATACTTGGGATTTAGGGGCTTACCTTGCAATTTCTAAGAGTTTAGAGGAGATGCGGAAGCTTCATATCCTAGACAAATGCTTGGTTGCTACATAGGTAATGTGGATGAATTATATATTAGACATATGCTTGGTAATTAGATAGGAAATGTGGGGAAAATATGTCCATTTATTTAAACTTTGTAGAAGGTTTATGTTGAATAAAAATAAATATAAAATGGTATAAAATTTATTCAAGAGTCGAGAAGTGAAAACTTGAAGTAGTAAATTAATGAAAGAATGAGTGAAAAATAAGCTTCGTTATGATTATAAATGTGGAAATTTAGAGTTTTCGTTTATAAATTATGAATATTAAAGATGATGAAAATCATGAGAAAATTATATAAACGAAGCTATGACGAAGTCTAAAGGTTGTAAAAATTATCATATTTTAGAGAAAAATTCAAGAAACGTTTTGAGTAAAATTTCGAATATTTAATGAAAGCTAATTGTTTAAAATAAAATGACAATTTTTAGAAAGGAAAATATTTATAAAATATGCTATGGGTGGAATCGAGTTTTGGTAAATGCATGAAAAATTCACAAAATAATTCAAGGATCGTTTTGGTTATAATATTGAATATCGAAAGGTAGAAGAGTAAAGAGTTATTTACGATCGAACTATAAGCTAGGGTTTTGCCGATTTTTTATGCTACTAGAGTTAGGATGGGAATTATGGTTCACGGAGAGTGTCTAGATCCTCGAAATAAAATGAGGATTCTTTTGGTCACAATATTGGATAGTAAAAGTACTTTCGGGAACGTAGGAAAATTCTAGGGTTGTAGGGGTATTTTCGTAATTTCCAACTTGCCCCTGTTTCGGGCTGTTACAATTCTTATATGTTGTCCATAGTTCCAGTTGCGTGATTGACAATACAGTAGGATTGGAGTATCTAATCTATACGCATAAATATATGTATAGTTGGGAAGTAATAATTATATTAATTCCTAATTACAAATTAAGAATGGATTTGTTGGACACCCGCTTGTATAAATAGTAAAATAAAAAGTGATTTGAAATTTCATGTCTGTAAGTGAGTTATTGACATATATAGTTCGTTATTTGAAAATTTTGTCCCAATTATTAACAGCTAATTGTTGAATTTATAACGAACTTGAGTTTTCTAGTTTTTTTTTCAGAATAATTCCATTTCATAATTTGCTTTTGATATTGTTCGATTCGCTTGTTTAGTTATTCATAATAGAATTATTAGAATTATGTGATAGCCGTACATGTCGGTAATATTTATTTGGTTCTCGAGTCGAGTCATAAGTTGTAATTATATGTGTGTCATAGGTGTTCCTAGGGAGGAGCCCTGATCGTGTTGATCGTGTCTTTCTTTTGCAAGTTTGGAAGTTTTTTAGGTGAGATTAAAATGTCTTCACCTGGGGCCAAAACATATATTATGTAAATATATATATTCTTAAAACCCAACCCTTATTTATTGAGTTTGATTTTGCCCCGCTGATACTATATGTATTATTAGCTATTTTGTAATATTTTAGTGTTTTATTGAAAAATCTTCCTTATAAAAAAAATGGGTTTTTGGTATATTATATATACGTGTGAGTGAATGAAAAGTTTGAATTTAAACTGTGAAATGGTTGAGAGAAAGAAAGTGTGAAAATGTTTTAAAAAGCGAGCCGTGATCGAATGATAGAACCCTTGGGGACGCCCTCGGGGAATATGGGCCCGGAGTATCTAGTGGGTGAAGCTCGAAGGTGTGCACCAAAGGCAAATCTTGCTACGTACTTCCGTGAAGCTCTATATGGGGCGTAGTCGGAGGTTGACTGCGTTACGTACAGAGTGAGGTTATTGGTTCCAAGGCATATTGCCCCTATATGTGTGATCATGTGGTTGGTTGGGGGGCACCTCGACTAACAATTGGAGGGAGAAGGTTGGTTAATGTTTTATGTTCCTTGTGTTCAGGGTGTGAAAGGTTGGAGAACTAACTCGTACTCTCTGGGTTATTGTGATTGATCGATCATTTTTATTATTGGTTCACAAGTGTTTTCGTTCAAACGTAAAAGATATTCTTTCATACACGTTTTATCTTGTTCTAAAAAGAATAAAAGCGTGAACCAAATTGTGCTTTTGTTACATATATGTATAGCTCTCTCACTTAGTCACTTTGACTAATGTCCCTTGTTTTCTGGTTTTGGCTTCAGGTAGATATGAATAACCGACATGTTGCTCTAAGTTGTCCGGGGCCGTTTAGATAGTTTGTTTCGGAGTTACTGTTTTGGAATTTCTCCTTTGTGGGAAACTCAGTATGTGTAGTCTATATCCCTATACCTAATACAGTTGTCATTTGTAGTCTGGCATTTTGTCACCGGCCTTATCGGCCTTCTAATTGACTTATGTGTTTGAGTACTGTGATTTTTATGTTTCCGTTATGCTTGTTTTGTCTGTTCGTCGCCGTTCGCTGGGAAAGATCTCAAGTGAAGGCCCAAAGCTAACACTTGGGGTATTTCTCAATACGGGATGTGGCTAGGGCGCCATAGGTTTTAAGAAACTTACGAAGATTGAAACTTTCTAGTGATGTTGATACCGCCTATCAACCACCCTTCATGCGGATTGTCCCTCGAAGGGTCCTAAAAAAGATCCGAAAGTACATACTTCTCCAAAGCATATCCACACCAATCCTAGATCACGATCAAGCTATTGAGAATGCTAGTTCTGTGGCTTGTGTTTTAGCTAGGATTTAACTTTTATACTTTTCTTTTAATTTTCTCAAAATCAATTAATTCTTCAAGAACGTTGGTTTAAGGTGTAAGAGAATCCCCTCCCGTGTATTTATACTGAGGGGGGTTCGAACCCTAGAGGCCTCCAAAGTCTAGTGGGTCTTTGATTACTTACTCACTAATTAATTATTATCTTTTAATTGAAAATAAGATCATATCTTGTTCTCCAACATAGTCCAAGAAATCCTTCTCTCTCCTATAATAGGAAGTTCGACTTTTCAACCATATCTAGTATAAAAGTTAAATATCAAGATTCAATAAATAACTTAATTCGTAATTAATTATTTATTGGGTTAATT
This sequence comes from Lantana camara, assembly GCA_037501455.1. Classification (NCBI taxonomy): domain Eukaryota; kingdom Viridiplantae; phylum Streptophyta; class Magnoliopsida; order Lamiales; family Verbenaceae; genus Lantana; species Lantana camara. The sequence continues at coordinate 49,769,748 of CM074858.1, forward strand.
ATTTTTAGATTGGACTTAACACTTAATTCATAATTAATTAAAGGACCAAAATTAATTAATTAATAATTTAATTAATTAATCAAAACAAGAAAAAAATTCATGTGTGGATTAAACCACACGTGTAATGCCATGTGGTAACCACGTGTACATGACACGTGGCAACCATGTACGCAGCGTGACACATGGCAGGCGTCCACGTTTCGTGGCCACAATTTCGATTAACATTTTGATGCTTCATTAATCCAATTAACTTCCTACCAAAACCCTCGTGACCTAGCATTTGTGTGTAACCTTTTATGTTCATTATTCGATTAGCTATGACACTAATTAATTAATTCAATAATTAATTAATCAGTTCACAGATCACACTAGCGTAATCTAGCAATGGGTGTGTGACCGGTAGTCGAATAACGAAATGAATCAAAGAACCTTTTAGTTAATGACAATCAGTGAAATACGATCCTTCTAAACTCCATCTCTCAATCAAGAAATAAGGCATGGGAATAAACTTAGAGTCTTGTTATTCTTGATCTTTAAAGTTAAGTTCTTTCATATCCATTTAGATCTCAATCCAAGAAAATCCCATTTTCTTGATGTCTTGATCTTTCATCTACCTTGGCCAAGGGTTTAATATGTAATGGACTACGAACAACTTAATCATTAAGAGATCATTCTTGTTCATAAAAGGTGTAGGTCCTTTATTGATTCTGTAGCACCCCAAACGGAGGATACCACATCCCCCGCACTAGGACCCAGACCCAATCATGAAATAGAAAGTCCATGCCCGAATCCGAATCATAGCGAACGGGAGACTAACTCACACCCTGGGCTAGGCGGATCTAACTCGACAAACTCAGAGCGCGGACGCAATTCAAAAAAATCAACAACAGATAGTGGAAGAAATTAAAACATGTAGAACAGGTGACGGGTTCAACTAGCATAGATACCTAGTCCCGAATACGAATTCATAATCTAATATAATAATCAGCATAAGTATCATCAATATCTAATGATATCCAAATACTAGCTTACTAACCCCACATGGGTTTAAGTCTAAGTAGAACATAAACATAACCTTCAACTGTGTAACATAAATACGTAACATAAGTAAAGTTTACGACAAATGCATCCTAACCCCAACTAGACTGACAAGTGTGACTCCGAAGACTCACTTCCGCCTAGCTCAAGACAAAAGGAATCCTGCAAACTAAAAGATAAAATGAGGTGTTAGTCAACTGACTGAGTGAGGGGGCTAACGTACACCCACAATATATGTATACAGAGCATAGCACAGAATAAAGGGATGGACTCATGAACCGAGGATAGGTGTTGCATACCAAAACATTTGAAAGAACCCAAATAGATATAGATATAAGATTGGAAAACATTTTTCAGAAAGACTCTATCCCGATTCATAATTCCATAACGTAGCATAATCAACTGCTCGGCAAGTACGAGCTTCCACCTCAACTCCTCATAAAATAGAAATAATGTACCAACCTCAACTCCAGGTGATGGTAGGGTTGCGCGACCCAAACCATCAAGACAGGTGAGGGGAGTGCTAAGCTACTACAACCCTCAGGACTCCGTTTCCCAACTAAACCTCCTGGTGGGTCCCGGTACATCTTAATCGTACAGATGGCTACTACGCAATGGATAAATACCCCGACGGCCCGATACCGTCCTGGGGGACCCATTACCCGGAGCTCCTGGGCCCCATAATAGAACAGAACAGAACAGATACCATATATCATGTCCAACTCGCTACAGAATCATAACACAACTGAATTTTCCAAAATAGCTTACATATGCCTCAAAAACTTGTTTTTATATATTCCCACGCTGTGGAATTTAAGCCACGAAGGCTCCCAACCCACGCAGGACACACGCAAGGTCATAAACATATCATATCCAACACATACGTATTTATAAAAAGGTACACTCGCATACAAGGTTAGAAATCAGCATATAAAGGCCATAGGTCGCATTACTATACAAAATCCTAAACCTCACCTGAGAAGCGACGAGAAACGAGAATTGACAAGATGAATGCCAACTTGATCGGGTTGTCTCCGCCATGGAGATTACTGACCCGAAAGGAAATACAGTGTACTCGTGAGACAAGACTCAATCATGAACCACACAGACGCACGGCGTTGCTCAAAATAATAATAGTATGCTTAAGTGTCCATGTTGTACTTCTAATGTGGTGTCGTGGTCAATTAAGACATGTCAGTGCGTAACAAATCATATTTACAAGTAGCAATTAATTATACAAGGTCAATCATCAAGTGAGCAATTGACAATTAAGTATGTTTACAAAAATTAGGTACAACACATAAATTCGAGTTCAAAGAACGCTAACTCATAACCCGCCATTTGCATAAACTCACAATTTCAGAAATCAATTTCTTTAACAAAATACATGATCAAACAGGTACTTCAATAACAGAACATTCAATAGTGTTACTTCCCATTGGTATTAATGTCATGTTACAAGACAAAAATGTTATTACCATATGCACACATATACATATGCGCTCAATACAATTAAACGAGAAGATTGCAGAATTACATTTAGCCCATTAACTACAAATTGTATTCAGGAGTAAGTAAAATTTGGCAAAACCCAACAATTATTAATTACAAGAGCCCATCTTGAATTAATATGTGTTATCTTACTAGTTCTAAGAATTGAACAATACACGGCAATCATTACTCCCAACAACCAAGCTTCAATAGCATAAGTCAAATTCAAATACACAATCAGGGTAACTGAGTCATTAAATGACAATTATACTAGTTATGTTTTAGTCCAACAAATACCAAATATATATTTATTAATCAGAACATTAGGCTTTAAACGGAATTCAAGAACCAAGACTCCCCTTATCATAATTTCATCATTTATAATTACAGCATAAATTAATTCCACATCTCACGCACTAATCACAATAGCATAGTTCAACCATCAACTAAATCGTATATTAACAATCAGCATATATATGTATAAATGATAATTAATCAGTTTACATGTTTACAAGTATACAGATTATTCAGCTATAAGTTCCAATTAATTAAGGGACAATTCTAACTAGACTAATTCAGTCACACACATATATATATACAATTATATATTTCATAGGTTGTTCAAGAGTTAATATTCTATTAGAGGTAATTAATAGACAGTTACCAAAAATTAAGCTATCCCATTTAAATATGAGATCGAATTTCAGTTCCTAATTGTATAAGCCATATGCGTAACAACACAATGCATAATTTATACAGCTTTGAGGAGGAGTTAAATCATGTAAATTGAACCCAAATTATCAAAACCAATTTCACAATACATACACATACCACTGCCAAACCTCAAGATTCAAATCAATCTGCGTGAATTACAATATGTAAAATAATCCCATAAGTGCAAAATTTTACAATACACCAAAATAAGAGGGTTGGGGCTCACGGTCAAAAGCAGGAAAGAAGGGGGTGCCCTCGGTGGTTAACGGCGACTGTGATGGCAGCGATGAAATCTAGAGGTGGTCGTTGGGTGGTGCTGCGAGTTCCGCCTCCTTTCCAGAGCTAGGCAAGAGAGGGAGAGACGGCCGAGTGGTTGTTGATTTTTGGCCGAGATCCACAACGCAGTTGGTGGAAGGAGGAGGCGGCGGCCTTAGGTTTTGTCCCTTTACCTCTGGAATGAAAGAGAAAAGATTGAGGTGGTGGCGAAGGGCTGAGATGGAGGAGAAGCAGAGAGATGTACCGGTTGCGGTTCAGTGGTGGAGCTATCGGATCTGGGGGCGGAGATGCATGATGGTGGCTATCTGCGCACGACTGCTAAAGAGCTCATTAGGCCCACGGAACTTGGTGGTTATCTGCTTGGTCGTCACCGAAAGGAGAAAAAGAGAGAGCTGATGGTGGTGCTGGAGAAGATGGAGATCTGGCGACGATGCGATGTCGCCAGGGAAGCGCTGCTGTTGGCGAGTGAAAATAGCCGGCGACGGGAGGAGTTCTTGGTCCCTTCAGTTATGGAGATGAGGAAGAACGAGAAAGGGGTTGGTGACGGTGGTAGTCGCCTGGAATGGAGGCCGATGATGGAGACGACACGGCGGCTGTGGCAGGCTGAGTCGCGACTGAAGATCGAGAGGGAGGTGCTGCTGCTCCAAGCCGAAAGGGAAGAAGAACAAATGAAGAATGAGAAGACTGCTATGGTTTCTCGGATATAAAGAGACCATTTCTTCCAAAATTATAATTAACTCCCTCAAGAACTTAGTTGATGCGATTGACTCCTCCCGATTCCAAAAAGATCAATTAAGTCCAATTAAAGATTAGGAAATTATAAAAGTACCCCCAAGATTAGAGTATTGTCCAATTAAGTCCAATTGAATTTCTCATAATTAGAAATAGATCCCCAATTTCTGATAATTACAATTTAGCCCACATAATTTTAATTAAAGGCCAATTAGATACTAAACACATACTTCAATTAAGTTCGCATATTTTCATAAGTATGCAATTGAGTAAATTAAACAATTAAAACATAAATAAGGAAATGCAAAGACAAGCAGAGTTAAATAAATAATCATCTAGATCGCATAAAACGACATCGTATCTTGCACCGAAAATGCGGGGTGTTTCAGATTCTACTAATTCTACATATGCCACTTGTGTAATCCCAACATAGGTCGTGGTTCAGGTGTCTATATAGTGACTCCCTTTGGAGCCTATATCAAAGATTACAGAGTTAGCTCCTATGAGACATTACAGAATCTCAAGTCAAAGGATTAATAATCACGGCATTAACCTGCAAGATATTTTCTAATCTAGATGTTTCTTGAAACTTCCTTTCCCACCTAGGAATGTTCTCACGTGGGACATCTCAGTGATGAAGTTCTTGTAACAATCACCCTTATATATTATGAACGCATCATCGTATGCACTTATCACTCCATGAAACTGAGTGATCCTTTTCAAGGATATAATAACATAAGCAAGTCTCAATGGAGTCAAGGTCGCCACTCCCACTGTCTGTTGGACTCATCCTCTTGGAGAAGTTTCTAATCCTTGCCTATGGAGTTAAGAGATTATTTCATGTGTCGTTCTCATAAGGACAAAGTTCTTAACAGCCTTATCGGATTAGGGGAGTTCAAAACATGTAAAACACAGTCAAACCCAAACTGAAATAAATAAGCACATAAAGAGGTGATAGCCTATGAACCAAATCATTTTGTTTATTATTTAAAGACTGTTTGTTATTTTACAAGGAAATAGTAAAGCAAGAAACTACTTTAAGGGCACTACTCCTAACAATCTCCCACTTGCCTGTCAAAGCCATTCAGGTACTATCCTACCTCCCATCTTCTGAAGATGTATTTCGCAAGCCTGTTGAGTAAGAGCTTTAGTTAGTGGATCTACCATGTTCTCTGTCGACGTGACCCTTTCAATATGCACATCTCCTCTCTTGATTATATCACGGCTTAAGTGATACTTCCTCAAAATATGTTTAGTCCTTTGGTGAGATCATGATTCTATCGCTTGAGCAACTGCCCCGGTAATGTCACAGAACACTGTGATGGTGTAGCACCTGCACAGTGGGTCAACACATCCCCCGCACCTAAGCCCAATTCACATATGAGATGGAAAACCCGTACATGAACCAAGCAGAGGCGAACGGGAGACCGACAAACACACCCGTAAGCTAGGCGGAACATAGACCCTGCCAATTAAAACAACCCACGAACAAAAGCGTATGCGGAACCAAATCATGCAATCAAGTATCCAAGCACAAGCAGCAGGTAACGGGTTCAACTAGCAAAGATACCTAATCCCAAAAATAATATAAATCACATAAGTACAAGTTAAAGCTTCCGAAACTAGCTCAAACACCCAAAATCCCTAACCTGATTCTATTTATCATCTCCCCAACTAAGCCATTTAGACACGGAATACGGGCATGAGAGAGATACTGAATTAAAGCATGTAACTGGAGGAATACAATGGTTACCTTGAATCTTCGATCTGGTGGTCGGATCTTGCAAGCTCGAGCTCGGAGCTCGAATGGCTAAAGGGAGGGGGGAGGCTTTCTTCTTCTTCCTCTCTTGCTTGCTTCCAACGTGAAAATGGAGAGAGAGAGAGCTGATATTTTCAGCCCGTTAAGGCTGAAACGGGTCGATTAAATGGGTAGGGTCAAATGGTATCCGGTCCAAACGAATCGAATTTTAAAACGGTAGGGTTATCAAATGGCTTTAAAAAAAATACGAAGTCAATTTCAGCGAATGCGAATCATCGAAACGGACTAAATTGAGGGGTCGGAATTTGAATTCGAATTCCCGAGCTCAAGGTAGCCACGAAGGCTAAAACACCCTAATTACAATTAGGTCCCTAATTTGCAAATATTGGACGATTGACTCCAAGCTCATTAAATAAATTCTAAAGTGTACATAATTAAAATAAGGGATAAATATTTCGAACATCCTGTATTATCACGGTTTTTGTGTAGCACCCGCGACGATAGGCGCCACATCCCCGCACTACAAGTCTAGTCCACACGTGAAATGGGTAATCCAAGCATGAACCGAACTCATAGTAAACGGGAGACAAAATAAAAATATCCTAGTTAGGCGGAATCTAACCCTGTACCAAATGAATCATAACATCCAACATAGTGCTGAAGTAATAAGCCCATACATGAATTCCAATAATAGCTCTAAACTAAAAAAAAAACATTTCATAACATAATTAAGTTCCAACACACGTCCTAACAACGGATTCAACTAGGCATGCAACCTGTCCCGAATCCATAATCAAGAATCATAAATGGCATACAGGCCAGAATACATGAGGAGATGTAATTAATCACAACAACATATAATGGGACTCGATTGTACACGTGTGACTCGATAAGAGACTTAAAAGATGACCTCCGCCTAGCCCAAACTTGCAAGAACTGAAAAGTGGGGAAGAGGGGTCAGTCTCTAGAAGACTGAGTGAGCAGGAGCGATATACGTATATATAAAAAGATGCACATGCAAGTCATAAATCCCAAGCAAAGTTAGTTCCCAAAAGGGCAAGAGAATAAATAAGCAATGCTCGGACTTTACGACTAATAATATTAAATTCATTAAGTTCATAATTCATACATAAACATAAAAACTCGGCGAGTGAGCGTGCATCATCTCCAACCAAACTCCGACCGTGTACGACAAATATCATTAATACATTAAATACGTGATCATGCAATATATCATAATACACACGGATTATATATCATAACATAAGACATAGTCGTTTGGGTAATCCGTGTCCCGGCCTTCCTGCACGGTGCATAACAATCATAACATAATCATAATCATAAAATAAGTTCCAACCTTCTTTCTCCGGGTGGTGGATGGGTTAGCAAGCCCCGACCACCGGTCCATACATAGGCCAATGGGGGTACATGAATCCCCCAAGGGCACTCAGCTCCCATTCCCCGCTAAACCTCCTAGCGAGGGCCGGTATCACCATAAATATGGTGGGACTAGTACAAGGGATCACCATCGGCCCTTGCCTCCCCAGATAGCCACTTGCACTAAGTCCCTGGGCCCGTGCAATCATAACATACATACATAATCTCGCCAAAACATTTGATTCATAAGAAACATAACATATTTCATAATTCATTTGAAAAGAGTTTACTCGATCGTAATTTACTCGATGACTCTACTTTGAAAATATCATATATATATATATATATATATATATATATATATATATATACATAAGGTTTTGGCCAAAACTTGCCACATAAGGGTTGTAGGGTTTGTTACATAGCTAAAACAAAAACACCCTCACCTGGAATACCACGAGACATAAAGCATGAGTAATACGGGTGCCTAATCAATTCAGAAGTCTCCGCCCTGGAAACGAACTGTATAAGAGAAGGAACAATGTGTACTCGTGATAATTAACCCCAACATGAAACCACATAGAGGCACGGCATGTTATGCGCATGATATGAGATGTATAAGAAGCATGAATCATGTGATGAGGTCATATAGCCAAGTGATTTATTCCAAATATTCAATACATAGTGGTTTCATATTCATGTGTTTCATATCTTTCATATTTTGTATCAAATCGAGCCATAAGCTTCATACATTAATCATAACTCATACTATAACATATTTACAATGCATGCGAGTTATAAATGAAGCGGGAAGTTATCATATGAGGCCAATAAATGGAGGAACAAATCATGCATGCAAGCTAGAGAGCATTTGAAGGCATATTGGATCAAAATTTACAAAATGTATTAACAAAATTACATTATGATTTCATAATATACAAGTTAACACATAACATAACATATTAACAAAATGTACAAGTCATGGAAGAAGCTAAACACAACATACAAAACAATTAAATGGAGCAAAACATTCATGCATTCATAAGAGTAGCACAGAACGTTCATGTTATCATTTCAGGTATATTCATTGAATTCATAGCATAAAATTCATAAAAATGTCAATATATATCACATATAATCAATTAAGCAAGCATAAAATACATTCAAACCACATATGGAGTCCGAGGAAGTGGAGGGAAAGCAAGAAAACGGATTGGGCAAGCTTTTAGTAAGAGCTAACAGTTTTTGGTAATGCACAAGCTGTAAAGAATTGAACATATCTTGAGTTCTAGAATTTGGAATTGAGTTTTGTTTATTGCCAAAGAAACTAGACACACAGGGATATTAAATGATATATGGCCCGAATCGTGGTTCAAAACGATGTGGAAATGACGAAGGTCCGAAGTTGGGTGATTGCAGATTGTCGGAAAAGTAGCGACACCAAAAAGTATTGATAATATCTCACAAATGGTAATAGATATTGAAGTGATTCCAATTGGAGGTTGTTCTAAACTTCAAAAGGTTTCCAAAGGTTCAAAATCAGGTCATTCTGAGTTTGGATGAGGGAGAACCCGGCTGGGGAAAAACAAGGCTGAAATTTACCCGGCCGGGGAGAGCAGGTGCAGAAACCCTTCTCCACTAAACTACCCGCCTGGGTAGTTTTGTGTGTAAAATCTACTCGCCCGGGTAGACCTCCTGGCCGAGAAACATGTAGCAGAACAGGGTTTGTTCGAAGGGGAGAAAGGAAGGGGCAAAAACCACGTCAAAGCTCAACCAAATGCAATCAAATTTGAGGTATAAACTCACACATACATACTCTATCATAATAGCCTAGCAAAATGGCATGAAATGTACAAGAAACCAATCCACCATTTTTATATCTAAATTTACACATATATATACACATATAGATACACCAATTTTGCTCCAAGGATTCAAACAACCAAGCATAAAATTCATGGATTCAAGTATTAGAGTATCAAAGACATACAAATTCATGCTTCAAACTCAAAGAATCTCAAACCCTATCTTAATTGACATATATAAAAATCCACAGAATACCTTGGAGGAAATGGAAGGAGAAGAAGAAGATGACGAGAGCTTGAGTTCTTGTCTTGAATGGAGAAGAATAGAGCTTGAATCCCTTGCCTCTTTGCTTGCCTTGCTTGGATCGAAGTGGAGAGGAAGAGAGAGTGGAGAGTTCTTCTCTTTTGTGTTGGGAAGGAAAAATGAGGAACAAGAGGGGGTGTGTGTGTATATATCGTGTGATAAGGGGAGAAGAAAAGAGAAAATTGCACTTTGGTCCTTAAACAATTTAAATGTCTCAACTAGGGCCTAAGGTTTGATAGGTGGCCAATTGGGGTCCAATCTCGATGTTCGGTTGAGTCCAAGGATTTCATATAGGTTCAAATAAGTGCACAAGTGAAATAAAACATTTAATTAAAAAGTAAACACGTTAGAAACGAATTTAAATAGAACAGTCAATTAAATCATATAAGTCACACACGTCACATAAAAGCAATTAGTTCACGAAATTATTAATTAAACACTCACATAGCAATTAAAACATAAATAAAATCACCTAACATTCGGTCTAATCCCACTCGTGACGTCATACCTGACTGGTCGAGAAATCGGGGCATTACAACCTCTCCCCCTTAAGAGGACCTGGTCCCCAGGTCCACTGTCTTAAATTCTGAACTCTGAGTAAACTTCCCCGTGTTCATCCCACGTGGGTTAGCAACTCCCCGTCAGGAATTAGTTCGAAAAAGGTCTTCAAGAAGCAAGGAGTCTTCAATTACTGCTAAGTCATGACCCTTAACTCACCAAAGCCTAAACACTCGAAAGTCTAAGCAGGTAGTAAGCAACGATGAAAGAACCCCGTCTTTCAAGCAAAAAGGAGAAAACCCCGTCTCTCACACAACAACGAGAGAACCCCATCTCTCAAACAACAACGAGAGAACCCTGTCTCTCAAACAACAACGAGAGGACCCCGTCTCTCAAACAACAACGACAGAACCCCGTCTCTCAAACAACAACAAGAGAGAACAAATAAATAAACAAACACGCAGTTACCACACAAGGAACATGTAAGAAATATCAATTAAATCAAGTATCGAACGCACAAGAGCAGGTAATACTACAAGCTATCAAAACACGCATAGTATCATGAAGTTATTCAATCAGAAGTTACATGTATGCATATGCCATGAATGTTTAATGTACCGTTCACCGTAGTCCTAAGATTGGAAGTTGGTAGTTGGTGATGCGGTTGGATGATCCAATCTTCTAGGTGGATCTCTTTCTTACTCATCTCTCATTCATTAGTGTGTGCTTGAATAGAAGGGTAGACGGACCCTTGGTTAACCCCAATTCTCGATTTCCATTCTGATCCTCTTCCACGGTTATTTTCTTTAATTTGGTAAAGCTCTTGAAATTCAAATATACCTTCATAATAACGGTAACCGTCTTTCTCCCAATTCCTTCCAAATCGAGTTGAGACTATCGGTTCCCAAATTTTAACTCGATCTTTCCGTGGAACCTTCATCGTCTTCAAGCCTTTAAGCGTGCCTTCAGTTCCAATCCATTCAATTCTTTAACAAAAACTAAAACCTCTTTGATGATTCTTGAAGTTTAATCCATGTGCCTTAATAAATACCCTTGTTCGATTCATCTCGCCTTAAAGCTTTTCAAGTCATCATGGAAAGATGACTGAGGGCTTATTAAGGATTTTATTTTATTGTGTCGTTTGAACCCTTCCAATACTTAGTTGAAATTACCTTGATTGTCATCATCCCGGAATACAATACTTTGATCCAGTATTCTTTCTCCAAAACAATCCTAAAAGTTCCACGGAAACTTCTTTATAATTCCATCATCTTCAGGATTCGAATTCCATTCGAATAAATATCGATCGAGCCAATCCCTTCATTAACCCGTAACGATCTTCAATTTGAGTTTGGTAGCTTAACGCCCACTTTGAAGGTTTACTAATAAAACCGTTTCATTCCTTTTTCTATCACTGTCATTAGGACTTTCATGCCTACCGAGACTTGCATTTCTATCGTTTTTACTAAAGGCATCTTCTTCGAGCACAACCTTGAATCTAGGTGTGTTTCTCGGTCATGCTCTCCCCCTTAACGATTTTTGCTCTTATATGCGAATACTATTCATCCTTTTTTAATAAAAATTCTTGATCAGAAAAACGATCCTATGCCTTTACTTCCCAATTTCTCTATTAACCCTTTGAAACCTGGAACCTCAAATTTCTTTTCTTATCCATTTTGTAGAACCCCGAGATCAGCTTCAACACCTTTCCCTAAAACTTTACTTTTATCTCTGCCCGAACCCTATTTTAAGAATACTCTTCTTTAATTCGATTCGATAGGACTTTGATTAAATCAGTAGTTGAAGTATCAAACAAGGATGGATTCCTAACAAGTAAACATTAAAATGATGCGTGTTGGGTTAAGATGTTAAATGCATGTAGCGCATATTTTCAACAAAGAAGATGAAACATCAAATCATCGATTATAGCAACAAAACACATAATTCAACAAAGAATTATGCAACAACAAGTTAACAATGATAATATTAAAACGCATATAGTAAGAATTTAAGGAATTAATTACAATTTATGATGCATGTGCTATGAATGCATTGAACCTGTCACCATGGTAGTAGTTTTAGCCCGACAACTTGTTCTTCATTCCTCCAATTACAACTTACCTCGAATTGTTGTTCATTTCTCGTGTTACCACAGTTTTCAAATCTTTGAAGTCTTCTTGTATACGCTTATATTTCCATGGTCCAAGATTGTAATTTCTTGAACCCAAATTCTTCTACGCCCATGGGATCGATGTTTTGACTCCCTGCAAAGATTGATCCACAAATGTTGTTCCAAATCCTACTCCTAGTTGTCACTTTGTTCGTAGTTCCCTTAACGATTCTTCATGAGTTCAACGACTGGATGAACTCCTCCTCCAATTGTTTACACTTGAGCACATAAATTCCCTCTAACAGATCTTTGCCTTTCTTTATCATTTCCATTTGTTGATCCATATCTCCCAATTCAACCTTCCATAGGTTTGCATTCATCGTGTTGGATCTATTTTCTTTAAATCTTTTCAAATCCAGCTTCTTCCCGAACTCGGTTTCTGAAACCTGATTTATTCGGAAGTTCTGCTTTGCCAATTTGCCTCGCTCGCCATTCACATATCTTAGTATATGCCGAACCTTCTACCTAAACTTGAAATCAATTAGCTTGGTTCACTTGGAAACTCATCCTAGATCGCCTTTGTTGCTTATCTCTCGACAATTAATTTTACTTCGAGTCCTCTAGATTATCATCACCTCTTCATTGATCCGAACCTCAAACTAAAGCACCTTCAAGGTTTGCCTCTACTTCTTTCGTGAATCAGGTGGTCCCAATTGGCCATTGCATAAGTGTATTTACTGATCAATTTATCGTAGGTATTGATTAAAGTAGTAACAATCTTAGTCGTAGAACCAAAAGCCCATGAAGTCTCCATCGCCATCCAACAGTATATTGTGCCTTGAAGAATAATGCTCCATCCATCTCTCTTGGCTTCCCCATAAATCTCTAAATCACTTCATTGCCTTAATGAGTATGCCGTCTTACCCGTGCCAAGTTTTCTCCTAAAATTTAGCTCCTATCTCAAGCCCAAACTTTCAACCTACAGTCTTGTTATAAGGATCACTAATTGCCCGAGATCGTCTAAGTGCCCGAAGTTTTCTTCAATCACCCACACTTGAAAGACAACCCATAGCAAGTTGTTGTAGTTGTGAGAATTGGTCGTGGTTCGATGTTGTAAGAATATCTTACAATCACAACTCATCTCCAATATAAATGTATGTTGGTTAGTGAGTGCATATGACACATAATTAACATCAAAAGCACATATTTAATGCGAAATGCAACACATGGGTTAACAAAATTTAGGTTAAGCACATTTAATAATATAATTCCATGTCAAATTTCAATAACAAATCCCATGATCAATGCGGTGCACAGGTTGACATGTTGTTCCTAAGCCCTTTGACCTATACATGACAAGACACGACTCCAGTGCACCGGTTCTGAACCTGGTAGCTCTGATACCACTTAAGGATGTAGCACCCGCGACGATAAGCCCCACATCCCCCGCACTACAACTCTAGTCCACACGTGAAATGGGTAATCCAAGCATGAACCGGACTCATAGCGAACGAGAGATAAAATAAAAATATGCTAGCTAGGCGGAATCTAACCCTGTACCAAATGAATCATAACGTCCAACATAGTGCTGAACTAATAAGCCCATGCATGAATTCCAATAATAGCTCTAAACTAAAAAAAAAAACATTTCATAACATAATTAAGTTCCAACACCCGCCCTAACAACGGGTTCAACTAGGCATGCAACCTATCCCGAATCCATAATCAAGAATCATAAATGGCACACAGGCCCGAATATATAAGGAGATGTAATTAATCATAACAATATATAATGGGAGTCGAGTGTACACGTGTGACTCGACAAGAGACTTAAACCATGACCTCCGCCTAGCCCAAACCTGCAAGAACTGAAAAGTGGGGAAGAGGGGTCAGTCTCTAGAAGACTGAGTGAGCATGAGCGATATACGTATATATAAAAACATCCACATGCAAGTCATAAATCCCGAGCAAAGTTTTATTTAAAGTTAGTTCTCAAAAGGCCAAGAGACTAAATAAGCAATGCTCGGACTTTATGACTAATCATATTAAATTGAGTAAGTTCATAATTCATACATAAACATAAAGGCTCGGCGAGAGAGCATGCATCATCTCCAACCAAACTCCGACCGTGTACGACAAATATCATTAATACATTAAATACGTGATCATGCAATATATCATAATACACACAGATTATATATCATAACATAAGACATAGTCGTTTGGGTAATCCGTGTCCCGGCCTTCCCCGCACGGTGCATAACAATCATAACATAATCATAATCATAAAATAAGTTCCAACCTTCTTCCTCCGGGTGGTGGACGGGTTAGCAAGACCCGACCACCAGTCCATACATAGGCCAATGGGGGTACATGAATCCCCCAAGGGCACTCATCTCCCATTCCCCGCTAAACCTCCTAGCGAGGGCCGGTATCACCGTAAATGTGGTGGGACTAGTACAAGGGATCACCGTCGGTCCTTGCCTCCCTGGATAGCCACTTGCACTGAGTCCCTGGGCACGTGCAATCATAACATACATACATAATCACGCCAAAACATTTGATTCATAAGAAACATAACATATTTCATAATTTATTTGAAAAGGGTTTACTCGATCGTATCATATTTAATATTTCATATTTCATATTTCATAATTCATTTGAAAAGGGTTTACTCTACTTTGAAAATATCACATATATATATATATATATATATATATATATAAGGTTTTGGCCAAAACTTGCCACATAAGGGTTGTAGGGTTTGTAGAGTAGCACATAACGTTCATGTTATCATTTCACGTATATGCATTGAATTCATAGCATGAAATTCATAAAAATATCAAGATATATCACATATAATCAATTAAGCAAGCATAAAATACATTCAAACCACATATGGAGTCCGAGGAAGTGGAGGGAAAGCAAGAAAACGGATTGGGCAAGCTTTTAGTAAGAGCGGACAGTTTTTGGTAACACACAAGTTGTAAAGAATTGAACATATCTTGAGTTATGGAATTTGGAATTGAGTTTTGTTTGTTGGGAAAGAAACTAGACACACAGGCCTTTCAAATGATATATGGCCCGAATTGTGGTTCAAAACGATGTGGAAATGAGAAGGTCCGAAGTTGGGTAATTGTAGATTTTCGGAAAAGTAGTGACACCAAAAAGAATTGATAATATCTCACAAATGGGATTAGATATTAAAGTGATTCTAATTGGAGGTTGTTCTACACTTCAAAAGGGTTCCGACGGTTGAAAAATCAGGTCATTTTGAGTTCGGATGAGGGAGAACCCGGCCGGGGAAAAACAAGGCTGAAATTTACCCGGCTGGGGAGAGCAGGTGCAGAAACCCTTCTGCACTAAACTACCCGCCCGGGTAGTTTTGTGTAACGCCCTGACTTTTCGGACGTAAAGGTACGACGTATGGGTTTACCAATTTGCGCGAATTAATTGTTTTTAGTTTTATATTTAATTTTATTATAAATTGTTATTATTTTATTTTATTATATGTTATTTTAATTTATTATTATTTTAAAAATATTTCGTATTTAAGTATATATATATATATGTTTATTTATTTTATTATTAATTTAATGATTATGCTAATTAAATGTTATGTTAATTAACCATGCTTTAATTAATTAATTACGTTGACTTTAATTTATTTTATTTAATATTAGAATTAATTCTTTGATTTAAAATTTATGCCTGGAATTTATGAAATGTACATGAATTTCATGAAATGAGCTTGGTTGTTTATTTTGTGCTTCGTTCTTATATGAAATGATATCGAAATGCCGTGAAATTGTAGTATGTTGTAAATATATGTGTTATGAACATGCCTATATGCTCGGTTTATGTCTTCGAATTTATTTGGTATGTTAACGAATTTAATTTGAATCGTGGAACCAAATCGGGGGCTAACGAGCACTTAGCGTACCCTTGGTTCCGAATTTAATATATTGAGCTCGGGAACTCGGATTCGAGTTCCGTCAACTCCGCTGAACTCGTAAAGAAAATTTGAGTTTAGTAAACTTAGCCTTATATTTTTTCAAAGTCATTTGAACCTCCGAAATCTAACCGAAAATCAAAACGGCGACCAAACTGACCTTGTTGTACAAAAATAGCCATATCTTATCCAAACTTTAACCAAATTAACCATGGTTTGATTCTATTGAACCCTAACTAAACCCCCTAACCGGATATGTCAAGCCCTAACCAAACTAATCCTCACACTATCCCCAAATCTCAGCCAAAGTTACTACTTTTCAGTTCAGTCCCGTAACCCTTCATTCCTTAGAGATTTTGGAGCTCAAATCTCATCCAAACTTCATCCAATCAACAAGGTAAGCTTAAGGTTGTAATAGATGTTCATTTCTGTTCATTTGCATCCTTTCATTCCCAAATTTGATCATGGTTTCAAGGATTTTTGGGCAAAATTCGAAAATAAGTGGTTTTGAGCCAAATTGTTGATCTTATTCAATTTTTAATGGTTTTGATTGATTCCAAGCTTGAGAATGATTATTTTGACATCCTCATATCATTTATGATCATTGATTTCATGGTGGTTGAAGTATTAATGAGATATCATTTATGGTACTTTGAGAAATTTCCATGAAAGGTCACGTATGCTTTCTTCTCTTGGTTAAACTCTTTTGGAACTGAATTATATGTTGAACTGGTGTTGCTTGGCTGTGTATTTGATGGCCTAAATGACCTGAACTGAGTAGGATTATTTGAGAGCAGACATACCCTGTTTTTTGCGTTTGGTTGCCCTGTTTTTCGAACTGATTTTGTTGCTGTCAAACTGTCGTGAACCTTCTTGTTTTTGCTGTCAATTTTCTTGTCTTTGTGGGATTAGTTTTAGATGAGTTCTTGCATCTTTTCATGCTTAGTTTTGCTGCCTTTCTTGCCTGCATTTCATGCGTGAATGGCTGCCCTTTTTCTGCGTTTTTTTTGTAAAAAAACAGGGACTGCTGAATGTCCGAGACACGGGAGGTGTCGTTCTTGCCTTTCCAGCGCGGAACGGGGGTGCGGGTTGGCCTGAGATTGCTGTACCGAGACACGGGGGTGTCTCGGTTTGGGCTTGGGTGGTGACACGGGGGTGTCACCCTGTTTTTCCTGAACTGTTGCCTGCGTTTTTCTTTCTCTGTTACATGCACATATATGCTACTGTATATATATATTTGTGTGTTGTGTGTGTGCGTTGCATGCATGGGTGTGGTGTTGTGTGTGCATGGATTTGTAGAGTTATTTGCATGCATGCATACTAACTATATATTATACATATTTGTGTGTGTACGTGTATGCATAGCTGTGTATTTGTGTGTGCATGGTGTTATATTAATTGCATGCATGTATATATATATTATATATATATATTTGTCTAAGCATGCATGAGTATATATATATGTATTGATTATGTTAAATATAAGTTATGCATGCATGTGGAGTACGTGTATATATATATATATATATATATATTATATATATACATATGTTTATTATATAATTATTATATGTTTATTATATATATATATATTTATTATATATTTTAAATATTATTTGATTTAATTCAAATTTTGAAATTAATTGATTTCTATTTCACGTATTTAAATTACAGATTATTGTTTGAATGTTTCTTTTATCCTATTCTAATTGTCAACATGAATATTACTTGCTATGATTATTAAATGGAATTTTAGATTAATTGATATGCATTATGAATTTATGAATTTATGAATTTATGAAATTGAATGAAATGAATGAACGAATGGTTTGATTATATGTTTTAAATTCCTTAATAGTGCACATGAACATTTTCATGATATAATATGATCATATATGCATTCATGCCATATTCACTTCATTGCCGAGCGTCATATGTGGTCATTGAGTCTCATACCTTTTCTTTTGCACAGATTCGGGTTTGGTTGGAGACGAGGGCGAGCATTGAGACGCTTGTGCCTTTCTTTTGCTTTTAAAAGGTGGGTTTTTCTTCTACTAGTTAAGACGACCCGATATATCCCTTATGTGCAAGGTTTTAAGCCAAAATAGTATATTTATGTATATCGAGTCAATTTGGGTAAATGATTTCAAACGTATGACCCTTTTATTTATGAAACCCTACCTTATGTTTTGGCGAGACATGATTATGATTGCACGGGCCCCAGGACTTAGTATATGTGGCTGACCGAGGAAGCAAGGGCTGACGGGGATCCCATATACTAGTCCCAACCAACTACGGCGAAACGGACCTCGTCAAGGAGTTTTTGATGAGGAAACGCTAACCGGGCTTTGAGGACTCATGAACCTCATAGCCATATTGATATGATTAGGTGGTCGGGCCTTGCAAACCCGTCCACCACCCGGAGGAAGAAGGTGTATATGAATGATGATTGGTTTAAGGGTTAGTCCCGCCTAGCATAGCGTGTGTGTTGTGTCCCCGTTCGCCGTGGATTTCGCACGTGTATGGACTTCCATTTCATATACGGGTCGGGTCTCGGTGCGGGGGATGTGGTACCTCACGCTCGGGTGCTACATCCTTATGTGGTATCAGAGCTTAGGGTTGCAAAACCCGGGCTCTAGTGTCGTGTTGAGTCAGTTAGGTCGCTCGGCTTTAGGAACAACTTGTCAACGTGCTGCATATGCATTGTTTACGTGCTTGTGTGCTTTAAATTTTGAATTTGGATCGAATTAATTGTACTTGCATGCATGGACTAAAAATAACATGCATTTCAGTGTTTCTTGAATAGGATGCCTCCACGTATACACCGTGAGAGATCTC
Source organism: Lantana camara (assembly GCA_037501455.1). Taxonomy (NCBI): domain Eukaryota; kingdom Viridiplantae; phylum Streptophyta; class Magnoliopsida; order Lamiales; family Verbenaceae; genus Lantana; species Lantana camara. The sequence continues at coordinate 49,788,642 of CM074858.1, forward strand.
CAGGACACCGCCGTCATCATGACCGATCCCCTACGCCTCCACCCCAACCACAAGCACCACCAATGGACATGGGGAATTTTATGGAAGCGGTTTTTAACTATGTCGAGCATAGGAGGGCTCAAGCTTCCCCACCACAACCAGCAGAACAACAAGCCCCTCCACCAAACCATAATAATAGAGATTCTCATGGGGTGTTTCTAAGCTACAATCCCCGTCGGTTTTCCGGTTCTATTGATGATGTGGTCTCGGAGGGTTGGTTGATTTGATTAGAGAGGATACTTGGAGTCCGACAGTTCACTACGCAAGAGAAGGCTCAATTTGCTATATTCCAACTTGATGGAGATGCGTATGAATGGTGGGAAAGAACAAGAGAGAAACTCGAGGTAGATGGAGAAGAGGTTACTGGGGAGGGTTTTTAAGAGAGAATTTCGGGAATGCTTTGTACCGGAAGTGGTAAGAGAGAGGAAGGAGTAGGAGTTCATGGATCTAAAGCAGGGTGCTCGTACAGTGACTCAATATCTTGCTGTCTTTAATAGACTTGGGAAATATTGTAACGCCCCGCTCATCCGATAAATAAGGTACGTCACTTTCCAACCTTTTTATATGTTTAATTATGTGATTGGTGCGTTGTGTGGCCCTCTTTTGGACTCTTTTAGAGTTAGGGCCCTTTTTGTAATTTTCTTCTTTTAGGGGGGTTTTCCGGTCAATTCTCGTTTGGTAGAGATTTTGACTACTTTGACCCCTCCTTCGCGTCTGGGGCATCGAGACGAGTCCGTAGACTCTAAGTTTGCCCAATTCTGACTTCGTTAGCCCGTTCTTCCGATCGTTTTTGTGTACGAGGATCCGAGATATATACTCGGGTTTCCTCGTTTTGCATGCCAAAATCAGTTCAGCAGCCTTCATCGTCTTCCTCCAGCGACAGGCACTATTCACATGCAGTGAAGGTGTGAAAACACACACTAGCTCGTTCTCCCTCGTTTCTCGACGGAATTCGACGAATCAATAGTGGAAATTTATCAGCTCGACGAGCCCGTCACAAACGTACCAGTTTCGTGGCCTGAAAGTGACCAGCGGCGGCGCAGCGGTGGTCCGACGGTGGCGGGTTGCGCCACCTCCACGCCGACGGCGTTCCGGCGACTCTCGCCGGCCAACAACCACCCTACCCCACGTTTTCGACCCTTCCCGTTCCATTTTCGGCCTCCTTTTCAAGCGAATCGCGGCGGAGATGGCCGAATCGGCGGTGGCGCAGCAGCTGAACTTCGGCGGCGGATTGGGCCCTCTTCCCGACCGGTTTTGGTGGTGGAGCCTTCACGAAAGTTGCTTGGATTAACGAGACTTAGCGGATGGCATCGACGGCGTTCAGAGAACCGGCCGACGGCGGCGGACCGGTGGCGGACTGGGCCTGGACCGGCGGTCCGATTTTCAGGCGGTTTTTCCAGGGGTTTGACTTGGGGCTTTTGTAGGGCTCGTTACAAGCTTTCCAACGGTATGCTCGGATTTCATTTTGGTTTTACGGTTTACGTTTAATTTTAGTTTTCGTACTAGGATTTAAGTTCGGTTTTTCGTCAACGAAGTCCGGCGTGTTTGGCATTTTGTGAAATTGATTGAGGGCTTTTGTTGAGCAGGCCGAGACGCACGTTTCTGTCGTTCCGGGGATTTTTCCGACCACCGGAGGCGGTGTTCCGGTGGCGGCCGGTGACTGTTCGGCCGGCTACAGTAGCGGTATTCCGGTGACTTTCGGACAGAAAGTCCCTTTCGTTGTGGTGAGTCCAACGCCCATTTCCGTTCATCAATCGGATGCCCGGTTGAATTGTTGTGATTTATTTTGTGTATTTCTATTTATTTGAAATTAATTGTTTAATTGCAATGAATTGTCAATTGCTTGATTTGTCGATCAATATGAATTCCAATGTGTACGAAAGCATGTATTAAATGATCTGTGATATATATTGATGCTTTGATTTACAATTTGAACTCCGATATGCCGTATTTGAGCTATTTGTCTAACTTGAAGGGGTGTAACCTTGTAATTGAATCCGTTTAGTGATATATGAATTGAGTATGCCAAGTGTGAATTATAAAAAATTGATATAGTTGCAATTGATATGCGACTTTGTGAGATTTAAGTGATTTGAATGACTCTATTTTGTCTATTTTATAATTGTAAACTTGATATACTTGAGTTATAAATATTATATGAAGTTCATGACTTGATTGCAAGGAATTATGAAAGATATGAAATGATTGGGCTTGAAACCCTCATGTATGGAATGTACTTGAACGAATTACTTGATTATGTAACTCCATAACATCATTTTACTTCTTATACATCTCATATCATGTGTTTAGCATTGCCGTGCGTCTATGTGGTTTCAAATTGAGTCAATTCTCACCAGTACACATTGTTCCTTCTCTTGTACAATTTGTTTCCAGGGCGGAGACTTCCAAATTGAATAGGCACCCGTATTGCTCTTGTTTCTTGTCTCGTGGTATTCCAGGTGAGGGTGTTTTCGTTCTAGTTACATATCAAACCCTATAACCCTTATGTGAAAAGCTTTGGCCAAAACCTTATGATTATATATGTTACTTTTAAAAGTGGAGTCATCGAGTAAATACTGATTGATCGAGTAAATATTGATTGATCGAATAAATATTGATCGAGTAAACCCCTTTTCAAATGGATTATGAAATATGGTATGATTCTTATGAATCAAATGTTTTGGCGAGAAAGAATGATTGATTGATTGCACATAATGGGGCCCAGGGGCTTGGTGTGAGTGGGGACCCGAGGAGGCAAGGGCTGACGGTAAACCCTCACACTAGTCCCACTATTGAACGGCGGTACCGGACCTCGTCAGGAGATTGGCGGGGAAAGGGAGCTGAGTGCCATCTGGGGAGTCATGTAACCCCTTTTGGTCAATGATTGGGTGGTAGGGCCTTGCAAACCCACCACCAACCCGGAGGAAGAAGGTTGAAACTTATTTATGATTGAAAATGATTGATTGATTGATTGATTATTGATTGATAGGCACTGTACGGGAAGGCCGAGAATCGGATTGCCCAAACAAATATATTTAGGACATGATCTGTGATCTGAGTGTATTATGATATATTGCATGATCACCTATTTAATGTATTAATGATATTTGTCGTACACGGTCGGAGTTTGGTTGGAGATTGTGCACGCTCACTCGCCGAGCCTTATTGATTGAGTATGATTTATGAACTTAATGAATTTAATATGAATAGTCGTAAAGTCTGAGCATTGCTTACTTAATTTCTAGCCCTTCGAGGGAACTAACTTTAAATAAAACCTTGCTCGGGATTTATGTCTTGCATGCGCATGTTTCTATATTATATGTATCGCTCCTGCTCACTCAGTCTTCTAGAGACTGACCCCTCTTTCCCCCTTTTTCCAGTTTCTTTTGCAGGCGTTGGTTACTAGGCGGAGTTAGAGTGTCGAGTCATTGTTCTAGTTTCACTCATTTACACTCACTGCATATTATATTGTCTTTAAATACTGTATTGATTAATTATTAATTTATTATTGTTGGCCGGTGTGCCCTTATTGAATTGATATTGATTCGGGACAGGTTAGGACAGGTTCTGGAGCCAGTTGAACCCGTTGTTATGTTGTTTTACTGTATTGATTCGGAACAGGTTAGGACAGGTGTACTGATTAGTGGAACCCGTATTTATGTTCGTATTGGATTTCATTTGTTTCATGGATATTACATAAATGATTTCCTTGCTTCCGCATTTTGGTTTTTGGTTGATGGTTCCAGGGTTAGCTTCCTCCTAGTCAGGACTGTACTTTTGATTGTCACCCGTTCACTGTGAGTCCGATTCATGTGTGGACTGCCTATTTCATATGTGGATTAGACTCATAGTGCGGGGGATGTGGTGCTTTAGTTGCTACGTGATTATCTAATTTAATGATTTCCTGAACTAATTGCTTTTATTCGACTTTTATGACTTAATTGATTTTGTTACTTAACCTCGTTTTAAAATGTATACTTATTAATTGAAAGTTTTATTTCGGTTAAGTACGTATTTGATCTTATGTGATACTGCATTGGCACCCTAACCCGACATGCATTTTAGTGTTTATTTGATAGGTATCCCCCACATCTTATTTATCAAGTGATACTCGGACTGATTCTTGCAGGGATCAAGAAAAGAAGAAATTCTGAGGTTTGGGAAAATAGAATCGAAAGTGGGAACGAAAGAAGCAGGTTGTCATTCCTACTAATTGCTTCAAAGGAAATGTGAGGACTATCACTAGACAAGTGGCGTGATTAGAATCGCTTATACCGAGGAAGATAAGTTGAAGAAATTGAGGTGTTTTGATCCGAGAAGTGGTAGAAAAAGTCTGTAACACCCCGCATTTTCGGAGCAAGATACGATGTCGTTTTCGTACAATTAGAACGTTATTTATTTAACTTTGCATGTACTTGAATTGATTTATGTCATGCTTTAATTGTTTAATTGGCTCAATTTCAATCGTATAAAAATATGTGGACTTAATTGGAATATGTGTTTAATACCTATTTGCTCTTTAATTTGAATTGCTTGGGCTAAATTGTAATTATTAAACTTTGGGGGTCAATTTCTAACTATGGGAAATTCAATTTGGGCTTGATTGGCCTTTATCTTTCAATTCTGGGGGTGCTTTTATAATTATCGAAACTTTAATTGGGCTTGATTTAAATCATACTTAATCTGTGGACTTCATTGTATAACTTTAACCTTTAAGGGACTTGATTGCAATTTTGGAAGAAAACCCTCTTTATCTGCTGAAAACCCTAGCTGTTACTATTTCATTTCTCATTCCCTCCTCTCCTCCCCTCTCTTTCGAGAAGCAGCAACACAGCAGCTGCTACGTCAATCCCCACCACCGCCGCAACACCTTCTTCTCCGGCGAGCTCCGCCACCGACCACCACTCCATCAGCCATGCCTTCCGACAACTTTCTTCCTCGCTTCTTCTCGGTCCCCTCTCACTGATACGCCGCCAACGCTAGCCGTCACCGCCTGCAAACGTCTTCTTCTCCGGCAAACGACCACCGCCACCGTCGTAGCTCAGATCCGGCAACCCCACTCCACCTTTGACCACTCCCACTTCGATCTGGGAGAGGCAGTCATCAGAGCTTCCTCACTCAGCAACCCCGCCGCTGCCACCGTCGCTGCTTCGGCCAGCGCCACCATAGCTCTGTTCTCTCCTCCCTCGTTCAGATCTGATTAGGGGCGAGGGTCATCTCCGTCAAGGCTGCAGCTCAAAGCAACAACGGCACCACCCTCCTCCGAAAACCACCACCATCCTTCCGCCGCGCCAGCTTCGGAAGGCCCGCTATAGAAATAGAGAAGCAGCCACCTCCCGCTGCCACAGCACCACCTTTAGCCGTCTCTACCTCTCTTGCCCAGATCTGGAAGGGCGGTTGAATCTCTCTCCCATTCTAGATCTGAGAAGGGAAGCCGCCTCCACTAGCCCTTACAGCCCCAGTTTCCGGCAAAAAAATTCAAGAGGAGAAACCCCAGGTCTTCTTCAGCGGGCTCATTTCATACCGCCGTCATCTCCGACGAGACGACCACCGTTGAAGCTCCTGGAATCGCCTTCGGACGAACCTCTCTCTCTCTCTCTCCCATTCCAGAAGAAAGGAAGCAGCTGCCTACCACCACTCCTTCCGCCGGAAAAGCCATGGTCATCCACCCTCTCTTCCGACCATCATGCGACAGTAACGGAGCAGCATCAACGTAGGCCATTTCTCCCCTTAAGATTTGGATAAGCCAAGGAGATATGGTCGGATATTATCATCGCCACCTTCCCCAGTTTATACTGTCGACGATCGCCACTGATCTCCTCTCTTTCAATTCTGAATTGTAGGCTCCCTTCCTTCCATCTTTCTTTTAATTGTAATTTCGTTATAATATAAAATATGCATGGGATGAAGATTATATTTATTCTTTTCCAGAACTGTGAACTGAGTTTTCGGATTTATATATGTATAGTTGTTGTGTGAGAGAATTTATGCAGTAAAATGTCGGTCATGTTGTTGTGGATTGAATGGGCTTCGTTAATTCGACTCTTGAGTTTTGTAAATTCTGAATTGACTCTCTGATGTTCAATCTTGTGAATTTCTGTTGTTAATGGAACACGTATATGGTTACATTTGTGTAAGTGATTGGTAATGTGAGGATCAATTGGTTTCAGGAGTGAATTGATGATGGAATAACACTCGAGCGTATATGTGTATGGTTGTGGTTAATCGAGAGTTGTAACAAGTATGTTAATCGATGATTGTTGGTGTTATTGTAGCTGGGGGACGTTGAAGTGGTGAGTGTATAACTGACTGGAATTTTAATTGGAAATTTGATGACTAATTGGTTCAAGGCTCCTGGTTAATTAGTTGTCACCAAATTGAATTAATTAGCTTTTGTTTTGGTTTTGTGTGGGTGAAGTGATAACTGTATGTTGATAAACTTATGAAATACAAATCAAATGTAATCGTTGTTGTATAAATAATGGGTATATTTTGGTTGCCAACATGAATTAGAGCTACTCCCATTGAAATTTGATGGAGTATGCTTGAAGATGTGTGTGTATGCCTTGATAAAGAAACGACCTTATAGTTGAAGTGTACTGATATGTAGTCATGATAATAATTTAATTAAGTGGGGGTTAATATAATTAAAATGGGGAAAGCTTAAATTACAATATGATTTTTGTGGAACGAGCATGTTTGTATTAATTAGGAAGACTTGAGCTTGAAACTCTTAAACCTATAATGAATTAAGTCATATGTTTTGAAGTATTGACTGATCATACCATACAGTGCATGAATAATCAAGTAATGATGTATTTGGAAATTTTGTCTTAGTAATATTTTGTAATAATAAATGAATTGGTGTGTGAGCTAACTTGGATCAATTGAAGTGTTGCATATTTGCATAAGTGCATGAAGGGTGTGAATTGCGTGTTTAAATACCGAACTTGAGTGTATTAGCTATTTAATTAATCATCTTGCTTTCGAGTATATGAATTATGATCACGAATCACATATACCTCTGATATTGTATGATTATCTATAACATGAGGACATTAATTGTACATGTGAACACGATTACGCATTTCATCATTCTTAAACATCATAAATTATGAGTTTTACACACGTGTATGTCTCTCATGCACTCCTACTCATTGTCGTGCGTCTATGTGGTTCATGTTTGAGTCGTGTCTCATGAATACTTCATGTTTCCCTTTCTGTCAGTGATCTCCATGGCAGAGATACCCGATCAAGTATGCACCTGTCTTCTCAGTCCTTGTATCTCGTCGTTTCTCAGGTGAGGTTTAGGATTTTGTATAGTTATGCGACCTATGGCCTTGATGTGCTGATTTCAACCCCTGCATGCGAGTATATCTATTATATACGTACGTGTTGGCTATGATATGTTTATGACCTTGTGAAACAACTCTGTTTTGGAAAATTAGATATGAAAGCATATGTAAGCGATTTTGAAAAGTATGTTACGTTATGTTCTGTAGCGAGTTGGCCATGAAATATTGGCATCTGTATGTATGTATGTTTGTATGTGGATCCGAGGAGCTATGGGTAAGGAGCCCCCGGGACGGTTAGGGCCGTCGGGGATATACCTGTGCGTAGTTCCATGGAGCTATGGGTAAGGAGCCCCCGAGACTGTTAAGGCCATCGGGGATATACCTGTGCGTAGTTCCATTTGAGATATCATTGCGCGACCTTAGGGTGATGAGGGAGACGTGGTATCTTGAGCCTTCGGCTAAGGCCGGGGAGGACTCTTATGGGTTCGCTACCCCTTGAGGGTGTGTATGTTCTAGATGGTTTGGGGACGGCACATCCCCTCCATTATTGGTGTAAAGGTTGGATTGATTTTGTATTTTATGTTCTGATATGATTCTGAGGAGTAAAGGTTGGAAGCTCGTACTCGCCGAGCATGTGTTCTGTTCTGTCTGGGAATCATGAATCGAGATAGAGTTTCTGAAATGTTTTCTAAAGCTTATACTTATAACTATCTTTTGGGTACTTTTGGAAATGTCTTTGGTATGCAACACCTATCTCCGGTTCATGAGTCCACCCTTCTGATATGTGCTATGCTCCATATATATATACAGTGGGTGTGCGTTAGCCCCCTCACTCGGTCAAGTTGACTGACCCCTCATTTACACTTTTAGTTGCAGGTTGTTGGCGTTTGCTAGGCGGAAGTGAGTCCTTTGAGTTGCACTTCGTCGGTCTAGTCTTTCTATTTGCATTTGTCCTCTCATACACTTTACTTATACTTAAGACTTGTACACTTGAGATTATACTTCACTATTCGGTAGCCCCTTGTGGCACCCTCATTCGGCCCCTTGTGGCACTTGATGATTATTAATTTATGTTGATATTCGGGGCTAGGGATTTATGCTAGTTGAACCCGTCACTTGTTATGTTTGTTGATCTATTATTCGGGATTATGTATCTATGCTAGTTGAACCCGTCACCTGCTTTGCATGTTTTGTTTTAAATGCTTCCGCTATCTATTGTTGTTGGTTTTAATTGCTTCCGCACTCTGAGTTTGTCAAGTTAGATCCGCCTAGCCTAGTGTGTGAGTTGGTCTCCCGTTCGCTATGATTCGGATTCGGGCATGGACTTTCCATTTCGTGACCGGGTCTGCGTCTTAGTGCGGGGGATGTGGCAACCTCCGTCTGGGGTGCTACATCCTTAAGTGGTATCAGAGCTCTAGGTTGCAAAACCAAGCTCTTGAGTCGTGCTGAGTCTGTCTAGGTCGTACGGCATAGGAATAACTGCGCATTGCATTTGTTTGACTTAATACTTTAACCCTTCGGCATGAATTGTTTCGTGATTATATGATTGTGTGAACATTATGACTTTGATTTTGCAACATCTTATTTTATGCGCTTTATAAACTGCAACTAATTGTTGCATTTACGTGATTTACGTGTTACATTTCATTTGCATCTTTAACCCGCATGCATCGAATTTAGTGTTTGAATTTCAGGGTGCCCCATGAGTCAACACTGAGATTTCCCTCCGATAACACTACCTATTAGCACTACAATGAAAGCACGCCATAATTCGAAGATGAAAGGATTCTTTACCAAGATCAATGGTCATGAAAAGGTTCAGAGTTGAAGGAATGAGATTTGCTATATTGACTTACTATCTTAAAGTCAATTGAAAGATAAAGCTTGACGAATTTTCACCTTGAGGATTCGGTCATTCGAAAGTAGTCACCTTGTTGAGGGAAATGAGTCAATGGAGGAGAATCTGATCAAGTAGAACCTATTTGAATGAGTTTGATGAGCTTCCGTCTTGATGATTCGTTTATTTGGATGTAATCACCTTGTTGATGGAAACGAGTCAATGTAGAAGAACCCGATCAAATAAGATCCGATCAAGTTCAAGAGATGTGGATAGGTAACCATGTTACTTGAGCAACGAGCTACAAACCATCGGTGAGTGTTGAAGGTTTTGGTGCCTTTTAGAGTTAACAAGACAAGATTGGTTTTTAGCTCTTTGGGTGTTTCTTTAATATAAGTTAGAAGACCGTGCTAATATGGGAATAGATCACTTAGATGTCGAAAGATTTTATCCAAATTTCAGAATTATATCATGGATTGCTTTGGGAAATGATTAATACCATGGTCGCTCAACGTAGCGTAGAGATAGATTTCTGATTGACAATCGAATTGTGGGATTCCTTGAGAATGAACAGACTAAGGTTTAACACATAAGTCAGAGTTCTTGAAGGAGACTGTGGATGGTTTTGGTTGAGCGAGGATTATGGCTTAATAAAGAGTTGGATGATGGACATAATTGTTGAATTGCCTCTTCACATCCAAAGTTTGAGCAAGGAGTTCAGATGACGGAGATTGCATCATTATCGGCTTAATCAACTCCTACCACTTCGTCTCAACTTCCTATAAAGAGTTTGACACTACGGTGATCGGTACGCCAAGCATTCATGGCATTTGCATACATGCATCGCTTAAATACTCTTATCTTGTTTTGCTTGATGAGGATGATGACTATTGTTGTTTTAATTGTGATAACTTGGATACCCGATTTAGTATTTGTAACTTGAAATTTCTACTTGTTATGAACCGTGTTGGAATGAATGAGTTATGTATTTATGTGAACTGTTCATGCCTATGTGATTTAAAACTCTCCTGACTACTCGCTAACTTCTCATATAACATACATATATATTGTAACCTTGTTTTACAGGGATTCCATCGCGATATCCCCCTTGAGTCGAGGCGTGAGCGTTGAAACTACACTCAAGGGACACCGATATCAGTTGTACAAGGTACACTAGACATGCATCCCATACTTTTCGTCAAGTGTTACTCTGATGTGTGGATGTATGAATGTTGATCAGTGGATTTATGTGTAAGAGAGACCTTAGGTTCCCTCTATTAACGTGTTAGAGAGATGTGGGATTCTCTCTATTTATGTGATAGAAAGATGCTGGATTCTTTCTAAGCTTGGTGCACGAGAGATGTTGGATTCTATTGTACTTAGGTATTCAGGAGATCCTGGCTTCTCGTGAATTTAGGGGTTTGAGAAATGCTGGATTTTCTCAAACTAGAATGTTGGGAGATGTTGGAATCTGTCCGACTTAGGCCGAGAGACGGGGTTCTCTCAATTCTGTGCTTGAGAGACGGGGTTCTCTCAATACTGTGCCTGAGAGATGGGGTTCTCTCAAATCTGTGCTCGAGAGACGGGGTTCTCTCACCTTCCGTGCTGAGAGATGGGATTCTCTCTTGTTTGTTGTGGGTGCGACATGTGTTGTTCCGTCTACGGTCTGCAAGTGACGAGTTTACGACGTCATCAAAGTTGAGTGCGGTGACAACCATTCGTCTTTTAGCAATGGTCGAACAACTTGATGAAAGTAACAGTCCAGTACTCGAGCGGGTCCCAATGACAACGAGACATTGCAAGAAAGGTTCAGTAAAGACAATGAGAGTAAACTTCACCACGGAGGCTATGTTTTACACAACTCCTTGAGAAAGGTTAAGACACTATCACTCGAAGCTTTTCCAGCTCAGCAGTGGAACCTGGGGACCAGGTTCTCTTAAGGGGGGGAAGGTTGTAACACCCCTCATTTTCGGAGCAAGATACGATGTAGTTTTCGTACAATTAGAACGTTATTTATTTAACTTTGCATGTACTTGATTGATTTATGTCATGCTTTAATTGTTTAATTGGCTCAATTTCAATCGTATAAAAATATGTGGACTTAATTGGAATATGTGTTTAGTACCTATTTGCTCTTTAATTTGAATTGCTTGGGCTAAATTGTTATAATTAAACTTTGGGGGTCAATTTCTAACTATGGGAAATTCAATTTGGGCTTGATTGGCCTTTATCTTTCAATTCTGGGGGTGCTTTTATAATTATCGAAACTTTAATTGGGCTTGATTTAAATCATACTTAATCTGTAGACTTGATTGTATAACTTTAACCTTTAAGGGACTTGATTGCAATTTTGGAAGAAAACCCTCTTTATCTGCTGAAAACCCTATCTGCTGCCATTTCATTTCTCATTCCCTCCTCTCCTCCCCTCTCTTTCGAGAAGCAGCAACACATCAGCTGCTGCGTCAATCCCCACCACCGCCGCAGCACCTTCTTCTCCGGCGAGCTCCGCCACCGACCACCACTCCATCAGCCATGCCTTCCGACAACTTTCTTCCTCGCTTCTTCTCGGTCCCCTCTCACCGATACGCCGCCAACGCTAGCCGCCACCGCCTGCAAACATCTTCTTCTCCGGCAAACGACCACCGCCACCGTCGTAGCTCAGATCCGGCAACCCCACTCCACCTTTGACCACTCCCACTTCGATCTGGGAGAGGCAGTCATCAGAGCTTCCTCACTCAGCAACCCCGCCGCTGCCACCGTCGTTGCTTCGGCCAGCGCCACCATAGCTCTGTTCTCTCCTCCCTTGTTCAGATCTGATTAGGGGCGGGGGTCATCTCCGTCAAGGCTGCAGCTCAAAGCAACAACGGCACCACCCTCCTCCGAAAACCACCACCATCCTTCCGCCGCGCCAGCTTCGGAAGCCCCGCTATAGAAACAGAGAAGCAGCCACCTCCCGCTGCCACAGCACCACCTTCAGCCGTCTCTACCTCTCTTGCCCAGATCTGGAAGGGCGGTTGAATCTCTCTCCCGTTCTAGATCTGAGAAGGGAAGCCGCCTCCACTAGCCCTTACAGCCCCAGTTTCCGGTAAAAAAATTCAAGAGGAGAAACCCCAGGTCTTCTTCAGCGGGCTCATTTCATACCGCCGTCATCTCCGACGAGATGACCACCGTTGAAGCTCCTGGAATCGCCTTCGGACGAACCTCTCTCTCTCTCTCTCCCATTCCAGAAGAAAGGAAGCAGCTGCCTACCACCACTCCTTCCGCCGGAAAAGCCATGGTCATCCACCCTCTCTTCCGACCATCATGCGACAGTAACGGAGCAGCATCAACGTAGGCCATTTCTCCCCTTAAGATTTGGATAAGCCAAGGAGATATGGTCGGATATTATCATCGCCACCTTCCCCAGTTTATACTGTCGACGATCGCCACTGATCTCCTCTCTTTCAATTCTGAATTGTAGGCTCCCTTCCTTCCATCTTTCTTTTAATTGTAATTTCGTTATAATATAAAATATGCATGGGATGAAGATTATATTTATTCTTTTCCAGAACTGTGAACTGAGTTTTCGGATTTATATATGTATAGTTGTTGTGTGAGAGAATTTATGCAGTAAAATGTCGGTCATGTTGTTGTGGATTGAATGGGCTTCGTTAATTCGACTCTTGAGTTTTGTAAATTCTGAATTGACTCTCTGATGTTCAATCTTGTGAATTTCTGTTGTTAATGGAACACGTATATGGTTACATTTGTGTAAGTGATTGGTAATGTGAGGATCAATTGGTTTCAGGAGTGAATTGATGATGGAATAACACTCGAGCGTATATGTGTATGGTTGTGGTTAATCGAGAGTTGTAACAAGTATGTTAATCGATAATTGTTGGTGTTATTGTAGCTGGGGGACGTTGAAGTGGTGAGTGTATAACTGACTGGAATTTTAATTGGAAATTTGATGACTAATTGGTTCAAGGCTCCTGGTTAATTAGTTGTCACCAAATTGAATTAATTAGCTTTTGTTTTGGTTTTGTGTGGGTGAAGTGATAACTGTATGTTGATAAACTTATGAAATACAAATCAAATGTAATCGTTGTTGTATAAATAATGGGTATATTTTGGTTGCCAACATGAATTAGAGCTACTCCCATTGAAATTTGATGGAGTATGCTTGAAGATGTGTGTGTATGCCTTGATAAAGAAACGACCTTATAGTTGAAGTGTACTGATATGTAGTCATGATAATAATTTAATTAAGTGGGGGTTAATATAATTAAAATGGGGAAAGCTTAAATTACAATATGATTTTTGTGGAACGAGCATGTTTGTATTAATTAGGAAGACTTGAGCTTGAAACTCTTAAACCTATAATGAATTAAGTCATATGTTTTGAAGTATTGACTGATCATACCATACAGTGCATGAATAATCAAGTAATGATGTATTTGGAAATTTTGTCTTAGTAATATTTTGTAATAATAAATGAATTGGTGTGTGAGCTAACTTGGATCAATTGAAGTGTTGCATATTTGCATAAGTGCATGAAGGGTGTGAATTGCGTGTTTAAATACCGAACTTGAGTGTATTAGCTATTTAATTAATCATCTTGCTTTCGAGTATATGAATTATGATCACGAATCACATATACCTCTGATATTGTATGATTATCTATAACATGAGGACATTAATTGTACATGTGAACACGATTACGCATTTCATCATTCTTAAACATCATAAATTATGAGTTTTACACACGTGTATGTCTCTCATGCACTCCTACTCATTGTCGTGCGTCTATGTGGTTCATGCTTGAGTCGTGTCTCATGAATACTTCATGTTTCCCTTTCTGTCAGTGATCTCCATGGCAGAGATACCCGATCAAGTATGCACCTGTCTTCTCAGTCCTTGTATCTCGTCGTTTCTCAGGTGAGGTTTAGGATTTTGTATAGTTATGCGACCTATGGCCTTGATGTGCTGATTTCAACCCCTGCATGCGAGTATATCTATTATATACGTACGTGTTGGCTATGATATGTTTATGACCTTGTGAAACAACTCTGTTTTGGAAAATTAGATATGAAAGCATATGTAAGCGGTTTTGAAAAGTATGTTATGTTATGTTCTGTAGCGAGTTGGCCATGAAATATTGGCATCTGTATGTATGTATGTTTGTATGTGGATCCGAGGAGCTATGGGTAAGGAGCCCCCGGGACGGTTAGGGCCGTCGGGGATATACCTGTGCGTAGTTCCATGGAGCTATGGGTAAGGAGCCCCCGAGACTGTTAAGGCCATCGGGGATATACCTGTGCGTAGTTCCATTTGAGATATCATTGCGCGACCTTAGGGTGATGAGGGAGACGTGGTATCTTGAGCCTTCGGCTAAGGCCGGGGAGGACTCTTGTGGGTTCGCTACCCCTTGAGGGTGTGTATGTTCTAGATGGTTTGGGGACGGCACATCCCCTCCATTATTGGTGTAAAGGTTGGATTGATTTTGTATTTTATGTTCTGATATGATTCGGAGGAGTAAAGGTTGGAAGCTCGTACTCGCCGAGCATGTGTTCTGTTCTGTCTGGGAATCATGAATCGAGATAGAGTTTCTGAAATGTTTTCTAAAGCTTATACTTATAACTATCTTTTGGGTACTTTTGGAAATGTCTTTGGTATGCAACACCTATCTCCGGTTCATGAGTCCACCCTTCTGATATGTGCTATGCTCCATATATATATACAGTGGGTGTGCGTTAGCCCCCTCACTCGGTCAAGTTGACTGACCCCTCATTTACACTTTTAGTTGCAGGTTGTTGGCGTTTGCTAGGCGGAAGTGAGTCCTTTGAGTTGCACTTCGTCGGTCTAGTCTTTCTATTTGCATTTGTCCTCTCATACACTTTACTTATACTTAAGACTTGTAGACTTGAGATTATACTTCACTATTCGGTAGCCCCTTGTGGCACCCTCATTCGGCCCCTTGTGGCACTTGATGATTATTAATTTATGTTGATATTCGGGACTAGGGATTTATGCTAGTTGAACCCGTCACTTGTTATGTTTGTTGATCTATTATTCGGGATTAGGTATCTATGCTAGTTGAACCCGTCACCTGCTTTGCATGTTTTGTTTTAAATGCTTCCGCTATCTATTGTTGTTGGTTTTAATTGCTTCCGCACACTGAGTTTGTCAAGTTAGATCCGCCTAGCCTAGTGTGTGAGTTGGTCTCCCGTTCGCTATGATTCGGATTCGGGCATGGACTTTCCATTTCGTGACCGGGTCTGGGTCTTAGTGCGGGGGATGTGGCAACCTCCGTCTGGGGTGTTACATCCTTAAGTGGTATCAGAGCTCTAGGTTGCAAAACCGAGCTCTTGAGTCGTGCTGAGTCTGTCTAGGTCGTACGGCATAGGAATAACTGCGCATTGCATTTGTTTGACTTAATACTTTAACCCTTCGGCATGAATTGTTTCGTGATTATATGATTGTGTGCACATTATGACTTTGATTATGCAACATCTTATTTTATGCGCTTTATAAACTGCAACTAATTGTTGCATTTACGTGATTTACGTGTTACATTTCATTTGCATCTTTAACCCGCATGCATCGAATTTAGTGTTTGAATTTCAGGGTGCCCCATGAGTCAACACTGAGATTTCCCTCCGACAACACTACCTATTAGCACTACAATGAAAGCACGCCATAATTCGAAGATGAAAGGATTCTTTACCAAGATCAATGGTCATGAAAAGGTTCAGAGTTGAAGGAATGAGATTTGCTATATTGACTTACTATCTTAAAGTCAATTAAAAGATAAAGCTTGACGAATTTTCACCTTGAGGATTCGGTCATTCGAAAGTAGTCACCTTGTTGAGGGAAATGAGTCAATGGAGGAGAATCTGATCAAGTAGAACCGATTTGAATGAGTTTGATGAGCTTCCGTCTTGATGATTCGTTTATTTGGATGTAGTCACCATGTTGATGGAAACGAGTCAATATAGAAGAACCCGATCAAATAAGATCAGATCAAGTTCAAGAGATGTGGATAGGTAACCATGTTACTTGAGCATCGAGCTACAAACCATCGGTGAGTGTTGAAGGTTTTGGTGCCTTTTAGAGTTAACAAGACAAGATTGGTTGTTAGCTCTTTGGGTGTTTCTTTAATATAAGTTAGAAGACCGTGCTAATATGGGAATAGATCACTTAGATGTCGAAAGATTTTATCCAAATTTCAGAATTATATCATGGATTGCTTTGGGAAGTGATTAATACCATGGTCGCTCAACGTAGCGTAGAGATAGATTTCTGATTGACAATCGAATTGTGGGATTCCTTGAGAATGAACAGACTAAGGTTTAACACATAAGTCAGAGTTCTTGAAGGAGACTGTGGATGGTTCTGGTTGAGCGAGGATTATGGCTTAATAAAGAGTTGGATGATGGACATAATTGTTGAATTGCCTCTTCACATCCAAAGTTTGAGCTAGGAGTTCAGATGACGGAGATTGCATCATTATCGGCTTAATCAACTCCTACCACTTCGTCTCAACTTCCTATAAAGAGTTTGACACTACGGTGATCGGTACGCCAAGCATTCATGGCATTTGCATACATGCATCGCTTAAATACTCTTATCTTGTTTTGCTTGATGAGGATGATGACTATTGTTGTTTTAATTGTGATAACTTGGATACCCGATTTAGGATTTGTAACTTGAAATTTCTACTTGTTATGAACCGTGTTGGAATGAATGAGTTATGTATTTATGTGAACTGTTCATGCCTATGTGATTTAAAACTCTCCTGACTACTCGCTAACTTCTCATATAACATACATATATATTGTAACCTTGTTTTACAGGGATTCCATCGCGATATCCCCCTGGAGTCGAGGCGTGAGCGTTGAAACTACACTCAAGGGACACCAATATCAGTTGTACAAGGTACACTAGACATGCATCCCATACTTTTCGTCAAGTGTTACTCTGATGTGTGGATGTATGAATGTTGATCAGTGGATTTATGTGTAAGAGAGACCTTAGGTTCCCTCTATTAACGTGTTAGAGAGATGTGGGATTCTCTCTATTTATGTGATAGAAAGATGCTGGATTCTTTCTAAGCTTGGTGCACGAGAGATGTTGGATTCTCTTGTACTTAGGTATTCAGGAGATCCTGGCTTCTCTTGAATTTAGGGGTTTGAGAAATGCTGGATTTTCTCAAACTAGAATGTTGGGAGATGTTGGAATCTGTCCGACTTAGGCCGAGAGACGGGGTTCTCTCAATTCTGTGCTTGAGAGACGGGGTTCTCTCAATACTGTGCCTGAGAGATGGGGTTCTCTCAAATCTGTGCTCGAGAGACGGGGTTCTCTCACCTTCCGTGCTGAGAGATGGGATTCTCTCTTGTTTGTTGTGGGTGCGACATGTGTTGTTCCGTCTACGGTCTGCAAGTGACGAGTTTACGACGTCATCAAAGTTGAGTGCGGTGACAACCATTCGTCTTTTAGCAATGGTCGAACAACTTGATGAAAGTAACAGTCCAGTACTCGAGCGGGTCCCAATGACAACGAGACATTGCAAGAAAGGTTCAGTAAAGACAATGAGAGTAAACTTCACCACGGAGGCTATGTTTTACACAACTCCTTGAGAAAGGTTAAGACACTATCACTCGAAGCTTTTCCAGCTCAGCAGTGGAACCTGGGGACCAGGTTCTCTTAAGGGGGGGAAGGTTGTAACACCCCGCATTTTCGGAGCAAGATACGATGTCGTTTTCGTACAATTAGAACGTTATTTATTTAACTTTGCATGTACTTGATTGATTTATGTCATGCTTTAATTGTTTAATTGGCTCAATTTCAATCGTATAAAAATATGTGGACTTAATTGGAATATGTGTTTAGTACCTATTTGCTCTTTAATTTGAATTGCTTGGGCTAAATTGTTATTATTAAACTTTGGGGGTCAATTTCTAACTATGGGAAATTCAATTTGGGCTTGATTGGCCTTTATCTTTCAATTCTGGGGGTGCTTTTATAATTATCGAAACTTTAATTGGGCTTGATTTAAATCATACTTAATCTGTAGACTTGATTGTATAACTTTAACCTTTAAGGGACTTGATTGCAATTTTGGAAGAAAACCCTCTTTATCTGCTGAAAACCCTATCTGCTGCCATTTCATTTCTCATTCCCTCCTCTCCTCCCCTCTCTTTCGAGAAGCAGCAACACAGCAGCTGCTGCGTCAATCCCCACCACCGCCGCAGCACCTTCTTCTCCGGCGAGCTCCGCCACCGACCACCACTCCATCAGCCATGCCTTCCGACAACTTTCTTCCTCGCTTCTTCTCGGTCCCCTCTCACCGATACGCCACCAACGCTAGCCGTCACCGCCTGCAAACGTCTTCTTCTCCGGCAAACGACCACCGCCACCGTCGTAGCTCAGATCCGGCAACCCCACTCCACCTTTGACCACTCCCACTTCGATCTGGGAGAGGCAGTCATCAGAGCTTCCTCACTCAGCAACCCCGCCGCTGCCACCGTCGCTGCTTCGGCCAGCGCCACCATAGCTCTGTTCTCTCCTCCCTTGTTCAGATCTGATTAGGGGCGGGGGTCATCTCCGTCAAGGCTGCAGCTCAAAGCAACAACGGCACCACCCTCCTCCGAAAACCACCACCATCCTTCCGCCGCGCCAGCTTCGGAAGCCCCGCTATAGAAACAGAGAAGCAGCCACCTCCCGCTGCCACAGCACCACCTTCAGCCGTCTCTACCTCTCTTGCCCAGATCTGGAAGGGCGGTTGAATCTCTCTCCCGTTCTAGATCTGAGAAGGGAAGCCGCCTCCACTAGCCCTTACAGCCCCAGTTTCCGGCAAAAAAATTCAAGAGGAGAAACCCCAGGTCTTCTTCAGCGGGCTCATTTCATACCGCCGTCATCTCCGACGAGATGACCACCGTTGAAGCTCCTGGAATCGCCTTCGGACGAACCTCTCTCTCTCTCTCTCCCATTCCAGAAGAAAGGAAGCAGCTGCCTACCACCACTCCTTCCGCCGGAAAAGCCATGGTCATCCACCCTCTCTTCCGACCATCATGCGACAGTAACGGAGCAGCATCAACGTAGGCCATTTCTCCCCTTAAGATTTGGATAAGCCAAGGAGATATGGTCGGATATTATCATCGCCACCTTCCCCAGTTTATACTGTCGACGATCGCCACTGATCTCCTCTCTTTCAATTCTGAATTGTAGGCTCCCTTCCTTCCATCTTTCTTTTAATTGTAATTTCGTTATAATATAAAATATGCATGGGATGAAGATTATATTTATTCTTTTCCAGAACTGTGAACTGAGTTTTCGGATTTATATATGTATAGTTGTTGTGTGAGAGAATTTATGCAGTAAAATGTCGGTCATGTTGTTGTGGATTGAATGGGCTTCGTTAATTCGACTCTTGAGTTTTGTAAATTCTGAATTGACTCTCTGATGTTCAATCTTGTGAATTTCTGTTGTTAATGGAACACGTATATGGTTACATTTGTGTAAGTGATTGGTAATGTGAGGATCAATTGGTTTCAGGAGTGAATTGATGATGGAATAACACTCGAGCGTATATGTGTATGGTTGTGGTTAATCGAGAGTTGTAACAAGTATGTTAATCGATAATTGTTGGTGTTATTGTAGCTGGGGGACGTTGAAGTGGTGAGTGTATAACTGACTGGAATTTTAATTGGAAATTTGATGACTAATTGGTTCAAGGCTCCTGGTTAATTAGTTGTCACCAAATTGAATTAATTAGCTTTTGTTTTGGTTTTGTGTGGGTGAAGTGATAACTGTATGTTGATAAACTTATGAAATACAAATCAAATGTAATCGTTGTTGTATAAATAATGGGTATATTTTGGTTGCCAACATGAATTAGAGCTACTCCCATTGAAATTTGATGGAGTATGCTTGAAGATGTGTGTGTATGCCTTGATAAAGAAACGACCTTATAGTTGAAGTGTACTGATATGTAGTCATGATAATAATTTAATTAAGTGGGGGTTAATATAATTAAAATGGGGAAAGCTTAAATTACAATATGATTTTTGTGGAACGAGCATGTTTGTATTAATTAGGAAGACTTGAGCTTGAAACTCTTAAACCTATAATGAATTAAGTCATATGTTTTGAAGTATTGACTGATCATACCATACAGTGCATGAATAATCAAGTAATGATGTATTTGGAAATTTTGTCTTAGTAATATTTTGTAATAATAAATGAATTGGTGTGTGAGCTAACTTGGATCAATTGAAGTGTTGCATATTTGCATAAGTGCATGAAGGGTGTGAATTGCGTGTTTAAATACCGAACTTGAGTGTATTAGCTATTTAATTAATCATCTTGCTTTCGCGTATATGAATTATGATCACGAATCACATATACCTCTGATATTGTATGATTATCTATAACATGAGGACATTAATTGTACATGTGAACACGATTACGCATTTCATCATTCTTAAACATCATAAATTATGAGTTTTACACACGTGTATGTCTCTCATGCACTCCTACTCATTGCCGTGCGTCTATGTGGTTCATGTTTGAGTCGTGTCTCATGAATACTTCATGTTTCCCTTTCTGTCAGTGATCTCCATGGCAGAGATACCCGATCAAGTATGCACCTGTCTTCTCAGTCCTTGTATCTCGTCGTTTCTCAGGTGAGGTTTAGGATTTTGTATAGTTATGCGACCTATGGCCTTGATGTGCTGATTTCAACCCCTGCATGCGAGTATATCTATTATATACGTACGTGTTGGCTATGATATGTTTATGACCTTGTGAAACAACTCTGTTTTGGAAAATTAGATATGAAAGCATATGTAAGCGGTTTTGAAAAGTATGTTACGTTATGTTCTGTAGCGAGTTGGCCATGAAATATTGGCATCTGTATGTATGTATGTTTGTATGTGGATCCGAGGAGCTATGGGTAAGGAGCCCCCGGGACGGTTAGGGCCGTCGGGGATATACCTGTGCGTAGTTCCATGGAGCTATGGGTAAGGAGCCCCCGAGACTGTTAAGGCCATCGGGGATATACCTGTGCGTAGTTCCATTTGAGATATCATTGCGCGACCTTAGGGTGATGAGGGAGACGTGGTATCTTGAGCCTTCGGCTAAGGCCGGGGAGGACTCTTGTGGGTTCGCTACCCCTTGAGGGTGTGTATGTTCTAGATGGTTTGGGGACGGCACATCCCCTCCATTATTGGTGTAAAGGTTGGATTGATTTTGTATTTTATGTTCTGATATGATTCGGAGGAGTAAAGGTTGGAAGCTCGTACTCGCCGAGCATGTGTTCTGTTCTGTCTGGGAATCATGAATCGAGATAGAGTTTCTGAAATGTTTTCTAAAGCTTATACTTATAACTATCTTTTGGGTACTTTTGGAAATGTCTTTGGTATGCAACACCTATCTCCGGTTCATGAGTCCACCCTTCTGATATGTGCTATGCTCCATATATATATACAGTGGGTGTGCGTTAGCCCCCTCACTCGGTCAAGTTGACTGACCCCTCATTTACACTTTTAGTTGCAGGTTGTTGGCGTTTGCTAGGCGGAAGTGAGTCCTTTGAGTTGCACTTCGTCGGTCTAGTCTTTCTATTTGCATTTGTCCTCTCATACACTTTACTTATACTTAAGACTTGTAGACTTGAGATTATACTTCACTATTCGGTAGCCCCTTGTGGCACCCTCATTCGGCCCCTTGTGGCACTTGATGATTATTAATTTATGTTGATATTCGGGACTAGGGATTTATGCTAGTTGAACCCGTCACTTGTTATGTTTGTTGATCTATTATTCGGGATTAGGTATCTATGCTAGTTGAACCCGTCACCTGCTTTGCATGTTTTGTTTTAAATGCTTCCGCTATCTATTGTTGTTGGTTTTAATTGCTTCCGCACACTGAGTTTGTCAAGTTAGATCCGCCTAGCCTAGTGTGTGAGTTGGTCTCCCGTTCGCTATGATTCGGATTCGGGCATGGACTTTCCATTTCGTGACCGGGTCTGGGTCTTAGTGCGGGGGATGTGGCAACCTCCGTCTGGGGTGTTACATCCTTAAGTGGTATCAGAGCTCTAGGTTGCAAAACCGAGCTCTTGAGTCGTGCTGAGTCTGTCTAGGTCGTACGGCATAGGAATAACTGCGCATTGCATTTGTTTGACTTAATACTTTAACCCTTCGGCATGAATTGTTTCGTGATTATATGATTGTGTGCACATTATGACTTTGATTATGCAACATCTTATTTTATGCGCTTTATAAACTGCAACTAATTGTTGCATTTACGTGATTTACGTGTTACATTTCATTTACATCTTTAACCCGCATGCATCGAATTTAGTGTTTGAATTTCAGGGTGCCCCATGAGTCAACACTGAGATTTCCCTCCGACAACACTACCTATTAGCACTACAATGAAAGCATGCCATAATTCGAAGATGAAAGGATTCTTTACCAAGATCAATGGTCATGAAAAGGTTCAGACTTGAAGGAATGAGATTTGCTATATTGACTTACTATCTTAAAGTCAATTAAAAGATAAAGCTTGACGAATTTTCACCTTGAGGATTCGGTCATTCGAAAGTAGTCACCTTGTTGAGGGAAATGAGTCAATGGAGGAGAATCTGATCAAGTAGAACCGATTTGAATGAGTTCGATGAGCTTCCGTCTTGATGATTCGTTTATTTGGATGTAGTCACCATGTTGATGGAAACGAGTCAATGTAGAAGAACCCGATCAAATAAGATCAGATCAAGTTCAAGAGATGTGGATAGGTAACCATGTTACTTGAGCATCGAGCTACAAACCATCGGTGAGTGTTGAAGGTTTTGGTGCCTTTTAGAGTTAACAAGACAAGATTGGTTGTTAGCTCTTTGGGTGTTTCTTTAATATAAGTTAGAAGACCGTGCTAATATGGGAATAGATCACTTAGATGTCGAAAGATTTTATCCAAATTTCAGAATTATATCATGGATTGCTTTGGGAAGTGATTAATACCATGGTCGCTCAACGTAGCGTAGAGATAGATTTCTGATTGACAATCGAATTGTGGGATTCCTTGAGAATGAACAGACTAAGGTTTAACACATAAGTCAGAGTTCTTGAAGGAGACTGTGGATGGTTCTGGTTGAGCGAGGATTATGGCTTAATAAAGAGTTGGATGATGGACATAATTGTTGAATTGCCTCTTCACATCCAAAGTTTGAGCTAGGAGTTCAGATGACGGAGATTGCATCATTATCGGCTTAATCAACTCCTACCACTTCGTCTCAACTTCCTATAAAGAGTTTGACACTACGGTGATCGGTACGCCAAGCATTCATGGCATTTGCATACATGCATCGCTTAAATACTCTTATCTTGTTTTGCTTGATGAGGATGATGACTATTGTTGTTTTAATTGTGATAACTTGGATACCCGATTTAGGATTTGTAACTTGAAATTTCTACTTGTTATGAACCGTGTTGGAATGAATGAGTTATGTATTTATGTGAACTGTTCATGCCTATGTGATTTAAAACTCTCCTGACTACTCGCTAACTTCTCATATAACATACATATATATTGTAACCTTGTTTTACAGGGATTCCATCGCGATATCCCCCTTGAGTCGAGGCGTGAGCGTTGAAACTACACTCAAGGGACACCGATATCAGTTGTACAAGGTACACTAGACATGCATCCCATACTTTTCGTCAAGTGTTACTCTGATGTGTGGATGTATGAATGTTGATCAGTGGATTTATGTGTAAGAGAGACCTTAGGTTCCCTCTATTAACGTGTTAGAGAGATGTGGGATTCTCTCTATTTATGTGATAGAAAGATGCTGGATTCTTTCTAAGCTTGGTGCACGAGAGATGTTGGATTCTCTTGTACTTAGGTATTCAGGAGATCCTGGCTTCTCTTGAATTTAGGGGTTTGAGAAATGCTGGATTTTCTCAAACTAGAATGTTGGGAGATGTTGGAATCTGTCCGACTTAGGCCGAGAGACGGGGTTCTCTCAATTCTGTGCTTGAGAGACGGGGTTCTCTCAATATTGTGCCTGAGAGACGGGGTTCTCTCAAATCTGTGCTCGAGAGACGGGGTTCTCTCACCTTCCGTGCTGAGAGATGGGATTCTCTCTTGTTTGTTGTGGGTGCGACATGTGTTGTTCCGTCTACGGTCTGCAAGTGATGAGTTTACGACGTCATCAAAGTTGAGTGCGGTGACAACCATTCGTCTTTTAGCAATGGTCGAACAACTTGATGAAAGTAACAGTCCAGTACTCGAGCGGGTCCCAATGACAACGAGACATTGCAAGAAAGGTTCAGTAAAGACAATGAGAGTAAACTTCACCACGGAGGCTATGTTTTACACAACTCCTTGAGAAAGGTTAAGACACTATCACTCGAAGCTTTTCCAGCTCAGCAGTGGAACCTGGGGACCAGGTTCTCTTAAGGGGGGGAAGGTTGTAACACCCCGCATTTTCGGAGCAAGATACGATGTCGTTTTCGTACAATTAGAACGTTATTTATTTAACTTTGCGCAACGGTGGTCCGACGGTGGCGGGTTGCGCCACCTCCACGCCGGCGGCGTTCCGGCGACTCTCGCCAGCCAACAACCACCCTACCCCACGTTTTTTACCCTTCCGATTCCATTTCCGGCCTCCTTTTTGCGGCGGAGATGGTCGAATCGGCGGTGGCGCAGCTGCTGAACTTCGACGGCGGATTGGACCCTCTTCCCGACCGGTTTTGGTGGTGGAGCCTTCACGAAAGTTGCTTGGATTGACGAGACTTAGCGGATGGCATCGACGGCGTTCAGAGAACCGGCCGGCGGCGGCGGACCGGTGGCGGACCGGGCGGCGGTCCGATTTTCCGGCGATTTTTCCAGCGGTTTGACTTGGGGCTTTTGTAGGGCTCGTTACAAGCTTTCCAACGGTATGCTCAGATTTCATTTTGGTTTTACGATTTACGTTTAATTTCAGTTTTCGTACTAGGATTTAAGTTCGGTTTTTCGTCAACGAAGTCCGGCGTGTTTGGCATTTTTTGAAATTGATTGAGGGCTTTTGTTGAGCAGGCCGAGACGCACGTTTATGTCCTTCCAGGGATTTTTTCGACCACCGGAGGCGGTGTTCCGATGGCGGCCGATGACTGTTCGGCCGGCTACAGTAGCGGTATTCCGGTGACTTTCGGACAGAAAGTCCCTTTCGTTGTGGTGAGTCCAACGCCACTTTCCGTTCGTCAATCGGATGCCCGGTTGAATTGTTATGATTTATTTTGTGTATTTCTATTTATTTGAAATTAGTTGTTTAATTGCAATGAATTGTCAATTGCTTGATTTGTCGATCAATATGAATTCCAATGTGTACGAAAGCATGTATTAAATGATCTGTGATTTATGTTGATGCTTTGATTTACAATTTGATCTCCGATATGCCGTATTTGAGTTATTTGTCTAACTTGAAGGGGTGTATGTGTAATTTTGTAAACAATATGAATATTGTTTGATTTAATTAGGTAACCTTGTAATTGAATCCGTTTAGTGATATATGAATTGAGTATGCCAAGTGTGAATTATATAAAATTGATATAGTTGGAATTGATATGCGACTTTGTGAGATTTAAGTGATTTGAATGACTCTATTTTGTCTATTTTATAATTGTAAACTTGATATACTTGAGTTATAAATATTATATGAAGTTCATGACTTGATTGCAAGGAATTATGAAAGATATGAAATGATTGGGCTTGAAACCCTCATGTATGGAATGTACTTGAACGAATTACTTGATTATGTAACTCCATAACATCATTTTACTTCTTATACATCTCATATCATGTGTTTAGCATTGCCGTGCGTCTATGTGGTTTCATATTGAGTCAATTCTCACCAGTACACATTGTTCCTTCTCTTGTACAGTTTGTTTCCAGGGCGGAGACTTCCAAATTGAATAGGCACCCGTATTGCTCTTGTTTCTTGTCTCGTGGTATTCCAGGTGAGGGTGTTTTTGTTCTAGTTACATATCAAACCCTATAACCCTTATGTGAAAAGTTTTGGCCAAAACCTTATGATTATATATATTACTTTTAAAAGTGGAGTCATCAAGTAAATACTGATTGATCGAGTAAATATTGATTGATCGAATAAATATTGATCGAGTAAACCCCTTTCAAATAGATTATGAAATATGGTATGATTCTTATGAATCAAATGTTTTGGCGAGAAAGAATGATTGATTGATTGCACAGAATGGGGCCCAGGGGCTTGGTGTGAGTGGGGACCTGAGGAGGCAAGGGCTGACGGTAAACCCTCACACTAGTCCCACTATTGAACGGCGGTACCGGACCTCGTCAGGAGATTGGCGGGGAAAGGGAGCTGAGTGCCATCTGGGGAGTCATGTAACCCCTTTTGGTCAATGATTGGGTTGTAGGGCCTTGCAAACCCACCACCAACCCGGAGGAAGAAGGTTGGAACTTATTTATGATTGAAAATGATTGATTGATTGATTGATTATTGATTGATAGGCACTGTGCGGGAAGGCCGGGAATCGGATTGCCCAAACAAATATATTTAGGAAATGATATGTGATCTGAGTGTATTATGATATATTGCATGATCACCTATTTAATGTATTAATGATATTTGTCGTACACGGTCGGAGTTTGGTTGGAGATTGTGCACGCTCACTCGCCGAGCCTTATTGATTGAGTATGATTTATGAACTTAATGAATTTAATATGAATAGTCGTAAAGTCTGAGCATTGCTTACTTAATTTCTAGCCCTTCGAGAGAACTAACTTTAAATAAAACCTTGCTCGGGATTTATGACTTGCATGCGCATGTTTCTATATTATATGTATCGCTCCTGCTCACTCAGTCTTCTAGAGACTGACCCCTCTTTCCCCCTTTTTCCACTTTCTTTTGCAGGCGTTGGTTACTAGGCGGAGTTAGAGTGTCGAGTCATTGTTCTAGTTTCACTCATTTACACTCACTGCATATTATATTGTCTTTAAATACTATATTGATTAATTATTGATTTATTATTGTTGGCCGGTGTGTCCTTATTGAATTGATATTGATTCGGGACAGGTTAGGACAGGTTCTGGAGCCAGTTGAACCCGTTGTTATGTTGTTTTATTGTATTGATTCGGAACAGGTTAGGACAGGTGTACTGATTAGTGGAACCCGTATTTATGTTCGTATTGGATTTCATTTGTTTCATGGATATTACATAAATGATTTCCTTGCTTCCGCATTTTGGTTTTTGGTTGTTGGTTCCAGGGTTAGCTACCGCCTAGTCAGGGTTGTCCTTTTGATTGTTACCCGCTCGCTGTGAGTCCGATTCATGTGTGGACTGCCTATTTCATATGTGGATTAGACTCATAGTGCGGGGGATGTGGTGTCTATCGTCCCGGGTGCTACAAATATGCTCCTCATGTCACCCGGGATGAGAAGAGAAAATCAAGGAAATTCATTGCGGGGTTAAGACAGGACTTGAGACATGGCCAGGCGGGTCACAATTTGGAGTCATTTACTGACACCGTGTAAAGAGCTTTGGTTCAAGAGGAGGAATTCAAGAAGAAGGATCCGGTTTTTAGAGCTCTAATGGGAAGAGGTTCCGGATCGAATTCGGGGAAGAGACCGATGATTCAAGCTACTCCCCCTCCTAAGGGTCCATTTAAGAAGCCAAGAATGGGAGGACCAACTCCACCGGTTCTAAAAGCCTTGCCTGCACTAACAAGGGATCGATAAGGTCCGAGTGAGGCGAGATTGGCTCAAGCTCCTTGTACACATTGTGGAGGACCAACTCAGAATTTTTATAATTATCGAAGGAGGTTAAATTCGTGTCTCATATGCGGAAAGGGTGACCATATGGCGGATACTTGTCCCGACAAGGACCCCGGATTTCAAAGACGAGTTCAAAGGCCAATGATCCCGGCTCGTGCTTATGCCGTCGAGGGTGAGAAGCAAAATGCAGAGATTGATCCCACAGCTGTGGTGGAAGGTACACTATGCATACATAACATGAACATTCATGCACTCTTTGATCCGGGTGCCACGCATTCCTTTATTTCTTGTGATTTAGTGGCCACTCTGTGTTTGCCTGTTACTTGTTTATCTTCTTGTTATTTGGTGAGTTTGCCACTTGGTGGGAGTCTTCAGACAGATCGGTTGGTTCAGGAGTGTTCAGTTCTGATTGAAGGGAAAGATTATTCGGCTGATTTAATTGTTATGCCTATGAAGAGGTATCGAGTTATCTTGGGTATGGACTGGTTATCCAAGCACCGGGCCAATGTTGATTGTTTTACGAAGAAGGTGATTTTGGGTAATGAATTGGTGATTGGTAGTGGCTCAAGATCGGTATCTCTCTTGTCTTATATGGAAGCTCACAAGTTGATGAGAGAAGGAGCAACGGGATTTATTGCTTACCTTCTTAATAGGCCAAAAGATCAAGTTAAGTTGGAGGATACCGCGGTTGTTAAGGATTTTTCCGATGTGTTTCCGGAGAATTTGAGTTCTTTACCACCAGACCGTGAGATCGAATTTGTTATCGACTTATATCCAGGATCCACACCGTATTGTAAGACTCCGTATCGGATGGCACCGGCCGAATTGAAGGAATTAAAGATTCAATTGGAACAATTGCTCAAAGTTGGATATATACGGCCAAGTTCGCCACCTTGGGGTGCTCCGGTTCTCTTCGTTAAGAAAAAGGATGGAACCTTAAGAATGTGTATAGATTACAGGGAGCTTAATCGGATGACCGTAAAGAATAAGTATCCTTTGCCCCATATTGAGGATTTATTCGATATGTTACAAGCTTCGGGGGTTTACTCAAAATTGGACTTGAGACAAGGATATTATCAATTGAAGATCCGGGAAGAGGACATTCCGAAGACTGGATTTAACACCCGGTATGGACACTACGAGTTCGTAGTGATGCCTTTTGGATTGACTAATGCTCCAGCTGCTTTTATGGATATGATGCATCGAATTTTCCGGCCCTATTTGGATAAGTTTGTGGTAATATTCATCGATGACATCTTAGTTTATTCGAGAACTCCGGAGGATCATGTCAGGCACCTCAGAATTGTGTTGGATACCTTAAGAGAACATCAGTTGTATGCTAAGTTTAGCAAATGCGAGTTCTGGATTGATCGGGTAGCATTTTTGGGCCATATTATTTCAAGGAAAGGTTTGGAAGTAGACCCTTCTAAGATTGAGACGGTTATTCAATGGCAAAGCCCGAAAAATGCTTCAGAAGTAAGGAGTTTCTTGGGTTTGGCAGGCTACTATCGGAGATTTGTTCAGGATTTCTCAAAGATTGCAGCTCCTTTAACCCGATTGACTAAGAAGGCGGTTAAGTTTGAGTGGCACGAGGCATGTGAGGCTACCTTTCAACTTTTAAAAGAAAAGTTGACCACCGCTCCTGTATTAGCGCTTCCCGAAGGTACAGAAGGTTATACAGTTTATACGGACGCCTCAAAGGAAGGTTTAGGATGTGTGTTGATGCGGAATGGAAGGGTAATCGCCTATGCCTCAAGGAAATTGAAAGAGCATGAACAGAACTACCCCACTCATGATTTGGAGTTAGCGGCTGTGATCTTTGCTTTGTTTTGGTAAGTGGAGACACTATCTTTATGGAATTTCGTTCGAGGTCTTTTCCGATCACAAGAGTCTCCAATACTTATTCTCACAAAAGGAATTGAACAAGAGACAACGGCGTTGGATGGAACTTTTGGCGGATTATGAGTGTACAATCCGATACCATCCCGGCAAAGCCAATTTGGTCGCGGATGCGCTTAGTAGGAAAGCTAGTGTGTCCAATGTGAAAGTGGAAATTGGAGAGGAGAATGAGTTGTTCAAGCTGAGGGCTAGTATTCGGAATATCACGGTTCAACTAGATCTTAAACAGAGATTATTTGATGCTCAGAGGATTGATCCCGAGGTTCAGAAATTAGCTGAGAAAGCTCGAGCTGATTCAGAGTGTCCGTTTGGATTTGATGATACGGGACTTCTAAGATTTAAGAATAGAGTTGTTGTGTCGGAAGAGTTAAAAAGGATTATTCTTGAAGAAGCCCATCGGTCAGGGTATTCGATACATCCCGGAGGGAACAAAATGTATAAGGATCTCAAGCAATTTTATTGGTGGAATGGTTTGAAACGGGATGTGATCAACTTCGTGAAACATTGTATGACCTGTCAAGTGGTAAAGGTAGAACATCAAAAGCCATCGGGGCTACTTCAACCATTGCCTATCCCGGAGTGGAAATGGGAACAAATAGCCATGGATTTTGTTTCGGGATTACCAAGAGTGAGAGGAGGTTTCGATGGAATTTGGGTTATAGTGGACAGGTTGACAAAATCAGCTCATTTTCTTGCTATCAGGATGTCCGATAAAGTGAGTAGATTGGCCAAGAGATATAATGATGAGATTGTTAGGCTTCATGGAGTACCTGTTAGCATTGTCTCGGATCGGGATCCTAGATTTACTTCACGGTTATGGCAAGAATTACAGAAGTGTTTGGGAACAAGGCTTCAATTCAGCACAGCTTTCCATCCTCAGACCGACGGACAATCGGAAAGGTTGATTAAGTATCTGGAGGACCTGTTGAGAGCTTGTGCATTGGACTTTCAAAGTTCGTGGAATGAACAGTTGCCGTTAATCGAATTCGCTTACAACAATAGCTATCAAGCCTCGATTGAAATGGCCCCTTATGAAGCTCTTTACGGACGTAAATGTCGATCACCGTTGTTCTTTGACTTGGAGGAATGGAATTGGACCAAACAGGAAGGTGTTAAAAGAGGGGAGAAGAAGGAAAAACCCTCTAAGGCTGTACAAGAGGCTATTGACAAGGTCCAGATAATTAGACAACGGATGAAGGCCGCTCAGGATCGACAAAAGAGTTATGCAGACCTTCGGAGGAAGAATTTGGAGTTTGAGGTTGGAGATAGGGTTTTCTTAAAAGCATCTCCACGAAAAGGGTTCTCAAAGATTGGACAAGGACGAAAATTAAACCCTCGGTATATGGGGCCGTATGAGATTCTAGAGAAGGTCGGGGATACGGCCTATCGATTGGACTTGCCTCCGAGTTTGACTGGAATTCATAACGTGTTTCATGTTTCACAGCTCCGAAAATATTATCGAGACGAGTCCGAGGTTCTACCTGTTGAAGAAGTGGAATTAGAACCGGATCTCACCTTCGTTCAGAAGCCGATTAAGATATTGGATCGAAAATTTCAGGAACTTCGAAATCGGCGTATTCCACTAGTCAAGGTTCTTTGGAGAAGTGATAAAACCGAAGAGGCTACGTGGGAGACGGAGGAAAAGATGAGAAAATTTCACCCCGATTTATTTCCGAGCGAACAATGAATCCGAGGATGGATTCTGTTAAGGGGGAGAGATTGTAACGCCCCGACTTTTCGGACGTAAAGGTACGACGTATGTGTTTACCAATTTGCGCGAATTAATTGTTTTTACGTGTTTTATATTTAATTTTATTATAAATTGTTATTATTTTACTTTATTATATGTTATTTTAATTTATTATTATTTTAAAAATATTTCGTATTTAAGTATATATATATATATATATATATGTTTATTTATTTTATTATTAATTTAATGATTATGCTAATTAAATGTTATGTTAATTAACCATGCTTTAATTAATTAATTATGTTGACTTTAATTTATTTTATTTAATATTAGAATTAATTCTTTGATTTAAAATTTATGCCTGGAATTTATGAAATGTACATGAATTTCATGAAATGAGCTTGGTTGTTTATTTTGTGCTTCGTTCTTATATGAAATGATATCGAAATGCCGTGAAATTGTAGTATGTTATAAATATATGTGTTATGAAGATGCCTATATGCTCGGTTTATGTCTTCGAATTTATTTTGTATGTTAACGAATTTAATTTGAATCGTGGAACCAAATTGGGGGCTAACGAGCACTTAGCGTACCCTTGGTTCCGAATTTAATATCTTCAGCTCGGGAACTCGGATTCGAGTTCCGTCAACTCTGCTGAACTCGTAACAAAAATTCAAGTTTATTAAACATAGCCTTATATTTTTCCAAAGTCATTTGTGCCTCCGAAATCCAACCGAAAATTAAAACGGCGACCAAACTAACCTTGCTGTACAAAAATAGCCATATCTTATCCAAACTTTAACCAAATTAACCATGGTTTGATTCTATTGAACCCTAACTCAACCCCCTAACCGGATATGTCAAGCCCTAACCAAACTAATCCTCACACAATCCCCAAATCTCAGCCAAAGTTACTGCTTTTCAGTTCAGTCCCCTAACCCTTCATTCCTTAGAGATTTTGGAGCTCAAATCTCATCCAAACTTCATCCAATCAACAAGGTAAGCTTAAGGTTGTAATATATGTTCATTTCTGTTCATTTCCTTCCTTTCATTCCCAAATTTGATCATGGTTTCACGGATTTCTGGGCTAAATTCGAAAATAAGTGGTTTTGAGCCAAATTGTTGATCTTATTCAATTCTTAATGGTTTTGATTGATTCCAAGCTTGAGAATGATTATTTTGACATCCTCATATCATTTATGATCATTGATTTCATGGTGGTTGAAGTATTAATGAGATATCATTTATGGTACTTTGAGAAATTTCCATGAAAGGTCACGTATGCTTTCTTCTCTTGGTTGAACTCTTTTGGAACTGAATTATATGTTCAACTGGTGTTGCTTGGCTGTGTATTTGATGGCCTAAATGACCTGAACTGAGTAGGATTATTTGAGAGCAGACATACCCTATTTTTCGAGTTTGGTTGCCCTGTTTTTCAAACTTATTTTGTTGCTGTCAAACTGCCATGAACCTTCTTGTTTTTGCTGTCAATTTTCTTGTCTTTGTGGGATTAGTTTTAGATGAGTTCTTGCAGCTTTTCATGCTTAGTTTTGCTGCCTTTCTTGCCTGCATTTCATGAGTGAATGGCTGCCCTTTTTCTGTCAAAAAACAGGGACTGCTGAATGTCCGAGACACGGGGGTGTCGTTCTTGCCTTTCCAGCGCGGAACGGGGGTGCGGGTTGGCCTGAGATTGCTGTACCGAGACACGGGGGTGTCTCGGTTTGGGCTTGGGTGGTGACACGGGGGTGTCACCTAGTTTTTCCTGAACTGTTGCCTGCGTTTTTCTTTCTCTGTTACATGCACATATATGCTACTGTATATATATATATATATATATATATATATATATATATATATATATTTGTGTGTTGTGTGTGTGCATTGCATGCATGGGTTTGGTGTTGTGTGTGCATGGATTTGTAGAATTATTTGCATGCATGTATACTAACTATATATTTTACATATTTGTGTGTGTACGTGTATGCATGGCTGTGTATTTGTGTGTGCATGGTGTTATATTAATTGCATGCATGTATATATATATTATATATATATATTTGTCTAAGCATGCATGAGTATATATATATGTATTGATTATGTTAAATATAAGTTATGCATGCATGTGGAGTAAGTGTTTATATATATATATATATATATATATATATATGTTTATTATATAATTATTATATGTTTATTATATATATATATTTATTATATATTTTAAATATTATTTGATTTAATTCAATTTTTGAAATTAATTGATTTCTATTTCACGTATTTAAATTACCGATTATTGTTTGAATGTTTCTTTTATCCTATTCTAATTGTCAACATGAATATTACTTGCTATGATTATTAAATGGAATTTTAGATTAATTGATATGCATTATGAATTTATAAATTTATGAATTTATGAAATTGAATGAAATGAATGAACGAATGGTTTGATTATATGTTTTAAATTCCTTAATAGTGCACATGAACATTTTCATGATATAATATGATCATTTATGCATTCATGCCATATTCACTTCATTGCCGAGCGTCATATGTGGTCATTGAGTCTTATACCTTTTCTTTTGCACAGATTCGGGTTTGGTTGGAGACGAGGGCGAGCATTGAGACGCTTGTGCCTTTCTTTTGCTTTTAAAAGGTGGGTTTTTCTTCAACTAGTTAAGACGACCCGATATATCCCTTATGTGCAAGGTTTTAAGCCAAAATAGTATATTTATGTATATCGAGTCAATTTGGGTAAATGATTTCAAACGTATGACCCTTTTATTTATGAAACCCTACCTTATGTTTTGGCGAGACATGATTATGATTGCACGGGCCCCGGGACTTAGTATATGTGGCTAACCGAGGAAGCAAGGGCTGACGGGGATCCCATTTACTAGTCCCAACCAACTTCGGCGAAACGGACCTCGTCAAGGAGTTTTTTACGAGGAAACGCTAACCGGGCTTTGAGGACTCATGAACCTCATAGCCGCATTGATATGATTAGGTGGTCGGGCCTTGCAAACACGTCCATCACCCGGAGGAAGAAGGTGTATATGAATGATTATGATCATGATATGTATGAGCACAAAAGATATGTATGATAATGATTGATTAATTGATTATGATTACACGAGGTGTAGGTTGGAGATTGTGCACGCCCACTCGCCAGGCCATAAACCCTTATGAACAATTATGAATGAATATGAACGTCATAATCCCGTTGATGTTTTCTTTTGTTTTAACCACTTGGGAAATTCTTATCAAACTTCATACGGGATTAAGGCTTGCATGTATGTGCTTACTTTCTGCAATATTATATCTTATGCCCCGTTTTATACCCACCAGTCTCTTTTAGACTCAACCCGGTTGTTTTCAGTTGTTTTGTGCAGGTATAGGAGTGCTAGGCGGGAATACAAGTCGTCTAGGTCTTGCATTTATGTTTAGCACTTCTTTTCAGTCTCATATATTCATACTCTTATTGCTATTTTGTATATGATCATAGTATAGCATGGAGCGTCATGATTTGTAGGCCGTGAGTGCCATTGAACACTTGAATGCTTTTGTATATCTATTTTTGGAGCTTGGTGGCTCGTTGTATATATTATATGTTGTTCTTGCTTCCGCGTTTAATTATAACTCTGATTTTATATGGTCTTGAGTTGATTGGTTTAAGGGTTAGTCCCGCCTAGCATAGCGTGTGTGTTGTGTCCCCCTTCACCGTGGATTTGGCACGTGTATGGACTTCCATTTCATATACGGGTCGGGTCTCGGTGCCGGGGGATGTGGTACCTCACGCTCGGGTGCTACATTTTGTGTGTAAAATTTACCCGCCCGGGTAGACCTCCTGGCCGAGGAAAATGTAGCAGAACAGGGTTTTTTCGAAGGGGAGAAAGGAGGGGACAAAAACCACGTCAAAGCTCAACCAAATGCAATCAAATTTAAGGTATAAACTCACACATACATGCTCTATCATAATAGCCTAGCAAAATGGGATGAAATGTAAAAGAAACCAATCCACCATTTTTATATCTAAATATACACATATATATACATATATAGATACACCAATTTTGCTCCAAGGATTCAAACAACCAAGCATAAAATTCATGGATTCAAGTGTTAGAGTATCAAAGACATACAAATTCATGCTTCAAACTCAAAGAATCTCAAACCCTATCTTAATTGACATATATAAAAATCCACATAATACCTTGGAGGAAATGGAAGGAGAAGAAGAAGATGACGAGAGCTTGAGTTCTTGTCTTGAATGGAGAAGAATAGAGCTTGAATCCCTTGCCTCTTTGCTTGCCTTGCTTGGATCGAAGTGGAGAGGAAGAGAGAGTGGAGAGTTCTTCTCTTTTGTGTTGGGAAGGAAAAATGAGGAACAAGAAGGGGTGTGTGTGTATATATCGTGTGATAAGGGGAGAAGAAAAGAGGAAATTGCACTTTGGTCCTTAAACAATTTAAATGTCTCAACTAGGGCCCAAGGTTTGATAGGTGGCCAATTGGGGTCCAATTTCGATGTCCGGTTGAGTCCAATGATTTCATATAGGTTCAAATAAGTGCACAAGTGAAATAAAACATTTAATTAACAAGTAAACACGTTAGAAACGAATTTAAATAGAACAGTCAATTAAATCATATAAGTCATACACATCACATAAAAGCAATTAGTTCACGAAATTATTAATTAAACACTCACATAGCAATTAAAACATAAATAAAATCACCTAACACTCGGTCTAATCCCACTCGTGACGTCATACCTGACTGGTCGAGAAATCGGGGCATTACATTTTGGACTTTACATCCCGAACTATAAAAAATCTACGTTTGCAACCTTAACTATTGATTTCTATCAAATTGCAACCTGGTTCGCCGGAGAGACGGGGTGTCACAGATGGGGTCTTTAATGATAGGAACTACACCCAACTCATGGATGAAGTTTCTTACCCAAACACCTTCCTTAGAAACATCATTTACAGCTAAGTATTCGGCCTCAGTGGTGTCTTTCTTAGAACTTTTCCAACTCACAGCTCCGCCATTCAGCAGAATATGTATCCTAATACGAATTTAAAGTCATCCATGTCCGATGCAAAGCTTGTATCACAGTATCCTCTAATGACAAGATCTTGTTGGCCTCCGTAAACTAAGAACAAATCCTTAGTTCTTCTTAAGTACTAGAGGATGTTTCTTTATAGCAGTACAGTGACCTTCGCTTGTGTCAGATTGGAATCGGCTAGTCACGCTGAGTGCATAAGCCGCATCCGGTCGAGTACATAGCATTGTATATATTATGCTTCTTATTGCTGATGCATAAGGAATTTTGGATATCCTGGACTTTTGAAGTTTAGTCTTGGGATACAGCTTTTTCGAAAGAACTGTATCAGGGCCCATCAGAAGTTTCCCACATTTGGAATCTTCCTGTGACACCCCGCTCGTCCGACGTATAAGGTACGTTACTTTTTAACCTTTTTATGTGTTTATTTATGTGATTTTATATTTTTCGTGGCCCTATTTGAACTCTTTAAGAGTTTAGGGACCCCTTTTGTAATTTTCTCTTTTTAGGGGTTTTTCGGTCATTTCTCGTTCGATCGAGTTTTCGACCTTTTTGACCCATTCCACGCAGTCAAGGTGTAATTACACACACAAGCTCGTTCTCGCTCGTTTCTTGACGGAATTCGACGTGTGAATAATGGAAATTTATCAGCTCGACGAGCCCGTCACGATGGTACAACAATCGGAGACTAAAATTCAACGGTGGTGGCACTACGCCACAGCACCGGCGGCGGAACGGAGAGCTGCCACTTCGCCGCCAATTCGCGGCGGTTGAGACACGCGCCACGGACCTAGAACAAGGACCTCCCGGCGCAACTCCAGTTCAAACGGCGTGGCCAACGGTAGCCGGACGGCGGCGGGCGGCGGAACTACTGTAGCGGCACAATTGCGCCGTCTCCGGTGGTATTTTCCGACGAACTTCGGGCTCCTGGTTCCATTTCTGACCTCGATTTGGCGTGAAAACCACCGCAAGTGGTGGTTCCGGCGGTGACGCAGCGGCAGAAACTTCGGCGGCGATTGGGGCCCTTTTCCCAGCCGGTTTTGGTGGTAGTCGCTTCACGAAAGTTGCTTGGACTGACGAAACATAGCGGATGGCATCGGCGGCGTTCCAGGAACCGACCGTTGGCGGCGGACCAGTGGTGAACCGGCGGTTTGATTTTTCGGTGACTTTTTCCAGGTTTTGGTTAGGGGCTTTCGTAGAGCTCGTTACGGGCTTTCCAACGGTATGTTCGGATTTCATTTTCGTTTTACGGTTTGCATTTAATTTCAGTTTTCGTCGTTGGGATTTGGTTCGGTTTTTCTTCAACGAAGTCCAGTGTGTTTGGTATTTTCTGAAATTGTTTGAGGGCTTCTGTCAAGCAGGCCGAGGCGCACGTTTCTGTCCTTCCGGGGATTTTTTCGACTACCGGAGGTGGTGTTCCGGTGGCGGCCGGTGGCTGTTCGGCCGGGCACGGTGGCAACATTCCGGCGACTTTCGGACAGTAGGTCCGTTTCATTGTGGTGAGTCCAACGCCACTTCCCGTTCGTCAATCGGATGTCCGATTGATTTTGTATGAATTTTTGAAGTTATTGTATTTTATTCGTTAATTGATTTTAATTGTGCAATTCGATCCTGTATGTGCTATAAATTGAAATTATGAGTTGTATGATACGTGGAAGTATGCTATGATGTATGAATGTTTGATTCGTGATTTATTGAATTTATTTGTCTCGTTTTACGCCCATCTATTTGAGAATAATTATTGTTTGAGGGGGTGTTAGTGTAATTTTGGAAACTAAATTGATTATGAAATTTTATAAAACATAAGAAATGAATTATGCTAGGCTAATTTATATTTTAATTTGAGTGAATTTCTTAAGTATGCTAATTATTAGAATATCGGGAAAATTGTCAATGTATTAATTGTGAATAAATTGTTATGTAAATTGCGTTTATCCTTTCGAGAATTGGTACTTGATATGCATAGAATTCTTAATGTCCTAATTGATTCTATGTAATTAATGTTAGGAATTTTATAAGCTATGCATCTTTTGATATGTATTATGAATTGTAATATGCTCTGAATGATTTGATTGAATAAATATGGGTTATATGTTGCATCATTTGTATTCGTGAGCATGGCCGTGCGTCTGTTTGGTTGTTTTTGGAGTCTAAGTCTGTGTTGTATTCAGTTGTTCAGGGGTTGTTCAGGGAGTGTCTGTCAGCTGTCGGAGTCTCAGTGGGACTTCTTGGCTTGTGTTCTCCGTTCTCGTCGGTGTAAG
The DNA here is from genome assembly GCA_037501455.1 of Lantana camara. Classification (NCBI taxonomy): domain Eukaryota; kingdom Viridiplantae; phylum Streptophyta; class Magnoliopsida; order Lamiales; family Verbenaceae; genus Lantana; species Lantana camara. The sequence goes on from CM074858.1 coordinate 49,827,494, forward strand.
GTGAGGTTTTAGGATTTCTGTTTAGTTAAAGTGGCCTACAACCTTATGTGCTCGTTTTCAAGCCTGCAAGCGATTATTCTATTATATTTATATAATAGATATGTGTTTATACGATACGTTTATGATTTTATCATATGGTTAAAGGTTTTTCGAACTGTATATATACAAGCATATGTAAGCTTGAAATGTTTTGCAACGAGGCTATGCTCCAAACCGTGTGTCTTCATACCAGCTGCGGATTAGGATGACACGGAGAGGTACGTTTATAGCATATGCTAAGTTGCAAGGTATGGTATGCTCCGATAAGGTACGTACGTTACGATTATGATTTGATAAGTATGATATGTAGCGAGTTATGATCTGTTATGTTATGTCTGATATTTTGAGCCCCGGAGACTGTGGGTAAGGAACCCCGGGACGGTAACGGGCCATCGGGTTAAGCCTGTGCATAGTCTCCATTTGAGGTATCTCGTGCGACTCAGGGAGATAGGGGAGGCGAGATATTCTTGAGCCGGTGGTGTAAAACCTGCCGAGGACTCGTAGGGGATCATTACCCCTCGAGGTATGTATATGATATGGATGGTTAGGGGCGTATACACCCCTTCCATCACCCGGAGTTGAGGATGTTATGTTATGTTATGTTTTCTGTTTTGATAATATGATTTGGAAGTAAGGTTGGAGACCCGTACTCGCCGGGTATATGAATATGATATGTTATGTTGATTATAAAACGGGATAGGAGCTTTCTCTTTCGATATGTTACGAGTTTGTTCAGTCTGATATGATTTGATTAAGTATAAAATTTGGTATGAGTATGCTCAGTTGGTTAAGTTTTGAATAAGAGGAGATAAGATGAGATATGTATAAGTTTGGTTTGAAAATTGTGTAAGTTTGATTTGAAAATGGTTTTGGTTTGTAAAACCCTTTTCCCGGTTCATAATCTTTCTTTTGATACGTGCTCTGCTCCTTATTATGTATAGTGTGTGTGAGTTCAGCCCCCCTCGCTCAGTTAGTGGACTGACCCTCGCCCCACCTATGTTTTAGTTGCAGGTTCAAGTTGTTGGAGTTCAAGCTAGGCGGCTTTGAGTCTGGTCTGTCGAGTCTGTGTCGGTCCGTTTGATTTTGTTAAGTATTTTGTTCTGATTTATTTATGAAATTATGTATATAGTATGTTCTGTACAAGATGATACTTATGTTTTGATGATTATATGAATTTTCGGGACAGGTTAGGACAGGGCTTGGATTAGTTGAACCCGTCTTTGTTGTATGTTTGAATTGGGGACAGGTTAGGACAGGTTCGTGGAATTAGTTGAACTCGTTTATTTATGTTTGTTGATTAAAGTTTTTGTTAGTTCGTATTTTACATCGCTTCTACATTCGGGTTTTTGCATATTTGGCTTGTACAGGGATTAGGAAACGCCTAGCTTAGGTTGGATTTTTCGTTTGTCACCCATTCGCTGTGACTTGGTACGTGTGCGGACATTCCATTTCGTGCCACGTGTCGGGTCATAGTGCGGGGGTGTGGTGCCCCACCGCTTGGGGTGCTACATCTTAAGTGGTATCAGAGCTACCAGGTTCAGAACCGGTGCTCTGGAGTCGTGTCGTGTCAGTTAGGTCGGATGGCATAGGAATACTTGAGCATTGCATTCGTCTGATGTGAAGTTTTGACTTTTCTGCATGAATTTGTCTGACCTTATGTGATTGTGTGCACACTATGATTACGATTTTTGCAAATTTATCATTATTACAGTTTAAATTTTAGTAGATTACGTGTTGCATCTGCATTAATTAGGTGCTCATAATTGCTTTCATTACTTGACATACCTATGTACTAACCCACATGCATAGATATTTGGTCCATTTGTGAATTATAGGGTGTTGCCTCGATGTCAAAAATTGAAGTTGATCGAGACCACGCTTCCCACTTCTACAAATTCGTGAAGGAGGATTTGAAACTCTCATCTTCTGACTACTGGGATGAAAAGTAAACGAATCTCTACAAGAATTCAACAAAGGTTTCGATGCTAATATTATGGAAACAGGTATTCTGCATTCATAGCACGTGCATCATGCATTGAATTAAATTGTAAATTATAATTATTTCGAACATTTGCTTACGTGCTTGGTTGCTTTTTTTTATGATTAATGAGTGTATGCCATACACATCCCTAACCCCACATGCATTAGCTTCGTGGTTGTAATTTAGGTGTTTCCCCATCTGATCCACTAAGTGCTGCCCTGGTCGAAGCAACGTTGGAATTCGAACAGGGATAGACCAGAAGATGTATGATCGAGTAAACACAGTCAGGATATTCGGTGGATAAAAGAAGATGTTTGTATACAAGGGAAATAAGAAATCTTTTAACTATTAAGGTGCCTTCAGGATATGTACTTACTATTTGGAGGAGCTCGGGGGTAACATGTTTTATAGGAACACCAGAGCTTCTAACTCCGGATAGCGTGAGGTGACAATGAAGAAATCGAAGCACTTGTACCATTCAAGGGTTCTTAAGTGGGGGTCAGACTGTTGTAAAGACACCAACGAGGGCAGCTATACCTGTGAAAAAGGAAAAGGATAAACTATATGAACTACTGAATTTTGGTGACGATGTCATTGAGGGTCGACTTTATCAAATACTAGGGACGAGGGACATCATTTACAAACGACAGTGGGAAGCAGGATTGTTTTAAAATTCTCCGCCTATTTCTCCTTGATTGTTCTGAGAGATTCCATCGTTTTAAGATATAGCAATTCCCGAGTATTAAGGATTTTATTGGGACTTCAAGAGACTCCATGGATCACTTTTCTGCGGGAGGCAAGTGAGTCGGTTCAAGACCCCTTGGCGACCCGTGATTCAAAGAAAATACTAAAGAATGCAAAATTTGAACGGGAAGTGGGAACTACGGCCAGTTAAGGATTTGATTATCCATTCAAGTTAAAGAAATTGCCAACCTCGACTCCACTACTATGGTGAACGGTACAATGAGCATTCATGGCAATTGCACCCATACATTTCATAAGTAATTATATTTTATTTTGCTTGACTAATGTGACAACGTGGAATGCGCGATGCTGCTTTGATTTTAATAACGTGGCTAATTGATTTAATTTCCATAAACTTGAGATTTATTGTTGCTGTGAATTCTTGTAACTGAATGGATTATATGCTTGCGTGGATTGTTCGTGCTTCAGTGTTTATAAAATTTCCTAATTGCTCACTAACCCTTCATGCACATACATACATATTGTAAATTTTATCTGACAGGGATCCCATCTCGATATCCCCCTTGAGTTAAGCATGGATGATGAGTCTATACTCTAGGGACACCGATATCAGTCGGGTAAAGCTACACTATACATGCATCCCATGTTTCGCATTCGGTGCTACTTTAATGTGTGTATGTATGAATGCTGTGTATGTGAACTTGCGTGCTAGAGAGTTGTTGAGATCTCTCTATTTGGGTGTTAGGGAGATGTGGGATTCTCCCTATTTATGTGATAGAAAGATGCTGGATTCTTTCTGAATTTATGTGAGCAAGAGATGCTGGATTCTCTTGGAGTTAGATATTTGGGAGATGCTGGATTCTCTCGAATTTAGGGGTTTGAGAAATGCTGGATTTTCTCAAACTAGAATGTTTGGAAGATGTGGAAGTCTGCCAGACTTAGATTGAGAGACGGGGGGTTCTCTTAATTCTATGCCTGAGGGACGGGGTTATCTCTCTTTTGATGTGCCGGGAGACGGGGCTCTCTCTCTTGCTTGCTGAGAGATGGGATTCTCTCTTGTTTGTCGCGACTGAGTTCCGCCTGGCCTGATGTTGGTTTTCCATCGACAAGGAAGCGACGGTATCGAGCTATGGGTGCAGTGGCCTAGTGGGGGATCGAATGAGTTTGAAGCGACCAACGGTCAAGTGTTTGACCAAACTTCTGTGACTACAAAACTCTGAAGGAAGTTAATGTAAACGGTGGGAGTAAACTTCACAGCCAGGGCTATGACTCTACACGGAGATGGATTGAAGTATTCCAGTTTGAAGCTTTACGACTCAGTAATAGGACCTGAGGATAGGTCCTTTTGAAGGAGGGGAGATTGTGACACCCCGCTCGTCCAACGTATAAGGTACGTTACTTTTTAACCTTTTTATGTGTTTATTTATGTGATTTTATATTTTTCGTGGCCCCATTTGAACTCTTTAAGAGTTTAGGGACCCCTTTTGTAATTTTCTCTTTTTAGGGGTTTTTCGGTCATTTCTCGTTCGATCGAGTTTTCAACCTTTTTGACCCCTTCCACGCATTCGGGGCACCGAGACGAGTCCGTAGACTCTAAGTTTGCCCAATTCGGATGTCGTTAGCTCATTCGTTCGATCGTTTTTGCTTACGAGGACCAAAACGGATTTCCTCGTTTTGCGTGCCAAAATCAGATCAGCCTTCCTGCATCGTCTTCCTCCCGCAACTGGTACTATTCATGCAGTCAAGGTGTAATTACACACACAAGCTCGTTCTCGCTCGTTTCTCGACGGAATTCGACATGTGAATAATGGAAATTTATCAGCTCGATGAGCCCGTCGCGATGGTACAAGAATCGGAGACTAAAACTCAACGGTGGTGGCGTTACGGAACAGCAGCGGCGGCGGAACGGAGAGCCGCCACTTCGCCGCCTATTCGCGGCGGTTTCCGGCGATGATCTCGAGACACGCGTCAATGTATTAATTGTGAATAAATTGTTATGTAAATTGCGTTTCTCCTTTCGAGAATTGGTACTTGATATGAGTAGAATTCTTAATGTCCTAATTGATTCTATGTAATTAATGTTAGGAATTTTATAAGCTATGCATCTTTTGATATGTATTATGAATTGTAATATGCTCTGAATGATTTGATTGAATAAATATGGGTTATATGTTGCATCATTTGTATTCGTGAGCATGGTCGTGCGTCTGTTTGGTTGTTTTTGGAGTCTGAGTCTGTGTTGTGTTCAGTTGTTCAGGGGTTGTTCAGGGAGTGTCTGTCAGCTGTCGGAGTCTCAGTGGGACTTCTTGGCTTGTGTTCTCCGTTCTCGTCGGTGTAAGGTGAGGTTTTAAGATTTCTGTTTAGTTAAAGCGACCTACAACCTTATGTGCTCGTTTTCAAGCCTGTATACGATTATTCTATTATATTTATATAATAGATATGTGTTTATATGATACGTTTATGATTTTGTCATACGGTTAAAGGTTTTTCGAACTGTATATGTACAAGCATATGTAAGCTTGAAATGTTTTGCAACGAGGCTATGCTCCAAACCGTGTGTCTTCATACCAGCTGCGGATTAGGATGACACGGAGAGGTACGTTTATAGCATATGCTAAGTTGCAAGGTATGGTATGCTCCGATAAGGTACGTACGTTACGATTATGATTTGATATGTATGATATGTAGCGAGTTATGATCTGTTATGTTATGTCTGATATGTTGGGCCCCGGAGACTGTGGGTAAGGAACCCCGGGACGGTAACGGGCAGTCGGGTTAAGCCTGTGCATAGTCTCCATTTGAGGTATCTCGTGCGACTCAGGGAGATAGGGGAGGCGAGATATTCTTGAGCCAGTGGCGTAAAACCTGCCGAGGACTCGTAGGGGATCATTACCCCTCGAGGTATGTATATGATATGGATGGTTAGAGGCGTATACACCCCTTCCATCACCCGGAGTTGAGGATGTTATGTTATGTTATGTTTTCTGTTTTGATAATATGATTTGGAAGTAAGGTTGGAGACCCGTACTCGCCGGGTATATGAATATGATATGTTATGTTGATTATGAAACAGGATAGGAGCTTTCTCTTTCGATATGTTACGAGTTTGTTCAGTCTGATATGATTTGATTAAGTATAAAATTTGGTATGAGTATGCCCAGTTGGTTAAGTTTTGAATAAGAGGAGATAAGATAAGATATGTATAAGTTTGGTTTGAAAATTGTGTAAGTTTGATTTGAAAATGGTTTTGGTATGTAAATCCCTATTCCCGGTTCATAATCTTTCTTTTGATACGTGCTCTGCTCCTTATTATGTATAGTGTGTGTGAGTCCAGCCCCCCTCGCTCAGTCAGTGGACTGACCCTCGCCCCACCTATGTTTTAGTTGCAGGTTCAAGTTGTTGGAGTTCGAGCTAGGCGGCTTTGAGTCTGGTCTGTCGAGTCTGTGTCGGTCCGTTTGATTTTGTTAAGTATTTTGTTCTGATTTATTTATGAAATTATGTATATAGTATGTTCTATACAAGATGATACTTATGCTTTGATGATTATATGAATTTTCGGGACAGGTTAGGACAGGGCTTGGATTAGTTGAACCCGTCTTTGTTGTGTGTTTGAATTCGGGACAGGTTAGGGCAGGTTCGTGGAATTAGTTGAACCCGTTTATTTATGTTTGTTGATTAAAGTTTTTGGTAGTTCGTATTTTACATCGCTTCCGCATTCGGGTTTTTGCATATTTGGCTTGTACAGGGTTAAGGAACCGCCTAGCTTAGGTTGGATTTTTCGTTTGTCACCCGTTCGCTGTGACTTGGTACGTGTGCGGACTTTCCATTTCGTGCCACGTGTCGGGTCATAGTGCGGGGGTGTGGTGCCCCACCGCTTGGGGTGCTACACTTCCATACTAAAACTCTTTAATATTTTGTCTATGTAAATCGACTGTCATAATCCTCGATTCTCTTTCTTTTGCAATTTTTCCCACTTTAAACTTTAATCTAGAGATTCTTCAATGTTTTAGATATTATTTTCTACGTATTTTGGAATTAATTTTATTTAATTTATTTATGATGTATTTATAATATAATTATGTATACATACGAACTTACCTCACATGTGCACCTAGCTATACACCTAAGTACCCTACAAAAATACACCTAGCTACCCTATATTGTGAGTCACTACACTAACTATTCAAAATTACCCTCGAAGTCCCCAAAACTGTACCTGTAAATACCCCCACAATTCATTTGTAAGATCACACAATTCACTCTCAACTCTCTCATCACTCATGGCACAACCTCTCTCTACACTAAGGTATTTTATTTTCTTTTATTATTTCATATTTTATATATTTTTCTTAGTATAATATAGTTATAGTATGCTTAGATTTAATTAAATTATGCCTTTAGAAATTTTATTTTATGAAATATATGCACAGTTACTAGTTTTATGTAAAATGTGCCTACATGTATGAATTTTATTTAATTAAATGCATGATTTATGATATGATATCATGTGATTATTTATTTAAATATTCATGATATTATTCATGCTTAAAAGAATTTATTTAGATTAAATTTTATAATTAAAGTTACATAAAGTGCTACATTTAGGTTAAATCACATGTTATGAATATGAAATTGATTAAGAATGATCATGAACTTATATGGACACATTATTAAGTCTAAGAACATGTTCTTAATGTTCTTGAATGAATATTGGTGCACGTGTGATAGTGTGTGTGTGTGTGTGTGTGTTTAATTTTATGTTATAAAATGTTTAATTCTTAGAAATTTTAATAGTAAATGTTTTTAATAGTACCTTTGACTTCTTGGTCAATATTTTACTTAAATAATTCAGAATTAATTTAAAAATAATTATAAATTGAGTTTAGAAATTATTAAAGAAGGATTTTATCTGAATTTTTCGAAAATCAGGGATTTTGTAAAAGTTTTCTAAATCATGTCCTACATTGCCAAATTAACCCTAAATTATCATTTCAAATCTTATAACTAGGGTCATAATGTGATTAATAAATATTTGGTTAGCTAAAGAGTTCATAAAACCTATGTGATTAAAGAAATTCACTTAAACGATTAAAATTAGGATTTACCGAATTTCTCTAAACGTGTTACACTTTATGTACTTTATGTGCTTACTTGATTAGAATAATAAGTACATAGTCATAAGCCTGTAGCAGTTAATACTTTTAGGAAAAATTAGGATTGAGCAGTGGAATTTCAAGGACATTGTCTAAATCTCAGTACTAGGTGAAGATTAAAATGTTTTCAACTGGAATCATGCCTATACATATGTATCTATATAAAAAATATTTTAAATCTTACCTATTATTTATAATTTATTACCCTATTTTCAGCCTACCTATTATTACCCTATATTAGGTATCGGGTCGAGGGTATTTTTATTGGGAATAGTGCCCTAGAAAGTCGATTAGTTATAATCTGCTTTGGGACGTTCCTTATATCACAGACAATCTTTGAATAATATACGATTGATTATTAGCATAGGCAAACACTTCTTTATCTGCAATACATGTTTTGTGTGTTTCCATTATGTGCGCATGTATTAGAACTCCCCTAATCCATAAAGCTAGTAGGGACTTTGTCATTAGGTGAATGACACATGAAACAAGCCCTAACTCAAGGACGGATTAGTAACCACTCCAAGTCGATGAGTCCAACAAACATTGGGAGCGTTGATTAGGCTCGATTGAGACTTGCTCGTGGGATTGCATCCATAAGAAAGATCATCCTGTTTCATGGGGTGTAAAGCGCATAAGTTAATGCGTACGCAATACATGAGGGTGCTCATTATTAGAAGGGGTAAACTGAGGTGTCCCGCGTGAGAAGATTTCCAAATGGGAATGGAAGTTTCCACTTCAAGAAGAGGAAACTTTCAGATTAGGAAATATCTCGCCGGTGAATGGCGTGAGTAAAGTAATCCTTTGACTTGAGATTCCATTAATGCTTTCTGGGCTAACTCTGTAGTCTTTAATGTAAGCTTTAAAGGATGTCTCCTGAGACAGCTGATTCAAAGCCTATGCTGGGGCTGCACAAGTGGCACATGAAAGCATATGAGAATCAACAAAGGACCTACACTTACTTTAATGCAAGAAGATCTCTTATTGCATAAGCCATTCATATGCCATCCTAAACCCTCAGCCGAGGTAGTGGATCAAGAAATCAAGAAAGGGGTTTCTTGGATTGAGATCAAATGGATATGAAATTAATTTAGCTTTATGATCGAGATTAGTGGGGCTCTCATTATTCCCATGCCCCAGATCTTAATCGAGAGATGGAATGGTAGGAGGATCATACCTCACAGTTGTTATTGACTGAAAGGTTCTTTCGAATATATATTCATTGTTCGGGTAGTGGTCACACAACTGTTGCTAGACCATGGTCGTGTGATCTGTTAACTAATTAATTATAAAGTGTATTAATTAATTAGGTTCACTGCTACCTGAAAATGAACCTAGGGGGGTCACACACAAATGCTAGGTTCAAAGGGTATTAAAGGAAAGATCAAATAATTGATCGAAACGAGACCACCCTTGTAAAGTACACGTGTGGCACGTGAGCATGGATTAGGCGTGTAGTCCAATTGTAAAATTAGACCATGTGTTAATTAATTGGAGAATTAATTATAAATCCCAAATAGAATTAGTTAAAGAATTAATTATGAATCCCTAATATATAATTAATTTAGAGAATTAATTATATAACCCAAAGAAATTAATTAGCAAATTAATTTTAGCCTGTTAGAATTAATTAGAGAATTAATTCTAAAGCCTTTCATGGAATTAATTAGAGAATTAATTCTAAGTATTTCATTATTTAGTTATTCTAATTTGATTAGAATAAATAAATAAATATGAGATATGTTCTATTTATTATTCTAATAAATATTAATTCTAATGTGATTAGAATAAATATTAATTAGATAAGATATTTAATAATTAAATATTCCTAATTTGATTAGGAGCTATTTTTCTAGAAGAATAATATCTTATTTTGATAAGAGGTTTTTACTTGGAGAGAAAGAAATAGAAGAAAAGTCAAAGTAGGATTCTTGTTCCTACACAAAATTGGGATCTAAGAAGTCTCATATAAATAACAGAAGGGCTGGTGGAACGATTTGAACTCGAAATATTCTGATTTAAAAAATCGATCCACACAAGATGGCGAAAACCGTTCGTGCATACGAAGAACAACCAGTTTTTTCACGAGGGTTTTTGGCGTGTTGATTGTTGTCTTCTCCAAATTGTGTTTCAAAGGAAGATTTAATTCTGCTCTTATTTTCTTCTCGTTTTGTTTCTTTCTTTACACATGTCATAGTACTAGCATGCTCATTCACATGATTTGAATATAAGACTGGTGTGGATTATTAGTCTAGAGGAGCCCTATTGTGGAATCTAGTAGAAAGAATCTTTTGAGGGACGGGCAGAGACGGAGCCGGGGGCGGGGGGGGGGGGGGGGGGGGGGGCATGGAGGGGCGCCCGCCCCCCAAATTTTTAAAATTTTTTATTATTATACCTAAATTTTAAAGTTTTTATTATTTTGTCCCCCCCCCCCCCCCCCCCCCCCCCCTAAATTTATAAATTAGCCCCCCTCCAAAAAAAAATTAAATAAATAAAAGTTAGCTCACCAATCATAATAGCTAAAATTTATTTTTTACTATTAATTTACTTTAATTACTATTACTTTTCTCAATGCAAATACACTTTTTGATTCCGTCTCCCAATAAAAGTCTTTTGATCTTCTTTCGATATTAAAAAGTTTCTAATTAATCTTTCTTTTTCTCTATCTATGTCTTCTTCCTTTTTCATTTTATTATTGGCTTATTCTTTTACTCAACTTAAAACTCTCATTTTTTTAATCTTCAAAATCTATATTTATGGGAAAAAGGAGTTGATCGTGTCTCCCAAGTTATCCAATAAATCTATATTAGTTAGTTTTTTTTTTTTTTTTATTAATAAATTATTTAGATAAAATTTATGATTAATTTGTTAATCATTAGTTCAATATTTTGAGAAAATAATAGATCAAAGATAAGTACTTGCAATCTTTGTTTAGTTTTGGATAATTTAGTATGTAGAGTTCTATATTTTAAGGAAATATCATATTTTTATTTCTATAACAATAGGATAACGATAACTTTGTTTAATGATAGATAAATATAATGCATTTAATTTTTAGATAATATACTGTATTTAATTTTAGATAATTTAATGTTGATATGAATTCTGTATATTAAGATTTCCTTATTTATTATTAAATAACTATGTTAATTTTAGTTTTTATTATAGAGATTATTTAGTTCAAAGATTGTATCAAAATAGTAATTTAAGTTTGTCTTTTATTATGAAAGTAATTGTGTTAATTTTAATTTTTCTTTTATTATGGATAAATTATTTAGGTAAAAAATTATATCTTAAATAGTAATTTTAGTTTTTTTTTTTAAAATTAGAAATAACATTTATAATTAATTTGTTAACTATAGTTATCTTTGATGAGGCATAAAAACACGCTCGTATCAGAGCCGTCCACGTGTCACCATCAGTTGACTTGAAGACTATACGCTCGCATTGATGGGCTCGCGGGCCAACCCAACCCACTCACTTACCAACTGGTACTGGCCTTTGAGCCTCGGCCAATTATTCAGGTAAAGGGCCCGAGCCGACAGGCTTGGCGCTCACATCTCGGCCCTCAGGGTTGCCCTTCTCAGGATGGCCCCCACGCGAGGGTACGTTCCCGATGCTCGTGGTTTTGACGCTCAAGGGTCATCAGCCGCGGGGAACCCATCCGTGCGCCTTTCGAGCGCCACCAGTGCTCGAGTATGATCCTTCCCCAGCATGATGGATTCGAACCCTAGCGGAGCGGACCTTGGGCCTTCCACTCATGCGGCCCTCGACAACAACCTCTGACACCATGGTAGTGGGCACCTCGTACTGGGCACGCCGCCCACTTTTCAGAGCTATCACTCTCATGCCATCACGGACCGCCACGTGTTAGGGCAACACAGGTTTGGGACCACACGGTCAATTTACCCGTTTTACCCTCACCCCTAACATATAAATAAGGGAGGACATATGCTCTCTCCCCCGAAGTCATCTTCTGCATGCACATTGAATACATTGTTCTGGGCATTTTTTCCACATCTTCTCAAGCTTCATATTATCCTCACCACAGTAGCATCACTATTGCATCTTGCACTCTTGATGTTATCCTAGCTGGAAGAACCCACGCACAAGAGAAAACCCAGATCCTGAGGCCCTAACGCCTGTGATGGTCTTTCCCTTTTCATACAAATATTAAAGTGTTGCTGCATTTCGGGAAGTCCGATTTCTAGCACCATCAATCTTTATCTTTAGGACTATCAGAATAGGTTAAAGATAAATAATTCTTTATTTTTTTATGTCATTTTGTTATTTGACTTTATTATTTTATTTAAATTATGTTAAATTGAGTTCATAATTTTTTTTAAATTTATATAGGCAACGTGAGTAAAAGAAATTTGGAGTTTTATTTCAAGAAACCTATAATAGCAATGGACCTATACAAATGTTATTCTTGAAACTTCAACCACAAAATAATAAGTTAAAGTTATTAAGGTATACTTGTTTTATTTATATATATCGAATAAAATCCTGGCTCCGTCCCTGGGGACGGGGTTGCCATTACCGCATGAAACGCATTTGAGGGTGTCAAGAAAGCATCGATTCTTCTAAGTTCTTGAATCCCTAATATTTTGAAATAGAAATTGCAAGTCACAGTCTTAGTTTTGGGAAAATTTTTAAATTCCGCTGCATTTACTTTCTTGTTTTCCCCGACAAGTAGTATCAGAGTCACCTTGCAAGGTTTATTTCTAATCTATATTATTTAATTGAATTTTGAGAAATTCTTGAATCTGAGTTACAGTTATGTATTCTTGAATTTGTTTCGTAATCTGAACTTTTGAATCTGAAAAGTTTCCTAAAAAATTTAGAAAAAACATTTTCTGAAAATCTAACTAAAATATTTTTAAATTTAGATTCATAGAATCGTGTTTTAATTCCCGAATTTTGAAACGAAAATTTTGATTTATTAGACAAAAAAGAAAAGGGGTGACGAGGGTCAAACCTGTTGGCCACCCGCCACCGCCGACAGACGTGGTGGGGCTGCGCTGATTGCAGCGCACAGCGCATGCATGGGCAGATATTGCTGCCCATCTCGCCACTACGAGTGGCTGCCCCACTCACGCCTGATGCATGGGAAAATAATTTAATTAGCACTTTTAATATGTAAATCCATTTCAATTAATGATTGTTGCCCTTTTGTTATAGAAATAATTAATGGCATTTTCTACAAAAGATAATCAATATCACTAAACCACTTAAATGCCTTCTAACGTAAAATTTATTTTGATAGTTAAAGGAAGTGGAGTTTATATTATTGGTGGCCAAATTAAATTTCGTCAGCCGCAGCGTGACTCAACAACCGTACGTGCATATGTGGTCCTTTTCAGAAAGGATTCTTATCCGAAAATTGAAATTAATTTTAACGGAAAATATTTTATTTTTGAAATAAAATTATGAATTGAAAATTTAGGGAATTAAAGTCAGATTTTATTTTTTGAGAAAATTAATATTATTATTTTTGAAATAATAATTTTATAAAATTGTTAATTTTGAATTAACTTAAATTTTATCAGATTCGAGCTTTTGATTTTAAATTTATTGGTAAATTTAAATTCATGCAATTTTAGAATATTAGGTGATCATGGGTTTAGTCTTGTGGATGTTTTACTTTATGCACATGGATGGTTTAAATTTGGGGTTGGAGCCCCATAGTTGCGTTTTTCAATTGGGGTCGGTGCTCCACTTATGTGTGTACTGTTATGTGTTTATTATGTGGCTTTCCATATTACTATTTTTGGGCCGGGGTATGCCCCGTGTATTTGTTTATGACCAATATGAAGATTGAGCCATATTAATTTCTGTGAAGAGACTAGAACTTAGGAAGTGAGGTTTTTCCTTTTTTACTTTGGAGATTTTGGACGTGTGGAGTAAGAAGGATCCACACAACAAGTAACAAGGAGGCCATAAGTGAAGACCCCTCAAAATGTTAGGGAGGATTTCTATTATTGTAATAGATAGGACATCTTTTTAATTTCCAATTCTCTTATGTGATTTAAACTGTTTTATGTGGTATGTATGTTAGAACTTGTGGTTATGGAGTGGCTCCCACATATCACACATAAGATAGGAAAACCCATGATCATCTCATATTAGTATCATGCTAGGACATGTTATCTGCTAATTGCTTGTGTGTAATGCATTTATGTGAAACTGCATTAAACAAGACTAATTAAAATGGATAACTGTACATGTTGGTGAGGTTAAAAAAACTGGACAACTCTCCAATATTCGAAAATCCCATAAATATTAAGCAATTTCGAAAAATTGGTATTTTGTATAAAGTGAAAACTTTAAATAAAATTCCTAACATTCCATCAGTAGAATTTAAGTTTAATAGGGGATCTAGTTGCTGGCTGTAACACCCCAAACAGAGGATGCCACATCCATCGCACTAAGGCCCAGACCCGGTCACGAAATGGAAAGTCCATGCCCGAATTCGAATCATAGCGAACGGGAGACCAACTCACACACTAGACTAGGCGGATCTAACTCGACAAACTCAGAGCGCGGAAGCAAATAAAACCAACAACATCAGATAGCGGAAGCATTTAAAACAAAACATGCAAAACAGGTGACAAGTTCAACTATCCCTAGAAGCCTGTCCCGAAAAGTCCATATTAATAAATGATATGATCCAGAATGAAACACTCATACATAACTTGTCAAAAATCGAATGTAATGCAAGACAACCTTAAACGAAGACAACAGACTCGACATGACTACTGAACACAGAGACTGACTCACGCCGCCTAGCTCGAACTCCAAAGCAAAGCGAGCAAACTAAAAGATAAAATGAGGGGGTCAATGAACTGACTGAGTGAGAGGGCTAACGCACACCCACAATATATATATAGAGCACAACATATATCAAAAGGGTGGATTCATGGACTGGGGATAGGTGTTGTATGCTAGAACATTTCAAAACAACCCAAAATAGATATAGATACAAGTTTAGAAACCATTTTCAGAAAGACTCTATCCAGATTCATAATTCCCAGACAGAATAGAACATATGCTCGGCGAGTACGAGCTTCCAACCTCAACTCCTCATATCATAACAAAACAGAAATACAGAATCATAACATACTAACCTCAACTCTGGGTGATGGTAAGGTTGCGCGACCCTAACCTTCCAGACAGGCGAGGGGATTACTAATACTACTCCAACCCTCAATACTCCGTTTCCCAACCAAACCTCATGGTGGGTCCCGGTACATCCTCTTTGTGATACCCTGTTCGTCCGTCCGTACAGGTACGTGCCACATGTGAGTTTATTTTTCGTAATTTCGTTTATTTTCCTACTTTAATTTATTATATTCTTGTTAGATGTTGCTTTATTCATTAATTATATAAAGTATTTGAAATTACTTGAATTATTTGATTTAAATGTCATAAATATGCCTAAGTGTTTATATTATTTGAAACCTTGTAATATTTGAATTTATATAATATGTATTTAATTTCCTAGCATGCTAATTTCTTGAATTATATGAATTTAATTGAATTAATTGCTTTTGGACTTGATTGTATGATTTTTAGAAGTTTTAGGACTTAATTAAAAATAGGCTTTGGGCCTATTTCATACTTTTTGGCAGTTTGAGCACCTATTTGAAAATAGGACCTCTTGAGCTATTTTAATTTATATCTTGAGCTACGGAACATGGATTCGAGTGCCTCTTTGCCGTTGTACTCCTTTCGAAGATCTGGATTCAATGGAACTAACCTCATAATTTTTCGGTGCCGTTTGGACCTCCGACGATGCCATTTTCAGCCCCATTTTTACCAAAACCCAACATATGACCCCACCTTGACTTTTATACTTGTACTTAAGCCATTTATGCAGAAATTTCCTGTATCCCCTTTCCCTGGGCAGAGACTTCTGTGTGGGGATTTTTTCCCGAGCGGGGAGGACTCTTGCATGAGTTTATTTGCCTTGATTCTTGAATTTAAATGCATGCATGTATGTGTACGTGACTGCATGAAACTTGGTTGTTGTGTGCATGGATTTGTTTGTTGCTGCATGTGTGTGTGTCTGCATGCATGAATCTTTTGTCATTTTCCTTGCTTTCATTCATTCTTTTGACTTTAATTATGAATTGTATGCTATATTAAGTTGATAGGTAATATGCTGTCAGTTTGTTATTATTTGTTTACAATGTAAATTTTTTATACATTATGCTAAACCTTATTTTAATGTATGAATTTGGTTTAAAACAAGTGTTACGTGTTAAGCCTTGTTTCATTTTATTAATTGATTCGTTTATAATACTAATTTATTATATGATATGCTATGAATCTCATTTAATTTATAAATTAATTATTTATTAATTATTGTATAACATATCATGAGTCTTGTTTCAATTTTATGAAATTATTTAAATTGAGCTTTATGTATTACCATCTTGAATGATTTAAGTGTTGCACTCTTGCATCTCATATGCATAAGTTACATACATTCGCATCACCGTACGTCTATTTGGTACATAACTGAGTCTAAGCCTCGGGTTTGTGTTTGTGTATCACAGAGAATGTCCCAGATGTCGGTGTTGAGCCCAAGATTAGGTTGTGGTCGTCGGCACGCTCTTTGTGACACCCCGAATGGAGGGCCCCACATCCCCCGCACTATGAACCCGGTCCATACATGAAATGGAAAGTCTATATATGAACCAAGCTCACAGTGAACGAAGACAGAAAAGAAAAAAACCCAACCTGTTAGGCAGGACTAGACCCCGTACCAATAAATTCAACAAAACAAAGAATGCGAAAGCAATGGAATCATTCAAACATATTCAGTATAAAACAGGAATATAAATATGGATTGAACTAAATAGAAACATCCCGAAATCAATACAATACACAACATATAAACGGGTTCAACTAAAGTCCTAGAAGCCTTTCCCGAGTTCAATAAAGCAATAACAATACAGAGTGGCTTACGTAGCCCAGTTACAAGCAAGAAATAAAGGTGCGGTACGATGCAGTGCATACAGGACCAAGACTCAATCAAAGACTTTAAAAGACTCCCGCCTAACGACCACAGAGCCTGCAAGACAAACACTAAAACAACGAGAGGGAGGGGTCAGCCAACTGACTGAGTGAAGGGGTTAACACACGTGTATATATATAAATAGGCAGTCAGGCAGGCGTAATTCCACTATACGTGATTCGTTAATAAACCCGAGAACAAGAAATATGGTTCAATTAACACGTACGGGTGGAATTACGTTAAGTCATGCAATCAGGTAATCAGGATATACAATGCATACGATGCCCTCCGTTGATGCCCGTTTTACCTTAACCCTCCACGGCTCTAGGTGCTGCATCCAGACTGGGACATACCGGAGGTCACGGATATCTATGCAATTACATTTTAGGGGACCCGGCGAGAACGGGTATTTATTCCATCCTGGACTCCACTTTTCACTTAGTAACATGACAGGAACAATAAGCAGTCAGGCAGACCGGAATCAGGAATTTTATAATTATTAATACAGGAAAACAAGTACAATAACCTCCTTCTCGGGTGATGGTTCGGGTAGCTAGCCCTAGCCATCCAGTAACAGTGGTAAGGCGGGTTCATGACTCCCCAAACCGGAATCCCATCTTCTGCGAAACCTCCTGGCAGATGTCCGGGTTGGTCCAACAGGTTGGGACTTGTGCAAGAGGTCACCGTCGGCCCGATACCTCCTCGGATCACTCAAGACACAAGCCCTCGGGCCCCAGGAACAGGGAGAGGAACCACTCCAGCTAGTCCAGAGCTAGAAGAGCCGGGGGCAATAGCAGGATCTCGCAAAACAGGTTCAGGGTAACACATTCAGGATTTATAAAACATTTCCGGTACCTAGCCGGTATAAGAGGTATGGTGTAGCTATATTTTAATTCATGCAAGGTTAGAGGTCAATTATAAAAGAAAGCCCTCACCTCCAAGTGCAAGAAAGAAGAAGGAAGAAGGACCACAAGTCTCCACCGAGGAGAACACTAAACAAGAAAGGAAACATGGTGTACTCGTGAGACACGACTCAATAATGAAACCAAGTAGGACACACGGAAAATGATCATGAGGTGGTGCATCATTTCATGAGATGATATGATACCGAATGAAAGCATAAAAGGCATGGAAATGTTGTGATCATGTTCACTTAAATAGATAAGACAATACCAACACCTCAACACATATCAACACCTTCATAAATAAATCACTTAGCAAGAAAGTAGTACTTAAACAAGTATGACATTAGATTAACTCTTAAGAGATGCAATTAAGCTCAAGGAGGTCATGTATCCATGCCATTCAACCAAATGAATCCATTTCACGTTTATCACGAAGCTAAACAATCATGTTAAGCAAATAAGAACCAAGGAATGTAAAATAAGAGCATATTTATCAATTAATCAAACATATAATTCATATAAATCACATACGGGAGTCAAACGGGTGAAAGGAACGCAAGAGGAGTGTTTTTGGCGAACTCTAGGAAAAGCTGACAGGTTTCGGGAATGCACAAGCGGTAGGAAAATGGGAATATCTTGAGTTCTATAAATTGGAATTGGATTTTGTTTTTTAGAAATGAAAATAGACATACAGGTATTTCCAATGATATGTGGCACGGATCATGGTTCAAAGCGAGTTGAAAATTGCCTAGGCCCGAAGTTAGGTGAAAGCAGATTGTCGGTAAAGTGGCGACACCAAAGAGAATTGATAATATCTCACAAATGGGAAAAGATATTGAAGTAATTCTAGTTGGAGAGTATTCTAGACTCAAATAAGTTGTTTGTGTCCGAAAATCAGCTCAATCCGAGGTCATACGAGGGGGTAACCGGCCGGGTAAAAGTACAAAGAGAAAGTACCCGCCCGGGGAAAACAGGGCAGAAAGTTTCTGCATAAAGGGGGTACCCGCCCGGGTAGTTTCCTTCACGAAAACTACCCGCCCGGGTAGACATTCTGGGCTGGAAAAGGAGCAGTAGCAGGGGTTGTTCGTGGAGGGAAGAAAAGGAAGCAACAACCACAAGAAAACTCAACCAAAAAACTCCCAAAAGACCAAACAACGTGTATAAAACTCAAATATAACATTAGGTCACAAAGAAAACCAATATACCATGCTTTGATTCATCAAATTATGCATCAAGAAACCCCAAAATGCCAAGTGATCAAATATGGTCCAAGTTCCATGTATCTCAAGATATATAAGCATGTATCAACTCAAAATCACCATATATAACTCATATTTGCTCATGGATTCTTTACAAATCAAAAAACCCTAGCATCACTTAAGAATTATTAACACATACCTACCATCTTACCTTGGAAGAAAAAGAGATCAAGGGGGAGGAGAGAAGAGCGGGTCTTGAGCTTGATTTCTTGGAGAAAAATGAAAAAAAACCTTGGTCTCTACCTTCCTTGTGTGCACCGAAATGGAGAAGGAAGGAGAAGGGAAAGATTATCTTGTGTTTGTGTGTAGGAAATGAAGAAAAGAAAGAGATGTAGGTGTATATACATGCATATCGTAAAAGAGGAAAAGAAGAAAAAGGGAAATTCTAATCGAGTCCTCAACAAATATAAAGTTACGCAATTAGGTACTCAATTTATAAAAGGTTACAAATAAGTCTTTAAGAAATATTAATTAAGTACTCAAGATTCAATTAACAGCAATTAAGGTTCAAGAACAAGAAATTAAGTAACTTAAATCTCAAAACCCACACGCGTGGCCTGCGTACCTGTACAGTAGGGAAATCGGGGTGTCACAACCTCTCCCTCTTAAGAGGACCTGGTCCCCAGGTTCACTACCTCGAGTTTTGGATTCTGCGTAAACTTTCCCGTGTTCATCCCACGCGGGTTAGCAACTCCCCATCAGGAATTAGTTCGGAAAAGGTGTTCAAGCAATAAGGGGTCTTCCATTGTTATTAAATCACGACCTTTAACTCACCAAACTGTAACGCCCCGAATTCCAGACAGTCAAATACGCTTGACACGTGTGAGTTTCAAGCGTTAAGATTTTATTTTATTATTTTCGTTTATTCAATTTATACGTGTTCTATTAATTTTATAAATTGCATTTCAATATGATTACGTGGAAATATATGAAATAAATGCCAACGTGAGAATCATTTTTCATATTGAATTTATTTGATACATGAATCAATTGCCTAACATGATTTAATTGCTTGATTGCCTTAATTGGCATTTATTCAAATTAAATGGCCAAATTGCATGAAAACATTAGGGGACCTAATTGATCATTTCCAAACCTTTTGTACTTGATTGCATAACTTATGAACTTGGAGGATTTAGTCACAAATATCATATTTTTCCAAAATATATCACGGTATATGCTTCTTCATGCTTCTCTTCATTTCATTTCCATCAAAAATACCAACCTTTGCTTCCTCTCTTTACCGAGCCAAAAACATCAAGAAGGCAAGGGAAGATTTCATGAAATCAATCAAGCTTTTCCAAGAAAATTAGGAGTTGGAGCTCCATCTTCCCTCTCCATCATCCTTTTCCATTTAATTTCATTTCAAGGTATATATATGATTATATATGTGAATTCTTGAACTAGAGCTTGAAGTTAGGCTTACGATCTTGATGTAATAACTTGTGTTTTAGTTGTTAGTAGCATGATCCTAAGCTTTAGTCTTGAATTTCATGCATAAATCTTGAGAATTATGGAGATATATGATGAGTTCATGTTTGGGTGGAATTTGATAATTCTTGATGATCAAGCATGATTTATGTGTTTATAATGGTTCTTACTATACTTTAAGCATGCATATGCAACTCCCTTCATGGATTCTGCATTTGGGAATGATTTAAGTGATGTTTGATGCATTTCGGGGTTGGTTCGTGAGTTCCCCTATTTTGTCCCCTGCTTCTGTATCTTCTGCGTAACGGGAACGGCCATTCCCGTTCCCTTTGTATTTGGGAAACGACCGTTCCCATATATCTGATTTGTGTGCATGGCGGCGAGGACGGGAACGACCCTTCCCGTTTTGGCTTACAAGCCGGAACGGTCGTTCCCATCTTCGGGGAGCAACTTCGGGGAGGTGGGAACGACCCTTCCCATTTTGAACTAAGGGCCGGAACGGCTGTTCCCAGGCCTCTGGAGGGGCAGAAACATTCTGCATGAAAATGAAATTTTGGAGTTTAACTACAATGGTTTTATTGATCCTAATTTGTGATTATATGATTGATTACATGCCAAAACATGATATTTACATGCTACATTGCTCATTGCACGAAGTCTCGTTACTTGGTCAAGCCGTGCGTCTTATTTGGTAATATTCTTGAATTATGGTCTCATGCACGTACATTGTCCCGTTTCTTGTCTAGTTATTCTCTAGGGCGGAGATTGTTGATCATGAGCACGTCCACGCATTCACGAGTCGTGTGTCGCCTGTCAGGTGAGGTTTAATTGCTAGCTATATAGAACCCGTATAACCTTTATGTGATCTTTCGGCCAAAAGGTATCTATATTTATAATTTTACATGAAATCACTTATCATTTCAAGCAAGTCATGTTCATAAAAAGCAAGCAAGCCATGTATCACGCATGTTTTAGGCAAGTAGCATGACCGTTCACCTTGGGCCCAGGGTAGTGGCTTGAGCCAACCGGGAAAGCAAGGGCTGACGGGTAACTCTCGCGCTATCCTCACCACATTGGGATGACCCCTGAATCCGCTAGGAGATTAGTGTAGGAAGGAGTTCCGGGCTTAGGGATTCATGTACCCTCTGCTCAACACGTCGTGGATGGTGAAGACTAGCTACCTTCCCATCATTGGAGGGAGAAGGAAACTGGGGACGGGTCCGGCACCACGGAATGTCCTCGGGTTATTGCATGATTTTCATTCCTTGAACATGTTACTTCATTACACTATCGCACGGTTGCACAATAATTGAATTGCATGATCACCTATTGATTAACAATCAAACAAGCATGTTTCATGTACATTTGGAGTAAGGTTAGAGACTGCCCTCACTCGCCGGGGCCATGTATTGAATGCATGAAAATGATCAAGTATTTAATATTGACAGTTGTATTCTCGGGTGAAGATATCTTATTATGGAACTTATATATTTATCTTTTATTAAACTTTACCCGAGAATATAGTTTGCATGTTAACTGCGCAAATATCTATTTAAAACCCCTCACTTGGTCTTCGCAGACTGACGCCTCCACCTTTCAGGTTATTGCAGGCGCACGCTAGGCGGGAAGTGAGTCGAGTCCAGTCCTTGTAGTCGAGTTAAGCACATTGCATTTATTTAATTGTCTATTTATTGTTTAAAGGAATTATGCTTAATGTTATTTGTTATGTATTTTAGAAGATGATAATGTATTGGTACAAGAACTAGTATACGAGTTACTTGACAAATGATCAATGTTATAGTATGCTAGTAGTGATATTTGTTATTGAACAGGTTATGCTTCCGCTTTATTTCTATTGCATGTATAAGTTAGTCCCGCCTAGCTTGTCGTTTTATTTTTATTGTCACCCGTTCGCTGCAGGTTGATTCATGTACGGACTAATTATTCCGTGGGTGGATCGGCCTATAGTGCGGGGATGCGGCATCTCCACGTGTAGGGGTGCTACATCTTAAGTGGTATCAGAGCCCGGTTGCAAAACTGAGGTTCTATTGTCGTGTCGTGTCAAGTCTAGGTCGTACAGCATAGGAAACTAATTGTCAATTTGAGAGTCTTGCATATTATCTGAATTTCTTGATCTATTTGAACTTACATGAATTTGTTGGAACCAATTGAATTATTTGACTACTTGTATATTGCATTGATTTATGCAATTAAGTGTCAATTGATTGCTTTTAAATTGTTTGAAATCTATGTGATCCACGTGTCTTATCTTAAAACAATGATGAATTACTTGTTGTATTTTATATTAAATTATCGTTATCGGCATCAATTATGTGACAACTATGTGGCATGAGCATGCCTTATCCACATGCATTTATTTGCAATACAAGTTGTGAGTTACCGGTTATGGAAATGATATCAACCCATGACCAATCGTGCAATGATTTCCGGTTATCAAAAGATTACCTCTCTAACTTGGGAAGGGTAAGAAAGCGTGCCAGAAATTTGTATGAGGATTCATTATCCTTCCTATTGGGTTGAAAATTGAAGTGATGGGATCCGGAAAAGAAGAATCAAGCGTGGGAATCATTTACAAGATTCGTGAGGTTGGAAAAAAAAAAGGGAAGAAGAAAAAATTTCGAAGTTGCTTAGGCCGGGAATTCTTATAACAAGGAAAAGGTATTCTCGAGGAGTTGATGAGGAAGTAGCTTCAGAGATTACCAACTATGATATGGTTGAATTAGAAGATATGGAGCAACAAATGGAAACAATAAAGAACGGCAATGTGATGGTGAGGATGAATGTCGGAATCACCGTTAGAGATTAATTCCTTTGAAAATGCCGAGATATCGGTGGTATGAGAATATAAGCGATTGAATTCAAGAAGTACCAGCTCGGATTCTAAAGTTACCGAAAGACCTACCAAGAAATTTTGGACCAAGGAATAAATTGAAGGAAAGGTTTGAGAGCCATTTAGATGTTGATAACCACGAAGGAGTGGGGTTCAAGAAAATTCAAAATCAAGTCCGGGAAATGTATAAGTCTAGGTCGGAGAAATTTGAGGATTTAGAAGACCGTGGGTATGTTGGAAAACACGAATCAGAAAGCAGCGGAAATATAAAATTTTTCCAACAAAAGGATCTTGGACTCGTAATCGTGTATCCAAATTCGAAGGAATTACAAACTTACTTTCTTAATTGTCTTTCTTGAAGCGTTTCAAGCCACCCAAGAACGCTCTTCTCGCGGTTTGATCCCCTCTCCTTGGTAAAGCTCGAATCTTAAAACTTCTAACTTGAAGCTCTCTAGAGATAGTCCACCAACTTGACTACAATCTAACTAGTAAGGATGCTAGTTCTCAAGTTAGTGTTTAGGCTTAACCTAGGGTTTTGTTTATCTTGGAGAAAGGATGGTGTTCAACGCATGAACCAAAAGAATTCTCGATTAGCTCTAAGACGAGCTCGAGCTCCCCTATTTATAAGAAGGGAGTGGCCGAGATTCCTAGTCCTCATGGACTAAGGATTTGGTCCCTCTCTCCTATTACTTGATCATCAAGTAATTTTGACTTTGACATTGAATTAAAATTCAAATCAAATTTCAAGAGAGCTAAAATATCCAAAATATTTTTGGATAATTTTGTACTTTATTTATTTAAAATAAATAACTTATTTTATCTAATTAATTAATTCACAATTAATTAACTAGATTATTTTTCTCCAAAATTAGACTTTCTTTTTAATTCAAAATTAAACCAAAGTCTATTAAATAATTAACAAATTAATTATTTAATATATATACAATATATATATATATATATATATATATATATATATATATATATTCACGTGAGACACGTGTCATAATGACACGTATCACTCACGTGACCCACACGTGTGGAACCCTCTCGGCCCGATTAACTCGTTTAATCATTTTAAAGCCTCAACTCATGTAACCAAGTTGTTGTGTGTGACCCTCTAGGTTCTCAATTCAATTAGCAGTGAACCTAATTAATTAATTCACTAATTAATTAATCAGTCCACAGATTAAACGACCATAGTCTAGCAACAGGTGTTTAACACCTAGCTGAATTGGAATGTTGAGATTCGACAGAACCTTTAAGTCATTGATTCATGTGAGATACAATCCTCCTACTTACTATCTCTCAACCAAGATCTAGGGTAAGGGAATAATCAGAACCCTAATAATCCGGTCTTAAAGCTAAGTGCATTTCATATCCATTTGATCTTAATCCAATAAACCATTTTCTTGATGTCTTGATCTACTGCCTTGGCCAAGGACTCCATATGGCATATGAATGACTTACACAATAAGAGATCACCTTGCAAATGCAAGTGTAGGTCCTTTCTTGATTCTCATTCACTTTCATGAATCACTTGTGCAGCCCCAGCATAAGCCTTGAATCAGTTGTCTAAGGCGACACCCTTTAAAGCTTATACCTAAGACTATAGAGTTAACTCATAAAGTGACAAGGAACCTCAAGTCTAAGGATCAATTAATCACATCAATGACTCGTGAGATATTTCGTAATCTGGAAGTTTCCATTTCCTGAAATAGAAACTTCCTTTCCCATTTAGGAATCTTCTCACACGGGGCACCTCAGTGAACTTACTTATTAAACTAAGCACCCTCATGTATCACGCACGTATCAACTATACACTTTGCATCTCCATGAAACAAGGTGGTCCTTCTTAAGGGCGTGATCCCACAAGCAAGCTTTAGAGGAGTCAGGTTGACACTCCCACTTTCTGTAGGACTCATCGGCTTGGAGCATTTTACTAATCATGACTTATGTGAGATAGGGCTCGTTTCATGAACCATTTCACCTAAATGGTAGAGTCCTAAAGTCATCAGGATTAGGGAAGTTCTCATACATGCACAGCTAAAGTAAACGCATACCAAACAAGAGCATATAAAGAAGTGTTGCCTCAATACGTTATATTATTCAAAGATTGTCTGTGATTACAATAAGGAAAAGCACAAAGCGGATATACAATCGGCTTTCTAGGGCACTATTCCTAACAATTTCCCACTTGCCCGTCAAAGCCATTCTAAAGCTATTCTAAGTCCCATCTTCTGAAGATGACCTTTGAAAGCTTGTCGACTAAGGGGTTTAGTAAGTGGATCTGCCACGTTCTCTGCTGATGTGACCCTCTCAATTTGCACATCTCCTCTTTTGATAATATCACGGATTAGGTGATACTTCCTCATAATGTGCTTGGTCCGTTGGTGAGATCTTGGTTCTCTTGCTTGAGCAACCGCCCTAGTGTTGTCACAAAACACAGTTATGGGGTCTTTCATGCTAGGAACAACATTCAACTCTTGAATGATGTTTCTAATCCAAACACCTTCCTTAGATACATCATTTGCAGACAAGTATTCGGCCTCAGTGGTCGAATCTGCAGTGGTAGTTTGCTTGGAACTCTTCCAACTCACTGCTCCGCTGTTTAGGCAGAAAATGTATCCTGACATTGACTTAAAATCATCTAAGTCTGATGCAAAGCTTGCATCGCAGTATCCTTCGACTGTAAGATCTTTCTAACCTCCGTAAACTAAGAATAAATCTTTAGTACTTTTCAAGTACTTAAGAATATTCTTCACAGCAGCCCAGTGACCATCTCCAGGGTCAGATTGGAAACGACTTGTTACACTAAGTGCATAAGCGACATCCGGTCGAGTACATAACATTGCATACATTATGCTGCCTATTGCTGATGCATAAGGTGTATGAGTCATTCTTTCCTTCTCAAGGTTAGTCTTAGGACACATCTTCTTTGAAAGACATGTTCCTACACTCACAGGAAGGTTCTTAACCTTTGCTGACTCCATATTGAATCTATAGATTTTAATTCCAAGGATATAGGAAGCATCACCCAGATCTTTCATCTCGAATTGGTACGATAACAATAACTTAGTCACTTTCATGTCATCCTTCGAATTCCCAATAAGAAGGATGTCATCAACATAAAGTACTAAGAATTGCACTGAGGTCTCCAATTCCTTTCTGTACACACATGATTCATTCGAAATTTGAATGAAGCCAAAAGCTTTGACTGATTCATCAAATCGAATATTCCAATTCCTAGAAGCCTGTTTCAATCCATAGATTGATCTTTGGAGTTTGCAAACCTTTTGCTCACTCCCACTGAATGTGAAACCTATGGGTTGCTCCATATAAATGTCTTTATCAATGTCACCATTTAGAAAGGCAGTTTTCACATCCATTTGCCATATCTCGTAGTCATAATACGAAGCAATGGCAAGCATGATCCGAATAGACTTTTGCATTGCAACTGGCGAACAGGTTTCATAAAAGTCCACGCCGGGTCTTTGATTGAATCCTTTTGCAACCAGTCTTGCTTTGTAGGCTGCAATGCTTCCATCAACTCCAAGCTTTCTCTTAAAGATCCATTTGTAACCTATGGGTTTGACCCCATCAGGCAAATCTACCAAGGTCCAAACTTGGTTGGAGTTCGTGGAATCCATTTCGGATTTCATGGCTTCTATCCACTTTTCAGAGTCAGAATCTGAAAGTGCCTCCTCATATGTTAAAGGATCATTATCCTTTTGAGAGATTTCATGGAAGAATCCAAACCATCTCTTCGGCTGTTTAGGAGTGCGCTCAGAACGCCCTAGAGGAGGATTTGCGTGTGTATCGAAATTTGTGATTGGATGTTGTTGATCAGAAGGGGACGTTTCTTCAGTGGGTGGTGTGGGATCACTTTGTACTTCTTCTAATTCTATGATCTTTCCTTTCTTTTCTTTAAGGAACGGTTCCTCCAGAAAAGTGGCATTTCTGGAAACAAACATCTTTTGTTCAGATTGATCATAGAAGTAGTATCCTATGGATTCCTTAGGATAACCCACAAAGTAGCATAAGTTAGAACGAGATTCTAACTTATCTCCCACTGTCCTCTTCACGTAAGCAGGACAACCACAAATTCTTAAGTAAGAATAACTAGGGATTTTACCATGCCACATTTCATAGGACATTTTTGGGATTGACTTAGAGGGAACTAGATTCAAAATCTTTGCTGCACTTTCTAGGGCATAACCCCAGAATGAAGATGGTAAGTCAGTGAAACTCATCATGGAACGAACCATATCAAGTAGAGTTCGATTCCTTCTCTCAGAAACTCCATTAAGCTGAGGAGTTCCCGGAGGAGTCCACTGAGAGATAATCCCATTATCTTTGAGATGATTAAGGAATTCATCACTAAGATACTCGCCTCCTCGATCAGATCGAAGTGCTTTGATCTTGTGACCAGTTTGGTTCTCAACCTCCTTTTGAAATTCTAAGAATTTCTCAAAAGCTTCAGATTTATACTTCATTAAGTATATATAACCATATCGACTAAAGTCGTCGGTAAAGGTTATGAAATACTGATGATTGTTTCTAGTGCTTACAGTAAGCGGTCCACAAACATCAGTATGGATCAAATCCAAGACCTTAGTGGCACGTTCCACAGTTCCTTTAAAAGGAACTTTAGACATTTTTCCTTTGAGACAGGATTCGCAAGAAGTTAGCTCTTTGAGATCATTTTCAGAGAATGATCCTAAAATGTTTATCTTGCTAATTCTGTTCTTGGAAATATGTCCTAAACTAGCGTGCCATAAGGGAGCTGAAACTTTGTCATCTCTCTTACGTTTAGTTTCTCGTTGTATATTCATAATATTGATATTTTGAGTTAGATAAAGTCCATTACTTAGAGTACCGATGTGAACGTAAGAGTTGTTCCGTTTGATAAAGTATTTACCATTCTTAATA
Source organism: Lantana camara (assembly GCA_037501455.1). Lineage (NCBI taxonomy): Eukaryota > Viridiplantae > Streptophyta > Magnoliopsida > Lamiales > Verbenaceae > Lantana > Lantana camara. The sequence goes on from CM074858.1 coordinate 49,855,775, forward strand.
TAAGTTTCATAACCTTCACAATCTAAAATTGGAACTGAAATTATATTACGAATAATGCTCGGTACATAAAGGACTTTATTTAAGACTAACTCAAAACTACCTAAATCTGATCTAATTGTGCCTAAAGCTCGAGCTTCAACGTTTGAGCCATCGCCGATCTTCAAGACACATTCTCCTTCTTTGAGTTGTTGGACTTCACTTAGCATCTGTACATCATTACAGATATGAGTTCCACAACCGGTATCAAATACCCAAGAACTAGAATTAATAGAAAGATTTATTTCAACGAGAAACATACCTTTCTTTAGAGTAGCCTTGTACTCTGGGCAGTTTCTCCTCCAATGTCCCGCTTTGCCACAATGGAAGCAAACATCCTCTTTCTGATCACGCTTCTTCTTTTGGGCCTTCCCCTTCGAAACGCCACCAGTGGGCCTAAAGGGTTACTTCTTCTTCTTTTGGGCTTTCTTGCCCTTACCTTTAGAAGGCCCAGAAGAGGAAGATGGAGCATTCACCATCAAAACCTTATTGTCTTTCTTGATCGTGCTTTCAGCAGTCACAAGCTGACTAATAAGCTCAACTACAGTAGCACCAGCATGATTCATATTGAAGTTAAGGACAAATGGGTTGAATGATGGTGGGAGCGAGGCTAGCAACAAGTCCACTGAAAGCTCATCTTTCAGTGACATGTCCATGGAAGCAAGTTTCTCAGTAAGGGCGAGAAACTTGAGTCCATACTCATAGACACTAGAACCTTCCCTCATTCTCAAGTGGAACAATTCCTTTCAAGTGTTATACCTTGTAACACGTTCATGAGGGCGGTAAAGTTGCTCTAAGTGGTCGTAAATCTCCCAAGCAAATTCCATGGCCTCATGTTGCCTTTGTAAGTCCGGAGACATGTTAGCCAACATAAGGCAACGGGCTTGGAGATTATCATCCTTCCACTTCTGGATCGCTTCCCGCTCGGCCCAAGTGGGAGCCTCCCCTTCGGGACTAGGCTCCCCTTCGAAGTGAACATAAGTTCTCTTCTCAGAATCTAAAATGATTTTTAGATTCCTCAGCCAATCAGAATAGTTGGGACCAATCAACTTGTTTGACTCGAGGATCGATACAAGAGGGTTTTTTGTTGCCATTTCAAAATAGGTAGAGAATCACAGAATCTACGACCTAAATGGTAAAACAGAGAACTAGTGAGCATGCTGAATTATAACGATATACAAAAGATAAGGTCTTTAATCTAATGTAGCTCCCACTGTTTTTCAAAGATCTATAATTCCCAAAGATCTAAGAGGAACACGTTTCCCAATGGGCACTAAGATCCTAGGCATTTTACCTCGAAACCACCACTCGCGGACATTCTAAGTAAAACCCTAGGTAGGTACAACCTACCAATTCTAACACCTTGAGAAGTCTTAGTAATTATTTTTGCATCACCTATCTTTCAATATGGACCCACGACTCATGCGACATCCATATTTACTTAGGCGTTAAGCTAGACCCATCAATCATAAGATCATGATCAAAACTTAGTTCGAACGACCCACGACTCGCGGACATCGCCCTTGCCAAAATTGATCACGAAATATTGATCATTTAAAATGATCAATTAGGTAACTAATAACTAAAAAGCTCCACTAGCTATCCCACGACTCGCGGACAATAACTAGCTTTACTTACTAAACTTAAAACCTATTGATGCAATGCTAGGAATTTAATTCAAAATTTGCATCTCGAATTAAACACCTATTTTTTCGAAATTAGCTTAATATTTAATGGGAATTTTCGAATCAACCGGAGAGTTATCCGGTTTGACCTCACCAACATATATGTTATCCAATTTTATTAGTCTTGATTAATGCAAGTACACTTAAATGCATTTCAAACAAGCACATAAACAGATAACATGTCCTAGCATGATACTAACATGTAATGATCATGGGTTCTACCTATCTTATGCGTGATATGTGGGAGCCACTCCACAATCACAAGTTCTAACATACATGCCACATAAACAGTTTAAATCACATAAGGGAAAGCGGTAACAAAATACGAGCCCTATCACTATTACATTTTTACAATTGAGATTCCCCTCCCTAACATTTTGAGGGGTCTTCACTTATGGCCTCCTTGTTACTTGAATGTGGTCCATCTTAATCCATGGGTGCATTGTCTCCAAAATGAAAATAAAACCTCACCACCTATCTCTACTCTCAAATTACAATAAAAGGAAAAGACATAAAGTAATAAGGCTCAATCTGCATATTGGCCTTAGACAATTACACGGGGCATACCCCGGCCTAAAAAACAGTAATATGGAAAGCCACATAATAAATCACATAACAGTACGCACATAAGTGAGGCTCCAACCTCAATTGAAATTATAGGGCTCCAACCCCAATTTAAACCATCCATGTTCATAAATTAAAACCATACATAAGTCTAAACCCATGATCACCTAACATGCTTTTGCGAGAATTTAAATTTAGCCAATAAATTAAAATTCCCGTTTCAAGTCCTAATGACTTAAAACACGACTTGATGCGAGTCTTATTTATAAAAATTTTCAATAAATCTCAAATTAACAAAACAAATAAAATTCCAATTAATTTCTGAAAATTAATAATTTTATCAAATATGTAATTTCCCAAAATATAAACCGTTTCTATTTCTCAAATATCCCAATTTTAAGTTTATTCAGAAATTAAAATAAATATTTAAAAATAAAATTTTCAAATTAAATAAAAAAATTTGGGACTGGATTGCATGAAATACAAAAACGGATTACGAAGGAAAAATGGGGCCCGTCCGCGAAGAGAGCCATGCGCGATGCAGGCGCTCGCGTGGCCAAGGCCGCGCGAGTGCACGCTTTGTTGCCCGCGGCTCCTCCCGGCCAAGTGCGGGCGATGATGGGCGGCCGCGCCTCCCGCTCGCGCGACGCCTTCGCGCGAGGGGTTTCGCGTGCTCATTGTAATCCGGGTTTCCATTTTGTGTTTTCGTTCAAAAGAAAAACCAATCCAAGATATCCAAAAACAGTTTATACAGTTTCAAATCTAAAATAGTTTTTCAAAAAATTAAATTTTGCAAAAACCAATTTTCAGAAACTTTCAGGAAAAAAAAAATACAGTTTCGTAATTCAGGCTTTCTAAAACAATTACAAATACTCAATCGCATCAAGCCTAAGAATTTCTACCGAATTCAGCATAATTGAGACGAATTAGAAACACGATTAACGATGTGGCTTTGATACCACTTGTTGGAAAACACGAATCAGAAAGCAGCGGAAATATAAAATTTTTCCAACAAAAGGATCTTGGACTCGTAATCGTGTATCCAAATTCAAAGGAATTACAAACTTAATTTCTTAATTGTCTTTGTTGAAGCGTTTCAAGCCACCCAAGAACGCTCTTCTCGCGGCTTGATCCCCTCTCCTTGGTAAAGCTCGAATCTTAAAACTTCTAACTTGAAGCTCTCTAGACATAGTCCACCAACTTGACTACAATCTAACTAGTAAAGATGCTAGTTCTCTAGTTAGTGTTTAGGCTTAACCTAGGGTTTTGTTTATCTTGGAGAAAGGATGGTGTTCAACATATGAACCAAAAGAATTCTCGATTAGCTCTAAGAGGAGCTCGAGCTCCCCTATTTATAAGAAGGGAGTGGCCGAAATTCCTAGTCCTCATGGACTAAGGATTTGGTCCCTCTATCCTATTACTTGATCATCAAGTAATTTTGACTTTGACTTTGAATTCAAATTTAAATCAACTTTCAAGAGAGCTAAAATATCCAAAATATTTTTGGATAATTTTATACTTTATTTATTTAAAATAAATAACTTATTTTATCTAATTAATTAATTCACAATTAATTAACTAGATTATTTTTCTCCAAAATTAGACTTTCTTTTTAATTCAAAATTAAACCGAAGTCAATTAAATAATTAACAAATTAATTATTTAATATATATACAATATATATATATTCATGTGAGACACGTGTCATAATGACACGTGTCACTCACGTGACCCACACTTGTGGTTTCACACGTGTGGAACCCTCTCGGCCCGACTAACTCGTTTAATCATTTTAAAGCCTCAATTCATGTAACCAAGTTGTTGTCTGTGGCCCTCTAGGTTCTCAATTCAATAAGCAGTGAACCTAATTAATTAATTCAGTAATTAATTAATCAGTCCACAGATTAAACGACCATAGTCTAGCAACAGGTGTTTAACCCCTAGTTGAATTGGAATGTTGAGATTCGACAGAACCTTTAAGTCATTGATTCATGTGAGATACAATCCTCCTACTTACTATCTCTCAACCAAGATCTAGGGTAAGGGAATAATCAGAACCCTAATAATCCAGTCTTAAAGCTAACTGCATTTCATATCCATTTAATCTTAATCCAAGAAACCCTTTTCTTGATGTCTTGATCTACTGCCTTGGCCAAGGACTCCATATGTCATATTAATGACTTACACAATAAGAGATCACCTTGCAAATGCAAGTGTATGTCCCTTCTTGATTCTCATTCACTTTCATGAATCACTTATGCAGCCCCAGCATAAGCCTTGAATCAGTTGTCTAAGGCGACACCCGTTAAAGCTTATACCTAAGACTACAGAGTTAACTCATAAAGTGACAAGGAACCTCAAGTCTAAAGATCAATTAATCACATCAATGACTCGTGAGATATTTCCTAATCTGGAAGTTTCCATTTCCTGAAATGGAAACTTCCTTTCCCATTTAGGAATCTTCTCACACGGGGCACCTCAGTGAACTTACTTATTAAACTAAGCACCCTCATGTATCACGCACGTATCAACTATACACTTTGCACCTCCATGAAACAAGGTGGTCCTTCTTAAGGGCGTGATCCTACAAGCAAGCCTTAGAGGAGTCAGGTTGACACTCTCACTGTCTGTAGGACTCATCGGCTTGGAGCATTTTACTAATCATAACTTATGTGAGATAGGGCTCGTTTCATGAACCATTTCACCTAAATGGTAGAGTCCTAAAGTCATCAGGATTAGGGGAGTTCTCATACATGCACAGCTAAAGTAAACGCATACCAAAAAAGAGCATATAAAGAAGTGTTGCCACAATACGTTATTTTATTCAAAGATTGTCTGTGACTACAATAAGGAAAAGCACAAAGCGGATATACAATCGGCTTTCTAGTGCACTATTCCTAACAATCTCCCACTTGCCCGTCAAAGCCATTCTAAAGCTATTCTAAGTCCCATCTTCTGAAGATGACCTTGGAAGCTTGTCGACTAAGGGGTTTAGTAAGTGGATCTGCCACGTTCTCTGCTGATGTGACCCTCTCAATTTGCACATCTCCTCTTTTGATAATATCACGGATTAGGTGATACTTCCTCATAATGTGCTTAGTCCGTTGGTGAGATCTTGGTTCTCTTGCTTGAGCAACCGCCCTAGTGTTGTCATAAAACACAGTTGTGGGGTCTTTCATGCTAGGAACAACATTCAACTCTTTATAAATATACCAGTTGCAACAAAATTGATGCTTCTTTCCAAGCTAAAACATTAAAGAAAATGGAAACCTTCATGAAATGGACAGGGTAAACAACTCGACTAAAAATAGTGGTGGAACCAAAGATCCTAATGGTATTAATGGTTCCGCCTTGTTATCTTATAATGGAATAGGAGCTCAACTTTTGGATTTCAAAATAAAGAGTTTAAGATCTTTGCTTCGGGAAAATGTTTTACTTTGATTACGGAGGTTGAGGAGATGGTAAAACCTGTTCTCTCTGTTTTTCGGATAAGAGCTTGCTTGGAGCACAAAGCCAGTCTTGTAAGCTTGAATATACAATCACTCCATAACAGGAAAACCAGGGTTATTTTCAATTCCGAAACCAGAAAGTGAATGTAAGAATCAGGGCAAGAAGGATGCAACCGGTAAATCTGAGGTTCAAACAGGTATGAAGATGTGGTGATTAAGGATGATTTACGGATTATGTTAGAAAATAGCACTGGAACTAGTATGACTATCAAGAATGGGAATATCGAACCATAATGGTACAAAGCGAGAAAAATCTCAACTAAAGAATCAAGTATTCAGCTGAATTGACTTAGTGTAAGAACTTCAATCCTTGGTGAACGGTATACTTAATCATGCATACCACGTGCACTATTATTTTATTATTATTTTGTTTCTTGTATATGATTCCTTGATTACTATTAATTATTTTATGTGAACAATAAGTTGCATAAACTGATAAATTCTACTTGCTCCTTGCGTGTTGATGTAAACGTTTACCTAAGTACCGGCTTGAATTTTATTTTGTGTGCGTGAGAGATGGGAATTCTCTCAGGGTCGTCAAGAGACGGGGTTCTCTTGTTACTTGCTCGAGAGACGGGGTTCTCTCGTTAATTGTTTAAGAGACGGGGCACTCTCGTTATTTCCAGCTACTTGTGAACTTGCTTTAGTGGAAGGTTAGATTTTTTTTTTCGAGTGTTCAGGCTCTGGAAAGTCGAGGGTCGTGGTTTCATACATTGGAGGACCTTGTGGATTAAAGACCTCTTTCGAACTAATCCCTGACGGGGAGTAGCTAACCCGCATGGGATGAGAACGTAAGAGCCAATCAAGTTCAAGGAATTCAGGACAATGAATCCGAGGACGGATTCTATTAAGGGGGAGAGAATTGTAATGCCCCGAATTCCAGACAGTCAAGTACGCTTGACAAGTGTGAGTTTCAAGCGTTAGGATTTTATTTTATTATTTTCGTTTATTCAATTTATACGTGTTCAAGATATATGATGAGTTCATGTTTTGGTGGAATTTGATAATTCTTTATGATCAAGCATAATTTATGTGTTTATAATGGTTCTTAGTATATTTTAAGCATGTATATGTATCTCCCTTCATGGATTCTGCATTCGGGAATGATTTAAGTGATGTTTGATGCATTTTGGGGTTGGTTTGTGAGTTCCCCTGTTTTTTCCGCTGCTTCTGTATCTTCTGTATAACGGGGAACGACCATTCCCGTTCCCTTTGTATTTGGGGAACGGCTGTTCCCATATATCTGATTTGTGTGCATGGCGGCAAGGATGGGAACGACCCTTCCCGTTTTGGCTTACAAGCCGGAAAGGCCGTTCCCATCTTCGGGGAGCATCTTCGGGGAGCTGGGAACGGCCCTTCCCATTTTGAATTAAGGGCCGGAACGGCCGTTCCCAGGCCTCTGGAGGGGCAGAAACATTCTGCATAAAAATGAAATCTTGGAGTTTAACTACAATGGTTTTATTGATCCTAATTTGTGATTATATGATTGATTACATGCCAAAACATGATATTTACATGCTACATTGCTCATTGCACGAAGTCTCGTTACTTGATCAAGCCGTGCGTCCTATTTGGTAATATTATTGAATTGTGGTCTCATGCACGTACATTGTCCCGTTTCTTGTCCAGTTACTCTCCAGGGCGGAGATTGTTGATCATGAGCACATTCACACATTCACGAGTCGTGTGCCACCTGTCAGGTGAGGTTTAATTGCTAGCTATATAGAACCCGTTTAACCTTTATGTGATCTTTCGGCCAAAAGGTATCTATATTTATAATTTTACATGAAATCCCTTATCATTTCAAGCAAGTCATGTTCATGAAAAGCAAGCAAGCCATGTATCACGCAAGTTTTAGGCGAGTAGCATGACCGTTCACCTTTGGCCTGAGGGCAGTGGCTTGAGCCAACCGGGAAAGCAAAGGCTGACGGGTAACTCTCGCGCTATCCTCACCACATTGGGATGACCCCTGAATCCGCTAGGAGATTAGTGGAGGAAGGAGTTCCGGGCTTAGGGATTCATGTACCCTCTGCTCAACACGTCGTGGATGGTGAAGGCTAGCTACCTTCCCATCATTGGAGGGAGAAGGAGACTGGGAATGGGTCCGGCACCACGGATTGTCCTCGGGTTATTGCATGATTTTCATTCCTTGAACGTGTTACTTGATTACACTATAGCACGATTGCATATTAATTGAATTGCATGATCACCTATTGATTAACAATCTATTAGGAATAGTGCCCTAGAAAGCCGATTGTATATCCGCTTTGTGCTTTTCCTTATTGTAATCACAGACAATCTTTGAATGAAATAACGAATTGAGGCAACACTTCTTTATATGCTCTTGTTTGGTATGCGTTTACTTTATCTGTGCATGTATGAGAACTCCCCTAATCCTGATGACTTTAGGACTCTACCATTTAGGTGAAATGGTTCATGAAACGAGCCCTATATCAAATAAGTCATGATTAGTAAAATACTCCAAGCCGATGAGTCCTACCGACAGTGGGAGTGTCAACCTGACTCCTCTAAGGCTTGCTTGTGGGATCACGCCCTTAAGAAGGACCACCTTGTTTCATGGAGGTGCAAAGTGTATAGTTGATACGTGCATGATACATGAGGGTGCTTACTTCAATAAGTAAGTTCACTGAGGTGCCCCGTGTGAGAACATTCTTAAATGGGAAAGGAAGTTTCTATTTCAGGAAATAGAAACTTCCAGATTATGAAATATCTCACGAGTCATTGATGTGATTAATTGATCCTTAAGACTTGAGGTTCCTTGTCACTTTATGAGTTAACTCTGTAGTCTTAGGTATAAACTTTAAAGGGTGTCGCCTTAGACAACTGATTAAAGGCTTAGGCTCGGGCTGCACAAGTGATTCATGAAAGTGAATGTGAATCAAGAAAGGACCTACACTTGCATTCACAAGGTGATCTCTTATTGTGTAAGTCATTCATATGCCATATGGAGTCCTTGGCCAAGGCAGTAGATCAAGACATCAAGAAAAGGGTTTCTTGGATTGAGATCAAATGGATATGAAATGCACTTAGCTTTAAGACCGGATTATTAGGGTTCTGATTATTCCCTTACCCTAGATCTTGGTTGAGAGATAGTAAGTAGGAGGATTGTATCTCACATTAATCAATGACTTAAAGGTTCTGTCAAATCCGAACATTCCAATTCAGCTAGGGATTAAACACCTGTTGCTAGACTATGGTCGTTTAATCTATGGACTGATTAATTAATTAGTGAATTAATTAATTAGGGTCACTGCTAATTGAATTGAGAACCTAGAGGGCCACACACAACAACTTGGTTACATGAGTTGAGGCTTCAAAGCCTCTTTATTTAATAATTGTAACTTGGTCACACACAACAACTTGGTTACATGAGTTGAGGCTTTAGGCATGTAGTGTTAGTCACTGTAATATACTCGAAATGAGGTCTCGGTAACGAGTGGCCAAAATACTTTGTACGTTCGGTGACAACATGAAATGTGCTAAAAAGTTATATTGATCGAGGAATCTGTGACCTTACTGGAAGGTAAAAGATATCCCTGAAATAGATTTGCAAAAGTTCGAATTAAGACTTTGGCCAAAGCACTTCGTGTGATACGTCACCGAAGTTGTATGTTGAATGTGTTTCACATACAGAGAATTTGAACTTAAGGCGAATCAATACATTTCAAATTAGAGATGAAAAATAAATGATAGTAGTTGCAATTTATTTTTCATGGATATCTACACGGAGGAGTGAAATGCGAAATTATTCTAGATCGATAAATTCGTGAATAATTTAATTAATTTTAGAGTGCATTCGTGAAATCAGCCAAAGTTCCTGACTTCCAGTTCATTCCCGTAACTTTGCATTCCTTGAAGATTTTGGAGCTCAAATCTCTTCCAACCTTCATCCAATCAACAAGGTGAGTTAGGGTTATGTTATGCATTCATTCCTGGTCATTTTAGTCCATTCATCCCTAATTTTGAGTCAGCTTTCATGGAGTTTTGAGGATATGATTGAATCGTTAGGTTATGGATGATTTTCTTGATTCCCTTGATTACTTGGAGTTTTTCTTGGTTTTAAAGTATGAATGTAACGCCCCAGTTTTTCAGTTTTAAAATAATGTGGCGCATTTGTTCATAAATTGCGCAATTTAATTATTTAATTATATGATTAATTGTTTATAAGTGTTTGTATTTGATTTAAACTATAGACTATGGTTATTTTAAGTAATTCATTTATAACAATATGAATTCGTTCATGCGCATGAGTGTTCTATTTGTGCTTCGTTCATATATGTAATGATAACGGATTGGTATGAAAATTTAGTATGTCGTAAATATGTGTGTTATGAACATGCCTATGTGCTCGGTTTATGTTTTCGGATTCATTTGACGGGTTTATGAATTTAATTTGATTTGTGGAACCAAGTCGGGGGCTAACGAGCAATTAGCGCACCCTTGGTTCCGTACGTGATATCTTGAGCTCGGGAATTCGGATTCGAATTCCGACACCTCCGTTGCCTTCGTATCGACGATTCGGAGACAATGGAACAAGCCTCATACCTTTTTGAAATCATTAAGACCTCCGAAATCCAACCGTAACGAGCAACTCGTGCAAGAGGAGCCCCTTATGTTGACTAGTCTTCATGGTGGGACCCTTAACACCCCCTAACCTAACCATACCTTAACCATGACTTTTATACCTTGGGTTAAGCCTTTCTCCTACCCTTTTAGCAGCAGAACCGAACCAAACATCTCCCATTTCTGCTGGAGCTGATCGAGAGAGAGGGAGAGAAGAAAGGAGAGAAAACCCTAGGCCATCCTTGTGATTTTGGAGCTCAAATCACCATCTTCTTTCACCAAATCCTCAAGGTATGAATATCTATGTCTTCTCTACTCTATTATACTTGATTTAATCTCCTGAAAACATGATTTGGATCAGATTTGATTAGGGTTTGAATTATGAGTTTGGTATGAACTTTTGGGGATCTTTGTTCTAGTGACCTATTTGCTTGTGTGGCTGATTTCCTTGCTTGTAAATGATTATATGAGCTTGTTTCTTGGACAATTTCTTTCCCAACTGATAGTATATGATGTTAGGAGGATTTCATCTCTTGCTCCTTTTATGAAATTATGAGATATGGAGCTCCAAACTTGATGATCAAACTGCTTCCCCTGTTTTCTGGACTGCTGCTGTTCATTTTGCCTTGTAGCTTGACCAAATGATCTTCTTTTCGTGTGAAATTGCATGGTGTTGATGTAAACTCATTACTCTATATGTTAACATTCATGTTTCAAGTATTTGGATCCATTTTAAGCTGCAAAACCGAAAGACATGGCCTGTTTGTATGCATGCTTCATGACAGACTTGTTGCTGTTGCGTTTTGTAACTTGTTGATCATTCGAATGTGCTTTAAATTGTACCATTTTGCATATATATGAAGTATATTAGTTGTTTAGTATGTTAGCATGCATTCCCCAAAGTTTCAGATCCAAATTCAAGCCCTAAGTACTTGATCAAGGCATGATAGAATCATTAGGGTTCATATGTGCGATTTTGGCGACCCAGCTTTGTTGCATGGATTCGATGATCTTAACGTGTGATTTAGCCTTTGCACTCTAAATGAAAAATGTTCATAACATGCAAATATGTTGTATATTAAGTTTCAGAGCATTTGGAGTTCATTTGGTATGTTTTTGGATTGAGTTTGTAAGGGATCAGTTTTGCCGGTTTAACTTTGTGAACGGTTTTAGTTCTGTACCGTGACACCCCCGTGTCTCATTTACTCATAAGAGTGAGACACGGGCGTGTCACACCTTCTGGGAAGCTCTGTACTGAGCCACGCCCGTGGCTCAGTTTGGCTAGGGATGGTGACACCCCCGTGTCCCTTCCCCTGTGCAGTCCGTGTTGCTTCCTTTTCGGTTTTTGATTTGTTTCACCTCCTTAATGACTTTATCTCCTTTTGTGTTGAACTATGAACTTGTTTTGCTATATGTTGGGAGCATTATGGTGTAATTTCATGGCTTTTGGATGTGTTATAGGCATGCTTTTACGTAATGCCGTTTATGTGTGTTTATATGTCGTTTATGAATCGCATAACTTATTTTCCATATCATATGATTTCTTCTTGTTGTCAAACCTTGGAAATATGCTATCTTATGTAATATGAGGTATATCGTAGCTTGTTGGGAGAGCTTGAATATGTTCTATGCTCCTATTTGAGTTCTTGAAATAAATTGATTGGACATATGAATTGAAGAATTTGAATGATTTATGATTGAACAAGTGAATGAATTGGTTATATGATTTTCATGATTTAAAATGATCTTTATGCCTTCGTATCATGCTTGTGCATTGCCGTGCGTCATATATGGTTCATTAAGAGTCTTGAGTCTCACAAACACGTCTTGTGGTCTTTTGTACAGTTTGTCTCCAGGGTGGAGAGCTTTTGATCGTTCAGGCACTTGGTGCTCGATCCTTGTAACTTCACGGTTCAGGTGAGGGTGTTTTCGTTTTAGCTATGTAACAAACCGTACAACCCTTATGTGAAAAGCTTTGGCCAAAACCTTATGACTATATATATATATAGTTTTCAAATGAAGCTATCGAGTAAATTCTTCTGAATTATACGTACGAGCATATATAAGCTTAAAAATGGTTTTGTAATGAGGCTATGCTCCAAACCGTGTGTCTTCATGCTAGCTATGGATTAGGATGACACGGAGAGGTACGTATATAGCATATGCCGAGTTACACGGTAAGGTATGATTTCTTATAGTATGTATCATATGTATGTATTGATAAGTTTTGGCGAGATTATGCAAATATGATATGTTCACGGGCCCAGGGACTTAGTATATGTGGCTAAGCGAGGAAGCAAGTGCTGACGGGGATCCCATATACTAGTCCCAACCAAATTTACGACGATACAGACCTCGTTAGGAGTTTTGACGAGGAAACGCAGGTCGGGCTTTTGAGGATTCATGTACCTCACTCGCCATTATGTATGATCCGGTGGCCGGGTCTTGCTAACCCGTCCACCACCCGGAGGAAGAAGGTTGGTTATGATATGATTATGCACTTTGCGGGAATGCCGGGATTCGGATCGCCCAAACGAATATGTTAATGATATGATTTATGGTCTGTGTGTATTATGATATATTGCATGGTCGCCTAATAAAAATATTATTGATATTTGTCGTACACGGTCGGAGTTTGGTTGGAGATTGTGCACGCTCACTCCCCGAGCCTTATATTTATGTATGATTTATGAATGTAATGAATTGATATGATTAGTCATAAAATCCGAGCATTGATGAATCATTCTCTTGCCCTTTTAGGGAACTAATTTCAAACAAAACCTTGTTCGGAATTTATGATTTGCATGTGCATGTTTCTATATATGTATATCGCTCCTGCTCACTCAGTCTTCTAGAGACTGACCCTCTCCCTCCCCAACACTTTAGTGTGCAGGTTTGACTTTGGAGTCTCGAGCTAGGCGGAGGTGTTTGGAGTTTGTAAGTGGGTCGAGTTAGGCTAGGAGAGTCTCTGCATTCGCATCTGTATTGGAATTATGTATAATTCATTTCAGTTATATCGTGAAATTGGATACCTATGTATTTATTATGAAATTGGTTTTACTGAGTTTTGCTATGATTTTGAAAGAGGCCTGAAGTGCCCAATTATACTTATGATTTGTATGTTTGAATTGAGTATGTTGATGCATTATATTTTGTTGATTGATTATCATCGCAGAGTCTAGTTCCGCCTGGCTTAGGAAGGTTTTTATGTTTGTCTCCCGTTCGCTATGGTTTGATATGGGTGCGGATTAGCTGTTTCGTTACTCGTGTTGAGCCATAGTGCGGGGGATGTGGCGCCTCACGTGCGGGGTGCTACATCCTTAAGTGGTATCAGAGCTCGGTTGCAAAACCGGTGTTCTTGAGTCGTGTTTGAGTCAGTTAGGTCGCACGGCATAGGAACAACTTGCTAATATGTTCATTGCATCGATTTGGCATGAATCTTTGATACTAATTGTTGGAAATTGCTTAAAATATGTATACAATCTACGCTTTCATTTAGTTGCTTTAAGTGTTACAATTTGCATTCTGTGTGCCTTGATTCATTTAACTACGTGTCATAAGCATACGCTAATCTTCATGCATCCATATTTGAGTTGATCTTTCTTATATAGGCTACTATCATGCAAACAAAGCTACAAATCACCCCAACTACAAATGGTAAAGTAACTTGAAGGCTGAGTGTTCAAATTCCATGGTGTGCACAATGGAACTACCTATCATGGCTCGTATCATGGGAGGAAGCTTGGTTCACGGGAAGGTTCATCAATCACGCCCTACCTACGAACCTTGAAGGTTCTCAACATACAAGACATGCAAAGACTCAAGTTCTAACTTGAGGAATACAACTCGTGTCGTCTTCTCAGAACTTTATGGAGACATCAAGAAGCAAGCAAGAATGGAAAGCGTTATCAGGGGTCAATTATGCGCGTAGATCGGAAACAAAGGATAAGCTAAAGGAACTTGAACCGGAGAGGACATCAAGATGAAGATTCGGACAACCTTTGGAGGTCTCAATAGTTAGGAGAGACTCAGATAAAATGGGCCGGTAGGAGCTGTGTACCTGGGGTCGACAAGAAGGATTTCTGATTAAGCCTAGTGAATTGAAATCAAGTCTGTCGAAGTTAAGACCGGGAAGAGTTGGACTTGGGTGCTCTGGATTTCGATCGTGATGGGAAACTCATAAACAATAGTCACGGGAATCTTGATCAAGGTGTTGATTGGGATATGAGTTCGTTTTCCCAAAACCAAGCTGAATTGCCATGTTGTGAAGTAAAATGGAAGATATGAAGCAACAAATGGAAATGGTAAAGAAAGGCAATCACTCCTTGCAAGGAAATCATGCGCTCAAATGTAAGCAGTTGGAGGTGAATTGAACTCACAAGGGATAGGCACGGGATTCTTGATTTAGGGTGACGATTAGAAGTAAAGGTCGAATTGCGAGGAGAAGTGTGGATGCTAACTCCTTGGAAGTGGAAGATACAAGTTAATTTATAAAGATGCATGGGAATCTCGAAGACCGTGGAAAAGGCAAGGAACCATTTACCAAGTCAAAGTAACCGCGGGACTTGGAGTAGCAAGGAAAAGCTGTCGAGCTAACTACTTACCCCATTGGTGACAGGTTCCAAAGTATTCATAGCACGTGCATCATATTTTGCATTAATTATTTATTCTCTTGATCTTATGTTATTCGTACATTTCTAATTGGTTTTGTTGCGCTAATGTGTGGTATAATTGCTTGGTGTAAACGTGACACATGCATTGCCATCTTTACCCGACATGCATTTTAGTGTTTACTTGCTAGGAAAATCTGGCACCTCAATTGTCAAGTATATCCTCGCTCGAACCATATCTGAGTTAAGGGAAAGGAAATAATGGCGTGGCACATGACAAGAAAGATAATTGGGAAATAAAGAACTTTAGGTAAGGGATAGGTTAGTGGAAAGGACCTCCGAAGGAAAGTCAGATTAGATTCATCTTTGGGGTGTTCGGATCGAATAAGAATGGGAAAGAGAGATTGAGGGAGTTCGATGAAAGAGCAAAATTTTAAGGGGGAGAGCACGACCGAGAGGTGAAGTGGAGGATGGAAGTAGTGCTCGAAGAAACATGTCAATAGCAACAACGGGGATGCAAATTAAGGAGAATCCGGAAATCCTAATGGTGGCCATTGGAAATGAATAAGAGGACGGTAATGGTTAAGTTGTTAAGAGAGAAGTGACGATGCCAAATTCGGGGGAAGATCTTTCGAGATATAAAGAAGAGAGTTTATTGAACGATTCTATGTCCGGAATTCCGAATTGGGAGTGATGAAATTATATGGGAGTTTCTGTGACCTCCTAAGATGGAATTAACTAAAGGAAAATTGGATCAAGCTATCATATAAGGGGATGGTGTCGATCAAGATTTATTCATTGAAGTGCGAAAGGGTCCAAGACGATATCATCGAGTTATTAGTTATATCAACGGTAACCTACAAGGAAGCTTAAGTAGAGACCAAATGGAAAAAGGGTTGATAATTGGAGTATTGGTCTCAAATTTCAAGAATCATCAAGAACCTTCTATCTTCGGTGAAGGAAATATGGGACCAGTTATCAAATATAACTTTGAGGGGGATCGAAAGGGAATGAACGGACAATGGGAACGGAAGGTGGGAAAAGATTTGTGTTGAGAGAGACTATAAGAATAAATCGTAAGGTTGGGATTGAATCTTCAAGTTTGCTCAGAGTGGTGATCCTCGGGGATATGTTAAGCACCGATTTGGATAAGGATTGAAGAAGTTGGGTAGCAGTACAAGTTAGAAAGGATCTAAGGATATAATCTTTAAGGAATTCATCAATCGTTTCACCGAGGAACCCTGAAGAGGTTCAAGACAAGTTGGACACTGAGCTACATTCAGGACAGATCATACCTTGGACAACGACAATTCACAACTTTGAATTTTTGCAACTACGGTGAACGGTACTTATAGCATTCGTGATACATGCATCCATGCAAATTTAACTTTTATAATTTTTATGTTAAGTGCTATGATCTGTAATGTGTTAAATGACTTGGAGTAATTGAATCAATGTGGGCGACGTCTCTTACTTACTTTGGGTGATTTCCGTGACTTTTAAATTTGGTTTCGCGTGAGTTGCTTGGGAGTAATGGAGACTTCCTTGCTTTATTTTCGGTTAAGAGACGGGGATTCTCTTATTTTTGTTTGAGAGACGGGGTACTCTCTTTGCTTGCGAGAGACGGGGTTTTCTCATTGTTGTTGGAGAGACGGGGTTCTCTCATTGTTGTTGGAGAGACGGGGTTCTCTCATTGTTGCTCGAGAGACGGGGCTCTCTCATTGCTGCTCGAGAGACGGGGAATCTCTCCTTGTTGCTTGTGAGAGACGGGGAATCTCTCATTGTTTGTTTTCAGGCGTGTGTGAATCCGAGGACGGATTCTTTTTAAGGGGGAGAGATTGTAACGCCCCAGTTTTTCAGTTTTAAAATAATGTGGCGTATTTGTTCATAAATTGGGCAATTTAATTATTTAATTATATGATTAATTGTTTATAAGTGTTTGTATTTGATTTAAACTATAGACTATGGTTATTTTAAGTAATTCATTTATAACAATATGAATTCGTTCATGCGCATGAGTGTTCTATTTGTGCTTCGTTCATATATGTAATGATAACGGATTGGTATGAAAATTTAGTATGTCGTAAATATGTGTGTTATGAACATGCCTATGTGCTCGGTTTATGTTTTCGGATTCATTTGACGGGTTTATGAATTTAATTTGATTTGTGGAACCAAGTCGGGGGCTAACGAGCAATTAGCGCACCCTTGGTTCCGTACGTGATATCTTGAGCTCGGGAATTCGGATTCGAATTCCGACACCTCCGTTGCCTTCGTATCGACGATTTGGAGACAATGGAACAAGCCTCATACCTTTTTGAAATCATTAAGACCTCCGAAATCCAACCGTAACGAGCAACTCGTGCAAGAGGAGCCCCTTATGTTGACTAGTCTTCATGGTGGGACCCTTAACACCCCCCTAACCTAACCATACCTTAACCATGACTTTTATACCTTGGGTTAAGCCTTTCTCCTACCCTTTTAGCAGCAGAACCGAACCAAACATCTCCCATTTCTGCTGGAGCTGATCGAGAGAGAGGGAGAGAAGAAAGGAGAGAAAACCCTAGGCCATCCTTGTGATTTTGGAGCTCAAATCACCATCTTCTTTCACCAAATCCTCAAGGTATGAATATCTATGTCTTCTCTACTCTATTATACTTGATTTAATCTCCTTACAACATGATTTGGATCAGATTTGATTAGGGTTTAAATTATGAGTTTGGTATGAACTTTTGGGGATCTTTGTTCTAGTGACCTATTTGCTTGTGTGGCTGATTTCCTTGCTTGTAAATGATTATATGAGCTTGTTTCTTGGCCAATTTATTTCAAAACTGATAGTATATGATGTTAGGAGGATTTCATCTCTTGCTCCTTTTATGAAATTATGAGATATGGAGCTCCAAACTTGATGATCAAACTGCTTCCCCTGTTTTCCGGACTGCTGCTGTTCATTTTGCCTTGTAGCTTGACCAAATGATCTTCTTTTCGTGTGAAATTGCATGGTGTTGATGTAAACTCATTACTCTATATGTTAACATTCATGTTTCAAGTATTTGGATCCATTTTAAGCTGCAAAACCGAAAGACATGGCCTGTTTGTATGCATGCTTCATGACAGACTTGTTGCTGTTGCGTTTTGTAACTTGTTGATCATTCGAATGTGCTTTAAATTGTACCATTTTGCATATATATGAAGTATATTAGTTGTTTAGTATGTTAGCATGCATTCCCCAAAGTTTCAGATCCAAATTCAAGCCCTAAGTACTTGATCAAGGCATGATAGAATCATTAGGGTTCATATGTGCGATTTTGGCGACCCAGCTTTGTTGCATGGATTCGATGATCTTAACGTGTGATTTAGCCTTTTCACTCTAAATGAAAAATGTTCATAACATGCCAAATATGTTGTATATTAAGTTTCAGAGCATTTGGAGTTCATTTGGTATGTTTTTGGATTGAGTTTGTAAGGGATCAGTTTTGCCGGTTTAACTTTGTGAACGGTTTTAGTTCTGTACCGTGACACCCCCGTGTCTCATTTACTCATAAGAGTGAGACACGGGTGTGTCACACCTTCTGGGAAGCTCTGTACTGAGCCACGCCCGTGGCTCAGTTTGGCTAGGGATGGTGACACCCCCGTGTCCCTTCCCCTGTGCAGTCCGTGTTGCTTCCTTTTCGGTTTTTGATTTGTTTCACCTCCTTAATGACTTTATCTCCTTTTGTGTTGAACTATGAACTTGTTTTGCTATATGTTGGGAGCATTATGGTGTAATTTCATGGCTTTTGGATGTGTTATAGGCATGCTTTTACGTAATGCCGTTTATGTGTGTTTATATGTCGTTTATGAATCGCATAACTTATTTTCCATATCATATGATTTCTTCTTGTTGTCAAACCTTGGAAATATGCTATCTTATGTAATATGAGGTATATAGTAGCTTGTTGGGAGAGCTTGAATATGTTCTATGCTCCTATTTGAGTTCTTGAAATAAATTGATTGGACATATGAATTGAAGAATTTGAATAATTTATGATTGAACAAGTGAATGAATTGGTTATATGATTTTCATGATTTAAAATGATCTTTATGCCTTCGTATCATGCTTGTGCATTGCCATGCGTCATATATGGTTCATTAAGAGTCTTGAGTCTCACAAACACGTCTTGTGGTCTTTTGTACAGTTTGTCTCCAGGGTGGAGAGCTTTTGATCGTTCAGGCACTTGGTGCTCGATCCTTGTAACTTCACGGTTCAGGTGAGGGTGTTTTCGTTTTAGCTATGTAACAAACCGTACAACCCTTATGTGAAAAGCTTTGGCCAAAACCTTATGACTATATATATATATAGTTTTCAAATGAAGCTATCGAGTAAATTCTTCTGAATTATACGTACGAGCATATATAAGCTTAAAAATAGTTTTGTAATGAGGCTATGCTCCAAACCGTGTGTCTTCATGCTAGCTATGGATTAGGATGACACGGAGAGGTACGTATATAGCATATGCCGAGTTACACGGTAAGGTATGATTTCTTATAGTATGTATCATATGTATGTATTGATATGTTTTGGCGAGATTATGCAAATATGATATGTTCACGGGCCCAGGGACTTAGTATATGTGGCTAAGCGAGGAAGCAAGGGCTGACGGGGATCCCATATACTAGTCCCAACCAAATTTACGACGATACGGACCTCGTTAGGAGTTTTGACGAGGAAACGCAGGTCGGGCTTTTGAGGATTCATGTACCTCACTCGCCATTATGTATGATCCGGTGGCCGGGTCTTGTTAACCCGTCCACCACCCGGAGGAAGAAGGTTGGTTATGATATGATTATGCACCGTGCGGGAATACCGGGATTCGGATCGCCCAAACGAATATGTTAATGATATGATTTATGGTCTGTGTGTATTATGATATATTGCATGGTCGCCTAATCAAAATATTATTGATATTTGTCGTACACGGTCGGAGTTTGGTTGGAGATTGTGCACGCTCACTCGCCGAGCCTTATATTTATGTATGATTTATGAATGTAATGAATTAATATGATTAGTCATAAAATCCGAGCATTGATGAATCATTCTCTTGCCCTTTTAGGGAACTAATTTCAAACAAAACCTTGTTCGGAATTTATGATTTGCATGTGCATGTTTCTATATATGTATATCGCTCCTGCTCACTCAGTCTTCTAGAGACTGACCCTCTCCCTCCCCAACACTTTAGTGTGCAGGTTTAACTTTGGAGTCTCGAGCTAGGCGGAGGTGTTTGGAGTTTGTAAGTGGGTCGAGTTAGGCTAGGAGAGTCTCTGCATTCGCATCTGTATTGGAATTATGTATAATTCATTTGAGTTATATCGTGAAATTGGATACCTATGTATTTATTATGAAATTGGTTTTACTGAGTTTTGCTATGATTTTGAAAGAGGCCTGAAGTGCCCAATTATACTTATGATTTGTATGTTTGAATTGAGTATGTTGATGCATTATATTTTGTTGATTGATTATCATCGCAGAGTCTAGTTCCGCCTGGCTTAGGAAGGTTTTTATGTTTGTCTCCCGTTCGCTATGGTTTGATATGGGTGCGGATTAGCTGTTTCGTTACTCGTGTTGAGCCATAGTGCGGGGGATGTGGCACCTCACGTGCGGGGTGCTACAATGAAAGTGATCACTTTAATTTCCTTATTTCATTTATGGTCATGTATTTGGCGGTAGTTGAATATTTATTGAGTTTTCATTAATGAACTTGGAGAAATTTCAAGCAATAACAGCTCTTCCTTGAACCTTGCTGCTGCGTGAGCTTTGTGACTGATATGGTGGTTGTTTTGGGCTGATTTCTTGGTGTTTTCTTCCTGTTGTTGAGTTTGTATGTTCCTGCATGTGTTGCCCCTATTTTGGCCCCTGATTTACCTTCATTTTCGTTGCCTTGTTCCTGCGCGAACTGCTGCCCTGTTTCTATAACACTCTCCCCGGGCGGGGAGAGTTTGTACTAATTTTGTCCCCGGGCAGGGACACCTCTTACAGTAGGTTTCTGCATCTCCTTGCCCGGCCGGGGAAGGTTACAATGGAAGATTGCCCGAGCGGGGATGCTGCGCTGCTGCTTCTTTTTCTTTCGTTCTTCCTTAGCTACTTCTGTTTCTTTCTTTCCTTGTTTGATGTTGTATTTAGATCTGCTGCTGCTGTTTTCTTCATTTGTTGCAGTGTGTGTGCGTATATATATATATATATATATATATATATATATATATATATATAAATATGTTGTGTGTGGGTTTGTGTTGGTGAATGCATGTAATATTGTGTGTGCATGACTGATTATATATATATGCAAGAATTAATTGATGTTGTGCATGTAATTTACGTAGGTATGTATATAAATGCATGCATTATGGTGTGTGTGTTGTATTATGTGTGTGCGCGTGCATATATATATATATATAGTGCGTGTGTATTTATATATATATATATTATAGGTAATGTGTCATATTAATATGTTATATGTATGGGTAATATATATTTAATATATATTTATGTATATTGTATATATTTTATATATTAAGTTTTATTTAATTTATTTCAATTTTAGAATTTAATTGTTATTTATTTCGCGTTATTTAATTACTGATTATTACTTGAACATATTTATTTACCTAATTTCTATTTGTAAACGTGAAATAGTACGTGTTATGATTGTTCTATGAAATTCATGACTTGAATTGCTATGAATTATGAAATGTTTGAATATGAAACTTTCATGTAAAGAACATGTTGAATGAAATACTTGGTAGTTTGGCTTCTTAACATGATTTATACCTTGTATGCATCTCATATCATGTGCATAACATGCCGTGCGTCGAATATGGTTCATATGGAGTCTTGAGTCTTACGTTTGCACCATGTCATTCTTGTACAGTTTTCTCCAGGGCGGAGATGTCGGGTTCATAGGACACCTCAAGTCTTTCTTTTCTTCTTGGTATTATCGGTAAGGTGTAACAGGTGGGTTTTTCTTCTATTAGATATGAATCGACCCGATATACCCCTTATGTGGAAGTTTTGAACCAAAATATTATAATTATACATATATCGAGTCTTTTCAAAAGAGTCTATGATTTTCCAACGTAAAGCCCTTCTTTTATGTATTCCCACCTTATGATTTTTGGCGTGGACATGATTGAACACACGGGCCCAGGGACTTAGTGCAAGTGGCGATCCGGGGAGCCAAGGGCCGACGATGATCCCTTGTACTATTCCCACCACATTTACGGCGATACCAGCCCTGGCTAGGAGGTTTAGCGGGGAATGGGAGCTGAGTGCCCTTGGGGGAGTCATGAAACCCCATTCGCCTATGTATGGACCGGTGGCCGGGTCTTGCTAACCCGTCCATCACCCGGAGGAAGAAGGTGTAATTGTTTATGTTTAAGAATGAAAATGATTATGATTGATTATGAACGAATATGTATGAATTTGTATGATAGCTAATATAAAGATTGAATTGATATGCACGCACGAGGAGTAGGTTGGAGATATTCGCTGTAACACCCAAAACGCAAGGTGTCCCATCCCCCGCACTATAGCGCGATCCACGTATGAAACGGATAATCCATATATGAATCAAGGCTATAGCGAACGGAGACAATAAAAAAAAATGACTAAAGCTAGGCGGGACTAACCCTCGAACCACATTTAACAATGCAACAAATAAAGCGGAAAGCATAATATTCAATATCA
Organism: Lantana camara; assembly: GCA_037501455.1. Taxonomy (NCBI): domain Eukaryota; kingdom Viridiplantae; phylum Streptophyta; class Magnoliopsida; order Lamiales; family Verbenaceae; genus Lantana; species Lantana camara. Next base: position 49,878,483 of record CM074858.1, read on the forward strand.
ATAAACGATCCAAAACCATTAACTATGATTCCATATCAATAACAAGAATGTATGAAGGTGTAAGTGCTAGACCCAAAATAAAGACTCCAGACGACTCTATTTCCCGCCTAGCACTTCCTTGCATATCAAAATAGATATACATGCCGATCAAACGATAAACATAAATAACAAGAATGTATGAAGGTGTAAGTGCTAGACCCCAAAATAAAGACTCCAGACGACTCTATTTCCGGCCTAGCACTTCCTTGCAAGACCTGAAAATGTGAGGGTGTCAGTCTATGAAAGACTGAGCGAGGGGGTATATAAATATAAGTGCATTTATCACACAAGTCCTAACCTCGGGTAATGAGTTATGAAAACCACAATATAAGTTCAACAAAAGAGGTAACATCGCCCGAGATTATAACTAACAAGTTTAACAATCAATCAATTACATTTCAGTCAATCAGTGGCCCGACGAGTGAGGGTAATTCTCCAACCTTACTCCGACAGTGTACAATGATTAGGTTATCAATTATATAGGTGATCATGCAATCAATTACAGTGCACACGTAACAGTTTCAGTCCATCCTTCTTCCTCCGGGGCGATGGTGAGTTAGCTAGACTCAACCATCCAATCAGTGTGAGCAGAGGGTGCATGAAACCCAAAGCCCGGAACTCCTTCCACCACTAATCTCCTAGTGGCTTCAGGGCTCATCCCCAAATGGTGAGGATAGAGCCGGAGTTACCCGTCAGCCCATGCTTTCCCGGTTGGCTCAAGCTACTACCCTCGGGTCCATAGTGTAATCAATATACTCGCCAAAACAGTGGGTTCAATACAATACAGTCGTTCAGTGAAAATCAATTAACATTCGTGGAAAGCTATAGATATACGTAAACGTTTTGGCTTAAAATCCATATAAGGGTCATATGGTTCTATATAACTAGAAATTAAACCTCACCTGTACAGACAAAAGAAAGCGAGAAAACCGCCTACGGTGCCGGCTCCTCGTCTCCAGGAAGCTGGTCCAAAATCCGGAAACATGGGGCGTTACAATCCTCCCCCCTTAGAAGAATCTGGTCCCCAGATTGACTGATCGGAAGAGAACAACTCCGGATGAAACCGTTTCATCTTATCTTCGGTTTCCCAAGTAGCCTCTTCGGTTTGATCACTTCTCCAAAGGAACTTAACCATAGGAATTCTCCGGTTCCGTAGTTCCTTAAACTTTTTATCCAAGATTCTAACCGGTCGTTGCACAAATGTCAAATTCGGTTCCAATTCCACTTCTTCAACCGGTATGATCTCGGTTTCATCGGGATAGTATTTGCTTAGTTGAGAAACGTGAAATACGTTATGAATCCCCGTGAGACTCGGTGGTAGGTCCAATCGATAAGCTACGTCACCAATTCTTCCAAGAATCTCGAAAGGACCTAAATAACAAGGATTAAGCTTTCCTCATCGCCCGATACGAGCAAATCCTTTCCATGGAGATGCTTTCAAGAATACCCGGTCTCCAACTTCGAATTCAAGATCCCTTCGGCGACGGTCGGCGTAGCTCTTTTGTCTATCCTGAGCTGATTTAATCCGTTGTTGTATGATTTGGACTTTATCAATCATTTCTCTTACGGCTTTAGAAGGTTTTTCCAATTTTTCACCCTTCTTCATGCCTTCTTGTTTAGTCCATTTCCATTCCTCTAAGTCGAAGAATAACGGAGAACGACATTTTCGACCATAAAGTAGCTCGTAAGGAGCCATCCCAATCGAGGCTTGAAAGCTGTTGTTGTAGGCAAATTCAATTAGAGGTAGTTGTGCATGCCACGAAGTATGAAAATCCAAAGAACAAGCCCGAAGTAGATCTTCCAAATACCTTATCAACCTCTCGGACTGACCATCGGTTTGAGGATGAAATGAAGTGCTAAAGTTAAGCTTCGTCCCCAAAATTCCTTGTAATTCCTACCACAACTTAGAAGTAAACCTCGGATCCCTATCTGAAACAATACTCACCGGAATCCCATGAAGTCGAACAATCCCCCGGCTATAAATTTCGGCCAACTTACGAATCTTGAAAGACATTCGAACCGGTAGAAAGTGTGCAGACTTACTCAAACGGTCCACGATCACCCAAATACTATCAAATCCACCTTTCACTTTAGGTAACCCGGTTACAAAATCCATTGTCACCTGTTCCCACTTCCACTCGGGGATGGGTAACGTCTGTAAAAGACCTCCGGGTTTTTGATGCTCGGCTTTAACTTGCTGACAATTCATGTAATGTCTCACATACTCGATGACGTCTTTCTTCAATCCACGCCACCAATAATATTGCTTTAAGTCCTTATACATTTTGTTTCCTCCTGGGTGGATAGAATAAGCTGACTTATGAGCTTCTTCGAGCAATACCCATTTCAACTCTTCGGGTACAACCACTCGGTTTTTGAAACGAAGAAGTCCGGTTTCATCGAACCCGAATGGACACTCTGGATCACCTCTTGCTTTGGCTACCAACTTTTGAACTTCCGGATCATTGGTCTGAGCCTCGAACAACTGATATTTGAAATCCGATTGGATAGTGATGTTAGAAACTCGAGCTTTGATCTCAATTGGCTCGATTCTACTACTTTCTCCCACTTCCAAACTCGATACACTAGCCTTCCTACAAAGTGCATCGGCGATCACGTTAGCTTTGCCAGGGTGGTATTTAATAGTACAATCATAATCCTCTAACCGTTCCATCCAACGCCTTTGCCTCATATTCAGATCCTTCTGAGTGAACAAATACTGGAGGCTTTTGTGGTCGGTGAAAATCTTGAAAGAAACCCCGTATAGGTACTGTCTCCACTTTCCTAGTGCAAAGATCACGACAGCGAGCTCAATATCATGTGTCGGGTAGTTCTTTTCGTGCTCCTTCAATTTTCGGGAAGCATAAGCTATCACTTTCCCATTTTGAGTCAACACACACCCCAAACCTTCCTTCGAAGCATCCGTATAGACCGCGTACCCTTCTGAGCCCTCGGGAAGGACTAACACTGGAGCAGAAACCAACTTTGCTTTCAGGAGATTGAAACTTTTCTCACAAGCTTCGTTCCACTCATATTTCACCTCTTTCTTTGTCAGTCGGGTTAAAGGCGCGGCAATTTTCGAAAAATCCTCCACAAACCGTCTATAATAACCGGCCAAACCCAAGAAACATCTAATCTCTGAGGCATTCTTCGGTTTCTCCCATTTCATCACGGATTCAATCTTCGAGGGATCTACTTCCAAACCTTTTCCCAAAATACGTGCCCCAAGAAAGAAACCCTGTCAATCCAGAACTCACACTTACTGAATTTAGCAAACAACCGATGCTTCTTCAAAGTTTGCAATACCAAGATATCATCAATAAAAATCATAACAAACTTGTCCAAGAAAGGCCTGAATATACGATGCATCATGTCTATAAAAGCTGCAGGGGCATTAGTTAAACCAAATAGCATCACTACGAACTCATAATGCCCGTACCGAGTGTTGAATCCGGTCTTTGGAATATCCTCTGCTCAGATTCGCAGCTGATAGTATCCCTGACGTAAATCCAACTTCGAATACACCTTTGATCCCTGAAGAATATCGAATAACTCGTCGATATGCGGGAGGGGATACTTGTTCTTGATCGTCATCTGATTCAGCTCCCGGTAATCGATACACATTCTCAGAGTCCCGTCTTTCTTCTTTACAAACAAGACCGGTGCACCCCAGGGAGAAGAACTCGGTCTAACGTATCCAACTTCCAATAATGCATCAAGTTGAGTTTTCAACTCCTTTAATTCAGCTGGAGCCATACGATACGGAGTCTTGGAATACGGCTCTGCATTCGGGTAGAGATCGATTACAAATTCAATTTCCCGCTCCGGAGGTAAAGAATCTAACCTCTCGGGGAAAACCTCGGGAAATTCCTTCACTACCTCAGTTTCTTCCAATTTTGTTTGATCCTTCGGACGGTTAAGAATGTAGGCTATGAAACCTGTAGCCCCGTCTCGAACCAATTTCTGAGCTTCTGAAAAAGAAAGTAAAGGAATGGTCTTCGAACTCTGACCCACTGAAACTTCAGAACCCAACTGAATTCTCTTTGCCCGACAATCAACAGTAGCACAATATCTAAATAGCCAATCCATGCCCAGAATAGCTCCATAACGAGTCATGGGCATCTCAATAAAATCTGTCAGGAAAGCTCTACCCTCAATGATCACCGGTACATCTCTAAACACCCGATCTGTCTCGAGGCTACTACCGAAAGGTGAACTAACCACATAGCAAGAAGAAGTGCAAACAACAGGCAAAGACAAAGTAGAAGCACAAGTACTCGAAATAAAGGAGTGGGTAGCTCCCTGATCAAAAAAAGTATGTATGTTCGTGGTATGAATGCATATAGTACCTTCAACAACCGCGGCTGGGTCGACCTCTGCATCCTGCTCCTCTCCATCTAGGGCATAAGCACGAGCCCTAATCAATGGCCTTTGACCCCCAACAGGCGGTACACGGCGATACGAACACGTGTCCACCATATGATCTGCACTCCCACAAATTAAACACTGCCCCAAACGCCTCCTATAGTGGTCGTACGTGTGGTTGGGACCTCCACAATATCTACATCCTGGCTTCTCAGGTGGCGGTGGCAAAGCAAGTACAGGTGGAGCCTTCTGAACTGGTCCAGTGTGTCGGGACTTTTTCCACTGAGCTCTAGGTGGTGGTGGAGTAGAATAGACCATAGGCCTCTTACCCGGATTGGAACCCGAACCTGAACCCCTAAAACCCGATCCGGAACCTGAACCCGGACCAGACCGATACGTAGGCCGTCTTGCAATCACTGAATCCTCAACCTTCAGGGCCTTCCTCGTAGCCTTGAGCCAAGTGCTCGTATCCACTGCCTCAAGAGCATCCTGCATATCCTATCTGAGTCCCTGCATGAACTGCATCGACTTATGGAACTCATCGTTCGCTATGTTAGGTGCATAGCGAGACAACCTCTCAAACTCTGCAATGTACTCAGAAACGGATCTCCCCCCTTGCTTGAGTTCGGTGAACTCCTTCAATCTACGAGTGCGAGAAGATGGAGGGATGAACTTATTCTTGAACTCCCGAGTGAACACATCCCAATTTACTTCCTCTCCTGTAGCATCCAGTATAATCCTCGTGCTCTCCCACCAAGAGTAAGCCTCGCCGTGAATCAGAGATATAGTACAACGGGCTCTCTCAGTTGAGCTGCAAGGAATCAGCTCCCAAACTCTTTCCACTTCCTTTAACCACTACTCTGCCTGAACATCATTGGCTTTAAAGAATTTAGGCGGGTGCTGGTTCTGAAACTCCCAAAAAATGGCTGAAATCTGAGCTCCCGGTTGTGCAGGTGGAGCTTGGGGAGCTGGAGGGACATAATCTCTAACCCTCTGATCAATAAGCTGAACCATGGAAGCAATTAAGTCTTGTGGCTGAGCTGGAGGAGGTGGAGGTGGAGGAGAACGATCACGGCGATGATGGCGGTGGTGTCTCGGCGAACGATCACGATTATGCCTATCACGTGCCATCCTGAAATCCAAGACACTAGTATGCATGTTCCATTAGTAGGTGCAAATGTGTACAATTAAAGCTCAAGTTACAAGTAAACACATAATTCAAGAACTCAAATAATTCAAATAGGTTCAAACAATTCAAGTATCAATGCAAGACTATCAAGTTGTAAGGTAATTCCTATGTCGTGCGACCTAGACTAACAAGACTTGACACTAGAAACCCGATTTTGCAACCGGGCTCTGATACCACCTTAGGATGTAGCACCCAAAACGCAAGGTGTCCCATCCCCCGCACTATAGCTCGATCCACGTATGAAACGAATAATCCATATATGAATCAAGGCTATAGCGAACGGAGACAATAAAAAAAAAACGACTAAAGCTAGGCGGGACTAACCCTCGAACCACATTTAACAATGCAACAAATAAAGCGGAAGCATAATATTCAATATCAATAAACGATCCAAAACCATTAACTATGATTGCATATCAATACATTAACATCTCCAAAATAGATATACATGCCAATCAAACGATAAACATAAATAACAAGAATGTATGAAGGTGTAAGTGCTAGACCCAAAATAAAGACTCCAGACGACTCTCTTTCCCGCCTAGCACTTCCTTGCAAGACCTGAAAATGTGAGGGTGTCAGTCTATGAAAGACTGAGCGAGGGGGTATATAAATATAAGTGCATTTATCACACAAGTCCTAACCTCGGGTAATGAGTTATGAAAACCACAATATAAGTTCAATAAAAGAGGTAACATCGCCCGAGATTATAACTAACAAGTTTAACAATCAATCAATTACATTTCAGTCAATCAGTGGCCCGGCGAGTGAGGGCAATTCTCCAACCTTACTCCGACAGTGTACAATGATTAGGTTATCAATTATATAGGTGATCATGCAATCAATTACAGTGCACACGTTACAGTTTCAGTCCATCCTTCTTCCTCCGGGGCGATGGTGAGTTAGCTAGACTCAACCATCCAATCAGTGTGAGCAGAGGGCGCATGAAACCCAAAGCCCGGAACTCCTTCCACCACTAATCTCCTAGTGGCTTCATGGGTCATCCCCAAATGGTGAGGATAGAGCCGGAGTTACCCGTCAGCCCATGCTTTCCCGGTTGGCTCAAGCTACTACCCTCGGGCCTATAGTGTAATCAATATACTCGCCAAAACAGTGGGTTCAATACAATACAGTCGTTCAGTGAAAATCAATTAACATTTGTGGAAAGCTATAGATATACGTATACGTTTTGGCTTAAAATCCATATAAGGGTCATATAGTTCTATATAACTAGAAATTAAACCTCACCTGTACAGACAAAAGAAAGCGAGAAAACCGCCTACGGTGCCGGCTCCTCGTCACCAGGAAGCTGGTCCGAAATCCGGAAATATGGGGCGTTACATTCGCCCACCCGCCAGGGCTCACGTATTGACCTTATGAACCACTATGATTATGAATAATGGAATTGAAGGTTGTAATCCCGAGCGTTGTTTTCTTTCGTTTTCACCCACTTGGGAAATATCTTAAAAACCTCGTACGAGATTATAGCTTGCATGCGTAAATGTTTAAATTCTGCGATAATATTATATTTTGCCCTGTTTTATACCCACGAGTCTCCTATAGACTGAACCCGGTTTGTTTTCAGTTTCTTGCAGGTTTGGAGTGCTAGGCGGGAAGTCTTGTCTGCTTAGTTGTCGGTTAAGTCAAAGTCAGTTCATATGCATATTGTGTCATGATTTGTTTAAGTGTAGGAATATAAAAGTTGTATTGGTTCTTACTACTATCATGAATCCTTAGGTGATGTTTTATTATTTACGTTTATGTTGGAATTTCAGGACTACGCACCTATGTTAGTGGAACCCCTTTCTATGATTGATATAATCTCTTGAATTTTTGTCTCATTTCAGTAATCGCATTTGTCTTATTGAATTGTTTTAAATCCGGGTTGCGAAGTCTTAGTTCCCGCCTAACCTATGGAGTCAGTGAGTCCCCGTTCGCTGTGAGCTAGGTTCATGTATGGACTTCCCATTTCATGCGTGGATCGGGCTTATAGTGCGGGGGATGTGGCGCCTTCCGGTTGGGGTGCTACATCCTTAAGTGGTATTAGAGCCCGATAGCAAAACCGGTGTTCTCATGTCGTGATTGAGTCAGTTTAGGCCGTACGACTTAGGAACTACATGACAATGTGTGCATTGCATCGATCTTGAATATGAAATTTGGATTTCCTTTTGAATTTTGCTGAACTATCTGTTGCATTATTCTATGGATCCTTGCCTTTCGTGTTGAATATGTGTCATGAGCATGCACTAATCGCATTCATACATTCTCGAAATAAGTTATGAATTACAGGTTATGAAGATACTATCAAACCACGGCCAAGTATCATGCTAACAACACCTTATTGCAAGTTCTTTCTGAGGCATGGAGGATGGGAAGGATGCATCGGGGAAAGATATAGAGAATTCGAGATGCGTGGTCCTCATAGATAGAGCTAGAGTTCAAGGGTTAGGAACTGAAATGGAAGTTCAACTTTAGAGATGCAAGTATAGAGGGACACTTGATGAAATAAGAGTGGATCGGGGAATATTTATGACTCCGATGATTGATATATACGGCTCTCTTACATAAGATGTCATAATTGGATTCAACTGGGCTATTCAAATAAAGGAATAGAGTGAATGAAATTTGAGGGTACTTTAACTCAAGATTCGGATTATGGAAAAGATAGCGAGGATTGGGAAGGTCCAAGCTAAAACACATTCGGCGGGAATTAAGCATCAAGAGTCGTAAAAAAAAAAAATAGGAATCTCTAAATAAATTTAATGGTTAGAAAAGAGGTTGTAGAAGTGAAGACCCGGAAGAAGTGAGTCCGGGAGCCCTAAATTTCAACTAAGATGGAAAACGAGTCGGGAAAGGATTGGAAGGGAAGTTGAAAGGCAAAACCTTTGGATCGTCATTTTGATTAAAACCCTCCCTAATGGAAGTGGCTCATCAAGAATTTCAATGAAAGAAGGATTAATGGAGTTTGACATGTAAGGGCAGAAAATTTAAGGGGGAGAGCATGACAAAGAGGAAAATTGAAACTCGAGGTCGGGGTCGAAGAAATAATTAATAGAGATAATGGAAATGCAATTAGAGAAGATCCGATAATTTTATGGTGGTGAGCAGAGATGAATAAGACGACTTTAAGGATTAACCATTAAAATGAGAGCTAAGTCACTAAATTCGGATTGAAGATTTTCACTGGGAATAGAGAAGATATGTAGCACCCCTACACGTGGGGATGCCACACCCCCGCACTATAGGTCGATCCACATACGAAACGGGTAATCTGTACATGAACTAAGCTATTGCGAACGGGTGACAATGCAATAAAATGATAAGCTAGGCGAGATTAACTCATACATGTGACATAATAACGCGGAAGCATAATTCATTCAATATCAATTACCAACACCAAGTGAACTATATTCTAATTTTGCATATCAATACATTATCATCTCTCAACATAAAACAATAACATTAATCAACACTTTGTATGTAACAACAAATAACTAAATACACGGACTGTGTTTAACTCGACTACATGAACAGGACTCGACTCGACTCCCGCCTAGCGTGCACCTGCAATAACCTGAAAGGTCGAGGAGTCAGTTTGTGAAGACCGAGTGAGGGGTTTAAATACATATTAGCGCAGATAATATGCAAGTTATATTCTCGGGTAAATATTTATAAAAGATACATGTATAAGTTCAAGAATGAAGTACTCTTCGCCCGAGAATACAACTATCACTATTAAACACTTGTTCATTTTCATGCAATCAATACATGGCCCCGGCGAGTGAGGGCAGTCTCCAACCGTACTCCAAATGTACATGAAACATGCTTGCTTGATTATTAATCAATAGGTGATCTTGCAATTCAACTATCTTGCAATCGTATAATAGTGTAATCAAATAACACGTTCAAGGAATGAAAATCATGCAATAACCTGAGGACAATCCGTGGTACCGGACCCGTCCCCAGTCTCTTTCTCCCTCCAATGATGGGAAGGTAGCTAGCCTTCGCCATCCACGACGTGTTGAGCAGAGGGTAAATGAATCCCTAAGCCCGGAACTCCTTCCTCCACTAATCTCCTAGCGGATTCAGGGGTCATCCCAATGTGGTGAGGATAGTGCGAGAGTTACCCATCAGTCCTTGCTTTCCCGGTTGGCTCAAGCCACTATCCTCGGGCCCAACGTGAACGGTCATGCTACTCGCCTAAAACATGCACGAAACATGGCTTACTTGCTTGCTTGCTTTTCATGAGCATGCCTTGAAATGATAAGTGATTTCATGGAAATTATAGATATAAATACCTTCGGCCGAAAGTTCACATAAGGGGTATACGGGTTATATATACTAGCAATTAAACCTCACCTGACAGGCGACATAACGACTTGTGGACACGTGAACGTCCTCATAATCAACAATCTCCGCCCTGGAGAATAACTGGACAAGAAACGGGACAATGTACGTGTATGAGACCATAATTCAAGAATATTACTCCATATAAGACGCACGGCGTGATCAAGTACGAGACATCGTGCAATACACAACGTAGCATGTAAATATCATGTTTTGGCATGTAATTAATCATATAATCACAAATTGGGGTCAAATAATCAATTGGAATTAAAATCCAAAATTCCATTTTTATGCAGAAAGTTTCTGCACCTCAAGAGGCCTGGGAACGGCCGTTCCAGCCCTCAGTTCAAAACAGGAAGGGTCGTTCCCGTCTGCGAGACAAAGTGGGAACGGTCGTTATCGTCCTCGCCGCCAAGCATATATTTCAAACATGGGAACAGCCGTTCCCAAAAACAACTGGGAACGGGAAGGGCCGTTCCTGTTACGCAGGAGATGCAGAAAACGGAGCAGAAGAACAGCGGAGGCACGAAATGATTTCCAAATTCACCAACACTCATATAATTCAATCCTAATTGCAATAAATCATGAAGGAAACATGGTAGCATACTTAAAGTATAACAAAATTCAACATAAACACTTAAATCATGCTTGATCATCACAAATCATCCACTTCAAGCTCATATCTCAACTTAGCATATAACTCCATAGTTCCCAATATTTATGTATGAAATCCAAGTCTAAAGATTAACATCATGCTTCTAACATCATATAAGCAAGCTATTGTACTCAAATCCTAACCCTTGCTTCAAGCTCTAATTCAAGAATTCACATATATAATCATATATATACCTTGAATAAAAAAGGGGAGGAAAGAGATGCAAATATGAAGAAGAAGATGCTTCAAAATCCATGATTTTCCCGAAAAAGTAGTTTAGAGATGATGATCTCCCTCCTTCCTTCTCCATAGATTTTGGTTCGGTGGAGAGAAAGCAAATATGGGGATGAGTTTTGATGAAATGAAATGAAGGTTATGGAAGAGATGCATATACCGATATATTTTGGGAAAAAAATGTAATATTTATAATTAAATCCTTAAAATTTGTAAGTCATGCAATTAAGGATGTGAAGTTTGCAAATTGATCAATTAAACCCCAAGAATTAATTATACAATTTAGTCCTCACATTTATAAGAATAATCATTTAGGGACAATTAAGGAATTAATACAAGTTAGACACTTAATTCATGTAACACTTAAATTCCATTTATTCAATAATTCCCAAGTTGACACATATTTGATATATTTTCATGTATTCATGTCGAAATACAATTTATAAAATTAATATAGCACGTATAAATTAAATAAACAAAATAATAAAATAAAATCCTAACGCTCGAAACTCACACGCGTCGAGTGTACCTGACTGTCTGAAAATCGGGGCGTTACAATTCTCTCCCCCTTAAGAGAATCCGTCCTTGGATTCAATGTCTTGAATTCTTGGCATTTAATTGACTCTCACGTGTTCATCCCACGCGGGTTAGCTACTCCCCGTCAGGGATTAGTTCGAAAGAGGTCTTCAATCCACAGGGTCCTCCAATATGCATGAAATCACGACCCTCAACTTTCCGGAGCCTAAACACTTGTAAGGAATCTAACCTTCCACTAAAACAAGTTGACAAGTAGCTGAAAAGAGTGAGAGTGCCCTGCCTCTCCAACAAGGAACGAGAGACCCCCGTCTCTCGAGCAAATAACAAGAGAACCCCGTCTCTTGACAACCCGGAGAGAATCCCCGTGTCTCACACACACGAAATAAAATTCAAGCGAGCACTTAGGTAAATATTTACAATTAACACATAAGGACCAAATAAAAATTATCATTTATGCAACTAATTGCTCATATAAACAATTAGTAACAAACATAGGAATCATATACGAGAATAACAAAATAATAATAAACAAATAATAATACAATAATGGTGCACGTGGTATGCATGATTAAGTGTACCGTTCACCGAGGATTGAAGTTCTTGTATTGTAGCAATTCGGGGAAATACTGGATTCTCTAGTTGAGGTTTCTTCTTGTCCTGTACCAATATGGTTCGAAATTCCCATTCTTGATAGCCATCTCTGCCCTCGTGCTATTTTCTAACATAATCCGTAAATCATCATTAATCACCATATCTTCATACCTGTTTTATCCTCAGATTTTCCGGTTGAACTATTCTTAGGTTAATTTCGACATTCACTTTCTGGTTTTGGAGTTGAAAATAATCATGGCTTTCTTGTTAGGGAGTGGTTGTACATTCAAGCTTGAAATACTGGCTTTGTGCTCCAATTAAACTCTTATCCGACAAACAGAGAAAACAGGCTTAATCCTCTCCTCAACCTCTTTAGGCAAGTAACATATTACCCGAAGCAAAGCTCTTAAACTCTTTATTTGAAATCCGAAAGTTGAGCTCCTCTTCCCTTAGCCAATAACACGGCGGATATTTGATACAGAAAAGAATCAAGATCATCATCCCTTGCGAGTAACTCAGCAAGTATACTTGTACAAAAACTAAAGAAATCGGATCCTAGAAAAATATCTTTCATTTGCTCCCTGAAATTGATAACATATTCAACAACTCTGTGAAAGACCTTGGAAGGAATGATCGGTTGGCTTCAATTTTCTCAAAGATGTTCATGGCAACTAGTATATTCATGGAAGCGACGCCGACAGCACGGATGAAAGAGCGATGCGCATTTACAGGCATCTCTAGGGTATAAATACAACTTCGTAAGAAAACTCTTGTCGGAGTCAACCTACTAAAACGTGAGATTGATTCCGAGTATTACCCAAACTGAATCTTTTTCTGTTTACTGAGTCAACTGATATCCTGAGGCTACCAGAGAACTGCGGGCGGTGTACCCACATCCTTGAAAACGGTGATAGAACAAAGGCAATGTCGATGATGATACTTTTCTTTGTGTCAGAGGGGGGAAAATTTAAATTATGGAAAACTTCTTTCACATGGTTCTGATAGGGAACTCCATGAAGAATCGGTTTTCTTGAGGTTCCAACTCTCCCAAGTGTTACCTAATTTCAGACTTAAGTTTATTCCCAGACCGGCTCTCCCCCTTAAGAAAATAGAAATTTTCTAATTCTTTAAATTTGTTCTGTCCTTTCCCACTTGCAAGCTTCTCTGCTAGTTCAAATCCCGTAACTTTTTCCTGTCCTACTTGCTGTTATTCCAAATTTTGATTAATGGCTGTTTTCTAACCCTTTCTGTTAATGACATGCCCAACTTGAAGTTCACCAACTGTCACTACTCTAATATGATACTAAAATTTTCTAATATTTATATCATACCTGCTCCTCCAAAATCCGAGACCAATAAATTCCCACAGCCCCCAAATATTGCTAAACTCAAGCAGAATCGGATGATCCGGTTACAAACATGATACCCGTTGATCTCGAGATCTCTTCTTTAAGTTCAAGTTGGTAGGAATAGAAGCCAGGATTGTGCAGAGCATAGGAAGAGCCTATTTACAATAAACACTAAATAATGCATGATGGTTAAAGTGTCAATGAATATAGTATACCTACCAAAAATTTAAAATGCAACACGTCGGGAAAATTGTATTAACTTAAAATTACTATGAATAAAGAAATTTAAATAAGTTAAAGCGATACATTTAACATTAACACATCAAGCATGAAATCAGAAATAACAATTACGGTAACGTATGTGTAAAGGCAAAGCAATTAAATTAATGCAATATATATATGTAATGCAGGTGCTGATGAATGCATTGAAGAAACTGTCACCGTAGTAGGAGAAATTTTATCCCTGCAAATTTTTCCTTGGTTGTAGTGTTCTAGACTTGTCTCGGATTGTTGATTGTTTCTTGTTTTCCCACGGTCTTCTAAATTTTCAAATTTTTTCGACCTAGCTTTATACATTTCCCGGACTTGATTTTGAGTTTTCTTTAACCCCACTCCATCATGGTTATCAATATCTAAATGGCTCCCGAATTCTCCTGGTAATCCCTTATGTACTTGATAGCCCGAGATTGAGAATTCTTGAATTCAAATACTTCCATTTGTTGCTTCATATCTTCCAATTCAACCATACCATAGTTGGTACCCTTTTGAAGCCACTTCCTCATTAACTTCCCGAGAATACCTCTTCCTTGATACTAGAAATCTCGAAGTCACCCATCTTCGAAATTCTTCTCTCCCTTTTTCTCCCTTTGTTTTTTTTTCCAACCTCCTGAATTTTATAAATGATTTCCCCACGTTTGATTCTTCCTTTCTGGATCCCATCACTTTAATCTTCAACCCGAATAGAAAGGATAATGACTCCCGAATCCTTATATGAATTTTCGGCACGCTTTCTTATCTATCCCAAGGTTAGAGAAGGAGTTTTATAGCAAACTGGAGTTGGTGAACAATTGGCCGTGGTTTGATACCATTTCCATAACCTGTCACTCACAACTTACTTTGAAAATAAATGCATGTGGATAAGACGTGCTCATGTCACATAGTTGTCACATACTTGATGTCGGTACAAGAATTTAATACATAATAACTGTGACGCCCCGACTTTTCGGACGTAAATGTATGACTTATGTGTTTACAAATTTGCGCAAAATAATTGTCTTTACGTGTTTTATATTTAATTTTATTATAAATTGTAATTATTTTATTTTATTATATTTTATTTTAATTCAATATTATTTTAAAATAACTTGTATTTTAAGTATATATATAATTATATATATATATATATATATATATATATATTGTTAATTGTTGTTAATTTAATGATTAATGTTAACTAAGTGTTATGCTAATTAATCATGCTTAACCATATTAATTAATTTATTCAATTAATCGTTGGCCCTAATATATGTTTGAATTTGTTTTAATTTATTTGGTTAATTTTATAATGCATGAATTCTATGAAAATGTGCATGGTCGTTTAAATTATGCATCGTTCTTATATGAAATGATATCGAAATATCGTGCAATTGTAATATGGTATAAATATGTGTGTTATGAACATGCCTATATGCTCGGTTTATGTTTTTGAATTCATTTGACATGTTAACGAATTTAATTTGAATCGTGGAACCAAATCGGGGGCTAACGAGCACTTAGCGTACCCTTGGTTCCGAATTTAATATCTTGAGATAGGAAACTCGGATTCGAGTTTTGTCAACTTCGCTGAACTCGTAACGAAAATTCGAGTTTAGCAAATTTAGCGTTATATTTTTCCAGAAACATTTGAACCTCCGAAATTCAACCGAAAAACCCACACTGCGCCAAAACTGCCCCATTCCACCAAAATAGTCATATCTCTTATCATACTTGTCCAAATTAACCATGGTTTCAACCTATGGGACCCTAACTCAACCATCTAGCTGATCATTATCCTCCCCAACCGAACCACTCTCTCTTACTTAGAGAAATTCAGCCATCTTTCCCCTGCTTTCCAGAAATCCCGTAGCTCAAGCAAATTCTTGAGATTCAAGCTCAAATCTCTTCCAAACCTCCATTAATCCACAAAGTAAGCTTGGATATGTTATGTACATTCAATATGAGTCATTTTCATTCATTCATCCCTAAATTTGAGCATGGTTTCATGAGTTTTTGGCAGAAATGGATATATATATTTAGGTTTTGAGTATTTTGTTGATCTCTTCCAATTCTTGATCTTTTTGGATGATTCCAAGCATGAAAATGATTGTCTTGATCTCTTCTTGGCATTTATGGTAAGGCATTAGCTGGTAGTTGAAGCATTCACGAGCTATCATTAATAAAATATTGGAGGTTGATGGTGTTGCTCTGTTTTTCGGCTGGTTACTGCGTCAGTTTTGCTGCTGCTTTTGAGGAGTGTTTGGGGCTTGCTTTGTTGAGTTTTACTGCCTATTTAATGTTCTTACTTACCTGATCGTGTTGGGAGGAGTTTGATTTGGTTTCTGCTCTGTTTCGCCATGGTTGTTGTGTTAAAATTTTGCTGTCGCGCAGGTCGCGCCCGCGACCTTAGCTGCCTGAAATTAGGTCACGGCCACGACCCCTGTTTTTTTTTTCTGCAACATTTCCAGTTTTCAAACTTTGCTGTGTGGTTTAAACTGTAGCTCTAATCCTTTTCCATACCTGCATGCATGCATTTGGACATATATATATATATATATATATGTATGTATATATAGCATTACATGCATGAATTATAATTTGGTTGTTGGAGTGCATGCATGCATAAATTGTAATTTGTCATCTTAATATGTGCATGCATGTTATTCATGCACTACGTGCAGTATTATATATATATATATATATATATATATATATATATTAGTATTAAGTCTAGGTAATAATATATATATATATATATATATATATATATATATATATATATATATATATAATTATGGTTTAATTTGTTTTAAATTTTAGAATTAATTGATAACTATTTCACGTGTTTAATTTACCGGTTATTTCTTGAACGTTTTATTTACTTTATTTCTAATTGTAAACATGAATGTTACGTGTTATGAATTCTTAGGTTAATTGACATGAAATATGAATTTATGAATTTATAAATTTGAATGAAATATATGAACGAATGGTTGGATTATGTACTTTAAAGTCCTTAATAGTGCACATGAACATGTTTATTACATAACATACTCTTTTATGCATTCATATCATGATCATTTCATTGCCGAGCATCTTAATTGGTCATTTTGAGTCTCACTTCACCTTTCTTGCACAGATTTTGATCCCGTTGGAGACGAGGCCAATCCTTGAGGCTTTTGTGTCTTCTTTTGATGGTTTAAGGTGGGTTTTCCTTCTAAATAGATAAATTGACCCAATATATCTTCCTATGTGAAATGTTTAAGCCAAAGTAATATGATTATATATGTATATTGAGTCTTTTCTCGAGTAAATGATTGCAAACGTATAACCTTTCTTTTATGAATCCTACCTTATGTTTTGGCGAGATATGATTGTTATGCACGGGCGCTGGGACTTAGTGCGTGTGGCTATCCGGGGAGGCAAGGGCCGACGGTGATCCCATGTATTAGTCCCAACCAACTACGGTGATACCGGACCTCGCTAGGAGATTAGCGGGGAATGGGAGCTGAGTGCCTTTGGGGGATTCATGTACCCCCTCTGGCCTATGCATGGACCGGTGGTCGGGTCCTGCAAACCCGTCCAGCACTTGGAGGGAGAAGGTGTATCTGTATGATTATGAATCGTATGATTGTGCACAGATATGATATGTGTGATAACCAAGGAAACTATGAATATGAATACACGAGGTGTTGGTTGGAGATTATGCACGCTCACTCGCCGAGCTTGAAACCCTATGATTAACTATGAATGAATATGATCGTTATAAACCCGTAGTTGTCTTTCTTTGTTTTACCCACTTGGGAAATCTTCTAAAAACTTCTTATGGGTTTATAGCTTGCATGAATATGTTTAAATCCTGCGATATTTATATACTATGCCTGTTTTATACCCACCAGTTCCTTCTGGACTGAACCCATTTTGTTTTTAGTGGTTTTTGTGCAGGTTAAGGAGTGCTAGGCGGGAAAACAAGTCGTCTAGGTCTTGCATTAGTGTTTAGCACTCTTATTTTGCTACACTCGCACTCATGATTCCCTCTTTGTATATGAATATGGTTATGGAGCGTTATGTGGATTGGACTTGAAACACTTAGTTGGATATTGTATATGAATTCTATTTTTGGAACTCGAATGCTCATGGTATATATATATATATATATGATTGTTATTGCTTCCGCTTTATTGATGTCGCTCTGATTTATGGTTTTAAGGTTAGTCTCGCCTAGCCTAGAGAGTGTGTGTGTCTCCCCGTTCGCCGTGACTTAGCTCGTGTGTGGATTATCCATTTCATATGCGGGTCGGGTCTCGGTGCGGGGGATGTGGCACCTTGCGCTCGGGTGTTACATCCTTAAGTGGTATCAGAGCTTAGGGTTGCAAAACCCGGGCTCTCGTGTCGTGTTGAGTCGGTTAAGTCGTTCGGCTTAAGGAACAACTTGTCAATGTGTTCCATATGCATTGTTGGCGTGCTTGTGTGCTTTAAATTTTGAATTTTGATTGAATTACCTGCACTTGCATGCATGGACTAAAATTAGCATGCATTTCAGTGTTTCTTGAACAGGATGCCTCCACGTAGACATCGTGAGGGATCTCCAGTGCACCGCCGTCACCGTGACCGATCCCCTACGCCTCAACCACAACCACAAGCGCCTCCAATGGATATGGGAAACTTTATGGAAGCGGTCTTCAATTATGTGGAACATCGATGAGCTCAAGCTCCACCACCACAACCCGTTGAGCAACCTGCTCCACCTAACAACCATAGGGATTCACATGGGGTATGTTTAAGCTATAATCCCCCTCGATTCTCAGGCTCTATTGATGATGCGGTTTCAGAGGGGTGGTTGACTCGATTGGAGAGGATCTATGGGGTTCGGCAGTTCACTACATAGGAAAGGGCTCAGTTTGCTATATTTTAACTGGACGGAGAGGCGTATGACTTGTGGGAGAGAACAAGGGAAAAGTTGGAGGTTGATGGAGAGGAGATTACATGGGATGTGTTTAAACGGGAATTTCGAGAGAGCTTTATACCCGAGGTGGTCCGGGAGAGAAAAGAGCAAGAATTCATGGATCTGAAGCAAAGCAATCGTTCTGTGGCTCAATACATTGTAGTTTTTAATCGACTTGGAAAGTATGCTCCACATATTACCTGTGACGAGAAAAGGAAGGCGAAGAAGTTTATTGCCGGGTTGAGACAGGATTTGAGACACGGGCAGGCGGGGCATAACTTTATATCTTTCTCAGACACGGTACAAAGGGCTTTGGAGCAAGAATAGGAATATAGGAAAAAGGATTCGATCTTCAAAGCGCCAATGGGACAGGGTAGAGGTTCGGCATCGGGATCGAGCATGAGATTTAATCCGGCTAAGAGGCCTATGACTGCAGCGGCTCCTCCTCAAAAAGAATATTTCAAGAAGCCTCGCACTGGAGGTCAGAATGCTCCTCAGGTTCCTCGAGCACCTCAAGCTTTGCCAGCTCGTACGGGAAATCGTCGTGATATACCTCCATGTACCCATTGCGGGGGACCAACTCATACTTATAACAATTGTCGTAGGAGGTTGGGATTATGCCTCATTTGTGGGAAAAATGATCATATGTCGGATACTTATCCCGATAAAGCTCCAGGGTTTCGAGGAGGTGTTCCGAGACCTATGATCCAGGCTCGCGCTTATGCCCTTGAGGGCGAGGAGCAGGATGCTGAGGTGGATCCGACAGCCGTGGTGGAAGGTACCATATGCATTCACACCACGAACATTCATGCATTATTTGATCCGGGTGCTACCCATTCTTTCATATCTAGCGAGCTATGTGCTTCTCTGTGCCTACCTATTTTATGTGCCAATTCTTGTTATTTTGTGAGTTCTCCTTTGGGGGGTAGTTTGCAGACGGATCGGATTGTTAGGGGTTGTTCAGTTTTGATTGAAGGGAAGGATTATCCGGCGGATTTTATTGTGATGACTATGAAGAGATATGGGGTAATCTTCTGTATGGATTGGTTATACCGGCACAGGGCCGAGGTTGATTGTTTTAAGAAGAAAGATGGAACGTTGAGGATGTGTATAGATTACCGAGAGCTTAATCGAATGACTATTAAGAATAAATATCCGTTACCCCACATCGAGGATTTGTTTAACATGTTGCAAGGTTCTGTGGTTTATTCGAAATTGGACCTAAGGCAAGGTTACTACCAATTGAAAATCCGGGAAGAGGATATACCTAAGACAGGATTTAATACCTGGTATGGACATTATGAATTCGTAGTAATGCCTTTCGGATTAACTAATGCCCCTGCAGCATTTATGGATATGATGCATCGGACTTTTCGGCCTTATTTGGATAAATTTGTGGTAATCTTTATTGATGATATCTTGGTTTATTCGAGGAATCCGGAAGACCATGCCAGGCATCTCAGATTGGTCTTGGAGACATTGAGAGAGCACCGGTTGTATGCGAAGTTTATTAAATGCGAGTTCTGGATCGACCGGGTTGCTTTTCTGGGTCATATTGTCTCAAGTAAGGGCTTGGAAGTCGATGCTTCGAAGATCGAGACGGTTATTCAGTGGCAGAGTCCGAAAAATGCTTCCGAGGTCAGAAGTTTCTTGGGTTTGGCTGGATAGGGAAAATTGCATTTTTGGTCCCATTCGATTTAGAACGTTGCGATATTAGTCCCACTCGTTTCAAAATTCCAAAAAAGGTACCATACTTTAAGAAACTGTTGCGATAATAGTCCCGTAGTTGCAATAATGGCCCCACACGTTGCAATAATAGTCCCACCGTTAATTAGATAACGGAACCATTAACTAGGTAACAGAAAATACAAGCATAGATCATATGCATTCTTTTAAGACATTTTTTTTAATGGAAAATTATCTAATTATAAATAAAAAAACACACTTATATCAATTATTTTACTAAATTTACTTCAATTTATTACATTTCAATATCAATTAACATGTTTTTCTTTAAAAAAAATAATCAATTAACATGTTAATAATAATATATATTTTGAGGATTATATATATATAAAGAATTGTATAAACTTACTAAATAATATATTATATTGATTTAAATTTTTTATTTTCATTTTATATTGAATTTTTCTCATAATATCGTGACATGAAAAATGTAGTAACGTTATTTATAATGACTTTAAATATAAAATTTGATATGAATGTATTTTATCTAAATTTGTAATATCAATTACTCTTATAAATATCTTATTTTAAATTAATTAATAAATATAAATATATTTAATTTATATATAATATAGTTATGTCGTGTCCTAAATTAAAAAAAAAATATTGTGTCGCCGTATCGTGTCGTATCCGTATACATGCATCATATGGTCTAACCCACTGTAAATATCCGGATTTAAACTTAAAAACAAATATTTGTCAAAAAAAATATGCATGTTTGAACAATACTTTCCTTAAAATTCTCAATGTTACTTTTCGATTTCCATATCATGTTAGTCTAACAATTATATTTGAAATTGATACAACTTTTATCGTTTAACTTAAAAAAAACCTATAAATATATTAAATTCTTAATTTCACTTTTCCGCAAAATATTTGAAAATAAAAATGTGAAGCAACAATATTAAAAACACCAAATAAGTGAAGAATTAATATAAGTGTTAATTAACATGTTAATTAATATTAAAATATAAATATATCGAAGTAAAATTAGTAAAATAATGGATATAAGTATTTTTTTAAATATAATTAGATAGTTTTCCAATAAAAAAAAATAAAAAAAAATCTTAAAAGAATGCATATGATATATGCGTGTATTTTCGGTTACCTAATTAATGGTTCCGTTATCTAATTAACGATGGGACTATTATTGCAACGTGTGAGACCATTATTGCAACTATGGGACTATTATCGCAATAGTTTCTTAAAGTATGGTACCTTTTTGGATTTTTGAAATGAATGGGACTAATATCGCAACGCTCTAAATCGAATGGGACTAAAAATGCAATTTTCCCGGCTGGATATTATCGGAGATTTGTTAAGGACTTCTCTAAGATTGCAGCTCCTTTAACTCGTTTGACAAAGAAGGAAGTCAAGTTTGCTTGGGATGAGGCATGTGAGGCGAGTTTCCAACTCTTAAAGGAGAAGTTGACCACCGCACCGATATTAGCACTCCCTGAAGGCACTGAAGGATACATGGTTTATACGGATGCCTCGAAAGAGGGACTGGGATGTGTTTTGATGCAGAATGGTAGGGTGATAGCCTACGCCTCGAGGAAACTGAAGGATCATGAACAGAATTATCCCACTCACGATCTCGAGCTAGTTGTAGTGATCTTTGCTTTGGGGAAGTGGAGACACTACTTATATGGAATTCCTTTCGAGATCTTTTCTTACCACAAAAGTCATCAATTCTTGTTTTCTCATAAGGAGTTAAATAAGAGACAAAGGCGATGGATGGAGACTTTAGCGGATTACGAGTGCACAATCCGATACCATCCCGGAAAAGCTAATGTGGTCGCGGATGCACTTAGCAGGAAGTCTAGTGTGTCTAGTGTGAAAGTGGAAGTTGGATATGAATCCGAGTCTTTCAAGTTAAGAGCAAGTATTCGGAATATTACGTTACAACCGGATCTTCAACCAAGATTATTTGAAACTCAGAGAAGAGATCCCGAATTTCAAAAATTAGCTCAGAAAGCTAGAGATGATCCCGAATGTCCATTTGGGTTAGATGACACGGGACTCTTAAGGTTTAAGAACAGGATTGTGGTTCCGGATGAATTGAAGAGGATTATTTTGGAAGAAGCTCACAGATCAGGGTATTCGATACATCCCGGATGTAATAAGATGTCCAAGGATTTGAAGCAGTTCTATTGGTGGAAAGGACTTAAAAGGGATGTAATTAATTTTGTGAGACATTGTCTGACTTGTCAAACCGTGAAAGTCGAGCATCAGAAGCCATCGGGGCTACTTCAACCACTACCTATCCCATAATGGAAATGGCAACAGGTGGCGATGGATTTTGTTTCGGGTCTTCCTAGAGTGAAGGGTGGTCTTGATGGGATTTGGGTGATCGTGGATAGACTAACGAAATCGGCACATTTTCTGGCTGTTCGGATGTCGGATAAGGTACCTAAGTTAGCTAAGAAGTATGTTGATGAAATTGTCTGACTTCATGGTGTGCCTATCAGTATTGTATCAGATCGAGATCCGAGGTTCACTTCTAGGTTTTAGCAAGAATTACAAAGAAATCTGGGAACAAGGCTTCAATTCAGCACAACTTTCCATCCTCAGACAGATGGCCAGTCGGAGAGATTAATCAAATATTTGGAGGATATGTTGAGGGCTTGTGCATTGGATTTCTCGAGTTCGTGGAATGAGCAGTTATCTCTGATTGAATTCGCTTATAATAACAGTTTTCAGGCTTCGATAGGAATGGCGCCTTATGAGGCCCTTTACGGACGAAAGTGTAGATCTCCCTTATTTTTCGATCTTGAAGAGTGGAATTGGACGAAACAAGAGGGAGTGAAACGAGGAGAACTGAAGGAGTAGCCTTCTAAAGCCGTGCAAGCTGCAATTGATAAGGTTCAAATAATTCAACAAAGAATGAAAGCGGCTCAAGATAGATAGAAAAGCTATGCGGATCGACGGAGAAAGGATCTTCAGTTCGAAGTTGGTGATAGGGTGTTCTTGAAAGCTTCGCCACGAAAAGGATTTTCGAGGATTGGAAAAGGAGGTAAGTTGAATCCTCGTTATCTGGGGCCGTATGAGATTCTAGAGAAAATTGGAGATACTGCTTATCGCTTGAATCTACCTCCGAGTTTGACGGGAATCCACAACGTATTTCTTGTCTCTCAGCTTCGCAAGTATTATCCGGATGAGTCCGAAATCCTACCCGAGGAAGAGGTAGAAATTGAGCCTAATCTCACCTTCGTTCAGAAGACGGTTAAGATTGTCGATCGGAAATTTCAAGAATTAAGAAACCGGCAAATCCCACTAGTTAAAGTGTTATGGAGAAGTGATAAGACATAAGAGGCTACGTGGGAGACGGAGGATAAAATGAGAAAGTTCCATCCCGAATTATTTCCGGGTAATCAGTGAATCCGAGGACGGATTCTTTTAAGGGGGAGAGGTTGTGACGCCCCGACTTTTCGGACGTAAAGGTATGACTTATGTGTTTACAAATTTGCGCAAAATAATTATCTTTACGTGTTTTATATTTAATTTTATTATAAATTGTAATTATTTTATTTTATTATATTTTATTTTAATTCAATATTATTTTAAAATAACTTGTATTTTAAGTATATATATAATTATGTATATATATATATATATATATATATATATATATATATATTGTTAATTGTTGTTAATTTAATGATTAATGTTAACTAAGTGTTATGCTAATTAATCATGCTTAACCATATTAATTAATTTATTCAATTAATCGTTGACCCTAATATATGTTTGAATTTGATTTAATTTATTTGGTTAATTTTATAATGCATGAATTCTATGAAAATTTGCATGGTCGTTTAAATTGTGCATCGTTCTTATATGAAATGATATCGAAATATCGTGCAATTGTAATATGGTGTAAATATGTGTGTTATGAACATGCCTATATGCTCGGTTTATGTTTTCGAATTCATTTGAGATGTTAACGAATTTAATTTGAATCGTGGAACCAAATCGGGGGCTAACGAGCACTTAGCGTACCCTTGGTTCCGAATTTAATATCTTGAGATAGGAAACTCGGATTCAAGTTTCGTCAACTTCGCTGAACTCGTAACGAAAATTCGAGTTTAGTAAATTTAGCGTTATATTTTTCCAGAATCATTTGAACCTCCGAAATTCAACCGAAAAACCCACACGGCGCCAAAACTGCCCCATTTCACCAAAATAGTCATATCTCTTATCATACTTGTCCAAATTAACCATGGTTTGAACCTATGGGACCCTAACTCAACCATCTAGCTGATCATTATCCTCCCCAACCGAACCACTCTCTCTTACTTAGAGAAATTCAGCCATCTTTCCCCTGCTTTCCAGAAATCCCGTAGCTCAAGCAAATTCTTGAGATTCAAGCTCAAATCTCTTCCAAACCTCCATTAATCCACAAAGTAAGCTTGGATATGTTATGTACATTCAATATGAGTCATTTTCATTCATTCATCCCTAAATTTGAGCATGGTTTCATGAGTTTTTGGCAGAAATGGATATATATATTTAGGTTTTGAGTATTTTGTTGATCTCTTCCAATTCTTGAGCTTTTTGGATGATTCCAAGCATGAAAATGATTGTCTTGATCTCTTCTTGGCATTTATGGTAAGGTATTAGCTGGTAGTTGAAGCATTCATGAGCTATCATTAATAAAATAATGGAGGTTGATGGTGTTGCTCTGTTTTTCGGCTGGTTACTGCGTCAGTTTTGCTGCTGCTTTTGAGGAGTGTTTGGGGCTTGATTTTGTTGAGTTTTACTGCCTATTTAATGTTCTTACTTACCTGATCGTGTTGGGAGGAGTTTGATTTGGTTTCTGCTCTGTTTCGCCATGGTTGCTGCGTTAAAATTTTGCTGTCGCGCAGGTCGTGCCCGCGACCTTAGCTGCCTGAAATTAGGTCGCGGCCACGACCCCTGTTTTTTTTCTGCAACATTTCCAGTTTTCGAACTTTGCTGTGTGGTTTAAACTGTAGCTCTAATCCTTTTCCATACCTGCATGCATGCATTTGGACATATATATATATATATATATATATATATATGTATATATAGCATTACATGCATGAATTATAATTTGGTTGTTGGAGTGCATGCATGCATAAATTGTAATTTTTCATCTTAATATGTGCATGCATGTTATTCATGCACTACGTGCAGTAGTATATATATATATATATATATATATATATATTAGTATTAAGTCTAGGTAATGATATATATATATATATATATATATATATATATATATATTTAATTATGGTTTAATTTGTTTTAAATTTTAGAATTAATTGATAACTATTTCACATGTTTAATTTACCGGTTATTTCTTGAACGCTTTATTTACTTTATTTCTAATTGTAAACATGAATGTTACGTGTTATGAATTCTTAGGTTAATTGACATGAAATATGAATTTATGAATTTATAAATTTGAATGAAATATATGAACGAATGGTTGGATTATGTACTTTAAAGTCCTTAATAGTGCACATGAACATGTTTATTACATAACATACTCTTTTATGCATTCATATCATGATCATTTCATTGCCGAGCGTCTTAATTGGTCATTTTGAGTCTCACTTCACCTTTCTTGCACAGATTTTGATCCCGTTAGAGACGAGGCCAATCCTTGAGGCTTTTGTGTCTTCTTTTGACGGTTTAAGGTGGGTTTTCCTTCTAAATAGATAAATTGACCCGATATATCTCCCTATGTGAAAAGTTTAAGCCAAAGTAATATGATTATATATGTATATTGAGTCTTTTCTCGAGTAAATGATTGCAAACGTATAACCTTTCTTTTATGAATCCTACCTTATGTTTTGGCGAGATATGATTGTTATGCACGGGCCCTGGGACTTAGTGCGTGTGGCTATCCGGGGAGGCAAGGGCCGACGGTGATCCCATGTATTAGTCCCAACCAACTACGGTGATACCGGACCTCGCTAGGAGATTAACGGGGAATAGGAGCTGAGTGCCTTTGGGGGATTCATGTACCCCCTCTGCCTATGTATGGACCGGTGGTCGGGTCCTGTAAACCCGTCCACCACTTGGAGGGAGAAGGTGTATCTGTATGATTATGAATCGTATGATTGTGCACAGATATGATATGTGTGATAACCAAGGAAACTATGAATATGAATACACGAGGTGTTGGTTGGAGATTATGCACGCTCACTCTCCGAGCTTGAAACCCTATGATTAACTATGAATGAATATGATCGTTATAAACCCGTAGATGTCTTTCTTTGTTTTACCCACTTGGGAAATCTTCTAAAAACTTCTTATGGGTTTATAGCTTGCATGTATATGTTTAAATCCTGCGATATTTATATACTATGCCTGTTTTATACCCACCAGTTCCTTCTGGACTGAACCCATTTTGTTTTCAGTGGTTTTTGTGCAGGTTAAGGAGTGCTAGGCGGGAATACAAGTCGTCTAGGTCTTGCATTAGTGTTTAGCACTCTTATTTTGCTACACTCGCACTCATGATTCCCTCTTTGTATATGAATATGGTTATGGAGCGTTATGTGGATTGGACTTGAAACACTTGGTTGGATATTGTATATGAATTCTATTTTTGGAGCTCGAATGCTCATGGTATATATATATATGATTGTTATTGCTTCCGCTTTATTGATGTCGCTCTGATTTATGGTTTTAAGGTTAGTCCCGCCTAGCCTAGAGAGTGTGTGTGTCTCCCCGTTCGCCGTGACTTAGCTCGTGTGTGGATTATCCATTTCATATGCGGGTCGGGTCTCGGTGCGGGGGATGTGGCACCTTGCGCTCGGGTGTTACAATAACACCACTAACTTAACAATTTCCCTAGGTAAGCACGTTAAACATATAAACTCTCGGAAATTAAAATAAACTAATTGACAAGTAATAGCATAAATCAACACAGGACTCAAGTTATTCAATAAAAGCTGAGGATTAATACATGGAACATGTAGCACCCTAAACCCCAAGGCGCCACATCCCCCGCACTATAGCCTCGATCCACGTATGAAATGGACAGTTCATACATAAACCAAGACCACAGCGAACGGGTGACAATAAAAATGACGAGCTAGGCGGGACACTCTCCCCAACATAATCAAAGCAAACATGAATAGAAAAGCGGAAGCAATAAAGTCATTCATATATATAGGTACCATATTTATTACATAGATACATATAGGTACCCATTAACTACCAATACATTATCATATCTGGATAATATACATCAGTAAGTATTCAAAATGTGACAATAACGAGCATAACATGAAATGTCTCAAAGTATTATACATGAAAGGTGCTAGACTCGTGAAGATGCAAAAGACTCGAACAACGCCCGCCTAGCACGACCACGCTCAAAAGGTACCTGAAAAGTGAAGTATCAGTCTACCGAAGACTGAGTGAGGGGCAATAAATATATATAACACACGTCACATGCAAGTTGTAGCCTCGGGTGAAGACTTTAGCATAAAATAGATATGTAATTCAAGAAGTTAATCTTTGCCCGAGATTACAACCAATCATTTTAACACGTTTATTTAATCATGCTTGTCAATGTCATGAACATGTGGCCCCGGCGAGCAAGGGCAATCTCCAACCGAACTCCCAATCGTGAACAATACGTGATCATGCTTGCTTGCTTGATAAATACGTGATCATGCAATTTATTTAGTGCTCATATAACCAAGTTCATGCTTGAAATCATGCAATAACCCGAGGATAACCCGACATGCCGGATTAATCCCCAGTCTCCTTCTTCCTCCGGGTGATAGCGAGTTTGCAAGGCTCGACTATCCACGACATGGTGTGTGTAGAGGACATGACCCTCTAGACACAGAACTCCTTCCACCACTAATCTCCTAGTGGCTTCGGGGGTGATCCCAACAATGGGAGGATAATTCAGGAGTTACCCGTCAGCCCTTGCTTTCCCGGTTGGCTCAAGAATTACCCTCGGGCCCACGTGCAATCATGTACTCGCCAAACATGCTTGAAATCATGATAATCAATACTTTCTTGCTTGGAAATGTTCATGGTTTGAAAATCATTTATAAGTATAATACGTTTTGGCCGAAAACTAGCACATAAGGGTTATAGGGTTCGTTTTACCAAAACAAAACCTCACCTTTCTTGCAAAATATAATAAATAAGCGTTCTAAGGAGCTTGCTCCCCGTCCACGCCCTCGTGACCTGTGCAAATACGACGTACGTACGTGAGACATGAACTACAATGACCAAAATATGATGAAAGGCGGAAATGTGTCGAGACGATCATGAAAATGCAATGTGGTATGATAACATGTCGTTTCACATCATATTAACACATATTATAGCAATTCGGGGTCAAAGAAGTCGTTGGATCGAGGGGCTATTTTCGTAAATTTATGCAGAAACTTTTGTTCTGCATGTCCAGGTGGGAATGGCCGTTCCGGGTCCCTTTGTAAAATGGGAACGGTCGTTCCCAAGAGTTCCCCAAAACGTGCCAGCGTTTTTCCCCTTAAAAACGCGCCTTTGAGCTGGGAACGGCCCTTCCGGCGCAAGGCCAAAAATGGGAATGGCCGTTCCCATGCTCGGCCGCCTAAATTTTGAAAAGGAATGGGAACGCCCGTTCCCACAAAGCCTTGAGGCTGGGAACGGTCGTTCCCAGTTTCTGCAACTGAAAAACAGAGCAGAAACAGGGGAAGCTCTCAGCAAAGCACAAACAAAGCATCAACAATCCATTTTTGATCTCCAAAAGCCATAATTTCTAGAAATATGATGCATACATGTTCAATAGACACTAATATGACATTTAAACCCATAAAACATGCTATATCTTCAAGCTTTCAAGGTTTCAAGCTTATGATCAACCTTGATCATCCATGCCCAATATTCACATATTCAAGCTAGAAATCATGCAATAATTCATGATATGATCCTAGAATCATGCTTTGCACAACACATAATTCATATAACATGAAATTCCTAAACCCTAGCATGTCAAACACAATCAAAAATCATCCCTTCCATGCTACCAACCTTGAAGGTGAAAGAAATGAAGAAGGATGATGATGATGATGATGATCAATTTGCTAAAACTTGGATGATCTCTTGAAATCTTGATGATTGATTGAAAAATCACTCTTCCCTTTTCTCTTCTTTGGAACTGAGAGAGAGATGAATAAGTTTTGGCAAATTTTGGATAGAAATGATCAAGGAATGTGGGAGAAGAGATGATACGTAATTCATCATCTTGATTTTTGTGAAATTTGCCAAATTGCCAATTAATCCTTGAAGAACTCAATCTATCCGATTGAGTATACGAGGTTTTAAAATAAGATCAATTAAGTCCTTAAAGGATTAGCAATTAAGTCCCTAGAATTTTGGAAAATATTTAACTAGGGACAATTTGGCCATTTGAACTACTCTCGGCAATTGTTTCATGCAATAAATATTTTTCGTGTCATGAAATCATATTTTCAATGATATGAATTCAAATAATTAACATAAATAATGTTTCGTGAAATTTATAAAAATATGAATGCCACGTAAAAATATATTATAAATTAAAGAAATAAAATAAACCTACGCTCAAAACGCACACGTGGCGTGCTTACCTGTTCATCCGGAAACCGGGGCGTTACAACTCCCCCCCCCCCTTAGAAGAATCTGGTCCCCAGATTCTCTAGTCTTGCTCGAACAACTCCGGGTGGAACCGTTTCATTTTATCCTCTGTTTCCCACGTCACTTCCTCGGTTTTATCGCTTCTCCACAAAACCTTAACCATGGGAATTCTCCGGTTTCTCAACTCCTGAAATTTTCGATCCATGATTCTAACCGGCCGCTGAACAAACGTCAAATTCGGTTCCAGTTCAACTTCTTCCACGGGGAGAATCGTAGTCTCATCGGGGTAATATTTCCTTAGTTGTGAAACATGAAACACGTTGTGAATCCCCGTAAGACTCGGTGGTAGGTCCAGTCGATAGGCTACCTCGCCTATTCTTTCCTGAATCTCGAACGGACCTAAATAGCGAGGATTAAGTTTTCCTCCTTTCCCAATCCGGGTGAAACCTTTCCTTGGTGACACCTTCAAGAATACCCGGTCACCCACTTCAAACTCTAGATCTCTTCGGCGCTTATCGGCATAGCTCTTCTGCCTATCTTGCGCGGCTCTCATCCGTTGTTGAATCATTTGAACCTTCTCAATCATAGCTTGAACAACTTTGGAAGGCCTTTCTAATCTTTCACCTTTCTTTACTCCTTCCTGTTTTGACCATTTCCATTCTTCCAAGTCGAAGAACAACGGAGATCGGCACTTTCTTCCATAAAGTAACTCGTAAGGAGCCATCCCGATCGAAGCCTGAAAGCTGTTATTATAAGCAAACTCGATCAAGGGAAGCTGTTCTGACCACGAGTTCTGAAAATCCATCGCGCAAGCCCGAAGAAGATCTTCCAAATACCTGATTAACCTTTCAGTTTGACCGTCTGTTTGAGGGTGAAATGCTGTACTGAACTTAAGTTTCGTACCCAAGACAGCCTGTAATTCCTGCCACAACTTCGAAGTAAATCTCGGGTCTCGATCTGAAACTATGCTCACCGGAATACCATGAAGTCGAATAATCTCTCTGTTATAGATCTCAGCCAACTTCGGGATCTTATAGGACATCCGGACCGGTAGAAAGTGTGCAGACTTTGTGAATCTATCCACGATTACCCAAATTCCATCAAACCCACCTTTAACCTTCGGTAACCCAGAAACAAAGTCCATTGTTACTTGTTCCCACTTCCACTCGGGAATCGGTAACGGTTGTAGAAGTCCCGCGGGTTTTTGGTGCTCAGCTTTCACTTTCTGACAAGTCAAGCAATGTTTCACATATTCTGCCACGTCTCTTTTCATCCCGTTCCACCAATAATATTGTTTCAAATCCTTATACATTTTATTTCCTCCTGGGTGGATCGAGTAGGCTGACTTGTGAGCTTCTTCAAATAGGGCCCGTCTCAACTCTTCAGGTACTACTACTCTGTTCTTAAACCGAAGTAACCCGGTCTCATCAAACCCAAACGGACTCTCCTGGTCGTCCCTAGCTTTACTTACCAGCTTCTGTACTTCCGGATCCTTATTCTGAGCCTCAAATAA
Source organism: Lantana camara (assembly GCA_037501455.1). Lineage (NCBI taxonomy): Eukaryota > Viridiplantae > Streptophyta > Magnoliopsida > Lamiales > Verbenaceae > Lantana > Lantana camara. The sequence goes on from CM074858.1 coordinate 49,909,848, forward strand.
CTGATACCTTAATTCCGGCTGAACTGTGATATTAGAAACCCGAGCCTTTAACACAATCGGGGCAACTTCCTCACTTTCCTTTATTTCCAAACTCGATACACTCGCCTTTCTGCTAAGTGCATCGGCGACCACATTGGCTTTCCCGGGATGGTACTTAATTGTACAATCATAATCTTCCAACTTTTCCATCCAACGCCGTTGCCTCATATTCAAATCCTTCTGTGTGAATAAATACTGGAGGCTCTTATGGTCGGTAAAAATCTCAAAGGAAGTCCCGTAAAGATAATGTCTCCATTTCCCGAGAGCGAAGATCACGGCTGCAAGCTCTAGGTCGTGTGTTAGATAATTCCTTTCATAGTCCTTTAGCTTTCGCGAAGCATAGGCGATCACTTTTCCTTTCTGAGTTAAAACACAACCCAAGCCTTCTTTAGACGCATCCGTATACACTGCATACTCCTCTGAACCCTCAGGAAGTGTTAACGCCGGAGCTGAGACTAACTTTTCTTTCAGAAAATTAAAGCTTTGATCACACTTCTCGTCCCAGACAAACTTAACATCCTTCTTTGTCAACCGGGTTAACGGTGCCGCAATCTTGGAGAAGTCCTGAACAAATCTTCTATAGTAACCGGCCAATCCCAAGAAGCTTCTAATCTCCGAGGCATTCTTTGGTTTCTCCCACTTGAGCACGGCCTCGATTTTCGAGGGATCGACTTCCAACCCTTTTCCTGAAATCACATGTCCCAAGAATGAAACCCGATCGATCCAAAATTCACACTTACTGAATTTAGCAAACAACTGATGCTCTTTTAGTGTCTGAAGAACAAGCCTGAGATGTCTCGCGTGCTCCTCGGCTGATTTCGAGAAAACCAGAATATCATCAATGAAAATCACCACGAACTTATCGAGGAAAGGCCTGAATATCCGGTGCATCATATCCATGAAAGCTGCAGGGGCATTAGTCAATCCAAACGGCATAACCACGAACTCATAGTGCCCGTACCGAGTATTGAATCCTGTCTTTGGAATATCCTCTGCTCGGATTCGCAGCTGATAGTATCCCTGTCTTAAATCCAGTTTCGAATAAACTTTGGAACCCTGAAGTATATCGAATAACTCCTCGATATGAGGGAGGGAATACTTGTTCTTGATAGTCATCCTGTTCAACTCCCTGTAATCGATGCACATTCTTAGAGTCCCGTCTTTTTTCTTTACAAACAACACCGGTGCTCCCCACGGCGAAGAACTTGGCCGAATGTATCCAACTTCCAACAATGCTTCAAGCTGAACTTTTAGTTCCTTTAATTCGGCTGGAGCCATCCGGTAAGGAGTTTTTGAATACGGCTCAGCATTCGGGAAAAGATCAATCACGAACTCAATCTCCCGCTCAGGAGGCAAAGAATCCAGCTTCTCTGGAAATACCTCGGGAAATTCCTTTACCACTTCGGTATCCTCTAATTTCACCTGATCTTTTGGCTTGTTCAGAATATAGGCAATGAACCCTGTAGCCCCGTCTCTGACTAATCTCTGAGCCTCTGAAAACGAAAGTAGGGGTACGGTCTTCGAAGTACAGCCCGTAACAACCTCTGAACCCAACTGAACCTTCTTAGCCCGACAATCCACGGTAGCACAATGTCTGTAAAGCCAATCCATCCCCAGAATAGCCCCGTATCTCTCCATTGGCATCACAATAAAATCTGTCAGAAACTCCCGGCCTTCAATCACAACTGGAACATCCCTGTAAACCTGATCCGTCTCTCGCCTACTACCGAAAGGAGTACTAACTATATAGCGCACAGAAGTACACATAGCAGGCAAAGACAAAGTAATAGCAATAGAGTGCGCAAGAAAGGAGTGTGTAGCTCCTGGATCAAATAATGTATGGATGTTCGTGCCATGAATGCAAATAATACCTTCAACTACTGCAGCGGGGTCAATATCAGCCTCCTGCTCTTTTCCCGCGAGTGCATAAGCCCGAGCTCTCACCAGTGGCCTCGGTCCTGCAGGTGGCGGATCCTCATGATCCGGGCAACCATCAACCAGGTGCTCGTTACTCCCGCAAATCAAACATAGACCCAACCGGCGTTTGCAGTTATCATAGGTGTGCGTAGGATGTCCACACCATCTACATCCCGGTTTCTGAGGTGGCTGAGGTGGTGCTGGAGCTCTCGGACCTCTCGGTGCTGGCCCTGTGAACTTAAGTTTCTTCCCGGTATCCCTCTGAGCTGGAGGTGTAGGGTAAATCATCGGCCTTTTTCCTGAGCTCGATCCCTGGCCTGATCTCGAGCCTGAAGCCTGTCCCGTTCGCTGAGTAGCCCTCCTAGCACTATCGGAATCTTCAACTTTTAGGGCTTTTGCTGTAGCTTTTGCCCAGGTGCTAGTATTAGCCGCTTTCAGTGCATCCTGGATATCCGGCCTCAACCCCTGAACAAACTGCATCACCTTGTGAAAGTCATCGTTCGCTATGTTGGGTGCATAGCGAGAAAGTCTCTCGAACTCAGTGATGTACTGACCCACAGATCGGCCTCCGTGCTTTAGCTCAGTGAACTCTCTCAACCTGCGAGTACGGGAAGCTAGAGGAATATACTTGTTTCTAAACTCCCGTACGAAGACCTCCCAGGTAATCTCGATCCCGGCTGCCTCCAGAACAATCTGTGTGCTTTCCCACCACGAATAGGCCTCGCCCTGAATAAGAGTGAGGGTGCAACGAGCCTTCTCCTGACTGTCGCAAGGAATAAGCTGCCATATCCTCTCGATCTCTTTTAGCCACGTCTCTGCCTGTATATCGTCTCCCTTATAGAACTTCGGGGGACGCTGATTCTGAAACTCTCGCAGAATAGCAGAAATGGGGTTCTCCGGAGGTGTTACCTGCGCTGGTGGTGGTGGTGGAGGTACCCGTTCCTGTAACCTCTGATCAATTAGCCCCACTACTGCATTCATGAAGTCCTGGGGCTGTGCCTGAGCAGGTGGAGGAGGTGGTGATCTCTCGCGACGATGGTGTCGGCGGTGATGATGCCTGTGCCTCGAGGATCGGTCACTGGAACGTCTATCGTGCTCCATCCTGAAATTAGATCACTAAACATGCGTGGCTTGGTCAATAAATGCAAATGTGTGCACACAATTTCCATAGTATCAAATAGCACACGTTCAAGGAAGATCAAGTAGCTCAAGCAATGCAAAGAAATAGGTAATTCAGGTAAGTCAACCCAATGCAGACTCCCAAATACCACATAATCCTAGGCCGTGCGACCCAGACTGACTTGACACGACTCGAGAACCTCGGTTTTGCAACCGGGCTCTGATACCACCTGTAGATGTAGCACCCTAAACCCCAAGGCGCCACATCCCCCGTACTATAGCCTCGATCCACGTATGAAATAGACAGTTCATACATAAACCAAGACCACAGCGAACGGGTGACAATAAAAATGACGAGCTAGGCGGGACACTCTCCCCAACATAATCAAAGCAAACATGAATAGAAAAGCGGAAGCAATAAAGTCATTCATATATATAGGTACCATATTTATTACATAGATACATATAGGTACCCATTAACTACCAATACATTATCATATCTGGATAATATACATCAGTAAGTATTCAAAATGTGACAATAACGAGCATAACATGAAATGTCTCAAAGTATTATACATGAAAGGTGCTAGACTCGTGAAGATGCAAACGACTCGAACAACGCCCGCCTAGCACGACCACGCTCAAAAGGTACCTGAAAAGTGAAGTATCAGTCTACCGAAGACTGAGTGAGGGGCAATAAATATATATAACACACGTCACATGCAAGTTGTAGCCTCGGGTGAAGACTTTAGCATAAAATAGATATGTAATTCAAGAAGTTAATCTTTGCCCGAGATTACAACCAATCATTTTAACACGTTTATTTAATCATGCTTGTCAATGTCATGAACATGTGGCCCCGGCGAGCAAGGGCAATCTCCAACCGAACTCCCAATCGTGAACAATACGTGATCATGCTTGCTTGCTTGATAAATACGTGATCATGCAATTTATTTAGTGCTCATATAACCAAGTTCATGCTTGAAATCATGCAATAACCCGAGGATAACCCGACATGCCGGATTAATCCCCAGTCTCCTTCTTCCTCCGGGTGATAGCGAGTTTGCAAGGCTCGACTATCCACGACATGGTGTGTGTAGAGGACATGACCCTCTAGACACGGAACTCCTTCCACCACTAATCTCCTAGTGGCTTCGGGGGTGATCCCAACAATGTGAGGATAATTCAGGAGTTACCCGTCAGCCCTTGCTTTCCCGGTTGGCTCAAGAATTACCCTCGGGCCCACGTGCAATCATGTACTCGCCAAACATGCTTGAAATCATGATAATCAATACTTTCTTGCTTGGAAATGTTCATGGTTTGAAAATCATTTATAAGTATAATACGTTTTGGCCGAAAACTAGCACATAAGGGTTATAGGGTTCGTTTTACCAAAACAAAACCTCACCTTTCTTGCAAAATATAATAAATAAGCGTTCTAAGGAGCTTGCTCCCCGTCCACGCCCTCGTGACCTGTGCAAATACGACGTACGTACGTGAGACATGAACTACAATGACCAAAATATGACGAACGGCGGAAATGTGTCGAGACGATCATGAAAATGCAATGTGGTATGATAACATGTCGTTTCACATCATATTAGCACATATTATAGCAATTCGGGGTCAAAGAAGTCGTTGGATCGAGGGGCTATTTTCGTAAATTTATGTAGAAACTTTTGTTCTGCATGTCCAGGTGGGAACGACCGTTCTGGGTCCCTTTGTAAAATGGGAACGGTCGTTCCCAAGAGTTCCCCAAAACGTGCCAGCGTTTTTCCCCTTAAAAACGCGCCTTTGAGCTGGGAACGGCCCTTCCGGCGCAAGGCCAAAAATGGGAACGGTCGTTCCCATGCTCGGCCGCCTAAATTTTGAAAAGGAATGGGAACGCCCGTTCCCACAAAGCCTTGAGGCTGGGAACGGTCGTTCCCAGTTTCTGCAACTGAAAAACAGAGCAGAAACAGGGGAAGCTCTCGGCAAAGCACAAACAAAGCATCAACAATCCATTTTTGATCTCCAAAAGCCATAATTTCTGGAAATATGATGCATACATGTTCAATAAACCCGTAAAACATGCTATATCTTCGAGCTTTCAAGGTTTCAAGCTTATGATCAACCTTGATCATCCATGCCCAATATTCACATATTCAAGCTAGAAATCATGCAATAATTCATGATATGATCCTAGAATCATGCTTTGCACAACACATAATTCATATAACATGAAATTCCTAAACCCTAGCATGTCAAACACAATCAAAAATCATCCTTTCCATGCTACCAACCTTGAAGGTGAAAGAAATGAAGAAGGATGATGATGATGATGATGATGATGATCAATTTGCTAAAACTTGGATGATCTCTTGAAATCTTGATGATTGATTGAAAAATCACTCTTCCCTTTTCTCTTCTTTGGAACCGAGAGAGAGATGAATAATTTTTGGCAAATTTTGGATAGAAATGATCAAGGAATGTGGGAGAAGAGATGATACGTAATTCATCATCTTGATTTTTGTGAAATTTGCCAAATTGCCAATTAATCCTTGAAGAACTCAATCTATCCGATTGAGTATACGAGGTTTTAAAATAAGATCAATTAAGTCCTTAAAGGATTAGCAATTAAGTCCCTAGAATTTTGGAAAATATTTAACTAGGGACAATTTGGCCATTTGAACTACTCTCGGCAATTGTTTCATGCAATAAATATTTTTCGTGTCATGAAATCATATTTTCAATGATATGAATTCAAATAATTAACATAAATAATGTTTCGTGAAATTTATAAAAATATGAATGCCACGTAAAAATATATTATAAATTAAAGAAATAAAATAAACCTACGCTCAAAACGCACACTTGGCGTGCTTACCTGTTCATCCGGAAACCGGGGCGTTACAGAACATATAGTTCTTCATGTAGTGTAGGCTCAATTAATTAACAATTATGAACAAGAAGCAATGTAATACTCAAATGATCACATAATTCAAGTACTTCAAGAAATTCAAGTAGGTCAGGAAATTCAAATAAAATGCAAGACTCTCAATCTAACAATTAATTCCTACGCCGTTCGACCTAGACTTGACACGACACGACACGACACTAGAACCTCGATTTTGCAACCGGGCTCTGATACCACCTTAGATGTAGCACCCCTACAGGTGGGGATGCCACACCCCAGCACTATAGGTCGATCCACATACGAAACGGGTAATCCGTACATGAACTAACCTATAGCAAACGGGTGACAATGCAATAAAATGATAAGCTAGGCGGGATTAACTCATACATGCGACATAATAACGAGGAAGCATAATTCATTCAATATCAATTACCAACACCAAGTGAACAATATTCTAACTTTGCATATCAATACATTATCATCTCTCAACATAAAACAATAACATTAATCAACACTTTCTATGTAACAACAAATAACTAAATACACAGACCGTGTTTAACTCGATTACATGAACAGAACTCGACTCGAATCCCGCCTAGTGTGTGTAACAGCCCGAAAACCCGCCTGTCGATATTGTCCGCTTTGGTGGGCTAAGCGACACCACCCTCACGGTTTTGTTCTTCCTATTGGTATTTAAACCCGAAGGTGCCCAACCAGGAAAAGGCCTCAACAAGGGAAAGGTATCCACCCTCTTATAAAGGAGGCTTTGTTCCCCTCTCCAACCGATGTGGGACAAGCACCTTAGGCGGAAGTGAGTCTCTTGAGTCACACTTGTCAGTCTAGTTGGTATTAGGATGCATTTGTCGCATACTTTATTTATGTTATGTATTTATGTTTCACACTTGAAGGTTATGTTTATGTTCTGTTTAGACTTAAACCCGTGTGGGGTTAATGAGTTAGTATCTGGATGTTAGTAGATATCATGATAATGCTTATGCTGTTTATTATGTTGGATCATAAATATGATATTCGGGACTAGGTATCTATGCTAGTTGAACCCGTCACCTGCTTTGCATGTTTTCTTTTAATTGCTTCCGCACTCTGAGTTTGTCGAGTTAGATCCGCCTAGCCTAGTGTGTGAGTTGGTCTCCCGTTCGCTTTGATTCGAATTCGGGCATGGACTTTCCATTTCGTGACCGGGTCTGGGTCTTAGTGCGGGGGATGTGGCTTCCTCCGTTTGGGGTGTTACACTCAGGATATCAGTTGACTCAGTAAATAGAAAAAGATTTAGTTTGGGTAATACTCGGAATCAATCTCACAATTTAGTAGGTTGACTCCGACAAGAGTTTTCTGACGAAGTTGTATTTATACCCTAGAAATGCCGGTAATTGCGCATCGCTCTTTCATCCGTGCTGTCGGCGTCGCTTCCATGAATATACTAGTTGCCGTGAACATGTTTGAGAAAATTGAAGCCAACTGATCATTCCTTCCAAGATCTTTCGCAGAGTTGTTGAATATGTTGTCAATTTCAGGGAGCAAATGAAAGACATTTTTCTAGAATCCGATTTCTTTGGTTTTTGTGCATGTATACTTGCTGAGTTACTCGCAAGGGATGATGATCTTGATTCTTTTCTGTATCAAATATCCGTCGTGTTATTGGCTAAGGGAAGAGGAGCTCAACTTTCGGATTTCAAATAAATAGTTTGAGATCTTTGCTTCGGGTAATATGTTACTTGCCTAAAGAGGTTGAGGAGAGGGTAAAGCCTGTTTTCTCTGTTGGTCGCATAAGAGTTTGCTTGGAGCACAAAGCCACTCTTTCAAGCTTGAATGTACAACCACTCCCTAACAAGAAAGCCATGATTATTTTCAATTCCAAAACCAGAAAGTGAATGTGGAAATTAACCTAAGACTAGTTTAACCGGCAAATCTGAGGATAAAATGGGTATGAAGATGTGGTGATTAATGATGATTTACAGATTATGTTAGAAAATAGCACGAGGGCAGCGATGGCTATCAAAAATGGGAATTTCGAACCATAGTGGTACAGGACAAGAAGAAACCTCAACTAGAGAATCCAATATTTCCCCGAATTGCTACAATACAAGAACTTCAATCCTCGGTGAACGGTACACTTAATCATGCATACCACGTGCACCATTATTATAATATTATTTGTTTATTATTATTTTGTTATTCTCGTATATGATTCCCTTGTTTATTACTAATTGTTTATATGAGCAATTAGTTGCATAAATGATAATTTTTCTTTGATCCTTATGTGTTAATTGTAAATATTTACCTAAGTGCTCGCTTGAATTTTATTTCGTGTGTGTGAGAGACGGGGATTCTCTCCGGGTTATCAAGAGACGGGGTTCTCTTGTTATTTGCTCGAGAGACGGGGGTCTCTCGTTACTTGTTGGAGAGGCGGAGCACTCTCACTCTTTTCGGCTACTTGTCAACTTGTTTTAGTGGAAGGTTAGATTCCTTACAAGTGTTTAGGCTCCGGAAAGTTGAGGGTCGCGATTTCACGCATATTAGAGGACCCTGTGGATTGAAGACCTCTTTCGAACTAATCCCTGACGGGGAGTAGCTAACCTGCGTGGGATGAACACGTGAGAGTCAATTAAATGCCAAGAATTCAGGACATTGAATCCGAGGACGGATTCTCTTATAGGGGAGAGAATTGTAACGCCCCGATTTTCAGACAGTCAGGTACGCTCGACTCGTGTGAGTTTCGAGCGTTAGGATTTTATTTTATTATTTTGTTTATTTAATTTATACGTTCTATATTAATTTTATAAATTATATTTCGACATGAATACATGAAAATATATCAAATATGTGTCAACTTGGGAATTATTGAATATATGGAATTTAATTGTTACATGAATTAAGTGTCTAACTTGTATTAATTCCTTAATTGTCCCTAAATGATTATTCTTGTAAATGTGAGGACTAAATTGTATAATTAATTCATGGGGTTTAATTGATCAATTTACAAACTTCGCATCCTTAATTGCATGACTTACAAACTTTAAGGATTTAATTGTAAATATTACATTTTTTCCCCAAAATATATCGGTATATGTATCTCATCCATAACCTTCATTTCTCATCCCCATATTTACTTTCTCTCCACCGAACCAAAATCTATGGAGAAGGAAGGAAGGAGATCATCATCTCCAAGCTACTTTTTCGGGAAAATCATGGATTTTGAGGCATCTTCTTCTTCATATTTGCATCTCTTTCCTCCCCTTTCTTATTCAAGGTATATATATGATTATATATGTGAATTCTTGAATTAGAGCTTGAAGCAAGGGTTAGGATTTGAGTACAATAGCTTGCTTATATGATGTTAGAAGCATGATGTTAATCTTTAGACTTGAATTTCATACATAAATATTGGGAATTATGGAGTTATATGCTAAGTTGAGATATGAGCTTGAAGTGGATGATTTGTGATAATCAAGCATGATCTAAGTGTTTATGTTGGATTTTGTTATACTTTAAGTATGCTAGCATGTTTCCTTCATGATTTATTGCAATTAGGATTGAATTATATGAGTGTTGGAGAATTTGGAAATCATTTCGTGCCTCCCCTGTTCTTCTGCTCTGTTTTCTGCATCTCCTGCGTAACAGGAACGGTCCTTCCCGTTCCCAGTTGTTTTGGGGAACGGTTGTTCCCATGTTTGAAATATGTACTTGGCGGCGAGGACGGGAACGATCGTTCCCAGCTTCGGGGAGTTGGGAACGGCCCTTCCCGTTTTGAACTGAGGGCTGTAACGGCTGTTCCCAGGCCTCTGGAGGTGCAGAAACTTTCTGCATAAAAATGGAATTTTGTATTTTAATTCCAATGGATTATTTGACCCCAATTTGTGATTATATGATTAATTACATGCCAAAACATGATATTTACATGCTACATTGTGTATTGCACGATGTCTCATACTTGATCACGCCGTGCGTCTTATATGGAGTAATTTTCTTGAATTGTGGTCTCATGCACGTACATTGTCCCGTTTCTTATCCAGTTATTCTCCAGGGCGGCGATTGTTGATCATGATCATGTTCACGTGTCCACAAGTCGTTATGTCGCCTGTCAGGTGAGGTTTAATTGGTAGTATATAGAACCCGTATACCCCTTATGTGAACTTTCGGTCAAAGGTATTTATATCTATAATTTCCATGAAATCATTTATCATTTCAAGTCATGTTCATGAAAAGCAAGCAAGCAAGCAAGCCATGTTTCGTGCATGTTTTAGGCGTGTAGCATGACCGTTCACGTTGGGCCCGAGGATAGTGGCTTGAGCCAACCGGGAAAGCAAGGGCTGACGGGTAACTCTCGCGCTATCCTCACCACATTGGGATGACCCCTAAATCCACTAGGAGATTAGTGGAGGAAGGAGTTCCGGGCTTAGGGATTCATGTACCCTCTGCTCAACACGTCGTGGTTGGCGAAGGTTAGCTACCTTCCCATCATTGGAGGGAGAAGGAGACTGGGGACGGGTCCGACACCACGGATTGTCCTCGGGTTATGGCGTGATTTTCATTCCTTGAACGTGTTATTTGATTACACTATTGAATGATTGCACGATAATTGAATTGCATGATCACCTATTGATTAATAATCAAGCAAGCATGTTTCATGTACATTTGGAGTAAGGTTGGAGACTACCCTCACTCGCCAGGGCCATGTATTGATTGCATGAAAATGAACAAGTGTTTAATATTGATAGTTGTATTCTCGGGGGAAGAGTACTTCATTCTTGAACTTATACATGTATCTTCTATAAATCTTTACCTGAGAATATAACTTGCACGTTATCTGCGCTAATATGTATTTAAACCCCTCACTCGGTCTTCACAGACTGACGCCTCCACCTTTCAGGTTATTGCAGGTGCACACTGTAGCACCCACAAGTAGGGCCACATCCCCCGCACCATAATCCAAACCCGAATACGAAATGGAATGTCCGTACCCGAATCCGAATCATAGCGAACGGGAGACCAAATACACACCCTATGCTAGGCGGAGCTAAGCAAACTAAATCAGAGTACGCGGAAGCATAAGAATAGAACAACAACTAAAGAACAACACGGATACTTATAGGTGCCAACACATACATATATATGTATCATATTATTTACATATAGGTACCATCACTGAATTCTGTACAAAAGCCATCACGGCTCGAGTAATACATAAGGACCCAAAATAGACATATACAAAATGATGGAATGAGCAGGTGAGCAAACGCTACTAGCAAAACCTAGACCGACAAGTGTAAACAGGACACACTTCTCCGCCTAGCTCAAGCCCCAAAAGAACCTGCAACTAAAAGAATAAACGAGGGGTCAGTCAACTGACTGAGTGAGGGGGCTAACGCACACCCACACCCTAAATAAGTATAGAGCAAAGCACTTAACAAAAGATGGACGTACGAACCGGAATAGGTTTTTCAAACTAAACTTTCCAAAACAATAACTATTATATCATAATAAGATCTTTCATAATTCTATTCCAATTCATACTTCCCAAATCATAGCATAACATAGCATATGCTCGGCGAGAACGAGCTTCCAACCTGTACTCCTCATATCATAAAACATAAATCAGAATACACATCCTCTCCTCCTTTGATGGTAGAGTCACGCGTTGACTCTATCCATCCATAACATAACAAACCCCCGAGAGGTAGCTAACCTACAACGGGTCCTCCCCGGTAAACCGAAGGCATCGGAATATCACGGCTTCCCTAGCTCCCGAGGTCACACATGATATTCCGGGTGGAGACTATGCACAGGTTTAACCTCGACGGCCCAATGCCGTCCCGAGGGCTCCTTACCCATAGCTCCTTGAGCTCACAAACACATAACATATCATATAACCAATCTTTCATGGTTCCACTCGCTAACAACATGATTTAAACCTTTTCCAAACGGCTTACATATACCTTCATATTATTTTCCGAAATCAAAGTTGGTTCACAAACTCATAACATATATTACAAAACACTTATTTACATATACATATAATTTATCCACATGCGGGGCAAGAAAACGACACGTAAAGGTATTAGGTCAATTAGCTATACAACACCTAAACCTCACCTTGTGCGTAGAGAGTAAAGGAAGTGATCACCCTAAGTCTCGGGCTCGACCCCGGCCGCACCTTCTGAAAAGAAACACAAGAGCCCACGACTTAGACCCTATATGAACCAATTATGACGCTCGGCATATGCATGACTCATGCTTGGATGTGAAATAAATAAGAAATGAACCATATAATTCACAAAACATAATATATATAACAATTAACATACAAAAGAAAGCACTTAAAGTCATGAAATTGCATAATTAAAGTAAAGGAAAGTAGTGGCAACTTTCAAGTTTCAAAGGGAAAAATCCACCCCCATGGATTTTTCCAAAGGGCAAAATCCACCCCCATGGGTTTTTCCAAAGCTACTGCCTCAAATCCACCCTCATGGATTTTTCCCAAAAGAAAAATCCACCCTCGCGGATTTGATGCAGTAGCAACGGTTCCGGCCATGGGAACGGCCGTTCCCGTTCCCAGTACAACTGGGAACGGTCGTTCCCACTCTCGGGATGAACAGTATGGCCTGGGAACGGTCGTTCCCAGTTTAAAACTGGGCGGGAACGGCCGTTCCGGCCTGGTTCGAAAGCTGGAGCAGAGTTCATTTTTACAGAAACAGGGGAGCTTGTTTTGGTGTCCAAAAATGGCCAAAATCAACCTTAAAAATTGCCACAACTTCTCAAATTGCACAAACAATACATATAAATCATGCTTGACATATAAACACTCAAATAACTTAAGAAAATGGAATAAAAGGCCATGATCAAAGAGATGCAAAAATCAAGTCAAAAACATGATCATCCATAAATGCTCAACCAACCCATGCTTTCATGCAATAAATGCAACAAATACCATATGTATAACTCATATATAAAGATGGAATTCAAATATAACAAGTATAGAACTCATATTCCAAATTTTGAGCTAACCCTTACTATTCACAACATAAACCAAAGAACTCATCCAAGGCTCTAAGAGAAGAACTTAAACCATAGAATTAACGAGCATGCCGAGAGGTTTCCGAAACTTACTCAAGCTCGAAGATTGGTCAAGAAATGATGAAGTTATGGTTGATTGAAGCTTGATCAAAAAATGGAGGTTTTGGCTTCTCTTCTTGGCTTGGTTGTTGTTGTTTCACGTGAAATGAAGGAGAAAGAAGAATGGTTCAGCCTTTAAGGCTGAACCGGTTCGGTTCACGGGTTCGGTTCAAGTTCTCCGGTTCGGTTTCGAATGGTTTAAGAGGTTAAGGGTTCAGCAAGTCCCAAAACACCAAAAATCACATAATCAATTAATTCAAATAGGTTCAAATAAATCCATATAATTCAAAATGGTCCTATACAAATAATCTAAAACGCAAATAATATTAAATCACATAATTTACCTGTACCGACTGTGAGTCGGGGTGTTACAACCTCCCCCCCTTCAGAAAACCTTGTCCCCAGGTTCACCGTCTGACCTGAGAACAATTCTGGATACAACTGTCTCATCTTTTCCTCAGATTCCCAAGTAGATTCTTCTGATTTCTGATCCCTCCATAATACACGGACCAAGGGAATCTGTTTATTTCTCAACACTTGTATCTTTCGGTCTTGAACCTCAATCGGATACCTTACTATTGTCAAATCTGGTTCAAGTTGCACTTCTTCGATAGGGAGAATGGTCGTTTCTTCGGGATAAAACTTTCTGAGCTGCGAAACATGAAAGACATTGTGTATCCCGGTCAAATTTGGTGGTAAATCCAATCTATAGGCCACTTCTCCAATCTTTTCAAGAATTCCAAAAGGTCCAAGGTATCTTGGGTTAAGCTTCCCACCTCGACCTATTCGTGAGAAACCCTTTCTAGGAGATGCTTTCAAGAAAACTCGGTCTCCTACTTCAAACTCAAGGGGTCTCCTTCTCTTATCCGCATAGCTCTTCTGACGATCCTGAGCTGCTTTCATTCTCTGTTGAATAAGCTTAACTTTAGCGGTAGTTTTATCCAATCTCTCCCAAGGTGTGGCTCTCTCGAGCTTACCCTCTTCAGTCCACCGCCAATCATCAAGATCCCAAAAGAGAGGCGACCTACATTTCCTTCCATAAAGTGCCTCATACGGGGCCATACCAATAGAAGCCTGAAAACTGTTGTTATAAGCAAACTCGACCAGAGCTAGATGTTTATCCCATTTGTCCTTGAAATCCAAAGCACACGCCCTTAGTAAGTCCTCCAAATACTTAATCAACCTCTCTGATTGTCCGTCCGTCTGAGGATGAAAAGCGGTGCTAAAATTGAGCTTAGTACCTAACCGTTTCTGCAGATCCTGCCAGAACTTAGCTGTAAATCTCGGATCACGATCTGAAACAATACTAGTAGGTACCCCATGTAGTCTAACCACTTCATTACAATAAAGCTCAGCTAACTTCGGAGTTTTATAGGACATCTTAACCTTAAGGAAGTGAGCTGACTTGGTTAGACGATCAACTATCACCCAGATTCCGTCGAATCCTCCTCTCGACCTTGGTAAACCAGACACGAAATCCATAGCTATTTGTTCCCATTTCCATTCAGGTATTGGAAGTGGTTGGAGAACTCCTCCCGGTTTTTGATGTTCGGCCTTGACAACTTGGCACGTGAGACATCGCCTTACAAAGTTAGCAATATCTCTCTTCATACCATTCCACCAAAAGAACTCTTTCAAATCTCGATACATCTTAGTACCACCGGGATGAATAGAATATCCGGAACGATGTCCTTCCTCCAGTACTAGTTTCTTGAGCTCTTCCGGCACACAAACTCTTGTTTTGAACCTGAATACCCCGGAATCATCAAACCCAAACTTTGACTCTGGATCTATCTTAGACCGAAGTACTAATTTCTGAATCTCTGCGTCTGCAGTCTGAGCCTCAATTATCCTCTGTTTCAAATCAGGCTGAACCGAAATATTAGCTAATCGAGCCACTGAAACCACAATTGCCGAACTCTGTTCTAAAACCTCTACATTCAACCCCGAAACACTCGCTTTTCTGCTCAAAGCATCAGCCACTACATTGGCCTTACCCGGATGATACTGAATCGTGCAGTCATAATCTTCTAAAAATCCCATCCAACGCCTCTGTCTATTATTAAGATCCTTCTGAGTAAAAAGATATTTCGGACTCTTATGATCCGTAAATATCTCAAATGTTGTCCCGTAGAGGTAGTGGCGCCACTTCAACAAAGCAAAAACAACCGCTGCTAGTTCGAGATCGTGAGTGGGGTAGTTTTTCTCGTGATCCTTCAACTTCCTAGAGGCGTAGGCTACTACCCGGCCATCTTGCATTAACACACATCCGAGGCCTTCCTTCGAAGCATCTGTATAAACCGAATAGCCTTCGGATCCCTCAGGTAGGGTAAGAATCGGTGCTGAAGTTAATCTGTCCTTCAAAGCCTGAAAACTCCTTTCGCACGCCTCATCCCACTCATACTTTACTTCCTTCTTGGTTAATCGGGTCAAAGGGCACGCGATCTTGGAGAAATCCTTCACGAATCTCCTATAATAACCCGCTAACCCAAGGAAACTTCTCACTTCGGAAACATTCTTCGGTCTTTCCCACTGAGCCACGGTTTCAATCTTGGAGGGGTCGACTTCAATTCCTTTACCCGAAATGATATGGCCAAGGAAGGTGACTCGATCAATCCAGAACTCACATTTACTGAACTTAGCATACAGCTTGTGCTTCCTTAGAGTTTCCAAGACAAGTCTTATGTGATAAGCATGTTCTTCTGCAGTTCTCGAATATACCAAGATATCATCTATAAAGATAACCACAAACTTGTCGAGATACGGTCTGAAAACTCGATGCATCATATCCATAAACACGGCTGGAGCATTAGTCAACCCAAATGGCATCACCACGAACTCGAAGTGTCCATACCGGGTATTGAATGCTATTTTAGAGATATCTTCCTCCCGAATACGGATTTGGTAATAACCTTGTCTCAAGTCCAACTTGGAATATACTTGGGATCCTTGTAAAACATCAAACAATTCCTCTATCCGAGGTAATGGGTACTTATTCTTCACTGTCATCCGGTTTAATTCACGATAGTCTATGCACATCCTTAGAGACCCATCCTTCTTTTTCACAAATAAAACAGGAGCACCCCACGGCGAAATACTCGGACGAATATAACCACAAGCTAACAACTCGTCAAGCTGATTCTTCAATTCTTTCAACTCAGCCGGAGGCATTCGGTACGGGGTTTTAGAAAACGGTTCTGCTCCAGGGTAAAGATCAATCACAAATTCAATATCCCTATCGGGTGGTAAAGAACCCAAACTCTCGGGAAATACATCAAAGAATTCTCTTACAACTTCAGTTTCTTCAAGTTTAGTCTGGTCCTTTGGTTTGTTAAGAAGATAAGCCATGAATCCGGTTGCACCTTCCCGAAGGAGTTTATTAGCTTCCATAAAAGACACGAATGGACTTGATTTCCATCTTTCACCCGTAAACACCACAGTATCCAAGGAGATCTTCTTAGCATAACAATCCAACTGAGCCCGATGTCGAAAGAGAAAATCCATACCCAAGATAACCCCATACTTCTTCATTGGCATAATAATCAAGTCAGCTGGGAAAACCTTACCTTCAAAACTCACAGGACACTCTCTGAACACCCTGTCAACCTCCAAAGAACCTCCCAACGGGGTACTCACCACATACACATGCGCAGATAATTCATCATGCAAAGGCAAAGAAGCAACAAGATCCCGGGAAATAAATGAATGAGTAGCTCCGGGATCGAATAATGCATGAAATGGTATGCCATGAATGTTTATAGTACCTTCAATCACGGCGTTCGGATCCACATCAGCTGCTTCCTCTTCCCCTTCAAGAGCATATACACGAGCTGGAACCGTAGGTCTCCTCTTTGGACAAGTATCAACCTTGTGCTCGGAGGATCCACACACGTAGCACTTGCCTAAAAGTTTCCAACAACGCTCAACCGGATGCTTTCCCTGACAAAATGAACAAAGAGGTGGAATCTGAGCAGGGGCCGGTAAGGCGGGAACTGCAGGAGGTGCCACGGGACCGGTAAATCTGGGCCTTTTGTTCCCGAACCCCTGGGACGAAAAGCCGGTGGAGCAGAAGCTCTCGGAGCATAAGAAACGGGTCTTTTACCCAATCCGGAGCCGGATCCCGAACTCTGAGAAGAAGAGAAAGATGGAGGCTTCAACCTTATATTTTGGGCTTCAACTTGCAACGCCCTCTTTGTAACCTTAGACCAAGTGCTCACATTGGCAGCTTTGAGTGACTCTTGAATATCCCGACGGAGTCCATGAAGAAATTTTCGGGCTTTATGATCGTCATGATCAGTAATGTGAGTAGCATAAGGAGCGAGTCTCTCAAATTCCAAAATATATTCCTCCACCGTCCTAGTACCTTGCCTCAAATCCGTAAACTCTTGCAACCGACGTTCTTGAGCACTATGTGGTACATACTTTTCATAAAATTCTTGTACAAAAGTTTCCCAATTGAATTCTATGCCATTCCTTTCCAACTTGGACCGAACACTCCTAAGCCAAACTGCCGCTTGTCCTTGAATAATACGTCCCGTACAAACCGCTTTATCTTGGGAGCTCCCCGGACATATTTCCCAAATTCCTCGTATCTCGGATAGCCATTCCTCCGCTTTGATATCATCTCCCCCATACCACTTTGGAGGATTGTTACTACGGAAATCCTTATATATACCGGAAATATCTTGGCCTTCAACCGGGTTTTGATTCCTTTGATTTTGTTGAAGTTGATTAAGGAGGGCTTGAACAATGTTCTCCGCATTCATAGGAGGTGGCGGAGGTACATTTTGTGGAACCGGTTCATTAAGATCGGGAGTACGTTCGCGGTTATTATGTCTTCTTGGAGGCATCCTGAAATTCACAATTTCATATAAAAATGGATGCATGTAGATTAGTATATGACCAATTATACAAATAAGAAATTAACATGTATTAAAGTAATTACATATTCAAGTCATATAATCACATAACCACATAATCATATTGTCCTAAGCCGTACGACCTAGACAGACTCACACGACACTAGAGCCCGGTTTTGCAACCGCGCTCTGATACCATTCGACTCACAGTCGGTACAGGTAAATTATGTGATTTAATATTATTTGCGTTTTAGATTATTTGTATAGGACCATTTTGAATTATATGGATTTATTTGAACCTATTTGAATTAATTGATTATGTGATTTTTAGTGTTTTGGGACTTGGTGAACCCTTAACCTCTTAAACCATTCGAAACCGAACCGGAGAACTTGAACCGAACCCGTGAACCGAACCGGTTCAGCCTTAAAGGCTGAACCATTCTTCTTTCTCCTTCATTTCACGTGAAACAACAACAACCAAGCCAAGAAGAGAAGCCAAAACCTCCATTTTTTTATCAAGCTTCAATCAACCATAACTTCATCATTTCTTGACCAATCTTCGAGCTTGAGTAAGTTTCGGAAACCTCTCGGCATGCTCGTTAATTCTATGGTTTAAGTTCTTCTCTTAGAGCCTTGGATGAGTTCTTTGGTTTATGTTGTGAATAGTAAGGGTTAGCTCAAAATTTGGAATATGAGTTCTATACTTGTTATATTTGAATTCTATCTTTATATATGAGTTATACATATGGTATTTGTTGCATTTATTGCATGAAAGCATGGGTTGGTTGAGCATTTATGGATGATCATGTTTTTGACTTGATTTTTGCATCTCTTTGATCATGGCCTTTTATTCCATTTTCTTAAGTTATTTGAGTGTTTATATGTCAAGCATGATTTATATGTATTGTTTGTGCAATTTGAGAAGTTGTGGCAATTTTTAAGGTTGATTTTGGCCATTTTTGGACACCAAAACAAGCTCCCCTGTTTCTGTAAAAATGAACTCTGCTCCAGCTTTCGAACCAGGCCGGAACGGCCGTTCCCGCCCAGTTTTAAACTGGGAACGACCGTTCCCAGGCCATACTGTTCATCCCGAGAGTGGGAACGACCGTTCCCAGTTGTACTTGGAACGGGAACGGCCGTTCCCATGGCCGGAACCGTTGCTACTGCATCAAATCCGCGAGGGTGGATTTTTCTTTTGGGAAAAATCCATGAGGGTGGATTTGAGGCAGTAGCTTTGGAAAAACCCATGGGGGTGGATTTTGCCCTTTGGAAAAATCCATGGGGGTGGATTTTTCCCTTTGAAACTTGAAAGTTGCCACTACTTTCCTTTACTTTAATTATGCAATTTCATGACTTTAAGTGCTTTCTTTTGTATGTTAATTGTTATATATATTATGTTTTGTGAATTATATGGTTCATTTCTTATTTATTTCACATCCAAGCTTGAGTCATGCATATGCCGAGCGTCATAATTGGTTCATATAGGGTCTAAGTCGTGGGCTCTTGTGTTTCTTTTCAGAAGGTGCGGCCGGGGTCGAGCCCGAGACTTAGGGTGATCACTTCCTTTACTCTCTACGCACAAGGTGAGGTTTAGGTGTTGTATAGCTAATTGACCTAATACCTTTACGTGTCGTTTTCTTGCCCCGCATGTGGATAAATTATATGTATATGTAAATAAGTGTTTTGTAATATATGTTATGAGTTTGTGAACCAACTTTGATTTCGGAAAATAATATGAAGGTATATGTAAGCCGTTTGGAAAAGGTTTAAATCATGTTGTTAGCGAGTGGAACCATGAAAGATTGGTTATATGATATGTTATGTGTTTGTGAGCTCAAGGAGCTATGGGTAAGGAGCCCTCGGGACGGCATTGGGCCGTCGAGGTTAAACCTGTGCATAGTCTCCACCCGGAATATCATGTGCGACCTCGGGAGCTAGGGAAGCCGTGATATTCCGATGCCTTCGGTTTACCGGGGAGGACCCGTTGTAGGTTAGCTACCTCTCGGGGGTTTGTTATGTTATGGATGGATAGAGTCAACGCGTGACTCTACCATCAAAGGAGGAGAGGATGTGTATTCTGATTTATGTTTTATGATATGAGGAGTACAGGTTGGAAGCTCGTTCTCGCCGAGCATATGCTATGTTATGCTATGATTTGGGAAGTATGAATTGGAATAGAATTATGAAAGATCTTATTATGATATAATAGTTATTGTTTTGGAAAGTTTAGTTTGAAAAACCTATTCCGGTTCGTACGTCCATCTTTTGTTAAGTGCTTTGCTCTATACTTATTTAGGGTGTGGGTGTGCGTTAGCCCCCTCACTCAGTCAGTTGACTGACCCCTCGTTTATTCTTTTAGTTGCAGGTTCTTTTGGGGCTTGAGCTAGGCGGAGAAGTGTGTCCTGTTTACACTTGTCGGTCTAGGTTTTGCTAGTAGCGTTTGCTCACCTGCTCATTCCATCATTTTGTATATGTCTATTTTGGGTCCTTATGTATTACTCGAGCCGTGATGGCTTTTGTACAGAATTCAGTGATGGTACCTATATGTAAATAATATGATACATATATATGTATGTGTTGGTACCTATAAGTATCCGTGTTGTTCTTTAGTTGTTGTTCTATTCTTATGCTTCCGCGTACTCTGATTTAGTTTGCTTAGCTCCGCCTAGCATAGGGTGTGTATTTGGTCTCCCGTTCGCTATGATTCGGATTCGGGTACGGACATTCCATTTCGTATTCGGGTTTGGATTATGGTGCGGGGGATGTGGTCCTACTTGTGGGTGCTACAGTGTGCACCTGCAATAACCTGAAAGGTGGAGGCGTCAGTCTGTGAAGACCGAGTGAGGGGTTTAAATACATATTAGCGCAGATAACGTGCAAGTTATATTCTCAGGTAAAGATTTATAAAAGATACATGTATAAGTTCAAGAATGAAGTACTCTTCCCCCGAGAATACAACTATCAATATTAAACACTTGTTCATTTTCATGCAATCAATACATGGCCCTGGCGAGTGAGGGTAGTCTCCAACCGTACTCCAAATGTACATGAAACATGCTTGCTTGATTATTAATCAATAGGTGATCATGCAATTCAATTATCGTGCAATCATTCAATAGTGTAATCAAATAACACGTTCAAGGAATGAAAATCACGCCATAACCCGAGGACAATCCGTGGTGTCGGACCCGTCCCCAGTCTCCTTCTCCCTCCAATGATGGGAAGGTAGCTAACCTTCGCCAACCACGACGTGTTGAGCAGAGGGTACATGAATCCCTAAGCCCGGAACTCCTTCCTCCACTAATCTCCTAGTGGATTTAGGGGTCATCCCAATGTGGTGAGGATAGCGCGAGAGTTACCCGTCAGCCCTTGCTTTCCCGGTTGGCTCAAGCCACTATCCTCGGGCCCAACGTGAACGGTCATGTTACACGCCTAAAACATGCACGAAACATGGCTTGCTTGCTTGCTTGCTTTTCATGAACATGACTTGAAATGATAAATGATTTCATGGAAATTATAGATATAAATACCTTTGACCGAAAGTTCACATAAGGGGTATACGGGTTCTATATACTACCAATTAAACCTCACCTGACAGGCGACATAACGACTTGTGGACACGTGAACATGATCATGATCAACAATCGCCGCCCTGGAGAATAACTGGATAAGAAACGGGATAATGTACGTGCATGAGACCACAATTCAAGAAAATTACTCCATATAAGACGCACGGCGTGATCAAGTATGAGACATCGTGCAATACACAATGTAGCATGTAAATATCATGTTTTGGCATGTAATTAATCATATAATCACAAATTGGGGTCAAATAATCCATTGGAATTAAAATACAAAATTCCATTTTTATGTAGAAAGTTTCTGCACCTCCAGAGGCCTAGGAACAACCGTTACAGCCCTCAGTTCAAAACGGGAAGGGCCGTTCCCAACTCCCCGAAGCTGGGAACGATCGTTCCCGTCCTCGCCGCCAAGTACATATTTCAAACATGGGAACAACCGTTCCCCAAAACAACTGGGAACGGGAAGGACCGTTCCTGTTACGCAGGAGATGCAGAAAACAGAGCAGAAGAACAGGGGAGGCACGAAATGATTTCCAAATTCTCCAACACTCATATAATTCAATCCTAATTGCAATAAATCATGAAGGAAACATGCTAGCATACTTAAAGTATAACAAAATCCAACATAAACACTTAGATCATGCTTGATCATCACAAATCATCCACTTCAAGCTCATATCTCAACTTAGCATATAACTCCATAATTCCCAATATTTATGTATGAAATTCAAGTCTAAAGATTAACATCATGCTTCTAACATCATATAAGCAAGCTATTGTACTCAAATCCTAACCCTTGCTTCAAGCTCTAATTCAAGAATTCACATATATAATCATATATATACCTTGAATAAGAAAGGGGAGGAAAGAGATGCAAATATGAAGAAGAAGATGCCTCAAAATCCATGATTTTCCCGAAAAAGTAGCTTGGAGATAATGATCTCCTTCCTTCCTTCTCCATAGATTTTGGTTCGGTGGAGAGAAAGTAAATATGGGGATGAGAAATGAAGGTTATGGATGAGATACATATACCGATATATTTTGGGGAAAAAATGTAATATTTACAATTAAATCCTTAAAGTTTGTAAGTCATGCAATTAAGGATGCGAAGTTTGTAAATTGATCAATTAAACCCCATGAATTAATTATACAATTTAGTCCTCACATTTACAAGAATAATCATTTAGGGACAATTAAGGAATTAATACAAGTTAGACACTTAATTCATGTAACAATTAAATTCCATATATTCAATAATTCCCAAGTTGACACATATTTGATATATTTTCATGTATTCATGTCGAAATACAATTTATAAAATTAATATAGAACGTATAAATTAAATAAACAAAATAATAAAATAAAATCCTAACGCTCGAAACTCACACGAGTCGAGCGTACCTGACTGTCTGAAAATCGGGGCGTTACAATTCTCTCCCCTATAAGAGAATCCGTCCTCGGATTCAATGTCCTGAATTCTTGGCGTTTAATTGACTCTCACGTGTTCATCCCACGCAGGTTAGCTACTCCCCGTCAGGGATTAGTTCGAAAGAGGTCTTCAATCCACAGGGTCCTCCAATATGCGTGAAATCGCGACCCTCAACTTTCCGGAGCCTAAACACTTGTAAGGAATCTAACCTTCCACTAAAACAAGTTGACAAGTAGCCGAAAAGAGTGAGAGTGCTCCGCCTCTCCAACAAGTAACGAGAGACCCCCGTCTTTCGAGCAAATAACAAGAGAACCCCGTCTCTTGATAACCCGGAGAGAATCCCCGTCTCTCACACACACGAAATAAAATTCAAGCGAGCACTTAGGTAAATATTTACAATTAACACATAAGGATCAAAGAAAAATTATCATTTATGCAACTAATTGCTCATATAAACAATTAGTAATAAACAAGGGAATCATATACGAGAATAACAAAATAATAATAAACAAATAATATTATAATAATGGTGCACGTGGTATGCATGATTAAGTGTACCGTTCACCGAGGATTGAAGTTCTTGTATTGTAGCAATTCGGGGAAATATTGGATTCTCTAGTTGAGGTTTCTTCTTGTCCTGTACCACTATGGTTCGAAATTCCCATTTTTGATAGCCATCGCTGCCCTCGTGCTATTTTCTAACATAATCTGTAAATCATCATTAATCACCACATCTTCATACCCATTTTATCCTCAGATTTGCCGGTTAAACTAGTCTTAGGTTAATTTCCACATTCACTTTCTGGTTTTGGAATTGAAAATAATCATGGCTTTCTTGTTAGGGAGTGGTTGTACATTCAAGCTTGAAAGAGTGGCTTTGTGCTCCAAGCAAACTCTTATGCGACCAACAGAGAAAACAGGCTTTACCCTCTCCTCAACCTCTTTAGGCAAGTAACATATTACCCGAAGCAAAGATCTCAAACTATTTATTTGAAATCCGAAAGTTGAGCTCCTCTTCCCTTAGCCAATAACACGACGGATATTTGATACAGAAAAGAATCAAGATCATCATCCCTTGCGAGTAACTCAGCAAGTATACATGCACAAAAACCAAAGAAATCGGATTCTAGAAAAATGTCTTTCATTTGCTCCCTGAAATTGACAACATATTCAACAACTCTGCGAAAGATCTTGGAAGGAATGATCAGTTGGCTTCAATTTTCTCAAACATGTTCACGGCAACTAGTATATTCATGGAAGCGACGCCGACAGCACGGATGAAAGAGCGATGCGCAATTACCGGCATTTCTAGGGTATAAATACAACTTCGTCAGAAAACTCTTGTCGGAGTCAACCTACTAAATTGTGAGATTGATTCCGAGTATTACCCAAACTAAATCTTTTTCTATTTACTGAGTCAACTGATATCCTGAGTGTAACACCCCAAACGGAGGAAGCCACATCCCCCGCACTAAGACCCAGACCCGGTCACGAAATGGAAAGTCCATGCCCGAATTCGAATCAAAGCGAACGGGAGACCAACTCACACACTAGGCTAGGCGGATCTAACTCGACAAACTCAGAGTGCGGAAGCAATTAAAAGAAAACATGCAAAGCAGGTGACGGGTTCAACTAGCATAGAAACCTAGTCCCGAATATCATATTTATGATCCAACATAATAAACAGCATAAGCATTATCATGATATCTACTAACATCCAGATACTAACTCATTAACCCCACACGGGTTTAAGTCTAAACAGAACATAAACATAACCTTCAAGTGTGAAACATAAATACATAACATAAATAAAGTATGCGACAAATGCATCCTAATACCAACTAGACTGACAAGTGTGACTCAAGAGACTCACTTCCGCCTAGCTCAAGCCAAAAGGAAACCTGCAAACTAAAAGATAAATGAGGTGTCAGTCAACTGACTGAGTGAGGGGGCTAACGCACACCCACAATATATATATAAAAGAGCACAACACAGAACAAAAGAATGGACTCATGAACCGAGGATAGGTGTTGCATACCAAAACATTTCCAAACAACCCAAATAGATATAGATATAAGTTTAGAAACCATTTTTCAGAAAACTCTATCCCGATTCATGATTCCCATAACATATCATATCATAAGCTCGGCTAGTACGAGCTTCCAACCTCAACTCCTCATATCATAACAAAACAGAAATAACATACCAACCTCAACTCCGGGTGATGGTAGGGTTGCGCGACCCTAACCATCCATACAGTCGAGGGGAGTGCTGATGCTACTCAAACCCTCAGGACTCCGTTTCCCAACCAAACCTCCTGGTGGGTCCCGGTAGATCCTTTTCATACAGATGAAGACTACGCACAGGTATATCCCCGACGGCCCTAACCGTCCCGGGGGCTCCTTACCCGTAGCTCCTGGGCCCCATAACAGAACAGAACATAACATATACCAACTTTCATGGCAATTCTCGCTATATAATCATAACATAACTGGTTTTCCAAAATGGCTTATGTATGCCTCAAAAACTGGTTTTTATAACATAACTTTTCAAAACAGCTTACATATGCTTTAATATCTAATTTTCCAAAACAGAGCTGATTCACAAGGTCATAAACATATCATATCCAACACATACGTATCTATAATAGATATACTCGCATGCAAGGGTTGAAATCAGCATATTAAGGCCATAGGTCGCATAACTATACAAAATCCTAAACCTCACCTGAAAAGCGACGAGTAACGAGAACTGACAAGACGAATGCAAACTTGATTGGGTTGTCTCCGCCCTGGAGATCACTGTACAGAAAAGGAAGTACAGCGTACTTATGAGACACGACTCAAACATAAACCACATAGACGCACGGCGATGATTATGAGAGGACAAACATGGATATGATATGTACACAAAGTTTACAAGGATATCATGAAAATGTTCATGCATACAATTAATATTCCACAATCAGTAAACAAGTAACTAGATCATATACGAGACACGATCGATGGCAATAAAATGTTCTAGCAATTTAAGGATCAATCAAATCATATTAAGTAAACTTATGCTCAAACACTCGGTTTAATTTGGATTAATACATGTATGTCGTCTAATTCCTCAAGGGTGGATCATTATGGTACATACTAATCACTACATACAATTCATACTTGATCACAATTCCAACGGATCAATAATTAATTCAAGAGTTCCTTAATTGAAGTTTTCATCCACTAACTAATAATATTACTCAAGGTCAGTACTATATCCTATTTAAAAAAAAATAGATGCATTAGTAGCTGACATTACAAAATTTTATATTTATATATATATATATATATATATATATATATAATATCACTCACGCATACACACAACAGCACGCAGATTCACATGCACAACACACTAACTCCAGAATTAGTTATAAAGATATTACAATTCTTGCTTAGCCCATTTTAGAAAATTACAAAACAAGTGTTTCTCAAACAATTCATTTGTTATCAGCACATTAATTACCAACATCCAATTCAATTAAGGATTTTATGAATTTCACATGACATACAACACACACACGCACAAAATCCTAATTCAATACAATCTCACAAATTCAATTATAACATATATTTAATATGTGTACTCAGATTTATTTGTACATACATATATATATATATATATATATATACCAACTCTCACGCACCCACACGACACCACACACACAAAATCACAAGTTATTAAACCAGTTCATTGCAGCAACAGATTTTGAAATTTAGCAGCATCACGCTTAAAACGTATTTTTATCTATTTTATTCAATAACTAGACTAAATTACCATACACGATTAGATCATTTAAAATACACATCTAATTAAACCATCTCGCTTAAATCACAGTTGCAAATCTCCAATTCATCCCAACTTTACAGTTATTAAAGATCAGTTCACACCATAGTTATCAAGGTCACTGAGTCAAAATTAACCCAAAATCTATCATTCCCATTACCGTCAACACATAAACATAGCCTAGAAGACTAAATCTGCACCATCAAATACCGGTTCCAAGCTTAAACACTCAATATGAGATGCGATTCATAATTATATAAAACAAACTTTAAAAATCACTTAACAAAACTGAATTACATAAATATAGTATATAACTTTGAAGATAATTTACAGTTAATCAGGAAACAAATGAAATCAGTTAGGCTCACATTTCCGGAAATAAGGAAAAGGGAATTCTCGCAACGACGGTAGAGCAGGGCTGGCAGAACCGAGTTGGGGTTGCTGGACCTGGACCCCATTGCGGCGGTGGTCGCGTGCCGGTCTCGTGCCCAGATCTGTGGGAATCACTACGGTTGTCGTTGCAACCAAGGAACAGGGCTGAAGTCGCTGTGTTCTGTGGCTTCTCCTTCGGTTGAGGCAGAAGTGAGGGTGGTGGTGGTTCGGCGGCGTTTCTGGTTCTACAGCCGAGAGAGAGAACGGCGGAGCTTAGCTAGTGTGGTGGTGGTGGTCGCCTGAAATGGTAACCAACAGTGGAGACGGCACGGCGGCGGTGGTGTGGAAGGCGGTGGTGGGGGTGGTCTCGCCGGAGAAGAAGGTGTTGTGGCGGAGATGGAGATGGTGGAGGATGAGGTGAAGCCGTAGCCGGATCTGGGCCAGCTGGATGTGGGTGTCGGCGATTGTGGTGGTGGAGAGATGAGCTTCGTCGTCCGCTACTCTGTCTCTGATGGAGGGGAAGAAGAAGGGTAGAAGAAGGAGGCAGCGGTGATGTGGTGTCGCCAGGGAAGAGCTGTTGTCGGCGAGCCCAGGTGGCCGACGATGATGGCTAACGGTGGTGGAAGGCTGAGCCGCGGAGTAGTGTAGATCTCCAGAGGAAAGCTGCTGCGCTCTGTTGCAAACCAAAAGGGGAAGAGGAAATAATGTAGAGCAGCTAGGGTTTCTGGAGGGTTAAAGGGGCTCTTCTCCAAATTTGCAAACAGGCCCCTCAAGAGTTAAAGTCGCGCAAATCGAGTCCCCAAGTTACAATAAGATCAATTAAGTCCAATTGAAGATTAGAATATTATAAAAGTACCCCAAAGATTTAAAGTGGTATCCAATTAAGTCCAATTGAATTTCTTATAATTAGAAAACGATCCCCAAAGTTCAATAATTACAATTTAGCCCACATAATTCAAATTAAAGAGCAAATAAGTATTAAACACATATTTCAATCAAGTCTGCATATTTACATAAGGTTGCCATTGTAGCACCCTAACCCCCTGGGCACCACATCCCCCGCACTATAGCCTCGATCCACGTATGAAATGGAAAGTTCATACATAAACCAAAACTATAGCGAACGGGTGACAATAAAAATGACGAGCTAGGCGGGACACTCTCCCCAACAACATCAAAGCGTACATGATAATGAAAGCGGAAGCAATTAAATCATTCGTACATATAGGTACCATATTTACCGAATAAATACTTATAGATACCTCTTTAACTATCAATACATTATCATCTCTTAATAATATACATAACCATGTATCCAAAAATACTAATACCGATCAATAACATGAAATATCTCAAAAGTAATATACATGAAGGTACGGTGCTAGACTCATGAAAATGCAAAACTCGAACGACCGGACACCCGCCTAGCACGACCACGCTCAAAGGTACCTGAAAAGTGTAGTATCAGTCTACCGAAGACTGAGTGAGGGGCAATAATATATATATCACACGTCACATGCAAGTTGTAGCCTCGGGTGAAGACTTTAGAATAAAATAGATATATAATTCAAGAAGTTTAATCTTTGCCCGAGATTACAACCAATCATTTTAACACGTTTATTTATCCATGCTTGTCAATGCCATGAACATGTGGCCCTGGCGAGCAAGGGTAATCTCCAACCGAACTCCCAATAGTTAACAATACGTGATCATGCTTGCTTGCTTGATAAATACGTGATCATGCAATTTATTTAGTGCTCACATAAACAATTTCATGCTTGAAATCATGCAATAACCCGAGGATAACCCGACATGCCGGATTAATCCCCAGTCTCCTTCTTCCTCCGGGTGATAGCGAGTTTGCAAGGCTCGACTATCCACGACATGGTGTGTGTAGAGGACATGACCCTCTAGACACGGAACTCCTTCCACCACTAATCTCCTAGTGGCTTCGGGGGTGATCCCAACAATGTGAGGATAATTCAGGAGTTACCCGTCAGCCCTTGCTTTCCCAGTTGGCTCAAGAATTACCCTCGGGCCCACGTGCAATCATGTACTCGCCAAACATGCTTGAAATCATGAATTGCTTGCTTGAAATGTTCATGGTTTGGAAATCATTTATAAGTATAATACGTTTTGGCCGAAAACTAGCACATAAGGGTTATAGGGTTCGTTTTACCAAAACAAAATCTCACCTTTTCTTGCAATTATAATAAAGAAGTGTTCTAAGGAGCTTGCTCCCCGTCCACGTCCTCGTGACCTGTGCAAATACGACGTATAACCATGAGACATGAACTAAAATGACCAAAATATGACGAACGGCGGAAATGTGTCGAGACGACCATGAAAATGCAATGTGGTATGATAACATGTCGTTTCACATCATATTAGCACATATTATAGCAATTCGGGGTCAAAGAAGTCGTTGGATCGAGGGGTCAAAAACGTAATTTTATGCAGAAACTTTTATTCTGCATGTCAGGTGGGAACGGCCGTTCCGGTCCCCTTTGCAAAATGGCAACGGTCGCTCCCGTTGCCCAGAAAACGCGGCAACGTTTTTCCCATTTAAAATGCGCCTTTGAGCTGGGAACGGCCCTTCCGGCGCAAGGCCAAAATGGGAACGGCCGTTCCCATGCTCGGCCGCCCTATTATTTGAAAAGAGATGGGAAAGCCCGTTCCCACAAAGGCTTGAGGCTGGGAACGGTCGTTCCCAGTTTCTGCAACTGAAAAAAAAAAGAGCAGAAACAGGGGAAACTCTCGGCAAAGCACAAAAGGAAGCAACAAACTTCATTTTTGATCCCCAAAAGCTATTACTCTTGACACTTCTTATGCATATATCTTCCATATATGATAAAGTAACACTTAAACACCTAAAACCATGAAATATCATCATAAATTCATATTTCATACTCATGATCAAACTTGGCCAATCAAGCTCAATATTCAACAATTTCATAAACAATTCATGCCATAATTCATGAAATGATCACAATATCATGCTCCTAACTGTAATTCATTCATCTAGCATATAATTCTCAAACCCTAAGCATGTCAATTATGAGCAAGAATCATCACTTCCATGCAAACCAACCTTGAAAGCTAAGAAATGAAGAAGATGGATGAAGATGATGATCAACTCTCAAAAGCTTGGCTAACTTCTTGAAATCTTGATGATTGATTGAGAAAACTTCTTCCTTTTCTTTCCTTGGAGGAACCGAGAGTGAGAGAGAGCAAAAAGGGTTGGGAAATTTTTGATGAAAATGATCAAGGAATGTGGGAGAAGGATGATACATAATTCATCCTTTTTGATTTATGTGAA
The DNA here is from genome assembly GCA_037501455.1 of Lantana camara. Classification (NCBI taxonomy): domain Eukaryota; kingdom Viridiplantae; phylum Streptophyta; class Magnoliopsida; order Lamiales; family Verbenaceae; genus Lantana; species Lantana camara. Next base: position 49,940,341 of record CM074858.1, read on the forward strand.
AATTGCCAAATTGCCAATTAATCCTTGAACTCTCTAAGTTATGCAATAAGATTTATAAAGCTTTGGAAATAATCAATCATGCCCCTGAAAATTATACAATCAAGTCCCTAGAATTTTAGAAAACGTTTAACTAGGGATAATTTGGTAACTTTATCACTCTCGGTGTTAATTTCATGCAAGAGAATATTTTTTTCGTGTCATGAAATAATATTTTCAATGATATGAATTCAAAGAATTGATATAAATAATGTTTCATGAATTTTATAAAAATATGAAATGTCGCATGTGAACATATCATAAAATGAAAGAAATAAAATAAACCTACGCTCAAACTCACACGTGGCGTGCTTGCCTGTTCATCCGGAAACCGGGGCGTTACAACTCTCCCCCCCTTAGAAGAATCTGGTCCCCAGATTCTCTAGTCTTGCTCGAATAACTCCGGGTGTAACCGTTTCATTTTATCCTCTGTTTCCCAAGTGGCTTCGTCGGTTTTATCGCTTCTCCACAACACTTTAACCATGGGAATTCTCCGGTTTCTCAACTCTTGGAATTTCCGATCCATGATTTTAACCGGTCTCTGAACAAATGTCAAATTCGGTTCCAGTTCAACTTCTTCCACGGGGAGAATCGTGGTCTCATCGGGGTAATATTTCCTTAATTGTGAAACATGAAACACGTTGTGAATCCCCGTAAGACTCGGTGGTAGGTCCAGTCGATAGGCTACCTCGCCTATTCTTTCAAGAATCTCAAACGGACCTAAGTAGCGAGGATTAAATTTTCCTCCTTTCCCGATCCGGGTGAAACCTTTCCTTGGTGACACCTTCAAGAATACCCGGTCACCAACTTCGAATTCTAGATCTCTTCGGCGCTTATCAGCATAGCTCTTTTGCCTATCTTGCGCGGCTTTCATCCGTTGTTGAATAATCTGAACCTTTTCAATCATAGCTTGAACGACTTTGGAAGGCCTTTCGAATCTTTCCCCTTTCGTTACTCCTTCCTGTTTCGACCATTTCCATTCTTCCAAGTCGAAGAACAACGGAGATCGGCACTTTCTGCCATAAAGGAGTTCATAAGGAGCCATCCCGATCGAAGCCTGAAAGCTGTTGTTATAAGCAAACTCGATCAAGGGAAGCTGTTCTGACCACGAGTTCTGAAAATCCATCGCGCAAGCCCGAAGAAGATCTTCCAAATACCTGATTAACCTTTCCGTTTGACCGTCTGTTTGCGGGTGGAATGCTGTACTGAACTTAAGTTTCGTCCCCAAGACAGCCTGTAATTCCTGCCACAACTTAGAAGTAAACCTCGGGTCTCGGTCTGAGACTATGCTCACTGGAATACCATGAAGTCGAATAATCTCTCTGTTATAGATTTCAGCCAACTTCGGAATCTTATAGGACATCCGGACTGGTAGAAAGTGAGCAGACTTTGTAAATCTATCCACGATTACCCAAATTCCATCAAACCCGCCTTTAACCTTCCGTAATCCAGAAACAAAGTCCATCGTTACTTGTTCCCACTTCCACTCGGGAATAGGTAACGGTTGTAGAAGTCCCGCGGGCTTTTGGTGCTCAGCTTTCACCTTCTGACAAGTCAAGTAATGTTTCACGTACTCTGCCACGTCTCTCTTCATCCCGTTCCACCAATAATATTGTTTCAAATCCTTATACATTTTATTTCCTCCTGGGTGGATCGAGTAGGCTGACTTGTGAGCTTCTTCAAGTAGGACCCGTCTCAATTCTTCAGGTACTACTACTCTGTTTTTAAACCGAAGCAACCTGGTCTCATCAAACCCAAACGGACTCTCCGGGTCATCTTTAGCTTTACTTACAAGCTTCTGCACTTCCGGATCCTTATTCTGAGCCTCAAATAACTGATGCTTTAATTCCGGCTGAACTGTGATATTAGAAACCCGAGCCTTTAACACAATCGGGACAACTTCCTCATTTTCCTTTATTTCCAAACTCGATACAATCGCCTTTCTGCTAAGTGCATCGGCGACCACATTTGCCTTCCCGGGATGGTATTTAATTGTACAATCATAATCCTCTAGCTTTTCCATCCAACGTCGTTGCCTCATATTTAAATCTTTCTGTGTGAATAAATACTGGAGGCTCTTGTGGTCGGTAAAAATCTCAAAGGAAGTCCCGTAAAGATAATGTCTCCATTTCCCGAGAGCAAAGATCACGGCTGCAAGCTCTAGGTCATGTGTCGGATAATTCCTTTCATATTCCTTTAGCTTTCGGGAAGCATAAGCGATCACTTTTCCTTTCTGAGTCAAAACACAACCTAAGCCTTCTTTAGAAGCATCGGTGTACACTGCATATCCCTCTGAACCCTCGGGTAAAGTTAACACCGGAGCTGAGACTAACTTTTCTTTCAGAAAATTGAAGCCTTGATCACACTTCTCGTCCCAGACAAACTTAACATCCTTCTTTGCAAATCGGGTTAGGGGTGCAGCAATCTTGGAGAAGTCCTGAACAAATCTTCTATAATAACCGGCCAATCCCAGAAGCTTCTAATTTCCGAGGCATTCTTTGGTTTTTCCCACTTGAGCACGGCCTCGATTTTCGAGGGATCGACTTCCAACCCTTTTCCTGAAATCACATGCCCCAAGAAGGAAACCCGATCGATCCAACTGATGCTCTTTTAGAGTCTGAAGAACGAGCCTGAGATGTCTCGCGTGCTCCTCGGCTGATTTTGAGAAAACCAGAATATCATCAATAAAAATTACCACGAACTTGTCGAGGAAAGGCCTAAATATCCGGTGCATCATATCCATAAAAGCTGCTGGGGCGTTAGTTAATCCAAATGGCATAACCACGAACTCATAGTGCCCGTACCGAGTATTGAATCCTGTCTTAGGAATATCCTCTGCTCGGATGCGCAGCTGATAGTACCCCTGTCTTAAATCCAATTTTGAATAAACCTTGGAACCCTGAAGTATATCGAATAACTCCTCGATATGTGGGAGGGGATACTTGTTCTTGATAGTCATCCTGTTCAGTTCCCTGTAGTCAATACACATTCTTAAAGTCCCGTCCTTTTTCTTTACAAACAAAACTGGTGCTCCCCAAGGCGAAGAACTCGGTCGAATGTACCCAACTTCCAATAATGCTTCCAGCTGGACTTTTAATTCTTTTAATTCAGCTGGAGCCATCCGGTAAGGAGTCTTTGAATACGGCTCAGCATTCGGGAAAAGATCAATCACAAATTCAATCTCTCGTTCAGGAGGCAAAGAATCTAATTTCTCTGGGAAGACCTCGGGAAATTCCTTTACCACTTCGGTGTCCTCTAATTTCACCTAATCTTTTGGCTTGTTCAAAATATAAGCAATGAACCCTGTAGCCCCGTCTCTGACTAATCTCTGAGCCTCTGAAAACGAAAGTAGGGATACGGTCTTCGAAGTACAGCCCGTAACAACCTCTGAACCCAACTGAACCTTCTTAGCTCTACAATCAACTGTAGCACAATGCCTGTATAACCATTCCATCCCCAATATAGCTCCGTATCTCTCCATTGGCATAACAATGAAATCTGTCAGAAACTCCCGGCCTTCAATCACCACTGGAACATCCCTGTAAACCTGATCCGTCTCTCGCCTACTACCGAAAGGAGTACTAACTATATAGCGCACAGAAGTACACATAGCAGGCAAAGACAAAGTAATAGCAATAGAGTGCGCAAGAAAGGAGTGTGTAGCTCCTGGATCAAATAAGGTATGGATGTTCGTGCCATGAATGCAAATAATACCTTCAACTACCGCGGCGGGGTCTATCTCTGCATCCTGCTTCTCTCCAGCGTGTGCATAAGCTCGAGCCCTCACAAGTGGCCTCGGTCCTGCAGGTGGTGGATCTTGACGATCCGGACAACCATCAACCATGTGCTCGTCACTCCCGCAGATCAAACATAAGCCCAACCGGCGTCTGCAGTTATCATAGGTATGTGTAGGAAGTCCACACCATCTGCAGCCCGGTCTCTGAGGTGGCTGGGGTGGTGCTGGAGCTCTCGGACCTCTCGGTAATGGCCCTGTCGCCTTAAGCTTCTTCCCGGGGTTCTTCTGAGCTGGGGATGCAGAGTAAATCATCGGCCTCTTCCCTGAGCTCGATCCCTGACCTGCTCTCGAGCCCGAAGCCTGTCCAGTCCGCGCAGTAACTTTCCTAGCACTATCCGAATCCTCAACTTTTAGGGCCTTAGTGGTAGCTTTTGCCCAGGTGCTGGTATTAGCTGCTTTCAGGGCATCCTGAATATCTGGCCTGAGTCCCTGGACGAACTTGTGAAAGTCATCATTCGCTATGTTGGGTGCATAGCGAGAAAGTCTCTCGAACTCGGCGATATACTGACCCACAGACCTGCCTCCCTGCTTTAGCTCGGTGAACTCTCTCAACCTGCGAGTACGGGAAGCTGGAGGAATATACTTGTTTCTGAACTCCCGTACAAAGACCTCCCATGTAATCTCGGTCCCGGCTGCCTCTAGAACAATCTGCGTGCTTTCCCACCAAGAATAAGCCTCGCCCTGAATAAGAGTAAGAGTACAGCGAGCCTTCTCCTGACTGTCGCAAGGGATAAGCTGCCAAATCCTTTCGATCTCTTTTAGCCACATCTCTGCCTGTATATCGTCTCCCTTATAGAACTTCGGGGGACGCTGGTTCTGAAACTTTCGTAAAATGGCAGAAATGGGGTTCTCCGGAGGTACTACGGGTGCTGGAGGTGGTGGAGGAACCCTTTCCTGTAACCTCTGATCAATTAGCCCCACTACTGCATTCATAAAATCCTGGGGCTGTACCTGAACAGGCGGAGGAGGTGGTGATCTCTCGCGGCGATGATGTCGGCGGTGATGATGCCTGTGCCTCGAGGATCGGTCACTGGAATGTCTGTCGTGCTCCATCCTGAAATTAGATCACTAAACATGCGTGGCTTGATCAATAAATGCAAATGTGTGCATACAATTTCCATAATGTCAAGTAGCACAAGTTCAAGGAAGATCAAGTAGCTCAATTCATGCGAAGAAATGAGTAAATCAGGTAAGTCAACCAAATGCAGACTCCCAAATACCACATAATCCTACGCCGTGCGACCTAGACTGACTTGACACGACTCGAGAACCTCGGTTTTGCAACCGGGCTCTGATACCACCTGTAGATGTAGCACCCTAACCCCCTGGGCACCACATCCCCCGCACTATAGCCTCGATCCACGTATGAAATGGAAAGTTCATACATAAACCAAAACTATAGCGAACGGGTAACAATAAAAATGACGAGCTAGGCGGGACACTCTCCCCAACAACATCAAAGCGTACATGATAATGAAAGCGGAAGCAATTAAATCATTCGTACATATAGGTACCATATTTACCGAATAAATACTTATAGATACCTCTTTAACTATCAATACATTATCATCTCTTAATAATATACATAACCATGTATCCAAAAATACTAATACCGATCAATAACATGAAATATCTCAAAAGTAATATACATGAAGGTACGGTGCTAGACTCATGAAAATGCAAAACTCGAACGACCGGACACCCGCCTAGCACGACCACGCTCAAAGGTACCTGAAAAGTGTAGTATCAGTCTACCGAAGACTGAGTGAGGGGCAATAATATATATATCACACGTCACATGCAAGTTGTAGCCTCGGGTGAAGACTTTAGAATAAAATACATATATAATTCAAGAAGTTTAATCTTTGCCCGAGATTACAACCAATCATTTTAACACGTTTATTTATCCATGCTTGTCAATGCCATGAACATGTGGCCCTGGCGAGCAAGGGTAATCTCCAACCGAACTCCCAATAGTTAACAATACGTGATCATGCTTGCTTGCTTGATAAATACGTGATCATGCAATTTATTTAGTGCTCACATAAACAATTTCATGCTTGAAACCATGCAATAACCCGAGGATAACCCGACATGCCGGATTAATCCCCAGTCTCCTTCTTCCTCCGGGTGATAGCGAGTTTGCAAGGCTCGACTATCCACGACATGGTGTGTGTAGAGGACATGACCCTCTAGACACGGAACTCCTTCCACCACTAATCTCCTAGTGGCTTCGGGGGTGATCCCAACAATGTGAGGATAATTCAGGAGTTACCCGTCAGCCCTTGCTTTCCCGGTTGGCTCAAGAATTACCCTCGGGCCCACGTGCAATCATGTACTCGCCAAACATGCTTGAAATCATGAATTGCTTGCTTGAAATGTTCATGGTTTGGAAATCATTTATAAGTATAATACGTTTTGGCCGAAAACTAGCACATAAGGGTTATAGGGTTCGTTTTACCAAAACAAAATCTCACCTTTTCTTGCAATTATAATAAAGAAGTGTTCTAAGGAGCTTGCTCCCCGTCCACGTCCTCGTGACCTGTGCAAATACGACGTATAACCATGAGACATGAACTAAAATGACCAAAATATGACGAACGGCGGAAATGTGTCGAGACGACCATGAAAATGCAATGTGGTATGATAACATGTCGTTTCACATCATATTAGCACATATTATAGCAATTCGGGGTCAAAGAAGTCGTTGGATCGAGGGGTCAAAAACGTAATTTTATGCAGAAACTTTTGTTCTGCATGTCAGGTGGGAACGGCCGTTCCGGTCCCCTTTGCAAAATGGCAACGGTCGCTCCCGTTGCCCAGAAAACGCGGCAACGTTTTTCCCATTTAAAATGCGCCTTTGAGCTGGGAACGGCCCTTCCGGCGCAAGGCCAAAATGGGAACGGCCGTTCCCATGCTCGGCCGCCCTATTATTTGAAAAGAGATGGGAAAGCCCGTTCCCACAAAGGCTTGAGGCTGGGAACGGTCGTTCCCAGTTTCTGCAACTGAAAAAAAAAAGAGCAGAAACAGGGGAAACTCTCGGCAAAGCACAAAAGGAAGCAACAAACTTCATTTTTGATCCCCAAAAGCTATTACTCTTGACACTTCTTATGCATATATCTTCCATATATGATAAAGTAACACTTAAACACCTAAAACCATGAAATATCATCATAAATTCATATTTCATACTCATGATCAAACTTGGCCAATCAAGCTCAATATTCAACAATTTCATAAACAATTCATGCCATAATTCATGAAATGATCACAATATCATGCTCCTAACTGTAATTCATTCATCTAGCATATAATTCTCAAACCCTAAGCATGTCAATTATGAGCAAGAATCATCACTTCCATGCAAACCAACCTTGAAAGCTAAGAAATGAAGAAGATGGATGAAGATGATGATCAACTCTCAAAAGCTTGGCTAACTTCTTGAAATCTTGATGATTGATTGAGAAAACTTCTTCCTTTTCTTTCCTTGGAGGAACCGAGAGTGAGAGAGAGCAAAAAGGGTTGGGAAATTTTTGATGAAAATGATCAAGGAATGTGGGAGAAGGATGATACATAATTCATCCTTTTTTATTTATGTGAAAATTGCCAAATTGCCAATTAATCCTTGAACTCTCTAAGTTATGCAATAAGATTTATAAAGCTTTGGAAATAATCAATCATGCCCCTGAAAATTATACAATCAAGTCCCTAGAATTTTAGAAAACGTTTAACTAGGGACAATTTGGTAACTTTATCACTCTCGGTGTTAATTTCATGCAAGAGAATATTTTTTCGTGTCATGAAATAATATTTTCAATGATATGAATTCAAAGAATTGATATAAATAATGTTTCATGAATTTTATAAAAATATGAAATGTCGCATGTGAACATATCATAAAATGAAAGAAATAAAATAAACCTACGCTCAAACTCACACGTGGCATGCTTGCCTGTTCATCCGGAAACCGGGGCGTTACAACTCTCCCCCCCTTAGAAGAATCTGGTCCCCAGATTCTCTAGTCTTGCTCGAATAACTCCGGGTGTAACCGTTTCATTTTATCCTCTGTTTCCCAAGTGGCTTCGTCGGTTTTATCGCTAAAGGAGTTATGAAGGAGTTTAGGGAAACCCCTAAGCTGAGTTGTCAAGAGGGGACCGATTCAAGTTATCATAGGAAGGGATACTGTCAATAAAGCTTGGTTCAATGAGTTTGGAAAGAGATTCGAGAAGAGACAAAACCGGCTAGGATGAACATTGGGAAATTTAAATCAAACTTCATGAATCATCAAGAATATCCTATCTTCGATTAAGGAATTGTAGGAGCCGAATACCAAATTTCACCCTAACGGTTTAAAGAGAGTACAAAGGGGTCAATTGAATGGAAGAATAGGGAAAGATTTAGATGATATTTTAAGGTCGAAAATAAAATTTTAAGGACGCCAAGGGTAGTTATTTTTGATGGTATGTTAGGTTTTGATATTGGTAAGGGAAATAGCTATGGATCTAATTTCGGGGATGGATGATCTAACAGTATATGGGGGGATCAAAGCTCGGGTATTAAGAGTTGGTTTATTGAATGAAGATTATGGGAAATGATGAAAGATCGAAGAGGATTTATCATGGCTTCATCGGGTCACATAGAAGAAATTAATGACAAGTCGAGCACTTAACTCACTTTCGGGACAGATCATGCATTGGACAACGAAACTTACAGCTCTAAATTACGCAACTACGGTGAACTGTACATAGAGCATCCATGATACATGCATCCATGCAAATTTAACTTAAATAATTTTTATGTTAGGTGCTTTGATTCCTTATCATGTTAAATTACTTGGAGTAATTGATAATCAACGTGGATGATATCTATTACCTGCTCTGAGTGTCTTATGTGATTTTAATTATGGTTTCGCGTGTGTTGCTTGGGAGTATTGGAGACTTCCTTGCTTTATTTTTGTTTGACAGACGGGGTGCTCTCGTTGTTTGTAAGAGAAGGGGATTCTCTTATTTTTGTTTGAGAGATGGGGTGCTCTCGTTGTTTGTAAGAGACGGGGATTCTCTTATTTTTGTTTGAGAGACGGGGTGCTCTCGTTGTTTGTAAGAGACGGGGATTCTCTTGTTTTTGTTTGAGAGACGGGGTACTCTCGTTGTTTGTAAGAGACGGGGATTCTCTTATTTTTGGTTTGAGAGACGGGGTACTCTCTTTGCTTGTGAGAGACGGGGTTCCCTCATTGCTGCTCGAGAGACGGGGCTCTCTCTTTGTTGCTTTTGAGAGACGGAGAATCTCTCATTGGTTGTTTTTAGGTGTGCAGTGAATCCGAGGACGGATTCTTTTTAAGGGGGAGAGATTGTAACACCCCGGTTTTTCATTTGTACTAATATGTCGTATGTGTTTATAAATTGCGCAATTAAATTATTTAATTATGTGATTAATTGTTTATAAGTGTTTTAAATATTTAATTTTAATATAAATTGTTATTAGTTTAGTTTATTTCATTTCTTATTTTATTTTATTACGTTAATTATTATATTTAATTTGATAATTAAATGTTAAATGATCTTACTAAAGTTATTTAATATTAAATGTATACGAATTAGTTGATTTATAATCTTAATGTTATTAATGTATATATATTTAAATCGTGCATTTGACTTTTATATTAAATAAATTGGTACCACTTTGATAAATGTATTTTTAATTTGTGAACTTTATTTTAATTTAATTATGTATTTAATTTTGTAATTTATTTGAAATGTTATGGACTTTCACATGCATTGTTATAAGTGATATAAATGAGTTTCGTTCTTATATGAATTGATATCGAAATGTCGTGAAAATTTAGTATGTCGTAGATTTATGTGTTATGAACATGTCTATATGCTCGGTTTATGTTTTCGAACTCGTTTGATGTGGTAACGAATTTAATTTGAATTGTGGAACCAAATCGGCGGCTAACGAGCAATTAGCGCACCCTTGGTTCCGTATGTGATATCTTGAGCTAATCGAATTTCCTCAACTTCGTTGAACTCATATCGAAGATTCGGGTTTAATAAACTTAGCCTTATATTTTTCCAAAATCATTTGAACCTCCGAAATCTAACCGAAAAACGAAACGGCGTCAAAACTGCCACATTTTACTAAAATGGCCATAACTTTCTCAAACCTTAATCAAATTAACTATGGCTGGAGTCCTTGTAACCCTAGTTCAGCCCACTATCATTCCATATACCTCTCAATGGAACCAACCCTCACAAGAGCTAGAAAACTCAGCCAAAGTTCATGACTTCTAGTTCATTCCCGTAACTTTGCATTCCTTGGAGATTTTGGAGCTCAAATCTCTTCCAACCTTCATCCAATCAACAAGGTGAGTTATGGTTATGTTATACATTCATTCCGGGTCATTTTGATCCACTCATCCCTAATTTTGAGTCAGTTTTCATGGAGTTTTGAGGATATGATTGAATAGTTAGGTTATGGATGATTTTCTTGAGTCCCTTGATTACTTGGAGTTTTTCTTTGTTTTAAAGAATGAAAGTGATCACTTTACTTCCCTTATTTCATTTATGGTCATGTATTTGGCGGTCGTTAAATATTTATTGAGTTTTCATTAATGAACTTGGAGAAATTTCAAGCAATAACAGCTCTTCCTTGAACCTTGTTGCTACGTGAGCATTATGCCTGATATGGTGGTTGTTTTGTGCTGACTTCTTGGTGTTTTCTTCATGTTGTTGAGTGTGTATGTTCCTGCATGTGTTGCCCCTGTTTTGGCCCCTGATTTGCCTTAATTTTCGTTGCCTTGTTGATGCGCGAATTGCTGCCCTGTTTTTATAACACTCTCCCCGGGCGGGGAGAGTTTGTACTGATTTTGTCCCCGGGCAGGGACACCTCTTGCATTAGGTTTCTGCATCTCCTTCCCCGGCCGGGGAAGGTTACGTTGGAAGATTGCCCGGCCGGGGATGCTGCGTTGCTGCTTCTTTTTCTTTCTTTCTTCCTTAGTTGCTTCTGTTTCTTTCTTTCCTTGTTTGATGTTGTATTTAGATCTGCTGCTACTGTTTTCTTCATTTGTTGCAGTGTGTGTGCGTATATATATATATAAATATGTGGTGTTTGGGTTTGTGTTGGTGAATGCATGTAATATTGTGTGTGCATGACTGATTATATATATATGCGTGAAGTAATTGATGTTGTGCATGTAATTTACCTAGTTATGTATATAAATGCATGCATTATGGTGTGTGTGTTGTATTATGTGTGTGTGTGTGCATATATATATATATATGTATATATATATATTGTGTGTGTTTTGCATGCATGAATATATGTAATATATAGGTATTATTTCATGCATGTGATTATATATATATATATATATATATATATATATATATATATATTATAGTTAATGTGTCATATTAATATATTATACGTTTGCACCATGTCGTTCTTGTACAGTTTTCTCCAGGGCGGAGATGTCGGGTTCATAGGACACCGCAAGTCTTTCTTTTCTTCTTGGTATTGTCGGTAAGGTGTAACAGGTGGGTTTTTCTTCTATTAGATATGAATCGACCCGATATAACCCTTTTGTGGATGTTTTGAACCAAAATATTGTAATTATACATATATCGAGTCTTTTCAAAGAGTCTATGATTTTCCAACGTAAAGCCCTTCTTTTATGTATTCCTTCCTTATGATTTTTGGCGTGGACATGATTGAACACACGGGCCCAGGGACTTAGTGCAAGTGGCAATCCGGGGAGGCAAGGGCCGACGGTGATCCCTTGTACTAGTCCCACCACATTTACGGTGATACCGGCCCTCGCTGGGAGGTTTAGCGGGGAATGGGAGCTGAGTGCCCTTGGGGGAGTCATGAAACCCCATTGGCCTATGTATGGACCGGTGGCCGGGTCTTGCTAACCCGTCCACCACCCGGAGGAAGAAGGTGTAATTGTTTATGTTTATGAATGATAATGATTATGATTGATTATGAACGAATATGAATGAATGTGTATGATCGCTAATATAAAGATTGAATTGATATGCACACACGAGGAGTAGGTTGGAGATATTCGCCTACCCGCCAGGGCACACGTATTGACCTTATGAACGACTATGATTATGAATAATGGAATTGAAGGTTGTAATCCTGAGCGTCGTTTTCTTTCGTTTTCACCCACTTGGGAAATATCTTAAAAACCTCGTACGGGATTATAGCTTGCATGCGTGAATGTTTAAATTCTGCGATAATATTATATTATGCCCTGTTTTATACCAACCAGTCTCCTATAGACTGAACCCGGTTTGTTTTCAGTTTCTTGCAGGTTTGGAGTGCTAGGCGGGAAGTCTTGTCGGCTTAGTTATCGGTTAAGTCAGAGTCGGTTCATATGCATATTGTGTCATGATTTGTTTAAGTGGAGGAATGTAAAAGTTGTATTGGTTCTTACTACTATCTTGAATCCTTAGGTGATGCTTTATGATTTACGTTTATGTCGGAATTTGGGGAGTAGGTACCTATGTTAGTGGAACCCGTTTCTATGATTGATATAATCTCTTGAATTTTTGTCTCATTTCCATAATCATATTTGTCTTATTGAATTGTTTTAAATCTGGGTTGCGAAGTCTTAGTTCCCGCCTAGCCTATGGAGTGAGTGAGTCCCCGTTCGCTGTGAGCTAGGTTCATGTATGGACTTCCCATTTCATGCGTGGATCGGGCTCACAGTGCGGGGGATGTGGCACCTTCCGGTTGGGGTGCTACATAAACGGGTTCAACTAGAGTCCTAGAAGCCTGTACCGAGTTCAATAAAGCAATAACAATACAGAGTGGTTTACGTAGCCTAGTTACAAGCAGGAAATAAAGGTACGGTACGATGCAGTGTAAACAGGACCAAGACTCGATCAAAGACTTTAAAAGACTCCCGCCTAACGACCACAGAGCTTGCAAGACAGACACTAAAACAACGAGAGGGAGGGGTCAGGCAACTGACTGAGTGAAGGGGTTAACACACGTGTATATATATAAACAGGCAGTCAGGCAGGCGTAATTCCACTATACGTGATTCGTTAATAAACCCGGGAACAAGAAATATAGTTCAATTAACACGTACGGGTGGAATTATATTAAGTCATGAAATTAGGTAATCAGGATATACAATGCATGTGACGCCCTCCGTTGATGCCCATTTTACCTTAACCCTCCACGACTCCAGGTGCTGCGTCCACACTGTGACATACCGGAGGTCACGGATATCTATGTAATTACATTTATTCCATCCTGGACTCCACTTTTCACTTATTAACATGAGAGGAACAATAAGCAGTCAGGCAGACAGGAATCAGGAATTTTATAATTATTAATACAGGAAAACAAGTACAATAACCTCCTTCTCCGGTGATGGTTTGGGTAGCTAGCCCTAGCCATCCAGTAACAGTGGTAAGGCGGGTTCATGACTCCCCCAAACCGGAATCCCATCTTCTGCCAAACCTCCTGGCAGATGTCCGGGTTGGTCCAACAGGTTGGGACTTGCGCAAGAGGTCACCGTCGGCCCGATACCTCCCCAGATCACTCAAGACACAAGCCCCTGGGCCGCAGGAACAGGAACAAGAACCACTCCGGCTAGTCCAACGCTAGAAGAGCCGGGGGCAATAACAAGATCTCGCAAAACAGGCTCAGGGTAACACATTCAGGATTTATAAAACATTTCCGGTACCTAGTCGGTATAAGAGGTATGGATAATTTGATATGAAAACCATTTAGCTATATTTTAATTCATGCAAGGTTATAGGTTAATTACAAAAGAAAACCCTCACCTCCAAGTGCAAGAAAGAAGCAGGAGGAAGGACCACAAGTCTCCACTGAGGAGAACACTAAACAAGAAAGGAAACATAGTGTACTCGTAAGACACGACTCAATAATGAAACCAAGTAGGACACATGGCAAATGATCATGAGGTGGTGCATCATTTCATGAGATGATATGATAATGAAAGCATAAAAGGCATGGAAATGTTGTGATCGTGTTCACGTAAATAGATAAGGCAATACCAATGCCTCAACACATATCAACACCTTCATAAATAAATCACTTAGCAAGAAAGTAGCACTTCAACAAGTATGACATTAGATTAACTCTTAAGAGATGCAATTAAGCTCAAGGAGGTCATGTGTCCATGCCATTCAACCAAATGAATCCATATCACGTTTATCACGAAGCTAAACAATAAAGTTAAGCAAATAAGAACCAAGCAATGTCAAATAAGAGAATATTTATCAATTAATCAAGCATATAATTCATATAAATCACATACGGGAGTCAAATGGGTGAAAGGAACGCAAGAAAGGTGTTTTAGGCGAACTCTAGGAAAAGCTGACAGTTTTCGAGAATGCGCAAGCGGTAGGAAAATGGGAATATCTTAAGTTCTATAAATTGGAATTGGTTTTTTTTTATTGAAAATGAAAATAGACACACAGGGATTTCAAATGATATGTGGCACGGATCATGGTTCAAAGCGAGTTGAAAATGGCGTAGGCCCGAAGTTAGGTGAAAGCAGATTGTCGGTAAAGTGGCGACACCAAAAAGAATTGATAATATCTCACAAATTGGAAAAGATATTGAGGTGATTCAAGTTGGAGAGTATTCTGGACTCAAAGAAGTTGATCGTGTCCAAAAATCAGCTCAATCCGAGGTCATACGAGGGGGTAACCGGCCGGGTAAAAGTACAAGGAGAAAGTAACTGCCCGGGGAAAACAAGGTAGAAAATTTATGCATAAAGGGGGTACCCGCCCGGGTAGTTTCCTTCACAAAAACTACCCGCCCGGGTAGACATTCTGGGCTGGAAAAGGGGCAGCAGCAGGGTTTGTTCGTGGAGAGAAGAAAAGGAAGCAACAACCACCAGAAAACTCAACCAAAACACTCCCAAAAGACCACACAACAAGTATATACATCAAATATAACATTAGGTCACAAAGAAAACCAATATAACATGCTTTGATTCATCAAATTATGCATCAAGAAATCCCAAAATGCCAAGTGATCAAATGTGGCCCAAGTTTCATGTATCTCAAGATTTATAAGCATGTATCAACTCAAAATCACCATATATAACTCATATTTGCTCATGGATTCTTTACAAATCATAAAACCCTAGCATCACTTAAGAATTATTAAAACACACCTACCATCTTACCTTGGAAAAAAAAGATATGAAGGGGGAGGCGAGAAGAGAGGGTCTTGAGCTTGATTTCTTGGAGAAAAATGAAAAAAACCTTGGTGTCTAGCTTCCTTGTGTGCACCGAAATGGAGAGGGAAGGAGAAGGGAAAGATTATCTTGTGTTTGTGTGTAGGAAATGAAGAAAAGAAAGAGATGTAGGTGTATATACATATATATCGTAAAAGAGGAAAGGAAGAAAAAGGGAAATTGTAATCAAGTCCTCAACAAATGTAAAGTTATACAATTAGGTACTCAATTTATAAAAGGTTACAAATAAGCCCTTAAAAAAAATTAATTAAGTACTCATGATTCAATTAAGAGTAATTAAGGTTCAAGAACAAAAAACTAAGTAACTTAAATCTCAAAACCCACACGTGTGGCATGCGTACCTATACGGTAGGGAAATCGGGGTGTCACACTCTTATCTTTTGTTTTGCGCACAAGGTGAGGTTTAGGATCTTTTCTTTTAGTTAAACGACCTATATCCCCTACGTGCTCGTATTTCTAGCCCGCATGCGACTATATAGTATATATATAGTTAAATATGTGCTAAGCATGATACGTTATGATCTTGTAAACATCTTCGGATTTTAAAAGTATGTATACGAGCGTATATAACCTTGAGTTTTGAAACCCTTATGATATGATATGATACAATATGCTATGTTATGATATGATAAGCTACGATATAATATGTTAGCGAGTTAAACCATGAAAGATTGGTATTTGAATGTTTGTTCCGTATGTTTGGGCCCCGGATCTATGAGCGAGGACACCCGGGACGACATCGGGCCGTCAGGATTATCACTCCTTAGCATAGTTCCATCCGAAGTGTTACGTGTGACCCAAACACGTTCTCTTTGATGCTCGCGGTGTAAAAACCAGGAAAGACTCGCAGTGGGATCGCTACCCCTCGAGGTTATGACTGTATAGATAGTTAGGGTTTATGTAGCCCTTCTATCTCGGGGGATCGGTGGATTGTATATATGATTTCAGTTTTTCTTAGGTTAAATTAGGAGGTAAGGTTGGAAGCTCGTTACTCGCTCGAACATTATGATTTATGTCTTGGAATTGTGTAACGGGGATAGTTTTATGAAATGATTTTTTTACTAAGTATAAGTATATGTATTAGTTTTCCTTTGAAAAAGCTTTGGTATGTAAAACCTATGCCCAGTTCATAATTTCTCCTTTTGATATGTGTTTTGCTCTATTATATATATTGTGTGGGTGTGCGTTAGCCCCTAACTCGGTCGGTGGATTGATCCCTATCTTATTTTTCTAGGTTCTTTGAGCTCGTTCTAGGTGGGGAAGTGCGTCTGTCGAGTCACACTTAGTTGTCTAAGTCAAGTTAGGTTGCATTTTGGTCTCATGTCCATATTTTGTACTTAGTACTCTGGGGTTTTGACTTATGCTTTGGAATTTTGGAGATTTTATCCTGTATATATCTATATAATTTTTCTCTTGACTCTAGTTTTTGTATAGTTGGTATTGCTTCCATTATCTTGTTATTGTGACTGGAATATGTTTACTTTCGCACACTCTAAGTCCTTTTTAGCTCCGCCTAGCCTAGTGTGTGCGGTGATCTCCCGTTCGCTACGACTTGGACTTAGGTACGGACTTCCATTTCGTATTCGGGTTCGGGTCTTAGTGTGGGGGATGTGGTGTCCTACGTGCGGGGTGCTACATCCTTAAGTGGTATCAGAGCTCTAGGTTGCAAAACCAGAGTTCTAGTGCCAGGTTGTGTCAAGTATAGGTCATACGGCTTAGGGACAACATGTTTATGTGTGCATTGCATTAAGATATGTGGAATCTCATGCTCTATGTGCTCTAAATTATGATTTTAATTTATAATTGTTGGATTCTCATATTATATGTGCACTTATTGCCTCAATTACGTGCCATACTCATATACTAACTGCACGCATTATATTCTCTAGTTTGTGCATTATAGGTTGATCCCTTGCTCCATAGATCACTCGGATCGAGAAGACAACCGATTACTCAATTTGTCAACCGTGGCTCTTAAGTTGAAATTCGGATCGATTAAAGGTGAAGGCTCTTCAAAGCCCTCAAGTTACCCCGTTGTTAATCAACCTACGAAGATGCGAGGCAGGATGGATCGAAGTATTGAGAAGAAACTTTTGCCCTCACCGAACACATCACATTTTGAAGAGCAAGGCTAGTGTACACATTGTAAGGGACTGAACCATCCGTACGGGACTTGTAGAAAGCGGTTGAGAACATGTTACAAGTGCGGTGCCCCTGATCATAAGATTTAAGTATGTCCTCATCATAGTAAAGGAAAAACGAACGAGTTTGAAAGGTTGGTTAGGTTCATGGAGAAAATTGGAAACGATCTCCAAAATGAAACACCCCGAATCAAGTCTAATGCATGGACTAAGGCGACTCAAGAAGCTCTCAAAAGGGAGTCAAGGGAGTTGAGAGAAAATAGTAAGGAAGTGAAATTCAAACCAGGAACTAGTATCAGATCGAGCTCAGATCGAAATGGGAAAGTACTCCGACCGGAGGAGAGCAAGAAGAGAAAGAGGGGGAAGAAACACTCACAACATAGAGATTGAGTTATGGAATGACAACAGAAGAAGTTTAAGACCATGAAACCTCCACGATCAGAAAGAGTATTTCAACCATGTGTGCATTGTGGAGGTACCAACCATACATATGTTAGATGTGGGGACCGGTTAAAGATAGGTTTTTCTTGCGGTCCTCTGGAGCACAAGGTTTCTGAGTGTGAATGATCAAGAGCCAATTACCAACGAAGACGGGATCTGAGACTTCGAATTGATGTTCAACTTGAACCTAAGAGTACTGCACAAGGTACTTGCATTCATAGCATGTGCATCCATGTCATGATATACTATTCCTATAATTGCATATGATATGTGTAGCACCCCTTCACGTGGAGATGTTACACCCCCGCACTACAGATCGATCCATGCACGAAATGGATAGTCCGTACATGAACCAACCTGCAGCGAACGGGTGACAACAAAAAAAAGAAAGACAAGCTAGGCGGGACTACTCGCAATTCAAATATCATAATGCAAAAAGTAATAAGATGAAGCATGACTTGATGAACGTTTAACAAGTAACCAAAACTCAAATTTTCATATCAATACATTATCATCTCCTAAATACATAATAAATAACAGTAAGCATAATTACTTTGTACAATAAAGAAATAATTAAATAAAATGTGTAACACCCCAAACGGAGGATGCCACATCCCCCGCACTGAGACCCAGACCCGGTCACGAAATGGAAAGTCTATGCCCGAATCCCAATCAAAGCGAACGGGAGACCAACTCACACACTAGGCTAGGCGGATCTAACTCGACAGACTCAGAGCGTGGAAGCAATTTAAACAATTATCATCAGATAGCGGAAGCAATTAAATCAACGTACAAAATAAATGACGGGTTCAACTAGCATAGATACCTAGTCCCGAATATCAGCATACATAACAGGTGAC
Source organism: Lantana camara (assembly GCA_037501455.1). NCBI lineage: Eukaryota > Viridiplantae > Streptophyta > Magnoliopsida > Lamiales > Verbenaceae > Lantana > Lantana camara. The sequence continues at coordinate 49,958,866 of CM074858.1, forward strand.
GGGTTCAACTAGCATAGATACCTAGTCCCGAATCTCAAATCATCACAACGTAATAAACCAATATAAGTATCAGTAGAATAGCTAATTACATCCAAATGTTAGCATACTAACCCCACACGGGTTTAAGTCTAAGTATAGCATAAAACATAATCTGCAAAAGTGAAATAAGAATACATAACATAAATAGAGTATGTGACAAATGCATCTTAACACCAACTAAACCGACAAGTGTGACCCAGAAGACTTACATCCGCCGAGCTCAAGCCAAAAGGAAACCTGCAACTAAAAGATAAAATGAGGTGTCAGTCAACTGACTGAGTGAGGGGGCTAACGTACACCCACTGTATATATATAGAGCATAACACTTATCAAAAGGGTGGACTCATGAACCGGAGATAGGTGTTGTTAGGAATAGTACCCTAGAAAGCCGGTTGTGTATCCGCTTTGTACTTTTCCTTATTGTAATCACAGACAATCTTTGAATGAAATAACGAATTGAGGCAACACTTCTTTATATGCTCTTGTTTGGTATGCGTTTATTTTATCTGTGCATGTATGAGAACTCCCCTGATCCTGATGACTTCAGGACTCTACCATTTAGGTGAAATGGTTCATGAAACGAGCCCTATATCACATAAGTCATGATTAGTAAAATACTCCAATCCGATGAGTCCTATAGACAGTGGGAGTGTCAACCTGACTCCTCTAAGGCTTGCTTGTGGGTTGCTTGTGGGATCACGCCCTTAAGAAGGACCACCCTGTTTCATGGAGGTGCAAAGTGTATAGTTGATACGTGCGTGATACATGAGGGTGCTTACTTTAATAAGTAAGTTCACTGAAGTGCCCCGTGTGAGAACATTCCTAAATGGGAAAGGAAATTTCTATTTCAGGAAATGGAAACTTCCAGATTAGGAAATATCTCACGAGTCATTGATGTGATTAAATGATCCTTAGACTTGAGGTTCCTTGTCACTTTATGCGTTAACTCTGTAGTCTTAGGTATAAGCTTTAAAGGGTGTCGCCTTAGACAACTGATTCAAGGCTTATGCTGGGGCTGCACAAGTGATTCATGAAAGTGAATGAGAACCAAGAAAGGACCTACACTTGCATTTGCAAGATGATCTCTTATTGTGTAAGTCATTCATATGCCATATGGAGTCCTTGGCCAAGGCAGTAGATCAAGACATCAATAAAAGGGTTTCTTGGATTGAGATCAAATGAATATGAAATGCACTTAGCTTTAAGACCGGATTATTAGGGTTCTGATTATTCCCTTACCCTAGATCTTGGTTGAGAGATAGTAAGTAGGAGGATTGTATCTCACATGAATCAATGACTTAAAGGTTCTGTCGAATCCGAACATTCCAATTCAGCTAGGGGTTAAACACCTGTTGCTAGACTATGGTCGTTTAATCTGTGGACTGATTAATTAATTAGTGAATTAATTAATTAGGGTCACTACTAATTGAATTGAGAACCTAGAGGGTCACACACAACAACTTGGTTACATGAGTTGAGGCTTTAAAATGATTAAACTAATTAATCGGGCCAAGAGGGTTCCACACGTGTGAAACTACACGTGTGGCTCACGTGAATGACACGTGTCCTTGTGACACGTGTCCCACACGTGTGAGTATATATATATATATATTAAATAATTAAATGTGTTAATTATTTAATAGACTTTAGTTTAATTTTGAATTAAAAAGAAAGTCTTATTTTGGAGAAAAATAATCTAGTTAATTAATTATGAATTAATTAATTATATAAAATAAGTTATTTATTTAAAATAAATAAAGTATAAAATTATCCAAAATTAGTTTGGATATTTTTAGCTCTCTTAAAAGTTGATTTTAATTACAATTCAAAGTCAAAGTCAAAGTTACTTGATGATCAAGTAATAGGAGAGAGAGAGAGACCAAAATCCTAGCCCATAAAGGACTAGGATTTTCAGTCCTCCTCTCATTATAAATAGGGGAGCTCGAGCTCCCCTCAGAGCTAATTGGCAATTCTTTTGGTCCATGTGTTGAACACCATCCTTTCTCCAAGATAAATGAAACCCTAGGTTAAGCCTAAACAGTAACTTGAGAACTAGCATCCTTACTAGTTAGATTGTGATCAAGTTGGTGGACTATCTCTAGAGAGCTTCAAGTTAGAAGTTTGAAGATTCGATCTTTACCAAGGAGAGGGGATCAAGCCGCGAGAAGAGCGTTCTTGGGTGGCTTGAAACGCTTCAAGAAAGAATAAAAGAAAAGTAAGTTTCTTAACTCTACGAATTTGGATACACGATTGCGAGTCCAAGATCCTTTTGTTGGAATATTTTTTTTAAATTCCGTTGCTTTCTGATTCGTGTTTTCCAACAGGTCTTGCATACCAAAACATTTCGAAATAACCCAAATAGATATAGATATAAGTTTAGAAAACATTTCAAAACTCTATCTCGATTCATGATTCCCAGATAGAACAAATCACATGCTCGGCGAGTACGAGCTTCTAACCTTTACTCCTCAGAACATATCAAAACATAAAATACCAAATCAATCCAACCGTCACACCAATGATGGAGGAGATGTACCTTCCCCAAACCATCCATAATAGACATACCCTCAAGGGGTAGCGAACCCACAAGAGTCCTCCCCGGCCTTAGCCGAAGGCTCAAGATACCACACCTGTAGCACCCGAGCGTAAGGTACCACATCCCCCGCACCGAGACCCGACCCGTATATGAAATGGAAGTCCATACACGTGCCGAATCCGCGGCGAACGGGGACACAACACACACGCTATGCTAGGCGGGACTAACCCTTGAACCAATCAGTGCAGGAATCATAAAATCAGAGTTAAAATAGAATGCGGAAGCAAGAACTACATAACATATTTACTGTAACAGCCCGGATTTTTGAGATCAGGATAGCACGGGTAAGTAAAGGGTTAAGAGGAAAGCGTTTATAACCTTAGTCCATTACACATTCCATTTTATGTGAATTATGTGCATTTATGTTATGATTTATAATTTGTGCCTTTTTGAGAGAATCATATCACTATTCATTCACCGAACCTTAAACCTTTACCTAAACCTTGAAAAACCTTAGAAAGCTGATTTCTATATTTTCCAAACTCAAATCATAGCTTTTATTGTTCCAAAATATATGTTTTGAAAATTTGTTTGTTGAAAATTCCATTTAGGTCCCTAGTTACTATTCATCTTTAATTGTAGGAATTTCCGAAACACTTTTACCTATTCAATATTGGGCTCGATAGAATCCTTGCAAAATTTTATGAATTTTGGTATGATTTCCAAACCCTAATTCTTAACGTAGCTTCCGTAGAAATCAAAACCGGCCCAAAAACCCTAGTTTTGCCCTAAATTAGGAATTTCCGAATTTCAACGTTTTTCCTATACAATATTATAACCATTACGATCCTTGGATTATTTTATGAATTTTAGGATCTTTTCCAAACTCTAGTTCAAACCCTAACTCGTTTTATGAATTTTCTTTATTTTCCCAAAGTACTATTTCTACCGTAAAAAACTAATTTTTAAACCGTCCAACATTTGGTATACAATATTACAGTCAAAATGATCCTTGAATTATTTCAAGAATCATGGACATTTTCTCGGGAATCAATTCACATCCTAGCTTCGTTTATGAATTTTATTGTATTTTTCAAAATTCCCGAACGACTACTACTTTAAATGTAAACATTCAAACGTTAAGTATTTATAACCATTAGAAAGCTCTTTCGATTCTATTTCTTTTGCAATTTCTCTCATTTCAAACTAAACCCTAGACGTTCTTCTACGAATTTATTACCATCTTCATCCTATTTTAGAATTATTTTTATTTTGTCATGATTATTAGATTAATTAATTATATCTTAGTTATACACATAAGTAGACAACTAAACCCCCTTAATAAATGAACCTAGCTTACTCACCCCATGATTCATCTAATTAACTCTTCATAATTGCAACATAAGCCCTTAAATACCAACTATAAATACCCTAGAGCTTATAACATAAAATTCACACAAAACCATCACATTTGCTCCCAAAACTCACGGCCAACTCTCCCTCTCTCACTAAGGTGCAATTTTCTTTTATTATTTCATGCTTTATGTTATGTTTTTAATATTATAATATTAGTAGCATGCTTAGGAATAATAAAATTATGCTTTAGAAATTTATTTTTATAATATATATGCATAATTGTTAGTTTTATGAGTAATGTGCCTACATTATGAAATTTTATTTACTTAATTGCATGAATTATAATATGTTGTAGCATGAGTATGTATTTAAATAATTATGTTCTTATTTGATTAAATTTATGCTTAGAGTAATTTAATTGAATTTAATTTATTATTAAAGTGTTACATTTGAATTTAATTATATGATATGAATTCAAAAACTTGTTGAATATGATCATGAACTAGTATGAACATCTTCATGAGCTCAAGAACACATTCATAATGTTCTTGAACCAAATTCATGTGCTCGTGTGATAGTGTGTGTATGTATGTGTTTAATTTTGTGTTATAAAGTGTTTAATTCATAAGAAATTGAATAGTAAATGTTTTTAATAGTAATTTTGACTTTTTGGTCAACATTTACTTAATAATTTCGAAATTTATTTAATTTTAATTATAAAATATGATTTTGGAATTTTAAATAATTATTTTTCCAAATTAATTCAAAAATTAATAAAATTATAAAATAATTTCAAAATCAACTTACATTGTTGAATAAATTCCAAATTTAATTACTAATACTCTATTTAAGGTTATGACATGATTAATAAATATTTAAGTGGTTAAAGAATTTATGAAACCTAATAAATTAATTATTTTCCTTAAATAGTTAAAATTAAATTTTACCGGGAAAATAATTTCTAAATAATTTGGGAATTCTCTAATATGTTATATTTCTTAAACCTTATGTGATTATGTGATTAGAATAATAAGAACCTAGCTCTAAGTTGGTAGTAATTATTTTCAGGCGACAATTACACTGAACAGTGGGATCCGTTCCACACTATCTGAATTTCCATACTAGGTGAGGGTTAAAATGTTTTCAACTGGAATCATGTTATATCTATATCTAATTATAAAAGGATTTCCAAACCTATCTATTATTTGATTTCCTTTCTATATATATATATATATCAATATTATACATATTCCTCTTTATGAGGAAAATACCAATAAGTCGGAATCAGGATCTTATATGGACATTATATATTTCAGTCCTATTAATACTAAGAACTGATTCCCGACTAAGCAAGTCAATCATTATTATCTATCAAAATGGGCCCGGCGTGCAGCTGTGTCGAGCAATACTCGGAAGGTATCGGGCCGAGAGTATTGTTGGTGCCACAGACCGCCACCAACTCTTGGTAGTGGTTTAGCTGGAGGTTAGTTACTCCACGCCAAGAGACTTACAAGGGAGACAACCTCCCTGGGAGAGATAGCTTCCTCCCACATATATACATATCGTCGGTAGGGTTTGCTCCCCTACTGACACTACGGTGTTGCGGAGTTATTATCATATTTGGTTTTATTAAAGTACTGGTGCCTTGATCAGCCCGGTACTGTTTTACAAATATTTTAAGGAGATCGGAGGGAGACGCCTTACTTGCAGGCGGTACAAATCTTTTATTAAACGGTTCATCACTTATACATAAACTCCAAATACCCCTATCCCGGTTTCTCACTTATGAACCGTATCATATTTGCTATATCCTATTGCTATGATTTTATATATACATATATATCTATATATATATATAACCATATATATGACTAAATCTAATACTTCCCCCTTCACTTAGTCACTTTGACTAATTCCTCGCCTGTTTTTAAATACATGATTTCAGGGAGCGAGGATAACGACACCTAGAGGTATCTTGAAGCTATAGGTGTCATATTTCTTAGATCAGGCTTAGATTAAGAGCATTTAATCCTGATCATGTATATATTACCGATAAATTGCTCTTATACATTAACTCCGTACACTACGCTATTATATTACCCCCTTACAATATCATGCACTTTTCTGTGCGTTATCACGTTGCTTGTGCAAATTTTAAATCCTTTCATTTTCCGCTGCATTTTACCCTATACTCTGTTTAAGTACTATCTATACCGTTCGCCGTAGTATTTCTCGGGTGCTAGGTCTCACATCCACTCGAGGGTAGTACGGTGCGGGAGTTGTAGTGTTAGGGGGCGCTACAGCTTAAGGTGGTATCAGAGCCAGGTTTGGTTAAGAAGAGACTTAACCTATAAATGCTGGGAGAATGCTCGTTTTGTACTTGAACTTTAGAATTCACTCTAAGTGTTTCTTTATATAGCAATGGAGAATCAGGAACCCGGGAACGCATATCATACCTGGCTTGAGGAGTACGAGGTCCCACACACTATAGCAGTGTCTCGTCGTGAGAGTCCTATACATTATTACACTTGGCAGAGGGCGAGACATGTAGTTCGGGGAGGTAGAGCAGGTAGAGTTGGGCATGCTTATCCGAACCGTTTAGTGCACATACTTGAGTCAGAGCGAGATACATATTATATGGAGGCACAGATGGCACGTGAGTATCAGCTGGAGTCTGCTAGGCACCTTGATTTGGCCTTACAGAATGCTGTGAGTAGGAATTTTTCTCAGCAGCAGACAGCCACGTTAGAGCAGGAGAACGCGGATCTTGTCGCGCAGGTGGCGACTCTACAGCAGGATCTAGCTACTATGACTCTTTCCAGGAATGCCGCCCGGACCCTATATCAGCGCTATCGCTCTTGTATTTCGGAGCCGCCTAGCTGGTGCCTATCACATGTCTGGTGTACAGGCTATTGAGGAGATGATGGATCAGGGTGAGGGTGCAGCAGCTGAGCCTGAGGAGGAGGAGCCCGGAGGTGATGCAGAGGCTGAGCAGGATCCTGAGGAGGATGAGCAGGATTCAGAGGAGGAGCAGCAGGGTGACGGTTGGAGCCCTATTCGAGGTGAGGTTGTGGACAGTGATCAGCATGATTAGACTGAGATTATTCTGGAGCTTGGTATATATATAGGAGTAGTATCAGTGGGAGGTTGTACAGATCAGCCAGTAGAGGACCTTCCCCTTTTGACGTAGCAGCTGACGCAGCTAGCCTGACGGAGATGAGTGAGTTGAGAGCTTTGTAGGGGGTAACTTGACATAGATCAGGTCCACCCCATTTTGCCTTTTTGTAGTTGTAGCTACAGCTCTCAAACTTGATGCATATATATAACCCACTTTTGCAGTTACACTCTTGTCTCACATTTACTGCTTTCATACTTATTGCATTATGAGTTAGAATTGCTTCAAGATACCAGCAGGACCGTGAGTGAGTATTTTATTTTCCTGCATCTTTACTTGTTATTATGTTTGTGCTTTACTGTACCCTTTTAAATGTTGTTCTGTTTAATTTTGTGCACTACTTCACTAAATTTGTCTGATATGATATCTACTGCTTGATATTATCTGAAACATGTCTTTATGTGATTATATGCAACACATTCTTAACCATCATGCATTATATTCTTCATAAAGCAACTGTAAATCAACATGTCTCCTCGAAGAGTTGCCCAAGACAACATTCCCCCTCAAGAAGGTGCATCCTCGGCAGGAGGAAACTCTGAATTAGTAGATGCTTGGAGAGAGATAGTGCAAACTTGTGCTAATGGAACAAAGGGGAATAATGAAAAGACTCTGGAGAAATTTCTACGAATGAACCCGCCAAAGTTCTTTGGAGAACCCAGTGATGTAAAAGCTGAAAGTTGGATAGCTAGTATCGAAAAGATCTTTGAGGCTATGGGTATTTCTCCAGAAGAACCAGAAAGAATCCAGTTTGCAGTTTTTATGTTAGAAGGAGCAGCATTAAGTTGGTGGAATTATATCAAGCGTGTTTGGGCAGAAGATCAAGTTAATTATAGGTGGGTAGACTTTGTCAGAGTATTTCAAAACAAATACATCCCCCAGATAGTTAGGGATGCTCGAGAGGCAGAATTCATGGAATTAGTACAAGGCAATATGTCGGTAGCGGAGTATGAAGCCAAGTTCATCCGATTGATCCAATATGCCCCACACATTCTCCATGATGAACGTCGGAAGACTCAGCGATTTATTAAGGGACTTAAGTCGGATCTTAGGTGGGCTTTAGCTCCATTTGAGTTGGAAATTTATACTAAGGCGGTGGAAACGGCTATGAAAACAGAGGCTACACATAAAGAGGTTCGTATAGCTAATAGCCGTCCTGGATCTTTCTACAAGCCAACTCAAGGATCTAAGCGACCTGCTGGACCAGTAAAGCCAAATCCAGGAAAGAAACCGACGCAATCATGGTCCCGACCTCAACAGACATTCTCAAAACCTCAAGAAGAGATTGTCTGTGAATATTGTCAGAAACGCGGACATACTGAGAAGGATTGTCGTAAGAAAGCTGGAGTCTGTACATGGTGTGGAAGCCCTGAACATCAGTACTCAGAATGCCCAAAGAGACCACAACAGTGGAATAAAGGAAAGGTTCCAGCTAAGACTCCTGGAAGACCAGTAGTTAAGGGACGTGCTTATGCTATAGAGGGCAGTAAGGATCCCGATCCTACCAAGGTTGTTGATGGTACGGTACACATTCTAAACACGCCAGTTATTGCTTTATATGACCCTGGCGCCACGCATTCATTTATTGCATCTCAATTATGTGCGCATTTCAATTTTCCACTTGAATCATTGCCTTATATGCTCGAAATAAGTTCTCCTTTGGGAGCTTGTTTTACTACGGATAGAGGATATAAACGCTGTCCTATAAGGATTGGTACCCAATACTACCCGATAGATCTTATAGAATTACCGATGTCAAAATATGGGATTATTCTGGGAATGGATTGGCTTAGTAAGTATCGTGCTAAGTTGGATTGCTTCAAAAAAAAGGTCACCTTAGGGAAAGGTGATAGCTCTGGGTTGAAAGGAAAATCTGAGTCGGTATCATTGGTTACAGCTGCCGAAGCTAAGAAGTTAGTGAGTAATGGAGCTACCGGATTCATTGCCTATTTGTTAAATAGGCCTAAAGATCAGCTGAAGATTGAGGAGGTAGAGGTAGTAAAAGAATTCACTGATGTCTTTCCCGAGCATCTGAATTCATTACCTCCTGACAGGGAGCTAGAATTTGTAATTGATTTAGTCCCTGGAGCTGAGCCATTCTCTAAAACACCTTATCGAATGGCTCCAGCCGAGCTCCAAGAATTGAGAAAACAACTTGACGAGTTGTTAGCTTCAGGATATATCCGTCCTAGCACATCCCCATGGGGAGCGCCTGTGTTATTTGTCAAAAAGAAAGACGGATCATTGCGGTTGTGTATCGATTATCGAGAACTCAATCGTATGACTATCAAGAACAAATACCCTCTTCCCCATATTGAAGAACTGTTTGACATTCTTCAAGGATCACAAGTGTATTCCAAATTGGATTTAAGGCAAGGGTATTATCAGCTGAGGATTAAAAAGGAGGATATTCCAAAGACTGCTTTTAATACCCGCTACGGCCATTTTGAATTCGTAGTAATGCCTTTTGGGTTAACCAATGCCCCAGCTGCATTCATGGATTTAATGCACCGAACGTTCCGACCATATTTAGATCAGTTCGTGGTCATCTTTATTGACGATATTCTGGTGTTCTCAAGAACCCCAGAAGAACATGCTGAACACCTTCGTAAAGTGTTAAGAGCTTTAAAGGATCATAAGTTATACGCGAAGTTCAGCAAGTGTGAATTTTGGTTAGAAAGAGTGTCCTTTCTTGGACATATAATATCCGGTTCTGGCATAGAAGTAGACCCTTCAAAGGTTGAAACAGTAATGAATTGGCAAGCGCCAAAGAACCCATCAGAAGTGAGAAGTTTTCTAGGACTTGCCGGATATTACAGGAGATTTGTAAAAGATTTCTCCAAGGTAGCAGCACCTCTTACTCAGTTAACCAAGAAACAAGGAAAATTTGAATGGACAGAAAGGTGTGAACGGAGTTTTCAAGAACTGAAACAAAGATTAACATCTACCCCAGTATTAACCTTACCTGAAGGAAAGGAGGGCTACGTGGTCTATACAGACGCCTCTAAAGAAGGATTAGGGTGTGTCCTAATGCAAAATGGTAAGGTTATAGCCTATGCTTCAAGAAAACTTAAACCTTATGAAGAGAATTACCCCACACATGATTTAGAATTAGCTGCGATTGTATTCGCTTTAGCTAAATGGAGGCATTATCTGTATGGGGTAACTTTTGAAGTCTTTACTGACCATAAGAGTTTAAAGTACTTGTTCACTCAAAAAGAGTTGAATATGAGGCAGAGAAGATGGATGGAATTTCTGGAAGACTACGACTGTAAAATACAGTACCATTCAGGAAAAGCTAACGTAGTGGCAGACGCTTTGAGTCGAAAATCCAGTCTATCAGCATTAGACGGAAGAAGCAAACCCATCACTGTCATTTCAAAGTCCCGACTGGCGAATATAGTAATATCTTCGCCACTAAAAGAAAGACTAAAGGAAGCCCAAGCGCAGGATGAGTGGATCAAGAAATGTCTCAATTCTAAGGAAAAGGATATCGAGGCAAAATTCACAACAGATGATCATGGGATCTTGAGGTATAAAGAACGAGTCTGTGTACCTCCTACAATTCGAAAAGAAATATTGGATGAAGCACATAAGACTCGATACACGATACATCCAGGAGGAACAAAGATGTATCATGATCTCAAGAAACATTTCTGGTGGAATGGAATGAAACGAGATGTTGCTAGCTATGTCAAAAGATGCTTAACATGCCAGCAAGTCAAAGTGGACCACCAGAAACCTGGAGGAAAGTTACAGCTACTACCAATTCCTACTTGGAAATGGGAACAAATCACCATGGACTTCATCACGGGCTTACCAAAAGTTAAAGGAGGATATGATAGTATATGGGTTATTATTGATCGGTTGACTAAGTCTACACATTTCTTACCGGTCAAAACTACTGACAAGGTCAGTTCTTTAGCAAAGTTGTACCAGAAAGAGATTATAAGGTTACATGGTGTACCCATTAGTATAGTCTCAGATAGAGATCCGAAATTCACTTCACAGTTATGGCAAAATCTTCAAGAAACAATGGGGACTAAGCTGCATTTCAGTTCAGCCGCACATCCTCAGACCGATGGTCAATCAGAAAGGACAATCAAATATCTAGAGGACATGTTGCGAGCTTGTGCCTTGGATTTTCAAGAGGACTGGAAAGAATGTTTGCCTCTTGTGGAATTTGCATATAACAATAGTTATCAGGCATCGATCAAGGCAGCACCTTATGAAGCCTTATATGGAAGGAAATGTAGGTCTCCGTTATACTGGGACATAGAAGAAACTAAAGCAACCGAGAGAGGAGATACAAGGAAAACCATTAGAAAATGGATAGCAGAGTCTACAGAAAAGATTGAAGTTATCCGCCAAAGAATGAAAGCAGCTCAAGATAGGCAAAAGAGTTATGCCGATACCCGGAGAAAGGATATAGAATTTACGGTAGGCGATAAAGTGTTTTTAAAGGCATCACCAAGGAAAGGTTTCACACGAATTGGGAAAGGTGGAAAACTGAATCCCAAATACATAGGACCTTTTGAGATCATAGAACGTGTTGGACCAACAGCCTATCGCTTGGATTTACCAGCAAACCTCACTGGAATACATAACGTATTCCATGTGTCACAGCTCCGTAAATATTTTGCGGATGAATCCCACATCTTGCCAATAGAAAAAGTTCCTCTAAAGCCCGACTTGACTTATACAGTAAGACCAACCGAGATCTTGGATAAGAAATTCCAAGAACTAAGGAATCGGAAAATCCCCCTTGTTAAAGTGTTATGGAAAGGACATGGAACAGAAGAACAAACCTGGGAAACTGAGGAAAAGATGCAGAAACATTACCCAGAGTTGTTCCAAAACAAGAATAGAATCTGAGGACAGATTCTCTTTAAGGGGGGAAGATTGTAACAGCCCGGATTTTTGAGATCAGGATAGCACGGGTAAGTAAAGGGTTAAGAGGAAAGCGTTTATAACCTTAGTCCATTACACATTCCATTTTATGTGAATTATGTGCATTTATGTTATGATTTATAATTTGTGCCTTTTTGAGAGAATCATATCACTATTCATTCACCGAACCTTAAACCTTTACCTAAACCTTGAAAAACCTTAGAAAGCTGATTTCTATATTTTCCAAACTCAAATCATAGCTTTTATTGTTCCAAAATATATGTTTTGAAAATTTGTTTGTTGAAAATTCCATTTAGGTCCCTAGTTACTATTCATCTTTAATTGTAGGAATTTTCGAAACACTTTTACCTATTCAATATTGGGCTCGATAGAATCCTTGCAAAATTTTATGAATTTTGGTATGATTTCCAAACCCTAATTCTTAACGTAGCTTCCGTAGAAATCAAAACCGGCCCAAAAACCCTAGTTTTGCCCTAAATTAGGAATTTCCGAATTTCAACGTTTTTCCTATACAATATTATAACCATTACGATCCTTGGATTATTTTATGAATTTTAGGATCTTTTCCAAACTCTAGTTCAAACCCTAACTCGTTTTATGAATTTTCTTTATTTTCCCAAAGTACTATTTCTACCGTAAAAAACTAATTTTTAAACCGTCCAACATTTGGTATACAATATTACAGTCAAAATGATCCTTGAATTATTTCAAGAATCATGGACATTTTCTCGGGAATCAATTCACATCCTAGCTTCGTTTATGAATTTTATTGTATTTTTCAAAATTCCCGAACGACTACTACTTTAAATGTAAACATTCAAACGTTAAGTATTTATAACCATTAGAAAGCTCTTTCGATTCTATTTCTTTTGCAATTTCTCTCATTTCAAACTAAACCCTAGACGTTCTTCTACGAATTTATTACCATCTTCATCCTATTTTAGAATTATTTTTATTTTGTCATGATTATTAGATTAATTAATTATATCTTAGTTATACACATAAGTAGACAACTAAACCCCCTTAATAAATGAACCTAGCTTACTCACCCCATGATTCATCTAATTAACTCTTCATAATTGCAACATAAGCCCTTAAATACCAACTATAAATACCCTAGAGCTTATAACATAAAATTCACACAAAACCATCACATTTGCTCCCAAAACTCACGGCCAACTCTCCCTCTCTCACTAAGGTGCAATTTTCTTTTATTATTTCATGCTTTATGTTATGTTTTTAATATTATAATATTAGTAGCATGCTTAGGAATAATAAAATTATGCTTTAGAAATTTATTTTTATAATATATATGCATAATTGTTAGTTTTATGAGTAATGTGCCTACATTATGAAATTTTATTTACTTAATTGCATGAATTATAATATGTTGTAGCATGAGTATGTATTTAAATAATTATGTTCTTATTTGATTAAATTTATGCTTAGAGTAATTTAATTGAATTTAATTTATTATTAAAGTGTTACATTTGAATTTAATTATATGATATGAATTCAAAAACTTGTTGAATATGATCATGAACTAGTATGAACATCTTCATGAGCTCAAGAACACATTCATAATGTTCTTGAACCAAATTCATGTGCTCGTGTGATAGTGTGTGTATGTATGTGTTTAATTTTGTGTTATAAAGTGTTTAATTCATAAGAAATTGAATAGTAAATGTTTTTAATAGTAATTTTGACTTTTTGGTCAACATTTACTTAATAACTTCGAAATTTATTTAATTTTAATTATAAAATATGATTTTGGAATTTTAAATAATTATTTTTCCAAATTAATTCAAAAATTAATAAAATTATAAAATAATTTCAAAATCAACTTACATTGTTGAATAAATTCCAAATTTAATTACTAATACTCTATTTAAGGTTATGACATGATTAATAAATATTTAAGTGGTTAAAGAATTTATGAAACCTAATAAATTAATTATTTTCCTTAAATAGTTAAAATTAAATTTTACCGGGAAAATAATTTCTAAATAATTTGGGAATTCTCTAATATGTTATATTTCTTAAACCTTATGTGATTATGTGATTAGAATAATAAGAACCTAGCTCTAAGTTGGTAGTAATTATTTTCAGGCGACAATTACACTGAACAGTGGGATCCGTTCCACACTATCTGAATTTCCATACTAGGTGAGGGTTAAAATGTTTTCAACTGGAATCATGTTATATCTATATCTAATTATAAAAGGATTTCCAAACCTATCTATTATTTGATTTCCTTTCTATATATATATATATATCAATATTATACATATTCCTCTTTATGAGGAAAATACCAATAAGTCGGAATCAGGATCTTATATGGACATTATATATTTCAGTCCTATTAATACTAAGAACTGATTCCCGACTAAGCAAGTCAATCATTATTATCTATCAAAATGGGCCCGGCGTGCAGCTGTGTCGAGCAATACTCGGAAGGTATCGGGCCGAGAGTATTGTTGGTGCCACAGACCGCCACCAACTCTTGGTAGTGGTTTAGCTGGAGGTTAGTTACTCCACGCCAAGAGACTTACAAGGGAGACAACCTCCCTGGGAGAGATAGCTTCCTCCCACATATATACATATCGTCGGTAGGGTTTGCTCCCCTACTGACACTACGGTGTTGCGGAGTTATTATCATATTTGGTTTTATTAAAGTACTGGTGCCTTGATCAGCCCGGTACTGTTTTACAAATATTTTAAGGAGATTGGAGGGAGACGCCTTACTTGCAGGCGGTACAAATCTTTTATTAAACGGTTCATCACTTATACATAAACTCCAAATACCCCTATCCCGGTTTCTCACTTATGAACCGTATCATATTTGCTATATCCTATTGCTATGATTTTATATATACATATATATCTATATATATATATAACCATATATATGACTAAATCTAATACTTCCCCCTTCACTTAGTCACTTTGACTAATTCCTCGCCTGTTTTTAAATACATGATTTCAGGGAGCGAGGATAACGACACCTAGAGGTATCTTGAAGCTATAGGTGTCATATTTCTTAGATCAGGCTTAGATTAAGAGCATTTAATCCTGATCATGTATATATTACCGATAAATTGCTCTTATACATTAACTCCGTACACTACGCTATTATATTACCCCCTTACAATATCATGCACTTTTCTGTGCGTTATCACGTTGCTTGTGCAAATTTTAAATCCTTTCATTTTCCGCTGCATTTTACCCTATACTCTGTTTAAGTACTATCTATACCGTTCGCCGTAGTATTTCTCGGGTGCTAGGTCTCACATCCACTCGAGGGTAGTACGGTGCGGGAGTTGTAGTGTTAGGGGGCGCTACATTTACAATGAGCTAACAAGCTCCAAAAATGGATATACAAGAGCATTCGAATATCCAACGGCACTCACGGCCTACAAAAATCATAACGCTCCAGTCTAAACTATGATTAAATACAAAAGTAGCACAAGAAAATGAATATGAGACTGAAAAGAAGTGCTAAACATAAATGCAAGACCTAGACGACTTGTATTCCCGCCTAGCACTCCTATACCTGCACAAAACAGCTGAAAACAACCGGGTTCAGTCTAAAAGAGACTGGTGGGTATAAAATCGGGGCATAAGATATATAATATCGCGTAAATTAAACACATACATGCAAGCCCTAATCCCGTGTGAAGTTTGATAAAATTTACCAAGTGGTTAAAACAATAGAAAACATCAACGGGATTACGACGATCATTTTCATTCATAATTGTTCATAAGGGTTTAAGCTCGGCGAGTGAGCGTGCACAATCTCCAACCTTCTCCTCGTGTAATCATATCATAATTATTGGTTATCACACATATCTTTCGTGCACATACAAAAATGATCATAATCATACATATACACCTTCTTCCTCCGGGTGGTGGACAAGTTAGCTAGACCTGACCACTGATAAATACATAGGCCAATGGGGGTACATGAATCCCCCAAGGGCACGCAGCTCCCATTCCTCGCTAAACCTCCTAGCGAGGGCCGGTATCACCGTAGTTTGGTTGGAACTAGTATATGGGATCCCCGTCAGCCCTTGCTTCCTCGGTTAGCCACATATACTAAGTCCCGGGGCCCGTGAACATAACATCCATACAATCTCGCCAAAACATAAGGTAGGGTTTCATAATAAAAAGGGTCATACGTTTGAAATCATTTACTCAAAATGACTCGATTTATATAAATATATTATTTTGGCTTAAAACTTTGCACATAAGGGATTTACAGGGTTGTTTTAACTAATAGAAGAAAAACCCACCTTTACCAAAGCAAAATAAAGGCACAAGCGTCTCAATGCTCGCCCTCGTCTCCGACCAAACCCGAATCTTGATGATTGGTTGAAGTTTGGAGAAGATTTGAGCTCCAAAATCTCCAAATGAAGAAGGGTTTCGGGACTGGAGGGAGAGGCAGTAGCTTTTGCTGAGTTTTGGGGAGGGTATGAAGGTTATCTCGGTCAAAGCTTGAAATATCTAGATAGATGGTTGAGTTAGGGTTAAAAGGAATTAAACCATGGTTAATTTGGTTGTGGTTTGGCCAAGTTATGGATGAATTAGTGTAGCAAGGTCATGTTGGTCGCCGATTCATTTTTCGGTTGGATTTCGGAGTTTCAAATGAATTAGGAAAATTATAAGGCTAAGTTTACTAAACTCGAATATTCGTTACGAGTTCAGCGGAGTTGACGAAACTCGAATCCGAGTTCCCGAGCTCAAGATATTAAATTCGGAACCAAGGGTACGCTAAGTGCTCGTTAGCCCCCGTTTTGGTTCCTTAAATGAAATTAAATTCGTTAACATAGCAAATGAATTCAAAAATATAATTTGAGCATAAGATCATGTTCATAACACACATATGTACGACATATTACAAAATTGTAGCAATTTGATATCATATCATATAAGAACGAAGCACAAAATTAATAACAAAGCTAAATCATGCACTTCATGCAAATGTTCATGTAAAAATATGATCTTCATGCAATTTCCATGCAAAAATTCTGATTTTCATGCAAAAATTTATATTAATTTGCATGCATATTTAAAATCTTCATGCATAAATATATTTTCTCATGCATATATAACAAACTCCATGCATGCATATATCCACGTATAGTATATATATACAATATATATATTATTAAGTAATTAATTAAACATGATTAATTAACATAACATATAATTAGCATAATCATTAAATTAATAATAATAATAATTAAACATATATAATTATACATATATATACGAGACATATATATATATAAAATTACTAATATTAAAATAATATAATATAATATAATAAAATAATAACAATTATTATAAAATTAAATATAAACACGTAAAAACAATTAATTCGCGCAAATAGGTAAACACATACGTCCTACCTTTACGTCCGAGAAATCGGGGCGTTACAACACCTTCCCTACGGCACGAGTCGCGTGAAGATATCTCAAATGGAACTACGCACAGGTATATCCCTGACGGCCCTAATCGTCCTGGGGGCTCCTTACCCATAGCTCCTCGGATCCACATACATACATACATACATACAGATGCCAATATCTAATGGCCAACTCGCTACATAATCACAACACAACTGTTTTTCCAAAATAGCTTACATATGCTTTAAAAACTGGATTTTATATATATTCCTACACTGCAGGGATAGCCCGCCCACGCAGGACTCACACACTTACATTCCCACGCTGCAGGGATAGCCCTCCCACGGAGAAGTGCAAGCATAAGATCATAAAAATATCATATTCAACACATACATAACTATTGTAAGGTATACTCGCATTCAGGGGTAGAAATCAGCATGTAAAGGCCATAGGTCGCATAACTATACAAAATCCTAAACCTCACCTTGTGAAAGTAGAGTCTAAGAGTGTGAAGGGCCAAACACTCTAAACCTCGGGCCCACCGGCACCACCAAACTCTGTGATAAGACATTCAGAAGCCTAGACTTAGACTCTATATGAACCAAACAAGACGCACGGTGTTGCTCAACATGATCGTGGTTATGCATAAGTGTTCATGTTGTGCTTGGATAAGGTGTCGTGGTCATTCAAGGCATATCATTGCTCAACAAGATCATATTTACAGGCAACCATCATGCAATTGCATATCCAAAGATGCAAGATCAATTTAGGAAGTCAATGTATTCACAAAATGCATATTAAATCATCCAATGTCACAGGGTTCAATTATAATATTAGAATTAAGCATCAAGTTCATGATGAGTTATAAAGTGCATAAGTAAGAGCAACTTGACCATATAAACATACAAAGTTGTTGTAGGTAGATGGCATGCTTGACACAAATAAAGAGTGCATTTAATTCACTTAAGATCATACTTTACAACTTCACAACATGTTTGGTACACAAGCTCAAGTCACATTCATAGTTTCGTAAATATTACACTTACATCCCTTCATATCTAAACACATAACATAAATTCATCACATCGGGATTCAAATTGTAAATCGAAACATTCATGCATATCACAATTCATTCAATACATATTTTTGAATATGATTGGAATGCATCTCGATCAACAAACCAACAATAAACAATTTATTTGCACTTAAAACAATTAATTCAAATAATCACAATTACACAAAATAATTCGTAATAAATAAACCGAGTGTCCGATTAACGAACGGAAAGTGGCGTTGAACTCACCACAACGAGAAGAACATTCCAACAAGACGCCACCGGAAGGAAACCACTGTAGCTGCCGGAATTTGGCCGAACCGCCGCCTGGCCGCCGCCGAAGGTCGCCGGAAAAATCCCGAAATCTTCGTGCCCGTTCCGAATCCTCAATCAATTTTTGGAAATTCCAAGCCGATTGTCCTAGATCTGAAATCTAAGAACACGAAAACCCTAAATCTTCAAACACAAATTACTTCCAAATCGGTGAACCAAAATGCGATCCGTAAAAGGCATTGTCTTACCCATGACGAGTTCTTCGAAAGCCCTAAGGTGGCTCGCCGGAAAAATCCTCGGAGCTAGCGCCGCCGCTGCACAGCCGCGATCCGCCGCCAAACCACCGAATCTGGAGTCGCGTGATCACAGGCTACTAGTTCTCGCCGTTCCGAACAACTTTTGTGAAGAGCCCGAGGCCAAAAGATGGCTGGAAAAGGCCCCCGTTGGCTGCCAAATAATCTGCCGCCGCCCATGTTGCCGGAACCACCACCTACGGCCAAGATCTGGTGAAATTGATGCCGGAAATGAACTCAGGAGGTCGAACAACCTTGGAAACCATCAAACCCCGTCGAAAACCACCGCCGGAAGCAGCGAAATCACGCCGCTACAGGAACGGGCGCCGCCGCGAGCTTAAGGCGGCGCGTGCGGCACCGTCGCGGCCGGGATGGCCGCGCCGCCGATGTCAAACGGTGCACCGGGATGTCCTCTTTGTGGGTCTTCGGCGTGTGCATCGAGGGGGTGGCCGGAAACCGCCGCGAAAGGCTGGCGAAGTGGCGGCGGTCTGATAGCTCCGCAGCTGCTACTGAAATTAGGCCATAACTCCACCACCATTTGTCGTTAGGCAGTGAAATTGGTACTCTTACATCGGTCCCGCCGATATAATCGAAATGGACTATTCGTTTGTTGAATTCCGTAGAGAAACGATCGAGTTATGGGCTCGTAACCAAAGCCGCCCATAGTACCCTCGGGAGATAGAGAGAAGAGAGAGAGAGAGAGAGAAAAGAGATTGGGAGAAATGTGTCTTGTGCACAAGCTATATACTACCGGGTATCCTTATCGCGTAGCAAAGTGAAATATCGCGTACAAATAATCGTAAATAAAATTGGTAAAGTTACGAATATACATTCAAGCTTCGAATTAATTTTATAAATTAAAATGAAAGAGAGAGATTTACCAATTAGAGTTTAATTCAATTTAATTTTTAGAAACCTTTCGTACAATTTAATGACACTTTGTAAACACATGATTTATAATTAATCTCAAGGAATTCAAGTAAACCGAAATTAAACAAGTTAAGTAATACGATGGATTTAAAATCAACTTGACAATTATTTCATAGAATAAATTTGAATTAAATCAAATTAGACAGTTAGGGTTAAATATGCACGTAATTAATCAAGTTGACAACTAATCTTAGAATAATTCGAATGAACACATATTAAATTGAATTTACATTAAATCACATAATTCAAGAACTCTTAAATTAAACACACACAAGTGTAGAGACTTACTTGTTAATGTCGTCAGGACGCCCTTCGAGAATACGGGGCGTCACAAAATGCACCGTGCTTGACTCGACTACAAGGACTTGACTCGACTCACTTCCCGCCTAGCGTGCACCTGCAATAACCTGAAAGGTGGAGGCGTCAGTCTGTGAAGACCGAGTGAGGGGTTTGGATAGATTTTGCGCAGATAACATGCAAGCTATATTCTCAGGTAAAGTTTTATAAAAGATAAATATATGAGTTCAAGAATAAGATTTCTTCACCCGAGAATACAACTATCCGTATTAATTATTTGTTCATTTTCATGCATTCAATACATGGGCCCGGCGAGTGAGGGTGCTCTCCAACCTTACTCCAAATGTACATGAAACATGCTTGCTTTGTTAATCAATAGGTGATCATGCAATTCAATTATCGTGCAATCGTGCAATAGTGTAATCAAGTAACATATTCATGGAATGGAAATCATGCAATAACCCGAGGACAATCCGTGGTGCCGGACCCGTCCCCAGTCTCCTTCTCCCTCCAATGATGGGAAGGTAGCTAGCCTTCACCATCCACGACGTGTTGAGCAGAGGGTACATGAATCCCTAAGCCTGGAACCCCTTCCTCCACTAACCTCCTAGCGGATAGTGCCGGAGTTACCCGTCAGCCCATGCTTTCCCGGTTGGCTCAAGCCAATACCCTCGGGCCCAACGTGAACGGTCATGCTACTCGCCTAAAACATGCACGATACATGGCTTGCTTGCTTTTCATGAACATGACTAGCTTGAAATGATAAGTGATTTCATTCAAAATTATAGATATAAATACCTTTTGGCCGAAAGATCACATAAGGGGTATACGGGTTCTATATAACTAGTAATTAAACCTCACCTGACAGGCGACACAACGACTCGTAGATACGTGAACGTGCTCATGATCAACAATCTCCGCCCTAGAGAACAACTGGATAAGAAACGGGAGAATGTACGTGCATGAGACCACAATTCAAGAATATTACCAAATAAGACGCATGGCGTGATCAAGTAACGAGACTTCGTGCAATGAGCAAGGTAGCATGTAAATATCATGTTTTGGCATGTAATCAACCACATAATAACAATTTGGGGTCAAATAAATCATAGGAGTTAAACTCCAAAATTCCTTTTTTATGCAGAATGTTTCTACCTCTCCAGAGGCCTGGGAACGGCCGTTCCGGCCCTTAGTTAAAAATGGGAAGGGCCGTTCCTAGCTTCCCGAAGTTGCTCCCCGAAGATGGGAACGGTTGTTCCGGCTTACAAGCCAAAACGGGAAGGGTTGTTCCCGTCCTCGCTGCCATGCACCCAATTCAAACGTGGGAATGGCCGTTCCCCAAAACAACTAGGAATGGGAAGGGCCATTCCCTTTGAGCAGACAATACAGAAGAAGGGGAAGAAACAGGGGAAGCTACAAACCATCCCCAAAATGCATCAAACATCACTCAAATCATTCCCAAATGTAGAATTCATGAAGGAGGCACTCATATATCCTTATAGTATACTAAGGACCAAAATAAGCACACAAATCGAGCTTGATCATCAAGAATCATTAACTTCAAGTTCATATATGAATTCATCATATAACTTCATAATTTCATAATATATGCAAGGAATTCAAGTTCTAAGCTCCTAATTATACTTCTAGCATCATATAAGCAACTTATTCCATAAGAACCATAACCCTAACCTCACACATAATTTCAAGAATTCATATATTGACTCATGTGTACCTTGAAATGAAAAGAGAAGATGAAAGATGAAGTTATGGAGATGATGATACTTCAAAGCTCCTATGTTCTTGATGATTTAACTTGAATAAGATGAAACCATCTCTTCCTCTTGTGGGAGGTTGACCGAGAGAGATTGTAGCGCCCGGAACGGTGGGCCACCAAATCCCCCGCACCTAAACCCGAACCCACATATAAAATGGATTTCCATACATGAGTCCGAGCTCAAGCGAACGGGAACCTACACTCACACGCTAGGCTAAGCGGCGCTAAACTCGGATAGAGCGTGCAAAACAAACAAAATAGATATGCAGAAGCAGTAAACGGGATCGAAAAGAGCTCTATAACTAACATATACGTCATATACAATGGCCTCACGACCCAAAAGATCGAGTATATACATCAAAAATCCATAATCCTTCAAACAAATACAATTCTAACATCAAACACATAATAAGAGTATCCAAAAAGCAAGAAGTACGAATGCAACTCGACCTAGACACACAAGTACAAGACCAAGACTTGCACTTCCCCCGCCTTGCTCGGCACACCTGAAAGGGAAAGGAGAGGGTCAGTCTCACAACTCGACTGAGTGAGGGGCTTAACACACCCACATCTTAAATACGTATAGAGTATAGCATATTACAAAGGTGATAGTCATGAATCGAGGCTAGGGTTATACATACCAAATCATTTTCTCCAAAGATAGGATATAATATAAAGGGGAACCTATCTCGATCCATAATCCATCGAATATAACAAACAAAAGCCCGGCGAGAAGGGACTATCCCTTACTCCTTCAAACATACATATCAAATCGAATTCAAATCAAAATTCCAACCTCACATCCATGGTGTATCAGGAATCAAACCATAGCACCTACATTACCAAATACATACGGGGTAGCTAACCCATGATATGCCTTCCCCGGATATCCACCGAGGGCTCAAGATATCTCATCTTCCCAACCTCCATAGGTCGCACGTAGATATCTCAAACGAGCACGGGCACAGGGGTCATAACCGGCGACCCCGTGGTCCTCCCGGGTCTCCCTTACCCACGTCTCCAGGGCCCACAAACCAAATCAAATCAAATTCCTATCTTTCAGGGCACACTCGCTCAATAGAACAAAACATACTAAAAGAGTTTCAAACTCAAGCTTAAATATGCTTGTACATATATTGTTTCCATAAGATCCAAATTGTTCCACAAGATCATAAACATAATTTAAGCACTCGTATCTAAATATAAGTACCATATCCGCATTCAAGTGAAAATTCATCACATCAAAGACCATAGGGTATTTAGCTAATAAATTTCCTAACCTCACCTTAACAAAAGAGACAAAAGATAGGATTGAACGACAACCAACCACCTAAGCTTCGGGCTCTTGCACGACCGGAAGAGGCTCTGAAACACAAAAGAGAACAAGACCCGAGACTTAGACTCAAATATGAACCAGATAGACGCTCGGCAGTGCTTATGAATGCAAATGGAATGCATAAACATGCCAAATAAATCCTACCAATTCTTATTCACACAATTCATATCAAATAAGGTCATAAGTTCAAAACAAGGCACATAACGCATAATATAATAAGCTAACAATGCATACGAGTCATGCAAGAAGAAAGAAAATACAAAGAAAAACAACGAAGCGATAAAACGAGCAATTGTCGCCGCCATATTTTCAAATGACACGGCCGTGTTGGGTTTTAGTTCAAAATGGGCACGACCGTGTCCGATTAAAATTAATTTAGGAGCTTAATTCGAGACGTTGTCACAGCCGTGTTGATTTTTAGTTCAAAATTTACACGGCCGTGTCCGGTTTTATAAAAATAATTTGCCCCAAGTCGAGAGGCTGACACGGTCGTGTCCAAAACATGTACAGCAACAACAGTAACTCTGCGCCAAAACAGAGCAAGGAAGCAGAGCAAGCACGTAGCAACAACAAGCAACCATATCAAGCCCCAAAATACATGCAAACAAAGGTAAATCACTCCATGATCAACATATAATCTCCCAACTATCACAAAAGCTCAAGAATCATCATATATCTCAAGTTCATCCAAGGAAGAATTTGAATTCCATTAATGGTATACTTCACCATGCTCAACCATAATAAAAAGGGGAATCATATAATCAAATTAGAGTCATAAGGGATCATATAGACAACTTCAAATCAAAGCTTAACTCCAAGAAGTAAAAGAGATCATCAAACCCTCATATAACAAGTCATGCTCCATAATCACACCAAACATAGCTCAAAGCCTGGAAATAATAGCTCAACATGATCATATAATCATGTACATATCAAATACTAACTTACCCCTTGAAAAAGTTGGAAGAAAATGGATATTAGAGCTCAAATTCTCCTTGGGGTGAATAGTGACGGGTTGAAGGGTTTAAGCTCCAAAGTTGTTGCACCTTTTTCCTCTCTTCCTTGTATGTACCGAGAATGGAAGGGGAGGGATGATAGTGTATGGTGTTCGTGGGTTGTGGGCCCAAGGTAGAGGGTAATATGCCAAGAATTGAGGGACTAAAGTGCAAATAGGTGAAAGGTAGTCATATAGGAGCGAGGTAAGTTCCCGATCGGATTTCGGAGTATCGAATGATCTTAAAAGGTTATGAGGCTTAGTCCATCGAACCCGAATCGTCGAAACGAGTTCGACGATGGTGACGGAATTCGAATCCGAATTCCCGAGCTCAAAATACACACATTGGAACCCAAGGTGCGCTAAATACGTTTTAGCCTCCTTTAGGTTCCAAACGAAACAATTAATTCAAAAGCTCAACAATTAAACTCGAAAACATATAACGAGCATAAATCAAAGTTCATAACACATAAATCTCCATCATACTAAAACAACGTAAAATTCCAAATTCAATTCAAGCCTAAACGAATCAAACCATAACAATTTACGTACATATTCAAATAAGAATCTTTCGAATTCATAAGAAATATTTAAAATAAGAATTAAAAGAATAAAGAATATGAATCTAAATAATGTAAATCGCGCACATACATCACATCTGAGAGTCGGGGTGTCACAATCCTTCCCCCTTAAAAAGGACTTGTCCTCAAGTCCGAACCGAGTTCTCAAACAAATCCGGATATAAACTCTTCATCTTTTCCTCGGTTTCCCAAGTGGATTCCTCTGATTTCTGATCCCTCCAAAGTACCCTGACTAAAGGAATCTACCGGTTTCTCAATTCTTGCATTTTCCAATCTTGAATTGCAACTGGATGTTTCTCAATCGTCAAATCCGGCTCTAACTGAACCTCTTCAACTGGGAGAATTGTTGCCTCATCGGGATAATACTTATGGAGTTGAGAAACGTGAAACACGTTGTGTATCCCGGTCCAATTCGGCAGTAAATCTAATCTATACGCCGCTTCTCCAATTCTTTCTAAAATCTCAAACGGTCCAAGATATCGGGGACTGAGTTTCCCACCTTTAACTAATCGAATGAAACCCTTTCTTGGGGATGCTTTCAAAAAGACTCTATCTCCCACCTCGAATTGTAAAGGCCTTCTTCTTCTATCAGCGTAACTTTTCTGATGAGATTGAGCCTCTTTCATTCTTTGCCTAATCTTATGAACCTTCTCAATAGTCGCAGTAATATTTTCCTTAGGTTCGGCTCTCTTGAGTTTATACTCCTCAGTCCATCTCCAATCCTCAATATCCCAAAATAGAGGAGATCTACATTTTCTCCCATATAAAGCCTCGTAAGGTGCCATTCCAATTGAACCCTGATAACTGTTATTATAAGCAAAATCAACCAAAGCCAGATGCTCATCCCACTTATCTCGAAAATCTAAAACACACGCCCTAAGCATATCCTCCAAATACTGAATCAACCTCTCCGACTGACCGTCTGTCTGAGGATGCGAAGCTGTACTAAACTTGTGCCTGGTGGTCAAACATCTCTGAAGATTCTACCAAAAGATCGAAGTGAACCTCGGATCCCGATCCGAAACTATACTGACTGGAATTCCGTGTAATCTTACAATTTCCCGCACATACAACTCTGCTAGCTTCGGTACCTTATCCGACATCCGAACTTTAAGAAAATGGGTAGACTTAGTCATTCTGTCGATAATCACCCAAATTCCATCGAATCCTACTTTAGCTCTAGGCAAGCCGGACACGAAGTCCATGGTCACTTGCTCCCACTTCCACTCGGGAATAGGAAGTGGTTGGAGAGTTCCTCCCGGTTTCTGATGTTCTGCCTTCACCTTTTGACATGTTAGACATCGCTTCACAAAGTTCGCGACGACCCTTTCCATGCCATTCCACCAGAACTTCTCCTTCAGGTCTCGATACATCTTAGTACCTTCCGGATGAATCGAGTACCCCGAGCGATACGCATCTTCCAAAATCAACCTCCTAAGCTCGGTTGGAACACAAACTCTTGATTCGAACCTTAACAAACCTGAATCATCCAATCCAAACCCAGAATCCTGATTCTCTTGCGAACGAGATATCAATCTCTGAATCTCATCATCTGAGGCCTGAGCTTCTAGTAACTGCTGTTTCAAATCTGGTATAATTGTGAGATTAGCCAACCAAGTCCCTGAAACCAGAATCTCTGAACCCGAATTTGAAGAACTCGTCCCCAAACTAGTCAACCCCGCCTTTCTACTCAAGGCATAAGCTACCACGTTTGCTTTACTCGGATGATATTGGATCTTACAGTCATAATCCTTAAGTAACACCATCCAACGCCTCTGCCTGACATTCAAATCCTTCTGAGAAAAAAGATATTTGAGACTCTGATGATCTGTAAACACCTCGAACGTAGTACCGTAAAGATAGTGTCGCCACTTCATCAAAGTGAACACAACCGCAGCTAATTCCAAGTCATGGGTAGGCTAATTCTTCTCATGCTCCTTCAATTTCCTCGAAGCATAAGCTACCACTCTACCATGCTGCATTAAAACGCAACCCCAACCTTCCTTAGACGCATTAGTGTAAACTGCATAACCCTCGGTTCCCTCGGGTAGGGTAAGAACTGGTGCCGAAGTCAACTTCACCTTCAAAGTCTGAAAACTTGCTTCACACTTATCATCCCACTCAAACTTCACTTCCTTCTTAGTCAGATGAGTCAACGGAGCAGCAATCTTGGAAAAATCATTAACAAATCTTCTGTAGTAACCGGCCAACCCGAGAAAACTTCGAATTTTGGATGCATTCTTCGGTCTTTCCCAATGAAGCACGGATTCAATCTTAGACGGATCCACTTCAATTCCATTACCCAAAATAATATGACCCAGAAATATAACCCTGTCGATCCAAAACTCGCATTTGCTAAACTTGGCGTATAACTTATGTTCCCTTAAGGTCTCCAAAACAATCCGAAGATGCTGAGCTTGTTCTTCAGCCGACTTAGAATACACCAGAATGTCATCTATAAAGATTACCACAAACTTGCCAAGATATTGCCTGAACACTCTGTGCATCATAACCATAAATATAGCTGGAGCGTTAGTTAACCCGAAAGGCATTACAACGAACTCAAAATGACCATAACGAGTGTTGAATCCAGTTTTTGGGATATCCTCTTCCCTAATCCGCAGCTGGTAGTAACCTTGCCTCAAATCCAACTTGGAATAGACCTTAGAACCTTGTAAAATATCAAACAACTCCTCGATGTTAGGTAACGGATACTTATTCTTCACTGTCGTCCGATTCAGCTCGCGATAATCTATGTACATCCGTAACGTTCCATCTTTCTTCTTTACAAATAGAAAGGGAGCACCCCACGGAGAAGTGCTCGGACGAATGTACCCACAAGCTAGAAGTTCATCAAGCTGCGCCTTTAACTCCTTTAACTCTGCAGGAGCCATTCTGTAGGGGGTCTTCGAAAAAGGCTCTGCTCCGGGATAGAGGTCAATTACAAATTCGATGTCCCTATCAGGCGGTAGAGAACCCAGAGTCTCAGGGAAAACATCGGTATACTCTCGCACGACCTCCATCTCTTCAAGTTTGGCCTGATCCTTCGGTCTATTCAAAAGATAGGCCACAAAACCTGTTGCACAGTCCCGGACCAGTCTACTAGCCTCGACAAAAGAAATAAATGGGGTTGACTTAACCTTCTCGCCCTTAAACACCACTGAACCGAAGGAAACTTTCTTCTCCCGACAATCCATCTGGGCCCCATACTCATACAACCAATCCATCCCCAAAATAACATCATACCTCTGCATAGGCATCTCAATCAATTCTGCAAGAAATACTCGGCCTTCAAAGCTAATTGGACAACCCCGAAAAACCCTGCAAGATACCAAGCTACCACTGTAACGCCCCGATTTCCGGATGATCAGGTAAGCACGCCACGTGTGAATTGAGCGTAGGTTTTATTTTATTTCTTTAATTTTATAATATATTCTTACGTGGCATTCATAATTTTATAAAAATTCATGAAACATTATTTATATCAATTCTTTGAATTCATATCATTGAAAATATTATTTCATGACACGAAAAATATTTATTGCATGAAATAATTACCGAGAGTGTTTTAAATTACCAAATTGTCCCTAGTTAAATATTCTTTAAAATTCTAGGGACTTAATTGCCAATCCTTTAGGGACTTAATTATTGATCATATTTTAAAACCTCATATACTCAATTGCATAGATTGAATTCTTGGAGGATTTATTGGCAATTAGCATAATTCACAAAAATCAAGGATGATGAATTACGTATCATCTCTTCTTGCACATTCCATGATCATTTTCATCTTCAATTCATCAACATATTCATCTCTCTCTCTCGGTTCTCCAAGGAAAGAAAAGGAAAGAAGTTTTTCAATCAATCATCAAGATTTCAAGAAATCTTTCAAGGAATTGGAAGTTCATCATCATCATCATCTTCTTCTTCATCCATTTCTTAGTTTCAAGGTTGGTTTGGCATGAGTTGATGATTCTTGATTGTGTTTGATGTGGTTAGGGTTTGGAAATTATATGTTAAATGATGAATTAGAATTAGAAGCATGAATATGTGATCATTTCATGAATTATGGCATCATTTATAGCTTGAATTCTTGGATATTTGGCTTGAATGATCAAGTTTTGATCATGAGCATGAGGCATGGAATTTTTGTTGCTTTGTTGCTCTTTCCCGTGAGCATCCCCTATTTCTGCTCTGTTCTTCAAAGTTTCAGAAACAGGGAACGGTCGTTCCCAGCCTCAAGGCATTGCGGGAACGGGCGTTCCCACCTTTCAAACAAAAATAGGCGGCCGGCTGCGGGAACGGCCGTTCCCATTTTGGCCTTGGAGCCGGAAGGGTCGTTCCCAGCTAGGCGCGTTTTTAAAAATGGAAATCGTTGGTGCGATTTTGGGGATTCATGGGAACGACCGTTCCCATTTTTCAAAGGGAGCCGGAACGGCCGTTCCCACCTGGAATGCAGAACAAAATTCACTGCATAAAATTACGAAAATGACCCCTCGATCCGACGACTTCTTTGACCCCAAATTGCTATAATATGTGCTCATATTATGTGAAACGACATGTTATTATACCACATTGCATTTTCATGGTCGTCTCGATACATTTTCGCCGTTCGTCATATTTTGGTCATATTAGGTCATGTCTCACGAATGTACATCGTGTTTGCACAGGTCACGAGGGCATGGACGGGGAGCAAGCTCCTTAGAACACTTCTTTATTGTATTTTTCAAGAAAAGGTGAGGTTTTAGGTTATGTTTATAGAACCCTACCACCCTTATGTGTTATTTTCGGCCAAAACCTATCATAATTATAAACATTTTCAAAGTTATGAACATTTCAAGCAAGCAATTCATGATTTCAAGTATGTTTGGCGAGTACATGATTGCACGTGGGCCCGAGGGTAATTCTTGAGCCAACCGGGAAAGCAAGGGCTGACGGGTAACTCCTGAATTATCCTCACATTGTTGGGATCACCCCCGAAGCCACTAGGAGATTAGTGGTGGAAGGAGTTCCGTGTCTAGAGGGTCATGTCCTCTACACACACCATGTCGTGGATAGTCGAGCCTTGCAAACTCGCTATCACCTGGAGAAAGAAGGAGACTGGGGATTAATCCGGCATGTCGGGTTATCCTCGGGTTATTGCATGATTTCAAGCATGAAAGTGTTTATGTGAGCACTAAAGGAATTACATGACCACGTATTTATCAAGCAAGCACGCATGATCACGTATTGTTCACGATTGGGAGTTCGGTTGGAGATTGCCCTTGCTCGCCAGGGCCACATGTTCATGACATTGACAAGCATGAATAAATAAATGTGGTAAAATGATTGGTTGTAAGCTCGGACAAAGATTAAACTTCTTGACTTATTTATCTATTTTATTCTAAAGTCTTCACCCGAGACTACAACTTGCATGTGACGTGTGATATATATACTATTGCCCCTCACTCAGTCTTCTGTAGACTGATACTTCACTTTTCAGGTACCCTTTGAGCGTGGTCGTGCTAGGCGGGAGTTGTTCGAGTCTTGCATTTCCACGGGTCCAGGTTCATACCCCCTTTTGTATAGTCTTATGCTAGTTTCATGTTATGATTAGTATTGTCACGTTTTGGATACTTGAATATGTATATTATCAAGAGATGATAATGTATTGATAGTTAAATTGGTATCTATAAGTATCTATTCGGTAAATACGGTACCTATATATATGAATGATTTTATTGCTTCCGCTTTCATTATCTTATTGGCTCTGTTTGTTGGGGAGAGTGTCCCGCCTAGCTCGTCATTTTTATTTGTCACCCGTTCGCTATAGTTTTGGTTTACGTATGGATTTTCCATTTCATACGTGGATCGAGACTATAGTGCGGGGGATGTGGTGCCCTGGAGGTTAGGGTGCTACAACCACTAAGAGGGGAACTAACCACGTAATCATGCGCACATAAAGAAACAGGCAAGCACATAGTAGCAGCAATGTCCCGAGAAATAAATGAATGAGTAGATCCTGGACCAAACAATGCATGTAATGTAGTGCCACGAATGCTTATGGTACCTTCGATCACAGTATTTGGGTCGATATCCATAGCTTGCTCCTCCTCAGCTCCCAACGCATATGCCCTAGCTGGAATTGCAGGCCTCGAATTGTCTTTCTTTTTCGGGTACGTGCTCACCATATGATCCGGTGCTCCAAAAATGAAACACCTTTTATGAAGTCTGAAACAATTATCCACGTGGTGAGGACCCTTGCAATAGGTATATTGCACCTTAGGTGGAGCCGGAAGTGCTAAAGGTTGCTTGACTTGATTTGGTCCCATTGGTCTAAATGGTTTGTTCAGAGGTTTAGCTTGTTGAAAAGTTTGAAAGGCTGGCCTGTTTCTAAATTTATTCAAAGTCCCTGAGCTGGACCCTTGCCCTGCATGTGAAGTCTTTCTCCTCAAAACCACTCTATATTCAACCCTTAGAGCCTTATCAGTTACTTTTGCCCACGTGTTCGTATTAGCTGCTTACAAAGCATCTTTCATATCTTCACGTAATCCTTGGAGAAATTGAGAGGCCTTCGCTTCATCATCATTGGCTATATTAGGGGCATAATGGGAGAGTCTCTCAAATTCGTTGATATACTCTGTCACAGACATACTCCCTTGTTTAAGATCCATAAATTCCCTTGAGCGCCGGTTCCTTGTAGCTTTGGGAATATATTTGGTCTTGAATTCCTGAACAAATACCTCCCACGTTATCTCTTCCTCTCCGGAGGCTTCTAACTTTCCTTGCACACTCGACCACCAATTGTAGGGCTGACCCTGGATCATAGTAAGTGTGCATTGCAACTTCTCCATAGGCCCACAAGGTATGAGATTCCACACCCGATTGGTTTGCACGAGCCATTCTTCTGCTTGGACTTCATTTCCACCGATGAAAACTGGTGGATTTTGATTTTTAAACTCCCGAAGAAGAGAAGTAATAACATTCCCTCCATGATTCCCAGCCTGAGGTGCATTATTCCTTTCCTGAGCTCTTTGCTCTAAATATACCTCTAATCTCTCCATAAAATTTTCGGGCTCCATTTGCTGTGGTGGTGGAGGGTTATTATTTCCATGTTGTGGAGAATGATCCCGGTGATGTCGATGTTCCGGAGATCTATCTCGACGATGGTGTCGTCGTGGAGGCATATGCTTTGCAAATCAGAAGATTCCAATTCATATGCGTGCGGGTCAGTACATGTTCATGTGCATTTTTAACAAGAAAATAAGCAATTAATCACATAAACGCACATAACCACTTTGTCCTAAGCCATACGACCTAGACTCACCCGACTTGACTCTAGAGCTCCGGTTTTGCAACCTAGAGCTCTGATACCACCTTAAGATGTAGCGCCTGGAACGGTGGGCCACCACATCCCCCGTACCTAAACCCGAACCCACATATAAAATGGATTTCCATATATGAGTCCGAGCTCAAGCGAACGGGAACCTACACTCACACGATAGGCTAAGCGGGGCTAAACTCGGACAGAGCGTGCAAAACAAACAAAACAGATATACGGAAGCAGTAAACGGGATCAAAAAGAGCTCTATAACTAACATATACGTCATATACAATGGCCTCACGGCCCAAAAGATCGAGTATATACATCAAAAGTCCATAATTCTTCAAAGAAATACAATTCTAACATCAAACACATAGTAAGAGTATCCAAAAACCAAGAAGTACGAATGCAACTTGACCTAGACACACAAGTACAAGACCAAGACTCGCACTTCCCCACCCAGCTCGGCACACCTGAAAGGGAAAGGAGAGGGTCAGTCTCACAACTCGACTGAGTGAGGGGCTTAACACACCCACACCTTAAATACGTATAGAGCATAGCATATTACAAAGGTGATAGTCATGAATCGAGCCTAGGGTTTTACATACCAAATCATTTTCTCCAAAGATAGCATATAATATAAAGGGGAACCTATCTCGATCCATAATCCATCGAACATAACAAACAAAAGCCCGGTGAGAACGGACTATCCCTTACTCCTTCAAACATACATATCAAATCGAATTCAAATCAAAATTCCAACCTCACATCCATAGTGTATCGGGAATCAAACCCTAGCACCTACATTACCAAATACATACGGGGTAGCTAACCCACGCTATGCCTTCCCCGGCTATCCACCGAGGGCTCAAGATATCTCGTCTTCCCAACCTCCATAGGTCGCACGTAGATATCTCAAACGAGTATGTGCACAGGGGTCATAACCGACGACACCGTGGTCGTCCCGGGTCTCCCTTACCCACGTCTCCAGGGCCCACAAACCGAATCAAATCAAATTCCCATCTTTCAGGGCACACTCGCTCAACAGAACAAAACATACTAAAAGAGTTTCAAACTCAAGCTTAAATATGCTTGTACATATATTGTTTCCATATGATCCAAATTGTTCCAGAAGATCATAAACATAATTTAAGCACTCGTATCTAAATATAAGTACCATATCCGCATTCAAGTGAAAATTCATCACATCAAAGGCCATAGGGTATTTAGCTAATAAATTTCCTAACCTCACCTTAACAAAAGAGACAAAAGATAGGATTGAACGACAACCAACCACCTAAGCTTCGGGCTCTTGCGCGACCGGAATAGGCTCTGAAACACAAAAGAGAGAAAGATCCGAGACTTAGACTCAAATATGAACCAGATAGATGCTCGGCAGTGCTTATGAATGCAAATGGAATGCATAAACATGCCAAATAAATCCTACCAATTCTTATTCACACAGTTCATATCAAATAAGGTCATAAGTTCAAAACAAGGCACATAACGCATAATATAACAAGCTAACAATGCGTACGAGTCATACAAGAAGAAAGAAAATACAAAGGAAAACAACGAAGCGATAAAACGAGCAATTGCCGCTGCCATATTTTCAAATGACACAGCCGTGTTGGGTTTTAGTTCAAAATGGACACGGCCGTGTCCGATTAAAATTAATTCAGGAGCTTAATTCGAGACGCTGACACGGCCGTGTTGAGTTTTAGTTCAAAATGGACACGACCGTGTCCGGTTTTATAAAAACAATTTGCCCCACGTCGAGAGGCTGACACGGCCGTGTCCAAAACATGTACAAAGCTAACACGGCCGTGTTGGCCTTTCGTCTTCGAAAAAAAGTTACAGCAGCAACAGTAACTCTGCGACAAAACAGAGCAAGGAAGCAGAGCAAGCATGTAGCAACAACAAGCAACCATATCAAGCCCCAAAATACATGCAAACAAAGGTAAATCACTCCATGATCAACATATAATCTCCCAACTATCACAAAAGCTCAAGAATCATCATCATATATCTCAAGTTCATCCAAGCAAGAATTTGAATTCCATTAATGGTATACTTCACCATGCTCAACCATAATAAAAAGGGGAATCATATAATCAAATTAGAGTCATAATGGATCATATAAACAACTTCAAATCAAAGCTTAACTCCAAGAAGTAAAAGAGATCATCAAACCCTCATATAACAAGTCATCCTCCATAATCACACCAAACATAGCTCAAAGCCTGGAAATAATAGCTCAAAATGATCATATAATCATGTACATATCAAATACTAACTTACCCCTTGAAAAAGTTGGAAGAAAATGGATATTAGAGCTCAAATTCTCCTTGGGGTGAATAGTGACGGGTTGAAGGGTTTAAGCTCCAAAGTTACTGCACCTTTTTCCTCTCTTCCTTGTATGTACCGAGAATGCAAGGGGAGGGATGATAGTGTATGGTGTTGGTGGGTTGTGGGCCCAAGGTCGAGGGTAATATGCCAAGAATTGAGGGACTAAAGTGCAAATATGTGAAAGGTATTCATCTAGGAGCGAGGTAAGTTTCCGGTCGGATTTCGGAGTATCGAATGATCTTAAAAGGTTATGAGGCTTAGTTAATTGATCCCGAATCGTGGAAACGAGTTCGACGGTGGTGACGGAATTCGAATCCGAATTTCCAAGCTCAAAACACACATTGGAACCCAAGGTGCGCTAAAAGCGTTTTAGCCTCCTTTAGGTTCCAAACGAAACAATTAATTCAAAAGCTCAACAATTAAACTCGAAAACATATAACGAGCATAAATCAAAGTTCATAACACATAAATCTCCATCATACTAAAACAACGTAAAATTCCAAATTCAATTCAAGCCTAAACGAATCAAACCATAACAATTTACGTACATATTCAAATAAGAATCATTCGAATTCATAAGAAATATTTAAAATAAGAATTAAAAGAATAAATAATATGAATTTAAATAATGTAAATCGCGCACATACGTCATACCTGTACGGTCTGAGAGTCGGGGTGTCACAGAGATGATGATGATTGTATGTCTTGGAAATAAAATGAAGATGGAAGAAGAATGAAGAAGCATATATCGATATATCTTGGCAAAAATGAAGATGGAAGAATAATGAAGAAGCATATATCGATATATCTTGGCAAAAATGGAGTATTTGCCACTAAATCCTCCAAATCTATAAGTCATGCAATTAAGAATGCAAGGTTTGCAATTTGATCAATTAAACCCAAGAACTAATTATGCAATTTAGTCCTCACATTTACAAGAATAATCATTTATGGACAAGTATGTAAGTAATTCATGTTCGATAATTATTTCACGTAGCAATTAAATTCACTTTATCAAATAATTCTCAAGTTAACACGTTTTCCCACATTTTCATGTAATCATGTTGGAACTTAATTTATAAAATTAATAGAACACATATATAAATTGGGATAAATGAGAGTAATAAATAAAATCCTAACTCTTGAAACTCACACGTGTCGAGTGTACCTGACTCTCTGGAAATTGGGCCGTACCTGAGTGAATTTGCAACCAGGCTCTGATACTACCTAAGATGTAGCACCCTTTCACGTGGAAATACTACACCCCCGCACTATAGATCGATCCACGCACGAAATGGATAGGCCGTACATGAACCAACCTGCAGCGAACGAGTGACAACAAAAAAAAGAGAGACAAGCTAGGTGGGACTACTCGCAATTTAAATATCATAATGCAAAAAGTAGTAAGCAGAAGCATGACTTGATGAACGTTTAACAAGTAACCAAAACTCAATTTTTCATATCAATACATTATCATCTCCTAAATACATAACAAATAACAGTAAGCATAATTACTTTGTACAATAAAGAAATAATTAAATAAAATGCACCGTGCTTGCCTCGACTACAAGGACTGGACTCGACTCACTTTCCGCCTAGCGTGCACCTGCAATAACCTGAAAGGTGGAGGCGTCAGTTTGTGAAGACCGAGTGAGGGGTTTGGGTAGATATTTGCGCAGATAACATGCAAGCTATATTCTCGGGTAAAGTTTTATAAAAGATAAATATATATGTTCAAGAATAAGATATCTTCACCCGAGAATACAACTATCCGTATTAAATATTTGTTCATTTTTATGCATTCAATACATGGCCCCGGTGAGTGAGGGCGGTCTCCAACCTTACTCCAAATGTACATGAAACATGCTTGCTTTGTTAATCAATAGGTGATCATGCAATTCAAATATCGTGCAATCGTGTGATAGTGTAATCAAGAAACATATTCATGGAATGGAAATCATGCAATAACCCGAGGATAATCCGTGGTGCCGGACCCGTCCCCAGTCTCCTTCTCCCTCCAATGACGGGAAGGTAGCTAGCCTTCACCATCCACGACGTGTTGAGCAGAGGGTACATGAATCCCTAAGCCTGGAACTCCTTCCTCCACTAACCTCCTAGCGGATTCAGGGGTCATGCCAATGTGGTGAGGATAGTGCCGGAGTTACCCGTCAGCCCATGCTTTCCAGGTTGGCTCAAGCCACTACCCTCGGGCCCAATGTGAACGGTCATGATACTCACCTAAAACATGCACGATACATGGCTTGCTTGCTTTTCATGAACATGACTAGCTTGAAATGATAAGTGATTTCATTCAAAATTATAGATATAAATACCTTTTGGCCGAAAGTTCACATAAGGGGTACACGGGTTCTATATAACTAGCAATTAAACCTCACCTGATAGGCGACACAACGACTCGTAGATACATGAACTTGCTCATGATCAACATTCTCTGCCCTGGAGAATAACTGGACAAGAAACGAGACAATGTACGTGCATCAGACCACAATTCAAGAATATTACCAAATAAGAAGCACGACGTGATCAAGTAACGAGACTTCGTGCGATAAGCAATGTAGCATGTAAATATCATGTTTTGGCATGTAATCAACCACATAATAACAATTTAGGGTCAAATAAATTAGTGGAGTTAAACTCCAAAATTCCATTTTTATGCAGAATGTTTCTGCCTCTCCAGAGGCCTGGGAACGGCCATTTCGGCCCAAGCCAAAACGGGAACGGTCGTTCCTGTCCTCGCCGCCATGCACCCAATTCAAACGTGGGAACGGTCGTTCCTCAAAACAACTGGGAACGCGAAGGGCCGTTCCCCGTTGAGCAGACAATACAGAAGCAGGGGAAGAAACAGGGGAAGCTACGAACCATCCCCAAAATGCATCAAACATCACTCAAATCATTCCCAAATGTAGAATTCATGAAGGGAGGCACTCATATATGCTTATGGTATACTAAGGACCAATATAAACACACAAATCGAGCTTCATCATCAAGAATCATTAACTTCAAGTTCATATATGAATTCATCATATAACTTCATAATTTCATAATTTATGCAAGGAATTCAAGTTCAAAGCTCCTAATCATACTTCTAGCATCATATAAGCAACTTATTCCATAAGAACCATAACCCTAACCTCACACACAATTTCAAGAATTCATATATTGACTCATGTATACCTTGAAATGAAAAGAGAAGATGAAAGATGAAGTCTGGAGATGATGATGCTTCAAAGCTCCTATGTTCTTGATGATTTAACTTGAATAAGATGAAACCATGTAACACCCCCAGAGCGAAGGGCGCCACATCCCCCGCACTAAGGTTCAACACGAGTAACGAAATGGAAGTTCGCACCCGTATCAAACCATAGCGAACGGGAGACACGCAAAACTCACACCCTCGCTAGGCGGCCTAGACCCTCAGGAACTGCGAGAATTAAAATCAGAGTAGCGGAAGCAAATCATACACCAAACATGATTACCAAGATCATCACATATACATATCAAAATGGGGGAGGGTCAAGTATTCCAAATTCACAAGTTAGCTTACATACAAATGTACAATGCCATCACGGCCAAAAATACTCATAAGAGTAATCATAAGTACGCAACCCAAAATACCACAGTAAGAGTAAAAGTAGTCCACTACGACTGTAAGAAGACTCAAGCTAAACCACAAGTAAACTCCAAAAGACACTTGCCGCCTAGCTTGACTCGGAAAAACCTGCAAACTCAAAAGAAAGAAAAAAAAGGGAAAACAACAACGAGGGTTAGTCCTAGCGACTAGTGAGGGGGCTAACTCACGCACTCGTTATATATATAGAGCAAAGCATTTAATCAAAACAGAAGGACCCTTGAACCGAGAGTGGGTTTTGCAAGCCAAATTAATTACCGTGATATATATATAGACATAAAGTAAAACAAGTCAAAAGGAGAAATTGACAAATTTTAAGTACTTAGAAATCCACTCTCGTTTCACAGATCATACAAGCTAAACCGACTCGGCGAGTACGAGTCACACACACCCCCAACTTCCAAATACGAAGAACAAAGCAAAGCA
This sequence comes from Lantana camara, assembly GCA_037501455.1. Lineage (NCBI taxonomy): Eukaryota > Viridiplantae > Streptophyta > Magnoliopsida > Lamiales > Verbenaceae > Lantana > Lantana camara. Next base: position 49,997,553 of record CM074858.1, read on the forward strand.
AAGCAAATCAGAATCCATCCCCAACACCGGTTGATAGAAGGGTTGATCGGCCCTAACTATCCACACAAAGAAACGAGACAAGGTTTAATTACTACCTTGAAACCTTCGGCGGTTGCCTCCGCCGGCTCAAGAGAAACACCCTCCCTCAACCTCCCAAGGTTGGGCGAGACTCTCAAAGGGAGGTGTTGATGGAAGAGCTCGGCGACCCCTCGGCCGTCCCGAGATTACCATACCACACTCCGGGGCCCAAACATATCACGAAAGTCACACAAATATTCTCAAAGCTTATCTTTCAAAGCCACAACTCGCGTACACACACACACTTGCACGAAACTAAACTTTTCCAAACCAAAGCAAAATAGCTTATATACTTATACAAAACGTTTGAAATTCTTATAACAAATGGGATAAATTCCGCAACATAAGTATCATACACTTATTTACCATATATTATACGTATCCACATGCGAGGCTTCAAATCAATTAGGGTTATAGGTCGAATAACTAAAAGAACAAAACCTCACCTTAGCAACGAACGAAGTGAAGTCAAAAGAGGGAACCAGACACCTACGGAGCAAGCTCGTCCTCTACAGGAAGATCCTCTGAACAAGATAAACAACAAAGAACACTCTTAGACTCAATGAACCATATTGACGCTCGGTACATGCGCATGTATGCTTATGATGCCAATGATATGAAATGAATTCACATTAAGGCCAATTATAAGTAAATAATTCATATAAGAGCATATATCAAAACGAGGAGACAAAACAAAGCACAATTTCATAACATAAAGCCTAACACGTCATAATACAAGTCACTTAAGCATACACATCACAAACGGGGCAAGAAAGACCAACAAGAAACAACGGAAAGAAAAGCAAAACCAAACAAAGACGAACGAAAAACTGAAATTCCTAGGAGACACGCCCGTGTCCCCCTGGAAGGGCAAGCCGTGACACCCCCGTGTCACAGTACAGAAAACGAACAACAAAATCCCGGAGGTGACACGCCCGTGTCACCAAGAAAAGCCAAACCGTGACACCCCCGTGTCACGGTACAGAAAACACACAGACGGCACTACAGTGACTTAGCAACTCCAAAACCAAAACCAAACATTCATGCTCCAACTACCATGCAAGGAAAAGCAATAAATGCTAGGAAACAAGTCTTAGAAACATAAAAACAACAACAAAACTCAAGGAAACAAGTAAGGAGCAAGAATCAAACCAATCTCCCAACTACTACTATTCACATGCTTGCCCACTCTCAACAACCAACCATGGAATTGAACTAGAAAACACATAAAAGAGAGAAGAGTAAGTGTAGATGACAACCACGGACTTACCTTTCAATTTGGAGAAGTTTTGATGAAGATTTGAGCTCAAAATGGAAAATATGGCCAAAAAGTTTTCTTCTTCTTCCTTGCTTTGCTTGGCTGATCAATTTGGTGAGAGAGGGAGAGAATGGGTCGGTTTTCAGCACAAAAAGGGGAGAGGAGAGCTTAACTCAAGTATAACCCAAGGTTAAGGGCTTAGATAAGGTTCAAGTGGGGTCCACAACTCAAAGCTAGGTCAAAAGGTGGCTCTCAAGCGTAAGGGGCTCGTTACGGGTGAAATACTGAGGTCTTAACGAGCTTAGAAAAATATGAGGCTTGTCCCATCGAACCCGAATCATCGAAACGAGTTCAATGGAGGTGACGGAATTCGAATCCGAATTCCCGAGCTCAAAATACGCATCCCGGAACCCAAGGTGCGCTAAGTGCTCTTTAGCCTCCTTTAGGTCCCGTCTCCAAAACGAACCCAAAAGCAACCAAAACATATAACGAGCACATAAACGAGTTCATAAAACATATGCTTAACACATATCACGAATTCACGGAAATCAGACTCCAATACAGACCCGAAACGAATAAAATACCAAACAAGAAAAGTTAAACGTTCAAGGGTAACCAAATTCATATTAGAGCAAATAAATTCAAATAACTTTAATAATTCACGTTAGAAATTAAATAGCGCACATAAGAGGTTACCTGAAAAGTCTGATCAGTCGGGATGTTACAACCCTCCCTCCTTCAAAAGGACCTGTCCTCAGGTCCGAGGCGAGGTCTTGAAAAGATCCGGATACAACTGTTTCATCTTATCCTCGGTCTCCCAAGTAGCTTCTTCGGATTCTTGATCACGCCATAAGACTTTCACAAGAGGGATCTGTCTATTCCTCAACTCTTGCATCTTCTGATCCAACACCTGAACTGGATACTTCTTAAAGGTCAAATCCGGCTCTAACTGAACCTTCTCAACTGGAAGAATAGAAGATTCATCGGGATAATGTTTCCGAAGCTGTGAAACATGGAACACATTGTGAATCCCGGTCAAACTCGGCGGTAATTCAAGTCTGTAAGCCACTTCCCCAACTCGATCAAGGATCTCAAAGGGGCCTAAGTAGCGAGGGTTAAGCTTCCCGCCTTTACCAATCCGAGCATACCCTTTTCTAGGAGATGCCTTTAAAAAGACCTTATCTCCTTTCTCAAACTCTAAGGGTCGTCTTCTCCTATCAGCATAACTTTTCTGTCGGTCTTGAGCCACTTTCAACCTCTGTTTAATCACTTTCACCCTCTCGATAGTATCCTGAATTTCCTTAGGCTTCTTAGCTCTCTCGAGCTTTCCATCTTTAGTCCATCTCCACTCATCAATATCCCAAAAGAGAGGGGATCGGCACTTTCTTCCATACAAAGCCTCATACGGTGCCATACCAATAGAGGACTGAAAGCTGTTGTTGTAGGCATACTCAATTAAATCCAACTGTTCATCCCACGAATTCGGATAATCCAAGGCACAAGCACGAAGCATGTCCTCGAGATACCTTATTAGCCTTTCTGACTGGCCATCCGTCTGTGGGTGAAATGCAGTACTGAAGTGGAGCCTCGTCCCCAAACACTTTTGTAACTCCTGCCAAAAACTGGACGTAAACCGAGGATCTCTATCAGAAACAATGCTAACCGGGCAACCATGTAATCGAACAATCTCTTTTCGATATAACCGGGCCAACTTAGGAACCTTATCAGACATCTTCACCTTAAGAAAGTGTGCGGACTTCGTCAACCTATCAATAATCACCCAAATCCCATCAGAACCTCCTTTGGTCCTTGGCAAGCCGGACACAAAGTCCATTGTCACTTGCTCCCACTTCCACTCGGGTATTGGAAGTGGTTGGAGAGTTCCTCCCGGTTTCTGGTGTTCTGCTTTCACCACTTGGCATGTTTGACATCTTCTAACATAGTTAGCAACGTCTCTCTTCATGCCGTTCCACCAGTATAAAGTCCTTAGATCCTTGTACATTTTGGTGGTACCGGGATGTACTGCATACGCTGACTTGTGGGCTTCGTCAAGTACTAACTGCTTAAATCCTTCAGGGACACAAACCCGAGCCTTAAACCTGAACAATCCTGAATCATCAAATCCAAACTTGGTTTCAGGATCAATCCTTGACTTAGTTACTAATTTCTGAATCTCTGGATCCACAGATTGAGCTTCTATCAGTCTCTGTTTCAAAACCGGCTGAACCGAAATATTAGCCAATCGAGCCTCTGAAACCAGAATCACTGAACCCTGTCTACTAGAACCTGCTTCCAAACCTGAAATATTCACTTTCCTACTCAAAGCATCCGCCACCACGTTGGCTTTACCCGGATGGTACTGAATCTTACAATCATAATCCTCAAGTGTCTCCATCCATCTCCTCTGTCTCACGTTCAAATCCTTCTGGGTAAACAGATACTTAAGACTCTGGTGGTCGGTGAACACTTCAAAAGTGACTCCATACAGATAATGCCGCCATTTCATCAAAGCAAACACCACTGCGGCGAGTTCCAAGTCATGAGTGGGATAGTTCTTCTCATGATCCTTTAACTTCCTTGAGGCGTAGGCTACAACCTTACCATTCTGCATCAACACACAACCAAGACCTTCCTTCGAAGCATCGGTATAGACTGAGTAGCCCTCCGAACCCTCGGGTAGGGTTAAAACCGGTGCAGTAGTCAACCTCTCCTTAAGAGTTTGAAAACTCTTCTCACACGCCTCATCCCACTCAAACTTCACCTCTTTCTTAGTTAACCGGGTCAACGGGGAGGCAATCTTCGAGAAATCTTTCACAAAGCGCCTATAGTACCCTGCCAACCCGAGAAAACTTCTCACTTCCGAGGCATTCTTCGGTGGTTTCCAAAGCATCACCGTTTCGATCTTCGCTGGATCCACTTCTATACCATTCCCTGAAATGAAGTGACCCAAAAAGGAAACTCGATCCAACCAGAACTCGCACTTACTGAACTTGGCGAACAATCTGTGCTCCCGAAGTGTAGACAAAACAATGCTTAAATGCCGCGCGTGCTCTTCTTCGGACCTCGAATACACCAGAATATCATCTATAAAGATGACCACGAATTTATCGAGGTAAGGCCGGAATATTCGGTGCATCATATCCATAAACGCGGCTGGGGCATTGGTCAGACCAAAAGGCATGACAACAAACTCAAAATGCCCATATCTCGTGTTGAAACCCGTCTTTGGTATGTCTCCCTCCCGGATACGCAATTGGTAATACCCTTGCCTTAAGTCCAACTTAGAATAAACCCTCGAACCTTGCAGGAGGTCGAACAACTCTTCAATGTGAGGGAGCGGGTATTTGTTCTTAACCGTTAACCGGTTCAGCTCACGGTAGTCAATACACATTCGCAGAGTCCCGTCTTTCTTCTTTACAAACAGGACCGGAGCACCCCACGGAGAAGTGCTCGGGCGAATGTAACCACACTCTAAGAGCTCGTCCAATTGCGTCTTCAACTCCTTCAACTCGGCTGGAGCCATCCTATAGGGAGATTTCGCATACGGTTCTGCTCCGGGATAGAGATCTATTACAAACTCGACGTCCCGATCCGGAGGTAAAGATCCCAAATTCTCCGGAAACACATCGGGGAATTCCTTCACGATCTCCGTCTCTTCGAGCTTGGCCTGATCCTTTGGCTTATTCAAAAGATAGGCCACATAGCCCGTCGCACCGTCCCGGAACAATCTACTTGCTTCCATGAAGGAAATAAACGGGCAGGTCTTCAACCTCTGACCCGCAAAGACCGTAGAACCCAAAGTCACCCTCTTAGCAAAACAATCCATCATGGCTCGGTAACGGTACAACCAGTCCATTCCCAGAATCACCCCATACTTCATGATCGGCATCTTGATCAGATCTGCCGGATACTCATGATCTCCCACAACCACTGGACAACCTCGGTACATACAATTCGTAGACAAAGTAGCACCAAGGGGGGAAGAAACAATAAAAGAATCATCTAGACAAGCAACAGGCAATGGAAGAGTAGCAACAAGCCGGGAAGCAATAAATGAATGCGTTGCTCCCGGATCAAACAATGCATGCAATGGAATGCCATGAATGTGGATAGTACCTTCGACAACGGCATTGGCATCCACTTCCACATTCTCTTCCTCGCCCTCCAAAGCATAGGCTCTTGCTTGGATCGGTGCTCTCGGAGGCATCACATTCAACGGCTGAGGAGCTCGAGGCTGAGGTGTTCTCATCTGAGGACAAGTACCAATCAAATGACCGGGCTCCCCACACTTATAACATCTTCTCAATTTCTTCCGGCAATTCTCCTCGGTGTGATTGGGACCCTTGCAATAGCCACACTGAATCGGGGTAGATAGAGCTGGTACAGCAGGTACCGAAGGTCGAGCTTTCTTGACTGAAGTGGTAGAACCTTGGGGTTTGAAAACCGGAGGCCCACCAGAGAATGCAGGCCTCTTCCCCAAATTTGAGCTCGAACCTTGGCCCGAAGAGTAAGTCGGCCTCAATCTTGTATTGTTAGCTTCCACTTTGATCGCTTTCCTCGTAGCCTTCTCCCACGTATCCACAGTAGCCGCCTTAAGAGCACTCTGAATATCATATCTCAAACCATGAATAAAATTCCGTGCCTTCTGGGTGTCATCATTGGAAATGTGTGGAGCATACGGTGCAAGTCTCTCAAATTCCATGATATACTCTTCAACCGAACGGTTCCCTTGTTTCAATTCTGTAAATTGTTGTAGTCTCCTCTCGCGAGCACTTGGAGGAACATACTTGTGACGAAATTCTCTCACAAAACTTTCCCAATCAAACTCTTCTCCACTCCTTTCCAATCGGGCTCTTGTAGCTTTGAGCCAATTGGATGCGGGACCTTGAACAAACCGGGCCGTGCAAACAGCTTTCTCATGCGAAGGAGCGGGGCAAATTTCCCAAATTCCCGCAACTTCTGACAACCACTCCTCAGCTTGGATGTCATCTCCTCCATACCACTTAGGTGGATTGTTGTTTCTGAACTCCTTAAAGGCCGGAGTTACTTGCCCACCTTGTCCTTCCCAATGTGGATTATCTCTTTGATTCTGTTGAAGCTGGTTCAAAAGAGCCTGCACAATATTCTCAGCATTCATCGGAGGAGGTGGAGGTGCTTGTGGAGGGGGTTGATTAAGATCAGGAGTCTGTTCCCTATCTGCTCTCCTTCTTGGAGGCATCCTGAAAATACACAAATCAAGAAGATATCGATGCATGGAGTTCAGTTCATGATTATGAAGTCAATTATCACAAATTTAAGCAAATAAGTCACGTAGAGATGTGGATGAATGCAAATAGTCACATACTCCTATACCGAACAACCTAGACAGACTCAACACGACTCCAGAGCTCTGGTTTTGCAACCGAGGGCTCTGATACCACGCAAGGATGTAACACCCCCAGAGCGAAGGGCGCCACATCCCCCGCACTAAGGTTCAACACGAGTAACGAAATGGAAGTTCGCACCCGTATCAAACCATAGCGAACGGGAGACACGCAAAACTCACACCCTCGCTAGGCGGCCTAGACCCTCAGGAACTGCGAGAATTAAAATCAGAGTAGCGGAAGCAAATCATACACCAAACATGATTACCAAGATCATCACATATACATATCAAAATGGGGGAGGGTCAAGTATTCCAAATTCACAAGTTAGCTTACATACAAATGTACAATGCCATCACGGCCAAAAATACTCATAAGAGTAATCATAAGTACGCAACCCAAAATACCACAGTAAGAGTAAAAGTAGTCCACTACGACTGTAAGAAGACTCAAGCTAAACCACAAGTAAACTCCAAAAGACACTTGCCGCCTAGCTTGACTCGGAAAAACCTGCAAACTCAAAAGAAAGAAAAAAAAGGGAAAACAACAACGAGGGTTAGTCCTAGCGACTAGTGAGGGGGCTAACTCACGCACTCGTTATATATATAGAGCAAAGCATTTAATCAAAACAGAAGGACCCTTGAACCGAGAGTGGGTTTTGCAAGCCAAATTAATTACCGTGATATATATATAGACATAAAGTAAAACAAGTCAAAAGGAGAAATTGACAAATTTTAAGTACTTAGAAATCCACTCTCGTTTCACAGATCATACAAGCTAAACCGACTCGGCGAGTACGAGTCACACACACCCCCAACTTCCAAATACGAAGAACAAAGCAAAGCAAAGCAAATCAGAATCCATCCCCAACACCGGTTGATAGAAGGGTTGATCGGCCCTAACTATCCACACAAAGAAACGAGACAAGGTTTAATTACTACCTTGAAACCTTCGGCGGTTGCCTCCGCCGGCTCAAGAGAAACACCCTCCCTCAACCTCCCAAGGTTGGGCGAGACTCTCAAAGGGAGGTGTTGATGGAAGAGCTCGGCGACCCCTCGGCCGTCCCGAGATTACCATACCACACTCCGGGGCCCAAACATATCACGAAAGTCACACAAATATTCTCAAAGCTTATCTTTCAAAGCCACAACTCGCGTACACACACACACTTGCACGAAACTAAACTTTTCCAAACCAAAGCAAAATAGCTTATATACTTATACAAAACGTTTGAAATTCTTATAACAAATGGGATAAATTCCGCAACATAAGTATCATACACTTATTTACCATATATTATACGTATCCACATGCGAGGCTTCAAATCAATTAGGGTTATAGGTCGAATAACTAAAAGAACAAAACCTCACCTTAGCAACGAACGAAGTGAAGTCAAAAGAGGGAACCAGACACCTACGGAGCAAGCTCGTCCTCTACAGGAAGATCCTCTGAACAAGATAAACAACAAAGAACACTCTTAGACTCAATGAACCATATTGACGCTCGGTACATGCGCATGTATGCTTATGATGCCAATGATATGAAATGAATTCACATTAAGGCCAATTATAAGTAAATAATTCATATAAGAGCATATATCAAAACGAGGAGACAAAACAAAGCACAATTTCATAACATAAAGCCTAACACGTCATAATACAAGTCACTTAAGCATACACATCACAAACGGGGCAAGAAAGACCAACAAGAAACAACGGAAAGAAAAGCAAAACCAAACAAAGACGAACGAAAAACTGAAATTCCTAGGAGACACGCCCGTGTCCCCCTGGAAGGGCAAGCCGTGACACCCCCGTGTCACAGTACAGAAAACGAACAACAAAATCCCGGAGGTGACACGCCCGTGTCACCAAGAAAAGCCAAACCGTGACACCCCCGTGTCACGGTACAGAAAACACACAGACGGCACTACAGTGACTTAGCAACTCCAAAACCAAAACCAAACATTCATGCTCCAACTACCATGCAAGGAAAAGCAATAAATGCTAGGAAACAAGTCTTAGAAACATAAAAACAACAACAAAACTCAAGGAAACAAGTAAGGAGCAAGAATCAAACCAATCTCCCAACTACTACTATTCACATGCTTGCCCACTCTCAACAACCAACCATGGAATTGAACTAGAAAACACATAAAAGAGAGAAGAGTAAGTGTAGATGACAACCACGGACTTACCTTTCAATTTGGAGAAGTTTTGATGAAGATTTGAGCTCAAAATGGAAAATATGGCCAAAAAGTTTTCTTCTTCTTCCTTGCTTTGCTTGGCTGATCAATTTGGTGAGAGAGGGAGAGAATGGGTCGGTTTTCAGCACAAAAAGGGGAGAGGAGAGCTTAACTCAAGTATAACCCAAGGTTAAGGGCTTAGATAAGGTTCAAGTGGGGTCCACAACTCAAAGCTAGGTCAAAAGGTGGCTCTCAAGCGTAAGGGGCTCGTTACGGGTGAAATACTGAGGTCTTAACGAGCTTAGAAAAATATGAGGCTTGTCCCATCGAACCCGAATCATCGAAACGAGTTCAATGGAGGTGACGGAATTCGAATCCGAATTCCCGAGCTCAAAATACGCATCCCGGAACCCAAGGTGCGCTAAGTGCTCTTTAGCCTCCTTTAGGTCCCGTCTCCAAAACGAACCCAAAAGCAACCAAAACATATAACGAGCACATAAACGAGTTCATAAAACATATGCTTAACACATATCACGAATTCACGGAAATCAGACTCCAATACAGACCCGAAACGAATAAAATACCAAACAAGAAAAGTTAAACGTTCAAGGGTAACCAAATTCATATTAGAGCAAATAAATTCAAATAACTTTAATAATTCACGTTAGAAATTAAATAGCGCACATAAGAGGTTACCTGAAAAGTCTGATCAGTCGGGATGTTACAAACCATCTCTTCCTCTTGTGGGAACTTGACCAAGAGAGATGATGATGATTGTATGTCTTGGAAATAAAATGAAGATGGAAGAAGAATGAAGAAGCATATATCGATATATCTTGGCAAAAATGGAGTATTTGCCACTAAATCCTCCAAATCTATAAGTCATGCAATTAAGAATGCAAGGTTTGCAATTTGATCAATTAAACCCAAGAACTAATTATGCAATTTAGTCCTCACATTTACAAGAATAATCATTTAGGGAGAAGTATGCAATTAATTCATGTTCGATAATTATTTCACGTAGCAATTAAATTCACTTTATCAAATAATTCTCAAGTTAACACGTTTTCCGACATTTTCACGTAATCATGTTGGAACTTAATTTATAAAATTAATAGAACACATATATAAATTGGGATAAATGAGAGTGATAAATAAAATCCTAACGCTCGAAACTCACACGTGTCGAGCGTACCTGACTGTCTGGAAATTGGGGCGTTACAATATATACCTTGAGTGAATTTGTTGACTGTTGCTCTCTTGCCTTATTGATAACAAGGTGGTGAATACCATTCGCATTCTTAACCTGACATACACAATTTAGTGTTTACTTGATAGCTCGCTGCACTACCAACTTTGTCAAGAGAATGATTCTTGGTTCGAACACGTAATTGGGGAAAATGGGAATGGTAGCATTGGTGTAGAGATTTTCGGGAGTTCTTATATTTTATGGAGGAGCAACTTCTAAGGAAGGAGAGTCTTAATAAAGGAATCCTTCTTGAATATATCCGATAATGGAAGAGAAAAGAACTCGGTTGATTTCGAGGACTTGAAATGAATGGAGTTCACGAAGACTTCGATCAAGGAGAGTTCATGGAGATAACGGGAAAAAGAGAAGTAACCCAAGGATCCTTGCTACTACAATCGAGGATCGAGCTACGAAGAGATTTAAAATTTTGATGAAGGCTTCGAAGATATTTTATGGTGAGAGGACTAAAACCGAGGTTCTAATTAGAGAGTATTCATGGAGGAGTTGAAATAGAAGTTTAATTGGAGTTCAAGAATATTTGTTAGACCTTAACTCTAAGAAGTGAAGGTGATGGAACCACGGTTTGAGTGGAGAAATAGAAGAAAACAGAGGTGACGGTGTTATAAATAAGACTCCAAAGATCCTATATAATTTTCGATTTCATTTTGATGGGAGAACGGAATTTGATCGAAGTTTGGAAGATAGTTCTAAGGCTGGGATGGCCCGAGTTTCCTCGCGTACCAAAGGATTGAATTAATTTATATAATTTCAAAGGGAATGTTAGGCAAGACAAAGGGAAGCTATGTGGGTTACTTGTGAAAGAGAAGTGAAGTGGGCAAAGAGGTTGGATATCAGTTGTGTTATTCGTCAAAGAAGTCTTAAGTCAAGAATCTCGAAACACAAGCTTTGCAACATCTACATTAGCTTTTCGCCTAAGCTTGATAAGAACTTTGAAACAATGGTGAATGGTATGCAAATCATTCATGGCACGAGCATCACGCATTTTTAATTTGTTATCTAGCTCATATTTGTTTGTTTGTTGTATGCATTCGATGATAGTTGGATCTTTAGTTTTCTCGTGAGTCAACTCCGAGAGTACGGGAGCGTGGTAAGTTAAGGGTCGTGATTTTGATGAGAGAAGCAATGAAACGTGGAATACCTCCACTTGGAGGATGTCTTGAGAACAAGGTGCGAGTGGTGCGAGTCCAGTAAGTCCGCTACTCGTGTATTTCGAGCTCTTGAGTTAGCTTAAAGTGAATCAAACGGTGGGTGATGAATCAATCTTTAAACCCTCCTACCGTACAAGACATTCAAGTTGCTCTTAGCTGGATCAAGTTCGTGGCGGAAGACTACACCAAGACTTCAAAGAAATGATCAAACCCCTTGTGCTTGAAGACCTTACCGGGCTAATCCTTGTCTGGACGTCATGAACCTCGAACATGGGATGAATACGGAAAGTTGTTCGATCTTAAAACTCGAGCAGTGGAACCTGGGGGCCAGGTTCTTTAAAGGGGGGAGATTGTGACACCCCGTTCGTCCGTCCGTACAGGTACTTGCCATATGTGAGTTTATTTTCTATAATTTCGTTTATTTTTCTACTTTAATTTATTATATTCTTGTTATATGTTGCTTTATTCATTAATTATATAAATTATTTGAAATTACTTGAATTATTTGATTTAAATGTCCTAAATATGCCTAAGTGTTTATATTATTTGAAACCTTGTAATATTTGAATTTATATAATATGTATTTAATTTCCTAGCATGCTAATTTCTTGAATTTAATTGAATTAATTACTTTTGGACTTGATTGTATGATTTTTAGAAGTTTTAGGACTTAATTGAAAATAGGCTTTGGGCTTATTTGATAATTTTTGAAAGTTTGAGGACCTATTTGAAAATAGGACCCCTTGAGCTATTTTAATTTATATCTTGAGCTACGGAACTCGGATTCGAGTGCTGTCTGTGCTGTTATACTCCTTTCGAAGATCCGGATTCAATGGAACTAACCTCATAATTTTTCGGTGCCGTTTGAACCTCCGAGGATGCCATTTTTAGCCCCATTTGTACCAAAATCCTACATATGACCCCACCTTGACTTTTATACTTGTAATTAAGCCATTTTCAGGCACACTCTGCCTCATTTCTTCTTTATCCTCACGAGATACAGTAGCCAATAAGCAAGGAAGAGAGATTTTTACTATTCATCATCTTCAACCTTCATTTTTGCTCAAGATCTCTTAGTTCCTTTCGTTCCTCAACGATCCAAGGTAAGATCCACATTCCTTATGATTTATGCTTCAATATATGCTCCATTTTATGTCTTGAATTCAAGGTTTCATGCATGATTGAAGAAATGGATGAATAGTTAGGTTTTCACTTCATTTATGAATACTTGCTCTACATGTGCATTTCTTGAGTTTTATGGCCTTGAATGATTTCCTTTATGTATTCATCCCTAGTTTCTTTCCATTAAATATATGGTGGTTGTTTGTATTAAATTTTACCATGAATGAACTTGAGTTTATGAACTTGAAAATGTGGAATTTTGGCACAAAACCGAACTACTGCGTTTGCTTCTTTTTGCTTCGGTTGAGCCGGCTATTTTGTGGAATTTTGCATGAGTTAGGACATGGAATCCATGTATACTTTCTGCCTTGATGTGCTCTATTGTTCCCTGCATATTTCCATACATTTCAACTGCATTTAGGATGGGTTTTGTACACGTATTGAGCTGCTGTCTTAGCCGTATTGTTAATGTGCTTTTGCTGCCAGTTTTAGCTGCTGTTGTCTACGTTTTCTTTCCCACGCAGCAGCCCTATTGCTGCTGATCCTTTTCCAACTACAGCAACCTTCCCGGGCGGGGAGATTTTGTGTAGAAACCGTCCCCGGGAGGGGATGGTTATGCAGAAAGTTCCTGCATCCCCTTTCCCCGGGCTGGGACTTCTATGTGGGGATTTTTCCCCGGGCGGGGAGGACTCTTGCATGAGTTTATTTGCCTTGATTCTTGAATTTAAATGCATGCATGTGTGTGTACGTGACTGCATGAAACTTGGTTGTTGTGTGCATGGATTTGTTTGTTGTTGCATGTGTGTGTGTTTGCATGCATGAATCTTTTGTCATTTTCATTGCTTCCATTCATTCTTTTGACTTTAATTATGAATTTTATGTTATATTAAGTTGATAGGTAATACGCTGTCAGTTTGTTATTATTTGATTACAATGTAAATTTGTTATACATTATGCTAAAGCTTGTTTTAATGTATGTATTTGGTTTAAAACAAGTGTTACGTGTTAAGCCTTATTTAATTTTATTAATTTATTCGTTTATAATACTAATTTATTATATGATAAGCTATGAATCTCGTTTAATTTATGAATTAATTATTTATTAATTGTTGTATAACATATCATGAGTCTTGTTTCAATTTTATGAAATTATTTAAATTGAGCTCTATGTATTGCCATCTTGAATGATTTAATTGTTGCACTCTTGCATCTCATATGCATAAGTTACATACATTCGCATCACCGTGCATCTATTTGGTACATAACTGATTCTAAGTCTCGGGTTTATGTTTGTGTGTCACAGAGAAGGTCGGCAGGCTCTTATCTTTTGTTTTACACACAAGGTGACGTTTAGGATCTTTTCTTTTAGTTAAACGACCTATAACCCCTACGTGCTTGTATTTCTACCCCGCATGTGACTATATAGTATATATATAGTTAAATATGTGCTAAGCATGATATGTTATGATCTTGTGAACACCTTCGGATTTGGAAGTATGTATACGAGCGTTTATAAGCTTGAGTTTTGAAACCCTTATGATATGATATGATATGAAACAATATGCTATGTTATGATATGATAAGCTATGATATAATATGTTAGCAAGTCAAACTATGAAAGATTGGTATCTGAATGTTTGTTCCGTATGTTTGGGCCCCGGATCTATGAGCGAGGACACTAGGGACGGCATCGGGCCATTTGGATTATCACTCCTTAGCATAGTTCCATCCGAAGACTTACGTACGACCCCTGGGAGTTTGGGAAGGCGTTCTCTTCGATGCTTGCGGTGTAAAAACCGGGAAGGACTCGCGCTGGGATCGTTACCCCTCGAGGTTATGACTGTATAGATATTTAGGGTTTACGTAGCCCTTCTATCTCGGGGGATCGGTGGATTGTATGTATGATTTCAATTTTTCTTATGTTAAATTGGGAGGTAAGATTGGAAGCTTGTTACTCGCTCGAGCATTATGATTTATGCCTTGGAATTGTGCAACGGGGATAGTTTTATGAAATGATTTTTTTACTAAGTATAAGTATATGTATTAGTTTTCTTTTGAAAATGCTTTGGTATGTAAAACCTATGCCCAATTCCTAATTCCTCCTATTGATATGTGCTTTGCTCTATTATATATAGTGTGTGGGTGTGCGTTAGCCCCTCACTCGGTCGGTGGATTGATCCCTCTCTTATCTTTCAGGTTCTTAGAGCTCGTGCTAGGCGGGGAAGTGCGCCTGTCGAGTTACACTTGGTTGTGTAAGTCGAGTTAGGTTGCATTTTGGTCTCATGTCCATATTTTGTTCTTAGTACTCTGGGGCTTTAACTTATGATTTGGAATTTTGGAAATTGTATCCTGTATATGTATATAATTGATCTCTTAACTCTAGTTTTTGTATAGTTGGTATTGCTTCCGCTATCTTGTTGTTGTGACTGGAATATGTTTACTTTCGCGCACTCTGAGTCCTTTTTAGCTCCGCCTAGCCTAGTGTATGCGTTGATCTCCCGTTCGCTACGACTTGGACTTGGGTACGGACTTCCATTCCATATTCGGGTTCGGGTCTTAGTGCGGGCGATGTGGTGTCCTACGTGCGGGGTGCTGCATCCTTCATACAGATGGAGACTATGTATAGGTTAAACCTCGACGACCCGATACCATCCCGGGGGCTCCTTACCCGTAGCTCCTGGGCCCCAGAACAGAACAGAACAGAATATACACCAATCTTCCATAGCAATCTCGCTATATAATAATAACATAACTTAACTTTTCAAAATAGCATACATATGCCTTCATACTTAATTTCCAAAACTGAAGTTGTATCATAAGGTCATAATCATATCACATCCAACATATATTTGACCGTATATATAGTATATAATCGCATGCGGGGATTGAAATCATCATATTGGGGTCATAGGTCGTTTATCTATACAAAATCCTAAACCTCACCTCGTGAAAGTAGAGTCTGAGAGTGTGACGGACAAACACTCCTAAACCTCGGGCACACCACCGCCACCAAAATCTGAAACAGAACATACAGAAGCCCGAACTTAGACTCTATATGATCCAAACAAGACGCACAACGTTGTTCAACATGATCGTGGTTATGCATAAGTGTTCATGTTGTGCTTTGATATGGTGTCGTGCTCATTTAAGACATATCAATGCTCAACAAGGTCATATTTACAAGCAACCAACTCGCAATTCCATATCCAAAGATGCAAGATCAATTTAGGAAGTCAATGTATTGACAAAATGAATATTAAATCATCAAATGTCAAAGGGTTCAATTATAATATTACAATTAAGCATCAAGTTCATGTCGAGTTATAAAGTGCAAAAGTAAGAGTAACTTGATCATATAAACATACAAAGTTGTGGTACGTAGATGGCATGCTTGATACAAATAAAGAGTGCATCTAATTCACTTAAGATCATACTTTACAACTTCATATCATATTTGGTACACAAGCTCAAGTCATATTCATAGCTTCACAAATATTACACTTACATCCCCTAAGTCATTTATAAAAGTTTAGAATTATTTCACATACATCTCCTTAGTTGATTACTAAGCATAATTGTTCGTTTAAACTGTTTATACAATTATTCAACTAGGAATTAATTACTTACAAGCATGAAAACTATCAATTTATCGTAATTCATAATATACAATGTTCTAGTAGTAAGAGTAAATCAAGATATTACAATTCCAACTCCTATCATGCATCAAGTCTCCAGTTGTTCAAGCATCCTTCGTGTATCTCGATTTTATATTTGAAACACAATTTACAACAAACATAACATTGAGAACGTCTCAAATTCATATAGAGAAATCACAACTTGCTCATTCTTCTAAACTATCGTTCAAGTTCATTTAGTCACATAAGAGATTAGTTTCTAAATATTACACTAACACCCCTTCGTACTTAACAAATAGCATAATTTCATCACATCGGGATTCAAATTGTAAATCGAAACATTTATGCATATCACAATCCATTCAATACATGTTTTCGTATACGATTGGAATACATCTCGATCAACAAACCAACAATAAACAATTTATTTGCACTTAAAACAATTAATTAAAATAATTCCAATTATGCAAAATAATTCGTAGTAAATAAACCGAGTGTCCGATTAACGAACGGAAAGCGGAGTTAGACTCACCATAAATTAATTCTAAAGTCCTTGATTGAATTAATTGGAGAATTATTTCTAAGTATTTAATTATTTAGTTGTTCTAATTTGATTAGAATAAATAAATAAATAAATTTCTTCTATTTTATTATTCTAATAAAGTATTAGGATAAAATATTTAATTATTCCTAGAATAATTAAATATTCCTAATTAGTTAGGAACTCTCTTTCTAGAAGAATATATATCTTATTTTAGATAAGATATTATTTTACTTGGAGAGAAAGAAAGAATAGAAGACAATTCAAAGTAGGAATCCGATTCCTATTTGACCTAGTAGGGTGCGGACCATACCCTATAAAAGAGGCATGGGGTTCGAAATTTTGGCTTACATGTGATTTGGAGAATCACATCCAACCTTCATGGAATTTTTGGGGATAATTCTCTTGCTCTCTATTTCTCGTTTCTTGTTTCTTTAATACGCTTGTTATAGTACTAGCATACTCACTAACATGATTTGAATCTAGGTTGGTGTGGATTATTACTCTAGAGGATTTCTACTTTGGAATCTCGAAGAAAGAACAAGAAACGGGGATTTTCATGCCGCTTGAAGAACGTGATTGACAACTAATCTCAAGGAATTCATGTAAATAAAAATTAAACAAGTTAAGTAACATGATGGATTTGAAAAAATCAATTTAACAATTAATCATAGAATAATCCAAATTATCACATATTAAATTGGATTTACATTCAATCACATAACTCAAGAAACTCTTAAATTAAACACACACAAGTGTAGAGACTTACTTGTTAATGTCGTTAGGACGCCCTTCGAGAACTCGGGCATCACACTAGCCATGAGTCGTGGGGTGGTTATGTGAAACCTTTTAGTTCTTAGTTTCCTGATTGATCACACTTAGCTTTCAATATTTTGTGATCAATTTTGGGGAGGCGATGGCCGCGAGTCGTGGGTCGTTTGAACTAAGTTTTGATCATGGTCTTATGATTGATGGGTTCTGCTTAACGCCTAAGTACATATGGATATCGCACTTGTCGTGGGTCTATATTGAAAGATGGGTGATGCAAAAATATTACTGAGAATTCCATAGAGATGGAATTGGCAAGTCGTACCTACTGAGGCTTTATTGAGGATGTCCGCGAGTCGTGTGTCTAAAATAAAGTGCTTAGGATCTTAGTACCCATTGGGAAAACAAGTTTCCTCTAAGATCGTTGGGATTTTAAGATCTTCTAAAATCTGTGAGAGCTACATACTATAACAGACCTAAATCCTATGTATTACGTTATTATTCAACATGCTCACATTTTCTCTGCGAAACATTTAGGTTGTAGCTCTGTGATTCTCTACAACATGAAATGCAAACCCATTCGTATCCATCCTTAATTCAAACAAGTTGACTAAGTACTAATTAACTCTAATTTGCTTTGGATCTTAAAATTCATTTTAGATTCGGAAAGGAGAAAGGTGTTCTCTATAGGGCAAGAATTTCACTTTTTTGTGAAAATTCGACCCGGGCCAAAAGAGAAGCAGTTTAAGGTGAATGGATTCTTCCAAACCACCTAAGAGCAATTGCACCACCTCATAAACATGTTATAAGGTATAACATTATGAATTATTCCGTGTAACAATGAGGTGCACGTGTATAAACGATGTCTAAAGATCTTCATGGAAGATCTTGAAGTCTCAATCTTAATTGAGAAACAAGTTCCCAATGCACTGATTGCTCGCATTGCTTACACCATCATTTAACCCATTTATGCTCAACTAGAATGATGTTATTGTCGCATAGTTAATCAGTTAGTTGATCACAGTAGAGAGCATCCTTAAGAATGACTAAAAGGGTATGATGGTTAATATTCGTCTTCTAAACCTACTAAGGTAAAGGCTTAAAACCTTAAAGAAGAAGAAACCATTAAAACCTAATGAGTGGGTAAGTAAAGGGGACACCCAAAAGAGTATAGATCAGAAAACGACGTTTGCTTCTATAGTAGCAAACTAGGGACTTTGAAAGAGAACCGCAAAAAGTATGGGTACTCTGATAGGTTATCTCATTTAGTAATTCTAATGGGAATAAAATTCACAAGTCTTGAGTTGATGTTGCATAATCCATTGTGCAAAACTCAAAGCACTAATGTTCTGAACATACAACGGGACAACAATAGTAAGTGAGATAACAAAGTTTGAAATTACTTTGGCACGCTAAGACATAAAAGGATTAGCAAGTTAGACATCTTAGGATCATTTTACGAAAATGGATCTAGAGAGTTAACTTCCTGTGAATCCTATCTTAAAGGAAACGTTCCCCTAACCCTGTCTGTGAGAAACGTGGAAACGTGCCATAACACTTAGTGGATTTTGATCCATACTGATGTTTATCTATTGCTCAATGTAAGCACTAAAAATAATCATCAGTTTAATCATTGGGAATGAATGTACTTGTTGAAGTACAAATTCGAAACTTATATGAAATTGTAACATCTCGATCGTTCGGATTTCCAGGTACGCCGTAACGAGAGGGTTTTATGTGCTTTAAATTATTTAATTACGTATTTGAATGTTATTTTAATGCTTTTATGATTATTTGAATTTATATGAAATTAATTGTTTATATTTATGAACTTTGAATTTTAAACGTTTAAGTTTCGTATGCTCGTAATTTGCTCGTTATGTGTCGGAATTCAATTCGGATTTGTTGTGAAATTTTGGTATGCGTGATATATGTGAGTTATGAATGTGTTTGCATGCTCGTTTTAAGTTTTCGTGTTCGTTTGTCGAGGTTTTAAACCTTTGGTATTTGACGAGGGACATGAGGGCCTAACTAGTTTTAGTGCGCCTCTTGTTCAGGAGGCCATAGGTTGAGTTAGGGAATTCGGATTCCAATTCCGGATGATGCGTTGGACTCGTAACGAAGAGATGAAGCCAAGGAACCTGATTTAGTATTTTTTTAAGCCCATTTGGACCCTCGTTTTTTGCACGGAACGAACAGCTTGCGCCAAAGCCACCATCTTTGACTAGTCTTACACTTGTGGGGCCAATTTAACCATGCTCAAGCCTTTAACCTTGGTTTATATGATATTAACTCAGCCCTATCCCTTCCCTACCCTTTCATTTCGTCCAACACACCCACAAGAGGAGGAAGAGCAGCTGATCCATAGAGAAAAGAGAAGAGAAGAAGAAGCCATTTTCCATGTCTTGAGATTTTAAAGACAATCTTCTCCATACTTCTTCACATCTTAAAGGTAAGTATATTTATGTATTCTCCTCTATTATATGCTTCATTTGATCGTTGAAATCCATGATTTAATTCAGATTTAATAAGGGTTTGAAAGCCTGCATGAATAGTTAGGGTTAGCTCATATTTTTGAATCCATGGCTTAGCTTAAGTTTGTGGCTGATTTGGTGCTTCCTTGTTGATTATATGAGCTTCTTTTCTTCCATTCTTGATCTATACTTCATGATAGATGTGTTAGGGTTGATTCTCCATTGATAACATGATTGAAAGCTTCAGTTTTTGGCCCTGAAAATGGAAGTTCGAATTGCTGCTGTCAGCTCCTTTTTAACCGAACTGCTGTCATGTTTTTAAGTTTTCTTTGATGAATTCTTGCATTTCGTGTGTTAATGCTTGGTTATGTGTTACACATGTTTCTTTATGAATATGCTCGGTTTTGCCTTGAAAACCTTGGTTTATATGATGAGTTTTGAGCTTCAAAACTGCTGCACAAATCTGCTCTCCCGTATGAACTGCTGTCAGGAGTTTTGGTTTGGTGTGATGATCTCTTGTGCTTATTTTCGTGTGAAATTGCATGGACATGAAGTAGATGAGTTGTTCTACATGTTAGCTAAGTTTTCTTAAGCTTTTATGCCCTATTTTGCCCTGTTTTCATGCGCCATTGCTGCTGCAAATCTGAGAGTACAGCCTGCTTGAATTCATGCCTCTCTTTGCTTCGTTTCTTGCATGATTGAAGGGATCTTTGTTTCTGCATATTATGGCATGTTAATGTGGTAATTTAGGGTTCATTTCATGCTTGATATATGTGTTGAAATGCCATAAGAAAGCCTCCAAGAGCTGCTGCATATTGCCCTGTTTTTCCTCCTTAAAACCGAACTGCTGCTGCACATTTTTGTTTTGGAGAAATGCTTGACACGACCATGTCAAGAATGAACTGTAGCATGACACGGCCGTGTCAAAGCCTCGACTTGGGCATCAAATTTTTATAAATTTGGACACGGCCATGTCCGTTTCCTTTGCTTTTTGGACATGGTCGTGTCATGTCTCACGGTGGCAGCCTGGGGGAAATTCTTTCGTCGTTTTGTTGCTTTTGATTACTTTCTCTTGTCCCGTTTGTGACTCGTATGCATTGCTAACTTGATATATTATGTGTTAACTTATGTTTTATGAATTTATGGCTTGATTTAATTGCTCGTTTTCGAATCATGATCTCTGATGCGACGTATGCTACCTTAATGTGCGTTTATGACTTCATGTCTCATTTATATGCCTTGCATGATCATTCTTTTCTCCTTCTATGATATGAATGCTTTGATAACGTGTTGTATGATAGGGTATGCTTGTTATATGAGAATTATGGATTTGTTTAATGTGATATATATGACTTGTGATTTAATATGAACTCCTATGCTTTTATATGCCTAATATGCTACTTTATTTCACTTCTTATGTATCCTTTGCCTTTTATATGAACTTTAATTTGATGAATACTTGCGATAGGCTACAATAAGATATGTTATAAATATATTTGACCTGTTATGTAATTAATTCATGAATTAGTTAAATGATGACTCGATATTTGGTTTGATATGCTTAAGTATAAATTTATATGAAATGCATTGCATCACTTACATTCATATGCAATTGCCGAGCGTCAATATGGTTCACTTTGAGTCTAAGTCTGCCTCTTGCTCTTTGCTTTGCTCTTAGGTTCGTTCCATTGTGAGGAAGTGGTTCGTTTGACTCCTTTTGATCTGTTTTGCTCGGTTTGGTCGGCAAGGTGAGGTTTCTTTCTTTTAGTTATTATGACCTACAATCCTATATGTGTTTTAAGCCCGTATGTGACCTACATCTATATATATGTATATAGATATGTGTTCGATAAGTGTTTTGTGGGAATTGGCCCCTTTTGTATGAAACGTTTGAAAATCGCTTTTATGTATAAGTAAGCTATTTTCGTTCTTTAGTTTTGAAAAGGTTTGGTGTGTGTGTGTGATAAGTTTTGGCGAGATAAGCTTTTTCTGATCAGTGTAAGTGTAAGTTTGGGCCCCGGAGTTATGTGGTTGGGAAACCCGGGAGGACCATTGGGGTCGCCGGTGCAAGCCCGAGACACTTCTCCACTAATAGGATCAACCCGAAACCCACTCAGAGGGAGGTGGGGGACGGAGTCCTTGGGTGTGAGTGTCATGAAACTCACGACCCTGACGTATCCGCGTGGATGCGAAGGGTGGCCACCCTTCCATCCCATGGAGTAAGGAGGTTTGTGTTTATGTTTGTTTTCTATCTTCGCGTGATAAGCTTTGAGTTTTGCATTCTAAAGGGGATTAGTTGGAACTCGTTCTCGCCGAGTTACTAGGATAAGCTTTGTTTCTGTTATGGATTTGTTTTCGTCTAAGATTCGTGAAACGGTTGAGGACTTTTAATCCTTAAAATTGGTTGATTTTGGCCTTCGGCCCTAAACCTTTTCTATATATGTTATCACGTGTTAAAATGATTTGGATTGCAAAAACGACTCCCGGTTCATGAATACTCTAAAATTCGCTTATGCTATGTTATGCTTTGCTCTATATTTATGTACAGATGTGTGTGTGTTAGCCCCCTCACCAGTCTTTAGGACTGACCCTCGTTATTTCTATCTTTTTCCCCTTTGTTTTGAGTTTGCAGGTACTCGTTCTGAGGAGTCTGGAGCTAGGCGGTTGTCTTTGAATCTTTCTTTTGTAGAGCTTGAGTCTCATGCATTGTATTTAGTTTATGTTACACAATTTGTTAGTTGTGAATATGTATTAATTTGGCTACTTCGTTCTGTCCTGAGATTCAGTTTTGTATAATTGTTTTGTATCCAAGGTTGTATGAGTATTATGTGGAGAACACGATATGATTTGTGCTTGCATGCTAGGTTTTTTTTAGTTGTTGGCTTCCGCGAATTTGTTTTTGTGCGCTCTGAGTAGGGTCTAGACCGCCTAACTTAGGTTGGATTTTTGTTTGTCACCCGTTCGCCGTGGCTTGATACGTGGATGGAGTTCCCATTTCGCTTCACGTGTTGGGTTATGGTGCGGGGGATGTGGCACCCTTCGCTCCGGGGTGTTACGGAAATTACTAGAATTTCAAAAGGAGGTTAGGAACCAAAATAGTCATAAGATATAACCAACTCGATTTGATCGACATGACAAGTGCCTTATTGACTAATTCCTTAGTTATCTTAGAGATAATAGGATCATCTCTCAGTAAACTTATTCGAGAACGCCTTAGTGATTCTGAATGAAGGAACAAAACCTTATAGGATATGGTTCGTTCCATAATAAGTTTTACTGACTTATACCCATTCTAGGAATAAACCTCTAGAATATGCAGTTAGAGATTTTGAATCTAGTACCTTTCAAAATCAGTTCCTTAATTGCACTATGAAATGTGGCATTCCATAGTTCCCTAAATATTCTTATCCAAGAATTCTGGAATATCCTCTTAAGTGAATAGGATAGTGGGAGATAAGCTTGAAAACAGTTCAAGTTTACACAATAATATAGGATATTGTTTCTACAACTCTCTTAAATAAAATTTGTTTGTTTCAAGGAATGTACCTTTCTTAAGGAATTGTTCCTGTAAGAGAAGAAAGGTAAGCAAGCAAACCTCAAAGAAATTTGAGGTTAAATACCCCACGCCACATGTAGACGAAACGAGCCCATCTGATAAAACTTAGCTAAATTTTAGAGTATGTACACGTGTGAAACCTGCCTCTCATAATGTGTTTAGAATGCATTCCTAGTAAGCTTAAGAATTATTTATGAAGAGTCACTATCAGATTTGGAATCTGAGTTGTGTAAGCAAGCCTTGATATCCGAGATGGATTCCATATACTCAAACCAAGTTTGAACCTTGGTTGATCCACCTGATAGGATGAAGCCCGTAGAGCTTAGAATAAATGGAAAGCGTTACAGACTTCTTAAAGGTTGAAATGCATAAGTCCATTCAGATTGTGTTTTAGCATATCTGCACATTCGGACTATGAGATATGTTAAATGAATGTGACATTCGTCTTCCTCATTAGGAGATTGAAAGAGATTGAAATATGTTATTTCTGTGAATCTTATATTTAGTGTGAGTGTGCATAAAGTATGCAAACCCCTAACTCAATCTGTAGATTGATGAAGGCTTTTAGGAGTTAGAGAATTCGATTCCATAGATAGTCAAATCATTTGACTTGGATGAAAGTCGAATAAGTCTCAAGTGTACGCATGAAAGTTAGTGACGTTAGCATCAACTTTTGGTACTTTAGATATGATATCATTCTTATTTGGAGTGTGAACGATGACATGAAAGTTACCAAAATTTTGTTTAGGAAACAGTTTGACATGAAAGATCTTTGTGATGAATCCTAAATTCTCAACTTGAGTGCATAATCACGTTACTAAAAGTGTTTAGTTTTGTAACGCCCCAATTTTTCCATTATTCAACTATGATGTATGTGTTTATCAATTTGTGCAAATTAAATTGGTTATAAGTGTTTGTTTAATTAAATTTTATTATTTGATTGATAAGTAAGTGATAAATTGAAATATATGAAATATTTGAATTGGAATTTATATGATTACTTGGACCACTTGCGCATGTATAACTTGTGTACTCCCTAATTGCGCGTTTAAATTATTATAATTATGTAATTATATGATTTACTTTTATTATTATTTGAATTCTTGAATATTTGAAATTGTTTAAATTGAATTATATGTGCACGTGTGATATGTTTATTTGTCGTTACTATATGATTTGAATTCGAATTTCGTGGAAATTTTATATGTTGGAGATATGTGTGTTATGAATGTGTATATATGCTCATTTTATATTTTCGGATTCGTTTGATTGCGTTTTGAATTTAATTTGAATTCTGGAACCAAATCGGGGGCTAACGGGCAATTAGCGCACCCTTGGTTCCGTATGTGATAACTTGAGCTCGGGAAATCGGATTTGAATTTCGTCACCTCCGTTGAACTCATATTGATGATTCGGGTTCAATAAACCTAGCCTCATATTTTTCTAAGCCTATTTGGATCCCCGAATTTTGATTAAAATGAGCCTCGTGTGCAAAATCGACGTTTAATCACTCTTTTATTCCTAACTTAAGCTATAATTAACCAATTTGAGCAAGACTTAGCCCCAGACTCTCTCCACATAAACCCCTTTCATCAAATTTCCTCCCATTAATTCCCACATTGAAGAAAATAAGGGTTTGAGGCTGCCAAAACCGAGACACAAGAGGAAGCAAATTTATACTGTTTACTTTTCCACCTTGTGAGCTCAAATCTTCATCAAATCACTCCATTTTTGAAAGGTAAGCTTGGAATTTGTTTCTCCATCTCCTCTTCTTTGTGTAGACTCCAATTTTGTTGAATTTGGTGGTGATATGAGCATGATATGGAAAATATAGTGAATAGTAAGGGTTGGCACGTTTTGGATGAATTTGGATGATCTCTTGGGGATTGATTGGATTTTATGCAACCTATTAGATCTTAATGCATCATATAATATTTGTATGGAAGGATTTTGCATGAAAATCAAGGAATTATTAGCTTTCATTTGGGGTTTTTGGGAGTTTTGATGAACAAATGTGTATACATGTATTTCTTGCTCTTCCTTCACATATACCTTCATGTTTAGGCTTGGTAATTGGATGAAATTGGTGACTTCTTACCATATTATCTTCCTAATATATGTTAACTTGATTATAGCATGGCTTCATGTGAGTTTTGGTGGAGTTTTTGGCTTGAAATCGCGTTTTTCCCCTGCTGCCGCAAATGGTCGCGGCCGCGATCGCGACCAGTTTATTTTTGGTCGCGACTGCGACCAATTCTTCCTCTTGTCTCTTGGTCGCGACTGAGACCATTTTTAGTTCATTTTTGGTCGCGGCTGTAACCCTGTTTTGCCCTAGTTTGGAGTTGTATTTGTGTGTTGAGTTGTTTTCGCTTCGTTTGCATTTTTCGTGAACTTCTTTCTCCTTTTTCACTTCTTATACATTATATACTTGATGAGTTATGCGTTATATAATTTGTTAGGAATTTATTACGTGATTTCGATACTTTTATTTGTTTATTTAACAAGATATACATTATATGCTCTGATAAGTGCATGCATGCATGAATACTTCGTTTATTCAATTCGTATGATACTTTTTTGACTTTCTTATGATATAATTGAATTGTTAACATGTTATATGATGAGTATGCTTGTTGTATGAAATTTACGGATTCAATTGACGTGATTTACATGAGCTATTATTTAACTCGTTACCTTGCATGCATGAATTGCTACCCTGATTATTTCCTTAATATGATACTTCCTCCCTCCTTTATGATATATATTCAAGGTGGACTCTTTGTATTATATGCTTTGGATGTTAAGTTAAATTTACAGAGGGTATTGATATGTTTTGGTAGAGCAACCAAATAATGTGATATTATATGACTTATATGCTAAAACGTGAAACGTTAAGTGCCTTCTTGCAATATCTTGATATCTTAAATGATTTCTCTTGCTTCTATACTTATCCTATGCATTGTAAACATGCTTAAAGGATGCCTCCCGAGATGGCTGATTCAAAGCTTATGTTGGGGCTGCACAAGTGGCACATGAAAGCATATGAGAATCAACAAAGGACCTACACTTGCTTAAATGCAAGAAGATCTCTTATCGCATAAGTCATTCATATACCATCTTAAACCCTCGGCCGAGGTAGTGGATCAACACATCAAGAAAAGGGTTTCTTGGATTGAGATCAAATGGATATGAAACGAACTTAGCTTTATGATCGAGATTACTGGGGCTCTCATTATTCCCGTGCCCTAGATCTTAATCGAGAGATGGGATGGTAGGAAGATCATACCTCACAGTTGTTATTGACTGAAATGTTCTTTCGAATATATATTCATTGTTCGGGTAGGGGTCACATAACTGTTGCTAGACCATGGTCGTGTGATCTGTAAACTAATTAATTAATAAAGTGTATTTAATTAATTAGGTTCACTACTATCTGAAAATGAAACTAGGGGTCACACACAAATGCCAGGTGCAAAGGGTATTGAAGGAACGATCAAATAGTTGATCGAAATGAGACGAAACGTGTAAAGTACACTTGTAGCACGTGAGCATGGATTGGGCGTCTGGTCCAATTGTAAAATTAGACCATGTGTTAATTAATTGGAGAATTAATTATAAATCCCTAATATATAATTAATTGAGAGAATAAATTATATAACCCAAAGAAATTATTTAGAGAATTCATTTTAGCCCGTTAGAATTAATTAGAGAATTAATTCTAAAGCCCCTCATGGAATTAATCAGAGAATTAATTCTAAGTATTTAATTATTTACTTATTCAAATTTGATTAGAATAAAGAAATAAATATGAGATATGTTCTATCTATTATTCTAGTAAATATTAATTCTAATGTGATTAGAATGATATTTAATAATTTAATATTTCTAATTTGATTAGGAGCTCTTTTTCTAGAAGAATAATATCTTATTTAGATCAAAGGTTGTTACTTGGAGAGAAAGAAATAGAAGAAAAGTCAAAGTAGGAATCCTGTTCCTACACAAACTTGGGATCTAAGAAATCTCATATAAATAACATAAGGGCTGGTGGAACGATTTGAACCAAAAATATTCTGAGTGAAAAAATCGATCCACACAAGATGGCGAAAACTGTTAATGCACATGAAGAACAACCAGTTTTTTCACAAGGGTTTTTGGCGTGCAGATTATTGTCTTCGCCAAACTGGGTTTCGAAGGGAGATTTAATTATGCTGTTATTTTCTTCTCGTTTTGTTTCTTTCTTTACACATGTCATAGTACTAGCATGCTCACTCACATGATTTGAATCTAGGACTAGTGTGGATTATTAGTCTAGAGGAGACCTATCGTGGAATCTAGTACAAAGAATCTTTCGAGGGACAGGGTTATCATTACCGCATGAAGCGCGTTTGATGGCGGCTCAAAGTGTCAAGAAAGCGTCGATTCTTGTAAGTTCTTGAATCCCTAAGATTTGGAAATAGAATTTTCAAGTCACGGTCTTACTTTTGGCAAATTTTTTAAATTACACTGAGTTTACTTTCGTGTTTTTCCCAACAATTTTTGGTGATCCGGACTACCACCAGCACTTGGTAGTGATTTAACTGAAGGTTAGTTACTCCACCCCAAGAGATAAGGGAGATGTTGTAGCATCCCGGAGCGTAGAGCACTACATCCCCTGCACCCTGGCCAGACACGTGTAACGAAATGGGAACTCCGCACACGCACCAAGCTATAATGAACGGGTGACAAAAAAAATCATGCCTAAGCTAGGCGGTCTAGACCCTAATTCAGAGTGCGCAACATAACTAAAAGCAAAAGCGGAATCACCAGTATTTCAAACATAAACATTTATACATGCTCAACATATAAACAAGAAATACATAACATGCCCTTCCAGGGCCAATTAAATCATACAAGTTCCAAAATTCAAATCTGAATCCATATCTTATACATAATTATACATAATACCAGTACGAAAAAGTAAAGATGCAGCATGCAAACTACTCGGAATCAGACTCGAACAACTCAAAAGAAACCACCGCCTAGCTCGAAAAGCACCCGACACCTGTAAACTTAAAGAACAAAGGGGGAAAAGAAAACAACGAAGAGGGGTCAGTCCTAAAGACTGGTGAGGGGGGCTAACATACTCACACGTACATATACATAAAGCAGAGCATATTCAAAGTCATAAAAGCTCATGAACCAGGGCGTAGTTTTTGCAATCTAAAACATTTTAGCCCCTAGTACTATATATACAGAAAAAGGTTAAGGCCGAAGGCCAATATCACCAAATTTTAATAAAAATCTCACAACTCGGCCACTACGAGTTTCAGACGACCTAACTACGTTCATAATCAAAATCTTAGTCGAAATTTAAACGAAAATAAAGTCACACATACATACCTCTTCTCCGGGTGATGGCAGGGTATATATATATATATATATATTACGGCCCCTAACCATCGTTCATATTGTATGGGTTGTGAGTTTCATAACGCTCACGCCCAAGGTTTCCATCCCTCACCAAACCTCCTAGTAGGTTCTGGGTTGATCCTTTCAAAGTGGAGACCACACTCAGAAGTGACCCGAATGGCCACTGTCGTCCCGGGGCTCCTTTGCGTAAGTCTCTGGGGCCCAGTTCAAATTTTTCGAAATATTAAAGTTCTAAAATTTGAAAATCAGACTTATCTTTCATAGTCATACCTCGCTAGTTCAAAACACACACACCAGCCCTTTTCAAAACAAACAAACGAAAAATATATCTTACTTATACATAAAGTGTTTTTTAAAAGTTTCATAACAAATAGTCCAATTCCCACAAAGTACATATCAAACACGTATCTATATATATATATACATAAGTGGCATGCGGGATTAAAACTCAGGTAGGGTTGTAGGTCAAAATAACTAAAAGAAAGAAACCTGACCTTGACGAACAAACCGAACGAATCAATTTGAAACACACCTATAGAACCTCCTCGTGACCAACAGGATGAACCTCTGAACAAAACAAAAGGCAAAAGGCATACGTAGACTCAATATGAACCAATTAGACGCTCGGCAAATGCATATAGATGCATATGATGCAATGTACGTCACATTCGTTTAACCTTAGGCATATAAAAGCAAATATCATACTATCATAGCAACGAAGCATAAATTAAGTTCATATCATATCAATGACATGCAAATTAAACTCATAACATGTTAATTAAAATCATAACACATCATATTATAGCCTATGATAAGCAAACATGAGGTTAAAACACATAAGGAAGGCAACGGATACAAGGAAGCAACAAGAGTTAGCATATAAGTTCATACGCGTATAGAAAGATCAAAAATCACATAACCGACACATAAAACAACACATAACACATTAAATAAACATATATTACATCACATTATATCATAACTCATGCATATACAAGTTTAAATTACATATACAAGGCAAGATATGCAAGAATATATCACACGTTGCACTTAAACGGTCATGTATTCAAATCATGTTTACACTTAGCAAATAGTTCCATAAAATTCAAATGAGCATCAAAACAAATTATATAAGAACTAATTAACATCTTCGGATCATAATTGGGGTGGGACAAAACATAAAAAGCATAAACTTACCAAGAACAACACATAGGTTCAGGAAAAGGGTGAAGGATCGCGTGTACGGCCTCGGAAACGAACGTCGACGTTGCAGTAGAGTATTAGCCTGCACTGCCAAGCCTGAACGGTCGTTTGATCATTATACTTGGACCGGGTGAACGCCCGTTCACTGCTGCGCTGGGCTGCTGTCATCTTCATTTCCAGCTGCAAAAAGGGATAAAAAACCATAGTAAAATAGGGGAAACACAATCACACACATATGCACATATATCTGGGCCAAAAGTGAAAGAAAAATGAGCCAAAACCCCCAACAAATCAGTCCCATAATCAACGAAGCAGCAAGGACAAGTAAGAACAGTTCATATTTGGCCAAAAATCAACCGATAACTATTCATTCTTCAAGAACCATCAATGGTGATTCTTCATACATGAAACAAGCATGAAATTGAAGGATAAAATCATGTCAAGAAGCTTAAAAGAACACCAAACAAGTAAGAAATCTCATGAAGATCGGATAGAGGGTATGGATTCAAGAATTTGTTCATAACCTAACTATTCATGTTCATGCTCCAAAACCTACTCAAATATTAATGAAAATATGCAAATTATGACTTAAAACAACCACAAGGACATGGAGAACAAGAATACGTACTTACCTCTTGAATCGGAGAAGAATCGAATAAGTTATGAGCTTCAAAAGGCAAGAAGACGAACAGTTCTGGTATCCCCCCTTTCTTCTCGGTTTGGAGCTGTTTCACCCTCTCTCTCTTGCTGAGTTCAAAATGAGGGTTAGAAAGGGTGAAACAAGGTTTAATTAGGGTTAAATGGGTCCAAGAATGAGGTGATTTGGTTAAAAAATGAGTGAGTTATGGCCAAAGCCGTAAAGGGTGGTAGACCTATGCGTGAGGCTCGGTTTGGACGAAATTTCGGGGGTCCAAACGGGCTTAGAAGAATACAAGGCTAGGTTCCTTAGCTCTGTATTCTCACTAAGAGTCCATCGCCACTTTGGAAATTTGAATCCAAATTCCCAAACCCAAGTTACGCCTTTCGGAACCCAAGGTGCGCTAAAACGAGTTAGGCCCTCGAGTCCCATAACAAACAAAACGGTTTTAAAAACCTTAACAAATGAACTCAAAAACATAAAACGAGCATGTAAACAAATTCATAACACATATATTTCATGCATGTCATATATTCACAAAAATTAGAAACGAATCCAAACTCAAACGGATCAAAAACGAGTTCAAAAGGTTAAAAACTTTCAAATATTCAAACATATACTTAAAAATTATTCAAATAAATTCAAGAATAACATTTAAACAATTTAATAAACATATAATTATGTAATTAAATAATTTAAATACGCACGCAGCACTCTCGAGACAGCATACCTGTACGGTCGGACGGGTGAGATGTTACAAACTCCCCTCCTTCAAAACGACCTATCCTCAGGTCCTAAAGCAGGGTCTTGCTCAACTCCACACTTCCGTTGTGCCACTCTGATCCAAGCAAACAGTGGACACTTCGGGATATTACATTCCTAATTAAAGAATAAGGAAGACTTTTCATATCCCGAATAACTCGGTGGCACTAGCCGAACCCGAGCGAATCCCCTTCGTAAGAGATGCTTCCAAGAAGTCTCGATCTCCTACTACGACTCTAGGGTTCTTCTTTTCCAAACCACAAAGCTCTCAAACCTAATCAAACAACCTTACTAGAGAAAGTAGGTCAACTCATTGAAACAAGTAACCCCTCAAATCTTATCGAAATCTCCTTAGCCTTAGCAAACCGGACACGAAGTTCTCGGCCATTTGCTCCCACTTCCAAATGAAATTCAGAAGTAGTTGGAGAATCTTACCGGTTCTTGATGTTCGGTCTTCAACCGAAGGCACATTCGACATTGCTACACGAAGTTTGTAATATCTCTTCTCATGCTCTAAAATGCCCATACCGATTCTTCAAGTCCTCAAACAAACTCGAACTAAGAGTGGGATAAGTCTCGTGACCTTGCACCTCTTGAGACGTAGGCTACACTCTCCCACTAGCAACGTACAACCAAAGCCTTCCTTTGTGCCTCGATTGTACACGGAGTAGTCTTGAGTACCTTTAGGTCGATAAAAGCCAGAACCGAAGGCAACTCACTTCGACCGCCTTTTCCCACTTTGAAACCGTGCCTCTTCTTGTCAAAAGAATCAACGGTTGGCAATCTTTAAGGGAAAGAATCACCTAATATACCCCGTTAACACGAGAGACTTCTTACTCTAAGATAATTCTCGGTTCTTCTACCCGGACACGTACTCGGTTATACCTTTGCTAAAACCCAAACTCAGCACGTCCACGGAACTCTGAATAAAAGGAACAACTCCTCGAAAGGGCATTTTCTTCCATGGTTAACCTGTGTAGCTCACGATAGTCGATATTCACCCTAAAGTCCCATTTCTCTTCTTATATGGGACTAAAGCACTCCACGAAGAAGTACTCAATGGATGAAACCACCTTCTAAGAGCTCATCAAACTACGCCTTCAAGAGCCGTCCGGTAGGGAGTCTTCGAATAAGATTCAGCTCCGAGATAAAGATCACAACAACCTTAATGTCCCTATCAAGTGGTAACAAATTCCAACCTTCAAGGAACATCAAGAAAGTCTTACTCCCATCTTCGTCTCTTCAAGCTTCGCTCGATCCCTCGGTTAGCCCAAAGGTAAGCTACATAGCTTGTCGCACCGTCCTGGATTAACCAACCGCTTCCACGAAGGATATAGATGGGCTAGCCTTCAATCTATTACCCGAAAATATCATTGAGCCCCGAATAGACCTCCTAGAAGTAACCACTAGCTTGGCACTACGCTCGAACAACCAACCCACGCCTAAGGTAACTCCGTACCTCAACAAGGCGTCTTCAAGAAATCCGTCGGGCAACCTCGGCCCTCACAACTCACCAAACACTCTCGGGCACTCACCTTACCAAACTCTCTCCAAAAAGAGAGTTCTCACAAAAGAAAACAACAAGCGCAAATGATAAGAAACACCAAAAATAACAAAAAGGAGGTAATCACATAAATGGGTTTCCCCGAGATTAAATTATGCATATATGAGATGCCATATATGTTTAGTGTACCATTCACCATTGTTGAAATGTCAAGCTCGGTGCTAACTTCTTTGCTTTCCAAAGTGTCCTCTTGTACTTGAACCGGGATCTTGAAATAACGGAGTTTCGAAGGTCTCAACCTTCTTATTCGTCGGGTAAACTCTCACTATGTGTCAAATTCTCCACGCTTGAAGAATCCACTATCTTTCTTCTTATAGATTTCTTCCATGTTATTTGGGCAACGACAATAGAAGTATTGAATCGATTCCGGTGGGGAGATATCAAATCCTTCTTTGGACATCGAATCTTCTTCTTCTTCGTGATATTGTCGATAATCTTGAAATTCTCAAAGATTTTCTTGTAACAGGAATCTCTTGCCTGCACTAGGTCTCGGACCGGGTTCTTCTCCCATCTAGAGGTGCGACACTTTGTCCGTTGCTAATCCATTTCCACTTGAACCTCCTATCTTATCTCATTGGACCATGTACGTACCATTGAAATTTAAAAGGCTTGTTGAACTCATCTTTATGCCCTTGAAATATCTCCGAACCTTAGAGCAATCTTCATCGGCACTCGCTCTCCCAAGCTCTACTATAAAAATCACCCCTTGTCATTAATTCTTGCTCGAAATGTAAAAACTCTTAAAGTCTTCTCACCATCACACGTGGAGGGATGTACCCATAGCAAAATTCCCGAATAAAACCTCCCAAGCGAACACTTCCCGGGCCCTTCAAGTTTGGATCTCATTTTCTTGAATCACTTCAAAGTTCGACCTTAAATTTGAATGAGAAGTATACTTCACCTTTTCTTGGAATAACCCTGTACAACTCTTCCAGAACTGTATTATCTCGGACATCCTTTTCTCAATCTTGTCATCATCACCTTCAATCCACATCGGAAGACCGAAATTCTCTAAACCTCTTGTAGGCTGAAGGAACTTGTTTTTCTTATTCTTTTTCCCCGGTGATGTTCGTTGATAATGGGACGATATCCTAAAATAACAACACAATTTTCCAGGAAATATCGATGCATATGGGTTTTTGGTGCATGTTCATGTGCACAATCAAGACAAATAATAACAAATAAGTCACATAAATGTGAGAGTGAATGCAAACAAACACATAATCCTAAGCCAAACGACCTAGACAGATTTGACACGACATAAGAGCTCCAATTTTACAACCTAGAGCTCTGATACCACTTTAGGATGTATCACACCGGAGCACAGAGCACTACATCTCCCACACCGTGGCCCGACACATATAACGAAATGGGAACTCCGCACACGCACCAAGCTACAGCGAACAGGTGACAAATAAAATCACATTTAAGCTAGGCAGTCTAGACCCTAATTCAGAGTGCGTAACATAACCAAAAGCAAAAGTGGAAGCACTAGGATTTCAAACATAAATACTTATACATGCTCAACTTATAAATAAGATATACATAACATGCCCTTTCAGGGCCAATTAAATCTTACAAGTTTCAAAATTCGAATCTGAATTCATCTCTTATACATAATCGTACATAATACCAAAACGAAAATGTAAAGATCCAGTATGCAAAAGACTTGGACTCAGACTCGAACAACTCAAAAGAAAGCACAGCCTAGCTTGAAAAGAACCCTGCACCTACAAACTCAAACAACAAAGAGGTAAAAGAAAACAAAGACAACGGGTCAGTCCTGAAGACTGTTGAGGGGGTAACATACTCACATATACATATACATAAAGCGGAGCATATTCAAAGTCATAAAAGCTCATGAACCGGGACGTGGTTTGTGCAATCTCAAACATTTTAGCCCGTGATACTATATATATAGAAAAAGGTTAAGGCCGAAGGCCAAAATCACTAAATTTTAAAGATTAGGAATCCACTCCAGTTTCACGAACAAAGTTCAGAATCTAAATCACACAACTCGGCGAGTACGAGCTTCAAACCACCTAACTCCGTTCATAATCAAAATCATAGTCAAAATTCAAACAAAAACAAAGTCAAACATACATATCTCTTCTCCTGGTAACGGAAGGGTTATATGCTCCCCTAACCATCGTTCATACTGTATGGGTCGTGAGTTTCATGATGCTCACGCCCGAGTATTCCATCCCCCACCAAACATCCTAGTGGGTTCCGGGTTGATCCATTCAAAGTGGAGAGCACACTCGGGAGTAACCCTGTAGCACCCGGAACGCCGAGATGCCACACCCCCGCACCATAAGTCTAGCTCACACATGAAATGGGTAGTCCATATATGAACCGGACTCATGGCGAACGGGTGACAAGTAAAAAAACTCACTAGCTAGGCGGGACTAACCCTCAAACCATTCAAGTCCAAATCTAGGAATTTAAAGCGGAAGCATAGTAATTTCATTAGCACATATCAAATATCCCAAAAGAATTAACTTCTAACTTTATATCAGTACATTACCATCTCTAACATATTTATAACAACAACCTAACTGATCCATAAATGTCCATAACATGAAAATGCAATGCTAGACTCATCTCGACAACTGGACACGACTCGGACTCCCGCCTGGCATGCTACTGAAAGTACCTGAAAAGTGTGAGGTGTCAGTCTACCATAGACTGAGTGAGGGGTTTAAATAAATATTAGCGCAATTAACATGCAAGTTGTAATCCCGGGTAAAGCTTTTACAAAGGAAACAGGATAAGTTCAATAAAGGAATAATCTTCGCCCGAGATTACAACTATCCAATTTAACAGTACCATCAATTACAATTTCATTCAATAAGTGGCCAGGCCAATGAGGGCAATCTCCAACCTTTACGCCGATAGTGAACGATGCAATCTTTGGATTAACAATTCAATAATGATCACATAATTCATTATAGTGCACAATTAAAAATTTCAATTCCCTTTCTCCTTCGGTTGATGGTGAGATTGCAAGGCCCCACCACCCAATAACGGTGTGCATTAGGAACATGACTCCCACGCACGGAATATTCTTCCTCCACCAAACCTCCTAATGGATTCAGAAGGGATCCCAAAATGATGAGGATAGTGCACAGATTACCCGTCAGCCCTTGCTTTCCCAGGTGACTCCATACACTACCCTCGGGCCCAAAGTGAACATGCTTTACTCGCCAAAACATAATCAATTCACGATATCTCAATTGTCCAATATATCACGAGATCACTTGTTATCATTAAGGTTTTAGAAGGATTATAGATATACATACATTTTGGCTTAAAAGATCACGTAGAGGTTGTACGGGTTCCATATGTATACATATCTAGAAATTAAACCTCACCTGTGACTATCAAAACAAGGATATAACTATGGTGCATGCTCCTCGTCTCTGGGAATGTGATCTGTGTAACAAGGACAAGTGTAAGTAAGACTCGACTCGCATGAACCATTTAAGACGCACGGCAATGCCCTAATCAATATATCATACCATAACAATCAAGGAATGTCAAGTAGGAACATAATTATCACTAAACCAAGTTTATAATTCATATAAGTCACATACGGGAGCCAAAGAAGTGAGAAGAAGGCAATATGAAAGGTTTTGGTGAGGTTTAGGAGAATTGACAATTTTTGGAAAATGCACACCTTGTAGAAAACCTAGAATAACTTGAGTTCTAGAATTGAGAATTGAGTCTTGTTTATTAGATAAGAAACTAGACACATAGACCTTTCCAACGGTATATGGCACGTTTTCTAATTCAAACCGAGGTGAAAATGGCGTTGGTTCGAAGTTGGACAAAATGCAGTTTCTGTAGGGGTCGCGCATTTTTACTCTATTTTTGGTCGCGGGCGCGGCCTAATTTTTCTCGAATTTTTCATGCAATTTTTCAAAATTCAAAAGTTGGCCAAAATTGGGTCGTGGGCGCGACCTGTTTTTTGTGTAATTTCGGTAGCGGACGCGACCTTCAAGTTCTGAAGAAAAAACAGAGCAGAAACAGGGGAAAATGCACGAACCACACCCCCCTATTACCCAAAACACCAATTTTCATGAACCAAATTGTTATATTTCTGGAAATCATCATGCATATATGTTTAAAACATCATAAAACACCAAATAAACAACCAAATCACCCATGGTCATCAAGAATCTCCACTTTCAAACTCATATATAGTTTCATGATATAACTTCAATTCCTTCAAGAATTCATACATCAAATCATGTTATGATCATGTATTCATGTAGTAAACAACATATATCCCACATATCTCAATAAATTACTAACCCTAGCTTCCATATAATTTATCAAGAATTTTCATATTCATGCCTACACCAACCTTGGATGAAAATAGAGGAAGGAAGAAGATGATAATGGATGCTTGAGCTTCCAAACTTGAATTTTCTTGAAAACTTAATTGAATTTGATGAAGTCTCTTCTCTTTTCTTTCTTGGTTGTGGTTCGGTTATGGAGGAAGTAAATGTGATGAAATTTTGGATGAAAATGAAGAATGGAAGCATAAAGAAAGCTCTTTACATGATTCATCATATTTTGAAATTGGTGAAAGTCCACAATTTGCAATTTGATCCCTCATTCGTATAAGTTATGCAATCAAGTTTCATTCCTACAATTTTACTCAGTTTGGTCCAAGAAATGCTTATGCAATTTGGTCCTTAAATTTAAAAGAATTATCATATAAGGACAATTTGGCAATTAAATCACACTTGGCCATTAAGTCATGAAATAAATTCTCAATTTGATATGATTTCATATAATTTCACATAAAAATTAATAAAATGCATTTTATATTATTTCACGTAATTTACACATTAACGGTAATTTCATATAAGTTATTGAAACATAATGCATTGAACGTTAAGAAATTTATAAGATATCACATAATTCATAAATGGAAAAATCGGGGCGTTACATGTAGCACCCGGAACGCTAGGCGCCACATCCCCCGCACTATAGCCCCAATCCACATATGAAATGGACAATCCCTACATGAATCAAAGCCATAGCGAACGGGAGACAATAAAACGACACAAGGCTAGGCGGGTACCCTCAATTAAAAACCAACCCAACAATCAGTTCAGAGTAAATAAAAGCGGAAGCAATAATATTCATTAAATACTTATAGGTACCATATTTATTTATTTACTAATAGGTACCAAAATTCACATCATCAATACAATACGATCTCCAAATATAGGTAACAAGGCATGATACAAAATATCCCAAGTAGCTATACATGAAAAAATGTGGGAATGAAGTGTGTTAGACCCAAATTTAAAGACAACTAGACTCTAAATTCCCGCCTAGCACGCCCTGCAAAACAATTGAAAAGTGGAGGTGTCAGTCCAACTCGGACTGAGCGTGGGGTATAATAATTATAAGCGCACATACATGCAAGTTATAATCTCGGGTAATAATTTGGTAAAATAACAATATAATTTAATAGAATAAAAGAGATATTATCGCCCGAGGTTACAACTAATTCAACTTCAATTTAACCAATTCAATACAATCAATTTGTGGCCCGCGAGTGAGGGCAATTCTCCAACCTTACTCCGACTGTGTACAATTAATCAATCAATCAATTATTCAATATTTAGGTGATCATGCAATTCATTACAGTGCACAATTAGCAGTTTCAATAACACCTTCTTCCTCCGGGTGATGGTGGGATTGCAAGGCCCCACCATCCAATCAATCTGGGCAGAGGGTACATGAATCCATAAGCCCGGAACTCCTTCCTCCCCTAATCTCCTAGTGGGTTCAGGGGTCATCCTAATTTGTTGAGAATAGCACTCGAGTTACCCGTCAGCCCATGCTTTCCCGGTTGGCTCGAGCCACTACCCTCGGGCCCACAGTGCAATACAATACTCGCCCAATCAATCAATCAATCAATCAATTCCTTCAAAAGTTCGGTAAATCATTTGAAAACCAATCTTTTGAAAACTATAACTATATAGATAGGTTTTGGCTTAAAATTTCACATAGGGTTATATGGGTCCTATGTATCTAAAATTAAACCTCACCTGAACGACCCAAAAATAACCAAGGAAAACAGCTCACGGGGCCTGCTCCTCGTCACCAGGAAGCTGGTCTGTGCAAGAAAGACAAATGTCCGTGAAACACGACTCAAAATGTACCAAATATGACGAACGGAGGAAATGCAACGAGATGACGAGAAAAATGCAATGTGGCATGAAAACATCTTGTTTCACTTCATTATCGATCATATAAAAGCAATTAGGGGTCAAAGAAGTGATTGGATGATGGTGGTGAAAATCGATTTTTTATGCAATAGCTTTTTGCTCTGCAGACGCTATGGGAACGGCCGTTCCGGCCTCCCTTTGAAAATGGGAAGGGCCGTTCCCAAGGCCCCTCAGAAACGCACCAGCGTTTTTTAAAAAGGGAAAAACGTTTTAGCTGGGAACGGCCCTTCCGACTTAAAGGCCAAAATGGGAACGGCTGTTCCCAGTCTCGCTGGCCTTGCTGACTCAGAATCATGGGAACGACCGTTCCAGTTTTAAACTGGGCTGGGAAGGGCCGTTCCCAAAATACGTGAGCAGCAGAAAATGCAGAACAAAACAGAGCAGCAACGAAGCAACAACCATAGCAACAAAAATGGCTCAAACTCAAGAAGAAATGCATAAATTTGATGCAACACAAATGCTAGCATACATATAAATCATTAACAACTCATAAAAACACATATTTCACACTAGATCATCACTAATTCATCAATCCAAACCCATAACACCAATCATGCTCCAAGTCCATAAATCACAAGATATATGCATCAATCTTGAGCTCAAAGTTCATAAATATATTTCCAACAACCAATACACAATTTAACCAATACATAGCAAAGCCCTATCTATGCCATTTATTCAAGAAATTCATCAAAGTCCCAAAAATACCTTGTAGATGTAGCACCCTAACCCCCAGGGCGCCACATCCCCCGCACTATAGCCTCGATCCACGTATGAAATGGAAAATCCATACATAAACCAAAACTATAGCGAACGGGTGACCAATAAAATGACGAGCTAGGCGGGACACTCTCCCCAACAAGACCAGAGCAAACAGGATAATGAAAGCGGAAGCAATAAGATCATTCATACATATAGGTACCATATTTATTGAATCGATATGTATAGGTACCAACTTAACTATCAATACATTATCATCTCTTAATAATATACATAACCAAGTATTCCAAAAATACTAATAACGATCAATAACATGAAATGTCCCAAAAGTACTATACATGAAGGTACGGCGTTAGACTCGTGAAAATGCAAAACTCGACCGGACACCCGCCTAGCACGACCCAGCGCTCAAGTACCTGAAAAGTGAAGTATCAGTCTACCGAAGACTGAGTGAGGGGCAATAATATTTATATCACACGTCACATGCAAGTTGTAGTCTCGGGTGAAGACTTTAGAATAAAATAGATATATAATTCAAGAAGTTCAATCTTTGCCCGAGATTACAACCAATCATTTTAACACGTTTATTTATTCATGCTTGTCAATGTCATGAACATGTGGCCCTGGCGAGCAAGGGCAAATCTCCAACCAAACTCCCAATCGTGAACAATACGTGATCGTGCATGCTTACTTGATAAATACATGGTCATGCAATTCATTTAGTGCTCACATAAACAGTTTCATACTTGAAATCATGCAATAACTTGAGGATAACCCGACATGCCGGATTAATCCCCAGTCTCCTTCTTCCTCCGGGTGATAGCGAATTTGCAAGGCTCGACTATCCATGACATGGTGTGTGTAGAGGACATGACCCTCTAGACACGGAACTCCTTTCACCACTAATCTCCTAGTCGCTTCGGGGGTGATCCCAACAATGTGAGGATAATTCAGGAGTTACCCGTCAGCCCTTACTTTCCCGGTTGGCTCAAGAATTACCCTCGGGCCCACGTGCAATCATGTACTCGCCAAACATGCTTGAAATCATGAATTGCTTGCTTGAAATATTCATGGTTTTGAAATCATTCATAAGTATAATACGTTTTGGCCGAAAACTAGCATATAAGGGTTATAGGGTTCGTTTTACCAAAACAAAACCTCACCTTTTCTTGTAAAATATAGTAAGGATATACTTCAAGGAGCTGGCTCCTCGTCTGCAACCTCGTTACCTGTGCAAACACGACGTGTATACGTGAGACATGACCTAAAATGGACAAAATGTGACGAACGGCGGAAATGTGTCGAGACGACCATGAAAATGCAATGTGGTATGATAACATGTCGTTTCACATCATATTAGCACATATTATAGCAATTCGGGGTTAAAGAAGTCGTTGGATCGAGGGGCTATTTTCATAAATTTATGCAGTGAATTTTGTTCTGCATTCCAGGTGGGAATGGCCGTTCCGGTCCCCTTTGCAAAATGGGAACGGTCGTTCCCATAAACCCCCAAAAACGTGCCAACGTTTTTCCCATTTTAAAACGCGCCTAGTTGGGAACGGCCCTTCCGGCTCCAAGGCCAAAATGGGAATGGCCGTTCCCATGGTCGGCCGCCTATTTTCAGTTTAAAAGAAGGGAACGCCCGTTCCCACTATGCCTTGAGGCTGGGAACGGTCGTTCCCTGTTTCTGCAACTTACAGAAACAGAGCAAAACAGGGAAAAGCTACGGGAAACAACAAAGCAAGCACCAAAAATCCATTTTGCTCAACAGAAGCATGTATTTTCTGGAAATATGATACATATAAGTTCAAGAAATGATATACTAGCATTTAAACACTCAAATCACACAAGATCATCAAGAATTCATGCCTCATGCTCATGATCACAACTTGATCATTCATGCTCAATATTCCAAAGATTCAAGCCATAAATCATGTCATAATTCAATATATGATCACATATTCATGTTTCCCTCTACCAATAAACCAACTAGCACATTAAACTCAACCCTAGTCATGCCAAATATGATCAAACTCAACCATTCTTGCAAACACCAACCTTGAAGATGAAAGAAATGAAGAAGATGGATGATGATGATGATGAACTCCCAAATCCTTGAAATCTTGATGATTGAATGGAAAAAATCACTTTCTTCTCCTTGCTTCTTGATACCGAGAGAGAGAGCAAGTGGTTGGGGAATTTTTGGATTGAAAATGGCTCAAAGAAGAAGCTTGGAGATGCATTACGTAATTCATCATCCTTGATTTTTGTGACTTATGCTAATTGCCATTTAATCCTTTGTTTTATGAAGTCATGCGATCAAGTATACAGCAATTTAAAATATGCTCAATTAAGCCCTTGCAAAGTTATGCACTTAAGTCCCTAAAGTTTAAAGAACAATCAAGTAGGGACAATTTGGTAATTTAAACACTCTCGGTAATTATTTCATGCAATAAATATTTTCCATGTCGTGAAATAATATTTTCAATGATATGAATTCAAATAATTGATATAAATAATATTTCATGAATTTTGTAAAATTATGAGATGCCACGTAAAATAGTATGAAATTAAAGAAAGAAAATAAAATCCTACGCTCAAACGCACACGTGGCGTGCTTACCTGTTCATCCGGAACCGGGCGTTACAACTCTCCCCCCCCTTAGAAGAATCTGGTCCCCAGATTCTCTAGTCTTGCTCGAACAACTCCGGGTGGCACCGTTTCATTTTATCCTCTGTTTCCCATGTAGCTTCTTCAGTTTTATCGATTCTCCACAGCACTTTAACCATGGGAATTCTCCAGTTTCTCAACTCTTGAAATTTCCGATCCATGATTTTAACCGGTCTCTGAATAAATGTCAAATTCGGTTCCAGTTCAACTTCTTCCACGGGGAGAATCGTAGTCTCATCGGGGTAATATTTCCTTAATTGTGAAACATGAAATACGTTATGAATCCCCGTAAGACTTGGTGGTAGGTCCAGTCGATAGGCTACCTCGCCTATTCTTTCAAGAATCTCAAACGGACCTAAGTAGCGAGGATTATGTTTTCCTCCTTTCCCGATTCGGGTGAAACCTTTCCTTGGTGACACCTTCAAGAATACCCGGTCACCAACTTCAAATTCTAGATCTCTTCGGCGCTTATCGGCATAGCTCTTTTGCCTATCTTGCGCGGCTTTCATCCGTTGTTGAATCATTTGAACTTTCTCAATCATAGCTTGAACGACTTTGGACGGCCTTTCGAATCTTTCACCTCTCTTTACTCCTTCCTGTTTTGTCCATTTCCATTCTTCCAAGTCGAAGAACAACGGAGATCGGCACTTTCTTCCATAAAGTAACTCATAAGGAGCCATCCCGATCGAAGCCTGAAAGCTGTTGTTATAAGCAAACTCGATTAAAGGAAGCTGTTCTGCCCACGAGTTTTGAAAATCCATCGCGCAAGCCCGAAGAAGATCTTCCAAATACCTGATTAACCTTTCAGATTGACCGTCTGTTTGAGGGTGAAATGTCGTGCTGAACTTAAGTTTCGTTCCCAAGATGGCCTGTAATTCCTGCCACAACTTAGAAGTAAACCTCGGGTCTCGGTCTGAAACTATGCTCACCGGAATGCCATGAAGTTGAATAATCTCTCTATTATAGATTTAAGCCAACTTCGGGATCTTATAGGACATCCGGACCGGTAGAAAGTGAGCAGACTTTGTAAATCTACCTACGATTACCCAAATTCCATCAAACCCGCCTTTAACCTTCGGCAATCCAGAAACAAAGTCCATCGTTACTTGTTCCCACTTCCACTCGGGAATAGGTAACGGTTGCAGAAGTCCCGTGGGCTTTTGGTGCTCAGCTTTCACTTTCTGACAAGTCAAGCAATGTTTCACATATTCTGCCACGTCTCTCTTCATCCCGTTCCACCAATAATACTGCTTCAAATCCTTATACATTTTATTCCCTCTTGGGTGGATCGAGTAGGCTGACTTGTGAGCTTCTTCAAGTAGGACCCGTCTCAATTCTTCAGGTACTACTACTCTGTTTTTAAACCGAAGCAACCCGGTCTCATCAAACCCAAACGGACTCTCCGGGTCATCCTTAGCTTTACTTGTAAGCTTCTGCACTTCCGGATCCTTATTCTGAGCCTCAAACAACTGGTACTTTAATTCTGGCTGAATTGTGATATTAGAAACCCGAGCCTTTAACACAATCGGGACAACTTCCTCACTTTCCTTTAATTCCAAGCTCGATACACTCGCCTTTCTGCTAAGTGCATCGGCGACCACATTTGCTTTCCCGGGATGGTATTTAATGGTACAATCATAATCCTCTAGCTTTTCCATCCATTGCCGTTGCCTCATGTTCAACTCTTTCTGTGTGAACAAATACTGAAGGCTCTTGTGGTCGGTAAAAATCTCAAAGGAAGTCCCGTAAAGATAATGTCTCCATTTCCCGAGAGCAAAGATCACGGCTGCAAGCTCTAGGTCGTGTGTTGGATAATTCCTTTCATATTCCTTTAGCTTCCGAGAAGCGTAGGCGATCACTTTTCCTTTCTGAGTCAAAACACAACCTAAGCCTTCTTTAGAAGCATCGGTGTACACTGCATATCCCTCTGAACCCTCGGGTAAAGTTAATACCGGAGCGGAGACTAACTTTTCTTTCAGAAAATTAAAACTTTGATCACACTTCTCGTCCCAGACAAACTTAACATCCTTCTTTGTCAATCGGGTTAAGGGTGCAGCAATCTTGGAGAAGTCCTGAACAAATCTTCTATAATAACCGGCCAATCCCAAGAAGCTTCTAATTTCTGAGGCACTCTTTGGTTTCTCCCATTTGAGCACGGCCTCGATTTTCGAGGGATCGACTTCCAACCCTTTTCCTGAAATCACATGT
Organism: Lantana camara; assembly: GCA_037501455.1. NCBI lineage: Eukaryota > Viridiplantae > Streptophyta > Magnoliopsida > Lamiales > Verbenaceae > Lantana > Lantana camara. Next base: position 50,042,375 of record CM074858.1, read on the forward strand.
CCCAAAAAGGAAACCCGATCGATCCAAAATTCACACTTACTGAACTTAGCAAACAACTGATGCTCTTTCAGAGTCTGAAGAACGAGCCTGAGATGTCTCGCGTGCTCCTCGGCTAATTTTGAGAAAACCAGAATATCATCAATAAAAATTACCACGAACTTGTCGAGGAAAGGCCTGAATATCCGATGTATCATATCCATAAAAGCTGCAGGGGCGTTAGTTAATCCAAATGGCATAACCACGAACTCGTAGTGCCCATACCGAGTATTGAATCCTGTCTTAGGAATATCCTCTGCTCTGATTCGCAGCTGATAGTATCCCTGTCTCAAATCCAATTTTGAATAAACTTTGGAACCCTGAAGTATATCGAATAACTCCTCGATATGTGGGAGGGGATACTTGTTCTTGATAGTCATCCGGTTCAACTCCCTGTAATCGATACACATTCTTAAAGTCCCGTCTTTTTTCTTTACAAATAAAACTGGTGCTCCCCAAGGCGAAGAACTCGGTCGAATGTACCCAACTTCCAACAATGCTTCCAGCTGGACTTTTAATTCTTTTAATTCAGCTGGAGCCATCCGGTAAGGAGTCTTTGAATACGGCTCAGCATTCATAAAAAGATCGATCACAAATTCAATCTCTCGTTCAGGAGGCAAGGAATCCAAATTTTCTGGGAATACCTCGAGAAATTCCTTTACCACTTCGGTGTCCTCTAATTTCACCTGATCTTTTGGCTTGTTCAGAATATAGGCAATGAACCCTGTAGCCCCGTCTCTGACCAACTTCTGAGCCTCTGAAAATGAAAGTAGGGGTCCGGTCTTTGAAGTACAACCCGTAGTAACCTCTGAACCCAACTGAACCTTCTTAGCTCGGCAATCTACGGTAGCACAATGCCTGTATAACCATTCCATCCCTAATATAGCTCCGTATTTCTCCATCGGCATAACAATGAAATCTGTCAGAAACTCCCGACCTTCAATCACCACTGGAACATCCCTGTAAACCTGATCCGTCTCTCGCCTACTACCGAAAGGAGTACTAACTAGATAGCGTACAAAAGTACACATAGCAGGCAAAGACAAAGTAATAGCAATAGAGTGCGCAAGAAAGGAGTGTGTAGCTCCTGGATCAAATAATGTATGGATGTTCGTGCCATGGATGCAAATAATACCTTCAACTACTGCGGCGGGGTCTATCTCTGCATCCTGCTCCTCTCCAGCGAGTGCATAAGCCCGAGCTCTCACCAGTGGCCTCGGTCCTGCAGGTGGTGGATCCTGACGATCCGGACAGCCGTCAACCATGTGCTCGGCACTCCCGCAAATCAAACACAAACCTAACCGGCACCTGCAGTTGTCGTAGGTATGTGTAGGAAGTCCACACCATCTGCAGCCCGGTCTCTGAGGTGGCTGGGGTGGTGCTGGAGCTCTCGGACCTCTCGGTAATGGCCCTATCGCCTTAAGCTTCTTCCCGGGGTTCTTCTGAGCTGGAGGTGCAGAGTAAATCATCGGCCTCTTCCCTGAGCTCGATCCCTGACCTGCTCTCGAGCCCGAAGCCTGTCCAGTCCGTGACGTAGCTTTCCTCGCAATATCCGAATCCTCAACTTTTAGGGCCTTAGTGGTAGCTTTTGCCCAGGTGCTCGTATTAGCTGCTTTCAGGGCATCCTGAATATCCGGTCTGAGTCCTTGGACGAACTGCATCGCCTTATGAAAGTCATCATTCGCTATGTTGGGTGCATAGCGAGAAAGCCTCTCGAGCTCGGCGATATACTGCCTTAGCTCGGTGAACTCCCTCAACCTGTGGGTACGGGAAGCTGGAGGAATATACTTGTTGCTGAACTCCCGTACGAAGACCTCCCAAGTAATATCTGTCCCGGCTGCCTCTAGAACGATCTGGGTACTCTCCCACCACGAATAGGCCTCGCCCTGAATAAGAGTAAGTGTACAGCAAGCCTTCTCCTGACTGTCACAAGGGATAAGCTGCCAAATCCTTTCGATCTCTTTTAGCCACATCTCTGCCTGTATATCGTCTCCCTTATAGAACTTCGGGGGACGCTGGTTCTGAAACTCTCGAAAAATGGCAGAAATGGGGTTCTCCGGAGGTGCTACTGGTGCTGGAGGTGGTGGAGGAACCCTTTCCTGTAGCCTCTGATCGATTAGCCCCACTACCGCGTTCATAAAATCCTGGGGCTGTGCCAGAGCAGGCGGAGGAGGTGGTGATCTCTCGCGGCGATGATGTCGGCGGTGATGATGCCTGTGCCTCGAGGATCGGTCACTGGAACGTCTGTCGTGCTCCATCCTGAAATCAGATCACTACACATGCGTGGCTTGATCAATAAATGCAAATGTGTGCATCCAATTTCCATAATATCAAGTAGCACATGCTCAAAGAAAGTCAGATAGCTCAATTAGTGAAAAGAAACGAGTAAATCAGGTAAGTCAACCAAATGCAGACTCCCAAATACCACATAATCCTATGCCGTGCGACCTAGACTGACTTGACAGGACTCGAGAACCTCGGTTTTGCAACCGGGCTCTGATACCACCTGTAGATGTAGCACCCTAACCCCCAGGGCGCCACATCCCCCGCACTATAGCCTCGATCCACGTATGAAATGGAAAATCCACACATAAACCAAAACTATAGCGAACGGGTGACAAATAAAATGACGAGCTAGGCGGGACACTCTCCCCAACAAGACCAGAGCAAATAGGATAATGAAAGCGGAAGCAATAAGATCATTCTTACATATAGGTACCATATTTATTGAATCGATACGTATAGGTACCAACTTAACTATCAATACATTATCATCTCTTAATAATATACAAAACCAAGTATTCCAAAAATACTAATAACGATCAATAACATGAAATGTCCCAAAAGTACTATACATGAAGGTACGGCGTTAGACTCGTGAAAATGCAAAACTCGACTGGACACCCGCCTAGCACGATCCAGCGCTCAAGTACCTGAAAAGTGAAGTATCAGTCTACCGAAGACTGAGTGAGGGGCAATAATATTTATATCACACGTCACATGCAAGTTGTAGTCTCGGATGAAGACTTTAGAATAAAATAGATATATAATTCAAGAAGTTCAATCTTTGCCCGAGATTACAACCAATCATTTTAACACATTTATTTATTCATGCTTATCAATGTCATGAACATGTGGCCCTGGCGAGCAAGGGCAAATCTCCAACCAAACTCCCAATCGTGAACAATACGTGATCGTGCATGCTTACTTGATAAATACATGGTCATGCTTACTTGATAAACACAACGACTCGTAGATACATGAACTTGCTCATGATCAACATTCTCTGCCCTGGAGAATAACTGGACAAGAAACGAGACAATGTACGTGCATCAGACCACAATTCAAGAATATTACCAAATAAGAAGCACGACGTGATCAAGTAACGAGACTTCGTGCAATAAGCAATGTAGCATGTAAATATCATGTTTTGGCATGTAATCAACCACATAATAACAATTTAGGGTCAAATAAATTAGTGGAGTTAAACTCCAAAATTCCATTTTTATGCAGAATGTTTCTGCCTCTCCAGAGGCCTGGGAACGTCCGTTTCGGCCCAAGCCAAAACGGGAACGGTCGTTCCTGTCCTCGCCGCCATGCACCCAATTCAAACGTGGGAACGGTCGTTCCTCAAAACAACTGGGAACGCGAAGGGCCGTTCCCCGTTGAGCAGACAATACAGAAGCAGGGGAAGAAACAGGGGAAGCTACGAACCATCCCCAAAATGCATCAAACATCACTCAAATCATTCCCAAATGTAGAATTCATGAAGGGTGGCACTCATATATGCTTATGGTATACTAAGGACCAATATAAACACACAAATCGAGCTTCATCATCAAGAATCATTAACTTCAAGTTCATATATGAATTCATCATATAACTTCATAATTTCATAATTTATGCAAGGAATTCAAGTTCAAAGCTCCTAATCATACTTCTAGCATCATATAAGCAACTTATTCCATAAGAACCATAACCCTAACCTCACACACAATTTCAAGAATTCATATATTGACTCATGTATACCTTGAAATGAAAAGAGAAGATGAAAGATGAAGTCTGGAGATGATGATGCTTCAAAGCTCCTATGTTCTTGATGATTTAACTTGAATAAGATGAAACCATCTCTTCCTCTTGTGGGAACTTGACCAAGAGAGATGATGATGATTGTATGTCTTGGAAATAAAATGAAGATGGAAGAAGAATGAAGAAGCATATATCGATATATCTTGGCAAAAATGGAGTATTTGCCACTAAATCCTCCAAATCTATAAGTCATGCAATTAAGAATGCAAGGTTTGCAATTTGATCAATTAAACCCAAGAACTAATTATGCAATTTAGTCCTCACATTTACAAGAATAATCATTTAGGGAGAAGTATGCAATTAATTCATGTTCGATAATTATTTCACGTAGCAATTAAATTCACTTTATCAAATAATTCTCAAGTTAACACGTTTTCCGACATTTTCACGTAATCATGTTGGAACTTAATTTATAAAATTAATAGAACACATATATAAATTGGGATAAATGAGAGTGATAAATAAAATCCTAACGCTCGAAACTCACACGTGTCGAGCGTACCTGACTGTCTGGAAATTGGGGCGTTACAATATATACCTTGAGTGAATTTGTTGACTGTTGCTCTCTTGCCTTATTGATAACAAGGTGGTGAATACCATTCGCATTCTTAACCTGACATACACAATTTAGTGTTTACTTGATAGCTCGCTGCACTACCAACTTTGTCAAGAGAATGATTCTTGGTTCGAACACGTAATTGGGGAAAATGGGAATGGTAGCATTGGTGTAGAGATTTTCGGGAGTTCTTATATTTTATGGAGGAGCAACTTCTAAGGAAGGAGAGTCTTAATAAAGGAATCCTTCTTGAATATATCCGATAATGGAAGAGAAAAGAACTCGGTTGATTTCGAGGACTTGAAATGAATGGAGTTCACGAAGACTTCGATCAAGGAGAGTTCATGGAGATAACGGGAAAAAGAGAAGTAACCCAAGGATCCTTGCTACTACAATCGAGGATCGAGCTACGAAGAGATTTAAAATTTTGATGAAGGCTTCGAAGATATTTTATGGTGAGAGGACTAAAACCGAGGTTCTAATTAGAGAGTATTCATGGAGGAGTTGAAATAGAAGTTTAATTGGAGTTCAAGAATATTTGTTAGACCTTAACTCTAAGAAGTGAAGGTGACGGAACCACGGTTTGAGTGGAGAAATAGAAGAAAACAGAGGTGACGGTGTTATAAATAAGACTCCAAAGATCCTATATAATTTTCGATTTCATTTTGATGGGAGAACGGAATTTGATCGAAGTTTGGAAGATAGTTCTAAGGCTGGGATGGCCCGAGTTTCCTCGCGTACCAAAGGATTGAATTAATTTATATAATTTCAAAGGGAATGTTAGGCAAGACAAAGGGAAGCTATGTGGGTTACTTGTGAAAGAGAAGTGAAGTGGGCAAAGAGGTTGGATATCAGTTGTGTTATTCGTCAAAGAAGTCTTAAGTCAAGAATCTCGAAACACAAGCTTTGCAACATCTACATTAGCTTTTCGCCTAAGCTTGATAAGAACTTTGAAACAATGGTGAATGGTATGCAAATCATTCATGGCACGAGCATCACGCATTTTTAATTTGTTATCTAGCTCATATTTGTTTGTTTGTTGTATGCATTCGATGATAGTTGGATCTTTAGTTTTCTCGTGAGTCAACTCCGAGAGTACGGGAGCGTGGTAAGTTAAGGGTCGTGATTTTGATGAGAGAAGCAATGAAACGTGGAATACCTCCACTTGGAGGATGTCTTGAGAACAAGGTGCGAGTGGTGCGAGTCCAGTAAGTCCGCTACTCGTGTATCTTCGAGCTCTTGAGTTAGCTTAAAGTGAATCAAACGGTGGGTGATGAATCAATCTTTAAACCCTCCTACCGTACAAGACATTCAAGTTGCTCTTAGCTGGATCAAGTTCGTGGCGGAAGACTACACCAAGACTTCAAAGAAATGATCAAACCCCTTGTGCTTGAAGACCTTACCGGGCTAATCCTTGTCTGGACGTCATGAACCTCGAACATGGGATGAATACGGAAAGTTGTTCGATCTTAAAACTCGAGCAGTGGAACCTGGGGGCCAGGTTCTTTAAAGGGGGGAGATTGTGACACCCCGTTCGTCCGTCCGTACAGGTACTTGCCATATGTGAGTTTATTTTCTATAATTTCGTTTATTTTTCAACTTTAATTTATTATATTCTTGTTATATGTTGCTTTATTCATTAATTATATAAATTATTTGAAATTACTTGAATTATTTGATTTAAATGTCCTAAATATGCCTAAGTGTTTATATTATTTGAAACCTTGTAATATTTGAATTTATATAATATGTATTTAATTTCCTAGCATGCTAATTTCTTGAATTTAATTGAATTAATTACTTTTGGACTTGATTGTATGATTTTTAGAAGTTTTAGGACTTAATTGAAAATAGGCTTTGGGCCTATTTGATAATTTTTGAAAGTTTGAGGACCTATTTGAAAATAGGACCCCTTGAGCTATTTTAATTTATATCTTGAGCTACGGAACTCGGATTCGAGTGCTGTCTGTGCTGTTATACTCCTTTCGAAGATCCGGATTCAATGGAACTAACCTCATAATTTTTCGGTGCCGTTTGAACCTCCGAGGATGCCATTTTTAGCCCCATTTGTACCAAAATCCTACATATGACCCCACCTTGACTTTTATACTTGTACTTAAGCCATTTTCAGGCACACTCTGCCTCATTTCTTCTTTATCCTCACGAGATACAGTAGCCAATAAGCAAGGAAGAGAGATTTTTACTATTCATCATCTTCAACCTTCATTTTTGCTCAAGATCTCTTAGTTCCTTTCGTTCCTCAACGATCCAAGGTAAGATCCACATTCCTTATGATTTATGCTTCAATATATGCTCCATTTTATGTCTTGAATTCAAGGTTTCATGCATGATTGAAGAAATGGATGAATAGTTAGGTTTTCACTTCATTTATGAATACTTGCTCTACATGTGCATTTCTTGAGTTTTATGGCCTTGAATGATTTCCTTTATGTATTCATCCCTAGTTTCTTTCCATTAAATATATGGTGGTTGTTTGTATTAAATTTTACCATGAATGAACTTGAGTTTATGAACTTGAAAATGTGGAATTTTGGCACAAAACCGAACTACTGCGTTTACTTCTTTTTGCTTCGGTTGAGCCGGCTATTTTGTGGAATTTTGCATGAGTTAGGACATGGAATCCATGTATACTTTCTGCCTTGATGTGCTCTATTGTTCCCTGCATATTTCCATACATTTCAACTGCATTTAGGATGGGTTTTGTACACGTATTGAGCTGCTGTCTTAGCCGTATTGTTAATGTGCTTTTGCTGCCAGTTTTAGCTGCTGTTGTCTACGTTTTCTTTCCCACGCAGCAGCCCTATTGCTGCTGATCCTTTTCCAACTACAGCAACCTTCCCGGGCGGGGAGATTTTGTGTAGAAACCGTCCCCGGGAGGGGATGGTTATGCAGAAAGTTCCTGCATCCCCTTTCCCCGGGCTGGGACTTCTATGTGGGGATTTTTCCCCGGGCGGGGAGGACTCTTGCATGAGTTTATTTGCCTTGATTCTTGAATTTAAATGCATGCATGTGTGTGTACGTGACTGCATGAAACTTGGTTGTTGTGTGCATGGATTTGTTTGTTGTTGCATGTGTGTGTGTTTGCATGCATGAATCTTTTGTCATTTTCATTGCTTCCATTCATTCTTTTGACTTTAATTATGAATTTTATGTTATATTAAGTTGATAGGTAATACGCTGTCAGTTTGTTATTATTTGATTACAATGTAAATTTGTTATACATTATGCTAAAGCTTGTTTTAATGTATGTATTTGGTTTAAAACAAGTGTTACGTGTTAAGCCTTATTTAATTTTATTAATTTATTCGTTTTTAATACTAATTTATTATATGATAAGCTATGAATCTCGTTTAATTTATGAATTAATTATTTATTAATTGTTGTATAACATATCATGAGTCTTGTTTCAATTTTATGAAATTATTTAAATTGAGCTCTATGTATTGCCATCTTGAATGATTTAATTGTTGCACTCTTGCATCTCATATGCATAAGTTACATACATTCGCATCACCGTGCATCTATTTGGTACATAACTGATTCTAAGTCTCGGGTTTATGTTTGTGTGTCACAGAGAAGGTCGGCAGGCTCTTATCTTTTGTTTTACACACAAGGTGACATTTAGGATCTTTTCTTCTAGTTAAACGACCTATAACCCCTACGTGCTCGTATTTCTAGCCCGCATGTGACTATATAGTATATATATAGTTAAATATGTGCTAAGCATGATATGTTATGATCTTGTGAACACCTTCGGATTTGGAAGTATGTATACGAGCGTTTATAAGCTTGAGTTTTGAAACCCTTATGATATGATATGATATGAAACAATATGCTATGTTATGATATGATAAGCTATGATATAATATGTTAGCAAGTCAAACTATGAAAGATTGGTATCTGAATGTTTGTTCCGTATGTTTGGGCCCCGGATCTATGAGCGAGGACACTAGGGACGGCATCGGGCCATTCGGATTATCACTCCTTAGCATAGTTCCATCCGAAGACTTACGTACGACCCCTGGGAGTTTGGGAAGGCGTTCTCTTCGATGCTTGCGGTGTAAAAACCGGGAAGGACTCGCGCTGGGATCGTTACCCCTCGAGGTTATGACTGTATAGATAGTTAGGGTTTACGTAGCCCTTCTATCTCGGGGGATCGGTGGATTGTATGTATGATTTCAATTTTTCTTATGTTAAATTGGGAGGTAAGATTGGAAGCTTGTTACTCGCTCGAGCATTATGATTTATGCCTTGGAATTGTGCAACGGGGATAGTTTTATGAAATGATTTTTTTACTAAGTATAAGTATATGTATTAGTTTTCTTTTGAAAATGCTTTGGTATGTAAAACCTATGCCCAATTCCTAATTCCTCCTATTGATATGTGCTTTGCTCTATTATATATAGTGTGTGGGTGTGCGTTAGCCCCTCACTCGGTCGGTGGATTGATCCCTCTCTTATCTTTCAGGTTCTTAGAGCTCGTGCTAGGCGGGGAAGTGCGCCTGTCGAGTTACACTTGGTTGTGTAAGTCGAGTTAGGTTGCATTTTGGTCTCATGTCCATATTTTGTTCTTAGTACTCTGGGGCTTTAACTTATGATTTGGAATTTTGGAAATTGTATCCTGTATATGTATATAATTGATCTCTTAACTCTAGTTTTTGTATAGTTGGTATTGCTTCCGCTATCTTGTTGTTGTGACTGGAATATGTTTACTTTCGCGCACTCTGAGTCCTTTTTAGCTCCGCCTAGCCTAGTGTATGCGTTGATCTCCCGTTCGCTACGACTTGGACTTGGGTACGGACTTCCATTCCATATTCGGGTTCGGGTCTTAGTGCGGGCGATGTGGTGTCCTACGTGCGGGGTGCTGCATCCTTCATACAGATGGAGACTATGTATAGGTTAAACCTCGACGACCCGATACCATCCCGGGGGCTCCTTACCCGTAGCTCCTGGGCCCCAGAACAGAACAGAACAGAATATACACCAATCTTCCATAGCAATCTCGCTATATAATAATAACATAACTTAACTTTTCAAAATAGCATACATATGCCTTCATACTTAATTTCCAAAACTGAAGTTGTATCATAAGGTCATAATCATATCACATCCAACATATATTTGACCGTATATATAGTATATAATCGCATGCGGGGATTGAAATCATCATATTGGGGTCATAGGTCGTTTATCTATACAAAATCCTAAACCTCACCTCGTGAAAGTAGAGTCTGAGAGTGTGACGGACAAACACTCCTAAACCTCGGGCAAACCACCGCCACCAAAATCTGAAACAGAACATACAGAAGCCCGAACTTAGACTCTATATGATCCAAACAAGACGCACAACGTTGTTCAACATGATCGTGGTTATGCATAAGTGTTCATGTTGTGCTTTGATATGGTGTCGTGCTCATTTAAGACATATCAATGCTCAACAAGGTCATATTTACAAGCAACCAACTCGCAATTCCATATCCAAAGATGCAAGATCAATTTAGGAAGTCAATGTATTGACAAAATGAATATTAAATCATCAAATGTCAAAGGGTTCAATTATAATATTACAATTAAGCATCAAGTTCATGTCGAGTTATAAAGTGCAAAAGTAAGAGTAACTTGATCATATAAACATACAAAGTTGTGGTACGTAGATGGCATGCTTGATACAAATAAAGAGTGCATCTAATTCACTTAAGATCATACTTTACAACTTCATATCATATTTGGTACACAAGCTCAAGTCATATTCATAGCTTCACAAATATTACACTTACATCCCCTAAGTCATTTATAAAAGTTTAGAATTATTTCACATACATCTCCTTAGTTGATTACTAAGCATAATTGTTCGTTTAAACTGTTTATACAATTATTCAACTAGGAATTAATTACTTACAAGCATGAAAACTATCAATTTATCGTAATTCATAATATACAATGTTCTAGTAGTAAGAGTAAATCAAGATATTACAATTCCAACTCCTATCATGCATCAAGTCTCCAGTTGTTCAAGCATCCTTCGTGTATCTCGATTTTATATTTGAAACACAATTTACAACAAACATAACATTGAGAACGTCTCAAATTCATATAGAGAAATCACAACTTGCTCATTCTTCTAAACTATCGTTCAAGTTCATTTAGTCACATAAGAGATTAGTTTCTAAATATTACACTAACACCCCTTCGTACTTAACAAATAGCATAATTTCATCACATCGGGATTCAAATTGTAAATCGAAACATTTATGCATATCACAATCCATTCAATACATGTTTTCGTATACGATTGGAATACATCTCGATCAACAAACCAACAATAAACAATTTATTTGCACTTAAAACAATTAATTAAAATAATTCCAATTATGCAAAATAATTCGTAGTAAATAAACCGAGTGTCCGATTAACGAACGGAAAGCGGAGTTAGACTCACCATAAATTAATTCTAAAGTCCTTGATTGAATTAATTGGAGAATTATTTCTAAGTATTTAATTATTTAGTTGTTCTAATTTGATTAGAATAAATAAATAAATAAATTTCTTCTATTTTATTATTCTAATAAAGTATTAGGATAAAATATTTAATTATTCCTAGAATAATTAAATATTCCTAATTAGTTAGGAACTCTCTTTCTAGAAGAATATATATCTTATTTTAGATAAGATATTATTTTACTTGGAGAGAAAGAAAGAATAGAAGACAATTCAAAGTAGGAATCCGATTCCTATTTGACCTAGTAGGGTGCGGACCATACCCTATAAAAGAGGCATGGGGTTCGAAATTTTGGCTTACATGTGATTTGGAGAATCACATCCAACCTTCATGGAATTTTTGGGGATAATTCTCTTGCTCTCTATTTCTCGTTTCTTGTTTCTTTAATACGCTTGTTATAGTACTAGCATACTCACTAACATGATTTGAATCTAGGTTGGTGTGGATTATTACTCTAGAGGATTTCTACTTTGGAATCTCGAAGAAAGAACAAGAAACGGGGATTTTCATGCCGCTTGAAGAACGTTTGAGGGCTGCTCAAAACGTTTCAAGAAAGCTTCAATTCGTGTGAGTTTCTTGAGTCCCAACGTTACCATACGAACATTGCAAGTCTTTTAGATCCCTTTTGGAAAAATTTTAAACTTCCACTACGTCAACTCTGCTGTTTTCCAACAGATGGGTGGACTCATGAACCGGGGATAGGTGTTCCATACCAGAACATTTCAAAATAACCCAAAATAAATATAGATACAAGTTTAGAAACCATTTTCAGAAAGACTCTATCCTGATTCATAATTCCCAGACATAACAGAACATATGCTCGGCGAGTACGAGCTTCCTACCTCAACTCTTCATATCATAACAAAATAGAAATACAGAATCATAACATACCAACCTCAACTCCGGGTGATGGTATGGTTGCGCGACCCTAACCATCCAGACAGACGAGGGGAGTGCTAATGCTACTCCAACCCTCAGGACTCCGTTTCCTAACCAAACCTCCTGGTGGGTCCCGGTACATCCTCTTCATACAGATGGAGACTATGCACAGGTTAAACCCTGACGGCCCGATACCGTCCCGGAGGCTCGTTACCCATAGCTCCTGGGCCCCAGAACAGAATAGAACATACGCCAATCTTTCATGGCAATCTCGCTATATAATAATAACATAACTTAACTTTTCAAAATATCTTACATATTCCTTCATACTTAATTTCCAAAACTGAAGTTGTATCATAAGGTCATAATCATATCATATCCAACACATATTTAACCGTATATATAGTATATTTGCATGCGGGGATTGAAATCATCATATTGGGGTCATAGGTCGTTTAACTATACAAAATCATAAACCTCACCTAGTGAAAGTAGAGTCTGAGAGTGTGAAGGACAAACACTCCTAAACCTCGAGCACACCACCGCCACCAAACTCTGAAACAGAACATATAGAAGCCCGGACTTAGAGTCTATATGAACCAAACAAGACCCACGACATTGTTCAACATGATCGTGGTTGTGCATAAGTGTTCATGTTGTGCTATATATGGTGTCGTGGTCATTTAAGGCATATCAATGCTCAACAAGGTCATATTTACAAGCAACCAACCCGTAATTCCATATCCAAAGATGCAAGATCAATTTAGGAAGTCAATGTATTGACAAAATGCATATTAAATCATCCAATGTCAAATGGTTCAATTATAATATTACAATTAAGCATCAAGTTCATGTCGAGTTATAAAGTGCATAAGTAAGAGTAACTTGATCATATAAACATACAAAGTTGTGGTACGTAGATGGCATGCTTGATACAAATAAAGAGTGCATCTAATTCACTTAAGATCATACTTTACAACTTCACAACATATTTGGTACACAAGCTCAAGTCACATTCATAGCTTCATAAATATTACACTTACATCCCCTAAGTCATTTATAAAAGTTTAGAATTATTACACATACATCTCCTTGGTTGATTACTAAGCATAATTGTTCGTTTAAAGTGTTTATACAATTATTCAACTAGGAGTTAATTACTTACAAGCATGATAATAATCAATTTATCGTAATTCATAATATACCATGTTTGAGTAGTAAGAGTAAATCAAGATACTACAATTCCAACTCCTATGATGCATCAAGTCTCCATTTGTTCAAACATCCTTCATGTATCTCGATTTTATATTTGAAACACAATTTACAACAAACATAACATTGAGAACATCTCAAATTCATATAGAGAAATCACAACTTGCTCATTCTTCTAAACTATCGTTCAAGTTCATTTAGTCACATAAGAGATTAGTTTCTAAATATTACACTAACACCCCTTCGTACTTAACAAATAACATAATTTCATCACATCGGGATTCAAATTGTAAATCGAAACATTCATGCATATCACAATCCATTCAATACATGTTTTCGTATGCGATTGGAATACATCTCGATCAACAAACCAACAATAAACAATTTATTTGCATTTAAAACAATTAATTCAAATAATCCAATTACGTAAAATAATTCGTAGTAAATAAACCAAGTGTCCGATTAACGAACGAAAAGCGGCGTTGGACTCACCGTGTTGAAACCGGCATTCTGTCCAAAAGGCGCCAGAACGCAACCACTGGAGCCACCGGAAAAGTCGTCGGGCCGCCACCAAAAGTCACCACAAAAATCCCAAAAAATTACCCGAGAAGGTATCCTTCGTACTCGTTCCGAATCCTCAATCAATTTGTGAAAATTCCAAGCCAATCGGCCTATATCTTAAATCCAAGAATGCGAAAACCCCAAAAACTTCAAAATCTAATTACTTCCAATCCGGTGAACGAAAAAAAATCCGTAAAAGGCATTGACTTACCCATGATGAGCTCTTTGAAAGCTCTTTGATACAGTCATGTGCTGCCGCCACACGCTGCCACTTCGACTTCGATGGTTGCGCCACCATCCCAGAACAGTGTGCCGTCCCGAGATGCCTCAAATCGGTACCTCATCCGCCCAAAACTGCAGCCGGAATCGATGAAAACGGCCGGCGAAGTTTCACCCAGATTCACCACCGTCAGCGTGACCTTCATGCGGTGCGTGTGGCACCAGCACAGCCCCAATGACTGCGCCACCACTGCCAAGTTGTAGATCTCATCGAGACGTTCGATTTGCATACTAATTTTGCTAGATTCCGTTGTCGGAGGAGGCTGATCGAGGTCATCGAAGTTGATGTCGCCAAGAAGTCGCGATTTTTCGAAACTTTGAGCAACCACGTCTGAAAATCGCAGACTTCTCCTTCACCAATCTTTGTTTGTTCGAGCTTCGAAATGGACTACTCATTCATTGAATTCTGGCGAGAAACGGCCAAGTTACGACTAGTGTATGTTTTAGGTGTAGTGTGTGTGCGGGAATGAGAGAGAGAGAACCAAGAGAGAGAAGAGGAGATTGGGAGAAATGTGTCTTGTGGACAAGTTATATACAACCAGGTATCCTTATCGCGTAGCAAAGTGAAATAGCGCGTACAAATAATCGTAAATAAAATTGGTCAAGTTACGAATAAACATTCAAGCTCCGAATTAATTTTATAAATTAAAATGAAAGAGAGATTTACCAATTAGAGTTTAATTCAGTTTAATTTTACAAACTTTCGTATAATTTAACGGCACTTCGTAAACACATGATTGACAACTAATCTCAAGGAATTCATGTAAATAAAAATTAAACAAGTTAAGTAACATGATGGATTTGAAAAAATCAATTTAACAATTAATCATAGAATAATCCAAATTATCACATATTAAATTGGATTTACATTCAATCACATAACTCAAGAAACTCTTAAATTAAACACACACAAGTGTAGAGACTTACTTGTTAATGTCGTTAGGACGCCCTTCGAGAACTCGGGCATCACACTAGCCATAAGTCGTGGGGTGGTTATGTGAAACCTTTTAGTTCTTAGTTTCCTGATTGATCACACTTAGCTTTCAATATTTTGTGATCAATTTTGGGGAGGGCGATGGCCGCGAGTCGTGGGTCGTTTGAACTAAGTTTTGATCATGGTCTTATGATTTATGGGTTCTGCTTAACGCCTAAGTACATATGGATATCGCACTTGTCGTGGGTCTATATTGAAAGATGGGTGATGCAAAAATATTACTGAGAATTCCATAGAGATGGAATTGGCAAGTCGTACCTACCTGAGGCTTTATTGAGGATGTCCGCGAGTCGTGTGTCTAAAATAAAGTGCTTAGGATCTTAGTACCCATTGGGAAAACAAGTTTCCTCTAAGATCGTTGGGATTTTAAGATCTTCTAAAATCTGTGAGAGCTACATACTATAACAGACCTAAATCCTATGTATTACGTTATTATTCAACATGCTCACATTTTCTCTGCGAAACATTTAGGTTGTAGCTCTGTGATTCTCTACAACATGAAATGCAAACCCATTCGTATCCATCCTTAATTCAAACAAGTTGACTAAGTACTAATTAACTCTAATTTGCTTTGGATCTTAAAATTCATTTTAGATTCGGAAAGGAGAAAGGTGTTCTCTATAGGGCAAGAATTTCACTTTTTTGTGAAAATTCGACCCGGGCCAAAAGAGAAGCAGTTTAAGGTGAATGGATTCTTCCAAACCACCTAAGAGCAATTGCACCACCTCATAAACATGTTATAAGGTATAACATTATGAATTATTCCGTGTAACAATGAGGTGCACGTGTATAAACGATGTCTAAAGATCTTCATGGAAGATCTTGAAGTCTCAATCTTAATTGAGAAACAAGTTCCCAATGCACTGATTGCTCGCATTGCTTACACCATCATTTAACCCATTTATGCTCAACTAGAATGATGTTATTGTCGCATAGTTAATCAGTTAGTTGATCACAGTAGAGAGCATCCTTAAGAATGACTAAAAGGGTATGATGGTTAATATTCGTCTTCTAAACCTACTAAGGTAAAGGCTTAAAACCTTAAAGAAGAAGAAACCATTAAAACCTAATGAGTGGGTAAGTAAAAGGGACACCCAAAAGAGTATAGATCAGAAAACGACGTTTGCTTCTATAGTAGCAAACTAGGGACTTTGAAAGAGAACCGCAAAAAGTATGGGTACTCTGATAGGTTATCTCATTTAGTAATTCTAATGGGAATAAAATTCACAAGTCTTGAGTTGATGTTGCATAATCCATTGTGCAAAACTCAAAGCACTAATGTTCTGAACATACAACGGGACAACAATAGTAAGTGAGATAACAAAGTTTGAAATTACTTTGGCACGCTAAGACATAAAAGGATTAGCAAGTTAGACATCTTAGGATCATTTTACGAAAATGGATCTAGAGAGTTAACTTCCTGTGAATCCTATCTTAAAGGAAACGTTCCCATAACCCTGTCTGTGAGAAACGTGGAAACGTGCCATAACACTTAGTGGATTTTGATCCATACTGATGTTTATCTATTGCTCAATGTAAGCACTAAAAATAATCATCAGTTTAATCATTGGGAATGAATGTACTTGTTGAAGTACAAATTCGAAACTTATATGAAATTGTAACATCTCGATCGTTTGGATTTCCAGGTACGCCGTAACGAGAGGGTTTTATGTGCTTTAAATTATTTAATTTCGTATTTGAATGTTATTTTAATGCTTTTATGATTATTTGAATTTATATGAAATTAATTGTTTATATTTATGAACTTTGAATTTTAAACGTTTAACTTTCGTATGCTCGTAATTTGCTCGTTATGTGTCGGAATTCAATTCCGATTTGTTGTGAAATTTTGGTATGCGTGATATATGTGAGTTATGAATGTGTTTGCATGCTCGTTTTAAGTTTTCGTGTTCGTTTGTCGAGGTTTTAAACCTTTGGTATTTGACGAGGGACATGAGGGCCTAACTAGTTTTAGTGCGCCTCTTGTTCAGGAGGCCATAGGTTGAGTTAGGGAATTCGGATTCCAATTTCGGATGATGCGTTGGACTCGTAACGAAGAGATGAAGCCAAGGAACCTGATTTAGTATTTTTTTAAGCCCATTTGGACCCTCGTTTTTTGCACGGAACGAACAGCTTGCGCCAAAGCCACCATCTTTGACTAGTCTTACACTTGTGGGGCCAATTTAACCATGCTCAAGCCTTTAACCTTGGTTTATATGATATTAACTCAGCCCTATCCCTTCCCTACCCTTTCATTTCGTCCAACACACCCACAAGAGGAGGAAGAGCAGCTGATCCATAGAGAAAAGAGAAGAGAAGAAGAAGCCATTTTCCATGTCTTGAGATTTTAAAGACAATCTTCTCCATACTTCTTCACATCTTAAAGGTAAGTATATTTATGTATTCTCCTCTATTATATGCTTCATTTGATCGTTGAAATCCATGATTTAATTCAGATTTAATAAGGGTTTGAAAGCCTGCATGAATAGTTAGGGTTAGCTCATATTTTTGAATCCATGGCTTAGCTTAAGTTTGTGGCTGATTTGGTGCTTCCTTGTTGATTATATGAGCTTCTTTTCTTCCATTCTTGATCTATACTTCATGATAGATGTGTTAGGGTTGATTCTCCATTGATAACATGATTGAAAGCTTCAGTTTTTGGCCCTGAAAATGGAAGTTCGAATTGCTGCTGTCAGCTCCTTTTTAACCGAACTGCTGTCATGTTTTTAAGTTTTCTTTGATGAATTCTTGCATTTCGTGTGTTAATGCTTGGTTATGTGTTACACATGTTTCTTTATGAATATGCTCGGTTTTGCCTTGAAAACCTTGGTTTATATGATGAGTTTTGAGCTTCAAAACTGCTGCACAAATCTGCTCTCCCGTATGAACTGCTGTCAGGAGTTTTGGTTTGGTGTGATGATCTCTTGTGCTTATTTTCGTGTGAAATTGCATGGACATGAAGTAGATGAGTTGTTCTACATGTTAGCTAAGTTTTCTTAAGCTTTTATGCCCTATTTTGCCCTGTTTTCATGCGTCATTGCTGCTGCAAATCTGAGAGTACAGCCTGCTTGAATTCATGCCTCTCTTTGCTTCGTTTCTTGCATGATTGAAGGGATCTTTGTTTCTGCATATTATGGCATGTTAATGTGGTAATTTAGGGTTCATTTCATGCTTGATATATGTGTTGAAATGCCATAAGAAAGCCTCCAAGAGCTGCTGCATATTGCCCTGTTTTTCCTCCTTAAAACCGAACTGCTGCTGCACATTTTTGTTTTGGAGAAATGCTTGACACGACCATGTCAAGAATGAACTGTAGCATGACACGGCCGTGTCAAAGCCTCGACTTGGGCATCAAATTTTTATAAATTTGGACACGGCCATGTCCGTTTCCTTTGCTTTTTGGACATGGTCGTGTCATGTCTCACGGTGGCAGCCTGGGGGAAATTCTTTCGTCGTTTTGTTGCTTTTGATTACTTTCTCTTGTCCCGTTTGTGACTCGTATGCATTGCTAACTTGATATATTATGTGTTAACTTATGTTTTATGAATTTATGGCTTGATTTAATTGCTCGTTTTCGAATCATGATCTCTGATGCGACGTATGCTACCTTAATGTGCGTTTATGACTTCATGTCTCATTTATATGCCTTGCATGATCATTCTTTTCTCCTTCTATGATATGAATGCTTTGATAACGTGTTGTATGATAGGGTATGCTTGTTATATGAGAATTATGGATTTGTTTAATGTGATATATATGACTTGTGATTTAATATGAACTCCTATGCTTTTATATGCCTAATATGCTACTTTATTTCACTTCTTATGTATCCTTTGCCTTTTATATGAACTTTAATTTGATGAATACTTGCGATAGGCTACAATAAGATATGTTATAAATATATTTGACCTGTTATGTAATTAATTCATGAATTAGTTAAATGATGACTCGATATTTGGTTTGATATGCTTAAGTATAAATTTATATGAAATGCATTGCATCACTTACATTCATATGCAATTGCCGAGCGTCAATATGGTTCACTTTGAGTCTAAGTCTGCCTCTTGCTCTTTGCTTTGCTCTTAGGTTCGTTCCATTGTGAGGAAGTGGTTCGTTTGACTCCTTTTGATCTGTTTTGCTCGGTTTGGTCGGCAAGGTGAGGTTTCTTTCTTTTAGTTATTATGACCTACAATCCTATATGTGTTTTAAGCCCGTATGTGACCTACATCTATATATATGTATATAGATATGTGTTCGATAAGTGTTTTGTGGGAATTGGCCCCTTTTGTATGAAACGTTTGAAAATCGCTTTTATGTATAAGTAAGCTATTTTCGTTCTTTAGTTTTGAAAAGGTTTGGTGTGTGTGTGTGATAAGTTTTGGCGAGATAAGCTTTTTCTGATCAGTGTAAGTGTAAGTTTGGGCCCCGGAGTTATGTGGTTGGGAAACCCGGGAGGACCATTGGGGTCGCCGGTGCAAGCCCGAGACACTTCTCCACTAATAGGATCAACCCGAAACCCACTCAGAGGGAGGTGGGGGACGGAGTCCTTGGGTGTGAGTGTCATGAAACTCACGACCCTGACGTATCCGCGTGGATGCGAAGGGTGGCCACCCTTCCATCCCATGGAGTAAGGAGGTTTGTGTTTATGTTTGTTTTCTATCTTCGCGTGATAAGCTTTGAGTTTTGCATTCTAAAGGGGATTAGTTGGAACTCGTTCTCGCCGAGTTACTAGGATAAGCTTTGTTTCTGTTATGGATTTGTTTTCGTCTAAGATTCGTGAAACGGTTGAGGACTTTTAATCCTTAAAATTGGTTGATTTTGGCCTTCGGCCCTAAACCTTTTCTATATATGTTATCACGTGTTAAAATGATTTGGATTGCAAAAACGACTCCCGGTTCATGAATACTCTAAAATTCGCTTATGCTATGTTATGCTTTGCTCTATATTTATGTACAGATGTGTGTGTGTTAGCCCCCTCACCAGTCTTTAGGACTGACCCTCGTTATTTCTATCTTTTTCCCCTTTGTTTTGAGTTTGCAGGTACTCGTTCTGAGGAGTCTGGAGCTAGGCGGTTGTCTTTGAATCTTTCTTTTGTAGAGCTTGAGTCTCATGCATTGTATTTAGTTTATGTTACACAATTTGTTAGTTGTGAATATGTATTAATTTGGCTACTTCGTTCTGTCCTGAGATTCAGTTTTGTATAATTGTTTTGTATCCAAGGTTGTATGAGTATTATGTGGAGAACACGATATGATTTGTGCTTGCATGCTAGGTTTTTTTTAGTTGTTGGCTTCCGCGAATTTGTTTTTGTGCGCTCTGAGTAGGGTCTAGACCGCCTAACTTAGGTTGGATTTTTGTTTGTCACCCGTTCGCCGTGGCTTGATACGTGGATGGAGTTCCCATTTCGCTTCACGTGTTGGGTTATGGTGCGGGGGATGTGGCACCCTTCGCTCCGGGGTGTTACGGAAATTACTAGAATTTCAAAAGGAGGTTAGGAACCAAAATAGTCATAAGATATAACCAACTCGATTTGATCGACATGACAAGTGCCTTATTGACTAATTCCTTAGTTATCTTAGAGATAATAGGATCATCTCTCAGTAAACTTATTCGAGAACGCCTTAGTGATTCTGAATGAAGGAACAAAACCTTATAGGATATGGTTCGTTCCATAATAAGTTTTACTGACTTATACCCATTCTAGGAATAAACCTCTAGAATATGCAGTTAGAGATTTTGAATCTAGTACCTTTCAAAATCAGTTCCTTAATTGCACTATGAAATGTGGCATTCCATAGTTCCCTAAATATTCTTATCCAAGAATTCTGGAATATCCTCTTAAGTGAATAGGATAGTGGGAGATAAGCTTGAAAACAGTTCAAGTTTACACAATAATATAGGATATTGTTTCTACAACTCTCTTAAATAAAATTTGTTTGTTTCAAGGAATGTACCTTTCTTAAGGAATTGTTCCTGTAAGAGAAGAAAGGTAAGCAAGCAAACCTCAAAGAAATTTGAGGTTAAATACCCCACGCCACATGTAGACGAAACGAGCCCATCTGATAAAACTTAGCTAAATTTTAGAGTATGTACACGTGTGAAACCTGCCTCTCATAATGTGTTTAGAATGCATTCCTAGTAAGCTTAAGAATTATTTATGAAGAGTCACTATCAGATTTGGAATCTGAGTTGTGTAAGCAAGCCTTGATATCCGAGATGGATTCCATATACTCAAACCAAGTTTGAACCTTGGTTGATCCACCTGATAGGATGAAGCCCGTAGAGCTTAGAATAAATGGAAAGCGTTACAGACTTCTTAAAGGTTGAAATGCATAAGTCCATTCAGATTGTGTTTTAGCATATCTGCACATTCGGACTATGAGATATGTTAAATGAATGTGACATTCGTCTTCCTCATTAGGAGATTGAAAGAGATTGAAATATGTTATTTCTGTGAATCTTATATTTAGTGTGAGTGTGCATAAAGTATGCAAACCCCTAACTCAATCTGTAGATTGATGAAGGCTTTTAGGAGTTAGAGAATTCGATTCCATAGATAGTCAAATCATTTGACTTGGATGAAAGTCGAATAAGTCTCAAGTGTACGCATGAAAGTTAGTGACGTTAGCATCAACTTTTGGTACTTTAGATATGATATCATTCTTATTTGGAGTGTGAACGATGACATGAAAGTTACCAAAATTTTGTTTAGGAAACAGTTTGACATGAAAGATCTTTGTGATGAATCCTAAATTCTCAACTTGAGTGCATAATCACGTTACTAAAAGTGTTTAGTTTTGTAACGCCCCAATTTTTCCATTATTCAACTATGATGTATGTGTTTATCAATTTGTGCAAATTAAATTGGTTATAAGTGTTTGTTTAATTAAATTTTATTATTTGATTGATAAGTAAGTGATAAATTGAAATATATGAAATATTTGAATTGGAATTTATATGATTACTTGGACCACTTGCGCATGTATAACTTGTGTACTCCCTAATTGCGCGTTTAAATTATTATAATTATGTAATTATATGATTTACTTTTATTATTATTTGAATTCTTGAATATTTGAAATTGTTTAAATTGAATTATATGTGCACGTGTGATATGTTTATTTGTCGTTACTATATGATTTGAATTCGAATTTCGTGGAAATTTTATATGTTGGAGATATGTGTGTTATGAATGTGTATATATGCTCATTTTATATTTTCGGATTCGTTTGATTGCGTTTTGAATTTAATTTGAATTCTGGAACCAAATCGGGGGCTAACGGGCAATTAGCGCACCCTTGGTTCCGTATGTGATAACTTGAGCTCGGGAAATCGGATTTGAATTTCGTCACCTCCGTTGAACTCATATTGATGATTCGGGTTCAATAAACCTAGCCTCATATTTTTCTAAGCCTATTTGGATCCCCGAATTTTGATTAAAATGAGCCTCGTGTGCAAAATCGACGTTTAATCACTCTTTTATTCCTAACTTAAGCTATAATTAACCAATTTGAGCAAGACTTGGCCCCAGACTCTCTCCACATAAACCCCTTTCATCAAATTTCCTCCCATTAATTCCCACATTGAAGAAAATAAGGGTTTGAGGCTGCCAAAACCGAGACACAAGAGGAAGCAAATTTATACTGTTTACTTTTCCACCTTGTGAGCTCAAATCTTCATCAAATCACTCCATTTTTGAAAGGTAAGCTTGGAATTTGTTTCTCCATCTCCTCTTCTTTGTGTAGACTCCAATTTTGTTGAATTTGGTGGTGATATGAGCATGATATGGAAAATATAGTGAATAGTAAGGGTTGGCATGTTTTGGATGAATTTGGATGATCTCTTGGGGATTGATTGGATTTTATGCAACCTATTAGATCTTAATGCATCATATAATATTTGTATGGAAGGATTTTGCATGAAAATCAAGGAATTATTAGCTTTCATTTGGGGTTTTTGGGAGTTTTGATGAACAAATGTGTATACATGTATTTCTTGCTCTTCCTTCACATATACCTTCATGTTTAGGCTTGGTAATTGGATGAAATTGGTGACTTCTTACCATATTATCTTCCTAATATATGTTAACTTGATTATAGCATGGCTTCATGTGAGTTTTGGTGGAGTTTTTGGCTTGAAATCGCGTTTTTCCCCTGCTGCCGCAAATGGTCGCGGCCGCGATCGCGACCAGTTTATTTTTGGTCGCGACTGCGACCAATTCTTCCTCTTGTCTCTTGGTCGCGACTGAGACCATTTTTAGTTCATTTTTGGTCGCGGCTGTAACCCTGTTTTGCCCTAGTTTGGAGTTGTATTTGTGTGTTGAGTTGTTTTCGCTTCGTTTGCATTTTTCGTGAACTTCTTTCTCCTTTTTCACTTCTTATACATTATATACTTGATGAGTTATGCGTTATATAATTTGTTAGGAATTTATTACGTGATTTCGATACTTTTATTTGTTTATTTAACAAGATATACATTATATGCTCTGATAAGTGCATGCATGCATGAATACTTCGTTTATTCAATTCGTATGATACTTTTTTGACTTTCTTATGATATAATTGAATTGTTAACATGTTATATGATGAGTATGCTTGTTGTATGAAATTTACGGATTCAATTGACGTGATTTACATGAGCTATTATTTAACTCGTTACCTTGCATGCATGAATTGCTACCCTGATTATTTCCTTAATATGATACTTCCTCCCTCCTTTATGATATATATTCAAGGTGGACTCTTTGTATTATATGCTTTGGATGTTAAGTTAAATTTACAGAGGGTATTGATATGTTTTGGTAGAGCAACCAAATAATGTGATATTATATGACTTATATGCTAAAACGTGAAACGTTAAGTGCCTTCTTGCAATATCTTGATATCTTAAATGATTTCTCTTGCTTCTATACTTATCCTATGCATTGTAAACATGCTTAAAGGATGCCTCCCGAGATGGCTGATTCAAAGCTTATGTTGGGGCTGCACAAGTGGCACATGAAAGCATATGAGAATCAACAAAGGACCTACACTTGCTTAAATGCAAGAAGATCTCTTATCGCATAAGTCATTCATATACCATCTTAAACCCTCGGCCGAGGTAGTGGATCAACACATCAAGAAAAGGGTTTCTTGGATTGAGATCAAATGGATATGAAACGAACTTAGCTTTATGATCGAGATTACTGGGGCTCTCATTATTCCCGTGCCCTAGATCTTAATCGAGAGATGGGATGGTAGGAAGATCATACCTCACAGTTGTTATTGACTGAAATGTTCTTTCGAATATATATTCATTGTTCGGGTAGGGGTCACATAACTGTTGCTAGACCATGGTCGTGTGATCTGTAAACTAATTAATTAATAAAGTGTATTTAATTAATTAGGTTCACTACTATCTGAAAATGAAACTAGGGGTCACACACAAATGCCAGGTGCAAAGGGTATTGAAGGAACGATCAAATAGTTGATCGAAATGAGACGAAACGTGTAAAGTACACTTGTAGCACGTGAGCATGGATTGGGCGTCTGGTCCAATTGTAAAATTAGACCATGTGTTAATTAATTGGAGAATTAATTATAAATCCCTAATATATAATTAATTGAGAGAATAAATTATATAACCCAAAGAAATTATTTAGAGAATTCATTTTAGCCCGTTAGAATTAATTAGAGAATTAATTCTAAAGCCCCTCATGGAATTAATCAGAGAATTAATTCTAAGTATTTAATTATTTACTTATTCAAATTTGATTAGAATAAAGAAATAAATATGAGATATGTTCTATCTATTATTCTAGTAAATATTAATTCTAATGTGATTAGAATGATATTTAATAATTTAATATTTCTAATTTGATTAGGAGCTCTTTTTCTAGAAGAATAATATCTTATTTAGATCAAAGGTTGTTACTTGGAGAGAAAGAAATAGAAGAAAAGTCAAAGTAGGAATCCTGTTCCTACACAAACTTGGGATCTAAGAAATCTCATATAAATAACATAAGGGCTGGTGGAACGATTTGAACCAAAAATATTCTGAGTGAAAAAATCGATCCACACAAGATGGCGAAAACTGTTAATGCACATGAAGAACAACCAGTTTTTTCACAAGGGTTTTTGGCGTGCAGATTATTGTCTTCGCCAAACTGGGTTTCGAAGGGAGATTTAATTATGCTGTTATTTTCTTCTCGTTTTGTTTCTTTCTTTACACATGTCATAGTACTAGCATGCTCACTCACATGATTTGAATCTAGGACTAGTGTGGATTATTAGTCTAGAGGAGACCTATCGTGGAATCTAGTACAAAGAATCTTTCGAGGGACAGGGTTATCATTACCGCATGAAGCGCGTTTGATGGCGGCTCAAAGTGTCAAGAAAGCGTCGATTCTTGTAAGTTCTTGAATCCCTAAGATTTGGAAATAGAATTTTCAAGTCACGGTCTTACTTTTGGCAAATTTTTTAAATTACACTGAGTTTACTTTCGTGTTTTTCCCAACAATTTTTGGTGATCCGGACTACCACCAGCACTTGGTAGTGATTTAACTGAAGGTTAGTTACTCCACCCCAAGAGATAAGGGAGATGTTGTAGCATCCCGGAGCGTAGAGCACTACATCCCCTGCACCCTGGCCAGACACGTGTAACGAAATGGGAACTCCGCACACGCACCAAGCTATAATGAACGGGTGACAAAAAAAATCATGCCTAAGCTAGGCGGTCTAGACCCTAATTCAGAGTGCGCAACATAACTAAAAGCAAAAGCGGAATCACCAGTATTTCAAACATAAACATTTATACATGCTCAACATATAAACAAGAAATACATAACATGCCCTTCCAGGGCCAATTAAATCATACAAGTTCCAAAATTCAAATCTGAATCCATATCTTATACATAATTATACATAATACCAGTACGAAAAAGTAAAGATGCAGCATGCAAACTACTCGGAATCAGACTCGAACAACTCAAAAGAAACCACCGCCTAGCTCGAAAAGCACCCGACACCTGTAAACTTAAAGAACAAAGGGGGAAAAGAAAACAACGAAGAGGGGTCAGTCCTAAAGACTGGTGAGGGGGGCTAACATACTCACACGTACATATACATAAAGCAGAGCATATTCAAAGTCATAAAAGCTCATGAACCAGGGCGTAGTTTTTGCAATCTAAAACATTTTAGCCCCTAGTACTATATATACAGAAAAAGGTTAAGGCCGAAGGCCAATATCACCAAATTTTAATAAAAATCTCACAACTCGGCCACTACGAGTTTCAGACGACCTAACTACGTTCATAATCAAAATCTTAGTCGAAATTTAAACGAAAATAAAGTCACACATACATACCTCTTCTCCGGGTGATGGCAGGGTATATATATATATATATATATTACGGCCCCTAACCATCGTTCATATTATATGGGTTGTGAGTTTCATAACGCTCACGCCCAAGGTTTCCATCCCTCACCAAACCTCCTAGTAGGTTCTGGGTTGATCCTTTCAAAGTGGAGACCACACTCAGGAGTGACCCGAATGGCCACTGTCGTCCCGGGGCTCCTTTGCGTAAGTCTCTGGGGCCCAGTTCAATTTTTTCGAAATATTAAAGTTCTAAAATTTGAAAATCAGACTTATCTTTCATAGTCATACCTCGCTAGTTCAAAACACACACACCAGCCCTTTTCAAAACAAACAAACGAAAAATATATCTTACTTATACATAAAAGTGTTTTTTAAAAGTTTCATAACAAATAGTCCAATTCCCACAAAGTACATATCAAACACGTATCTATATATATATATACATAAGTGGCATGCGGGATTAAAACTCAGGTAGGGTTGTAGGTCAAAATAACTAAAAGAAAGAAACCTCACCTTGACGAACAAACCGAACGAATCAATTTGAAACACACCTATAGAACCTCCTCGTGACCAACAGGATGAACCTCTGAACAAAACAAAAGGCAAAAGGCATACGTAGACTCAATATGAACCAATTAGACGCTCGGCAAATGCATATAGATGCATATGATGCAATGTACGTCACATTCGTTTAACCTTAGGCATATAAAAGCAAATATCATACTATCATAGCAACGAAGCATAAATTAAGTTCATATCATATCAATGACATGCAAATTAAACTCATAACATGTTAATTAAAATCATAACACATCATATTATAGCCTATGATAAGCAAACATGAGGTTAAAACACATAAGGAAGGCAACGGATACAAGGAAGCAACAAGAGTTAGCATATAAGTTCATACGCGTATAGAAAGATCAAAAATCACATAACCGACACATAAAACAACACATAACACATTAAATAAACATATATTACATCACATTATATCATAACTCATGCATATACAAGTTTAAATTACATATACAAGGCAAGATATGCAAGAATATATCACACGTTGCACTTAAACGGTCATGTATTCAAATCATGTTTACACTTAGCAAATAGTTCCATAAAATTCAAATGAGCATCAAAACAAATTATATAAGAACTAATTAACATCTTCGGATCATAATTGGGGTGGGACAAAACATAAAAAGCATAAACTTACCAAGAACAACACATAGGTTCAGGAAAAGGGTGAAGGATCGCGTGTACGGCCTCGGAAACGAAAGTCGACGTTGCAGTAGAGTATTAGCCTGCACTGCCAAGCCTGAACGGTCGTTTGATCATTATACTTGGACCGGGTGAACGCCCGTTCACTGCTGCGCTGGGCTGCTGTCATCTTCATTTCCAGCTGCAAAAAGGGATAAAAAACCATAGTAAAATAGGGGAAACACAATCACACACATATGCACATATATCTGGGCCAAAAGTGAAAGAAAAATGAGCCAAAACCCCCAACAAATCAGTCCCATAATCAACGAAGCAGCAAGGACAAGTAAGAACAGTTCATATTTGGCCAAAAATCAACCGATAACTATTCATTCTTCAAGAACCATCAATGGTGATTCTTCATACATGAAACAAGCATGAAATTGAAGGATAAAATCATGTCAAGAAGCTTAAAAGAACACCAAACAAGCAAGAAATCTCATGAAGATCGGATAGAGGGTATGGATTCAAGAATTTGTTCATAACCTAACTATTCATGTTCATGCTCCAAAACCTACTCAAATATTAATGAAAATATGCAAATTATGACTTAAAACAACCACAAGGACATGGAGAACAAGAATACGTACTTACCTCTTGAATCGGAGAAGAATCGAATAAGTTATGAGCTTCAAAAGGCAAGAAGACGAACAGTTCTGGTATCCCCCCTTTCTTCTCGGTTTGGAGCTGTTTCACCCTCTCTCTCTTGCTGAGTTCAAAATGAGGGTTAGAAAGGGTGAAACAAGGTTTAATTAGGGTTAAATGGGTCCAAGAATGAGGTGATTTGGTTAAAAAATGAGTGAGTTATGGCCAAAGCCGTAAAGGGTGGTAGACCTATGCGTGAGGCTCGGTTTGGACGAAATTTCGGGGGTCCAAACGGGCTTAGAAGAATACAAGGCTAGGTTCCTTAGCTCTGTATTCTCACTAAGAGTCCATCGCCACTTTGGAAATTTGAATCCAAATTCCCAAACCCAAGTTACGCCTTTCGGAACCCAAGGTGCGCTAAAACGAGTTAGGCCCTCGAGTCCCATAACAAACAAAACGGTTTTAAAAACCTTAACAAATGAACTCAAAAACATAAAACGAGCATGTAAACAAATTCATAACACATATATTTCATGCATGTCATATATTCACAAAAATTAGAAACGAATCCAAACTCAAACGGATCAAAAACGAGTTCAAAAGGTTAAAAACTTTCAAATATTCAAACATATACTTAAAAATTATTCAAATAAATTCAAGAATAACATTTAAACAATTTAATAAACATATAATTATGTAATTAAATAATTTAAATATGCACGCAGCACTCTCGAGACAGCATACCTGTACGGTCGGACGGGTGAGATGTTACAAACTCCCCTCCTTCAAAACGACCTATCCTCAGGTCCTAAAGCAGGGTCTTGCTCAACTCCACACTTCCGTTGTGCCACTCTGATCCAAGCAAACAGTGGACACTTCGGGATATTACATTCCTAATTAAAGAATAAGGAAGACTTTTCATATCCCGAATAACTCGGTGGCACTAGCCGAACCCGAGCGAATCCCCTTCGTAAGAGATGCTTCCAAGAAGTCTCGATCTCCTACTACGACTCTAGGGTTCTTCTTTTCCAAACCACGAAGCTCTCAAACCTAATCAAACAACCTTACTAGAGAAAGTAGGTCAACTCATTGAAACAAATAACCCCTCAAATCTTACCGAAATCTCCTTAGCCTTAGCAAACCGGACACGAAGTTCTCGGCCATTTGCTCCCACTTCCAAATGAAATTCAGAAGTAGTTGGAGAATCTTACCGGTTCTTGATGTTCGGTCTTCAACCGAAGGCACATTCGACATTGCTACACGAAGTTTGTAATATCTCTTCTCATGCTCTAAAATGCCCATACCGATTCTTCAAGTCCTCAAACAAACTCGAACTAAGAGTGGGATAAGTCTCGTGACCTTGCACCTCTTGAGACGTAGGCTACACTCTCCCACTAGCAACGTACAACCAAAGCCTTCCTTTGTGCCTCGATTGTACACGGAGTAGTCTTGAGTACCTTTAGGTCGACAAAAGCCAGAACCGAAGGCAACTCACTTCGACCGCCTTTTCCCACTTTGAAACCGTGCCTCTTCTTGTCAAAAGAATCAACGGTTGGCAATCTTTAAGGGAAAGAATCACCTAATATACCCCGTTAACACGAGAGACTTCTTACTCTAAGATAATTCTCGGTTCTTCTACCCGGACACGTACTCGGTTATACCTTTGCTAAAACCCAAACTCAGCACGTCCACGGAACTCTGAATAAAAGGAACAACTCCTCGAAAGGGCATTTTCTTCCATGGTTAACCTGTGTAGCTCACGATAGTCGATATTCACCCTAAAGTCCCATTTCTCTTCTTATATGGGACTAAAGCACTCCACGAAGAAGTACTCAATGGATGAAACCACCTTCTAAGAGCTCATCAAACTACGCCTTCAAGAGCCGTCCGGTAGGGAGTCTTCGAATAAGATTCAGCTCCGAGATAAAGATCACAACAACCTTAATGTCCCTATCAAGTGGTAACAAATTCCAACCTTCAAGGAACATCAAGAAAGTCTTACTCCCATCTTCGTCTCTTCAAGCTTCGCTCGATCCCTCGGTTAGCCCAAAGGTAAGCTACATAGCTTGTCGCACCGTCCCGGATTAACCAACCGCTTCCACGAAGGATATAGATGGGCTAGCCTTCAATCTATTACCCGAAAATATCATTGAGCCCCGAATAGACCTCCTAGAAGTAACCACTAGCTTGGCACTACGCTCGAACAACCAACCCACGCCTAAGGTAACTCCGTACCTCAACAAGGCGTCTTCAAGAAATCCGTCGGGCAACCTCGGCCCTCACAACTCACCAAACACTCTCGGGCACTCACCTTACCAAACTCTCTCCAAAAAGAGAGTTCTCACAAAAGAAAACAACAAGCGCAAATGATAAGAAACACCAAAAATAACAAAAAGGAGGTAATCACATAAATGGGTTTCCCCGAGATTAAATTATGCATATATGAGATGCCATATATGTTTAGTGTACCATTCACCATTGTTGAAATGTCAAGCTCGGTGCTAACTTCTTTGCTTTCCAAAGTGTCCTCTTGTACTTGAACCGGGATCTTGAAATAACGGAGTTTCGAAGGTCTCAACCTTCTTATTCGTCGGGTAAACTCTCACTATGTGTCAAATTCTCCACGCTTGAAGAATCCACTATCTTTCTTCTTATAGATTTCTTCCATGTTATTTGGGCAACGACAATAGAAGTATTGAATCGATTCCGGTGGGGAGATATCAAATCCTTCTTTGGACATCGAATCTTCTTCTTCTTCGTGATATTGTCGATAATCTTGAAATTCTCAAAGATTTTCTTGTAACAGGAATCTCTTGCCTGCACTAGGTCTCGGACCGGGTTCTTCTCCCATCTAGAGGTGCGACACTTTGTCCGTTGCTAATCCATTTCCACTTGAACCTCCTATCTTATCTCATTGGACCATGTACGTACCATTGAAATTTAAAAGGCTTGTTGAACTCATCTTTATGCCCTTGAAATATCTCCGAACCTTAGAGCAATCTTCATCGGCACTCGCTCTCCCAAGCTCTACTATAAAAATCACCCCTTGTCATTAATTCTTGCTCGAAATGTAAAAACTCTTAAAGTCTTCTCACCATCACACGTGGAGGGATGTACCCATAGCGAAATTCCCGAATAAAACCTCCCAAGCGAACACTTCCCGGGCCCTTCAAGTTTGGATCTCATTTTCTTGAATCACTTCAAAGTTCGACCTTAAATTTGAATGAGAAGTATACTTCACCTTTTCTTGGAATAACCCTGTACAACTCTTCCAGAACTGTATTATCTCGGACATCCTTTTCTCAATCTTGTCATCATCACCTTCAATCCACATCGGAAGACCGAAATTCTCTAAACCTCTTGTAGACTGAAGGAACTTGTTTTTCTTATTCTTTTTCCCCGGTGATGTTCGTTGATAATGGGACGATATCCTAAAATAACAACACAATTTTCCAGGAAATATCGATGCATATGGGTTTTTGGTGCATGTTCATGTGCACAATCAAGACAAATAATAACAAATAAGTCACATAAATGTGAGAGTGAATGCAAACAAACACATAATCCTAAGCCAAACGACCTAGACAGATTTGACACGACATAAGAGCTCCGATTTTACAACCTAGAGCTCTGATACCACTTTAGGATGTATCACACCGGAGCACAGAGCACTACATCTCCCACACCGTGGCCCGACACATATAACGAAATGGGAACTCCGCACACGCGCCAAGCTACAGCGAACAGGTGACAAATAAAATCACATTTAAGCTAGGCAGTCTAGACCCTAATTCAGAGTGCGTAACATAACCAAAAGCAAAAGTGGAAGCACTAGGATTTCAAACATAAATACTTATACATGCTCAACTTATAAATAAGATATACATAACATGCCCTTTCAGGGCCAATTAAATCTTACAAGTTTCAAAATTCGAATCTGAATTCATCTCTTATACATAATCGTACATAATACCAAAACGAAAATGTAAAGATCCAGTATGCAAAAGACTTGGACTCAGACTCGAACAACTCAAAAGAAAGCACAGCCTAGCTTGAAAAGAACCCTGCACCTACAAACTCAAACAACAAAGAGGTAAAAGAAAACAAAGACAACGGGTCAGTCCTGAAGACTGTTGAGGGGGTAACATACTCACATATACATATACATAAAGCGGAGTATATTCAAAGTCATAAAAGCTCATGAACCGGGACGTGGTTTGTGCAATCTCAAACATTTTAGCCCGTGATACTATATATATAGAAAAAGGTTAAGGCCGAAGGCCAAAATCACTAAATTTTAATGATTAGGAATCCACTCCAGTTTCACGAACAAAGTTCAGAATCTAAATCACACAACTCGGCGAGTACGAGCTTCAAACCACCTAACTCCGTTCATAATCAAAATCATAGTCAAAATTCAAACAAAAACAAAGTCAAACATACATATCTCTTCTCCTGGTAACGGAAGGGTTATATGCTCCCCTAACCATCGTTCATACTGTATGGGTCGTGAGTTTCATGATGCTCACGCCCGAGTATTCCATCCCCCACCAAACATCCTAGTGGGTTCCGGGTTGATCCATTCAAAGTGGAGAGCACACTCGGGAGTAACCCTGTAGCACCCGGAACGCCGAGATGCCACACCCCCGCACCATAAGTCTAGCTCACACATGAAATGGGTAGTCCATATATGAACCGGACTCATGGCGAACGGGTGACAAGTAAAAAAACTCACTAGCTAGGCGGGACTAACCCTCAAACCATTCAAGTCCAAATCTAGGAATTTAAAGCGGAAGCATAGTAATTTCATTAGCACATATCAAATATCCCAAAAGAATTAACTTCTAACTTTATATCAGTACATTACCATCTCTAACATATTTATAACAACAACCTAACTGATCCATAAATGTCCATAACATGAAAATGCAATGCTAGACTCATCTCGACAACTGGACACGACTCGGACTCCCGCCTGGCATGCTACTGAAAGTACCTGAAAAGTGTGAGGTGTCAGTCTACCATAGACTGAGTGAGGGGTTTAAATAAATATTAGCGCAATTAACATGCAAGTTGTAATCCCGGGTAAAGCTTTTACAAAGGAAACAGGATAAGTTCAATAAAGGAATAATCTTCGCCCGAGATTACAACTATCCAATTTAACAGTACCATCAATTACAATTTCATTCAATAAGTGGCCCGGCCAATGAGGGCAATCTCCAACCTTTACGCCGATAGTGAACGATGCAATCTTTGGATTAACAATTCAATAATGATCACATAATTCATTATAGTGCACAATTAAAAATTTCAATTCCCTTTCTCCTTCGGTTGATGGTGAGATTGCAAGGCCCCACCACCCAATAACGGTGTGCATTAGGAACATGACTCCCACGCACGGAATATTCTTCCTCCACCAAACCTCCTAATGGATTCAGAAGGGATCCCAAAATGATGAGGATAGTGCACAGATTACCCGTCAGCCCTTGCTTTCCCAGGTGACTCCATACACTACCCTCGGGCCCAAAGTGAACATGCTTTACTCGCCAAAACATAATCAATTCACGATATCTCAATTGTCCAATATATCACGAGATCACTTGTTATCATTAAGGTTTTAGAAGGATTATAGATATACATACATTTTGGCTTAAAAGATCACGTAGAGGTTGTACGGGTTCCATATGTATACATATCTAGAAATTAAACCTCACCTGTGACTATCAAAACAAGGATATAACTATGGTGCATGCTCCTCGTCTCTGGGAATGTGATCTGTGTAACAAGGACAAGTGTAAGTAAGACTCGACTCGCATGAACCATTTAAGACGCACGGCAATGCCCTAATCAATATATCATACCATAACAATCAAGGAATGTCAAGTAGGAACATAATTATCACTAAACCAAGTTTATAATTCATATAAGTCACATACGGGAGCCAAAGAAGTGAGAAGAAGGCAATATGAAAGGTTTTGGTGAGGTTTAGGAGAATTGACAATTTTTGGAAAATGCACACCTTGTAGAAAACCTAGAATAACTTGAGTTCTAGAATTGAGAATTGAGTCTTGTTTATTAGATAAGAAACTAGACACATAGACCTTTCCAACAGTATATGGCACGTTTTCTAATTCAAACCGAGGTGAAAATGGCGTTGGTTCGAAGTTGGACAAAATGCAGTTTCTGTAGGGGTCGCGCATTTTTACTCTATTTTTGGTCGCGGGCGCGGCCTAATTTTTCTCGAATTTTTCATGCAATTTTTCAAAAGTCAAAAGTTGGCCAAAATTGGGTCGTGGGCGCGACCTGTTTTTTGTGTAATTTCGGTAGCGGACGCGACCTTCAAGTTCTGAAGAAAAAACAGAGCAGAAACAGGGGAAAATGCACGAACCACACCCCCCTATTACCCAAAACACCAATTTTCATGAACCAAATTGTTATATTTCTGGAAATCATCATGCATATATGTTTAAAACATCATAAAACACCAAATAAACAACCAAATCACCCATGGTCATCAAGAATCTCCACTTTCAAACTCATATATAGTTTCATGATATAACTTCAATTCCTTCAAGAATTCATACATCAAATCATGTTATGATCATGTATTCATGTAGTAAACAACATATATCCCACATATCTCAATAAATTACTAACCCTAGCTTCCATATAATTTATCAAGAATTTTCATATTCATGCCTACACCAACCTTGGATGAAAATAGAGGAAGGAAGAAGATGATAATGGATGCTTGAGCTTCCAAACTTGAATTTTCTTGAAAACTTAATTGAATTTGATGAAGTCTCTTCTCTTTTCTTTCTTGGTTGTGGTTCGGTTATGGAGGAAGCAAATGTGATGAAATTTTGGATGAAAATGAAGAATGGAAGCATAAAGAAAGCTCTTTACATGATTCATCATATTTTGAAATTGGTGAAAGTCCACAATTTGCAATTTGATCCCTCATTCGTATAAGTTATGCAATCAAGTTTCATTCCTACAATTTTACTCAGTTTGGTCCAAGAAATGCTTATGCAATTTGGTCCTTAAATTTAAAAGAATTATCATATAAGGACAATTTGGCAATTAAATCACACTTGGCCATTAAGTCATGAAATAAATTCTCAATTTGATATGATTTCATATAATTTCACATAAAAATTAATAAAATGCATTTTATATTATTTCACGTAATTTACACATTAACGGTAATTTCATATAAGTTATTGAAACATAATGCATTGAACGTTAAGAAATTTATAAGATATCACATAATTCATAAATGGAAAAATCGGGGCGTTACATGTAGCACCCGGAACGCTAGGCGCCACATCCCCCGCACTATAGCCCCAATCCACATATGAAATGGACAATCCCTACATGAATCAAAGCCATAGCGAACGGGAGACAATAAAACGACACAAGGCTAGGCGGGTACCCTCAATTAAAAACCAACCCAACAATCAGTTCAGAGTAAATAAAAGCGGAAGCAATAATATTCATTAAATACTTATAGGTACCATATTTATTTATTTACTAATAGGTACCAAAATTCACATCATCAATACAATACGATCTCCAAATATAGGTAACAAGGCATGATACAAAATATCCCAAGTAGCTATACATGAAAAAATGTGGGAATGAAGTGTGTTAGACCCAAATTTAAAGACAACTAGACTCTAAATTCCCGCCTAGCACGCCCTGCAAAACAATTGAAAAGTGGAGGTGTCAGTCCAACTCGGACTGAGCGTGGGGTATAATAATTATAAGCGCACATACATGCAAGTTATAATCTCGGGTAATAATTTGGTAAAATAACAATATAATTTAATAGAATAAAAGAGATATTATCGCCCGAGGTTACAACTAATTCAACTTCAATTTAACCAATTCAATACAATCAATTTGTGGCCCGCGAGTGAGGGCAATTCTCCAGCCTTACTCCGACTGTGTACAATTAATCAATCAATCAATTATTCAATATTTAGGTGATCATGCAATTCATTACAGTGCACAATTAGCAGTTTCAATAACACCTTCTTCCTCCGGGTGATGGTGGGATTGCAAGGCCCCACCATCCAATCAATCTGGGCAGAGGGTACATGAATCCATAAGCCCGGAACTCCTTCCTCCCCTAATCTCCTAGGGGGTTCAGGGGTCATCCTAATTTGTTGAGAATAGCACTCGAGTTACCCGTCAGCCCATGCTTTCCCGGTTGGCTCGAGCCACTACCCTCGGGCCCACAGTGCAATACAATACTCGCCCAATCAATCAATCAATCAATCAATTCCTTCAAAAGTTCGGTAAATCATTTGAAAACCAATCTTTTGAAAACTATAACTATATAGATAGGTTTTGGCTTAAAATTTCACATAGGGTTATATGGGTCCTATGTATCTAAAATTAAACCTCACCTGAACGACCCAAAAATAACCAAGGAAAACAGCTCACGGGGCCTGCTCCTCGTCACCAGGAAGCTGGTCTGTGCAAGAAAGACAAATGTCCGTGAAACACGACTCAAAATGTACCAAATATGACGAACGGAGGAAATGCAACGAGATGACGAGAAAAATGCAATGTGGCATGAAAACATCTTGTTTCACTTCATTATCGATCATATAAAAGCAATTAGGGGTCAAAGAAGTGATTGGATGATGGTGGTGAAAATCGATTTTTTATGCAATAGCTTTTTGCTCTGCAGACGCTATGGGAACGGCCGTTCCGGCCTCCCTTTGAAAATGGGAAGGGCCGTTCCCAAGGCCCCTCAGAAACGCACCAGCGTTTTTTAAAAAGGGAAAAACGTTTTAGCTGGGAACGGCCCTTCCGACTTAAAGGCCAAAATGGGAACGGCTGTTCCCAGTCTCGCTGGCCTTGCTGACTCAGAATCATGGGAACGACCGTTCCAGTTTTAAACTGGGGCTGGGAAGGGCCGTTCCCAAAATACGTGAGCAGCAGAAAATGCAGAACAAAACAGAGCAGCAACGAAGCAACAACCATAGCAACAAAAATGGCTCAAACTCAAGAAGAAATGCATAAATTTGATGCAACACAAATGCTAGCATACATATAAATCATTAACAACTCATAAAAACACATATTTCACACTAGATCATCACTAATTCATCAATCCAAACCCATAACACCAATCATGCTCCAAGTCCATAAATCACAAGATATATGCATCAATCTTGAGCTCAAAGTTCATAAATATATTTCCAACAACCAATACACAATTTAACCAATACATAGCAAAGCCCTATCTATGCCATTTATTCAAGAAATTCATCAAAGTCCCAAAAATACCTTGTAGATGTAGCACCCTAACCCCCAGGGCGCCACATCCCCCGCACTATAGCCTCGATCCACGTATGAAATGGAAAATCCATACATAAACCAAAACTATAGCGAACGGGTGACCAATAAAATGACGAGCTAGGCGGGACACTCTCCCCAACAAGACCAGAGCAAACAGGATAATGAAAGCGGAAGCAATAAGATCATTCATACATATAGGTACCATATTTATTGAATCGATATGTATAGGTACCAACTTAACTATCAATACATTATCATCTCTTAATAATATACATAACCAAGTATTCCAAAAATACTAATAACGATCAATAACATGAAATGTCCCAAAAGTACTATACATGAAGGTACGGCGTTAGACTCGTGAAAATGCAAAACTCGACCGGACACCCGCCTAGCACGACCCAGCGCTCAAGTACCTGAAAAGTGAAGTATCAGTCTACCGAAGACTGAGTGAGGGGCAATAATATTTATATCACACGTCACATGCAAGTTGTAGTCTCGGGTGAAGACTTTAGAATAAAATAGATATATAATTCAAGAAGTTCAATCTTTGCCCGAGATTACAACCAATCATTTTAACACGTTTATTTATTCATGCTTGTCAATGTCATGAACATGTGGCCCTGGCGAGCAAGGGCAAATCTCCAACCAAACTCCCAATCGTGAACAATACGTGATCGTGCATGCTTACTTGATAAATACATGGTCATGCAATTCATTTAGTGCTCACATAAACAGTTTCATACTTGAAATCATGCAATAACTCGAGGATAACCCGACATGCCGGATTAATCCCCAGTCTCCTTCTTCCTCCGGGTGATAGCGAATTTGCAAGGCTCGACTATCCATGACATGGTGTGTGTAGAGGACATGACCCTCTAGACACGGAACTCCTTTCACCACTAATCTCCTAGTCGCTTCGGGGGTGATCCCAACAATGTGAGGATAATTCAGGAGTTACCCGTCAGCCCTTACTTTCCCGGTTGGCTCAAGAATTACCCTCGGGCCCACGTGCAATCATGTACTCGCCAAACATGCTTGAAATCATGAATTGCTTGCTTGAAATATTCATGGTTTTGAAATCATTCATAAGTATAATACGTTTTGGCCGAAAACTAGCATATAAGGGTTATAGGGTTCGTTTTACCAAAACAAAACCTCACCTTTTCTTGTAAAATATAGTAAGGATATACTTCAAGGAGCTGGCTCCTCGTCTGCAACCTCGTGACCTGTGCAAACACGACGTGTATACGTGAGACATGACCTAAAATGGACAAAATGTGACGAACGGCGGAAATGTGTCGAGACGACCATGAAAATGCAATGTGGTATGATAACATGTCGTTTCACATCATATTAGCACATATTATAGCAATTCGGGGTTAAAGAAGTCGTTGGATCGAGGGGTTATTTTCATAAATTTATGCAGTGAATTTTGTTCTGCATTCCAGGTGGGAATGGCCGTTCCGGTCCCCTTTGCAAAATGGGAACGGTCGTTCCCATAAACCCCCAAAAACGTGCCAACGTTTTTCCCATTTTAAAACGCGCCTAGTTGGGAACGGCCCTTCCGGCTCCAAGGCCAAAATGGGAATGGCCGTTCCCATGGTCGGCCGCCTATTTTCAGTTTAAAAGAAGGGAACGCCCGTTCCCACTATGCCTTGAGGCTGGGAACGGTCGTTCCCTGTTTCTGCAACTTACAGAAACAGAGCAAAACAGGGAAAAGCTACGGGAAACAACAAAGCAAGCACCAAAAATCCATTTTGCTCAACAGAAGCATGTATTTTCTGGAAATATGATACATATAAGTTCAAGAAATGATATACTAGCATTTAAACACTCAAATCACACAAGATCATCAAGAATTCATGCCTCATGCTCATGATCACAACTTGATCATTCATGCTCAATATTCCAAAGATTCAAGCCATAAATCATGTCATAATTCAATATATGATCACATATTCATGTTTCCCTCTACCAATAAACCAACTAGCACATTAAACTCAACCCTAGTCATGCCAAATATGATCAAACTCAACCATTCTTGCAAACACCAACCTTGAAGATGAAAGAAATGAAGAAGATGGATGATGATGATGATGAACTCCCAAATCCTTGAAATCTTGATGATTGAATGGAAAAAATCACTTTCTTCTCCTTGCTTCTTGATACCGAGAGAGAGAGCAAGTGGTTGGGGAATTTTTGGATTGAAAATGGCTCAAAGAAGAAGCTTGGAGATGCATTACGTAATTCATCATCCTTGATTTTTGTGACTTATGCTAATTGCCATTTAATCCTTTGTTTTATGAAGTCATGCGATCAAGTATACAGCAATTTAAAATATGCTCAATTAAGCCCTTGCAAAGTTATGCACTTAAGTCCCTAAAGTTTAAAGAACAATCAAGTAGGGACAATTTGGTAATTTAAACACTCTCGGTAATTATTTCATGCAATAAATATTTTCCATGTCGTGAAATAATATTTTCAATGATATGAATTCAAATAATTGATATAAATAATATTTCATGAATTTTGTAAAATTATGAGATGCCACGTAAAATAGTATGAAATTAAAGAAAGAAAATAAAATCCTACGCTCAAACGCACACGTGGCGTGCTTACCTGTTCATCCGGAACCGGGCGTTACAACTCTCCCCCCCCCTTAGAAGAATCTGGTCCCCAGATTCTCTAGTCTTGCTCGAACAACTCCGGGTGGCACCGTTTCATTTTATCCTCTGTTTCCCATGTAGCTTCTTCAGTTTTATCGATTCTCCACAGCACTTTAACCATGGGAATTCTCCGGTTTCTCAACTCTTGAAATTTTCGATCCATGATTTTAACCGGTCTCTGAATAAATGTCAAATTCGGTTCCAGTTCAACTTCTTCCACGGGGAGAATCGTAGTCTCATCGGGGTAATATTTCCTTAATTGTGAAACATGAAATACGTTATGAATCCCCGTAAGACTTGGTGGTAGGTCCAGTCGATAGGCTACCTCGCCTATTCTTTCAAGAATCTCAAACGGACCTAAGTAGCGAGGATTATGTTTTCCTCCTTTCCCGATTCGGGTGAAACCTTTCCTTGGTGACACCTTCAAGAATACCCGGTCACCAACTTCAAATTCTAGATCTCTTCGGCGCTTATCGGCATAGCTCTTTTGCCTATCTTGCGCGGCTTTCATCCGTTGTTGAATCATTTGAACTTTCTCAATCATAGCTTGAACGACTTTGGAAGGCCTTTCGAATCTTTCACCTCTCTTTACTCCTTCCTGTTTTGTCCATTTCCATTCTTCCAAGTCGAAGAACAACGGAGATCGGCACTTTCTTCCATAAAGTAACTCATAAGGAGCCATCCCGATCGAAGCCTGAAAGCTGTTGTTATAAGCAAACTCGATTAAAGGAAGCTGTTCTGCCCACGAGTTTTGAAAATCCATCGCGCAAGCCCGAAGAAGATCTTCCAAATACCTGATTAACCTTTCAGATTGACCGTCTGTTTGAGGGTGAAATGTCGTGCTGAACTTAAGTTTCGTTCCCAAGATGGCCTGTAATTCCTGCCACAACTTAGAAGTAAACCTCGGGTCTCGGTCTGAAACTATGCTCACCGGAATGCCATGAAGTTGAATAATCTCTCTATTATAGATTTAAGCCAACTTCGGGATCTTATAGGACATCCGGACCGGTAGAAAGTGAGCAGACTTTGTAAATCTACCTACGATTACCCAAATTCCATCAAACCCGCCTTTAACCTTCGGCAATCCAGAAACAAAGTCCATCGTTACTTGTTCCCACTTCCACTCGGGAATAGGTAACGGTTGCAGAAGTCCCGTGGGCTTTTGGTGCTCAGCTTTCACTTTCTGACAAGTCAAGCAATGTTTCACATATTCTGCCACGTCTCTCTTCATCCCGTTCCACCAATAATACTGCTTCAAATCCTTATACATTTTATTCCCTCTTGGGTGGATCGAGTAGGCTGACTTGTGAGCTTCTTCAAGTAGGACCCGTCTCAATTCTTCAGGTACTACTACTCTGTTTTTAAACCGAAGCAACCCGGTCTCATCAAACCCAAACGGACTCTCCGGGTCATCCTTAGCTTTACTTGTAAGCTTCTGCACTTCCGGATCCTTATTCTGAGCCTCAAACAACTGGTACTTTAATTC
This sequence comes from Lantana camara, assembly GCA_037501455.1. NCBI lineage: Eukaryota > Viridiplantae > Streptophyta > Magnoliopsida > Lamiales > Verbenaceae > Lantana > Lantana camara. Next base: position 50,084,170 of record CM074858.1, read on the forward strand.
TGGCTGAATTGTGATATTAGAAACCCGAGCCTTTAACACAATCGGGACAACTTCCTCACTTTCCTTTAATTCCAAGCTCGATACACTCGCCTTTCTGCTAAGTGCATCGGCGACCACATTTGCTTTCCCGGGATGGTATTTAATGGTACAATCATAATCCTCTAGCTTTTCCATCCATTGCCGTTGCCTCATGTTCAACTCTTTCTGTGTGAACAAATACTGAAGGCTCTTGTGGTCGGTAAAAATCTCAAAGGAAGTCCCGTAAAGATAATGTCTCCATTTCCCGAGAGCAAAGATCACGGCTGCAAGCTCTAGGTCGTGTGTTGGATAATTCCTTTCATATTCCTTTAGCTTCCGAGAAGCGTAGGCGATCACTTTTCCTTTCTGAGTCAAAACACAACCTAAGCCTTCTTTAGAAGCATCGGTGTACACTGCATATCCCTCTGAACCCTCGGGTAAAGTTAATACCGGAGCGGAGACTAACTTTTCTTTCAGAAAATTAAAACTTTGATCACACTTCTCGTCCCAGACAAACTTAACATCCTTCTTTGTCAATCGGGTTAAGGGTGCAGCAATCTTGGAGAAGTCCTGAACAAATCTTCTATAATAACCGGCCAATCCCAAGAAGCTTCTAATTTCTGAGGCACTCTTTGGTTTCTCCCATTTGAGCACGGCCTCGATTTTCGAGGGATCGACTTCCAACCCTTTTCCTGAAATCACATGTCCCAAAAAGGAAACCCGATCGATCCAAAATTCACACTTACTGAACTTAGCAAACAACTGATGCTCTTTCAGAGTCTGAAGAACGAGCCTGAGATGTCTCGCGTGCTCCTCGGCTAATTTTGAGAAAACCAGAATATCATCAATAAAAATTACCACGAACTTGTCGAGGAAAGGCCTGAATATCCGATGTATCATATCCATAAAAGCTGCAGGGGCGTTAGTTAATCCAAATGGCATAACCACGAACTCGTAGTGCCCGTACCGAGTATTGAATCCTGTCTTAGGAATATCCTCTGCTCGGATTCGCAGCTGATAGTATCCCTGTCTCAAATCCAATTTTGAATAAACTTTGGAACCCTGAAGTATATCGAATAACTCCTCGATATGTGGGAGGGGATACTTGTTCTTGATAGTCATCCGGTTCAACTCCCTGTAATCGATACACATTCTTAAAGTCCCGTCTTTTTTCTTTACAAATAAAACTGGTGCTCCCCAAGGCGAAGAACTCGGTCGAATGTACCCAACTTCCAACAATGCTTCCAGCTGGACTTTTAATTCTTTTAATTCAGCTGGAGCCATCCGGTAAGGAGTCTTTGAATACGGCTCAGCATTCATAAAAAGATCGATCACAAATTCAATCTCTCGTTCAGGAGGCAAGGAATCCAAATTTTCTGGGAATACCTCGAGAAATTCCTTTACCACTTCGGTGTCCTCTAATTTCACCTGATCTTTTGGCTTGTTCAGAATATAGGCAATGAACCCTGTAGCCCCGTCTCTGACCAACTTCTGAGCCTCTGAAAACGAAAGTAGGGGTCCGGTCTTTGAAGTACAACCCGTAGTAACCTCTGAACCCAACTGAACCTTCTTAGCTCGGCAATCTACGGTAGCACAATGCCTGTATAACCATTCCATCCCTAATATAGCTCCGTATTTCTCCATCGGCATAACAATGAAATCTGTCAGAAACTCCCGACCTTCAATCACCACTGGAACATCCCTGTAAACCTGATCCGTCTCTCGCCTACTACCGAAAGGAGTACTAACTAGATAGCGTACAAAAGTACACATAGCAGGCAAAGACAAAGTAATAGCAATAGAGTGCGCAAGAAAGGAGTGTGTAGCTCCTGGATCAAATAATGTATGGATGTTCGTGCCATGGATGCAAATAATACCTTCAACTACTGCGGCGGGGTCTATCTCTGCATCCTGCTCCTCTCCAGCGAGTGCATAAGCCCGAGCTCTCACCAGTGGCCTCGGTCCTGCAGGTGGTGGATCCTGACGATCCGGACAGCCGTCAACCATGTGCTCGGCACTCCCGCAAATCAAACACAAACCTAACCGGCACCTGCAGTTGTCGTAGGTATGTGTAGGAAGTCCACACCATCTGCAGCCCGGTCTCTGAGGTGGCTGGGGTGGTGCTGGAGCTCTCGGACCTCTCGGTAATGGCCCTATCGCCTTAAGCTTCTTCCCGGGGTTCTTCTGAGCTGGAGGTGCAGAGTAAATCATCGGCCTCTTCCCTGAGCTCGATCCCTGACCTGCTCTCGACCCCGAAGCCTGTCCAGTCCGTGACGTAGCTTTCCTCGCAATATCCGAATCCTCAACTTTTAGGGCCTTAGTGGTAGCTTTTGCCCAGGTGCTCGTATTAGCTGCTTTCAGGGCATCCTGAATATCCGGTCTGAGTCCTTGGATGAACTGCATCGCCTTATGAAAGTCATCATTCGCTATGTTGGGTGCATAGCGAGAAAGCCTCTCGAGCTCGGCGATATACTGACCCACAGACCTGCCTCCCTGCCTTAGCTCGGTGAACTCCCTCAACCTGTGGGTACGGGAAGCTGGAGGAATGTACTTGTTGCTGAACTCCCGTACGAAGACCTCCCAAGTAATATCTGTCCCGGCTGCCTCTAGAACGATCTGGGTACTCTCCCACCACGAATAGGCCTCGCCCTGAATAAGAGTAAGTGTACAGCAAGCCTTCTCCTGACTGTCACAAGGGATAAGCTGCCAAATCCTTTCGATCTCTTTTAGCCACATCTCTGCCTGTATATCGTCTCCCTTATAGAACTTCGGGGGACGCTGGTTCTGAAACTCTCGTAAAATGGCAGAAATGGGGTTCTCCGGAGGTGCTACTGGTGCTGGAGGTGGTGGAGGAACCCTTTCCTGTAGCCTCTGATCGATTAGCCCCACTACCGCGTTCATAAAATCCTGGGGTTGTGCCTGAGCAGGCGGAGGAGGTGGTGATCTCTCGCGGCGATGATGTCGGCGGTGATGATGCCTGTGCCTCGAGGATCGGTCACTGGAACGTCTGTCGTGCTCCATCCTGAAATCAGATCACTACACATGCGTGGCTTGATCAATAAATGCAAATGTGTGCATCCAATTTCCATAATATCAAGTAGCACATGCTCAAAGAAAGTCAGATAGCTCAATTAGTGAAAAGAAACGAGTAAATCAGGTAAGTCAACCAAATGCAGACTCCCAAATACCACATAATCCTATGCCGTGCGACCTAGACTGACTTGACAGGACTCGAGAACCTCGGTTTTGCAACCGGGCTCTGATACCACCTGTAGATGTAGCACCCTAACCCCCAGGGCGCCACATCCCCCGCACTATAGCCTCGATCCACGTATGAAATGGAAAATCCACACATAAACCAAAACTATAGCGAACGGGTGACAAATAAAATGACGAGCTAGGCGGGACACTCTCCCCAACAAGACCAGAGCAAATAGGATAATGAAAGCGGAAGCAATAAGATCATTCTTACATATAGGTACCATATTTATTGAATCGATACGTATAGGTACCAACTTAACTATCAATACATTATCATCTCTTAATAATATACAAAACCAAGTATTCCAAAAATACTAATAACGATCAATAACATGAAATGTCCCAAAAGTACTATACATGAAGGTACGGCGTTAGACTCGTGAAAATGCAAAACTCGACTGGACACCCGCCTAGCACGATCCAGCGCTCAAGTACCTGAAAAGTGAAGTATCAGTCTACCGAAGACTGAGTGAGGGGCAATAATATTTATATCACACGTCACATGCAAGTTGTAGTCTCGGATGAAGACTTTAGAATAAAATAGATATATAATTCAAGAAGTTCAATCTTTGCCCGAGATTACAACCAATCATTTTAACACGTTTATTTATTCATGCTTGTCAATGTCATGAACATGTGGCCCTGGCGAGCAAGGGCAAATCTCCAACCAAACTCCCAATCGTGAACGATACGTGATCGTGCTTGCTTACTTGATAAATACGTGGTCATGCAATTCATTTAGTGCTCACATAAACAGTTTTGTAGCACCCACAAGTAGGGCCACATCCCCCGCACCATAATCCAAACCCGAATACGAAATGGAATGTCCGTACCCGAATCCGAATCATAGCGAACGGGAGACCAAACACACCCTATGCTAGGCGGAGCTAAGCAAACTAAACCAGAGTACGCGGAAGCATATAAATAAAACATCAACCAAAGAACAACACATATACTTATAGGTACCAACACATATATATATATATGTATCATATTATTTACATATAGGTACCATCACTGAATTCTGTACAAACGCCATCACGGCTCGAGTAATACATAAGGATCCAAAATAGACATATACAAAATGATAAAATAAGCAGGTGAGCAAATGCTACTAGCAAAACCTAGACCGACAAGTGCAAACCGGACACACTTCTCCGCCTAGCTCAAGCACCAAAAGAACCTGCAACTAAAAGAATAAACGAGGGGTCAGTCAACTGACTGAGTGAGGGGGCTAACGCACACCCACACCCTATAAGTATAGAGCAAAGCACTTAACAAAAGATGGACGTATGAACCGGAATAGGTTTTTCAAACCAAACTTTTCCAAGACAATAACTATTATATCGTAATAAGATCTGTCAAAACTCTATTCCAATTCATACTTCCCAAATCCTAACATAACATAGCATATGCTCGGCGAGAACGAGCTTCCAACCTGTACTCCTCATAACATAAAACATAAATCCAAATACACACCCTCTCCTCCTTTGATGGTAGAGTCACGCGTTGACTCTATCCATCCATAACATAACAAACCCCCGAGAGGTAGCTAACCTACAACGGGTCCTCCCCGGTAAACCGAAGGCATCGAAATATCACGCCTTCCCTAGCTCCCGGGGTCGCACCTCATATTCCGGGTGGAGACTATGCACAGGTTTAACCTCGACGGCCCAATGCCGTCCCGAGGGCTCCTTACCCATAGCTCCTTGAGCTCACAAACACATAACGTATCATATAACCAATCTTTCATGGTTCCACTCGCTAACAACATAATTTAAACCTTTTCCAAACGGCTTACATATACCTTCATATTATTTTCCGAAATCAAAGTTGGTTCACAAAATCATAACATATATTATATAACACTTATTTACATATACATATAGTTTATCCACATGCGGGGCAAGAAAACAACATGTAAAGGTATTAGGTCAATTTAGCTATATAAACACCTAAACCTCACCTTGTGCGTAGAAAGTAAAGGGAGTGATCACCCTAAGCCTCGGGCTCGACCCCGGCCGCACCTTCTGAAAAGAAACACAAGAGCCCACGACTTAGACCCTATATGAACCAATTATGACGCTCGGCATATGCTTGACTCGTGCTCGGATGTGAAATAAATGTGGAATGAACCATATAATTCACAAAACATAATATATATAACAATTAACATGCAAAAGAAAGCACTTAAAGTCATAAAATTGCATAATTAAAGTAAAGGAAAGTAGTGGCAACTTTCAAGTTTCAAAGGGAAAAATCCACCCCCACGGATTTTTCCAAAGGGGAAAATCCACCCTCACGGATTTTTCCAAAGCTACTGCCTCAAATCCACCCTCATGGATTTTTCCCAAAAGAAAAATCCACCCTCGCGGATTTGATGCAGTAGCAACGGTTCCGGCCATGGGAACGGCCGTTCCCGTTCCCAGTACAAGCTGGGAACGGTCGTTCCCACTCTCGGTCGTGAACAGTATGGCCTGGGAACGGTCGTTCCCAGTTGGAAACTGGGCGGGAACGGCCGTTCCGGCCTGGTTCGAAAGCTGGAGCAGAGTTCATTTTTACAGAAACAGGGGAGCTCGTTTTGGTGCCCAAAAATGGCCAAAATCCAACCTTTACAATTGCCACAACCTCTCAAATTGCACAAACAATTCAAATAAATCATGCTTGACATAAAAACACTCAAATAACTCAAGAAAACGGAATTAAAATGCATGATCAAGGAAATGAAAAATTCAAGCAAAATCCAAGTCAAAACATGATCAATCATAAATGCTCAACCAACCCATGCTTTCATGCAATAAATGCAACAAATACCATATGTATAACTCATATATAAAGATGGAATTCAAATATAACAAGTATAGAACTCATATTCCAAATTTTGAACTAAACCCTTACTATTCACACATAATCCAAAGAAACCATCCAAGGCTCTAAGAGAAGAACTTAAACCATAGAATTAACGAGCATGCCGAGAGGTTTTCGAAACTTACTCAAGCTCGAAGATTGGTCGAGAAATGATGAAGTTATGGTTGATTGAAGCTTGATCAAAAATGGAGGTTTTGGCTTCTTGGCTTGGTTGTTGATGTTGTTTCACGTGAAATGAAGGAGAAAGAAGAATGGTTCAGCCTTTAAGGCTGAACCGGTTCGGTTCACGGGTTCGGTTCAAGTTCTCCGGTTCGGTTTCAATAAATACAGGTTCAAATAAGGCCAACTCAAATTAAAACAAATAAATCTCATGCAACATTAATTCACATAATTCATATAATTCAAAATATTCCTATACAAATAATCTAAAACTCACATAATATTAAATCACATAATTTACCTGTACCGACTGTGAGTCGGGGTGTTACAAGTTTCATTGTAGCACCCGGAACGCTGAGGTGCCACACCCCCGCACCATAAGTCTAGCTCACACATGAAATGGGTAGTCCATATATGAACCGGACTCATGGCGAACGGGTGACAAATAAAAACACGACACTAACTAGGCGGGATACCCTCAAATAATACAACAATTCAAAGTAAAAGCGGAAGCATAGAACTATACATTACTTAGTTTCACGTTCCAATACAACATTTACATTATCAAGTATTCCACTTGCAAGTATACCACTATATCATATACATACAGGTACCAAATCATATTCCCAAAATTCATAAGTGATCAAAACATGCATCAATATGAAAGATCAATGCTAGACTCCCAAAAGCGGTAAACTGGACTCAAACCCCGCCTAGCACTCGATCTGCACGACCTGAAAATGGTGAGGTGTCAGTCTACCACAGACTGAGTGAGGGGTTATAGTTTAAAAGCGCAAGTACCATGCAAATTGTAATCTCAGGTAAGATTTTTCATAAAACGATATTAATTCTAAAATAATATAGTGCTCGCCCGAGATTACAACAATTCCATTTTCAATTCAATTATTTCAATACAATTCGATACCATCGATCAGTGGCCGGCGAGTGAGGGCAAATCTCCAACCTTTCTCCGACAGTGTACAATAATTCAATTTTATCAATTGGGTGATCAAGCAATCAGTTCGGTGCGCAATTAGACAATTTCAATCAATCCATCCTTCTTCCTCCGGGTGATGGTGGGATTGCAAGGCCCCACCACCCAATCAATCTGGGCATAGGGTTCATGAGTCCCTACGCCCGGCGGGCTCCTTCCTCCACCAAACCTCCTGGTGGATTCAGGGGTGACCCCAACAATAAGTGAGGATAGTGCAAGAGATCACCGTCGGCCCGATGCCACCCCGGATTACTCAATACACTACCCTCGGGCCCAAAGTGAACACGCTTTACTCGCCGAAACAATCAATAAATCAATTCAATATCAATAACAATTACTCGGTACAATATCAATCGGTCAATGAAGTAACAATTCGATTTTCGGAAAACTATAGATGTAATTATTTGTTTTGGTCCAAAATCACATAGGGTTGTAGGGTTCTTTTACAAATAGGAATAACCTCACCTGTGATGACCAAGACAAGGATATAATTATGATGCGTGCTCCTCGTCAACGGGAAGGAAATCTGTGCAACAAGGACAAGTGTGACATAAGACTCGACTCGAATGAACCAATTATGACGAACGACAATGATATGTAACCTCAATCATGAATTTATAATCAATGAGTGTCAAATAGGAGCATACTTATCAATAAAGTGAGCATATAGTTCATATAAGTCATATATGGAAGCCAAAACAATGAAAAGAATGCAATATGAAAGGTTTTGGTGAAGTTTAGGAAAACTTGACAATTTTGGGAAATGTACATGTTGTGGGAAAACTGGAATATCTTAAATTCTAGAAGTGGGAATTGAGTTTTGCTTGTTGGGAATGAAAGTAGACACATAGACCTTTCCAACTCTATATGGCACGCTTTCTAATTCAAACCGAGGTGAAAATGGCGTGCGTCCGAAGTTGGGCAAAATGCAGGAAAGTGACACGCCCGTGTCGCCAATACAAGGCAAACCGTGACACCCCCGTGTCACGGTACAGAAAATCAAACCAACATGCACCCCCGTGTCGCCAGCCCAAAGCAAAGTTGACACCCCCGTGTGAACTGTGCGTAACAGAAAAAATAGGGGAGAAACAGGGGTTTTCATGCAAAACCAACCCCAAACCACAATATCATCAAACTCCAACCATAACAAATGTTGAAACACCTCATATATGCATCATACTTCCCATATTCATCAATTCAACCAAGAAATAAACATCCCAACATCAAGAATTTCTCATGAAAACCCCATATTATACACATGCTTCCAACCTTCAATAATTTCAAGATTTTCATGAAATCCTTACTCCTTAAGATCAAGATCATGCTCTCAACTTCAATCATGCAAGAATTCAACAACAAATCCCTAAACTCACCTTAATCACAAATTCAAGAATTTCACAAAATCCCCAAGTTCTACCTTGAATCCAAGAAAATGGATGAAATGGAGATATGATGATGTCGATAATCCTAGCTTCTCAATTCTTCAACTCTAGCTTGAATTATGAAGAAATCTTTCCTTCTTCTTCTTGGTGTAAATGTTGGTTTTTAGTGTGTGGGTGTGTGTGTGATTTTGCTCTTGGAATAAAATGGAATGAAATGGAAGAGATAAAGTGATATATCCAAAGTCTTGCAAATATATGCATGAGTCATCAATCTTTGCAAATAAGTCCTTCTAATATATGAGTGTATGCAATCAAGTATTGTCTCATGGAATATGATCAAGTCACTCCAAAGGATTTATGCAATTAAGTCCTCATATTTAGATAAAGAACAATTAAAGTCATAAATGAGCAATTAATCACATTATCAATTAATTCATATCAATTTCACATTAACATTAATTTCATATAAGTTTATGAAAACATAATTCATATAATGTTATAAAATTTAATATAATGTAACATAATGTATAAATGAAAAATGGGGCGTTACAATTCTCCCCCCCTTAAAAGGACCTGGTCCCCAGGTCCACTGTCGAGTTTCAAAATGATGCACAAGCAATAAGAGAACCCCGTCTCTTAAACACGAAATGAAAGAACCCCGTCTTTCAGCAAGAAATGAGAGAACCCCGTCTCTCAACAAGAAATGAGAGAACCCCGTCTCTCAAACCCACACGAAAGTAATTCAAGGGAACAAATTGTAAAACATTCATATAAATGTCACATAGGCAAGTAGAATCATATTAATCACATAAGTACCACTCATACACATCTAATTTGCAACTAATGGGAAATTAAATACAATAACAGAATGTGTGATACGCGTGATATGCATGGTTAAGTGTACCGTTTACCATTTATCCCCAGTAGCTATTTTTCGTCGCTTCGGACACGTATCCACTTGATGCTCATCACTCCCACACCACAACCATAAGCCTAAACGCCATCTACAATTATCGTAATTATGTGTATCGCGTCCACAATAGGTGCATAGAGGCTTCCCCGAAAGTAATATTGAGGACGTGGTATGTGAAACTCTCAAACCCGTTCCAATGGCTCGATTCTTCTTCTTCTTCTTCTTCTTCTTTTGAGACCCTTCTTGATGTAACGAAGCATGATATTGGATAGAACCCTTTTCATTGTTAAGGTCCTGTTCTAATCTTGAACTTGCAGCCTGCACGGGGTAAACAATAGGCCTCCTTGCATTCACCGAATCCTCAACCTTAAGAGCTTTTGAGGTGGCTTTCCTCCAAGTACTAGTATTGACAACTTCAATTGCTGCTTGTATGTCCGGCCTCAATCCTTGCACAAATTGCATGGCTTTGTGGAAGTCATCACTTGCAATGTTGGGTGCATACTGAGACAATCTCTCAAACTCAGCTATATACTCGGCAACTGATCTTTCTCCTTGTTTGAGTTCAGTGAATTCCTTAAGTCTCCGAGTGCGAGAAGCTGGAGTAATGAACTTGTTCTTGAATTCCCTTACAAACACCTGCCATGTAACAACCCCTCCTGTGGCATCTAAGATAATTTTGGTACTTTCCCACCAAGAATAAGCTTCGCCCTGTATTAGTGAGATAGTGCACCGGGCTTTCTCTTGTGATTCGCACGGAATCAACTCCCAAATCCTCTCAACCTCCTTAAGCCACTGCTCTGCCTGAATATCATTTCCTTTGTAAAACTTTGGAGGCCGCTGATTTTGGAACTCTCTAAGTATGGCAGAAATCTGTGTTGGTTGCGGTGGCACCGGTGGTACTGGAGGATTATAATTTCTTATTCTCTGATCAACAAGTCGAACCATAGAATCAAGAAAATCTTGAGGTTGAGCCGGAGGGGACGGGTGTGGAGGAGCCCTAGGAGATCGGTCACGACGATGTCTCCTATGACCTGGAGAGTGCTCATGACGAGGACGACCTCGGGGCATCCTGAAATCAAGTCACTGAATATGCATGTTGAATTAATATGCCAATGCACGTAACACACTAGTAAATACTAAAATTCAATACATTGAAATGATTAAGTTCAATTAGAAAAGCACATATAATTGAAGAAATTTAAACAATTTAAAGTAGCGTATGATGCATGTGCTTGTGGATGCATTGAACCTGTCACCGTAGTTACATCCTTTAACTTGACACTCATTCCATGTTTGTTGAATTACAAGCTCGCCTTGCATTTGTTAGTCATTTCTTGTTACCCACAGTCTTCTAAATCTTTAGAATTCTCGGACATCAACTTGTACATTTCCATCGCTTGAGAGTTGAAATTTCTTGAACTTTATTCCTTCCCCTTATTATTCCTTCTGAAGTATTGATTCTTACGTGTCGCTCAAACCTTTACACTACATGTCTTCTTTATCAAAGTTTCCTTGTATCGACTTGCATGACTTTAAAATCCGAAATTGTGATTCTTGAACTCAAATGCTTCCACCTCCCTGAAATTGATATCTTGTCTTCTTTCGATGTTGTCTTAAATCTTCACCTAGTCATCACTTCAGTTGAAGTCCTCGGTTTATTCCTTATGAGAATTACACTTGAGCACCTAATTTCTCCAAGTAGATCTTTGTTTTTCTTTACCGTTTCCGTTTGTTGGTCCATATCTCCCACTTCGCGCTCTCAACACAACAGTTCGGCTTGAACCTAGAAAATGAACTCCAACCCGTCTGAATATAAAACCTTTAACATCTGAATTTTCCATGACCTTGAAACCATTAGTGCTTTTGACTTCCTCCCATCCACCCACTTTCTTTTCCAAATTCCGAAGTTTCTAAATTCATCATTTCTTCTTCTTTATTCTAATTCGGACATTAGATCCTTAATACTTTCAAGGTCTTCACTCTTTTCCTTGAGTTAACCGAAACTCCTAAATCCGGCTGATCAACTTTGCTCACAGTATAGAAGCGTGTGTTTATCTAGTAAGTTATACACATCACACATTCATACCGTTTTCTCCTACATACCACTTCTTCGCGCATGATTTATCCTTCAAACAGAAATTAAATTCCCAACCTATAGTCTTGCCATAGAACTACCAATTTCCCGAATTTCTCTTAACCTCCGGTGTCTTCCTCACAACTTTAAAGCTAGAGAAGGGAGCTTGCGATAGGTTGAAGTTGTCTTAGAAATTGGCCGTGGGTTGACATGATCTTTATAGCCTATAATCACAACTTATCTCAATTATAGATGCATGGGGTTAGTGATTGCATATGACACATAATTAGCATTTAAACACATTTCTGATGCAAAATGCAACAATTAATTCAACTAAATTAAAGCAAAACACATTAAACATATAAATTTCCAAGCCATAGAAGGTCAACTAATCACCACGTAGTAACATAAATTAATGCCATATACAAGTCATCAAGTAGTTCCAGGATGTTCAAGTAAGTTCAAGTAAATTCAAATAAGTTCAAGTAGCTCCACATAAGATGCAAGACTCGTAAATTATCAATTAATTCTATGCCGTTCGACCTAGACTCACGAGACACGACACTAGAACCTCGATTTTGCAACCGGGCTCTGATACCACCTAAGATGTAGCACCCGGAACGCTGAGGTGCCACACCCCCGCACCATAAGTCTAGCTCACACATGAAATGGGTAGTCCATATATGAACCGGACTCATGGCGAACGGGTGACAAATAAAAACACGACACTAACTAGGCGGGATACCCTCAAATAATACAACAATTCAAAGTAAAAGCGGAAGCATAGAACTATACATTACTTAGTTTCACGTTCCAATACAACATTTACATTATCAAGTATTCCACTTGCAAGTATACCACTATATCATATACATACAGGTACCAAATCATATTCCCAAAATTCATAAGTGATCAAAACATGCATCAATATGAAAGATCAATGCTAGACTCCCAAAAGCGGTAAACTGGACTCAAACCCCGCCTAGCACTCGATCTGCACGACCTGAAAATGGTGAGGTGTCAGTCTACCACAGACTGAGTGAGGGGTTATAGTTTAAAAGCGCAAGTACCATGCAAATTGTAATCTCAGGTAAGATTTTTCATAAAACGATATTAATTCTAAAATAATATAGTGCTCGCCCGAGATTACAACAATTCCATTTTCAATTCAATTATTTCAATACAATTCGATACCATCGATCAGTGGCCCGACGAGTGAGGGCAAATCTCCAACCTTTCTCCGACAGTGTACAATAATTCAATTTTATCAATTGGGTGATCAAGCAATCAGTTCGGTGCGCAATTAGACAATTTCAATCAATCCATCCTTCTTCCTCCGGGTGATGGTGGGATTGCAAGGCCCCACCACCCAATCAATCTGGGCATAGGGTTCATGAGTCCCTACGCCCGGCGGGCTCCTTCCTCCACCAAACCTCCTGGTGGATTCAGGGGTGACCCCAACAATAAGTGAGGATAGTGCAAGAGATCACCATCGGCCCGATGCCTCCCCGGATTACTCAATACACTACCCTCGGGCCCAAAGTGAACACGCTTTACTCGCCGAAACAATCAATAAATCAATTCAATATCAATAACAATTACTCGGTACAATATCAATCGGTCAATGAAGTAACAATTCGATTTTCGGAAAACTATAGATATAATTATTTGTTTTGGTCCAAAATCACATAGGGTTGTAGGGTTCTTTTACAAATAGGAATAACCTCACCTGTGATGACCAAGACAAGGATATAATTATGATGCGTGCTCCTCATCAACGGGAAGGAAATCTGTGCAACAAGGACAAGTGTGACATAAGACTCGACTCGAATGAACCAATTATGACGAATGACAATGATATGTAACCTCAATCATGAATTTATAATCAATGAGTGTCAAATAGGAGCATACTTATCAATAAAGTGAGCATATAGTTCATATAAGTCATATATGGAAGCCAAAACAATGAAAAGAATGCAATATGAAAGGTTTTGGTGAAGTTTAGGAAAACTTGACAATTTTGGGAAATGTACATGTCGTGGGAAAACTGGAATATCTTAAATTCTAGAAGTGGGAATTGAGTTTTTCTTGTTGGGAATGAAAGTAGACACATAGACCTTTCCAACGCTATATGGCACGCTTTCTAATTCAAACCGAGGTGAAAATGACGTTCGTCCGAAGTTGGGTAAAATGCAGGAAAGTGACACGCCCGTGTCGCCAATACAAGGCAAACCGTGACACCTCCGTGTCACGGTATAGAAAATCAAACCAACATGCACCCCCGTGTCGCCAGCCCAAAGCAAAGTTGACACCCCCGTGTGAACTGTGCGTAACAGAAAAAATAGGGGAGAAACAGGGGTTTTCATGCAAAACCAACCCCAAACCACAATATCATCAAACTCCAACCATAACAAATGTTGAAACACCTCATATATGCATCATACTTCCCATATTCATCAATTCAACCAAGAAATAAACATCCCAACATCAAGAATTTCTCATGAAAACCCCATATTATACACATGCTTCCAACCTTCAATAATTTCAAGATTTTCATGCAATCCTTACTCCTTAAGATCAAGATCATGCTCTCAACTTCAATCATGCAAGAATTCAACAACAAATCCCTAAACTCACCTTAATCACAAATTCAAGAATTTCACAAAATCCCCAAGTTCTACCTTGAATCCAAGAAAATGGATGAAATGGAGATATGATGATGTCGATAATCCTAGCTTCTCAATTCTTCAACTCTAGCTTGAATTATGAAGAAATCTTTCCTTCTTCTTCTTGGTGTAAATGTTGGTTTTTAGTGTGTGGGTGTGTGTGTGATTTTGCTCTTGGAATAAAATGGAATGAAATGGAAGAGATAAAGTGATATATCCAAAGTCTTGCAAATATATGCATGAGTCATCAATCTTTGCAAATAAGTCCTTCTAATATATGAGTGTATGCAATCAAGTATTGTCTCATGGAATATGATCAAGTCACTCCAAAGGATTTATGCAATTAAGTCCTCATATTTAGATAAAGAACAATTAAAGTCATAAATGAGCAATTAATCACATTATCAATTAATTCATATCAATTTCACATTAACATTAATTTCATATAAGTTTATGAAAACATAATTCATATAATGTTATAAAATTTAATATAATGTAACATAATGTATAAATGAAAAATGGGGCGTTACATTCATACTTGAAATCGTGCAATAACCCGAGGATAACCCGACATGCCGGATTAATCCCCAGTCTCCTTCTTCCTCCGGGTGATAGCGAGTTTGCAAGGCTCGACTATCCATGACATGGTGTGTGTAGAGGACATGACCCTCTAGACACGGAACTCCTTTCACCACTAATCTCCTAGTGGCTTCGGGGGTGATCCCAACAATGTGAGGATAATTCAGGAGTTACCCGTCAGCCCTTGCTTTCCCGGTTGGCTCAAGAATTACCCTCGGGCCCACGTGCAATCATGTACTCGCCAAACATGCTTGAAATCATGAATTGCTTACTTGAAATATTCATGGCTTTGAAATCATTCATAAGTATAATACGTTTTGGCCGAAAACTAGCATATAAGGGTTATAGGGTTCGTTTTACCAAAACAAAACCTCACCTTTTCTTGTAAAATATAGTAAGGATATACTTCAAGGAGCTGGCTCCTCGTCTGCAACCTCGTGACCTGTGCAAACACGACGTGTATACGTGAGACATGACCTAAAATGGACAAAATGTGACGAACGGCGGAAATGTGTCGAGACGACCATGAAAATGCAATGTGGTATGATAACATGTCGTTTCACATCATATTAGCACATATTATAGCAATTCGGGGTCAAAGAAGTCGTTGGATCGAGGGGCTATTTTCGTAAATTTATGCAGTGAATTTTGTTCTGCATTCCAGGTGGGAACGGCCCTTCCGGCTCCAAGGCCAAAATGGGAATGGCAGTTCCCATGGTCGGCCGTCTATTTTCAATTTAAAAGAAGGGAACGCCCGTTCCCACTATGCCTTGAGGCTGGGAACGGCCGTTCCCTGTTTCTGCAACTTACAGAAACAGAGCAAAACAGGGGAAAGCTACGGGAAACAACAAAGCAAGCACCAAAAATCCATTTTGCTCAACAGAAGCATGTATTTTCTGGAAATATGATACATATAAGTTCAAGAAATGATATCCTAGCATTTAAACACTCAAATCACACAAGATCATCAAGAATTCATGCCTCATGCTCATGATCACAACTTGATCATTCATGCTAAATATTCCAAAGATTCAAGCCATAAATCATGTCATAATTCAATATATGATCACATATTCATGTTTCCCTCTACCAATAAACCAACTAGCACATCAAACTCAACCCTAGTCATGCCAAATATGATCAAACTCAACCATTCTTGCAAACACCAACCTTGAAGATGAAAGAAATGAAGAAGATGGATGATGATGATGATGAACTCCCAAATCCTTGAAATCTTGATGATTGAATGGAAAAAACCACTTTCTTCTCCTTGGTTCTTGATACCGAGAGAGAGAGCAAGTGGTTGGGGAATTTTTGGATTGAAAATGGCTCAAAGAAGAAGCTTGGAGATGCATTACGTAATTCACCATCCTTGATTTTTGTGACTTATGCTAATTGCCATTTAATCCTTTGTTTTATGAAGTCATGCGATCAAGTATACAGCAATTTAAAATATGCTCAATTAAGCCCTTGCAAAGTTATGCACTTAAGTCCCTAAAGTTTAAAGAACAATCAAGTAGGGACAATTTGGTAATCTAAACACTCTCGGTAATTATTTCATGCAATAAATATTTTCCATGTCGTGAAATAATATTTTCAATGATATGAATTCAAATAATTGATATAAATAATATTTCATGAATTTTGTAAAATTATGAGATGCCACGTAAAATAGTATGAAATTAAAGAAAGAAAATAAAATCCTACGCTCAAACGCACACGTGGCGTGCTTACCTGTTCATCCGGAACCGGGCGTTACATACCTCAAATGCAAGAAATGGAAGACAAGATGAAGATATGGTGTGGATGATGCTTCTAATCACAAAACCCACAAAAACTAGCTTGAATGGATGAAATCTCCCTCTCTTCCAAGAAGGGTTTGTCACGGTTGAAGAAGGAAAGCAAGAACAATTGTGTATGAATGTTTGTATGAAGAATGAAGACAAGGTACGTGAAATGCTGCTAAGTACCAAGAAGAAAAGCCCCAATTTGCTATTAAATCCCTCAATTATTTAAGTTATGCAATTAGGTACAATTCCATATTAAATGATCAATTAAGTCCAATGCAATTAAGTCCCAAATTCATGAAAATGATCAATTAAGGCCATAAAAGAATTAATTCACATTCGGGAAAATAATATACGTTGCAATCACGTTCAATTTATACGATAATTATAATATGATATGAATTTTCAATAAAATACCAAGAATATAATTTTATAAAATTATGTTATGATATGAAAAGTTAAAGAAATGAGCAATTAAAATTAAAATTGAACTCTCAAACGCACACGTGTCGTTCATACCTGAATTGCCAAAAGTTGGGGCGTTACAATCCTCCCTCCTTAAAAGAATCTGGTCCCCAGATTCACTGATCGGAACGGAACAACTTTGGATGGAACCGACTCATTTTGTCTTCGGTCTCCCACGTGGCTTCTTCGGTCTTGTCACTTCTCCAAAGAACCTTGTAACGCCCCAGCTTTCGGCAATTCAGGTATGAACGACACGTGTGCGTTTGAGAGTTGTAATTTAATTATTAATTGATCATTTAAATTATTTTTCCTATCATGACATTATTTTTATAAAATTATATTCTTGTTATTTCATTGAAAATTCATATCATATCATATTTTTCAAAATTATCGAATGTGATTGCAATGTGAAATATTTTCTCGAACGTGATTTATTTCCTTTATGTCCTTAATTGTTCATTTGCATGAATGTGAGACCTAATTGCATGGGACCATATTGATCGTTTAAAATGGGATTTGGACTCAATTGCATAACTTATCTATTGAAGGGATTTAATTGAAAAATTGGCTCTCTCCTCTCCTTTCATAGCAGCAACTTCACGTACCCTTTTTGCTTCTCATTCATACAAACATCATCTTGCTCCATTTCTTCCTTCTTTCAACCGATCAAACCCTCACTTTGAGGAGTGAAGATTTCATCTTGCAAGCATCAATAATTGTGGGTTTTGGGATCATACAAGCATCATCAACATCATTTCATCATCTTAGCTTCCATTTCTTTCTCTTGAGGTAAATATGGTGATTGGATGATTATATTGAAAATATGGCATTGATAGGGCTTTGTGTTAGCTAGAGTATTTTGTGTATTGAGTGTTGGAATTATGTATGTGAGCTTTGAGCTCAAGTTTGATGCATATAACTTGTGAATTATGAGCTTGAAGCATGATGGAGTATATGGGTTTCAAATGATGGATTATTGATGATCTAGCATGGGATTAAGTGTTTTTATGAATTGTTATTGATCAAAATACATGCTAGCATATTTATTGTATCCAAAATTTGCATTGGAAGTTGGTTTGCATCCATTTTTGTGGTTGTTTGAGGGATTGCCATGGCTGCTCTGTTTTCTGCTCTGCATTCTTTTGCTCACGTATTCTGGGAACGGCCATTCCCAGCCCCAGTTCAAAACTGGAACGGCCGTTCCCATGATGCTGAGACAAGGCCAACGAGATTGGGAACGGCCGTTCCCATTTTGGCCTTTGAGCCGGAAGGGCCGTTCCCAGCTAAAACGTTTTCCCTTTTTAAAAAACGCTGGCGCGTTTCTTCGAGCCATGGGAACGGCCCTTCCCATTTTCAAAGGGAAGCCGGAACGGCCGTTCCCATAGTCCAGAAAGTGCGAAAATTCACTGCATAAAATTAAAATTTTCGCACCTCGATCGGACGGCTTCCTTGACCCCTAATTGCTATTATATGAATGATTACATGTTGAAACGCAATATTTTCAAGGTGCATTGTATTTTTCCCGTCGTTTCGTCGCATTTTGCCGTTCGTCATATTTGGTACATTTTGAGTCGTGTTTCACGGATAATTGTCTTTCTTGCACAGACCAGCTTCCTGGTGACGAGGAGCAGGCCCCGTGAGCTGTCTCCTTGGATTATTTTGGGTCGTCAGGTGAGGTTTAATTTTAGATACATAGGACCCGTACAACCCTATGTGATATTTTAGACCAAAACCTATATTTATACTTATAGTTTTCAAATGAGATTGGTTTTCAAATGTTTTATTGATATATTGAAAAGAATTGATTGATTGATTGAGTGATTGGGCGAGTATTGTATTGCACTGTGGGCCCGAGGGTAGTGACTCGAGCCAACCGGGAAAGCATGGGCTGACGGGTAACTCGGGAGCTATCCTCACCAAATTGGGATGACCCCTGAACCCCCTAGGAGATTAGGGCGGGAAAGGAGTTCCGGGCTTAGGGATTCATGTACCCTCTGCCCAGATTGATTGGATGGTGGGGCCTTGCAATCCCACCATCACCCGGAGGAAGAAGGCGTTATTGAAACTGCTAATTGTGCACATTAACGAATTGCTTGATCACCTAATCACCTAATAATTGATTGATTGATTGTACACAGTCGGTGTAAGGTTGGAGAATTGCCCCACTCGCCGGGCCACTATTGATTGAATTGAATTGATTGAATTGAAATCGGAATAGTCGTAATCTCGGGCGATACATTCTCTTCTTTTACCAAATTGTATTGATGTTTCTCCAAAAATTATTACCCGAGGTTATGATTTGCATGTATGTGCGCTTATATTTATTATACCCCTCGCTCAGTCTGTGTTGGACTGACACCTCAACTTTTCAGTGTTTTGCAGGGCGTGCTAGGCGGGAATTTAGAGTCTAGAGGGTTTTAAATTTGGGTCTAGCACACTTCATTCCACATTTTGTTATGTATAGATACTTGGGATATTTTGTATCAAGCCCTGTTATCTATTTTGTTGGAAGATGATAATGTATTGATAGTGTAAACGTTGGTACCTATAAGTAAATAAATAAATATGGTACCTATACGTATTTAATGAATGTTATTGCTTCCGCTTTTAATACTCTGACTTGATTGTTATTGGTTTTAACTTGAGGGTACCCGCCTAGTCTTGAGTCATTTTATTGTCTCCCGTTCGCTACAGCTTTGATTCATGTATGGATTGTCCATTTCATATGTGGATTGGAGCTATAGTGCGGGGGATGTGGTGCCTGGCGTTCCGGGTGCTACAAACCTTAACTATGGGAATCCTCCGGTTTCTTAATTCCTGAAACTTCTTATCTAATATTTAAACCGGTTTCTGAACAAAGGTTAGATTCGGTTCCAATTCCACTTCTTCAACGGGAATGATCTCGGTTTCATCGGGGTAGTATTTCCTCAGCTGAGACACGTGAAACACATTATGAATCCCCGTGAGGCTCGGTGGTAGGTCCAATCTGTAAGCAACTTCTCCAACTCTTTCCAAAATCTCATAAGGACCTAAATAACGAGGTTTAAGTTTACCCCCTTTCCCAATCCGAGCAAATCCTTTACGTGGAGACGCCATCAAGAATACCCGGTCTCCAACTTCAAACTCGAGATCCCTTCTACGTCGATCGGCGTAGCTTTTCTGTCCGTCCTGAGCTGATTTCATCCGTTGTTTTATTAGTTGGACTTTCTCAATCATAGTTTCAACGACCTTAGAAGGTTTTTCCAACTTCTCACCTTTCTTAACACCTTCCTGCTTAGTCCATTTCCACTCTTCCAAGTCAAAGAACAACGGAGAACGACACTTCCGACCATAAAGTAGCTCATACGGTGCCATTCCAATCGAAGCTTGAAAATTGTTGTTGTACGCAAACTCAATCAAAGGTAGCTGATCATGCCAAGAAGACTGAAAATCCAAAGACAAGCTCGAAGCAAATCCTCGAGATATCTTATTAATCTCTCGGACTGACCATCCGTCTGAGGATGAAAAGTTGTACTAAACTGGAGCTTCGTACCCAAAACCTCTTGTAATTCACGCCACAACTTCGAATTGAACCGTGGATCTCTGCCTGAAACTATACTAACCGGAGTCCCGTGAAGTCTAACAATCTCCCGGTTATAAATCTCAGCTAGCTTGCGAATCTTATACGACATCCGAACCGGCAGAAAATGTGCAGACTTCGTCAAACGGTCCACAATCACCCAAATCCCATCGAATCCACCTTTCACTTTAGGTAATCCGGACACGAAATCCATCGTCACCTGTTCCCACTTCCACTCAGGAATAGGTAACGACTGAAGAAGACCTCCCGGTTTCTGATGCTCGGCTTTCACTTTCTGACAAGTGAGACAATGCTTCACATACTCGGCCACATCCTTCTTCAATCAACGCCACCAATAATATTGCCTTAAGTCCTTATACATTTAGTTTCCTCCGGGGTGGATAGAATAAGCCGATCTGTGAGGTTCATCGAGCAATACCCGTTTCAACTCTTCGGGTACAACCACTCGGTTCTTGAAACGAAGAAGACCGGTTTCATCGAACCCGAATGGACACTCCGGATCAGCTCTTGCCTTAGCTACCAATCTACGAACTTCCATATCCGTACTCTGAGCCTCAAACAACCTGTGCTTCAAATCCGGCTGGACCAAAATATTAGAAACTCGAGCCCTTAGAACAATTGGCTCGATTCCACTACTTT
Source organism: Lantana camara (assembly GCA_037501455.1). Lineage (NCBI taxonomy): Eukaryota > Viridiplantae > Streptophyta > Magnoliopsida > Lamiales > Verbenaceae > Lantana > Lantana camara. Next base: position 50,105,555 of record CM074858.1, read on the forward strand.
CACCCACTTCCAAGCTCGACACACTAGCCTTCCTACTAAGTGCATCGGCGACCACGTTGGCTTTACCAGGATGGTACTTAATCATGCAATCATAATCTTCCAACCTTTCCATCCAACGCCGCTGTCTCATATTCAAATCCTTCTGAGTGAATAAATACTGGAGGCTTTTGTGGTCGGTGAAAATCTCGAAAGACACCCCGTACAAATAATGTCTCCACTTTCCAAGTGCAAAGACTACGGCGGCGAGCTCAAGATCATGTGTCGGATAATTCTTTTCATGGTCTTTCAACTTCAGGGATGCATAAGCAATTACCTTACCCTTCTGAGTCAACACACATCCCAAGCCTTCCTTAGAAGCATCCGTATAAACAGCATATCCTTCAGAACCTTCCGGAAGGGCTAACACTGGAGCAGAAACTAACATCTCTTTCAAGAAAGTGAAACTTTTCTCACAATCTTCATTCCAATCAAATTTCACATTCTTCCTCGTCAACCGGGTTAAAGGAGCTGCTAACTTGGAGAAATCCTTAACAAACCTCCGGTAATAACCTGCTAATCCCAAGAAACTCATGATCTCCGAGGCATTCTTAGGTTTCTCCCACTTCAAAACCGACTCGATCTTTGAAGGATCAACCTCCAAACCATTACCCGAAATCACATGATCCAAGAATGACACCCTGTCAATCCAAAACTCACACTTGCTGAATTTGGCAAATAACTGATGTTCCTTCAAAGTTCTCAATACCAACTGAAGATGCCTTGCATGCTCCTCGGTAGATTTCGAGAAAACCAGAATATCATCTATGAAGATGACCACGAACTTATCCAGAAAAGGCCTGAAGATCCTGTGCATCATATCCATAAAAGCTGTTGGGGCATTAGTCAATCCAAACGGCATCACAACAAACTCATAATGCCCGTACCGAGTGTTAAATCCTGTCTTAGAAATATCCTCTGCTCGGATTCGTAGCTGGTAGTATCCTTGTCTCAAATCCAATTTCGAGTAGACTTTAGATCCCTGAAGTATGTCAAACAACTCCTCGATATGTGGAAGAGGATACTTGTTCTTGATCGTCATCCGGTTCAACTCCCTATAGTCTATACACATTCTCAAAGTCCCGTCCTTCTTCTTTACAAACAAAACTGGTGCACCCCAGGGAGAAGAACTCGGTCTAATGTACCCAATCTCCAACAAAGCATCAAGTTGAGTCTTCAACTCTTTCAACTCGGCCGGAGCCATACGATACGGAGTCTTGGAGTACGGCTCTGCATTAGGGTACAAGTCGATCACAAACTCAATTTCCCGTTCTGGAGGTAAAGAATCCAATTCCTCAGGAAAGACCTCGGGAAACTCCTTCACTACTTCTGTTTCTTCCAGCTTACTTTGATCCTTGGGTTTGTTGAGAATATAAGCAATGAAACCCGTGGCTCCATCTCGAACCAACTTATGAGCTTCTAAGAAAGAAAGTAGAGGCAGAGTCTTGGAACTCCAACCCACTACAAAATCTGATCCCAACTGAACCCTCTTCGCCCTGCAATCAACTGTGGCAGAATGTCTGTACAACTAATCCATGCCCAAAATGGATCCATAGCAAGTCATCGGTAGCTCAATGAAGTCTGACAAGAAAACTCGGCCCTCGATAATCACCGGAACCTCTCTGAATACCCGATCAGATTCTAAACTACCACCAAACGGAGTACTAACCACATAACATGCAGAAGAGCGAGTAACAGGCAAAGACAGAGAAACAGATATAGCACTCGAAAGAAAGGAGTGGGTAGCTCCCAGATCAAACAATGTATGAATGTTCGTGCCATGTATGCAAATTGTACCTTCAACTACCGCGGCTGGATCAACATCAGCATCCAGCTGCTCTCCATCCAAAGCATAAGCACGAGCCCTGATCAGTGGTCTCGGTGCTCCCGGTGGTAGCATCCTGTGATCTGGACTGTCGTCTACCATATGCTCGTCGCTCCCACAAAGCAAGCATAAACCCAAACGCCTCCTGCAGTTATCATATATGTGTGTCCTCTGCCACAGAAGGTACAAGCAGGCCTCTCGGGGGGGGGGGGGGGGTGGTGGCAAAGCTGGAGCAACTGGAGCTCGAATCACTGGTCCTGCTGGTCGGGGCTTCTTCCCTGGGCCCTGTGGAGCTGGTGGTGGAGAGGAATAAACCATCAGCCTCTTGCCTGAAGCAGAACCCGAACCTGAACCCTTATGTCTCGATCCGGCACCTCTGAAATCCGATCCAGAACCTCTGAATCCCGATCCAGACCCTGAGCCCGAACCTGAACCTGAACGGTAAATAGACCGCCTTGCATTTTCTGAATCCTCAACCAATAATGCCTTCTTGGTAGCCTTCACCCATGTACTCGTGTTGACCGCCTCAATCGCTGCCTGAATATCCGGTCTAAGGCCCTGAACAAACTGCATCACCTTATGGAAATCATCACTCGCTATATTAGGAGCATAGCGGGACAATCTCTCAAACTCGGCGATATACTCTGAGACCGACCTGCTTCCCTGCTTAAGCTCTGTAAATTCCTTCAATCTTCTGGTGCGAGAAGATGGAGGAATGAACTTGTTTCAAAATTCTCTGACGAACACTTCCCAGTTCACTTCCTCGCCTGCAGCCTCTAGCACAATCCGGGCACTCTCCCACCAAGAATAGGCCTCGCCCTGAATCAAAGAAATGGTACAACGGGCCTTCTCTTGGGACTCACAAGGAATGAGCTCCCAAACTCTCTCAATCTCCCTTAGCCACTGCTCGGCCTGAATGTCATTTCCTTTATAAAACTTGGGAGGATGCTGGTTTTGGAACTCCCTAAAAACCGCTGAAATCTGTGCCCCTGGCTGTGGTGGTGGAACTGGTGGTGGTGGAGGAACATGATCTCGGACTCTCTGATCAATAAGACCCACCACGGCGTTCATAAAATCCTGTGGTTGAGCCTGAGGAGGTGGAGGAGGAGGTGGCGATCTCGCACGGTGATGATGTCGATGTCTAGGAGAACGATCACGATGATGTCTATCGCGAGCCATCCTGAAATCAATTCACTATTATGCATATTCAATTAGTAGATGCCAATGTGTACAAATAATTCACAACTTGCACATCAGTTCAAAAATTCAACAATTCACCCAAATTCAAGTAAATTCAAATAATCAAGTAGGTTCAAATATGTCACATAACGATGTAAGACTCGCAAGTTGACAATTAGTTCCTATGCCGTGCGACCTAGACTCACAACATACGACACTAGAGACCTGGTTTTGCAACCGGGCTCTGATACCACCGTAGGATGTAGCACCCGGAACGCTAGGCACCACATCCCCCGCACTATAGCCCCAATCCACATATGAAATGGACAATCCATACATGAATCAAAGCCATAGCGAACGGGAGACAATAAAACGACACAAGGCTAGGCGGGTACCCTCAATTAAAAACCAACCCAACAATCAGTTCAGAGTAAATAAAAGCGGAAGCAATAGTATTCATTAAATACTTATAGGTACCATATTTATTTATTTATTAATAGGTACCAACATTCACATCATCAATACAATACGATCTCCAAAAATAGGTAACAAGGCATGATACAAAATATCCCAAGTAGCTATACATGAACAAAATATGGGAATGAAGTGTGCTAGACCCAAATTTAAAGATAACTAGACTCTAAATTCCCACCTAGCACACCCTGCAAAACAACTAAAAAGTGGAGGTGTCAGTCCAACTCGGACTGAGCAAGGGGTATAATAAATATAAGCGCACATACATGCAAGTTATAATCTCGGGTAATAATTTGGTAAAATAACAATACAATTTAATAAAATAAAAGTGATATTATCGCCCAAGGTTACAACTAATTCAATTTCAATTTAACCAATTCAATACAATCAATTTGTGGCTCGACGAGTGAGGGCAATTCTCCAACCTTACTCCGACTGTGTACAATCAATCAATCAATCAATTATTCAATAGTTAGGTGATCATGCAATTCATTACAGTGCACAATTAGTAGTTTCAATAACACCTTCTTCCTCCGGGTGATGGTGGGATTGCAAGGCCCCACCATCCAATCAATCTGGGCAGAGGGTACATGAATCCCTAAGCCAGGAACTCCTTCCTCCCCTAATCTCCTAGGGGGTTCAGGGGTCATCCCAATTTGGTGAGAATAGCACTCAAGTTACCCGTCAGCCCATGCTTTCCCAGTTGGCTCGAGCCACTACCCTCGGGCCCACAGTGCAATACAATACTCGCCCAATCAATCAATCAATCAATCAATTCCTTCAAAAGTTCGGTAAATCATTTGAAAACCAATATTTTGAAAACTATAACTATATAGATAGGTTTTGGCTTAAAATTTCACATAGGGTTATACGGGTCCTATGTATCTAAAATTAAACCTCACCTGAACGACCCAAAAACAACCAAGGAAAACAGCTCATGGGGCCTGCTCCTCGTCACCAGGAAGCTGGTCTGTGCAAGAAAGACAAATGTCCGTGAAACACAACTCAAAATGTACCAAATATGACGAACGGCGGAAATGCAACGAGATGACGAGTAAAATGCAATGTGGCATGAAAACATCTTGTTTCACTTCATTATGGATCATATAAAAGCAATTAGGGGTCAAAGAAGTGATTATGATGCTTCTAATCACAAAACCCACAAAAACTAGCTTGAATGGATGAAATCTCCCTCTCTTCCAAGAAGGGTTTGTCACAGTTGAAGAAGGAAAGCAAGAACAATTGTTTATGAATGTTTGTATGAAGAATGAAGACAAGGTACGTGAAATGCTACTAAGTACCAAGAAGAAAAGCCCCAATTTGCTATTAAATCCTTCAATTATTTAAGTTATGCAATTAGGTACAATTCCATATTAAATGATTAATTAAGTCCAATGCAATTAAGTCCCAAATTCATGAAAATGATCAATTAAGGCCATAAAAGAATTAATTCACATTCGGGAAAATAATACACGTTGCAATCACGTTCAATTTATACGATAATTATAATATGATATGAATTTTCAATAAAATACCAAGAATATAATTTTATAAAATTATGTCATGATATGAAAAGTTAAAGAAAATGAGCAATTCAAATTAAAATCGAACCCTCAAACGCACACGTGTCGTTCATACCTGAATTGCCGAAAGCTAGGGCGTTACATTACAATTCTCCCCCCTTAAAAGGACCTGATCCCAAGGTCCATTGTCAAGTTGCAGATTTAGCAAGAAATGAGAGAGCCCCATCTCTCAGTTAAGTAACGAGAGAACCCCGTCTCTCAAACAACAAGGAGAGAACCCCGTCTCTCAAACAAATAAAATAATAGCTCAAGTAAGCAATTAATGAAATATTCACATAGTTATCACATAAGGCAAGTAGAATCATGTTAATCACAACCATAAGAAAATTCATAATGCACGTGGTATGCATGATTAAGTGTACCGTTCACCATTGATTATATTATGCCCATAATTGATACCTTCTGCTACCTTGGCCAGATCTGCATTTGCATTTTGTACCTCTATCTCCAATACAAACGCTCGAGCCTGTACAAGTGGCCTCTGACCCCCGACAGACAGCTCTCGTCGCTTTGGACACGTGTCTATTTGGTGTTCATTACTCCCGCAGCGTAGACATAGTTTTGAACGTCTTCTACAAGCCGTATAAGTATGTGTATCTCGTCCACAATAAGTACAAAGGGGCTTCCCTGAAGATGATGTTGAAGTTGGTACACGTGGAGCTTTCGAGGTCGATTCCGCTGTTCGAGCCTTCTTTTGAAATCCTTCCCTAGATGGCGATGTATTATAAGAGATAGGCTTCTTTCCATTGTTATATTCTTGTCCGGAGTGAGATTGAGGCCTTCTAGTATTCACCGAGTCTTCCACTTTCAAAGCTTTGGTAGTAGCTTTGACCCAAGTACTCGTGTTAACCGCTTCTAACGCTCTCTGTATGTCCGGTCGGAGTCCTTGTACAAATTGCATCGATTTATGAAAGTCATCACTCGCTATATTAGGCGCATAGCGAGACAACCTTTCAAACTCGGATATGTACTCCGAAACGGACATTTCTCCTTGTTTCAACTTAGTGAACTCCTTTAATCTTCGAGTCCGTGAAGATGGAGGGATAAACTTGTTCTTGAACTCTCGGATGGATACCTCCCAAGTTATTTCTTCTCCCGCAGCATCTAATACAATCCTGGTACTCTCCCACCAAGAATAAGCTTCGCCCTGAATTAGTGAGATAGTACACCGGGCCTTTTCTTGTGACTCAGACGGAATCAACTCCCAAATCCTCTCAACCTCCTTAAGCCACTGTTCTGCCTGAATATCATTTCCTTTGTAAAACTTGGGAGGTTGCTGGTTTTGAAACTCTCTAAATACCGCAGAAATTTGAGCTGGTTGTGGCGGTAGAACTGGTGGTGTTGGAGGAACATAACTTCTTATCCTTTGGTCAACAGGACGGACTATGGAATTGAGGAAATCCTGAGGTTGAACCGGAGGGGGTGGAGGAATCCGGGGTGAACGATCACGATAATGGCGTCTATAACCCGGGGAGTGCTCACGACAAGGACAACCTCGAGGCATCCTGTAATTAAGATACTAGGTATGCATGATAGATTAGTGGATGCAAATAGATACAATTAAACCATAAGATGCAATCAAGCACATCATGCACATAATTCAACTAGCTCAAATAATTTCAAATAATTCAAATAAGTTCAGATAAGATGCAAGACTCTCAAGTTAGCAATTAATTCCTATGTCGTTCGACCTAGACTCGACACGACACGACACGACATTAGAACATCGGTTTTGCAATCTGGCTCTGATACCACCTCAGATGTAGCACCCGGAACGCCGAGATGCCACACCCCCGCACCATAAGTCTAGCTCACACATGAAATGGGTAGTCCATATATGAACCGGACTCATGGCGAGCGGGTGACAAGTAAAAAAACTCATGAGCTAGGCGGGACTAACCCTCAAACCATTCAAGTCCAAATCTAGGAATTTAAAGCGGAAGCATAGTAATTTCATTAGCACATAACAAATATCCCAAAAGAGTTAACTTCTAACTTTATATCAGTACATTACCATCTCCAACATATTTATAACAACAACCTAACTGATCCATAAATGTCCATAACATGAAAATGCAATGCTAGACTCATCTCGACAACTGGACACGACTCGGACTCCCGCTTAGCACGCCACTGAAAGTACCTTAAAAGTGTGAGGTGTCAGTCTACCACAGACTGAGTGAGGGGTTTAAATAAATGTTAGCGCAATTAATATGCAAGTTGTAATCCCGGGTAAAGCTTTTACAAAGGAAACAGGATAAGTTCAAAAAAGGAAAAATCTTCGCCCGAGATTACAACTATCCAATTTAACAGTACCATCAATTACAATTTCATTCAATAAGTGGCCCGGCGTGTGAGGGCAATCTCCAACCTTTACACGGATAGTGAACGATATAATCTTTGGATTAACAATTCAATAATGATTACACAATTCATTATAGTGCACAATTAACAATTTCAATTCCCTTTTTCCTCCGGTTGATGATGGGATTGCAAGGCCCCACCACTCAATAACGGTGTGCGTTAGGAACATGACTCCCACGCACGGAATATTCTTCCTCCACCAAACCTCCTAGTGGATTCAGAAGGGATCCCAAAACGATGAGGATAGTGCACAGATTACCCGTCAGCCCTTGCTTTCCCAGGTGACTCCATACACTATCCTCGGGCCCTAAGTGAACATGCTTTACTCGCCAAAACATAATCAATTCACGATATCTCAATTGTCCAATATATCACGAGATCACTTGTTATCATTAAGGTTTTAGAAAGATTATAGATATACATACATTTTGGCTTAAAAGATCACGTAGAGGTTGTACGGGTTCCATATGCATACATATTTAGAAATTAAACCTCACCTGTGACGATCAAAACAAGGATATAACTATGGTGCGTGCTCCTCGTCTCTAGGAATGTGATCTGTGTAACAAGAACAAGTGTACGTAAGACTCGACTCCCATGAACCATTTAAGACGCACGGTAATACCCTAATCAATATATCATGCATTAACAATCAAGGAATGTTAAGTAGGAACATAATTATCACTAAACCAAGTTCATTATTCATATAAGTCACATACGGGAGCCAAAGAAGTGAGAAGAAGGCAATATGAAAGGTTTTGGTGAAGTTTAGGAGAATTGACAATTTTTGGAAAATGCACACCTTGTAGAAATCCTAGAATAACTTGAGTTCTAGAATTTGGAATTGCGTTTTGTTTATTGGATAAGAAACTAGACACATAGACCTTTCCAACGGTATATAGCACGTTTTCTGATTCAAACCGAGGTGAAAATGGCGTTGGTTCGAAGTTGGACAAAATGCAGTTTACGGAGGGGTCGCGGGCGCGACCATTTTTACTCTATTTTTGGTCGGGTCCGCGGCCTAATTTTTCTCGAATTTTTCATGCAATTTTTCAAAAGTCGAAAGTTGGCCAAAATTGGGTCACGGGCGCAACCTGTTTTATGTGTATTTTCGGTAGCGGGCACGACCTTCAAGTTCTGAAGAAAAAACAGAGCAGAAACAGGGGAAAATGCACGAACCACACCCCATATTACCCAAAACACCAATTTTCATGAACTAAATTGTTATATTTCTGGAAATCATCATGCATATATGTTTAAAACATCATAAAACACCAAATAAACAACCAAATCACCCATGATCATCAAGAATCTTCACTTTCAAACTCATATATAGTTTCATGATATAACTTCAATTCCTTCAAGAATTCATGCATCAAATCATGTTATGATCATGTATTCATGTAGTAAACAACATATAACCCACATATCTCAATAAATTACTAACCCTAGCTTCCATATAATTTATCAAGAATTTTCATATTCATGCCTACACCAACCTTGGATGAAAATAGAGGAAGGAAGAAGATGATAATGGATGCTTGAGCTTCCAAACTTGAATTTTCTTGAAAACTTAATTGAATTTGATGAAGTCTCTTCTCTTTTCTTTCTTGGTTGTGGTTCGGTTATGGAGGAAGCAAATGTGATGACATTTTGGATGAAAATGAAGAATGGAAGCATAAAGAAAGCTCTTTACATGATTCATCATATTTTGAAATTGGTGAAAGTCCACAATTTGCAATTTGATCCCTCATTCGTATAAGTTATGCAATCAAGTTTCATTCCTACAATTTTACTCAGTTTGGTCCAAGAAATGCTTATGCAATTTGGTCCTTAAATTTAAAAGAATGAACATATAAGGAGAATTTGGCAATTAAATCACACTTGGCAATTAAGTCATGAAATAAATTCTCAATTTGATATGATTTCATATAATTTCACATAAAAATTAATAAAATGCATTTTATATTATTTCACGTAATTTACACATTAACAGTAATTTCATATAAGTTATTGAAACATAATGCATTGAACGTTAAGAAATTTATCACACAATTCATAAATGCAAAAATCGGGGCGTTACAAACCCGACGGCCCACTATTGTCCCGGGGCTCGTTTGTGTAAGTCTCCGGGGCCCAGTTCAAATTGTTTGAAATTTCAAAGTTCAACAGTTCTAAATTTTAAAAATCAGACTTATCTTTCAAAGTCATACCTCGCTAGTTCAAAACACACACACACCAACCCATTTCAAAACAAATAAACGAAAAATATATCTTACGTATACATAAAAGTGATTTTCAAAAGTTTCATAACAAATGGACCAATTCCCACAAAGTACATATCAAACACGTATCTATCTATATATATATATATATATATATATATATATATATATATATATACATAAGTCGCATGCGGGCTTAAAACTCAGGTAGGGTTGTAAGTCATATTAAATAAAAGAAAGAAACCTCACCTTGATGAACAAAGCGAACGAAACAATCTGAAACACACCTATGGAAGCTCCTCCTCACCAACGGGACAAACCTCTGAACAAAACAAAAGTCAAAGACATACTTAGACTCAATATGAACCAATTAGACGCTCGGCAAATTAATATGGATGCATATGATGTAATGCACGTCACATTCGTTTAACCTTAGGCATATTGGAGCAAATATCATATTATCATAGCAACGAAGCATAAATTAAGTTCATATCACATCAACGACATGCAAATTAAGCTCATAATGTAACTCCCCGACTTTTCAAATCATTCAGGTATGAATTATGTGATAATAACGTGCGCATTTTATTTATTTTTATTACGTTCTTAGTTGTATTTTATATTATATGAAATTATTGAGGTACTTAATTATTTGAAAATATTTGAATTTAAATTTATATGAATTTTCTTTTACTATTTGCGCTTGAATGACTTGTTTGCTTGTCGTTTCTACGTAAAATGAATTCGAAACTTCGTAGAAATATAATATGTCGGACTTATATGTGTTATGAATATGGTGATATGCTCGTTTCATGTTTTTGGATTCGTTTGATTGAGTTTTGGAATTTATTTTGATTTCGGAATCCAAAACGGGGGCTAATGAGCAATTAGTGCACCATTGGTTCCTTATATGATATCTTGAGCTAGGAAACTCGGATTCTAGTTTCGTCAACTTCGTTGAACTCGCATAAAAAATTTGAGTTTGATGATCTGTAGCACCCACACGTAGGGCCACATCCCCCGCACCATAATCCAAACCCGAATACGAAATGGAATGTCCGTACCCGAATCCGAATCATAACGAACGGGAGACCAAACACACACTCTAGGCTAGGCGGAGCTAAACAACCCGAATCAGAGTGCGCGGAAGCAAAAAAATAAACAATAAGTAGAATACCATCACATATATACCTATAGGTACCAACACATATATACGTATAGGTACCAACACATAACTATCCATATAATATTTACATATAGGAACCAACATGTAATCCTGTACAAAAGTCATCACGGCTTGAGCAAAATATAATAAGAAAGTATTTACAAGCCAAACTATACCAATACAAAATAATATGGTGCAGGTATGTAATTGCACCTAACGAGACCTAGACCGACAAGTGCATAAAGAAGACACACTTCTCCGCCTAGCTCACTCTCCAAAACCTGCAACTAAAAGAGTAAACGAGGAGTCAGTCAACTGACTGAGTGAGGGGGGCTAACACACACCCACACCCTATATATATAGCAAAGCACATAGCAAAGGGTGGAATTATGAACCGGAATAGGTTTTTCAACTAAAACTTTCAAAACAATTACATATACTCTAGAAGATCTTTCACAACTCTATCCCGATTCATATTTCCCAAACATAACAAATCACAATGTTCGGCGAGAACGAGCTTCCAACCTTTACTCCTCAGAACAAACAAAACAGAAATCATACATATCAACCTCTACATCAATGATGGAAGAGCCACCGGCGGCCCTAACCATCCATACATATACAGACTCACGAGGGGTAGCGAACCCACATCGTGCCCTCCCCGGTTTTTACGCCGAAGGCATCGAAATACCACACCTTCCCTAACTCCCGGGGGTCGCGTGTGATATATCGGATGGAGGTTACGGACAGGCTTAACCTCGACGGCCCAAACCGTCCCGAGGGCTCCTTACCCGTAGCTCCTTGGATCCACAAACACAAATCATATCATATGCCAAATCTTTCATGGCTATCTCGCTAACGGAAAGATAAAAACTTTTCCAAAACTTAGCTTATATATGCTTACTTAGTATCTTTCCCAAAACAAAGTTGTTCACAAGGTCATAAATGTATTCTAATCAACACATACATATCTATATATATAATATATAGTCACATGCACAGCTTGAAAACATCATATAAGGCTTTAGGTCACTTAAATAATAAAAGTCCTCGGGCTCATCAACTGGAACCTCCTCTGAAAAGAAAACACTAAAGCCCAAGACTTAGACTCTATATGAACCAAAGAAGACGCCCGGCAAAATGTATGATTCATGATCACATATAAAATATTATAATTAGGTCATATAATTCACAAATTATAGCACAACACATTTATTTACAATTAATCATACAATTAAAATCAATTTATAACAATTAACATGCAAAAGAATAACAATTAAAGTCGTACAAATGCATAATTTAAGCAAAAAGAAGCAGTGGCAGCTCCCAGGTTTCGAGAAAAGGTGGGAACGGCCCTTTCACTGTAGGGAACGGCCGTTCCCACTCTCGCTCAAAGTTTCTGGAAGATGGGAACGGCCGTTCCCAAAAATCCCGAACTCTCCCCGCGCGTCTATAATGTTGAACTAAAAACATGGTTTTGTCCATGGGAACGGCCCTTCCCATTCCCAGTACAAACTGGGAACGACCGTTCCCATTCTCGGCAAAGAACAGTAAAATGGCCCGGAAGGGCCGTTCCCAGTTTATAACTGGGACGGAACGGCCGTTCCGGCCTGGTTCGAAAAGCTGGAGAAGAAACAGACATTACAGAAGCAGGGGAAGCTTCAATTTTTGCCAAAATGGCCAAAATCCCAAGCATCAAAGTTGCCACAACCTTTCAAAATGCACAATTAATTCATATAAATCATGCTTGACATATTAACACTCAAATAACTCAAGAAAAACGGAATTTAAAGGCATGCTCCAAGGATACAAGAATCAAGCTAAAATCTTGATCATCAATAAATGCTCAACTACCAAGGGAAGATATGCAATAAATGTAACACATACAACATAAAAAACTCATATAAGAAGCTAGAATTCAATAACATCAAGCATAGAACAAGTATTCAACAAAAACACCAAACCCTTACTATTCACGTAGGGAAGCAAAGGCACACCAAACTCACTCCAAACTCTGAAATTAAAACATAGAAACGACAAGGACGACGAGGGGATTCCGAAACATACTTAAGTTCGAGAAAAGATGAAGAAACGAGGGAGATCTTGGTTTGAGAAGGATCGAGATCAACTTGGGGTTTTTCTCTTCTTCCTTGGCTTAAGAGCTGCTGTTGTTACGTGAAATGAGGGAGGAGAAAAAATGGTTCAGCCTTTAAGGCTGGACCGGTCGGTTCAAGGGTTCGGTTCAAGGCTTTTTGGTTCGAGTTGGTTCGGTTCAACAAATACGGGCTCAAACAAGGCCACTCAATTAAAACAAGTAATTTACAAAATTATTTCAAATAAATTCATATAAGTTCAAATAATTTATAAAATTCATAAAATTCATATACAATTAATTTAAAACGCACATATTGATAAATCACATAATTTACCTGTACCGACTGTGAGTCGGGGTGTCACATAAACTTAGCCTTATATTTTTCCAAAGTTATTTGAACGTCCGAAATTCAACCGAAACACGCAACGGAAGCCAAAATTGCCGCATTTTACTAAAAGAGCCATAACTCATTCAAATCTTGACCAAATTAACCATGGTTTAAGTCTTTGGAACCCTAACTTAACCATCTAGCTGCTCATACTCTCCCTCACCGAACCACACCCTCTCACTTGGAGAAAATCAGCCCAACATTCCCTGCATTCCAGTTTGTCCTGTAACTCAAGCCAACATTGGAGATTTAACCTCAAATCTCTTCCAAACTTCATTTAATCCACAAGGTAAGCTTAAGGTTGTATTATACATTCATCATGAGTCATTTTTATCCATTCATCCCAAATTTTGAGCATGTTTTCATAGGTTTTTGGCTGAATTGAGAAATAATTAGGTTATGAGCATATATGTTGATCTCTTTCAATTCTTGAGGATATTGGTCGATTCCAAGCATGAATATGATGGTCTTGATCTTTGATTCGCATTTATGGTGATGTATTACATGGTATTTGAAGCATTCATGAGTTGCCATTAATGAAGTTTTGAAGATATATCATGAAATGATCATCACACCCTCCATTTCACGTTTCCACACTTTGGGAGCTTGTTTATGTGTTGCTTTAGAGTTGTTTCTTTGCATATTTGTGATCATATCATGGATGATCTTGTTGGTGAAGTGTTGGTATGGATCTTCCTTGTTTTTCGTTGCATTTTGCTACTGTTACAGTTCGGTCGGGCCGCGATTGAACCATGAAGGAAAATGGTAGCTGTCGCGACCTCTTTCACATCTTTGTTGCATTGTCTCTCAGGTCGTGCCCGCGACCTGAATCTTGTGTATTTGTGGTTGCGGACATCACCCCATTTTTTCCATGTTTGGAGTTGTTAAATAAATTGATTAAAATTCGGCCATTTGCATGGGTAGCGGCCGCTACCATTTCATGAAGGAAATGGGTCGCGGTCGCGACCCTTCACAATTCTGCATGAAGTTTCAACTTTCCGACGTGAATTGTATGGCTTCTTTGGCTTGTTTTTAGTTCATTCACTTCATTAACATGTCATATAATGTATTATATTATGTGTTGTGAAATCTTATGAGTTTTCGTTGAATATTTTTCGAGATATGCTTCAAGGTGTTTTCTTTGATCATAATATGTACATGCATGGATTTTGCTCTAATACTTGATCCCTAAGTGCTATGTATTCTTTGTTTTATGACTTGTATGATAAGTACACATGTTATACTACGTGTTATGATCATTATTCGAATTTCTTGAAGTAATTTGGTATGATTTATAGATATGATAAGCTCTAACGAATTTGAATAATACTTGGAAGGAATGGAATGAATTTTTATATGTCCTTAAGACCTTAATCGTGCACATGAACGTGTTCATTATATTATATCATCTTTTATATATTCATAGCATGATCATTTCATTGCCGAGCGTCTTAGTTGGTCATTTTGAGTCTGACTTCACCTCTCTTGCACAGATTTTGATCTTGTTGGAGACGAGGCCCGTCCGTGAGGCTTTTGTGTCTTATTTTTTCAGTTTAAGGTGGGCTTCTCTTCTATTAGCTAAAATAACCCCATATACTTTCAATGTGCAAAGTTTTAAGCCAAAATTTATATTATATGTATACCGAGTCATTTTATGAGTAAATGATTTCAAATGTAAGCCTTCTTTTATGTTTGAACCCTACTTTAGGATTTTGGCGAGATTATGTTATGTTCATGGGCCCAGGGACTTAGTGTATGTGGCGATCCAGGGAGGCAAGGGCCGACGGTGATCCCATACACTAGTTCCAACCAAATTTACGGCGAAACCGACCTCGTTCAGGAGTTTTGACGAGGAAAGGCTAACCGGGCTTTTGAGGATTCATGTATCTCACTAGCCACTATGTATGAGGTGGCTGGGTCTTGCAAACCCATCCACCACCCGGAGGAAGAAGGTGTATATGTATCGTTTGATCATGAAATGTATGTACACGAAAGATATGTATGATAATCAATGAATTATGTTATGAATACACGAGGAGAAGGTTGGAGATTGTGCATGCCCACTCGCCGGACCTTGAAACCCTATGATTAAATATAAATGAATATGATTGTTGTAAACCCGTAGATATCTTTCTTTGTCTCACCCACTTGGGAAATCTTCTAAAAGTTCATACGGGATTATAGCTTGCATGTATGTGTTTAAATTCTGCGATATTTATATACTATGCCCGTTTTATACCCACCAGCCTTCTATAGACTGAACCCGGTTTGTTTTTCAGTTGTTTTGTGCAGGTTAAGGAGTGCTAGGCGGGAATACAAGTCGTCTAGGTCTTGCATTAGTGTTTAGCACTCTCATTTTGTTACACTCGCACTCATGATATTATTTTGATATATGATTTTGTATATGAATATTGTTATAGGGCGTATATGTTTTGAGCCAAGATGGCTTGTGAATGTTGTATATAACTTCTATTTTTTGAGCTTGAATGCTCATGGTATACATATAGATATGATCGTTTATTACTTCCGCTTTAATGTTTTGCTCTGATTTATGGTTTAAGGGTTAGTCCCGCCTAGCCTAGTGAGTGTGTGTGTGTATGTCCCCCGTTCGTCATGACTTAGCTCGTGTGTGGATTATCCATTTCATATGCGGGTCGGGTCTCCGTGCGGGGGATGTGGCACCTTGCACTCGGGTGTTACATCCTTAAGTGGTATCAGAGCTTCGGGTTGCAAAACCCGCGCTCTCGTGTCGTGTGAGTCAGTCTAGGTCGTTCGGCTTAGAACTAATTGACAATGTGATTGCATATGCATCCTTTATGTGTTTATGTGCTCTAATTTTTGAATTTTGACTGAATTAATTGCACTCTCAGGCATAGAGTAAAGATAGCATGCATTTCAGTGTTTCTTTGATAGAATGCCTCCGCGTAGACATCGTGACAGATCACCGCGTACACACCGTGATCATTCTCGTACACCATAAGAACAACAACCGCAACCGCCTCCAATGAACATGGAAAATTTCATGGAAGCTGTTTTGAACTATGTCGACCATAGGAGAGCTTAAGCTCCCCCACCAAAACCCGTTGAACAACCGGCTCCAGCCAACAATAATAGGGACCCTCATGGAGTATTTCTGAGCTACAATCCTCCTTAGTTTTCTGGTTTCATTAATGATGAGGTATCGGAGGGTTGGCTAACAAGAATGGAAAGGATATTTGGAGTTCGACAGTTTATTACACAGGAGAAGGCCCAATTCGCTATATTTCAACTTCATGGCGGGGTTTATGATTGGTGGGAAAGAACAAGGGAAAAGCTGGAAGTGGATCGAGAAGAAGTGACATGGGAAGTATTTAAAAGGGCATTTCGAGAGTGTTTTGTGACCGAGGTAGTGCGGGAACGTAAAGAGCAAGAATTCATGGATCTCAAACAGGGCAATCGAACAGTGGCTCAATATATTGCTATTTTTAATAGACTTGGGAAGTAAGCTCCTCATATTACACGGGGATGAGAAGAGGAAATCCAAGAAACTCATAGCGGGCTTAAGGCAAGAGTTGAGACATGGACAAGCGGGGCATAACTATGTGAATTCGTCGAGACAGTGCTATGGGTAATGGAGCAAGAAATGGAGCAAGAAGAGGAGTTTAAAAAGAAAGATCCGGCTTTTAGGCCACCGAAGGGACGAGGTTCCGGATCAAATACGGGAAAAAGACCTATGTTTCAAGCTACTCCTCCACCCAAGGGTCCTTTTAAGAAACTGCGAATGGGAGGACAAGCTTCACAAGCTCCAAAGGCTTTAACCATGACATCTTCGGATCGACAAATTCTAAGTGAGGCACGATTATCTAAGCCACCATACACACATTGTGGAGGGCCAACTCACAACTATTACAAATGCTGGAAGAGGTTGGGCTTATGCCTTATATGTGGAAAACCTGATCATATGGCGGATGCATGTCCTGACAAGAATCCGGGATCTCAAAAGGGAGTTCAGAGGCCCATGATTCAGGCACGTGCTTATGCCCTTGAGGGCGAGGAGCAGGATGCCGAGGTTGATCCGACAGCTGTGGTGGAAGGTACCATATGCATTCATACCACGAATATTCATGCACTTTTTGATCCGGGTGCCACGCATTCTTTTATATCTCGTGATCTATGTACTTCTATGTGCCTACCTGTTACTTGTGCAAATTCTTGTTATTTTGTGAGTTCTCCTCTTGGAGGAAATTTGCAGACGAATCGTGTAACATCCCGCTCGCTCGCCCATACAGGTACGCCACTTCGAGATTTTTACATGCGCATTTAAATTAATTTAATTATGCAAATACGTGTTATTTTAATGATTATGTGATTATTTGAATTAATTAATATATTTATAAATTTGAATAGTTAAACGTTTTTAAGTTTTTAAACTTGTTTTTAATTCGTTTGAGTTTCAACTCGTTTCGAAACTTCGTGAAAATTTGATATGCATGAATTATACGTGTTATGAATTCATTTACGTGCTCGTTTTAGTTTTTCGGACTTGTTTGATATGGTAATGCACCATATTTTATTTGTTAGGGACATGCGGGCCTAACTAGTTTTATAGCGCCTTGTGTTCCGGAATTTATATCTTGAGCTCGGGAATTCGGATTCGAATTTCGGAAGGGACGCCGGGCTCGTAACGAAGATTGGGAACTAAGGAACCTAGCCTTGTACTTTTCTAAGCCCGTTTGATCCTCCGAATTTCGCCCGAAACGTGATTCTCGTGCAGATTTACCACCCTTTACCGTTTTGCCCGTAATTTATTCGTTTTAACTCCGTTTGACCCGATTCTTGAACCTATTTCTTCCTAACACACCCACCATCCCAATTGCTCTTTTCCCTCATTTTCAGCAGCTCCAGGACCGAGAGATCAGGGGAAAGAAGAAGAGAGAAGAAATTCCCATCACTATTCACCCAAGTCGGATTTTGAGCTCGTTCAACCTTCATTCTTCATCAAATCGAAGAGGTATGAACATATTATTGATGTAAATCTTCTTCCCTTTCATTTGAGACCTCTTTTTCTTGCATTCATGGAGTTTTGTGGCTGATTTGGTAGGGTATGTGAATAGTAGCCGGTTTGTTTTGTTTTGGTGATATCTTGCTCGTTTTTTATCCAATTCTTGATCCGTGAAGTGATACGTGACCCTTGTTGTATGCTTGATCTATTCCTTACCTTGTATTTAACGTGTGTGCCAAATTTGGAGCTCCACCATTGATGAATTCTTGAGTTTTGAAGCTTTTGTGCTGAAAATTGATCTCCATGCCTTTGCCGGTTGTTTGCTTGATGTTTGGCTCGAGTTGCTGCATTTTCCTTGCTTTCTTTGTTGCATTACTTGATCATATTCATGCACAAGCCATGGCTGCCCTTCCCCTGCTCCCCTCCATGCCGAAACGCCGCTGTTGCTGCTTTATTTTCGCGAACGAAGGGCCAACACGGCCGTGTCCGATTCCTTTGAAAAGTTGACACGGCCATGTTGAGCTCTCGAGTTGGGGCTGCCATTTTTATTAAAATGTGACACGGCCGTGTCACATTATGCCTAAGAATGAACATGGCCGTGCCCTAACTTTCGAAGTTGGATTCTTTTTGTTGAAAACGTAGTAGTTGTTGCAGCCGTGCATGGTTGGGAGTATGCATGCTCACGTACTTTGTTTCCTTATGCTTTCATGCCTTTATTTGTTTGTTTGCTTTGCATTATTTACACCTGAATATAATTATATTATATAATATAATATGTATTACAATTAGTATATGCAAATTGTAATAAATTATAATGCATACGTTTGTCTTTTGTTGTTAACTTATGAATTTAATTAAAACCCTTTTACGTGTTGATCTTTTGTATTGCGTGTGTGATTCTTATTCCGTGTTTTATTTCGTCTCGCTTCACCTATGCCTCGTACGTAATGTTAACTTGTTATATTATATGTTAAGATGTTTAATTTGATTTTATGGACTTGTTTTCAATGTGTAAACGTGACCGGGATTGCATATTTGTTTTGATGCTATGTGTGAAACTTTCTTGAGCTTGTTGCATTCCTTGCTCGTTCTAACCTTGTATATGTATGAGTTGTGATATAATTTGCTATGTATGATGTTTATTTGACATGTTATTCTTTAATTCTTGCCTCATTCTTATGATTCGACTCCTGGGTACGTGCATGAACTTGAGCGCTTAAATGTGCTATCTCTTGTTACTTCTTTTGTATCACTTGCCTACATATGCATTCGCCGAGCGTATAATTGGTTCATTTTGAGTTTAAGTATGTCTCTTGTTGTCTCTTTGTTCTTAGGTTCGTTCGTTGGTTGGAGAGGTGGTCTTTAGACGCCCGTTTGCTCCTTTTATTTCCGTTGCTTCTCGGAGGTGAAGTTTCTTTCTTTTAGTTATTATGACCTACAACCCTATATGTGATTTCAAGCCCGCATGTGACCTATACGTATATTTATACTTAGATACGTGTTCGATATGTAATTTGTGGGAATTGGCCCTTTTGTTATAAAATGTTTGAAAAACACTTTTATGTATAAGTAAGCTATTTTCGTTCTATTGTTTTGAAAAGGGTTGGCGTGTGTTTGTGATAAGTTTTGGCGAGATAAGCTTTTTGTGATCAGTGTAAGTGTAAGTTTGGGCCCCGGAGTTTTGTACAGAGGAGCCCCGGGATGGCAACGGGCCGTCGGGTCACTCCCGAGTATGGACTCCACATCGATAGGATCAACCCGAAACCCACTCGGAGCGAGGTGGGGGATGGAGTCCTTGGGACGTGAGTGTCATGAAACTCATATCCCTAACAGATCAGCGTGGATGCGAAGGGTGGCCACCCTTCCATCCCATGGAGTAAGGAGGTATGTGTTTGTGTTTGTTTTAAGTCTTCGTGTGTTAAGCTTCGAGTTTTGCATTTTGAAGGAGATTAGTTGGAACTCGTTCTCGCCGAGTTACTAGGATAAGCTTTGTTTCCGTTATGGATATGTTTTTGTCTAAGATTCGTGAAACGGGTGGGGACTGCTAATTCTTAAAATTGGTTGATTTTGGCCTTCGGCCCTAAACTTTTTCTATATATGTTATCACGTGTTAAAATGATTTGGATTGCAAAAACCACGCCCTGTTCATGAATATTCTAAAATTCGATTATGCTATGCTATGCTTTGCTCTATATTTATGTACGGGTGTGTGTGTTAGCCCCCTCACCAGTCTCTAGGACTGACCCCTCTTCGTGGTTTCTTTTTCCCCCTTTGCTTCTTGAGTTTGCAGGTGCAGGTCTTCGATTCGTGCAAGGCGGTGTCTTTTGCTTTGAGTTGTATAGGAGAGTCCTTGCATCCTTGCATCTTTACTTTCAGTTTTGGTACTACGTATAAATATGTATAAGTTTGGTACTATGTATAAGCTTCGTATGATTTATGATTCGGAATTTGAGCTTCTGTTATATGATTCATTTGGCCTTGGATGGGCATAACTTGTATAATTGGCATAAGTTTTGGCACGTATGTTTGTATTTTGCGATCTTGGTAGCTTCCGCATTTGCTTTTGTTTATTTGCGCACTCTGTTTTGAGGGTCTAGACCGCCTAGCTAGAGCGTGAGTTTTGTTTGTCTCCATTCGCTGTAGCTTGGTGCGGGTGCGGAGATCCCATTTCGTTACTCGCATAGGGCTATGGTGCGGAGAGATGTGGCGCCCTTCACTCCGGGGTGTTACAGATCAGGCTGTCCGGGGTTGTTCGGTATTGATAGAAGGAAATGATTATCCGGAAAATTTCATTGTGATACCTATGAAGAGATATGAGGTAATCTTCGGTATGGATTGGTTATACCGGTACCGGGCAGAAGTTGATAGTTTTAAGAAGAAGATTAGGTTGGTTGAAGAGTTGATTGGAGAAGTGGGATCGAAGAAGGTACCACTTTTATCATTTATGGAAGCTCATAAGCTAATAAGAGAAGGGGCTATGGGATTCGTTGCATCTCTTCTCAATAAGACGAAGGATCAAATTAAGTTTGACGAGACCGCAGTTGTTAAGGATTTTCCTGATGTGTTTCCGGAGAATTTAGGTTCTTTGCCACTGGATCGTGAGATTGAATTCATTATTGATTTATATCCAGGATTAAAACCATACTCTAAGACTCTTTATAGAATGGCTCGGACGGAGTTGAAAGAATTAAAGATTCAACTCAAGGAATTACTTAAGATTGGATACATTCGGCCGAGTTCATCTCCGTGGGGTACCCCGGTTCTTTTTGTTAAGAAGAAAGATGGAACATTGGGGATGTGTATACATTATCAAGAGCTTAATCGGAGGACTATCAAGAATAAATATTCGTTACCCCACATCGAGGATTTATTTGATATGTTACAAGGTTCGGGGGTTTATTCGAAATTGGATTTAAGGCAAGGTTACTATCAGTTGAAAATCCGGGAAGAGGACATACCTAAGACGTGATTTAATACCCGGTATAGACATTATGAGTTCGTACTGATGCCTTTTGGTTTGACTAATACCCCCGTAGCATTCATGGATATGATGCATCGAACTTTTCGGCCTTATTTGGATAAATTTGTGGTAATATTTATTGTTGATATTTTGGTTTATTCGAGGACTCCGAAAGATCATGCCAGGCATCTCAGATTGGTATTAGAGACATTGAGAGAGCACCGGTTATATGCAAAGTTTAGCAAGTGTGAGTTCTGGATCGACCGGGTACTTTTCTAGGTCATATTGTCTCAAGTAAAGGTTTGGAAGTAGATCCTTTGAAGATCGAGACGGTTATTTAGTGGCGGAGTCCGAAGAATGCTTCCGAGGTCAGAAGTTTCATGGGTTTGCTTGGGTATTATCGAAGGTTTGTTACGGATTTCTCAAAGATTGCAGCTCCTTTAACTCGGTTGACGAAGAAGGAAGTCAAGTTTGAGTGCAACGAGGCATGTGAGGCGAGTTTCCAACTCTTGAAGGAGAAGTTTACCACTGCACCGGTATTAGCACTTCCTGAAGGTACTGAATGATACATGGTTTATACGGACGCCTCGAAAGAAGAATTGGGATGTGTTTTGATGCAGAATCGTAAGGTGATAGCCTATGCCTCGAGGAAATTGAAGGATCATGAACAGAATTATCCCACTCACGATCTCGAGCTAGTGGCAGTAATCTTTGCTTTGGGGAAGTGGAGACACTACTTATATGGAATTCCTTTTGAGATCTTTTCTGACCACAAGAGTCTTGAGTATTTGTTTTCTTAGAAGGAGTTAAACAAAAGACAAAGGCGTTGGATGGAGACTCTAGCGGATTACGAGTGTACAATTCGATACCATCCCGGGAAAGCCAATGTGGTCGTAGATGCGCTTAGTAGGAAGGCTAGCGTGTCTAGTGTGAAAGTGGAAGTTGAAGATGAAGCTGAGTCTTTCAAGCTAAGAGCAAGTATTCGGAATATTACGGTACAACCAGATCTTCAGCAGAGGTTATTTGAGGTTCAGAGAAAGAATCCCGAGGTTCAGAAATTAGCTGAGAAAGCTAGAGAGGATCCGAATGTCCGTTTGGATTTGATGATCTAGGACTCTTAAGGTTTAAGAACAGGGTTGTTGTATCGAATGAGTTGAGGAGAATTATTTTGGAAGAGGCTCACCGATCAAGATATTCGATACATCCCGGGGTAATAAGATGTATAAGGATTTGAAGCAGTTCTATTGGTGGAACGGTCTTAAAAGGGATGTAATCGATTTTGTGAAACATTGTTTGACTTGCCAAATCGTGAAAGCCGAGCATCAGAAGCCATCTGGGCTACTTCAACCGTTACCTATTTCTTAATGGAAATGGCAACAAGTGGCGATGGATTTCGTTTCGGGTCTTCCTAGAGTGAAGGGTGGTTTCGATGGAATCTGGGTGATCGTGGATCGATTGATGAAATCGGCACATTTTTTGGCTATTCGGATGTCGGATAAGGTGACAAAGTTAGCTAAGAAGTATGTTGATGAGATTGTCTGACTTCATGGAGTGCCGGTCAGTATTGTATCAGATCGAGATCCGAGGTTCACTTCTAGATTTTGGCAAGAATTGCAAAGGAATCTGGGAACAAGGCTTCAATTCAGTATAACTTTCCATCCTTAGACGGATGGGTAGTCGGAGAGGTTAATCAAATATTTAGAGGATATGTTGAGAGCATGTGCATTGGATTTCTCGAGTTTGTGGAATGAACAATTGGCCTTGATTGAATTCGCTTATAATAATAGTTTTCAAGCTTCGATAGGAATGACGCCTTATGAAGCTCTCTATGGACGAAAGTGTATATCTCCCTTATTTTTTTATCTTGAGGAATGGAACTGGACCAAACAAGAGGGAGTGAAACGAGGAGAGCAGAAAGAGAAGCCTTCTAAGGCTGTTCAAGCGGCTATTGACAAGGTTCAATTAATTCAACAAAGATTGAAAGCAGCTCAAGATCGACAAAAGAGTTATGCGGATCGGCGCAGAAAGGATCTTAAGTTTGAAGTTGGTGATAGGGTATTCTTGAAAGCTTCGCCACGAAAGGGGTTCTCAAGGATTGGGAAATGAGGTAAGTTGAATCCTCGTTATCTGGGTCCTTATGAAATTCTTGAGAAAATTGGAGATACGGCTTATCATTTGAATCTACCTCCGAGTTTGACCGGAATCCACAACGTATTTCATGTCTCCCAACTTCGCAAATATTACCCAGATGAGTCCGAGATCCTAATCATTGAAGAGGTGGAAATTAAGCCTAATCTCACCTTCGTTTAGAAACCGGTTAAGATTTTTGATCGAAAATTTCAAGAATTAAGAAACCGTCGAATCCCACTAGTTAAGGTGTTATGGAGAAGTGATAAGACGGAAGAGGCCACGTGGGAAACGGAGTATAAGATGAGAAGGTTCCATCCTGAGCTGTTTTCAAATAATCAGTGAATCCGAGGACGGATTCTTTTTAAGGGTGAGAGGTTGTAACGCCCCGACTTTCCAAATCGTTCAGGGATGATTTATGTGATAATAACGTGCGCATTTTATTTATTTTAATTACGTTATTAATTGTTTTATTTTATATTATATGAAATTATTGAAGTACTTAATTTTTTGGAAATATTTGAATTTGAATTGATATGAATTTTCTTTTACTATTTGCTCTTGAATTACTTGTTTGCTTGCCGTTTCTACGTGAAATAAATTCGAAACTTCGTGGAAATTTAATATGTCGAACTTATATGTGTTATGAATATGGTGATATGCTCGTTTCATGTTTTCAGATTCGTTTGATTGAGTTTTGGAATTTATTTTGATTTCGGAATCCAAAACGGGGACTAATGAGCAATTAGCGCACCATTGGTTCCTTATGTGATATCTTGAGCTAGGAAACTTGGATTCGAGTTTCGTCAACTTCGTTGAACTCGCAACAAAAATTTGAGTTTGATGAACTTAGCCTTATATTTTTCCAAAGTTATTTGAACCTCCAAAATTCAACCGAAACACGCAACGTAAGCGAAAACTGCCACATTTTACTAAAACAGCCATAACCCATTCAAATCTTGACCAAATTAACCATGGTTTAAGTCTTTGGAACCCTAACTCACCCATCTAACTTCTCATACTCTCCCTCACCGAATCACACCCTCTCACTTGGAGAGAATCAGCCCAACATTCCCTGCATTCTAGTTTATCCCGTAACTCAAGCCAACCTTGGAGATTCAAGCTCAATCCTCTTTCAAAATTCATTCAATCCACAAGGTAATCTTAGGGTTGTATTATACATTCATCATGAGTCATTTTGATCCATTCATCCCCAATTTTGAGCATGTTTTCAATTTTGGCTGAATTGAGAAATAATTAGGTTATGAGCATATATGTAGATCTCTTTCAATTCTTGAGGATATTTGTTGGATCCAAGGATGAATATGATGGTCTTGGTCTTGATCTTTTCTTTGCATTTATGGTAATGTATTATGTGGTAGTTGAAGCATTCATGAGTTGCCATTAATGAAGTTTTAAGGATATATCATGAAATGATCATCGCACCCTCTATTTCACGTTTCAACACTTTGGGAGCTTGTTTATGTGTTGCTTTAGAGTTGTTTCTTTGCATATTTGTGATCATATCATGGCTGATCTTGTTGGTGAAGTGTTGGTATGGTTCTGCCCTATTTTTCATTGCATTTTGCTGTTGTTACAGGTCGGTCGTGGCCGCGATCGAACCATGAAGGAAAATGGTAGCGGCCACGACCTCTTTCACGTCTTTGTTGCATTGTCTCTCAGGTCGCGCCCGCGACCTGAATCTTGTGTATTTGTGGTCGTAGACATCACCCCATTTTTGCCAAGTTTCGAGTTGTTGAATAAATTGATTAAAATTCGGCCATTTGCATGGGTAGCGGGAGGCTACCATTTCATGAAGGAAATGGGTCGCGGCCCCGACCCTTCACAATTCTGCATGAAATTTCAACTTTCCAACGTGAATTGCATGGCTTCTTTGGCTTGTTTTTAGTTCATTCAGTTCATTAACATGTCTTATAATGTGTTATATTGTGTGTTGTGAAATCTTATGAGTTTTCGTTGAATATTTTCCGAGATATGCTTCAAGGTGTCTTCTTTGATCTTAATATGTACATGTATGGATTTTGCTCTTATACTTGAACCCTAAGTGCTATGTATTCTTTGTTTTATGACTTGTAGGATAAGTACACATGTTATACTACGTCTTATGATCATTATTCGAATTTCTTGAAGTAACTTGGTATGATTTATGGATATGATAAACTCTAACGAATTTGAATAATACTTGGAAGGAATGGAATGAACTTTTTTATGTCCTTAAGACCTTAATCGTGCACATGAACGCGTTCATTACATTATATCATCTTTTATGTATTCATAGAATGATCATTTCATTGTCGAGCGTCTTAATTGGTCATTTTGAGTCTCACTTCACCTCTCTTGCATAGATTTTGATCCCGTTGGAGACGAGGCCAGTCCATGAGGCTTTTGTGTCTTCATTTGTCGGTTTATGGTGGGTTTCTCTTCTATTTGCTAAAACAACCCTATATACATACAATGTGCAAAGTTTTAAGCCAAAATTTATATTATTTGTACACGGAGTTGTTTTATGAGTAAATTATTTCAAATGTAAGCCTTCTTTTATGTTTGAACCTACCTTATGATTTTGGCGAGATTATGTTATCTTTACGGGCCCAGGGACTTAGTGTATGTGGCAATCCGGGGAGGCAAGGGCCGACGGTGATCCCATACACTAGTTCGAACCAAATTTATGGCGAAATTGACCTCGTTCAGGAGCTTTGACGAGGAAAGGCTAACCGGGCTTTTGAGGATTCATATACCTCACTAGCCACTATGTATGTGGTGGCCGGGACTTGCAAACCTGTCCACCACCCGGAGGAAGAAGGTGTATATATATGATTTGATCATGATATGTATGTGCACGAAAGATATGTATGATAATCAATGAATTATGTTATGAATACACGAGGAGAAGGTTGGAGATTGTGCACGCCCACTCGCCGGGCCTTGAAGCCCTATGATTAATTATGAATGAATATGATAGTTGTAAACCCGTAGATGTCTTTCTTTATCTCACCCACTTGGGAAATCTTCTAAAACTTCATACGGGATTATAGCTTGCATGTATGTGTTTAAATTCTACGATATTTATATACTATGCCCGTTTTATACCCACCAACCTTCTATAGACTGAACCCGGTTTGTTTTGCAGTGGTTTTTTCAAGGTTAAGGAGTGCTAGGCGGGAATACAAGTCATCTAGGTCTTGCATTAGTGTTTAACACTCTCATTTTGTTACACTCGCACTCATGATATTATTTTGATACATAATTTTGTATATGAATATTGTTCTGGGGCGTATATGTATTGAGCCAGGATGGCTTGTGAATGTTGTGTATAACTTCTATTTTCGGAGCTTGTAACACCTCGAATTTTCAGACGTAAAGGTACGACTTATGTGTTTACCAATTTACCCGAATTAATTGTTTTTACATGTTTTATATTTAATTTTATTATAAATTGTTATTATTTTATTTTATTTTATTTTATTTTATTATATTCTATTTCAATTTAATATTATCTTTACCTATTTCGTTAATTTATATATATATATATATATATATATATATATATATATATATATATATATATCTTTTATTGTTATTAATTTAATGATTAATGCTAATTAAGTGTTATGTTAATTAATCATGCTTTAATTAATTAATCACGTGACCTTAATTTATGTTTATAATTTAATTTGATTTATTTATTTAATTTTTATTATGCATGAATTTTAATGAAATGTGCATGAATTTTATGAATTGTGCATCGTTCTTATATGAAATGATATCGAAATATCGTGAAATTATAGTATGTCGTAAATATGTGTGTTATGAACATGCCTATATGTTCGGTTTATGGTTTCGAATTCATTTGATATGTTAACGAATTTAATTTGAATTGTGGAACCAAATCGGGGGCTAACGAGCAATTAGCGCACTCTTGGTTCCGTACGTGATATCTTGAGCTCGGGAACTCGGATTTGAGTTCCGTCAACTTCGTTGAACTCGTATCGAAGATTCGAGTTTAATAAACTAAGCCATATATTTTTCCGAAATCATTTGAACCTCAGAAATCCAACGAAAAAACGAAACGGTATCAAAATGACCACCTTTCACTATATTGGCCATAACTTCATCAAAACTTAACCAAATTAACTATGGTTGGTGGCCTTTTAACCCTAGTTCAATCCTCTATCATCCCATAACCACCCCTAACCGAGAATATCCTCCCACACACCAGAAATTTCCGCCAAACCCTCGTCTTCCAGTGTTTCCCGTAACTATGCAAATCCTTGAGGTTTTGGAGCTCAAATCTCAATCAACTCTCATCTAATCAACAAGGTGAGTTAGGATTATGTTGTACATGCATCTGTGGTTATTTTCATCCTTTCATCACTAATTTTGACTCATATTTCTTGGGATTCTTAAGCATGTGAAGGAACAATTAGGTTTTGAAGTATTTTTGTGATTTCTTGAACTCTCTTGATCTATGACTAGCTTTAATGATATATATTTGATTCTTTTACTTCATTTATTACAGAGTATATGTGTATTCATTGTTGGTTAAGAGGTTGGTGAGATATCATCAATGAAATGAATATGTATTGCTTAAACTTCAAACTGGATTTTGCCCTTCTCCACGTATTGAACTGCTGCTAGTTTTTGGGAGCTATTTTGATGTCTAATACTGCTCATTTTCATCTTAATTGCAGCTGTTTTGATAGTTGTTTGTGCACATATCAGCCTGCCCTGTTTTCGTTCATTCATGCCCTGTTTTTCACGCATGAATTATCGCCTTTTCCTTCTCAATTTACTGCATGTTTAGGGGTTAATTCCAGGCTTGGTTGCTGTGTGTTTGTAGTCCTTTATCACCTTAATTACTAGCTTGATTTGGTTGCTAAGTTTGAGCATGTTTTTAGCCTGGATATACTCCCCTTTTTCCTCCCCTGTTTCGGTATTGTTGCTGCGCTGCTTCTGTTTTTGCTGCACACTCTCCCCGGCCGGGGAGAGTTTCTTCTTGGACAGTGCCCGGCCGGGTACTTCTGCTGCTAAACCTTCTGTAACTCCTACCCGGCCGGGGAGTTTTGTGAGGCCCGGGTAGCCACAGCAGTACCTCTGTTCTTTCTTCTTTTTCTTCTTCTTTTCTTCTGTTCTCTTCTTTCTTCTTTCTCTTGCTGTGTTGCTGCTTCTCTTCCTTCTCGTTGTGCAGGGGTGTGTGTGTGTTTGTCTGGGAGGGACTCGTTGGTGTTGCTGCTGTACTTCGTTGTGCAGGGGTGCGTGAGTTTTGTGCATGGTTGATGAAGGCTTAGAGTATGCATGCATGAGTGTACTGCTGTATACATATATATATATATATATGCATATATATATATTGTGTGAGTATATCATGCATGCATATTATTTATGTTAAGTAGTTGCATGCATGGCTTGGTACTTTAGTTTGCATAAATATATATATATATATAGTTATGTGTGTACGTATGAGTATAAATATAAATATATTTATTATGTATTATATATACATATATATATTATATATTTTAAATATTAATTGATTTAATTCAATTTTGGAATTTAATTGAATACTATGTCGCGTATTTAATTTACCGATTATTGATTGAACGTTTATTTATTCTATTTCTAATTGTAAAAATAAATATTACGTGTTATGAATATTAAATGAATTCTTGGATTAAATTGATATTAATTATGAATTTATGAATTTATGAATTTGAATGAAATCAATGAACGAATAGTTTGATTATGTGCTCTAAATTCCTTAATAGTGCACATGAACATTTTCATGATATAATATGATCTTTTATGCATTCATGTCATATTCACTTTATTGCCGAACGTCATATATGGTCATTGAGTCTCATACCTTTTCTTTTGCACAGATTCGGGTTTAGTCGGAGATGAGGGCGAGCATTGAGACGCTTGTGCCTTTCCTTTTGCTTGAAAAAGGTGGGTTTTTGTTCTAATAGCTACGACAACCTTATATATCCCTTATGTGCAAGATTTAAGCCAAATTAGTATATATATATAAATCGAGTCATTTCGTGTAAATGATTTCAAACGTATGAGCCTTTTTATTTATGAAACCCTACCCTATGTTTTTGGCGAGACATGATTATGATTGCACTAGCCCCGGGACTTAGTACATGTGGCAAACCGAGGAATCAAGGGCTGACGGGGATCCCATGTACTAGTCCTAACCAAACTACGGCGAAACGGACCTCGTCAAGGAGTTTTTGACGAGGAAACGCTAACCGGGCTTTGAGAACTCATGAACCTCATAGCCACATTGATATGATTAGGTGGTCGGGCCTTGCAAACCCGTCCACCACCCGGAGGAAGAAGGTGTATATGAATGATTATGATCATGATATGTATGAGCACAAAAGATATATATGACAATGAATGAATAATTGATTATGATTACACGAGGTGTAGGTTGGAGATTGTGCACGCCCACTCGCCGGGCCATAAACCCTTATGAACATTTATGAATGAATATGAATGTCGTAATCACGTTGATGATTTCTTTTATTTTAACCACGATCAAACTTCACATGGGATTAGGGCTTGCATGTATGTGTTTAATTTCTGCAATATTATATCTTATGCCCCGTTTTATACCCACCAGTCTCGTATAGACTGAACTTGGTTTGTTTTCAGTTGTTTTGTGCAAGTATAGGAGTGCTAGGCGGGAATACACGTCGTCTGGGTCTTGCATTTATGTTTAGCACTTCTTTTCAGCATCTCATACTCTTATTGATCTGTTGTATATGATCATTGTATGGAGCGTTATGATTTTTGTAGGCCGTGTGGCCTTGGGTACTTGAATGATCTTGTATTTCTATTTTGGAGCTTGGTGGCTCATTATATGTATTATATGTTGTTCTTGCTTCCGCATTTCATTATAACT
The DNA here is from genome assembly GCA_037501455.1 of Lantana camara. Lineage (NCBI taxonomy): Eukaryota > Viridiplantae > Streptophyta > Magnoliopsida > Lamiales > Verbenaceae > Lantana > Lantana camara. The sequence continues at coordinate 50,136,388 of CM074858.1, forward strand.
CTGATTTATATTGACTTGAGTTTGATTAGTTCAAGGGTTTGTCCCGCCTAGCATAGCGTGTGTGTTGTGTCCCCGTTCGCCGTGGATTTGGCACGTGTATGGACTCCCATTTCATATACGGTTCGGGTCTCGGTGCGGGGGATGTAGTACCTTACGCTCGGGTGCTACATCCTTATGTGGTATCAGAGCCTAGGGTTGCAAAACCCGGGCTCTTGTGTCGTGTTGAGTCAGTTAAGTCGTTCGGCTCTAGGAACGACATCTCAATGTGTTGCATAGGCATCGTTTACGTGTTTGGTGCTTTAAAGTTCGAATTTTGGTGGAATTAATTGCATTTGCATGCATGAACTAAAAATAGCATGCATTTCAGTGTTTCTTGGACAGGATACCTCCACGTATACACTGTGGGAGATCTCCAGGTTGTCGCCGTGATCATGACCGATCCCCTACGCCTCCACCACAACCACAAGCACCACCAATGGACATGGGAAATTTTATGGAAGCAGTTTTTAATTATGTTGAGCATCGGAGGGCTCAAGCTCCCCCACCACAACAAGCAGAACAACCGGCTCCTCCACCGAACCATAATAATAGTAATCCTCATGGGGTGTTTCTGAGTTACAAACCCCCTCGGTTTTCCGGTTCTATTGATGATGCAGTTTCGGAGGGTTGGTTGATTCGATTGGAGAGGATATTTGGAGTCCGACAGTTCACTACGCAAGAGAGAGCTCAATTTGCCATATTCTAACTTGATGGCGATGCGTATGAGTGGTGGGAAAGAACAAGGGAAAAACTCGAAGTGGATGGAGAGGAAGTGACTTGGGAGGTCTTCAAGAGAGAATTCCGAGAATGTTTCGTACCGGAAGTGGTAAGAGAGAGGAAGGAGCAGGAGTTCATGGATTTAAAGCAGGGTGCGCGTACGGTGACTCAATATCTTGCCGTATTTAATAGACTTGGGAAATATGCTCCTCGTGTCACCCGAGATGAGAAGAGGAAGTCAAGGAAATTCATAGCAGGACAAGATTTAAGACATGGCCAGGCGGGTCACAATTTTGAGTCGTTCGCCGACACCGTGCAAAGGGCATTGGTTCAAGAGGAAGAGTTCAAGAAGAAGGATCCGGTTTTTAGAGCTCCCATGGGAAGAGGTTCCGGATCGAATTCGGGAAAGAGGCCGATGATTCAAGCTACTCCCCATCCTAAAGGTCCTTTTAAGAAGCCAAGAATGGGAGGACAAGCCCCACCGGTTCTAAAAGCTTTTCCTGCACCAACGAGAGATCGACAAGGTCCGAGTAAGGCAAGATTGGCTCAAGCTCCTTGTCCACATTGTGGAGGACCAACTCACAATTTCTATAATTGTCGGAGGAGGTTAAATTTGTGTCTCATATGTGGGAAGGGTGACCAAAATGGCGGATACTTGTCCTGATAAGGACCCCGGATTTCAAAAACGAGTTCAAAGGCCAATGATCTCGGCTCGTGCTTATGCCCTCGAGGGTGAGTGTAGCACCCCGCACGTGAGGCACCACATCCCCCGCACTATGGCCCAACACGAGTAACGAAACAGTAAATCCGCACCCGTATCAAACCATAGCGAACGGGAGACAAACATAAAAACCTTCCTAAGCCAGGCGGAGCTAGACCCTGCAGTGATAACCAAACAACAAAATATAATGCATAGTAAAACCAAAGTTCAATCATACAAACCATAAGTAGAATTTGGGCTCTTCAGGCCTCTTTTTAAAACATAGCAAATCCCAATAAAATCAATTCAATAATAATTTCATAAATATTCAAGTTCGGGATACTAAGGAATCGAATCATACATAAATCTAATACATGAATGAGTGCAGAGACTCTTCTAACTAACTCGACCACATAAAGACTCCAAACACCTCCGCCTAGCTCGAATCTCCAAAGCCAAACCTGCACACTTAAGTGTTGGGGAGGGAGAGGGTCAGTCTCTAGAAGACTGAGTGAGCAGGAGCGACACATATATATATAAAACAGGCACATGCAAGTCATAAATCCCGAGCAAGGTTTTATTTGAATTTAGTTCCCAAAAAGGGCAAGAAAATAGATAAACAATGCTCGACTTTTACGACTAATTCATATTAAATTCATTACATTCATAAATCATACATAAATATAAGGCTCGGCGAGTGAGCGTGCACAATCTCCAACCAAACTCCGACCGTGTACGACAAATATCAGTAATAAGTTGATTAGGTGTTCATGCGATATATCATAATACACACAATTCATATATCAAATCCTAAATCATATTCGTTTGGGCAATCCGTGTCCCGGCCTTCCCGCAGGGTGCCTATCAATCATAACATATTCATAATCATAAGTATAAATCATATCATAACCAACCTTCTTCCTCCGGGTGGTGGACGGGCTTGCAAGACCCGGCCACCGGTTCATACATAGGCCAATGGGGGTACATGAATCCCCCAAAGGCACTCAGCTCCCATTCCCCGCTAAACCTCCTAGCGAGGGCCGGTATCACCGTATATAAGGTGGGACTAGTATATGGGATCCCCGTCAGCCCTTGCTTCCTCGGTTAGCCACATATACTAAGTCCCGGGGCCCGTGAACATATCATATTTACATACTCTCGCCAAAACATATCAATACATACATAGGATACATACTATAAGAAATCATACTTTACCGTGCAACTCGGCATATGCTATATACGTACCTCTCCGTGTCATCCAAATCCGTAGCTAGCATAAAGACACACGGTTTGGAGCATAGCCTCGTTACAAAACCATTTTTAAGTTATACGCTCATACGCATAATTCAGAAGGATTTACTCGATAACTTCATTTGAAAACCATATATATATAATCATAAGGTTTTGGCCAAAGCTTTTCACATAAGGGTTGTAGGGTTTATTACGTAGCTAAAACGAAAACACCCTCACCTTAACCGTGAAGAAACAAGGATCGAGCACCAAGTGCCTGAACGATCAAAAGCTCTCCACCCTGGAGATAAACTGTACAAAAGACCACAAGACGTGTTCGTGAGACTCAAGACTCTAAATGAACCATATATGACGCACGGCAATGCACAAGCGGGATATGAAGGCATAAAGATCATATTAAGTCATGAAAATGTTCATGTGAATTATTAAGGTATTTAACTCATATATCCAAGTCATTCATTATCATTCAATTCATATTCCCAACCAATTTATTTCAAGAACTCAAATAGGAGCATATAACATGTTCAAGCTCTTCCATAATGCTACCACATACTTCATATTACATAACATAGCATATATCCAAGGTTTGACAACAAGAAGAAGTCTTATTCTATAGAAAATAAGTGATGCTATTCATAAGCGACATATAAACACACATAAACGGCATTAAGTAAAAGCATGCCTATAGCACATCCAAATGCCATGAAATTAAACCATAATGCTCCCAACATATAGCAAAACAAGTTCATAGTTCAACACAAAAGGAGATAAAGTCATTCAAGAGGTGAAACAAATCAAAAACCGAAAAGGAAGCAACAAAGACTGCACATGGGAAGTGACACGGGGGTGTCACCAACCCTAGCCCAACTGAGCCACGGGCGTGGCTCAGTACAGAGCTGCCCAGAAGGTGTGACACGCCCGTGTCTCCCTCTTATGAGTAAATGAGACACGGGGGTGTCACGGTACAGAACTTGAGGCGCATGCAAGACCTAACCGGCAAAACTGAACTCAAACAAACTCAATCCAAAGGCATACCAAATGAACTCCAAATGCTCTGAAACGTAATATGCAACATATTTGGCATGTTATGAACATTTTTCATTTAGAGTGAAAAAGCTAAATCACTCGTTAAGATCATCGAAACCGTGAAACAAAACTGGGTCGCTACAATCGGACATATGAGCCCTAATGATTCTATCATGCCTTGATCAAGTACTTAGGGCTTGAATTTGGATCTGAAACTTTGGGGAATGCATGCTAACATACCAAACAACTAATATACATCATATATATGCAAAATGGTACAATTTAAAGCACATTAGAAGGACCAACAAGTTACCAAACTCAACAGCAACAATTCTGTCAAAGATCATGCATAAGAACAGGCCATGTCTTGCGGTTTTGAGGCTTCAAATGGAACCAAATACTTAAAGCATGAATGCTAACATATAGAACAATGAGTGTACATCAACTCCATGCATTTTCACACGAAATGGAGGCCATATGATCATGCAACAACACCAAATCTCACACAGCAGTTCGAAAACAGGGGAAACAGTTTGAACATCAAGTTTGGAGCTCCATATCTCATAATTTCATAAAAGGGTCAAGAGATGAAATCCTCCTAACATCATATACTATCAGTTAGGAAAGAAATAAGCCAAGAAACAAGTTCATATGATCACATATAAGCAAGAAATTCAGCCACACAAACATATAGGTCACAAGAGCAAAAATCCCTAAAAGTTCATACCAATCTCATAATTCAAACCCTAATCAAATCTGATCCAAATCATGTTTTAAATAGATGAAATCAAGCATAGTTGAGTAGAGAAGACATAAATATTCATACCTTGAAGTTTTGGTGAAGGAAGATGGTGATTTGAGCTCAAAATCACAAAGGCCAAGGGTTTTCTTCCTTTCTCCTCTTCTCCTCTCTCTCGTTCAGCTCCAGCTGCAAGAGGAGATATTTTGGCTCGGTTTTTCAGAGGTAAAGGGGTAGGAGAAGGCTTAACCCAAGGTACAAAAGTCATGGTTAAGGTATGGTTAGGTTAAGGGGTGTTATGGGGTCCCACCATGAAGACTAGTCAACAAAAGGAGCTTTTCTTGCACGAGTTGCTCGTTACGGTTGGATTTCGGAGGTCTTAATGATTTCAAAAAGGTGTGAGGCTTGTTCCATTGTCTCCAAATCGTCGATACGAAGGCAACGGAGGTGTCGGAATTCGAATCCGAATTCCCGAGCTCAAGATATCACGCACGGAACCAAGGGTGCGCTAATTGCTCGTTAGCCCCCGACTTGGTTCCAAAAATCAAAATAAATTCGTAAACACGTCAAATGAATCCGAAAACATAAACCGAGCATATAGGCATGTTCATAACACACATATTTATGACATATTAAATTTCCATACCAATCCGATATCATTACATATATGAACGAAGCGCAAATAGAGCACTCATGCGCATAAACGAATTTATATTGTTATAAATGAATTACTAAAACTTAATTTCCATATTAATTAAATTAAAACCAACTAATAACATATTGAAATTAAATTAATGAAATTACCGAAATAGTTAAGGTAACACGAAACATAAATTAAGAAGTTACACACTGAATATCAAGTTGAAATAAAATGAACTAGATTAAAATAACAATAGTTTATAGTTCGAATCAAATATAAAATTTATAAACAATTAATCATATAATTAAATAATTAAATTGCGCAATTTATAAACAAATACGTCACATTATTAAAACTGAAAAACTGGGGCGTTACAGTGAGGACCAAGATGCAAAGATTGATCCTACCGCTGTGGTGAAAGGTACATTATGCATACATAACATGAACATTCATGCACTCTTTGATCCGGGTGCCACGCATTCCTTTATTTCTTGTGACTTAGTTGCTACTCTGTGCTTGCCTGTTATTTGTCTCTCTTCTTGTTATTTGGTGAGTTCGCCACTTGGTGGGAGTCTTCAGACAGATCGGTTGGTTCGGGAGTGTTCAGTTCCGATTGAGGGGAAAGAATATCCGGTTGATTTAATTGTTATGCCTATGAAGAGGTATGGAGTTATTTTGGGTATGGACTGGTTGTCCAGGCATCGGGCCAATGTTGATTGTTTTGCGAAGAAGGTGATTTTGGGGAATGAATTGGTGATTGGTAGTGGATCAAGAACGGTACCTCTCTTGTCTTACATCGAAGCTCATAAGTTGATGAGAGAAGGAGCAACGGGATTTATTGCTCACCTTCTTAATAGACCGAAAGATCAAGTCAAGTTGGAGGATACCGCGGTTGTTTAGGATTTTTCCGATGTGTTTCCGGAGAATTTAAGTTCTTTGCCACCAGACCGTGAGATCGAATTTGTTATCGACTTATATCCGGGATCCAAACCGTATTCTAAGACTCCGTATCGGATGGCACCGGCCGAATTGAAAGAGTTAAAGATCCAATTAGAGGAATTACTCAAAGTTGGATATATACGGCCAAGTTCGTCACCTTGGGGTGCTCCGGTTCTCTTCGTTAAGAAAAAGGACGGAACCTTAAGAAAGTGTATAGATTACCGGGAGCTTAATCGAATGGCCGTAAAGAATAAGTATCCTTTGCCCCATACTGAGGATTTATTTGACATGTTACAAGGTTCGGGGGTATATTCAAAATTAGACTTGAGACAAGGATACTACCAATTGAAGATCCGGGAAGAGGACATTCTGAAGAGGGGATTTAATACCCGGTACGGGCACTATGAGTTCGTAGTGATGCCTTTTGGGCTAACTAATGCTCCGGCTGCTTTCGTGGATATGATGCATCGGATTTTCCGGTCCTATTTGGATAAGTTTGTAGTGATATTCATCGATGATATTCTGGTTTATTCGAGAACTCCGGAAGATCATGCCAGGCATCTCAGAATTGTGTTGGAGACCTTAAGGGAACATCGGTTGTATGCTATGTTTAGCAAATGCGAGTTCTGGATTGATCGGGTAGCATTTCTGGGCCATATTATCTCAAGGAAAGGTTTGGAAGTAGATCCTTCTAAGATTGAGACGGTTATTCAATGGCAAAGCCCGAAAAATGCTTCAGAACTGAGGAGTTTCTTGTGTTTGGCAGGCAATTATCGAAGATTCGTACAGGATTTTTCAAAGATTTCAGCTCCTTTAACCCGATTGACTAAGAAAGCGGTTAAGTTTGAGTGGGACGAGGCATGTGAGTCTAGCTTTCAACTTTTAAAGGAGAAGTTGACCACTGCCCCTACATTAGCGCTTCCCGAAGGTACAGAAGGGTACACAGTTTATACGGACGCCTCAAAGGAAGGTTTGGGATGTGTGTTAATGCAGAAGGGAAGGGTAATCGCCTATGCCTGAAAAAAATTGAAAGATCATGAGCAGAACTACCCCACTCACGATTTGGAATTAGCAGCTGTGATCTTTGCTTTGGGTAAGTGGAGACACTATGTTTATGGAATATCGTTCGAGGTATTTTCCGATCACAAGAGTCTCCAATACTTATTCTCACAAAAGGAATTGAATAAGAGACAACGGCGTTGGATGGAACTTTTGGCTGATTATGAGTGTGCAATCCAATACCATCCCGGCAAAGCCAATTTGGTCGCGGATGCGCTTAGTAGAAAAGCTAGTGTGTCCAATGTGAAAGTGGAAATTGGGGATGAGAATGAGATGTTCAAACTGAGGGCTAGTATCCAGAATATTACGGTTCAACCGGATCTCAGGCAATCCAATACCATCCCGGCAAAGCCAATTTGGTCGCGGATGCGCTTAGTAGAAAAGCTAGTATGTCCAATGTGAAAGTGGAAATTGGGGATGAGAATGAGATGTTCAAACTGAGGGCTAGTATCCAGAATATTACGGTTCAACCGGATCTCAGGCAGAGATTATTTGATGCTCAGAGGATTGATCCTGAGGTTCAGAAATTAGCTGAGAAAGCTAGAGCTGATTCAGAGTGTCCGTTTGGGTTTAGTGATACGGGACTTCTAAGATTCAAGAATAGAGTTGTTGTGCCAGAAGAGTTAAAAAGGATTATTCTTGAAGAAGCCCATCGGTCAGGGTATTCGATACATCCCTGAGGGAACAAAATGTATAAGGATTTAAAACAATTGTATTGGTGGAATGGTTTGAAACGGGATGTTATCAACTTCGTGAAGCATTGTATGACCTGTCAAGTGGTAAAGGCAGAACATCAAAAGCCATCGGGGCTACTTCAACCATTGCCTATCCCGGAGTGGAAATGGGAACAAATAGCAATGGATTTTGTTTCGGGATTACCAAGAGTGAGAGGAGGTTTCGGTGGAATTTGGGTTATTGTGGACAGGTTGACAAAATCAGCTCATTTCCTTGCTATCAGAATGTCCGATAAAGTGAGTACATTGGCTAAAAGGTATAATGATGAGATTGTCAGGCTTCATGGTGTACCTGTTAGCATTGTCTCGGATCGGGATCCCAGATTTACTTCACGGTTATGGCTAGAATTACAGAACTGTTTGGGAACAAGGCTTCAATTCAGCACAGCTTTCCATCCTCAGACTGACGGACAATCAGATAGGTTGATTAAGTATCTGGAGGACATGTTGAGAGCATGTGCATTGGACTTTCAAAACTCGTGGAATGAACAATTGCTATTAATTGAGTTTGCTTACAAAAATAGCTATCAAGCCTCGATTGAGATGGCCCCTTATGAAGCTCTTTATGGACGTAAATGTCGATCTCCGTTGTTCTTTGATTTGGAGGAATGGAATTGGACCAAGCAAGAAGGAGTTAAACGAGGGAAAAAGAAGGAAAAACCCTCTAAGGCGGTACAAGAGGCTATTGACAAGGTCCAGATAATTAGACAACGGATGAAGGCCGCCCAGGATCGACAAAAGAGTTATGCCGACCTTCGGAGAAAGAACCTTGAGTTTGAGGTTGGTGACAGGGTTTTCTTAAAGGCATCTCCACGAAAAAGGTTCTCAAGGATTGGACGAGGAGGAAAATTAAACCCCCGGTATATGGGACAGTATGAGATTCTAGAGAAAGTTGGGGATACGGCCTATCGATTGGACTTGCCTCCGAATTTAACCGGAATTCATAACGTATTTCATGTTTCACAACTCCGAAAATATTATCGAGACGAGTCCAAGGTTCTACCGGTTGAAGAAATGGAGTTAGAACCAGATCTCACCTTCGTTCAAAAGCCGATTAAGATTTGGGATCGAAAATTTCAGGAACTTTGAAATCGGCGTATTCCACTAGTCAAGGTTCTTTGGAGAAGTGATAAAACCGAAGAGGCTACGTGGGAGACGGAAGAAAAGATGCGAAAGTTTCACCCCGAACTATTTCCGAGCGAGCAGTGAATCCGAGGACGGACTCTTTTAAGGGGGAGAGATTGTAACGCCCCGAATTTTTAGACGCAAAGGTACGACTTATGTGTTTACCAATTTGCGCGAATTAATTGTTTTTACGTGTTTTATATTTAATTTTATTATAAATTGGTATTATTTTATTTTATTATATTCTATTTCAATTTAATATTATCTATACCTATTTCGTTAATTTAAATATATATATATATATATATATATATATATATATATATATATATTTCTTTTATTATTATTAATTTAATGATTAATGCTAATTAAGTGTTATGTTAATTAATCATGCTTTAATTAATTAATAACGTGACCTTAATTTATGTTTATAATTTAATTTGATTTATTTATTTAATTTTTATTATGCATGAATTTTAATGAAATGTGCATGAATTTTATGAATTTGTGCATCGTTCTTATATGAAATGATATCGAAATATCGTGAAATTGTAGTATGTCGTAAATATGTGTGTTATGAACATGCCTATATGCTCGGTTTATAGTTTCGAATTCATTTGATATGTTAACGAATTTAATTTGAATTGTGGAACCAAATCGGGGGCTAACGAGCAATTAGCGCACTCTTGGTTCCGTACGTGATATCTTGAGCTCGGGAACTCGGATTTGAGTTTCGTCAACTTCTTTGAACTCGTATCGAAGAATCGAGTTTAATAAACTAAGCCATATATTTTTCCGAAATCATTTGAACCTCCGAAATCCAACAGAAAAATGAAACGCCATCAAAATGACCACCTTTCACTATATTGGCCATAACTTCATCAAAACTTAACCAAATTAACTATGGTTGGTGGCCTTTTAACCCTACTTCAATCCTCTATCATCCCATAACCACCCCTAACCGAGAATATCCTCCCACACACCAGAAATTTCTGCCAAACCCTCGTCTTCCAGTTTTTCCCGTAACTATGCAAATCCTTGAGGTTTTGGAGCTCAAATCTCAATCAACTCTCATCCAATCAACAAGGTGAGTGAGGATTATGTTTTATATGAATCTCTGGTTATTTTCATCCTTTCATCACTAATTTTGACTCAGATTTCTTGGGATTCTTAAGCATGTGAAGGAACAGTTAGGTTTTGAAGTAGTTTGGTGATTTCTTGAACTCTCTTGATCTATGACTAGCTTTAATGATATATATTTGATTCTTTTACTTCATTTATTACAGAGTATGCGTGTAATCATTGTTGGTTAAGAGGTTGGTGAGATATCATCAATGAAATGAATATGTATTGCTTAAACTTCAAACTGGATTTTGCCCTTCTCCACGTATTGAACTGCTGCTAGTTTTTGGGAGCTATTTTGATATCTAATATTGCTCATTTTCATCTTAATTGCAGCTGTTTTGATAGTTGTTTGTGCACATAGCAGCCTGCCCTATTTTCGTTCATTCATGCCCTATTTTTCACGCATGAATTGTCGCCTTTTCCTTCTCAGTTTACTGCATGTTTAGGGGTTAATTCCAGGCTTGGTTGTTGTGTGTTTGTAGTCCTTTATCACCTTAATTATTAGCTTGATTTGGTTGCTAAGTTTGAGCATGTTTTTGGCCTGGATATACTCCCCTTTTTCCTCCCCTGTTTCAGCATTGTTGCTGTGCTGCTTCTGTTTTTGCTGCACACTCTCCCAGGCCGGGGAGAGTTTCTTCTTAGACAGTGCCCGGCCGGGTACTTCTGCTGCTAAACCTTCTGTAACTCCTACCCGACCGAGGAGTTTTGTGAGGGATTGGCTACCCGGGCGGGTAGCCACAGCAGTACCTCTGTTCTTTCTTCTTTTTCTTCTTCTTTTCTTCTGTTCTCTTCTTTTTTCTTTCTCTTGCTATGTTGCTGCTTCTCTTCCTTCTCGTTGTGCAGGGGTGTGTGTGTGTGTTTGTCTGGGAGGGACTCGTTGGTGCTGTTGCTGTTCTTCGTTGTGCAGGGGTGCGTGAGTTTTGTGCATAGTTGATGAAGGCTTAGAGTATGCATGCATGAGTGTACTGCTGTATACATATATATATATATATATATATATATATATATATATATTGTGTGAGTATATCATGCATGCATATTATTTATGTTAAGTAGTTGTATGCATGGCTTGGTACTTTAGTTTGCATAAATATATATATATATATAGTTATGTGTGTACGTATGAGTATATATATAAATATATTTATTATGTATTATATATACATATATATATTATATATTTTAAATATTAATTGATTTAATTCAATTTTGGAATTTAATTGAATACTATGTCGCGTATTTAATTTACCGATTATTGCTTGAACGTTTTATTTATTCTATTTCTAATTGTAAAAATAAATATTACGTGTTATGAATATTAAATGAATTCTTGGATTAAATTGATATTAATTATGAATTTATGAATTTATGAATTTGAATGAAATGAATGAACGAATAGTTTGATTATGTGCTCTAAATTCCTTAATAGTGCACATGAACATTTTCATGATATAATATGATCTTTTATGCATTCATGTCATATTCACTTCATTGCCGAGCGTCATATAAGGTCATTGAGTCTCATACCTTTTCTTTTGCACAGATTCAGGTTTGGTGGGAGACGAGGGCGAGCATTGAGACGCTTGTGCCTTTCCTTTTGCTTGAAAAAGGTGGGTTTTTCTTCTAATAGCTACGACAACCTTATATATCTCTTATGTGCAAGATTTAAGCCAAATTAGTATATATATATAAATCGAGTCATTTCATGTAAATGATTTCAAACGTATGACCCTTTTTATTTGTGAAACCCTACCCTATGTTTTTGGCGAGACATGATTATGATTGCACGGGCCCCGAGACTTAGTACATGTGGCTAACCGAGGAAGCAAGGGCTGACGGGAATCCCATGTACTAGTCCCAACCAAACTATGGGGAAACGGACCTCGTCAAGGAGTTTTTGACGAGGAAACGCTAACTGGGCTTTGAGAACTCATGAACCTCATTGCCACATTGATATGATTAGGTGGTCGGGCCTTGCAAACTCGTCCACCACCCGGAGGAAGAAGGTGTATATGAATGATTATGATCATGATATGTATGAGCACAAAAGATATGTATGACAATGAATGAATAATTGATTATGATTACACGAGGTGTAGGTTGGAGATTGTGCACGCCCACTCGCCGGGCCATAAACCCTTATGAACATTTATGAATGAATATGAATGTCGTAATCCCGTTGATGTTTTCTTTTATTTTAACCACTTGGGAAATTCTTATCAAACTTCACACGGGATTAGGGCTTGCATGTATGTGTTTAATTTCTGCAATATTATATCTTATGCCCCGTTTTATACCCACCAGTCTCGTATAGACTGAACCCTGTTTGTTTTCAGTTGTTTTGTGCAGGTATAGGAGTGCTAGGCAGGAATACACGTCGTCTAGGTCTTGCATTTATGTTTAGCACTTCTTTTCAGCATCTCATACTCTTATTGATCTTTTGTATATGATCATTGTATGGAGCGTTATGATTTTTGTAGGCCGTGTGGCCTTGGGTACTTGAATGATCTTGTATATCTATTTTGGAGCTTGGTGGCTCATTGTATGTATTATATGTTGTTCTTGCTTCCGCGTTTCATTATAACTCTGATTTATATTGCCTTGAGTTTGATTGGTTCAAGGGTTAGTCCCGCCTAGCATAGCGTGTGTGTTGTGTCCCCGTTCGCCATAGATTTGGCACGTGTATGGACTCCCATTTCATATACGGGTCGGGTCTCGGTGCGGGGGATGTAGTACCTTACCCTCGGGTGCTACAGATCCCGACCGGGATCAAAATTGAACTAAAAAGGCTCCCGGCCGGGAACCAAAGCACGAAAAACAGGGCATGGCAGTGGACTTTTGGATCATGCCATAAAACCAACCAAATCAAGTTTAAATATGAAAATGCAAGCCAATACAAGTCTATAACACATATACACATCTTATGTATCAATTAGGCAACATAAAACACCCATATAGGCACTTATATCAATCAAAACTCAAGATCTAAAATCCCATTCATACCATATCAATTATTAAACCAACAACCAAGGTATCCATGCAATAAATTCAAGGATATAAACATATATATTCACATATTCATGCTTAAGAACATAAACACACTCTCAAATCTCCAAACCCTTACTATTCAACACATTCACACATAAATATATATATATATATATATATATATATACCAACCTTGAATCAGAAGGGAAGAAATGAAGATGATGATATGATAGAGATGATGAAGTCTTGAAAATAGGATAATGAATCCTCCTTCTTGTTCTTGAATCAAAGAAAGGTGTGCATGAAGAGTGAAAGGAGAAGTGTCAGAGATTTTGTGTGTGTTTGTGTGTGAGTTCTTGTAAATTAATATATAAGATATAATGTATATAATATATGTATAGATATAGAATTTATATGTATAAAGTGATAAAGTAGATATTATGTATTATATATACATATGCTATATTTATATGAGTGTGTGTATTATATAGGTATATATTATACATGTCTCATGAAGGTATGCATGAATGCATATATATATGTGTAACCACTTATTCCATGAAATTAATTTAAGTGTAAATATACGTATAGATATATAATTATGATAGGTTTATGAAATGTATGAATTATGGAGTATATGCTACGATATGAAATGAAAGAATTAAAATTAAAATTCTCACATAACATTTAAATCACATATTCACATAGACATATTGATCGAATAAGCATGCAAAACAAATTCTAACTCTGAAACTCACACGTGTGGCACGCATACCTGAACGACGAAAACTCGGGGCATCACAATAAAAGCTCATGAACCGGGGCATGGTTTTTGCAATCTAAAACATATTTGCCCATGATATTAGTTATATAGAAAAGAGTTAAGGCCGAAGGCCAAAATCACCAAATTTTATAAATTAGGAATCCGCTCCCGTTTCACGAACCATTTTCATAATCAAAATCACGGAACTCTGGGAGTATGAGTTTCAGACCACCTAAATCCGTTCATATTCAAAATCTGAATCAAAATTCAAACAAAAACATAATCCAAACACATATACCTCTTCTCCGGGTAATGGAAGGGTTGTTCTTACCCTAACCATCGTTCAAATATGTCAGGGTCATGAGTTTCATGACACTCACGCACAAGGATTCCATCCCCCACTAACCTCCCAGTGGGTTCCGGGGTGATCCTAAGTGTGGAGGCCATACTCGGGAGTGACCCGACGGCCCAACACCACCCCGGGGCTACTTCATACAAATCTTCGGGGCCCAACTCATAGTTCATAATTCATAAGTTCATAATTTTCAAAATTCAGACTTATCTTTCAAATTCATACCTCGCTGGTTTCAAAACACACACACACCAACCCTTTTTCAAAACAACTAAACTAAAATATAACTTACGTATACATAAAGCATTTTTCAAACGTTTCATAACAAACGGGCAAATTCCCACAAAGTGTATACCAAACACGTGTATGAATACATATATATATACGTAGGTCGCATGTGGGCTTAAAATTCACGTAGGGTTGTAAGTTATAATAACAAAAAGAATGAAACCTCACCTTGACGAATCAACCGAAAGAAACGGACCAAAATACACCTATGAAACCTCCTCGACACCCACGGGATGAACCTCTAAGAAAAAAAAATGACAAAAGACATACATAGGCTCAAAATGAACCACATAGATGCTCGGCGAATGTATATGAATGCAAAGGATGCAATGCAACAACAAGAGTTGGCATATTCAAGCATTCAAGTTCAAACACGTATTCAAGGGTCGAAATCAAGTAACCGAGACAAGAAACAATTCATAATATGTGATATAAACATCATATATACCATATTATATCATAACTCATGCATATTCAAACATAGAATGCATAAAGAATGCGACAAACGCAACAAACGCGAGGAGGTAGCACAGTTAGCACTTAAACGTATATAAATTCAAGTAAGATTTATACTTAATAAACGAAGCCATAAAATTAAAATAAATAACCAAACATATCATATAACCATATGTTAACATGTTGGGAACAAAATTATGGTGGCAGAATTTGAATAAAACCGGAAACGAAGCAAGAAAAGAACAACGAAACGAAACCGAGCAAACAACAAAAAACACCTCACGCAAGGTTGCATAAAAGGGCTGGATGATGGGTGTCACCACCTACAAGGAAAGAGGGGGTGACCCCCCATCAAGAGAGGTAGGGGATCAAGGCCTCCTTGGTGACGGGCGTCACCCCTTGCAGGGCCTTCTTCCTCGCGAGAAGCAGCCCCGTTTTCCTCCATAACAAGCAGCAGCAACAAAGCACGAAGCAAGGAAACAAGGAAAGCAATTAAGTAAACAAAACAACCCACACATACACGCCACAAGCAAGGAAGCAAATCAGGCCCAAATTCTTCAAAATTCATATTCATCAACGGTGGATCAAGAAGCAACTAATTTCCATGAATTTCATGCTTAGAAATGAAACAAATAAGCTATGTAGATCACATATATAGCTTCATATCAAGAGATACATCAAAATTTCACAAGAATTCATCAAAACTTCATAAAACCCTTACTATTCACATAAAATTTCAATGCATGCTCAAATCTCCATGAAATTCAGAAACATAACACTTAAAAGAAAGTGGAGAATATGGAGAACAATGTTCCGGACTTACCTTTCCAATTTGAGTCGAATCGGAGGTGTATGGAACTTAAAAAGGCAAAAGTGAATAGTACAAAAATCTCCTTCTCCCTCTCTCTTGGTTGTTATCCTTTTTCCTTCTCTTGGCTGATAATTTCGAAATGAGGGAAGGAGAGACTGATACAGGGTTAAGTTAGGGTCAAATGGGTTCAAATATGGGGCGATTTGGTTAAGAAATAGGGCGGATATAAGCAAAACAGGCGAAGGTGGCAAAACTGTCACACATGGGTTTGGCTCGGACGAAAATCGAGGGATCAAGCGGGCTTAGAAAAATACAAAACTAGGTTTCTTAGCTTCCACGCTTCATTATGAGTCAACTCTTCTTCTGGAATTCGAATCTAAATTCCCAAGCGCAAGTTACGCCTTCCGGAACTCAAGGTGCGCTAAAACGAGTTAGGCGCTCGAGTCCCTAACAAATAAAACAATTTTAAAACCCGGATCAAATGAACCCAAAAACGTAAAACAAACATGTAAACAAATTGATCACACATATAATTCATGCATACCATTCACAAAAATTAAAAATAAGTACGGGGTCAAACGAATTAAAACAGGATCAAACGGGGGCAAAACGTTCCAATATTTAAACATATACTTAACAAATAATTCAAGTAAATTCAAGAATATCATTTAAACATAATAATAAACATATAAACGCATAAATAAATAATTTAAAAACTCAAGTATCACTCTTGAAACGGCATACCTATACGTCCGGACGAGCGGGATGTTACATATCTGGGCCAAAAGTGCAAGAAAAACGAGCTAAAACCCTAACAAAGAAGTCCCATAATCAACGTAGCATCAAGGACAAGGAAGCACAGCTAATATTTGGCCAAAAATCAACCCATAACTGTGACACCCCATTTTTCGGCTAGTTAGGTACCCGTGCCACGCATGTTAGTTTTGATATTTAAGATTTATTTAATTCCTTTTCTTTCTTTAATTGAACTTTTTAATTCTTTTAATTTTAATACTTGTGAGTTATTTGCTTTTAAATCCCTTCTTTCGTGAATCTTATTCTGTGGATTATGTATTTAATTCTCCGAGGATGCCTAAGTGATATATTAATTTAATCATGAGTATCCTTGAACAATTGTCCTTGATTGAACACATTTAGAAACCTTTGGACCCAATTGATAATTTATTTGAACTTATTTGTAACATTCATGAAACTTTATACCTAATTGCATTCATTTAATTTCCCCAAGGACCAAGTCGTAATTTCATCTCTTCCGCCCCCCCACCCCCACCCCTTTTTGATCGACATAAGCTATACACACATATACATACTGTGACACCCCTGTCCCACATCAGGAAAGTATGAGAGTTAACTTCAGTTTATAAGTTAAAGAGTCCAAGTATAAGCAATGGATATCCCTTTTGGGTAGTATTTTAGGCCCAATTTCAGGATATACTCGGTAGCCTTGGAGACTTGTGCTCGCGTCCAACCGGCTCACGGACCCAGGGCGTGATAAATGGTATCAGAGCCGCTCGTTAGCTGCAGGAGCTATGTGTTATACAAGGCAAAGTGCTACGCACATGGGAGCCACCTCTTGAGCCTACAGGGCAAAGTGCTACATATGTGGGAGCCACCTGTTGAGCTTGTAGGAGCCACCTCTAGAGTCCCAACGCAGATGAGTCGTTCATGGGCTATATGTCATGCCACGATGAGGACGTCATGATTCCGAAGGAGGGGTGATTGTGATACCCCTGTCCCATATCGGGAAAGTATGAGAATTAAGTTCAGTTTATAAGTTTAAGAGTCCAAGTATAACCAATGGATATCCCTTTTGGGTAGTGGTTTAGGACTAATTTCAGGTTATACTCGGTGGGCTTGGAGACTTATGCTCGCGTCCAACGGGACCACGGACCCGGGGCGTGACAAAAGTACGACGGTGTGGGTTGTGGCCCCTTTGGGGCCCTACAGGTAAGGTGGTATCAGAGCCGCTTCTCAGCCGCAGGAGCTAAGTGTTATACGAGGCAAAGTGCTACGCACATGGGAGCCACGTCTTGAGCTTGCGGGGCAAAGTGCTATGCACATCGGAGCCACCTCTTCAGCCTGCGGGGCAAAGTGCTACATGTCTGGGAGCCACCTCTAAAGTCCCAACCCAGGTGAGTTGGTCATGGGCTATATGTTATGCCACGACGAGGACATCGCGATTCTGAAGGAGGGGTGATTGTGACACCCCTGTCCGACATCGAGAAGGTATGAGAGTTAAGATCAGTATATAAGTTAAAGAGTCCAAATAAAACCAATGGATATCCCTTTTGGGCAGTGGTTTAGACCAAATTTCAGGTTATACTAGGTGGGCTTGGAAACTTGTGCTCCCGTCCAATGGGCCCGTGGACCCGAGCGCGTGGACCCGGCCCGTGACACATACATTCATTTCATCATCCTTCAACCAAGAACAAGGCAAGAACTCTTCCACTTCTCCCTCTCTTCATCTAATCCACCAAGGAAGCAAGGAGGCCAAGATTTTCTTCACTTTTCAACAAGAATTCTAGCTTTACACTTTTATCTCTTCACCTCCTCTATCTCTTCACTCATTCAAGGTAAGATCATGTATAGTGGTTTGATGAGTACTTGAGTAAATGTTAGGGTTTTACGATTCCTTGCATCTCATGACTTAATATGAACTTATGTGGTGATATTGAGTGGATTCTTATGCATATTTAGCATGATTTGTATGAAGCTTGGGTGATGTGTGATCATTTCTTATATGAGGGTTTCATGTGTGGACTTTGGTGAATTTGAGCATGTTTCCATGGATCAATTGATGTCTTTTTGAGATATATGAATCATATACATGTTTCCTTCAGTTTTGTTGGTTAATTACTTGGTTTAGCTAGTGTTTCGTTGTTGTTTGGGGTGTTTGGTTCGAGCTAGAGACATGGACAAGCTTTGTTGTGTTGCTGCCGAGAAGAAGAAGAAACAAGTGCTTTTTGCTCTGCCTCCGCTAACGCCCATTACCACCTTTAACCTTTAAATTGTTAACCACCGTTACCTTGCTATGTTTTGAACTCCTGCACTCGTTGACCCCCATTACCATTTTTACACTTGGTCTTAGTAACCCCCATTACCACCAAATAAGAAATGAAGAAATGGGTCTTGGGAGCTTTGTGTTATATATATATATATATATAGTTGATGATATATATAATTGATGATATGTAAGTATATTTATTTTGTTTGTTAATTTAATTATTTCGTGTTTTTCCCACCCGTTTATGATTTCAACGTGTTATTTATTTCATGAAATAATATGTTATATTCTATATATGTAATAAATCTAATTCATGCAATTTGAATGAAAACACGATTCTTACCTTATAATTATTTGCTAATTATGATGTATATGATCCCCACGTGATATCAATTTATAGTTCAATGTATTATATTAAACGTAATGAATTTAATTTGTGAAACATAGAATTTGATCTTGATTTCATACCTTGTAATTGTGTGATCGTCATTGATTAATATGAATTAATTATAATTCTTGTTTTCATTTATGTGGGACATTAATTGTGCACATGAACATATTATAACTTGAATTGCATCTCATATGATCTATTTCATTTGCCATGTGTCGTAATTGGCTCATATTGAGTGGTGTTTCATAGGTGTCTTGTTTTTCAAAAGATGATTTGTTTTTCAACGCACTTGTGACTTGGAAATTATCTTGATCTTGACGTGTTTTGGCGAGACTATTGTTACCGTTATTGGGGCCCAGGGGCTTGTGTAGTGAGAGAACCGCGAAAACATGGGCTGACGGCCATCCATTGCACAAGTCCCATCTTTTTAGAGCAACCCGGAGGTCCACCAGGAGGTTTGGTGGATTGATGGGATTCCGGACCTTGGGAGTCATGTACCCACTGTCCACTACTTTTGTCACGGATGCGAGGGCTAGCTACCCAGACCATTGCACCCCAGAGGGAAAAGGAGTAATTGTGCACTTAAAATGAATACTCAATGTAATATGTGCTAACCCTCATTCTTGCATGAAAACCTAATAAGATCTTGACTTCTACACGAAAGGAGTAAGGTTGGAGACTGCTCACTCGCCGAGCCACTTGTTCACTTTATTTGAACAAATCTTGATACTATAATTCCAGATATCGACTCTAAACTTAACTTCTTGTTTTATTCTTTTAAAACTTTATATAGAATTTTGGTTTGCATGACTTTACCGCTTTCTATATATTATTATGCTATTCACTCAGTCTTGTAGAGACTGATCCCTCCTCTTTTTGTCCCTCAGGTACCTCGCAGGCGTAGCTAGGCGGGAAACTACATTTACTCTAGTGTATTTTCGTGTCTAGCTAGGTTTACACTTCATAGTCTGTATCACACATGTATATTCTATTTTGTTACTTTCGTTGAGGCCGTGTAAGCCTTACTCTTGTTATATGGATTGTATTTGGTACTTGGAAGAATATTTCACCTGAGCTACGATATCTTTTGATGTTATCTTCCGCTACTCTTGCTTTTATTCTTGTTATTGTTCGTTGTTTGCTTGAATTACTGGTATAGGGTTAGTCCCGCCTTGCCAGGGTCCATGTCGTGGCTCCATTCGCTATGATTAGACTTGTATGCGGACTATATTCATATATGAGTTTGGTCCTAGTGCGGGGGATGTGGTGACCCACGTTAGGGTGTCATAATAACTATTCATTCTTCAAGAACCGTCAATAGTGAATCTTCATACATGAAAGGATCATGAAATTGAAGGAGAAAATCAAGTCAAGGAAGCTTAAAAGAACACCAAACAAGCAAGAAATCTCATGAAGATCACATAGAGGGCATGGATTCAAGAATTTGTTCATGACCTAACTATTCATGTTCATGCTCCAAAACCTACTCAAATCTGAATGAAAATATGTAAATTATGTCTTAAAACAATCAACAGGAGATGGAGAACAAGAATATGTACTTACCTCTTGAATCGGAGAAGAATCGAAGAAGTTATGAGCTTGAGAAGGCAAGAAGATGAACAGTTCCGGGTCTCTCCCCTTTCTTCTCAGTTTGTAGCTGTTTTGCCCTCTCTCTCTTGCTGAGTTCAAAATGAGGGTTAGGGAGTCCGAAATAGGGTTTAATTAGGGTTAATTGGGTCCAAGAATGAGGTGATTTGGATAAGAAATGAGTGAGTTATAGCCAAAACCGTAAAGGGTGGCAGATCTTCACCCGAGGTTCGGTTCGGACGAAATCCAGGGGTTCAATGTAACGCCCCAGTTTTTCAGTTTTAATAAGGTGATGTATTTGTTTATAAATTGCGTAATTTAATTATTTAATTATATGATTAATTGTTTATAAATGTTTATATTTGATTCGAACTATAAACTATTGTTATTTTAATCTAGTTCATTTTATTTCAACTTGATATTCAGTGTTTAACTTCTTAATCTATGTTTCGTGTTACCTTAACTATTTTGGTAATTTCATTAATTTAATTTCAATATGTTATTGGTTGGTTTTAATTTAATTAATATGGAAATGAAGTTTTACTAATTCATTTATAACAAAATAAATTCGTTCATGCGCATGAGTGCTCTATTTGCGCTTCGTTCATATATGTAATGATATCGGATTGGTATGGAAATTTAGTATGTCGTAAATATGTGTGTTATGAACATGCCTATATGCTCGATTTATGTTTTCGGATTCATTTGACGTGTTTATGAATTTAATTTTGATTGTGGAACCAAATCGGGGGCTAACGAGCAATTAGCGCACCTTTGGTTCCGTGTGTGATATCTTGAGCTCGGGAATTCGGATTCGAATTCCGTCAACTCCGTTGCCTTCTTATCGACGATCCGGAGGCAATGGAACAAGCCTCATACCTTTTTGAGATCATTAAGACCTCCGAAATCCAACCGTAACGAGCAACTCGTGCAAGAAGAACTCCTTTTGTTGACTAGTCTTCATGGTGGGACCCCCTAACACCTCTTAACTTAACCCTACCTTAACCATGACTCTTGTACCTTGAGTTAACCCCTTTCTCTTCCCTTTAAGCTGCAAAAACCGAACCAAACCCTCATTTTTCTGCAGCAACTGAACGAGAGAGAGAAGAAGAGGAGAAGAGAGGAAAACCTTGGCCATTTTTGTGGTTTTGGAGCTCAAACCACCACCTTTCTCTCCCAAATCTTCAAGGTATGAATATTTATGTCTTATATACTCTATTATACTTGATTTAATCTTCTTACAACATGATTTGGATCAGAATTGATTAGGGTTTGAATTATGAGATTGGTATGAACTTTTAGGGATTTTTGCTCTTGTGACCTAATTGCTTGGGTAGCTAATTTCCTTGCTTGTAAATGAGTATTTGAGCTTGTTTCTTGGCTTATTTATTTCCTAACTGATAGTATATGATGTTAGGACGATTTCATCTCTTGCTCCTTTTATGAAATTATGAGATATGGAGCTTCAAACTTGATGTTCAAATTGATTCCCCTGTTTTTCGAACTGCTGTGTGAAATTTGGTGTTGATGGTTGATCAAATGGTCTCCATTTCGTGTGAAATTGCTTGGAGTTGATGTACACTCATTGTTATATATGTTAGCATTCATGTTTCAAGCATTTGGATCCATTTGAAGCCTCAAAACCGAAATACATGGCCTGTTTTTATGCATGCTCCATGACAGATTCGTTGCTGTTGCCTATGTATGGTTGTTGGTCACCCTAATGTGCTTTAAATTGTGTCATTTTGCATATATATGATGTATATTAGTTGTTTAGTATGTTAGCATGCATTCCCCAAAGTTTCAGATCCAAATTCAAGCCCTAAGTACTTGATCAAGGCATGATAGAATCATTAGGGCTCATATGTACGATTTTGGCGATCCAGTTTTGTTGCATGGATTCGACGATCCTAACGTGTGATTTAGCCTTTGCACTCTAAATGAAAAATGTTCATAACATGCCAAATATGTTGTATATTAAGTTTCAGAGCATTTGGAGTTCATTTGGTATGTTTTTGGATTGAGTTTGTATGAGTTCAGTTTTGCCGGTTAGGTCTTGCATGCGTTTTAAATTCTGTACCGTGACACCCCCGTGTCTCATTTACTCATAAGAGTGAGACACGGGCGTGTCACACCTTCAGGGCAGCTCTGTACTGAGCCACGCCCGTGGCTCAGTTGGGCTAGGGTTGGTGACACCCCCGTGTCACTTCCCATGTGCAGTCCTTGTTGCTTCCTTTTCGGTTTTTGATTTGTTTCACCTCTTGAATGATTTTATCTCCTTTTGTGTTGAACTATGAACTTGTTTTGCTATATGTTAGGAGTAATATGGTGTAATTTCATGGCTTTTGGATGTGTTATAGGCATGCTTTTACGTAATGCCGTTTATGTGTGTTTATATGTCGCTTATGAATAGCATCACTTATTTTCTATAGAATAAAAATTCTTCTTGTTGTCAAACCTTGGATATATGCTATGTTATGTAATATGAAGTATGTGGTAGCATTATGGAAGAGCTTGAATATGTTCTATGCTCCTATTTGAGTCCTTGAAATAAATTGATTGGACATATGAATTGAGGAATTTGAATGATTTATGATTGAACAAGTGAATGAATTGGTTATATGATTTTCATGACTTAATATGATCTTTATGCCTTCATATCTTGCTTGTGCATTGTCGTGCGTCATATATGGTTCATTAAGAGTCTTGAGTCTCACAAACACGTCTTGTGGTCTTTTGTACAGTTTGTCTCCAGGGTGGAGAGCTTTTGATAGTTCAGGCACTTGGTGCTCGATCCTAGTTTCTTCACGGTTCAGGTGAGGGTGGTTTTCGTTTTAGCTATGTAACAAACCCTACAACCCTTACGTGAAAAGCTTTGGCCAAAACCTTATGATTATATGTATATGGTTTTCAAATGAAGTTATCGAGTAAATTCTTCTAAGTTATACGTACGAGCGTATATAAGCTTAAAAATGATTTTTGTAATGAGGCTATGCTCCAAACCGTGTGTCTTCATGCTAGCTACGGATTAGGATGACACGGAGAGGTACGTAGATAGCATATGCCGAATTACACGGTAAGGTATGATTTCTTATGGTATGTATTGATCGAGTAAACCCCTTTTGAATGATTTATGAATTATGATATGTACTTATGAATTGATTGTTTGGCGAGACACATTTATATTTATTATTGTTCGGGCCCCGGGACTTAGTATATGTGGCTAACCGAGGAAGCAAGGGCTGACGGGGATCCCATATACTAGTCCCACTATTGAACAGCGGTACCGGACCTCGTCAGGAGATTGGCGGGGAAAGGGAGCTGAGTGCCATCTGGGGAGTCATGTAACCCCTTTTGGTCAATGATCTGGTGGTCGGGCCTTGCAAACCCACCACCAACCCGGAGGAAGAAGGTTGGAACTTATTTATGATTGAAAATGATTGACTGATTGATTATTGAATTGATAGGCACTGTGCGGGAAGGCCGGGAATCGGATTGCCCAAACAAATATAATTAGGACATGACATGATTTATGGTCTGCATGTATTATGATATATTGCCTGATCGCCTAATCAATATATTACTGATATTTATGTACACGATCGGAGTTTGGATGGAGGTTGTGCACGCTCACTCGCCGAGCCTTATATTTATGTATGATTTATGAATGTAATGAGTTTAATATGACTTAGTCGTAAAGTTCGAGCATTGTTTATCTATTTTCTTACCCTTATTGGGAACTAATCTCAACCAAAACCTTGCTCGGGATTTATGACTTGCATGTGCATGTTTTATATATGTGTATCGCTCCTGCTCACTCAGTCTTCTAGAGACTGACCCCTCTCTCTCTCCACTCTTTTAGTGTGCAGGTTTGATCCTTGGAGTTTGGCTAGGCGGAGGTGTTTGAAGTCTTTGAGTGAGTCGAGTTAGATTAGGAGAGTCTTTTCACTCATTCATGAATTGGAATTATGTATGACTAGTTTCGGTTATATTATGAGCTTGAATATTCATGTAATTGGTATTGAATTGCTTTTACTGGATTTTGTTATATTGTAAAAGAGGCCTGAAGAGCCCAATTCTGGTTATGATTGATATTATTGAATTTTCGCTTTGCTGCATTATTTTTTTGGTGGATTGGTAATCATTGCAGGGTCTAGCTCCGCCTGGCTTAGGAAGGTTTTTATGTTTGTCTCCCGTTCGCTATGGTTTGATACGGGTGCGGATTTACTGTTTCGTTACTCGTGTTGAGCCGTAGTGCGGGGGATGTGGTGCCTCACGTGCGGGGTACTACATCCTTAAGTGGTATCAGAGCCCGGTTGCAAAACCGGTGTTCTTGAGTCGTGTCGGAGTCAGTCTAAGTCGAACGGCTTAGGGACTATATGGCAATGTGTGCACTGCATTGATCTTGAATATGGAATTTGGTTTCCTCAGGAATTTTGTTGAATTACTTGTTGCATTTTATATGGGTTCTTGTCTTTCGTATTGAATATGTGCCATGAGCATGCACTAATCGCATGCATCTATTCTTGAAATAAGTTATGGTTCCCAGGTTATAAAGATGATATCAAACCACGGCCAAATTTTATGATCACAACAACCTATTGCAAATTCCTTCGGAGGCATGAAAGATAGGAAGGATGCCCAGGAGGAATGTGGAGAATGCTAACCGCGTAGCTTTACAGACTGAGTTGCAATTAACGGTTAGGATTTAGAATGGGAGGTTCGACCTTGGCGATGCGATGGCAGAGGAACATTTGGTGGTATAGGAATAGGGGTTAATCAAGGGATGGTTGTGACTCAAAAGAACAACTTATGTGAATCCACTACCTGAAGTGCATTAATTGGATGCAACAGGATCTTGCAATTTAAGGAATGAAGGGAACAAAACCTTGAAGATATAGTGGTCCCGGATTTGGATCATGGAAGAGGTACTAGAAACTAAGAGGAGTAGAGATAACAGGGGTCCGGTGGAGGCTATGCATCAAGGGTCTACAAAGAAGGACTTCGAACTAAGCCTAGTGATTAGAAGTCGGGTTCTAGAAGGCAAGCATTTGGGTAAACACAAATAGAGGGAAGGTGGCGATATGGAGAACAGGATTTGAGTTCATTTTTCCAAATCCCAGCTGAATTGTCATGTTGTGAGGTTAAATTGGAAGATATGGAGCAACAAATGAAAACGAGAAAGAAAGGAAATCATGCGCTCAAGTATAAGCAATTGGAGGTGAATTAAATTCACAAAGGATAAGCGCGGAATTCTTGATCGAGGTGATGATTAGAAGTAAAGGTCGAATTTCGAGAAGAAGTTTGGATACTAACTCTGTGGACGTGGAAGGATTAAGGATTAAGGAATTGCAATCTCGGATACTGGAAGATACAAGTGATGCAACTCATGGAAAACTTGAAGACCGTGGGAAAGGCAAGGGATAATCACCAAGTCAAAGTAACCTCGGGATTGGAGGAACGAGGAAAAGCTACCGAGCTAATAGCTTACCACCTTGGTGACAGGTTCCAAAACATTCATAGCATGTGCATCATATTTCGCATTAATTGTTTATTCTTTTAACCTTATGGTTATCCGTGCATTTCTAATTGGCTTTGTTATGCTAATGTGTTGTATAACTGCTTGATGTAAACTGACACATGCATTGTCATTTTAACCCAACATGCATTTTAGTGTTTACTTGATAGGAAGCATTTCACCTCAACTATCAAGTATTAGTTCAACCGAACCGCATCCGAGTTATGAGGAAGAGAAATAATAGGATGACATTAGAAGGAAGGTGAATTTGGGGAAATAAGAACTTCTATTAAGGGATAGGTTAACGGAAACAAGAATTCAGAAGGAGAAGTGAGATTAGAGTTCCGGACAAGATTAAGAAAGGAGTTTCGGACATCAAGAGAACTAGGGAAGGAGTTGAAAGGCCAAATCTTTGATTTTTATATCAGTTAAAACTCCACCAAATGGGATTTACTCATCAAGAGTTTCGATAAGAGAAGAATCGATGGAGTCTCTCATTAGGTATAACGGAAATGGCTTGGAGAATATTCCTATGTATAGAACATGGATCTGGGGATAACAGAATTATAAGGAAGCTTCTGGAAACTCCTAAGTCAGAATTGACAAGAGAGAGTGTCGAATCAAGTTGGCATATGATGGAATGATGGCGATCACGAGTAATCCAATAGGGTACAAAAGGGGGTTCAATAATGACAATATTATTAAGTCTTCGGTTAGTCCCACGTTATTTCGGAAGGAAATCTAAGAAGGAATCAAACCGGAAAAGATGATCATTGGAGGATTTACATCAAACTTCTGAACGCATCAAGAACATTTTATCTTCGATTCAAGAAATGTGAAGCTAGATGCCAAATATAACCTTAAGGGGTCAAAAGGGAATGAATGAATACTATGAACGGAAGATGGAAAAGGATTCATGTTAAGGTAGAACCTAATAAAGAATACCTCAAGGTTGGGATTGAATCGTCAAGGTGGTCAGGGGTAGTTATTCTTGAGGATATTTTAAACTCTGATATGAGTAAGATAGTAGCTATGGATCTAACATTGAGAGAGATGGTCTAAGGATATTCGGGGAGGTCAAGCTCGGTTAATTAAAAAGAATTGGATGGTCGAACGAAGATGGTGGAAAATGGTGAAGACTGGAAATAGTACAAGTCAGAACGGATCTCAGAGTATGATCCTTAAAGGATTTATCAATAGCTTCACCGAGGAACCTTGAAGAGGTTCAAGACAAGCTGACCACTGAGCTCTCTTCAGGATAGATCCTACATTGGACAACGATAACTCTCAGTTCTAAACTTTGAAACTTCGGTGAACGGTACTTATAGCATTCATGGTACATGCATCCATGCAATTTTAACTTATATAAATTTTTATGTTAGGTGCTTTAATCTTGTATTGTGTTAAAATTACTTGGAGTAATTGGATATCAATGTGGGCGACATTTATTACTTGCTTTGGGTGCCTTACGTGATTTTTAATTTGGTTTTGCGTGAGTGGCTTGGAAGTATTGGAGACTTCCTTGCTTTATTTTCGGTTAAGAGACGGGGATTCTCTTATTTTTGTTTGAGAGACGGGGTACTCTCTTTGCTTGCGAGAGACGGGGTTCTCTCATTGTTGTTGGAGAGACGGGGTTCTCTCATTGTTGCTCGAGAGACGGGGCTCTCTCCTTGTTGCTTGTGAGAGACGGGGAATCTCTCATTATTTGCTTTCAGGCGTGTGTGAATCCGAGGACGGATTCTTTTTAAGGGGGAGAGATTGTAACGCCCCAGTTTTTCAGTTTTAATAAGGTGATGTATTTGTTTATAAATTGCGTAATTTAATTATTTAATTATATGATTAATTGTTTATAAATGTTTATATTTGATTCGAACTATAAACTATTGTTATTTTAATCTAGTTCATTTTATTTCAACTTGATATTCAGTGTTTAACTTCTTAATCTATGTTTCGTGTTACCTTAACTATTTTGGTAATTTCATTAATTTAATTTCAATATGTTATTGGTTGGTTTTAATTTAATTAATATGGAAATGAAGTTTTACTAATTCATTTATAACAAAATAAATTCGTTCATGCGCATGAGTGCTCTATTTGCGCTTCGTTCATATATGTAATGATATCGGATTGGTATGGAAATTTAGTATGTCGTAAATATGTGTGTTATGAACATGCCTATATGCTCGGTTTATGTTTTCGGATTCATTTGACGTGTTTATGAATTTAATTTTGATTGTGGAACCAAATCGGGGGCTAACGAGCAATTAGCGCACCTTTGGTTCCGTGTGTGATATCTTGAGCTCGGGAATTCGGATTCGAATTCCGTCAACTCCGTTGCCTTCGTATCGACGATCCGGAGACAATGGAACAAGCCTCATACCTTTTTGAGATCATTAAGACCTCCGAAATCCAACCGTAACGAGCAACTCGTGCAAGAAGAACTCCTTTTGTTCACTAGTCTTCATGGTGGGACCCCCTAACACCTCTTAACTTAACCCTACCTTAACCATGACTCTTGTACCTTGAGTTAACCCCTTTCTCTTCCCTTTAAGCTGCAAAAACCGAACCAAACCCTCATTTTTCTGCAGCAACTGAACGAGAGAGAGAAGAAGAGGAGAAGAGAGGAAAACCTTGGCCATTTTTGTGGTTTTGGAGCTCAAACCACCACCTTTCTCTCCCAAATCTTCAAGGTATGAATATTTATGTCTTATATACTCTATTATACTTGATTTAATCTTCTTACAACATGATTTGGATCAGAATTGATTAGGGTTTGAATTATGAGATTGGTATGAACTTTTAGGGATTTTTGCTCTTGTGACCTAATTGCTTGGGTAGCTAATTTCCTTGCTTGTAAATGAGTATTTGAGCTTGTTTCTTGGCTTATTTATTTCCTAACTGATAGTATATGATGTTAGGAGGATTTCATCTCTTGCTCCTTTTATGAAATTATGAGATATGGAGCTTCAAACTTGATGTTCAAATTGATTCCCCTGTTTTTCGAACTGCTGTGTGAAATTTGGTGTTGATGGTTGATCAAATGGTCTCCATTTCGTGTGAAATTGCTTGGAGTTGATGTACACTCATTGTTATATATGTTAGCATTCATGTTTCAAGTATTTGGATCCATTTGAAGCCTCAAAACCGAAATACATGGCCTGTTTTTATGCATGCTCCATGACAGATTCGTTGCTGTTGCCTATGTATGGTTGTTGGTCACCCTAATGTGCTTTAAATTGTGTCATTTTGCATATATATGATGTATATTAGTTGTTTAGTATGTTAGCATGCATTCCCCAAAGTTTCAGATCCAAATTCAAGCCCTAAGTACTTGATCAAGGCATGATAGAATCATTAGGGCTCATATGTACGATTTTGGCGATCCAGTTTTGTTGCATGGATTCGACGATCCTAACGTGTGATTTAGCCTTTGCAATCTAAATGAAAAATGTTCATAACATGCCAAATATGTTGTATATTAAGTTTCAGAGCATTTAGAGTTCATTTGGTATGTTTTTGGATTGAGTTTGTATGAGTTCAGTTTTGCCGGTTAGGTCTTGCATGCGTTTTAAATTCTGTACCGTGACACCCCCGTGTCTCATTTACTCATAAGAGTGAGACACGGGCGTGTCACACCTTCAGGGCAGCTCTGTACTGAGCCACGCCCGTGGCTCAGTTGGGCTAGGGTTGGTGACACCCCCGTGTCACTTCCCATGTGCAGTCCTTGTTGCTTCCTTTTCGGTTTTTGATTTGTTTCACCTCTTGAATGATTTTATCTCCTTTTGTGTTGAACTATGAACTTGTTTTGCTATATGTTAGGAGTAATATGGTGTAATTTCATGGCTTTTGGATGTGTTATAGGCATGCTTTCACGTAATGTCGTTTATGTGTGTTTATATGTCGCTTATGAATAGCATCACTTATTTTCTATAGAATAAAACTTCTTCTTGTTGTCAAACCTTGGATATATGCTATGTTATGTAATATGAAGTATGTGGTAGCATTATGGAAGAGCTTGAATATGTTCTATGCTCCTATTTGAGTCCTTGAAATAAATTGATTGGACATATGAATTGAGGAATTTGAATGATTTATGATTGAACAAGTGAATGAATTGGTTATATGATTTTCATGACTTAATATGATCTTTATGCCTTCATATCTTGCTTGTGCATTGCCGTGCGTCATATATGGTTCATTAAGAGTCTTGAGTCTCACAAACACGTCTTGTGGTCTTTTGTACAGTTTGTCTCCAGGGTGGAGAGCTTTTGATAGTTCAGGCACTTGGTGCTCGATCCTTGTTTCTTCACGGTTCAGGTGAGGGTGGTTTTCGTTTTAGCTATGTAACAAACCCTACAACCCTTACGTGAAAAGCTTTGGCCAAAACCTTATGATTATATGTATATGGTTTTCAAATGAAGTTATCGAGTAAATTCTTCTTAGTTATACGTACGAGCGTATATAAGCTTAAAAATGATTTTTGTAATGAGGCTATGCTCCAAACCGTGTGTCTTCATGCTAGCTACGGATTAGGATGACACGGAGAGGTACGTAGATAGCATATGCCGAATTACACGGTAAGGTATGATTTCTTATGGTATGTATTGATCGAGTAAACCCCTTTTAAATGATTTATGAATTATGATATGTACTTATGAATTGATTGTTTGGCGAGACACATTTATATTTATTATTGTTCGGGCCCCGGGACTTAGTATATGTGGCTAACCGAGGAAGCAAGGGCTGACGGGGATCCCATATACTAGTCCCACTATTGAACAGCGGTACCGGACCTCGTCAGGAGATTGGCGGGGAAAGGGAGCTGAGTGCCATCTGGGGAGTCATGTAACCCCTTTTGGTCAATGATCGGGTGGTCGGGCCTTGCAAACCCACCACCAACCCGGAGGAAGAAGGTTGGAACTTATTTATGATTGAAAATGATTGACTGATTGATTATTGAATTGATAGGCACTGTGCGGGAAGGCCGGGAATCGGATTGCCCAAACAAATATAATTAGGACATGACATGATTTATGGTCTGCATGTATTATGATATATTGCCTGATCGCCTAATCAATATATTACTGATATTTATGTACACGGTCGGAGTTTGGATGGAGGTTGTGCACGCTCACTCGCCGAGCCTTATATTTATGTATGATTTATGAATGTAATGAGTTTAATATGACTTAGTCGTAAAGTTCGAGCATTGTTTATCTATTTTCTTACCCTTATTGGGAACTAATCTCAACCAAAACCTTGCTCGGGATTTATGACTTGCATGTGCATGTTTTATATATGTGTATCGCTCCTGCTCACTCAGTCTTCTAGAGACTGACCCCTCTCCCTCTCCACTCTTTTAGTGTGCAGGTTTGATCCTTGGAGTTTGGCTAGGCGGAGGTGTTTGAAGTCTTTGAGTGAGTCGAGTTAGATTAGGAGAGTCTTTTCACTCATTCATGAATTGGAATTATGTATGACTAGTTTCGGTTATATTATGAGCTTGAATATTCATGTAATTGGTATTGAATTGCTTTTACTGGATTTTGTTATATTGTAAAAGAGGCCTGAAGAGCCCAATTCTGGTTATGATTGATATTATTGAATTTTCGCTTTGCTGCATTATTTTTTTTGTGGATTGGTAATCATTGCAGGGTCTAGCTCCGCCTGGCTTAGGAAGGTTTTTATGTTTGTCTCCCGTTCGCTATGGTTTGATACGGGTGCGGATTTACTGTTTCGTTACTCGTGTTGAGCCGTAGTGCGGGGGATGTGGTGCCTCACGTGCGGGGTACTACATTCAAACGGGCTTAGAAAAATATAAGGCTAGGTTCCTTAGCTCTGTACTCTTGTTACGAGTCTAGTGTGACTTTCGGAATTCGAATCTGAATTTGCGAGCCCATGTTACGCCTTCCGGAACCCAAGGTACGCTAAAACGAGTTAGGCCCTCGACTCCCTTAACAAACAAAACGGTTTTAAAAACCATAACAAACGAACTCAAAAACATAAAACGAGCATGTAAAAAAATTTATAACCCGCATGTTTCTTGCATATCACTTTGTGACAAAAATCGAAAATGAATCCGAACTCAAACGGATAAAAAACGAGTTCAAAAGGTTAAAAAATTCAAATATTCAAACATATACTTAACAAATAATTCAAATAAATTCAAGAATAACATTTAAACAATTTAATAAACATATAATTACGTAATTAAAAATTTTAAATGTGCACGTAGCACTCTCTAGACAGTGTACTCATACGGCCGGATGGGCAGGATGTTACTGATGTATTGTTGGAAACAGCAGAGTTTGCACAGCGGAAGTTTAAAAACTTTTCAAAAGTAGATCTAAAAGACTTGTAATGTTTGTATCGTATCATAGGGTTTTTCAAGAAACTTACGTAGATTGAAGCTTTCTTGTGATGTTGATACCGCCTATCAAACACCCTTCAAGCGGAATGTCGCTCGAACATCCTTTGATTAGATCCTAAAGTAGACAATCCTCTAAAGCATATCCACAGCAGTCCTAGAACACGATCAAACTAGTGAGAATTCTAGTTATATGGCTTGCGTTTGGCTAAGATATTTTACATTGAAAACTTTTCTTTTATTTTTCTCAAAAACTTAACGCTTCAAGAACGTTGGTCTAAATAGTAAGAGAAGCGCCACCACTAGTATAAATACTAGCGTGGATCGAGCCCGTAAGGTTTCCAAAACCTATTGGGCTTTGTTTTCTTTCTCACTAATTAACTAATTAATTATTAACTTTTAATTAGAAAATAAGTTCTTAACTTATTCTCCAAGTCTAGCAAGAGATGCTTTCTCTCTCCTAAAATAGGAAGTTTGACTTTTCAATTTTTTTCTAATAAAGTTAAAAATCAATTTATTCAATAAATTACTTAAATCATAATTAATTATTTATTGGGTTAAATATTTTGAGAATGTACTTAACAATTAATTCATAATTAATTAAAAGACCAAAATTAATTAATTATATTTTTAATTAATTAATTCTAGAAAGAATTCACGTGTGAAATAATCACACATTAGAACCACACGTGAAACCACGTGTACATGACACGTGGCAGCCACGCAGGCTGCGTAACCCGTGGCAGTCATGTGTGCTTAACACGTGGTAATGCCCAAGTGTAATGCTCCATTTCGATCAACAATTTGATCCTTCGTTAATCCAATTAATATCCTACCATAAGCCTCGTATTCTGGCATTTGTGTGTGACCCTTTAGGTTTATTATTCGATTAGCAGTGATAGTAATTAATTAATTCCAATAATTAGTTAATCACTTCACAGAGCACACTACCTTAATCTAGCAATGGGTATGTGACCCCTAGCCGAATAACGAAATGAATCGAAGAACCTTTCAGTCAATGATAATCAGTAAAATACGATCCTCCTACAACTCCATCTCTCAATAAAAAACTAAGGCATGGGAATATTCTTAGAGCCTTGTTATTCTTGATCTTTAAAGTTAAGTTTGTTTCATATCCATTTAGATCCCAATCCAAGAAAACCCCACTTTCTTGATGTCTTGATCTTTTATCCACCTTGGCCAAGGGTTTAATATTTAATAGACTACGAACAACTTAATAAGTAAGAGATCATTCTTGTTCTTAACAAGTTTAGGTCCTTTATTGATTCTACTAATTCTACATATGCCACTTGCGTAATCCCAACATAGGTCGTAGCTCAGGTGTCTATATGGCGACACCCTTTTGAGCTTATATCAAAGATTACCGAGTTAGCTCATATGAGATATTATAAAATCTCAAGTCTAAGGATTATTAATCACATCATCAACCTATGAGATATTTCCTAATCTGGAAGTTTCTAGGAGAGTTCCATTCCCATTTAGGAATGTTCTCACGCGGGACATCTCAGTGATGAAGTTCTTGTAACAATCACCCTTATGTATCATGAATGAATCATTGTATACACTTATGGCACTATGAAACTTAGTGATCCTTCAAAAGGGCATAATCACATAAGCAAGTCTCAACGGACTCAAAGTCGACACTCCCACTGTCTGTCGGACTCATTGACTTGGAGAAGTTTCTAGTCCTCGCCTATGGAGTTAAGAACTTGTTTCATGTGCGGTTCTCATAAGGGCAAAGTTCTTAATGGCCTCATCGTTTAGGGGATTTCAAAGCATACAAAACACAGTCAAACCCAAACAGATATAAATAAGCACATTAAAAAGTGATTGCCTATGAACAAAATCATTTCGTTTATTATTCAAAGACTATATGTGATTTTACAAGGAAATAGTAAATCATAAATACTGCTTTAAGGGCACTATTCCTAACATGTATGACCTCCCAGGGAGTGGTATGAGCTCCCAATTATCGTTATTGCCACTAGGGGTAGCTCCCCACAGCACTGGAGTTAAGGAGGTATTACCATATTGGTTTTATTAATGTATCGGTACTATATACAGTGTCATTACTGTTTTACCAAATATTTAAGGAGTTACAGATGGAGAGGCCTAGCTTGCGGGCACTAAAGTTCTTATTAGAAATGGTTCATATTTCTACAAATATTCCGAATTTCCCCTATCGCTATTTTAACAATTATTATGAACCGTTCCATATTTGCTATATCCGAGTGCTAATATTTCAGATCAAGATCATCTTAATATATATAAACATACGTATATCTGTAAGCTATGACACTCCTTCACATAGTCACTTTGACTAACCCTTCGCCTATTTTAAATTGCATGGTTTTAAGAATCAAGGGAATGACAACTAAAGGTATCTTGAAGTATTAAGGTGTCTTGCATAGCAGGATAGAACTGATTCTAAAGTCACATAGTTCTAAGTATGTTTATATTTTAAATCAGCTACTCTGATGCTTTACCATGTTATACTCCCTTTTATGACGATTATGATCAATAATAATAGCACTGGTTCTTTGTGTGCGTTAGCAATTCTGCGCACTTACAACGTTTTAAATCTCTTTATCTTCCGCTGCAATGTGTTGTACGTTTTACTCATGTATTACTTAGACCGTTCACCGTAGTATTTCTCGAATGTTAGGTCTAACCTACACTCGGGGAGTATTGCGGTGCGGGGGTTCTAGTGCTAGGAGAGGCGCTACACTTTGTTAATTTTATGTCATCCTTCGCATTCCCAATGAGGAGTATATCATCTACATAAAGTATCAAAAATTGATCTGAGGTTTGATTCATTCAAATTTTGAATAAAGCCAAACTATTTAACTGCTTTATCAAACCGAATATTCCAATTCCTGGAAGCTTGTTTCAATCCATAGATTGAACGTTGGAGTTTACAAACCTTTTGTGCACTCCCACTGAATGTGAAGCCCATGGGTTGCTCCATGTAAATGTTGGAAAACACAGAGTTTGCACATTGGAATTTTAAAAAAATTTCCAAAAGCGAATCTAAAAACTTGTAATGTTCGTAAAATATCTAAGAAGGGTTTCAAGAAACTTACAAAGGTAGAAGGTTTCTTGTGTTGGAATAGTGCCCTAGAAAGCCGATTAGTTATAATCTGCTTTGGGAGTTTCCTTATATCACAAACAATCTTTGAATAATGTACCATTGATTATTATCATAGGCAAATACTTCTTTATGTGCAATACATGTTTTGTATATTTCCATTTTGTGCGTGTAGCACCCGCACGGTGGGTCACCACATCCCCCGCACCAAAGTCCGATCCACATACGAAATGGAGAGTCCGTACATGAACCAAACAGTGCCGAACGGGAGACTGACAAACTCATACCTAGGCTAGGCAGAACTTAGACCCTAAACCACAGAACCAAACAGACAACAAAAATGCGGAAGCGAAATAAATCATGCAACAATCAAACATACATAAACAGTTGACGGGTTCAACTAGCATAAATACCTAATCCCGAATATCAAACAATAATCATAAATCCAATGGGTTCAACTAATTCAAGCAAACCTGTCCTAACCTGTCCCGAAATATACATACCCACACCAAATATCATATTTAAACATACTTTATACAAAAGCTGAATTAAAGAGATGTGAATGCAAGACCACCTACTAGACAAAGACACGGAACAGACTCCAAAAGATAGACACACTCCGCCTAGCACGAACTCCAAGCAAACCTGTAAACTAAAAGTGAAAGGGGAGGGGTCAGTCTTAACTCGACTGAGTGAGGGGTTAACACACTCATTCTATATATATAAGATCAAAGCACGTATCAAACTCATAATGTTCATGAACGCGGGGATAGTTTTTGCACACTAAATCATTTCCCGTGATATATACATATAGGGTTTAGCTAACAAAAGCAGATTAACCAATTTCAACTTACTGAGCAAACTTAGCAAAACCTATTAAATCTTAACATATTCAAAACTTAGCTTATCTTATAAAACTCCCTTTTAATTTAAATTAGAATCTATCCCCGTTTCATAAACCTTAACAGAACATACATATCATATCATATAGAACTCGGTGGGTACGAGCTCCGACTCCCCCAATCTCCTCATAACATATCATATCAGAATCAAAACAGAAAACTTACATACATATCATATCATAACATCCTCAACTCCGAGTGATGGAAGGGTGTATACGCCCAAACCATCCATACAAACGAGGGGAGCGCCTTGCGAGTACTCAAACCCTCAGGATTCCTTCCCTCACCAAAGCTCCTGGTGAGTTCAGGTGTGATCCTCTGCAAACATATGGAGACTATGCACAGGCTTAACCTTGACGGCCCAATGCCGTCCCGAGGACTCCTTATCCATAGCTCCGGGGCCCAACATACACATATCATAACATAACCCGCAACAACAGAGACAAACAAAAAGACCTATACATATATATATATACATACCACTTTCCGTTTCAATCCACTCGGTCCTAGCCAAACATGGCTCATGAGAAGTATACGGTTAGAAGCATAGCTTCGCGTGGCAAAACATAACCAATCATTCCAAATCAAGCATACATAGGCTTGTACATTGCTTAACATACTTGCAAACTCGAGGCTTATTCAACACTTACATATTTCATACTTATTTACATACATATAAGGCTTATTAAATCACATGCAATCAAAACCGAGCACATTGCAATAAGGTGTAACTTTATCCTAACCTCACCTGACACCGAAGAGGCCGAAGACACAACAAATGATCCACCCAGGAATCAACACGGCCAACAAAACACCACCCCGGGTGTACCTGAACAAACTCAATACAAAAACAGGACTTAGACACCAGAATGAATCAATTAGACGCACGGCTTATGTTTATGATTGGCATGAAGTCATGAGTCACGTGTACAAATATAAAACAATCATGCATTAACAATAATTCACATTTCATGGACATATTAAAATATACGAAACAATTTCACCATAAAACATGCAATTAAATTGAAGTAATAAACTAAGGATGCAGAATAAAGTCATAACAAAGCATATAAAGCACAGAACACACAAAAGGCCCAAGAAACAGGCGGGAACGGCCTCGCCCAAGACGAGAAGGGCCGTTCCCACAAATGCCCCAAAGTTACTGGACAACGAGAACGGCCGTTCCGGTACCACGCTTGAGCTGTGAACGGCCGTTCTCAGCTCCCCGAACTTCTCCCCGCGGCTCTGTAAAGGAATTGCCTGCTACGACTCCTGGGAATGGCCGTTCCCAACTCCAGCACAACACGGGAACAACCGTTCCCACCTAGAACACCTGAAACGAAGCAGAAGCAGCAACAATGGCAGAAAAGCCATAAACCACACACAAACACAGCCCCAACTACTCCAAAATGCATAAAATTCATACCACGGACCAAATAAAACACGTAAGTCACATATTTACACATTAGAACCCGTAAAACAGCCTATATCATACAAAACTCACACCCGGGTTACTATTCATCATCTCCCCAACAAAGCACGTAGACACATATCCGAGGCACGAAAGGGACAATAAATTAAAGCACGTAACGAAAGGGTCACAAATCTTACCTTGGGTCGTTGAACGGACGGTTGGATCTCCCAAACCCGAGCCAAAGGCTTGATGGCTAAAGTGTAAAATATCTTCTCTTCTCTCTCTTCCTTGGTTTGCTGCTGAACGATCAAGTGAGGAGGGAAAAAGCTTGGCCCTTTTTAGGGCAGGGCAAACGGGTCGGTTAAAACGGGTAGGGTCAAACAGTATCCGGTCCAAACAGATCGGATTTAAAATGGTAGGGCTATCAAGTGGCTTTAGAAATTAAAAGGTTAATTCATTGAATCCGAATCATCGAAACAAACTCAACGATAGGGTCGGAATTCGAATTCGAATTCCCGAGCTTAAATAGCCACGAAGGCTCAAATGTCCTAATTATAATTAGGTCCCTAAATTGCAAATATTGGACAATCGAGTCCAAGACGTTTAATTAATTTCTAAAGCACGCGTAATTAAAATGAATATCACGTTGACAAGTAAGCATGCTAAATCACATATTTCACAAAATACTGAATTAAACCCTCACGTGACGCCGTACCTGGAATGCCGAAGAGACGGGGCGTCACAATCTCCCCCCCTTAAGAGAACCTGGCCCCCAGGTTCTACCGCTCCTAACAAAACTACGAGCAACTCTCCCGTATTCACCCAAGTTCGGGGCTCGCGACACTCCGACAAGGGTTAGCCCGAGAAAGGTCTTCCAAGCACGAAGGGGGTTCGATCATTCTCTTCAAGCTTCACACGAACTCGACCCCGACTAGGAGTGGTTCGGATTTCTCACGCGATAAAAGGCTCACAAGTGATTCAACTCTCATCGCTTGAATCCACCTAAACCAACCCATAACTCGGGACCACGAGTGGAGTTGTTAAAGAACTCACACCACTCGCTCTCCAACCCAAGAAGGGCCTTCAACCCGTGGTTCGAAGTTAACATTCGAACGTTGATCACCTCAAACGTGAACTCCGGGAACTTGTAGAGAAGACCGTTGAAAAGCACGACCCTCAACTTATCGCAAGACAACAACACCCGCTCACTCAAGTCACCCCAAAAGGGTAACTGTAACAGCCCAAAACAGGGCCTGGATGAAAACAGTAAGTTAAGGCAGTGGTAAAGCGTTTATAGACCGTGATCCAACTTTTTGAATCATCGTGCATTGCATTCTTACATGAACTTTGTGCTCGTATATGATCTGACATGCTTTAAGGGGGAATTCTTGACCTTTGATTCAGTTTACTATTCATAACCCGAGCCTACCTTGTTCATATTGCTACTCGAACCCTAGAGGTTCATCACACATGTTTCCCAATTGTTTGAACTGGTTTCCCGAACTCAGAAAGTCTTTCTTGAGCCATAAGGGTATTTTTGGAACTTACCGACCAAAGTTACTATTCATCAGAAAATGATCTTTTGATTCTGATACCTTTTTCAACCCAAGTTACAGTCGAATCGATCCTTGAATCGAGACGAGTCTTTTGAAATCATTCTTGGCTTGGAAATCCATTCCGGAACTTTGTTTTATTGAAAACGTTTTTGAAAACCCTAGTTTACTATTCCTTTTACGAACAGTTTCATTCGGAAAATGTTTTCTCTTCGGATTTGCACTACTTGAGCTATTTCAAGATTTTTGAGATGTTTTACAACTCTTGATTCAAACCCTAGCTTGAAATTTTGAAGCGTACGTTCGTACGTGAGAATTCACTATTCATCCTACATTTTCAACTTTTTAACGGTAAAACGTTTTATAGTCGATTTTGGACTCAAAACGCTTCTCGATTTATTTCTTGAATTTTGGAAGCAATCCGGACTTGAAAATCATTCTAGAAAGTCGTTTTTCACTCATGTCGAGTTTCGAGCTCAAAACTTTTATTCACTAAAACTAATGTATCTTTCAAACGGTAAATCCGATTTCGACGAATGAATATGCGTTTCGAAGCTAATTTTCTTGCCGTCGGAATGGTTAAACTTCCAGCCACTTATCCTCGAGCCTTGGGGGATGAAATTACAGAAATACCCCCAGCAGCCCATTTTTAGCTTCAACATCCCTAAAGCTTCTAGAAGATACAAGTGGATGAACTCTTGTTTTGCTCTCCTACCCTTAAGCCCTCTCTAATTGCAAGGTGAGGGGCTTCCCAACACCTATATATACCCCTCTCATGGCATTTGAATCCTTGCTCAAAGTCTTGTGTTAACAAGCACTCCTCTCTCCCTCCTTTCCCCTCTTGCCGTCGGCATCCCCTCCCCTTGTAGCTAGGTTAGTTTGTTTTGTTTATGTTATGTTAGTTTAGTTTATGTTTTTATGTTATGGTATGTTTATATTATGTTTAGGTTGGGTCTTAGGGTCTTCCCTAAGCCATATAGGATTTTATTTTATGCATTTATTATATAGTTTTCATGATATGTTTGTGTAGTTGTTTATATGTTTTAATTGTTTAGTATATGCTTGAATATGTTATGAATTGCTCTAGTATATGCTATGATCATGTGATATGCTTGTTATATTATGAGAATTGATGCATGATTATGGAATTTGAATTATGTTCATGCATGTTAGCTAATGGAATAGTGATTTACAATTTATTATGTCACAACTTGTTACATGTTGATATGGAATTAAATTGTTACATGTTACATGCCTAAAGGTTTATGATATATGATATGATATGATATGAGATATGTTGTGACATGTTGTCACATTGTTATATGACTCTTGAATTATGAATTGAGCTTATGGTATGATTTGGATTAATGGATTAGTGCCTTGATCATGTTATACACTTTAATAGTGTCACATGTTATAACCTAAGATAGATTAGTGTTTCATAACTTGATCTTATGCCTTAATTGGATCTCTTAACTATAGGTTATACCTTTAACCTAGATCACATTTGATTATATTAACATGAACTTGAAACTATAGGTTATAATCAAGATCATAATTTAATTAGGGTGTGTGTGTGTGTGCATGCCGTGTGTGTGTGTGTGTTCGTGCATGGTGTGTGTGTGTACCGTGTGTGTGTGGGTGTGTGTATAGTAAGGGTTTGACCCGACCCTTTGACCCGACATGTGAATAGTAATCGTGAATAGTAATCGTGAATAGTAATCTTAAATAGTACTTTTGAATAGTGCTTTTGGATAGTAAAAATGAATTAAAACTTGTGCTTTCTCTATAGACATTTGCACCTAGGGTTTCCATATCCAGGGTCTAAAATGTGTTTTCAAAATGTGTTTTCTTTCGTGGACTTGTTTCTTTACCTAAGGTTTGCGATAGGATTCATAATTTGACTAAAGCTTACTCGGTTATAGTAAGATCATAGTCTAACGTTAAGAGTAACTCACTTTGATGTATTCCTTTGTGTGTTACCTTTCTTGAATACCTTAAATGGTATTACTCTCTTGTGTTACATGTTCCTTGTTCATTTGTTTCTTGCATTTCATATGCATCTTGGTTAGTAGTGGGTCTTAGTTCTTAAGCTCACTCTAGTAAGCCACCTACAGGAGTTAAAGTTGAGCACTGGGATCCCCAGGGCACCGCATAATCTGTCTACCTACCTTTTGTTACTATTAGGTGAGGTGAAGTTATAAATGTTTTCCAACTGGAACCACGATTATACTATCGTATCATATGTTTTGAAATTCAAAGCTAAACCTTGTTTTGAACTATCCCTTTTATCGGGACATTCTCTTGAAAGGATCATTCATACTTTAATAGTATACATTGATCAACAGTACATGTTTTCCAAAGTTCTGCATTCTTGTTCAAAGACAGTTACATGTTTGCATATGTTTTCAAAGTACAGACAGAATCACATGTTTTCAGACAGAATCATATGTTTTACAGACAGCATCATATGTTACAGTTACAGTTTCACATGTTATAGTTAGCATACTGGAGTGTTACTCTGGTCACTGCTAATCTTAAATACAAGCATACAGTTTACAGTTTGGGCCCGGCGGTTATGTGTGGAGGTGATGCTCGGGAGGTGAGCGCCAACGACATCACCAATACCGGCCGCCACACTTAGACTATTGACATCGACTTTTAACAGGAGGTTTGTTAAGTCAGGACAATTTGTCTGGGAACGGACAGCAAATCTGTCCCCATTACATGTTTACAGGTCGCCTAGGGCTAGCTACCCGAAGTGACAACCGGTGGAGGATGGTGCATGTTTGTATGCATTGGTAAGAGTTGTTGTTGACCTTGGTCCGATAGTCTACTATGTGCGGAGTTGTTGTTGACCTTGGTCCGATGCTCTACTATATGTGGGGTTATTGTTGATCTTGGTCCGATACTCTACTAAACGTGGAATTATCGTTGATCCTGGTCCGACACTCTACCGAATCATGTTTTCTGGAGTAAGGATGGAGGAGCCTAGCTTGCGGGCAAAATTCTGTTTCATAAAGGATGGTTCATATCTGGAAAAGTTCACTTTACCCT
This sequence comes from Lantana camara, assembly GCA_037501455.1. Taxonomy (NCBI): domain Eukaryota; kingdom Viridiplantae; phylum Streptophyta; class Magnoliopsida; order Lamiales; family Verbenaceae; genus Lantana; species Lantana camara. The sequence continues at coordinate 50,179,060 of CM074858.1, forward strand.
TATCCCGTTTTATGAAAGAACTATGAACCATCAACATCATATGTGTGCGCGTGTGATAGCATTCATGAAAATGTTTTATAACGTGCATTCTTTTACAGCATCGCATTCAAAGAGTTTTATCAATCGAACTTGTTTCAAGTTCTTCTTTAAAGCATTGCATTTAACAGTTTCGAACTTTACTTCAAGTTCTTTAATTCAGTACTTTCTTTAAAGTATTCCCTCGCTTAGTCCTTTTGACTAATACCTCTCCCGTTTTCTTGCCTCGTGGTTTCAGGTCTTGCAGCCGCAGTCTAGAGGTATCTTGAAGCTCTAGATTGTCATTTTTGTTTCAGTCAGGACTTAGTATTACTTCCTCTTTTGTGTCCTGCATATGTTTTATGGCTGCATCACTTTATGTTTCTGTATATGTTTTTGAATACTTGAGTATCTTCGTTATACTCTTCCTGCTACTCTGTTACCGATATTTTGAACTCTGCTGTATCGGTACTTATATGTGAATCTGTTATATGTTCTGATATGCCGAGTCTCTCTTACACGATCAATATGTTTTTTCTTGTTACATACCATCACGCACATGTTTTGAAAATTTTTAAAATACTCTGATTTTCCGCTGCATAGCCACATCGTTGTACATGTATAGTTCTGATAGATAGCCGTTCGCTGGAGTATTTCTTGAGTGATGGCTCACACCATTATTTGAGAGGTGCTTCAGTGCGGGGGTTGAGACGCCGCTCTCCTCTTGTTCTGGTACGGGTGGGGGCGTTACAGCTCTGAGGTGGTATCAGAGCATCGGGTTAAGTAAGAAGAGACTTAACCTAGATTGCTCTCATGTTGCATCATGGATTGTTCACGCATTGCATCCAGGATCATTCTCATATTGCATCGAGACGGGATATTTGGGGATTGCATGGTTCTGTTATCTGGATTTCATATCTGTGGTATCTTCTGTATAGCTATGGCAGTTCAGCCACACCAGGATCCTAATCAGCAGATGGATAAGGCTTTCTTTGAGCAGTTTGAGGCCCCGCATACTGTGGCAGTTTCTCGCCGTGGAGGCACTCGTTTCTACACCTGGCGTAGGTCTACGAACAGTGGCAGACCTGGGTATTCCTATCCTAACAGAGTTGTGCACTATCTCGAGTCTGAGAGAGATAGTTACTTTCAGGAGTATCAGAGGACCCGTGAGGTCAGGTTGGAGTCTCTGCGCTATCAGGATCAGTCACTGCAGTACTAGATTGACAGGGACATCGCTCGTGAGCATGCTGCAGAGATGACTCATATTGCTGATCAGAGGGCTGCTCGTATTGCTGAGCTGGAGGCAGATCTTATGCAGATGACTATCGATCGCGATACCTCTATGGAGCGTCACCAGCACTACCGTGCCCGTGTGAGAGCTCGCCTGTATGATACCTATCACTTATCCGATGAGCAGGCAGTTGAGGAGGTCGAGGGTCAGGATGTCAGTCAGGCCTCTCAGGAGCCCGAGCCTATGCAGGAGCAGTCTGATGGAGGCGATGGAGGGTCTGATGATGATGATGATGGCGGAGATGATCCAGCAGGACACGGACAGGGTGAGGTCGTTGCCGTTTCTGATGACACCACCAGGGGTTCTTTGGACCACAGTTATCAGGGTTGATTGCTGATGGGAGATTTTTGTATATAGTACTGATGCATATATATCTATCTATGGATGGCGGACATATAGCCGGGACAGTTCAGGACTGACTTTTGGATGAGGGGATGTATAGCTCTGGTAGATGATCCCCGACTTTTGGCACCACGGATGACGGTTCAGATGACTTGGTACCTACTAGGTTATTTTCAGCAGGGTTGGACGGATTGGTAAGGCCTGTAAGGGAGTCAACTCGATAGTATCGGGTCCTCCCCATTTTTTTTTAAATTAATACTGTTAACATGTGGCCTGTAGTAAATTTTACAAAACCTTGCACAGTTATAACACTTTCGGCTTTATGTTGAATATCTGTTTACTGCTTTCCATAACTGTCATTGCATGAGTCAAGTTGCTTCAAGATACCATTAGGACCGTTGATAGGATCATGCCATTTCATTTATTGTTAGCATGCTATTATTCTTGATATGTTGGATACGCTTCTGGATATGTTGATCATGCTTCTGATCATGCTACAGTTCTTGTTAATATGACAGTACACGTTCTGTTCCCGTTTACATGTTGATCATGTTTTGGGATATGTTATACATGTTTCTGATATGTTGATATGTTGCCCGAGCTTCTGTTCTCGTTTACATGTTATCTGACAATTATTTCTGATTATATTGTTGGAAAATACGAATCAGAAAGCAGCGGAATTTAAAAAATTTTCCCAACAAAAGGACCTTGAACTCGCAATCGTGTAACCAAATTCGTAAAGATAGAAAACTTACTTTTCTTTTATTCTTTCTTGAAGCGTTTCAAGCCACCCAAGAACGCTCTTCACGCGGCTTGATCCCCTCTCCTTTGGTAAAGCTCGAATCTTCAAACTTCTAACTTGAAGTCTCTAGAGAAAGTCCACCAACTTGATCACAATCTAACTAGTAAGGATGCTAGTTCTCTAGTTAGTGTTTAGGCTTAACCTAGGGTTTAATTTAATCTTGGAGAAAGGAAGGTGTTCAACACATGAACCAAGAATTGTCTATTAGCTCTAAAGGGGAGCTCGAGCTCCCCTATATATAGGCAAGGGGGTGCCGAAATTCCTAGTCCTTTATGGGCTAGGATTTTGGTCCCTCTCTCCTATTACTTGAGGATCAAGTATTTTCAACCTTGACTTTGAATTCTAATTCTAGTCAACTTTGAAGAGAGCTTAAAAAATATCCAAACTATTTTTGGATAATTTTATACTTTATTTATTATAAAATAAATAACTTATTTTATCTAATTAATTAATTCATAATTAATTAACTAGATTATTTTCTCCAAAATTAGACTTTCTTTTTAATTCAAAATTAAACCAAAGTCTATTAAATAATTAACTAATTAATTATTTAACATATATATGTATTATCACGCGTGTGTGACACGTGTCACAGTGACACGTGTCACTCACGCGAGCCACACGTGTGAATTCACACGTGTGGAACCCTCTTGGTCCGATTAACTCGTTTAATCATTTTCAAGCCTCAACTCATGTAACCAAGTTGTTGTGTGTGACCCTCTAGGTTCTCAATTCAATTAGCAGTGACCCCAATTAATTAATTCACTAATTAATTAATCAGTCCACAGATTAAACGACCATAGTCTAGCAACAGGTGTTTTAACCCCTAGCTGAATTGGAATGTTCGGATTCGACAGAACCTTTAAGTCATTGAATCATGTGAGATACAATCCTCCTACTTACTATCTCTCAACCAAGATCTAGGGCAAGGGAATAATCAGAACCCTAATAATCCGGTCTTAAAGCTAAGTGCATTTCATATCCATTTGATCTCAATCCAAGAAACCCTTTTCTTGATGTCTTGATCTACTGCCTTGGCCAAGGACTCCATATGGCATATGAATGACTTACACAATAAGAGATCATCTTGCAAATGCAAGTGTAGGTCCTTTCTTGATTCTCATTCACTTTCATGAGTCACTTGTGCAGTCCCAGCATAAGCCTTGAATCAGTTGTCTAAGGCGACACCCTTTAAAGCTTATGCCTAAGACTACAGAGTTAACTCATAAAGTGACAAGGAACCTCAAGTCTAAGGATCAATTAATCACATCAATGACTCGTGAGATATTTCCTAATCTGGAAGTTTCCATTTCCTGAAATAGAAACTTCCTTTCCCATTTAGGAATGTTCTCACACGGGGCACCTCAGTGAACTTACTTATTAAAGTAAGCACCCTCATGTATCACGCACGTATCAACTATACACTTTGCACCTCCATGAAACAAGGTGGTCCTTCTTAAGGGCGTGATCCCACAAGCAAGCCTTAGAGGAGTCAGGTTGACACTCCCACTGTCTGTAGGACTCATCGGCTTGGAGTATTTTACTAATCATGACTTATGTGATATAGGGCTCGTTTCATGAACCATTTCACCTAAATGGTAGAGTCCTAAAAGTCATCAGGATTAGGGGAGTTCTCATACATGCACAGCTAAAGTAAACGCATACCAAACAAGAGCATATAAAGAAGTGTTGCCTCAATTCGTTATTTTATTCAAAGATTGTCTGTGATTACAATAAGGAAAAGCACAAAGCGGATATACAATCGGCTTTCTAGGGCACTATTCCTAACAATCTCCCACTTGCCCGTCAAAGCCATTCTAAAGCTACTCTAAGTCCCATCTTCTGAAGATGACCTTGGAAAGCTTCTCGACTAAGGGGTTTAGTAAGTGGATCTGCCACGTTCTCTGCTGATGTGACCCTCTCAATTTGCACATCTCCTCTTTTGATAATATCACGGATTAGGTGATACTTCCTCATAATGTGCTTGGTCCGTTGGTGAGATCTTGGTTCTCTTGCTTGAGCAACCGCCCCAGTGTTGTCACAAAACACAGTAATGGGGTCTTTCATGCTAGGAACAACATTCAACTCTTGAATGAAGTTTCTAATCCAAACACCTTCCTTAGCTGCATCATTTGCAGCTAAGTATTCGGCCTCAGTGGTCGAATCAGCAGTGGTTGTTTGCTTGGAACTCTTCCAACTCACTGCTCCGCCGTTTAGGCAGAAAATGTATCCTGACATTGACTTAAAATCATCTAAGTCAGATGCAAAGCTTGCATCGCAGTATCCTTCGACAGTAAGATCTTTCTGACCTCCGTAAACTAAGAATAAATCTTTAGTACTTTTCAAGTACTTAAGAATATTCTTCACGGCAGCCCAGTGACCATCTCCAGGGTCAGTTTGGAAACGACTTGTCACACTAAGTGCATAAGCCACATCCGGTCGAGTACATAACATTGCATACATTATGCTACCTATTGCTGATGCATAAGGTGTATGAGTCATTCTTTCCTTCTCAAGGTTAGTCTTAGGACACATCTTCTTTGAAAGACATGTTCCTACACTCATAGGAAGGTTCTTAACCTTTGCTGACTCCATATTGAATCTCTTCAATACTTTGTCAATGTACATCGACTGTGATAGTCCTATTAACCTTCTAGATCTATCTCTATAGATTTTAATTCCAAGGATATAGGACGCATCACCAAGATCTTTCATCTCGAATTGGTTCGATAACCATAACTTAGTCACTTTCATGTCATCCTTCGAATTCCCAATAAGAAGGATGTCATCAACATAAAGTACTAAGAATTGCACTGAGGTCTCCAATTCCTTTCTATACACACAGGACTCATTCGAAATTTGAATAAAGCCAAACGCTTTGACTGATTCATCAAATCGAATGTTCCAATTCCTAGAAGCCTGTTTCAATCCATAGATTGATCTTTGGAGTTTGCAAACCTTTTGCTCACTCCCACTGAATGTGAAACCTCTGGGTTGCTCCATATAAATGTCTTTGTCAATGTCACCATTGAGAAAGGCAGTTTTCACATCCATTTGCCATATCTCATAGTCATAATATGCAGCAATGGCAAGCATGATTCGAATGGACTTTTGCATTGCAACTGGTGAAAAGGTTTCGTCAAAGTCCACTCCGGGTCTTTGAGTGAATCCTTTTGCAACCAGTCTTGCTTTGTAGGCTGCAATGCTTCCATCAACTCCAAGCTTTCTCTTAAAGATCCATTTGCAACCTATGGGTTTGACCCCATCAGGCAAATCTACCAAGGTCCAAACTTGGTTGGAGTTCATGGAATCCATTTCGGATTTCATGGCTTCTATCCACTGTTCAGAGTCAGAATCTGAAAGTGCCTCCTCATATGTCAAAGGATCATTATCCTTTTGAGAGATTTCATGGAAGAATCCATACCATCTCTCCGGCTGTCTAGGAGTACGTTCAGAACGCCTTAGAGGAGGATTCAAATGTGTATCGAAATTCGTGATTGGTTGCAGTTGATCAGAGTGGGACGTTTCTTCAGTGGGTGGTATGGGGTCACTTTGTACTTCTTCTAATTCTATGATCTTGCCTTTCTTTTCTTTAAGGAACGGTTCCTCAAGAAAAGTGGCATTTCTGGAAACAAACACCTTTTGCTCAGATTGATCATAGAAGTAGTATCCTATGGATTCCTTAGGATAACCTACAAAGTAGCATAAGTTAGAACGAGATTCTAACTTATCTCCCACTGTCCTCTTCACGTAAGCAGGACAACCCCAAATTCTTAAGTAAGAATAACTAGGGATTTTACCATGCCACATTTCATAGGGCGTTTTAGGGACTGACTTAGAGGGAACAAGATTCAAAATCTTTGCTGCACTTTCTAGGGCATAACCCCAGAAAGAAGGTGGTAAGTCAGTGAAACTCATCATGGAACGAACCATATCAAGTAGGGTTCGATTCCTTCTCTCAGAAACTCCATTAAGCTGAGGAGTTCCCGGAGGAGTCCACTGAGAGATAATCCCATTATCCTTGAGATGATTAAGGAATTCTTCACTAAGATATTCGCCTCCTCGATCAGATCGAAGTGCTTTGATCTTGTGACCAGTTTGGTTCTCAACCACCTTTTGAAATTCTAAGAATTTCTCAAAAGCTTCAGATTTATACTTCATTAAGTATACATAACCATACCGACTAAAGTCGTCAGTGAAGGTTATGAAATACTGATGATTGTTTCTCGTGCTTACACTAAGCGGTCCACAAACATCAGTATGGATCAAATCCAGAACCTTAGTGGCACGTTCCACAGTTCCTTTAAAAGGAACCTTGGACATTTTTCCTTTGAGACAGGATTCGCAAGAAGTTAACTCTTTGAGATCATTTTCAGAGAATGATCCTAAAGTGTTTATCTTGCTAATTCTGTTCTTGGAAATGTGTCCTAATCTAGCGTGCCATAAGGGAGCTGAAACTTTGTCATCTCTCTTACGCTTTGTTTCTCGTTGTATATTCATAATATTGATATTTTGAGTTAGGTAAAGTCCATTACTTAGAGTACCGATATGAACGGAAGAGTTGTTCCGTTTGATAAAGTATTTACCATTCTTAATATAAGTTTCATAACCTTCGCAATCTAATATTGGAACTGAAATTATATTACGAATAATGCTCGGTACATAAAGGACTTTGTTTAATACTAACTCAAAACTACCTAAATCTAATCTAATTGTGCCTAAAGCTCGAGCTTCAACGTTTGAGCCATCGCCGATCTTTAAGACACATTCTCCTTCTTTGAGTTGTTGGACTTCACTTAGCATCTGTACATCATTACAGATATGAGTTCCACAACCGGTATCAAGTACCCAAGAACTAGAATTAATAGAAAGATTTACTTCAACGAGAAAGATACCTTTCGTTAGAGTAGCCTTGTACTCTGGGCAGTTTCTCCTCCAATGTCCCGCTTTGCCACAATGGAAGCAAACATCCTCTTTCTGATCACGCTTCTTCTTTTGGGCCTTCCCCTTCGAAATGCCACCAGTGGGCCTAAGGGGTTTCTTCTTCTTCTTTTGGGCTTTCTTGCCCTTACCTTTAGAAGGCCCAGAAGAGGAAGATGGAGCATTCACCATCAAAACCTTATTGTCCTTCTTGATCGTGCTTTCAGCAGTCACAAGCTGACTAATCAGCTCAGCTACAGTAGCACCAGCATGATTCATGTTGAAGTTAAGGACAAATGGGTTGAATGATGGTGGGAGCGAAGCTAGCAACAAATCCACTGAAAGTTCATCTTTCAGTGGCATGTCCATGGAAGCAAGTTTCTCAGTAAGGGCAAGAAACTTGAGTCCATATTCATGGACACTTGAACCTTCCCTCATTCTCAAGTGGAATAATTCCTTTGAAGTGTTATACCTTGTAACACGTTCATGAGGGCGGTAAAGTTGCTCTAAGTGGTCGTAAATCTCCCAAGCAGATTCCATGGCCTCATGTTGTCTTTGCAAGTCCGGAGACATGTTAGCCAACATAAGGCAACGGGCTTGGAGATTATCATCCTTCCACTTCTGAATCGCGTCCCGCTCGGCCCGAGTGGGAGCCTCCCCTTCAGGAGTAGGCTCCCCTTCGAAGAGAACATAAGTTCTCTTCTCAGAATCTAAAATGATTTTTAGATTCCTCAGCCAATCAGAATAGTTGGGACCAGTCAACTTGTTTGACTCGAGGATCGATACAAGAGGGTTTTTGGTTGCCATTTCAAAACACGTAGAGAATCACAGAATCTACGACCTAAATGGTAAAACAGAGAACTAGTGAGCATGCTGAATTATAACGATATACAAAAGATAAGGTCTTTAATCTATTGTAGCTCCCACTGTTTTTCAAAGATCTAGAATTCCCAAAGATCTAAGAGGAACACGTTTCCCAATGGGTACTAAGATCCTAGGCATTTTACCTCGAACCCACGACTCGCGGACATTCTTAGCAAGAACCCTAGGTAGGTACAACTTACCAATTCTAACACCTTTAGAACTCTTAGTAATTGTTTTTGCATCACCTATCTTTCAATATGGACCCACGACTCGTGCGACATCCATATTTACTTAGGCGTTAAGCTAGACCCATCAATCATAAGATCATGACCAAAACTTAGTTCGAACGACCCACGACTCGCGGACATCGCCCTTGCTAAAATTGACCACGAAATATTGATCATTTAAAATGATCAATTAGGTAACTAAGAACTAATAAGCTCCACTAGCTATCCCACGACTCGCGGACAACAACTAGCTTTACTTACTAAACTTAAAACCTATTGATGGAATGCTAGGAATTTAATTCAAAACTTGCATCTCGAATTAAACACCTATTTGTTCGAAATTAGCTTAATATTTAATGGGAATTTTCGAATCAACCGGAGAGTTGTCCGGTTCGACCTCACCAACATATATGTTATCCAATTTTATTAGTCTTGATTAATGCAAGTACACTTAAATGCATTTCAAACAAGCACATAAACAGATAACATGTCCTAGCATGATACTAACATGTAATGATCATGGGTTCTACCTATCTTATGCGTGATATGTGGGAGCCACTCCACAATCACAAGTTCTAACATACATGCCACATAAACAGTTCAAATCATATAAGGGAAAGCAGTAACAAAATACGAGCCCTATCTCTATTACATTTAACAATTGAGATTCCCCTCCCTAACATTTTGAGGGGTCTTCACTTATGGCCTCCTTGTTACTTGAATGTGGTCCATCTTACTCCATGGGTGCATTGTCTCCAAAATGAAAATAAAAACCTCACCACCTATCTCTACTCTCAAATTACAATAAAAAGAAAAAGACATAAAGTAATAAGGCTCAATCTTCATATTGGCCTTAGACAATTACACGGGGCATACCCCGGCCTCAAAAACAGTAATATGGAAAGCCACATAATAAATCACATAACAGTACGCACATAAGTGAGGCTCCAACCTCAATTGAAAAAACGCAACTATAGGGCTCCAACCCCAATTTAAACCATCCATGTGCATAAATTAAAACCATACATAGATCTAAACCCATGATCACCTAACATGCTTTTGCAAGAATTTAAATTTAACCAATAAATTTAAATTCTCGCTTTAAGCTCTAATAGCTTAAAACACGACTTGATGCGAGTCTTATTTATAAAAGTTTTCAATAAATCCCAAATTACCAAAACAAATAAAATTCCAATTAATTTCTGAAAATTAATAATTTTATCAAGATGTAATTTCCCAAAATGTAAACCGTTTCAATTTCTCAAAAATCCCAATTTTAAGTTTTAATTCAAAAATTAAAATAAATATTCAAAAATAAAATTTTAAAATTAAAATAAAATTGGGACTGGATTGCACGAAACACGAAAGGGGCCGGATCACGAAAACGGGGCCCGTGCGCGAAACGAGGCACAGCGTCGCAAGCGCGCGTGGACGCGCACGGCAGGCGCGCACAGCGCCCGGCCAAGGCCAGGCGAGTGCGCGCACTGCGCGCGCATACCGCGCGCCTCGCGCGCGCGTGCTGTGCTAGGCGGTGGGCGGCCAGTCTCGGCCGCCCTGGGCGGGCGCGCCTAGGCGCGCCCGGAAGGCTCCCGCACAGGCGTGCGGGAGGAGCTGGAAGGCTGGCCGGTCTGTCCCGGCCAGGCCTGGGCGGCGACGGGCGGACGGCATGCGGGAGGGCCTCCCGCGCGGTTGCGGGAGGGTGGTGCGCGAAGCCCGCGCGCGCGACTCCTTCGCGCGCGGGGTTTCGCGTGTTCATCGTGTTCCGGGCTTTCGTTTCGTGTTTTCGTTCAAAAGCAAAACCAATCCAAGAAATCCAAAAACAGTTTATACAGTTTCAAATCTAAAATTGTTTTTCAAAATTAAATTTTATAAAAACCAATTTTCAGAAACTTTCAGGAAAAAATACAGTTTCGTAATTCAGGCTTTCTAAAACAATTACAAATACTCAATCGCATCAAGCCTAAGAATTTCTACCAAATTCAGTATAATTGAGACGAATCAGAAACACGATTAACGAGGTGGCTCTGATACCACTTGTTGGAAAATACGAATCAGAAAGCAGCGGAATTTAAAAAATTTTCCCAACAAAAGGACCTTGAACTCGCAATCGTGTAACCAAATTCGTAAAGATAGAAAACTTACTTTTCTTTTATTCTTTCTTGAAGCGTTTCAAGCCACCCAAGAACGCTCTTCACGCGGCTTGATCCCCTCTCCTTTGGTAAAGCTCGAATCTTCAAACTTCTAACTTGAAGTCTCTAGAGAAAGTCCACCAACTTGATCACAATCTAACTAGTAAGGATGCTAGTTCTCTAGTTAGTGTTTAGGCTTAACCTAGGGTTTAATTTAATCTTGGAGAAAGGAAGGTGTTCAACACATGAACCAAGAATTGTCTATTAGCTCTAAAGGGGAGCTCGAGCTCCCCTATATATAGGCAAGGGGGTGCCGAAATTCCTAGTCCTTTATGGGCTAGGATTTTGGTCCCTCTCTCCTATTACTTGAGGATCAAGTATTTTCAACCTTGACTTTGAATTCTAATTCTAGTCAACTTTGAAGAGAGCTTAAAAAATATCCAAACTATTTTTGGATAATTTTATACTTTATTTATTATAAAATAAATAACTTATTTTATCTAATTAATTAATTCATAATTAATTAACTAGATTATTTTCTCCAAAATTAGACTTTCTTTTTAATTCAAAATTAAACCAAAGTCTATTAAATAATTAACTAATTAATTATTTAACATATATATGTATTATCACGCGTGTGTGACACGTGTCACAGTGACACGTGTCACTCACGCGAGCCACACGTGTGAATTCACACGTGTGGAACCCTCTTGGTCCGATTAACTCGTTTAATCATTTTCAAGCCTCAACTCATGTAACCAAGTTGTTGTGTGTGACCCTCTAGGTTCTCAATTCAATTAGCAGTGACCCCAATTAATTAATTCACTAATTAATTAATCAGTCCACAGATTAAACGACCATAGTCTAGCAACAGGTGTTTTAACCCCTAGCTGAATTGGAATGTTCGGATTCGACAGAACCTTTAAGTCATTGAATCATGTGAGATACAATCCTCCTACTTACTATCTCTCAACCAAGATCTAGGGCAAGGGAATAATCAGAACCCTAATAATCCGGTCTTAAAGCTAAGTGCATTTCATATCCATTTGATCTCAATCCAAGAAACCCTTTTCTTGATGTCTTGATCTACTGCCTTGGCCAAGGACTCCATATGGCATATGAATGACTTACACAATAAGAGATCACCTTGCAAATGCAAGTGTAGGTCCTTTCTTGATTCTCATTCACTTTCATGAGTCACTTGTGCAGTCCCAGCATAAGCCTTGAATCAGTTGTCTAAGGCGACACCCTTTAAAGCTTATGCCTAAGACTACAGAGTTAACTCATAAAGTGACAAGGAACCTCAAGTCTAAGGATCAATTAATCACATCAATGACTCGTGAGATATTTCCTAATCTGGAAGTTTCCATTTCCTGAAATAGAAACTTCCTTTCCCATTTAGGAATGTTCTCACACGGGGCACCTCAGTGAACTTACTTATTAAAGTAAGCACCCTCATGTATCACGCACGTATCAACTATACACTTTGCACCTCCATGAAACAAGGTGGTCCTTCTTAAGGGCGTGATCCCACAAGCAAGCCTTAGAGGAGTCAGGTTGACACTCCCACTGTCTGTAGGACTCATCGGCTTGGAGTATTTTACTAATCATGACTTATGTGATATAGGGCTCGTTTCATGAACCATTTCACCTAAATGGTAGAGTCCTAAAAGTCATCAGGATTAGGGGAGTTCTCATACATGCACAGCTAAAGTAAACGCATACCAAACAAGAGCATATAAAGAAGTGTTGCCTCAATTCGTTATTTTATTCAAAGATTGTCTGTGATTACAATAAGGAAAAGCACAAAGCGGATATACAATCGGCTTTCTAGGGCACTATTCCTAACATATATGATATGTTTAGAGATCTTGAATCTTTGCTGACATGTTGTTATGGGAATGTGTTGTTCTCATACTTATGTGTGACTACGTGAGAATGTGAATACGTGGTTACGGATTCTGTGAATCATTATATGTCATGCATCGAATATATGTACCTGAATGCTTGTGAATTCAGTAACAACATGCCACCAAGAAGAGCACTCCGGAATCGTGTACCACCACTGCCACCCCAAAGAGATGTCACGCCACCCCCTGAAAGAGAAAGAACTCCGGAATTAAGGGATGTGCTACGACAATTTATGAGGGCTTGTGCACCGAGAGATAATCCTCCTAATGAAAGGTCATTGGAGAAGTTTCTGAGGATGAATTCACCTAAGTTCTATGGAGAACCGAACGACATAAAGGCTGAGAATTGGATTACTAGTCCTGAGAAGATTTTCGAGGCTATGGAGATCTACCCAGAGGATCGTGAACGAGTTCGGTATGCTACTTTTCTTATGGAAGGAGCTGCATACAATTGGTGGAAGCACGTTCAGCATATGTGGATTGAGAATAACGTTGAAGGAAGTTGGGATGAGTTTATCAGAGAGTTTCAGCAGAAGTATACGCCTCAAGTGACTCGTGATGCACGAGAGGCTGAGTTTATGAGTCTGGTTCATGGAACTATGAATGTGATGGAGTATGAAGCTAGGTTTGTGAGGCTGATCAAGTATGCGCCTCATATTCTGAATGATGAGCGTCGCAAGACGAAGAGGTTTATTGATGGACTGAAGCCTGAACTTCGGTTGGCACTTGCATCTTTGGTTATTGAGACCTACAACCAGGCTGTTGATAGAGCGCTAAGGGTTGAAGCTGCACACAAGGAGATCAAGATAACTACTGCCCGTCAAGGACCTTTTAACCCTAAGCCTTATCAAGGTAATAAGCGACCTTCCGGATCTTTTCCCCAAGGAACTGGAAAGAGGCCAATGGTAACACCACAGCGTCAGCAGCAGAATGCTCCACCGAAACAGCAAGCACAGAAGCAGAAAGAGCCACAGCAGTATCAGAAGGCGCCACAACAGCAGAGAGCACCTCAGCCAGGTCCAGAGGAAATTGTTTGCCGATATTGTCGCCGAACGGGACACACTGAGGAGAACTGTCGCAAGAAAGCTGGACAGTGTTTCACGTGTGGTTCCCCTGAGCACCAGATGGATAGTTGCCCGCACAAGATCAGGAGATTTGGGGTCCAGGATAAAGGAAAAGGAGTGGTGGGTACGACGAACAAACCGGTGGTCAGAGGCAGAGCTTATGCTTTGGATGGTAAGGAGGAGGTTGATCCTTCGTCTGTTGTGGAAGATATTGTGCACATTCTTAACACGCCAGTTAAGGTCTTGTATGACCCTGGCGCTACGCATTCATTTGTTGCTTCTAAATTATGTGCGCATTTACAGTTTCCGATTGAATACTTGCCATATAAATTTGAAGTGAGTTCTCCTTTGGGAACTTGTCTTGTTACGGATCAAGTATATAAACGCTGCCCTATATGTATTGGTACCCGTTGTTACCCGACAGATCTGATTGGGTTACCGATGACAAGATACGATGTTATACTTGGTATGGATTGGTTGTCTAAGTACCGAGCTAAGTTGGATTGTTACAAGAAAGAGATCATCTTGGAAGAAGATGAAAGTGGGACATCAGAAGGGAAAGTTGAGAAGTTATCAGTGATTTCTTCGATGGAAGCTAAGAAGTTGATTCAGAAAGGAGCTAGTGGATTTGTGGCTTATCTTTTGAATAGACCGAAAGATCAACTTAAGATCGAAGAAGTGGAAGTGGTGAACGAATTCCTAGATGTGTTTCCTGAGCATTTGGATTCGTTACCCCCTGACCGAGAGTTGGAGTTTACGATCGAGACGATATCAGGAGCTGAGCCGTACTCAAAGACACCTTACAGAATGGCACCAGCTGAATTAGATGAACTGAGAAAGCAATTGGATGAACTGATTGAGTCTGGATATGTTCGACCGAGCACATCGCCGTGGGGAGCGCCTGTGCTTTTCGTTAAGAAGAAGGATGGATCATTGCGTTTATGCATTGACTATCGGGAGTTGAACAGGATGACAATCAAGAATAAGTATCCTCTTCCTCATATCGAAGAGCTGTTCGATATACTTCAAGGATCGAAGGTCTACTCCAAGTTAGATCTTAGACAAGGGTATTATCAATTGAAGATAAGGGAAGCAGATATTCCGAAGACTGCTTTCAACAGCCGATACGGACATTATGAGTTTGTAGTAATGCCGTTTGGTTTGACGAACGCACCAGCTGCATTCATGGATATGATGCACCGTATATTCAAGCCGTTTCTTGACAAGTTTGTAGTGATCTTCATCGACGATATTTTGGTATTTTCGAAGACACCGGAGGAACATGCTGAGCATCTTCGAATCGTGTTACGCACTTTGCTGGATCACAAGCTATATGCGAAGTTCAGTAAATGTGAGTTCTGGCTTGAGAGAGTTACGTTTCTCAGACACATCATATCAGGATCTGGAATCGAAGTAGATCCCTCGAAGATCCAGACGATTATGGATTGGAGGTCACCGAAGAATCCTTCAGAAGTGAGGAGTTTTCTGGGATTAGCTGGTTACTACCGGAGGTTTGTCCAAGATTTCTCGAAGATAGCTACACCTCTCACTAAGTTGACAAAGAAAGAAGGGAAGTTTGAATGGACTGAGAAGTGTGAGCAAAGTTTTCAAAGGTTGAAGGAGATGCTAACAACTGCAGCCGTGTTAGCGTTACCATAAGGAAAAGAAGGATATACTGTCTACACCGATGCTTCGAAAGAAGGACTAGGAGGAGTTTTGATGCAGAACGGGAAAGTGATTGCGTATGCATCAAGGAAACTCAAAACGCATGAAGTCAACTACCCGACACATGATTTGGAGTTAGCCGCGATAATTTTTGCTCTGGGAAAATGGAGACATTACCTGTATGGAGTTACGTTTGAGATCTTTACTGATCATAAGAGCCTGCGATATCTATTCACTCAGAAGGAGTTGAATATGCGACAGAGGAGATGGATGGAATTTCTGGAGGACTACGACTGCATTATTCAGTACCATCCAGGAAAGGCGAATGTTGTAGCAGATGCTCTAAGCAGGAAAGTTCATTTGGCACAGATTTCTGCCAACCCCGAGGTTGAACAAAGAGAGAGAATGGAGGTGATAACTAAAGCTCGAGTCGCGAACGTTGTGATGATATCACCTTTGAAAGAACAAGTGTTGGAAGCTCAGAAGAACGACGAGTGGATCAAGAAATGTCTCGAATCTAAGGAGAAAGATGATGAGACCAAGTTCAAGGTTGATGAACATGGAATATTGAGGTACAAAGGTCGAGTATGCGTACCAACTGTTTTGAGGAAAGAGATTCTCGACGAAGCGCATAAGACTAAGTACACGATACATCCCGGAGGTACTAAGATGTATCAAGATGTTAAGACGCATTTCTGGTGGAATGGAATGAAGAGAGACATAGCCAACTATGTCAAGAAGTGCTTAACTTGTCAGAAAGTCAAAGCTGAGCACCAGAAGCCGAGTGGGAAGTTGCAACCATTACCGATTCCGACTTGGAAGTGGGAGCAAATCACGATGGATTTTGTCACTGGATTACCCAAAGTCAGAGGAGGACAAGATAGTATCTGGGTGATCATTGATCGATTGACAAAGTCAGTACACTTTTTGCCAGTAAAGACGACGGCTGTACCAACAAGAGATTGTCAGATTACATGGAGTCCCGAACAGTATAGTCTCGGATAGAGATCCGAAATTCACGTCGCACTTGTGGAAAGAAATTCAGACTTTGATGGGAACAAAGTTGAACTTCAGTACTGCAGTGCATCCTCAGACGGATGGACAATCAGAAAGGATGATCAAATACTTGGAAGATATGCTAAGAGCTTGCGCGTTGGACTTCCAGGAAAGTTGGAAAGAGTGTTTACCTCTTGTGGAGTTTGCATACAACAATAGTTATCAAGCTTCTATTAAAGCTGCTCCGTATGAATCTCTGCATGGAAGGAAATGTAGATCCCCGTTATACTGGGATTTGGATGAAGCGAGATGTACTGAGGAAGGACCAATCAGAGTGAATTCTGCCAAATGGATAAGAGAAGCGACGGAGAAGATTCAGATCATTCGCCAGAGAATGAAAGCTGCCCAGGACAGGCAGAAGAGTTATGCTGATCGACGAAGAAGGGATTTGGAATTCGCAGTGGGCGAAAAGGTATTTCTGAAGGCATCACCAAGGAAAGGGTTTTCCCGAATTGGAAAAGGAGGAAAATTAAACCCGAGATATGTTGGACCGTATGAGATACTAGAGAGAGTCGGACCGACAGCTTACAGATTGGATTTGCCTGTAGGTCTAACAGGAATCCACAACGTATTTCATGTATCTCAGCTTCGCAAGTGTTTCTCGGATGAGACAGAGGTTGTGCCAATAGAGGAGATACCATTAGAACCGGATTTGACTTATGTTTTGAAGCCCGCTAAGATTCTTGACAGGAAGTTTCAAGAGCTGAGGAATAGGAAGATTCCTTTGGTTAAAGTCCTTTGGAAGGGACATGGGACAGAAGAGGCAACCTGGGAGACAGAAGAGAAAATGCAGAAACATCACCCTGAGTTGTTTGCAGTTACAGCAGAAGAATCTGAGGACAGATTCTCTTTAAGGAGGGGTGATTGTAACAGCCCAAAACAGGGCCTGGATGAAAACAGTAAGTTAAGGCAGTGGTAAAGCGTTTATAGACCGTGATCCAACTTTTTGAATCATTGTGCATTGCATTCTTACATGAACTTTATGCTCGTATATGATCTGACATGCTTTAAGGGGGAATTCTTGACCTTTGATTCAGTTTACTATTCATAACCCGAGCCTACCTTGTTCATATTGCTACTCGAACCCTAGAGGTTCATCACACATGTTTCCCAATTGTTTGAACTAGTTTCCCGAACTCAGAAAGTCCTTCTTGAGCCATAAGGGCATTTTTGGAACTTACCTACCAAAGTTACTATTCATCAGAAAATGATCTTTTGATTCTGATACCTTTTTCAACCCAAGTTACAGTCGAATCGATCCTTGAATCGAGACGAGTCTTTTGAAATCATTCTTGGCTTGGAAATCCATTCCGGAATTTTATTTTATTGAAAACGTTTTTGAAAACCCCAGTTTACTATTCCTTTTACGAACAGTTTCATTCGGAAAATGTTTTCTCTTCGGATTTGCACTACTTGAGCTATTTCAAGATTTTTGAGATGTTTTACGACTCTTGATTCAAACCCTAGCTTAAAATTTTGAAGCGTACGTTCGTACGTGAGAATTCACTATTCATCCTACGTTTTCAACTTTTTAACGGTAAAACGTTTTATAGTCGATTTTGGACTCAAAACGCTTCTCGATTTATTTCTTGAATTTTGGAAGCAATCCGGACTTGAAAATCATTCTAGAAAGTCGTTTTTCACTCATGTCAAGTTTCGAGCTCAAAACTTTTATTCACTAAAACTAATGTATCTTTCAAACGGTAAATCCGATTTCGACGAATGAATATGCGTTTCGAAGCTAATTTTCTTGCCATCGGAATGGTTAAACTTCCAGCCACTTATCCTCGAGCCTTGGGGGACGAAATTACAGAAATACCCCCAGCAGCCCATTTTTAGCTTCAACATCCCTAAAGCTTCTAGAAGATACAAGTGGATGAACTCTTGTTTTGCTCTCCTACCCTTAAGCCCTCTCTAATTGCAAGGTGAGGGGCTTCCCAACACCTATATATACCCCTCTCATGGCATTTGAATCCTTTCTCAAAGTCTTGTGTTAACAAGCACTCCTCTCTCCCTCCTTTCCCCTCTTGCCGTCGGTATCCCCTCCCCTTGTAGCTAGGTTAGTTTGTTTTGTTTATGTTATGTTAGTTTAGTTTATGTTTTTATGTTATGGTATGTTTATATTATGTTTAGGTTGGGTCTTAGGGTCTTCCCTAAGCCATATAGGATTATATTTTATGCATTTATTATATAGTTTTCATGATATGTTTGTGTAGTTGTTTATATGTTTTAATTGTTTAGTATATGCTTGAATATGTTATGAATTGCTCTAGTATATGCTATGATCATGTGATATGCTTGTTATATTATGAGAATTGATGCATGATTATGGAATTTGAATTATGTTCATGCATGTTAGCTAATGGAATAGTGATTTACAATTTATTATGTCACAACTTGTTACATGTTGATATGGAATTAAATTGTTACATGTTACATGCCTAAAGGTTTATGATATATGATATGATATGATATGAGATATGTTGTGACATGTTGTCACATTGTTATATGACTCTTGAATTATGAATTGAGCTTATGGTATGATTTGGATTAATGGATTAGTGCCTTGATCATGTTATACACTTTAATAGTGTCACACGTTATAACCTAAGATAGATTAGTGTTTCATAACTTGATCTTATGCCTTAATTGGATCTCTTAACTATAGGTTATACCTTTAACCTAGATCACATTTGATTATATTAACATGAACTTGAAACTATAGGTTATAATCAAGATCATAATTTAATTAGGGTGTGTGTGTGTGTGCATGCCGTGTGTGTGTGTGTGTTCGTGCATGGTGTGTGTGTGTACCGTGTATGTGTGGGTGTGTGTATAGTAAGGGTTTGACCCGACCCTTTGACCCGACATGTGAATAGTAATCGTGAATAGTAATCTTGAATAGTACTTTTGAATAGTGCTTTTGAATAGTAAAAATGAATTAAAACTTGTGCTTTCTCTATAGACATTTGCACCTAGGGTTTCCATATCCAGGGTCTAAAATGTGTTTTCAAAATGTGTTTTCTTTCGTGGACTTGTTTCTTTACCTAAGGTTTGCGATAGGATTCATAATTTGACTAAAGCTTACTCGGTTATAGTAAGATCATAGTCTAACGTTAAGAGTAACTCACTTTGACATATTCCTTTGTGTGTTACCTTTCTTGAATACCTTAAATGGTATTACTCTCTTGTGTTACATGTTCCTTGTTCATTTGTTTCTTGCATTTCATATGCATCTTGGTTAGTAGTGGGTCTTAGTTCTTAAGCTCACTCTAGTACGCCACCTACAGGAGTTAAAGTTGAGCACTGGGATCCCCAGGGCACCGCATAATCTGTCTACCTACCTTTTGTTACTATTAGGTGAGGTGAAGTTATAAATGTTTTCCAACTGGAACCACGATTATACTATCGTATCATATGTTTTGAAATTCAAAGCTAAACCTTGTTTTGAACTATCCCTTTTATCGGGACATTCTCTTGAAAGGATCATTCATACTTTAATAGTATACATTGATCAACAGTACATGTTTTCCAAAGTTCTGCATTCTTGTTAAAAGACAGTTACATGTTTGCATATGTTTTCAAAGTACAGACAGAATCACATGTTTTCAGACAGAATCATATGTTTTACAGACAGCATCATATGTTACAGTTACAGTTTCACATGTTATAGTTAGCATACTGGAGTGTTACTCTGGTCACTGCTAATCTTAAATGCAAGCATACAGTTTACAGTTTAGGCCCGGCGGTTATGTGTGGAGGTGATGCTCGGGAGGTGAGCGCCAACGACATCACTAATACCGGCCGCCACACTTAGACTATTGACACCGACTTTTAACAGGAGGTTTGTTAAGTCAGGACAATTTGTCTGGGAACGGACAGCAAATCTGTTCCCATTACATGTTTACAGGTCGCCTAGGGCTAGCTACCCGAAGTGACAACCGGTGGAGGATGGTGCATGTTTGTATGCGTTGGTAAGAGTTGTTGTTGACCTTGGTCCGATAGTCTACTATGTGCGGAGTTGTTGTTGACCTTGGTCCGATGCTCTACTATATGTGGGGTTATTGTTGATCTTGGTCCGATACTCTACTAAACGTGGAATTATCGTTGATCCTGGTCCGACACTCTACCGAATCATGTTTTCTGGAGTAAGGATGGAGGAGCCTAGCTTGCGGGCAAAATTCTGTTTCATAAAGGATGGTTCATATCTGGAAAAGTTCACTTTACCCTTATCCCGTTTTATGAAAGAACTATGAACCATCAACATCATATGTGTGCGCGTGTGATAGCATTCATGAAAATGTTTTATAACGTGCATTCTTTTACAGCATCGCATTCAAAGAGTTTTATCAATCGAACTTGTTTCAAGTTCTTCTTTAAAGCATTGCATTTAACAGTTTCGAACTTTACTTCAAGTTCTTTAATTCAGTACTTTCTTTAAAGTATTCCCTCGCTTAGTCCTTTTGACTAATACCTCTCCCGTTTTCTTGCCTCGTGCTTTCAGGTCTTGCAGCCGCAGTCTAGAGGTATCTTGAAGCTCTAGATTGCCATTTTTGTTTCAGTCAGGACTTAGTATTACTTCCTCTTTTGTGTCCTGCATATGTTTTATGGCTGCATCACTTTATGTTTCTGTATATGTTTTTGAATACTTGAGTATCTTCGTTATACTCTTCCTGCTACTCTGTTACCGATATTTTGAACTCTGCTGTATCGGTACTTATATGTGAATCTGTTATATGTTCTGATATGCCGAGTCTCTCTTACACGATCAATATGTTCTTGCTTGTTACATGCCATCACGCACATGTTTTGAAAATTTTTAAAATACTCTGATTTTCCGCTGCATAGCCACATCGTTGTACATGTATAGTTCTGATAGATAGCCGTTCGCTGGAGTATTTCTTGAGTGATGGCTCACACCATTATTTGAGAGGTGCTTCAGTGCGGGGGTTGAGACGCCGTTCTCCTCTTGTTCTGGTACGGGTGGGGGCGTTACAGTAACCAACAACTCACAACAACAACACACACACCCCAAATAAAGCAAAGCAAAAGATGGATGATGCACGTGATATGTATGAGTAATGTACCGTTCACCGAAGCATTGGAATCTTATCTTTATGATGATTTGATCATTGTCAAGCTCTCCTTGCTCACGATCATATCTTGGAGTTTCCCGGTATCTCTTACATTTCAAATATCAAATCGGTCTTCATCCCACGGTTGATAACTATCCTTGATAATTTCTCTAATTTAAACTCCATCTCTTAAGTGATCTCTTGGTCTTGTTTTCATTTCTCCCGAAATTCTTGTAGAAGTACTTAAGAAAAAAGGTTGTGTCTTGAAACCGTAGTTCCTTCTCAAAGTCCTTCCCAAATCCCACTGCCCGAATTCTTCTCCCGTTTGTGTATTGCGGAATTTTCCAATAATTGCCTTGCCTCGAAATCTTAGTTCCTTCCCCATAAGTGTTCTTCAAATTTGGTGTCGAACTCCTCACCTTACCCTTCTCTTAAATATATAAGAAAGTGCGTCGTCCCTTGATTAATGTTATTGATTTTCCTTTGGTAACCCCGAGATAATTTCTTGTGTGATCTATTGCACTCAGTGATTCAGTGAATCCCATAACCCCATTCCCGTAGTAATATGTTCCATAGGCTCTCCCGAACCAATACCTTCTACTATACTTTAATTTCTTTCTCTTGAAGTTCAATAAAGCTCGATTAAAATTTTCTAGCAAATTCTTCTCTTCAAGGCATGGTTAAATAAAAACCAATTGGTCATCGTGCTCCCGGAATTTTAATTAGTCATACTTGTTCCCAAGTCCCGAGATAAACTCTTGCTCTGAACTCTCAGGGTAGATATCCGAATTGTACCGGTAGGAAGGCTCCTTGATTCCTTCTTTTAATTATTTCCAAGAGTTATTTTTTCTTCATTGTTCTTTAAGTCCGAGTTCCAAAACAAAATATGCCTTGTGTTTGATGAAATAAGCTACCTCGAATCTTTTAACTTCTCTTCAAGCTATGTCCCAATTCCTAAATTCTTTAACCTTATACCCGGACCTCTCAAACCATTCTTCTTCGTCATATTCTCCATGTTTCCATAAACTCAACCCGATCTCCAAAAGAAATCCTAAATTTTTGTTCCAAACCCAAACCATCTCTTCCAATTTCTCTTGAACACAACTTGGTACTTGAATGAAGAAATATCCTAAAATAAAACACTAAATATGCATGTTGAGTCAAAGTGCGAATGAGATGCATCTCTTAATCATCACTTAGACACATAATGGCATCAACAATTAACAACAATTAATAATGAATAGCAATCAATGACAATTAACAATTACGACACAAGAAAAGATAATTGTAATATTTAAAATGGAGGATGAATGCTCGTGCCATGAATGCAATTATCTCAAAACCCGAGTTCCTGTTGGTTTCCAATTTGAAGCTGTTGATCCCGTGCCTTTTGCTTGTTGGCTCTCGGTCGATCACACTCGGAAATCTTGTGCTCCTTTGACCCACAGATGTAGCACCTCTTCAGTCTGTCCCAACATGCCACATAGGTATGAGTGGTTCCTCCACAATAAGCACACAATTGGGGCCTTTTCCCCATCCTTGAAGTATTCCCAATCTTGGGTTTCTTTCCCCAAATTCTTTTAGCCCTAGTTCCCTATTGGGGAGGTTCTTCTTCCACTTGTAAGTTTGAGCATAAACCCGACTCAACATTAGACCCCGGTACCTCTTCTTCCTTGCCACTTGTCATGATCCAAGTTTCGACCCTTAAAACTTTCTTTGTGGCTTTATCCCAAGTAGTCGTATTCTTTGCAATTAGGGATTCCTTGTATTCATCCCGGAGACCTTCCATAAAGTGTTTGGTCTGCATTTGTTCATCACTCGTAATATGAGGTACATATACACCCAATCTTTCGAATTCTTCTATGTATTCCACAACGGATCTATTTTCTTGTTTCAGATTGAGGAATTCTTCAAGTCTTCGCTCTTGTAGAATAGCTGGTGCAAACCTCTTTCGAAATTCTCGGACAAATACTTCCCAAGTCAATTCTTCGTTAGTAGTCTCTAATTGTTGAGCAACTCTTTTCCACCACTGCCTTGCTTGTCCTTGCAAAAGAAATGTAGCAAGGAGAGCCATGTCCTGAGAGTTACGTGGCCATATTTCAAAAATACCCTCTACTTCCGAAAGCCACTCTTCAGCCTTTACATCATTTCCCTCTCGAAATTGGGGAGGCTTGAATGCTAAGAATTCCTGGTACATGGTTGACATCGGATTCATTGCTAGTACCTCACTGGAAGATTATCCTAGGTTGTACAGATTTGGATGAAAGGTTATCCGTAGTGTTGCCGATACGGTGGAATCCTGAAAATCTCAACAACTACAACAGAGATATATGCCTGTTGATTAGTAAGTGCTTATGTCACGTAGTAAATCATGTAGAACATCCTAGGAATGCAATGCATCACGTAATATAAAATCAATAAAGCATTGAGATTTCAAACACAAAGCTTATCAAATCATGATGCAAATGCACACATAATCAAATTGTCTTATGCCGTTCGACTTAGACAGACACGACCTGACACTGAACCCCGGTTTTCCAACCTGGGGCTCTGATACCACTTAAGGATGTAGCACCCGCACGGTGGGTCACCACATCCCCCGCACCAAAGTCCGATCCACATACGAAATGGAGAGTCCGTACATGAACCAAACAGTGGCGAACGGGAGACTGACAAACTCACACCTAGGCTAGGCGGAACTTAGACCCTAAACCACAGAACCAAACAGACAACAAAAATGCGGAAGCGAAATAAATCATGCAACAATCAAACATACATAAACAGTTAACGGGTTCAACTAGCATAAATACCTAATCCCGAATATCAAACAATAATCATAAATCCAACGGGTTCAACTAATTCAAGCAAACCTGTCCTAACCTGTCCCGAAATATACATACCCACTCCAAATGTCATATTTAAACATACTTTATACAAAAGCCGAATTAAAGAGATGTGAAGGCAAGACCACCTACTAGACAAAGACACGGAACAGACTCCAAAAGATAGAAACACTCCGCCTAGCACGAACTCCAAGCAAAACCTGCAAACTAAAAGTGAAAGGGGAGGGGTCAGTCTTAACTCGACTGAGTGAGGGGTTAACACACTCATTCTTTATATATAAGATCAAAGCACGTATCAAACTCATAATGTTCATGAACGCGGGGATAGTTTTTGCACACTAAATCATTTCCCGTGATATATACATATAGGGTTTACCTAACAAAAGCAGATTAACCAATTTTAACTTACCGAGCAAACTTAGCAAAACCTATTAAATCTTAACATATTCAAAACTTAGCTTATCTTATAAAACTCTCTTTTAATTTAAATTAGAATCTATCCCCGTTTCATAAACCTTAACAGAACATACATATCATATCATATAGAACTCGGGGGGTACGAGCTCCGACTCCCCCAATCTCCTCATAACATATCATATCAGAATCAAAAAAGAAAACTTACATACATATCATATCATAACATCCTCAACTCCGAGTGATGGAAGGGTGTATACGCCCAAACCATCCATACAAACGAGGGGAGCGCCTTGCGAGTACTCAAACCCTCAGGATTCCTTCCCTCACCAAAGCTCCTAGTGAGTTCAGGTGTGATCCTCTGCAAACATATGGAGACTATGCACAGGCTTGACCTCGACGGCCCAATGCCGTCCCGAGGGCTCCTTACCCATAGCTCTGGGGCCCAACATACACATATCATAACATAACCCGCAACAACAGAGACAAACAGACAGACCTAAACATATATACATATACATACCACTTTCCATTTCAATCCACTCGGTCCTTGCCAAACATGGCTCATGAGAAGTATACGGTTAGAAGCATAGCTTCGCGTGGCAAAACATAACCAATCATTCCAAATCAAGCATACATAAGCTTGTACATTGCTTAACATACTTGCAAACTCGAGGCTTATTCAACACTTACATATTTCACACTTATTTACATACATATAAGGCTTATTAAATCACATGCAATCAAAACCGAGCACATTGCAATAAGGTGTAACTTTATCCTAACCTCACCTGACACCTAAGAGGCCGAAGACACAACAAATGATCCACCCAGGAATCAACACGGCCAACAAAACACACCCCGGGTGTACCTGAATAAACTCAATACAAAAACAGGACTTAGACACCAGAATGAATCAATTAGACGCACGGCTTATGTTTATGATTGGCATGAAGTCATGAGTCACGTGTACAAATATAAAACAATCATGCATTAACAATAATTCACATTTCATGTACATATTAAAATATACGATACAATTTCACCATAAAACATGCAATTAAATTGAAGTAATAAACTAAGGATGCAGAATAAAGTCATAACAAAGCATATAAAGCACAGAACACACAAAAGGCCCTAGAAAGAGGCGGGAACGGCCTCGCCCAAGGTGAGAAGGGCTGTTCCCACAAACGCCCCAAAGTTACTGGACAACGGGAACGGTCGTTCCGGTTCCACGCTTGAGCTGGGAACGGCCGTTCCCAGCTCCCCGAACTTCTCCCTGCGGCTCTGTAAAGGAATTGCCTGCTACGACTCCTGGGAATGGCCGTTCGCAACTCCAGCACAAGACGGGAACGGCCGTTCCCACCTGGAACACCTGAAACGAAGCAGAAGCAGCAACAATGGCGGAAAAGCCATAAACCACACACAAACACAGCCCCAACTACTCCAAAATGCATAAAATTCATACCACGGACAAAATAAAACACGTAAGTCACATATTTACACATTAGAACCCGTAAAACGACCTAGATCATACAAAACTCACACCCCGGTTACTATTCATCATGTCCCCAACAAAGCACGTAGACACATATCCGAGGTACGAAATGGATAATAAATTAAAGAACGTAACGAAAGGGTCACAAATCTTACCTTGGGTCGTTGAACGGACGGTTGGATCTCCCAAACCCGAGCCAAAGGCTTGATGGCTAAAGGGGAAAATATCTTCTCTTCTCTCTCTTCCTTGGTTTGCGGCTGAACGATCAAGTGAGAAGGGAAAAAGCTTGGCCCTTTTTAGGGCCGGGAAAATGGGTCGGTTAAAACGGGTAGGGTCAAACAGTATCCGGTCCAAACGGATCGGATTTAAAACGGTAGGGCTATCAAGTGGGTTTAGAAATTAAAAGGTTAATTAATTGAATCCGAATCATCGAAACGAACTCAACGATAGGGTCAGAATTCGAATTCGAATTCCCGAGCTCAAATAGCCACGAAGGCTCAAACGTCCTAATTATAATTAGGTCCCTAAATTGCAAAGATTGGACAATTGAGTCCAAGACGTTTAATTAATTTCTAAAGCACACGTAATTAAAATAAATATCACGTTGACACGTAAGCATGCTAAATCACATATTTCACAAAATACTGAATTAAACCCTCACGTGATGCCGTACCTGGAATGCCGAAGAGACGGGGCATCACAATCTCCCCCGCTTAAGAGAACCTGGCCCCCAGGTTCTACCGCTCCTAACAAAACTACGAGCAACTCTCCCGTATTCACCCAAGTTCGGGGCTCGCGACACTCCGACAAGGGTTAGCCCGAGAAAGGTCTTCCAAGCACGAAGGGGGTTCGATCATTCTCTTCAAGCTTCACACGAACTCGACCCCGACTAGGAGTAGTTCGGATTTCTCACGCGATAAAAGGCTCACAAGTGATTCAACTCTCATCGCTTGAATCCACCTAAACCAACCCACAACTCGGGACCATGAGTGGAGTTGTTAAAGAACTCACACCACTCGCTCTCCAACCCAAGAAGGGCCTTCAACCCGTGGTTCGAAGTTAACATTCGAACGTTGATCACCTCAAACGTGAACTCTGGGAACTTGTAGAGAAGACCGTTGAAAAGCACGACCCTCAACTTACCGCAAGACAACAACACCCGCTCACTCAAGTCACCCCAAAAGGGTAACCAACAACTCACAACAACAACACACACACCCCAAACAAAGCAAAGCAAAAGATGGATGATGCACGTGATATGTATGAGTAATGTACCGTTCACCGAAGCATTGGAATCTTATCTTTATGATGATTTGATCATTGTCAAGTTCTCCTTGCTCACGATCATATCTTGGAGTTTCCCGGTATCTCTTACATTTCAAATATCAAATCAGTCTTCATCCCACGGTTGATAACTATCCTTGATAATTTCTCTAATTTAAACTCCATCTCTTCAGTGATCTCTTGGTCTTGTTTTCATTTCTCCCGAAATTCTTGTAGAAGTACTTAAGAAAAAAGGTTGTGTCTTGAAACCGTAGTTCCTTCTCAAAGTCCTTCCCAAATCCTACGGCCCGAATTCTTCTCCCATTTGTGTATTGCGGAATTTTCCAATAATTGCCTTGCCTCGAAATCTTAGTTCCTTCCCCATAAGTGTTCTTCAAATTTGGTGTCGAACTCCTCACCTTAGCACCCTTCTCTTGAATATATAAGAAAGTGCGTCGTCCCTTGATTAATGTTATTGATTTTCCTTTGGTAACCCCGAGGTAATTTCTTGTGTGATCTATTCCACTCAGTGATTTAGTGAATCCCATAACCCAATTCCCGTAGTAATATGTTCCATAGGCTCTCCCGAACCAATACCTTCTACAATACTTTAATTTCTTTCTCTTGAAGTTCAATAAAGCTCGATTAAAATTTTCTAGCAAATTCTTCTCTTGAAGGCATGGTTAAATAAAAACCAATTGGTCTTCGTGCTCCCGAAATTTTAATTACTCATACTTGTTCCCAAGTCCCGAGATAAACTCTTGCTCTGAATTCTCAGGGTAGATATCCGAATTGTACCGGTAGGAAGGCTCCTTCATTCCTTCTTTTAATTATTTCCAAGAGTAAATTTTTCTTCATTGTTCTTTAAGTCCGAGTTCCAAAACAAAATATGTCTTGTGCTTGATGAAATAAGCCACCTCGAATCTTTTAACTTCTCTTCAAGCTATATCCCAATTCCTAAATTCTTTAACCTTATACCCGGACCTCTCAAACCATTCTTCTTCGTCATATTCTCCATGTTTCCATAAACTCAACCCGACCTCCAAAAGAAATCCTAAATTTTTGTTCCAAACCCAAACCATCTCATCCAATTTCTCTTGAACACAACTTGGTACTTGAATGAAGAAATATCCTAAAATAAAACACTAAATATGCATGTTGAGTCAAAGTGCGAATGAGATGCATCACTTAATCATCACTTAGACACATAATGGCATCAACAATTAACAACAATTAATAATGAATAGCAATTAATGACAATTAACAATTACGACACAAGAATAGATAATTGTAATATTTAAAAATGGAGGATGAATGCTCGTGCCATGAATGCAATTATCTCAAAACCCGAGTTCCTGTTGGTTTCCAATTTGAAGCCGTGGATCCCGTGCCTTTTGCTTATTGGCTCTCGGTCGATCACACTCGGAAATCTTGTGCTCCTTTGACCCACAGATGTAGCAACTCTTCAGTCTGTCCCAACATGCCTCATAGGTATGACTGGTTCCTCCACAATAAGCACACAATTGGGGCCTTTTCCCCAATCCTTGAAGTATTCCCAATATTGTGTTTCTTTCCCCGAATTCTTTTAGCCCTAGTTCCCTGTTGGGGAGGTTCTTCTTCCACTTGTAAGTTTGAGTATAAACCCGACTCAACATTAGACCCCGGTACCTCTTCTTCCTTGCCACTTGTCATGATCCAAGTTTCGACCCTTAAAACTTTCTTTGTGGCTTTATCCCAAGTAGTCGTACTCTTTGCAATTAGGGATTCCTTGTATTCATCCCGGAGACCTTCCATAAAGTGTTTGGTCTGCATTTGTTCATCACTCGTAATATGAGGTACATATACACCCAATCTTTCGAATTCTTCTATGTATTCCACAACGGATCTATTTTCTTGTTTCAGATTGAGGAATTCTTCAAGTCTTCGCTCTTGTAGAATAGCTGGTGCAAACCTCTTTCGAAATTCTCGGACAAATACTTCCTAAGTCAATTATTCGTTAGTAGTCTCTAATTGTTGAGCAACTCTTTTCCACCACTGCCTTGCTTGTCCTTGCAAAAGAAATGTAGCAAGGAGAGCCATGTCCTGAG
Organism: Lantana camara; assembly: GCA_037501455.1. Lineage (NCBI taxonomy): Eukaryota > Viridiplantae > Streptophyta > Magnoliopsida > Lamiales > Verbenaceae > Lantana > Lantana camara. Next base: position 50,208,525 of record CM074858.1, read on the forward strand.
AGTTACGTGGCCATATTTCAAAAATACCCTCTACTTCCGAAAGCCACTCTTCAGCCTTTACATCATTTCCCTCTCGAAATTGGGGAGGCTTTAATGCTAAGAATTCCTGGTACATGGTTGACATCGGATTCATTGCTAGTACCTCACTGGAAGATTATCCTAGGTTGTACAGATTTGGATGAAAGGTTATCCGTAGTGTTGCCGATACGGTGGAATCCTGAAAATCTCAACAACTACAACAGAGATATATGCCTGTTGATTAGTAAGTGCTTATGTCACGTAGTAAATCATGTAGAACATCCTAGGAATGCAATGCATCACGTAATATAAAATCAATAAAGCATTGAGATTTCAAAAACAAAGCTTATCAAATCATGATGCAAATGCACACATAATCAAATTGTCTTATGCCGTTCGACTTAGACAGACACGACCTGACACTGAACCCCGGTTTTCCAACCTGGGGCTCTGATACCACTTAAGGATGTAGCACCCGCACGGTGGGTCACCACATCCCCCGCACCAAAGTCCGATCCACATACGAAATGGAGAGTCCGTACATGAACCAAACAGTGGCGAACGGGAGACTGACAAACTCACACCTAGGCTAGGCGGAACTTAGACCCTAAACCACAGAACCAAACAGACAACAAAAATGCGGAAGCGAAATAAATCATGCAACAATCAAACATACATAAACAGTTGACGGGTTCCACTAGCATAAATACCTAATCCCGAATATCAAACAATAATCATAAATCCAACGGGTTCAACTAATTCAAGCAAACCTGTCCTAACCTGTCCCGAAATATACATACCCACTCCAAATATCATATTTAAACATACTTTATACAAAAGCCGAATTAAAGAGATGTGAATGCAAGATCACCTACTAGACAAAGACACGAAACAGACTCCAAAAGATAGACACACTCCGCCTAGCACGAACTCCAAGCAAAACCTGCAAACTAAAAGTAAAAGGGGAGGGGTCAGTCTTAACTCGACTGAGTGAGGGGTTAACACACTCACACTATATATATAAGATCAAAGCACGTATCAAACTCATATTGTTCATGAACGCGGGGATAGTTTTTGCACACTAAATCATTTCCCGTGATATATACATATAGGGTTTACCTAACAAAAGCAGATTAACCAATTTTAACTTACCGAGCAAACTTAGCAAAACCCATTAAATCTTAACATATTCAAAACTTAGCTTATCTTATAAAACTCCCTTTTAATTTAAATTAGAATCTATCCCCGTTTCATAAACCTTAACAGAACATACATATCATATCATATAGAACTCGGCGGGTAGGAGCTCCGACTCCCCCAATCTCCTCATAACATATCATATCAGAATCAAAACAGAAAACTTATATACATATCATATCATAACATCCTCAACTCCGGGTGATGGAAGGGTGTATACGCCCAAACCATCCATACAAACGAGGGGAGCGCCTTGCAAGTACTCAAACCCTCAGGATTCCTTCCCTCACCAAACCTCCTGGTGAGTTCAGGGGTGATCCTCTGCAAACATATGGAGACTATGCGCAGGCTTAACCTCGAGGGCTCCTTGCCCATAGCTCTGGGGCCCAACATACACATATCATAGCATAACCCGTAACAACAGAGACAGACAGACAGACCTATACATATATACATATACATACTACTTTCCGTTTCAATCCACTCGGTCCTTGCCAAACATGGCTCATGAGAAGTATATGGTTAGAAGCATAGCTTCGCGTGCCAAAACATAACCAATCATTCCAAATCAAGCATACATAGGCTTGTACATTGCTTAACATACTTGCAAACTCGAGGCTTATTCAACACTTACATATTTCACACTTATTTACATACATATAAGGCTTATTAAATCACATGCAATCAAAACCGAGCACATTGCAATAAGGTGTAACATTATCCTAACCTCACCTGACACCGAAGAGGCCGAAGACACAACAAATGATCCACCCCGGAATCAACACGACCAACAAAACACCACCCCGGGTGGACCTGAACAAATTGAATACAAAAACAGGACTTAGACACCATAATGAATCAATTAGACGCACGACTTATGTTTATGATTGACATGAAGTCATGAGTCACGTGTACAAATATAAAACAATCATGTATTAACAATAATTCACATTTCATGGACATATTAAAATATACGATACAATTTCACCTTAAAACATGCAATTAAATTGAAGTAATAAACTAAGGATGCAGAATAAAGTCATAACAAAGCATATAAAGCACAGAACACACAAAATGCCCAAGAAACAGGCGGGAACGGCCTCGCCTAAGGCGAGAAGGGCCGTTCCCACAAACACCCCAAAGTTACTGGACAACAGGAACGGCCGTTCCGGTTCCACGCTTGAGCTGGGAATGGCCGTTCCCAGCTCCCCGAACTTCTCCCCGCGGCTCTGTAAAGGAATTGCCTGGTACGACTCCTGGGAATGGCCGTTCCCAACTCCAGCACAACATGGGAACGGCCGTTCCCACTTGGAACACCTGAAACGAAGCAGAAGCAGCAACAATGGCGGAAAAGCCATAAAGCACACACAAACACAGCCCCAACTACTCCAAAATGCATAAAATTCATACCACGGACCAAATAAAACATGTAAGTCACATATTTACACATTAGAACCCGTAAAACGACCTACATCATACAAAACTCACACCCCGGTTACTATTCATCATCTCCCCAGCAAAGCACGTGGACACATATCTGAGGCACGAAAGGGACAATAAATTAAAGCACGTAACGAAAAGGTCACAAATCTTAGCTTGGGTCGTTGATCGGACGGTTGGATCTCCCAAACCCGAGCCGAAGGCTTGATGGCCAAAGGGGAAAATATCTTCTCTTCTCTCTCTTCCTTGGTTTGCTGTTGAACAATCAAGTGAGGAGGGAAAAAGCTTGGCCCTTTTTAGGGCCGGGCAAATGGGTCGGTTGAAACGGGTAGGGTCAAACAGTATCCGGTCCAAACGGATCGGATTTAAAACGGTAGGGCTATTAAGTGGCTTTAGAAATTAAAAGGTTAATTCATTGAATCCAAATCATCGAAACGAACTCAACGATAGGGTCGGAATTCGAATTCGAATTCCCGAGCTCAAATAGCCACGAAGGCTCAAACGTCCTAATTATAATTAGGTCCCTAAATTGCAAATATTGGACAATTGAGTCCAAGACGTTTAATTAATTTCTAAAGCACACGTAATTAAAATAAATATCACGTTGACACGTAAGCATGCTAAATCACATATTTCACAAAATACTGAATTAAACCCTCACGTGACGCCGTACCTGGAATACCGAAGAGACGGGGCGTCACAGTGCGCATGTATTAGAACTCCCCTAATCCATAAGGCTGTTAGGGACTTTGTCATTTGGTGAATAGCACATGAAACAAGCCCTAACTGAAGGATGGATTAGAAACCACTCCAAGTCGATGAGTCCAACAAATAGTGGGAGTGTTGATTAGGCTCAATTAAGGGTTGCTCGTGGGATTGAGTCCTTAGAAGGAGCATCCTATTTCATGGGGTGTAAAGTGTATAAGTTGATGCGTATGTAATACATGAGGGTGCTCGTTATTAGAACGGGTACACTGAAGTGTCCCGCGTAAGAAGATTCCTAAATGGGAAAGGAAGTTTCCACTTGAGGAAGGGGAAACTTCCAGATTAGGGAATATCTCACAGCTTAATGAAGTAAGTAAAGTAATCCTTTGACTTGAGATTCCATTGATGCTATGTGGGCTAACTCTATAGTCTTTGGTATAAGCTTTCAAGGATGTCTCTCGAGACAGCTGATTCAAAGCTTATGCTAGGGCTGCACAAGTGGCACATGAAAGCATATGAGAATCAACAAAGAACCTACACTGGCTTCAACACAAGAAGATCTCTAATTGTATGAGTCGTTCATATGCCATCCTAAACCCTCGACCGAGGTAGTGGATCAAGACATCAAGAAAAGGGTTTCTTGGATTGAGATCAAATGGATATGAAATGAACTTAGCTTTATGATCGAGATTAGTGGGGCTCTCATTATTCCCATGCCGTAGATCTTGATCGAGAGATGAAAAGGTAGGAGGATCACACCTCACAACTGTCATTTACTGAAAGGTTCTTTCGAATATATATTCATTGTTCGGGTAGGGGTCACACACCTTTTGCTAGACTATGATCGTGTGATCTGTGAACTAACTAATCATAAAGTTTATTAATTAATTAGGTTCACTGCTAACTGAAAATGAACCTAGGGGGTCACACACAAATGTCAGGTTCAAAGGGTATTGAAGGAAAGATCAAATTGTTGGTCGAAACGAGACCACACGTGTAAAAGTACACGTGTGGCTTGTGAGCTCGAGTTTGTGCGTGTGGTCCGATTGACAAATAGGACCATGTGTTAATTAATTAGAGAATTAATTATAAAGCCCAAATATAATTAATTAGAGAATTACTTATAAATCCCTAATATAATTAATTAAGAGAATTAATTATAAAGCCAAATGATATTAATTAGAGAATTAATTTTAGCTCGTTAGAATTAATTAAGAGAATTAATTCTAAAGCCTTTCGTGGAATTAATTAGAGAATTAATTTTAAGTATTTAAGTATTTGATTATTTAGTTGTTCTAATTTGATTAGAATAAATAAATAAATATTAAATATCTTCTATTTATTATTCTAGAAAATATTAAGTCTAATATGATTAGAGTAAATATTATTGGAATAAGATATTTTTAATTATTAGAATAATTAGAATATTCCTAATTTGATTAGGAGGTCTTTTTCTAGAAGAATAATATCTTATCTAGGTAAGAGATTTTTACTTGGAGAGAAGGAAAAGGAAATAGAAGAAAAGTCAAAGTTGGAATCCAATTCAAACTAGACCAAGGGGTTCGAACCCTAGGCTATAAATAAGCCAAGAGGTTCGAAATTCACTCTTACTCGTGAAAGAGGGATCACGCCCAATCTACATGGCTTCAAGCATTTCGGAGAATTCTCTTGCTTTCTTTCTTCTCGTTTTGTTTCTTTCTTTACTCATGTCATAGTACTAGTATGCTCACTCACATGATTTGAATCTAGGACTGGAGTGGATTAATACTCTAGAGAAGACCTATCGTGGAATCTAGTAGAAAGAATCATTTGAGGGAAGGGGTTACCATTACCGCATGAAGCGCGTTTGAGGGCCCTCAAAACATGTCAAGAAAGCGTCTCTTCTTGTAAGTTCTAGAATCCGTAAGATTTGGAAACAGAAATTGCAAGTCCGATCCTACTTTTGGGAAAAATTTTAAATTCCGCTGCGCTTTTTGATCGTGTTTTTCCCAACAATTGGTATGAGAGCCACCTTGCAAGGTCTATTTCTAATCTATCTTATTTAATTGAATTTTGAGAAATTCTTGAATCTGAGTTACAGTTATGTATTCTTGAATTGGTTTCGTAATCTAAGCTTTTGAATCTGAAAAGTTTCCTGAAAAACTAGAAAAAACGTTTTCTAATAAATCTAACTAAAATCGTTTTAAATTTGGATTTATAAAATCGTGTTTGAATTCCCGAATTTTGAAATGAAAATTTTGATTTATTAAACGGAAAGGAAATGGAGCGGCGAGGACTGAACGTGTTGGCCGCCCACCACTGCCGACGGATGAGATGGGGCTGCGCATGGGAAAAACAATTTGGTTGCCAACTAAATATGTAAGCCCACTTCGATTAATGATTTTTTTTTTTCTTTTAAAAGAACCTGTCAACAAGATCGTGGGGTTGAGAGTGAGGACGCCCCCTCATATATTACCAATCGGAAACCAAGCATACAAATAATTGTTCAAGATCCAACGATCAAGCAAAACATGAAGACAGAAGTGCCCAACAGAACGAATAGCAGAAGAGTAAAATAAAGGGCAATTAAAATAACAACGGTCCCTCATCACTTCAAAGCATCTAAGGCTTCAAAACAAATGATGGAGTGCTTCTCGCAGCGATTGATAGGGTGGTCGGTAGTGTCCTCAGGACAATACTTTATCACCATGACATCAGTTGTGCAAATATTATAAATGGTGAGAATTTTCGACGGACTTCTAACATACTGCACGATATTGGAACCGTCAATTACATGGTTAATCACTGGCCGCCATTGGCGACTATGGAAATACACATCACTTCTCCGAGTCCAGCATGTACCGCCCCGGTTTTTCATTTGTACAAGTATGTCGTATGTGTTTATAAATTGCACAATTAAATTATTTAATTATGTGATTAATGATTTATGAGTGTTTTAAATAACAAATTTTAATATAAATTGTTATTAGTGTATTTTATTTTATTTTATTCTATTTCATTAATGTGGAATTTACTAAAATTTATAATTAAGAATTAATGTTAATTAATCATGTTTTAATTATATTAATTGAATTCAAATTTTCATCGTTGACCTTTAGTTTTTAATTTAAAATTTGAAATTTAATTTTGTTTATTTAATTCGTATGTTAGGAATTTGTTATTGTTTAGCGCATGGGTATTTTATTTGTTATTGTTTAGCGCATGGGTATTCTATTCGCACTTCGTTCTTATATGATTTGATATCGAAAATTCATGAAAATTTAGTATGTTGTAGATTTATGTGTTATGAACATGTTTATATGCTCTTTTTATGTTTTTGACTTCGTTTGACGTGGTAACGAATTTATTTTGATTTGTGGAACCAAATCGGGGGCTAACGGGCAATTAGCGCAACCTTGGTTCCGTAGGTGATATCTTGAGCTAGGAAACTCGGATTCGAGTTTCGTCAACTCCACTGAACTCGTAATGAAAATTTGAGTTTAATGAACTTAGCCTCATATTTTTCTAAGACCATTTGGACCTCCGAAATTCAACCGAAAACCGAAATCGATGCAAAACTGCCACACTTTACTAAAAATGCCATAACTCATTCAAACCTTGACCAAATTAACCATGGTTGGATGAATTGGGACCCTAACTCAGCCCTTTAACTGATCCTTATCTCCCACAACCGAACCAACCCTCACCCATAAGGAAAAATCAGCCTAAATCCCTTGCTCTCCAGAAAATCCCGTCACCAAGCCCTACTTGGAGATTTCAAGCTCAAATCTCTTCCATCCAATCCACAAGGTGAGTTTAGGGTTGTGTTATACATTCAATATGTGTCATTTTAAGCTATGCATCCCCAATTTTGAGCATGTGAGCATGGGATTTTGAAGGCATAAGTGAATAGTTAGGTTTGGTGCCATTTTGTTGATCTCTTTAATTCCTTGATGGATTAGGTTGATTCAAAGCATGTATATGGTTGTCTTAACTCCCTCTTCTCATTTATGATCAGTGATTATATGGTAGTCGGAGATTTTATGAGATTCCATTAATGGCACTTTGAAAAATTGCATGAAATGGGACTGAATTCTTCCTCTCTCTCGATGTATTGCTGCTGCTGCGTTTTGGGCTCATTTTGCTGTCATTTGCTGCTCCTCTTTGCATGGTTTATTGCACATATATATAGCAGATCTTGTTGCATAAACAGTGGATGGATTGTTGCCCTGGTTTTTTTCATTTTGGCCCTGTTTTGCTGCTGTCATCCTACTGCTCTTTTCCATACTTTGTTGTTATACTTTTTCATTCGTTTTGTGGGAGTTTTGGTGCCCTTTTGCTGTTGCATTTGATGTCTTATGTTGCTGCTACCTGCTACTGTTAATTCATGCCACACAAACAGGGGAGAAGCTTGGTAATGAGCTACTGCTGTGTCTGTTATACATTTCCCCGGCCGGGGAGATTTTAGGGAATCATAAGACCCAGCCGGGCAGCTTCATTTCAAAAGCTACTGCTTCTTTTCTTTTCTTTCCTTTTCTATTTATGTTGTGTGTATATTTACATATGTTATGTTGTGTAATAAATTATGCATGCAGGTTTAATTTGCTACCTAATTGCATGCATGAGTTCCATTTGTGTATTAATGCATGATGTACGTGCATGTTTATATATAAATGTATTGCATGCAATGTGTGTGTTGTGCTTGGTAAAGGAAAGTTGTTGTTTAAATGACTGGAGCAACATGTAAACAATTGAATTTGAATTTGGGTTGTGTTTGTGCATGTGACGTGAGTATATATATATGCATATTGTGTGCATGTAATTACTAACTTGGTGCATGGTATATGTGTATATATTATATATAAGCATGCATGTATACGTAGGTATATATCTATCAATGCATTGCTTAGATATATATATAATAGATAATTTAATTGTTAACTATTTCGTGTTATTTAATTTCCGAACATGACTTGAATGTCTTTATTTGTCTATTCTATAATTGTAAACGTGTTATAGTACGTGATATGATCGTTAATTTGAATTCTAGGATTGAATTGCTATGAAATGTGTAAAGATTGAACTTAAATGAATATGAAAGCTTCCTTGAACGAATGAATGGCTCGTTTATATGATTTAAATGCGTTAATCGTGCACATGAACACGTTCATTACATAATATCATCTTTTATGCATTCATATCATTTTCATTGCATCTCGTGCGTCATATATGGTTCATTTGGAGTCGTGAGTCTGACGAACACGTTACGTTTGTTGGAAAATACGAATCAGAAAGCAGCGGAATTTAAAAAAAAAAATTCCAACAAAAAGGATCTTGGACTCGTAATCGTGTATCCAAATTCGTAGAGTTAAGAAACTTACTTTTCTTTTATTCTTTCTTGAAGCGTTTCAAGCCACCTAAGAACGCTCTTCTCGCGGCTTGATCCCCTCTCCTTGGTAAAGCTCGAATCTTCAAACTTCTAAGTTGAAGCTCTCTAGAGATAGTCCACCAACTTGATCACAATCTAACTAGTAAGGATGCTAGTTCTCTAGTTAGTGTTTAGGCTTAACCTAGGGTTTCGTTTATCTTGGAGAAAGGATGGTGTTCAACACATGAACTGTAGCACCCTTACACGTCGAGGTGCCACACCCCCGCACTATAGGTCAATCCACATACGAAACGGGCAATCCGTACATGAACTAACCTATAGCGAACGGGTGACAATGCAATAAACGACAAGCTAGGCGGGACTAATGTATACATGCACGAGTGAAAGCGGAAGCATAAACTGTTCACTATCAAATATAATTATTAAACATGTCACGACATTTCTCATTTAGCAAGTCAAATATGTTCCAGCTTTACATATCAATACATTATCATCTCCGAACATAAATAACAAGTAACTATAATAACAGTTCTAAAGCGACAATAAACAATATGCACCGTGATTGACTTGACTACATGGACTGGACTTGACACGACTCGACTCCCGCCTAGCGTGCACCTGCAAGAACCTGAAAGGTGGAGGCGTCAGTCTATGGAAGACTGAGTGAGGGGCATAGATATATATAAGCTCAAATAACATGCAAGTTATAACCTCGGGTAAGGTTTTGTAACTAAAGTAATAATAACAATAATATAAGTGCAAGAATATCAAGGACTCGCCCGAGATTACAACTATCAGGTTTAACACGATAATCACGTTTATTATAACAATCAGTGGCCCTGGCGAGGGGCGTGCACGATCTTCCACCAACATCGACAATGAATAAGAATTACCATTTCATTTAATTAGGTTATCACACGGTTCATTATAGTGCACACGATCAATAACACGAAATTCTCCTTTCTCCAATGGTGGTGGGTTTTGTTCCTCCTGTGGTTGGACGGACAACCACCAGCTCTAAGACCAGCCCAGCGCCCTCACTAAGGAGAACCTGGCCAGGAGAACGCATATACCGAACCACCCACGATATCACGTTGCACATCGGGAACATGACTCCCACGTACGGGACTCCTTCCTCCATCAAACCTCCTGGTGGATTCAGGGCGCATCCCCACGGTTTGAGAGAGGTGTTGTGAGTTACCCGTCAGCCCTATGCTTTCCCGGTTGGCTCAAACACTCACCCTCGGGCCCATAAACACGATACACGATACACAATAATTCACCAAACACGATCACGGTAACACGATAACACGATACATGGCTTGCTTGTAACACGATACACGACTTGCTTTCCATGAACATGACTTTCTTTCAAGAAACACGGTTAACTTCTAAAGAACACGACTTGTGATTGCCTTAACATGCTCATGCTCGACAATCTCATCCCTGGAGAGTAACTGAACAAGAAATGGGACACGGTGTACTTGTGAGACAATAACTCATCAATGTTACCAAATAAGACGCACGGCATGACTATACAACGAGATGATATGCATTCACGAATGTAGCATGATATATTCATATTATGACATGTAATTGATCATATAATAGCAATTTGGGGTCAAATAAGTCATCAGATCGAGGGGCTAAAAATGTAATTTTATGCAGAAAGTTTCTGCACTTCCAGGAGCCTGGGAACGGCCGTTCCAGGTTTTAGTGCAAAATGGGAAGGGTTGTTCCCCAGTCCCGAAATGCTCCCCGAAGATGGGAACGGCCGTTCCCGTCTGTGAGACAAAGTGGAAACGGTCGTTCCCCTCCTCGCCGCCTGCACATTATTCAAATTAATGGGAACAGCCGTTCCCCAATTACAAAGGGAACGGGAAGGGCCGTTCCCGTTTTACAGAAGATGCAGAAGCAGGGGAGAAGAACAGGGGAAGCACGAAACCACCTCCAATCCTCAGCAAACTCACATAATTCAATTCCAAACATATTAATTCATGAAAGGAAATAAGTATACATGCTTAAAGTGCAATAAAACACAATACAAACACTTGTTTCATTCTTGATCATCTCAAATCATAAATATCAAGTTCATACATAAATCCATCATATATCATCAAATTCTCCAAGAATTCATGCATGATTCCAAGCTATGATCAATTATTCATACTTCTTTCAACAAATAATCCATTTACCTCAAGAATTCTTAACCCTAGCTTCAAGAGATAAATTCCAAGAAATCATATAAATGATCATATATACCTTGAGATGAAAATAAATGGAAGAAGATGATGAGTATGGATGCTTGAGCTTGAATCATGAATTTCCTAGCAAATTCTAGCTTGAAGATGAAGGATTTCTCTTCTTCTCTTTCATGGAGTTGGTTCGGTAGTCAAGGAAGCAAATAAGGTTTTGACATGAAATGAAATGAAGCTTGTGGAAGAGATGCATATCATATACCGATATATTTGGGGAAAATATGTAATATTTATGATCAAATCCTCCAACTCCATGAGTCATGCAATTGAGTATGTCAAGTTTGGAAAATGATCAATTTAGTCCAAAAGATTTTCATGCAATTGAGTCCTTAAATAAAAGGAGATGAGCAATTAAGGACAATTATGAAATTAACACAAACTGGACAATTAATTCATGTAACAATTAAATTCTATTCATATAAGAATTCTCAAAATGAAATGAATATCATACTTTTCACGTAATCATGTTGAAACACAATTTATAAAATTAATATAGCACGTATTAGTTAAATAAAAGAAAATAATAAAATAAAGTCCTAACGCTCGAAACCCACACGTGTCGTGCGTACCTGAAATTGGGGCGTTACATGAACCAAAAGAATTGCCAATTAGCTCCATAAGGAGCTCGAGCTCTCCTATTTATAAAGAGGGGAGTGCCGAAATTCTTAGTCCTTATGGACTAAGGATTTGGCCCCCCTCTCTCCTATTACTTGATCATCAAGTAATTTCACTTTGACTTTGAATTCAAATTCAAATCAACTTTCAAGAGAGCTAAAATATCCAAACCATTTTTGGATAATTTTATACTTTATTTATTTAAAATAAATAACTTATTTTATCTAATTAATTAATTCATAATTAATTAACTAGATTATTTTTCTACAAAATAAGACTTTCTTTTTAATTCAAAATTAAACCAAAGTCTATTAAATAATTAACAACTTAATTATTTAATATCCAATTAAATAGTCAAGTGTGGCACACGTGTCATAATGACACGTGTCCAGTCACGTGACCCACACGTGTGATTTCACATGTGTGGAACCCTCGAGGCCCGATTAACTCGTTTAATCATTTTAAAGCCTCAACTCATGTAACCAAGTTGTTGTGTGTGACCCTCTAGGTTCTCAATTCAATTAGCAGTGACCCTAATTAATTAATTCACTAATTAATTAATTAGTCCACAGATTAAACGACCATAGTCTAGCAACATGTGTTTAACCCCTAGCTGAATTGGAATGTTCGGATTCGACAGAACCTTTAAGTCAATGATTCATGTGAGATACAATCCTCCTACTTACTATCTCTCAACCTAGATCTAGGGCAAGGGAATAATCAGAACCCTAATAATCCGGTCTTAAAGCTAAGTGCATTTCATATCCATTTGATCTCAATCCAAGAAACCCTTTTCTTGATGTCTTGATCTACTGCCTTGGCCAAGGACTCCATATGGCATATGAATGACTTACACAATAAGAGATCACCTTGCAAATGCAAGTGTAGGTCCTTTCTTGATTCTCATTCCGTTTCATGAATCACTTGTGCAGCCCCAGCATAAGCCTTGAATCAGTTGTCTAAGGCGACACCCTTTAAAGCTTATACCTAAGACTACAGAGTTAACTCATAAAGTGACAAGGAACCTCAAGTCTAAGGATCAATTAATCACATCAATGACTCGTGAGATATTTCCTAATCTGGAAGTTTCTATTTCCTGAAATAGAAACTTCCTTTCCCATTTAGGAATGTTCTCACACGGGCACCTCAGTGAACTTACTTATTAAAGTAAGCAGCCTCTTGTATCACGCACGTATCAACTATACACTTTGCACCTCCATGAAACAAGGTGGTCCTTCTTAAGGGCGTGATCCCACAAGCAAGCCTTAGAGGAGTCAGGTTGACACTCCCACTGTCTGTAGGACTCATCGGCTTGGAGCATTTTACTAATCACGACTTATGTCATATAGGGCTCGTTTCATGAACCATTTCACCTAAATGGTAGAGTCCTAAAGTCATCAGGATTAGGGGAGTTCTCATACATGCACAGATAAAGTAAACGCATACCAAACAAGAGCATATAAAGAAGTGCTGCCTTAATTGGTTATTTCATTCAAGGATTGTCTGTGATTACAATAAGGAAAAACACAAAGCGGATATACAATCGGCTGTCTAGGGCACTATTCCTAACAATCTCCCACTTGCCCGTCAAAGCCATTCTAAAGCTACTCTAAGTCCCATCTTCTGAAGATGACATTGGAAAGCTTCTCGATTAAGGGGTTTAGTAAGTGGATCTGCCACGTTCTCTGCTGATGTGACCCTCTCAATTTGCACATCTCCTCTTTTGATAATATCACGGATTGGGTGATACTTCCTCATAATGTGCTTGGTCCGTTGGTGAGATCTTGGTTCTCTTGCTTGAGCAACCGCCCCAGTGTTGTCACAAAACACAGTAATGGGGTCTTTCATGCTAGGAACAACCTTCAACTCTTGAATGAAGTTTCTAATCCAAACACCTTCCTTAGCTGCATCATTTGTAGCTAAGTATTCGGCCTCAGTGGTCGAATCTGCAGTGGTAGTTTGCTTGGAACTCTTCCAACTCACTGCTCCGCCGTTTAGGCAGAAAATGTATCCTGATATTGACTTAAAATCATCTAAGTCAGATGCAAAGCTTGCATCGCAGTATCCTTCGACAGTAAGATCTTTCTGACCTCCGTAAACTAAGAATAAATCTTTAGTACTTTTCAAGTAGTTGAGAATATTCTTCACGGCAGCCCAGTAACCATCTCCAAGGTCAGATTGGAAATGAATTGTTACACTAAGTGCCTAAGCCACATCCGGTCGAGTACATAACATTGCATACATTATGCTACCAATTGCTGATGCATAAGCTGTATGAGTCATTCTTTCCTTCTCAAGGTTGGTCTTAGGACACATCTTCTTTGAAAGACATGTTCCTACACTCATAGGAAGGTTCTTAACCTTTGCTGACTCCATATTGAATCTCTTCAATACTTTGTCAATGCACATCGACTGTGATAGTCCTATTAACCTTCTAGATCTATCTCTATAGATTTTAATTCCAAGGATATAGGACGCATCACCAAGATCTTTCATCTCAAATTGGTTCGATAACCATAACTTAGTTACTTTCATGTCATCCTTTGAATTCCCAATAAGAAGGATGTCATCAACATAAAGTACTAAGAATTGCACTGAGGTCTCCAATTCCTTTCTATACACATAGGACTCATTCGAAATTTGAATGAAGCCAAATGCTTTGATTGATTCATCAAATCGAATGTTCCAATTCCTAGAAGCCTGTTTCAATCCATAGATTGATCTTTGGAGTTTGCAAACCTTTTGCTCACTCCCACTGAATGTGAAACCTATGGGTTGCTCCATATAAATGTCTTTGTCAATGTCACCATTGAGAAAGGCAGTTTTCACATCCATTTGCCATATCTCATAATCATAATATGCAGCAATGGCAAGCATGATCCAAATAGACTTTTGCATTGCAACTGGTGAAAAGGTTTCATCAAAGTCCACGCCGGGTCTTTGAGTGAATCCTTTTGCAACCAGTCTTGCTTTGTAGGCTGCAATGCTTCCATCAACTCCAAGCTTTCTCTTAAAGATCCATTTGCAACCTATGGGTTTGACCCCATCAGGCAAATCTACCAAGGTCCAAACTTGGTTGGAGTTCATGGAATCCATTTCGGATTTCATGGCTTCTATCCACTGTTCAGAGTCAGAATCTGAAAGTGCCTCCTCGTATGTTAAAGGATCATTATCCTTTTGAGAGATTTCATGGAAGAATCCATACCATCTCTCCGGTTGTCTAGGAGTGCGTTCAGAACGCCTCAGAGGAGGATTTTCGTGTGTATCGAAATTCATGATTGGTTATTTATGATCAGAAGGGTACGTTTCTTCAGTGGGTGGTGTGGGATCACTTTGTACTTCTTCTAATTCTATGATCTTGCCTTTCTTTTCTTTAAGGAAAGGTTCCTCAAGAAAAGTGGCATTTCTGGAAACAAACACCTTTTGCTCAGATTGATCATAGAAGTAGTATCCTATGGATTCCTTAGGATAACCTACAAAGTAGCATAAGTTAGAACGAGATTCTAACTTATCTCCCACTGTCCTCTTCATGTAAGCAGGACAACCCCCAAATTCTTAAGTAAGAATAACTAGGGATTTTACCATGCCACATTTCATAGGGCGTTTTAGGGACTGACTTAGAGGGAACTAGATTCAAAATCTTTGCTGCACTTTCTAGGGCATAACCCCAGAAAGAAGGTGGTAAGTCAGTGAAACTCATCATGGAACGAACCATGTCAAGTAAGGTTCGATTCCTTCTCTCAGAAACTCCATTAAGCTGAGGAGTTCCCGGAGGAGTCCACTGAGACATAATCCCATTATCTTTGAGATGATTAAGGAATTCTTCACTAAGATACTCGCCTCCTCGATCAGATCGAAGTGCTTTGATCTTATGACCAGTTTGGTTCTCAACCTCCTTTTGAAATTCTAAGAATTTCTCAAAAGCTTCAGATTTATACTTCATCAAGTATACATAACCATACCGACTGAAGTCATCAGTAAAGGTTATGAAATACTGATGATTGTTTCTAGTGCTTACACTAAGCGGTCCACAAACATCAGTATGGATCAAATCCAAAACCTTAGTGGCACGTTCCACAGTTCCTTTAAAAGGAACTTTGGACATTTTTCCTTTGAGACAGGATTCGCAGGAAGCTAACTCCTTAAGATCATTTTCAGAGAATGATCCTAAAGTGTTTATCTTGCTAATTCTGTTCTTGGAAATGTGTCCTAATCTAGCGTGCCATAAGGGAGCTGAAACTTTGTCATCTCTCTTACGCTTCGTTTCTCGTTGTATATTCATAATATTGATATTCTGAGTTAGATAAAGTCCATTACTTAGAGTACCGATGTGAACGGAAGAGTTGTTCCGTTTGATAAAGTATTTACCATTCTTAATATAAGTTTCATAACCTTCACAATCTAAAATTGGAACAGAAATTATATTACGAATAATGCTCGGTACATAAAGGACTTTATTTAAGACTAACTCAAAACTACCTAAATCTAATCTAATTGTGCCTAAAGCTCGAGCTTCAACGTTTGAGCCATCGCCGATCTTCAAGACACATTCTCCTTCTTTGAGTTGTTGGACTTCACTTAGCATCTGTGCATCATTACAGATATGAGTTCCACAACCGGTATCAAGTACCCAAGAACTAGAATTAATAGAAAGATTTATTTCAACGAGAAAGATACCTTTCTTTAGAGTAGCCTTGTACTCTGGGCAGTTTCTCCTCCAATGTCCCGCTTTGCCACAATGGAAGCAAACATCCTCTTTCTGATCACGCTTCTTCTTTTGGGCCTTCCCCTTCGAAACGCCACCAGTGGGCCTAAGGGTTTCTTCTTCTTCTTTTGGGCTTTCTTGCCCTTACCTTTAGAAGGCCCAGAAGAGCAAGACGGAGCATTCACCATCAAAACCATATTGTCCTTCTTGATCGTGCTTTCAGCAGTCACAAGCTGACTAATCAGCTCAGCTACAGTAGCACCAGCATGATTCATGTTGAAGCTAGCAACAAATCCACTAAAAGCTCATCTTTCAATGGCATGTCCATGGAGGCAAGTTTCTCAGTAAGCGCAAGAAACTTGAGTCCATATTCATGGACACTTGAACCTTCCCTCATTCTCAAGTGGAACAATTCCTTTGAAGTGTTATACCTTGTAACACGTTCATGAGGGCGGTAAACTTGCTCTAAGTGGTCGTAAATCTCCCAAGTAAATTCCATGGCCTCATGTTGCCTTTGCAAGTCCGGAGACATGTTAGCCAACATATGGCAACGGGCTTGGAGATTATCATCCTTCCACTTCTGAATCGCATCCGCTCGGCCCGAGTGGGAGCCTCCCCTTCGGGACTAGCCTCCCCTTCGAAGAGAACATAAGTTCTCTTCTCAGAATCTAAAATGATTTTTAGATTCCTCAGCCAATCAGAATAGTTGGGACCAGTCAACTTGTTTGACTCGAGGATCGATACAAGAGGGTTTTTGGTTGCCATTTAAAAACACGTAGAGAATCACAGAATCTACGACCTAAATGGTAAAACAGAGAACTAGTGAGCATGCTGAATTATAACGATATACAAAAGATAAGGTCTTTAATCTAATGTAGCTCCCACTGTTTTTCAAAGATCTAGAATTCCCAAAGATCTAAGAGGAACACCCTTCCCAATGGGTACTAAGATCCTAGGCATTTTACCTCGAACCCACGACTCGCGGACATTCTAAGTAAAACCCTAGGTAGGTACAACTTACCAATTCTAACACCTTTAGAACTCTTAGTAATTATTTTTTTGCATCACCTATCTTTCAATATGGACCCACGACTCGTGCGACATCTATATTTACTTAGGCGTTAAGCTAGACCAATCAATCATAAGATCATGATCAAAACTTAGTTCGAACAACCCACGACTCGCGGACATCGCCTTGCTAAAATTGACCATGAAATATTGATCATTTAAAATGATTAATTAGGTAACTAAGAACTAATAAGCTCCACTAGCTATCCCACGACTCGCGGACAATAACTAGTTTCACTTACTAAACCTAAAACCTATTGATGGAATGCTAGGAATTTAATTCAAAATTTGCATCTCGAATTAAATACCTATTTATTCGATATTAGCTTAATATTAATGGGAATTTTCGAATCAACCGAAGAGTTGTTCGGTTCGACCTCACCAACATATATGTTATCCAATTTTATTAGTCTTGATTAATGCAAGTACACTTAAATGCATTTCAAACAAGCACATAAACAGATAACATGTCCTAGCATGATACTAACATGTAATGATCATGGGTTCTACCTATCTTATGTGTGATATGCGGGAGCCACTCCACAATCACAAGTTCTAACATACATGCCACATAAACAGTTTAAATCACATAAGGGAAAGCGGTAACAAAATACGAGCCCTATCTCTATTATATTTTTACAATTGAGATTCCCCTCCCTAACATTTTGAGGGGTCTTCACTTATGGTCTCCTTGTTACTTGAATGTGGTCCATCTTACTCCATGGGTGCATTGTCTCCAAAATGAAAATAAAACCTCACCACCTATCTCTACTCTCAAATTACAATAAAAAGAAAAAGACATAAAGTAATAAGGCTCAATCTTTATATTGGCCTTAGACAATTACACGGGGCATGCCCCGGCCTCAAAAACAGTAATATGGAAAGTCACATAATAAATCATATAACAGTACGCACATAAGTGAGGCTCCAACCTCAATTGAAAAACGCAACTATAGGGCTCCAACCCCAATTTAAACCATCCATGTGCATAAATTAAAACCATACATAAGTCTAAACCCATGATCACCTAACATGCTTTTGCAAGAATTTAAATTTAACCAATAAATTAAAATTCTCGCTTTAAACTCTAATAGCTTAAAACACGACTTAGATGCAATTCTTGTTCAAGAGCCTTTTCAATAAAACCCGAAAAACAATAAACCAATAAAATTCCAATTAATTTCCAAAAATTAATAATTTTATTCTTTCATTATTTTCAGAAAATAAAGTTCATAATTTTCCCAAAATTCAAAATCGCTTTAATTTCTCAAAATCCCAATTTAATCAAAAATTTAAAATAATTTTATATTATCAAAACTGATTTTAAAAGATAAAATTAAAATAAAATTAAATCGGGATTTTAAGGACCGAAAACACGAAAAACACGAAACACGAAAACGAGCCCGAAAACGGCCCATCCGCGCGAGGCACCGCCACGCAGCAGCGCGCGGCAGTTGTGGCTCTCGTGCGCACGCTGGGCGTGAATCATGCGCGCGCCGCGCGCAGCAGCGCCCGCCGCGACTAGGCGGGTTGTGCAGGCGTCCCGCGCAGTTGCGGGATGAACTGGGCGGCACGCCCGGGATGGCTCCCGCGCAGTTGCGGGAGGGGCTGGGCGACATGCGCGCGCAGGCCTGGGGCGTGCTACACATTGGCACGTCCCAATCCCGCGCGTTTGTTTCGGGTCTCGTTTCGTGTCTAGGTTTCTCAAAACCAATTCAATCCAAAATTAAAAAATTCGATTTAGATAAATTTCAACTAAAACGATTTTCAAAACCACGGTTTAAGAAAACAATTTTAGAAATTCAGGAAAATTTACAGTTTCGTGTTTCAGGCTTTCTAAAAGAACACAAGAATACTCAATTCGCATCTAAGCCTAAGAATTTCTACCAAATTCAGAATAATTGAGACGAATCAGAAACACGATTAACAAGGTGGCTCTGATACCACTTGTTGGAAAATACGATTCAGAAAGCAGCGGAATTTAAAAAAAAAATTCCAACAAAAAGGATCTTGGACTCGCAATCGTGTATCCAAATTCGTAGAGTTAAGAAACTTACTTTTCTTTTATTCTTTCTTGAAGCGTTTCAAGCCACCCAAGAACGCTCTTCTCGCGGCTTGATCCCCTCTCCTTGGTAAAGCTCAAATCTTCAAACTTCTAACTTGAAGCTCTCTATAGATAGTTCACCAACTTGATCACAATCTAACTAGTACGGATGCTAGTTCTCTAGTTAGTGTTTAGGCTTAACCTAGGGTTTCGTTTAACTTGGAGAAAGGATGGTGTTCAACACATGAACCAAAAGAATTGCCAATTAGCTCCATAAGGAGCTCGAGCTCTCCTATTTATAAAGAGGGGAGTGCCAAAATTCTTAGTCCTTATGGACTAAGGATTTGGTCCCTCTCTCTCCTATTACTTGATCATCAAGTAATTTCACTTTGACTTTGAATTCAAATTCAAATCAACTTTCAAGAGAGCTAAAATATCCAAACCATTTTTGGATAATTTTATACTTTATTTATTTAAAATAAATAACTTATTTTATCTAATTAATTAATTCATAATTAATTAACTAGATTATTTTTCTCCAAAATAAGACTTTCTTTTTAATTCAAAATTAAACCAAAGTCTATTAAATAATTAACAACTTAATTATTTAATATCCAATTAAATAGTCAAGTGTGGCACACGTGTCATAATGACCCGTGTCCAGTCACGTGACCCACACGTGTGATTTCACACGTGTGGAACCCCGTAGGCCCGATTGACTCGTTTAATCATTTTAAAGCCTCAACTCATGTAACCAAGTTGTTGTGTGTGGCCCTCTAGGTTCTCAATTCAATTAGCAGTGACCCTAATTAATTAATTCACTAATTAATTAATCAGTCCACAGATTAAACGACCATAGTCTAGCAACATGTGTTTCACCCCTAGCTGAATTGGAATGTTCGGATTCGACAGAACCTTTAAGTCATTGATTCATGTAAGATACAATCCTCCTACTTACTATCTCTCAACCGAGATCTAGGGCAAGGGAATAATCAGAACCCTAATCATCCGGTCTTAAAGCTAAGTGCATTTCATATCCATTTTGTAACACCCGAAACGCGAGGTGTCCCATCCCCCGCACTATAGCCTCGATCCACGTATGAAACGGACAATCCATATATGAACCAAAGCTATAGCGAACGGAGACAATAAAAAAAACTAACCGAGCTAGGCGGGACTAACCCTTAACCAATTAGAACAATGCAGAAAGATAAATATAAGCTGAAGCATAAGTTTCAAAATCAATCCGTCATATCAATACAATATCATCTCCCATATATACATGACAAAATAGTGATGAACATAAGTGGTACAAAAGTGTGTAAAGACAAACATAGGTGCTAGACCCAAAACTACGACTCCGGACGACACAGTTTCCCGCCTAGCACTCCCTTAGCAAAACCTGAAAAAAATGAGGTGTCTGTCTAAGAAGACTGAGCGAGGGGTATATACATATAAGCGCATTTAACACACAAGTCCTAACCTCGGGTAATGAGTTATGAAAACCACAATATAAGTTCAATAAAAAGATAACATCGCCCGAGATTATGACTAACAAGTTTAACCATCAATCAATCAATTCCATTTCAGTCAATCAGTGGCCCGACGAGTGAGGGCAATTCTCCAACCTTACTCCAACAGTGTACAATGATTAGGTTATCAATTATATAGGTGATCATGCAATCAATTACAGTGCACACGTAACAGTTTCAGTCCATCCTTCTTCCTCCGGGGTGATGTTGAGTTAGCTAGACTCAACCATCCAATCAGTGTGAGCAGAGGGCGCATGAAACCCAAAGCCCGGAACTCCTTCCACCACTAATCTCCTAGTGGCTTCAGGGGTCATCCCAAATGGTGAGGATAGAGCCGGAGTTACCCGTCAACCCATGCTTTCCCGGTTGGCTCAAGCTACTACCCTCGGGCCCACAGTGCAATCAATATACTCGCCAAAACAGTCGGTTCAATACAATACAGTCGTTCAGTGAAAATCAATTAACATTTGAAGAAAGCTATAGATATACGTATACGTTTTGGCTTAAAATCCATATAAGGGTCATATGGTTCTATATAACTAG
The DNA here is from genome assembly GCA_037501455.1 of Lantana camara. Lineage (NCBI taxonomy): Eukaryota > Viridiplantae > Streptophyta > Magnoliopsida > Lamiales > Verbenaceae > Lantana > Lantana camara. Next base: position 50,230,018 of record CM074858.1, read on the forward strand.
AAATTAAACCTCACCTGTACAGACAAAACCAATCGAGAAAACCGCCTAAGGTGTCGGCCCCTCGTCACCAGGAAGCTGGTCTGTGCAAACAATGACAAGTGCAAGTGAGACACTACTCGTATGAACCAATTAAGACGAACGGCGAAATGCAACGAGACGATGTGTTATCATGAATACGGCACAAAATAATCTTGTTTTTGCATGAAATGTATCATATAATAGCAATTTGGGATCAATTAAGGCATTGGAGCAAAATGTGAAATTTGTAGGTACTAATGCAGAAAATTTTCAACGTGCGCACATTGTATTCAAATAAGCATAACTCCTTCATCGGAATGAATTTTAACGAACCAAAAAATTCCTAGAAAACTAGACAACCATATCTTTACAATGATGTAAGGCTCAAATTCTAGTTCACCCCGAGTAAATACCAGATTTTGTTTGAATATGACACAAAGCAGAAAATTTCCTGCAGCGCTATTAGTGAAAGATGATCGTCGTTCCCTTATCAAACGAAGTCGAAACGATCTCAAAATCGGTGAAAATATCTACAACATACCCAGAAATACACCAGTAAAACAGTTTTAAAAACTTCCATCATTTAGTCTCTCTGATCAAGCCACAAATCGGTTTTAAATTGGATCAGCGCAGAATCGCGACAGTTTGGCGGCACCAAATTAAAACGGTCATAACTCACAAACGAAAATAGATATTGACGAGCCGTAAAAAGGAAGTACTCTACACTTCAAATATTTTTTACAGTAGAAAAATCAGAGCAATTGGAACAGGGGAGCAGGGGCAGAAAAATAGAGCAAAATTCGAACCACAACAAACAATCAACCAATTCCATTTCTAATCAATCCAAATGACATAATTCATGCAACATATATATATACAAGTTCAATACTCACTAAAGTTCCACATATTCATGTCCATAACTCATTAATCATCAAGAATCACACATATGAGCTCAATTTATCAACTTATGCTACAAGTCCATAAACCTCAATATTTATGCATCAAACTCAAGCTAGGATCAAGTATTCACACCTCCAACAACTAAAACACAATTCACGCAATTTATATCACAACCCTAGCTAACACATCTTTCAAAGAAATAATCAAATAAGCTCATGATCACCTTGTAATGGAAGAAATGAGATGAGATGCTTGAATGGAAATGATGAAGCTTCAATTTCAATGATCAATCCAATAAAAAAAAGCTTGAAGTATAAAAATCTCCTTCTTCTTCCTTTCTTGCTATGTTGATCGATGGAAATGGGAAGCAAATGGAAGAAAATGTGTATCTCCTCTAATAAGAATTAATTAAACATATAAGTGCTAGATATTATTCCAACTTTTGAGTCATGACCCTTAATTGCAATTAGATCCTCCCATTTTCTTAGTTGTGCAATCCAGTACAAGTTAGAGATTGCAAATAATTAAAGTCCAAGCCCTCTTATGCAATTAATCCCATAGTTCAAGGAAATGATCAATTAATGTCATATAATCAATTCTAGTACATAAATCATGAAATGAAATAATTTTCACAACTTTAGAAAATGCAATTTTATAAAATGATCATATCACATTTAATTAATGAATGCAAGAATTAAATAATTAATATAAAATCATCAAAACACACACGTGGCGTGCTTACTCGAAATCCGGAAATATGGGGTGTTACAATCCTCCCCCCTTAGAAGAATCTGGTCCCCAGATTCACTGATCGGAAGAGAACAACTCCGGATGAAACCGTTTCATCTTATCTTCGGTTTCCCAAGTAGCCTCTTCGGTTTGATCACTTCTCCAAAGGACCTTAACCATAGGAATTCTCCGGTTCCGTAGTTCCTTAAACTTCGTATCCAAGATTCTAACCGGTCGTTGCACGAATGTCAAATTCGGTTCCAATTCCGCTCCTTCAACCGGTATGATCTCGGTCCCATTGGGGTAGTATTTCCTAAGTTGAGAAACGTGAAATACGTTATGAATCCTCGTGAGACTCGGTGGTAGGTCTAATCGGTAAGCTACTTCACCAATTCTTTCAAGAATCTCGAAAGGACCTAAATAACGAGAATTAAGCTTTCCTCCTCGCCCGATACGAGCAAATCCTTTCCGTGGAGATGCTTTCAAGAATACCCGGTCTCCAACTTCGAATTCAAGATCCCATCGGCGACGGTCGGCGTAGCTCTTTTGTCTATCTTGAGCTGATTTCATCCGTTGTTGAATTTGTTGAACTTTCTCAATCATTTCCCGAACGGCTTTAGAAGGTTTTTCCAATTTCTCATCCTTCTTCACGCCTTCTTGTTTAGTCCACTTCCACTCCTCAAGGTCGAAGAACAACGGAGAACGGTATTTCCGGCCGTAGAGTAGCTCGTAAGGAGCCATCCCAATCGAGGCTTGAAAACTGTTATTGTAGGCAAATTCAATAAGAGGTAGTTGCTCATGCCACGAAGTCTGAAAATCCAAGGAACAAGCCCGAAGTAGATCTTCCAAATACCTAACCAATCTCTCGGACTGACCGTCGGTTTGAGGATGAAATGAAGTGCTAAAATTAAGCTTCGTCCCCAAAATTCCTTGTAATTCCTGCCATAACTTAGAAGTAAACCTCGGATCCCTATCCGACACGATACTCACTGGAATCCCGTGAAGTCTAACAATCTCCCGGTTATAAATCTCGGCCAACTTACGAATCTTGAAAGACATCCGAACCGGCAGAAAATGTGCAGACTTAGTTAAACGGTCCACGATTACCCAAATGCCGTCAAATCCACCTTTCACTTTAGGCAACCCGGTTACAAAATCCATCGTCACCTGTTCCCACTTCCACTCGGGGATACGTAACGGCTGTAGAAGACCTCCGGATTTTTGATGCTCGGCTTTCACGTGCTGACAATTCATACAGTGTCTCACATACTCGGCGACGTCTTTCTTCAATCCCCGCCACCAATAGTATTGCCTTAAATCTTTATACATCTTGTTTCCTCCTGGGTGGATAGAATAAGCTGACTTGTGAGCTTCTTCGAGCAATACCCGTTTCAACTCTTCAGGTACGACCACGCGGTTCTAGAAACGAAGAAGTCCGGTTTCATCAAACCCGAATGGACATTCTGGATCCTCCTTTGCTTTGGTTACCAACTTTCGAACTTCCGGATCCTTGGTCTGAACCTCGAACAACCGATATTTCAAATCCGGTTGGATAGTAATGTTAGAAACTCGAGCTTTGATCACAATTGGCTCGATTCTACTCCCTACTCCCACTTCCAAACTCGATACACTAGCCTTGCTACTAAGTGCATCGGCGACCACGTTAGCTTTGCCGGGATGGTATTTAATAGTACAGTCATAATCTTCTAACCGTTCCATCCAACGCCGTTGCCTCATATTCAGATCCTTCTGAGTGAACAAATACTGGAGGCTTTTGTGGTCGGTGAAAATCTCAAAAGAAATCCCGTATAAGTAGTGTCTCCACTTTCCTAGTGCAAAGACCACGGCAGCGAGCTCAATGTCGTATGTTGGATAATTCTTTTCGTGCTCCTTTAACTTTCGGGAGGCATAAGCTATCACCTTTCCGTTCTGAGTCAACACACCACCCAAACCTTCCTTTGAAGCATCCGTATAGACCGCGTACCCGTCTGAGCCCTCGGGAAGGACTAACACTAGAGCAGAAGCTAACTTCTCCTTCAAGAGATTGAAGCTCTTCTCACAAGCATCGTTCCACTCGTACTTCACCTCTTTCTTTGTTAATCGGGTTAAAGGCACGGCAATTTTCGAGAAATCCTCCACAAATCGTCTGTAATAACCGGCTAAACCTAATAAACTTCTAATCTCTGAAGCATTCTTCGGCTTCTCCCAACTCATTACCGATTCGATCTTCGAGGGATCTACTTCCAAACCCTTCCCCGAAATCACGTGTCCTAGGAAAGAAACCATGTCGATCCAGAACTCACACTTGCTGAATTTAGCAAACAACTGATGCTCTTGTAGAGTTTGCAATACCAACTGGAGATGCCTCGCGTGATCCTCAACGAATTTAGAGAATACTAGGATGTCGTCGATGAAAATCACAACGAACTTATCCAAGAAAGGCCTGAATATCCGATGCATCATGTCCATAAAAGCTGTAGGGGTATTAGTTAAACCGAACGGCATCACCACGAACTCGTAATGCCCGTACCGAGTGTTGAATCCTGTCTTTGGAATGTCCTCTGCTCGGATTCGCAGCTGATAGTATCCCTGGCGTAAATCAAGCTTCGAGTACACCTTTGATCCCTGAAGGATATCGAATAACTCCTCAATATGTGGGAGGGGATACTTGTTCTTGATTGTCATCCGATTCAGCTCCCGGTAATCAATGTACATTCTCAAGGTCCCGTCTTTCTTCTTCACAAACAAGACCGGTGCACCCCAGGGAGAAGAACTCGGTCTCACGTATCCAACTTCTAATAATGCATCGAGTTGAATTTTCAACTCTTTTAACTCGGCTGGAGCCATGCGATACGGCGTCTTGGAGTACGGCTCTGTATTCGGGTAGAGATCAATTACGAACTCAATTTCCCGCTCCGGAGGTAAAGAATCCAACCTCTCGGGGAAAACCTCGGGAAATTCCTTCACTACTTCCGTTTCTTCCAACTTTGTCTGATCCTTCGGACGGTTGAGAATATAGGCTATGAAACCTGTAGCCCCGTCTCGAACCAATCTCTGAGCTTCTGAGAAAGAAAGTAAAGGAACGGTCTTCGAACTCCGACCCACTGAAATTTCTGAACCCAACTGAATCCTCTTCGCCCGACAATCAACAGTAGCACTATACCGGAATAACCAATCCATACCCAGAATAGCCCCATAACGAGTCATCGGCATCTCTATGAAATCTGTCAAAAACACTCTGTCCTCGATGATCACCGGCACATCTCTGAAAACCCGATCTGTCTCGAGACTACTACCGAAAGGAGAACTAACCACATAGCAAGAAGTAGTGCACACAACAGGCAAAGATAAAATAAAAGCGCACGTACTCGAAATAAAGGAGTAAGTAGCTCCCGGATTAAATAAAGCATGTATGCTCCATCAATAAGTGCAAATGTGTGCAATTAAGGCTCAAGTTACAAGTATACACATAATTCAAGAACTCAAATAATTCAAATAGGTTCAAACAATTCAAGTATCAATGCAAGACTCTAAAGTTGTAAAGTAATTCCTATGCCGTGCGACCTAGACTCACAAGACTCGACACTAGAAACCCGGTTTTGCAATCGGGCTCTGATACCACCTTAGGATGTAACACCCGAAACGCGAGGTGTCCCATCCTTCGCACTATAGCCTCGATCCACGTATGAAACTGTAGCGCCCCTTAACACTACAACCCCGCACCGTTGTACTTCCCGAGTGGATGTGAGACCTAGCACTCGAGAAATACTCCGGCAAACGGACAAGACTATACAATACCAGAGTATGAAATTTAATTGCAACGGAAAATAAACTTGAACAACTAAAAGGGAGCAATACATAGCAAAGCATATATTATTAAGTTGGATAAATATTTACAGCAAAAGTTCTGACTTTAGAGAAAAGTGCTTATTGTAAGATGTACATGCACTCGTGATTACTCTAATTGACTGGAAAGTGACACCTTAAAGCTTCAAGATACCTCTAAGGCGTCGCTGTAACGATTCCTGAAATCATGAATTAAAAGAGTAGGAGGGTTAGTCAAAATGACTAAGTGACGGGGGGTTTGAGGTATAGGATTATAAGTAAGATTTTGAAAATGTTTTGACCAAGAAAATCTTGGTTTGAAATGTATATACTATATAATAACAAATAGGTATATGGCAATAATATCCGGTTCATATTTATTTGAAATAGGAGTAGGGGGAATATAGGCTATACTTTAGAAACTTTATGAACCGTTTTGAAAATGATTTTTATGCCCGCAAGCTAGGCGTCTCCAACCTTAACTCCGTAAAATCCGAGAAAAAATAGTAACGACACTGATCAAGGTGTCGGTACTTAATAAAACAAATACGAGAGTACCATCCTTCTTCCTCCGGTGTCACGTAGGGTTGCAAGCCCTAGTGACGATGAACAAGATTGTGGGAGGGGCGTACCTTTTCCCGTCACTTGGTGTGGAATAACTAACCTCCAGTTAGACCACCACCAAGATCTAGTTGGCGGCTGGTATAATAGTAGACCTCGGCCCATGCCTCCCGGACTACTACTTCTACCAAGACCACCGGGCCCATAGGAAAAACAATAATTTTTACTTGCAAGACGAGAATATTTACCCGTAAGAAAGTACTAAGTACTTTTCGGGTAAATGTATGTTTTCAATAATTAACAAGAATTATTTTCCCATAAAGGGAAGAATAACTTGAAAGGAAATTTAAGAAAATAAAGTAAAGTATTTTATCATGATTTCAGTTGAAAAGATTTAAACCCTCACCGGTATCGAGACTTAAGTGGAACTGTGAGGATTCCATTCTTCGATCCTATGTTCGCCTGAAAGTAATAACTACTATTGACTTAGAACTAGGTTCTTAGTTCTTAACTAATCTAATTGCACATAATATTGTAACAATAATTATAGGAGGTACACATTATGTATCGCGTTAAAGATTTCCCGGTAAACCCTAAATTCACCCGTTTAATTAATAAATTCAGGGTTTATGGAATCCTTAGCTAATAAAATATTTATTAACCATACTATAATTCTAATTGTAAGGTTTGAAATGAAATTCAAGGTTTAATTTGACAATGTAGGTTACCTTTTGAAAAATATTACATAGTTTATTGATTTTTGGAAAATTTGGGAAAATTATTTCTTTAAAAATTCCAAAACTTATTTTATAATTATTTTTGAAATAATTTCGAAATAAAGGGTATTTTAGTTGACCAAAAGTCAAAATCACTATTAAAAACATTTACTATTCAATTTCATATGAATTAAACACTTTATAACACAAAATCAAATTCATACACACACACACACATAACTCACGGCACACACATGCACACACACTCATCCAAGAACATTATGAACATGTTCTTGAGCTCATTTGAATATTCAAAGAGGGTGTGTAACATGTTCTATCACATTCATATTCATAACATAAGATTAAAGCATAATATAGCAAAATATATGTACTTTCTATGAAAAATAATTCTAAATAAATTACTATAGGCATGAATTTAATCAAATAAGATCATAAGCATTTAAATACATAAGCACATTATATCATATCATAATTCATGCATTTAATTAAATAAAATTCCATAATGTACACACATTGTTATTTAAACTAACAATTATGCACATACTTCATAAAATAAATTCCTAAAGCATAATTTAATTAATTCTAGACATGCTACTAATATTATTATACTAAGAACATTATATAAAACATGAAATAATAGAAGAAAACATACCTTAGAGAGAGAGGGAGAGGGTTGGCGTGAGAATGAGAGAGGGAGAGAGTGATTTTTGTGTGTTGAATTGTGAGGTATAAATGAGGCTTAAGGGGGGTATTTATAGGTAGTCATGAGGGGTTTCTAAGCAATAAATGAAAGTTTATGGGAGATGTGGTTGCCTAAGATTTCAACAAATGCTTGGTAATTAAGTTGGAGATGTGGTTAAATTATTTCATGAACAAATGCTTGGTAATTAACTAGGAAATGTGGAGAAATTATGCTCATTTGTTTAATTATTCTAGAAGACCATGAGGTCATGGATGATGTCATTTTGATTAAAAATAAATGTAAAAATAATATAAAATTTATTCAAGAGTCGAGAGATAAAATTTTGATGTAGTGAATTAATAATAGAATGAGTGAAAAGTGAGCTTCGTTTTGATTATAAACATGAAATATTTGGAGTTTTTGTTTATAAATTATGAATACTAAAGATGATGAAAATCATAAGAAAATTATATAAACGAAGCTATGATAAAGTTTAGAGTTTGGAAAAATCACTATAATGTAGAGGAAAATTCAAGGATCGTTTTAAGTATAATTTCGACTATTGATCAAAAGCTAATTGTTTTAAAATAAAATGATGATTTTTAAATAGGAAAATATTTATAAATATGCTAGGGGTGAAATCGAGTTTTTGGTAAATGCATGAAAATTCATGAAATAATTTGAGGGTCGTTTTGGTTATAATTTTGAATATCAAAAAGTAGATGAGTAAGGATTTATTGATGATCGAATCATAAGCTAGGGTTTTTTGCCGGTTTCTGATACTACGGGAGTTAGGATGGGAATTGTGGTTTACAGAGAGTATCACGATCCTCGAAATAATGTGAGGATTCTTTTGGTTACAATGTTGGGTAGTGAAAGTGTTTCGGAAAATGTAGGAATATTTTTGAGCTGTAGGGGTATTTTCGTAATTTCCAACCTAAAACTGTAGGAATGAGTTTTGAAGTATATGAAGGGGTTTTAGGTGCTAGAAGGGAATGAATACTAGAATTCTAGGATTTTATGAAAAGAGTTTCAAAGTACAATTTAAATAGAGAAAAGAATTAAATTGACGAACATTTAATTAAATTATAGCATATAAAAACATATAAGTCACATAAAATGCAATGCATGAAGTGAATTATTAAGGATCGAGATTATAAACGCTTCCTGAGTTACCCTTTACTTACCTTTCTCAACTTGGCCCTGAGTCGGGCTGTTACAGAAACGGACAATCCATATATGAACCAAAGCTATAGCGAACGGAGACAATAAAAAAAACTAACCGAGCTAGCGAGACTAACCCTTAACCACTTAGAACAATGCAGAAAGATATATATAAGCGGAAGCATAAGTTTCAAAATCAATCCGTCATATCAATACAATATCATTTCCATATATACATGACAAAATAGTGATGAACATAAGTGGTACAAAAGTGTGTAAAGACAAACATAGGTGCTAGACCCAAAACTACGACTCCGGACGACACAGTTTCCCGCCTAGCACTCCCTTAGCAAAACCTGAAAAAAATGAGGTGTCAGTCTAAGAAGACTGAGCGAGGGGTATATACATATAAGCGCATTTAACACACAAGTCCTAACCTCGGGTAATGAGTTATGAAAACCACAATATAAGTTCAATAAAAAGATAACATCGCCCGAGATTATGACTAACAAGTTTAACCATCAATCAATCAATTCCATTTTAGTCAATCAGTGGCCCGGCGAGTGAGGGCAATTCTCCAACCTTACTCCAACAGTGTACAATGATTAGGTTATCAATTATATAGGTGATCATGCAATCAATTACAGTGCACACGTAACAGTTTCAGTCCATCCTTCTTCCTCCGGGGTGATGGTGAGTTAGCTAGACTCAACCATCCAATCAGTGTGAGCAGAGGGCGCATGAAACCCAAAGCCCGGAACTCCTTCCACCACTAATCTCCTAGTGGCTTCAGGGGTCATCCCAAATGGTGAGGATAGAGCCGGAGTTACCCGTCAACCCATGCTTTCCCGGTTGGCTCAAGCTACTACCCTCGGGCCCACAGTGCAATCAATATACTCGCCAAAACAGTCGGTTCAATACAATACAGTCGTTCAGTGAAAATCAATTAACATTTGAGGAAAGCTATAGATATACGTATACGTTTTGGCTTAAAATCCATATAAGGGTCATATGGTTCTATATAACTAGAAATTAAACCTCACCTGTACAGACAAAACCAATCGAGAAAACCGCCTAAGGTGCCGGCCCCTCGTCACCAGGAAGCTGGTCTGTGCAAACAATGACAAGTGCAAGTGAGACACGACTCGTATGAACCAATTAAGACGAACGGCGAAATGCAACGAGACGATGTGTTATCAGGAATACGGCACAAAATAATCTTGTTTTTGCATGAAATGTATCATATAATAGCAATTTGGGATCAATTAAGGCATTGGAACAAAATGTGAAATTTGTAGGTACTAATGCAGAAAATTTTCAACGTGCGCACATTGTATTCAAATAAGCATAACTCCTTCATCGGAATGAATTTTAACGAACCGCAAAATTCCTAGAAAACTAGACAACCATATCTTTACAATGATGTAAGGCTCAAATTCTAGTTCACCCCGAGTAAATACCAGATTTTGTTTGAATTTGACACAAAGCAGAAAATTTCCTGCAGCGCTATTAGTGAAAGATGATCGTCGTTCCCTTATCAAACGAAGTCGAAACGATCTAAAAATCGGTGAAAATATCTACAACATACCCAGAAATACACCAGTAAAACAGTTTTAAAAAATTCCATCATTTAGTCTCTCTGATCAAGCCACAAATCGGTTTTAAATTGGATCAGCGCAGAATCGCGACAGTTTGGCGGCACCAAATTAAAACGGTCATAACTCACAAACGAAAATAGATATTGACGAGCCGTAAAAAGGAGAGTACTCTACACTTCAAATATTTTCTACAGTAGAAAAATCAGAGCAATTGGAACAGGGGAGCAGAGGCAGAAAAACAGAGCAAAATTCGAACCACAACAAACAATCAACCAATTCCAATTCTAATCAATCCAAATGACATAATTCATGCAACATATATATATACAAGTTCAATACTCACTAAAGTTCCACATATTCATGTCCATAACTCATTAATCATCAAGAATCACACATATGAGCTCAATTTATCAACTTATGCTACAAGTCCATAAACCTCAATATTTATGCATCAAATTCAAGCTAGGATCAAGTATTCACACCTCCAACAACTAAAACACAATTCACGCAATTTATATCACAACCCTAGCTAACACATCTTTCAAAGAAATAATCAAATAAGCTCATGATCACCTTGTAATGGAAGAAATGAGATGAGATGTTTGAATGGAAATGATGAAGCTTCAATTTCAATGATCAATCCAATAAAAAAAAGCTTGAAGTATAAAAATCTCCTTCTTCTTCCTTTCTTGCTATGTTGATCGATGGAAATGGGAAGCAAATGGAAGAAAATGTGTATCTCCTCTAATAAGAATTAATTAAACATATAAGTGCTAGATATTATTCCAACTTTTGAGTCATGACCCTTAATTGCAATTAGATCCTCCCATTTTCTTAGTTGTGCAATCCAGTACAAGTTAGAGATTGCAAATAATTAAAGTCCAAGCCCTCTTATGCAATTAATCCCATAGTTCAAGGAAATGATCAATTAATGTCACATAATCAATTCTAGTACATAAATCATGAAATGAATTAATTTTCACAAATTTAGAAAATGCAATTTTATAAAATGATCATGTCACATTTAATTAATGAATGAAAGAATTAAATAATTAATATAAAATCATCAAAACACACACGTGGCGTGCTTACTCGAAATCCGGAAATATGGGGCGTTACACATTTGATCTCAATCCAAGAAACCCTTTTCTTGATGTCTTGATCTACTGCCTTGGCCAAGGACTCCATATGGCATATGAATGACTTACACAATAAGAGATCACCTTGCAAATGCGAGTGTAGGTCCTTTCTTGATTCTCATTCAATTTCATGAGTCACTTGTGCAGCCCCAGCATAAGCCTTGAATCAGTTGTCTAAGGCGACACCCTTTAATGCTTATACCTAAGACTACAGAGTTAACTCATAAAGTGACAAGGAACCTCAAGTCTAAGTATCAATTAATCACATCAATGACTCGTGTGATATTTCCTAATCTGGAAGTTTCTATTTCCTGAAATAGAAACTTCCTTTCCCATTTAGGAATGTTCTCACACGGGGCACCTCAGTGAACTTACTTATTAAAGTAAGCACCCTCATGTATCACGCACGTATCAACTATACACTTTGCACATCCATGAAACAAGGTGGTCCTTCTTAAGGGCGTGATCCTACAAGCAAGCCTCAGAGGAGTCAGGTTGACGCTCCCACTGTCTGTAGGACTCATCGGCTTGGAGCATTTTACTAATCATGACTTATGTGATATAGGGCCAGTTTCATGAACTATTTCACCTAAATGGTAGAGTCCTAAAGTCATCAGGATTAGGGGAGTTCTCATACATGCACAGATAAAGTAAACGCATACCAAACAAGAGCATATAAAGAAGTGTTGCCTCAATTCGTTATTTCATTCAAAGATTCACTACAAGAAATTCCCGGAATTCCGACGGAAAATTCCGAGGGAACTAGCCCGTCGGAATTCCGACGGATTTCGATTTTTTAAAAAAAATATATAAATTAAATAATTCCGACGGGATTCCCCTCGGAATCCCGTCGGTTTTTGTAAAATATAACATTTAAAAATAGTTCCGACGGGATTCCTAGGGAAATCCCGTCGGATTTTTTAAAATATAAAATTAAAAATAAACATTAAATATTTCCGACGGGATTTCCCTCGGAATCCCGTCGGTTTTTTTATTATAAAATTTAAAACTATTGGTTTCCGCGGGATAAAGAATCGAGGGGGAAAGGAAACCCAAATAATCAGCCTTAAGGAATCCAAATTTTCAATTGCATACATTGACACACAACCTTTGCTTCTCTCAAAAAAAAAAACGAAGATTGGGAAAACTCATCAATCCTCCACCGGCACTCAAAGAAATAGATCTCCACCGGACCACCGCCACCGTGCTCCCTCACGACGGCTATATCCTCCGCAAATGCTACATCCCTTCCCAGCTTCATTAGGAGTTGAACCCAATTCACCCCATCATCTCATCCCTCCAAACCCTAAGGAAGTTTCTCATCTCCGCTCAGTTTCGGTACTTTAAAGATTTAATTTTCTATTTTCGTGTTCTTAGAAGTAGCAACATTTTTCTGTGATACATTTATTTTTTGTGATATGGACATTTATTTGTTTATGGGCTTAATTTTTTATTTAGTTAAGCACTATGATTTAGTGCATCATGTTATTACATTTCCTGTTGCTATTTAGATTCTGGCCGACTAGCTTTGTTCCAGATCCCTGTTGCTATTTAGATTCTGGCCGACTAGCTTTGTTCCAGATCATACAAGGTGATTTGTTTTCCATAGAGAATGATAAAAACACATATTTAATTATTTACTGAGGTTAACTGTGGGATGATTTTTCGAATTCGTAGATCCGCTTGACCATTTGTGAGGTTGGGGATGACGTGAAGTTGTCGGTTGGAGATGTTCTAATTTTTCCTGAAATAATGATATGCAGGTATGAGTAGAAGCACTTCCATTTTCTTCAGTTATTATTCTGTACATTTGGTTTCTGGTGTTGTGATGGCCTATTATGTTTGTACCTTGTCAGTTTTTACCCTCAACTGCTAAACTGAGATTGAGATCTCCAATTAGCTATGCTTTGTGCAAATTAAGTTGTTAGTGATTGATAAATATTAGAAAACTACGACTTGGCTTTTGCTTTAGTAATTGGTTTCCTGTTTTCTGATTCATAAAATGGATCTTTTCTCACTAAAGGGGTTTGAAAGAGTCAGATGTGGATGACTTTGTTGACCTTGGTTGTCTAGGGTGCAGGAGAATTTAACTAATTCATATGTTTTTGGCTGTAGATTTTGAGTTTGATGGGTACTATTAAGGAGTCACCCGACACTCGGTCGGAGTAAACATAATTCCTTACAGAGTTTCATACAGTTCTGAAACTAAATTAAAAAATGGACATGCATCTTGATGTTCTGCTTTTTAGTTGCTGCCTTTCATATTTTAACTAATTTGTGAACTTAGAACTTATTGTAGGTATGGTTTAGGAGAGCCAAGGCAAATTATTCATTTGGCCTTGATGAGGATGCTATCGCCTATCAGTGATTTGACTGTTTTGCTGAAAATTGAGACTCCTTTGATTGAAAAAAGACAAAAAAGAAAATGCACTAAGTATGATATTGGACTATTCTATGCTAAGAAGTGGTGTTATAGAGAGATCAATCATGACAACTCTGGTTTACTTGACAGCACCCCCATTTCGACTTCTCTTCATTTTCACATGTATATGTATGTACCTATTTTTTGTCCTTTAAATTTGTTGTTTATGATCAGTAACTTTAGGTGTTTGGGGCTTTTATATTGATATTGTTGTTGATTAATTTACTTGGTAGGATTTTGACTCCCTAAATGTTGTTAGGAAATCTAATGAAGGTATACTCCCGTCGGATTTATTTTAATTCTAATTTTTTTTTGGGTTTTGGTCCCTCGGGATTCCGTCGGTTTTCCGTCGGTTTATAAATTCCGAGGAGGGTTTTTCCAACGGACTGTTTCCCGTCGGAATTCCCTCGGTTTTCCGTCGGATTCTTAAAAATCCGACGAAAAACCGAGGGAATTCCGACGGGAGCTTCCGTCGGAATTCCGGGAATTTCTTGTAGTGATTGTCTGTGATTACAATAAGGAAAAGCACAAAGCGGATATACAATCGGCTTTCTAGGGCACTATTCCTAACAACGTTGTCCTTTGTACAGTTTTCTCCAGGGCGGAGATGCCGGGTTCTTAGGACACTTTCAAGTCTTCTTGTCTTCTTGATTTTGTTCGGTAAGAGGCGGACATTTGGGTTTCTCTACTATTTAGATAAATGACCCTAATTACTCCCAAAGTGTAAAGATTTCGGCTAAAACTATTATATGTATATAGAGTCGTTTTCAAGAGTAAATGATTTCCACGTAAAGCCTTTATTTTTTGAATCTACCAAATATTTTGGCGAGAATGAATGAATGAATGCACAGAATGGGGCCCAGGGACTTGGTGTGAGTGGTGACCCGAGGAGGCATGGGCTGACGGTGATCCCTCATACTAGTTCCACCAATGAACGGCGTAATCGGACCTCATTAGGAGTTACCGAGGAATGGACGCTGAGTGCCATCTGGGGAGTCATGTTCCCCTTTTGGTCAATGAATGGATGATTCGGGCCGATCACCCGGCCATCACCCGGAGGAAGAAGGTGTAAATGTTCATGAATGTGCACAAAAGAATATAATACATGAAAGAAAGAAAGAATGAATGAATGTTTAATGAACTACACGAGGTGTTGGTTGGAGATAATGCACGCCCACTCGTCGGGCCACAAACGACCTAATGAAAAATGAACCTTATAATCCCTTTTGATGACTTCTTTATTTTACCCACTTGGGAAATACTCTAAAACCTCATTTAGGATTATAACTTGCATGTGAATGCTTAAATATTGTTGTATATGCTATTATGCCTCATTTTATACCCACCAGTCTCGTATAGACTGAACCCGGATTGTTTTCAATGTTCTTGCAGGTTTGGAGTGCTAGGCGGGAAGTCAAGTCTATTAAGTCTTTCGGTTAAGTCAGAGTCTGTCCATGTGCATATTGAATCATGATTTGTTTAAGTATGAATATGTAGATTTGTATTGATTGTTACTTTTATCATGAATTCAAGATAAGCTTACCGAAATAGAAACAATCTGAAATTGAAGTTTTATGATTTTATCGAAATTCGGGATTAGATATCTATGCTAGTTGAAGTCGTTGCTCTTTGCTTATCCCATTATTGATGTATGTATGTTGCTTCCGCTTGGGCAATATTTCGGTTTTATTGTCTCTTCGGTTGGGTAAGTTAGCTCCCGTCTAGCCTAGCGAGTGTGTATGTCCCCGTTCGCCGGGATTTAGCTCGGGTATGGGTTGTCCATTTCATATTCGGGTCGGGTATCTATACGGGGGATGTGGTACCTTGCGGTCGGGTGCTACATCTTTAAGTGGTATCAGAGCCCGGTTACAAAACCGGTTTTCCCATGTTGTGAATGAGTCAGTTTAGGTCGTACGGCTTAGGAACTACGTGACAATGTGTGCATTGCATCGATCTTGAATATGAATTGCTTCCCTTTTTGAATTTTGTTGACTTATCTGTTGCATATCGGCATTGGATCAGTGTTTTTTGTGTTAAATACGTACCACGAGCATGCACTAATCGCATGCATATATCCTTGAAATGAGTTATGATTTATAGGTTATGAAGATAATATCAAACTACGGCCAAATATCAAGCTAACAACGCTCTATTGCAAATTTTTTCTGAGGCATGAAAGATAGGAAGGATGCACCGGGGAAGGATATAGAGAATTCGAGATGCGTGGTCTTCATAGATAGAGCTAGAGTTCAAGGGTTAGGAGCTAGAATGGAAGTTCGACTTTAGAAATGCAAGGATAGAGGGACACTTGATGAAATAGGAGTTGATCGGGGAGTATTTATGACTCCGAAGATTGACATATGGGGCTCCCTTACATGAGATGCCCTAATTGGATTCAACGGGAGCATTCAACTCAAGGAATGGAGTGAATGAACCTTGAGGGTACTCTAATTCAAAGTCCGGAGTATGGGAAAGATAGCGAGGATTGTGAAGATTCAAGCTAAAATACATTCGGTGGGAATTAAGTCTCAAGAGTTATCAAAGAGGAATATCTAACTAAACCTAATGAATAGAAAAGAGGTTGTAGAGGTCAATATCGGGAAGAAGTGAGTCCGGGAGCCCTAAATTTCAACTAAGTTGGGAAACGAGTCGGGAAGGATTGGAAGGAGCCGAGTAGCTTGGAAAATACAAGTTCATGGAAGGTGACAATACCACGGAAAATATTTGAGTTCGTTTTCCAAATCCAAGCTGAATTGTCGTGTTGTGAGGGTGAATTAAGAAATACGGAGCGACGAACGGAAACGGTAAAGAAAGGCAAAGACTTTTTAGAAAGAAATCATGCGCTTTAGTGGAAGCAATTGGAAAATAAGTTCAAGTTTACAATTCAAGCTGATAAAGGACGAGTGCGGGAATCTTGATCAAGATGTACAAGAAATTAGGGATTGAGAAATTTCAATCCCGGACCATGGAAGATACAAGCGGTGTACAAGGATTCTTGGAAAACATGAAGACCGTGGGAAAGACGAAGCATGATTAGCAAGTCAAAGTAAGCCGTGATTGGAGGAACGAGGAAAAGCTATTGAGTTGACGGCTTACGATATTGGTGACAGGTTCCAAAGCATTCATACCACGTGCATCATACTCTGCATCGAATTATTTAACTTTTCCTTATTTATATTTCTACGTGCATCTCTACTTGATTTCATTGCTTTAATGTGTTGCCTATTAAATCGTTGCAAGTGTGCCACGTGCATCGTCATCTTTACCCGACATGCATTTTAGTGTTTACTTCGTAGGAAGTTTTTCACCTCACTTATCAAGTATCTCTGCGACTGGGCCACATCTGAGTTTAAGATGTAAAGGTGGAAAATTTTAAGGGGGAGAGCATGACCAAGAAACAGATTTAAAGTTTGAAGCTATGCCCGAAGAATTATATAGTAGAAATAACCGAAATGCAAGCCATGAAGATATATGGAAGCTTAATGATGGTGATTGGAAAGGAATAAGAAGACCTTAACGATTAAACCCTCGAGGTGAGAGTTAAGTCATTAAAATTCGAGTTGAAGATTATCACGGGTAGAATGAGAAGGTGGTGCATCGGATATTTATTCGTCTGAATTAAAAGATATTAAGGATGATGGAATTATGAGGTAGCTGTTGGCAAAAGGAACGGGATCAAGCTATCATATAATAAGATGGTGTCAATAAAGGTTAACTCAGTTATGTAGTAAAGGGGTGGACGACACATAACAAAGCAAATATTAGTAGATCATCGGCTGTTTTTCCATAATAATCTAGAAGGAAATTTCAGAAGTAACGAATCGAAAAGGGTTATCATTAAAGGACTTATATCAAACTTCAAGAATCATTAGGAATGTTTTATCTCCAATTATGGAGTCGATTGGGCCGGAAACGGAGCCATACTTAAGGACTTTAAAGGGATGAAGAGATAACCAAAGAAGAAGAAGATGGTGAAGGATTCCTGTTGAGATAGAACATTAAGATCAGGATGGAACTTTCAAGGGTGTCAAGGTTAGTTACCTTCGGAAGTATAGTAGACTATGATAGGGGTAAAGATAGTGGATTCGAATCTTACTCCGGGAGGAATATTCTAAAAGAATATGGGAAGGTCTATCATCTTGTTATTGGACACGTTAAGGGTATTGGGGATAAGGCATGTACCGAACCAGCTTCTGGGGCAGACCATGTCTTGGGCAATCATGCTACCAACGTCAACACTCTCGACTATGGTGACCGGTACTTAAAGCATTCATGGCATATGCATACATGCACTTTAATTCAATTGATTTCTTAATGCTATATACCTTGTAAATTGATTATTTTCGTTGTTCCTTGTTATGTTGTAATTGATGTTTATTACGTGTCCCTGAGTGACCTACGTGATTATTCATTATTGTGATTCACGTTTTGAAATCTTTTCTTCTTGGTGTTTATTCTTTGTTATAATTTCTGCTTTTGAGAGACGGGGTTCTCTCTTTGTTGTTCAAGAGATAGGGTTCTCTCATTGTTGTTCGAGAGACGGGGTTTTCTCCTTGTTGCTTGCGAGGGACGGGGTTCCCTCATTAATTGTTTTAAGTTTCCAGTGAATCCGAGGACGGATTCTTTTAAGGGGGAGAGATTGTAACGCCCCGGTTTTTCATTTGTACAAGTATGTCGTATGTGTTTATAAATTGCGCAATTAAATTATTTAATTATGTGATTAATTATTTATGAGTGTTTTAAATATTAAATTTTAATATAAATTGTTATTATTTTATTTTATTTTATTTTATTCTATTTCATTAAAGTGGAATTTATTTAAATTGATAATTAAGAATTAGTGTTAATTAATCATGTTTTAATTATATTAATTGAATTCAACTTTTAATCATTGACCTTTAGTTTTTAATTTAAAATTTGAAATTTAATTTTGTTTATTTAATTCGTATGTTATGAATGTGTTATTGTTTAGCGCATGGGTATTTTATTCGCGCTTCGTTCTTATATGATTTGATATCGAAAATTCATGAAAATTTAGAATGTTGTAGATTTATGTGTTATGAACATGTTTAAATGCTCGTTTTATGTTTTCGACTTCGTTTGACGTGGTAACGAATTTATTTTGATTTATGGAACCAAATCGGGGGCTAACGGGCAATTAGCGCACCCTTAGTTCCGTAGGTGATATCTTGAGCTAGGAAACTCGGATTCGAGTTTCGTCAACTCCGCTGAACTTGTAATAAAAATTTGAGTTTAATGAACTTAGCCTCATATTGTTCTAAGACCATTTGGACCTCCGAAATTCAACCGAAAACCGAAACCGATGCAAAACTGCCACACTTTACTAAAAATGCCATAACTCATTCAAACCTTGACCAAATTAACCATGGTTGGAGGAATTGGAACCCTAACTCAGTCCTTTAACTGATCCTTATCTCCCACAACCGAACCAACCCTCACCCATAAGGAAAAATCAGCCTAAAGCCCCTGCTCTCCAGAAAATCCCGTCACCATGCCCTACTTGGAGATTTCAAGCTCAAATCTCTTCCATCCAATCCACAAGGTGAGTTTAGGATTGTGTTATGCATTCAATATGTGTCATTTTAAGTTATGCATCCCCAATTTTTAGCATGTGAGCATGGGATTTTGAAGGCATAAGTGAATAGTTAGGTTTGGTGCCATTTTGTTGATCTCTTTAATTCCTTGATGGATTTGGTTGATTCAAAGCATGTATATGGTTGTCTTAACTCCCTCTTCTCATTTATTGTGACACCCCGACTTCCAGACCGTACAGGTATGACGTATGTTCGCGATTTACATTATTTAAATTCATATTCTGTATTCTTTCAATTCTTATTTTAAATATTTCTTATGAATTCGAATGATTCTTATTTGAATATTTACGGAATTTGTTATTGTTTGATTCGTTTATGCTTGAATTGAATTCGGAATTTTTTTTTTCGTTGTTTTAGTATGTTGGAGATTTACGTGTTATGAAACTTGATTTATGCTCGTTATATGTTTTCGAGTTTAATCGTTGAGCTTTTGAATTATTTGGTTCGTTGGGAACTTAAAGGAGGCTAAAATGTTTTTAGCGCACCTTGGGTTCCAATGTGTGTATTTTGAGCTCGGGAATTCGGATTCGAATTCTATCACTACCGTTGAACTCGTTTCTATGATTCGGGTTCGATGGACTAAGCCTCATAACCTTTTAAGCCTATTCGATACTCCGAAATCCGATCGGAAACTTACCTCACTCCTATATGACTACCTTTCACCTATTTACACTTTAGTCCCTCAATTTTTGACATATTACCCCCCACCTTAGCCCCACAACACAGCAACACCATACACTATCATCTCTCCCCTTTCATTCTCGGTATATACCAGTAAGAGAGGAAAAAGGTGCAGCAACTTGGGAGCTTAAACCCTTCAACCCGTCACTATTCACTCCAAGGAGAGATTGAGCTCATTTCTCCATTTTCTTCCATCATCTTCAAGGGGTAAGCTAGTATTTGTTATATACATAAGTATGTGGTCATTTTGAGCTATTAATTCCATGCTTTGAGCTATGTTTGGGGTATTTATGGAGCATGGCATGAATTATGAGGGTTTGATGATCACCTTGGTTTCATGGAGCTAAGCTTTGATTTGAAGTTATATATATGATCCCTTTTGACTCTAATTTGATTATATGACTTCCCTTTTGATTATGGTTGAATATGGTGAAGGTTACCATTAATGGAATTCAAATCCTTGCTTACATGAACTTGAGATATATGTTGATTCTTGAGCTTTCGTGATGATTGGGAGATTATATGATGATTATGAAGTAATTTGCCATGATTTACTTGAGTTTTTTGGCTTGAGGTCGTTGTTTGTTGTTGCTGTTTTGTTCCCTTGCTTCCTTGCTCGGTTTTTTGGTGCAGAGTTACTGTTTCTGTTGTTATTTTTTTCCGAAGACGAAGGGCCAACACGGTCGTGTCAGCTTTGTACATGTGTTGGACACGACCGTGTCAGCCTCTCGACTTGGAGCAAATTATTTTTATAAAATCGGACACGGCCGTGTCCATTTTGAACTAAAACTCAACACGGCCGTGTCAGCATCTCGGATTAAGCTCCGGAATTAATTTTAATCGGACACGGCCGTGTCCATTTTGAACTAAAACCCAACACGGTCATGTCATTTGAAAATATGGCGGCGGCAATTGCTCGTTTTATCGCGTCGTTGTTTTTCTTCGTATTTTCTTTCTTCATTTATGACTAGTATGCATTGTTCGCTTGTTATATTATGCGTTATGTACCTTGTTTTGAACTTATGACCTTATTTGATATGAATTGTGTGAATAAGAATTGGTAAGATTTATTTGGCATGTTTATGCATTTCCATTGCATTCTTTGCATTCACAAGTATCGCCGAGCGTCTATTTGGTTCATATTTGAGTCTAAGTCTCGGGTCTTGTTCTGTTTTGTGTTTCAGAGCCTCTTCCCGTTGTGCAAGAGCCCGAAGCTTGGGTGGTTGGTTGTCGTTTCGATCCTATCTTTTGTCTCTTTTGTTAAGGTGAGGTTAGGAATTATTAGTTATTAACCTATGGCCTACAATGTGATGATTTCTCACTCGCATGCGGATATGTTATACATATTTAAATATGAATGCTTAAATTATGTTTATGGCCTTGTGGAAGATGTGAACTTTATGGAAATGATATATGTACAAACATATCTATAAGGCTGGGTTTTGAATCTCTTTTGGTACGTTTTGTTCTGTCGAGCGAGTTGTACCCTGAAAGATGGGAATTTGGTTTGATGTGGTTTGTTGGGTCCTGGAGAAGTGGGTAAGGAAGACCAGGGACGACCACGGGGTCGCCGAGTTTGACCCTTGTGCACGCTCTCATTTGAGATATTCACGTGCGACCTAGGGAGGTTGGGAAGGCGTGATTTCTTGAGCCCTCGGTGGATAACCGGGGAAGGCATATCGTGGGTTAGCTACCCCGTGTGTTTTTGGTAATGTAGGTGCTAGGGTTTGATTGCCGATACACCATGGATGCAAGGGTGGAATTGTGATTTCATATTTATGTTTGAAGGAGTAAGGGATAGTCCATTCTGGCCGGGCTTTGTTTTTGTTTGACTGATAGATTATGGATCGAGATAGGTTCTTTTCTTACTATATGTTAGTTTCGGGAAATGGTTTTTGGTGTGCAAAACCCTAGCCTCGATTAATGACTATCACTTTTGATTTATGCTCTATACTTATCTAAGGTGTGGGTGTGTTCTGCCCCTCACTCAGTCGAGTTGTGAGACTGACCCTCTCCTTTCCCTTTCAGGTGTACCGAGCTTGGCGGGGAAGTGCGAGTCTTGGTCTTGTACTTGTGTATCTAGGTCGAGTTGCATTCGTACTTCTTGCATTTTGGATACTTTTATTATGTATTTGATGCCAGAATTGTATGTCATTTGGAGAATTATGGACTTTTGACGTAGATACTCGTTGTTTTGGGTCGTGAGGCCACTATATATGATGTATATGTTAGTTATAGAGCTCTTTCCGATCCTGTTTACTGCTTCCGCATATCTGTTTTATTTATTTGCGCGCTCTGTCCGAGTTTAGCCCCGCTTAGCCTAGCGTGTCAGTGTAGGTTCCTGTTCGCTTAAGCTTGGACTCATGTATGGAAATCCATTTCATATGTGGGTTCGGGTTTAGGTGCGGGGGATTGTTGGAAAACACGAATCAGAAAGCAGCGGAAATTAAAAAAAAATTTTCCCAACAAAAGGACCTTGAACTCGCAATCGTGTAACCAAATTCGTAAAGATAGAAAACTTACTTTTCTTTTGTTCTTTCTTGAAGCGTTTCAAGCCACCCAAGAACGCTCTTCTCGCGGCTTGATCCCCTCTCCTTTGGTAAAGCTCGAATCTTCAAACTTCTAACTTGAAGTCTCTAGAGAAAGTCCACCAACTTGATCACAATCTAACTAGTAAGGATGCTAGTTCTCTAGTTAGTGTTTAGGCTTAACCTAGGGTTTAATTTAATCTTGGAGAAAGGAAGGTGTTCAACACATGAACCAAAAGAATTGCAAATTAGCTCTAAAGGGGAGCTCGAGCTCCCCTATATATAAGAGGGGAGTGCCGATCCAAATCCTTGTTGGACAAGGATTTGGTTCCTCTCTCTCCTATTACTTGATCATCAAGTATTTTCCAACTTTGACTTTGAATTCTAATTCAAGTCAACTATTAAGAGAGCTAAAAATATCCAAACTATTTTTGGATAATTTTATACTTTATTTATTATAAAATAAATAACTTATTTTTATCTAATTAATTAATTCATAATTAATTAACTAGATTATTTTCTCCAAAATTAGACTTTCTTTTTAATTCAAAATTAAACCAAAGTCTATTAAATAATTAACTAATTAATTATTTAATATATATATAATATATATATATACACACGTGTGTGACACGTGTCACAGTGACACGTGTCACTCACGTGAGCCACACGTGTGGAACCCTCTTGGCCCGATTAACTCGTTTAATCATTTTCAAGCCTCAACTCATGTAACCAAGTTGTTGTGTGTGACCCTCTAGGTTCTCAATTCAATTAGCAGTGACCCTAATTAATTAATTCACTAATTAATCAATCAGTCCACAGATTAAACGACCATAGTCTAGCAACAGGTGTTTAACCCCTAGCTGAATTGGAATGTTCGGATTCGACAGAACCTTTAAGTCATTGATTCATGTGAGATACAATCCTCCTACTTACTATCTCTCAACCAAGATCTAGGGCAAGGGAATAATCAGAACCCTAATAATCCGGTCTTAAAGCTAAGTGCATTTCATATTCATTTGATCTCAATCCAAGAAACCCTTTTCTTGATGTCTTGATCTACTGCCTTGGCCAAGGACTCCATATGGCATATGAATGACTTATACAATAAGAGATCACCTTGCAAATGCAAGTGTAGGTCCTATCTTGATTCTCATTCACTTTCATGAGTCACTTGTGCAGCCCCAGCATAAGCCTTGAATCAGTTGTCTAAGGCGACACCCTTTAAAGCTTATACCTAAGACTACAGAGTTAACTCATAAAGTGACAAGGAACCTCAAGTCTAAGGATCAATTAATCACATCAATGACTCGTGAGATATTTCCTAATCTGGAAGTTTCCATTTCCTGAAATAGAAACTTCCTTTCCCATTTAGGAGTGTTCTCACACGGGGCACCTCAGTGAACTTACTTATTAAAGTAAGCACCCTCATGTATCACGCACGTATCAACTATAGACTTTGCACCTCCATGAAACAAGGTGGTCCTTCTTAAGGGCGTGATCCCACAAGCAAGCCTTAGAGGAGTCAGGTTGACACTCCCACTGTCTGTAGGACTCATCGGCTTGGAGTATTTTACTAATCATGACTTATGTGATATAGGGCTCGTTTCATGAACCATTTCACCTAAATGGTAGAGTCCTAAAGTCATCAGGATTAGGGGAGTTCTCATACATGCACAGCTAAAGTAAACGCATACCAAACAAGAGCATATAAAGAAGTGTTGCCTCAATTCGTTATTTCATTCAAAGATTGTCTGTGATTACAATAAGGAAAAGCACAAAGCGGATATACAATCGGCTTTCTAGGGCACTATTCGTAATAGGGATGTGGTGGCCCACCGTTCCGGGCGCTACATCTTAAGGTGGTATCAGAGCCCTCGGTTGCAAAACCGTGGCTCTGGAGTCGAGTCGGGTGAGTCTGGGTCGTACGGCTTAGGACAACGTGGTTATGGCAGTTATGTGATTATTTGCTTATTTCTTGTTAATAGTGCACATGAACATGTACTGACCAGCACACATATGAATTGGAATCTTTTGATTTGCAGAAAATATGCCTCCACGTCGACACCATCGCCGGGATAGATCTCTGGAACATCGACATCACCGGGATCATTCCCCACAACCTGGAAATAACAACCCTCCACCACCACCGCAAATGGACTCTGAGAATTTTATGGAAAGATTAGCGGTGTATTTGGATCAAAGAGCTCAGTAAAGGAATAATGCACCTCAGGCCGGGAATCATGGAGGGAATGTTGTTACTGCTCTTCTTCGGGAGTTCAAAAATCAGAATTGTAACACCCCGACTCACAGTCGGTACAGGTAAATTATGTGATTTAATAATATTTGCGTTTTGAATTAATTGTTTACGACTTATATGAATTATTTGAACTTATATGAATTTATATGAATTTACTGGAATGCATGTTGCATGAAATTTATTCGTTTTATTTTGAGTTGGCCATAATTGAACCGTATTCGTTAAACCGAACCAACTTGAACCGGAAACCTTGAACCGAACCCGTGAACCGGACCGGTCCAGCCTTAAAAGGCTGAACCATTCTTCCTTTCTCTTTTCTTACGTTCAACAACAGCAACTCCAAGCTAGCAAGAGCCAAGAAACCCTCAAGTTGATCATCCAACTTCCCAAGCCGATATCTCCCTCGTTTCTTCGTCTTTTCTCGAACTTAGGTATGCTTTAGAATCCTCTCGTCGTGCTTGTCGTTTCCATGGTTTAAATTCTGAGTTTGGAGTGAGTTTGGCATGCCTTTGCTCCCTACGTGAATAGTAAGGGTTTTGCTAAAAACTTGGATATGTGCTCTTTACTTGAAGTGTTTGATCTTTAGCTTCATATATGAGTGGTATATGCTATATAAGTTGCATTTATTGCATTTCATCCATGGTAGGTGGGGTATTTATGATTGATCATGTTTTTAGCTTGAATATTTCAATCCTTTGATCATGCCATTTCATTCCGTTTTCTTGCATTATTTGAGTGTTATATGTCAAGCATGATTTATATGTATTGTGTGTGCATTTTGGGAGGTTGTGGCAACTCTTAGGGATGAATTTTGGCCATTTTTGGCTCTTAAATGAGCTTCCCCTGTTTCTGTGAGAAAATTTTCTGTTCCAGCTTCGAACCAGGCCGGAACGGCCGTTCCCGCCCAGTTTTAAACTGGGAACGACCGTTCCCAGGCTCGGTACTGTTCATCCCGAGAGTGGGAACGACCGTTCCCAGTTTGTACTGGGAACGGGAACGGTCGTTCCCAGGGCCGGAACCCGTTCTACTGGAGCAAATCCACGATCGTGGATTTTTCCTTTTGGAAAAATCCGCGAGGGTGGATTTGAGGCAGTAGCTTGGGAAAAATCCATGGGGGTGGATTTTTCCCTTTGGAAAAATCCGCTAGGGTGGATTTTGCCATTTCTTTCCTTTGATTTATTTATGCATTTGTATGATTTTAAATGCTTTTCTTTTGCATATTAATTGTTATAACTTGATTGTTTCGCATAATTAAATTGTAATTAAGCATGTGTGATATGATTTTGTGACATTTTATCTTTGAACATGAATCATGCATTTTGCCGAGCGTCCTATTTGGTTCATATAGAGTCTAAGTCTTGGGCTTTCGTGTTTTCTTTTCAGAGGAGGTTCCAGTTGACGAGCCCGAGGCGTAGGTTCACGTCTGCTCATATTTTTTTTGATCACGCACAAGGTGAGGTTTAGGGTTTTTAGTAGCTAAATGACCTAAAGCCTTATGTGATGTTTTCAAGCCGTGCATGTGATTATATATTGTATATATCGATATGTATGTGTTGATTAGAATATGTTTATGATCTTGTGAATAACTTTGTTTTGGGAAAAGATATTAAGTAAGCCTATGTAAGCTATGTTTTGGAAAAGCTTTACGATTCTGTTAGCGAGATCGCCATGAAAGATTTGGCATGTGATATGATATGATTTGTATGTGTGGATCCAAGGAGCTACGGGTAAGGAACCCTCGGGACGGTTCGGGCCGTCGAGGTTCGGCCTGTGCGTAGTCTCCACCCGATATATCATACGCGACCCCTGGGAGTTTGGGAAGGTGTGATATTTTGATGCCTTCGGCATAAAAACCGGGGAGGGCACGATGTGGGTTCGCTACCCCTCGTGAGTCTGTATATGTATGGATGGTTAGGGCCGCCGGTGGCTCTTCCATCACTGGTGTTGAGGAGTATGTATGATTTCTGTTTTGTTTGTTCTGAGGAGTAAAGGTTGGAAGCTCGTTCTCGCCGAGCATTTGTCTGATGTGTTTGTTTGAGAAGTATGAATCGGGATAGTGTTTATGAAAGGTTTTAAAGTATATGTATTTGTTTTGGAAAGTTTTAGTTTGAAAAACCTATTCCGGTTCATAATTTCGCCCTTTGCTTTGTGCTTTGCTCTATATATGTAGGGTGTGGGTGTGCGTTAGCCCCCTCACTCAGTCAGTTGACTGACTCCTCGTTCACTCTTTTAGTTGCAGGTTTTGGGAGCGTGAGCTAGGCGGAGAAGTGTGTCTTTCTTATGCACTTGTCAGTCTAGGTCTCGTTAGGTGCATTTACCTTCTTGCACTTTATTATTTTGTAGTTATGCAGCTTTGATTTGTATATACCTACTGATTATTTTGTTCAAGCCGGGATGGCTTTTGTACAGGAACGTGTTGGTACATATATGTAAATACTTTATGGATAGGTGTGAGTTGGTATCTATATATATATGTGATGATTGTGCTTGTTGCTTTTATTTATTCGCTTCCGCGCACTCTGTTTCTGGTTAGTTTAGCTCCGCCTAGCCTAGTGTGTGTGTTTGGTCTCCCGTTCGCTATGATTCGGATTCGGGTGCGGACATTCCATTTCGTATTCGGGTTCGGATTATGGTGCGGGGGATGTGGCCCTACGTGTGGGTGCTACATCCTTAAGTGGTATCAGAGCGCGGTTGCAAAACCGGGCTCTAGTGTCGTGTGGGTCTGTCTAGGTCGTACGGCTTAGGGCAATGTGATTGTGTGATCGTGCGTAAGTGTACATACATGCTTTGAATATGTGATTACTTGACTAATTGATTACTTGACTATTTGATTATTTTCTTAAACTGTATACATATTCATACTCTAATGTACATGCATCTATATTGCTTGAATTTGTGAATTTCAGGATGCCTCCAAGAAGACATAACAACCGTGAACAAACCCCTGATTTGAATGAACCGGCTCAACAGAATGCACCTCCGCCACCACCTATGAATGCGGAGAATATCGTCCAAGCCCTACTTAATCAACTCCAACAAAATCAAAGGGGTAATGCCAATCCGGGTGAAGGACAAGAGATATCCGCCGTATATCGGGATTTCCGGAACAACAACCCTCCAAAGTGGTATGGAGGTGATGATATCAAGGCAGAAGAATGGTTGTCGGAGATTCGAGGTATTTGGGAGATTTGTCCGGGGACTTCTCAAGACAAGGCTATTTGCACCGGGCGTATTATTCAAGGGCCAGCGGCTATTTGGCTAAGGAGTGTGAGATCCAAGTTGGAGAGGATGGGTATGGAATTCAACTGGGAGACGTTTGTGCAGGAATTCCATGAGAAATATATCCCTCATAGTGCACAAGAACGTCGCCTCCAAGAGTTTACTAATCTGAGGCAAGGAAATCGGACGGTGGAGGATTATTTATTGGAATTTGAGAGGCTAGCACCTTATGCTACTCACATCACCGACCATGATGACCATAAGGCCCGAGCTTTTCTTCATGGACTTCGCCGGGATATTCAAGAAGCTCTACAAGCGGCGAATGTGAGTACCTGGGCCAAAGTTACAAAGAGGGCAATCCAAGTTGAGGCCCAAATGGCTCGATTGAAGCCTCCACCTTTCTCTTCTACACGGGTTGCAGGATCCGGTTCTGGATTGGGTAAGAGGCCCATTTCTTATGCTCCACGAGCTCCTGTCCCACCGGCTTTTCGTCCCCAGGGTTTAGGGAACAAGAAGCCCCGTGTTACCGGTCCCGTAGCACCTCCTGCTATTCCAGCTCGACCGGCTCCAGCTCAAGGACCACCTGTTTGTTCTCATTGTCAGGGGAGACACCCGGTGGAGCGGTGTTGGAGACTTCAGGGCAAATGCTTTGTGTGCGGGTCCTCTGATCACTTAGTGAATGCTTGCCCGAATAGGAGACCGGTTGTACAGGCTCGCGTGTATGCTCTGGAGGGAGAGGAGGAAGCTGCTGATGTCGACCCGAATGCCGTGATAGAAGGTACAATCAACATTCATGGCATATCACTACATGCATTGTTTGATCCCGGGGCTACGCATTCATTTATTTCCCGGGATATTGTTGCTTCTTTGCCTGTACTTGATGATTTATCTGCGCATGTGTATGTGGTGAATACTCCTTTGGGAGGATCTGTGGAAGCTGACAGGGTGTTCAGGGAGTGTCCGGTGGTGTTTGAGGGCCGAGTTTTTCCTGCAGATCTGATAGTTCTATCGTTGAAAAAGTATGGGGTTATTCTTGGTATGGATTTTCTCTTCAGATACCGAGCTCAGTTGGATTGTCGTGAGAAGAAGGTTTCGTTGGGGTCAGTGGTCTTTACGGGTGAGAGGTTGAAGTCTAGCCCGTTTGTGTCTTTTATGGAAGCAAGTAAGCTCCTCCGGGACGGCGCGACAGGTTTTGTGGCCTATCTTTTGAATAAACCGAAGGATCAGGCCAAACTTGAGGAGACAGAGGTCGTGAGCGAGTTTCCCGATGTATTCCCTGAGAATTTGGGTTCTTTGCCACCCGATAGGGACATCGAGTTTGTAGTCGACCTTTATCCTGGAGCTGAGCCTTTCTCTAAGACACCGTATCGGATGGCTCCTGCTGAGTTGAAGGAGTTGAAAACTCAGTTGGATGAGCTTTTGGCTTGCGGTTACATCCGTCCGAGTACATCCCCGTGGGGTGCTCCTGTGTTATTTGTGAAGAAGAAGGATGGGACTTTGAGGATGTGTATAGACTACCGCGAGTTGAACCGGATGACAGTGAAGAATAAGTACCCTTTACCTCATATCGAAGAGTTGTTTGATATCTTGCAAGGGTCGCAGGTGTACTCTAAGTTAGATTTGAGGCAGGGGTATTACCAACTTCGTATCCGGGAAGAGGATATCCCCAAGACAGCGTTTAATACCCGTTATGGACACTTCGAGTTTGTAGTGATGCCGTTTGGGTTAACTAACGCTCCAGCCGTGTTCATGGATATGATGCACCGAGTGTTCAGACAGTATCTTGACAAGTTTGTGGTCATTTTCATAGACGACATCTTGGTGTATTCTAAGTCGGTAGAAGAGCACGCAACGCATCTCAGGATTGTGTTGGAGACCCTTAGAGAGCACAAGCTTTATGCTAAGTTCAGCAAGTGCGAGTTCTGGCTCGACAAAGTGTCTTTTCTGGGTCATATCATTTCAGGTGAGGGAATTGAAGTTGATCCTTCCAAGATTGAGACCGTGGTTCAGTGGGAGAGACCGAAGAATGCCTCCGAGATAAGAAGTTTTCTCGGGTTAGCGGGTTATTATAGGAGATTTGTGAAGGACTTCTCCAAGATTGCTTGCCCGTTGACTCGATTAACCAAAAAGGAGGTGAAGTATGAGTGGGATGACGGGTGCGAGAGAAGTTTCCAAGCTTTGAAGGAAAGATTAACTTCAGCACCAGTTCTTACCCTACCCGAGGGATCCGAGGGCTATTCAGTTTTTGCAGATGCTTCTAAGGAAGGACTCGGATGTGTATTGATGCAAAATGGCCGAGTGGTGGCCTATGCTTCTAGGAAGTTGAAGGAACACGAGAAGAACTACCCCACTCATGATCTTGAGCTCGCAGCGGTGGTGTTTGCTTTGAGGAAGTGGCGTCATTACCTCTATGGGGCGACTTTCGAGATATTCACGGATCATAAGAGCCTCAAGTATCTTTTCACTCAGAAGGAGTTGAATAATAGACAGAGGCGTTGGATGGAATTCTTAGAGGATTATGACTGCACGATTCAGTATCATCCTGGCAAGGCTAATGTCGTGGCAGATGCTTTGAGCAGAAAAGCAAGTATTTCAGGTTTAAGTGCAGAGTCTTCAGGACAGGATTCGACAGTTTTGGTTTCAGTGGCTCGGTTAGCTAACATCACAGTTCAGCCGGATTTGAAACAGAGGTTGTTGGATTCTCAGGCTTCGGATACAGAGATTCAGAGATTAGTGGTTCGGTCTAGGATAGACCCCGAGACGAAGTTTGGGTTTGATGATTCCGGTTTGTTCAGGTTCAAGACCAGGGTTTGTGTCCCAGAAGACCTCAAGAGGTTAATACTTGAGGAAGGACATCGTTCTGGATATTCCATTCACCCCGGTGGTACGAAGATGTACCGAGATTTGAAGGAATACTTCTGGTGGAATGGCATGAAGAGAGATGTCGCGAACTTTGTGAAGCGATGCCTCACGTGCCAAGTGGTGAAGGCAGAACACCAGAAACCGGGAGGAACCCTCCAACCACTTCCGATTCCTGAATGGAAGTGGGAGCAAGTGACTATGGACTTTGTGTCCGGCTTGCCAAGATCAAGAGGAGGTTATGATGGAATTTGGGTGATAGTCGACCGATTGACCAAGTCTGCTCATTTTCTCAAGGTGAAGATGTCTTATAAGACTCCGAAGTTGGCCGAATTGTATTGTAACGAGATTGTGAGACTGCATGGGGCGCCTGCTAGCATTGTTTCAGATCGTGATCCGAGGTTCACAGCTAAGTTTTGGCAGGATCTTCAGAGTAGGTTGGGTACGAGGCTTAATTTTAGCACCGCTTTTCATCCTCAGACAGATGGACAATCAGAGAGACTGATTAAGTATTTAGAGGATTTGTTGAGGGCGTGTGCTTTGGATTTCCAGGAAAAGTGGGATAAGCATTTAGCTCTGGTTGAGTTTGCCTATAACAACAGTTTTCAGACTTCTATTGGTATGGCTCCCTACGAGGCACTATATGGAAGGAAGTGTAGATCGCCTCTATTTTGGGACTTGGAAGATTGGCGGTGGACTGAGGAGAACAAGCTCGAAAGAGCTACACCTCGAGAGAGATTGGATAAGACCACTGCCAAGGTTAAGTTGATTCAGCAGAGAATGAAGGCAGCTCAGGACCGTCAGAAGAGCTATGCGGATAAGAGGAGAAGACCCCTTGAGTTTGAAGTCGGAGATAAGGTGTTCTTGAAAGCATCTCCGAGGAAGGGATTTTCTCGAATAGGTCGAGGTGGGAAGCTTAATCCGAGATACCTTGGACCTTTTGAAATCCTTGAGAGAGTTGGAGAAGTGGCGTATAGGTTGGACCTACCGCCGAGACTGACCGGGATACATAATGTGTTTCATGTATCGCAGCTCAGGAAATTTTATCCCGAAGAATCAACTATTCTCCCTGTGGAAGAGGTACAGCTTGAGTCGGATTTAACGATAGTAAGGCACCCGGTTGAGATTCAAGACCGGAAGATTCAAGTGTTGAGGAATAAACAGATTCCCTTGGTCCGAGTTCTTTGGAGAGATCAGAAGTCCGAAGAGGCTACTTGGGAGACTGAGGAGAAGATGAGACAGTTGTATCCAGAGTTGTTCTCAGGTCAGACAGTTAACCTGGGGACCAGGTTCTCCGAAGGGGGGGAGGTTGTAACACCCCGACTCACAGTCGGTACAGGTAAATTATGTGATTTAATAATATTTGCGTTTTGAATTAATTGTTTACGACTTATATGAATTATTTGAACTTATATGAATTTATATGAATTTACTGGAATGCATGTTGCATGAAATTTATTCGTTTTATTTTGAGTTGGCCATAATTGAACCGTATTCGTTAAACCGAACCAACTTGAACCGGAAACCTTGAACCGAACCCGTGAACCGGACCGGTCCAGCCTTAAAAGGCTGAACCATTCTTCCTTTCTCTTTTCTTACGTTCAACAACAGCAACTCCAAGCTAGCAAGAGCCAAGAAACCCTCAAGTTGATCATCCAACTTCCCAAGCCGATATCTCCCTCGTTTCTTCGTCTTTTCTCGAACTTAGGTATGCTTTAGAATCCTCTCGTCGTGCTTGTCGTTTCCATGGTTTAAATTCTGAGTTTGGAGTGAGTTTGGCATGCCTTTGCTCCCTACGTGAATAGTAAGGGTTTTGCTAAAAACTTGGATATGTGCTCTTTACTTGAAGTGTTTGATCTTTAGCTTCATATATGAGTGGTATATGCTATATAAGTTGCATTCATTGCATTTCATCCATGGTAGGTGGGGTATTTATGATTGATCATGTTTTTAGCTTGAATATTTCAATCCTTTGATCATGCCATTTCATTCCGTTTTCTTGCATTATTTGAGTGTTATATGTCAAGCATGATTTATATGTATTGTGTGTGCATTTTGGGAGGTTGTGGCAACTCTTAGGGATGAATTTTGGCCATTTTTGGCTCTTAAATGAGCTTCCCCTGTTTCTGTGAGAAAATTTTCTGTTCCAGCTTCGAACCAGGCCGGAACGGCCGTTCCCGCCCAGTTTTAAACTGGGAACGACCGTTCCCAGGCTCGGTACTGTTCATCCCGAGAGTGGGAACGACC
Source organism: Lantana camara (assembly GCA_037501455.1). Taxonomy (NCBI): domain Eukaryota; kingdom Viridiplantae; phylum Streptophyta; class Magnoliopsida; order Lamiales; family Verbenaceae; genus Lantana; species Lantana camara. The sequence continues at coordinate 50,263,202 of CM074858.1, forward strand.
GTTCCCAGTTTGTACTGGGAACGGGAACGGTCGTTCCCAGGGCCGGAACCCGTTCTACTGGAGCAAATCCACGATCGTGGATTTTTCCTTTTGGAAAAATCCGCGAGGGTGGATTTGAGGCAGTAGCTTGGGAAAAATCCATGGGGGTGGATTTTTCCCTTTGGAAAAATCCGCTAGGGTGGATTTTGCCATTTCTTTCCTTTGATTTATTTATGCATTTGTATGATTTTAAATGCTTTTCTTTTGCATATTAATTGTTATAACTTGATTGTTTCGCATAATTAAATTGTAATTAAGCATGTGTGATATGATTTTGTGACATTTTATCTTTGAACATGAATCATGCATTTTGCCGAGCGTCCTATTTGGTTCATATAGAGTCTAAGTCTTGGGCTTTCGTGTTTTCTTTTCAGAGGAGGTTCCAGTTGACGAGCCCGAGGCGTAGGTTCACGTCTGCTCATATTTTTTTTGATCACGCACAAGGTGAGGTTTAGGGTTTTTAGTAGCTAAATGACCTAAAGCCTTATGTGATGTTTTCAAGCCGTGCATGTGATTATATATTGTATATATCGATATGTATGTGTTGATTAGAATATGTTTATGATCTTGTGAATAACTTTGTTTTGGGAAAAGATATTAAGTAAGCCTATGTAAGCTATGTTTTGGAAAAGCTTTACGATTCTGTTAGCGAGATCGCCATGAAAGATTTGGCATGTGATATGATATGATTTGTATGTGTGGATCCAAGGAGCTACGGGTAAGGAACCCTCGGGACGGTTCGGGCCGTCGAGGTTCGGCCTGTGCGTAGTCTCCACCCGATATATCATACGCGACCCCTGGGAGTTTGGGAAGGTGTGATATTTCGATGCCTTCGGCATAAAAACCGGGGAGGGCACGATGTGGGTTCGCTACCCCTCGTGAGTCTGTATATGTATGGATGGTTAGGGCCGCCGGTGGCTCTTCCATCACTGGTGTTGAGGAGTATGTATGATTTCTGTTTTGTTTGTTCTGAGGAGTAAAGGTTGGAAGCTCATTCTCGCCGAGCATTTGTCTGATGTGTTTGTTTGAGAAGTATGAATCGGGATAGTGTTTATGAAAGGTTTTAAAGTATATGTATTTGTTTTGGAAAGTTTTAGTTTGAAAAACCTATTCCGGTTCATAATTTCGCCCTTTGCTTTGTGCTTTGCTCTATATATGTAGGGTGTGGGTGTGCGTTAGCCCCCTCACTCAGTCAGTTGACTGACTCCTCGTTCACTCTTTTAGTTGCAGGTTTTGGGAGCGTGAGCTAGGCGGAGAAGTGTGTCTTTCTTATGCACTTGTCAGTCTAGGTCTCGTTAGGTGCATTTACCTTCTTGCACTTTATTATTTTGTAGTTATGCAGCTTTGATTTGTATATACCTACTGATTATTTTGTTCAAGCCGGGATGGCTTTTGTACAGGAACGTGTTGGTACATATATGTAAATACTTTATGGATAGGTGTGAGTTGGTATCTATATATATATGTGATGATTGTGCTTGTTGCTTTTATTTATTCGCTTCCGCGCACTCTGTTTCTGGTTAGTTTAGCTCCGCCTAGCCTAGTGTGTGTGTTTGGTCTCCCGTTCGCTATGATTCGGATTCGGGTGCGGACATTCCATTTCGTATTCGGGTTCGGATTATGGTGCGGGGGATGTGGCCCTACGTGTGGGTGCTACAAGAATCCACCGGTTTTCGTTGGTGGAAACGACGTTCAAGCGGAAGAATGGCTCGTGCAAACCAATCAGGTGTGGAATCTCATACCGTGTGGGCCTATGGAGAAGCTACAATGCACACTCACCATGATCCAGGGTCAGGCCTACAATTGGTGGTCGAGTGTGCAAGGGAAGTTAGAAACCTCCGGGGAACAGATAACGTGGGAGGTATTTGTTCAGGATTTTAAGACCAAATATATTCTGAAAGCTACAAGGAATCGGCGCTCAAGGGAATTATAGATCTTAAACAGGGGAGTCTGTCTGTGACCGAGTATATCAACGAATTTGAGAGACTCTCCCGCTATGCCCCTAATATAGCCAATGACGATGAAGCGAAGGCCTCACAGTTTCTCCAAGGATTACATGAAGATATGAAAGATGCTTTGGAAGCAGCCAATACGAGCACGTGGGCGAAAGTAGTTGATAAGGCTCTAAGGGTCGAAGATAGAGTGGTTTTGAGGAGAAAGACTACACATTCAGGGCAAAGGTCCAGCTCAGGGACTTTGAATAAATTTGGAAAGAGGCCAGCCTTTCAAACTTTTCAACAGGCTAAGCCTCAGAAAAAATCATTTAGACCAGCGGGACCAACTCAAGCCAAGAAGCCTTTAGCACTTCTGACGCCACCTAAAGTGCAATGTACCTATTGCAAGGGTCCTCACCACGTGGATAATTGCTTCAGACTTCATAAAAGGTGTTTCATTTGTGGAGCACCGGATCATATGGTGAGCACGTGCCCGAAAAAGAAAGACAATCCGAGGCCTGCAATTCCAGCTAGGGCATATGCGTTGGGAGCTGAGGAGGAGCAAGCTGTGGATATCGACCCAAACGCTATAATCGAACGTACTATAAGCATCCATGGCACTACATTACAGGCATTATTCGATCCCGGGGCTACTCATTCATTTATTTCTCGGGACATTGCTGCTACTATGTGCTTGTCTGTTTCTTTATGTGCGCATGATTACGTGGTTAGTTCCCCTCTTGGTGGTAGCTTGGTATCTTGCAGGGTTTTTCGGGGTTGTCCAATTAGCTTTGAAGGCCGAGTCTTTCTTGCAGAATTGATTAAAATGCCTATGCAGAGGTATGATGTTATTTTGGGGATGGATTGGTTGTACGAGTATGGGGCTCAGATGGATTGTCGGGAGAAGAAAGTTTCCTTCGGCTCAGTGGTGTTTAAGGGCGAGAAGGTTAAGTCAAGCCCGTTTATTTCTTTTGTTGAGGCTAGTAAACTGGTCCGGGACGGTGCAACAGGTTTTGTGGCCTATCTTTTGAATAGACCGAAGGATCAGGCCAAACTTGAAGAGACGGAGGTCGTGCGAGAGTATACCGATGTTTTCCCTGAGACTCTGGGTTCTCTACCGGCTGACAGGGACATTGAGTTTGTAATTGACCTCCATCCCAGAGCAGAGCCTTTTTCGAAGACTCCCTACAGGATGGCCCCTGCAGAGTTAAAGGAGCTAAAGTCGCAGCTTGATGAACTTCTAGCTTGTGGGTATATTCGTCCGAGCATTTCTCCGTGGGGTGCTCCCGTTTTATTTGTAAAGAAGAAAGATGGAACGTTACGTATGCGTATAGATTATCGCGAGCTGAATCAGATGACGGTGAAGAATAAGTATCCGTTGCCTCACATCGAGGAGTTGTTTGATATCTTACAAGGTTCTAAGGTCTATTCCAAGTTGGATTTGAGGCAAGGTTACTACCAGCTGCGGATCAGAGAGGAGGATATTTCTAAAACTGGGTTCAACACTCGTTATGGTCATTTTGAGTTCATTGTAATGCCTTTTGGGTTAACGAACGCTCCAGCCGTATTCATGGATATGATGCACAGAGTGTTCAGGCAATATCTTGACAAGTTTGTGATAATTTTTGTAGACGACATTCTGGTGTATTCTAAGTCGGCTGAAGAGCACGCTCAGCATCTTCAGATTGTTTTGGAAACCTTAAGGGAACATAAGTTATATGCCAAGTTTAGCAAATGCGAGTTTTGGATCGACCGGGTTATATTTCTGGGTCATATTATTTCGGGTAATGGAATTGAAGTGGATCAGTCTAAGATTGAATTCGTGCTTCGTTGGGAAAGACCGAAGAATGCATCTGAAACTCGAAGTTTTCTCGGGTTGGCCGGTTACTACAGAAGATTTGTTAAGGATTTTTGTAAGATTGCTGCTCCGTTGACTCATCTGACTAAGAAGGAAGTGAAGTTCGAGTGGAATGATAAGTGTGAAGCAAGTTTTCAGAATCTGAAGGTGAAATTGACTTCGGCACCAGTTCTTACCCTACCCAAGGACACCAAAGGTTATGCAGTTTACACGGATGCATCTAAGGAAGGTCTAGGTTGTGTTTTAATGCAGCATGGTAGAGTGGTAGCTTATGCAAATTGAAGGAGCATGAGAAGAATTACCCTACCCATGACTTGGAATTAGCTGCGGTTGTATTCGCTTTGATGAAGTGGCGACACTATCTTTACGGTACCACGTTCGAAGTATTTACGGATCATGAGAGTCTCAAATATCTCTTTTCTCAGAAGGATTTAAATGTCAGACAGAGACGTTGGATGGAATTACTCGAGGATTATGACTGTAAGATCCAATATCATTCGGGAAAAGCAAACTTGGTAGCTGATGCGTTGAGTAGAAAGGCGGGGTTGACCAGTTTGGGGACAAGTTCTTCAAATTCGGGTTCAGAGATTCTGGTTTCAGGGACTTGGTTGGCTAATCTCACAATTGTACCGGATTGAAAACAGCAGTTACTAAGATGTATCGAGACCTGAAAGAGAAGTTCTGGTGGAATGGCATAAAAAGGGACGTCGTGAACTTCGTGAAGCGATGTTTAACGTGTCAAAAGGTGAAGGCAGAACATCAGAAACCGGGAGGAACTCTCCAACCACTTCCTATTCCCGAGTGGAAGTGGAAGCAAGTGACCATGGACTTCGTGTCCGGCTTGCTTAGAGCTAAAGGAGGGTTCGATGGAATTTGGGTGATTATGGACAGATTGACTAAGTCTGCCCATTTTCTTAAAGTTCGGATGTCGGATAAGGTACCGAAACTAGCAGAGTTGTATGTGCGGGAAATTGTAAGATTACACGGACTTCCAGTCAGTATAGTTTCGGATAGGATCCGAGGTTCACTTCGATCTTTTGGCAGAATCTTCAGAGATGTTTGGGTACTAGGCTCAAGTTCAGCACTACTTCGCATCCTCAGACAGACGGTCAGTCGGAGAGGTTAATTCAGTATTTGGAGGATATGCTTAGGGCGTGTGTTCTAGATTTTCAAGATAACTGGGACGAGCATCTGGCTTTGGTTGAGTTTGCTTATAATAACAGCTATCAGGGTTCAATTGGAATGGCTCCTTACGAGGCTTTATTTGGGAGGAAATGTAGATCTCCTCTATTTTGGGATATTGAGGATTGGAGATGGACTGAAGAGCATAAACTCGAGCGAGCTGAACCTAAGGAAAATATTACTGCTACTATTGAGAAGGTTCATAACATTAGGCAAAGAATGAAAGCGGCTCAGTCTCGTCAGAAGAGTTACGCTGACAGAAGAAGAAGGCCTTTACAGTTCGAGGTGGGAGATGGAGTCTTTTTAAAAGCATCTTCAAGAAAGGGTTTCACTCGAATAGGTAAAGGTGGGAAACTCAGTCCCCGATACCTTGGACCGTTTGAGATTTTAGAAAGAATTGGAGAAACGGCGTACAGATTGGATTTACCGCCGAATTTGACCGGGATACACAACGTGTTTCACATTTCTCAACTCCGTAAGTATTATCCCGATGAGGCAACAATTCTCCCAGTTGAAGAGGTTCAGTTAGAGCCGAATTTGACGATTGAGAAACATCCAGTTGCAATTCAGGATAAAAAAATGCAAGAATTGAGAAACCAGCAGATTCCTTTAGTCAGGGTACTTTGGAGAGATCAGAAATCAGAAGAGTCCACTTGGGAAACCGAGAAGAAGATGAAGAGTTCGTATCCGGATTTGTTTGAGAACTCGGTTTGGACTTGAGGACAAGTCCTTTTTAAGGGGGAAGGATTGTGACACTCCGACTTCGAGACCGTACAGGTATGACGTATGTGCGCGATTTACATTATTTAAATTCATATTCTGTATTCTTTCAATTCTTATTTTAAATATTTCTTATTTATTCGAATGATTCTTATTTGAATATTTACGGAATTTGTTATGGTTTGATTCGTTTATGCTTGAATTGAATTCAGAATTTTTTTTTTTCATTGTTTTAGTATGTTGGAGATTTACATGTTATGAACCGTGATTTATGCTCGTTATATGTTTTCGAGTTTAATCGTTGAGCTTTTGAATTATTTGTTTCGTTGGGAACCTAAAAGAGGCTAAAACGTTTTTAGCGCACCTTGGGTTCCAATGTGTGTATTTTGAGCTCGGGAATTCGAATTTGAATTTTGTCACTGCCGTTGAACTCGTTTCGACGATTCGGGTTCGATGGACTAAGCCTCATAACCTTTTAAGCCTATTCGATACTCCGAAATCTGATCGGAAACTTACCTCGCTCCTATATGACTACCTTTCACCTATTTGCACTTTAATCCCTCAATTTTTGACATATTACACCCCTACCTTGGCCCCACAACCCACCAACACCATACATTATCATCTCTCCCCTTTCATTCTGGGTACATACAACGAAGAGAGGAAAAAGGTGCAGTAACTTGGGAGCTTAAACCCTTCAACTCGTCACTATTCACTCCAAGGAGAGATTAAGCTCATTTCTCCATTTTCTTCCATCATCTTCAAGGGGTAAGCTAGTATTTGGTATATACATAAGTATGTGGTCATTTTGAGCTATTAATTCCATGCTTTGAGCTATGTTTGGGGTATTTATGGAGCATGGGATGAATTATGAGTGTTTGATGATCACCTTGGTTTCATGGAGTTAAGCTTTGATTTGAAGTTATATATATGATCCCTTTTGACTCTAATTTGATTATATGACTTCCCTTTTGATTATGGCTGAATATGGTGAAGGTTACCATTAATGGAATTAAAATCCTTGCTTAGATGAACTTGAGATATATGTTGATTCTTGAGCTTTCGTGACGATTGGGAGATTATATGATGATTATGAAGTAATTTGCCATGATTTACTTGAGTTTTGTGGCTTGAGGTTGTTGTTTGTTGTTGCTGCGTGTTCCCCTGCTTCCCTGCTCTGTTTTTTGGTGCAGAGTTACTGTTGCTGCTGTTATTTTTTTCCGAAGACGAAGGGCCAACACGGCCGTGTCAGCTTTGTACATGTGTTGGACACGGCCGTGTCAGCCTCTCGACTTGGAGTAAATTATTTTTATAAAATCGGACACGACCGTGTCCATTTTGAACTAAAACTCAACACGGCCGTGTCAGCGTCTCGGATTAAGCATCGGAATTAATTTTAATCGGATACGGCCGTGTCCATTTTGTACTAAAACCCAACACGGCCGTGTCATTTGAAAATATGGCGGCGGCAATTGCTCGTGTTATCGCGTCGTTGTTTTTCTTCGTATTTTCTTTCTTCATTTATGACTAGTATGCATTGTTCGCTTGTTATATTATGCGTTATGTACCTTGTTTTAAACTTATGACCTTATTTGATATGAATTGTGTGAATAAGAATTGGTAAGATTTATTTGGCATGTTTATGCATTTCCATTGCATTCTTTGCATTCACAAGCATCGCCGAGCGTCTATTTGGTTCATATTTGAGTCTAAGTCTCGGGTCTTGTTATCTTTTGTGTTTCAGAGCCTCTTCCCGTAGTGCAAGAGCCCGAAGCTTAGGTGGTTGGTTGTCGTTTCGATCCTATCTTTTGTCTCTCTTGTTAAGGTGAGGTTAGGAATTATTAGTTATTAACCTATGGCCAACAATGTGATGATTTCTCACCCGCATGCGGATATGTTATACATATTTAAATATGAATGCTTAAATTATGTTTATGGTCTTGTGCAAGATGTGAACTTTTTGGAAATGATATATGTACAAGCATATCTATAAGCTTGGGTTTTGAATCTCTTTTGGCACGTTTTGTTCTGTCGAGTGAGTTGTACCCTGAAAGATGGGAATTTGGTTTGATTTGGTTTGTTGGGCCCTGGAGACCTGGGTAAGGAAGATCCGGGACGACCACGGGGTCACCGGGTTTGACCCCTGTGTACGCTCTCATTTGAGATATTCACGCGCGACCTAGGAGGTTGGGAAGGCGTGTTATCTTGAGCCTCGGTGGATAACCGGGGAAGGCATATCGTGGGTGAGCTACCCCGTGTGTTTTTGGTAATGTAGGTGCTAGGGTTTGATTCCCGATACACCATGGATGCAAAGGTTGAATTGTGATTTGATATTTATGTTTGAAGGAGTAAGGGATAGTCCATTCTCGCCGGGCTTTGTTTTTGTTTGACTGATAGATTATGGATCGAGATAGGTTCTTTTCTTACTATATGTTAGTTTCGGGAAATGGTTTTTGGTGTGCAAAACCCTAGCCTCGATTAATGACTATCACTTTTGATTTATGCTCTATACTTATCTAAGGTGTGGGTGTGTTCAGTCCCTCACTCAGTCGAGTTGTGAGACTGACCCTCTCCTTTTCCTTTCAGGTGTACCGAGCTAGGCGGGGAAGTACGAGTGTTAGTCTTGTACTTGTGTGTCTAGGTCGAGTTGCATTCGTACTTCTTGCATTTTGGATACTTTTATTATGTGTTTGATGCCAGAATTGTATGTCATTTGGAGAATTATGGACTTTTGACGTAGATACTCGATGTTTTGGGCCGTGAGGCCACTGTATATGATGTATATGTTAGTTATAGAGCTCTTTTCGATTCTGTTTACTGCTTCCGCATATCTGTTTTCTTTATTTGTTCGCTCTGTCCGAGTTTAGGCCCGTTTAGCTTAGCGTGTGAGTGTAGGTTTATGTTCGCTTAAGCTCGGACTCATGTATGGAAATCCATTTCATATGTGGGTTCGGGTTTAGGTGCGGGGGATGTGGTGGCCCACCGTTCAGGGTGCTACATTTATGATCAGTGATTATATGGTAGTCGGAGATTTTATGAGATTCCATTAATGGCACTTTGAAAAATTGCATGAAATGGGACTGAATTCTTCCTCTCCCTCGATGTACTGCTGCTGCTGCGTTTTGGGCTCATTTTGCTGTCATTTCCTGCTCCTCTTTGCATGGTTTGTTGCACATATATATAGCTGATCTTGTTGCATAAAGAGTGGATGGATTGTTGCCCTGTTTTGTTTCATTTTGGCCCTGTTTTGCTGCTGTCATCCTGCTGCTCTTTTCCATGCTTTGTTGCTGTACTTTTTCATTCGTTTTGTGGGAGTTTTGGTGCCCTTTTGCTGTTGCATTTGATGTCTTATGTTGCTGCTACCTTGTAACGCCCCGATTTTCAGACAGTCAGGTACGCTCGACACGTGTGGGTTTCGAGCGTTAGGACTTTATTTTATTATTTTCTTTTATTTAACTTATACGTGCTATATTAATTTTATAAATTGTGTTTCAACATGATTACGTGAAAATATATGAAATATATATCAACTTGAGGATTCTTGTATGAATGGAATTTAATTGTTACGTGAATTAAGTGTCCAATTTGATTTAATTGCCAAATTATCCTTAAATGCTCATTCATTTTAATTGAGGGACCAAATTGCATGAAAGCTTTGTGGACCTAATTGATCATTCCAAACCTTGGGTACTCAATTGCATAACTTATAGAACTTTAGGGATTTGATCATAAATATTCCTTTTTTCTCCCAAATATATCGATACATGCTTCCCTTTCATCATCTTCATTCATTTTCATCCCAAAATCATCATCCTTCCTTGCTCCTCTCTACCGAGCCAAAACTATGAAAAAGGGAAGAAGAGAAATCATTCATCTTCAAGCTATTTTCCAAGAAAGCTAGGGAATTCAAGCTCAAGCAACTATGTTCATCATCTTTTTCCATCTATTTTCACTTGAAGGTATAGATGATCATATATGTGAATTCTTGATGATAATTCATGAAGCTAGGGTTTGAGGTTCACTTGAATATGATATGCTTTAGATGTTACAAGCATGATTAGGAACTTTTAACATGAATTGGAACTTGAATTCTTGAAGATTGTGGATGGATATGGCATAAGTTGGTATATGAGCTAAGGTTGGTGATTGTGATGATTAAAGCATGGATTATGTGTTTATATGGTGTTTTATTGCACTTTAAGCATGTATACATGTTTCCTTCTATGAATTATAATATATGGAATGGATTATGAGTGTTTTGGGAGCTTTGGGAGCTTGGTTCGTAGCTCCCCTGTTCTTCTCCCCTGTTTTCTGAACCTTCTGTGTAACGGGAACGACCGTTCCCGTCCCCTTTGCAATTGGGGAACAGCCGTTCCCATTGTTTGAATAATGTGTCAGGAGGACGGGAACGCCCGTTCCCACTTTGTCTCACAGACGGGAACGGCCGCTCCCATCTTCGGGGAGCCCAACAGCGGGAACGGCCATTCCCACTTTGAACTGAAACCTGGAACGGCCGTTCCCACCCCACTGACAGAAGAAAACATTCTGCATAAAATTACAATTTTAGCCCCTCGTTCCAATGGCATATTTGACCCCAAATTGCTATTATATGATTAATTATATGTCAAAACAACATGTTATCATGCTACATTGTGTATTGCTCGATGTCTCGTGTATGATCACGCCGTGCGTCATGATATGGAATAAGATGCTTGAATTGTGGTCTCATGCACGTACATTGTCCCGTTTCTTTTCCAGTTATTCTCCAGTGTGGAGATTGTGGATCATGAGCACGTTCACGCATTCACGAGTCGTGTGTCGCCTGTCAGGTGAGGTTTAATTGCTAGTTATATAGAACCTGTATCACCTTTACGTGGTTTTTGGCCAAAGGTAGTTATAGTTATAATTTCATGAAAGCACGTATTATTTCAAGTTATATTATTGTTCATGAATCAAGTAAGTAGGTCATGATAGTGTGTACAAAATCAAGCATGTCATGTCATGAAAGCAAGTCATGTGTTCTCCTGGCCAGGTCCTCCCTAGTGAGGGCGCTGGACTGGTCTTCGGGCCGGTGATTATCCGTCCAATCACAGGAAGAACAATACCGTATCGTGTTCGTGTGTTCTCTTGGCCAGGTCCTCCCTAGTGAGGGCGCTGGACTGGTCTTCGTCTTCGGGCTGGTGATTGTCCGTCCAATCACAGGAAGAACAATACCGTATCGTGTTCGTGTGTTCTCTTGGCCAGGTCCTCCCTAGTGAGGGCGCTGGACTGGTCTTTGGGCCGGTGATTGTCCGTCCAATCACAAGAAGAACAAAGGCCTATCGTGTACATGCGTTCTCCTGGCCAGGTTCTCCTTAGTGAGGCGCTGGGCTGGTCTTAGAGCTAGTGGTTGTCCGTCCAACCACAGGAAGAACAACCCTATCGTGTTACAAGCAAGCCATGTATTGATTGCATGATTTCCATTCCATGAATGTGCTAATTGAGTACACTATCGCACGATTGCTCGGTAATAGAATTGCGTGATCACCTAACGATTAACAAGCAAGCAAACATGTTCATCGATTGCATGAAAGAACAAATATTTAATAATGATAGTTGTATGCTTGGGCAAAGATATATTATTATTGAACTTGTATTTTATCTTTTATAAATCTTTACCCGAGAATATAACTTGCATGTTATCTGCGCTAATATGTATATAAACCCCTCACTCGGTCTTCACAGACTGACACCTCCACCTTTCAGGTTATCGCAGGTGCGTGCTAGGCGGGAAGTGAGTCGAGTCCAGTCGTTAGGGTTGAGTCAAACACGGTACATTTATTTGATTGTTTATTTATTACCGAGAAATCATGTTTACAGTTATATGTTATTTATTTTAAGGAGATGATAACGTATTGATATGTAAGCTAGAATATATTTTATTTGGAAGATGAGAAATATCATGATTGGATAAATAAAAATAGTTGATAATGTTCTGTTTATGATTCCGCTTTATTATGTCGCATGTTCGAGTATCCTGCCTAGCTTGTCGTGTATTGCATTGTCACCCGTTCGCTATAGGTTGGTTCATGTACGGATTGGCCATTTCGTATGTGGATTGACCTATGGTGCGGGGGTGTGGTACCTCCACGTGTCCGGGGTGCTACATACCTGTCGTTGTTAATTCATGGCACACAAACAAGGGGAGAAGCTTGGTAATGAGCTGCTGCTGCGTCTGTTATACATCCCCGGCCGGGAAGATTTTTGGGAATCATAATACCCGGCCGGGTAGTTTCGTTTCAGGAGCTACTGCTTCTTTTCTTTTCTTTCCTTTTTTGTTTATGTTGTGTATATATTTATATATGTTATGTTGTGTATTAAAAATTATGCATGCAGGTCTAATTTGCTACCTGGGAAAATTACAAAAATGGTATACCAACTCGGGCCATTTTGCAATTTTGGTACAAAATGTTTTCCGGGGACATCAAAACCCCACATCTCCAAAAATTTTGCAAAGTCATGCAAAATTTCGCCGGAGTTGAAAATTTTGCATAATTTTGTAAAATTTTTGGAGATGTGGGGTTTTGATATCGCCGGAAAACATTTTGTACCAAAATTGCAAAATGGCCGAGTTGGTATACCATTTTTGTAATTTTCCCAAATTCTTCTTATCATTGTTCCCCAAGTACCTCAAGCCTGCATTAGCCTCTTTATCAGCATATCTTCATGACCTGAAAAAGCAGGGGGGAAGGGAAACAATTAAAATTAATCTATTGCAATGCTTGTTACGATTCACGAAGATCAGTTGCATCTGACACTTGGCATTCCCCATTTATCCAAGATAACGAAACCTCTTAATTGTCTTTCTATGGGGGCGTTCGGATAATCCAGGAACTTCGAGTTTCGTCCCCCCCCCCCCTTTGGCAAGAAAATCTGCCACTTGATTTCCCTCTCGAGAGATATGAGTAATAATCACTCTCATATCACGCACCGTCTTGTAAAATTCCATAATCAACTGATTCACCTTAAGATCGCCCGACCGTCTACGGCGTAAGATATATAAAACAACCTGCGCATCTATCTCAATCCAGAGGTTGTCACAGCCCATATCTATTGCCATTTTAGCACCTTGGAGGAGGGCCATAAGCTTAGCCGTAGTATTAGTAGTCATTTCGATACCCCTACTAAAAGCTCTCACAACTGATCCTGTTCAATCCCAGATAACTCCTCCCGTACCAGCTAATCCCGAATTACCTCTAGAAGCACCATCTGTGTTGAGTTTCAATTGGCCCCGTTGAGGCCGTATCCATTTAACTATCACATACTTTCTGCTTAGAGATTGTTTGAGTCGGATTCCAAACAATTTGGCTCATAAATATCTCTTTTCCACGTATCCCGTTTCATACGCAAAGTCTTACTCCAACGTACCAGGTAAGTGCGAACTTGCCGGATGATGTTATAGGTATTGAATCTGACTCCGTTGTGTTTTGCTCTATTCCGTTTAGCCCATATATACCAGCAAATTGGGAAAATTACAAAAATGGTATACCAACTCGGCCATTTTGCAATTTTGGTACAAAATGTTTTCCGGCGACATCAAAACCCCACAGCTCCAAAAATTTTGCAAAATCATGCAAAATTTTCAACTCCGACGAAATTTTGCATGATTTTGCAAAATTTTTGGAGATGTGGGGTTTTGATGTCACCGGAAAATATTTTGTACCAAAATTGCAAAATGGCCCGAGTTGGTATACCATTTTTGTAATTTTCCCTTTGCTACCTAATTGCATGCATGAGTTCCATTTGTGTATTATTGCATGATGTACGTGCATGTTTATATATAAATGTATTGCATACAATGTCTGTGTTGTGCTTGGTAAAGGAAAGTTGTTTAAATGACTGGAGCAACATGTAAACTATTTAATTTGAATTTGGGTTGTTTGTGTGCATGTGACGTGAGTATATATATATATACATATTGTGTGCATGTAATTACTAACTTGGTGCATGGTATATGTGTATATATTATATATAAGCATGCATGTATACGTAGGTATATATCTATCAATGCATGGCTTAGATATATATATAATAGATATTAATGCATGAAGTAAATTATATATATATATATATATATATATATATATATATATATATATATATATATATAAATTAGGTGATATGCATGCATATGTGTATATATAGTATAGTATATATATATATATATATATATATGTATTTATGTATATTATATATATGTTACGGATTATTATATATATTTAATTTTAGAATTTAGTTGTTAACTATTTCGTGTTATTTAATTTTTGAACATGACTTGAATGTCTTTATTTGTCTATTCTATAATTGTAAACGTGTTATAGTACGTGATATAATCGTTAATTTGAATTCTTGGATTGAATTGTTATGAAATGTGTAAAGATTGAACTTGAATGAATATGAACGGTTCCTTGAACGAATAAATGGCTCGTTTATATGATTTAAATGCGTTAATCGTGCACATGAACACGTTCATTACATAATATCATCTTTTATGCATTCATATCATGTTCATTGCATGCCGTGCGTCATATATGGTTCATTTGGAGTCGTGAGTCTCACGAACACGTTACGTTGTCCTTTGTACAGTTTTCTCCAGGGCGGAGATGCCGGGTTCTTAGGGCGATTTGTCTGGGTAATTCCAAATCTCCTATGTACTTGAACCCCACTTTACGAGGCAATCTGCAGCATTGTTTCCCTCGGGATAGATATGCGTTATTTTCAACTCCATATTTTTCGTATAGAATCTGAATTCCTTCTGCAAAGCCTAAACCACAAAATCTCCTGTTCTGTTTCTGCCTAAAATAGCAATCGCCACTTGCGCATCTAACTCGATCCACAACCTCGAACACGTAAGACCTGCTGCAATGCGAACTCCAGGCACGATTGCCCTCAACTCCACTATCATGTTAGTGGCTGTGCCAATTCCTTCCCCATAAGCACATATTAGCTCTCCCTCATGATTTCTAATGATTCCTCCAATTTCGGCCAACCCCGGGTTCCCTTTCGATGAGCCATCTGAATTGAGCTTTAGCTAATTCACCTGAGGTTTTCTCCACTGTACAATCTGTACCACCCTCTCTTTAGGCCTGCCCAAAGATAGTCCCCATTTGTGTGCAACGTGCAAGTCTCCACTCTACCATGACCTATTCATTTTGTTTACCTTGTGGAGGTTGTATATGTATCCAGCAATTCTTCTTGAGATATTGTATACGGAGAAACTTCGACCTTTATGTCTCTTACGATTTCTTTCCAGCCAAATGAACCAAATGATAAGAATCGGGATAAAAATCCTGACGTGTCTCATTTTATACAGCGAGGAAGTCAGTCAATTCTGTAGCACCATAATCACTGAATCTGTCTCTAAAGTTTGAATGTCGAAAGCTTCCCTAAAGGTTCTCCATACTTGTTGCGCCTTCGTTCCCACAACGAAAAGATGTTCCATGGACTCCACCTCTGCGCAACATTCACACTTGGAAGGGATCTCAATACCTTTGGAGGGCAATCTTTCATCTATTGGAACCCAATTATTAAGAACTCTCCAAACGAAGATGATAATGGTTGGAGTGATATTAGTGCTCCATATAGCCTTCCAAGTAGCTTATTGTTCCTTAGTTTGCATAATAGCACGCCAAGTAGATCTCACTGGGAAGGTTCCTATGGGATCCATATTCCAAATAGGCATGTCCAGTTCACCATCCAAGATAATCGTTTTAACTATATGATTAGCCATATTCAGCCCCACCACTGATCTCAGGCCATGCAAATCCCAGCAACCATTTTGTATGAATTCCTTCACCTTTAAACCACGATCTTTACGCCCCAAATAGTTAGAAAGAGGTTGATCGCCAATCCACCTATCTTCCCAAAAATCAGTGTTACCTTCTCCTACCGACCAAGTGATATTCTGCTCCACCGTATTTCGAATTCTGCCTAGTCTTCTCCATGTTGGAGAGTGGTAGTTGGCCACCCTTGCTGTAAACGGGTGCTCATCCTCACAATAACGATCTCTCATGAAAGTTGACCATAGCGAGTGTTGTGTTCTTACTTTCCACCATAACTTGCAGGAATAGGCTGTGACTAAATCTCTAAGATTCCTTAGTCCAAGTCCACTGAATCTTTCGAGTTAGTGATGATGATCCCTATAAAAACCGATTGCATACCATCTCAATTTCCCGAATCACCGCTTTGGGTGGTTCAAGGATCTGGAGGGTGTACATAGGTACCGAATATAAGACTGATTTTATAAGTTGGAGTCGTCCCCCATACAAGAGAAAAATTGTTTCCCAACCTTTAAGCCTTGCTCTAATCTGATTTAGCAGGCCATCAAAGAAAACAACTTTCTGACTCCCTTTGTAAATTGGCGCTCCCAGGCATTTTACAGGAAAATTATCCTGTCTGAAACCCAACACACTCCGCACCTAATTTGTAGCCTCAATTCAGTTATTGCCAATGATGAAGGAGCTTTTTTGCACATTAACTTTTTGTCCGGATAACTCCTCATATAGGTTAAGGATATCTTTTATCTGAAGTAATAAATGTTAGAAAAACAGAATCAGAAAGCAGCAGAAATTTAAAAATTTTCCAACAAAAGGATCAAAACCTCGCAATCATGAACCCAAATTCGTAGAGATTAGAAACTTACTTTTCAATAATCTTTCTTGAAGCGTTTCAAGCCACCTAAGAACGCTCCTCTCGCTGCTTGATCCCCTCTCCTTGTTAAAGCTCGAATCTTTCAAAACTTCTAACTTGAAGCTCTCTAGAGATAGTCCACCAACTTGACTACAATCTAACTAGTAAGGATACTAGTTCTCTAGTTAGTGTTTAGGCTTAACCTAGGGTTTATTTGATCTTGGAGAAAGGATGGTGTTCAACACATGAACCAAAAGAAATTATCCATCACTCTCTAAGGAGAGCTCGAGCTCCCCTATATATAATATAGAGAGGGGCGGCCGAACCTAGTCCTAATGGACTAAGGATTTGGTCCCTCTCTCTCTTATTACTTGATCATCAAGCAATTCCAAACCTTGACTTTGAATTCTAATTCAAATCAACTTTTAAGAGAGCTAAAATATCCAAAACCCTTTTGGATAATATTATACTTTATTTATTAATAAATAAATAACTTATTTATCTAATTAAGTATTTCATAATTAATTAAATAGATTAATTTCTCCAAAAATAAGACTTTCATTTTAATTCAAAATTAAACCAAAGTGTATTTAATAATTAACACATTAATTATTTAATACATAAATGAATATACACACATGGTGCAAGCATGTCCATGTATGACACATGTCACTCACGTGACTCACACGTGTGGAACCGTTTTTGTATGATCAACTCGTGTAATCATTTTAAAGCCTTAGCTCATGTAACCAAGTTGTTATGTGTGGCCCTCTAGGTTCTCAATTCAATTAGCAGTGACCCTAATTAATTAATTCACTAATTAATTAATCAGTCCACAGATTAAACGACCATGGTCTAGCAACAGGTGTTTAACCCCTAGCTGAATTGGAATGTCTCGATTCGACAGAACCTTTAAGTCATTGATTCATGTGAGATACAATCCACCTACTTACTATCTCTCAACCAAGATTTAGGGAAAGGGAATAATCAGAACCCTACTAATCTGGTCTTAAAGCTAAGTGTGTATCATATCCATTTGATCTCAATCCAAGAAACCCTTTTCTTGATGTCTTGATCTACTGCCTTGGCCAAGGACTCCATATGGCATATGAATGACTTACACAATAAGAGATCACCTTGTATATGCAAGTGTAGGTCCTTTCTTGATTCTCATGCACTTTCATGAGTCACTTGTGCAGGCCCCGCATAAGCCTTGAATCAGTTGTCTAAGGCGACACCCTTTAAAGCTTATACCTAAGACTACAGAGTTAACTCATAAAGTTACATGGAACCTCAAGTCTAAGGATCAGTTAATCACATCAATGACTCGTGAGATATTTCCTAATCTGGAAGTTTCCATTTCCTGAAATAGAAACTTCCTTTTCCATTTAGGATTCTTCTCACACGGGGCACCTCAGTGAACTTACTTATGGAAATAAGCACCCTCATGTATCACGTACGTATCAACTATACACTTTGCACCTCCATGAAACAAGGTGGTCCTTCTTAAGGGCGTGATCCCACAACCAAGCCTTAAAGGAGTCAGATTGACACTCCCACTGTCTGTAGGACTCATCGGCTTGGAGTATTTTACTAATCATAACTTATGTGATATAGGGCTTGTTTCATGAACTGTTTCACCTAAATGGTAAAGTCCTAAAGTCATCTGGATTGGGGGAGTTCTCATACATGCACAGCTAAAGTAAACGCATACCAAACAAGAGCATATAAAGAAGTGTTGCCTCAATTCATTATTTTATTCAAAGATTGTCTGTGATTATAATAAGGAAAAGTACAAAGCGGATATACAATTAGCTTGCTAGTGCACTATTCCTAACAATCTCCCACTTGCCCGTCAAAGCCATTCTAAAGCTACTCTAAGTCCCATCTTCTGAAGATGACGTTGGAAAGCTTCTCGACTAAGGGGTTTAGTAAGTGGATCGGCCACGTTCTCTGCTGATGCGACCCTCTCAATTTGCACATCTCCTCTTTTGATAATATCACGGATTAGGTGATACTTCCTCATAATGTGTTTGGTCCGTTGGTTAGATCTTGGTTCTCTTGCTTGAGCAACTGCCCCAGTGTTGTCACAAAACACAGTAATGGGGTTTTTCATGCTAGGAACAACATTCAACTCTTGGATGAAGTTTCTAATCCAAACACCTTCCTTAGCTGCATCATTTATAGCTAAGTATTTGGACTCAGTGGTCGAATCTGCAGTGGTCGTTTGCTTGGAACTCTTCCAACTCACTGCTCCGCCGTTTAGGCAGAAAATGTATCCTGAGATTGACTTAAAATCACCTAAGTCAGATGCAAAGCTTGCATCGCAGTATCCTTCGATAGTAAGATCTTCTTGACCTCCGTAAACTAAGAATAAATCTTTAGTACTTTTCAAGTACTTAAGAATATTCTTCACGGCAGCCCAGTGACCATCTCCAGGGTTAAATTGGAAACGACTCGTTACCCTAAGTGCATAAGCCACATCCGGTCGAGTACATAACATTGCATACATTATGCTACCTATTCCTGATGCATAAGGTGTATGAGTCATTCTTTCCTTCTCAAGGTTAGTCTTAGGACACATCTTCTTAGAAAGACATGTTCCTACACTCATAGGAAGGTTCTTAACCTTTGCGGACTCCATGTTGAATCTCTTCAATACTTTGTCAATGTACATCGACTGTGACAGTCCTATTAACCTTCTAGATCTATGTCGATAGATTTTAATTCCAAGGTTATACGACGCATCACCAAGATCTTTCATCTCAAATTGGTTCGATAACCATAACTTAGTTACTTTCATGTCATCCTTCGAATTCCCAATAAGAAGGATGTCATCAACATAAAGTACTAAGAATTGCACTGAGGTCTCCAATTGCTTTCTATATACACATGATTAATTCGAAATCTGAATGAAGTCAAACGCTTTGACTGATTCATCAAATCGAATGTTCCAATTCCTAGAAGCCTATTTCAATCCATAGATTGATCTGAGTTTGTAAACCTTTTGCTCACTACCACTGAATGTGAAACCTATGGGTTGCTCCATATAAATGTCTTTATCAATGTCGCCATTGAGAAAGCCAGTCTTCATATCCATTTGCCATATCTCATAGTCATAATATGCAGCAATGGCAAGGATGATCCGAATAGACTTTTGCATTGCAACTGGTGAAAAGGTTTCATCAAAGTCCACGCCGGGTCTTTGAGTGAATCCTTTTGCAAACAGTCTTGCTTTGTAGGCTGCAATGCTTCCATCAATTCTAAGCTTTCTCTTAAAGATCCATTTGCAACCTATAGGTTTGGCCCCATCAGGCAAATCTACCAGGGTCCAAACTTGGTTGGAGTTCATGAAATCCATTTCGGATTTCATGGCTTCTATCCACAGTTCAGAGTCAGAATCTGAAAGTGCCTCCTCATATGTTAGAGGATTATTATCCTTTTGAGAGATCTCAAGGAAGAATCCATACCATCTCTCTGGCTGTCTAGGAGTGTGTTCACAACTCCTTAGAGGAGGATTTACATGTGTATCGAAATTCGTGATTGGTTGTGGTTGATCAGAAGGGGATGTTTCTTCAGTGGGTGGTGTGGGGTCACTTTGTACTTCCTCTAATTCTATGATCTTGCCTTTCTTTTTTTTAAGGAACGGTTCCTCAAGAAAAGTCGCATTACTGGAAACAAACAACTTTTGCACAGATTGATCATAGAAGTAGTATCCTATGGATTCCTTAGGATAACCTAGAAAGTGGCATAAGTTATAAAGAGATTCTAACTTATCTCCCACTGTCCTCTTCACGCAAGCAGGACAACCCCAAATTCTTAAGTAAGAATAACTAGGGACTTTACCATGCCACATTTCATGAGGCGTTTTAGGGACTGACTTAGAGGGAACTAGATTCAAAATCTTTGCTGCACTTTCTAAGGCATAACCCCAGAAAGATGGTGGTAAGTTAGCGAAACTCATCATGGAACGAACCATATCGAGTAGAGTTCGGTTCTGTAGCACCCGAAGCGCAAAGATGCCACATCCCCGCACTATAGCTCAATTCACATATGAGATGGACGACCCATACATGAACTAAACTATAGCGAACGGGAGACAATAAAAAAAATGAACACTAGCTAGGCGGGCTAACCCTCAATTTTTACAACAATGCATAACAAACGGAAGCATAACAATGTACATCCACTTCATCATCCCATTTTCCATTTCATACTAACATATTCCAAATCAATATTTCCATTTACATGCTCAAAGTATCAAGTATAAAACATAATATATACATAGGTACCAAAACTGTTCTTAAGGCTATAATGCATTTATAATGTACATAAACATGAAAAAGACAATGCTAGACCCAAAAGAAGTAAACTTGACTCAATCCCGCCTAGCACTCAACCTGCAATACCTGAAAATGTGAGGTGTCAGTCTATAAAAGACTGAGTGAGGGGTTATAATTTAAAATCGCAAATACCATGCAAATTTTAATCTCAGGTAAGATTTTTCATAAAACGATATTAATTCTAAAATAATATAGTGCTCGCCCGAGATTACAACAATTCCATTTTCAATTCAATTATTTCAATACAATTCGATACAATCAA
The DNA here is from genome assembly GCA_037501455.1 of Lantana camara. NCBI lineage: Eukaryota > Viridiplantae > Streptophyta > Magnoliopsida > Lamiales > Verbenaceae > Lantana > Lantana camara. The sequence continues at coordinate 50,284,208 of CM074858.1, forward strand.
TCAGTGACCCGGCGAGTGAGGGTAAATCTCCAACCTTTCTCCGACACTGTACAATAATTCAATTTTATCAATTGGGTGATCAAGCAATCAATTCGGTGCACAATTAGATAATTTGAATCAATCCATCCTTCTTCCTCCGGGTGATGGGGGATTGCAAGGCCCCGCCATCCAATCAGATGAGGGGAGCGCGAACACTCAAATCCTCAGGTTCTCTTCATCCAACCAAACCTCCTGGTGGACTCAGACTTCGTCCCTACATGGTGAGGATAGTGCAAGAGTTACCCGTCAGCCCTTGCTTCCCCGGTTGGCTCAATACACTACCATCGGGGCCCAAAGTGAACATGTTTTACTCACCAAATCAATCAATCAATTCAATTCAATATCAATAACAATCACTCGGTACAATATCAATCGATCCATGAAATAACAATTCAATTTTTGGAAAACTATAGATATAATTATTGGTTTTGGTCCAAAATCACATAGGGTTGTAGGGTTCTTTTATAAATAGAAATAACCTCACCTCTGACGACCAAAACAAGGATATAACTACGATGCGTGCTCCTCGTGAACGGGAAGGAAATCTATACAATAAGGACAAGGGTTCGTGAGACACATCTCCAATGAAGCACTTAAGACGCACGACAATGTCCTAATCAATATGTCACGCAATAACAATCAAGCAGTGTTAATTATGAGAATAATTAAAACTAAACCAAGTTTATAACTCACATAGGTCACATACGAGAGCAAAAGAAGTGAAAAGAATGTAATATGAAAGGTTTTGGTGAAGTTTAGCAAAAACGAACAATTTTAGAAAATGTACATGTTGAGGGAAAACTGGAATATCTTAAATTCTAGAAGTGGGAATTGAGTTTTGTTTATTGGATATCAAACTAGACACAAAGATCTTTCCAACGCTATATGGCACGTTTTCTAATTAAAACCGAGGTGAAAATAGTGTTGGTTCGAAGTTGGGCAAAATGCAGATTCTAGAGGGGGTCGCAGGCGCGACCAAAATCCTTGACAAAATGGTCGCAGCCGCGACCAAGTGTTTTTCCAAAATTTTCGTGCAATTTTCCAAAAGTCGAAAGTTGGCCAAAATGGGGTAGCGGGCGCTACAAGTTTTACACATTAAACAGGTCGCGGGCGCGACCATATACCCAACAGCAACAAAACAGGGGAAAACAGGGCAGTTTCCAGCCAAAAACAACCAAAACAACCATGCCACTAAATTCTAACCATAACAATTATTCAAACACACCAAATACACATTATACTTCAACCATCCATCAAACTAACCAAGAATTATGCATCAAAGTGACAAGAATTTATCAAGAAACCCCTATATATACACATGCTTCCAACCTTCAAATAAACCAAAGTTTCCATGCAAATTCAATCCCTTTTTAATCCTAATCATGCTTCTAGCTCCAAATATACAATAATTCACCATTTACTCCATAAACCCTACTCAACATGAATTCAAGAAATTCAACCAAATCTCAATTCTACCTTGAACTAGAAGAAGGAATGGATGAAATGATGAGATGAGGATGATGCTTCCAAATATGCAATTATCTTCCTTGAATCAATCTTGAAATTGAGATGAAATCCTTTCCCTTCCTTCTATGGTGTTTCTACCGTGTATTAGTGTGTGTGTGTATGAATTGTTGATGAAAATGAAGATAATGGAAGGAAGTGGATATTTACATGAGTCTTCCAAGACATTGCATGACTCATCACTTTTTGCAAATAAGTCCCTAAGCTATTTGAATTAATGCAATCAAGTTTCATCTCATGGAAATTAATCAATTGAATCCATTCATGTTAATGCAATTCAATCCACATATTTATGAAATGATCAAGTAAAGTCACATAATAACAATTAGGCACGTTAGCAATTAATTCACGTAAATTCCACGTTAATGATAATTCATATAAATGCATAAAAATATATTACATACAATGTTGTGAAATTTAATATAATGTAACATATAATATCCCATAATGATTGAATGGAAAAACCGGGGTGTTACAATTCTCTCCCCCTCCCCCCCCCAAGAGGACCTGGGGTCCACTGCCGAGCTTTAAAATGATGTACAACAATAAGAGAGCCCCGTCTCTTGCACAAGCAATGAGAAAACCCCATTTCTCAAACAAGTAAAGAGAGAACCCCGTCTCTCAAGCACGTAGAGAGAGAACCCCGTCCCTCTATCACGAAAAGAGAGCACCCCGTCTCTCAACACACACCAAAACAACGAATCAAGAAAACAAAATGTAGAAACACTTACATAAATGTCACGTAGAGCAAGTAGCATCACGTTAATCACATAACTAACACTTATATACCACCAAATTACAATGAACAAGAAGTCAAATACAACAACAATAAAATTCATGATGCATATGATATGCATGATTAAGTGTACCGTTCACCATTGTTAGGGAATTTTCCATGATAGTGATCCGCTCAACACTTGTTTTGATGTTGGAGATTCCTCCACCCAGAGCATCGAACATTGAAATCCTCAAGATCCAATACTTAAATGATAATTCAATCCCGCTTCCATGATCAATTTCTCTTATCCTAACTGGTACCACGGTCCAAAATTCCCAATTGAGCTTTCATTCTTTAGTTTGTGCTCAAAACTTCCCGGTGTATTCGACACTCTAATAACCACCCGGTCTCTATTCCATGATCCATCTTCTAAACACAATATCTTGCCCCGAAATGGCCGGTGTGAATATAAATATTTTCATGATTACTCGGCCTTCAACCCGTGATCAAGTCCTTTACCTTATCTAACTCCACGATCCGAAAATTTTAATTCATAAGTGTATGATTTATTTGAACCCAACTAACTCGTTCTTTTCCATAATCATACCCCATCTCCATCACACTTTATAATCAACCTTCTCGGATGCTCGAGGTATTCATTTAATAGCTCAAAGTCTAGTCTTTTAACCTGCATAGTTTTTTTGGTTCTTTCGGGAAAAATTCAACGAACCGGTAATCCATCTTATTCATATTATGCTTTCCTCAACTAACATTCTCCTCTCCAATTCTTAGAATTCCTTAAGGCTGGATTGTAACGCCCCGTTTTTTTTTATTCTGTATAGCATGACGTATGTGTTTCTCAAATTGCGCGAATTAATTGTTTTACGTGCTTTATAATTAATTTTATAATAATTGTTATTATATTATATTAATTATTTTAATATTATCCTATATATATATATGCCTCGTATATATATATATATGTTTAATTATATATGTTTAATTACTATTATTAAATGAATGATTATGCTAATTATATGTTATGTTAATTAATCATGTTTAATTAATTACTTAATAATATATATATTGTTTATATACTATACGTGGATATGCATGCATGGAGTTGGTATATATATATGCATGGAAAATTTTATAATTTTGCATGTAAATTATATATATGCATGAATTTCATTTTAATTCTGCATGAAATTAAGTTTGTGCATGGAGTTTATAATTTTTGCATGAATTTCATGAAATGTGCATGTTATTCATTTTGTGTTTCGTTCTCTTATGAAATGATATTGAAATGCCACGATTTTGTAATATGTCGTACATATATGTGTTATGAACATGATTTTATGCTCAAATTATGTTTTTGAATTCATTTGATTAGTTAACGAATTTAATTTCATTTGAGGAACCAAAACGGGAGCTAACGAGCACTTAGCGTACCCTTGGTTCCGAATTTAATATCTTGAGCTCGGGAACTCGGATTCGAGTTCCGTCAACTCCGCTGAACTCGTAACGAAAATTCGGGTTTAGTAAACTTAGCCTTACATTTTTCCTAATTCATTTGAAACTCCGAATTTCAACCGAAAAACGAATCGGCGACCAACATGACCTTGTTGCACTAAATTAGCCATATCTTGCCCAAACTATGACCAAACTAACTATGGTTTGATTCTTTGAAACCCTAACTCAACCCTCTATCATGATATAATCAGCCCTAACCGAGATTATCCTCTCATCATCCCCAAAACTCAGCAAAAAACTACTGCCTCTCCTCCAGTCCCGTAACCCTTCAACTTTGGGAGATTTTGGAGCTCAAATCTTCTTCAAACTTCAACCAATCATCAAGGTAAGCTTAGGGTGGTATTGTATGATTAATTCTGATCATTCTCATTCTTCCATTCATGATTTTGAGCATGGTTTCATTATTCTGGACCAATTTTCCGAAAATATGAATTTTTGGGCAAAATCTTGATCTTCTTCATTTCTCAATGATTTTGTTTGATTCCAAGCCTGATATTACTTGTTTTGACTCCCTCATAACATTTATGATCTTTGATTTCATGTTTGTTGAGATATATATGAGATATCGTTTATGAAAATTTTCAGAAATTCCATGGGAAGGTCACGTATGCTCCATGCTTTGATTGATCACTTTTGGAACTGAATTACTTGTTGAATATATGATGTTTTGCTGCGTATTTGTTGGATTTTTGGACCTGATCTGTGTCGCATGAGTTGAGAGCAGCCGTGCCCTGTTTTCCCGCAACCTTGCTCTGTTTTTGGCGTGAGAAACTGCTGTCCTTCCTTCTTCCTTTTGCTGTCAATTTCAGGGCTTTGTGGTGTGTGTATTACCTGAGTTCTTGCAGCCCTTTCATACCTTGTTTAGCCTCCTTTGTTGCCTCGTTTTCCTACGTTTTAGCTACCCTGTTTCTGCGTCAGTTTTGTTAAAAACAGGGGCTGCTGTTGCTCGCGACACGGGGGTGTCGTTTGCTGCCTTTCCGGCGAAGCACGGGGGTGCGGTTGAGCCTGGAACTTCTGTACCGAGACACGGGCGTGTCTCGGCCTAGTTTTGGAGGGTGACACGGGGGTGTCACCCCGTTTTGCTTAATCTAAATCTGCGTTTTCTTCTTCTTCCTCGCGTGTTGTTTGCTGCCGCTGTACTGCTACTGCTACTGCTGTGTTGCTGCGTTTCCTGGAAGTTGTTATGGTGCTAAGTGTGCATGATTATGTATGGTGTGTTAGTGTGCGTGCATGAGAGTATTGTAATTGCATGCATGCGTGAAAATATATGTATATATTATACAATTTTTCATGCATGGTTTAATTTAATAGATATATATATATGTATTACATATAAAATGCATGCATGGCTGTGTACGTGTGAGTGTGTATTTGCATGCATGGGAGTGGTGTTATGTGTGTTTGTATGTGTAATATATATATGCATGCATGTGTGTATGAATGTGTACGTGTATATATGTATATGTTATATATATATATATTGTATATTATATACTATATGTTATTTATATATGTTATATTATATATATTTATTATATATTTTAAATATTATTTGATGTAATTCAATCCTTGAAATTAATTGAATTCTATTTCGCGTATTTATTTTACTGACTATTAATTGAACGTTTATTTATTCTATTTCTAACGTGAATTTAAATATTATATGTTGTGTTTATTAAATAGATTTGAGATTAATTGCTATGTACTATGAATGATTTGAATTTATGAAATTTATATGAAGTTATGAATATTATGAATGATATGAATTCATGAAATTATGAATTTACGAACTTATGAGATATATGAACGAATAAATGATTATATGTTTTAAATTTATTAATCGTGCACATGAACATTTGTATAATATAACATGATCATTTATGCATTCATGTCATATTCACTTCATTGCCGTGCGTCATATATGGTTCATTAGAGTCTTGAGTCTCACGAACACGTCATGTTGTCTTTTGTACAGTTTATCTCCAGGGTGGAGAGATCTTGACCGCTCGAGCACTTATTAACCCGTTCCTTGTTTCGTCACGGTTCAGGTGAGGGTGGTTTTCGTTTTAGCTACCTATTAAACCCTACAACCCTTACGTGTAAAGTTTTGGCCAAAAACCTTAAGATTATATATATATATATGGTTTTCAAATGAAGTTATCGAGTAAATCCTTCTGAGTTATACGTATGAGCATATATAAGCTTAAAAATGGTTTTGTAATGAGGCTATGCTCCAAACCGTGTGCCTTCATGCTAGCTATGGATTAGGATGACACGGAGAGGTACGTATATAGCATATGCCGAGTTATACGGTAAGGTATGAATTCTTATGGTATATATCATATGTATATATTGATATGTTTTGGCGAGATTGTATGGTTGATATGTTCACGGGCCCCGGGACTTAGTATATGTGGCTAACCGAGGAGGCAAGGGCTGACGGGGATCCCATATACTAGTCCCACTACCGAACAGCGGTACCGGACCTCGTCAGGAGATTGGCGGGGAAAGGGAGACTGAGTGCCATCTGGGGAGTCATGTAACCCCTTTTGGCCAGTGACGGAGGTGGTCGGGTCTTGCAAACCCACCACCAACCCGGAGGAAGAAGGTTGGTTATAATATGATTATGTTTATGAATATGTTATGATATGATTAGGCACCGTGCGGGAATGCCGGGATCCGGATTGCCCAAACGAATATGGTTATAATATGATTTATGGTCTGTGTGTATTATGATATAATGCATGGTCGCCTAATAAATATATTATTAATATTTGTCGTACACGGTCGGAGTATGGATGGAGGTTGTGCACGCTCACTCGCCGAGCCTTATATTTATGTATGATTTGTGAATGAAATGAATTTAATATAAATTAGTCGTAAAAGTCGAGCATTGATTAATCATTCTCTTGCCCTTTTAGGGAACTAATCGCAAACAAAACCTTGTTCGGAGTTTATGACTTGCATGTGCATGTTTTATATATATGTATCGCTCCTGCTCACTCAGTCTTCTAGAGACTGACCCCTCTCCCTCCCCAACACTTTAGTGTGCAGGTGTGGCTTTGGAGTTTCGGGCTAGGCGGAGGTGTTTGGAGTATTTTAAGTTGGTCAAGTTAGGTTAGGAGGGTCTTTTCACTCATTCATGTATTGGATTTATGTTCGATTTGATTCTACAGTTTTATGAACGGAATAATTATGTAAATATTACTGAATTACTTTTACTGGGTTTTGTTATGTTTTAAAAGAGGCCTGAAGAGCCCAAATTCTACTTATGGTTTGTATGATTGAACTTTGGTTTTACTATGCATTATATTTTGTTGTTTGGTTATCACTGCAGGGTCTAGCTCCGCCTGGCTTAGGAATGTTTTTATGATTGTCTCCCGTTCGCTATGGTTTGATACGGGTGCGGATTTACTGTTTCGTTACTCGTGTTGAGCCATAGTGCGGGGGATGTGGTTCCTCACGTGCGGGGTGCTACATGGATACACGTTGCACATCAAGATCCTTGCACCCTTGAAAGATTGACTTTGCATGGATCTCGAAAGAAAACTAACGATGTTGATTTTGCCCTCAAAGTTACCCTCACTAATCCTTTGCCCCACCTTGTTAAGTCAATTCCCAAGCACTCTTTGAATATATATATATATAACTTCATCTCTTAAATTACTCACTTCCTCCAATTTTTTCTTGAAGCTTCATCCTTCTCGGTTTGAAATTGATCTGAGTACAAAATCTCCACCATTGCTTGAATGCTCCCTCTGGTTCTTGAAGTACTTAGCCTTTTCTAAAATTAATCTCACGAGACCTTCTCCACCAAATCTTGAAGTCATCAAGTGCTAAGGTATACTAATTCTTCCCCTTTTTACCATCTTCAAGAGATCCCGTTGTTGGTGATTCTTGCAACGTTGTTACTTATTTTGAAAGTAATCCATTTGAGTCAATCCATAAATTTGAAGTCATCCTCTGGTTGACTCTCCCCCTTAAGAACACCTATACTTAGTTGTCGGCTCCTAACATCGCCTCTTACTTTAAAGATTCTTAGTTCTTTAAATTTAGCTTCCTTGGTATAAATAATTCCAATCATACCTCTTGTCCAAAAAGTTTCTAATGTTTACCTTTGAAGCGATTGGTAGGAATAACGACCCACTTCCTCCATTCCAACTTCCGGTTACTTTTCCCAGCCTCTCAATAGCTCTTTCCCCTTTTTGGTCCATACTTTGCAATCCAATTATTTTCCTTCTCATAATTCAGGTGTGTCTCAGTTGACGTAATACTTGATAAATGAGGTGGGGAGAGTTCCTATCAAGTAGACACTTAAAAATGCATGTCGGGTTAATATGCTAATGCATGCGCCACACTTGTAAGTAATAAAAATATATACGTTGGAATAATTAAGCTCAATTAAGAATTCATATATAATTAAAGAAATTTAAATAATTTAAACAATATATGATGCACGTGCTCATGAATGCGTTGAACCTGTCACCGTAGTTGCATCTTTTAGCTTAGCACTTTTCCTTGTTTTTTGATTTACGAGCTTGCCTTGAATTGGTTGGCCATTTCTTGTTACCCACGATCTTCCAATTCTCCAAAATCCTTGATAATAACTCGTATATTTCCATCACTCAGGAATCGAAATTTCTTGAACTCGATTCCGTCCCCAAGTATTCCTTCCAATTTATTGATTCTAAGTGTGGCTCGAGCTTTCACGTTAAACATCTTCTTGACCAAAGTTTCCTTGTATTACCCGCATAACTTTGTAATCAACATTATGATTCTTGAACTCAAATGCTCCTACTTCCATGAAATTGGTACCTTGCCTTTTCTCTAATTAATCTCTAATTGTTATCTGTATTCTTCCTTAGCCATCACCTCCATTGCAGTCCTCTAAATCTACTCTTTGTGAATTTGAATCGATTATATGCTTTGTTTTCTTACTTGCCTCCACGTTGAGCATATAATTTTCCTCCAAAAGTTAATTGTCTTTCTTTACCGTTTTCATTTGTTACTTCATATCTTCCAATTCAACTTTTTCCTTACTCAAAATCCGTAGTGACTTCAATTCCCCTTCAATCCGAAATGTTTAAAACCCTCTGGAGAATATCTATCCAATTTCTTGAACTTATCCTATCTTACCCGGGGACCCGATATATTTCAATTCCTCTCTTCCTTCTTTTACTCCAAGTTTGGCTTCTAGTAACTTAATTTATTTGGAAGTCCTTCTTTATTGGTCTTTATTATTGATTTTCCAATGAACCTTTCTTGCCCTAAACTTACTTGAAGATTTTCATCTCTTTGTTGAATAGAATCTCAGGTTTAACACCTCCAAGATTTCCTTCGTTCCATTCCTCGGCTTGCACAACCACGTTGAGTTCAGTTGAGAAGCCTTCATACCGTGGCATAGATGTTGATCTTATGAATGAAATCGTTAAACACCCCAAATTTCCCATCATGTGGAGGGTTCGCCAATGATGCCATAGCTCATAAACTTTCCTCTTATCTTCTAACTTCGTAAAGCTTGTGAACTATTCCCAAAATTCCTTCTTCTAACCCGGATCTTATCTCTCAAATTGTAACCCGAATAAAGAAGGCCATGACTCTTGAATTCTTGCATAACGTTCCCCGGTGTATCCCTTGCAACTTCAAAGCTAGAGAAAGGAGCTAGCAATAGATTGAGGTTGTCGTAGAAATTTTGGACATGGTTTGATATGATCTTTATAGCCTACAATCACAACTCATTCTCGAATATGAATGCATGGAGTTAGTGATTGCATGTGACACATAATTAATATTTAAACACAAATTTAATGCAAAATGCGACATATACTTCAACAAAATTTTAAATAAAACACATTGATCATATAAAATTCAAGAAAATTAAAGCCAATTAATCCACAATTAGTGTCAAGAATCAACACAATGAACAAATATCAAGTAATTCCAATTCCTACAAATAAGTTCACAAAGTTCCAAATAAGATGCAAGACTCACAATTATCAATTAATCCTATGCCTTCGACCTAGACTCACACGACACGACGCAAGAACCTCGATTTTACAACCAAGCTCTGATACCACCAATGATGTAGCACCCGAAGCGCAAAGATGCCACATCCCCGCACTATAGCTCAATTCACATATGAGATGGACGACCCATACATGAACTAAACTATAGCGAACGGGAGACAATAAAAAAAATGAACACTAGCTAGGCGGGCTAACCCTCAATTTTTACAACAATGCATAACAAACGGAAGCATAACAATGTACATCCACTTCATGATCCCATTTAACGTTTCATACTAACATGTTCCAAATCAATATTTCCATTTACATGCTCAAAGTATCAAGTATAAATCATAATATATACATAGGTACCAAAACTGTTCTTAAGGCTATAATGTATTTATAATGTACATAAACATGAAAAAGACAATGCTAGACCCAAAAGAAGTAAACTTGACTCAATCCCACCTAGCACTCAACCTGTAATACCTGAAAATGTGATGTGTCAGTCTATAAAAGACTGAGTGAGGGGTTATAATTTAAAAGCGCAAATACCATGCAAATTGTAATCTCAGGTAATATTTTTCATAAAACGATATTAATTCTAAAATAATATAGTGCTCGCCCGAGATTACAACAATTCCATTTTCAATTCAATTATTTCAATACAATTCGATACAATCAATCAGTGGCCCGGCGAGTTAGGGTAAATCTCCAACCTTTCGCCGACAGTGTACAATAATTAAATTTTATCAATTGGGTGATTAAGCAATCAATTCGGTGGACAATTAGACAATTTCAATCAATCCATCCTTCTTCCTCCGGGTGATGGGGGATTGCAAGGCCCCGCCATCCAATCAGATGAGGGGAGCGCGAACACTCAAACCCTCGGGTTCTCATCATCCAACCAAACCTCCTGGTGGACTCAGAGTTCGTCCCTACATGGTAAGGATAGTGCAAGAGTTACCCGTCAGCCCTTGCTTTCCCGGTTGGCTCAATACACTACCCTCGGGGCCCAAAGTGAACATGCTTTACTCGCCAAATCAATCAATCAATTCAATTCAATATCAATAACAATCACTCGGTACAATATCAATCGAACCATGAAATAACAATTCAATTTTCGGAAAACTATAGATATAATTATTGGTTTTGGTCCAAAATCACATAGGGTTGTAGGTTCTTTTATAAATAGAAATTGTTGGAAAACACGAATCAGAAAGCAGCGGAATTTAAAAAATTTTCCCAACAAAAGGATCTGGACTAGCAATCGTGTAACCAAATTCGTAGAGATAAGAAACTTACTTTTCTTTTATTCTTTCTTGAAGCGTTTCAAGCCACCCAAGAACGGTCTTCTCGCGGCATGATCCCCTCTCCTTGGTAAAGCTCGAATCTTCAAACTTCTAACTTGAAGCTCTCTAGAGATAGTCCACCAACTTGACTACAATCTAACTAGTAAGGATGCTAGTTCTCTAGTTAGTGTTTAGGTTTAACCTAGGGTTTCGTTTATCTTGGAGAAAGGATGGTGTTCAGCACATGAACCAAAAGAATTGCCAATTAGCTCTAAGGGGAGCTCGAGCTCCCCTATTTATAATAAAGGGAGGACCGAAAATCCTAGTCCTTATGGGCTAGGGTTTTGGTCTCTCTCTCTTATTACTTGATCATGAAGTAATTTTGACTTTGACTTTGAATTCAAATTCAAATCAACTTTCAAGAGAGCTAAAACTATCCAAACTATTTTTGGATAATTTTATACTTTATTTATTTGAAATAAATAACTTATCTTATCTAATTAATTAATTCATAATTAATTAACTAGATTATTTTTTCTCCAAAATAAGACTTTCTTTTTAATTCAAAATTAAACCAAAGTCTACTAAATAATTAATCACATTAATTATTTAACACATAAATAAATATACACATATATTTACACACGTGTGAGACACGTGTCACAAGGACACGTGTCACTCACGTGAGCCACATGTGTGGTTCACACGTGTGGAACCCTCTTGGCCCGATTAACTCGTTTAATCATTTTAAAGCCTCAACTCATGTAACCAAGTTGTTGTGTGTGACCCTCTAGGTTCTCAATTTAGTTAGCAGTGACCCTAATTAATTAATTCACTAATTAATTAATCAGTCCACAGATTAAACGACCATATTCTAACAACAGGTGTTTAACCCCTCGTTGAATTGGAATGTTCGGATTCGACAGAACCTTTAAGTCATTAATTCATGTGAGATACAATCCTCCTACTTACTATCTGTCAACCAAGATCTAGGGCAAGGGAATAATCAGAACCCTAATAATCCGGTCTTAAAGCTAAGTGCATTTCATATCCATTTGATCTCAATCCAAGAAACCTTTTCTTGATGTCTTGATCTACTGCCTTGGACAAGGACTCCATATGGCATGTGAATGCAAGTGTAGGTCCTTTCTTGATTCTCATGCACTTTCATGAGTCACTTGTGCAGCCCCAGCATAAGCCTTGAATCAGTTGTCTAAGACCACACCCTTTAAAGCTTATACCTAAGACTACAGAGTTAACTCATAAAGTGACAAGGAACCTCAAGTCTTAAGGATAAATTAATCACATCAATGACTCGTGAGATATTTCCTAATCTGGAAGTTTCTATTTCCTGAAATAGAAACTTCCTTTCCCATTTAGGAATGTTCTCACACGGGGCACCTCGGTGAACTTACTTATTAAAGTAAGCACCCTCATGTATCACGCACGTATCAACTATACACTTTGCACCTCCATGAAACAAGGTGGTCCTTCTTAAGGGCGTGATCCCACAAGCAAGCCTTAGAGGAGTCAGGTTGACACTCCCACTGTCTGTAGGACTCATCGGCTTGGAGTATTTTACTAATCATAACTTATGTGATATAGGGCTCGTTTCATGAACCATTTAACCTAAATGGTAGAGTCCTAAAGTCATCAGGATTAGGGGAGTTCTCATACATGCACAGCTAAAGTAAACACATACCAAACAAGTGCATATAAAGAAATGTTGCCTCAATTCGTTATTTCATTCAAAGATTGTCTGTGATTACAATAAGGAAAAACACAAAGTGGATATACAATCGGCTTTCTAGGGCACTATTCCTAACAATCTCCCACTTGCCCGTCAAAGCCATTCTAAATCTATTCTAAGTCCCATCTTCTGAAGATGTCCTTGGAAAGCTTCTCGACTAAGGGGTTTAGTAAGTGGATCTGCCACGTTCTTTGCTGATGTTACCCTCTCAATTTGCACATCTCCTCTTATGATAATATCACGGATTAGGTGATACTTCCTCATAATGTGCTTGGTGTGTTGGTGAGATCTTGGTTCTCTTGCTTGAGCAACCGGCCCAGTGTTGTCACAAAACACAGAAATGGGGTCTTTCATGCAAGGAACAACATTCAACTCTTGAATGAAGTTTCTAATCCAAACACCTTCCTTAGCTGCATCATTTGCAGCTAAGAATTCAGCCTCAGTGGTCGAATCTGCAGTGGTCATTTGCTTGGAACTCTTGCAACTCACTGCTTCGCCGTTTAGGCAGAAAATGTATCCTAACATTGACTTAAAATCATCTAAGTCAGATGCAAAGCTTGCATCGCAGTATCCTTCGACAGTAAGATCTTTCTGACCTCCGTAAACTAAGAATAAATCTTTAGTACTTTTCAAGTACTTGAGAATATTCTTCACGGCAGCCCAGTGACCATCTCCAGGGTCAGATTGGAAACGACTTGTTACACTAAGTGCATAAGCCACATCCGGTCGAGTACATAACATTGCATACGTTATGCTACCTATTGCTGATGCATAAGGTGTATGAGTCATTCTTTCCTTCTCAAGGTTAGTCTTAGGACACAGCTTCTTTGAAAGACATGTTCCTACCCTCATAGGAAGGTTCTTAACCTTTGTTGACTCCATATTGGATCTCTTCAATACTTTGTCAATGTACATTGACTGTGATAGTCCTATTAACCTTCTAGATCTATCTCTATAGATTTTAATTCCAAGGATATAGGACGCATCACCCAGATCTTTCATCTCGAATTGGTTCGATAACCATAACTTAGTCACTTTCATGTCATCCTTCGAATTCCCAATAAGAAGGATGTCATCAACATAAAGTACTAAGAATTGCACTGAGGTCTCCAATTCCTTTCTACACACACATGATTCATTCGAAATTTGAATGAAGCCAAACGCTTTTACTGATTCATCAAATCGAATATTCCAATTCCTAGAAGCCTGTTTCAATCCATAGATTGATCTTTGGCGTTTGCAAACCTTTTGCTCACTCCCACTGAATGTGAAACCTATGGGTTGCTCCATATAAATGCCTTTATCCATGTCACCATTGAGAAATGCAGTTTTCACATCCATTTGCCATATCTCGTAGTCGTAATACGCAGCAACGGCAAACATGATCTTAATAGACTTTTGCATTGCAACTGGTGAAAAGGTTTCATCAAAGTCCACGCCGGGTCTTTGAGTGAATCCTTTTGCAACCAGTCTTGCTTTATAGGCTGCAATACGTCCATCAACTCCAAGCTTTCTCTTAAAGATCCATTTGCAACCTATGGGTTTGACCCCATCAGGAAAATCTACCAAGGTCCAAACTTGGTTGGAGTTCATGGAATCCATTTCGGATTTCATGGCTTCTATCCACTGTTCAGAGTCAGAATCTGAAAGTGCCTCCTCATATGTTAAAGGATCATTATCCTTTTGAGAGATTTCATGGAAGAATCCATACCATCTCTGCGGCTGTCTAGGAGTGCATTCAGAACGCCTTAGAGGAGGATTTTCGTGTGTATCGAAATTCGTGATTGGTTGTGGTTGGTCTGAAGGGGACGTTTCTTCAGTGGGTGGTGTGGGATCACTTTGTACTTCTTCTAGTTCTATGATCTTGTACTCAAGAAAAGTGGCATTTCTGGAAACAAACACTTTTTGCTCAGATTGATCATTGAAGTAGTATCCTATGGATTCCTTAGGATAACCTACAAAGTAGCATAAGTTAGAACGAGATTCTAACTTATCTCCCACTGTCCTCTTCACGTAAGCAGGATACCCCTAAATTCTGAAGTAAGAATAACTAGGGATTTTACCATGCCACATTTCATAGGGCGTTTTAGGGACTGACTTAGAGGGAACTAGATTCAAAATCTTTGCTGCACTTTCTAGGCATAACCCCAGAAAGAAGGTGGTAAGTCAGTGAAACTCATCATGGAATGAACCATATCTAGTAGGGTTCGATTCCTTCTCTCAGAAACTCCATTAAGCTGAGAAGTTCCCGAAGGAGGCCACCGAGAGATAATCCCATTATCTTTGAGATGATTAAGGAATTCTTAACTAAGATACTCGCCTCCTCGATCAGATCTAAGTGTTTTGATCTTGTGACCAGTTTGGTTCTCAACCTCCTTTTGAAATTCTAAGAATTTCTCAAAAGCTTCAGATTTATACTTCATTAAGTATACATAACCATACCGACTAAAGTCGTCAGTAAAGATTATGAAATACTGATGATTGTTTCTTGTGCTTACACTAAGCGGTCCACAAACATCAGTATAGATCAAATCCAAAACCTTAATGGCACGTTCCACAGTTCCTTTAAAAGGGACTTTGGACATTTTTCCTTTGAGACAGGATTCGCAAGAAGGTAACTTCTTAAGATCATTTTCAGAGAATGATCCTAAAGTGTTTATCTTGCTAATTCTGTTCTTGGAAATGTGTCCTAATCTAGCCATAAGGGAGCTGAAACTTTGTCATCTCTCTTACGCTTCGTTTCTCGTTGTATATTCATAATATTGATATTCTGAGTTAGATAAAGTCCATTACTTAGAGTACCGATGTGAACAGAAGAGTTTTTCCATTTGATAAAGTATCTCCCATTCTTAATATAAGTTTCATAACCTTCACAATCTAAAATTAGAACTGAAATTATATTACGAATAATGCTCGGTACATAAAGGACTTCATTTAAGACTAACTCAAAACTACCTAAATCTAATCTAATTGTGCCTAAACCTCGAGCTTCAACGTTTGAGCCATCGATGATCTTCAAGACACATTCTCCTTCTTTGAGTTGTTGGACTTCACTTAGCATCTGTACATCATTACAGATATGAGTTCCACAACCAGTATCAAGTACCCAAGAACTAGAATTAATAGAAAGATTTACTTCAACCAGAAAGATACCTTTCTTTAGAGTAGCCTTGTACTCTGGGTAGTTTCTCCTCCAATGTCCTGCTTTGCCACAATGGAAGCAAACATCCTCTTTCTGATCACGCTTCTTCTTTTGGGCCTTCCACTTCGAAACGCCACCATTGGGCCAAAGGGGTTTCTTCTTCTCCTTTGGGCTTTCTTGCCCTTACCTTTAGAAGGCCCAGAAGAGGAAGATGGAGCATTCACCATCAAAACCTTATTGTCCTTCTTGATCGTGCTTTCAGCAGTCACAAGCTGACTAATCAGCTCAGCTACAGTAGCACCAGCATGATTCATGTTGAAATTAAGGACAAATGGGTTGGATGATGGTGGGAGCGAAGCTAGCAACAAATCCACTGAAAGCTCATCTTTCAGTGGCATGTCCATGGAGGTAAGTTTCTCAGTAAGGGCAAGGAACTTGAGTCCATATTCATGGACACTTGAACCTTCCCTCATTCTTAAGTGGAACAATTCCTTTGAAGTGTTATACCTTGTAACACGTTCATGAGGGTGGTAAAGTTGCTCTATGTGGTCGTAAATCTCCCAAGCGAATTCCATGGCCTCATGTTGCCTTTGCAAGTCCAGAGACATGTTAGCCAACATAAGGCAACGGGCTTGGAGATTATCATCCTTCCACTTCTGAATCGCATCCCGCTCGGCCCGAGTGGGAGCCTCCCCTTCGGGACAAGCCTCCCCTTCGAAGAGAACATAAGTTCTCTTCTCAGAATCTAAAATGATTATTAGATTCCTCAGCCAATCAGAATAGTTGGGACCAGTCAACTTGTTTGACTCGAGGATTGATACAAGAGGGTTTTTGGTTGCCATTTAAAAACATGTAGAGAATCACAGAATCTACGACCTAAATGGTAAAACAGAGAACTAGTGAGCATACTGAATTATAACGATATACAAAAGATAAGGTCTTTAATCTAATGTAGCTCCCACTATTTTTCAAAGATCTATAATTCCCAAAGATCTAAGAGGAACACGTTTCCCAATGGGTACTAAGATCCTAGGCATTTTACCTCGAACCCACGACTCGCGGACATTCTAAGTAAAACCCTAGATAGGTACAACTTATCAATTCTAAAACCTTTAGAACTCTTAGTAATTGTTTTTGCATCACCTATCTTTCAATATGGACCCACGACTCGTGCGACATCCATATTTACTTAGGCGTTAAGCTAGACTCATCAATCATAAGATCATGATCAAAACTTAGTTCGAACGACCCACGACTCGCGGACATCGCCCTTGCTAAAATTGATCATGAAATATTGATCATTTAAAATGATCAATTAGGTAACTAAGAACTAATAAGCTCCACTAGCTATCCCACAACTCGCGGATAATAACTAGTTTCACTTACTAAACTTAAAACCTATTGATGGAATGCTAGGAATTTAATTCAAAATTTGCATCTCGAATTAAACACCTATTTGTTCGAAATTAGCTTAATATTTAATGGGAATTTTCGAATCAACCGGAAAGTTGTCCGGTTCGACCTCACCAACATATATGTTATCCAATTTTATTAGTCTTGATTAATACAAGTACACTTAAATGCATTTCAAACAAGCACATAAACAGATAACATGTCCTAGCATGATACTAACATGTAATGATCATGGGTTCTACCTATCTTATGCGTGATATGTGGGAGCCACTCCACAATCACAAGTTCTAACATACATGCCACTTAAACAGTTTAAATCACATAAGGGAAAGCGGTAACAAAATACGAGCCCTATCTCTATTACATTTTTACAATTGAGATTCCCCTCCCTAAAATTTTGAGGGGTCTTCACTTATGGTCTCCTTGTTACTTGAATGTGGTCCATCTTACTCCATGGGTGCATTGTCTCCAAAATGAAAATAAAACCTCACCACCTATCTCTACTCTCAAATTACAATAAAAAGAAAAAGACATAAAGTAATAAGGCTCAATCTTCATATTGGCCTTAGACAATTACACGGGGCATACCCCGGCCTCAAAAACAGTAATATGGAAAGCCACATAATAAATCACATAACAGTACGCACATAAGTGAGGCTCCAACCTCAATTGAAAAACGCAACTATAGGGCTCCAACCCCAATTTAAACCATCCATGTGCATAAATTAAAACCATACATAAGTCTAAACCCATGATCACCTAACAATTTTTCATGCAATTTTCCGAATTTTTCATGCAATTTTCCGACCATATATGCAGCAGCATCAAAACAGGGGAAAACAGGGTAGTTTCGAGCCAAAAACAACCAAAACAACCATGCCACTAAATTCTAACCATAACAATTATTCAAACACACCAAATACACATTATACTTCAACCATCCATCAAACTAACCAAGAATTATGCATCAAAGTGACAAGAATTTATGAAGAAACCCCTATATATACACATGCTTCCAACCTTCAAATAAACCAAAGTTTCCATGCAAATTCAATCCCTTTTTAATCCTAAGCATGCTTCTAGCTCCAAACATACAATAATTCACCATTTACTCCATAAACCCTACTCAACATGAATTCAAGAAATTCAACCAAATCTCAATTCTACATTGAACTAGAAGAAGGAATGGATGAAATGATGAGATGAGGATGATGCTTCCAAATATGCAATTATCTTCCTTGAATCAATCTTGAAATTGCGATGAAATCCTTTCCCTTCCTTCTATGGTGTTTCTACCGTGTATTAGTGTGTGTGTGTATGAATTGTTGATGAAAATGAAGATAATGGAAGGAAGTGGATACTTACATGAGTCTTCCAAGACATTGCATGACTCATCACTTTTTGCAAATAAGTCCCTAAGCTATTTGAATTAATGCAATCAAGTTTCATCTCATGGAAATTAATCAATTGAATCCATTCATGTTAATGCAATTCAATCCACATATTTATGAAATGATCAAGTAAAGTCACATAATAACAATTAGGCACGTTAGCAATTAATTCACGTAAATTCCACGTTAATGATAATTCATATAAATGCATAAAAATATATTACATACAATGTTGTGAAATTTAATATAATGTAACATATAATATCCCATAATGATTGAATAGAAAAACCGGGGCGTTACAGGTTCCCTCTCTCAGAAAATCCATTAAGTTGAGGAGTTCTGGGAGGAGACCACTGAGAGATAATCCCATTATCTTTGAGATGATTAAGGAATTCTTCACTAAGATACTCGTCTCCTCGATCAGATCGAAGTGCTTTGATCTTGTGACCAATTTGGTTCTCAACCTCCTTTTGAAATTCTAGGAATTTCTCAAAAGCTTCAGATTTATACTTTATTAAGTATACATAACCATACCGACTAAAGTCATCGGTAAAGGTTATGAAATACTGATGATTGTTTCTCGTGCTTACACTAAGCGGTCCACAAACATCAGAATGGATCAAATCCAAGACATTAGTGGCACGTTCCACAGTTCCTCTAAAAGGAACTTTGGACATATTTCCTTTGAGACAGGACTCGCAAGAAGTTAACTCTTTGAGATCATTTTTAGAGAACGATCCTAAAGTGTTTACCTTGCTAACTCTGTTCTTGGAAATGTGTCCTAATCTAGCGTGCCATAGGGGAGCTGAAACTTTGTCATCTCTCTTACGTTTAGTTTCTCGTTGTATATTCATAATATTGATATTTTCAGTTAGATAAAGTCCATTACTTAGAGTACCGATGTAAACGGAAGAGTTGTTCCGTTTGATAAAGTACTTACCATTTTTAATTTAAGTTTCATAACCTTCACAATCTAAAGTTGGAACTGAAATTATATTACGAATAATGCTCGATACATAAAGGACTTTATTTAAAACTAACTCAAAACTACCTAAATCTAATCTAATTGTGCCTAAAGCTCGAGCTTCAACATTTGAGCCATCGCCGATCTTCAAGACAAATTCTCCTTCTCTGAGTTGTTGGACTTCATTTAGCATCTGTACATCATTACAGGTATGAGCTCCACAACCGGTATCAAGTACCCAAGAACTAGAATTAATAGAAAGATTTATTTCAGCGAGAAACATACCTTTCTTTAGAGTAGCCTTGTACTCTGGGCAGTTTCTCCTCCAATGTCCCGCTTTGCCACAATGTAAGCAAACATCCTCTTTCTGATCACACTTCTTCTTTTGGTCCTTCCCCTTCGAAATTCCACCAGTGGGCCTAAGGGGTTTCTTCTTCTTCTTTTGGGCTATCTTTCCCTTACCTTTAGAAGGCCCAGAAGAGGAAGATGGAGCATTCACCATCAGAACCTTATTGTCCCTCTTGATCGTGCTTTCAGCAGTCACAAGCTGACTAATCAGCTCAACTACAGTAGCACCAGCATGATTCATATTAAAGTTAAGGACAAATTGGTTGAATGATAGTGGGAGCGAGGCTAGCAACAAGTCCACTGAAAGCTCATCTTTCAGTGGCATGTCCATGGAAACAAGTTTCTCAGTAAGGGCGAGAAATTTAAGTCCATATTCATGGACACTTGAACCTTCCCTCATTCTCAAGTGGAAAAATTCCTTTGAAGTGTTATACATTGTAACACATTTATGAGGGCGGTAAAGTTTCTCTAAGTGGTCGTAAATCTCCCAAGCAAATTCCATGGCCTTATGTTGCCTTTGCAAGTCCGGAGACATATTAGCCAACATAAGGCAACGGGCTTGGAGATTATCATCCTTCAACTTCTGGATCGCGTCCCGCTAGGCACGAGTGGGAGCGTCCCCTTTGGGACTAGGTTCCCCTTCGAAGAGAACATAAGTTCTCTTCTCAGAATCTAAAATAATTTTCAGATTCCTCAGCCAATCAGAATAGTTGGGACCAGTCAACTTGTTTGACTCGAGGAGCGATACAAGAGGATTTTTGGTTGCCATTTCAAAACACGTAGAGAATTACAGAATCTACGACCTAAATGGTAGAACAGATAACTAGTGAGCATGCTGAATTATAAGGATATACAAAAGGTAAGGTCTTTAATCTAATTTAGCTCCCGCTGTTTTTCAAAGTTCTATAATTCCCAAAGATCTAAGAGGAACACGTTTCCCAATGGGTACTAAGATCCTAAGCATTTTACCTCGAACCCAGGACTCGCGGACATTCTAAGTAAAACCTCAGGTAGGTACAACTTACCAATTCTAACACCTTTAGAACTCTTAGTAATTGTTTTTGTATCACCTATCTTTCAATATGGACCCACGACTCGTGCGATATCCATATTTACTTAGGCGTTAAGCTAGACCCATCAATCATAAGATCATGATCAAAACTTAGTTCGAACAACCCACGACTCGCGGACATCGACCTTGCCAAAATTGACCACGAAATATTGATCATTTAAAATGATCAATTAGGTAACTAAGAACTAATAAGCTCCACTAGCTATCCCACGACTCGCGGATAATAACCAGCTTCACTTACTAAACTTAAAACCTATTGATGGAATGCTAGGAATTTAATTCAAAATTTGCATCTCGAATTAAATACATATTGTTCGAAATTAGCTTAATATTTAACGGGAATTTTCGAATCAACCGGAGAGTTGTCCGGTTCGACCACACCAATATCTACGTTATCCAATTTAATTAGTCTTGATTAATGCAAGTACAACTTAAATGCATTTCACACAAGCACTTAGCAGATAACATGTCCTAGCATGATACTAACATGTAATGGTCATGGGTTCTACCTATCTTTTGCGTGATATGTGGGAGCCACTCCACAATCACAAGTTCTAACATACATGCCACATAAACAGTTTAAATCACATAAGGGAAAGCAGTAACAAAATACGAGCCCTATCTCTATTACATCTTCAATTGAGATTCCCCTCCCTAACATTTTGAGGGGTCTTCACTTATGGCCTCCTTGTTACTTGAATGTGGTCCATCTTACTCCATGGGTGCATTGTCTCCAAAATGAAAATAAAAACCTCACCACCTATTCTACTCTCAAAAAAATGAAAAAGTACTGAAAAGTAAAAAGGCTTAATCTTCATATTGGCCTTGGACAAATACACGGGGCATACCCCGCCTCAAAACATTAATATGGAAAGCCACATAATAAATCACATAACAGTACACACATAAGTGAGGCTCCAACCTCAATTGAAAAACGCAACTATAGGGCTCCAACCCCAATTTAAACCATCCATGTGCATAAATTAAAACCATACATAAGTCTAAACCCATGATCACCTAACATGCATAAATTGCAAGAATTTAAATTTAACCAATAAATTAAAATTCTCGCTTTAAACTCTAATAGCTTAAAACACGACTTAGATGCAATTCTTGTTCAAGAGCCTTTTCTATAAAACCCGAAAAACTATAAACTAATAAAATTCCAATTAATTTTTGAAAATTAAGAATTTTATTCTTTCAATATTTTCATAAAATAAAGTTTGCAATTTTCTCAAAAATTTAAATCGCTTAATTTTTCAAAATCCCAATTTAAATAATTATTTCAAAAATAATTCAAATTTAATAAAACAAAATTTTACAGAAAAATTAAATCGGGATTTCAAGGACCGAAAACACGAAACACGAAAAACACGAAAAACTTGCCCGAAACCACCCGCTCAAGGGGCACTGCTGCACGCAGAGCGCGCCCGAATGGACGGGCGGTCTTGGCCGGGAGTCCCGCGCTGTTGCGAGATGGTGTCGGGCGGCTGTCCGCGCGGTTGCGGGACAGGCGAGCAGGCGCGCCTAAGAGGCGTTGCGCGCGGGGTTGGGGCTTGCTACATGTTGGCACGTTCCAACGTCGCGTGTTCGTTTCGTATCTCAGGTTGCACCAAAACCCGGTTCAATCCAAAATAAAAATACAATTTAGGTAGATTTGAATCAAAACTGTTTTCAAAAACACAATTTAAGAAAATAGTTTCAGAAATTCAAGAAAATTACAGTTTCGTAATTCAGGCTTTCTAAAAGAACTCATGAATACCTAATTCGCATCTAAGCCTAAGAATTTCTTCCAAATTCAGTTAGGTGGAGACGAATCTGAAACATGATTAACGAGGTGGCTCTGATACCACTTGTTGGAAAAACGAAATCAGAAAGCAGCATAAATTTGAAAATTTTCCAATAAAAGGATCGAAAACTCACAATCATGAATCCAAATTCGTAGAGATTAGAAACTTGCTTTTCAACAATCTTTCTTGAATCGTTTCAAGCCACCCAAGAACGCACTTCTCGCGGCTTGGTCCCCTCTCCTTTGTAAAGCTCGAATCTTTAAAAACTTCTAACTTGAAGCTCTCTAATGATAGTCCACCAACTTGACTACAATCTAACTAGTAAGGATGCTAGTTCTCTAGTTAGTGTTTAGGCTTAACCTAGGGTTTATTTGATCTTGGAGAGAGGATGGTGTTCAACACATGAACCAAAAGAAATTATCCATTACTCTCTAAGGAGAGCTCGAGCTCCCCTATGTATAATATAGAGAGGGGCGGCCAAACCTAGTCCTAATGGACTAAGGATTTGGTCCCTCTCTCTCTTATTACTTGATCATCAAGTAATTCCAAACCTTGACTTTGAATTCTAATTCAAATCAACTTTTAAGAGAGCTAAAATATCCAAAACCCTTTTGGATAATATTATACATTATTTATTAATAAATAAATAACTTATTTATCCAATTAATTAATTCATAATTAATTAAATAGATTAATTTCTCCAAAAATAAGACTTTCATTATAATCCAAAATTAAACCAAAGTTTATTAAATAATTAACACATTAGTTATTTAATACATAAATAAATACACACGCATGGTGCACACGTGTCCATGTATGACACGTGTCACTCACGTGACCCACACGTGTGGAACCCTTTTGGTATGATCAACTCGTTTAATCATTTTAAAGCCTTAACTCATGTAACCAAGTTGTTGTGTGTGACCCTCTAGGTTCTCAATTCAATTAGCAGTGACCCTAATTAATTAATTCACTATTTAATTAATCAGTCCACAGATTAAACGACCATGGTCTAGCAACAGGTGTTTAACCCCTAGCTGAATTGGAATGTTGAGATTCGACAGAACCTTTAAGTCATTGATTCATGTGAGATACAATCCTCCTACTTACTATCTCTCAACCAAGATCTAGGGTAAGGGAATAATCAGAACCCTAATAATCTGGTTTTAAAGCTATGTGCATATCATATCCATTTGATCTCAATCCAAGAAGCCCTTTTCTTGATGTCTTGGTCTACTGCCTTGGCCAAGGACTCCATATGGCATATGAATGACTTACACAATAAGAGATCACCTTGCATATGCAAGTGTAGGTCATTTCTTGATTCTCATGCACTTTCATGAGTCACTTGTGCAGCCCCCGCATAAGCCTTGAATCAGTTGTCTAAGGCGACACCCTTTAAAGCTGATACCTAAGACTACAGAGTTAACTCGCAAAGTGACATGGAACCTCAAGTCTAAGGATCAATTAATCACATCAATGACTCGTGAGATATTTCCTAATCTGGAAGTTTCCATTTCCTGAAATAGAAAGTTCCTTTCCCATTTAGGAATCTTCTCACACGGGGTACCTCAGTGAACTTACTTATGGAAGTAAGCACCCTCATGTGTCATGCACGTATCAACTATACACTTTGCACCTCCATGAAACAAGGTGGTCCTTCTTAACGGCGTGCTCCCACAAGCAAGCCTTAAAGGAGTCAGGTTAACACTCCCACTGTCTGTAGGACTCATCGGCTTGGACTATTTTACTAATCATGACTTATGTGATATAGGGCTTGTTTCATGAACCATTTCACCTGAATGGTAGAGTCCTAAAGTCTTCAGGATTAGGGGAGTTCTCATTCATGCACAGCTAAAGTAAACGCATACCAAACAAGAGCATATAAAGAAGTGTTGTCTCAATTCGTTATTTTATTCAAAGATTGTCTGTGATTACAATAAGGAAAAGTATAAAGCGGATATACAATCGGCTTTCTAGGGCACTATTCCTAATAATGAATTGGCCCTGCTGTTTGTGAACACCATCGTATCGTCTGCATATGCAAGATGACTAACATACGATTTAGCCGCGGTTCTGTAACGCGATTTAGCATCCACACGGTTCAACCTGGAAAGAGAAAAAGACAGGAAGTCAGTAGCAATTATAAATAATAAAGGCGATAAAGGATCCCCTTGCCTGACTCCTCTCGTTGAATGAAAAAAAACCACACGAATCCTCATTAATAATAACCGAGAACCAGCAATTAGTAACACAACTTCTAATCCATCCAATCCATTTCTCTGGAAATTCCTTGGATTTAAGCATCTAAAAAAGGAATTCTCACTCCAACCGATCATATGCTTTGGTCATATCCAACTTAAGAATAACATATTTGTTTTTGTTGTGAGTGTTTATAGCGTGAGCCATCTCCTGTGCCATCAATATATTGTCACTTATATTTCGACCTCTAATGAAACCACTTTGACAAGGCGAGATTATCCTGGGGAGTATTTCTCTTATCTTCAACGTTATCAACTTCATAATGATTCTATTAGAAATATTACATAAGCTGATTGGCCTATAATCCGACCAGTAGATAGGATTTTCTTTTTTCACGATTAAAACCACCGACGTTGCTGTATAAGCATTCGAGAGTTTCGCTCCATTGAAAAAGTCTATAGCTGTATAATTATTTCTATGACAAAAAGTTAACCATACCAAATCCCAATGATGGTTAACTTTTTGTCATAGAAATAATTAACAACATATTTGTTGTTTATTATTTCTATAAAAAACAATCAATATCATTGATCAACAAATGACCTTTTATCGTAAAAATGATTTTGAAAGTTAAAGGAAGTGGAGTTTATATTATTAGTGGCCAATTAGAATTGTCTCTCCCGCATTTCGTCAGTGGCGGCGTGATTAAGCTGATGGGTTCCGAATAGGGGGATTAGAATCCGATCACTTTAGAATTTGTTTGAGTGGGGAAACCGCCGGAATTTCGCCGGAGAAGATGAGGTTCTACTTGCTAGGACAAACACACTGAAAAGTCAGAAGGCCAAGCTGGAGGGGCCGGGGGTGATACCCAGTTTGGCTCTCCGATGCTCAAGTCAGATGATGATCTGAAAGAGGAAATGTAGCACTCCGCACGTGAGGCACCACATCCCCCGCACTAAGGCTCAACACGAGTAACGAAATAGTAAATCCGCACCCGTATCAAACCCTAGCGAACGGGAGACAAACATAAAAACCTTCCTAAGCTAGGCGGAACTAGACCCTGCAATGATAACCAAATCACAATATATAATGCATGGCAAAGCCCAAGTACAAACATACAAACCATAAACGGAATTTGGGCTCTTCAGGCCTCTTTTAAAACATAACAAAACCCAGTAAAAGCAATTCAATAACGATTACATAAATATTCAAGTCCAAGATACTACAGAATCGAATCAAACATAAATCCAATACATGAATGAGTGCAGGGACTCTCCTAACCTAACTCGACCCACTTAAAGACTCCAAACACCTCCGCCTAGCTCGAAACTCCAAAGCAAAACCTGCACACTAAAGTGTTGGGGAGGGAGAGGGTCAGTCTCTAGAAGACTGAGTGAGCAGGAGCGATATACATATAGAAACATGCACATGCAAGTCATAAATTCCGAACAAGGTTTTATTTGAAATTAGTTCCCAAAAGGGCAAGAGAATGATTAATCAATGCTCGGATTTTATGACTACTCATATTAATTCATTACATTCATAAATCATACATAACATAAGGCTCGGCGAGTGAGCGTGCACAATCTCCAACCAAACTCCGACCGTGTACGACAAATATCATTAATAAGTTGATTAGGTGTTCATGTGATATATCATAATACATGCAGACCATAAATCATATCATAAATATATTCGTTTGGGCAATCCGTGTCCCGGCTTTCCCGCACGGTGCATAATCATATCATAACATATACATAAGCATAAGCATAAATCATAACCAACCTTCTTCCTCCGGGTGGTGGACAGGTTAGCAAGACCCGGCCACCTCATACATAGGCCAATGGGGTTTCATGACTCCCCCAAGGGCACTCAGCTCCCATTCCCCGCTAAACCTCCTAGCGAGGGCCGGTATCACCGTAGTTTGGTTGGGACTAGTATATGGGATCCCCGTCAGCCCTTGCTTCCTCGGTTAGCCACATATACTAAGTCCCGGGGCCCATACAATCATAAATCATAAATGTGTCTCACCAAACATTCCAATTCATAAGTACATAACATAATTCATAAATCATTTGAAAAGGGGTTTACTCGATCAATATTTACTCGATAACTTTACTTTAAAAGTACATATATATAACCATAAGGTTTTGGCCAAAGCTTTTCACATAAGGGTTGTAGGGTTTCATACGTAACTAGAACGAAAACACCCTCACCTGAACCGTGACGAAACAAGGAACGAGTTACCAAGTGCTCGAAGGATCAAGATCTCTCCACCCTGGAGATAAACTGTACAAAGACAACATGACGTGTTCGTGAGACTCAAGACTCTAAATGAACCATATATGACGCACGGCAATGCTCAAGCATGATCTGAAGGCATAAAGATCATATAACCAAGTCATTCACTTGTTCATTCATTTTTAATCAAATTCTTCAATTCAAATCTCCAATCAAATTAATTCAAGAATTCAAATAGGAGCATAGAACATATTCAAGCTCACCCATAATGCTACCACATACTTCATATTACATAAGATAGCATATTTCCAAGGTTTGACAACAAGAAGAAAGCATATGAAATAGAAAATGAATTACGCGATTCATAAACGACATATAAACACACATAAACGGCAATAAGCAAAAGCATGCCTATAACTCATCCAATTGCCATGAAATTAAACCACAATTCTCCCAACACATAGCAAAACAAGTTCATAGTTCAACACAAAAGGAGATAAAGTCATTCAAGAGGTGAAATAAATCAAAAACCGAAAAGGAAGCAACAAGGACTGCGCAAGGGAAGGGACACGGGGGTGTCACCCTCCTTAGCCAAACTGAGCCACGACCGTGGCTCAGTACAGAGCTGAACAGAAGGTGTGACACGCCCGTGTCTCACAATTATGTGTAAATGAGACACGGGGGTGTCATGGTACAGAACTTAACCACACACAAAGTTTTACCGGCAAAACTGATCTCATACAAACTCAATCCAAAAGCATACCAAATCAACTCCAAATGCTATGAAACTTAATATAAAACATATTTAGCATGTTAGGAACATTTTTAATTTAGAGTACAAAGGCTAAATCACACGTTAAGATCATCTAAATCATGCAGCAAAACTGGGTCGCCAAAATCGCACATAAAAGCCCTATTGTTTCAATCAGCCATGATCAAGTACTTAGGGGTTGAATTTGGATCTGAAAC
Source organism: Lantana camara (assembly GCA_037501455.1). NCBI lineage: Eukaryota > Viridiplantae > Streptophyta > Magnoliopsida > Lamiales > Verbenaceae > Lantana > Lantana camara. The sequence continues at coordinate 50,312,601 of CM074858.1, forward strand.
CTTGGGGAATGCATGCTAACATACTAAAAAACTAATACACATCATATATATGTAAAATGGCACAATTTAAAGCACATTAGGGTGACCAACAACCACACAATTGCAACAGCAACAATTCTGTCAAAGATCATGCATAAGAACAGGCCATGTCTTTCGGTTTGGAGGCTTCAAATGGAACCAAATACTTAAAACATGAATGTTAACATGTAGAACAATGAGTGTACATAATATCTATGCAATTTCACATGAAAAGAAGATCATTTGGTCAAGCAACAAAGCAAAATGAACAGCAGCAGTCCGGAAAACAGGGGAAGCAGTTTGATCATCAAGTTTGGAGCTCCATATCTCATAATTTCACCAAAGGGTCAAGAGATAAAATCCTCCTAATATCATATAATATCAGTTAGGAAAGAAATAGGTCAAGAAACAAGCTCATATGATCATGTATAAGCAAGGAAATCAGCCACACAAGCAAATAGGTCACAAGAGCAAAAATCCCTAAAAGTTCATACCAAACTCATCACTCAAACCCTAATCAAATCTGATCCAAACCATGATGTAAGTAGATGAAATCAAGCATAATAGAGTAGAGGAGCGAAAAATATTCATTCCTTGAAGATTTGGGAGAGAAAAGTGGCGGTTTGAGCTCCAAAACCACAAAAGGGGCAAAGTTCTCTCTCCTTCTCCTCTCCTTCTTTCTCGATCAGTTGCTGCAGAAAAGTGAGGGTTTGGTTCGGTTTTTGCAGCTAAAAGGGAGAGAAAGGGGTTAACTCAAGGTACACAACCAAGGGTTAAAGTATGGTTAGGTTTGGGTTGGCTTAAAGGGTCCCACCATGAAGACTAGTCAACAAAAGGAGCTCTTCTTGCACTAGTTGTCCGTTACGGTTGGATTTTGGAGGACTTAATGATTTCAAAAAGGTATGAGGCTTGTTCCATTGTCTCCGAATCGTCGATACGAAGGCAACGGAGGTGTCGGAATTCGAATCTGAATTCCCGAGCTCAAGATATCACGTATGGAACCAAGGGTACGCTAATTGCTCATTAGCCCCCGACTTGGTTCCACAAATCAAATTAAATTCATTAACACGACAAATGAATCCGAAAACATAAACCGAGCATATAGGCATGTTCCTAACACACATATTTACGACATATTAAATTTCCATACCATTCCGATATCATTACATATATGAACGAAGTACAAATAGAACACTCAAGCGCATGAACGAATTCATATTGTTATAAATGAATTACTAAAACTTAAATTCCATATTAATTAAATTAAAACCAACTAATAACATGTTGAAATTAATTAACGAAATTACCGAAATAGTTAAGGTAACACGAAACCTTAATTAAGAAATTAAACACTAAATATCAAAGTAAAATAAAATGAATTAATTAAAATAACCATAGTCTATAGTTTAAATCAAATATAAACACTTATAAACAATTAATCATATAATTAAATAATTAATTTGTGCAACTTATAAACAAATACGCCACATTATTAAGAACTGAAAAACTGGGGCGTTACAATCTCTCCCCCTTAAAAAGAATCCGTCCTCGGATTCACAACATGCTTGAAAACAAACAATGAGAGATTCTCCGTCTCTCACAAGCAACAAGGAGAGAGCCCCGTCTCTCGAACAGCAATGAGAGAACCCCGTCTCTCGAACAGCAATGAGAGAACCCCGTCTGTCACAAGTAAAGAGAGTACCCCGTCTCTCAAACAAAAATAAGAGAATCCCCGTCTCTTACAAACAAAGAGAGCACCCCGTCTCTCAACCGAAAATAAAGCAAGGAGTCTCCAATACTCCCAAGCAACTCACGCAAAACCAAATTTAAAATCACGAAAGGCACCCAAAGCAAGTAATAAATGTCGTCCACATTGATCTTCAATTACTCCAAGTAATTTAACACAGTACGAGATCAAAGCACTTAACATAAAATTTTATGTAGGTTAAATTTGCATGGATTCATGTATCATGAATGCTATAAGTACCGTTCACCGTAGTTGCAAAAATTCAAAGTTGTGAATTGTCGTTGTTCAAGGTATGATCTGTCCTGAATGTAACTCAGTGCCCAGCTTGTCCTGAACCTCTTCAGGGTTTCCCGGTGAAGTGATTGATGAATTCTTTAAGAAGCATATTCTTAGATCCTTTCTAACTCGTACTGCTACCCAACTTCTTCAATCCTTATCCAAATCGGTGCTCAACATATCCCCGAGGATCACCACTCTGAGCAAACTTGATGATTCGATCCCAACCTTACGACGTTTATTCTTATAGTCTCTCTCAACACAAGTCTTTTCCCACCTTCCGTTCCAATTGTCCGTTCATTCCCTTTGACCCCCCTCAATGTTATATTCGATAACTGGTCCCATATTTCCTTAACCGAAGATAGAAGGTTCTTGATGATTCTCAAAATTTGAGACCAATCCTCCAATTATCATCCTTTTTTATTTGGTCTCTACTTAAGCTTCCTTCTGGATTATCTTTGATATAATCGATAACTTAATAATATTGTATCGGACCCCTTCAAACTTTATTGAATAAATCTTGATCGACACCATCCCCTTATATGATAGCTTGATTCGGTTTCCTTTGATAATTCCAACTTAGAAGTTTATAGAAACTCTCTTATGATTCCATCACCTCTAGATCAGAATTCCCTACGTAGCTTCTCCCTTAACAGCTTAACCATAACCGCCGTCTTATTCATTCCTAATCACCACCCTTAGGACTCCCAGATTCTCCTTAATTTGCATCCCCGTCATTACTCCTAACATATTCATTCGAGCACCACTCCCATCCTCCAATTCACCTCTCGGTCGTGCTCTCCCCCTTAAAATTTTTCGCTCTTACATGTCCAACTCCACGAATCCTTCTTTCATTGAAAATTTTGATGAGCCACTTCTGTTTCTTTAATTCACTCCTAAGGTTCAATTCAAACCCTTCAATAATTACTTCCTTCTAATCCCCCAACTTTTCTCTTTCTTGCTCTTCTTGAAATCCCGACCAATTTAATCCCCTCTTGTATTTCCATTCTTCAACTAAGGGTAATCCTTTCAAGGATCAAAAAGGACTTACATTATTTCCTAATCAATGCTCCCTTATTTGGAAATTTTAGTTGAATTCGTTACTTCGCCTCTGAGATTAAGGTTTCTCCAAAACTCTTCAACTTAGTTTCTTTGGTGTAGATTGCGCTAGCTAAACTACATGCCCGGAACTCCCAAGATATGACCCAACTATTCTTCTCATCTTGATTCGAGTAAGTCTTGATCAAAGAATCGCTTGATGAACAAGGTGGAGCCATTCCCTATCAATTAAACACTAAGCCATGCATGTTGGATTAACATGCCAATGCACATAGTAAACAGTTAAAGATGCAACACGTTGGAGCAATCATATTAATTAAACATAAACGTACATATAGATAAAGAAAGCAATTAATTTAAATCGATGCATGATGCTCATGCCATGAATATGCAGAACCTGTCACCGAGGTGGTAAGCTTTTAGCTTGATGACGTGTTCCTCATTCCCCTAATTGTAAGTTTCTTTGAAGACATTGATAATTCCTTAGCTTTCCATGGTTTTCGAATCTCCCCAATCTTCTTCCATCCATTTGTATATCCTATGGCCCGAACGTGCTATTCTTGAACCCAAGGTCTTATTGTCAATGGAGTTTACCCCTCAACGTACTTCCAAGCATCAACCTCCAAAGGTCATCCGACTCTTCATCTTGATGTCCTCTCCGGTAAAAGTTCCTTTAGCCTATCCTTTGTTTCCGATCTACGCGCATAATTCACCCATGATAACGCTTTCCATTCTTGCTTGCCTCTTGATGTCTCCATGTTCCAGGGTTCCAAGAAGATGACGAGATTTGTATTCCTCGATGCTCATAAGTCTCTTTGCCTTGCGTCCATTTGTTGTCCCACGCTTGTATTCGTTTCAAGTGAGCTTCCATATTTGACCTCATAGTGAGCTTTATGATTAACGGCTCCCAATCCTTACATCCGAGTTGAGTCGAACCCTTTTTAATACATCTTGCATCCGATCCCTTGAAGCTTCCCACTTTAGCCTTCCAATCACCCAACCATTCCAAACTCGGAGCTTCAACGGTGAACCTTGGAGCATTTAATCTTGTATTGAATGTCTTCAAAAATCGGGGTGGTGAAGAGTTCCACACCCCTCTCGTTGTCTTACGCATTCCTCAAGTTAGAACTTCAGTCTTTGCAATTCTTGTATGTTGAGAACCTTCAAGGTTTGTAGGTAGGGCATGATTGATGAACCTTCCCGTGATCCAAGCTTCCTCCCATGATACGAGCCATGATAGGTAGTCCCATTGTGCACGCCGTGGAATTTGAACACTCGGCCTTCAAGTTACTTTGTCAATCGTAGCTGGTGTGAATGGTAGCTTTGTTTGCATGATAGTAGCCTATATAAGAAAGATCAACTCAAATATGGATGCATGGAGATTAGTGTATGTTTATGGCACGTAGTTAAATGGATCAATGCACATAGAATGCAAATTGCAACATTTAAAACAACTAAATGAGAGCGTAGATTGTATACAAGTATTAAGCAATTTCCAACAATTAGTATCAAATATTCATGCCAAATCGATGCAATGAACATATTAACAAGTTGTTCCTATGCCGTGCGACCTAACTGACTCAAACACTATCAAGAACACCGGTTTTGCAACCGGGCTCTGATACCACTTAAGGATGTAGCACCCCGCACGTGAGGCACCACATCCCCCGCACTAAGGCTCAACACGAGTAACGAAATAGTAAATCCGCACCCGTATCAAACCCTAACGAACGGGAGACAAACATAAAAACCTTCCTAAGCTAGGCGGAACTAGACCCTGCAATGATAACCAAATCACAATATATAATGCATGGCAAAGCCCAAGTACAAACATACAAACCATAAACGGAATTTGGGCTCTTCAGGCCTCTTTTAAAATATAACAAAACCCAGTAAAAGCAATTCAATAACGATTACATAAATATTCAAGTCCAAGATACTACAGAATCGAATCAAACATAAATCCAATACATGAATGAGTGCAGGGACTCTCCTAACCTAACTCGACCCACTTAAAGACTCCAAACACCTCCGCCTAGCTCGAAACTCCAAAGCAAAACCTGCACACTAAAGTGTTGGGGAGGGAGAGGGTCAGTCTCTAGAAGACTGAGTGAGCAGGAGCGATATACATATAGAAACATGCACATGCAAGTCATAAATTTCGAACAAGCTTTTATTTGAAATTAGTTCCCAAAAGGGCAAGAGAATGATTAAGCAATGCTCGGATTTTATGACTACTCATATTAATTCATTACATTCATAAATCATACATAACATAAGGCTCGGCGAGTGAGCGTGCACAATCTCCAACCAAACTCCGACCGTGTACGACAAATATCATTAATAAGTTGATTAGGTGTTCATGTGATATATCATAATACATGCAGACCATAAATCATATCATAAATATATTCGTTTGGGCAATCCGTGTCCCGGCTTTCCCGCACGGTGCATAATCATATCATAACATATACATAAGCATAAGCATAAATCATAACCAACCTTCTTCCTCCGGGTGGTGGACAGGTTAGCAAGACCCGGCCACCTCATACATAGGCCAATGGGGTTTCATGACTCCCCCAAGGGCACTCAGCTCCCATTCCCCGCTAAACCTCCTAGCGAGGGCCGGTATCACCGTAGTTTGGTTGGGACTAGTATATGGGATCCCCGTCAGCCCTTGCTTCCTCGGTTAGCCACATATACTAAGTCCCGGGGCCCATACAATCATAAATCATAAATGTGTCTCACCAAACATTCCAATTCATAAGTACATAACATAATTCATAAATCATTTGAAAAGGGGTTTACTCGATCAATATTTACTCGATAACTTTACTTTAAAAGTACATATATATAACCATAAGGTTTTGGCCAAAGCTTTTCACATAAGGGTTGTAGGGTTTCATACGTAACTAGAACGAAAACACCCTCACCTGAACCGTGACGAAACAAGGAACGAGTTACCAAGTGCTCGAAGGATCAAGATCTCTCCACCCTGGAGATAAACTGTACAAAGACAACATGACGTGTTCGTGAGACTCAAGACTCTAAATGAACCATATATGACGCACGGCAATGCTCAAGCATGATCTGAAGGCATAAAGATCATATAACCAAGTCATTCACTTGTTCATTCATTTTTAATCAAATTCTTCAATTCAAATCTCCAATCAAATTAATTCAAGAATTCAAATAGGAGCATAGAACATATTCAAGCTCACCCATAATGCTACCACATACTTCATATTACATAAGATAGCATATTTCCAAGGTTTGACAACAAGAAGGAAGCATATGAAATAGAAAATGAATTACGCGATTCATAAACGACATATAAACACACATAAACGGCAATAAGCAAAAGCATGCCTATAACTCATCCAATTGCCATGAAATTAAACCACAATGCTCCCAACACATAGCAAAACAAGTTCATAGTTCAACACAAAAGGAGATAAAGTCATTCAAGAGGTGAAATAAATCAAAAACCGAAAAGGAAGCAACAAGGACTGCGCAAGGGAAGGGACACGGGGGTGTCACCCTCCTTAGCCAAACTGAGCCACGACCGTGGCTCAGTACAGAGCTGAACAGAAGGTGTGACACGCCCGTGTCTCACAATTATGTGTAAATGAGACACGGGGGTGTCATGGTACAGAACTTAACCACACACAAAGTTTTACCGGCAAAACTGATCTCATACAAACTCAATCCAAAAGCATACCAAATCAACTCCAAATGCTATGAAACTTAATATAAAACATATTTAGCATGTTAGGAACATTTTTAATTTAGAGTACAAAGGCTAAATCACACGTTAAGATAATCTAAATCATGCAGCAAAACTGGGTCGCCAAAATCGCACATAAAAGCCCTATTGTTTCAATCAGCCATGATCAAGTACTTAGGGGTTGAATTTGGATCTGAAACCTTGGGGAATGCATTCTAACATACTAAACAACTAATACGCATCATATATATGCAAAATGGCACAATTTAAAGCACATTAGGTTGACCAGCAATGTAACGCCCCAGTTTTTCAGTTTTAGATAATGTGGCGTATTTGTTTATAAATTGCGCGATTTAAATATTTAATTATATGATTAATTGTGTATATGTGTTTATATTTGATTTAAACTATAGACTATGGTTATTTTAAGTAATTCATTTTATTTTACTTTGATACTTTGTGTTTAAATTCTCAATTAGGGTTTCATGTTACCTTAAATATTTCGGTAGTTTCGTTAATTAATTTCAACATGTTATAAGTTGGCTTTAAATTTATTTAATATGGAATTTAAGTTTTAGTAATTAATTTATAACAATATGAATTCGTTCATGCGCTTGAGTGTTCTATTTCTACTTCGTTCTTATATGTAATGATATCGGATTGGCGTGAAAATTTAATACGTCGTAAATATGTGTGTTATGAACATGCCTATATGCTCGGTTTATGTTTTCGGATTTATTTGACGTGTTTACGAATTTATATTGATTTGTGGAACCAAGTCGGGGGCTAACGAGCAATTAGCGCACCCTTGGTTCCGTGCGTGATATCTTGAGCTCGGGAATTCGGATTCGAATTCCGTCAACTCCGTTGCCTTCGTATCGACGATTCGGAGACAATGGAACAAGCCTCATACCTTTTTGAAATCATTAAGACCTTCGAAATCCAACCGTAACGGACAACTCGTGCAAGAAGAGCTCTTTATGTTGACTAGTCTTCATGGTGGGACCCCATAACACCTCTTAACCTAACCATACCTTAACCATGACTCTTGTACCTAGAGTTAGCCCCTTTATCTTCCCTTTAGCTCTGAAAACCGAACCACACATCTCCATTTTCAGCTGGAACTGAACGAGAGAGAGAGGAAGAGGAGAAGAAAGAAAACCCTAGGCCATCCTTGTGATTTTGGAGCTCAAATCACCATCTTCTTTCACCAAATCTTCAAGGTATGAATATCTATGTCTTCTCTAATCTATTATACTTGATTTCATCTTCTTACAACATGATTTGGATCAGATTTGATTAGGTTTTGGATTATGAGTTTGGAATGAACTTTTAGGGATTTTTGTTCTAGTGACCTATTTGCTTGTGTGGCTGATTTTCTTGCTTATTCATGATCATTTGAGCTTGTTTCTTGACCTATTTCTTTCCCAACTGATAGTATATGATGTTAGGAGGATTTCATCTCTTGCTCCTTTTATGAAATTATGAGATATGGAGCTTCAAACTTGATGATCAAACTACTTCCCCTGTTTTCGAACTGCTGTGTAAAATATTGTGTTGTTGCTTGATCAAATGGTCTCCATTTCGTGTGAAATTGCATGGAGTTGATGTACACTCATTACTTTATATGTTAGCATTCATGTTTTAAGTATTTGGATCCATTAGAAGCCTCAAAACCGAAGTACATGGCCTGTTCTTATGCATGATCTTTGACAGAATTGTTGCTGTTGCAATTGTGTGGTTGTTGGTCACCCTAATGTGCTTTAAATTGTACCATTTTGCATATATATGATTTATATTAGTTATTTAGTATGTTAGAATGCATTCCCCAAAGTTTCAGATCCAAATTCAACCCCTAAGTACTTGATCAAGGCATGATTGAACAATTGAGCTTTTATGTGCGATTTTGCTGACCCAGTTTTGCTGCGTGATTTAGATGATCTTAACGTGTGATTTAGCCTTTGCACTCTAAATGAAAAATGTTCATAACATGCCAAATATGCTGTATATTAAGTTTCATAGAATTTGGAGTTGGTTTGGTATGATTTTGGTTTGAGTTTGTAAGGGATCAGTTTTTGCCGGTTTAGCTTGTGAACGGTTTTGGTTCTGTACCGTGACACCCCCGTGTCTCATTTACTCATAAGAGTGAGACACGGGCGTGTCACACCCTTTGGTCAGGTCTGTACTGAGCCACGGTCGTGGCTCAGTTTGGCTAAGGAAGGTGACACCCCCGTGTCCCTTCCCCTGCGCAGTCCGTGTTGCTTCCTTTTCGATATTTGATTCGTTTCACCTCCTTAATGATTTTATCTCCTTTCGTGTTGAACTATGAACTTGTTTTGCTATATGTTGGGAGCATTATGGTGCAATTTCATGATATTTGGATGAGGTTTAAAGTATGCTTTTAGTGAATTTCTTTGACGTGGCTTAAATGCTTCTATATGAAATATTAAGTACATTCTTGCATTCTTTTGATGTCTTAAGTGATGTTCTTTGCCTTTTTGTGTATCATACTCAATGTAAACATGTTTGAAGGTATAATATGATTATGGTTCTAAGATTTTGTAAGATATTGCTAAGAATTATGAAGGATATGAAATAAATGAGTATGATACCTTCGTTTCTTGAAAGTATTTGAATGAATGGCTTGTTATATGCCTTAATTGCATTAATAGTGCACATGAACATTTTTATGATATAACATGATCATATATGCATTCATTTCATATTCACTTCATTGTCGTGCATCATATATGGTTCATCAGAGTCTTGAGTCTCACAAACACGTCTTGTGGTCTTTTGTACAGTTTGTCTCCAGGGTGGAGAGCTTTTGATCATTCAAGCACTTGGTGCTCGATCCTTGTAACTTCACGGTTCAGGTGAGGGTGGTTTTCGTTTTAGCTATGTAACAAACCCTACAACCCTTATGTGAATAGCTTTGGCTAAAACCTTATGATTATATATATATATGGTTTTCAAATGAAGTTATCGAGTAAATTCTTCTGAATTATATGTATGAGCGTATATAAGCTTAAAAATGGTTTTGTAATGAGGCTATGCTCCAAACCGTGTGTCTTCATGCTAGCTACGGAATAGGATTACACGGAGAGGTACGTATATAGCGTATGCCGAATTACACGGTAAGGTATGATTTCTTATAGTATGTATTGATCGAGTAAACCCTTTTCAAATGATTTATGAATTATGATATGTACTTATGAATTGATTGTTTGGCGAGACACATTTCTGATTTCTGATTGTACGGGCCCCGGGACTTAGTATATGTGGCTAACCGAGGAAGCAAGGGCTGACGGGGATCCCATATACTAGTTCCAACCAACTACGGTGATACCGGCCCTCGCTAGGAGATTTAGCGGGGAATGGGAGCTGAGTGCCTTTGGGGGAGTCATGAAACCCCATTGGCCTATGTCTGAGGTGGTCGGGTCTTGCTAACCCGTCCACCACCCGGAGGAAGAAGGTTGGTTAGGATTTATGCCTTTTCTTATGTATATGTTATGATAGAATTATGCACCGTGCGGGAAGGCCGGGACACGGATTGCCCAAACGCATATGTTATGTTATGATTTATGGTCTGTGTGTATTATGATATATTGTATGATCGCTTAATCAATATATTAATGATATTTGTCGTACACGGTCGGAGTTTGGTTGGAGATTGTGCACGCTCACTCGCCGAGCCTTATATTTATGTAGGATTTATGAATGTAATGAATTTAATATGAATTAGTCGTAAAGGTCGAGCATTGTCTATCTATCTTCTTGCCCTTTTCGGGAACTAAATTCAAATAAAACCTTGCTCGGGATTTATGACTTGCATGTGCATGTTTTATATATATGTATCGCTCCTGCTCACTCAGTCTTCTAGAGACTGACCCCTCTCCCTCCCCAATCTTTTAGTGTGCAGGGTTGATCTTTGGAGTTTCGGGCTAGGCGGAGGTGTTGGAGTTTTAAGTTGGTCGAGTTAGGTTAGGAGAGTCTTTGCACTCACTCATGTATTGAATTTATGTCTGTATCGATTCTATGGTATCATGAACTTGAATAATTATGTAATCATAATTGAATTGTTTTATTGGACTGTAATTATGAGTTTAAAAGAGGCCTGAAGAGCCCAATTCTGGTTATGGTTGATATGATTGAACTCTGGCTTTGCTATGCTTTTTACTTTGTGAATTGGTATTCGTTGCAGGGTCTAGCTCCGCCTGGCTTAGGAAGGTTTTTATGTTTGTCTCCCGTTCGCTAGGGTTTGATACGGGTGCGGATTTACAATTTCGTTACTCGTGTTGAGCCTTAGTGCGGGGGATGTGGTGCCTCACGTGCGGGGTGCTACATCCTTAAGTGGTATCAGAGCCCGGTTGCAAAACCGGTGTTCTTGAGTCATGTCTGAGTCAGTTAGGTCGCACGGCATAGGAACAACTTGTGAATGTGTGCATTGCATCGATCCTGAACATGAATTTGGCTCTCTATTTTTTATTTTGTGGGACTATCTGTTGCATTTACATAAGGATCCTTGCATTAATTGTTGAAAATGTGTCATGAGCATGCACTAATCGCATGCATCTACTCTTGAAATAAGTTGTGATTTATAGGTTATGGAGATAATATCAAACCACGGCCAAGTTCTACGACAAAGAAGATCGATTGCAAACCTTTCTGAGACACGGAAGATGGGCAGGATACTCTGGGAAGAATGTGGAGAATGCTAGATGCGTGGCTTCATAGACTGAGTTACAATTAACGGGTAGGATTCAGAATGGGAGGTTTGACTTTGGCGATGCGATGGCAGAGGGATATCTGGTGAAATCGGAATAGGAGTTAATCATGGGATTGTTGGGACTCAAAAGACTAATTTATGAGAATCTGCTATTCGGAGTGTTTTAATTGGATTCAGCAAGATCTTTCAACCTAAAGGATGAAGTGAACGAACCTTGAAGATATTTTGATCCCGGATTGGATCGTTGAAGAGGTCTCAATAACTAGGAGAGACTAAGATAAAATAGGTCCGGTAGGAGCTGTGTATCTGGGGTTGACAAGAAGGATCTCTGATTAAGCCTAGTGAATTGAAATCAAGTCTGTCGAAGTCAAGACCGGGAAGAGTTGGACTTGGGTGCTCTGGATGTCGATCGTGATGGGAAACTCATAAACAATCGTCACGGGAATCTTGATCAAGGTGTGGATTGGGAGATGAGTTCGTTTTTCTAAAACCAAGTTGAATTGCCATGTTGTGAAGTTGAAATGGAAGATATGAAGCAACAAATGGAAACGGTAAAGAAAGGCAACCACTCCTTGCAAGGAAATCATGCACTCAAATGTAAGCAGTGGGAGGTGAATTGAATTCACAAAGGATAGGCACGGGATTCTTGATTAAGGTGACGATTAGAAGTAAAGGTTGAATTGCGAGGAGAAGTGTGGATGCTAACTCAGTGGACGTGGAAGAATTAGGGATCAAGAAATTGCAATCTCGGACAGTGGATGATACAAGTTGATTTACAAAGATGCATGGAAGTCTCGAAGACCGTGGGAAAGGCAAGGAATAATTACCAGGATTAAGTGACCTTGGGATCGGAAGAACGAGGAAAGCTACCGAGCTAATAACTTCCCACATCGGTGACAGGTTCCAAAGCATTCATAGCACATGCATCATATTTTACATTAATGATCTATTCTTTTGACCTTATTTTATCCGTGTATTTCTAAATGGGTTTCGTTGCGCTAATGTGTGGTGTAATTGCTTGATGTAAACGTGACACATGCATTGCCATCTTTACCCGACATGCATCTTAGTGTTTACTTGATAGGAAGTCCTTCCGCCTCAGCTATCAAGTATCAGTATAATTGAGCCGCATCTGAGTTATGAGGAAGGTAAATTTGGGAAATAAAGAACTTTAGGTAAGGGATAGGTTAGTGGAAAGGACCCCTAAGGAAAGTCAGATTAGATTCATCTTTGGGGTGTTCGGATCGAATAAGAATAGGGAAGAAAGATTGAGGGAGTTCGATATGAAAGAGCAAAATTTTTAAGGGGGAGAGCACGACTGAGAGATAAAATGGAGGATGGAAGTAGTGCCCGAATAAATATGTCAATAGTAACAACGGGGATGCGAATTAAGGAGAATCCGGAAATCCAAATGGTGGCCATTGGAAATGAATAAGAGGACGGTAATGGTTAAGTTGTTAAGAGAGAAGTGACGAAGCCAAATTCGGGGGAAGATTTTTCGAGATATAAAGAAGAGAGTTTATTGAACGACTCTATGTCTGGAATTCCGAATTGGGAGTGATGAAATTATATGGGAGTTTCTGTGACCTCCTAAGATGGATTTAACTAAAGGAAAATTGGATCAATCTATTATATGAGGGGATGTTGTCGATCAAAATTTATTCAGTAAAAGTATTAAGGGATCCAAGACAACATTATTAAGTTCTCGGTTCTATCAAAGGTGATCTAGAAGGAAACTTAAGAAGGGACCAAATGGAAAAAGATGATCATTGGAGGATTTACATCAAACTTCAAAACGCATCAAGAACATTTTATCTTCGATTCAAGAAATGTGGAGCTAGATACCGAATATAGCCTTAAGGGGGTTAAAGAGTATGAATAGATAACATGAACGGAAAATGGAAAAGGATTCGTGTTAAGGTAGATCCTAATGACGAATACCCCAAGGTAGGGATTGAATCGTCAAGGTTGTCAAGAGTAGTTATCCTCGAGGGTATTTTAAACTCCGATATGGGTAAGCTAGTAGCTATGGACCTAACTTCGAGACGGGTGGTCTAAGGGCATTCGGGAAGTCAAATTCGATTAATTAAAAAAGAGTTGGTGGGGCGAATGAGGATTGAGGGAAATGGTGAAGACTGGAAACAGTACAAGTCGGAACGGATCTAAGAATATGATCCTTAAAAGGATACATCAATCGCTTCACCGGGGAACCCTGAAGAGGTTCAAGACAAGCTGGGCACTGAACTACATTCAGGACAGAGCATACCTTGGACAACGACAATTCACAACTTAAATTTTTACAACTACGGTGAACGGTACTTATAGCATTCATGATACATGCATCCATGCAGATTTAACCTACCCAATTTTTTTTTATTAGGTGTTTTGATCTCGTACTGTGGTAAATTACTTGGAGTAATTGAAATCAATATGGGTGATATTTATTACTTGCTTTGAGTGCCTTACGTGATTTTAATTTTGGTTTTGTGTGTGTTGCTTGGGAGTATTGGAGACTTCCTTGCTTTATTTTCGGTTAAGAGACGGGGATTCTCTTATTTTTGTTTGGGAGACGGGGTACTCTCTTTGCTTGCGAGAGACGGGGTTCTCTCATTGTTGTTGGAGAGACGGGGTTCTCTCATTGCTGTTCGAGAGACGGGGCTCTCTCCTTGTTGCTTGTGAGAGACGGGGAATCTCTCATTGTTTGTTTTCAGGTGTGTGTGAATCCGAGGACGGATTCTTTTTAAGGGGAAGAGATTGTAACGCCCCAGTTTTTCAGTTTTAGATAATGTGGCGTATTTGTTTATAAATTGCGCGATTTAAATATTTAATTATATGATTAATTGTGTATAAGTGTTTATATTTGATTTAAACTATAGACTATGGTTATTTTAAGTAATTCATTTTATTTTACTTTGATACTTAGTGTTTAAATTCTCAATTAGGGTTTCATGTTACCTTAAATATTTCGGTAGTTTCGTTAATTAATTTCAACATGTTATAAGTTGGCTTTAAATTTATTTAATATGGAATTTAATTTTTAGTAATTAATTTATAACAATATGAATTCGTTCATGCGCTTGAGTGTTCTATTTCTACTTCGTTCTTATATGTAATGATATCGGATTGGCGTGAAAATTTAATATGTCGTAAATATGTGTGTTATGAACATGCCTATATGCTCGGTTTATGTTTTCGGATTTATTTGACGTGTTTACGAATTTATATTGATTTGTGGAACCAAGTCGGGGGCTAACGAGCAATTAGCGCACCCTTGGTTCCGTGCGTGATATCTTGAGCTCGGGAATTCGGATTCGAATTCCGTCAACTCCGTTGCCTTCGTATCGACGATTCGGAGACAATGGAACAAGCCTCATACCTTTTTGAAATCATTAAGACCTCCGAAATCCAACCGTAACGGACAACTCGTGCAAGAAGAGCTCTTTATGTTGACTAGTCTTCATGGTGGGACCCCATAACACCTCTTAACCTAACCATACCTTAACCATGACTCTTGTACCTAGAGTTAGCCCCTTTCTCTTCCCTTTAGCTCTGAAAACCGAACCACACATCTCCATTTTCAGCTGGAACTGAACGAGAGAGAGAGGAAGAGGAGAAGAAAGAAAACCCTAGGCCATCCTTGTGATTTTGGAGCTCAAATCACCATCTTCTTTCACCAAATCTTCAAGGTATGAATATCTATGTCTTCTATACTCTATTATACTTGATTTAATCTTCTTACAACATGATTTGGATCAGATTTGATTAGGTTTTGGATTATGAGTTTGGAATGAACTTTTAGGGATTTTTGTTCTAGTGACCTATTTGCTTGTGTGGCTGATTTTCTTGCTTATTCATGATCATTTGAGCTTGTTTCTTGACCTATTTCTTTCCCAACTGATAGTATATGATGTTAGGAGGATTTCATCTCTTGCTCCTTTTATGAAATTATGAGATATGGAGCTTCAAACTTGATGATCAAACTACTTCCCCTGTTTTCGAACTGCTGTGTAAAATATTGTGTTGTTGCTTGATCAAATGGTCTCCATTTCGTGTAAAATTGCATGGAGTTGATGTACACTCATTACTTTATATGTTAGCATTCATGTTTTAAGTATTTGGATCCATTAGAAGCCTCAAAACCGAAGTACATGGCCTGTTCTTATGCATGATCTTTGACAGAATTGTTGCTGTTGCAATTGTGTGGTTGTTGGTCACCCTAATGTGCTTTAAATTGTACCATTTTGCATATATATGATTTATATTAGTTATTTAGTATGTTAGAACGCATTCCCCAAAGTTTCAGATCCAAATTCAACCCCTAAGTACTTGATCAAGGCATGATTGAACAATTGAGCTTTTATGTGCGATTTTGCCGACCCAGTTTTGCTGCGTGATTTAGATGATCTTAACGTGTGATTTAGCCTTTGCACTCTAAATGAAAAATGTTCATAACATGCCAAATATGCTGTATATTAAGTTTCAGAGAATTTGGAGTTGGTTTGGTATGCTTTTGGTTTGAGTTTGTAAGGGATCAGTTTTTGCCGGTTTAGCTTGTGAACGGTTTTGGTTCTATACCGTGACACCCCCGTGTCTCATTTACTCATAAGAGTGAGACACGGGCGTGTCACACCCTCTGGTCAGGTCTGTACTGAGCCACGGTCGTGGCTCAGTTTGGCTAAGGAAGGTGACACCCCCGTGTCCCTTCCCCTGCGCAGTCCGTGTTGCTTCCTTTTCGATATTTGATTCGTTTCATCTCCTTAATGATTTTATCTCCTTTCGTGTTGAACTATGAACTTGTTTTGCTATATGTTTGGAGCATTATGGTGCAATTTCATGATATTTGGATGAGGTTTAAAGTATGCTTTTAGTGAATTGCTTTGACGTGGCTTAAATGCTTCTATATGAAATATTAAGTACATTCTTGCATTCTTTTGATGTCTTAAGTGATGTTCTTTGCCTTTTTGTGTATCATACTCAATGTAAACATGTTTGAAGGTATAATATGATTATGGTTCTAAGATTTTGTAAGATATTGCTAAGAATTATGAAGGATATGAAATAAATGAGTATGATACCTTCGTTTCTTGAAAGTATTTGAATGAATGGCTTGTTATATGCCTTAATTGCATTAATAGTGCACATGAACGTTTTTATGATATAACATGATCATATATGCATTCATTTCATATTCACTTCATTGTCGTGCGTCATATATGGTTCATCAGAGTCTTGAGTCTCACAAACACGTCTTGTGGTCTTTTGTACAGTTTGTCTCCAGGGTGGAGAGCTTTTGATCGTTCAAGCACTTGGTGCTCGATCCTTGTAACTTCACGGTTCAGGTGAGGGTGGTTTTCGTTTTAGCTATGTAACAAACCCTACAACCCTTATGTGAAAAGCTTTGGCCAAAACCTTATGATTATATATATATGGTTTTCAAATGAAGTTATCGAGTAAATTCTTCTGAATTATATGTATGAGCGTATATAAGCTTAAAAATGGTTTTGTAATGAGGCTATGCTCCAAACCGTGTGTCTTCATGCTAGCTACGGAATAGGATTACACGGAGAGGTACGTATATAGCGTATGCCGAATTACACGGTAAGGTATGATTTCTTATAGTATGTATTGATCGAGTAAACCCTTTTCAAATGATTTATGAATTATGATATGTACTTATGAATTGATTGTTTGGCGAGACACATTTCTGATTTCTGATTGTACGGGCCCCGGGACTTAGTATATGTGGCTAACCGAGGAAGCAAGGGCTGACGGGGATCCCATATACTAGTTCCAACCAACTACGGTGATACCGGCCCTCGCTAGGAGATTTAGCGGGGAATGGGAGCTGAGTGCCTTTGGGGGAGTCATGAAACCCCATTGGCCTATGTCTGAGGTGGTCGGGTCTTGCTAACCCGTCCACCACCCGGAGGAAGAAGGTTGGTTAGGATTTATGCCTTTTCTTATGTATATGTTATGATAGAATTATGCACCGTGCGGGAAGGCCGGGACACGGATTGCCCAAACGCATATGTTATGTTATGATTTATGGTCTGTGTGTATTATGATATATTGTATGATCGCTTAATCAATATATTAATGATATTTGTCGTACACGGTCGGAGTTTGGTTGGAGATTGTGCACGCTCACTCGCCGAGCCTTATATTTATGTAGGATTTATGAATGTAATGAATTTAATATGAATTAGTCGTAAAGGTCGAGCATTGTCTATCTATCTTCTTGCCCTTTTCGGGAACTAAATTCAAATAAAACCTTGCTCGGGATTTATGACTTGCATGTGCATGTTTTATATATATGTATCGCTCCTGCTCACTCAGTCTTCTAGAGACTGACCCCTCTCCCTCCCCAATCTTTTAGTGTGCAGGGTTGATCTTTGGAGTTTCGGGCTAGGCGGAGGTGTTGGAGTTTTAAGTTGGTCGAGTTAGGTTAGGAGAGTCTTTGCACTCACTCATGTATTGAATTTATGTCTGTATCGATTCTATGGTATCATGAACTTGAATAATTATGTAATCATAATTGAATTGTTTTATTGGACTGTAATTATGAGTTTAAAAGAGGCCTGAAGAGCCCAATTCTGGTTATGGTTGATATGATTGAACTCTGGCTTTGCTATGCTTTTTACTTTGTGAATTGGTATTCGTTGCAGGGTCTAGCTCCGCCTGGCTTAGGAAGGTTTTTATGTTTGTCTCCCGTTCGCTAGGGTTTGATACGGGTGCGGATTTACAATTTCGTTACTCGTGTTGAGCCTTAGTGCGGGGGATGTGGTGCCTCACGTGCGGGGTGCTACAAACAACCACACAATTGCAACAGCAACAATTCTGGCCATGTCTTTCGGTTTTGAGGCTTCAAATGGAACCAAATACTTAAAACATGAATTTTAACATATAGAACAATGAGTGTACATAATATCCATGCAATTTCACATGAAAAGAAGATCATTTGGTCAAGCAACAAAGCAAAATGAACAGCAGCAGTCCGGAAAACAGGGGAAGCAGTTTGATCATCAAGTTTGGAGCTCCATATCTCATAATTTCACCAAAGGGTGAAGAGATAAAATCCTCCTAATATCATATACTATCAGTTAGGAAATAAATAGGTCAAGAAACAAGCTCATATGATCATGTATAAGCAAGGAAATCAGCCACACAAGCAAATAGGTCACAAGAGCAAAAATCCCTAAAAGTTCATACCAAACTCATCACTCAAACCCTAATCAAATCTGATCCAAACCATGATGTAAGTAGATGAAATCAAGCATAATAGAGTAGAAAAGCGAAAAATATTCATACCTTGAAGATTTGGGAGAGAAAAGTGGCGGTTTGAGCTCCAAAACCACAAAAGGGGCAAAGTTCTCTCTCCTTTCTCCTCTCCTTCTTTCTCAATCAGTTGCTGCAGAAAAGTGAGGGTTTGATTCTGTTTTTGCAGCTAAAAGGGAGAGAAAGGGGTTAACTCAAGGTACACTACCAAGGGTTAAAGTATGGTTAGGTTTGGGTTGGCTTAAAGGGTCCCACCATGAAGACTAGTCAACCAAAGGAGCTCTTCTTGCACGAGTTGTCCGTTACGGTTGGATTTCGGAGGTCTTAATGATTTCAAAAAGGTATGAGGCTTGTTCCATTGTCTCCGAATCGTCGATACGAAGGCAACGGAGGTGTCGGAATTCGAATCTAAATTCCCGAGCTCAAGATATCACGTACGGAACCAAGGGTGCGCTAATTGCTCGTTAGCCCCCGACTTGGTTCCACAAATCAAATTAAATTCATTAACATGACAAATGAATCCGAAAACATAAACCGAGCATATAGGCATGTTCATAACACACATATTTACGATATATTAAATTTCCATACCATTCCGATATCATTACATATATGAACGAAGTACAAATAGAACACTCATGCGCATGAACGAATTCATATTGTTATAAATGAATTACTAAAACTTAAATTCCATATTAATTAAATTAAAACCAACTAATAACATGTTGAAATTAATTAACGAAATTACCGAAATAGTTAAGGTAACACGAAACCTTAATTAAGAAATTAAACACTAAATATCAAAGTAAAATAAAATGAATTAATTAAAATAACCATAGTCTATAGTTTAAATCAAATATAAACACTTATAAACAATTAATCATATAATTAAATAATTAATTTGCGTAACTTATAAACAAATACGCCACATTATTAAGAACTGAAAAACTGGGGCGTTACAGGAAATGTAAGCTAAGTATGAATTGCAGTAATGAAGGTCGCTTACAGTGAAAGGGATGACTCTGTTTATTTATATTTGAGGGTCAGGGACCCTTTGGTCATTTGCCTCATGTGGTCCTGGCCGAATGTTGCCCTAACACGTGGCGCTATGAGAGAGAAACCTAAGAGGAATCTTCTACAAAAGCTGTTGAGAGTTAGTGTTGGCAACAGTGGCAGGTGCGCGGGCTGTTGGAAAACACGAATCAGAAAGCAGCGGAATTAAAAAAAATTTTCCAACAAAAGGATCTTGGACTCGCAATCGTGTATCTAATTCGTAGAGTTAAGAAACTTACTTTTCTTTTATTCTTTCTTGAAGGGTTTCAAGCCACCCAAGAACGCTCTTCTCGCGGCTTGATCCCCTCTCCTTGGTAAAGCTCGAATCTTCAAACTTCTAACTTGAAGCTCTCTAGAGATAGTCCACCAACTTGATCACAATCTAACTAGTAAGGATGCTAGTTCTCTAGTTAGTGTTTAGGCTTAACCTAGGGTTTCGTTTATCTTGGAGAAAGGATGGTGTTCAACACATGAACCAAAAGAATTGCCAATTAGCTCTAAGGGGAGCTCGAGCTCCCCTATTTTTAATGAGGGGAGGACCGAAAATCCTAGTCCTTTATGCGCTAGGATTTTGGTCTCTCTCTCTCTCCTATTACTTGATCATCAAGTAACTTTGACTTTGACTTTGAATTCTAATTCAATCAACTTTCAAGAGAGCTAAAAATATCCAAACTATTTTTTGATAATTTTATACTTTATTTATTTTAAATAAATAACTTATTTTATCTAATTAATTAATTCATAATTAATTAACTAGATTATTTTTCTCCAAAATAAGACTTTCTTTTTAATTCAAAATTAAACCAAAGTCTATTAAATAATTAACACATTTAATTATTTAATATATATATATATATACTCACATGTGTGGGACACGTGTCACAAGGACACGTGTCATTCACGTGAGCCACACGTGTAGTTTCACACGTGTGGAACCCTCTTGGCCCGATTAACTCGTTTAATCACTTTCAAGCCTCAACTCATGTAACCAAGTTGTTGTGTGTGACCTTCTAGGTTCTCAATTCAATTAGCAGTGACCCCAATTAATTTATTCACTAATTAATTAATCGGTCCACTGATTAAACGACCATAGTCTAGCAACAGGTGTTTAACCCCTAGCAGAATTGGAATGTTCAGATTCGACAGAACCTTTAAGTCATTGATTCATGTGAGATACAATCCTCCTACTTACTATCTCTCAACCAAGATCTAGGGTAAGGGAATAATCAGAACCCTAATAATCCGGTCTTAAAGCTAAGTACATTTCATATCCATTTGATCTCAATCCAAGAAACCCTTTTCTTGATGTCTTGATCTACTGCCTTGGCCAAGGACTTCATATGGCATATGAATGACTTACACAATAAGAGATCACCTTGCAAATGCAAGTGTAGGTCCTTTCTTGATTCTCATTCACTTTCATGAATCACTTGTGCAGCCCCAACATAAGCCTTGAATTAGTTGTCTAAGGCGACACCCTTTAAAGCTTATACCTAAGACTACAGAGTTAACTCATAAAGTGACAAGGAACCTCAAGTCTAAGGATCAATTAATCACATCAATGCCTCATGAGATATTTCCTAATCTGGAAGTTTCCATTTCCTAAAATAGAAACTTCCTTTCCCATTTAGGAATCTTCTCACACGGGGCACCTCAGTGAACTTACTTATTAAAGTAAGCACCCTCATGTATCACGCACGTATCAACTATACACTTTGCACCTCCATGAAACAAGGTGGTCCTTCTTAAGGGCGTGATCCCACAAGCAAGCCTTAGAGGAGTCAGGTTGACACTCCCACTGTCTGTAGGACTCATCGGCTTGGAGTATTTTACTAATCATGACTTATGTGATATATGGCTCGTTTCATGAACCATTTCACCTAAATGGTAGAGTCCTAAAGTCATCAGGATTAGGGGAGTTCTCATACATGCACAGATAAAGTAAACGCATACCAAACAAGAGCATATAAAGAAGTGTTGCCTCAATTCGTTATTTCATTCAAAGATTGTCTGTGATTACAATAAGGAAAAGTACAAAGCGGATATACAACCGGCTTTCTAGGGCACTATTCCTAACACGGGCATGTACGGTGTGTCAGAGAGCCGTTTGGGAGGTTGGTAACGAGGGCCTAAGAGCGCGCTCGTGACAACCGGAAGCCTTAAAGGCCAAGAAATCCGCTGGGGGACGAGGGCCAGGGCATGTGTAAGGAGCAGGTATGGAAGCTTCTTTGAGGGAATGTAGCGCTCGAAGAGGACTTCCTCAAATTGATTGGGGTACTGGTTATGCAGTGCGAAGGATGCTCGTGGCAGAGCAGTAATATTGATATACGTGTATCCGTAAGGGAGTTGACACGTGTCTCTGTGAAGTGTCAGCGTTTGAAGGTTTGAGAGCTCGTTTACGTCTGATGCAATCTTAGAGAGCCAAGTGCCATCATCCTAAGGTGCCACGTGCCAAAATGGAGACGAGCGTGTTTTGACCCTATCATTTTACCCCCCAATTCTGTAGTCCTTTGTAATAAGAGCTGTAGAATTCATCATGTACGATCCTCCGAGCGTGACGCTTGGGAGGGTTTTTGGCGTGTTGGGTAATTTTCCTTCTGATTGCGCCATTAATGCGGTCCTTTCGTCTGAACGCTTCTTACGTCCGAGCATTAAATGTTGTCCTTTCTTCTGACCATTTGGAGCGTATAAGCATTAAATGCTGATGCACGTGGCACGCGTGAGGCTTGGGAAATACGCGACGTTTCCATAAAGTGAACAATTTCCTAGGCGGGAAATGATTACTATTTTGAATTTCTTGCCAGAAACGTACCAACTCCCATCCCTATAAATAAAGGATCCCGTATCCATTCCACCTTTTTACGCGAACATATCTTTCAAGCACCCTTCTGCAAAAAAACTTCTCCGCATACCAGTTACAGAGCACTCCAACCTTCCTTCAAGTTTTTCCCAAAAATCTTAAGGTAATATTCGGCGAAACTTTCTAACCTCGCTAATTTTAGGATCATAGTTAGGATTGTGTAACTTCCCAAGCTTGATTCCTCCAAGAATCCCTGTTCTTTTTAGGAAAATCCCTTCTTCCAGATTCCCTATAACTTTCCCCAATTTCTCCATCACCATGGTCGATCAACATGTTGAAGAATATACCCGTGAAGTCGAGGAGATGGCTGTTGAAAATTCATCCTCCCCGAACTCCCCTAGAGACGAGGAATTGGGCGCGGCCATTATGGCCTTAGAAGAGAGAAACCCAGGCGGGGCAGAACCCCTCTTCGAAGAAATGGATTTGGTTATGGAGGCGGAGAGGCAGGGGGTGACTCTCCCGATAACTGAGAGTGCGACTCACCCTTACCGCCATACTGTGATGGTGGCAATAGCGGCGCCGATGCTGGAAGCCGAAGAGATAGCGGGGCCTTCTGAAAAAGCCCGTGACAAAGGAAAGGGCAAGAAACCTCAAAAGCCCAGAAAAACCAAAAAGTCCAAAGGATCCAAGGAAGGTGAAGACTCAGGCTACCAGGCTACTGAGCGCACCCCAGATGAAACTCCCAGCACGATTACTCTAGGGGAGGTGAAAACAATGCAGGCACCCATCTTCTGGGATGAGCGCTTCACATGGAGAATCCCTGCTAAACACGAGCGTGCCAATCATCCGCCTCCTGGTGAGATGGCAGTTTACGTGGATGCTGTCAGCTCTGGGTGCTTGAGGTTCCCAATTTCGATCCCAACGGCCCACTTACTGAATGACCTGAACCTCTGTCCTTCATAAATCGTGCCCAACGGCCTGGCTCTACTAATAAGCTTCGTGATTCTGATGAGAAGCGTTGGTTACGAGCCCTTTGTGCGGAACTTTAATTCACTCTTCCAAGTAGTCACCTCATCACGCTCATCCCCTGAGGCGGGCTTCTATTACGTCCAAGCGAAAGCTCACACGAAGCTAATCAATTCTCCCTCCAGTACTTACGGTCCCAACTGGAAGGAAAAAATTTATCTTTGTCAAGGCTCCCACGGAAGAAGGCTTTGGGGTGTCCTCAAATTGGGGTTCGGTTTCAAAGAGCTCTTGGAACCTGCCCTTCCAAAGGATTGGGCCAAGAGTTTGGCTGAGGCTCTAAGGGACGAGGGCCACCTTATTGAAGCAAAAGACTGGATAGACGACGCAGAGCTTATGTTCTTGTGTGGTCTCTCTAACGACCCTTACTATCTTGACAACCCCCCGGCTCGTGAGATGGAGAGAGATGGTTAGATTCTTAGGGCACTAACTTTTAGATAGGGATACTAACTGTATTCTTCTTTTTACAATCTTGCACATTGACTGAGCTTGTATGAGGGTTCTTAACTCTTGTACTTGTCTTTCTTGTAGGAGCAAATATCTTAGAGATGGCAGGAGGAATTAGGCACGCCGCTCGTTTCGCTCATGCCAACAGGAACCAGGCCCAACAGGGGGAGCAGCAACACCCTCGCGCCCATGGCGGTAGGGGTGACGCTCGTGGTTCCGGCTCCTCTTCGAGTGCTCTGACCCAATGTGGCCGAGATGAAAACCATGTGGCCAACCCTGAAAACAGAATAGGGGTGCGACCACCTCCTCCTCCGTCGGATTCGAGGGTGTCCGATTCTCGCACCGTTAACCAAGTGAGGCCTCCCTTGACAATAAATGAGGTTCCGCCAACTGTCAGTAGACCTTCCTGTTAGGAATAGTACCCTAGAAAGCCGATTGTATATCCGCTTTGTGCTTTTCCTTATTGTAATCACAGACAATCTTTGAAGAAAATAACGAATTGAGGCAACACTTCTTTATATGCTCTTGTTTGGTATGCGTTTACTTTAGCTGTGCATGTATGAGAACTCCCCTAATCCTGATGACTTTAGGACTCTACCATTTGGGTGAAATGGTTCATGAAACGAGCCCTATATCACATAAGTCATGATTAGTAAAATACTCCAAGCCGATGAGTCCTACAGACAGTGGGAGTGTCAACCTGACTCCTCTAAGGCTTGCTTGTGGGATCACGCCCTTAAGAAGGACCACCTTGTTTCATGGAGGTGCAAAGTGTATAGTTGATACGTGCGTGATACATGAGGGTGCTTACTTTAATAAGTAAGTTCACTGAGGTGCCCCGTGTGAGAACATTCCTAAACGGGAAAGGAAGTTTCTATTTCAGGAAATGGAAACTTCCAGATTAGGAAATATCTCACGAGTCATTGATGTGATTAATTGATCCTTAGACTTGAGGTTCCTTCTCACTTTATGTGTTAACTCTGTAGTCTTAGGTATAAGCTTTAAAGGGTGTCGCCTCAGACAACTGATTCAAGGCTTATGCTGGGGCTGCACAAGTGATTCATGAAAGTGAATGAGAATCAAGATAGGACCTACACTTGCATTTGCAAGGTGATCTCTTATTGTGTAAGTCATTCATATGCCATATGGAGTCCTTGGCCAAGGCAGTAGATCAAGACATCAAGAAAAGGGTTTCTTGGATTGAGATCAAATGGATATGAAATGCACTTAGCTTTAAGACCGGATTATTAGGGTTCTGATTATTCCCTTGCCCTAGATCTTGGTTGAGAGATAGTAAGTAGGAGGATTGTATCTCACATGAATCAATGACTTAAAGGTTCTATCGAATCCGAACATTCCAATTCAGCTAGGGGTTAAACACCTGTTGCTAGACTATGGTCGTTTAATCTGTGGACTGATTAATTAATTAGTGAATTAATTAATTAGGGTCACTGCTAATTGAATTGAGAACCTAGAGGGTCACACACAACAACTTGGTTACATGAGTTGAGGCTTGAAAATGATTAAACGAGTTAATCGGACCAAGAGGGTTTCACACGTGTGAAACCACACGTGTGGCTCACGTGAGTGACACGTGTCACACACGTGTGTATATATATATATTAGTTAATTATTTAATAGACTTTGGTTTAATTTTGAATTAAAAAGAAAGTCTAATTTTGGAGAAAATAATCTAGTTAATTAATTATGAATTAATTAATTAGATAAAAATAAGTTATTTATTTTATAATAAATAAAGTATAAAATTATCCAAAAATAGTTTGGATATTTTTAGCTCTCTTAAAAGTTGACTTGAATTAGAATTCAAAGTCAAAGTTGGAAATACTTGATGATCAAGTAATAGGAGAGAGAGGAACCAAATCCTTGTCCAACAAGGATTTGGATCGGCACTCCCCTCTTATATGTAGGGGAGCTCGAGCTCCCCTTTTGAGCTAATTGGCAATTCTTTTGGTTCATGTGTTGAACACCTTCCTTTCTCCAAGATTAAATAAACCCTAGGTTAAGCCTAAACACTAACTAGAGAACTAGCATCCTTACTAGTTAGATTGTGATCAAGTTGGTGGACTTTCTCTAGAGACTTCAAGTTAGAAGTTTGAAGATTCGAGCTTTACCAAGGAGAGGGGATCAAGCCGCGAGAAGAGCGTTCTTGGGTGGCTTGAAACGCTTCAAGAAAGAACAAAAGAAAAGTAAGTTTTCTATCTTTACGAATTTGGTTACACGATTGCGAGTTCAAGGTCCTTTTGTTGGGAAAATTTTTTAAATTCCGCTGCTTTCTGGTTCGTGTTTTCTAACAAGTGGTATCAGAGCCACCTCGTTAATCGTGTTTCTGATTCGTCTCAATTATTCTGAATTTGGTAGAAATTCTTAGGCTTGATGCGATTGAGTATTTGTAATTGTTTTAGAAAGCCTGAATTACGAAACTGTAATTTTTTTCCTGAAAGTTTCTGAAAATTGGTTTTTGCAAAATTTAATTTTTGAGAACAATTTTAGATTTGAAACTGTATAAACTGTTATTGGATTTCTTGGATTGGTTTTGCTTTTGAACGAAAACACGAAACGAAAACCGGATCACGACGAACACGCGAAACCCCGCGCGCGAAGGCTTCGCGCGCCACCACCCACCTGTCCTAGGCGTGCACAGGGCATCCGCCCAGCACCTCCCGCACGCCTGTGCGGGAGCCTTCCGGGCGCACCTAGGCGCGCCCGCCCAGGGCGGCCGAGAATGGCCGCCCATCGCCCACCGTCGCCCGACAGGGTGCGCACTCGCCCGGCCTTGGCCGGGCGCTGTGCGCGCCTGCCGTGCGCGTCCGCGCGCGCTTGCGACGCGTGCGCCCCGTTTCGCGTATGGGCCCCGTTTTCCTGATCCGATTTTTCGTATTTCGTGCAATCCAGTCCCAATTTTTATTTTAATTTTAAAATTTTATTTTTTTTGAATATTTATTTTAATTTTGAATAAAACTTAAAATTGGGATTTTTTTTAAGAAATTGAAACAGTTTTTATTTTGGGAAAATACAATCTTTGATAAAATTATTAATTTTCAGAAATTAATTAGAATTTTATTTGTTTTGGTAATTTGGGATTTATTGAAAACTTTTATAAATAAGACTCGCATCAAGTCGTGTTTTAAGTCATTAGGACTTGAAACGAGAATTTTAATTTATTGGCTAAATTTATATTCTTGCAAAAGCATGTTAGGTGATCATGGGTTTGGATCTATGTATGGTTTTAATTTATGCACATGGATGGTTTAAATTGGGGTTGGAGCCCTATAGTTGCGTTTTTCAATTGAGGTTGGAGCCTCACTTATGTGCGTACTGTTATGTGATTTATTATGTGGCTTTCCATATTACTGTTTTTGAGGCCGGGGTATGCCCCGTGTAATTGTCTAAGGCCAATATGAAGATTGAGCCTTATTACTTTATGTCCTTTTCTTTTTATTGTAATTTGAGAGTAGAGATAGGTGGTGAGGTTTTATTTTCATTTTGGAGACAATGCACCCATGGAGTAAGATGGACCACATTCAAGTAACAAGGAGGCCATAAGTGAAGACCCCTCAAAATGTTAGGGAGGGGAATCTCAATTGTTAAATGTAATAGAGATAGGGCTCGTATTTTGTTACCGCTTTCCCTTATGTGATTTAAACTGTTTATGTGGCATGTATGTTAGAACTTGTGATTGTGGAGTGGCTCCCACATATCACGCATAAGATAGGTAGAACCCATGATCATTACATGTCAGTATCATGCTAGGACATGTTATCTGTTTATGTGCTTGTTTGATATGCATTTAAGTGTACTTGCATTAATCAAGACTAATAAAATTGGATAACATATATGTTGGTGAGGTCGAACCGGACAACTCTCCGGTTGATTCAAAAATTCCCATTAAATATTAAGCTAATTTCGAACAAATAGGTGTTTAATTCGAGATGCAAGTTTTGAATTAAATTCCTAGCATTCCATCAATAGGTTTTAAGTTTAGTAAGTAAAGCTAGTTATTGTCCGCGAGTCGTGGGATAGCTAGTGGAGCTTATTAGTTCTTAGTTACCTAATTAATCATTTTAAATGATCAATATTTCGTAGTCAATTTTAGCAAGGGCGATGTCCGCGAGTCATGGGTCGTTCGAACTAAGTTTTGGTCATGATCTTATGATTGATGGGTCTAGCTTAACGCCTAAGTAAATATGGATGTCGCACGAGTCGTGGGTCCATATTGAAAGATAGGTGATGCAAAAACAATTACTAAGAGCTCTAAAGGTGTTAGAATTGGTAAGTTGTACCTACCTAGGGTTCTTACTTAGAATGTCCGCGAGTCGTGGGTTCGAGGTAAAATGCCTAGGATCTTAGTACCCATTGGGAAACGTGTTCCTCTTAGATCTTTGGGAATTCTAGATCTTTGAAAAACAGTGGGAGCTACATTAGATTAAAGACCTTATCTTTTGTATATCGTTATAATTCAGCATGCTCACTAGTTCTCTGTTTTACCATTTAGGTCGTAGATTCTGTGATTCTCTACGTGTTTTGAAATGGCAACCAAAAACCCTCTTGTATCGATCCTCGAGTCAAACAAGTTGACTGGTCCCAACTATTCTGATTGGCTGAGGAATCTAAAAATCATTTTAGATTCTGAGAAGAGAACTTATGTTCTCTTCGAAGGGGAGCCCAGTCCCGAAGGGGAGGCTCCCACTCGGGCTGAGCGGGACGCGATTCAGAAGTGGAAGGATGATAATCTCCAAGCCCGTTGCCTTGTGTTGGCTAACATGTCTCCGGACTTGCAAAGGCAACATGAGGCCATGGAATTTGCTTGGGAGATTTACGACCAATTAGAGCAACTTTACCGCCCTCATGAACGTGTTACAAGGTATAACACTTCAAAGGAATTGTTCCACTTGAGAATGAGGGAAGGTTCAAGTGTCCATGAATATGGACTCAAGTTTCTTGCCCTTACTGAGAAACTTGCTTCCATGGACATGCCGCTGAAAGATGAGCTTTCAGTGGATTTGTTGCTAGCTTCGCTCCCACCATCATTCAACCCATTTGTCCTTAACTTCAACATGAATCATGCTGGTGCTACTGTAGCTGAGCCGATTAGTCAGCTTGTGACTGCTGAAAGCACGATCAAGAAGGACAATAAGGTTTTGATGGTGAATGCTCCATCTTCCTCTTCTGGGCCTTCTAAAGGTAAGGGCAAGAAAGCCCAAAAGAAGAAGAAGAAACCCCTTAGGCCCACTGGTGGCATTTCGAAGGGGAAGGCCCAAAAGAAGAATCGTGATCAGAAAGAGGATGTTTGCTTCCATTGTGGCAAAGTGGGACATTGGAGGAGAAACTGCCCAGAGTACAAGGCTACTCTAAAGAAAGGTATCTTTCTCGTTGAAGTAAATCTTTCTATTAATTCTAGTTCTTGGGTACTTGATACCGGTTGTGGAACTCATATCTGTAATGATGTACAGATGCTAAGTGAGGTCCAACAACTCAAAGAAGGAGAATGTGTCTTGAAGATCGGTGATGGCTCAAACGTTGAAGCTCGAGCTTTAGGCACAATTAGATTAGATTTAGGTAGTTTTGAGTTAGTATTAAATAAAGTCCTTTATGTACCGAGAATTATTCGTAATATAATTTCAGTTCCAATATTAGATTGCGAAGGTTACGAAACTTATATTAAGAATGGTAAATACTTTATCAAACGGAACAACTCTTCCGTTCACATCGGTACTCTAAGTAATGGACTTTACCTAACTCAAAATATCAATATTATGAATATACAACGAGAAACAAAGCGTAAGAGAGATGACAAAGTTTCAGCTCCCTTATGGCACGCTAGATTAGGACACATTTCCAAGAACAGAATTAGCAAGATAAACACTTTAGGATCATTCTCTGAAAATGATCTTAAGGAGTTAACTTCTTGCGAATCCTGTCTCAAAGGAAAGATATCCAAAGTTCCTTTTAAAGGAACTGTGGAACGTGCCAGTGAGGTTTTGGATTTGATCCATACTGATGTTTGTGGACCGCTTAGTGTAAGCACTAGAAGCAATCATCAGTATTTCATAACCTTTACTGATGACTTTAGTCGGTATGGTTATGTATACTTAATGAAGTATAAATCTGAAGCTTTTGAGAAATTCTTAGAATTTCAAAAGGAGGTTGAGAACCAAACTGGTCACAAGATAAAAGCACTTCGATCTGATCGAGGAGGCGAATATCTCAGTGAAGAATTCCTTAATCATCTCAAAGATAATGGGATTATCTCTCAGTGGACTCCTCCGGGAACTCCTCAGCTTAATGGAGTTTCTGAGAGAAGGAATCGAACCTTACTTGATATGGTTCGTTCCATGATGAGTTTCACTGACTTACCACCTTCTTTCTGGGGTTATGCCCTAGAAAGTGCAGCAAAGATTCTGAATCTAGTTCCCTCTAAGTCAGTCCCCAAGACGCCCTATGAAATGTGGCATGGTAAAATCCCTAGTTATTCTTACTTAAGAATTTGGGGTTGTCCTGCTTACGTGAAGAGGACAGTGGGAGATAAGTTAGAATCTCGTTCTAACTTATGCTACTTTGTAGGTTATCCCAAGGAATCCATAGGATACTATTTCTATGATCAATCTGAACAAAAGGTGTTTGTTTCCAGAAATGCTACTTTTCTGGAGGAACCGTTCCTTAAAGAAAAGAAAGGAAAGATCATAGAATTAGAAGAAGTACAAGGTGACCCCAAACCACCCACTGAATAAACATCCCACTCTGATCAAGTACAACCAATCACGAATTTCGATACACCCGAAAACCCTCCTCTAAGGCGTTCTGAACGCACTCCTAGACAGCCGGAGAGATGGTATGGATTCTTCCATGAAATCTCTCAAAAGGATAATGATCCTTTAACATATGAGGAGGCACTTTCAGGTTCTGGCTATGAACAGTGGATAGAAGCCATGAAATCCGAAATGGATTCCATGAACTCCAACCAAGTTTGGACCTTGGTGGATTTGCCTGATGGGGTCAAACCCATAGGTTGCAAATGGATCTTTAAGAGAAAGCTTGGAGTTGATGGAAGCATTGCAGCCTACAAAGCAAGACTGGTTGCAAAAGGATTCACTCAAAGACCCGGCGTGGATTTTGATGAAACCTTTTCACCAGTTGCAATGCAAAAGTCTATTCGGATCATGCTTGCCATTGCTGCATATTATGACTATGAGATATGGCAAATGGATGTGAAAACTGCCTTTCTCAATGGTGACATTGATAAAGACATTTATATGGAGCAACCCATAGGTTTCACATTCAGTGGGAGTGAGCAAAAGGTTTGCAAACTCCAAAGATCAATCTATGGATTGAAACAGACTTCTAGGAATTGGAACATTCGATTTGATGAATCGATCAAAGCGTTTGGCTTCATCCAAATTTCGAATGAATCATGTGTGTATAGAAAGGAATTGGAGACCTCAGTGCAATTCTTAGTACTTTATGTTGATGACATCCTTCTTATTGGGAATTCGAAGGATGACATGAAAGTGACTAAGTTATGGTTATCAAACCAATTCGAGATGAAAGATCTTGGTGATGCGTCCTATATCCTTGGAATTAAAATCTATAGAGATAGATCTAGAAGGTTAATAGGACTATCACAGTCGATGTTCATTGACAAAGTATTGAAGAGATTCAATATGGAGTCAGCAAAGGTTAAGAACCTTCCTATGAGTGTAGGAACATGTCTTTCAAAGAAGATGTGTCCTAAGACTAACCTTGAGAAGGAGAGAATGACTCATACACCTTATGCATCAGCAATAGGTAGCATAATGTATGCAATGTTATGTACTCGACCGGATGTGGCTTATGCACTTAGTGTAACAAGTCGTTTCCAATCTGACCCTGGAGATGGTCACTGGGCTGCCGTGAAGAATATTCTTAAGTACTTGAAAAGTACCAAAGATTTGTTCTTAGTTTACGGAGGTCAGAAAGATCTTACTGTCGAAGGATACTGCGATGCAAGCTTTGCATCTGACTTAGATGATTTTAAGTCAATGTCAGGATACATTTTCTACCTAAACGGCGGAGCAGTGAGTTGGAAGAGTTCCAAGCAAACTACCACTGCAGATTCGACCACTAAGGCCGAATACTTAGCTGCAAATGATGCAGCTAAGGAAGGTGTTTGGATTAGAAACTTCATTCAAGAGTTGAATGTTGTTCCTAGCATGAAAGACCCCATTACTGTGTTTTGTGACAACACTGGGGCGGTTGCTCAAGCAAGAGAACCAAGATCACACCAACGGACCAAGCACATTATGAGGAAGTATCACCTAATCCGTGATATTATCAAAAGAGGAGATGTGCTAATTGAGAGGATCACATCAGCAGAGAACGTGGCAGATCCACTTACTAAACCCCTTAGTAGAGAAGCTTTCCAAGGTCATCTTCAGAAGATGGGACTTAGAGTAGCTTTAGAATGGCTTTGACGGGCAAGTGGGAGATTGTTAGGAATAGTGCCCTAGAAAGCCGATTGTATATCCGCTTTGTGCTTTTCCTTATTGTAATCACAGACAATCTTTGAATAAAATAACGAATTGAGGCAACACTTCTTTATATGCTCTTGTTTGGTATGCGTTTACTTTAGCTGTGCATGTATGAGAACTCCCCTAATCCTGATGACTTTAGGACTCTACCATTTGGGTGAAATGGTTCATAAAACGAGCCCTATATCACATAAGTCATGATTAGTAAAATACTCCAAGCCGATGAGTCCTATAGAAAGTGGGAGTGTCAACCTGACTCCTCTAAGGCTTGCTTGTGGAATCACGCCCTTAAGAAGGACCACCTTGTTTCATGGAGGTGCAAAGTGTATAGTTGATACGTGCGTGATACATGAGGGTGCTTACTTTAATAAGTAAGTTCACTGAGGTGCCCCGTGTGAGAACATTCCTAAATGGGAAAGGAAGTTTCTATTTCAGGAAATGGAAACTTCCAGATTAGGAAATATCTCACGAGTCATTGATGTGATTAATTGATCCTTAGACTTGAGGTTCCTTCTCACTTTATGAGTTAACTCTGTAGTCTTAGGTATAAGCTTTAAAGGGTGTCGCCTTAGACAACTGATTCAAGGCTTATGCTGGGGCTGCACAAGTGATTCATGAAAGTGAATGAGAATCAAGATAGGACCTACATTTGCATTTGCAAGGTGATCTCTTATTGTGTAAGTCATTCATATGCCATATGGAGTCCTTGGCCAAGGCAGTAGATCAGGACATCAAGAAAAGGGTTTCTTGGATTGAGATCAAATGGATATGAAATGCACTTAGCTTTAAGACCGGATTATTAGGGTTCTGATTATTCCCTTGCCCTAGATCTTGGTTGAGAGATAGTAAGTAGGAGGATTGTATCACACATGAATCAATGACTTAAAGGTTCTATCGAATCCGAACATTCCAATTCAGCTAGGGGTTAAACACCTATTGCTAGACTATGGTCGTTTAATCTGTGGACTGATTAATTAATTAATGAATTAATTAATTAGGGTCACTGCTAATTGAATTGAGAACCTAGAGGGTCACACACAACAACTTGGTTACATGAGTTGAGGCTTGAAAATGATTAAATGAGTTAATCGGACCAAGAGGGTTCCACACGTGTGAAACCACACGTGTGGCTCACGTGAGTGACACGTGTCACTGTGACACGTGTCACACACGTGTGTATATATATATATTATATATATATTAAATAATTAATTAGTTAATTATTTAATAGACTTTGGTTTAATTTTGAATTAAAAAGAAAGTCTAATTTTGGAGAAAATAATCTAGTTAATTAATTATGAATTAATTAATTAGATAAAAATAAGTTATTTATTTTATAATAAATAAAGTATAAAATTATCCAAAAATAGTTTGGATATTTTTAGCTCTCTTAAAAGTTGACTTGAATTAGAATTCAAAGTCATAGTTGGAAAATACTTGATGATCATGTAATAGGAGAGAGAGGAACCAAATCCTTGTCCAACAAGGATTTGGATCGGCACTCCCCTCTTATATATAGGGGAGCTCGAGCTCCCCTTTTGTAACACCCCTTACACGGGGAGGTGCCACACCCCCGCACTATAGGTCAATCCACATACGAAATAGGCGATCCGTACATGAACCAACCTATAGCGAACGGGTGACAAAGCAATACATGACCGGCTAGGCGGGATAAACTTATCCATGTACAATATAAAGCGGAAGCATAAGAGTATTATACCATCATATCAATACATTATCATTTTCCAAGTAACATTCACATATATGTACCTAGAGCTATTAACATAATTCTCTGAACTATTAATACATGAGAAGAAAAGCTATGCTAGACTCAGCTGGACAGAACGACACGACCCGACTCCCGCCTAGCACGCCACGAGCAAAACCTGAAAGGTGGAGGCGTCAGTCTGTGAAGACCGAGTGAGGGGCAATATATATATATAAACACAAGTAACATGCAAGTTATAATCTCGGGTAAGGTTTTGTAATTAAAATAATATTGGTGCAAGGATAATATAAAACTCGCCCGAGATTACAACTATTAGGTTTAACACGATAATCACGTTTATTATAACAATCAGTGGCCCTGGCGAGGGGCGTGCACGATCTCCAACCAACCTTGACAGTGAACAAGGGTTGCACTTTTATTTAATTAAGTTATCATGCAAGTCATTAAAGTGCACACGATCAATAACATGAAATCCATCCTTCACTCCATTGGTGGTGGGTTTGCAAGGCCCGAACCACCCACGATATCACGGTGCACGTCGGGAGTATGACTCCCACGTACGGGACTCCTTCCTCCACCAACCTCCTGGTGGATTCAGGGGGCATCCCCACGGTGTGAGAGAGGTGTTATGAGTTACCCGTCAGCCCTATGCCTTCCCTGTTGGCTCAAACACTCACCCTCGGGCCCATAAACACGATACACGATACACGGTACATGATAATTCGCCAAACACGATCACGATAACACGATAACACGGTACACGGTTTTCTTGTCATGGACACGATTAGTTTCAGGAAACACGATTTACTTTCATGGAACATGACTTGTAACATGATACACGAGTAGTTATTAAATCCACTGTTGTTGGGAGACGATTATAAAGATATACACATGTGTAATTTGGCCGAAATCCATATAAGTGTTATAGGGTTCTAGATAATTAATAACTAAACCTCACCTTTACCGACAAATGCAAGTCAAGGCACGGCCTACGGCCCCTGCTCCACGTCACGAGACAAGGATCTGTGCAAACACGACGTGTACACGTGAGACATGACTCTAAAATGGACCAAATATGACGAACGGCCAAAATGTATCGAGATGACCACGAAAATACAATGTGGCATGGTAACATGTTGTTTCACTACATATTAGCACATATTATAGCAAATCGGGGTCAAAGAAGTCGTCGGATCGAGGGGCTAAAATTGTAATTTTATGCAGAATATTTTGTTCTGCATGTCAAGTGGGAACGGCCGTTC
The DNA here is from genome assembly GCA_037501455.1 of Lantana camara. Lineage (NCBI taxonomy): Eukaryota > Viridiplantae > Streptophyta > Magnoliopsida > Lamiales > Verbenaceae > Lantana > Lantana camara. The sequence goes on from CM074858.1 coordinate 50,348,271, forward strand.
CAGCTTCCCTTTGTAAATGGGAACGGTCGTTCCCATAACCCCAAAGACGCGGCAACGATTTCCATTTTAAAAACGCGCTGAAGCTGGGAACGGCCCTTCCGGCACCAAGGCCAAATTGGGAACGGCCGTTCCCATGCTCGGCCGCTTCCTTTTAGTTTAAAAGAGGGGAACGCCCTTTCCCACTATGCCTTGAGGCTGGGAACGGCCGTTCCCTGTTTCTGCAACTTACAGAAACAGAGCAAAAACAGGGGAAGCTCACGGGAATGCACAACAAAATCACCAAATTCCATTTTCAATCAACAAAGCTATTCACTTCTGGAAATATGATACATATATATTCAATAGTTGATAAAATAACACTTAAGCCTATCAATCATGGAAAAACCATCAAGACTTCAAGATTCATGTTCATGATCAAACTTGATCATTCAAGCTCAATATTCAAAGATTCAAGCTATAAATCATGCCATAATCTAATATAAGGTCACATAATCTTGTGTCCATCTACCAATAATCCATCTAGCACATCAAACTCAAACCCTAGTCAATTCAAACATGATCAAGAATCATAAACTCATGCCAAACCAACCTTGAAATGAAAATATGGAGAAAAGAGATAAGGATGATGATCAAGTCCCAATTCTTGAAGTATTTCTTGATAATTCTTGATGAAAAGTATGAAATCTCTTCCCTTTTCTTTCTTGTATGAACCGAGATCAATAAGCAAATGTGGTTGGGATATTTTTGGATGATGTGAGAGCAAGGAAGAAGCTTGGGGATGCATATATCGATTCATCAATTTTTGAAATGTGTGAGATGTCCCATTTTGCCAATTAATCCTCTAAGAGTTCAAGTGATGCAATTAAGGATATAAGGTTTTGAAATATGATCAATTAGGTCCTTGAAACCCATGCAATTTAGTCCCCAAATTTAAAAGAAATATCTATCTAGGGACAATTTGGTAATTAACTCATACCCGGTAAATAATTTTACGAAATGGATATTTTCAAGTCATGAAAGAAATTCTCAATTTGTTATAAATTCATAAAATATTCATGAAAGTATTGTAAAATATAATTTATAAAATTATATTAAAACATAAGATATTAATAAATAAAATTCGGGGCGTTACAACTCTTCCCCCCTTAAAAAGGACCTGGTCCCCAGGTCCACTGTCAAGTTTTAAAATGATGCACAAGCCATAAGAGACCCCGTCTCTTGAACAAGAATGAAAGAACCCCGTCTTCCACAAGAAGTGAGAAAACCCCGTTTCTCGTTAAGGATGAGAGTGCCCCGCCTCTCGCACAAGTTAGGAGAGAACCCCGTCTCTCGAATATACACCAAGTAATAATCCAAAACGATGATGGAACCATTTATCATAAAAGAGGCAAGTATAGTCACACCAATCACATCTATTTATCTTTTACACTGACGCACATTGTTGATAATAAAATTCATGATGCTCGTGATATGCATGTTTGAAGGTACCGTTCACCGTGATTCTTGCCTGTCACGTGAGCTCTGACCCCTAGTGGACCGCTCTTTCCGTTTTGGACACGTATCAATTTGATGTTCGAAACTTCCACAACGGAAACATAACCGCAAACGCTTTCTACACCCATCATAGGTATGTGTATCCCATCCACAATAGGTACAGAGTGGCTTCCCTGATTGTGATGGTGATGTCCTAACAGAACCCTTCTTTGAACTTGATCTATCAATTTGAGACTTTTTCTTTTTCGACCTTTCCTGGGAGGATAAGATGGAGGCAGCATTGGACCTTTTCATTGTAACAGGGTCCTGCTCAGATCCCGAAGCTGGATCCGAATCGAATAGTCTCGACCTCCTTACATTGTCCGAATCCTCGACTTTCAATGCTTTAGTGGTAGCCTTGGCCCAGGTACTTGTATTAGTAGCTTTCAAGGCATCCTGGATGTCCGGCCTAAGTCCCTGCACGAATTGTGTTGCCTTGTGGAAGTCATCGTTCGCTATATTGGGAGCGTAACGAGACAATCTTTCAAACTCTGCAGTGTACTCGCCAACTGATCTTCCTTCTTGTTTCAACTCAGTAAATTCCCTTAACCTACGAGTACGGGAAGCTGGTGGAATGAACTTATTTTTGAATTCCCGAACAAATACTTCCCAAGTAATAGCTTCCCCGGCAGCCTCCAATACAATTTGGGTACTTTCCCACCATGAGTAGGCCTCGCCCTGAATCAAGGTGAGGGTGCAACGCGCTTTTTCCTGAGTATCACACGGAATAAGCTGCCAAATCCTTTCTACTTCCTTTAACCATATCTCTGCCTGGATGTCATCGCCCCTATAAAACTTGGGAGGTTGCTGATTCTGAAATTCCCGTAGTATAGCAGAAATAGGGTTTTCCTGTGGGGCTATTAGTGCAGGTGGTGCTGGAGGAACCCGTTCTTGAAGTCTCTGATCAATTAACCCGACCACCGCATTCATAAAATCTTGTGGCTGAGCATGAGGGGGTGACGGGGCATGAGGAGAATGATCATGATGATGTCTCCTATGTCGAGGCATCCTGTAATTGAAACACTAGATATGCATGTTGGATTAGAAAATGCTAATGAACATATTTAAGATCATAGAATACAAGTATAACACATAATTCAAGATCAACTAGTTGGCAATTAATAGCAAAATCAATGCAAGGCACAACTTATTGAGTAATTTAGCTAATTCAAGTAATTTCAAGTAAGTCCAAGTAGCTCCAAATAAGATGCAAGACTCACCAAGTATCAATTAATCCTATGCCGTTAGACCTAGACTGACCCGACACGACTCGAGAACCTCGGTTTTACAACCGGGCTCTGATACCACCTTAGATGTAACACCCCTTACACGGGGAGGTGCCACACCCCCGCACTATAGGTCAATCCACATACGAAATAGGCGATCCGTACATGAACCAACCTATAGCGAACGGGTGACAATGCAATACACGACCGACTAGGCGGGATAAACTTATACATGTACAATATAAAGCGGAAGCATAAGAGTATTATACCATCATATCAATACATTATCATTTTCCAAGTAACATTCACATATATGTACCTAGAGCTATTAACATAATTCTCTGAACTATTAATACATGAGAAGAAAAGCTATGCTAGACTCAGCTGGACAGAACGACACGACCCGACTCCCGCCTAGCACGCCACGAGCAAAACCTGAAAGGTGGAGGCGTCAGTCTGTGAAGACCGAGTGAGGGGCAATATATATATATAAACACAAGTAACATGCAAGTTATAATCTCGGGTAAGGTTTTGTAATTAAAATAATATAGGTGCAAGGATAACATAAAACTCGCCCGAGATTACAACTATTAGGTTTAAGACGATAATCACGTTTATTATAACAATCAGTGGCCCTGGCGAGGGGCGTGCAAGATCTCCAACCAACCTTGACAGTGAACAAGGGTTGCACTTTTATTTAATTAAGTTATCATGCAAGTCATTCAAGTGCACACGATCAATAACATGAAATCCATCCTTCACTCCATTGGTGGTGGGTTTGCAAGGCCCGAACCACCCACGATATCACGGTGCATGTCGGGAGTATGACTCCCACGTACGGGACTCCTTCCTCCACCAACCTCCTGGTGGATTCAGGGGGCATCCCCACGGTGTGAGAGAGGTGTTATGAGTTACCCGTCAGCCCTATGCCTTCCCAGTTGGCTCAAACACTCACCCTCGGGCCCATAAACACGATACACGATACACGGTACACGGTACACGATAATTCGCCAAACACGATCACGATAACACGATAACACGGTACACGGTTTTCTTGTCATGGACACGATTAGTTTCAGGAAACACGATTTACTTTCACGGAACATGACTTGTAACATGATACACGAGTAGTTATTAAATCCACTGTTGTTGGGAGACGATTATAAAGATATACACATGTGTAATTTGGCCGAAATCCATATAAGGGTTATAGGGTTCTAGATAATTAATAACTAAACCTCACCTTTACCGACAAATGCAAGTCAAGGCACGGCCTACGGCCCCTGCTCCACGTCACGAGATAAGGATCTGTGCAAACACGACGTGTACACGTGAGACATGACTCTAAAATGGACCAAATATGACGAACGGCCAAAATGTATCGAGATGACCACGAAAATACAATGTGGCATGGTAGCATGTTGTTTCACTACATATTAGCACATATTGTAGCAAATCGGGGTCAAAGAAGTCGTCAAAATTGTAATTTTATGCAGAATATTTTGTTCTGCATGTCAGGTGGGAACGGCCGTTCCAGCTTCCCTTTGTAAATGGGAACGGTCGTTCCCATAACCCCAAAGACGCGGCAATCATTTCCATTTTAAAAACGCGCTGAAGCTGGGAACGACCCTTCCGGCACCAAGGCCAAATTGGGAACGGCCGTTCCCATGCTCGGCCGCTTCCTTTTAGTTTAAAAGAGGGGAACGCCCGTTCCCACTATGCCTTGAGGCTGGGAACGGCCGTTCCCTGTTTCTGCAACTTACAGAAACAGAGCAAAAACAGGGGAAGCTCACGGGAATGCACAACAAAATCACCAAATTCCATTTTCAATCAACAAAGCTATTCACTTCTGGAAATATGATACATATATATTCAATAGTTGATAAAATAACACTTAAGCCTATCAATCATGGAAAAACCATCAAGACTTCAAGATTCATGTTCATGATCAAACTTGATCATTCAAGCTCAATATTCAAAGATTCAAGCTATAAATCATGCCATAATCCAATATAAGGTCACATAATCTTGCTTCCATCTACCAATAATCCATCTAGCACATCAAACTCAAACCCTAGTCAATTCAAACATGATCAAGAATCATAAACTCATGCCAAACCAACCTTGAAATGAAAATATGGAGAAAAGAGATAAGGATGATGATCAAGTCCCAATTCTTGAAGTATTTCTTGATAATTCTTGATGAAAAGTATGAAATCTCTTCCCTTTTCTTTCTTGTATGAACCGAGATCAATAAGCAAATGTGGTTGGGATATTTTTGGATGATGTGAGAGCAAGGAAGAAGCTTGGGGATGCATATATCGATTCATCAATTTTTGAAATGTGTGAGATGTCCCATTTTGCCAATTAATCCTCTAAGAGTTCAAGTGATGCAATTAAGGATATAAGGTTTTGAAATATGATCAATTAGGTCCTTGAAACCCATGCAATTTAGTCCCCAAATTTAAAAGAAATATCTATCTAGGGACAATTTGGTAATTAACTCATACCCGGTAAATAATTTTACGAAATGGATATTTTCAAGTCATGAAAGAAATTCTCAATTTGTTATAAATTCATAAAATATTCATGAAAGTATTGTAAAATATAATTTATAAAATTATATTAAAACATAAGATATTAATAAATAAAATTCGGGGCGTTACACCTTTAGAGCTAATTGGCAATTCTTTTGGTTCATGCGTTGAACACCTTCCTTTCTCCAAGATTAAATAAACCCTAGGTTAAGCCTAAACACTAACTAGAGAACTAGCATCCTTACTAGTTAGATTGTGATCAAGTTGGTGGACTTTCTCTAGAGACTTCAAGTTAGAAGTTTGAAGATTCGAGCTTTACCAAGGAGAGGGGATCAAGCCGCGAGAAGAGCGTTCTTGGGTGGCTTGAAACGCTTCAAGAAAGAACAAAAGAAAAGTAAGTTTTCTATCTTTACAAATTTGGTTACACGATTGCGAGTTCAAGGTCCTTTTGTTGGGAAAATTTTTTAAATTCCGCTGCTTTCTGATTCGTGTTTTCCAACACTTCCCGCAAGAGGAAGAGGATGCCCGACACTGTAGCCATAAAGGGCAAAGGGAAACAAGTGGTTGAGGGCCCCAAGGGTCGTGGGAAAACATCTTCTTCAGAGGAAGAGCGCTTGTGGGAGTTCTCCCGACGAGGGGACAGGAACTTCTCAGGCGCCTCCGACGGTGGGCCAGTTCAGCTAAGGCCCGACACGTCGCTCAAACCGTCAGCGAGAACCTCTATGACAAGGCCCAATTTACTGCTGACCACAAGCATCTGTTCACTGAGTCGGTGGAGACGGTGGCCTACGATATGGTTCATGCCTTGATCTCCGTAAGTTTTTATCCTTCTGGGATTTTACTTCCTTTGGTAGGTTTAATATAATCTTGTTAACACTTCAATTCTTTCGAGCCCATGCAGCAAGTGCTCCCAAGGGCCAAGAACATCCAGATGAGGGCCTCTGTTTACGCTGACCGCAAGGCCAAGTGCAAGAAAATGGCGCGTGCCAACGATCTGGCTCAAATCCAAGTGGAGCTGGATACTGAGAAGGATAAGTACGAATCCCTAAAGGATTTGCACAATAAGACAGAGGAGGAGCTGAAGAATCTGAGGGATGATTTCGTGGGTGTGGAGAACGCTCGGAGCGGCTTAAGTGACAAGTTGGCCCGAGTCAATGAGGGCTATAAGAAGCTTGAAGCCGAGCATGAGAACTGAAAAACAAGGGCTCAGGAGGCCGAGAGAAAGTTCAACGACGCTATGAACGAATGGCCCCGAAGTTTTGAACGAGCCAACAAAGAGGCTCTCATCACTTTCTGTCACTCCAAAGCTTTCAACTTCACAGCTTCCCTGCACTGCCTGGACAATGCTCAAAAGGCCTTCAACTTAGCCATCGAGCAGGGTATCCACAAAGGGCTGACGGATCTGGCTATTCGTGAAGCGGAAGGGATGGGACTCACATTTAATGAGCACTGCGAGGAGGATGACGATGACCTGGGTGATCCTTCAGACATAATTTCAGAGCCTGAGTATGAGTTCCTGGTCAAGCTCCTCCAGGACGAATACATGGATGCCCATCCAGTAGGAAATGCCCCCCAAGCCGCACAGAATGATCCTCTTGAAAATGAGTCTCAAGTGCCTGTTGTGGAGGATGCCCTTGTCCCCGCTGCTGAGGATGCCAACGCGCTTGGTCCTGATTCCAATGAGCCCAACGACCCACAAGCGCCTGAGCCACAAGCTGCCCAGCCTCAAGAGCCAGAAGGCCCAGTTTATAGCCCAGGGGCTCGGAATATTTTGGTGGTTATTGATGAAGATGTTACTCCTGCCGCCTGAAGCCTTTCTCTTCTAGTTTTTCAGTGTACTTTCTCCTTTCCTTATCCTAGTGCCTTCAACTCTTGTTAAGAAACTTATGGGCCTTTGAGCCTTCATTTTGTAATTTAGGCGAAAGCCTTTAGTGAATGAAATTCCTTCTTTCCTTCAGAATACTGTTTTTTACCTTTTTCTTGATTGCGAATTTTCATATTGCGCTTGTTGTGAACAAATCTTTTAGTAGTAAGATTGTGTGTAACATGCTTTGTGAAAATCGCATTACTCGGATAAAGCCTTTGGAACTTGAAAGATTTCATTGAATATTTTGAAAAATCTAACCAAGTCTTGAGTAATTACGGGGGTCTTATGATGAGAATGCCCCCATTCAAAACTTGTGTAAATTTTTGCTTGTGTTCTTAGAAATTTGGCAAAGTCTTGAGTATATACGAGGGTCTTACTGAGTGGCTGCCCTCGTTCAAGACTTGTGAAATTTCTTTCTGATGACGTTGCTGTTGGATGAACGTACTTGTACTGGTCCCATTTTTGGACTCGCGAACGATCCCTTTTTCGAGCGTAAGGCGTCGTGACAAACAGCCAAGGCCTACTGGGATTTTCATTGTATTTCTCTTCCATTTTATTAAGTTGGTTGTGAGCGTTACCAGTCTATCCTTATGAGGGCGTTCCCCCAGGTGGAGTAGAGAGCTAGAAAGCGTAACCCATGTACAGTAGAAGTGACCCATTACGCTCGTGAAGACGAGGGGTGTGGGTCTTATACGATCATGCAAAATAAAGAAGCGTAAATCCAAAGATACTGAGAGGAATGCATCATATCTTACTCGTAATTTGGAGTACATAGAGCTCACCAACGAGGTGGTTACATCATCACCTGGTAAAGAGTTTTTAAACATAAAACCACCGTAGATTACATGCGTTCCAAGGGCGAGGCAAGCGCTCACCATGAAGTGTCTCCAGGGTGTAGGTAGCTCTGATTTGTATTACCTTGAACGGACCTTCCCAGTTGGGGTCCAACTTCCCCACATGTTTGGATACTTCGACTTTCTTCAGAACCAAGTCTCCCAATTGGAAGGTTCTTTCCCTCACACGCTTGTTGTACTGTTGACCCACCGTGGCTTTATATGTAGCACCCGGAATGCTAGGCACCACATCCCCCGCACTATAGCCCCAATCCACATATGAAATGGACAATCCATATATGAATGAAAGCTATAGCGAACGGGAGACAATAAAATGACACAAGGCTAGGCGGGTACCCTCAATTAAAACCAAACCAACAACTAGAAGAATAATTCAGAGTAAATAAAAGCAGAAGCAATAACATTCATCAAATACTTATAGGTACCATATTTATTTATTTACTAATAGGTACCAACAATTTCACTATCAATACAATATCCTCTCCAAAATAGGTAACAAGGCATGATACAAAAATCCCAAGCTATACATGAACAAAATATGGGAATGAAGTGTGCTAGACCCAAATTTAAAGACCACTAGACTCTAAATTCCCGCCTAGCACGCCCTGCAAAACAACTGAAAAGTTGAGGTGTCAGTCCAACACAGACTGAGCGAAGGGTATAAATAAATATAAGCGCACATACATGCAAGTCATAATCTCAGGTAATAATTTTCGGAAAACAATACAATTTAATAAGAGAAGGGATTCTATCGCCCGAGGTTACAACTAATTCAATTTCAATTTAACCAATTCAATACAATCAATTTGTGGCCCGGCGAGTGGGGCAATTCTCCAACCTTACACCGACTGTGTACAATCAATCAATCAATTAATTCTTAGGTGATTAAGTGATCAAGCAATTTATTACTGTGCACAATTAGCAGTTTCAATAACGCCTTCTTCCTCCGGGTGATGGTGGGATTGCAAGGCCCCACCATCCAATCAATCTGGGCAGAGGGTACATGAATCCCTAAGCTCGGAATTCCTTCTTCCCATAATCTCCTAGGGGGTTCAGGGTTCATCCCAATTTGGTGAGGATAGCTCTCGAGTTACCCGTCAGCCCATGCTTTCCAGGTTGGCTCGAGCCACTACCCTCGGGCCCACAGTGCAATACAATACTCGCCAAAACAATCAATCAATCAATCAATAGTTCGATAAATCCTTTGAAAACCAATAACATTTGCAAACTCTAGATATATAGATAGGTTTTGGCTTAAAATTTCACATAGGGTTATACGGGTCCTACGTATCTAAAATTAAACCTCACCTGAACGACCCAAAAAAAAATCCAAGGAAACAGCTCACGGGGCCTGCTCCTCGTCACCAGGAAGCTGGTCTGTACAAGAAAGACAAATGTCCGTGAAACACGACTCAAAATGTACCAAATATGACGAACGGCGGAAATGCAACGAGACGACGGGAAAAATACAATGTACCATGAAAATATTGCGTTTCGACATGTATTCAGTCATATAATAGCAATTAGGGGTCAAAGAAGCCGTCGGAACGAGATGCTAAAAATGCAATTTTTTGCAGTGAATTTTGAACACTTTCTGGACTATGGGAACGGCCGTTCCGGCTTCCCTTTGAAAATGGGAAGGGCCGTTCCCATGGCCTACAGATACGCGCCAGCGTTTTCTTAAAAAGGGAAAACGTTTTAGCTGGGAACGACCCTTCCAGCTTAAAGGCCAAAATGGGAACGGCCGTTCCCAGTCTCGCTGGCCAAACTGTCTCAGAATCATGGGAACGGCCGTTCCAGATTTGAACTGGGGTTGGGAAGGGTCGTTCCCAAAATATGTGAGCAGCTGAATATGTAGAACAAAACAGGGCAGCAACGAAGCAAAGCTCAAACCAACAAAAATGGCTTCAAGCCAAGATGTAATGCATAAATTTGATGCAATAAATATACTAGCTTACATATAGATCAACAACAAGTCATAAAAACACATAATTCCATGTTAGATCATCAATAATCCATCATTTGAAACCCATACCAACACTCATGCTCTAAGTCCATAAAACTCAAGATACATGCATCAATCTTAAGCTAACAGTTCACAAATAAATTTCCAACAACAAATACACAATTTATTCAAGCCAATACAAAGCCCTATCTATGCCATATTTTCAAGAAAATCATCCAATCTCCATAATTACCTCAGATACAAGAAATGGAAGCCAAGAAGAAGAAATGATGATGATGATGCTTCTATGTCCACAAAACCCACAATTATGATGCTTGAATGATGAAATCTCCCTCTCTTCCAAGAAGGGTTTGTCTCGGTTGAGAAAGGAAAGCAAGAACAAGGATGAAATGTTTGTATGAAGAAAGCAATGTGATGGTACATGAAAGCTGCTAATGAAGGGGAAGAAATAGCCAATTTTGCAATTAAATCCTTCCACTTATTAAGTAATGCAACTAGATTCAATTCCAATATTAAATGATCAATTAGATCCAATGCAATTTAGTCTCATATTCATGAAAATGATCACGTAAGGACATAAAAGAATTAAATCACATTGCAATCACGTTCAATTTATGCGATAAATATGATATGATATGAATTTTCAATAAAATGTCAAGAATATAATTTTATAAAACTATGTCATGCTATGGAAAATTAAAGAAATGAACAATTAATAATTAAAACCTAACTCTCAAACGCACACGTGTCGATCATACCTGAAATGCCGAAAGCTGGGGCGTTACAATCCTCCCTCCTTAAAAGAATCTGGTCCCCAGATTCACTGATCGGAAGGGAACAACTCTGGATGGAACCGTCTCATTTTTTCTTCGGTCTCCCACGTGGCTTCTTCGGTCTTATCACTCCTCCAAAGAACCTTAACCATGGGAATTTTCCGGTTTCTTAATTCCTGAAATTTCTTATCCAATATCTTAACCGATTTCTGAACAAAGGTAAGACTCGGTTCCAATTCCACTTCTTCAACTGGAATGATCTCGGTTTCATCGGGGTAGTATTTCCTCAGCTGAGACACGTGAAATACGTTATGAATCCCCGTGAGGCTCGGTGGTAGGTCCAATCTGTAAGCAACTTCTCCAATTCTTTCCAAAATCTCATAAGGACCTAAATAACGAGGTTTAAGTTTACCTCGTTTCCCAATCCGAGCAAATCCTTTACGTGGAGACGCCTTCAAGAAAACCTGGTCTCCAACCTCGAATTCGAGATCCCTTCTGCGACGATCGGCGTAGCTCTTCTGTCTGTCCTGAGCTGATTTCATCCTTTGTTTTATTAATTGGACTTTCTCAATCATAGCTTCAACGGCCTTGGAAGGTTTTTCCAATTTCTCACCTTTCTTAACACCTTCCTGCTTAGTCCATTTCCACCCTTCCAAGTCAAAGAACAACGAAGAACGACACTTCCGACCATAAAGTAGCTCATACGGTGCCATTCCAATCGAAGCCTGAAAACTGTTGTTGTACGCAAACTCAATCAAAGGTAGCTGATCATGCCAAGAATACTGAAAATCCAAATAACAAGCTCGAAGCAAATCCTCGAGATACCTTATTAATCTCTCGGACTGACCATCCGTCTGAGGATGAAAAGCTGTACTAAACTGGAGCTTCGTACCCAAAACCGCTTGAAATTCACGCCACAACCTCGAAGTGAACCGTGGATCTCTGTCAGAAACTATACTAATCGGAATCCCGTGAAGTCTAACAATCTCCCGGTTATAAAGCTCGGCTAGCTTACGAATCTTATACGACATCCGAACCGGCAGAAAATGTGCAGACTTCGTCAAACGGTCCACAATTACCCAAATCCCATCAAATCCACCTTTCACCTTAGGCAATCCGGACACGAAATCCATCGTCACCTGTTCCCACTTCCACTCAGGAATAGGTAACGGCTGAAGAAGATCTCCCGGTTTCTGATGCTCGGCTTTCACTTTCTGACAAGTGAGACAATGCCTCACAAACTCGGCCACATCTTTCTTCAATCCACGCCACCAATAATATTGCCTTAAATCCTTATACATCTTGTTTCCTCCGGGGTGGATAGAATAAGCCGATCTGTGAGCTTCCTCGAGCAATACCCGTTTCAACTCTTCGGGCACAACCACTCGGTTCTTGAAACGAAGAAGACCGGTTTCATCGAACCCGAATGGACACTCCGGATCAGCTCTTGCCTTAGCTACCAATCTCTGAACTTACATATACGTACTCTAAGCCTCAAACAACTTGTGTTTCAAATCCGGCTGAACCGAAATATTAGAAACTCGAGCCTTTAAAACAATTGGCTCGATTCCACTACTTTCACCCACTTCCAAGCCCGACACACTAGGCTTCCTACTAAGTGCATCGACGACCACGTTGGCTTTACCAGGATGGTACTTGATCGTGCAATCATAATCTTCCAACCTTTCCATCCAACCCCGCTGCCTCATATTCAAATCCTTTTGAGTGAATAAATACTGGAGGCTTTTGTGGTCGGTGAAAATCTCGAAAGACGCCCCGTACAAATAATGTCTCCACTTTCCAAGTGCAAAGACTACGGCAGCGAGTTCAAGATCATGTGTCGGATAATTCTTTTCATGCTCTTTCAACTTCCGGGATGCATAAGCAATTACCTTACCTTTCTGAGTCAACACACATCCCAAACCTTCCTTAGAAGCATCCGTATAAACAACATATCCTTCAGAACCTTCCGAAAGGGCTAACACTGGAGCAGACACTAACTTCTCTTTCAAGAAAGTGAAACTCTTCTCACAATCTTCACTCCACTCAAATTTCACATTCTTCTTCGTCAAGCGGGTTAAAGGAACCGCTAACTTGGAGAAATCCTTAACAAACCTCCGGTAATAACCTGCCAATCCCAAGAAACTCCTAATCTCAGAGGCATTCCTAGGTTTCTCCCACTTCAAAACCGACTCAATCTTGGAAGGATCGACTTCCAAACCATTGCCCGAAATCACGTGACCCAAGAATGACACCCTGTCAATCCAAAACTCACACTTGCTGAATTTGGCAAACAACTGATGCTCCTTCAAAGTCCTTAATACCAATTGAAGGTGTCTTGCATGCTCTTCGGCAGACTTCGAGAAAACCAGGATATCATCAATAAAAATGACCACGAACTTATCCAGAAAAGGCCTGAAAATCCTATGCATCATATCCATAAAAGCTGCTGGGCCATTGGTCAAACCAAACGGCATCACAACAAAGTCATAATGCCCGTACCGAGTGTTAAATCCTGTCTTAGAAATATCCCCTGCTCGGATACGCAACTGGTAGTATCCTTGTCTCAAATCCAATTTCGAATTGACTTTCGATCCCTGAAGTATGTCAAACAACTCCTCGATATGTGGAAGAGGATGCTTGTTCTTGATCGTCATCCGGTTCAACTCCCTATAGTCTATACACATTCTCAAGGTTCCGTCCTTCTTCTTTACAAACAAAACCGGTGCACCCCAGGGAGAAGACCTCGGTCTAATATACCCAATCTCTAACAATGCATCAAGTTGAGTCTTCAACTCTTTCTACTCGGCCGGAGCCATACGATACGGAGTCTTGGAGTACGGCTCTGCATTAGGGTACAAGTCGATCACAAACTCAATTTCCCGTTCTGGAGGTAAAGAATCCAATTCCTCAGGAAAGACATCGGGAAATTCCTTCACTACTTCCGTTTCTTCCAATTTACTCTGGTCCTTGGGCTTGTTTAGAATATAAGCAATGAAACCCGTGGCTCCCTCTCGAACCAACTTATGAGCTTCAGAAAAGGAAAGTAGAGGCACAGTCTTGGAACTCCAACCCACTACCAAATCCGATCCCAACTGCACCTTCTTCGCTCTACAATCAACTGTGGCAGAATGTCTGTACAACCAATCCATGCCCAAAATAGATCCATAGCAAGTCATCGGCAGCTCAATGAAGTCTGATAAGAAAACTCGACCCTCGATGCTCACCGGAACCTCTCTGAACACCCGATCAGATTCTAAACTACCACCGAACGGAGTACTAACCACATAACATGCAGAAGAACGAGTAACAGGCAAAGGCAAAGAAACAAAAATAGCACTCGAAAGAAAGGAGTGAGTAGCTCCCGGATCAAAAAACGTATGAATATTCGTGCCATGTATGCAAATGGTACCTTCAACTACCGCGGCTGGATCAATATCAGCATCCTGCTGCTCACCCTCCAAAGCATAAGCACGAGCCCTAATCAGTGGTCTCGGTGCTCCCGGTGGTGGCATCCTGCGATCCGGACAGCCGTCTACCATACGCTCATCGCTCCCACAAAGTAGGCATAAACCCAGACGCCTCCTGTAGTTCTCATAAACGTGTGTCCTCTGGCCACAGAAGGTACAAGTAGGCCTCTCGGGTGGTGGTGGCAAAGCTGGAGCAACTGGAGCTCGAATCACTGGTCCTGCTGGTCGGGGCTTCTTCCCTGGGCCCTGTGGAGCTGGTGGTGGAGAAGAATAAGCCATCGGCCTCTTGCCTGAAGCAGAACCCGAACCTGAACCCTTATACCCTGATCCGGCACCTCTGAAACCCGATCCAAAACCTCTGAATCCCGATCCAGACCCTGAGCCTGAACGGTAAGTAGACCGCCTCGCATTCACTGAATCCTCAACCAATAGTGCCTTCTTGGTAGCCTTCACCCAGGTGCTCGTGTTGACCGCCTCAATCGCTGCCTGAATATCTGGTCTAAGGCCCTGAACAAACTGCATCGCCTTATGGAAATCATCATTCGCTATATTAGGAGCATAGCGGGACAATCTCTCAAACTCGGCGATGTACTCTGAGACCGACCTGTTTCCTTGCTTCAGTTCTGTAAATTCCTTCAATCTTCTAGTGCGAGAAGATGGAGGAATGAATTTGTTCCTGAACTCTCTGACAAAGACTGCCCAATTCAGTTCCTGACCTGCAGCATCTAACACAATCCGGACACTCTCCCACCAAGAATAGGCCTCACCCTGGATCAAAGAAATAGTACAACGGGCCTTCTCCTAGGACTCACAAGGAATGAGCTCCCAAATCCTCTCAATCTCCCCGAGCCACTGCTCGGCTTGAATATCATTCCCTTTATAAAACTTGGGAGGATGCTGGTTCTGAAACTCCCTGAAAGCTAGTGAAATCTGGCCTCCAGGCTATGGTGGTGGAACTGGTGGTGGTGGAGGAACATAATCCCGGACTCTCTGATCAATAAGACCCACCACGGCGTTCATAAAGTCCTGTGGCTGAGCCTGAGGAGGTGGAGGAGGAGGTGGTGATCTCTCCCGGCGATGATGTCGACGATGTCGGGGTCTAGAAGAACGATCACGACGATGTCTATCGCGCGCCATCCTGAAATCAAGTCACTATTATGCATGTTCGGTTAGTAGGTGGCAATGTGTGCAAATAATTCACAAATTGCACATAAATCGAAAATTCAACAAGTCACCCCAAATTCAAGTAAGTCAAGTAGGTTCAAGTATCAAATAACAATGCAAGACTCTCAGATTGACAATTAGTTCCTATGCCGTGTGACCTAGACTCACAAGACCCGACACTAGAGACCCCGTTTTGCAACCGAGCTCTGATACCACCGTAGGATGTAGCACCCGGAACGCTAGGCACCACATCCCCCGCACTATAGCCCCAATCCACATATGAAATGGACAATCCATACATGAATCAAAGCTATAGCGAACGGGAGACAATAAAATGACACAAGGCTAGGTGGTTACCCTCAATTAAAACCAAACTAACAACTAGAAGAACAATTCAGAGTAAATAAAAGCGGAAGCAATAACATTCATCAAATACTTATAGGTACCATATTTATTTATTTACTAATAGGTACCAACAATTTCACTATCAATACAATATCCTCTCCAAAATAGGTAACAAGGCATGATACAAAAATCCCAAGCTATACATGAACAAAATGTGGGAATGAAGTGTGCTAGACCCAAATTAAAGACCACTAGACTCTAAATTCCCGCCTAGCACGCCCTGCAAAACAACTGAAAAGTTGAGGTGTCAGTCCAACACAGACTGAGCGAGGGGTATAAATAAATATAAGCGCACATACATGCAAGTCATAATCTCGGGTAATAATTTTCGAAAAACAATACAATTTAATAAGAGAAGGGATTCTATCGCCCGAGGTTACAACTAATTCAATTTCAATTTAACCAATTCAATACAATCAATTTGTGGCCCGGCGAGTGGGGCAATTCTCCAACCTTACACTGACTGTGTACAATCAATCAATCAATTAATTCTTAGGTGATTAAGTGATCAAGCAATTTATTACTGTGCACAATTAGCAGTTTCAATAACGCCTTCTTCCCCCGGGTGATGGTGGGATTGCAAGGCCCCACCATCCAATCAATCTGGGCAGAGGGTACATGAATCCCTAAGCCCGGAATTCCTTCCTCCCCTAATATCCTAGGGGGTTCAGGGTTCATCCCAATTTGGTGAGGATAGCTCTCGAGTTACCCGTCAGCCCATGCTTTCCCGGTTGGCTCGAGCCACTACCCTCGGGCCCACAGTGTAATACAATACTTGCCAAAACAATCAATCAATCAATCAATAGTTCGATAAATCCTTTGAAAACCAATAACATTTGCAAACTATAGATATATAGATAGGTTTTGGCTTAAAATTTCACATAGGGTTATACGGGTCCTATGTATCTAAAATTAAACCTCACCTGAACGACCCAAAAAAAATCCAAGGAAACAGCTCACGGGGCCTGCTCCTCGTCACCAAGAAGCTGGTCTGTGCAAGAAAGACAAATGTCCGTGAAACACGACTCAAAATGTACCAAATATGACGAATGGTGGAAATGCAACGAGATGATGGGAAAAATACAATGTACCATGAAAATATTGCGTTTCGACATGTATTCAGTCATATAATAGCAATTAGGGGTCAAAGAAGCCATCGGAACGAGGTGCTAAAAATGCAATTTTATACAGTGAATTTTGGACACTTTCTGGACTATGGGAACGGCCGTTCCGGCTTCCCTTTGAAAATGGGAAGGGCCGTTCCCATGGCCTACAGAAACGCGCCAGCCTTTTCTTAAAAAGGGAAAACGTTTTAGCTGGGAATGGCCCTTCCGGCTTACAGGTCAAAATGGGAACGGCCGTTCCCAGTCTCGCTGGCCAAACTGTCTCAGAATCATGGGAACGGCCGTTCCAGTTTTGAATTGGGGTTGGGAAGGGTCATTCCCAAAATACGTGAGCAGCTGAATATGCAGAACAAAACAGGGCAGCAACGAAGCAAAGCTCAAACCAACAAAAATGGCTTCAAGCCAAGATGTAATGCATAAATTTGATGCAATAAATATACTAGCTTACATATAGATCAACAACAAGTCATAAAAACACATAATTCCATGTTAGATCATCAATAATCCATCATTTGAAACCCATACCAACACTCATGCTCTAAGTCCATAAAACTCAAGATACATGCATCAATCTTAAGCTCATAGTTCACAAATAAATTTCCAACAACAAATACACAATTTATTCAAGCCAATACAAAGCCCTATCTATGCTATATTTTCAAGAAAATCATCCAATCTCCATAATTACCTCAGATACAAGAAATGGAAGCCAAGAAGAAGAAATGATGATGATGATGCTTCTATGTCCACAAAACCCACAATTATGATGCTTGAATGATGAAATCTCCCTCTCTTCCAAGAAAGGTTTGTCTCGGTTGAGAAAGGAAAGCAAGAACAAGGATGAAATGTTTGTATGAAGAAAGAAATGTGATGGTACGTGAAAGCTGCTAATGAAGGGAAAGAAATAGCCAATTTTGCAATTAAATCCTTCCACTTATTAAGTAATGCAACTAGATTCAATTCCAATATTAAATGATCAATTAGATCCAATGCAATTTAGTCCCATATTAATGAAAATGATCACGTAAGGACATAAAAGAATTAAATCACATTGCAATCACGTTCAATTTATGCGATAAATATGATATGATATGAATTTTCAATAAAATGTCAAGAATATAATTTTATAAAATTATGTCATGCTATGGAAAATTAAAGAAATGAACAATTAATAATTAAAACCTAACTCTCAAACGCACACGTGTCGATCATACCTGAAATGCTGAAAGCTGGGGCGTTACATTATACCTTTGAATTTTAGCCCATGCCTTGTCTCTTCTTTCATCCAGTAAGTCCAGCTCCAAGCTCCTGTTATCTTCATTAAGCTGAGGCCCAAAATAGGCTACACGAGCGGATTCGTTTACAATCTCGGCTGGTATCATTGCTTCTGACCCATATACGAGCGCAAAAGGTGTCTCGCCAGTGGCCGCCCGTGGAGTAGTGCGATAAGTCCAAAGTGCTCCTTGTAACTCTTCCGCCCATTCACTCTTTTTACTCTCCAGCATTGTTTTCAGGTGTTGTAAAATGACTCTGTTCGTAACTTCTGCTTGCCCATTGGCTTGGGGATGGCCTACGGAGGTAAAGCGTTGTTCAATCCCCAATTCGGAACACCACTCTCGTGTATCAGCGGCTATGAACTGGGATCCATTATCCAAAATAAGCACCCTCGGAATGCCGTATCTGCATATGATGTTTTTCCAAATGAAGTCCCTCACAACCCGGAAGGTAATTTTTGCCACTGCCTCGGCCTCGGCCCATTTGGTGAAATAATCGACAGCCAAAATAACAAACTTCTTCTGTCCGACCGCGATGGGCAAGGGGCCAACGATATCAATTCCCCACTGATCAAAGGGCCAGGAAACATCTATGGGGATCATTTGAGCGGCCGGCAGTTGAGGGAGATTTGAATGGAACTGGCATTTTGGGCACCTTCTGGAAAATTCGACGGCGTCTTCGAGGACCGTGGGCCAATAGAACCCACTCCTCAGGATCTTTTTAGCTAGGATACGCCCTCCTGAATGATTCCCACAGCTCCCACTGTTAACGAGTTCGAGCGTTTCTCTCGCCTGCGAGGGCCTTAAACACCTCAATGGAGGCCCTTGAAATGACTTCTTGAACAGTCTTCCCTCAGAGTCTAAAGAGAATCGAGGGGCCTTGCTCCTTATTTTCCGAGTCTCTACCTTGTCAGTGGGACAAATACCACCTCTAAGGAACCTGATGATGTCATCCAGCCAACATGGTTCATGCGGATCAATCATAGCGACCGCCTCTTTGGCGATTTTCTCCTTAATCAGAGGTTCTTCCGTTCTAAGGAACGTTACCGAGCGCTCAGAAGTGCCTTCCAACGCTGAAGCGAATTTTGAAAGAGCATCAGCGCGCTCGTTCTCGGCTCGCGGGACTTGAAGCAGATGGAATTCTTTGAACTTTCCAATGATTTCCCGGGCCTTGCTCAAGTACTGCACCATGGTGGTTTCTCTAGCCTCATAAGTTCCCTCAATTTGGCTCGCAATTAATTGTGAATCGACATAAGCGGTAACCTTGGAGGCTCCGTTTTGAAAAGCAATTTTCAACCCCTGTACGAGGGCTTCATACTCTGCCTCATTATTTGTGACTTGAAAATCCAACCTGATTGCAAAGTCCAGCTCAATCCCATTAGGGTCTCTGAGGGCTACCCCTGCTCCTCCCCCTTGAGAGGTTGAGGAACCATCCATGTGCAGCACCCATAATCCCTCATTCTCAGGAACAGCGGGCTCTAAACCAAAGCGTTCGACCAATAAATCAGCTACAGCCTGAGCTTGTATGGCAGTCCTGGGCTAGAAGCACAAATCAAACTGGCTCAATTCAATGGCCCATTTTATCAGTCTCCCTGACACGTCCGGTTTGGGCAAAACTTGTTTCAAGGGTTGATCAATGAGTACCGTTATTAAGTGTGCCTGAAAGTAAGGCCTCAAACGTCTTGATGCATTGATGAGGGCAAACGCAAATTTCTCGATTTCTAAATATTTTTTCTCAGCTCCTTGCAACGTCTTGCTTAAGTAATAAACGGGCAAGTGTTTTCGCTCTCGTATAGCTATCAACACAGCGCTCGTAGCCTCGGCCGAAACAGAAAGGTATATAAATAGCCTTTCGCCTTCGACGGGTTTAGTCAGTAGCGGAGCGCTCGATAGATAAGCCTTAATATCCTGTAGAGCCTTTTCACATTCCTCCGTCCAAGCGAAGTTCCAGGCATTTCTCAAAATCTTGAAGAAAGGAAGATTCCTGTCCGCCGAGCGCGAAATGAATATGTTCAAGGAGATGATCTTTCCTACCAATACTTGCACTTCTCGGAGATTTCGAGGGCAGGGGATCTCCAAGATAGCCTTGATCTTCTCAGGATTGGCTTCAATTCCCCTCTGACTGACCATGTATCCTAAGAAGTTTCCCCCTCGTACTCCAAAGGTGCATTTTGAAGGGTTCAATTTCATCCCATACTGACGCAAAATTGAAAAAGTACGCTTGAGATCTTCCAGATGTGAGTCCTGACGCTCGCTTTTAACAATCATATCATCTACGTAAACTTCCATGGACCCTCCAATTTCACTTTCAAACATCTTGTTGACGAGCCGTTGATACGTGGCTCCAGCGTTCTTCAGCCCAAAAGGCATGACTAGTAAGCAATACACCCCTAAATGAACAACAAATGAAGTTTTGGGGCGGTCTTCTGGAGCCATAAAGATTTGATAGTATCCTTGAAAGGCGTCCATCATGCTCATGAGTTCACATCCAGCGGTCGAATCCACCAGTTGGTCTATCCGGGGCAGCAGGTAAGGATCATTAGGGCAAGCCTTGTTAAGATCAGTAAAATCATTGCACATTCGCCACTTATTTGCACTCTTGGGCACCAAAACCACATTACATAAACATTCTGGGAATAAGATGGGCTCGATATACTGAGCCTCCAGGAGTTTATTAACTTTTTCTTTGATGCCCTTCTTTCGAAAGCCGTGTACATCTCGTTTCTTCTGTTTGATGGGCTTGAACGAAGGGTCCACATTAAGCCTGTGGACAATGACGCTCAGGTCAATCCCTGTGAGGTCAGAGGCCTTCCACGCAAATACGTCAATGTTCTCTCTGAGGAAGTCAATCATCATAATCTGAGAAGGCCCTGAGAGGTTGGACCCTATCTGAGTAGTTTTATCCTTGTTTCCAGGTTCCAACTCAATAGAAAGGAACTTCTCCGAGGGTTCGATCTTTACTTCAGGGCGAGGAAGTTCGAGCGCCCTCTTTTTCTCGATCAAGCGTTCATCATGAGCAGGCTCATCCTCCTCCCGCTCGTCTCCCTCTGAGGATGATTCTTCGACTGTCCCTGGCGGGGCCTTTTCGAGGGGATTCTTGGTGCTAGCATCCTTTCTCTTCTTGTTCTTTTTCTTGTATAACTTGGCCCTCTTGCGTATTGGGCCATCCTCGTCCAGGTTGGGAAAGTCAATAGAATTTTTGGTAGATCCGATTTGGAAGGTTTTCTCCGCCTTAGGCTTTCTGAGGGACAACATGTAACATTCCCAAGCCTCTCGCACATTGCACAGTACTTCTCCAACGCCCTCGGGGGTGGGGAACTTAATCTTCTGGTGGTAGGTGGAGATGATGGCTTTGAAATCAATGAGGGTTGGGCGCCCAATTATGATGTTATAAGGAATATCAATCTCCACCACAACATACGTAATCACGAGCGTCTTGCGCTGAGGGGCTCGGCCGAATGAGGTGGCTAAGCGTATTTTCCCTCGTGGGACAACCTCTGATCCCCCAAAACCAATGAGAGCCGTTTTGAGAGGCTCTAGTGGGAGGTCAGCATTCATCTTCAAAAATGTGGAGTAAGGCAAAACATTAACAGAGCTTCCACTATCCACCAACACCCGTTTTACAACGTGATTGTGGACATCTACACTAACCACCATAGGGCAGTCAGAAGTTTCACCTTCCCCATGGGGTGTTGCAATGTGCCCTAAATCCCTATCATCGAAGCCTATTACATCATTTTCTCGGGAGCGCTGATCCTCGGCTTTCTGTATGGCGTAGATGGATTTAGGCACGGATGGGCGCTGGTCGTAACTCCGGACATACCTCCGCCGAGCGGCATTGGAATCTCCCCCCGAAGAGCCTCCTGCTATCATGTTGATGACCGTAAAAGGCGTATTTTCCTGCTCAGGGGCCTTTCCTTTGTTGCCGCGGTGGTTGCTGGTCTCAGGGGGCCTCCTCCCCTTGGACTTCTTGACCAGGACGGGCTCCTTCTTCTCCCCCCGGTGCGCTCGTTACAGCGTTCATCATAACGCTCAAGCACCCTGACAAATTCCTTCAGATGGCCCCCTGCGACGAGCCTTTGAATCTCAGCTTCCAGTTGGCGACACTCATCCGTGTCGTGACCCTTCTGTTTGTGGAAGGCACAGTACTTGTTCGAGAACTTGATGGGTCTCTTGAAGAGCTTCTTGTCAGAGAGGTTATAAACTTCTGAGTTCGGTCGGGTGAGTGGGATACTCTCGAAACGTCGAGGGGGCAGTGGCGACCTTTTGCGTTCCTGATGACGCTCCTTCTTGACAGTGATTTCACGTCCTCGCTCCGTGTGGCGCTCGTTTCTTGCTAGGCTATGATGCCAGGGCCCATTCGTCCCGTACATGTCTTCGAGCACGAAAAACGGCTCGGCAACCTCTCTCAAGGCCATGAGTGTCCCTGGCCTTCTCTCCACGATAGCATCAGCAAACTTTTTGCTCACACATTGTTTGTGATCCACAGCCTGAAAGAGCACCGGGATCAAGAAATCCATGGACGGCCTCTCCACTTGCAGAATCTCTTTGTTGAAGCGGGCGAAGAACGAGCGAAGAGACTCATTCTTGCCCTGTACCACGTTGTAAAGGGCAGTGGGCGCAGTGACTGGGGCTTTCAGAGAATTGAAGTGGTTGAGGAAAACGTCGGCCAACTCTTTGTATAAATGTATCGAGCGTGGGGGCAGCTGCTTGTACCACTCCTGTGCCATTCCTACCAAGGAAGTGATAAAAACCTTGGCCCAATAGTTGCTGGAATGCTCGTATAGGTGCATCAAATGCAAAAAATGATCCAAATGTTCAGCTGGATTGGTTGTCCCGTCGTAGCGATTGATGGAAGTGGGGATTTTGGCCATTCCTGCTTGGGCCATCAAAACTTCTTCCACGAGGGGGGAGCCCCTCGCCAGTGGATGGTAATCGTAGGTGCAGAAGTTTGACTCCTGCTCCTTTCGGCGAGGGACTTGTGGCTGTCGGTCCTTGTGACGAGCGTCTCTGTCATCGGCTCGCTCATCCCTACTGTGAGAGACCTGAGACCGCACACGAGAGAGCTGTCCGACCATGTCTTTCAAACCCTACAGCTGGTCTTGCACAGCCGCGAGGATATTAGGATTCGCATCCCCCTCCCTGTCTCCTTGTCTGGAGGCACGGGAAGCCCTCCTGGAAGCATGGGTGTCCCCTTCATTCTCGTTGACCCTCTCAGTGGGTTCCCTGTTTCTGTCTACAGGCGGGCGCTCGTTTTCGTCTTGGCGGGGCGTTTCATTGACTGGTGGTGGTGGTGGCGGCACCCTCAGGACGGCCTGAGTTTCCCTAATGGGGAAAGTTTGCAATCCGCCCAAAGGGACGGCGGTTTGAGTGGCTTGCCCAGGGGGAAAGTACATGGAATGGAATCTTTCCCATGCCCCCTGGGCCGCCCGAACCTCACATTGGGCATAAAGGGCCCTCAATTGCTGAGTTGTTAGTGGTGGTAACTCTACTCCTTCAATCTCCCTGGGGATCACCACCGGGAGCTAGATCTGACCGGCATGGTAGGGCTGAACCGGCGGCATCATAATAGTTGGAGTGAGTGTTTAGCCAGGCGGAGGCATCATATAACTCTGACCTCCTGGATTCGCATGGGCATGTACCTATTGAGTTTGGGGAGGTTGTGGAAGAGCGGAGAGAGGAACTCCTCCGGTGGCGCCAGAAACTGGTGGTGCCGGCGGTGCTGGTGGAGGAACTGAAGATTCCACCTGTAGTGTCACTCCGGCGGCGGACGCCCCACCATCAGCGACGGTAGGACGTGGGCCTCCACCCACAGAGACGGAGGGAATAATGGTATTGACATCATGATTTTAGCAACCATAGCTGTAATGATTTTCCCTGTCTCCTCCTCCCACGGCGCCGAATCTCGTAGCGACCATAGCTGTAATGATTTTAGGTGTTTGCTTTTCAACTAGCAGAAGAGAAGAAAGAGGCTGAGAGCTGGTTTCCCACAGACGGCGCCAAAAATGATGGGTTCCGAATAGGGGGATTAGAATCTGATCACTTTAGAATTTGTTTGATTGGGGAAACCGCCGGAATTTCGCCGGAGAAGATGAGGTTCTACCTGCTAGGACAAACACACTGAAAAGTCAGAAGGCCAAGCTGGAGGGACCGGGGGTGATACCAAGTTTGGCTCTCCGACGCTCAAGTCAGATGATGATCTGAAAGAGGAAATGTAAGCTAAGTATGAATTGCAGTAATGAAGGTCACTTACAGTGAAGGGGATGACTCTGTTTATTTATAGTTGAGGGTCAGGGACCCTTTGCTCATTTGCCTCATGTGGTCCTGGCCGAATGTTGCCCTAACACGTGGCGCTATGAGAGAGAAACCTAAGAGGAATCTTCTGCAAAAGCTGCTGAGAGTTAGTGTTGGCAACAGTGGCAGGTGAGCGGGTATGTCCGGTGCGTTAGAGAGTCGTTTGGGAGGTTGGTAACGAGGGCCTAAGAGCGTGTTCGTGACAACCGGAAGCCTTGAAGGCCAAGAAATCCACTGGGGGACGAGGGCCAGGGCATGTGTAAGGTGCAGGTAGGGAAGCTTCTTTGAGGGAATGTAGCGCTCGAAGAGGACTTCCTCAAATTGATTGGGGTACTGGTTATGCAATGCGAAGGACACTCGTGGAAGAGCAGTAATATTGATATACATGTATCCGTAACGGAGTTGACACGTGTCTCTGTGAAGTGTCAGCGCTTGAAGATTTGAGAGCTCGTTTACGTCTGATGCAATCTTAGAGAGCCAAGTGCCATCATCCTAAGGTGCCACGTGCCAAAATGGGGACGAGCGTGTTTTGACCCCATCATAAGCAATGGCACGTATTTGTGTGTCCTATTCCGGAAAGATTTGTTTCGAGAAACTGAAATTAAATTTTAAATGAAAATATTTTATTTTTTAAATAAAGTAAAATTAGGGATGTTTGGAAATTAAAATTGATTTTATTTTTAGGGAAAAATAATAATATTATTTTTTGAAATAATAATTTTATAAAATTGTAAATTTTGAAATAACTTGAATTTTATCAGATTCGAGCTTTTGATTTTTTTTAAAAAAAAGATACTTGAATAAGGAACTGTTTTTCAGATTACTTTGAGTTACTTGAACTTAAAGACAAAAGAAATTTAAATTTATTGGTAAATTTAAATTCTTGTAATTTTAGAATATTAGGTGATCATGGGTTTAGTCTTGTGGATGTTTTAATTTGTGCACATGGATGGTATAAATTTGTGGTTGATGCCCCATAGATGCGTTTTTCAATTGGGATCGATACCCCACTTATGTGAGTACTGTGATGTGTTTATTATGTGGCTTTCCATATTACTGTTTTTGGGCCGGGGTATGCCCCGTGTATTTGTGTAACGCCCGAGCTTTCGGTTTCAGGTAAGCACGCCACGTGTGAGTTTTCCGAGAGTTAGGATTGTTTATTTAATTTTACTTTAATTATATTTTGTTTAATTGTTATGTGATTAATTATTTAATTAGAATTATTTGGATTGCGTAAGTTAGATATCTTATGCCTGGAGTAATATGTTCCAGTTTCCATTATGTGAATTTGTACACTAAGTATATTATATTAGTTAAATTGATGTTGTTGAGGATTTATATCCTTGTGATTCTTTCCTAAACCTCACGCATACACATGCACAATTGTATTTAATCACACTTATACATTGCACAAGTACAGTTATATATATATATATGTATGTATGTACTTCATGTTTAATTTATATATAAATCAACTCTCACTCTCTCTCTTCTTAACACAACGACACACACACATATATTATAATTATATACACCATTAATTACATACCCTCACGACATTCACATCCATTTATCACTCTCTCTCTCGGCTCTAATTAAGAAGGGGGAAAACAGGGGAATTTGAACCCTCTTTGCAGTTGTTGCCTGCGATCACCAACGCAGCCATCACACCACCACTCTTTTCTCTTTTTCAGCTTTCTTCTCTTTCTTATCTTGGTAAGACCTTTGTTGGTGGTATATATATATATATTGTGATTGTTGGTTTCTTTTTAGGGCTTGAGTTAAATTGATAAATATGTTTGAATTTTTTTTATGTATTTTGATGTATTCATGCTCCTATTTGATTTAATTCAAAGATTTTGTGCCGAAATATGCATTTATGAAACTCTATTAATTGAAGGGTTTGGAGATTTGAGTTGTGTGTATATTCATTTTTTTCCTTCTTAGCTTGATTAAGGATAATTCCTATGGCTAATATAATGTTTTTATGTGCCAATTCATGTATTAATGTATTATGGGAAAGTTTGATATTGTGTGATGATTACGGTGGCCGAAACCACCCCTGCTTCTGCCAATTTCTGCTACTGAAAGGTTGTTATACCATGTCTAAAGTTTGCATGCAAATATTATAGTGGGGCAAATAGTTGGTTGTAGTAATGCGTGAAACATTTATATATTACATACTTTCAATGTTTAATAATCTTTCTTTGACCAATAATGTCTTTTTAACATTTCAACTTTCTTACCAGAATGACTTTAGGCTTCATTAATTTTTGGGTAGTGTGTTAATTAATGTAGTATATATATATACGTGTTATTGGAATGAGCCAATTGTTGAAGGATTCCACAACCAAGAACCTATTTTAACATTTATTTATTTTACTATTTATTTTATTAAATTTCGAATTTCTTTAATTATTCTTTTGTCTTTTTGGTATTTTTAAGATCCGACTCTTTTCCCGACTCGATTATTTACCTAATTGCCCTATATGTATTAATTATGCACATGAGTATCTCCATGGCATATTATACTTGAAATATCATGTCATTAGCATCTCATGTTCATGCCGTTCGTCTTAATTGGTTCATGAGTGTCGCATCTCACTTGCACACACCAGCTTCCTGGTGACGAGGAGCAGGCCCCGTAAGCTGTTTCCTTGTTTATTTTGGTCACGCAGGTGAGGTTTAATTCTAGATATATAGAACGCATATAACCCTATGTGATGTTTTAAGCCAAAAATGTATCTATATATCTATAGTTTTCAAACGTTATTGGTTTTCAAAGGATTTACCGAACTAGTGTATTGTATCGATTGATTGATTGTTTTTGCGAGTATCGTATTGCACTGTGGGCCCGAGGGTAGTGGCTCGAGCCAACCGGGAAAGGGTGGGCTGATGGGTAACTCGAGCACTATCCTCACCAAATTGGAATGACCCCTGAACCCCGTAGGAGATTAGTGGAGGAAGGAGTTCCGGGCTTAGGGATTCATGTACCCTCTGCCCAGATTGATTGGATGGTGGGGCCTTGCCATCCCACCATCACCCGGAGGAAGAAGAAGTTATTGAAACTGCTAATTGTGAACTATAATTGATTGCTTGATCACCTAATCATTAATAAATTGAATTATTGTACACAGTCAGAGAAAGGTTGGAGATTCGCCCTCACTCGCCGGGCCACTAATTGATTGTATTGAATTGATAAATTGAATTAGCTGTAATCTCAGGCGAGGAATTATTCTATCCTTGAACTCACTTGTATTCTTTCTTTTATAAAACCTTACCCAAAATTATAACTTGCATGGTAATTGAGCATATATTTACTTACACCCCTCGCTCAGTCCGTGGTGGACTGACACCTCAAATTTTTAGTTTTTGCAGGTGCGTGCTAGGCGGGAATTAGAGTCTAGTATGTCTTTAATTTGGGTCTAGTACACTTCACCTTTACATTTTGTTCATGTATAGATACTTGATATATTTTGTAGCATGTCTTAGTTTATTTTGGAGATGATATTGTATTGATATGTAAATGTTGGTACCTATTAATATTTATACTCGATAGGTAAATATGGTACCTATAAGTATTGAATGAATTATTGCTTCCGCTTTTATTACTCTGAGTTGATTGTTTGGTTTGGGGTTAGTCCCGCCTAGCTTTTGTCGTTTTTTTTTATTGTCTCCTGTTCGCTATAGCTTTGGTTCATTTATGGACTGTCCATTTCATATGTGAATTGAACTATTGTGCGGGGATGTGGTACCTAGCGTTCCGGGTGCTACATCCTACGGTGGTATTAGAGCCCGGTTGCAAAACCGGGTCTCTAGTGTCGTGTCTTGTGAGTCTAGGTTGCACGGCATAGGAACTAATTGTCAACTTGGGAGTCTTGCATCGTTATTTGAAGTATTTGAACCTACTTGAATTATTCGAACTTATTTGAATTCGATGAATTATTTGAATTTATGACTTATGTGCATTTTGAGGATTATTTGCACACATTTGCACCTACTAATTAAACATGCATAATAGTGACTTGATTTCAGGATGGCTCTCGATAGACATCATCGTGATCGTTCTACGGGACATCGACATCGTCGTCATCATCGCCGTGAGAGATCACCACCTCCTCGTCCACCTCCTCAGGCTCAGCTACAGGATTTTATGAATGCAGTGGTGGGTCTTATTGATCAGAGAGTCCGGGATTATGTTCCTCCAGCACCACCCATTCCACCCCCACAGCCGGGGGCCAGATTTCTTTGGTTTTCAGGGAGTTCCAGAACCAGCATCCTCCCAAGTTCTATAAAGGGAATGATATCCAGGCCGAGCAGTGGTTGAAGCAAGTAGAGAGGATATGGGAGCTTATTCCGTGTGAGTCCCAGGAGAAGGCCCGATGTACTATTTCTTTGATTCAGGGCGAGGCATACTCATGGTGGGAGAGTGCCCGGATCGTATTAGATGCCGCAGGTGTTGAAGTGAATTGGGAAGTTTTCGTTAGAAAGTTCAGAAACAAGTTTATTCCTCCATCTTCTCGCACCCGAAGATTGAAGGAATTTACAGAGCTTAAGAAAGGAAGTAGGTCGGTCTCAGAGTATATCGCCGAGTTTGAGAGATTGTCCCGCGATACTCCTAATATAGCCACTGATGATTTCCATAAGGCGATGCAGTTTGTTCAGGGCCTTAGACCGGATATCCTGACAGCGATCGAGGCGATCAACACGAGCACATGGGTGAAGGCTACCAAGAAAGCATTGTTGGTCGAGGATTCGGTGAATGCAAGGCGGTCTACCTATCGCTCAGGTTCAGGTTTTGGCTTAGGTTCCGATCGGGTTTTAGAGGTTCCAGATCGGGTTTTAGAGGTTCAGGTTCGGGTTCTGCTTCAGGCAAGAGGCCGATGACTTATTCTTCTCCACCCACCAGCTCCGAAGGGCCCAGGGAAGAAGCGCCGACCAACAGGACCAGTGTTTAGAGCTCCAGTTACTCTAGCTTTGCCACCACCACCCGAGAGGCCTGCTTGTACTTTCCGTGGTCAGACTACACACATCTATGATAACTGCAGGAGGCGTCTGGGTCTATGTTTGCTTTGTGAAAGCTCGTGCTTATGCCTTGGACGGAGAGCAGCAGGATGCCGATATCGATCCAGCCGCGGTAGTTAAAGGTACCATTTACATACATGGCACGAACATTCATTCCTTATTTGATCCGGGAGCTACTCACTCCTTTCTCTCGAGTGCTATATCTGTTTCTTTACCTTTGCCTGTTACTCACTCTTCTGCATGTTATGTGGTTAGTACTCCGTTTGGTGGTAGTTTAGAATCTGATTGGGTGTTCAGAGAGGTTCCGGTGAGTATCGAGGGCCGAGTTTTCTTGTTAGACTTCATTGAGCTACCGATGACTTGCTACGGATCCATCTTGGGCATGGATTAGTTGTACAGACATTCTGCCACGGTTGATTGCAGGGCCAAGAGGGTTCAGTTGGGATCAGATTTGGTTGTGGGTTGGAGTTCTAAGACCGTGCCTTTACTTTCTTTCACGGAAGCTCAGAAGTTGGTCAGAGAAGGAGCCACGGGTTTTATTTCATATATTCTCAACAAACCCAAGGATCAGAGTAAGTTGGAAGAAACGGAAGTAGTGAAGGAGTTTCCCGAGGTCTTTCCTAAGGAATTGGATTCGTTACCTCCAGAACGGGAAATTGAGTTTGTGATCGACTTGTACCCTAATGCAGAGCCATACTCCAAGACTCCGTATCGTATGGCTCTGGCCGAGTTGAAAGAGTTGAAAACTCAACTTGATGCGTTGTTGGAGATTGGGTACATTAGACCGAGTTCTTCTCCCTGGGGTGCACCGATTTTGTTCGTAAAGAAGAAGGACGGAACTTTGAGAATGTGTATAGACTATAGGGAGTTGAATCGGATGACGATCAAGAATAAGTATCCTCTTCCACATATCGAGGAGTTATTTGACATACTTCAGGGATCTAAAGTCTACTCGAAATTGGATTTGAGACAAGGATACTACCAACGGCGAATCCGAGCAGAGGATATCTCTAAGACAGGATTTAATACTAGGTACGGGCATTATGAGTTCGTAGTGATGCCGTTTGGTCTAACTAATGCCCCAGCAGCTTTTATGGATATGATGCATAGGATCTTCAGGCCTTTTCTAGATAAGTTCGTGGTTATTTTTATTGATGATATTCTGGTTTTCTCTAAGTCTGCCGAGGAGCATGCGAGGCATCTTCAGTTGGTATTGAAGACTTTGAAATAGCATCAGTTATTTGCCAAATTCAGTAAGTGTGAGTTTTGGATCAACAGGGTATCTTTCTTGGGTCACGTGATTTCAGGTAATGGTTTGGAGGTCGATCCTTCTAAGATTGAGTCGGTTTTGAAGTGGGAGAAACCTAAGAGTGCCTCGGAGATCAGGAGCTTCTTGGGATTGGCAGGTTATTACCGGAGGTTTGTTAAGGATTTTTTCCAAGTTAGCAGCTCCTTTAACACGGTTGACAAAGAAGAATGTGAAATTCGATTGGGATGAAGACTGTGAGAAGAGTTTCACTTTCTTGAAGGAAAAGCTAGTTTCTACTCCAGTGTTAGCCCTTCCGGAAGGTTCTGAAGGGTATGCTGTTTATACGGATGCTTCTAAGGAAGTCTTGGGATGTGTGTTGACTCAGAAGGGTAAAGTAATTGCTTATGCATCCCGGAAGTTGAAAGAGCACGAGAAGAATTATCCGACACATGATCTTGAGCTTGCCGTCGTAGTCTTTGCACTTGGAAAGTGGAGACATTATTTATACGGGGTGTCTTTCGAGATTTTCACCGACCACAAAAGCCTCCAGTATTTATTCACTCAGAAGGATTTGAATATGAGGCAACGGCGTTGGATGGAATGGTTGGAAGATTATGATTGCACGATCAAATACCATCCTGACAAAGCCAATGTGGTCGCCGATGCACTTAGCAGGAAGGCTAATGTATCGAGCTCAGAAGTGGGTGAAAGTAGTGGAATCGAGCCAATTATCATAAGGGCTCGAGTTTCTAATATTTCGATTCAGCCGGATGTGAAGCACAAATTGTTTGAGGCTCAGAATAAGGATTCAGAAGTTCAGAAATTGGTAGCTAAGGCAAGAGCTGATCCGGAGTGTCCATTCAGGTTCGATGAAACCGGTCTTCTTCGTTTCAAGAACCGAGTGGTTATACCTGAAGAGTTGAAACGGGTATTACTCGAGGAAGCTCAAAGATCGGCTTATTCTATCCACCCCAGAGGAAACAAGATGTATAAGGACTTAAGGCAATATTATTGGTAGCGTGGATTGAAGAAGGATGTAGCCGAGTATGTGAAGCATTGTATCACTTGTCAGAGAGTGAAAGCCGAGCATCAAAAACCAGGAGGTCTTCTTCAGCCGTTACCTATCCCCGAGTGGAAGTGGGAACAGGTCAATGGATTTCGTGTCCGGATTACCTAAAGTGAAAGGTGGGTTTGATGGAATTTGGGTGATTGTGGACCGTTTGACTAAATCTGCACATTTTCTGCCAGTTCAGATGTCTTATAAGATTCGCAGGCTAGCCGAGCTTTGTAACAGGGAGATTGTTAGACTTCACAGGATTCCGGTTAGTAATGTCTCGGACAGAGATCCTCAATTCACTTCGAAGTTGTGGCGAGAGTTACAAGAGATTTTGGGCACGAAGCTTCAG
Organism: Lantana camara; assembly: GCA_037501455.1. NCBI lineage: Eukaryota > Viridiplantae > Streptophyta > Magnoliopsida > Lamiales > Verbenaceae > Lantana > Lantana camara. The sequence continues at coordinate 50,380,438 of CM074858.1, forward strand.
TTTAGTACACCGTTTCATCCTCAAACAGATGGTCAGTCCGAAAGATTAATAAGGTATCTCGAGGATTTACTTCAAGCTTGTTCTTTGGATTTTCAGTCTTCTTGGCATGATCAGCTACCTTTGATTGAGTTCACGTACAACAACAGTTTTCAGGCTTCAATTGGAATGGAACTGTAGCGCCTCCCCAACACTACAACCCCGCACCGCAATACTCCCTGAGTGGAGGTTAGACCCAACACCCAGGAAATACTACGGCGAACGGTCAGGATAATATGAATGGAGTATGTGACACAGTGCAGCGGAAGATAAAGAGATTCAACTTTACCAATGAACGGGGAGGATAACGTATAATGAGTAAGGATTATCATTATTGATCAAAGTAGTTCGCAGAAGAGTACAACAGGTTGACATGTAAGGACAAAGTATGAGATGGTTTGTTTCTACAGAGAGTAGGCTCAAGACAGTGTACTCTTAGAATCGGATCCAACCTACGGTTGTAGTGCTTCAAGATACCTCTAGTTGTCGTTTAGTGATTCCTGAAATCATGCATTTTAAAAATAGGCGAGAGAGTTAGTCAAAGTGACTAAGTGAAGGGGGGTATAAGGGTTTATAGATATATGTATATATATATATATATTTATATTTATATGATCAAGAAGATCTTGATCTATAATATTAACAATAGGATATAACAAATAGGAAACGGTTCATAATAATTGTAAAACAGGGATGGGGTAGTTTGGAATCTTTATAGAAATATGAACCGTTTGTAACAAGAACATTAATGCCCGTAAGCTAGGCCTCTCCACCCATAACTCCTTAAATAATTGGTAAAATAGTATCGGGCTGATCAGGCTCCGATACTTCAATAAAATCAAGAATATTAACTCCGCTACTCCTTGATGTCAATAGGGAATCAAACCCTAGAGACCACGAACTAGATTCGGGAGGCAGCTATCTCTCCCTCATCCCTTGGCGTGGAGTAACTAACCTCCAGTTAAACCACTACCAAGAGGTGGTGGCAGTCCGCAGCACCAATAAGACCCTCGGCCCGATACCTTTCGGGTAATTGCTCGCTACGGTTACAGCCGGGGCCCATAACAGGAATCGAGAACAATATTTTTCTTGCATAACCCGGAATCAATGTTTTGATAAAATGGACTTGAAATATATAATGTTCTAGAAAAACGTTGATTCCGGCAAGAAAGTATTTTTCCCTTAAAAGGGATAGTGTAGTAAAGTAATATATATATATATGGCAGTAAATCAATATGATGGGTAGGCTTGAAAATAGTTTTTATATAGATACGTATGTATAGGCATGATTCCAGTTGAAAACATTTTAACCCTCACCTATACCGGTAGTCAGATATTGTAATGTGGATTCCAGTGCGCCTGAAAGTATTAACTACTATAGGCTTAGAACTAGGTTCCTTATATTAATCAGATAAGCACATAATGTTCATGCATAAAAGGATTACATCAAGTAAACACATAAACTTTATCATGTTAGAGAATTCCCGGTAAACTCTAATTTTAACCGTTTAAGGGAAATTAAGTAATTAATCAAGTTTCATGAATTCTTAAACCACTTAAATATTTATTAATCACATTATAATCTTAATTATAACATTAGAAATGAAATTTAGAATTTAATTTGGCAATGTAGGTTATATTTTGAAAATAATTCACAATTTACCGATTTTTGGAAAATTCGGATAAAATCTTTATTTAAAAATTCCAAAACTAGTTTTATAATTATTTTAATAATATTTTCGAAATTATCACCATATGTGTTGACCAAAAAGTCAAAATAACTATTGAAAACATTTACTATTCAATTTCTTATGAATTAAACACCTTATAACACAAAATTGAACACAAACTCTCACACACTATCACACGTGCACTTACGTGCACTTAAAATTGATCAAGAACAACATGAACATGTTCTTGAGCCTATTTGAATATTCAAAGAAGGTATGCAACACAATTGATCATATTCATATTGATAACATAGAATTTGAATCATAATATAGCAAAATATATTAATTCTCTATGAAAAATAATTCTAAATAAATTATTCTTGACATGAATTTAATCAAACAAGATCATAATTATTTAAACACATATTCATATCATATCATATCATAACTCATGCATTTAATTAAATAAAATGCATATATGTTATCACATTTTTCCTAAACTAGCATAAATAGCATATATTTCATAAAATAAATTCCTAAAGTATAATTTAATTAATCCTAGGCATGCTATGACTATATTATACTAAGAACATAATATAAAGCATGAAATAATAAAAGAAAATCATACCTTGTAGAGAGAGAGAAGGTTGTGGCGTGAGGAAGGGAGAGAAAGGGAGTGATTTTTGTGTGTTGATTTGTGAGGCATAAATGAGGCTTGAGGGGGGTATTTATAGGTAGTCATGAAGGGTCTTTAAGCAATTTATGAGAGTTTATGGGAGATGTGGTTGCTTATGATTTCAACAAATGCTTGGTAATTAATTAGGAGATGTGGTTAAATTACATGTTAAACAAATGCTAGGTAATTAACTAACTAATGTGGAGAAATTACATTCATTTAATTAAATCTTCTAGAAACTCATGTGGTCATGAATGATGTCATCTTGAATAAAAATAAATGTAAAATAATATAAAATTTATTCAAGAGTCGAGAGTTAAAAACTTGAAGTAGTGAATTAATGAAAGAATGAGTGAAAAATGAGCTTTGTTTTGATTATAAATGTGGAATATTTAGAGCTTTCGTTTATAAATTATGAATATTAAAGATGATGAAAATCATAGGAAAATTATATAAACGAAGCTATGATAACGTTTAAAGTTTGGAAAAATCACTATAATGTAGAGGAAAATTCAAGGATCGTTTCAAGTATAATTTCGACTATTGAATAAGAGCTAATTTGTTCAAAATAAAATGATGATTTTTAGAAAGGAAAATATTTATAAAATATGCTATGGTGAGATCGAGTTTTTGGTAAATGTATGAAAATTCATAAAATAATTTAAGGGTCGTTTTGGTTATAATTTTGAATATCAAAAAGTAGATGAGTAGGGATTTATTGATGATCGAATCATAAGCTAGGGTTTTTGCCGGTTTTTTTATACTACGGGAGCTACGATGGGAATTATGGTTTACGGAGAGTATCACGATCCTCGAAATAATGTGAGGATTCTTTTGATTAAAATATTGGGTAATGAAAGTATTTCGGGAAATGTAGGAATATTTTTGAGCTACAGGGGTATTTTCATAATTTCCAACTTGCCCCTGTTTCGGGCTGTTACAATCCTTCCCCCTTAAAAAGAATCTGTCCTCAGATTCTCCTCATGTTTCATAATAACTTTAAGTAATATTGATATCCTCCATTTATGATAAGACAGGTTTCCAAAGGAGGACTTACTTTAAACACATAAGGTAATTGTTCAAGTAAAAAATTTGAACGTGCACGTAAATGATGCAATGAATGCATGGCGCCAGGATTAGTAACTGGCGTGTTTAGAATGCATACCTTTAACAACTTTGGGGATGACAATTTTAAACTGCAACCACCCTTATAGAGATAATATAATGCATGGTAGTTGAGAATGATGTGCAGATGATCACAAAATTAAAATTTCCAAGTAATAGCAATTAACAGACACAACATCCTTAGCGAAGATAAAGCATATATAGAGGCACAGGAAATTAATAAGTTAGTTTTCGGTCCTACTGGTATCTTGAAGCAATTCTAATAACTTAGGATTTGAACGAATTAGAAAGTATAAGTGAAGTGCTTCCATGAGTTAAGAATACTAGTATGATGAAGGAGATGTAGATCTTGTAACCGAATCTACCAAGAATTTGATAATTGAAGGATTTGATAGAACTCGGGATTTTGGTGTGGATTAAGACTGTATGCTTGACTTGATCGAGGAAGGGTTTAGTACTTATAATTGTAACAAATCACATGCTGGTCGGCCGCACCAACAGTGATTGATCACAATTTAAGCACTAAAGACACGAGAGTACATATGAGACTCTATGAATGATGAACCCCAAATTTCCGCAACTTGGGGCTCTGATACCACTTTAATTCTAGCGCCTCCCCAACACTACAACCCCGCACCGCAATACTCCCTGTGTGGAGGTTAGACCCAACACCCAGGAAATACTACGGCGAACGGTCAGGATAATATGAATGGAGTATGTGACACAGTGCATCGGAAGATAAAGAGATTCAACTTTACCAATGAACGGGGAGGATAACGTATAATGAGTAAGGATTATCATTATTGATCAAAGTAGTTCGCAGAAGAGTACAACAGGTTGACATGCAAGGACAAAGTATGAGATGGTTTGTTTCTACAGAGAGTAGGCTCAAGACAGTGTACTCTTAGAATCGGATCCAACCTACGGTTGTAGAGCTTCAAGATACCTCTAGTTGTCGTTCAGTGATTCCTGAAATCATGCATTTTAAAAATAGGCGAGAGAGTTAGTCAAAGTGACTAAGTGAAGGGGGGTATAAGGGTTTATAGATATATGTATATATATATATATATTTATATTTATATGATCAAGAAGATCTTGATCTATAATATTAACAATAGGATATAACAAATAGGAAACGGTTCATAATAATTGTAAAACAGGGATGGGGTAGTTTGGAATCTTTATAGAAATATGAACCGTTTGTAACAAGAACATTAATGCCCGCAAGCTAGGCCTCTCCACCCATAACTCCTTAAATAATTGGTAAAATAGTATCGGGCTGATCAGGCTCCGATACTTCAATAAAATCAAGAATATTAACTCCGCTACTCCTTGATGTCAATAGGGAATCAAACCCTAGAGACCACGAACTAGATTCGGGAGGCAGCTATCTCTCCCTCATCCCTTGGCGTGGAGTAACTAACCTCCAGTTAAACCACTACCAAGAGGTGGTGGCAGTCCGCAGCACCAATAAGACCCTCGGCCCGATACCTTTCGGGTAATTGCTCGCTACGGTTACAGCCGGGGCCCATAACAGGAATCGAGAACAATATTTTTCTTGCATAACCCGGAATCAATGTTTTGATAAAATGGACTTGAAATATATAATGTTCTAGAAAAACGTTGATTCCGGCAAGAAAGTATTTTTCCCTTAAAAGGGATAGTGTAGTAAAGTAATATATATATATATATGGCAGTAAATCAATATGATGGGTAGGCTTGAAACTAGTTTTTATATAGATACGTATGTATAGGCATGATTGCAGTTGAAAACATTTTAACCCTCACCTATACCAGTAGTCAGATATTGTAATGTGGATTCCAGTGCGCCTGAAAGTATTAACTACTATAGGTTTAGAACTTGGTTCCTTATATTAATCAGATAAGCACATAATGTTCATGCATAAAAGGATTACATCAAGTAAACACATAAACTTTATCATGTTAGAGAATTCCCGGTAAACTCTAATTTTAACCGTTTAAGGGAAATTAAGTAATTAATCAAGTTTCATGAATTCTTAAACCACTTAAATATTTATTAATCACATTATAATCTTAATTATAACACTAGAAATGAAATTTAGAATTTAATTTGGCAATGTAGGTTATATTTTGAAAATAATTCACAATTTACTGATTTTTGGAAAATTCGGATAAAATCTTTATTTAAAAATTCCAAAACTAGTTTTATAATTATTTTAATAATATTTTCGAAATTATCACCATATGTGTTGACCAAAAAGTCAAAATTACTATTGAAAACATTTACTATTCAATTTCTTATGAATTAAACACCTTATAACACAAAATTGAACACAAACTCTCACACACTATCACACGTGCACTTAAAATTGATCAAGAACAACATGAACATGTTCTTGAGCCTATTTGAATATTCAAAGAAGGTATGTAACACAATTGATCATATTCATATTTATAACATAGAATTTGAAGCATAATAGAGCAAAATATATTAATTCTCTATGAAAAATAATTCTAAATAAATTATTCTTGACATGAATTTAATCAAACAAGATCATAATTATTTAAACACATATTCATATCATATCATATCATAACTCATGCGTTTAATTAAATAAAATGCATATATGTTATCACATTTTTCCTAAACTAGCATAAATAGCATATATTTCATAAAATAAATTCCTAAAGCATAATTTAATTAATCCTAGGCATGCTATGACTATATTATACTAAGAACATATTATAAAGCATGAAATAATAAAAGAAAATCATACCTTGTAGAGAGAGAGAAGGTTGTGGCGTGAGGAAGGGAGAGAAAGGGAGTGATTTTTGTGTGTTGATTTGTGAGGCATAAATGAGGCTTAAGGGGGGTATTTATAGGTAGTCATGAAGGGTCTTTAAGCAATTTATGAGAGTTTATGGGAGATGTGGTTGCTTATGATTTCAACAAATGCTTGGTAATTAATTAGGAGATTTGGTTAAATTACATGTTAAACAAATGCTAGGTAATTAACTAACTAATGTGGAGAAATTACATTCATTTAATTAAATCTTCTAGAAACTCATGTGGTCATGAATGATGTCATCTTGAATAAAAATAAATGTAAAATAATATAAAATTTATTCAAGAGTCGAGAGTTAAAAACTTGAAGTAGTGAATTAATGAAAGAATGAGTGAAAAATGAGCTTTGTTTTGATTATAAATGTGGAATATTTAGAGCTTTCGTTTATAAATTATGAATATTAAAGATGATGAAAATCATAGGAAAATTATATAAACGAAGCTATGGTAACGTTTAAAGTTTGGAAAAATCACTATAATGTAGAGGAAAATTCAAGGATCGTTTCAAGTATAATTTCGACTATTGAATAAGAGCTAATTTGTTCAAAATAAAATGATGATTTTTAGAAAGGAAAATATTTATAAAATATGCTATGGTGAGATCGAGTTTTTGGTAAATGTATGAAAATTCATAAAATAATTTAAGGGTCGTTTTGGTTATAATTTTGAATATCAAAAAGTAGATGAGTAGGGATTTATTGATGATCGAATCATAAGCTAAGGTTTTTGCCGGTTTTTTTATACTACGGGAGCTAGGATGGGAATTATGGTTTACGGAGAGTATCACGATCCTCGAAATAATGTGAGGATTCTTTTGATTAAAATATTGGGTAATGAAAGTATTTCGGGAAATGTAGGAATATTTTTGAGCTATAGGGGTATTTTTGTAATTTCTAACTTGCCCCTGTTTCGGGCTGTTACAGGCACTGTATGAGCTACTTTATAGTCGGAAGTGTCGTTCTCCGTTGTTCTTTGACTTGGAAGAGTGGAAATGGACTAAACAGGAAGGTGTTAAGAAGGGTGAGAAATTGGAAAAACCTTCTAAGGCCGTTCAAGCTATGATTGAGAAAGTCCAATTAATACAACAACGGATGAAATCAGCTCAGGATAGACAGAAGAGCTATGCCGATCGTCGTAGAAGGGATCTCGAGTTTGAGGTTGGAGACCGGGTATTCTTAAAGGCGTCTCCACGTAAAGGATTCGCTCGGATTGGGAAAGGAGGTAAGCTTAAGTCTCGTTACTTGGGTCTTTATGAGATTTTGGAAAGAATTGGAGAAGTTGCTTATCGGTTGGACCTACCATCGAGCCTCACGGGGATTCATAATGTATTTCACGTTTCTCAGTTAAGGAAATACTACCCCGATGAAACCGAGATCATTCCTGTTGAAGAAGTAGAACTGGAACCAAATCTAAGCTTTGTTCAGAAACTGGTTAAGATATTAGATAAGAAGTTTCAGGAATTGAGAAACCGGAAGATTCCCATGGTTAAAGTTCTTTGGAGAAGTGACCAAACCGAAGAGGCCACTTGGGAAATAGAAGACAAGATGAAACGGTTCCATCCAGAGTTGTTTCATTCCGATCAGTGAATCTGGGGACCAGATTCTTTTAAGGAGGGAGGATTGTAACGCCTCAGCTTTCGGTTTCAGGTAAGCACGCCACGTGTGAGTTTTCCGAGAGTTGTGATTGTTTATTTAATTTCACTTTAATTATATTTTGTTTAATTGTTATGTGACTAATTATTTAATTAGAATTATTTGGATTGTGTAAGTTAGATATCTTATGCCTGGAGTAATATGTTCCAGTTTCCATTATGTGAATTTGTACACTAAGTATATTGTATTAGTTAAATTGATGTTGTTGAGGATTTATATCCTTGTGATTCTTTCCTAAACCTCACGCACACACATGCACAATTGTATTTAATCACACTTATACATTACACAAGTACAGTTGTATATATATATATATATATATATATATATATATATATATATATATGTACTTCATGTTTAATTTATATATAAATCAACTCTCTCTCTCTCTCTCTCTCTTTTCTTAACACAACGACACACACACATATATTATAATTATATACACCATTAATTACATACCGTCACCACATTCACATCCATTTATCACTCTCTCTCTCGGCTCTAATTAAGAAGGGGGAAAACAGGGGAATTTCAACCCTCTTTGCAGTTGTTGCCCTGCGATCACCAACGCAGCCATCACACCACCACTCTTTTCTCTTTTTCAGCTTTCTTCTCTTCCTTATCTTGGTAAGACCTTTGTTGGTGGTATGCATATATATATATATATATATATATATATATATATATATATATATATATATATATATATTTTGTGATTGTTGGTTTCTTTTTAGGGCTTGAGTTAAATTGATAAATATGTTTGAATTTTTTTTATGTATTTTGATGTATTCATGCTCCTATTTGATTTAATTCAAAGATTTTGTGCCGGAGTATGCATTTATGAAACTCTATTAATTGAAGGGTTTGGAGATTTGAGTTGTGTGTATATTCATTTTTTTCCTTCTTAACTTGATTAAGGATAATTCCTATGGCTAATATAATGTTTTTATGTGCCAATTCATGTATTAATGTATTATGGGAAAGTTTGATATTGTGTGATGATTAGGGTGGCCGAAACCACCCCTGCTTCTGCCAATTTCTGCTACTGAAAGGTTGTTATACCATGTCTAAAGCTTGCATGCAAATATTACAGTGTGGCAAATAGTTTGTTGTAGTAATGCATGAAACATTTATATATTACATACTTTGAATGTTTAATAATCTTTCTTTGACCAATAATGTTTCTTTAACATTTCAACTTTCTTACCAGAATGACTTTAGGCTTCATTAATTTTTGGGTGGTGTTAATTAATGTAGTATATATATATACGTTTTACTGGAATGAGCCAATTGTTGAAGGATTCCACAATCAAGAACCTATTTTAACATTTATTTATTTTACTATTTATTTTATTATATTTCGAATTTCTTTAATTATTCTTTATCTTTTTGGTATTTTTAAGATCCGACTCTTTTCCCGACTCGATTATTTACCTAATTGCCCTATATGCATTAATTATGCACATGAGTATCTCCATGACATATTATACTTGAAATATCATGTCATTAGCATCTCATGTTCATGCCATTCGTCTTAATTGGTTCATGAGTGTCGTATCTCACTTGCACTTGTCTTTCTTGCGCAGACCAGCTTCCTGGTGACGAGGAGCAGGCCCCGTGAGCTGTTTCCTTGTTTATTTTGGTCACGCAGGTGAGGTTTAAATCTAGATATATAGAACCCATATAACCCTATGTGATGTTTTAAGCAAAAAATGTATCTATATATCTATAGTTTTCAAACATTATTGGTTTTCAAAGGATTTACTGAACTAGTGTATTGTATCGATTGATTGATTGTTTTGGCGAGTATCGTATTGCACTGTGGGCCCAAGGGTAGTAGCCCGAGCCAACCGGGAAAGCGTGGGCTGACGGGTAACTCGAGCGCTATCCTCACCAAATTGGGATGACCCCTGAACCCCTTAGGAGATTAGGGGAGGAAGGAGTTCCGGGCTTAGGGATTCATGTACCCTCTACCCAGATTGATTGGATGGTGGGGCCTTGCAATCCCACCATCACCCGGAGGAAGAAAGAGTTATTGAAACTGCTAATTGTGCACTATAATTGATTGCTTGATCACCTAATCATTAATAAATTAAATTATTGTACACAGTCAGAGAAAGGCTGGAGATTCGCCCTCACTTGCCGGGCCACTAATTGATTGTATTGAATTGATAAATTGAATTAGTTATAATCTCGGGCCAGGAATTATTCTATCCTTGAACTCGCTTATATTCTTTCTTTTATAAAACCTTACCCAAAATTATAACTTGCATGGTAATTGCGCATATATTTACTTACACCCCTCGCTCAGTCCGTGGTGGACTGACACCTCACCTTTTTAGTTTTTGCAGGTGCGTGCTAGGCGGGAATTAGAGTCTAGTATGTCTTTAATTTGGGTCTAGCACACTTCACCTTTACATTTTGTTCATGTATAGATACTTGATATATTTTGTAGCATGCCTTAGTTTATTTTGGAGATGATATTGTATTGATATGTAAATGTTTGTACCTATTAATATTTATACTGGATAGGTAAATATGGTACCTATAAGTATTGAATGAATTATTGCTTCCTCTTTTATTACTCTGAGTTGATTGTTTGGTTTGAGGTTAGTCCCGCCTAGCTTTTGTCGGTTTTTTTTATTATCTCCCGTTCGCTATAGCTTTGGTTCATGTATGGACTGTCCATTTCATATGTGAACTGAACTATAGTGCGGGGATGTGGTACCTAGTGTTCCAGGTGCTACAATTTGTCTATGGCCAATATGAAGATTGAGCCATATTAATTTCTGTAAAGAGAGTAGAACTTAGGAAGTGAGGTTTTTCTTTTTATTTTGGAAATTTTGCACACATGGAGTAAGTAGGATCCACACCAAAAGTAACAAGGAGGTCACAAGTGAAGACCCCTCAAAATGTTAGCGAGGGTTTCTATTATTGAAATAGATAGGGCATCGTCTTATTTCCAATTCCATTATATGATTTAAACTTTTTTATGTGACATGTATATTAGAAATTGTGTTTGTGGAATGGCTCCCTCATATCACGCATAAGATAGGAAGACCCATGATCATCTCATATTAGTATCATGCTAGGACATGTTATCTGTTAATTGCTTATGTGTAATGCATTTATGTGAAACTGCATTAAACGAGACTAATTAAAATAGATAACTGTACATGTTGGTGAGGTCAAAAACTGGACAACTCTCCAGTATTCGAAAATCCCATTAATATTAAGCAACTTCAAAAAATAGGTATTTTGTAAAAAGTGAAAACTTTAAATAAAATTCCTAGCATTCCATCAATAGGATTTATGTTTAATAGGGGAAGCTAGTTGTTGGCCATGAGTCGTGGGGTGGCTATGTGAAACCTATTAGTTCTTAGTTTCCTGATTGATCACTTTTAGTGATCGATATTTCGTGAACAATTTTCGGAAGGGCGATGGCCTCGAGTCGTGGGTCGTTCGAACTATGTTTTGATCATGATCTTATGATTGATGGGTCTTGCTTAACGCCTAAGTAAATATGGATGTCGCACGAGTCGTGCGTCCATGTTGAAAGATGGGTGATTCAAAAATATTATTGAGAGCACCATGGAGATGGAATTGGCAGGTTGTACCTACCTAAGGCTTTATTGAGGATGTCCGCTAGTCGTGGGTCCAAAGTATAGTGCTTAGGATCTTAGTACCCATTGGGAAAATAAGTTTCCTCTAAGATCGATGGGATTTTAAGATCTTCTAAAAACAATGGGAGTTACATACGATAAAATACCTAAATCATATGTATTACGTTATTATTTTGCTTAGCATTTAGGTTGTAGTTCTGTGATTCTCTACAATATGAAATGCAAACCCATTCGTATCTACATCCTTAAGTTAAACAAGTTGACTAACTCCTAACTAACTCTAATTTGCTTTTAGATTCCGAAATGAGAAAAGTGCTCTCTATAGGGCGAGATTTTCACATACTTGTGAAAATTCGACCCAGGCCAAAAGAGAAGTAATCTAAGGTGAATGGATTTTTCCAAAACCACCTAAGAGAAATTGTACCACCTCATAAACATGTTATAAGGTATAACATTATGGAATTATGAAGTTCACGTGTCTAGACTGTAACATCCCGATTTTTCGGCTTTCCAGGTACGAACGTCACGAGTGTGCTAAGTGCGCATTTAATTATTTAAGCATGCTATTATGTGATTTATATGCGTTTTATGACTTGTTTATTTGAGTTTTGTTTGCTTTGGTGTAACGGAACTTAAAGAGGGCTAAAGAGCATTTAGCGCACGTTGGGTTCCGGGCGACATATCTTGAGCTCGAGAATTCGGATTCAAATTCCGATACCTCCATTGGACTCATTTCGAAGATTCGGGTTCGATAGAATAAGCCTTGTATTTTTCTAACCCCGTTTACCCTCTCGAATTTTGGCCCGAACCGAACCTCGCCCGACGTATCGACCACCTTTCACGGTTTTAACCATAACTTGCTCATTGCTTGACCAAATCAAGTGATTCTTGGGCCCACTTGACCCCAACTCAGCCCTTATCCATCCCACTCTCCCTCATTTCGAACCACACACCGAAAGGGAGAGGATTTCAGCTGAAGCAAGGAGGAGAAAGAGAAATCCCGTCACTATTCCAAGCCTTTAGATTTTGAGCTCCAATCTCTTCCATCTTCCATCCAATCTTAAAGGTAAGCATATATTTGGTTTCTCCATCCTTTGGTAGTCATTTTCATCCATGGATTTCAGATTTTGTGCATGTTTTTCTAGGGTTTTGAGTTAAGAGCTTGAATAGTGTAGAAATATGAATATTTGCTTCCATGCTCTCAAACTTGAATTATTTGCTCCAAGATTGATATATATTGTTTCTTTAGGCTTCTTTGTTGTATATTTGTATGAATTCTCGGTTTTAGTTGTATATTTCTTAAAACTCCCTTGTTGGAGCTTCGATGAGCTTTAATGGCAACTTGTTTTCTACCTTGTTTCATGCTTTGAACTTGAGATATGTGATAGAGCATGTTTATATGAAGTTATACCTTGATTTTCATTGCACTTGGTTGAGTTTTGAGGTGGGTTTGATCAATTTTAGTTCCTCCCCGTGTTTAGCCCCTGTTTCTACCATGTTTTTCTGCCCAGAAGGACTACCCGGGTGGGTAGTTTTTAGTTCAAAAAGTACCCGGGCGGGTACTTCACTCCAGAGGACTTTTCTACACTGTTTTCCCCGGCCGGGTAAATCTCTGCCTTGTCTTTCCCCGGCCAGATACCCCCTCATATGATCTCCGATTGAGCTGATTTTCGGATATGATCAACTTGTTTGAGTCTAGAACAATCTCCAATTGGAACACCTCAAAATTCGTTCAAGATTATGAGTTATAATCGTTTTAATTTGGTGTCACCACTTCACCGAAATTCTGCATTCGTTCAACTTCAAACCTCCGCCATTTCGGATACCTTTGAACCATGATTCATGCCATATATCATCGGAAAGATCTACGTGTCTAGTTTCATTTCCAATAAGCAAAACTCAATTCCCATTTCTGAAACTCAAGATATTCCAGTTTTCGTACAGCTTGTCTGTTTTGGTAAAACTGTCAGCTTTGGCCCAATTTCACACGGAACCCCTTTTTGTGTTCTTATTCTGTTTTGTCGTGTCTTCCCACCTTCAAACGTATTCCTAACTTGTTTTATCATGTTTATGTATGTATATTGTATGCCTTGCATGAGATTCATGAACCTGAAATACATGAGATATGTGATTTATGTTTTGATTTGATACAATGTGGTCTAAGTGCTACTTAATTGCTTCTCTTACATGCTTTAAACTTAAGTGTGCTCGGGATATGATATGTTTTGGTGTGTTATATGTTTTTTTTGAATGTTATGTGTTTAATTCAAGTACCGGTTGTGTGATGTGTGCTTAAGGCTCCCAATTTGCTTAAGTGTGAAATGGTTTTGAGTTACATTGCATCATTCGCATTCACATGCATTTGTCGAGCATTGATAAGGTTCATGTTGAGTCTAAGGTTTTGGTTGGTGTTTGTCCTGTTCAGAGGAGTATCCCGTTGGTGACGAGATTGCTCCATAGGTGTTGGTTCTGTTCCCCGTTTGCCTGGTTTCGTCGGTGATTAGGACTAAGAATATGTTAGAACTATGATTAGGTTAAGCCTCATGTTAAGATATGTGATGTTAGGCCTTGATAGGATTATGTTAGGAACGTGTTGGAATATAAATAAGTTGGGTTGTGAATAAGTCAGGGTTATGCATTGTTTTATGAATACGTTTAGTTTATGTATATTCTTCCGCTTATGCTATGTCCTTGAGGTTGTGTACCTCCGGTATGATATGCTTTACGCTTATGCCTTTTGCTGTGCTTTGTGATATGAGATATGTAGCACCCGGAGAGAGGGCCACCACATCCCCCCGCACCTAAACCCGAACCCGCATATGAAATGGGAAGTCCATACACGAGCCCAAGTCTAAGCGAACGGGAGACCACACGCTCACTAGGCTAGGCGGAGCTAAAACATACTCAGAGCGCGCGACAAATAGACAAATAGCGGAACCAAAGAGTTCTAGAAATATAAATTTCCCAAAAATTAAATATATACAGCAAGTGATCAAATATACGTAGCCAAAACGATTCGTATCTCCAACATAAAATTCATAACATGATCAATTCATGCAATACAAGACAAAATGAATGCAATGCACCTAGCACGACCTAAACCCAAAAGTAAGACTCGAACGACCCACTTCTCCGCCTAGCTCATGCTCAAAAGACTTGCAAACTAAAAGTGGGAAAAGGAGAGGTGTCAGTCATATCTCGACTGAGTGAGGGGGGCTAACGCACATCCATACACTATACATATAAATAGCAAAGCACGTAAAAGATAAAGGTTATGAACTGGGAATAGGTTTTGCACACCAAATCATTTTCAAAGGGCATTACATATCATATACGTATACATTACATTACATTAAAGACTCTATTCCCGTTCCATAATCCAACCATTTCATTAAGCTCGGCGAGTACGAGCATCCACCGTTACTTCTCATTACATTACATTACATAAAGCATAAATCACATTCAATCCCCTTCTTCGGTGATGGAAGAGCCTACAGACCCTAACCATCCATTAGTAAATTCCTCGAGGGTCGTTAAACCACACTAGTGCCATTATAAATTCCTCGGGGGGTAGCTAACCTACACGAGTCCTCCCCGATTCATTCCGAAGGCATCAAGAGCACCACGACTTCCCCAACCTCCCTAGGGTCATACGTAGTAGCTTGGCTGGAGAACGTGCACAAGGGTCATAACCGGCGACCCCATGGCAGACCCGGGTCCCCCTTACCCACGTCTCCGGGGCCCAACATTATCATTACATTACCTTACCTTACCTTACCTTACATTTCATAGCATTCTCGCTCATTACAAATCATTAACATTATGAACATTAGCATTAAACTTCCATAACTTTCATTAAAACATAAGCTTATATATGCTCATAGATATAGCCCTTTCAAAAGTCAAAACTTGATAACAAGATCATAAACATATCGTACATTACACATATTTAACTATATATATAATATATAGTCGCATGCGGGTTAGAAAACGAGCATTTAGGGGTCTTAGGTCGCTTAACTAAAAAGAAAAGAACCTAAACCTCACCTTTGCACAAAAGTGTAGTGTGGTGCGAGAAAACGATCCCAAACAACTTAAACTCCGGGCACGACTCCTCCCGGAAGCACCGCTGTGATAAA
Organism: Lantana camara; assembly: GCA_037501455.1. NCBI lineage: Eukaryota > Viridiplantae > Streptophyta > Magnoliopsida > Lamiales > Verbenaceae > Lantana > Lantana camara. The sequence goes on from CM074858.1 coordinate 50,396,186, forward strand.
CAAACGGAATACTAAAGACTTAGACTCAAACATGTACCACTTAGATGCACGGCGATGCATATGAATGCAATGAATGCAAGGAAAGTGGCATAAGGTGACATTTAAAACGTTCAAGTTCATAACAAATAAAATTCATATCAAATGAATCCATAAAATTAATTCAAGACATTTAAAATATAATATCACATGTTTTCATAACATATAAGTCATGAGCAATTAAAAGAAGGCAATTTAAAGAGCATGAAATGAATTACGAAAATCATGCATGCGAGATCGAATTATTTAAAATCATAACATATATAAATTTAATATAACCATTTCCATAATTAAAATCATAATATATAAATTACACATAATACAATATATATATATACATATATATATATATATATATATATATATATCCATATACGTACAAACAAACATGCATTAAAATTTACATAATATATATATATTATATGCATGCGCTCAAGTACACAGTCACAACCCATGCACAAATCATGCATTAATTACATATTACACATATATCTATTTGTATATATAAATGCACACACATACATCATGCATGCAAATTTGTATTCATGCATGAAATAATTTAATTTCCTAAGAACTACGTACACTCTATCACACATGTATAAACCATACCTTACAATTATATATGCAGCCGTGCATGAGAAAGAAGCATAGCACACACACATATACAACAAAGAAGTAGGGGTGTGGTTTCTGCATAGAAGTCCCCCGGCCGGGTACTTTTCTTTTGTAATTTCTCCCCGGCCGGGGAGAGGCATAACAACAGCAACAGTTCGGCAGCAAAAGCAGCAGCAGATTAGGCATGGAAACAGGGAAATTGATGCATCAACAAAGCAGCAAAACTGAAGAGATTTCAGTCCATAATTCATACACAGCAGTAGCAGCAAAACTGACAGCAACAAAGAGCCATGACAGCAGTTTATTTTATGTACAAATTCGGCCAAAATACAACTGAAACGAAGGGATGAAACAGGGCAACAACCGAGCACGGCAGGGGAAGCCAAGTTCAGATCATTTCTGTGCAATTCATGCACAAAACTCATGCAAGAAATCCCAAAAATTAGCAGCATAACCGCAGCAAAAAAGAAACAAGACAACAGTTCGTTTTTTAAACAAAATCCCCTGCTTTTGTTCATGAAGCAAGGCAGAATACGTAGCAGCAAGTAGGGTATAAGACAACAACTAAAACAACACAATTCAAGCTCAAAAATCATGCAGTAACAGCCTCATACGTACATGACAGCATATATATACAAAATTCTATTTTTAACCTAACTATTCATCAACTATGGCATATACATGGATCCTTTAACATAGTATATGATTCAAGTAGGGCAAAATAATCACAAGAACATGGAGATTAAGATTCATACCTTGATCTTGAAGAAAAAGCAAAGAAACGGAGGTTGAATTCAAGAAATGGTATGAAAATGGTGGTTCCCCTTCTTTCTTCTTTCTTGCTTAAATTTTCTCCTTCTTTCTTGGTATGGATCGATATCAGCAGCAAATGAGAGAAAGAGAACGATGATTTAGGGTGTAATTAATTCAAAGAAATGATTAGGGATAGGTCTTATGGCTCATTATAGGTCATAGGAGCGTAATAAGGCACGAGTGGTTGAAATATGCTTCGTCGGGGGTCGAAACGACATCGAAAAATTACGAAACCTGTTCCATTGCGTCTGGGTCATCGAAAGGAGTTGAACGCTGAAGACGGTACTCGAATCCGAGTGCCGTAGCTCAAGAAATAAATTAAAATGTACACAAGTGTACTAAAATCACTCATTTTCCAAATGAGTCCAAAACTTTCAAAAAGTTACAAATTAGTCCAAAACCAAATTTTCAATTAAGTCCACGTATTTTGAAATCATGCAATTACATCCTTAAATCACGTATTTCACATAATTCATGAAATTAGCATGCTCGGGAATAAAATTCACATATCATAAATTCATAATTCGTAAGAATTCTCATCATAGTTCCGCTTAAGGCATTTTCTTGACATTTAAATCGCATATTTCATATTATTTCAAATAATTCATATAAGAAACAATTAGAAATAAATAAGAATGCATCAAATAAAATGAAAATAAATACAATTACGGAAAATAAACTCACACGTGGTACAAACCTGTACGTTCGAACGAGTGGGGTATCACAAGATAGGTCGTGGACCTAGTTATGCTCTGATTATGGTAAGATTTTGCTTCCAATATGTCTGTGTGCGTGATATGCTCTGGGACGGAGGTTCTGATATGATAAGTTCTGATCTGTTCTGCATCCGGGACGGCTTATTTTAGGTCGACGGATGATGTGTGTGTGCGTGTGGGTTATGTCTGTTTTTCGTTGTGTTTAGCTATTTAAGAAATTGTTCGTGTAACACCCCTTATTTTCGGAGCAAGATACGATGTCGTTTTCGTGCGATTAGATTGTTATTTTTTTTAACTCTGCTTGTGTTTGAATGGCTTTAATCATGTTTTAATTGTTTAATTGACTCAGTTGTAATCTTATGGAAATATGTGAACTTAATTGAAATATGTGTTTAGTGTCTAATTGCTCTTTAGATTAAATTATATGGGCTGATTTGAAATTAATTAAAACTGGGGATCTATTTCTAATAATGAGAAATTCAATTTGGACTTAATTGATCTTATTGGAAATGTGGGGACTCAATCGCATAACTCATACTTTTGATGGGCCTGTTCGCAATTTCGGAACTTGAGACGCATCTTATACCGTGAAACCCTAGCAGACATCTCATTCTTTCATTTCCTTTCGTCTCCCTTTCGGCTTGAGCAGCAGCGCAGCAATTGCTGTGCCAACCACCACCACCTGCGACACCTCCTTCTCCGGCGAGCTCCACCGCCGACCACCACTGCAACCGCCAGCCTCTCTTTCTACTTTCCTCTCCCGTATCTCTCTCTCTCTCTCCCTCAACACAGAAGAGCAGCCGCCGTTTCCTTGCCGAAAAATGCTTCGGACAGCCATGGATTTCGGTAGAATCACCAATCGCTGAGCAGCGCCACTCTCAGTCTCGATCACCTTCTCCGACAGCTACCTTGTTTCCTTTTTCCCTTTCTTTACCCAAATCCGAGCAGATTAGGAGATCTCTCTCCTTTGTCACCGGCAACAGCTCTGCCCTGGCGACACTGCATCACCGCCGCCTCCTCCTTCCACCCAACTTTGGAAAGAAGGCGGAACTTGCAGCACCACCAGACAGCCACCTTCGATCTATTCCCTTTCAGATCGGAGAGAAGAGACATCGAGAGCAACCCTCGCCTTTGTCCAGCTCCAGCAACTCCGGTCACCTACCTCAGATCCAGTCGAACCCCCTTCCTTTTCCGTCTCTTTCCATGCCCAAAATCAGATTAAGGCAGAAGCCTTTCACCATCTCATAGATGTGAACCTCCACCAGCTCCGACAGCCATGGATTCCAGCGAAACTGCAGGAGAGGAAACCCCCAGATCTTCTTCAGCAATCGCGTTTCGTGCCGCCGCCCTTACTCGTCCAGACCTGAGCAGAATCGGAACCCCCCTTCCGTCGCCAGCAACCACCATTAAAACCGCCAACAGTTGACGAGCCACGACCGTCCACCACCGCAATAGCAGACGACAACTCAGTTCTGCCAACCCTGCTTCGCCATCGTTCCAAGTTTTCCCCTTTTCCTTCTTTCCAGAAACGTGAGCCTCAACCTTCTTATCTGTGTACTGTAATTTCTGCATTTCATGGGATAATTTTACAAATAGATTTTGCGTTTTAGGATGAATTCAATCAACTTGCAGGTTAATTGTATAATGCTCAATTGTAATGGTTAATTATTTCATACTCAATTGTAAACAATACAATAGTTTAATGATTTCAGTTATTGAGCCTAATTAAATGTGTAAGTTAAATAAAGGTCAATTGTGCAGCTGTAATTTGATCTAATTACTGAATGAATTGAGTTGGTGTTGCTGAATTGCAAAGTTTGTTGGTTGTCATAAGCTAGTTCTGTAACCTGTGAATTTCTATGTGATACTGTGTGTGTGCGTGAGTGTTGTCATGTATATAAATTTGAGTATGTATATTGCTATGTGATGTGCATGTGGGAATTATGATTTGAAAGTGTTGTTGAATGTGTGTGTACAAACCGGGGTGTGTATAGATATTTATATATATATATCTACATCAATATACATAAATGTGATAGCTGATCATACATGCTATATATATATATATTTATATATATGTATATATTGATGTTTATGGTAGTCACAGGAAGTGTATTGATGAATTATAATTCTGAGGACTTAGGGTAAGTGTTCATACATATATATATTTTGCTATGGCTTGAGTTTTTGAAAACGCAAGTACATATTTTTGTAAATGAGAAATGTTAGACTTTATACTTGACGTTTGCTTGTGCGTGAGAATGATTGGTGCGTGTGTGATGTGTTATATGGTTGTATTGGAATAAACCAATTATGCGTATTGAAATTGGAGCATTCGGTTTTCCATTTAATTGAATCCTTATGCACATCTATAATTGTTTTCAATTAAATTTCTTTGGACTTGCATGATTTTGTTAGAGATTGAATCATACAACAATTGGGCAATGGGTGTGCTTTAGAGATATCATTTAGCTGCTAAGGGTTTTCGTGGCTGCTGTTACACTTTGCGCTTGACTCTTCCGTGTTTGCTTGATCCGTTGAGTTACTTTATGAATTATATGATATGGTATGAATTCTTGAAACTTAAACTTAATGTGAATTATAGCACATTTAATTAGACTTGAAATCGGTATCTCTAAGTGATGGCATTAATTAGGATCGTATAGCTTAATGTTTCTAAATGATTTATGTTTTAAATAGGATTCTTGGTTTGTGAAATTAAGGGTGGTTGCAATATTAATGGTTGGGTTGTTTTGGATTCAAACTTGTAGTCTTATGATTAACTGTCTTTAATAGAATCAATTAGTGACTTGAATGTTTCGGTAAGTTAGATGCTACATCACTTATGTGATAATTGAATTGTATGTTTAATTGAAATGCGGGACTTTAATTGTGTACATGAACACTTTCATATCATTCTTGTAATTTTTGTGTACATTTCATATTCGTCATATCAACTCATAATCATTGTCGTGCGTCTATGTGGTTCATGTCTGAGTCGTGTCTCATAAATACTTTGTGTTTCCTTTTCTGTCAGTAATCTCTAGGGTGGAGACAACCCGATCAAGTTGGCATTCGTCTTGTCAGTTCTCGTTTCTCGTCGCTTCTCAGGTGAGGTTTAGGATTTTGTATAGTTATGCGACCTATGGCCTTAATATGCTGATTTCAACCCTTGCATGCGAGTATATCTATTATAGATACGTATGTGTTGGATATGATATGTTTATGACCTTGTGAATCAGATCTGTTTTGGAAAATTAGATATGAAAGCATATGTAAGCTGTTTTGAAAAATTATGCTACAGAAACCAGTTTTTGAGGCATATATAAGCCAGTTTGGAAAACCAGTTATGTTATGATTATGTAGCGAGATTGCCATGAAAGTTGGTATATGTTATGTTATGTTCTGTTATGGGGCCCAGGAGCTACGGGTAAGGAGCCCCCGGGACGGTTAGGGCCGTCGGGGATATACCTGTGCGTAGTCTCCATCTGTATGAAAAGGATCTACCGGGACCCACCAGGAGGTTTGGTTGGGAAACGGAGTCCTGAGGGTATGAGTAGCAATCAGCACTCCCCTCGACCGTATGGATGGTTAGGGTCGCGCAACCCTACCATCACCCGGAGTTGAGGTTGGTATGTTATTTCTGTTTTGTTATGATATGAGGAGCTGAGGTTGGAAGCTCGTACTCGCCGAGCATATGGTATGATATGTTATGGGAATCATGAATCGGAATAGAGTTTCTGAAAATGTTTTCTAAGTATATATATATATATATATATATATATATATATATATATATATATATATATATTTGTTTTGCTTTGAAACGCTTTGGTATGCAACACCTATCTCCGGTTCATGAGTCCACCCTTTTGATATGTGATGTGCTCTTTATATATATATTGTGGGTGTACGTTAGCCCCCTCACTCAGTCAGTTGACTGACACCTCATTTTATCTTTTAGTTGCAGGTTTCCTTTTGGCTTGAGCTAGGCGGAAGTGAGTCTCCTGAGTCACACTTGTCAGTCTAGTTGGTATTAGGATGCATTTGTCGCATGCTTTATTTATGTTATGTATCTATGTTTCGGACTTGAAGGTTATGTTGTATGCTCTACTTAGACTACGAACTCGTGTGGGGTTCGTAAGCTAGAATTTGGATGTCATTAGATATTGATGATACTTATGCTGATATTGTATTGGATTCTGAAGTGATATTCGGGATTAGGTATCTATGCTAGTTGAACCCGTCACCTGTTCTGCCTGTTGTTTTAAATGCTTCCGCTATCTATTGTTGTTGATTTTAATTGCTTCCGCACTCTGAGTTTGTCAAGTTAGATCCGCCTAGCCTAGTGTGTGAGTTGGTCTCCCGTTCGCTATGATTCGGATTCGGGCATGGACTTTCCATTTCGTGACCGGGTTTGGGTCTTAGTGCGGGGGATGTGGCATCCTTCGTTTGGGGTGTTACATCCTTAAGTGGTATCAGAGCTCTAGGTTGCAAAACCGAGCTCTAGCGTCGTGTTGTGTCTGTCTAGGTCGAACGGCGTAGGACAATTTGGTTATGTGCACACCTGCATTATGATTTGTAGAGCTATGCATTCGAATTTTCATCACCTTACTGAATTTATACTACTTGATGCATTGCATTTCTTGGTAGTTCTTGATTGATTTATTGCGTGGCATGAGCATTTACTAATCAACATGCATATTTCGATATTGAAGTTGTTGAGACTTTCAGGATGCCACCGCGTCAACAATACCACGGTCAACCTTCTCATCCAAATTTGAACGATCGGGGACATTCTTCGGCTGAAGTTCCACCAACGAATTTGGTTGCGATGATGTACCGAGAATTTAGAACATTTAATCCTCCCCAATTTCGAGAAGGGGATGATATAAGGGCCGAAGAGTGGCTTTCAGAAATAGAGGGCATCTTTGAGATATGGCCATGCAACTCTCAAGATATGGCTCGCCTTGCTACATTCCTCCTACAAGGTCAAGCAAGGCAATGGTGGAAAGGATTTGCCCAACAGTTAGAGACAACGGGCGATGAGTTGACGTGGGATGTGTTTGTTCGAGAATTCCGAAAGAGGTTTGCACGGGTCATTTTGCAAGACAGAAGATTCGAAGAATTTCTCACTTTGAAACAAGGAGAAAGAACCGTTGTGGACTACATAAGGGAATTCGAGAGGTTGGGCGTGTATGTGCCCCACATTACGGGTAACGATTGGGTGAAGGCTTGGTATTTCATGAAAGGCCTCCGATATGAATTCAAGGAAGCTTTGATTGCAGAGGATACAAGTACGTGGGATAAAGCCACGGAGGTAGCATTACGAGTGAAAAATAGGTGGTTGACAAAAAGTAAGGAAAAAAATATGTCGGGGCCTAGACCTGAGCTGGGTCTATGCTCAAATTTATATGTGAGAGAGAGACCCGATCAACAGGGAACTCGAACCAAGAAGATTCGTGGAAAGAAGCATAAGAACAGAAACCCTCCAAAGCCGAGGAAAGAAATCCAACTGTGTACCCATTGTGGAGGAACCAACCATGCTTACGACGCGTGTCGGGATCGATTGCAGAGGTGTTATGCTTGCGGGTCAAAGGAGCACAAGGTTTTCGATTGTGATCGATCGAGAGCTAACAAACAACGAATACGAGATCAACGACTTCAAATTGCAGATCAAGATGAACCCGAACATTGAGGTATTAGCATTCATGGCATTTGCATACACGCATCGCTTAAATACTCTTATCTTATTTTGCTTGATGTGTGTGATGACTATGGTTTTAATTGTGATAACTTGGATATCTGATCTAGCATTGATAACCTGGAGTATTTGTTTCTGGTGAACTATTACTGAAATGAATAAGTTACATGTTTATGTGGATTAAGCATGTCTATGTGATTTAAAGCTCCCTTGATTGCTCACTAACCTCGCATATAACATACATACGTACTGTGACCTTGTTTTATAGGGATTCCATCGCGATATCCCCCTTGAGTTGAGGTATGAGTATTGAATCTATACTCAAGGGATACCGATATCAGTTGTATAAGGTACACCAAACGTGCATTGTATACTTTTTGTCAAGTGTTACTCTGATGTGTGTATGTATGAATAACTGATCAGTGGATTTAAGTGCAAGAGAGACCTTAGGTTCCCTCTTTTTACGTGTTGGAGAGATGTAGGATTCTCTCTATTTATGTGGTAGAAAGATGTTGGATTCTTTCTAAGTTTTGTGCACGAGAGATGTTGGATTCTCTTGTACTTAGGTATTCGGGAGATGCTGGATTCTCTGGAATTTAGGGGTTTGAGAAATGTTGGAGTTTCTTGAACTAGAATGTTGGAAAATGCTGGAATCTGTCCGACTTAGGCTGAGAGACGGGGTTCTCTCAATTGTCTGCTCGAGAGACGGGGCTCTCTCTTATGTGATCGAGAGACGGGGTTCTCTCGCTTTCTGTGTTCGAGAGACGGGGTTCTCTCACCTTTTGTGCTGAGAGATGGGATTCTCTCTTGTTTGTTGATGTTGCATTACGCGTTGTCCTGGCTACGGTCTGCAGTGACGAGTTTGCGACGCCATCGAAGTTGAGTGCAGTAACAATTATTCGTCTTGTGGGAATGAGGAACAACTCGATGAAAGCAACGTTCCAGTACTCGAATGGATCCCAATGGCAACGAGACATCTCGAAGAAGGTTAAGACAATATCACTCGGAGCTTTTCCAGCTCAGCAGTGGAACCTGGGGGCCAGGTTCTCTTAAGGGGGGAAGGTTGTAACACCCCTTATTTTCGGAGCAAGATACGATGTCATTTTCGTGCGATTAGATTGTTATTTTTTTTAACTCTGCTTGTGTTTGAATGGCTTTAATCATGTTTTCATTGTTTAATTGACTCAGTTGTAATCTTATGGAAATATGTGAACTTAATTGAAATATGTGTTTAGTGTCTAATTGCTCTTTAGATTAAATTATATGGGCTGATTTGAAATTAATTAAAACTGGGGATCTATTTCTAATCATGAGAAATTCAATTTGGACTTAATTGATCTTATTGGAAATGTGGGGACTCAATCGCATAACTCATACTTTTGAGGGGCCTGTTCGCAATTTCGGAACTTGAGACGCATCTTATACCGTGAAACCCTAGCAGACATCTCATTCTTTCATTTCCTTTCGTCTCCCTTTCGGCTTGAGCAGCAGCGCAGCAATTGCTGTGCCAACCACCACCACCTGCAACACCTCCTTCTCCGGCGAGCTCCACCGCCGACCACCACTGCAACCGCCAGCCTCTCTTTCTACTTTCCTCTCCCGTATCTCTCTCTCTCTCTCCCTCAACACAGAAGAGCAGCCGCCGTTTCCTTGCCGAAAAATGCTTCGGACAGCCATGGATTTCGGTAGAATCACCAATCGCTGAGCAGCGCCACTCTCAGTCTCGATCACCTTCTCCGACAGCTACCTTGTTTCCTTTTTCCCTTTCTTTACCCAAATCCGAGCAGATTAGGAGATCTCTCTCCTTTGTCACCGGCAACAGCTCTGCCCTGGCGACACTGCATCACCGCCGCCTCCTCCTTCCACCCAACTTTGGAAAGAAGGCGGAACTTGCAGCAGCACCAGACAGCCACCTTCGATCTATTCCCTTTCAGATCGGAGAGAAGAGACATCGAGAGCAACCCTCGCCTTTGTCCAGCTCCAGCAACTCCGGTCACCTACCTCAGATCCAGTCGAACCCCCTTCCTTTTCCGTCTCTTTCCATGCCCAAAATCAGATTAGCGCAGAAGCCTTTCACCATCTCATAGATGTGAACCTCCACCAGCTCCGACAGCCATGGATTCCAGCGAAACTGCAGGAGAGGAAACCCCCAGATCTTCTTCAGCAATCGCGTTTCGTGCCGCCGCCCTTACTCGTCCAGACCTGAGCAGAATCGGAACCCCCCTTCCGTCGCCAGCAACCACCATTAAAACCGCCAACAGTTGACGAGCCACGACCGTCCACCACCGCAATAGCAGACGACAACTCAGTTCTGCCAACCCTGCTTCGCCATCATTCCAAGTTTTCCCCTTTTCCTTCTTTCCAGAAACGTGAGCCTCAACCTTCTTATCTGTGTACTGTAATTTCTGCATTTTATGGGATAATTTTACAAATAGATTTTGCGTTTTAGGATGAATTCAATCAACTTGCAGGTTAATTGTATAATGCTCAATTGTAATGGTTAATTATTTCATACTCAATTGTAAACAATACAATAGTTTAATGATTTCAGTTATTGAGCCTAATTAAATGTGTAAGTTAAATAAAGGTCAATTGTGCAGCTGTAATTTGATCTAATTACTGAATGAATTGAGTTGGTGTTGCTGAATTGCAAAGTTTGTTGGTTGTCATAAGCTAGTTCTGTAACCTGTGAATTTCTATGTGATACTGTGTGTGTGCGTGAGTGTTGTCATGTATATAAATTTGAGTATGTATATTGCTATGTGATGTGCATGTGGGAATTATGATTTGAAAGTGTTGTTGAATGTGTGTGTACAAACCGGGGTGTGTATAGATATTTATATATATATATCTACATCAATATACATAAATGTGATAGCTGATCATATATGCTATATATATATATATTTATATATATGTATATATTGATGTTTATGGTAGTCACAGGAAGTGTATTGATGAATTATAATTCTGAGGACTTAGGGTAAGTGTTCATACATATATATATTTTGCTATGGCTTGAGTTTTTGAAAACGCAAGTACATATTTTTGTAAATGAGAAATGTTAGACTTTATACTTGACGTTTGCTTGTGCGTGAGAATGATTGGTGCGTGTGTGATGTGTTATATGGTTGTATTGGAATAAACCAATTATGCGTATTGAAATTGGAGCATTCGGTTTTCCATTTAATTGAATCCTTATGCACATCTATAATTGTTTTCAATTACATTTCTTTGGACTTGCATGATTTTGTTAGAGATTGAATCATACAACAATTGGGCAATGGGTGTGCTTTAGAGATATCATTTAGCTGCTAAGGGTTTTCGTGGCTGCTGTTACACTTTGCGCTTGACTCTTCCGTGTTTGCTTGATCCGTTGAGTTACTTTATGAATTATATGATATGGTATGAATTCTTGAAACTTAAACTTAATGTGAATTATAGCACATTTAATTAGACTTGAAATCGGTATCTCTAAGTGATGGCATTAATTAGGATCGTATAGCTTAATGTTTCTAAATGATTTATGTTTTAAATAGGATTCTTGGTTTGTGAAATTAAGGGTGGTTGCAATATTAATGGTTGGGTTGTTTTGGATTCAAACTTGTAGTCTTATGATTAACTGTCTTTAATAGAATCAATTAGTGACTTGAATGTTTCGATAAGTTAGATGCTACATCACTTATGTGATAATTGAATTGTATGTTTAATTGAAATGCGGGACTTTAATTGTGTACATGAACACTTTCATATCATTCTTGTAATTTTTGTGTACATTTCATATTCGTCATATCAACTCATAATCATTGTCGTGCGTCTATGTGGTTCATGTCTGAGTCGTGTCTCATAAATACTTTGTGTTTCCTTTTCTGTCAGTAATCTCTAGGGTGGAGACAACCCGATCAAGTTGGCATTCGTCTTGTCAGTTCTCGTTTCTCGTCGCTTCTCAGGTGAGGTTTAGGATTTTGTATAGTTATGCGACCTATGGCCTTAATATGCTGATTTCAACCCTTGCATGCGAGTATATCTATTATAGATACGTATGTGTTGGATATGATATGTTTATGACCTTGTGAATCAGATCTGTTTTGGAAAATTAGATATGAAAGCATATGTAAGCTGTTTTGAAAAATTATGCTATAGAAACCAGTTTTTGAGGCATATATAAGCCAGTTTGGAAAACCAGTTATGTTATGATTATGTAGCGAGATTGCCATGAAAGTTGGTATATGTTATGTTATGTTCTGTTATGGGGCCCAGGAGCTACGGGTAAGGAGCCCCCGGGACGGTTAGGGCCGTCGGGGATATACCTGTGCGTAGTCTCCATCTGTATGAAAAGGATCTACCGGGACCCACCAGGAGGTTTGGTTGGGAAACGGAGTCTTGAGGGTATGAGTAACAATCAGCACTCCCCTCGACCGTATGGATGGTTAGGGTCGCGCAACCCTACCATCACCCGGAGTTGAGGTTGGTATGTTATTTCTGTTTTGTTATGATATGAGGAGCTGAGGTTGGAAGCTCGTACTCGCCGAGCATATGGTATGTCTGAAAATGTTTTCTAAGTATATATATATATATATATATATATATTTGGGTTTTGCTTTGAAACGCTTTGGTATGCAACACCTATCTCCGGTTCATGAGTCCACCCTTTTGATATGTGATGTGCTCTTTATATATATATTGTGGGTGTGCGTTAGCCCCCTCACTCAGTCAGTTGACTGACACCTCATTTTATCTTTTAGTTGCAGGTTTCCTTTTGGCTTGAGCTAGGCGGAAGTGAGTCTCCTGAGTCACACTTGTCAGTCTAGTTGGCATTAGGATGCATTTGTCGCATGCTTTATTTATGTTATGTATCTATGTTTCGGACTTGAAGGTTATGTTGTATGCTCTACTTAGACTACGAACTCGTGTGGGGTTCGTAAGCTAGAATTTGGATGTCATTAGATATTGATGATACTTATGCTGATATTGTATTGGATTCTGAAGTGATATTCGGGATTAGGTATCTATGCTAGTTGAACCCGTCACCTGTTCTGCCTGTTGTTTTAAATGCTTCCGCTATCTATTGTTGTTGATTTTAATTGCTTCCGCACTCTGAGTTTGTCAAGTTAGATCCGCCTAGCCTAGTGTGTGAGTTGGTCTCCCGTTCGCTATGATTCGGATTCGGGCATGGACTTTCCATTTTGTGACCGGGTTTGGGTCTTAGTGCGGGGGATGTGGCATCCTTCGTTTGGGGTGTTACAGTTCGTGAAACGGGAGTGGATTCTTAATTAATAAAATTTGGTTGTTTTGGCCTTCGGCCTAACTCTTTTATCCCCTATACTTAGTATCACGTGTGAAAATGATATTGGATTGTAAAAACCACGCCCCGGTACATGGACTCCCACCTATGTTATGTGTTGTGCTCCGTATACGTATATATGGGTGCATGTGTAACCCCTCACTCAGTCTTTGGACTGACCCCTCCCTTTATGTTTTAAGTTTGCAGGTTCTGGTCCGTTGATTCGAGCTAGGCTGTTTTGGTTTGCTTTCCTTGGAGTCTTGTCGGTCTAGAGAAGTCTGCATTTTGTATTTAGATCATGTTGCATCTGTACGTTTGAAGTTGTAATTTGAGTTATGAATTGTATTTGTTACTTTGAGTCCCGTTTTGGAAAGTATGTATGTAATATGAGTTAAGTGGTTTGTAACCTTAATACTTTTCTTTGTTTAAGTTTGTCTTATCCTTCCGCTTGGTATGATTTTTGTTTTGCGCACTCTGTTTGAGGGTTTAGGCCGCCTAGCTTAGGAAGATCTTTTGTTTGTCACCCGTTCGCTAGTGCTTGGTGTGTGTACGGATTCCCTGTTTCGTTACACGTGTGGGGTCCTACTGCGGGGGATGTGGCGTCCTATGCTCGGGGTGTTACATCTAAGGGGTATAAAGATCTTCTTTGATGATCTTGAATTCTTGATCTTAATTGAGAAACGACTTCTCAATGCACTGATTGCTCGTATTGCTTCCACCATCATTTAACCCCTTTATGCTCATGTAGAATGATGCCGTTGTAGGATAATTAATCAATTAGTTGATCACGGTTGAGAGCATCCTTAAGAATGACTAAAAGGTTATGATGGTTAACTCTTCTTCTAAACCCACTAAGGTAAAGGCTTGAAGGCCTAAAGAAGAAGAAACCCTTAAAGCCCGGGGAGGGGTGAGTAAAGGGGCACGCGCGAAATACCATAAAGATCAGAAAATGACATTTGCTTCTATAGTAGCAAATAAGGACTTTGAAAAGGAACTACGAAGAGTGTGAGTACTCTGATAGGTTACCTCGTTTAGTATTCGAATAGGAATAGAATTCACAAGTCTTGAGTTGATTTTGCATAATCCGCTGAGCAAAACTCAAAGTACTAATATTTTGAACATACAACGAGATAACAAAAGTAAGTGAGATGATAAAGTTTCGAATTACTTAGTCACATTAAGACACGAAAGGATTAGCATGTTAGATATCTTAGGATCATTTTTCAAAAATGAACCTAGAGAGTTAACTTCCTGTGAATCCTGTCTTAAGGGAAACGTTCCCATAACAAAGTTTAGGTGAAACGTAAAATGTGCCAAAGTTGCAATGGATTTTGATCCATACTGATATTTATCTATTGCTCAATGTAAGCACTAGAAACAATCATCAATTTGATCCTTGTGAATGAATGTACTTGTTGAAGTACAAATTCGAAACCTATATGAAATTTTTAGAATTTTAAAAAGGATGTTAGGAACTGAAGTAGGCATAAGTTATGAACAACTCGATTTGATCGAGATGCTGAATACCTTAGTGACTAATTCCTTTGTCATCTTACAGATAATAGAATTTTCTTTCAATAAACTTATCCGTGAACACCTTAGTGATTCTGAATGAAGGAACAAAACCTTATAAGATATGGTTCGTTCCGTAGTAAGTTATACTGGCTTATATTCATTCTAGGAATGAAGTCCTAGAATATGCAGTTAGAGATTTTGAATCTAATACCTTCCAAAATCAGTTCCTTGATTGCTCTATGAAATGTGGCATTCGATAGTTCCCTAATTATTCTTAGGCAAGAATTTAGGGAAATCATCTTAAGTAAAGAGAACAGTGAGAGATAAGCTTGAAACAAGTTCAAGTTTATAAAATAATATAGGTTATTGTTTCTGCAATTCTCTTGAATAAAAGTTGTTTCTTTCAAGAAATGTACCTTTCATAAAGAATTGTTCCTATAAGAGAAGAAAGGCAAGCAAGTAGACCCAAAGAAGTTTGAGTATATATACCCCACGCCGCCTATAGAAGGAACGAGCCTAACTGATGAAACTTAGCCAAATTTTAGAGTAAGTACACGTGTCAAATCCTCCTCTTTTGATGCATTTAGAACGCATTCTTAGATAGCCTAAGAATTACCTATTAGGAGGAACTATCAGATTAGGAATCTGAGTAGTGTAAATAAGCCTAGAAATCCGATGTGGATTCCATATACTCAAACCAAGTTTGGACCATGGTTGATCCACCTGATAGGATCAAGACGTAGAGCTTAGAGTAAATGGAAAGTATTAGAACCTTCTTGACGGTTGAAATGCAAAAATCTATTCGGATTGTGTTCAACATATATGCATAATCTGACTATGAGATATGATAAATGAATATGAGAATTGTCTTACTTAATAGGAGATTTAAAGAGACTTATGTAACAGCCCAAAACAGGGTCTGGGTGAAAACGGTAAGCTAAGGGCATTGGTAAAGCGTTTATAGACCGTGATCTAACTTTTTAAACCTTCATGCATTGCATTCTCACTTGATCAAAGTGCTTATATGTGATCTGACATGTTTTAAGGGGGAATTCTTGACCTTTGATACTGTTTACTATTCATAACCCGAGCCTACCTTATTCATATTGCTACTCGAACCCTAGAGGTTCACCACATACGTTTTCCAGTCAGTTGAACTTGTTTCCCAAGCTCAGAGAGTCTTTCTCGAACTATAAGGGCATTTTTCGAACTTACCGACCAAAGTTACTATTCATCTAAAAATGAGCTTTTGATTCTGATATCTTTTCCTACCCAAGTTTACAGTCAAATCGATCTTTGAGTCGAGATGAGTCATTTGAAATTATTCTTGACTTGGAAATCTATTTTGAGCATTGTTTTATTGAAAATGTTTACGAAAACCCTAGTTCACTCTTCCTTCTACGAACGGTTTTCATTCGGAAAATGCTTTCTCTTTGGATTTGCATCACTCGAGCTATTTCAAGATTTTTGAGATGTTTTAAAGCCCTTGATTCAAACCCTAGCTTGAAATTTTGAAGCGTACGTATGTACGTAAGAATTCACTATTTGTTCTACATTTTCAACTTTTTATCTGTAAAACGTTTTATAGTCGATATTATAGCTTGCAAGGTAATTACGCATATATTTATTTATACCCCTCGGTCAGTCCGTGTTGGACTGACCCCTCAACTTTTCAGTTTTGCAGGATCGAGCTAGGCGGGAATTGGAGTCTAGCTTGTGTTTTATTCGGGTCTAGAACTTCACCTCATATTTTGGTTCATGTATTGATACTTCTTATATTTTGTATTATACCTTATTCATGTTGGATACGATATTGTATTGATATGTAAATGTTGGTATCTATTAGTAAATATGTAAATATGGTACCTATAAGTATTGAATGTTACTGCTTCCGCTTTTATTGCTCCGAATTGTTTATTGGTATTAATTGAGGGTACCCGCCTAGCTTTTGAGTTTTTATTGTCACCCGTTCGCTATAGTTTTGGTTCATATATGGATCATCCATTTCGTATGTGGACTGAGCTATAGTGCGGGGGTGTGGCATCTCGGCGTTCTGGGTGTTACATCTTAGGTGGTATTAGAGCCCGGTTGCAAAACCGCGGTTCTAGTGTCGTGTCGTGTCGAGTCTAAGTCGAACGACATAGGATTAATTGATAATTTGAGAGTCTTGCGTCTTAATTGGAACTACTTGAACTTATTTGAATTTATTTGAACTTACTTGAACATCCTTGAGCTACTTGATGACTTGTTCACGGTATTGATTTATGTTACTACTTGATGATTAATTGACCTTCTATGACTTGGAAATTATATGTTTAATGTGTTTTACTTTAACTTAGTTGAATTAATTGCTGCATTTTGCATAAATGTGTGTTTAAATGTTAATTATGTGTCATATGCACTCACTAACGCCATGCATTTATAATTGAGACGCGTTGTGATTATAGGCTATAAAGATCTTGTCAACCCACGGCCAATTTATGTGACAACCTCGATTTATTGTAAGCTCCCTCCATTTGCTTTGAAGTTGTAAGGAATGCACAGGGGAACTTCATACAAGAATTCAAGAGTCATGGATTGCTCTAATTGGGTTATACTTCAAGTGATAAGACCGGGAATAGAAGGACCAAAGGTGGGAGTACCTTACAAGTTCTAATGAAGTTGGTAGATATTTAACGGGATAGTGATAGGGTGTGAGGTCTACAATTTGCAAGATCAACACTCACAGGCCTATACTGCAAAAGTCTTTTCAACTGGAATCCGTAAGATCATTTCATTTAAGAGTAAAGTGAAGAAAATCTTTAAATTGTTTTAAGATTCGAGGTCTCTATGCACAAGAAGACCTTGAGGGTACTAGGGACTTAAGGTTCGGATTTTCAAGCAAATTGAGGATTTTGTACTAGTTGGAACTAAAATCAAGTTGTGGGAGGAAAGTAACATAAATGATTCGGGTCAAGGTCGAAATTTGGGATTTAAGTTGAGATGAATCGAGACATGTTGGATTTTGGTTTAAGGAAGAGGTCGGATAGGAGGGAATATAGAGGATTGATCAATGTAGTGGGTTCAAGTTCATGGAAAGTCAAGATACTAAAGATGCTAAGTCCGGCCGGATTGAGTCTATTTTCCATATCTAAGCTAAATTGTCGGGTTGTTTGGTTGAATTGGAATATATGGAGAATGATGGAATCGATAAAGAAGGCAAAGTGTCAATTTCATGGAAGTAGAAGCATTGGAGCTCAACAATCATAACTTTGATTACAACTTTACGCGAGTTGATGCAAGGAAACTTTGATCAAGAAGATGTTTAAGGTGAAGGCTCGAACAATACTTAGAAATCGATACCTTGGAAGGAATACTTGGGAAAGGAATCGAGTTCAAGAAATTCCAAGCCTCGAGTGATAGAGATGCACAAGTTGATGTTAAGGATTTGGAAGAATTGAAAGACAGTGGGTAACAAGAGATGATCAACAAATTCGAGCAATCTTGTACTTCAACAAATAGGGAACGAGTGCCAAGCTAAAGAATGTAACTACGATGACAGGTTCAACGCATACATGAGCACGTTCACATACATTGCTTCGAATTACTTAAGTTTCTTTATTTACATGCGTTACTTTAATTAATGTATTTATTCCAACATGATGCATTTTATTACTTACAAATGTGATACGTGCATTGGCATATTAACCCGACATGCATTGTTAAGTGTTTAGTTGATAGGAACTCTCCCCCCCTCACTTATCAAGTCTTACTTCAACTGAGGCATAATTGAATTGTGAGAAGGAAAAATAATTGTGTTGCTAAGTATGTACCAAAAGGGAAAGAGTCAATGAGAGGTTCAGAAAAGTAGTCGGGAGTTGGAATGGAAGAAATGGGTCGTTATTCCTACCAATCGCTTCAAAGATAAATGTGAGATAAAATTTCCGGATAATGGCTAGATTGGAACCGTCTATATCAAGGAAGCTAAGTTGAAGAAATCAAGAATCTCTAAAGTAAGAAGTGATGTTACGAGCCAACGGATAAGAATAGGCATTCTTAATGGGGAGAGTTGATCGGAAAATGACTTCAAAGTTATGGATTGGTTCTTTCTTAGACGGGTACAAACTTAACCTTCCAAGAATTAAAAGTTGGCGCATTAAATGACATAAGTTAGGTACCAAGAATGATGAAGCTATCAAGAACATTGAAGAACAGGGTAAAGAAAATGTCGGGTAAAAAGAGAGAGCCCGACCAAATTATCATATTTCAAGATGGCGACAGCGAGAGTCATTTCAACCGGGCAATGAGGTATGAATCTACAAGATGAGAAGTAACGCATATAAGATGGGATTTTGGTTCATCAATCATTCTTTCCTGAGGAACCGAGATTATCTTTGAATTTGGGATGGTAAACTAGGCCATATGAAAGCTAACTCGAACATGAGAGTTTGACAACGGAGAGTCACCAGGGAGATTGAATTGAGAGTGTCAATTTAATGACCCACTCAAGGAATTAGAGGATACGTTGTGGAGGAACGCGAAGTGCTAATCAAGAATTGAGTATTTGAAAGATGGAATCGAGTGAAGACCGGATATGGGTTAAGGGAATTGAAGAGAGATGAATTATTTGCGAGGTGTTACACCATAAACAAGTTGGGTTTTCGGGTTGTCAGTCGTCCTCCATGATGACTCAAAGGTACTTTTCAAGGTAATAAACTATAAATTGAGTTGATGAGAATTTAGCTCGAGCATCTGAGTTGGTGGAATACAACTTGTCGTTGAGAATTGGAAATTGTAAAATTCAAGCTCCTAAAAGAGTGGTTCGAACAACTTGGCACCTCTTAGTGGTACAATTGCAACTCCCTAGGAAAACAAGTTAAATGGATCAAGACCAAGTAAACACTCAAGAACTTGAGGAAGGTAATCAAGACTCCGTTTCGGATGATGGGATCAATTAAAAGTCGGGCAAGTGCTAATGGCATGAGAAAGAGGTTGTGTGCACACTAAAGGATTAAAAAAAAAAAAAAGTTGGGGAATAATTCAATCAAGGGTATTGCGTGTGTATACAAACAAAGGAACCATCATCACCAATTTCATTCTCCGGTGCACGGTACATTAAAACATTGATAACATATTCATGCACACATCATATTTATTATTATATTTCCCGTTAGTGATTGCATGTGCCTGAAAATTATTTCTTTGTGTATGTCGTGTGCGTGAGTTTTGCATGTTGTTAGTTGGCTTGCCTCTAGTGGCATGCTTAGTTTCGTGAGGGTTAGGCTTTCCGGTGAGATGAGGGTCGTAGGAAGTCGTGGATCTAAGCTCTCAGCGATAACAGAGTACTGGATCGAGGATGGTTGGATTATCTGAACATCGAGCCTAGCTTGGAAGCATTGAAGAATTCGGTTAGGTTCATGGTTGTGAGCTAGTGGTTGTCTAAGAGACCATGCTCGTTTTCAAACTGAACCCCAAAAGTTAGGTCGTAACGGACTTAAACGATGAGAGTTGAATCCTTCGGACCCTCTTGTTATACGACTCTAACCGGGCTAGTTGCTTAACACCGGATTAAGTTCGAGGACATCAAGACCCCTATTGCTTGAAGACCTTTTCGGAACTAATTCCTATTGGGGAGTAGCTACCCCCGTGTGGGATGAACACCGGAGAGTTTTTCTTAGAGTCCAGAACTCGAGGCAGTGGACCTGAGGACAGGTCCTTTTTAAGGGGGAGAGGTTGTAACGCCCCGTGTTTTCAAGACTACCAGGTAAGGCGTCATGGGAGAGATTTATTCTGTACCTCTGTGATTTATGTGAATACGCATGTTTTAAGTGTCAATGTGTAAGTTTATTTTAATAATGTGCGCCTTAGAATTTATTTAAAATGTACTTGGACTCAATTGTCCAATATTTTCAATTAGGGACCTAATTTGAAATTAGGGTGTTTAGGCCGTTCATGGCTATTTTAAGCCCGGGAATTTGGATTCGAATCGTAACCTTAACATTGAGTTCGTTTCAATAATTCGGATTCAATAGACTAATCATTTAATTTCTTAAAATATTTGATTGTCCAACCATTTTAAATCCAATCCGTGTGGACCGGATACCGTTTGACCCTACCCGTGTCTCGGCCTAGTGAAAAGGGCGAAGCCCTTTCTTCTTTTCCCCATTTCCACGTTCAACCAAGCAAGGAAGAGAAAGAGAAGAACAACCTCACTTTGGCCACATGACTTCTAACTCGGGTTTCGCAACATCCAACCGTTCGATCAACGATTCAAGGTAAGCAATGTGTTCCTCTCTTCGTGTACTTTGTTTCTACCGATTGATTTTCCTTTTTCTTGCTTGATTCCATGGATATGGTGACTTGATGAATAGTGCCTAAACACGATAACTTGCTCCCAACATGCTTATATACGATTTAAATTGATGCTAATATGTTATATATGTGTAATTTGATACATTTTGGTGTATTAATTGGTTGTAATGAGGTTGGGGGTGATTTTGGACCATTTCCCGTCAAACCCCTGCTTCTTTGCTGCTCTTTTTCGGAGAAGATGACCCAACACGGCCGTGTCGAACCCTAGTTCATTTCCAACACGGCCGTGTCAGACCCTCGTGTGACTCCCCGTTTTCTTGAAGGGCGTCCTTACGACATCAACAAGTAAGTCTCTACACTTATGTGTGTTTAATTTAAGAGTTCTTGAATTATGTGATTTAATATAAATCCAATTTAATATGTGATCATTTGGATTATTCTAAAATTAATGGTTAAGTTGATTTTACATCCATCATGTTACTTAACTTGTTTAATTTTGGTTTACTTAAATTCCTTGAGATTAATTATCAATCATGTGTTTATGAAGTGTCGTTAAATTGTACAAAAGGTTTCTAAAAATTAAATTGAATTAAACTCTAATTGGTAAATCTCTATTTCATTTTAATTTGTAAAATTAATTCGGAGCTTGAATCTTTATTCGTAACTTTACCAATTATATTTACGATTATTTGTATGCGATATTTCTCTTTGCTATGCGATAAGGATACTCGGTTGTATATAGCTTGTGCACAAGACACATTTCTCCCAATCTCTTTTCTCTCTCTCTCTCTCTCCCGCGGGTCACTATGCGCGGCTTCGGTTACGAGCCCATAACTCGATCGTTTCTCGACGGAATTCAACAAACGAATAGTCCATTTTGATTATCTCGGTGAGAACGACACAAGAGTACCAATTTCACGGCCTAACGACGAACGGTGGTGGAGTTATGGTCGGATTTCAGTAGCAGCGGCGGAGCTGTCAGACCGCTGCCACTTCGCTGGCGTTTCGCGGCATTTTCCGGCCACCTCCTTGTTACACGCGCCGAAGACCCAGAAAGTAGACATCCCGGCACATCGGTTGACGTCGAAGGCGCGGCCCTCGGAGCAGCGACGGAGCCGCACGCTCCGCCTGAAGCTCGCGGCGGCGGCGCGGGTTACTGTAGCTGCGCGATTCCGCCGCTTCCGGCGGTGGTTTTCGACGGGGCTTGATGGTTTCCAAGGTTTTTCGACCCCCTGAGTTCATTTCCGGCATCAATTTCACCAGATCTTGGCCGTAGGTGGTGGTTCCGGCGATGTGTGCGGTGGGAGATTATTCGGCGGCTAAAGGGGGCCTTTTCCGGCCATCTTTTGGCCTCGGGCTCTTCACGAAAGTTGTTCGGAACGACGAGAACTAGTGGTCTATGATCAGGCGACTTCAGATTATGTGGTTTAGCGGTAGATCGCGGCGGCAAAGTGGCGGTGCAACGGCGACGCTAGCTCCGAGGATTTTTCCGGTGAGCTACCTTAGGGCTTTCGAGGATCTCATCATGGGTAAGACAATGGCTTTTACGGATCGTATTTTGGTTCACCGGTTTGGAGGTAATTTGAGTTTGAAGATTTAGAGTTTTCGTGTTCTTAGATTTCAGATCTAGGACAATCGGCATGGAATTTTCAGAAATTGATCGAGGATTCGGAACGGGCACGAAGACTTCATTCAGGAATGATTTTTCGGGATTTTTCCGGCGACCTTCGGCGGCGGCCCGGCCAAATTCCGGCAGCTACAGTGGTGGCTTTCCGGCGGTGTCTGGTCAGAATGTTCGTCTCGTTGTGGTGAGTTCAACGCCACCTTCCGTTCGTTAATCGGACACTCGATCTATTTATTACGAATTATTTTGCGTAATTATGATTATTTGAATTAATTGTTTTAAGTGCAAATAAATTGGTTATTATTGGTTTGTTGATCGAGATGTATTCCAATCGTATACGAAAACATGTGGTGAATGGATTGTGATATGCATGAATGTTTCGATTTACAATTTGAATCCCGATGTGATGAATTTATACTATGTGTTTAGATATGAAGGGGTGTTAGTGTAATATTTATGAAACTATGAATGTGACTTGAGCTTGTATACCAAACATGTTGTGAAGTTGTAAAGTATGATCTTAAGTGAATTAGATGCACTCTTTATTTGTATCAAGCATGCCATCTACGTACAACAACTTTGTATGTTTATATGATCAAGTTGCTCTTACTTATGCACTTTATAACTCGACATGAACTTGATGCTTAATTCTAATATTATAATTGAACCCTGTGACATTGGATGATTTAATATGCATTTTGTATATACATTGACTTCCTAAATTGATCTTGCATCTTTGGATATGGAATTGCGTGATGGTTGCTTGTAAATACGATCTTTGTTGAGCATTGATATGCCTTGACTGACCACGACACCTTATCCAAGCACAACATGAACACTTATGCATAACCACGATCATGTTGAGTAACGCCGTGCGTCTTGTTTGGTTCATATAGAGTCTAAGTCTGGCTTCTGTATGTCTTGTCACAGAGTTTGGTGGTGCCGGTGGGCCAGAGGTTTAGAGTGTTTAGCCCTTCACACTCTCAGACTCTACTTTCACGAGGTGAGGTTTAGGATTTTGTATAGTTACGTGAGCTATGGCCTTTACATGTTGATTTCTTCCCTTGCATGCGAGTATACTCTATTATAGATATATATGTGCTGAATATGATATGTTGATGATCTTGTGTATGTCCTGCGTGGATGGAGGTCATGAGGCTTAAAGTTCCATCGCGTAGGAAGGGTGTAAATATAAAACCAGTTTTTGAGGCATATGTAAGCTGTAACGCCCCGGTTTCCGGATGAACAGGTAAGCACACCACGTGTGAGTTTGAGCGTAGGATTTTATTTTCGTTCTTTACAATTTATAATATATTCTTACGTGGCATTCATATTTTATAAAATTCATGAAACATTATTTATATCAATTCTTTGAATTCATATCATTGAGAATATTATTTCATGACACGAAAAATATTCTCTTGCATGAAATTAATACCGAGAGTGATAACATTATCAAATTCTCCCTAGTTAAATATTTTCTATAATTCTAGGGACTTAATTGCATAATCTTTTAGGGGCATGATTGATCATTTCTCAAAACTTTATATACCTTAATGCATAACTTAAACAATTGAAGGAGTAATTGGCAAATTGAGCAATTTCACACATTTCCATGGGATGAATCACGTTATACCATTTCCATGAGCTTCCATGAACTCATTTTTCATCCAAAATTCATCAAACCCATTTGCTCTCTCTCGGTTCCTCCAAGGAAAGAAAAGGAAGAAGTTTTCTCAATCAATCATCAAGATTTCAAGAAGTTAGCCAAGTTTTTGAGAGTTGATCATCATCTTCATTCATCTTCTTCATTTCTTAGCTTTCAAGGTTGGTTTGCATGGAAGTGATGATTCTTGCTCCTAATTGACATGCTTAGGGTTTGAGAATTATATGCTAGATGAATGAATTATAGTTAGGAGCATGATATTGTGATCATTTCATGAATTATGACATGAATTGTTTATGAAATTGTTGAATATTGAGCTTGATTGGCCAAGTTTGATCATGAGTATGAAGCATGAATTTATGATGATATTTCATGGTTTTAGGTGTTAAGTGTTACTTTATCATATATTGAAGATATATGCATAAGAAGTGTCAAGAGTAATAGCTTTTGGGGATCAAAAATGGAGTTTGTTGCTTCCTTTTGTGCTTTGTCGAGAGCTTCCCCTGTTTCTGCTCTGTTTTTTTCAGTTATAGAAACTGGGAACGACCGTTCCCAGCCTCAAGCCTTTGTGGGAACGGGCGTTCCCATCTCTTTTCAAATAATAGGGCGGTCGAGCATGGGAACGGCCGTTCCCATTTTGGCCTTGCACCGGAAGGGCCATTCCCAGCTCAATGGCGCATTTTTAATGGGGAAAAACGTTGCCGCGTTTTCTGGGCAACGGGAACGACCGTTCCCATTTTGCAAAGGAACCCGGAACGGCCGTTCCCACCTGACATGCAGAACAAAAGTTTCTGCATAAAATTACGTTTTTGACCCCTCGATCCAACGACTTCTTTGACCCCGAATTGCTATAATATGTGCTAATATGATGTGAAACGACATGTTATCATACCACATTGCATTTTCATGGTCGTCTCGACACATTTCCGCCGTTCGTCATATTGTGGTCATTTTAGTTCATGTCTCATGGTTATACGTCGTATTTGCACAGGTCACGAGGGCGTGGACGGGGAGCAAGCTCCTTAGAACACTTCTTTATTATATTTGCAAGAAAAGGTGAGGTTTTGTTTTGGTAAAACGAACCCTATAACCCTTATGTGCTAGTTTTCGGCCAAAACGTATTATACTTATAAATGATTTCCAAACCATGAACATTTCAAGCAAGCAATTCATGATTTCAAGCATGTTTGGCGAGTACATGATTGCACGTGGGCCCGAGGGTAATTCTTGAGCCAACCGGGAAAGCAAGGGCTGACGGGTAACTCCTGAATTATCCTCACATTGTTGGGATCACCCCCGAAGCCACTAGGAGATTAGTGGTGGAAGGAGTTCCGTGTCTAGAGGGTCATGTCCTCTACACACACCATGTCGTGGATAGTCGAGCCTTGCAAACTCGCTATCACCCGGAGGAAGAAGGAGACTGGGGATTAATCCGGCATGTCGGGTTATTGCATGATTTCAAGCATGAAATTGTTTATGTGAGCACTAAATAAATTGCCTGATCACATATTTATCAAGCAAGCAAGCAGATCACGTATTGTTCACGATTAGGAGTTCGGTTGGAGATTGCCCTTGCTCGCCAGGGCCACATGTTCATGACATTGACAAGCATGGATAAATAAACGTGTTAAAATGATTGGTTGTAATCTCGGGCAAAGATTAAACTTCTTGAATTACATATCTATTCTATTCTGAATTCTTCACCCGAGGCTACAACTTGCATGTGATGTGTGATATATAATTATTGCCCCTCACTCAGTCTTCGGTAGACTGATACTTCACTTTTCAGGTACCTTTGAGCGTGGTCGTGCTAGGCGGGTGTCCGGTCGTTCGAGTTTTGCATTTTCATGAGTCTAGCACCGTACCTTCATGTATATTACTTTTGAGATATTTCATGTTATTGATCGGTATTAGTATTTTTGGATACATGGTTATGTATCTTATTAAGAGATGATAATGTATTGATAGTTAAAGTGGTATCTATAAGTAGTTATTCCGTAAATATGGTACCTATATGTACGAATGATTTAATTGCTTCCGCTTTCGTTATCATGATCGCTTTGTAGTTGTTGGGGAGAGTGTCCCGCCTAGCTCGTCATTTTTATTGTCACCCGTTCGCTATAGTTTTGGTTTATGTATGAACTTTCCATTTCATACGTGGATCGAGGCTATAGTGCGGGGGATGTGGTGCCCAGGGGGTTAGGGTGCTACATCTACAGGTGGTATCAGAGCCCAGTTGCAAAACCGAGGTTCTCGAGTCCTGTCGAGTCAGTCTAGGTCGCACGGCATAGGATTAGGTGGTATTTGGGAGTCTGCATTTGGTTGACTTACCTGAATTACTTATTTCTTCGCATTATTTGAGCTACTTGATCTTCTTTGAACATGTGCTACTTGATATTATGGAAATTGTGTGCACACATTTGCATTTATTGATCAAGCCACGCATGTTTAGTGATCTAATTTCAGGATGGAGCACGACAGACATTCCAGTGACCGATCCTTGAGGCACAGGCATCATCACCGCCGACATCATCGCCGCGAGAGATCACCACTTCCTCCACCTACCCAGGCACAGCCCCAGGATTTTATGAATGCAGTAGTGGGGCTAATTGATCAGAGGTTACAGGAAAGGGTTCCTCCAGCACCTCCAGCACCCGTAGTACCTCCGGAGAACCCCATTTCTGCCATTTTACGAGAGTTTCAGAACCAGCGTCCCCCGAAGTTCTATAAGGGAGACGATATACAGGCAGAGATGTGGCTAAAAGAGATCGAAAGGATTTGGCAGCTTATCCCTTGCGACAGTCAGGAGAAGGCTCGCTGTACTCTTACTCTTATTCAGGGCGAGGCCTATTCTTGGTGGGAAAGCACGCAGATTGTTCTGGAGGCAGCCGGGACTGAGATTACATGGGAGGTCTTTGTACGGGAGTTCAGAAACAAGTATATTCCTCCAGCTTCCCATACTCGCAGGTTGAGAGAGTTCACCGAGCTAAAGCAGGGAGGCAGGTCTGTGGGTCAGTATGTCGCCGAGTTCGAGAGACTTTCTCGCTACGCACCCAACATAGCGAATGATGACTTTCACAAGGCGATGCAGTTCGTCCAGGGACTCAGGCCAGATATTCAGGATGCCTTGAAAGTAGCTAATACGAGCACCTGGGCAAAAGCTACCACCAAGGCCCTAAAAGTTGAGGATTCGGATAATGCTAGGAAAGCTACTTCACGGATTGGACAGGCTTCGGGCTCGAGAGCAGGTCAGGGATCGAGCTCAGGGAAGAGGCCGATGATTTACTCTGCACCCCTAGCTCAGAAGAACCCCGGGAAGAAGCTTAAGGCGACAGGGCCATTACCGAGAGGTCCGAGAGCTCCAGCACCACCCCAGCCACCTCAGAGACCGGGCTGCAGATGGTGTGGACTTCCTACACATACCTACGATAACTGCAGACGCCGGTTGGGCTTATGTTTGATCTGCGGGAGTGACGAGCACATGGTTGATGGTTGTCCGGATCGTCAGGATCCACCACCTGCAGGACCGAGGCCACTTGTGAGGGCTCGAGCTTATGCACTCGCTGGAGAGGAACAGGATGCAGAGATAGACCCCGCCGCGGTAGTTGAAGGTATTATTTGCATCCATGGCACGAACATCCATACATTATTTGATCCAGGAGCTACCCACTCCTTTCTTGCGCACTCAATTGCTATTACTTTGTCATTGCCTGCTATGTGTACTTCTGTGCGCTATATAGTTAGTACTCCTTTTGGTAGTAGGCGAGAGACGGATCAGGTTTACAGGGATGTTCCAGTGGTAATAGAAGGTCGGGAGTTTCTGACAGATTTTATTGTTATGCCGATGGAGAGATACGGAGCTATATTGGGGATGGAATGGTTATACAGGAATTGTGCTACAGTTGATTGTAGAGCTAAGAAGGTTCAGTTGGGTTCAGAGGTTGTTACGGGCTGTACTTCAAAGACCGTACCCCTACTTTCGTTCTCAGAGGCTCAGAGATTAGTCAGAGACGGGGCTACAGGGTTCATTGGTTATATTTTGAAGAAGCCAAAAGATGAGGTGAAATTAGAGGACACCAAAGTGGTAAAGGAATTCCCCGAGGTATTCCCAGAGAAATTGGATTCTTTGCCTCCTGAACGAGAGATTGAATTTGTGATTGATCTTTTCCCGAATGCTGAGCCGTATTCAAAAACTCCTTACCGGATGGCTCCAGCGGAATTAAAAGAATTAAAAGTCCAGCTGGAAGCATTGTTGGAGGTTGGGTACATTCGACCGAGTTCTTCGCCTTGGGGAGCGCCAGTTTTGTTTGTAAAGAAAAAGGACGGGACTTTAAGAATGTGCATTGACTACAGGGAACTGAACAGGATGACTATCAAGAACAAGTATCCCCTCCCACATATCGAGGAGTTATTCGATATACTTCAGGGTTCCAAAGTTTATTCGAAATTGGATTTAAGACAGGGATACTATCAGCTGCGAATCCGAGCAGAGGATATTCCTAAGACAGGATTCAATACTCGGTACGGGCACTACGAGTTCATGGTTATGCCATTTGGATTAACTAACGCCCCAGCAGCTTTTATGGATATGATGCACCGGATATTCAGGCCTTTCCTCGACAAGTTCGTGGTAATTTTTATTGATGATATTCTGGTTTTCTCAAAATCAGCCGAGGAGCACGCGAGACATCTCAGGCTCGTTCTTCAGACTCTGAAAGAGCATCAGTTGTTTGCTAAGTTCAGTAAGTGCGAATTTTGGATCGATCGGGTTTCCTTTTTGGGGCATGTGATTTTAGGAAAAGGGTTGGAAGTCGATCCCTCGAAAATCGAGGCCGTGCTCAAGTGGGAGAAACCAAAGAATGCCTCGGAAATTAGAAGCTTCTTAGGATTGGCCGGTTATTATAGAAGATTTGTTCAGAACTTCTCCAAGATTGCTGCACCCCTAACCCGATTGACAAAGAAGGATGTTAAGTTTGTCTGGGACGAGAAGTGTGATCAAGGCTTTAATTTTCTGAAAGAAAAGTTAGTCTCAGCTCCGGTGTTAACTTTACCCGAGGGTTCAGAAGGATATGCAGTGTACACAGATGCTTCTAAAGAAGGCTTAGGTTGTGTTTTGACTCAGAAAGGAAAAGTGATCGCTTATGCTTCCCGAAAGCTAAAGGAATATGAAAGGAATTATCCGACACACGACCTAGAGCTTGCAGCCGTGATCTTTGCTCTCGGGAAATGGAGACATTATCTTTACGGGACTTCCTTTGAGATTTTTACCGACCACAAGAGCCTCCAGTATTTATTCACGCAGAAAGATTTAAATATGAGGCAACGACGTTGGATGGAAAAGCTAGAGGATTATGATTGTACAATTAAATACCATCCCGGGAAGGCAAATGTGGTCGCCGATGCACTTAGCAGAAAGGCGAGTGTATCGAGTTTGGAAATAAAGGAAAATAAGGAAGTTGTCCCGATTGTGTTAAAGGCTCGGGTTTCTAATATCACAGTTCAGCCGGAATTAAAGCATCAGTTATTTGAGGCTCAGAATAAGGATCCGGAAGTGCAGAAGCTTGTAAGTAAAGCTAAAGATGACCCGGAGAGTCCGTTTGGGTTTGATGAGACCGAGTTGCTTCGGTTTAAAAACAGAGTAGTAGTACCTGAAGAATTGAGACGGGTCCTACTTGAAGAAGCTCACAAGTCAGCCTACTCGATCCACCCAGGAGGGAATAAAATGTATAAGGATTTGAAACAATATTATTGGTGGAACGGGATGAAGAGAGACGTGGCAGAGTACGTGAAACATTGCTTGACTTGTCAGAAGGTGAAAGCTGAGCACCAAAAGCCCGCGGGACTTCTACAACCGTTACCTATTCCCGAGTGGAAGTGGGAACAAGTAACGATGGACTTTGTTTCTGGATTACCGAAGGTTAAAGGCGGGTTTGATGGAATTTGGGTAATCGTGGATAGATTTACAAAGTCTGCTCACTTTCTACCAGTCCGGATGTCCTATAAGATTCCGAAGTTGGTTGAAATCTATAACAGAGAGATTATTCGACTTCATGGTATTCCGGTGAGCATAGTTTCAGACCGAGACCCGAGGTTTACTTCTAAGTTGTGGCAAGAATTACAGGCTGTCTTGGGGACGAAACTTAAGTTCAGTACAGCATTCCACCCACAAACAGACGGTCAAACGGAAAGGTTAATCAGGTATTTGGAAGATCTTCTTCGGGCTTACGCGATGGATTTTCAGAACTCGTGGTCAGAACAGCTTCCCTTGATCGAGTTTGCTTATAACAACAGCTTTCAGGCTTCGATCGGGATGGCTCCTTATGAACTCCTTTATGGCAGAAAGTGCCGATCTCCGTTGTTCTTCGACTTGGAAGAATGGAAATGGTCGAAACAGGAAGGAGTAAAGAAAGGGGAAAGATTCGAAAGGCCTTCCAAAGTCGTTCAAGCTATGATTGAAAAGGTTCAGATGATTCAACAACGGATGAAAGCCGCGCAAGATAGGCAAAAGAGCTATGCCGATAAGCGCCAAAGAGATCTAGAGTTTGAAGTTGGTGACTGGGTATTCTTGAAGGTGTCACCAAGGAAAGGTTTGACCCGGATCGGGAAAGGAGGAAAACTTAATCCTCGCTACTTAGGTCCGTTTGAGATTCTTGAAAGAATAGGCGAGGTAGCCTATCGATTGGACCTACCACCGAGTCTTACGGGGATTCACAACGTATTTCATGTTTCACAATTAAGGAAATACTACCCCGATGAGACTACGATTCTCCCCGTGGAAGAAGTTGAGCTGGAACCGAATTTGACATTTGTACAGAGGCCAGTTAGAATCATGGATCGGAAATTCCAAGAGTTGAGAAACCGGAGGATTCCCATAGTTAAAGTGTTGTGGAGAAGCGATAAAACCGAGGAAGCCACTTGGGAAACAGAGGATAAAATGAAACGGTTCCACCCGGAGTTGTTCGAGCAAGACTAGAGAATCTGGGGACCAGATTCTTCTAAGGGGGGGGGGAGAGTTGTAACGCCCCGGTTTCCGGATGAACAGGTAAGCACGCCACGTGTGAGTTTGAGCGTAGGATTTTATTTTCGTTCTTTACAATTTATAATATATTCTTACGTGGCATTCATATTTTATAAAATTCATGAAACATTATTTATATCAATTCTTTGAATTCATATCATTGAGAATATTATTTCATGACACGAAAAATATTCTCTTGCATGAAATTAATACCGAGAGTGATAACATTATCAAATTGTCCCTAGTGAAATATTTTCTATAATTCTAGGGACTTAATTGCATAATCTTTTAGGGGCATGATTGATCATTTCTCAAAACTTTATATACCTTAATGCATAACTTAAACAATTGAAGGAGTAATTAGCAAATTGAGCAATTTCACACATTTCCATGGGATGAATCACGCTATACCATTTCCATGAGCTTCCATGAACTCATTTTTCATCCAAAATTCATCAAACCCATTTGCTCTCTCTCGGTTCCTCCAAGGAAAGAAAAGGAAGAAGTTTTCTCAATCAATCATCAAGATTTCAAGAAGTTAGCCAAGTTTTTGAGAGTTGATCATCATCTTCATTCATCTTCTTCATTTCTTAGCTTTCAAGGTTGGTTTGCATGGAAGTGATGATTCTTGCTCCTAATTGACATGCTTAGGGTTTGAGAATTATATGCTAGATGAATGAATTATAGTTAGGAGCATGATATTGTGATCATTTCATGAATTATGGCATGAATTGTTTATGAAATTGTTGAATATTGAGCTTGATTGGCCAAGTTTGATCATGAGTATGAAGCATGAATTTATGATGATATTTCATGGTTTTAGGTGTTAAGTGTTACTTTATCATATATTGAAGATATATGCATAAGAAGTGTCAAGAGTAATAGCTTTTGGGGATCAAAAATGGAGTTTGTTGCTTCCTTTTGTGCTTTGCCGAGAGCTTCCCCTGTTTTTGCTCTGTTTTTTTCAGTTGCAGAAACTGGGAACGACCGTTCCCAGCCTCAAGCCTTTGTGGGAACGGGCGTTCCCATCTCTTTTCAAATAATAGGGCGGCCGAGCATGGGAACGGCCGTTCCCATTTTGGCCTTGCACCGGAAGGGCCGTTCCCAGCTCAATGGCGCATTTTTAATGGGGAAAAACGTTGCCGCGTTTTCTGGGCAACGGGAACGACCGTTCCCATTTTGCAAAGGAACCCGGAACGGCCGTTCCCACCTGACATGCAGAACAAAAGTTTCTGCATAAAATTACGTTTTGGACCCCTCGATCCAACGACTTCTTTGACCCCGAATTGCTATAATATGTGCTAATATGATGTGAAACGACATGTTATCATACCACATTGCATTTTCATGGTCGTCTCGACACATTTCCGCCATTCGTCATATTGTGGTCATTTTAGTTCATGTCTCATGGTTATACGTCGTATTTGCACAGGTCACGAGGGCGTGGACGGGGAGCAAGCTCCTTAGAACACTTCTTTATTATATTTGCAAGAAAAGGTGAGGTTTTGTTTTGGTAAAACGAACCCTATAACCCTTATGTGCTAGTTTTCGGCCAAAACGTATTATACTTATAAATGATTTCCAAACCATGAACATTTCAAGCAAGCAACTCATGATTTCAAGCATGTTTGGCGAGTACATGATTGCACGTGGGCCCGAGGGTAATTCTTGAGCCAACCGGGAAAGCAAGGGCTGACGAGTAACTCCTGAATTATCCTCACATTGTTGGGATCACCCCCGAAGCCACTAGGAGATTAGTGGTGGAAGGAGTTCCGTGTCTAGAGGGTCATGTCCTCTACACACACCATGTCGTGGATAGTCGAGCCTTGAAAACTCGCTATCACCCGGAGGAAGAAGGAGACTGGGGATTAATCCGGCATGTCGGGTTATCCTCGGGTTATTGCATGATTTCAAGCATGAAATTGTTTATGTGAGCACTAAATAAATTGCCTGATCACGTATTTATCAAGCAAGCAAGCATGATCACGTATAGTTCACGATTGGGAGTTCGGTTGGAGATTGCCCTTGCTCGCCAGGGCCACATGTTCATGACATTGACAAGCATGGATAAATAAACGTGTTAAAATGATTGGTTGTAATCTCGGGCAAAGATTAAACTTCTTGAATTACATATCTATTCTATTCTGAAGTCTTCACCCGAGGCTACAACTTGCATGTGATGTGTGATTTGTAATTATTGCCCCTCACTCAGTCTTCGGTAGACTGATACTTCACTTTTCAGGTACCTTTGAGCGTGGTCGTGCTAGGCGGGTGTCCGGTCGTTCGAGTTTTGCATTTTCATGAGTCTAGCACCGTACCTTCATGTATATTACTTTTGAGATATTTCATGTTATTGATCGGTATTAGTATTTTTTGATACATGGTTATGTATCTTATTAAGAGATGATAATGTATTGATAGTTAAAGTGGTATCTATAAGTAGTTATTCGGTAAATATGGTACCTATATGTACGAATGATTTAATTGCTTCCGCTTTCGTTATCATGATCGCTTTGTAGTTGTTGGGGAGAGTGTCCCGCCTAGCTCGTCATTTTTATTGTCACCCGTTCGCTATAGTTTTGGTTTATGTATGAACTTTCCATTTCATACGTGGATCGAGGCTATAGTGCGGGGGATGTGGTGCCCAGGGGGTTAGGGTGCTACATAAGCTATTTTGGAAAATTCAGTGGTGTTATGATTCTGTAGCGAGTTAGCCATGATATATGGTATCTGTTCTATTCTGTACTGTTTTGTATGTGGATCTAGGAGCTGGTACGAGTGGAGACCGGTACGGCATAGGGCCGTCGGATAAGCCACTGTGCTAGTTTCCATTTGAGATATCATTGCGCGACCTTAGGGTGATGAGGGAGGCGTGATATCTTGAGCCTTCGGTGTTTTATCCGGGGATGACCCTTGTGGGTTCGCTACCCTCTTGAGATCGAGTCTATTTTAGACGGTGTTATTATAGATGGTTTTGGGGACTGTACATCCCCTCCATCATTGGTGTAGCGGTTGGATTGATTGTAATTTATGTTCTGAGGAGTAAAGGTGGGAAGCCCGTACTCGCGGAGCAGTTGATTATGTTATGTTATGGAATTATGAATCGGGATAGAGTCTTTTTGGAAAATGGTTTCTAAATTTATATCTATATCTTATTCGGGTTCTTTCAAAACGTTTTGGTATGTAACACCTATCCCCGGTTCATGAGTCCATCCTTTTTATTCTGTACTGTGCTCCTTATATATATCTATTGTGGGTGTGCGTTAGCCCCCTCACTCGGTCAAGTTGACTGACCCCTCATTTGCACTTTTAGTTGCAGGATTGTTGGCGTTTACTAGGCGGAAGTGAGTCCTTTGAGTTGCACTTCGTCGGTCTAGTCTTTCTATTTGCATTTGTCTTTTCATACACTTTACTTATGCTTTGTCTTGTAGAATTGAGATTATATTTTACTATTCGTGTAACAGCCCGTATCAGGACCTAGCTGAAAACAGTAAATCAAAGAGGACAAGAATGCGTTTATATACCTTGGTTCACCTTTACAAATGTTCATGCATTGCATTCTTATGTGACCAATGTGCATTCATTAGTCGTATGGTGTTTTAAGGGGGATTTCCTTACCACGAACCAAATTTACTATTCATTCCCGAGCCTACCTTGTCCTAGCATCTCATTGGAACCGTAGAGGTTCATAACTCATGTTTCCCAGCCATATGAACATGTTTTCCAAGCTTCGAAATCCTTTCTTGATCATTAGGGGTATTTTGGGAATTTTTGTTAAAAGTACTATTCATTTTCCGAACCAGCACTGCGCCATTTTATGCGAGAGACCTCAAAGAACCTATACCTATCTTCTTAGAATATTTCAACGCTCTTTTCAATGCTTTGAGGTTTCGTTTATGTGTCCAGAGCAATTTAAGAATTTATTTTCAAATAAAAATTTCCGTCGGTAAGAAATATTTCCTTCGTTAGAATGATTTAGCCCTTGAGATCATCACCATAACATTCCTCGATTTTTTCTACATTTTTGGAAAGCCTTTTGGACCTTCATATCTTATCCTAGTATTTATTTCATAATTTAATTAATTTTCGAAATTCAAAAAAATCAAATCTTCCGAAGCTTATAACTTTTAAACCGTACGTCCGATTTTGACCCGTGAGTAACCGTTTCGAAGCTAATTTTATTTCCTAGCTCTTGGGCATTTTTCCAACATCAAAAATACGCAGGAGAAGGGTGAAATTACCAGAATACCCCTGCTGTGACAATTATGTAAAGAAGGAAACCTATTTTTGGAAATTTCACAAAACACCCCACCTCTAGTCCCTAAAATAAATATTATTTGCACTTTGGTCCTTCCCAACAACTATAAATAAGTGGCTTGGGGTCTCATTTGCTCCCTTACTCCAGCCATTTCACACGCCTCTCTCCCTCCCCCTTAAGGTATGTTTTCTTATTTTTTTTATGTTTTAATTAGTTTAATTTATGTTTTAATTTATGTTTTAATTTGTTTATTAATTATGCTAGGTTTAGGATTTAATTTATGTTTTATTTTATGCATGAAATATGTGATTTAATTTATGTTTTTAAATATTCATGAATTTATGAATTATATTCTTATAGTATAGTTTATTATGAAATGTGTGACATAATTTAATTTTGTGACAAATTAATTATGTGACAATTATGCTAGCATGTTATATGTTACATTTTAATTATTTTATGATCATACTTAGGTAATTTAATTTATTTCATGATTTAATTAAATGTTACATGTTATTTAATGTTACATAATTAAAGTATAACCTATAGTTTTAAATGTTACATGTTTAATTAATTGTTACATAATTACTTGACCAATTGATATATGTTATGGTATACATGTATAATGTACGTATATGTATTTGATTCCAATATGTATAAATACGTGTATACTTTCGTATAAATACTATGTGTATTTCCCTAACAAATACGTATGTACTTTTGTATAAATACCGTATGTATTCTAGTATAAATACCGCATGTATACTTGTATAAATACTGTATGTACCTTGAATAAATACTTTATAAATACGGTAGGTATCCCCGTATAAATACCGTATACATACAGTATAAGTACCGTATACATACAGTATAAGTACCGTATACATACTATATAAATACACATATACATACAGTATAAGCACAGTATACATACAGTATATATACTGTATACTTGAATAGTGACCTTTGACCATTGACCTTGACCTTTGACCCTTGACCTTTGACTTTGACCATTGACTTTGACCTTGACCAAGAATTTTGACTTTTAACCTAAATGATCGTTTTGAATAGACGAATTCAACGGTCAAAGCCTTTTTCGAAAATTCTCAAAAACAGGGGATCAAAGTAGGTTTCAAAGCTCACATTCCTTTCCTAAATGAGATTGTTTTAAGACCCTAAGAATATATACCTTTGAGTTCTTGACACGAGCTTTCAACTAAAACTAATCGTTTACTTGAATCCTTTGTTCGAAAAAGAGTATTCCTTGTTCAAGCTTTTTGCTCTCTTACCAATCTTGTGTTTCATTCTTAGTTAAATGATTCTTCTGCATTAAATGGTATTACTCTCCTGTGTACTGTATTACATGAATCCAATTATGCCTTAATGCTTTAATGATTATTGGATAATTATCATGAAATCTCGCCACATGATATGATACACTTTGATAATGTTTTGTCCTGCATATGTGATGTCATTATGTGCTATTGAATGACTTGAGGTCGTTCCTACTTGCTTATGTGACTATATGGTTTTTGGATAGAAACTTAATCATTCACCACTCACAGGTGAAGTCCGGATTTACTGTGGCTCTGGTATTATTGCATAATACCGTATCTGTAGGTGAGGTTTAAACTATTTCAACTGGAACCATGAATATTCCTTCGTTTTCAAATGATTTCAAAATCAACGCCTTTGGGTGCAAAGATTCTTATCTTTCAAGTTGACGTTTTCCCATTTGGGACAATGCTTCGAGTTTAAAGTCAATGATCTCTGATATACGTTCTGTTCACTGTTATACTGCTTTGATTAAAGGTTCAGTCATCTGAACTCTGTGTGCTTATGCACCTTTGTTATTCTGAAAGCAAGCTTTAGAAACTTTGTTATGTTGGGCCCTGGCGGTATGGTTAAGTAGTAGACCGGGAGGCGTGCGCCAATGGCTACTATGAGACTGGCCGCCGTAATGACCTTGGTGATGGTTTAATCGGAGGTTGGTTACTCCACATCGAAGGTCGGGAGAGGTGGTAAATTCCTCCCGTTTTGCACGTCACCGCGGGGTAGCTCCCTGGGCGCGACAATAAGGGGAGAAGGGGTGGTGCATGTGATTATGGGTGTTGGGATCCTAATGGATCTCGATACCAACTTTGTAAATGTTTTTGAGGAGTAAAGGATGGATATGGCCTAGCTTGCGGGCAACTTTGGTTTTAAAGTCTGGTTCATACTTTTGGAAAATATCCCGTACCCTGTTCCCCGTTTATAAAGTTTATATGAACCAGAACCTCTGATGTGTGTGCATGTGTGTGCTTGCTTGGAAATCTCGTTTCAAAGTAATGTTTTGGAATACGATTCTGAAATAAAGATTTCGAAATTCAGTTTTAAAGTACAGCTTCGAAGTAAATCCTTTTCTGAAAACCTAAAGTTTAAGTACTTATATTGTTTCAAAAGTCATGCCTCACTTAGTCCTTTTGACTAATACCTCCACCCTGTTTTCTGACCTCATGGTTTCAGGTTCAGTGATTGCTTGTTGGCTGGTATCTTGAAGTATAGGAAATCTTTTGTTGTGCTCTTGTGGCCAGGTTCTTTTGAACCATCTTGGTCTCCACCCTCTTGATGATAATGTAGCATTCGATTAGGTACTTATCGATCTAGCCTCCGGTGTCCTTTGTTACTTGTTATATTTCCCTTGACACTCTATCGAAATATCTCTTTCAATACTCAATTCCTGTATAGTCCTTGTACTTGGCTACTAGCCTCTTTTGTCTCCTGATTTATGTTTTGAAAGTTTTAAATTGCTCATATTTCCGCTGCAATGTTCCCTTCTAATACTCTGATCCTGTATTGTTTTGTCCGTTCGCCGACGCGCTTCTTGGGGGCTAGGTCTCCTAGCCACTTGAGAGGTACGACGGTGCGGGGTTGTGGCCCCTTCGGGGTGCTACAGCTAAGGTGGTATCAGAGCCCCAGGTTGCGGAAATCTGGGGTTCTCAGAGTCTCACAAGTATTCTCGTGTCTTTAGTGCTTAAATTGTGATTGATCATTGTTTGGGGCGGCCGACCAACATGTGATTTGTTACAATTGTAGTACTAAAACTTTTTTTCAATTGAGTCAACCGTCTAGTTTTATCAACATCAAAACTCTTGAGTTCTATTGAGTCTTTCAGTACTTTTGGAAAACAATTCGCTCGTTAGAGGTTACGATTTTCAAATTTTACCTCCTTCATCGTCTTACTTGCATCTCCAAGCTCACGGAAATTTCCTATTTGCACTTCTAGCCCGATCGTGCTTCAAGTCCTAGAGTCACTTCAAGATACCGACAAGGCCCCTATATAATGTGTTTTATGTGCTACTTGGATACTGATTACTTGAATACTGAGCATTGATGACATGTTATTCCCTGCATTGACAAGTGCTAGCTAATTGATAACTGATGATCCTTGATATATAATTGTTACTGGGTTATTGTTGATTGGAATAATGAATGCTGATTAGCTTTGGTTCTCCACTTTGATATGTACTTGATACTTGTTAATAAGTGCTCTGTGACATGTATACGTGTTTCATGAATATTGCCTCTGTGACATGTTGTGCACCATTTCTGACCCACATGCATTATATATTAATCGTTGTTCTTGGCATCGAAAAGTGCTTGTTTTGGAATGAAGAGGGAGCTCGAATTCCTCTAATATGGCCAGAAGTACGGTACACGCTCTTAACACGCCAGTTAAGGTTCTATAACCCTGGCACCATGCATTCATCGCATCAAAGTTATATCTGGGCATACTTGTTCATGATTGAGTACTTGGTCATGGAAACATCACATTTAATCTCTTTTGAGATTTGCTTTGTTGCACCATTGGTATATAAACGCATAACTTTATCGGAGGTTAATCGCTACTACTCGTCGAATTCTGTCATGCTGCTAGAATGAGATATGGGATCATCCAAGGAAAGGATAAGGGTTGTGAAGAAGAAGAAACAAAGTATGCGTTATGGGAAGGTAAACGGTAATCTTCGTGAGAAGACGTAGCCTGTTCTTTGAATAAGCAATAAAGATCAACTCTTG
Organism: Lantana camara; assembly: GCA_037501455.1. NCBI lineage: Eukaryota > Viridiplantae > Streptophyta > Magnoliopsida > Lamiales > Verbenaceae > Lantana > Lantana camara. The sequence continues at coordinate 50,435,782 of CM074858.1, forward strand.
TAAGAGAAATGGAGGTAGTATATGTGTTCTTAAAGGAGTTTTTGGTCATCGAAACTTATTTCCTCCTGAGCATAAGTGTGTTAAGACTATATCAGACATGAGGGAAGTAAGACCACTTTTGAGGAAAACTATAATGAACAACTCCGACTTAGTACAAGAGGATGGAAGAAGTAACTTATTAAAGTTATAAAATTGAGGTGTAACTACCATAGCGCGTTGTTGTAGGAAACGCTCGCGTTATGTGAAACATCCAATTGGTAGAATGATACAAAGAGAACTGAATTCCCTGATAGGAAGGAAAATGTGATATCTCCTACCACTAATCGAGAAGTTATTTGGAAAACTACGAGGTTCCCGATTACGGTTCAAGTTGGATTTGAATAAGGGTAGCGTTTCCCAAATCGGAGGACAGAGAAGGATGATCCAGAACCGTTTTCCATACAGAACTAAGGGCACTCCAATTTCACAAAGATATCGCGGCATTGACTATTATATCTATAATAATTGAGAATGTGTTGGATTTCCAGAAGGTATCCTAACAAGTTATCCTGAGCTTCGTTGGCAACATCCTGGTGTACTTAATGGCTAAAGATGCATGATTCATATGATAACTAGTATTGGGCACTTCACTGGAGCACAAGTTAACTATTAAGTTCAATGAATACAATTTTAGGTAGAAAAAGAGAAACACTCTTTGATCATATCACCTGTGGCTCAGGAAGTTGCAGATAAACCTTCAAGGGTAGGAACAACGATGGATTTGATATTATCACGGAATACATCTAAAGTAAAGGCTTCTTGTAAGATGGAATATTATAAAGTGTCTCCAAAGAAATTAAGTAAAGATCGGCTTCTGTACCCATAACAACCTTGTTGAAAGAGTAAGAAGTACCTTCTTGCTTTAGTGATGGACACTTTGCTGGATCACAAGCCATAAGCCAAGTTCAGATAATGCAAATTTTGGCCGGAGAAAGAGTCACAATTCTCGGGCGTATCGCAACTGTTTAGGTATTAGAGTGGACCCCTCGAAAATTGAAACGATTTTGGATTTGGAAACAACCAAGGAATCCTCCTGAGGTAAGAAGCTTTTTGGGACTCGCAGGATACTATCGAAGATTCATGCAGGATTTTTTTTCGAGGATAGCTGCACCACTTACTCAGTTAACCAAGAAAGAAGGAAAGTTCGTATGGACAGAGAAATGCGAACAGAGCTTTCAGGAATTAAAGAAAAGATTAACTACCGCACCTATACTAACATTACCAGAAGGGAAGGAAGGTTACACCGTCTATACCGATGCTTCAAAAGAAGGGTTAGGATGCGTTCTGATGCAGCATGGAAAGGTGATAACATATGTATCCAGGAATGTTAAACCACGTGAAGTCAACTATCCCACCCATGATTTGGAACTAGCAGCGATTGTCTTGCCCTCGCAAAATGGAGACATTACTTGTATGGGGTAACCTTTGAAATATTCACGGATCATAAAAGTTTGCGGTACTTTTTCACTCAAAAAGAGCTAAACATGACACAGAGAAGGTGGATGGAATTCCTGGAAGACTATGATTGTATAATTCAATACCATCCTGGAAAGGCTAACGTGGTGGCTGATGCATTGAGTCGAAAGGCTAGTGCATTGCATGTCGAAGGACACCCAACGGAGTGTGGAAGGAAATCAGCTCAAGTGATTCCTAAAGTTAAGTTGGCAAATCTAATAATTTCGACACCGCTGAAGGATCAGTTGATAAAGACGCAAGCTATAGACGGATGGATTAAGAAGTGTCTCAAATCCAAGGAGAAAGATGATGAGACAAAATTCAGTAAAGGTGAAGGTGGAATCTTGAGATATAAGAATCGAGTTTGGGTACCCTCAGCTATCCGAAAGGAAATACTTGATGAAGCACACAAAACACGCTATACAGTACACCCTGGAGGAACAAAGATGTACCAAGATCTCCAGAAGCAGTTTTGGTGGAATGGAATGAAAAGAGATATTGTTGAATATGTCAAGAAAGGCTTAGCTTGTCAAAAAGTTAAAGCAGAACTCCAAAAGCCAGCAGGAAAGTTACAACCACTACCAATTCCTACATGGAAGTGGGAGCAAAAACCATGGACTTTGTTACTGGGTTACCTAAAGTTAAGGGAGGACAAGACAGTATATGGGTCATAGTTAACAGATTGATTAAATCAGCACATTTCTTATCGGTTAAGATAGCAAATAAGGATAACTCTTTGGCAAAACGGTATCGAGAGAAGATTGTGAGATCTCATGGAGCACCTGCTAATATAGCGGCTGATAGAAATCCAAAGTTTACATCATAATTTCGGCAGAGTATTCCAGAGTTATGGGTAGAAACTTAGACTTCATCATAACAGGCCATCCTTAGACATATGGATAGTCACTAAGGATGATAAAGGGTCTAGAGGACATGATGAAGGTATGTGCACTAGACTCTCGGGTACCATGCAGAGACGTTCTAAGTTTTGTTAATGAAGGAAGTACCGTAAGGATCAAGCTCAACCGATGGTTTAATCCAAATAAAGATTTTTGGAAATAAAGTTACTTGGTTTGAGATATTGGAAAATTACCTAACAAAGATCCTGAGAAAAAGACACGACATTTGGAAAGTAATGTGGTAACCAAAGAAAGATACAAGAACATCACCCGAAGTTATCCCCGGAACGGTTGTGGAATCTGAGGACAGATTCCTTTTAAGGGGGGAAGATTGTAACAGCCCGTATCAGGACCTAGCTGAAAACAGTAAATCAAAGAGGACAAGAATGCGTTTATATACCTTGGTTCACCTTTACAAATGTTCATGCATTGCATTCTTATGTGACCAATGTGCATTCATTAGTCGTATGGTGTTTTAAGGGGGATTTCCTTACCACGAACCAAATTTACTATTCATTCCCGAGCCTACCTTGTCCTAGCATCTCATTGGAACCGTAGAGGTTCATAACTCATGTTTCCCAGCCATATGAACATGTTTTCCAAGCTTCGAAATCCTTTCTTGATCATTAGGGGTATTTTGGGAATTTTTGTTAAAAGTACTATTCATTTTCCGAACCAGCACTGCGCCATTTTATGCGAGAGACCTCAAAGAACCTATACCTATCTTCTTAGAATATTTCAACGCTCTTTTCAATGCTTTGAGGTTTCGTTTATGTGTCCAGAGCAATTTAAGAATTTATTTTCAAATAAAAATTTCCGTCGGTAAGAAATATTTCCTTCGTTAGAATGATTTAGCCCTTGAGATCATCACCATAACATTCCTCGATTTTTTCTACATTTTTGGAAAGCCTTTTGGACCTTCATATCTTATCCTAGTATTTATTTCATAATTTAATTAATTTTCGAAATTCAAAAAAATCAAATCTTCCGAAGCTTATAACTTTTAAACCGTACGTCCGATTTTGACCCGTGAGTAACCGTTTCGAAGCTAATTTTATTTCCTAGCTCTTGGGCATTTTTCCAACATCAAAAATACGCAGGAGAAGGGTGAAATTACCAGAATACCCCTGCTGTGACAATTATGTAAAGAAGGAAACCTATTTTTGGAAATTTCACAAAACACCCCACCTCTAGTCCCTAAAATAAATATTATTTGCACTTTGGTCCTTCCCAACAACTATAAATAAGTGGCTTGGGGTCTCATTTGCTCCCTTACTCCAGCCATTTCACACGCCTCTCTCCCTCCCCCTTAAGGTATGTTTTCTTATTTTTTTTATGTTTTAATTAGTTTAATTTATGTTTTAATTTATGTTTTAATTTGTTTATTAATTATGCTAGGTTTAGGATTTAATTTATGTTTTATTTTATGCATGAAATATGTGATTTAATTTATGTTTTTAAATATTCATGAATTTATGAATTATATTCTTATAGTATAGTTTATTATGAAATGTGTGACATAATTTAATTTTGTGACAAATTAATTATGTGACAATTATGCTAGCATGTTATATGTTACATTTTAATTATTTTATGATCATACTTAGGTAATTTAATTTATTTCATGATTTAATTAAATGTTACATGTTATTTAATGTTACATAATTAAAGTATAACCTATAGTTTTAAATGTTACATGTTTAATTAATTGTTACATAATTACTTGACCAATTGATATATGTTATGGTATACATGTATAATGTACGTATATGTATTTGATTCCAATATGTATAAATACGTGTATACTTTCGTATAAATACTATGTGTATTTCCCTAACAAATACGTATGTACTTTTGTATAAATACCGTATGTATTCTAGTATAAATACCGCATGTATACTTGTATAAATACTGTATGTACCTTGAATAAATACTTTATAAATACGGTAGGTATCCCCGTATAAATACCGTATACATACAGTATAAGTACCGTATACATACAGTATAAGTACCGTATACATACTATATAAATACACATATACATACAATATAAGCACAGTATACATACAGTATATATACTGTATACTTGAATAGTGACCTTTGACCATTGACCTTGACCTTTGACCCTTGACCTTTGACTTTGACCATTGACTTTGACCTTGACCAAGAATTTTGACTTTTAACCTAAATGATCGTTTTGAATAGACGAATTCAACGGTCAAAGCCTTTTTCGAAAATTCTCAAAAACAGGGGATCAAAGTAGGTTTCAAAGCTCACATTCCTTTCCTAAATGAGATTGTTTTAAGACCCTAAGAATATATACCTTTGAGTTCTTGACACGAGCTTTCAACTAAAACTAATCGTTTACTTGAATCCTTTGTTCGAAAAAGAGTATTCCTTGTTCAAGCTTTTTGCTCTCTTACCAATCTTGTGTTTCATTCTTAGTTAAATGATTCTTCTGCATTAAATGGTATTACTCTCCTGTGTACTGTATTACATGAATCCAATTATGCCTTAATGCTTTAATGATTATTGGATAATTATCATGAAATCTCGCCACATGATATGATACACTTTGATAATGTTTTGTCCTGCATATGTGATGTCATTATGTGCTATTGAATGACTTGAGGTCGTTCCTACTTGCTTATGTGACTATATGGTTTTTGGATAGAAACTTAATCATTCACCACTCACAGGTGAAGTCCGGATTTACTGTGGCTCTGGTATTATTGCATAATACCGTATCTGTAGGTGAGGTTTAAACTATTTCAACTGGAACCATGAATATTCCTTCGTTTTCAAATGATTTCAAAATCAACGCCTTCGGGTGCAAAGATTCTTATCTTTCAAGTTGACGTTTTCCCATTTGGGACAATGCTTCGAGTTTAAAGTCAATGATCTCTGATATACGTTCTGTTCACTGTTATACTGCTTTGATTAAAGGTTCAGTCATCTGAACTCTGTGTGCTTATGCACCTTTGTTATTCTGAAAGCAAGCTTTAGAAACTTTGTTATGTTGGGCCCTGGCGGTATGGTTAAGTAGTAGACCGGGAGGCGTGCGCCAATGGCTACTATGAGACTGGCCGCCGTAATGACCTTGGTGATGGTTTAATCGGAGGTTGGTTACTCCACATCGAAGGTCGGGAGAGGTGGTAAATTCCTCCCGTTTTGCACGTCACCGCGGGGTAGCTCCCTGGGCGCGACAATAAGGGGAGAAGGGGTGGTGCATGTGATTATGGGTGTTGGGATCCTAATGGATCTCGATACCAACTTTGTAAATGTTTTTGAGGAGTAAAGGATGGATATGGCCTAGCTTGCGGGCAACTTTGGTTTTAAAGTCTGGTTCATACTTTTGGAAAATATCCCGTACCCTGTTCCCCGTTTATAAAGTTTATATGAACCAGAACCTCTGATGTGTGTGCATGTGTGTGCTTGCTTGGAAATCTCGTTTCAAAGTAATGTTTTGGAATACGATTCTGAAATAAAGATTTCGAAATTCAGTTTTAAAGTACAGCTTCGAAGTAAATCCTTTTCTGAAAACCTAAAGTTTAAGTACTTATATTGTTTCAAAAGTCATGTCTCACTTAGTCCTTTTGACTAATACCTCCACCCTGTTTTCTGACCTCATGGTTTCAGGTTCAGTGATTGCTTGTTGGCTGGTATCTTGAAGTATAGGAAATCTTTTGTTGTGCTCTTGTGGCCAGGTTCTTTTGAACCATCTTGGTCTCCACCCTCTTGATGATAATGTAGCATTCGATTAGGTACTTATCGATCTAGCCTCCGGTGTCCTTTGTTACTTGTTATATTTCCCTTGACACTCTATCGAAATATCTCTTTCAATACTCAATTCCTGTATAGTCCTTGTACTTGGCTACTAGCCTCTTTTGTCTCCTGATTTATGTTTTGAAAGTTTTAAATTGCTCATATTTCCGCTGCAATGTTCCCTTCTAATACTCTGATCCTGTATTGTTTTGTCCGTTCGCCGACGCGCTTCTTGGGGGCTAGGTCTCCTAGCCACTTGAGAGGTACGACGGTGCGGGGTTGTGGCCCCTTCGGGGTGCTACAATTCGGTAGCCCTACGTGGCACTCTCAGTCGGCCCCTTGTGGCACTTGATGATTAGTACTTTATGTTGATATTCGGGAGTAGGGATTTATGCTAGTTGAACCCGTCACCTGCTTTGCATGTTTTGTTTTAATTGCTTCCGCTATCTATTGTTGTTGGTTTTAATTGCTTCCGCACTCTGAGTTTTGGTCAAGTTAGATCCGCCTAGCCTAGTGTGTGAGTTGGTCTCCCGTTCGCTCTGATTCGGATTAGGGCATGGACTTTCATTTCATGCTCCGGGTCTGGGTTATAGTGCAGGGGATGTGGCATCCTCCGTTTGGGGTGTTACACTCGAGTTTGAATTTTTTTAATCCGACACGGCCGTGTCAGTTTCCAGGCCAATATTGACACGGCCGTGCAGACTTTGTCCAAACTCCAAATAACCTGATTTTTGAAGCTACGGAAAGATATTGATGTATAGAATAACATCCAATTGGAATCACCTACATATCTCTTCCCATTTGTAAGATATTATTAATTTATTTTGGTGTCGCTGCTTTACCGACAAACTGCAATCATCCAACTTCAAGCTTACGCCATTTTCTCCTCACTTTGAACTAGAAAAAGAGCCATATATCCTCGGAAAGGCCTTTGTGTTTAGTTTCATTCCCAATAAACATAACTCAATTCCCACTTTTAGAATTAAAGATATTCCAGTTTCCCTACAGCGTGTCCGTTTCCTAAAACTGTCGGGTTTTTCCAAACTTCACCAAAACCTTTCTTATTGCATTCCTTTCACTCTCTTGGTGCCCATATGTGAATTATATGATATATATAATTGATTAATTGATAAGTATGCTCCTACTTGACACTTCTTGGTACTTAATTGCTCAAACGTTATTGGTTGACTCAATGCCTTATGTGAATTGAACTTGAAATAATTGAATAATATGAACACATGATTTCTTGTTAGTAATTTCACCTCTTAGGTGTTAATTGGTGTTTATACATGCTTATTGTTAACTGATTGCTTGATTTTATTTAAATTACATCAGCATTGCCGTGCGTCATACTTGGTCTCATATTGAGTCATGTCTCACGAGTTCCCACATTCCCTTTCTTGTCCAGTTTTTCTCCAGGGCGGAGATCATAGATCGTTTGGGTGCTTTCTTGTATCTTTGTCTTGTCCCGTCGCTCGTCAGGTGAGGTTTAAATTATAGCTACTTAGAACCCTTACAACCCTACATGTGTTTTCGGCCAAAAGTATATGTATATTTATAGTTTGCAAATCTTATTGATTTACAACGGATTTCATGAATTGAACGGATTGATTGATTGAATGTTTTGGCGAGTAACTATTGTTCACGTTGGGCCCCGAGGGTAGTGTATTGAGCCAACCGGGGAAGCAAGGGCTGACGGGTAACTCTTGCACTACCCTCACCATTGTGGGATCACCTCTGAATCCACCAGGAGGTTTGGTGGAGCAAGAAATCCCGTGCGTGGGAGTCATGTTCCCGACGTACAGCATGATTGGATGGTTGGGTCTTGCAAGCCCGCCATCACCCGAAGGAAGAAGGATGTATTGATTGAAATTGCTAATTGTGCACGGAATTGTTTGTGTGATCACCTAACTCACTAATGAATTGAATGATTATACACTTTTGGTGAAAGGTTGGAGATTTGCCCTCACTCGCCGGGCCACGTATTGAATTGATCGTGATTGAATTATTAAATTAATTAGTTGTAATCTCGGGCGAGTCCTACTTTTCTATTAAACTTATATTGCCTTCTTTTATAAAATCTTACCCGAGATTATAGCTTGCACGGTAATTGCGCATATATTTATTTATACCCCTCGCTCAGTCCGTGTTAGACTAACCCCTCATGTTGCAGGATCGAGCTAGGAGGGAATTAGAGTCTAGCTTGTCTTTTATTCGGGTCTAGCACTTCACCTCATATTTTGGTTCATGTATTGATACTTCTTATATTTTGTATTATACCTTATTCATGTTGGATACAATATTGTATTGATATGTAAATGTTGGTATCTATTAGTAAATATGTAAATATGGTACCTATAAGTATTGAATGTTATTGCTTCCGCTTTTATTGCTCCGAATTGTTTATTGGTATTAATTAAGGGTACCCGCCTAGCTTTTGAGTTTTTATTATCACCCGTTCGCTATAGTTTTGGTTCATGTACGGATCATCCATATCGTATGTGGACTGAGCTATAGTGCGGGGGTGTGGCATCTCGGCGTTCCGGGTGCTACACATAGTCCTTAGCCATTTGCTCCCACTTCCAAGTAGGGTATAGAAGTAGTTGGAGAATCCAACCGGTTCTTGATGCTCGGCTTTCAACTGACGGTATATTAGACATTGCTACATGAAGTTTGTGTAACGCCCAGTATCTTCGATTGAGGTACGCATGCGACACGTGTGAGTTGAGTGTTAGAAATAGTAAGCATGCTTTAAGAATTATGTGTTTATTTGAATTATGTGGATTAATTGCCTAATTGTTTATTTTAATTATATTTCCATTCCATTTCATTTCATATTCAACATATGCATAATTCATGCATTAATTTCATAACATATTCAACGCCCGTTTGGCCCCTTAGTTCATTTACCAAACGCCCGTGTGAGATGCTACTGCATCAACATACGGTTTCCAAACGCCCATTTCTATTTTTAGTTCATTTTGTAAACGCCCGTTTACCCCTCAAACGAACTCCGATTGACCTGATTTTTGAACCGTTGGAAACCTCTTGAAGTGTGTAACAACCTCCAATTGGAATAACCTCAATATTATTTATAGATTGTGTGAAATGATCAATTCTTTTTGTTGTCGCCATTTTATCAGAAATCCGCGTTAACCCAACTTCGGACCTACGCCATTTTCACTCCGTTTTGAACTAGAATTTGAGCCATATATGCTTCGAAAGCTCTATTTGTCTAATTTCATATGAAATAAACAAAACTCCATTCCAACTTCTAGAACTCAAGATATTCCCAATTTTCCACAGATTGCACGTTTCCAAAAATTGTCAACTTTTACCAAACTTCGCCAAAACACCTCTTCTAGCATTTCTTTCACTCCCTTGGCTCCCATATGTGATTATTTGAAGTATTATTTGTGAATGAGCATTCTCATAACTTATAATTATCATCATCCCATATCATAAGCATGCCGTTCGTCGATTATTTGGTTCATTCGTCTATTACGTACACTCGTGTTTCTTGCACAGTGCTCGATCGGGTCAAGGAGCAGGGTCCATAGGCTTCCCGTATCCTTTCTCTTTTGGTCAAGGTGAGGTTTTACTTTGTTTATTTTGAACCTTAATTCCTTGTGTGATCTTTTAAGCCAAAATGTATTAATATAGGTATACTTTCGAAAAGGATTTTGTTCAAATGATTTTCAAAGGTTTTCATGAAAATGTTTTGCCAAGAATCACGCACATGTTATTGGGGCTTGGGGAAATGTGTGAATGGAGACCGGTACAACATCGGGTCGTCGGATAAGCCATTGCATACAGTACCCTTTGAGAGTATCTCATGCGACCGTGTAGTGTGGGAGGTGGGATACTCTTGAGCCGGTGGTTAACCCATCGAAGAAGCGGGTAGGAGTCATGATCCTCCGTCTTGATATTATCTCATGAGATGGTTAGGGCCTTGCAAACCCTTCCATCACCCCGGAGGAAGAAGGATGGAAAATTATGTTTTCGCACGATATGATTATGAATATGATTATGATTATGATATGGCTATTTATGCATGAACTCCTAAGTTATGTTTTAAATCACACGCTATGGGAGTAAGGTTGGAGAATTGCCCACTCGTCGGGCCACGTAAATTATGTTTCTTCAAGTAATAATTTGATATCCGTAATTCCGAGAATTGCCATTCTTATACTACCCATTTGGGATTTTTCTAACACTTTACTCGGGATTATGGATTGCATGTGCATGTGATATACGTATTAAGCCCCTCACTCAGTCTTAGGACTGACACCCACATTTTTAGACTTTTACAGGTTGTGCTAGGCGGGGACTTGGGAGTCTTTTGTAATAGTTCCTTGAGTCCTAGCTTTTCTTACTTTTAGCATACATACTCGTGTTTTGTTATGAATTATTTTATCTTGGATTGTTAATGTAATTTTTATGTGGTAGCCGGGATGGCTTATGATTGTATAACCTAATTATATGCTAAGTATGTTTATATGCTTCCGCTTTATATTATCGCATCGTTGCTTTAATTGGTTAAGGGTTAGCCCCGTTTAGCTAGGTTTTGGCTTTTAATTGTCACCCGTTCGCCACATGTTTGATTTGTGTATGGAAATTAATTTCATGCGCGGATTAGACAGTTGGTGCGGGGGATGTGACGCCTTCCGATGCGGGTGTTACACTCCTTTGGTGGTATCAGAGCCTAGGTTGCAAAACCGGGCTCTTGAGTCATGTTTTGTCAGTTTAAGTCGTACGGCTTAGGAATTACGTGTCAACTTGAAGGTCTTGCATTGATATTTGAACATTCTTGATTGGTTATTTGGTGCATTTTATTTACATATCATGGATATATTGTTTAATCTCGACATGCATTTCTTAATGTTTGTTATTGTAGATGGCTCGTGGTAGACCTGCTCCACAAGATAAGAGATCCCCATCACCTCCTAGACATCATCAACCTCAACAACCGCCACAAATGAATATGGAAGGTTTCATGGAGGCCGTTTTTAATTATGTTGAGCATAGGAGGACTCAAGCTCCACCTCCACCACAACCGTTTCAACCTCCACCACCTCCACCACCGGTTAGGGACTCTCATGGGACGTTTCTTAGTTATAATCCTCCAAGGTTCGTGGGTACGACAGATGATGCTATAGTGGAGGATTGGATTTCTAGATTGGAAAGGATCTACAACATCCGCCCCTTCACTTCTTTAGAAAGGGCCCAATTTGCTATCTTCTAACTTGATGGAGAAGCTTATGATTGGTGGGAGCGGACTCGTGAGAAGCTTGAAGTTGCCGAGGAAGCTTTGAATTAGGATGTATTCAAGAGGGAATTTCGAGAGGCTTTCATTCCCGAGGTAGTTCGAGAGAGGAAGGAGCAAGAATTTATGGACCTTAAACAAGGAGGAAGGTTGGTGGCTCGATATTTGGCGGAGTTTAATCGTCTTGGAAAGTATGCTCCCCAAGTCACCCGTGATGAGAAGAAGAAAGCAAGGAAGTTTATTGCCGGATTGAGAGAGACTTTAAGGCATGGACAAGCTGGACACAATTTTGAGTCCTTTGCGGTCACTACTCAACGAGTTCAAGAAGAAAGATCCGGTACTTCGATCTTTTCATTCGGGACAAGGGTCAGGGTCTGGTTTCAAGAGGCCTGCTTATTCGATGCAACCATCCAGCAAGGCTCCATATGTAAAGGGTCCGGGAAAGAAACCCCGAGTGACGGGGCCGGCACAACCACCTCCACAAGCTCCTTTAAATCCTCAACAAATTAAACCGTGTATACACTGTGGAGGTCCTACACACACTTGGGAGACTTGCCGCCGCCGTCTGGGAGCTTGTTTGACTTGCGGGGCTATGGATCACCAAATGGCCGAATGTGATAAGTTTAGACCGGGTCCGATGGGAGGACAGAGACCGATGATTCGGGCTAGAGCTTATGTCATTGATGACGAGGAGCAGGATGTCGAGATTGATCCCGCAGCCGTCGTGGAAGGTACCATATACATTCATGGCACGACCATTCATGCATTATTTGATCCTAGAGTGTAGCGCCTGGAACGGTGGGCCACCACATCCCCAACACCTAAACCCGAACCCACATATGAAATGGATTTCCATACATGAGTCCGAGTCCAAGCGAACGGGAACCTACACTTACACGCTAGGCTAAGCGGGGCTAAAACTCGACAGAGCACGCAAATAAACAAAACAGATATGCGGAAGCAGTAAACAGGATCCAAATGAGCTCATGCAAAAGTAACAATATATATATATATACCATGGCTTAAAAGCCCAAAATAGATACAAAAATTCAAGTTTCAAAGTTATAATTCATACAAGATGCCAAAAGCAAAAGGTATGCAATGCTACTCGACCTAAACGACTAAGTACGACTCGACTCGACGCACTTCCCCGCCTAGCTCGGCACACCTGAAAGGGAAAGGAGAGGGTCAGTCTTATAACTCGACTGAGTGAGGGGCTTAACACACCCACACCTTAAGTACGTATAAAGCATAGCATAAACCAAAAGTGATTGTCATGAATCGAGGCTAGGGTTTTGCACACCAAAACCATTTCTCGAAGCTAACATATAGTAAGAAAAGAACCTATCTCGATCCATAATCTATCAGTCATAACATAAACAAGAGCCCGGTGAGAACGGACTATCCCTTACTCCTTCAAACATACATATCAAATCACAATTCCACCCTCGCATCCATGGTGTATCGGGAATCAAACCCTAGCATCTACATTACCAAAAACATACGGGGTAGCTAACCCACGGTATGCCTTCCCCGGTTATCCACCGAGGGCTCAAGATATCACGCCTTCCCAACCTCCCTAGGTCGCACATGAATATCTCAAATGAGAGTGTGCAGAGGGGTCAAACCAGGCGACCCCGTGGTCGTCCCGGGTCTCCCTTACCCACGTCTCCAAGTCCCACGAAACAAAACGGACCAAATTCCCATCTTTCAGGGCACAACTCGCTCAACATAACAAAACGTACTAAAAGAGATTCAAAACTCAAGCTTATATATGCTTGTACATATATCATTTCCATAAGAACCAAATTATTCCACAAGGTCATAAACATAATTTAAGCACTCGTATCTAGATATATGTACCATATCCGCATTCAAGTGAGAATTCATCACATCATAGGCCATAGGGTATTTAGCTAATAAATTACTAACCTCACCTTAACAAAAGAGACAAAAAGGTAGGATCGAAACGACAACCAACCACCTAAGCTTCGGGCTCTTGCGCGACTGGAAGAGGCTCTGAAACACAAATGAAAGCAAGACCCGAGACTTAGACTCAACATGAACCAAATAGACGCTCGGCAATGCTTATGAACGCAAAGAATGCAAATGGAATCCATAAACATGCCAAATCAATTCTACCAATTCTTATTCACACAATTCATACGAAATAAGATCACCAATTCAAAACAAGGCACATAACGCGTAATATAACAAGCTAACAATGCATACGAGTCATAAAAGAAGAAAGAAGATACAAAGAAAAACAACGAAGCGATCAAACGAGCAATTGCCGCCGCCATATTTTCACATGACACGGCCGTGTTCGGTTTTAGTTCAAAATGGACACGGCCGTGTCCGATTAAAATCAATTCAGGAGCTTAATTCTAGACATTGACACGGCCGTGTTGAGTTTTAGTTCAAAATGGACACGGCCGTGTCTGATTTTATAAAAATAATTTGCTCCAAGTCGCGAGGCTGACATGGCCGTGTCCAAAACATGTACAAAGCTGACACGGCCGTGTTGGACTTTCGTCTCCGAAAACAAATACAACAGCTACAGTAACTCTGTGGCAAAAAAAAACAGAGGAAGAAGCAGAGCAGGCACGCAGAAACCCCAAACAACAACAACAAGCTACAAAACTCATGTAAACCAAGGCAAATCACTTCATGATCAACATGTAATCTCCCAACTATCAGAAAGGTTCAAGAATCATCATATATCTCAAGGATTCTCAGGCAAGAATTTGAATTCCATTAATGGTATACTTCACCATGCTCAACCATAATAAAAAGGGGAATCATATAATCAAATTAGAGTCATAAGGGATCAAATATACAACTTCAAATCAAAGCTTAACTCCAAGAAGTAAAAGAGATCATCAAACCCTCATATAACAAGTCATTCTCCATAATCACACCAAACATAGCTCAAAGCATGGAATTAATAACTCAAAATGATCATATAATCATGTACATATCAAATACTAGCTTACCCCTTGAAGAAGTTGGATGAAAATGGAGATTAGAGCTCAATTTCTCCTTGGGGTGAATAGTGAAGGGTTGAAGGGTTTAAGCTCCAAAGTTGCTGCACCTTTTTTCCTCTTTTCATGTGTATACCGAGAAGGGGAGGGGAGAGATGATAGTGTATGGTGTTGGTGGGTTGTGGGGCCAAAGTGGAGAGTAATATGTCAAGAATTGAGGGACTAAAGTGCAATTAGGAAAAAGGTAGTCATATAGAGGCGAGGTAAGTTTCCGATCGGATTTCGGAGTATCGAATAGGCTTAAAAGGTTATGAGGCTTAGTCCATCGAACCCGAATCATCGAAACGAGTTCGACGGTGGTGACGGAATTCGAATCCGAATTCCCGAGCTCAAGTTACACACATCGGAACCCAAGGTGCGCTAAAAGCGTTTTAGCCTCCTTTAGGTTCCAAACGAAACAATTAATTTAAAAGCTCTACAATTAAACTCAAAAACATATAACGAGCATAAATCAATGTTCATAACACATAAATCTCCATCATACTAAAACAACGTAAATTCCGAATTTAATTCAAACATAAACGAATCAAACCATAACAAATTGCGTACATATTCAAATAAAAATCACTCGAATTCATAAGAAATATCTAAAAAATAGGAATTTAAAGAATAAAGAATATGAATTTAAATAATGTAAATCACGCACATACGTCATACCTGTATGGTCTGAAAGTCGGGGTGTCACAATCCTTCCCCCTTAAAAAGGACTTGTCCTCAAGTCCGAACCGAGTGCTCAAACAAATCCGGATATAAACTCTTCATCTTTTCCTCGGTTTCCCAAGTGGATTCTTCTGATTTCTGATCCCTCCAAAGTACCCTGACTAAAGGAATCTACCGATTTCTCAATTCTTGCATTTTTCGATCCTGAATTGTAACTGGATGTTTCTCAATTGACAAATCCGGCTCTAACTGAACCTCTTCAACTGGGAGAATTCTTGCTTCATCGGGGTAATACTTACGGAGCTGAGAAACGTGAAACACGTTGTGTATCCCGATCAAATTTGGCGGTAAATCCAATCTATACGCCGCTTCTCCAATTCTTTCTAAAATCTCAAACAGTCCAAGATATCGAGGACAGAGTTTCCCACCTTTACCTATTCGAGTGAAACCCTTTCTCGGAGATGCTTTTAAAAAGACTCTATCTCCCACCTCGAATTGTAAAGGCCTTCTTCTTCTAT
Organism: Lantana camara; assembly: GCA_037501455.1. Classification (NCBI taxonomy): domain Eukaryota; kingdom Viridiplantae; phylum Streptophyta; class Magnoliopsida; order Lamiales; family Verbenaceae; genus Lantana; species Lantana camara. The sequence goes on from CM074858.1 coordinate 50,451,428, forward strand.
CAGCGTAACTCTTCTGACGAGACTGAGCCGCTTTCATTCTTTGCCTAATCTTATGAACCTTCTCAATAGTAGTATTAACATTTTCCTTAGGTTCGGCTCGCTCGAGTTTATGCTCTTCAGTCCATCTCCAATCCTCAATATCCAAAAATAGAGGAGATCTACATTTCCTCCCATATAAAGCCTCGTACGGAGCCATTCCGATTGAACCCTGATAGCTGTTATTATAAGCAAACTCAACCAAAGCCAGATGCTCGTCCCACTTATCTTGAAAATCTAAAGCACACGCCCTAAGCATATCGTCCAAGTACTGAATTAACCACTCCGACTGACCGTCTGTCTGAGGATGCAAAGCAGTACTAAACTTGAGCCTGGAGCCCAAACATCTCTGAAGATTCTGCTAAAAGATCGAAGTGAACCTCGGATCCCGATCCGAGACTATACTGACTGGAATTCCGTGTAATCTTACAATTTCTCGCACATACAACTCTGCTAATTTCGGTACCTTATCAAACATCCGAACTTTAAGAAAATGGGCAGACTTAGTCAATCTGTCGATAATCACCCAAATTCCATTGAACCCTCCTTTAGCTCTAGGTAAGCCGAAAACAAAGTCCATGGTCACTTGCTCCCACTTCCACTCGGGAATAGGAAGTGGTTGGAGAGTTCCTCCCGGTTTCTGATGTTCTGCCTTCACCTTTTGACACGTTAGACATCGCTTCACGAAGTTCGCGACGTCCCTTTTCATGCCTTTCCACCATAACTTCTCTTTCAGGTCTCGATACTTCTTAGTACCTCCCGGATGAATTGAGTACCCCGAGTGATGTGCTTCTTCCAAAATCAACCTCCTAAGCTCGGTTGGAACACAAATTCTTGATTCGAACCTTAACAAACTTGAATCATCTAATCCAAACTTGGAATCCTGATTCTCTTGAGAACGAGCTAATAATCTCTGAATCTCGTCATCTGAGGCCTGAGCTTCTAGTAACTGCTGTTTCAAATCCGGTATAATTGTGAGATTAGCCAACCAAGTCCCTGAAACCAGAATCTCTGAACCCGAATTTGAAGAACTTGTCCCCAAACTAGTCAACCCCGCCTTTCTACTCAAGGCATCAGCTACCACATTTGCTTTACCCAGATGATACTGGATCTTACAGTCATAATCCTCAAGAAATTCCATCCAACGCCTCTGCCTGACATTCAAATCCTTCTGAGAAAAAGGATATTGGAGACTCTGATGATCTGTAAATACCTCGAACGTAGTACCGTAAACCTAGTGTCGCCACTTCATCAAAGCGAACACAACCGTAGCTAATTCCAAGTCATGGGTAGGGTAATTCTTCTCATGCTCCTTCAATTTCCTCGAAGCATAAGCTACCACTCTACCGTGCTGCATTAAGACATAACCCAGACCTTCATTAGAAGCATCCGTATAAACTGCATAACCCTCGGTGCCCTCGGGTAAGGTAAGAACTGGGGCCGAAGTCAATTTCACCTTCAGAGTCTAAAAACTTACTTCACACTTATCATCCCACTCGAATTTCACTTCCTTCTTAGTCAGATGAGTCAACGGAGCAGCAATCTTACAAAAATCTTTAACAAACCTTCTGTAATAACCAGCCAACCCAAGAAAACTTCGAATTTCTGAGGCGTTCTTCGGTCTTTCCCAACGAAGCATAGATTCAATCTTGGATGGATCCACTTCAATTCCATTACCCGAAATAATATGACCTAAAAATATAACCCTGTCAATCCAAAACTCTCATTTGCTAAACTTGGCATACAACTTATGTTCCCTTAAGGTTTTGAAAACAATCCGAAGATGCTGAGCTTGCTCTTCAGCCGATTTAGAATACACCAGAATGTCGTCTATAAAGATTACCACAAACTTGTCAAGAAACTTCCTGAACACTCGGTGCATCATATCCATGAATATGGCTGGAGCGTTAGTTAACCCAAAAGGCATTACAACGAACTCAAAATGACCATAGCGAGTGTTGAATCCAGTCTTAGGAATATCTTCCTCTCTAATCCGCAGCTGGTAGTAACCTTACCTCAAATCTAACTTGGAATAGACCTTAGAACCTTGTAAGATATCAAACAGCTCCTCGATGTGAGGCAACGGATACTTATTCTTCACCATCATCCGATTCAACTCGCGATAATCTATACACATGCGTAACGTTCCATCCTTCTTCTTTACAAATAGAACGGGAGCACCCCACGGAGAAGTGCTCGGACGAATGTACCCACAAGCTAGAAGTTCATCAAGCTGCGACTTTAACTCCTTTAACTCTGCAGGAGCCATTCTGTAGGGAGTCTTCGAAAAAGGCTCTGCTCCGGGATAGAGGTCAATTACAAATTCGATGTCCCTATCAGGCGGTAAAGAACCCAAACTCTCAGGGAAAACATCGGTATACTCTCGCACGACCTCCGTCTCTTCAAGTTTGGCCTGATCCTTTGGTCTATTCAAAAGATAGGCCACAAAACCTATTGTACCATCCCGGACCAGTCTACTAGCCTCGATAAAGGAAATAAACGGGCTTGACTTAACCTTCTCACCCTTAAACACCACTGAGCCGAAGGAAACTTTCTTCTCCCGACAATCCATTTGAGCCCCATACTCATACAACCAATCCATCCCCAAAATTACATCATACCTCTGCATAGGCATCTCAATCAATTCTGCAAGAAAGACTCGGCCTTCAAAGCTAATCGGACAACCCCGAAAAACCCTGCAAGATAGCAAGCTACCACCAAGAGGGGAACTAACCACGTAATCATGCGCACATAAAGAAACAGGCAAGCACATAGTAGCAGCAATGTCCCAAGAAATAAATGAATGAGTAGCCCCGGGATCGAATAATGCATGTAATGTAGGGCCTTGAATGCTTATAGTACCTTCGATCACAGCGTTTGGGTCGATATCCACAGCTTGCTCCTCCTCAGCTCCCAACGCATATGCCCTAGCTGGAATTACAGGCCTCGGATTGTCTTTCTTTTTCGGGCACGTGCTCACCATATGATCCGTTGCTCCACAAATAAAACACCTTTTGTGAAGTCTGAAGCAATTATCCACGTGGTGAGGACCCTTGCAATAGGTACATTGCACTTTAGGTGGAGCCGGAAGTGCTAAAGGTTGCTTGGCTTGAGTTGGTCGGTCCCGCTGGTCTAAATAATTTGTTCTGAGGCTTAGCTTGTTAAGAGGTCTGAAATGCTGGCCTCTTTCCAAATTTATTCAAAGTCCCTGAACTAGACCCTTGCCCTGAATGTGAAGTCTTTCTCCTCAAAACCACCCTATCTTCGACCCTTAAAGCCTTATCAGTTACTTTCGCCCAAGTGCTCGTGTTAGCCGCTTCCAAAGCATCTTTCATATCTTCATGTAATCCTTGGAGCAACTGAGAGGCCTTCGCTTCATCATCACTGGCTATATTAGGGGCATAACTAGAAAGTCTCTCAAATTCGTTGATATACTCAGTCACAGACATACTCCCCTGTTTAAGATCCATAAATTCCCTTGAGCGCCGGTTCCTTGTAGCTTTGGGAATATATTTGGTCTTGAATTCCCGAACAAATACCTCCCACGTTATCTCCTCTCCGGAGGCTTCTAACTTCCCTTGCATGCTCGACCACCAATTATAGGCCTGACCCTGGATCATGGTAATTGTGCATTGTAGCTTCTCCATAGGCCCACACTGTATGAGATTCCAAACCCGATTGGTTTGCACGAGCCATTCTTCCGCTTGAACATCATTTCCACCAACGAAAACCGGTGGATTCTTATTTTCAAAATCCTGAAGAAGAGCAGTGATAGCATCCCCTCCATGATTCCCGGCCTGAGGGGCATTATTCCTTTCCTGATCTCTTTGTTCCAAATATACCGCTAATCTTTCCATAAAATTTTTTGGGTCCATTTGCGGTGGTGGTGGAGGGTTGTTATTTCCATGTTGTGGAGAATGATCCCGGTGATGTCGATGTTCTGGAGATCTATCTCGGCGATGGTGTCGTCGTGGAGGCATATTTTCTGCAAATCACAAGATTCCAATTCATATGCGCGCAGGTCAGTGCATGTTCATGTACACCATTAGCAAAGAAGGTAGGCAAGTAATCACATACATGCACATAACCATGTTATCCAAAGCCGTACAGCCTAGACTCACCCGACTGGACTCTAGAGCTCCGATTTTGCAACCGAGAGCTCTGATACCACCTTAAGATGTAGCGTCCGGAACGGTGAGCCACCACATCCCCCGCGCCTAAACCCGAACCCATATATGAAATGGATTTCCATGCATGAGTCCGAGTCCAAGCGAACGGGAACCTACACTCACACGCTAGGCTAAGGGGGCTAAAACTCGACAAAGCGCATAAAAAAACAAAACAGATATGCGGAAGCAGTAAACAGGATCCAAATGAGCTCATGCAAAAGTAACAATATATATATATACCATGGCTTAAAAGCCTAAAATAGATATAAAAATTCAAGTTTCAAAGTTATCATTCATACAAGATGTAAAAAGCAAAAGGTATGCAATGCTACTCGATCTAAACGGCTAAGTATGACTCGACTCGACGCACTTCCCCGCCTAGCTCGACACACCTGAAAGGGAAAGGAGAGGGTCAGTCTCACAACTCGACTGAGTGAGGGGCTTAACACACCCACACCTTAAGTACGTATAAAGCATAACATAAACCAAAAATAATAGTCATGAATCGAGGCTAGGGTTTTGCACACCAAAACCATTTCCCGAAGCTAACATATAGTAAGAAAAGAACCTATCTCGATCCATAATCTATCAGTCATAACATAAATAAAAGCCCAACGAGAACCGAATATCCCTTACTCCTTCAAACATACATATCAAATCACAATTCCACCCTCGCATCCATGGTGTATCGGGAATCAAACCCTAGCACCTACATTACCAAAAACATACGGGGTAGCTAACCCATGATATGCCTTCCCCGATTATCCAGCGAGGGCTCAAGATATCACGCCTTCCCAACCTCCCTAGGTCGCACGTGAATATCTCAAATGAGAACGTGCACAGGGGTCAAACTCGGCGACCCCGTAGTCGTCCCAGGTCTCCCTTACCCACGTCTCCAAGGCCCACATAACAAAACGGACCAAATTCCCATCTTTCAGGGCACAACTCGCTCAAAAAAACAAAACGTACTAAAAGAGATTCAAAACTCAAACTTATATATGCTTGTACATATATGATTTCCATAAGAACCAAATTATTCCACAAGGTCATAAACATAATTTAAGCACTCGTATCTAGATATATGTACCATATCCGCATTCAAGTGAGAATTCATCACATCATAGGCCATAGGGTATTTAGCTAATAAATTTCTAACCTCACCTTAACAAAAGAGACAAAAAGGTAGGATCGAAACGACAACCAACCACCTAAGCTTTGGGCTCTTACGCGACTGGAAGAGGCTCTAAAACACAAAAGAAAGCAAGACCCGAAACTTAGACTCAACATGAACCAAATAGACACTGGGCAATGCTTATGAACGCAAAGAATGCAAATGGAATGCATAAACATGCCAAATCAATTCTACCAATTCTTATTCACACAATTTATATCAAATAAGATCACAAATTCAAGACAAGGCACATAATGCGTAATATAACGAGCTAGCAAGGCATACAAGTCATAAAAGAAGAAAGAAGATACAAAGAAAAACAACGAAGCGATCAAACGAGCAATTGCCGCCGCCATATTTTCACATAACACGGCCGTGTTGGGTTTTAGTTCAAAATGGACACGGCCGTGTCCGATTAAAATCAATTAAGGAGATTAATTCTAGACGTTGACACGGCAGTGTTGAGTTTTAGTTCAAAATGGACACGACCGTGTCCGATTTTATAAAAATAATTTGCTCCAAGTTGCGAACCTGACACGGCCGTGTCCAAAACATGTACAAAGCTGACACGGCCGTGGTGGCCTTTCGTCTCCGAAAAAAAATACAACAGCTACAGTAACTCTGCGGTAAAAAAAACAGAGGAAGAAGTAGAGCAGGCACGCAGCAACCCCAAACAACAACAACAAGCTACAAAACTCATGCAAACCAAGGCAAATCACTTCATGATCAAAATGTAATCTCCTAACTATCACAAAGGTTCAAGAATCATCATATATCTCAAGGATTCTCATGCAAGAATTTGAATTCCATTAATGGTATACTTCACCATGCTCAACCATAATAAAAAGGGGAATCATATAATCAAATTAGAGTCATAAGGTATCATATATACAACTTCAAATCAAAGCTTAACTCCAAGAAGTAAAAGAGATCATAAAACCCTCATATAACAAGTCATGCTCCATAATCACACCAAACATAGCTCAAAGCATGGAATTAATAGCTCAAAATGATCATATAATCATGTACATATCAAATACTAGCTTACCACTTGAAGAAGTTGGAAGAAAATGGAGATTAGAGCTGAATTTCTCCTTGGGGTGAATAGTGACGGGTTGAAGGGTTTAAGCTCCAAAGTTGCTGCACCTTTTTCTCTGTTTTCATGTGTATACCGAGAATGAGAGGGGAGAGATGATAGTGTCTAGTGTTGGTGGGTTGTGGGGCCAAGGTGGAGAGTAATATGACAAGAATTGAGGGACTAAAGTGCAATTAGAAAACAGGTAGTCATATAGAAGCGAAGTAAGTTTCCGATCGGATTTCAGAGTATCGAATAGGCTTAAAAGGTTATGTGGCTTAGTCTATCGAACCCGAATCGTCGAAACGAGGTCAATGGTGGTGATGGAATTCGAATCCGAATTCCCGAGCTCAAGTTACACATATCGGAACCCATGGTGCGCTAAAAGCGTTTTAGCCTCCTTTAGGTTCCAAACAAAACAATTAATTCAAAAGCTCAACAATTAAACTCGAAAACATATAACGAGCATAAATCAAAGTTCATAACACATAAATCTCCATCATACTAAAGCAACGTAAATTCCGAATTCAATTCAAACATAAACGAATCAAACCATAACAAATTGCGTACATATTCAAATAAAAATCATTCAAATTCATAAGAAATATCTAAAAAATAGGAATTAAAAGAATAAAGAATATGAATTTAAATAATTTAAATCGCGCACATACGTCATACCTGTACGGTCTGAAAGTCGGGGTGTCACATAGAGGCACACATTCTTTTCTTTCGTGTGGTATAGTCGCTTCTCTGTGCTTGCCTGTTGTATGTGCCTCTGCTTGTTATGTGATTAGTTCCCCGTTGGGGGGGAGCCTTGTTTCTGATCGAGTGTTTCGGCGAGTTCCGGTGAGAATTGAGGGCCGTGACTGTAACGCCCCGACTTTTCGGACGTAAAGGTAGAGCGTATGTGTTTACCTAATTGCGCGAATTAATTGTTTTTACGTGTTTTATATTTAATTTTATTATAATTGTTATTATTTTATTATATTATATTATAATATTTTATTTTAATATTATTACTTATACATATATATATACTTCGAATTATATATATATATATATATGTTTGATTATTATTATTATTAATTTAATGATTATGCTACTTATATGTTATGTTAATTAATCATGTTTAGTTAATTAATTGATTATTTGTATATATATATACATATATATACGTACTATATATATAAATTATGCATGAGGATTTTATTATGCATGCAAATTAATATATTTTGCATGAAAATCATAATTTTTGCATGGGATATTTTGCTGCATGAGCTTATTTCATTTTGCATGAAAATTTCATGAATTGCATGTAAATTTTATAATTTATGCATGAATGGTATGATTGAGGTTGTTCGTTCATGTTGTGCTTCGTTCTTATATGATATGATATCAATTTGCCACGATTTTGTAATATGTTGTACATATATGTGTTATGAACATGATTTTATGCTCAATTTATGTTTTTGAATTCATTTGATAGGTTAACGAATTTAATTTTATTTAAGGAACCAAAACGGGAGCTAACGAGCACTTAGCGTACCCTTGGTTCCGAATTTAATATCTTGAGCTCGGGAACTCGGATTCGAGTTCCGTCAACTCCGCTGAACTCGTAACGAAAATTCGAGTTTAGTAAACTTAGCCTTACATTTTTCCTAATTCATTTGAAACTCCGAAATCCAACCGAAAAATGAAACGGAGACCAACTTGACCTTGTTACACTAATTCAGCCATAACTTGGCCAAACCACAACCAAATTAACCATGGTTTGATTCCTTTTAACGCTAACTCAACCACCTATCTAGATATTTCAAGCTTTAACCGAGATAACCCTCTCACCATCCCCAAAAACTCAGCCAAAGCTACTGCATCTCCTGCTAGTCCCGTAACCCTTCAACTTTGGAGATTTTGGAGTTCGATTCTCGTCCAAACTTCAACCAATCATCAAGGTAAGATTAGGGTTGTGTAATATGATTAATTCTGAGCATTTTCATCTTTTCATTCATGATTTTTAAGCATGGGTTCTCGATTTTCTGGGCAATTTCCGAAAATGATGGTTTTTGGGCAAATTCTTGATCTTCTTCGTTTCTCAACGATTTTGGTTGATTCCAAGCCTGAGATTTATTGTTTTAACATCCTCATATCAATTATGATCTTTGTTTTCGTGGTTGTTGAGATAAATATGAGATATCACTTATGAAATTTTGAGAAAATCCCACATGTTTGTCACGTATGGCTTCCTCCTTGTGTGAGTTCGTTTGGGACTGAATCTTGTGTTGGTTTCATGATGTTTTGCTGCGTATTTGATGACCTTTTGGACCTGATCTGAGTCGTTTGAGCTGAGAGCAAGCATGCTCTGTTTCCCTCCAATTCTGGCCCTGTTTTTCTCACGCTGGATTGCTGTCAATTTGCTGTCATTTCTTTCCTCCTTTTGCTGTCAGTTTTATGGCTTGGTGGTGTGTGTTTTACCTGAGTTCTTGCAACTCTTTTGTACCTTGTTTAGCCTCCTTTGTTGCCTCGTTTTCCTGCGTTGTTGTTGCCCTGTTTCTGCGTTAGTTTCGGTGAAACAGAGACTGCTGCTGTTGCACGACACGGGCGTGCAGTTCCTGCCCGTTCCAGCGAGGAACGGGGGTGCAGTGAGGTCTGGAGTTGCTGTACCGAGACACGGGGGTGTCTCAGTCCAGGCGGGGAGGGTGACACGGGGGTGTCACCCCGTTTTTCTGAATTCTTTAGCCTGCTTCTTCTTCTTCTTCCTCGCGTGAACATTGTTGCTGCTACGGTTTTGTGGTTGTATGGCTGTATATATATATATATATATATGTCTGTGTTGTGTGTGTGTTGATTGTGTAAAATGTGTGCATGCATGTGTTGCATGCATGTAAATTGTATATAGTATGTAATATGTATATAATATATATATGCATGCATGGTAGGTTTGTGTGAGTGTGTACGTGAGATATATATATATATATGTAATGTGTATATATGTTATATTATATTATATATTATGTATGTTTATTATATATTATGTATATTTATTATATATTCTAAATATTAATTGATTTAATTTAATTATTGAAATTAATTGATTTCCATTTCACGTATTTAATTATCGACTTTTGATTGAACGTTTTATTTGTTTTATTCCTAAATGTGAAATTGAATAATATGTGTTATGCTTCTTAAATGAATTTTAGATTAATTGATATGCATTATGAATTTATGAATTTATGAATGATTTGAATTATATGTTTTAAATTCCTTAATCGTGCACATGAACATTTTTATGATATAACATGATCATTTATGCATTCATGTCATATTCACCTCATTGCCGAGCGTCATATGTGGTCATTGCGTCTCATACCTTTTCTTTTGCACAGATTCGGGTTTGGTCAGGGACGAGGACGAGCCTTGAGACTCTTGTGCCTTTATTTCTACTTTGGTAAAGGTGGGTTTTTCTTCTATTAGTTAAAACAACCCTATAAATCCCTTATGTGCAAAGTTTTAAACCAAAATTATATATTTATATAAATCGAGTCATTTTGGGTAAATGATTTCAAACGTATGACCCCTTTTATATATGAAACCCTACCTTATGTTTTTGGCGAGATTGTATGTATGTTATGTTCACGGGCCCCAGGACTTAGTATATGTGGCTAACCGAGGAAGCAAGGGCTGACGGGGATCCCATATACTAGTTCCAACCAAATTTACGATGATACGGACCTCGTTAGGAGTTTTGACGAGAAAACGCAAGTCGGGCTTTTGAGGATTCATGTACCTCACTAGCCATTATGTATGTTTCGGTGGTCAGGTCTAGCTAACTTGTCCACCACCCGGAGGAAGAAGGTGTATATGTATGATTATGATCATTTTTGTATTTGCACGAAAGATATGTATGACAACCAATAATTATGATATGATTACACGAGGAGAAGGTTGGAGATTGTGCACGCTCACTCGCCGAGCTTAAACCCTTATGAATAATTATGAATGAAAATGAACGTCGTAATCCCGTTGATGTTTTCTTTTGTTTTAACCACTTGGTAAATTTTATCAAACTTCACACGGGATTAGGGCTTGCATGTATGTGTTTAATTTATGCGATATTATATATATTATGCCCCGTTTTTATACCCACCAGTCTCTTTTAGACTGAACCCGGTTGTTTTCAGTTGTTTTGTGCAGGTATAGGAGTGCTAGGCGGGAATACAAGTCGTCTAGGTCTTGCATTTATGTTTAGCACTTCTTTTCAGCCTCATATTCATACTCTTGTTGTTACTTTTGTATTTGATCCTAGTATAGATTGGAGCGTTTTGATTTTGTAGGCCGTGAGTGCCGTTGCATATTTGAATGGCCTTGTATATCTATTTTTGGAGCTTGTTAGCTCATTGAATATATGCTATGTAGTTCTTGCTTCCGCGAATTTTCTTTAACTCTGATTTTATGATTCCTGCACTGATTGGTTTAAGGGTTAGTCCCGCCTAGCATAGCGTGTGTGTTGTGTCCCCGTTCGCCGCGGATTCGGCCTGTGTATGGACTTCCATTTCATATACGGGTCGGGTCTCGGTGCGGGGGATGTGGTACCTTACGCTCGGGTGCTACATCCTTAAGTGGTATCAGAGCTTAGGGTTGCAAAACCCGGGCTCTAGTGTCGTGTTGAGTCAGTTAGGTCGTTCGGCTTTAGGAACAACTTGTCAATGTGTTGCATATGCATTGTTTACGTGCTTGTGTGCTCTAAATCTTGAATTTTGATTGAATTAATTGCACTTGCATGCATGGATTAAAGATAGCATGCATATTAGTGTTTCTTGAACAGGATGCCTCCACGTAGACATCGTGAGAGATCTCCCGGACATCGTCGTCATCATGATCGATCTCCTACGCCTCCACCCCAACCACAAGCACCACCAATGGACATGGGGAATTTTATGGAAGCGGTTTTCAACTATGTTGAGCATAGAAGGGCTCAAGCTCCCCCACCTCAACATGCAGAACAACAAGCTCCTCCACTAAACCATAACAATAGAGATCCTCATGGGGTGTTTCTAAGTTACAACCCCCCTCGGTTTTCTGGTTCTATCGACGATTCGGTCTCGGAGGGTTGGTTGATTCGACTAGAGAGGATATTTGGGGTCCGACAGTTTACTACACAAGAGAAGGCTCAATTTGCTATCTTCCAACTCGATGGGGATGCATATGAATGGTGGGAACGAACAAGAGAGAAGCTTGAAGTCGATGAAGAGGAAGTAACTTGGGAAGTTTTCAAGAGAGAATTCCGGGAATGCTTCGTACCGGAAGTGGTAAGGGAAAGGAAGGAGAAAGAATTCATGGAGTTAAAGCAAGGAGCGCGTACGGTGACCCAATATCTCACAGTATTCAATAGGCTTGGGAAATATGCTCCTCATGTCACCCGGGATGAGAAAAGGAAAGCAAGGAAATTTATTGCGGGGTTAAGACAGGATTTGAGACACGGTCAGGCGGGTCACAAATTCGGGTCTTTTGCCGATACGGTACAAAGGGCTCTAGTTCAAGAAGAGGAATATAAGAAGACAGATCCGATTTTTAGGCCACTGATGGGGCGAGGTTCTGGAACAAGTTCGGGAAAACGACCTATGGTTCAAGCTACTTCCCCTCCTAAGGGTCCGTTTAAGAAGCCAAGAATGGGAGGACCAACTCCGCCGGTTCCAATAGCTTTGCCTGCACCAACAAGGGATCGACAAGGTCCGAATGAAGCACGATTATCCAAGCCACCATGTACATATTGTGGAGGGCCAACTCACAATTATCACAAATGCTGGAAGAGGTTGGGTTTATGCCTAATATGTGGAAAAGCTGATCATATGGCGGATACCTGCCCCGACAAGATTCCGGTATTTAAAAAGGGAGTTCAAAGGCCAATGATTCAGGCTCGTGCTTACGCCCTCGAAGGTGAAGAGCAAGATGCAGAGATCGATCCCACAGCAGCGGTAGAAGGTACCCTATGCATACATAACATGAGCATTCATGCACTCTTTCATGCACTTTTTGATTCAAGTGTTACGCATTTCTTTATTTCTTGTGACTTAGTTGCTATTCTGTGCTTGCCTGTTATTTACTTTTTCTTCTCGTTGTTTGGTAAGTTCGCCACTGGGTGGTAGTCTTCAGACAGATCAGTTGATTCGGGAGTATTCAGTTTTGATTGAAGGGAAAGAATATCCGACTGATTTGGAAGAGTTAAAGATTCAATTAGAGGTATTACTCAAAGTTGGATATATACGGCCAAGATCGTCCCATTGGGGTGCTCCGGCTGCTTTTTAGTATTTGGATAAGTTGTGGTAATCTTCCTCGATGACATCCTGGTTTATTCGAGAACTCCGGAGGATTAGGCCAGGCATTTCAGGATTGTGTTGGATACCTTAAGAGAGCATCGGATTGTATGCTAGGTTTAACAAAGGCGAGTTTTGGGATTGATCGGGTAGCATTTCTGGGTCATATTATTTCAAGGAAAGTTGACCACCGCTCAGGTATTAGCACTTCCCGAAGGTACAGAAAGATATACGGATTATACGGACGCCTAAAAAGGAAGGGTTGGGATGGGTGTTGATGCAAAATGGAAGAGTAATCGCTTATGCCTCAAGGAAACTGAAAGAGCATGAACAGAACTACCCCACTCACGAATTGGAATTAGTGGCAGTGATCTTTGCTTTGGGTAAGTGGAGACACTATCTTTATGGAATTTCGTTCGAAGTCTTTTCGGATTACAAGAGTCTCCAATACTTATTCTCACATAAGGAATTGAACAAGGGACAACGACGTTGGATGGAACTTTTGGCGGATTATGAGGGTACAATCCGATACCATCCCGGCAAAGCCATTTTGGTCGTGGATGCACTTAGTAGGAAAACTAGTGTGTCCGAAGTGAAAGTGGGAATTGGAGAGGAGAATGAGTTGTTCAGACTGAGGACTAGTATTCGGAATATTACGGTTTGACCAGATCTTACAGAGGTTAGTTGATACTCAGAGGATTGATCCCGAGGTTCAGAAATTAGTTGAGAAAGCTCGAGCTGATTCGGAATGTCCGTTTCGGTTTGATGATACGGGACTTCTAAGATTCAAGAATAGAGTTGTTGTCCCGAAAGAGTTAAAAAGGATTATTCTTGAAGAAGCTCATCGGTCAGGGTATTCGCTACATCCCGGAGGGAACAAGAGGTATAAGGATCTTAAGCGAATTTTATTGATGGAATGGATGAGAACAGGATGTTATCGACTTTGTGAAACACTGCATGACTTGTTTAGCGGTTAAGGCGGAACATCAAAAGCCATCGGGGCTACTTCGATCATTGCCTATCCCGGATAGGAAGTGGGAACATTCTATGGATTTTGTTTCGGGATTTCCAAGAGTGAGAGGAGGTTTCGATGGAAATTGGGTTATCGTGGACAGGTTGACGGAATCCGCTCATTTTCTTGCGACCAGAATGTCCGATAAATGAGTAAGTTGGCTAAGAGATACAATGAGGAGATTATCAGGCTCCATGGTGTACTTGTTAGTATTGTCTCGGATCGGGATCCCAGATTTATTTCAAGGTTATGGCAAGAATTGCAGAAGTATTTGGGAATAAGGCTTCAATTCAGCACAGCTTTCCATCCTCAGGCCGACGGACAATCAGAAAGATTGATTATGTATCTGGAGGATCTGTTGAGAGCATGTGCATTGGACTTGTCTCCGAATTTAACTAGAATTCATAACATGTTTCATGTTTCCCAGCTCCGAGAATATCATTGAGATGAGTCCGAGGTTCTACCAGTGGAAGAAGTGGAATTAGGATCGGATCTCACCTTCGTTCAGAAGCCGATTAAGATATTGGATCGGAAGTTTCAGGAACTTCGAAATCGGCGTATTCCATTAGTCAAGGTTCTCCGGAGAAGTAATAAACCAAAGAGGCTACGTGGGAGACGGAGGATAAGTTGTAAAGGTTTCACCCCGAGTGGTTTTCGAGCGAGCAATGAATCCGAGGACGGATTCTTTTAAGGGGGAGAGATTGTAACGCCCCGACTTTTCGGACGTAAAGGTAGAGCGTATGTGTTTACCTAATTGCGCGAATTAATTGTTTTTACGTGTTTTATATTTAATTTTATTATAATTGTTATTATTTTATTATATTATATTATAATATTTTATTTTAATATTATTACTTATACATATATATATACTTCGAATTATATATATATATATATATATATATGTTTAATTATTATTATTATTAATTTAATGATTATGCTAATTATATGTTATGTTAATTAATCATGTTTAATTAATTAATAGATTATTTGTATATATATATACATATATATACGTACTATATATATAAATTATGCATGAGGATTTTATTATGCATGCAAATTAATATATTTTGCATGAAAATCATAATTTTTGCATGGGATATTTTGCTGCATGAGCTTATTTCATTTTGCATGAAAATTTCATGAATTGCATGTAAATTTTATAATTTATGCATGAATGGTATGATTGAGGTTGTTCGTTCATGTTGTGCTTCGTTCTTATATGATATGATATCAATTTGTCACGATTTTGTAATATGTTGGACATATATGTGTTATGAACATGATTTTATGCTCAATTTATGTTTTTGAATTCATTTGATAGGTTAACGAATTTAATTTTATTTAAGGAACCAAAACGGGAGCTAACGAGCACTTAGCGTACCCTTGGTTCCGAATTTAATATCATGAGCTCGGGAACTCGGATTCGAGTTCCGTCAACTCCGCTGAACTCGTAACGAAAATTCGAGTTTAGTAAACTTAGCCTTACATTTTTCCTAATTCATTTGAAACTCCGAAATCCAACCGAAAAATGAAACGGAGACCAACTTGACCTTGTTACACTAATTCAGCCATAACTTGGCCAAACCACAACCAAATTAACCATGGTTTGATTCCTTTTAACCCTAACTCAACCACCTATCTAGATATTTCAAGCTTTAACCGAGATAACCCTCTCACCATCCCCAAAAACTCAGCCAAAGCTACTGCATCTCCTGCTAGTCTCGTAACCCTTCAACTTTGGAGATTTTGGAGTTCGATTCTCATCCAAACTTCAACCAATCATCAAGGTAAGCTTAGGGTTGTGTAATATGATTAATTCTGAGCATTTTCATCTTTTCATTCATGATTTTTAAGCATGGGTTCTCGATTTTCTGGGCAATTTCCGAAAATGATGGTTTTTGGGCAAATTCTTGATCTTCTTCGTTTCTCAACGATTTTGGTTGATTCCAAGCCTGAGATTTATTGTTTTAACATCCTCATATCAATTATGATCTTTGCTTTCGTGGTTGTTGAGATAAATATGAGATATCACTTATGAAATTTTGAGAAAATCCCACATGTTTGTCACGTATGGCTTCCTCCTTGTGTGAGTTCGTTTGGGACTGAATCTTGTGTTGGTTTCATGATGTTTTGCTGCGTATTTGATGACCTTTTGGACCTGATCTGAGTCGTTTGAGCTGAGAGCAAGCATGCTCTGTTTCCCTCCAATTCTGGCCCTGTTTTTCTCACGCTGGATTACTGTCAATTTGCTGTCATTTCTTTCCTCCTTTTGCTGTCAGTTTTATGGCTTGGTGGTGTGTGTTTTACCTGAGTTCTTGCAACTCTTTTGTACCTTGTTTAGCCTCCTTTGTTGCCTCGTTTTCCTGCGTTGTTGTTGCCCTGTTTCTGCGTTAGTTTCGGTGAAACAGAGACTGCTGCTGTTGCACGACACGGGCGTGCAGTTCCTGCCCGTTCCAGCGAGGAACGGGGGTGCAGTGAGGTCTGGAGTTGCTGTACCGAGACACGGGGGTGTCTCAGTCCAGGCGGGGAGGGTGACACGGGGGTGTCACCCCGTTTTTCTGAATTCTTTAGCCTGCTTCTTCTTCTTCTTCCTCGCGTGAACATTGTTGTTGCTACGGTTTTGTGGTTGTATGGCTGTATATATATATATATATATGTCTGTGTTGTGTGTGTGTTGATTGTGTAAAATGTGTGCATGCATGTGTTGCATGCATGTAAATTGTATATAGTATGTAATATGTATATAATATATATATGCATGCATGGTAGGTTTGTGTGAGTGTGTACGTGAGATATATATATATATGTAATGTGTATATATGTTATATTATATTATATATTATGTATGTTTATTATATATTATGTATATTTATTATATATTCTAAATATTAATTGATTTAATTTAATTATTGAAATTAATTGATTTCTATTTCGCGTATTTAATTATCGACTTTTGATTGAACGTTTTATTTGTTTTATTCCTAAATGTGAAATTGAATAATATGTGTTATGCTTCTTAAATGAATTTTAGATTAATTGATATACATTATGAATTTATGAATTTATGAATGATTTGAATTATATGTTTTAAATTCCTTAATCGTGCACATGAACATTTTTATGATATAACATGATCATTTATGCATTCATGTCATATTCACCTCATTGCCGAGCGTCATATGTGGTCATTGCGTCTCATACCTTTTCTTTTGCACAGATTCGGGTTTGGTCAGGGACGAGGACGAGCCTTGAGACTCTTGTGCCTTTATTTCTACTTTGGTAAAGGTGGGTTTTTCTTCTATTAGTTAAAACAACCCTATAAATCCCTTATGTGCAAAGTTTTAAACCAAAATTATATATTTATATAAATCGAGTCATTTTGGGTAAATGATTTCAAACGTATGACCCCTTTTATATATGAAACCCTACCTTATGTTTTTGGCGAGATTGTATGTATGTTATGTTCACGGGCCCCGGGACTTAGTATATGTGGCTAACCGAGGAAGCAAGGGCTGACGGGGATCCCATATACTAGTTCCAACCAAATTTACGATGATACGGACCTCGTTAGGAGTTTTGACGAGGAAACGCAAGTCGGGCTTTTGAGGATTCATGTACCTCACTAGCCATTATGTATGTTTCGGTGGTCAGGTCTAGCTAACTTGTCCACCACCCGGAGGAAGAAGGTGTATATGTATGATTATGATCATTTTTGTATGTGCACGAAAGATATGTATGACAACCAATAATTATGATATGATTACACGAGGAGAAGGTTGGAGATTGTGCACGCTCACTCGCCGAGCTTAAACCCTTATGAATAATTATGAATGAAAATGAACGTCGTAATCCCGTTGATGTTTTCTTTTGTTTTAACCACTTGGTAAATTTTATCAAACTTCACACGGGATTAGGGCTTGCATGTATGTGTTTAATTTATGCGATATTATATATATTATGCCCCGTTTTTATACCCACCAGTCTCTTTTAGACTGAACCCGGTTGTTTTCAGTTGTTTTGTGCAGGTATAGGAGTGCTAGGCGGGAATACAAGTCGTCTAGGTCTTGCATTTATGTTTAGCACTTCTTTTCAGCCTCATATTCATACTCTTGTTGTTACTTTTGTATTTGATCCTAGTATAGATTGGAGCGTTTTGATTTTGTAGGCCGTGAGTGCCGTTGCATATTTGAATGGCCTTGTATATCTATTTTTGGAGCTTGTTAGCTCATTGAATATATGCTAGGTAGTTCTTGCTTCCGCGAATTTTCTTTAACTCTGATTTTATGATTCCTGCACTGATTGGTTTAAGGGTTAGTCCCGCCTAGCATAGCGTGTGTGTTGTGTCCCCGTTCGCCGCGGATTCGGCCTGTGTATGGACTTCCATTTCATATACGGGTCGGGTCTCGGTGCGGGGGATGTGGTACCTTACGCTCGGGTGCTACAGTGACTATCTAACAGACTTCATTGAGATGCCTATCTGTCGGTATGGTGCTATTTTGGGTATGGATTGGCTTTTTGAGCATGATGCTAAGATAGATTGCCGAGATAAGAGAGTCCAGTTGGGGTCGGATGTTGTTGTGGGTTTGGGTTTGAAGACTCCACCTTTGTTGTCCTTCACTGAGGTTTCTAAGATGATTCGAGATGGTGCTTCGGGGTTCTTGGCCTATATTCTTAACAAGCTTAAAAGACCAAGCTAAGCTTGAGGAAACGGAAGTTGTAAATGACTTTCTAGAGGTCTTCCCAGAGAGTTTGGAGTCTTTACCTCTGGAACGAGAAATAGAGTTTGTAATTGACTTGTACCCGGATGCCAAGACATTTTCTAAGACTCCTTACAGGATGGCTCCCACCGAGTTGAAGGAGTTGAAGAAGCAACTCGAGGAATTGATGTCAAGTGGGTACATTTGTCCGAGTTCATCACCTTGGGGTGCACCGGTTCTGTTTGTAAAGAAGAAAGACGGAACCTTGAGGATGTGCATAGATTATAGAGAATTTAATCGGATGATGGTTAAGAACAAGTACCCCCTTCCACGGATTGAAGAGTTATTCGATATACTTCAAGGTTCTACGGTTTATTCCAAGCTTGATCATCGCCAAGGGTATTATCAATTAAGAATTCGGGAAGAGGATATCTCAAAGACAGGGTTTAACACTCGGTACGAGCATTATGAGTTTGTTGTGATGCCATTCGGATTAACTAATGCCCCCGCAACTTTCATGGATATAATGCACAGAATATTTAGGACGTTCTTGGATAAGTTCGTGGTGATATTTATAGATGATATTCTGGTGTATTCGAAGTCTGCTGAGGATCATGCAAGGCACCTTAAGTTGGTTCTACAGACCCTCAAGGATAATCAGTTGTTCGCGAAATTCAGCAAGTGTGAATTCTGGATTGATAAGGTTTCATTTCTGGGTCATGTGATTTCGGCAAAAGGAGTTGAAGTGGATCCCTCCAAGATTGAGACAGTCTCTAAGTGGGAGAGACCTAAGAACGCCTCTGAAGTTCGAAGTTTCTTGGGTTTAGCGGGATATTATAGAAGATTCGTGAAAGACTTCTCGAAAATCGCCGCTCCTTTAACCCGATTGACCAAGAAAGAGGTGAAATTCATGTGGGATGAGGCGTGCGATAAAAGCTTCAATCTCTTGAAGGAGAAGTTGATTACAACCCCTGTTTTGACACTTCCTAAAGGCTCCGAGGGTTACGCTGTTAGGAATAGTACCCTAGAAAGCCGATTGTATATCCGCTTTGTGCTTTTCCTTATTGTAATCACAGACAATCTTTGAATGAAATAACGAATTGAGGCAACACTTCTTTATATGCTCTTGTTTGGTATGCGTTTACCTTAGCTGTGCATGTATGAGAACTCCCCTAATCCTGATGACTTTAGGACTCTACCATTTAGGTGAAATGTTTCATGAAATGAGCCCTATATCACATAAGTCATGATTAGTAAAATACTCCAAGCCGATGAGTCCTACAGATAGTGGGAGTGTCAACCTGACTCCTCTAAGGCTTGCTTGTGGGATCACGCCCTTAAGAAGGACCACCTTGTTTTATGGAGGTGCAAAGTGTATAGTTGATACGTGCGTAATACATGAGGGTGCTTACTTTAATAAGTAAGTTCACTGAGGTGCCCTGTGTGAGAACATTCCTAAATGGGAAAGGAAGTTTCTATTTCAGGAAATAGAAACTTCCAGATTAGGAAATATCTCACGAGTCATTGATGTGATCAATTGATCCTTAAGACTTGAGGTTCCTTGTCACTTTATGAGTTAACTCTGTAGTCTTAGGTATAAGCTTTAAACGGTGTCGCCTTAGACAACTGATTGAAGGCTTATGCTGGGGCTGCACAAGTGATTCATGAAAGTGAATGAGAATCAAGAAAGGACCTACACTTGCATTTGCAAGGTGATCTCTTATTGTGTAAGTCATTCATATGCCATATGGAGTCCTTGACCAAGGCAGTAGATCAAGACATCAAGAAAAGGGTTTCTTGGATTGAGATCAAATGGATATGAAATGCACTTAGCTTTAAGACCGGATTATTAGGGTTCTGATTATTCCCTTGCCCTGGATCTTGGTTGAGAGATAGTAAGTAGGAGGATTGTATCTCACATGAATCAATGACTTAAATGTTCTGTCGAATCCGAACATTCCAATTCAGATAGGGATTAAACACCTATCGCTAGACTATGGTCGTTTAATCTGTGGACTGATTAATTAATTAGTGAATTAATTAATTAGGGTCACTGCTAATTGAATAGAGAACCTAGAGGGTCACACACAACAACTTGGTTACATGAGTTGAGGCTTTAAAATGATTAAACGAGTTAATCGGGCCAAGAGGGTTCCACACGTGTGGCTCATGTGAGTGACACGTGTGTAAATATATGTGTATATTTATTTATGTGTTAAATAATTAATGTCATTAATTATTTAATAGACTTTGGTTTAATTTTGAATTAAAAAGAAAGTCTTATTTTGGAGAAAAATAATCTAGTTAATTAATTATGAATTTATCAATTAGATAAAATAAGTTATTTATTTTAAATAAATAAAGTATAAAATTATCCAAAAATAGTTTGGATATTTTTAGCTCTCTTGAAAGTTGATTTGGATTTGAATTCAAAGTCAAAGTCAAAATTACTTGATGATCAAGTAATAGGAGAGAGAGACCAAAACCCTAGCCCATAAGGACTAGGATTTGCGGTCCTCCCTTTATTATAAATAGGGGAGCTCGAGCTCCCCTTAGAGCTAATTGGCAATTCTTTTGGTTCATGTGTTGAACACCATCCTTTCTCCAAGATAAACGAAACCCTAGGTTAAGCCTAAACACTAACTAGAGAACTAGCATCCTTACTAGTTAGATTGTAGTCAAGTTGGTGGACTATCTCTAGAGAGCTTCAAGTTAGAAGTTTGAAGATTCGAGCTTTACCAATGAGAGGGGATCAAGCCGAGAGAAGAGCGTTCTTGGGTGGCTTGAAACACTTCAAGAAAGAATATAAGAAAAGTAAGTTTCTTATCTCTACGAATTTGGTTACACGATTGCGAGTCCAGATCCTTTTGTTGGGAATTTTTTTTTAAATTCCGCTGTTTTTTTATTCGTGTTTTCCAACAAGTGGTATCAGAGTCACCTCGTTAATCGTGTTTCTGATTCGTCTCGTTTATTCTGAATTTGTTAGAAATTCTTAGGCTTACATGCGAATTAGGTATTGATGAGTTCTTTTAGAAAGCCTGAATTACGAAACTGTAGATTTTCTTGAATTTCTGAAACTGTTTTCTTGAATTGTGTTTTTGAAAACCATTTTGATTGAAATATATTTAAATCAAAATTTTCTGATTATGGATTGAATCGGGTTTTGGAGAAACCCAAAAATACGAAACGAGACACGAAAAGAATGGGCCTAGGCGTGCTAGCACGTCGCACGCCCAAGCCCCGTCACCGCTGCCCAGCCTTCCCGCATCCATGCGGGAGGCCTCCCGCCCACCTAGGCGCCTCGCTCGCCTGTACCGCAACTGTGCGGGACAGCGGCCTGCTCCTCCCGCAACTCCCCCGCCCAGGGATGGCCGGGACTACCTGCCCACGCCGCATGCCTGCGCCCAAGGGCGCGCGCCTGGCGTGCGCACGCTGGCGGCAATCGCTGCCGGCTGTGCGTAGCGCTGGCGTGCGCACCTAGCACGCGTTCCTGTGCGGCGGGGGGCGATCAAGCGTCTTCCCGGGCCCGTGTTTCTCGTGTTTCGTATTTTCGGTCCTTAAAATCCCATTTAATTTAATTTTAATTTTATCTTTTAAAATCAGTTTTGCTAAAATAAAATTATTTTAAAATTTTGATTAAATTGGGATTTTTGAGAAGTTGATCAATTTAAATTTTGAGAAAAATTGAAAACTTTATTTTCTGAAAATAGTGAAAGAATAAACATATTAATTTTCAGAAATTAATTGGAATTTTATTAGTCTATTGTTTTTCGGGTTTTATTGAAAACGCTCTTGAACAAGAATTGCATGTAAGTCGTGTTTTAAGCTATTAGAGCTTAAAGCCAGAATTTTAATTTATTGGTTAAATTTAAATTCTCGCAAATGCATGTTAGGTGATCATGGGTTTAGACTTATGTATGGTTTTAATTTATGCACATGGATGGTTTAAATTGGGGTTGGAGCCCTATAGTTGCGTTTTTCAATTGAGGTTGGAGCCTCCATTATGTGCGTACTGTTATGTGATTTATTATGTGGCTTTCCATATTACTGTTTTTGAGGCCGGGGTATGCCCCGTGTAATTGTCTAAGGCCAATATGAAGATTGAGCCTTATTACTTTATGTCTTTTTCTTTTTATTGTAATTTGAGAGTAGATATAGGTGGTCAGGTTTTATTTTCATTTTGGAGACAATGCACCCATGGAGTAAGATGGACCACATTCAAGTAACAAGGAGACCATAAGTGAAGACCCCTCAAAATGTTAGGGAGGGGAATCTCAATTGTAAAAATGTAATAGAGATAGGGCTCGTATTTTGTTACCGCTTTCCCTTATGTGATTTAAACTGTTTATGTAGCATGTATGTTAGAACTTGTGATTGTGGAGTGGCTCCCACATATCACGCATAAGATAGGTAGAACCCATGATCATTACATGTTAGTATCATGCTAGGACATGTTATCTGTTTATGTGCTTGTTTGAAATGCATTTAAGTGTACTTGCATTAATCAAGACTAATAAAATTGGATAACATATATGTTGGTGAGGTCGAACCGGACAACTCTCCGGTTGATTAGAAAATTCCCATTAAATATTAAGCTAATTTTGAACAAATTCCTAGCATTCCATCAATAGGTTTTAAGTTTAGTAAGTGAAACTAGTTATTGTCCGCGAGTTGCGGGATAGCTAGTGGAGCTTATTAGTTCTTAGTTACCTAATTGATCATTTTAAATGATCAATATTTCATAATCAATTTTAGCAAGGGCGATGTCCGCGAGTCGTGGGTCGTTCGAACTAAGTTTTGATCATGATCTTATGATTGATGGGTCTAGCTTAACGTCTAAGTAAATATGGATGTCGCACGAGTCGTGGGTCCATATTGAAAGATAGGTGATGTAAAAAAAATTAATAAGAGTTCTAAAGGTGTTAGAATTGATAAGTTGTACCTACCTAGGGTTTTACTTAGAATGTCCGCGAGTCGTGGGTTCGAGGTAAAATGGCTAGGATCTTAGTACCCATTGGGAAACGTGTTCCTCTTAGATCTTTGGGAATTATAGATTTTTTAAAAACAGTAGGAGCTACATTAGATTAAAGACCTTATCTTTTGTATATCGTTATAATTCAGCATGCTCACTAGTTCTCTGTTTTACCATTTAGGTCGTAGATTCTGTGATTCTCTACGTGTTTTGAAATGGCAACCAAAAACCCTCTTGTATCGATCCTCGAGTCAAACAAGTTGACTGGTCCCAACTATTCTGATTGGCTGAGGAATCTAAAAATCATTTTAGATTCTAAGAAGAGAACTTATGCTCTCTTCGAAGGGGAGCCTAGTCCCGAAGGGGAGGCTCCCACTCGGGCCGAGCAGGATGCGATTCAGAAGTGGAAGGATGATAATCTCCAAGCCCGTTTCCTTATGTTGGCTAACATGTCTCCGGACTTGCAAAGGCAACATGAGGCCATGGAATTCGCTTGGGAGATTTACGACCACTTAGAGCAACTTTACCGCCCTCATGAACGTGTTACAAGGTAAACACTTCAAAGGAATTGTTCCACTTAAGAATGAGGGAAGGTTCAAGTGTCCACGAATATGGACTCAAGTTTCTTGCCCTTACTGAGAAACTTGCCTCCATGGACATGCAATTGAAAGATGAGCTTTTAGTGGATTTGTTGCTAGCTTCGCTCCCACCATCATTCAACCCATTTGTCCTTAATTTCAACGTGAATCATGCTGGTGCTATTGTAGCTGAGCTGATTAGTCAGCTTGTGACTGCTGAAAGCACGATCAAGTAGGACAATAAGGTTTTGATGGTGAATGCTCCATCTTCCTCTTCTGGGCCTTCTAAAGGTAAGGGCAAGAAAGCCCAAAGGAAGAAGAAGAAACCCCTTAGGCCCACTAGTGGCGTTTCGAAGGGGAAGGCCCAAAAGAAGATGCGTGATCAGACAGAGGATGTTTGCTTCCATTGTGGCAAAGCGGGACATTGGAGAAGAAACTGCCCTGAGTACAAGGCTACTCTAAAGAAAGGTATCTTTCTCGTTGAAGTAAATCTTTCTATTAATTCTAGTTCTTGGGTACTTGATACCGGTTGTGGAACTCATATCTGTAATGATGTACAGATGCTAAGTGAAGTCCAACAACTCAAAGAAGGAGAATGTGTCTTGAAGATCGGCAATGGCTCAAACGTTGAAGCTCGAGCTTTAGGCACAATTACATTAGATTTAGGTAGTTTTGAGTTAGTCTTAAATAAAGTCCTTTATGTACCGAGCATTATTCGTAATATAATTACAGTTCCAATTTTAGATTGTGAAGGTTATGAAACTTATATTAAGAATGGTAAATACTTTATTAAACGGAGCAACTCTTCCGTTCACATCGGTACTCTAAGTAATGGACTTTATCTAACTCAGAATATCAATATTATGAATATACAACGAGAAACGAAGCGTAAGAGAGATGACAAAGTTTCAGCTCCCTTATGGCACGCTAGATTAGGACACATTTCCAAGAACAGAATTAGCAAGATAAACACTTTAGGATCATTCTCTGAAAATGATCTTAAGGAGTTAACTTCTTGCGAATCCTGTCTCAAAGGAAAAATGTCCAAAGTCCTTTTTAAAGGAACTGTGGAACGTCCCATTAAGGTTTTGGATTTGATCCATACTGATGTTTGTGGACCGCTTAGTGTAAGCACAAGAAACAATCATCAGTATTTCATAACCTTTACTGACGACTTTAGTCGGTATGGTTATGTATACTTAATGAAGTATAAATCTGAAGCTTTTTAGAAATTCTTAGAATTTCGAAAGGAGGTTGAGAACCAAACTGGTCACAAGATCAAAGCACTTCGATCTGATCGAGGAGGCGAGTATCTTAGTGAAGAATTCCTTAATCATCTCAAAGATAATGGGATTATCTCTCAGTGGACTCCTCCGGGAACCACTACAAGAAATTCGCCGAAATCTGACGGAAAATTCCGAGGGAAACAGGCCGTCGGAATTCCGACAGGATTCCGAAGGAATTTGTTTTTTTTTTTTAAATAAAAATTAAATAAATCCGACGGAAATTCCGTCGGAATTCCATCGGATTTTTTAGAAAATAAAATTTAAAAATAATATTAAATAATTCCTACGGAATTCCGATGGGATTCCCGTCTGTTTTTTTAAATATAAACTATAAAAATAGAAATTAAATAATTTCGACGGGCATTCCGTCGGAATTTCGTCGGATTTTTTAAAAATAAAAATTAAAAATAATATTAAATAATTCCGATGGAACTTTCCGTCGGAATTCCGTCGGATTTTTTAAAAATAAAAATTAAAAATAATATTAAATAATTCCGACGGAACTTTCCGTCGGAATTCCCTCGGATTTTTTAAAAATAAAAATTAAAAATAATATTAAATAATTCCGACGGAATTTTCCGTCGGAATTCCATCGGATTTTTTAAAAATAAAAATTAAAAATAATATTAAATAATTCCGACGGGATTTGCGTCGAAATTCCGTCGATTTTATCTATGCTTAAATTGAATTCTTACGACGTATTATAATATTTGTAGTTATAATTAATATTTTCTTAGAACTCAATTTTAAATATAGTCTACAAAATTTATGATTTTATTATTTCAAATGATATATAAATATTTGTATCAAACTAAACCAATGAATTGATCTAGCTCAACTGGTTTACCTTGGTTTTCATAAGGTCTTCCTACCACAACGTCGGGTGTTCGAATCCCCAGGGGCTCATTAAGTTTTTATTTTTCTAGTAAATTCCGACGGAATTCCGAGGGAAATTCCATCGGAAATAATTAATTAAAAATTTTTTTTCCAGTAAATTCCGACGGAATTCCGAGGGAAATTCCGTCGGAAATAATTAATTAAATTTTTTTTAAAGCAAATTCCGACGGAATTTCCCTTGGAATTCCGTCGGAATTTTTTAAATTTATTTTTTTTTATGATTTTTGTCCCTCGGAATTCCGTCGGTTTTGAATTCCGAGGGAGGGTTTTCCTACGGCATGTGTCCCGTCGGAATGCCCTCGGAATTCCGTCGGAATTTACTATTTCCGTCGGAATTCCGTCGGAATTCCCTCGGAATTTTCCGTCGGAATTTGCAGGATTTCTTGTAGTGAACTCCTCAGCTTAATGGAGTTTCTGAGAGAAGGAATCGAACCACTACTAGAAAAACAGCCTATAATGACGCCCTAATATGACGTTTTTATTTTGCCGTCACAAAAAATGACCTATTATGACGCTTTTCCATTAATTGCCATTTTATATTTAATTTAATTTACATATTGAATTTATTATTAAATGAATTGAAATTGTTAAGACATTTTTGTACTTAGCGTCATAATAGATTGAAGATATTGAGGCGCTATATTAAAAGCGTCTTAATATCATGTATTATCACGACGCTTCATATTAAAAGCGTCTTAATATAGTTAAATATATGGATATTTGTGTGTTGTTTTCAGCTGAAAAAACCGAGGGACTCCTTACACAGAAAAGGGAGGGAAGAAATTTGGGGAAGAAAATCAGGAGGGAAGAAATTTGGGAAGAAAATCGGGAGGGAACCTTCACTTCCCAATTTCATCTTCAATCTCAACACGACACTTTCCAAATTGCCAAAATTTTCACGTGAAGAGAAGAAATTGCAGAAGCCACTGAATCGGAAGAAGTCGATCCTTCTGGGTTTTGAGAATCCGAGTATCTTTCTGGGTTTTGACTCCACCGACGACGACGCGTCGACCTCCGCCACCAACCTCCACCGCCGGCCGCATCCTCCTCTTTAAAGTAAGAATTCAACCCTAAACCAAGAGATATTTTCCCCACTTTGGTTTTCACATCTGGAGGAGTGATTGTTTCCTTGCTCGAAGTACATGGCATTTACAAGATTCCCAAGAATTGAGACAACAACGAAGGTCTGAAGGCCCTTTGCGCTGAAGATAATTTATCGCAAGGTCAGTCAATTTTGATCATCCTGCGAACTACCCATTTCCTAGGTGCAAAAACTAATTGTATTTTGTTTTGTTTCTTCTGTGGTTGTTTATTTTGCTGTTGAAATGATATAATCCAAGAATTTGAATCATATCTTTGGTGTAGCAAATTGTTTAACAACCAGGAAATATGCATTTAGTGAGATGAGTGAATGAAAGCTTCTAATATGCTGTCTTAGGTGCATGTCTGTGTTGGGGCTTTTGAACTAATGTTCTATGTTTGGTTGGGGTTCGTCTTTTGTGTTATTTGCAGCATGAGATTTTTGAATGTTTTGGGTATTTGGATTTCTATTAATTGGTATTTTCTGATACTTTAGAGCGATGATCGTTTTGCTCTTTTTTGCAAGTTTAGCGTAATGACATTAGTTAATCAAGATGATGATGATATAACTTCCTGTTTACCCATTCCATCTCTTTTTTCAAAATTTTAACTTGAATAAAGTTTAATATCAAATCTTCTTGAATTACTGAAGGGAAAAAGCAGGGAAGGGGAATGGATATCAACAATACTAGCACCTGGAATGTTTGTTTGCAACATTGGTGACACGCTAGAGGTTTGCATGTGCATCCCCTATTTCTAGCATTTGTTACAAATTTAAAGAACACACAAACATAAATATACTCTTTCCATTGACATCTCAAAAACCTTTATCAATTATCAATTCACTTTCCATTGTAACTGTTGCCAAAATTGAAGTTCTTATTTGCAGGAAACTGCTGGGGGGAAAGCTTGGAAACTCTTTGCAAACTGATTTTGATGTGGATAATGTTACGAACCTGTTGCTATTGTTGGAGGAGAAGCTGCAAGAACATTATGGAATAAAGAATGGGTTTATCTGATTTGTGTTTTATGATGCGTGACGTTTTAGAATATTATTCTGTTGGTGGAGTTTGGGTGGTTCGAGAAAGTATGATTGATCTTTATACTTATTCACGGGTATTGACATCTCAAAGACCATCTTATGGATTTAACAATTATCATTTCCTATTTGTTGCTATTCTGATTGTGCATTTTGGTGTATTTATTCATGTGCTTTATTAGTGTCACCATGATCCAGTTATCTTTCTTTTGGGAAATATGTCGGATTATATTTAGTTGACCCACAGGTAGACACTTTTGAGGATGAAGTAAGGGCTAAGCATGAAATGCCCTGTACGACTTTGGATAGAGATGAGGAAGAAGCACGTAAGGTATTGTTTTATTGAATTCCTGAGGCTTTTTTGTATAAAATGAAGATAATCATAGACAGATTTCCCCTAATTCTGAATGTCAATTTTGTTGTTTATCCTTTACATGTTAATGTATTAGTCTTTAACATGATTATTCTATTTCTGTTGATGATTCAGATAGATACTACTCTCATGGAGTTTAGAAAGTTGTTATACATTTAGAAAGTTATTTTTGCATCTCGGAAGGAGATATGATTCGTATTCAGCTAATAATGACATTAATCCTATCGACTGTCGATGCAGATTTGCTGAGTTAATTTATCCTCTCAATGATTCTTTACAATTTGATGTGTAGAAGCAAGGAAACAGGTCAAGGAAGCAACAGAGAGATTGGGAGGTCAATACAGTCCCCATCTCCATCCTCAGTGCACTCATTTGGTGGTTCAGATATCCTTTCTTGGTGCAGTGTTTATTGTTTTTAAATGTTTTCGTGTTAATTAGGCTTGTTGGTGTAATTCTACTAATTTGTATTACAAGGTAAAAATCTGATCAACAGAACTTGGTTATTTCTGTGTCTTGATAAGCCTTGCTTTAGTTTTGTTATTCTTAACATTTATTACAGCCTGCGTGGACGTAAATTTGGGCATGCTCTGAAACATGAACCGACAAATGGTTTGTTCCTTGTAACAATTGGCTGGTTTGTCGATAGCGTGAAAAGGAACGGTAAGATGAATTTCCTTGTTTCTTCAGTTACTTATGGGCATGATGAAATCTTCCGGCAAGTTTTAGCATCCTAATTCCATCAGCCCAATTATGGGTTTCAATTGAAGATTGTAATTGAAACAAAAAGTAGGCATGTAAATATTTTGATCGAGCACTTGGGTGATATTTGGTTTTTTTTTGGTTTTGTTTGTGTGTTACTTTAAATGCTATGAAAATTGTATTTTGGTAGTGATTTTGGGGAATTTGAAGAAATTAACACATGTTACATTTTATTTCTCACGGATTCGTGTTCTACCCTGGATATTTTTCATGTAAGATTTTATCAAAAAAAGTGATGTCTTGTTGAGCTTTTTATATTGTTATATAGTGTCTTGCAGTTGTATATCTATACTAACTAAAATCATATTGTCATACTAAAACAAGAATTCAAATGTATGAATATGTATGTTTCCAATGGATGAATTGATCAAAAATGGGATCGTTGTCTTCATTTGACCCAGGTTGTGTGAATCACTCTACAATATTAACAACAAAGGAGATAACAGTATCCCCATTTATGAAGTCAAGAGGCTTGATCAAAACGTTGTCATTAAATGTGGATTATGCCAGTACTTTCTGGAGCACTTATTTTTGTTGCTGCTTATTTGATCAAATCGACCCAAGGCACCCTTATGGGCAAAACTTACATTTTTATTATGACGAGTGGTGTAAAACAGATGCAACTCAATCAGATGTTACTCAGTCGTTCTTCTATTGGTAAGTTTAAAGTTTACACTACTTTTGATATCTATGGAATTTGTTTTTCTAGTTTTCCTATTGTGCTCGAACCAATTACCTTTTTCCTCTTCTGAAAGTTTTTCATCGTTAATTTCAAAAGAAGGATAGAGTAATATGATTCAGTGCAGGCATTTTCAAGCATTTATAGGATTTTCTGGTCTTAATCTGTCACTGGCGACATATCCTGCAGTTCTAAGAGTGTGATTGGTCTGTATCCTGGAATGCCAATCACAATCAACGAGACTGCTCCATGAACAAGACGAGAATATAGGTAAGTTTTTACATATTGACTTATATTTCCAGTTAATACCTGATGCTATATTATTAATGACATACATTTAGAAAGTATCATATAGTTAGAAGATGTGACAGCTGAAATGTTGGATCCTCTTTTTTTAACTGACAGCAGTTTTAAATGGGAATGTGCATATTCAAATGCATTGTTAGGTGTGATTGAAATATGGTTACTTCAGAAAGCATGTACTTGACTATACTCCTTAGCAAAATTAGGTGTCTGATTTATGTCTGATTTAGTGGCCATGGCTATTGGTGCATGTGATGGGAAGGATGTAATGCTAATTGGACATAAATGTAATTAAAGCAATGTCTGTACTTTCTTTTCTTCTATTAATTCTCTTCAATGGATAGGTTGTGTGATGGACTTCATGTGATTATGTAACAAATACAAAAATTCTGACCTGAAACTTGAAATAAATGTACTAATATTCAGTTTATGGTGATAATGAAAAGAGAAGAATATAAAAAAGATGAAATAATTATCATATTCTGACCTGAAAACTTGAAAAGAAGCTAGTCCACAAGATGATCATTCATGGGAATGTGTATGATTCTATCTATAAGCCAGAAGAAAAGGTATTTATAGAAAGAGTAGGTGTTACTGTGTGCACCAACCATGTTGATAGGTACATATTCTTGATTTATATATATATAATTTAATCTCAGTTTCTTAATTTTGACAAAAATGTGAATATTCTAAATGTTTGAGTTTATAAAGAACGCAATATTCAACTATTTCAGTTAAGTTATTTAAAGTTATTTGCACTAGGAAGTTGGTTTAATAATTGCTGTCAAATCTGGAACTCAGAGAGCAAGTTTTGAGTAACCATAACATTTATGAAAACCCAATTTTGCTGTCAAAGCTGGCCTACTTTAATTTTTTGTTTCTGTGAACTCCTCACCAACTTTGCTTCCATTCATCCATTGTAGACCAGCTTCTGCAGTACATATCATATTAATTGCTTAATGTTTATATCATATTTAGTTGCTTAATTATTAATTATTTGTTTATATATCCTTAATGTTTTTTATGGTGATCGAAATCATAATATATCATAACTTTGGAAGCCAGTTATATATATGCAAAGATGCATTCATTTTTAAGGGAGGTATTAGCTGATGATGTATATAGTGACAATAGAGGCAAATGTTTGTAGTTGTATTTCTTGTGTTGATAGATAATACGTGTTAATTAGTTCAAGTGCCACAAGAAAGAAAGAAAGAAAGAAGTTAGATGTGATACTTGTGCATTGGACTATTGTCAATTTCTAACACACAAATACTAAATCAGATATTTTGTTGACTAGGTCAGCTTTCCTACATATATATATATATATCATTAAACTACGCAGCAAATGTTCCTATTCACTTTGGTTTAACTATTCTAGTCTTTTACAGCTTATGTTTCAATCTCTCTCTCTTTGACACTTTCTCCTGCTTTTTGTACTATAAAAGTTCTTTCAAGTGCTTCCTTTGCAGCTTTTGTTTCTCGTTATGCTTCTGGAGATACGAATTTCTCGGGGTTCTGCCTGTGATTGATTTGTGTTGTTAGAATCATCTAAATTAAGGTATGAGTTTTGGATTTCAATGCTAAAATCGATGATTTATGAGTTGTAGTTTGTTGGATCAACTTTTTTTTGTTTGGTTCTATAACCCATTTCCATGGGTCAAGCCAGGTCACTATGTATTTTATGATATATTCTTCAAATCATTACCTGAATATAGGGATAATTACTCTAGCATCCTTGGGTTTGGTTTGATTACTCAAACTTCCCCGGGAAAAAAATATGTTTTGGACTAATATTTTCCCTTCTCCAGAAAATATATGTAGGACTAATATTTTTGGACTAGTATTTTTCATTCTGCACAAAATAAATTAATATATGCTTCAAAGTGCTACTGGAAAAAAAAAAATGTTGCCTCTTCTTTGCCCATGTCCTCCTTCAAATATTCATGTCCCTGCATCAGTTAAATGAAATGTTTATAAACTAATGTTTATAGATACATGCAATTACTTGCTGACTAGGCAAAGGATGGAAATACAATATTTCATTCATTGTAGGGTATTATGTCTGGATGACTAATGGGTTGAAGTTTATGTTGCTAAACTTGTGATTTTGAATATTCTTTTCCTTTTTTTGGCTTGTTAGAAGATTGAAGTTCCTTTGCTAGCCATGATTGGCAGACCATGTCAATCGTAATCACAATAACAGAAGTGTTATTTAGATTATGTAAAGCCTTTTAAAGATCTTTTATGTAAATAAACTGACACTTCGTATTTTCTATTGACTAAAAGTGAATTTTTATGTAGGTTGCTATGACTCAAGATTGACACCGGTCACTTGTGAAGACTTGTTTTGTAATACACAGATATACCAAGTACTATAAGTGGTATTGATATTTAAATCTTTTGTCATTTTTGTTGCACATGGCCAATATCATATATTAGGTCCAAATTGTACCTAATATTATTTTGGAATGAAAATTTCGTGAACATATTACTATTATGTTATTTGATTTGGTTTTTTTAATTATGTTGTTATTTACATTTGTTTGTTGAGACTAAATTACTAGAATAGAATTATAATTATTCCGAAAAATATAAGTTTTAATGAAATTTTATTTCGTTCTATTATCACTTAATGTGACGTTTTATTACACCATAATATAAGATATTGTGACGCTAAATTTCGTCATAACAAACATTTTGATGACGCTTTATTGTGTCATAATATCATTTATTGTGACGCTATTTTTTGTCATAATAAAATTATATACAGGCATATCATACTTTTTAATGACGCTTTATTGCGTCATATTAAAGTCTATTGTGACGCTTTTAAACGTCTTATTAATAGTTAGTTACGATAGTTAAATATTAAATATGACGCTGAAAAGCGTCACAATATCAATACATGTGACGCTGAAAAGCGTCGCAACATCACGTCTATAATGACGCATTAAACCGTCATAATAGCAGCGTCACAATATCATATTGTGACGGCTATACAAGTGACACTTTTACATAGCGTCACAAAATCGAAAGCGTCACAAAAACCCATTTTTCGTGACGCTTTTTGGCGTCACAAAAACCCGTTTTTCTAGTAGTGAACCCTACTAGATATGGTTCGTTCCATGATGAGTTTCACTGACTTACCACCTTCTTTCTGGGGTTATGCCCTAGAAAGTGCAGCAAAGATTTTGAATCTAGTTCCCTCTAAGTCAGTCCCTAAAACGCCCTATGAAATGTGGCATGGTAAAATCCCTAGTTACTCTTACTTAAGAATTTGGGGGTGTCCTGCTTATGTGAAGAGGACAGTGGGAGATAAGTTAGAATCTCTTTCTAACCTATGCTACTTCGTAGGTTATCTTAAGGAATCCATAGGATACTACTTCTATGATCAATCTGAGCAAAAAGTGTTTGTTTCCAGAAATGCCACTTTTCTAGAGGAATCGTTCCTTAAAGAAAAGAAAGACAAGATCATAGAATTAGAAGAAGTACAAAGTGATCCCACACAACCCACTGAAGAAACGTCCCCTTCTGACCAACCACAACCAATCACGAATTTCGATACACACAAAAATCCTCCTCTAAGGCGTTCTGAACGCACTCCTAGACAGCCGGAGAGATGGTATGGATTCTTCCATGAAATCTCTCAAAAGGATAATGATCCTTTAACATATGAGGAGGCACTTTCAGATTCTGACTCTGAACAGTGGATAGAAGCCATGAAATCCGAAATGGATTCCATGAACTCCAACCAAGTTTGGACCTTGGTAGATTTGCCTGATGGGGCAAACCCATAGGTTGGAAATGGATCTTTAAGAGAAAGCTTGGAGTTGATGGAAGTATTGCATCCTATAAAGCAAGACTGGTTGCAAAAGGATTCACTCAAAGACCCGGCGAGGACTTTGATGAAACCTTTTCGCCAGTTGCAATGCAAAAGTCTATTCGGATCATGCTTGTCGTTGCTGCGTATTATGACTACGAGATACGGCAATTGGATGTGAAAACTGCCTTTCTCAATGGTGACATTGATAAAGATATTTATATGGAGCAACCCATAGGTTTCACATTCAGTGGGAGTGAGCAAAAGGTTTGCAAACTCCAAAGATCAATCTACGGATTGAAACAGGCTTCTAGGAATTGGAATATTTGATTTGATGAATCAGTCAAAGCGTTTGGCTTCATTCAAATTTTGAATGAATCATGTGTGTATAGAAAGCAATTGGAGACCTCAGTGTAATTCTTAGTACTTTATGTTGATGACATCCTTCTTATTGGGAATTCGAAGGATGACATGAAAGTGACTAAGTTATGGTTATCGAACTAATTCGAGATGAAAGATCTGGGTGATGCGTCCTATATCCTTGGAATTAAAATCTATAGAGATAGATCTAGAAGGTTAATAGGACTACCACAGTCGATGTACATTGACAAACTATTGAAGAGATTCAATAGGGAGTCAGCAAAAGTTAAGAACCTTCCTATGAGTGTAGGAACATGTCTTTCAAAGAAGATGTGTCCTAAGACTGACCTTGAGAAGGAAAGAATGACTCATACACCATATGCATCAGCAATAGGTAGCATAATGTATGCAATGTTATGTACTTGACCGGATGTGGCTTATGCACTTAGTGTAACAAGTCGTTTCCAATTTGACCTTGGAGATGGTCACTGGGCTGCCATGAAGAATATTCTCAAGTACTTGAAAAGTACTAATGATTTATTCTTAGTTTACGGAGGTCAGAAAGATCTTACTGTCGAAGGATACTGCGATGCAAGCTTTGCATCTGACTTAGATGATTCTAAGTCAATGTCAGGATACATTTTCTGCCTAAACGGCAGAGCAGTGAGTTGGAAGAGTTCCAAGCAAACGACCACTACAGATTCGACCACTGAGGCCGAATACTTAGCTGCAAATGATGCAGCTAAGGAAGGTGTTTGGATTAGAAACTTCATTCAAGAGTTGAATGTTGTTCGTAGCATGAAAGACCCCATTTCTGTATTTTGTGACAACACTGGGGTGGTTGCTCAAGCAAGAGAACCAAGATCTCACCAACGGACCAAGCACATTATGAGGAAGTATCACCTAATCCGTGATATTATCAAAAGAGGAGATGTGCAAATTGAGAGGGTCACATCAGCAGAGAACATGGCAGATCCACTCACTAAACCCCTTAGTCGAGAAGCTTTCCAAGGACATCTTCAGAAGATGGGACTTAGAGTAGCTTTAGAATGGCTTTGACTGGCAAGTGGGAGATTGTTAGGAATTGTGCCCTAGAAAGCCGATTGTATATCCGCTTTGTGCTTTTCCTTATTGTAATCACAGACAATCTTTGAATGAAATAACGAATTGAGGCAACACTTCTTTATATGCTCTTGTTTGGTATGTGTTTACTTTAGCTGTGCATGTTTGAGAACTCCCCTAATCCTGATGACTTTAGGACTCTACCATTTAGGTGAAATGGTTCATGAACCGAGCACTATATCACGTAAGTCATGATTAGTAAAATACTCCAAGCCGATGAGTCCTACAGACAGTGGGAGTGTCAACCTGACTCCTCTAAGGCTTGCTTGTGGGATCACGCCCTTAAGAAGGACCATCTTGTTTCATGGAGGTGCAAAGTGTAACATCCCGCTCGTCCGGTCTTTCCAGGTACGGCTTCACGGGTGAGCTATGTACGCTTTTAACTATTTAATTATGTAAATTAAGTGTTTATTATACTTCTATGTGATATATTTGAATTATTTGAAACTTATTTGACCTTATGTGATTTACTTATACGTGTTCGTTTTCTTTGTTTCGTTCTTGCTCCGTTTGTGTCCGGTTTCGTTTTCGATCTTTGTGACTACGTGCTATGCATGACTTATAGGTGTTATGAATGTATCGTTATGCTCATTACTTGTTTTGAGTTCGTTTGATACGGTTTTGAAACCGTTTTATGTTTTAGGGACATAAGGGCCTAACGGGCTTTTGCGCACCTTGTGTTCCGGAAGGCGTAACTTGAGCTCGGGAATTCGGATTTGAATTCTGGAAGATGCGTTGGACTCGTAATGAAGAAATCAAGACAAATAATCAAGATTCATATTTTTTTAAGCCTATTTGATTCCCCGTTTTTCAACCGGAACGAGCCCTTGTGCTTAAGAGTACCCTTTTGTTGACTAATCTTCACTTGTGGGACCCCATTTAACCCCAATTAAGCCCCTAACCTTGACTTACATGTATCTAATCATCCCTCACTCTCTCCTACTCCCTCATTTCGTCCCACACCCAAGGAAAAAGAGGGGAACGTGCAGTAACTTCAGCTCCAAGAAGAGAAGGAAGAAACCCTTGGCCATTTTCATGATTTTGAGCTCAAATCACATCCAAAGCTTCTCTAATTTGAAAGGTAAGTTTATGAATGTAATCTACACTCTCTCCTCTATCTTTTATGTTCCTTTGAGTTGAATTCATTGGTTGATTCTTGAGTTGTAGCAAGCATGTGAATAGTAGAGGTTGAATGAATTTGATGATTCTTGCTTCCCTTCTTGTTCCATTGATACTTGGTGAGGATGTATTGCTTCTATGACTTGATTCTATGTATTTATTGCATCTCCTTTCATAGTTTCTTGATTATGAGTGATTGGCCATTGATGAGTGCTTGAGAATTGGATGATAACTTGATGCATTTCTTCCCCCTTTCCTTGCTTTGTTTCTTGCATATTTGGTGATTGAAGTTGTTGCTACTTGTATCGCGTGAATCGATGATGAATTAGTGTTATTTTCATGTTTGGTTTATGTGTTTTCTTTGGCTCTAGAGACTCCCCTAGCCTTGCACCGAAATCCCTTGTTTTTTTTTTCTCTCCAAATCTGATATGTTGCTTGCTGTCTGGTCCTCTCTGTACCGAGACATGGGGGTGTCTCGGTTTGCTCTATGTGGGTGACATGGGCGTGTCACCTTCTGGTTTCCATTGTTCGTCTCCTGTACTGAGACACGGGGGTGTCTCAGCTTGTTCTTCCAGGTGGGCACGGGCGTGTCCCCTAGGAATTCTCGTTTTTTTTTCCTCCCATCTTTGCATGGCTTTGCTTCCTTTTCATTTCTTTTAGTTAGCTTTCCTGTCTTGGTTATGACTTGTATGCTTCATTAACTTGTTACATTATGTGTTAAGCTTAATGTTGTGAATGCTTAACTTGTTTTATACCCTCGTTTGTGAATTACGAACTTCTATGAAACGTATGCTCTCATATGACTTAAGTGTGAATTTATTTTATGTCCTCTGCATCATGAACATACATACACATCCGCCGAGCATCTAATGTGGTTCATATTGAGTCTAAGTTTGTCTTTTGTCTTTGCCTTGCCTTTAGGTCCGTTCCTTGGTTGACGAGGTTGTCCTCTAGACGTTCGTTTGCTTCCTTTGTTCCAGGTGCTTCTCGGAGGTGAGGTTTCTTTCTTTTTAGCTATTATGACCTACAACCCAATATGTAATTTAAGCCCGCATGCGAACTATATATACGTATAAATAAGTGTTCGATATGTATTCTGCGGGAATTGGCCCATTTGTTATGAAATCCGTTGAAAATGCTTTTATATGTATGTAAGCTATGTTTTGTTTATTCGTTTTCGAAAAGGGTTGGTGTGTATACGTGTTAAGTTTTGGCAAGAAAAGCTTTTGTGATAAGTATACTCTTTGTGGGATATGTGCGTGTGAGTTCTGTGATCTGTGTGTGGGCCCCGGAGAAATGGTATGTGATCTCGGGTCGGCCATGGGGTCGCCGGGCTCTCTCATCAACACGACTACATTTACGGGAGACTTAGTTCTCCTATGCTTACGGAGCACTTTAAGGTTGGCTGTCGAAGGAACCGGGCGGGATCCTCTGGTTCACAAGTTTCGTTCTGTGGAGGGTCGAGAGGGGCATCTCTCTTCCCCAATGGTGTGAAGGTGGGATTGTTTTTTAGTTTTGTTTTGGTATAAGTAAGTATGTGTGAGAACTCGTTCTCGCCGTGTTGTGTTTATGCTTATGCTTTTATATCCGATACGGTTTGTGAAACGGGGTGGACTCATAACTGGTAAAACTTGGGTGAATTTGGCCTTTGCCCTAAATCTTTACTTGTATATATATAGTATCACGGGTTAAACTCTTTTGGAGTGCAAAAACCATACCCGGTTCATGAACACTTTCGATTTGAATATGTTATGCTCCTACCTACGTATGTGTGCGTGTGTAGTCCCCTCACCAGTCTCTAGGACTGACCCTCGTTGCTTCTTTCTTTTTCCCCTTTGTTTTGAGATTTGCAGGTGCTCGGTTGGAAGTCTGGCTACGCGGCGGTTGTCTTTCGAGTCTTGGGCGTCGTTCGAGTCTTTGTAGCGTCCTTGCATTTGCATATTTACTTTCCTGTTTCGGTACTATGTATATTTGGTACTACGTATAAATAATTATAAGCTATGTTCTGTAATTTGAAGTTTGAATATTTATTTTGGCCCGGGGTGGGCAAAGCATGTTGCAGTATGTATATCTTGTTTTAAGCTTATATACCTGTAATTGGTTTTGTTATGTGATCCTGTAGCTTCCGTACTTTCGATTTATTTTGTTGCGCACTCTGTTCAGGGTCTAGACCGCCTAGCCTAGAGTTGATTTTGTTTGTCACCCGTTCGCCATAGTTCGACGCGGGGACGGAGTTCCCATTTCGGCACCCGGGTTGGGCTATGGTGCGGGGGATGTGGCGCCCTCCGCTCCGGGGTGTTACATCCTTAAGTGGTATCAGAGCTCTGGGTTGCAAAACCCGAGCTCTAGCGTCGTGTCAGGTCTGTCTAGGTCGTTCGGCTTAGGATTATGTGATTGTTTGCATTCATTCTCATCTCTTACGTGAACTACCTGAATTATTTGGCTTAATTATGTTAATAGTTCACATGAACATGTACTGAACCCTGCATGCATCGATCCCTTGGAATCATTTTTCTTATCTCAGGATGAGTTCTTTATATCAACTTACTTCATCAAAAGGAAAACAAGAGAAACATGTTTCTTCAGTCTCAAAGAAGTTTGAAGGCTTTAATCCACCGAAGTGGCAGGGAGGCGATAGTATTGAAGCCGAGGAGTGGCTATCCGTGATATTGTGGATTTGGAAAAATTGTTCGGGAACCTCGCAAGAGAAAGTAAAGCACACATCCCTCTTATTACAAGATGAAACTTCAAAATGGTTGAAGGAAATAAGATCAAATCTAAAGAAGTCCGGAGAAAAGCTCCGTTGGGAAAGGTTTATCCGAGAATTTTGCTATAAGTATATCCCTCCAAATGAATTGATTAGGAGACTCCAAGAATTTCTAGATCTTGAGCAAGAATGGAAGATGATGGATGATCTTATAATGGAGCTAGAAAACTCGAGAGCTAACCAAGATTGCCCCAAGGTCCGGGGATATATACAAAGGCGTAGAGACGAGATTCAACAAGCTTTCCAAAGCTCACCGGTACATAAATGGTCCGAGGAAGTTAGAAGAGTGGTTCAAGATGAAATGAATAAGCAAGAGGTGAAGTTTCACATTTCTAAGGAGGAATATAATCCAGGATCAAGCTTAAACTCAAATAAGAGGCCTATGTTCCGAGAGGAAACCCAAGAACTTCAAGAGGCCGACTACACCAAGAAGAAGAAACTTCAACCACCAAAGATGGATCCGATACCTCTTCCATTGGAGATAATTTAATGCTCTTATTGTCAAGGCCCTAATCACACCGAAGAAGTTTGCCGAAAGAAACTTGGGAGATGTTACAAGTGTGGGGAACCGGGACATAAGGTGAAAAGTTTCCGAGGACTAAGAATTCAAGGACTACCAAGAGCCAGAATTCCAAGACTCCAAGACAGGTCCGAGTTGATGCAAGTGGAGGCGAGGAGCTTGATGGCGAGATCAACATTTTCCCACGGTGAAAGGTACACTGAACATTCATGGCACTACATACATGCATTTTATCTTAATTGGTGTTACTTTTCTTTTTCTTGTTGTTCTCGGTGCTTGCGTGTCTTTGTTATTACTTGTTTGCTTGTGGTTTCCCCTTTCCTTTTCTCCTTTGTGTTGTCTCTCTCTTTGGTGAGAAGAGTGTCGAGTGGTTGGTGAGTTGCGAGGGCCGAGCTTTCTTGGTGGCGGTTCTCTTCCGGCGGTTGTTCTTGAAGGTGCCTAGTTCTGTTAAGGTAAGGGTGTTACCATAGGCGTGGGTAGTTGTTTGTAGGAGGTCCATTCGGGGCTCAACGGTATCTACGGGTGTTAGATGGAAAGCTAGCCCGTTAATATCTTTTGTAGAAGTGGTTGGTAATTCTGGGACGGTGCGATAAGCTTCGTGGCTTTCCTTTGAGTTAACTTAGAGGTCGAGCCAAGCTTAAGGAGACAAAGATCGAAGTAAGCCACCATTGGTGTTTCTTTGAAGATGGAATTCGTTTCCACCCAATGAGGACATCGAGTTTGTCGTGATCTTTATCCCGGAATTGTTTTGTATTTGGAGTTTCTCTTCCAGTAGACTTTAGCGAGGTTGTTGGAGTTAAGTCGTAGTTGACGAGCTCTTAGAAGGTAATTTCATCCTTGTGAATACTTCTTTGTGGAGTACCTTAGTCCCATCTAAGAAGAAGACGGGATTTAGGATGAGTATATGTTACCGTGAGCTGCACAAGTTAACGGTGGAAGATGAATACCCTTCTTGCTTGCTTCGAAGAGTCGTTAGTTTTTCTTCAGTGTTCTGTGGTCTTTGTTGAGTGTGGTTTCAACAAGGGTATGGTCGACTACGCATATTGGTAGAGGAACCGAGAATTGCCTCGGAGATTAAGTCTCTAGTGTCATTGGGAGTCAGCAGAGGGTTTGTCGTTGCACAAGTGTCGTCCCAGGATATGAAAGATAAGGAAGAGGCATGTTTCGAGTGGATAAGGCTTTTGAAGAGAGTTACCTTGATTACACGAGGATACTCAAACTTTTTCGTTACGATCGAGGTACTAAGGAAGACTTCGATTGTGCGTTGCTACGGAGGGTTGGAGCCTATGTCTCAAGAAGTGCTTAGTCACGAGACTAATTCCACTCATGGTTCGAGACTTGAAGAGCCGTTAATGGTGTTGGCATCAGAAAAGACATTGTAGACTTAGTGTAGCAATGTCTAAAGTGGTTTCGGTAGAAGACCGAACATGAAGGAACCGGTAGGTTTCCCCAACTGCTTTTCGATTTTAATCAGAAGTGGGAGCAAACCAAAGTTTGCTAAACTAAGGGGATTCACTCGGATTTGGTGAGTACCACCGAGTGATCGGGACATGAGAAGTCTTCCTTATTCTTTTAATTAAGGAAGCCATGTCCCGAGGAGATTACTACTCTTGGATCAGAGTAGCGCAGCGGAAGCTTGGAGTCGAGCTCGTTCAAGTGTCCTCTTAGGTCCCGCTTAGGACCTGAGGACAAGTCCTTTTGAAGGAGGGGAGTTTGTAACATCCCGCTCGTCCGGTCTTTCCAGGTACGGCTTCACGGGTGAGCTATGTGCGCTTTTGACTATTTAATTATGTAAATTAAGTGTTTATTATACTTCTATGTGATATATTTGAATTATTTGAAACTTATTTGACCTTATGTGATTTACTTATACGTGTTCGTTTTCTTTGTTTCGTTCTTACTCCGTTTGTGTCCGTTTTCATTTTCGATCTTTGTGACTACGTGTTATGCGTGACTTATAGGTGTTATGAATGCATCGTTATGCTCATTACTTGTTTTGAGTTCGTTTGATACGGTTTTGAAACCGTTTTATGTTTTAGGGACATAAGGGCCTAACGAGCTTTAGCGCACCTTGTGTTCCGGAAGGCGTAACTTGAGCTCGGGAATTCGGATTTGAATTCCGGAAGATGCGTTGGACTCGCAACGAAGAAATCAAGACAAAGAATCAAGATTCATATTTTTCTAAGCCTATTTGATTCCCTGTTTTTCAACCGGAACGAGCCCTTGTGCTTAAGAGTACCCTTTTGTTGACTAATCTTCACTTGTGGGACCCCATTTAACCCCAATTAAGCCCCTAACCTGGACTTACATGTATCTAACCATCCCTCACTCTCTCCTACTCCCTCATTTCGTCCCACACCCAAGGAAAATGAAGGGAAAGTGCAGCAACTTAAGCTCCAAGAAGAGAAGGAAGAAACCCTTGGCCATTTTCATGATTTTGAGCTCAAATCACATCCAAAGCTTCTCTAATTTGAAAGGTAAGTTTATGATTGCAATCTACACTCTCTCCTCTCTCTTTTATGTTCCTTTGAGTTGAATTCATTGGTTGATTCTTGAGTTCTAGCAAGCATGTGAATAGTAGAGGTTGAATGAATTTGATGATTCTTGCTTCCCTTCTTGTTCCCTTGATTCTTGGTGATGATGTATTGCTTCTATGACTTGATTCTATGTATTTATTGCATCTCCTTTCATAGTTTCTTGATTATGAGTGATTGGCCATTGATGAGTGCTTGAGAATTGGATGATAACTTGATGCACTTCTTCCCCCTTTCCTTGCTTTGTTTCTTGCATATTTGGTGATTGAAGTTGTTGCTACTTATATGGCATGAATCCATGATGAATTATTGTTATTTTCATGTTTGGTTTATGCGTTTTCTTTGGATATAGAGACTCCCCAAGGCTTGCACCGAAATCCCCTGTTTTTTTTTCTCTCCAAATCTGATATGTTGCTTGCTGTTTGGTCATCTCTATACCGAGACACGGGGGTGTCTCGGTTTGCTCTATGTGGGTAACACGGGCGTGTGACCTTCTGGTTTCCGTTGTTCGTCTCCTGTACTGAGAGACGGGGGTGTCTCAGCTTGTTCTTCCAGGGGGCACGGGCGTGTCCCCTAGGAATTCTCGTTTTTTTTTTCGCCCGTCTTTGCATGGCTTTGCTTGCTTTTCATTTCTTTTAGTTAGCTTTCCTGTCTTGTTTATGACTTGTATTGTAACATCCCGATTTTTCGTTCGTACAGGTATGACGTATGTGTATTAATTGCACAATTTAAATTAATTAATTATGTGATTATTTGGTTATTTATTTAATTTAATTTTAATTTAATCATTTAATTTCGTTAGTTTAATTAATTAATTTTGTAATTAGATTAATTAATTTTATTTTATTACGTTAATGTTAATTATGTGTTTATATGTTAATTATGCATTAATTAAT
Source organism: Lantana camara (assembly GCA_037501455.1). Taxonomy (NCBI): domain Eukaryota; kingdom Viridiplantae; phylum Streptophyta; class Magnoliopsida; order Lamiales; family Verbenaceae; genus Lantana; species Lantana camara. The sequence continues at coordinate 50,495,015 of CM074858.1, forward strand.
ATCATTTTTCTAATTACGTGTCATTATAAATTAATTGTATAATTATTTTAATTACCGAATTACTTAACGAAAATATTGGCTATTATTTGAATTTTGTGAACAATTATTTTGTGACGTTTGAAACGTGCGCCGTTCGTGTCCGAATTCAATTCCGATTTTTGTGAATTTTTGATATGTGTAAATTATGTGAGTTATGTTTACGTGTGTATGCTCGACGCTCGTTTTCGATCTCTTTTTACGTGTTTTCGGATTTAATTTCTTTTACGGGACCAAATGGACTTTAAAGGGCTTTTAGCGTACCTTTGATTCCGGAAGCCGTAACTTGAGCTACGGAACTCGGATTCGAGTTCCGTCACCTTCGCTGAACTCATATCGAGAATTCGAGTTGAACGAAACAAGCCTTATATTTTTCTAACCCCGTTTGAACCTTCGAAATTCAACCGAAACTTGACGCGGCTGAAATTGTACCCTCTCGAGCTGTTAAATTAATACTTAGCCCATACCCTATCCTAAATCCACCTAACCTTGACCATATTACACCAACTCCATCACATTTCAGGCTCCCTATCACCTCAGCCGATTTGAAGCTCTTCTCCATTTCCTTCGTTCTTGGCCGAGAGAGTGAGAAACCAGCCCCTATCTTCTTCTTCCTCACTTCTTTCTTGCAGGTAATGTATGTTATGTGTTTAGTTTCTGTTCTTAGCCTTTCCTACCGATTGAATTTGGTCGTGAATCAGTTTTGTGGATTCTGGAACATTTCGTGAACAGTATGGATCTGAGATTTGATAATCTGCTCAAACCTTGCCTGTTAGTTCTTGTTGAATTCATGGATCTTATATGAACTTAGGGGTATGATTTATGATATATGAACCGTGTTTGAGTGATTTAATCATAGCTTTATTAGATCTGAAATCTTTGCTCCTCTGTTTCTGGAAATCCGTTGCTGCTGCGTCTGTTTTGGGGCTGCTATGTTTCCTTGGTAATGGTTGTTGATAGCTTGATTCCTTACTGAAATTATAAGGTTGGATTGGTCAGTTTTTGTGTTGTTGTTTAGTCTTGTTTGCTTCTGTAAATTCTGAGAAGCAGAGGAGGTAGAGTGCTCTGTTTTTGGTGCGTCTGTGTTCAGTTTGTGCTGCTGTTGTTGTGATGTTGCGTGAATTGCTGCTACTGTGTTGGTTGCTGTGTTGCTGCTCGTGATCGCTGTGCCGCTGCGTGTTCTCTCTGTATATATATGTACCTATATGTAATCTGCGTGTATATATATATATATATGAGTAATCTGTGTGTGTGCATGTTTATATGCAATCCGTCTGTGTGTGCATGTATATATGTAGTCCGTGTGTATATATATAGTATATAGAATATGTGTGTGCATGAGTGTATATTATATTTGTATGTGTGTGTATATTGTATATATGTAATCTGTGTGTGTATGTAATCCGTCTGTGTGTGCATGTATATATGTATTCTGTGTGTGTGCATTCATGGGTTACGTGTGTGTGTGTGCTTATATAGATAACTATATGTTAAACATGTGTGTGTTGCATGCATTACGTATGTATATATGTATATATATATATATAAATCATAGTATGCATGTAATATATAGATATATATATATATATATTTGCATGCAGTACGTGTATATATATATATATAAGTTATAGTATTTGCATGCATGCAATTGTGTGATGTATATATAATTACCTATTAATCATGTATTATATATATATATATGTGTGTTGGGTATATATGATATATATATTATATAGTCTATATATATATATATATATATATATATATATATATATATATATATATGTATTTTATACTTTATATTTTATATTTTGAATTTGTATGAATTTGATGAAATTGTAAATGTGTACATTAAATGTTTAAATTGAATTATGTGTCTTATCTCATTTATTTTATGACAATAAATTGTGTTATAGAATATTGAATTGATATATGTGATTCGAAATGTGAAATATATGAATTATGAATTATGGAAAGTATGAACGTGAAATCTTTGTGAATGAAATGTATTAATTGAATTAATGGCTTACGTGAATTCATCTCATGAATTATAAATTGTATGCATTTCATATCATATGCATAACATTGCCGTGCGTCGTAAGTGGTCATTTTGAGTCTTACATTGTCTCTTTTGCACAGATTCGGGTACGGTTGGAGACAAGGGCGAGCCTTGAGTTGCTTGTGCCTAATTCTTGTGATTTTCGAGGTGGGTTTCTCTTCTATTAGTTAAGACGACCCGATATACCCCTACTTGAAAAGTTTTAAGCCAAAAAAATTATAATATATGTATATCGAGTCTTTTTATCGAGTAAATGATTTTAAACGCGAACCCTTTTATGTATGAACCCCTACCTAATTTTGGCGAATGCATGATACGATTATGAATCACACGGGCCCCGGGACTTAGTGCACGTGGCGATCCAGGGAGGCGAGGGCCGACGGTGATCCCGTGTACTAGTTCCACCAAACTAACGGCGACTCCGGACCTCGCTAGGAGATTGGCGGGGAATGGGAGCCGAGTGCCTTTGAGGGATTCATGTACCCTCATTGTGCCTATGTATGAACCGGTGGTCAAGTCTAGCTAACTTGTCCACCAACCGGAGGAAGAAGGAGTATATGTATGATTATGAATCGTATGATTGTGCACAAAAGATTGATTATGTATGATAACGAATGAATATTAATTATGAGTAATGATTATGATTACACGAGGTGTTGGTTGGAGATAATGCACGCCCCTCGCCAGGGATATGAATACCTTTATGAATGAAAATGATTGTGGTAATCCCGAAGATGTCTTTCTTTGTTTTCACCCACTTGGGAAATTATTCTAAAACTTCGTCGGGATTACTACTTGCATGAATATGTTTAAATTTCACGATATCTATATATTATGCCCCGTTTTATATCCACCAGTCTCCTATAGACTGAACCCGTATTGTTTTCAGTTGTGTTATGCAGGTTTTGGAGTGCTAGGCGGGAATACGAGTCGTCTAGGTCTTGCATTTGTACTTAGCACTCACTATATACTTTATTTTGCCATACTCTACGATATGATATGAGTTGTCATGAATTCGGGCGTACTTGTTTTGTAGGCCGTGTGGCCACGTTGATTATGACTTATGATTTATGATTATGCTTTCGCGTATTTATCGTATTGACTCTGATTATATCTCTGTTGGTGCTTGATTGGTTTAAGGGTTAGCTCCCGCCTAGCTTAGCGCGTGTGTTGTGTCCCCGTTCGCCGTGATTCAGCACGTGTATGGACTTCCATTTCATATGCGGGTCGGGTCGCGGTGCGGGGGATGTGGTACCTTACGCTCGGGTGCTACATCCTTAAGTGGTATCAGAGCCTGAGGTTGCAAAACCCTGGCTCTCGTGTTGGGTCGAGTCAGTTTAGGTCGTACGGCTCTTTTAGGAACAACTTGTCAACGTGTTGCGTATGCATTTCTTATGTGATTATGTGCTCCAACTCTTGACTTTGCTTGAATCATTCGCACTTCATGCATGAATTAAAAATGGCATGCATTTTGATGATTCTTGGACAGGATGCCGCCAAGGAGAGATAGACACAGGTCTCCATCACCGCAGCCACCACCACCTCTAATGAATATGGAGAATTTTATGGAAGCCGTGTATAACTATGTTGAGCAACGGAGAGCTCAAGCACCACCACCGCCGGCAGAACAGTTAGCACCTCAGCCGAACCACAGGGATTCTCATGGGGTATTTCTGAGCTATAACCCCCCTCGGTTTTCGGGTTCTTTAGATGATGCTGTAGCAGAGGGATGGCTTACTCGATTGGAGAGGATTTTCGAGATCAGACAGTTTACTACACATGAGAGGGCTCAGTTTGCTATCTTTCAGTTGGATGGCGAGGCTTATGATTGGTGGGAGAGAACGAAAGAGAGATTGGAAGTCGATGGAGAGGACGTAACTTGGGAGATCTTCAAGAGGGAGTTCAGAGATTATATGGTACCCGAAGTAGTTCGAGAGAGGAAGGAGCAGGAGTTTATGGATCTGAAACAGGGCAACCGTACTGTGGCCCAGTATATTGCTGCTTTTAACAGGCTCGGGAAGTATGCTCCACACATCACCCGGGATGAGAAGAGGAAGGCCAAAAAGTTTATTGCAGGGTTGAGGCAGGATTTGAGGCATGGTCAGGCCGGGCATAACTTTGAGTCTTTTGCTGATACTGTTCAGAGAGCTTTAGTACAGGAGGAGGAGTACAAGAAAAGGGATCCAATTTTTAGAGCACCTATGCGACGAGATCCTGGATCGAGCTCTGGGAAGAGGCCGATGGTACATGCTACTCCACAGAACAAGGCTCCTATTAAGAAGTTACGATTGGGAGGATCAGCTCCACAGGCCCCAAGGATTCTACCCACAGCACCTAATTCTACTGATTTTCGTCACACTGTACATCCATGCCTTCATTGTGGAGGACCGACCCACTCCTATAACAGCTGCCGAAGAAGATTGGGTTTGTGCCTTATTTGCGGGAAGGGAGATCACATGGCTGATGCTTGTCCTAAAAAGAACCCTGGATTTCAAAGGGGAGCACCGAGACCTATGATTCAGGCACGTGCATATGCCCTTGAGGGCGAGGAACAGGATGCAGAGGTCGACCCTACCGCCGTGGTGGAAGGTACTATATGCATTCATACCACGAACATTCATGCACTCTTTGATCCTGGTGCGACGCATTCTTTTATTTCGTGTGATTTAGCTGCTACTCTGTGCTTGTCTGTTACTTGTTTACATACTTGTTATTTGGTGAGTTCTCCTCTCGGTGGAAGTCTTCAGACAGATCAGATTGTTCGGGAGTGTTCAATCAGTTTGGGAGGGAGAGATTATCCTGCAGATCTGATTATTATGCCTATGAAAAGATATGGGGTTATTCTTGGGATGGATTGGTTGTTTCGGCATCGGGCCAAGGTGGACTGTTTTACGAAGAAGGTTATTTTGGGAGATGATTTGATTGTGGGTATTGGTTCAAAATCAGTGCCTCTCTTGTCTTTTACAGAAGCTCACAGACTAATAAGAGAGGGAGCCATGGGATTTATTGCTTATCTCCTCAACAAGCCGAAAGATCAAGTGAAGTTAGAAGATACCAAAGTTTTGAAGGAATTTACTGATGTGTTTCCTGAGACTTTGGATTCTTTGCCACCGGATCGTGAGATTGAATTCGTGATAGACCTACATCCGGGATCCGAACCGTTTTCTAAGACTCCATATCGGATGACAGTGAAGAACAAGTATCCTTTGCCCCACATTGAGGATTTATTCGACATGTTGCAGGGTTCGGGGGTGTATTCAAAACTCGACTTGAGACAAGGATACTATCAGTTGAAAATCAAAGAAGAGGATATTCCTAAGACAGGATTCAACACTCGATATGGGCATTATGAGTTTGTAGTGATGCCCTTTGGGTTAACTAATGCCCCAGCTGCTTTTATGGATATGATGCACAGGATTTTTCGTCCCTACCTCGATAAATTTGTGGTGATCTTTATCGATGATATTCTGGTCTATTCGAGGACTCCTGAGGATCATGCTCGACATCTGAGAATTGTATTGAACACTTTGAGGGAGCACCAATTGTTTGCCAAGTTTAGCAAGTGTGAATTCTGGATCGATCGGGTAGCTTTTCTAGGCCACATTGTCTCGAGTAAAGGTCTGGAAGTAGATCCTTCTAAGATTGAGACAGTTACTCAGTGGCAAAGTCCAAAGAATGCCTCAGAGGTAAGAAGTTTCTTGGGTTTGGCAGGCTATTATCGGAGATTCGTACAGGATTTTTCGAAGATTGCTGGCCCTTTAACCCGACTGACAAAGAAAGAGGCTAAGTTTGAGTGGAATGAAGCTTGTGAGGCTAGTTTTCAACTCTTGAAGGAGAAATTGACAACGGCACCGGTGTTGACACTTCCTGAAGGTACAGAAGGATACATGGTTTATACGGATGCCTCGAAGGAAGGTTTGGGTTGTGTTTTGATGCAGAATGGAAGAGTAATTGCTTATGCCTCAAGGAAGTTGAAGGATCATGAACAAAACTATCCCACTCATGATCTAGAACTCGCAGCCGTGATTTTTGCTCTGGGTAAATGGAGGCACTATCTTTATGGAGTTTCTTTTGAGATATTTTCCGACCACAAGAGTCTTCAATATCTTTTCTCTCAGAAGGAGTTGAACAAGAGACAAAGGCGTTGGATGGAAATTTTGGCAGACTATGAGTGCACGATTCGATACCATCCGGGTAAAGCTAACGTGGTTGCAGATGCACTTAGTAGGAAAGCTAACGTGGCTAGTTTGGGGTTGGAAACTCAAAAGGAAGATGAGTCGTTCAAATTAAGGGCTTGTATTCGGAACATTACGATTCAACCCGATCTTCAACAGAGATTGTTTGATGCTCAGAGAACTGATCCTGAAGTTCAGAAGTTAATAGAGAAGGCTCAAACAGATTCAGAGGGTCCTTTTGGGTTTGATGATACTGGACTTCTGAGATTCAAGAATCGAGTTGTTGTGCCGGAAGAGTTGCAAAGGAGTATACTCGAAGAAGCCCATCGGTCAGGGTACTCAATACATCCCGGAGGAAACAAGATGTATAAAGACTTGAAACAATTCTATTGGTGGAATGGTTTGAAACGGGATGTAATCAACTTCGTGAGACATTGTATGACTTGCCAAGTGGTGAAGGCGGAACATCAGAAGCCATCAGGGCTACTTCAACCCTTACCGATCCCAGAATGGAAATGGCAACAGATTGCCATGGACTTCGTTACGGGTTTGCCAAAGGTGAAAGGAGGATTTGATGGGATTTGGGTAATCGTGGATCGTTTAACCAAATCAGCTCATTTTCTGGCCATCGGGATGTCCGACAAAGTGAATAAACTAGCCAAGAGGTATTGTGATGAGATTGTGAGACTTCATGGAGTACCGGTTAGTATTGTGTCAGATCGAGATCCAAGGTTTACTTCGAGGTTGTGGCAAGAACTTCAAAAGAATTTGGGATCAAGGCTTCAGTTTAGCACAGCTTTCCATCCTCAAACCGATGGACAATCAGAGAGGTTGATTAAGTATTTAGAGGATATGCTGAGGGCGTGTGCTTTGGATTTTCAGAGCTCGTGGAATGAGCAGTTGCCATTAATTGAGTTCGCTTATAATAATAGCTATCAGGCCTCGATTGAGATGGCACCGTATGAAGCTCTTTATGGAAGAAAGTGTCGATCCCCGTTGTTCTTCGACTTAGAAGAATGGAATTGGACTAAACAAGAAGGAGTGAAAAGAGGAGAAAAGAAGGATAAACCTTCTAAGGCCGTGCAGGACGCAATAGATAAAGTCCAAATAATTAGACAACGGATGAAAGCTGCTCAAGATCGACAAAAGAGTTATGCCGACCAAAGAAGGAAGAACCTTGAATTCGAAGTTGGAGATAGAGTCTTCTTAAAAGCGTCTCCACGCAAAGGATTCTCAAGAATTGGTCGAGGTGGAAAACTAAACCCCCGGTATATGGGACCGTTTGAGATTTTGGAGAGAGTGGGTGATACAGCTTATCGTTTGGATTTACCTCCGAGCTTGACAGGGATTCATAATGTCTTTCACGTTTCCCAACTCCAAAAGTATTACAGAGATGAATCCGAGGTTTTACCGGTTGAAGAAGTGGAATTAGAACCGAGTCTTACCTTCGTACAAAAACCGATTAAGATATTGGATCGGAAATTTCAGGAACTCAGGAATCGGCGTATTCCACTGGTTAAAGTCCTTTGGAGGAGTGATAAGACCGAAGAGGCTACTTGGGAAACGGAGGAGAAGATGAGAAAGTTTCACCCAGAATTGTTCCCGAACGAACAGTGAATCCGAGGACGGATTCTTTTTAAGGGGGAGAGGTTGTAACATCCCGATTTTTCGTTCGTACAGGTATGACGTATGTGTATTAATTGCGCAATTTAAATTAATTAATTATGTGATTATTTGGTTATTTATTTAATTTAATTTTAATTTAATCATTTAATTTCGTTAGTTTAATTAATTAATTTTGTAATTAGATTAATTAATTTTATTTTATTACGTTAATGTTAATTATGTGTTTATATGTTAATTATGCATTAATTAATATCATTTTTCTAATTACGTGTCATTATAAATTAATTGTATAATTATTTTAATTACCGAATTACTTAACGAAAATATTGGCTATTATTTGAATTTTGTGAACAATTATTTTGTGACGTTTGAAACGTGCGCCGTTCGTGTCCGAATTCAATTCCGATTTTTGTGAATTTTTGATATGTGTAAATTATGTGAGTTATGTTTACGTGTGTATGCTCGACGCTCGTTTTCGATCTCTTTTTACGTGTTTTCGGATTTAATTTCTTTTACGGGACCAAATGGACTTTAAAGGGCTTTTAGCGTACCTTTGATTCCGGAAGCCGTAACTTGAGCTACGGAACTCGGATTCGAGTTCCGTCACCTTCGCTGAACTCATATCGAGAATTCGAGTTGAACGAAACAAGCCTTATATTTTTCTAACCCCGTTTGGACCTTCGAAATTCGACCGAAACTTGACGCGGCTGAAATTGTACCCTCTCGAGCTGTTAAATTAACACTTAGCCCATACCCTATCCTAAATCCACCTAACCTTGACCATATTACACCAAATCCATCACATTTCAGGCTCCCTATCACCTCAGCCCCGTCACTGTTCACAGAAGCAGGATTCAGCCGATTTGAAGCTCTTCTCCATTTCCTTCGTTCTTGGCCGAGAGAGTGAGAAACCAGCCCCTATCTTCTTCTTCCTCACTTCTTTCTTGCAGGTAATGTATGTTATGTGTTTAGTTTCTGTTCTTAGCCTTTCCTACCGATTGAATTTGGTCGTGAATCAGTTTTGTGGATTCTGGAACATTTCGTGAACAGTATGGATCTGAGATTTGATAATCTGCTCAAACCTTGCCTGTTAATTCTTGTTGAATTCATGGATCTTATATGAACTTAGGGGTATGATTTATGATATATGAACCGTGTTTGAGTGATTTAATCATAGCTTTATTAGATCTGAAATCTTTGCTCCTCTGTTTCTGGAAATCCGTTGCTGCTGCGTCTGTTTTGGGGCTGCTATGTTTCCTTGGTAATGGTTGTTGATAGCTTGATTCCTTACTGAAATTATAAGGTTGGATTGGTCAGTTTTTGTGTTGTTGTTTAGTCTTGTTTGCTTCTATAAATTCTGAGAAGCAGAGGAGGTAGAGTGCTCTGTTTTTGGTGCGTCTGTGTTCAGTTTGTGCTGCTGTTGTTGTGATGTTGCGTGAATTGCTGCTACGGTGTTGGTTGCTGTGTTGCTGCTCGTGATCGCTGTGCCGCTGCGTGTTCTCTCTGTATATATATGTACCTATATGTAATCTGCGTGTATATATATATATATGAGTAATCTGTGTGTGTGCATATTTATATGCAATCCGTCTGTGTGTGCATGTATATATGTAGTCCGTGTGTGTATATATAGTATATAGAATATGTGTGTGCATGAGTGTATATTATATTTGTATGTGTGTGTATATTGTATATATGTAATCTGTGTGTGTATGTAATCCGTCTGTGTGTGCATGTATATATGTATTCTGTGTGTGTGCATTCATGGGTTACTTGTGTGTGTGTGCTTATATAGATAACTATATGTTAAACATGTGTGTGTTGCATGCATTACGTATGTATATATATATATATATATATATATATATATAAATCATAGTATGCATGTAATATATAGATATATATATATATATATTTGCATGCAGTACGTGTATATATATATATATAAGTTATAGTATTTGCATGCATGCAATTGTGTGATGTATATATAATTACCTATTAATCATGTATTATATATATATATGTGTGTGTTGGGTATATATGATATATATATTATATAGTCTGTATATATATATATATATATATATATATATATATATATATGTATTTTATACTTTATATTTTATATTTTGAATTTGTATGAATTTGATGAAATTGTAAATGTGTACATTAAATGTTTAAATTGAATTATGTGTCTTATCTCATTTATTTTATGACAATAAATTGTGTTATAGAATATTGAATTGATATATGTGATTCGAAATGTGAAATATATGAATTATGAATTATGGAAAGTATGAACGTGAAATCTTTGTGAATGAAATGTATTAATTGAATTAATGGCTTACGTGAATTCATCTCATGAATTATAAATTGTATGCATTTCATATCATATGCATAACATTGCCGTGCGTCGTAAGTGGTCATTTTGAGTCTTACATTGTCTCTTTTGCACAGATTCGGGTACGGTTGGAGACAAGGGCGAGCCTTGAGTTGCTTGTGCCTAATTCTTGTGATTTTCGAGGTGGGTTTCTCTTCTATTAGTTAAGACGACCCGATATACCCCTACTTGAAAAGTTTTAAGCCAAAAAAATTATAATATATGTATATCGAGTCTTTTTATCGAGTAAATGATTTTAAACGCGAACTCTTTTATGTATGAACCCCTACCTAATTTTGGCGAATGCATGATATGATTATGAATCACACGGGCCCCGAGACTTAGTGCACGTGGCGATCCAGGGAGGCGAGGGCCGACGGTGATCCCGTGTACTAGTTCCACCAAACTAACGGCGACTCCGGACCTCGCTAGGAGATTGGCGGGGAATGGGAGCCGAGTGCCTTTGAGGGATTCATGTACCGTCATTGTGCCTATGTATGAACCGGTGGTCAAGTCTAGCTAACTTGTCCACCAACCGGAGGAAGAAGGAGTATATGTATGATTATGAATCGTATGATTGTGCACAAAAGATTGATTATGTATGATAACGAATGAATATTAATTATGAGTAATGATTATGATTACACGAGGTGTTGGTTGGAGATAATGCACGCCCCTCGCCAGGGATATGAATACCTTTATGAATGAAAATGATTGTGGTAATCCCGAAGATGTCTTTCTTTGTTTTCACCCACTTGGGAAATTATTCTAAAACTTCGTCGGGATTACTACTTGCATGAATATGTTTAAATTTCACGATATCTATATATTATGCCCCGTTTTATATCCACCAGTCTCCTATAGACTGAACCCGTATTGTTTTCAGTTGTGTTATGCAGGTTTTGGAGTGCTAGGCGGGAATACGAGTCGTCTAGGTCTTGCATTTGTACTTAGCACTCACTATATACTTTATTTTGCCATACTCTACGATATGATATGAGTTGTCATGAATTCGGGCGTACTTGTTTTGTAGGCCGTGTGGCCACGTTGATTATGACTTATGATTTATGATTATGCTTCCGCGTATTTATCGTATTGACTCTGATTATATCTCTGTTGGTGCTTGATTGGTTTAAGGGTTAGCTCCCGCCTAGCTTAGCGCGTGTGTTGTGTCCCCGTTCGCCGTGATTCAGCACGTGTATGGACTTCCATTTCATATGCGGGTCGGGTCGCGGTGCGGGGGATGTGGTACCTTACGCTCGGGTGCTACATGTATGCTTCATTAACTTGTTACATTATGTGTTAAGCTTAATGTTGTGAATCCTTAACTTGTTTTATACCCTCGTTTCTGAATTATGAACTTATATGAAACGCATGCTCTCATATGACTTAAGTGTGAATTTATTTTATGTCCTCTGCATCATGAACATACATACACATCCGCCGAGCGTCTAATGTGGTTCATATTGAGTCTAAGTTTGTCTTTTGTCTTTGCTTTGCCTTTAGGTCCGTTCCTTGGTTGACGAGGTTGTCCTCTAGACGTTCGTTTGCTTCCTTTGTTCCCGGTGCTTCTCGGAGGTGAGGTTTCTTTCTTTTTAGCTATTATGACCTACAACCCAATATGTAATTTAAGCCCGCATGCGAACTATACATACGTATAAATAAGTGTTCGATATGTATTTTGCAGGAATTGGCCCATTTGCTATGAAATTCGTTGAAAATGCTTTTGTATGTATGTAAGCTATGTTTTGTTTATTCGTTTTCGAAAAGGGTTGGTGTGTGTACGTGTTAAGTTTTGGCAAGAAAAGCTTTTGTCATAAGTATACGCTTTGTGGGATATGTGCGTGTGAGTTCTGTGATCTGTGTGTGGGCCCCGGAGAAGTGGTATGTGATCTCGGGTCGGCCATGGGGTAGGCGGGCTCTCTCATCAACACGACTCCATTTACGGGAGACTTAGTTCTCCTATGCCGACGGAGCACTTTAAGGTTGGCCGTCGAAGGAACAGGGCGGGATCCTCCGGTTCACAAGTTTCATTCTGTGAAGGGTCGAGAGGGGCACCTCTCTTCCCCAATGGTGTGGAGGTGGGATTGTTTTTGAGTTTTGTTTTGGTATAAGTAAGTATGTGTGAGAACTCGTTCTCGCTGTGTTGTGTTTATGCTTATGCTTTTATATCCGATACTGTTTGTGAAACGGGGTGGACTCATAACTGTTAAAACTTGGGTGAATTTGGCCTTTGCCCTAAATCTTTACTTGTATATATATAGTATCGCGGGTTAAACTCTTTTGGAGTGCAAAAACCACACCCGGTTCATGAACACTTTCGATTTGAATATGCTATGCTCCTACCTACGTATGTGTGCGTGTGTAGCCCCCTCACCAGTCTCTAGGACTGACCCTCGTTGCTTCTTTCTTTTTCCCCTTTGTTTTGAGCTTTGCAGGTGCTCGGTTGGGAGTCTGGCTAGGCGGCGTTTGTCTTTAGAGTCTGGGGCATCGTTCGAGTCTTTGTAGCGTCCTTGCATTTGCATATTTACTTTCCTATTTCGGTACTATGTATATTTGGTACTACGTATAAATAATTATAAGCTATGTTCTATAATTTGAAGTTTGAATATTTATTTTGGCCCGGGGTGGGCAAAGCTTGTTGCAGTATGTAAATCTTGTTTTAAGCTTATATACCTGTAATTGGTTTTGTTATGTGATCCTGTAGTTTCCGCACTTTCGATTTATTTTGTTGCGCACTCTCTTCAGGGTCTAGACCGCCTAGCCTAGAGTTGATTTTGTTTGTCACCCATTCGCCATAGTTCGATGCGGGGACGGAGTTCCCATTTCGGCACCCGGGTTGGGCTATGGTGCGGGGGATGTGGCGCCCTCCGCTCCGGGGTGTTACATCCTTAAGTGGTATCAGAGCTCTGGGTTGCAAAACCCGAGCTCTAGCGTCGTGTCAGGTCTGTCTAGGTCGTTCGACTTAGGATTATGTGATTGTTTGCATTCATTCTCATCTCTTACGTGAACTACCTGAATTATTTGGCTTAATTATGTTAATAGTTCACATGAACATGTACTGAACCCTGCATGCATCGATCCCTTGGAATCATTTTTCTTATCTCAGGATGAGTTCTTTATATCAACTTACTTCATCAAAAGGAAAACAAGAGAAACATGTTTCTTCGGTCTCAAAGAAGCTTGAAGGCTTTAATCCACCGAAGTGGCATGGAGGCAATAGTATTGAAGCCGAGGAGTGGCTATCCGTGATATTGTGGATTTGGAAAAATTATCCGGGAACCTCACAAGAGAAAGTAAAGCACACATCCCTCTTATTACAAGATGAAGCTTCAAAATGGTTCAAGGAAATAAGATCACATCTGAAGAAGTCGGGAGAAAAGCTCCATTGGGAAAGGTTTATCCGAGAATTTTGCTATAAGTATATCTCTCCAAATGAATTGATTAGGAGACTGCAAGAATTTCTAGATCTTGAGCAAGAATTGAAGATGATGGATGATCTTATAATGGAGCTAGAAAACTCGAGAGCTAACCAAGATTGCCCCAAGGTCCGGGGATATATACAAAGGCATAGAGACGAGATTCAACAAGCTTTCCAAAGCTCACCAGTACATAAATGGTTCGAGGAAGTTAGAAGAGTGGTTCAAGATGAAATGGATAAACAAGAGATGAAGTTTCACATTTCTAAGGAGGAATATAATCCAGGATCAAGCTTAAACTCAAATAAGAGGCCTATGTTCCGAGAGGAAACCCAAGAACTTCAAGAGGTCGACTACACCAAGAAGAAGAAACTTCAACCACCAATGATGGATCCGATACCTCTTCCATTGTAGATAATTCAATGCTCTTATTGTCAAGGCCCTAATCACACCGAAGAAGTTTGCCGAAAGAAACTTGGGAGATGTTACAAGTGTGGGGAACCGGGATATAAGGTGAAAAGTTGCCCGAGGACTAAGAATTCAAGGACTACCAAGAGCCAGAATTCCAAGACTCCAAGACAGGTCCGAGTTGATGCAAGTGGAGGCGAGGAGCTTGACGGCGAGATCAACATTTTCCCATGGTGAAAGGTACACCGAACATTCATGGTACTACATACATGCATTTTATTTTAATTGGTGTTACTTTTCTTTTTCTTGTTGTTCTCGGTGCTTGCGTGTCTTCGTTATTACTTGTTTGCTTGTGGTTTCCCCTTTTCTTTTCTCCTTTGTGTTGTCTATCTCTTTGGTGAGAAGAGTGTCGAGTGGTTGGTGAGTTGCGAGGGCCGAGCTTTCTTGGTGGCGGTTCTCTTCCGGCGGTTGTTCTTGAAGGCGCCTAGTTCTGTTAAGGTAACGGTGTTACCATAGGCGTGGGTAGTTGTTTGTAGGAGGTCCATTCGGGGCTCAACGGTATCTACGGGGTGTTAGATGGAAGGCTAGCCCGTTAATATCTTTTGTAGAAGTGGTTGGTAATTCTGGGACGGTGCGATAAGCTTCGTGGCTTTCCTTTGAGTTAACTTAGAGGTCGAGCCAAGCTTAAGGAGACAAAGATCGAAGTAAGCCACCATTAGTGTTTCTTTGAAGATGGAATTCGTTTCCACCCAATGAGGACATCGAGGTTGTCGTGATCTTTATCCCGGAATTGTTTTGTATTTGGAGTTTCTCTTCTAGTGGACTCTAGCGAGGTTGTTGGAGTTAAGTCGTAGTTGACGAGCTCTTAGAAGGTAATTTCATCCTTTTGAATACTTCTTTGTAGAGTACCTTAGTCCCATCTAAGAAGAAGACGGGATTTAGGATGAGTATATGTTACCGTGAGCTGCACAAGTTAACGGTGGAAGATGAATACCCTTCTTGCTTGCTTCGAAGAGTCGTTAGTTCTTCTTCAGTGTTCTGTGGTCTTTGCTAAGTGTGGTTTCAACAAGGGTATGGTCGACTACGCATTTTGGTAGAGGAACCGAGAATTGCCTCAGAGATTAAGTCTCTAGTGTCATTGGGAGTCAGCAGAGGGTTTGTCGTTGCACAAGTGTCGTCCCAGGACATGAAAGACAAGGAAGAGGCATGGTTCAAGTGGATAAGGCTTTTGAAGAGAGTTACCTTGATTACAGGAGGATACTCAAACTTTTCCGTTACGATCGAGGTACTAAGGAAGACTTCGGTTGTGCGTTGCTACGGAGGGTTGGAGCCTATATCTCAAGAAGTGCTTAGTCACGAGACTAATTGCACTCATGGTTCGAGACTTGAAGAGCCGTTAATGGTGTTGGCATCAGAAAAGACATTGTAGACTTAGTGTAGCAATGTCTAAAGTGCTTTCGGTAGAAGACCCAACATCAAGGAACCGGTAGTTTTCCCCAACTGCTTTTCGATTTTAATCAGAAGTGGGAGCAAACCAAAGTTTGCTAAACTAAGGGGATTCACTCGGATTTGGTGAGTACCACCGAGTGATCGGGACATGAGAAGTCTTCCTTATTTTTTTGATTAAGGAAGCCATGTCCCAAGGAGATTAATACTCTTGGATCAGAGTAGCGCAGCGGAAGCGTGGAGTCGAGCTCGTTCAAGTGTCCTCTTAGGTCTCGCTTAGGACCTAAGGACAGGTCCTTTTGAAGGAGGGGAGTTTGTAACATCCCGCTCGTCCGGTCTTTCCTGGTACGGCTTCACAGGTGAGCTATGTGCGCTTTTAACTATTTAATTATGTCAATTAAGTGTTTATTATACTTCTATGTGATATATTTGAATTATTTGAAACTTATTTGACCTTATGTGATTTACTTATACGTGTTCGTTTTCTTTGTTTCGTTCTTACTCCGTTTGTGTCCGTTTTCGTTTTCGATCTTTGTGACTACGTGCTATGCGTGACTTATAGGTGTTATGAATGTATCGTTATGCTCATTACTTGTTTTGAGTTCGTTTGATACGGTTTTGAAACCGTTTTATGTTTTAGGGACATAAGGGCCTAACGGGCTTTAGCGCACCTTGTGTTCCGGAAGGCGTAACTTGAGCTCGGGAATTCGGATTTGAATTCCGGAAGATGCGTTGGACTTGCAACGAAGAAATCAAGACAAGGAATCAAGATTCATATTTTTCTAAGCCTATTTGATTCCTTATTTTTCAACCGGAACGAGCCCTTGTGCTTAAGAGTACCCTTTTGTTGACTAATCTTCACTTGTGGGACCCCATTTAACCCCAATTAAGCCCCTAACCTTCACTTACATGTATCTAACCATCCCTCACTCTCTCCTACTCCCTCATTTCGTCCCACACCCAAGGAAAACGAAGGGAAAGTGCAGCAACTTCAGCTCCAAGAAGAGAAAGAAGAAACCCTTGGCCATTTTCATGATTTTGAGCTCAAATCACATCCAAAGCTTCTCTAATTTGAAAGGTAAGTTTATGATTGTAATCTACACTCTCTCCTCTCTCTTTTATGTTCCTTTGAGTTGAATTCATTGGTTGATTCTTGAGTTCTAGCAAGTATGTGAATAGTAGAGGTTGAATGAATTTGATGATTCATGCTTCCCTTGATTCTTGGTGATGATGTATAGCTTCTATGACTTGATTCTATGTATTTATTGCATCTCCTTTCACAGTTGCTTGATTATGAGTGATTGGCCATTGATGAGTGCTTGAGAATTGGATGATAACTTGATGCATTTCTTCCCCCTTTCCTTGCTTTGTTTCTTGCATATTTGGTGATTGAAGTTGTTCCTACTCATATGGCATGAATCTATGATGAATTACTGTTATTTTCATGTTTGGTTTATGTGTTTTCTTCGCCTTTAGAGACTCCCCTAGCCTTGCACCGAAATCCCTTGTTTTTTTTTCTCTCCAAATCTGATATGTTGCTTGCTGTCTGGTCCTCTCTGTACCGAGACATGGGGGTGTCTCGGTTTGCTCTATGTGGGTGACACGGGCGTGTCACCTTCTGGTTTCCGTTGTTCGTCTCCTGTACTGAGACACGGGGGTGTCTCAGCTTGTTCTTCCAGGTGGGCACGGGCGTGTCCCCTAGGAATTCTCGTTTTTTTTCCGCCCGTCTTTGCATGTCTTTGCTTCCTTTTCATTTCTTTTAGTTAGCTTTCCTGTCTTGTTTATGACTTGTATGCTTCATTAACTTGTTACATTATGTGTTAAGCTTAATGTTGTGAATCCTTAACTTGTTTTATACCCTGGTTTGTGAATTATGAACTTATATGAAACGCATGCTCTCATATGACTTAAGTGTGAATTTATTTTATGTCCTCTGCATCATGAACATACATACACATCCGCCGAGCGTCTAATGTGGTTCATATTGAGTCTAAGTTTGTCTTTTGTCTTTGCCTTGCCTTTAGGTCCGTTCCTTGGTTGACGAGGTTGTCCTCTAAACGTTCGTTTGCTTCCTTTGTTCCCGGTGCTTCTCGGAGGTGAGGTTTCTTTCTTTTTAGCTATTATGACCTACAACCCAATATGTAATTTAAGCCCGCATGCGAACTATATATACGTATAAATAAGTGTTCGATATGTATTTTGCGGGAATTGGCCCATTTGCTATGAAATCCGTTGAAAATGCTTTTATATGTATGTAAGCTATGTTTTGTTTATTCGTTTTCGAAAAGGGTTGGTGTGTGTACGTGTTAAGTTTTGGCAAGAAAAGCTTTTGCCATAAGTATACGCTTTGTGGGATATGTGCGTGTGAGTTCTGTGATCTGTGTGTGGGCCCCGGAGAAGTGGTATGTGATCTCAGGTCGGCCATGGGGTCGCCGGGCTCTCTCATCAACACGACTCCATTTACGGGAGACTTAGTTCTCCTATACCGACGGAGCACTTTAAGGTTCGCCGTCGAAGGAACTGGGCGGGATCCTCCGGTTCACAAGTTTCGTTCTGTGGAGGGTCGAGAGGGGCACCTCTCTTTCCCAATGGTGTGGAGGTGGGATTGTTTTTTAGTTTTGTTTTGGTATAAGTAAGTATGTGTGAGAACTCGTTCTCGCCGTGTTGTGTTTATTCTTATACTTTTATATCCGATACGGTTTGTGAAATGGGGTGGACTCATAACAGGTAAAACTTGGGTGAATTTGGCCTTTGGCCCTAAATCTTTACTTGTATATATATAGTATCATGGGTTAAACTCTTTTGGAGTGCAAAAACCACACACGGTTCATGAACACTTTCGATTTGAATATGCTATGCTCCTACCTATGTATGTGTGCATGTGTAGCCCCCTCACCAGTCTCTAGGACTGACCCTCGTAGCTTCTTTCTTTTTTTCCTTTGTTTTGAGCTTTTCAGGTGCTCGGTTGGGAGTCTGGCTAGGCGGCGGTTGTCTTTCGAGTCTTGGGCGTCGTTCGAGTCTTTGTAGCGTCCTTGCATTTGTATATTTACTTTGCTGTTTCGGTACTATGTATATTTGGTACTACGTATAGATAATTATAAGCTATGTTCTGTAATTTGAAGTTTGAATATTTATTTTGGCCCGGGGTGGGCAAAGCATGTTGCAGTATGTATATCTTGTTTTAAGCTTATATGCCTGTAATTGGTTTTGTTATGTGATCCTGTAGCTTCCGCACTTTCGATTTATTTAGTTGCGCACTCTGTTCAGGGTCTAGACCGCCTAGCCTAGAGTTGATTTTGTTAGTCACCCGTTCGCCATAGTTCGACGCGGGGACAGAGTTCCCATTTCGACACCCGGGTTGGGCTATGGTGCGGGGGATGTGGCGCCCTCCGCTCCGGGGTGTTACACAAAGTGTATAGTTGATACGTGCGTTATAAATGAGGGTGCTTACTTTAATAAGTAAGTTCACTGAGGTGCCTCGTATGAGAACATTCCTAAATGGGAAAAGAAGTTTCTATTTCAGGAAATAGAAACTTCCAGATTAGGAAATATCTCACGAGTCATTGATGTGATTAATTGATCCTTAAGACTTAAGGTTCCTTGTCACTTTATGAGTTAACTCTGTAGTCTTAGGTATAAGCTTTAAATGGTGTCGCCTTAGACAACTAATTCAAGGCTTATGCTGGGGCTGCACAAGTGATTCATGAAAGTGAATGAGAATCAAGAAAGGACCTACACTTGCATTTGCAAGGTGATCTCTTATTGTGTAAGTCATTCATATGCCATATGGAGTCCTTGGCCAAGGCAGTAGATCAAGACATCAAGAAAAGGGTTTCTTGGATTGAGATCAAATGGATATGAAATGAACTTAGCTTTAAGGCCGGATTATTAGGGTTCTGATTATTCTCTTGCCTTGGATCTTGGTTGAGAGATAGTAAGTAGGAGGATTGTATCTCACATGAATCAATGACTTAAAGGTTCGGTCGAATCCGAACATTCCAATTCAGCTAGGGGTTAAACACCTGTTGCTAGACTACGGTCGTTTAATCTATTGACTGATTAATTAATTAGTGAATTAATTAATTAGGGTCACTGCTAATTGAATTGAGAACCTAGAGGGTCACACACAACAACTTGGTTACCTGAGTTGACGCTTTAAAATGATTAAACGAGTTAATCGGGCCAAGAGGGTTCCACACGTGTGAACCACACGTGTGGCTCACGTGAGTGACACGTGTCCTTGTGACACGTGTGTAAATATATGTGTATATTTATTTATGTGTTAAATAATTAATGTGATTAATTATCTAATAGACTTTGGTTTAATTTTGAATTAAAAAGAAAATCTTATTTTGGAGAAAAATAATCTAGTTAATTAATTATGAATTAATTAATTAAATAAAATAAGTTATTTATGTTAAATAAATAAAGTATAAAATTATCCAAAAATAGTTTGGATATTTTTAACTCTCTTGAAAGTTGATTTGAATTTGAATTCATAGTCAAAGTCAAAATTACTTGATGATCAAGTAATAGGAGAGAGAGACCAAAACCCTAGCCCATAAGGACTAGGATTTTCGGTCCTCCCTTTATTATAAATAGGGGAGCTCGAGCTCCCCTTAGAGCTAATTGGCAATTCTTTTGGTTCATGTGTTGAACACCATCCTTTCTTCAAGATAAACGAAACCCTAGGTTGAGCCTAAACACTAACTAGAGAACTAGCATCCTTACTAGTTAGATTGTAGTCAAGTTGGTGGACTATCTCTAGAGAGCTTCAAGTTAGAAGTTTGAAGATTCGAGCTTTACCAAGGAGAGGGGATCAAGCCGAGAGAAGAGCGTTCTTGGGTGGCTTGAAACGCTTCAAGAAAGAATAAAAGAAAAGTAAGTTTCTTATCTCTACGAATTTGGTTACACGATTGCGAGTCCAGATCCTTTGGTTGGGAATTTTTTTTTAAATTCCGCTGCTTTCTGATTCGTGTTTTCCAACATACGCGGTGTATACGGATTCTTCTAAGGAAGGATTGGGTTGTGTCTTGATGCAAAATGGGAGAGTTATTGCATATGCCTCTAGGAAGTTAAAGGATCATGAGAGGAACTATCCCACACATGATTGGGAACTTGGTGCCGTGGTATTTGCTCTTGGAAAGTGGAGACATTACTTGTACGAAATTCCTTTCGAGATTTTTACGGATCACAAGAGTCTTCAATACTTGTTCACCCAAAAGGATTTGAATATGAGACAAAGAAGATGGAGGAGACTCTTGAGGACTTTGATTGCAAGATTAAATATCATCCCGGTAAGGCCAATGTCGTTGCCGATGCATTTAGTAGGAAGACTAGTGTGTCGAGTTTGAAAGTGGATGAAGGAAGTAAGGATGAGCCAATTGTGGTGAAGGATCGGGTGACTAATATCACCATACAACCGGAGTTAAAGCACCGGTTATTCGAGGCTCAAACAAAGGATCCGGAATTCAAAAGCTCGTGGCTAAGGCAAGGGATGATCCGGAATGCCCGTTCGGGTATGATGAGATGGGATTATTTCGGTTTATGAATGGAGTGGTTGTTCCCGAAGAGTTAAGAAGGTTGTTACTTGAAGAGGCTCATAGATCGGCTTATTCTATTCACCCGGGAGGTAATAAAATGTATAGGGATTTAAAGGAATATTATTGGTGGAATGGATTGAAGAAGGATATTGCCGAGTTTGTTAAGCATTGTTTGACTTGTCAGAAGGTGAAAGCCGAGCATCAAAAGCCCGGAGGTCTTCTTCATCCGTTACAAATTCCAGAGTGGAAATGCGAACAAGTAAATATGGATTTTGTTTCGGGGTTACCAAGAGTTAAGGGCGGTTACGATGGAATTTGGGTAATTGTCGACCGTTTGACTAAGTCAGCTCACTTCTTGCCGGTTCGGATGTCCGATAAGATTAATAAGCTAGCCGAGCTTTATAAGAAGGAGATTGTTCGTCTTCGTAGGATTCCGGTTAGTATTGTGTCGAATAGAGTTTCGAGGTTCACTTCGAGGTTGTGGCAAGATTTACAAGGAATATTAGGTACGAGACTTAAGTTCAGCACTGCTTTTCATCCACAGACAGACGGTCAGTCCGAGAGGTTGATTCGGTACCTTGAGGATCTTCTAAGGGCTTGTGTGTTAGATTATCAAACCTCTTGGGATAAGCAGTTACCGTTGATTGAGTTCTCCTACAACAATAGCTTTCAAGCTTCCATAGGCATGGTACCCTATGAGTTACTTTACGGACGAAAGTGTCGATCCCCGTTGTTCTTCGATCTCAAGGAGTGGAAATGGATAAAGCAAGAGGGTGTTAAGAAGAAGAAGGGTGAGAAAGTGGAAAAACCCTCTAAGGCTGTAAGAGATATGATTGAGAAGGTTAAAATGGTCCAACAAGGGATTAAAGCGGCTCAGGATCGACAGAAAAGCTATGCGGATAATAGGAGAAGAGACTTGGAATTTGAGGTGGGAGACCGAGTGTTCTTGAAGGCATCTCCTCGCAAGGGTTTTGCTCGGATTGGTAGAGGAGGGAAGCTTAACCCTCGATTTTTAGGTCCATTTGAGATTCTTGAAAAAGTTGGAGAAGTTGCTTATCGGTTGGACCTACCACCGAGCTTAACGGGAATTCATAATGTCTTCCATGTGTCGCAGTTAAGGAAGTATTTTCCCGATGAGTCTGAAATTCTTCCCGTTGATGAGATTGAAGAAGTGGATCTACAACCGGATTTGACCTTCGTTCAGAAGCCGGTAAAGATTTTGGATCGCAAGTTTCAAGTATGAAGGAACCGACAAATTCCTTTGGTAAAGGTGTTATGGCGAAGTGATATAACCGAGGAAGCTACTTGGGAAACCGAGGACAAGATGAAGGGTTTGTATCCGGAGTTGTTTCAGGCCGAGTGAATCTAGGGACCAGATTCTTTTAAGGGGGGAGGATTGTAATGCCCCGTATCTTCGATTCAGGTACGCATGCGGCACGTGTGAGTTGAGTGTTAGAAATAGTAAGCATGCTTTAAGAATTATGTGTTTATTTGAATTATGTGGATTAAATGCCTAATTGTTTATTTTAATTGTATTTCCATTCAATTTCATTTCATATTCAACATATGCATAATTCATACATTCATTTCATAACATATTTTATATATATACACTTATAGATATATATATATATACTTTAACTAATTTCTTAAGAATAACATTTTCATTCACTTCATGCCATATTCATGAAATCTACAATTTCATATGTAATATATATATGCATACGTGCATTAAATAAATATATATATATAAGCACTAAGAGAATTATATACATATTATATACATAATATCTCTACTTTATTACCTTTATACATATATATTATATATCTATAATTATATTACATTACATACAATATACATTATATCTTATATGAAAGAACACACACAAACACACACAAAATCTCTACAACACCATTTACACACACTCCCATCACACACACTTTGATCATCAAGCAAGAAGAGGAAGATAGGAAGGATCTTTTATCAAGAATCATAAGCAACATCAAGAGCATCATCTTCATCATTATCATCTCACCATTTGTTCTCTTCTATTACAAGGTTTGTTGATTCACAATTGTTATATGAGATGAATAGATAGGGTTGGATGATTTAGTTGATTTTCTTGACCTTTGAGCATGAATATGAGATCATGTGGGTACGTATTTTGAATTTAGTGCATGAATATTTTGAACTCTTGGTTATTTGATCTCATGACAACTTTGAGGGTTTATATGATTGCTTGGATGAATTTAATTGCCAAACTTGTGTTTTATGAGTTGGTGATGAAGTATGAGATGTATATTGGTCTTATAGGTTAGTTTTGGGGTGTTTTATTGTTGTTGTTTGGTTTTGGATGCATTTGGGAGCCATTTTCCAAGGCATACCCTGTTTTTCCCCTGTTTTTTCGCCCAGCGACATGCCAAACGCCCGTTTGGCCCCTTAGTTCATTTACCAAACGCCCGTGTGAGATGCTGCTGCATCGACAGACAGTTTTGAAAAGCCCGTTTCTGTTTTTAGTTCATTTTTCAAACGCCTATTTACCCCTCAAAAGAACTCCGATTGACCTGATTTTTGAAACGTTGGAAACCTGTTGAAGTATATAACAACCTCCAATTTGTAACAGCCCAAAACAGGGCCTGGATGAAAACGGTAAACTAAGGGCATTGGAACGGCATTTATAGACCGTGATCCAACTTTATAAACCTTCATGCATTGCATTCTTACATGAACTTCATGCTCATATGTGATCTGACATGTTTTAAGGGGGAATTCTTGACCTTCGATACAGTTTACTTTTCATTTCCCAAGCCTATATTACCCAATGTTTCAATGGAACCCTATAGGTTCATATAACATGTTTTCCTATCCTTTGAACTTGTTTTCCAAGCTCCGAAAACCTTCCTTGAACCATAAGGGCATTTTGGGAACTTACCGACCAAAGTTACTATTCATCTAAAAATGAGCTTTTGATTCTGATATGTTTCCTACCCAAGTTTACAGTCAAATCGATCCTTGAGTCGAGACGAGTCTATTGAAGTCAATCTTGACTTGAAAATCTATTCCAAACTTTGTTTTATTGAAAACGTTTACGAAAACCCTAGTTCACTATTTCTACTACGAACGGTTTTCATTCGGAAAATGTTTTCCCTTTGGATTTGCACTACATGAGTTATTTCAAGATTTTTGAGATGTTTTACAGCCCTTGATTCAAACACTAGCTCGAAATTTTGAAGCGTACGTTTGTACGTAAGAATTCACTATTCATTCTACATTTTCAACTTTTTAACGGTAAAATGTTTTATAGTCGATATTGGATTCAAAATGCTTCTTGATTTATTTCTTGAATTTTGGAAACAATCCGGACTCGAAAATCATTCTCGAAAGTCGTTTTTCACTCGTGTTAAGTTTCGGACTCAAAAGTTTTGTTCACTAAAACTAATGTATCTTTTAAACGGTAAATCCGATTTCGACGTATGAATACGCGTTTCGAAGATAATTTTTGCCCGGACGGAATGGTTATATTTCCAGACACTCACCTGGGAATTTTGGAGCTGAAATTACCGAAATACCCCCCAGCTGTCCCATTTTAGCTTCAAGAACAAAGTTAGCTTCCAAGAGAAGTTTTACCATTTTGCTCTCCTACCCTTACCTATACTTTCATTACAAGGTGAGGGGCTTCCCAACAACTATAAATAGAGCCCTCATGCCATTGAATTCCTTGCTCATATGTTGTGTTAACAACTCCCTTTCTTTCTCTCTCTCTCCCCCACTTGCCGTCTCTCCCCCCCCCCCCCCTGTTAGCTAGGTTAGTTGTTTTATTTTATGCTCTAGTTTATGTTATGTTTTAATTTAGTTTATGTTTTTATGTTATCGTATGTTTATATTTTGTTTAGGTTGGGTCTTAGGGTCTTCACTAAGACATATAGGATTTTATTTTATGCATTTATTATATAGTTTTTATGATATGTTTCTTAGTAGTGAATTATGATTTAATTGTTTAGTATATGCTATGAAATGTTATGAATTATTTTAGTATATGGTATGATCATGTTATGGAGCTGTTATATGATGATAATTGATGCATGTTTATGATATTTTAATTATGTTCAAGCATGTTATGTAATGGAATAGTAACCTATGATCAATTATATCATAACTTGTAACATGTTACTATATGGTCTCAATTGATAAATGTTAAATGATTAATGGTCTTGATGTGCTATGACTTATGTCTATGATATGTTATTACATTGTTACAATGTTACATGACTCATATGTGATGACTTGAGCTTATGATATGATATGGATTAATGGAATAAGACTTGATCATATGTTATACACTTTGATAGTGTCACATGTTATAACCTAAGATAGAATAGTGTTTCATAACTTGATGTTATGCTTTAATTAGACCTCTTAACCATAGGTTATGCCTTTAACCTAGATCACACTTGCTTATTATCACATGAACTTTGTAACGCCCCGTGTTTTCAAACGTGCAGGTAAGAGTTACGTGCGCATTTACATTTAATTATATGAGTTTATATTTTGTTTTACTAATTGAATTTGTTTCTAATTTGATTTAATTGTTTAAAATTTATATGAATTCCAAAATATGTTATGAATATATGAATGAAATTGTGAGAATGTGAATTTCATGAATTCGGTGTTAATTGAAAGAAATTACCTGTTTCGTGTAATCGTGGACTTGATTGTAACTTATTTGAATGTTTTGGACTCAATTGGAATTTGAGCTTGGGCTTAATTGCCACATTTTGAAAGTTTAGGGACCTATTTGAATATAGGCAACCCTGAACGGTTTTCGCGATATCTTGAGCTCCGGACCTCGAAATCGAGATCCGTAATCGACCTTGAACTTGTTTCGACGTTACCTATCCATTAAACTTGACCTTATACTTTTGTGATACCGTTTGAACTCTCGACAACGAATCTTTTCACAACCTGGTTTCTTATAACTTGTTTGAACCGTTTACTAAACGAACCGGACTTGAACCGACCCGAATTCTACCCATATTAGCACTAAATATCAGCATTCCTCCTCCTTTGTTCCCATTTTGATCGATCAAATCATCATCTCAAGAGATCAAGAGAAGCTCCAAGAAACCCTTGTTTGATCATCCCAAACTCTAAGCTCAAGATCAACCTTCATCCAATCTTTTTCCAAGGTAAGATATATATTGTTTTCTCCATCTTCTCCTCTATCTTTTCATCCATGAATAGCATGGCATGAGTGAAGGATTCTTGTGTGTTGAGTATGAGCTTGAATAGATGGTTTGATCTTGAACTTTTGTGTCTCATGGTTTAATTGGGGATTGATGCATGAATTATAAACCTTATAACTTCCTCATCATTTCTATATCTTGAATCTCATGTTGGGTATGTATTACATGATGTGCCCTTGTTGGAGCTTGAAACTTCCATGGATGATTAACTTGGCTTGAGTGATCTTTGGCCAACTTTGGGTGTGAATTCTTGTATAAATGATTGGATTGCATGATATATGTGAATTATAAGAAGTGAAAGCATGTCTAAGTGTGTATATGAGCTTCCTTATGGCTGCCCCTGTTTTTGCAAGCTTTTCCCTCGAGAAACAGAGCTTTTGCACTGTTTTCTCTTTGAAAACGATGAGCTGACACGGAACTGAATATGGACACGGCCGCGTTGGGCTCTCGACTTTGATTTTTCTGAATTTAATCTCGGACACGACCGTGTCCAAATGCTTTGAAAACTCAACACGGCCGTGTCAAGCCCTCGACTTTGAATTTTTTAGATTTTAAACCTCGGACACGGCCGTGTCCGTTTCCTCAACACGGCTGTGTCATTTGAAATGGCAGCTTTGGGGGAACTCTTTTATTGCTTGTTTTGCGTTTATTATTCGTAATTATGAATTATATGTAACATGATTATGTTAAAGTAATGTTTTATGATTGGTTTATGATTGATATATGCTATTGATGAATTATGAATGCAAAGTATGAAAGTATGAACTATATGAACGGGATTGAATACGGTTTTCATCGTATAATGAACGAAACTTGGTGAATTATGTGTTTAATTGAATTCTATGATATTCATGACCATAATTGAACATATTATTGCATTTAAGCATTCCATAGCATGTTATTGCATAGCCGAGCGTCTAATGTGGTCATGATTGAGTCTCACACTACCTTTGTCACACAGATCTTGATCCGGTGGGTGACGAGGTCGTGCAGTGAGAGCGTGTCGGGTTCTTTTGTCTACCAGGTGGGTTTTTCTTCTATTAGATAACAATATGACCCGAACACCTAATGTGCAAGATTTTAGCCAAAACCCTATATAGGTATTTATGCCAAGTTTTAACGAACAAATGTTTTTGAACGAAAGCCTTTCATTATGATTGTCCTACCAAAATGTTTTGGCGAGAAATGTATGAATGATCACAATGAATGAGGGCCCGGGGCTTAGTGTATTGGTGAACCGGGGAAGCATGGGCTGACGGGAATCCACATATACTAGTCCCAACAATTTCGGCAACCTGGATTTCACTACGAGATTAGTGGATGAAAGGGGTCCCAGCTTTTGGGGATTCATGTACCCCTCTAGCATTAATGAATGAGGGCTTAGGCCTTGCAAACCCGTTCCCTACCCGGAGGAAAAAGGAGTATATGAATGAACGAATGAATGTTCTAATGTATGTGCACGAAAGAATGTAATGTATGAACGAATGAATGAATGAATGAATTAATGATTACTGGATTACACGTGGTGGTGGTTGGAGATAATACACGCCCTCTCGTCGGGCCACTAATGACCTAATGAACGAATGAACTGTTATAATCCTATTCGTTGTACCTTATGTTCCCGCTTGGGAGAAATGCTTCTAAACCTCGAATAAGGATTATAACTTGCATGTATGTGTTTCAATTCCACAATATTATGATATTATGCCTCTGTTTTTATACCCACCAGTCTGTCTAAGACTGAACCCGGAGTTGTTTCAGTTGTTTTAGCAGGAAGGGAATGCTGGGCGGGATACCAGTCAGGGAGGGTCTTGCATCGTGTCTAGCCTTTCCTTTACACGCATTTGATTCATTTTGTTACTTTTGAATTGTATATGTATGGAGCGTACTTGAACATTGGTACCTATATGTATCTTTCTTGAACTATTGGTACATAGAGCGTATAGCTCAATCTATATATGGAATACATGTTGGTACCTAGAGCTCTAGCTCAATATGTAATATATGAATGATTGCTTCCGCTATCTTTTTATTGCTCTGGTTGTGGTTGTTGTTGGGGTTTAAGTTATAGATTAGTCCCGCCTGGCTTAGCGAGTGTGTATGTCTCCGTTCGCTATGATTCGGCACGTGTATGGAAATCCATTTCGTATACGGGTCGGGTCATGGTGCGGGGGATGTGACGTCTCAGGCGTTACATCCTTTGAGTGGTATCAGAGCCCAAGGTTGCAAAACCAGGGTTCTAGTGTCGTGTGGAGTCAGTAGGTCATTCGGCTGTAGGAATTATTTGTTAATTTGGAGCATTTGCATTTTTTTTTTTTTTGTGATAAGGTGTTTCGATCTCTGACTTGAATGATTGATTGATTTAATGCATTGTCACGCATGAACTAAATCTAGCACGCATGTTAGTGTTTGAGTGAACAGGATGCCTCCTAGAAGACATCGGGAAAGGTCTCCGGATCGTCATCGTCATAGAGATCGTTCTCCTAATCCTCCACAACCGCCTATGAATATGGAGCATTTTATGGAAGCGGTATACAATTACGTGGAGCATAGAAGGGCTCAGGATCCTCCAGTACAACCGCAAGCTGAACATCAAGCACCTCCTCCAAATAACCCGAGAGATCATCATGGGTTGTTTTTGAGTTATAATCCACCAAGGTTTTCCGGTTCGGTGGATGATGCTGTATCGGAGGGATGGCTCACAAGGATTGAGAGGATTTTCAATGTTAGACAATTCACATCTCAAGAAAAGGCCCAGTTCGCTATTTTCCAACTGGATGGGGAGGCATATGATTGGTGGGAACGTACTAGAGAGAAGATCGAAGTGGAAGGAGAAGAAATTAATTGGGAAGTTTTTCTAAGGGAGTTTAGAGAAGCTTTTGTGCCCGAGGTCGTTCAAGAAAGGAAAGAACAAGAGTTTATGGATTTAAAGCAAGGGACTCGAATGGTGGCTCAATATCTTTCTCTTTTCAATCGGCTTGGAAAGTATGCACCTCACATTACAAGGGATGAAAAGAGAAAGGGAAAGAGGTTTGTTGCAGGATTGAGACAGGATCTGAGACATGGGCACGCCGGCCATAACTTTGAATCTTTTGCTGATACTGTACATAGGGCATTGGTATTGGAAGAGGAGTACAAGAAAAATGACCCCTTACCTCATATGTAAATGGGACAAGGATCGGGGTTTGGAAAAGGGAAGAGGCCTATGGTGGTTCCCTCTCAGCCATTACAAGGGCCAAACAAGAGATTTAAACCTACAGGAGCTGCACCGCCGAAGCCACAAGCACCTCCAGCTGTTAATGATCCTCGACATGATAGGCCACCTTGTATGTATTGTGGAGGTCCTACTCACACTTACAATACTTGCAGAAGGAGGTTGGGACAGTGTCTGATTTGCGGGAAGACAACACACATGGCCAATACTTGTCCAGACAAGACTCCAGGCTATCAACCGGGAGCTCAAAGGCAAATGATCAGAGCTCTTGCATATGCTCTTGCAGGTGAAGAGCAAGATGTGGAAGCCAATCCCAATGCTATGGTGGAAGGTACGATATGCATCCATAACACGAACATACATGCATTATTTGACCCTGGTGCTACTCATTCGTTTATATCTTGCAAATTAATTGATACTTTGTGTTTGCCTGTTACGTGCTTAAATGCTTGTTATGTGGTGAGTTCGCCGTTGGGTGGAAGTCTTGAGACGGATCGGGTGGTCAGAGACTGTGTGTTTGGGTTTGAAGGCAGAGTATATCAGGCAGATTTAGTGGTTATGCCGATGAACAGATATGGGGTTATTCTGGGAATGGATTGGTTGTTTCGGTACCACGCCACGGTTAATTATTTCACTAAGACAGTTAAGTTGGGAGAAGAAGTGACAGTGGGGAAAGAATCAGAGATTGCACCTCTCTTGTCGTTTACTGAGGCTCATAAGTTGATAAGGAATGGGGCAACGGGATTTATTGCATATATCTTGAATAAGCCAAAAGATCAGGCGAAACTCGAAGAGACAGAAGTGGTGAAGGAATATCTTTAGGTGTTCCCCGAAGTTTTAGGTTCTTTGCCTCCGGATCGAGAGATCGAATTTGTAATAGACTTATATCCGGGATCTGAACCTTATTCTAAGACTCCTTACCGGATGGCACCGACAGAGTTACAGGAGTTAAAAGTTCAGTTGGAAGATCTTCTCAAGAATGGTTATATTCGACCGAGTTCATCACCATGGGGCGCGCCGATTCTCTTTGTTAAGAAGAAAGATGGAACCTTAAGGATGTGTATTGACTACCGGGAGTTGAATCGGATGACTGTAAATAATAAGTATCCATTGCCTAATATAGAGGATTTGTTTGACATGTTACAAGGGTCGAGAGTGTATTCCAAGCTCGATTTAAGGCAGGGATATTATCAGTTAAAGATTAAGGAGGAAGATATTCCTAAGGCAGGATTTAATACCCGGTATGGACATTATGAATTTGGGGTGATCCCATTTGGATTAACTAACGCGCCGGCAGCTTTTATGGATATGATGCATCGGATTTTTCGGCCGTGTTTGGATAAGTTTGTGGTGATCTTCATCGATGATATTTTGGTATACTCAAGGTCAGAAGAGGATCATGCTCGGCATTTGAGATTGGTATTGGAAGCTTTAAGGGATAACCAGCTTTATGCCAAGTTCAGTAAATGTGAGTTTTGGTTTGACAGGGTGAGTTTCTTGGGACATATTATTTCGAGCAAAGGATTATAAGTGGATCCTTCGAAAATAGAGGCAGTTTCTAAGTGGCAGAGTCCTAAGATGTTTCTGAGATTCGAAGTTTCTTGGGTTTAGCCGGCTATTACCGAAGATTTGTTAAGGATTTTTCTAAGATTGCGGCTTCATTAACCCGATTGACCAAGAAGGAAGTTCAGTTTAAATGGGATGAGAAGTGTGAAGCCAGTTTTCAGCTCTTGAAAGATAAGCTAACTTCTGCACCGATACTTGCACTTCTGGATGGTATTGAAGGGTTTATGGTGTATACGGATACTTCCCATGAAGGCTTAGGTTGTGTTTTGATGCAGAATGGGAAAGTAATTGCTTATGCCTCTAGGAAATTGAAAGAGCATGAGAAGAATTATCCCACTCACGACCTCGAACTTGCAGCGGTGATTTTTGCCTTAGGGAAATGGAGACATTACTTGTATGGAACTTCTTTTGAGATTTTCACCGATCATAAGAGTCTTCAGTACTTATTCTCTCAGAAGGAGTTGAATAGAAGGCAACGAAGATGGATGGAGACTCTCGAGGATTATGATTGTGTGATTAAATATCACCTAGGCAAAGCTAATGTGGTCGCGGATGCATTGAGCAGGAAGGCTAGTGTATCCAATTTGAAGGTAAATTTTGGACAACCAATGGAATTAGTTAAGATAAAGGCTCATATTGGTAATATCTCAGTACGTCCTGAGTTAAGGCAACAGATATTTGAGGCATAACGGACGGATGTTGAGATTCAGAAGTTGCTTGAGAAGGCTCGATCAGACTCCGAGTGTCCGTTTGGATTCGATGATAGGGGAATTTTTTGGTTTAAGGACAGAGTGGTAGTTCTAACGGAGTTAAGAAGAGCTATTTTGGATGAAGCTCATAAAACGGTCTATTCGGTACATCCTGGTGGAAACAAGATGTATCGGGACTTGAAACAGTATTATTGGTAGAATGGGTTGAAGAGAGACGTATGTGAAGCATTGTCTGACTTGTCAGCTAGTGAAAGCTGAGCATCAGAAGCCGTCAGGATTGTTACAGCCACTACCTATTCCCGAATGGAAATGGGAACATATAGCGATGGATTTTGTATCGGGTTTACCTAGAGTGAAAGGTGGATTCGATGGAATTTGGGTAATCGTGGACAGGTTAACCAAGTCAGCGCATTTTCTTGCAGTTCGGATGTCAGATAAGATAGGTAAGCTGGCTAAGAGGTATTGGGATGAGATTGTTCGGTTACATGGAGTGCCAGCTAGTATTGTTTCAGACAGGGATCCGAGATTCACTTCCAAGTTTTGGAAAGAATTACAGAAGTGTTTGGGAACTAAGCTTCAGTTCAGTACAGCTTTTCATCCACAGACTGGCGGGCAATCCGAAAGATTAATCAGATATCTTGAGGATATGTTAAGGGCGTGTGCGTTGGATTTCTCGAGTTCATGGAATGAACAATTGCCTTTAATTGAGTTTGACTACAATAATAGTTATCAAGCTTCTATAGAAATGGCACCGTATGAGTTTCTTTATGGAAGAAAGTGTCGATCCCCGTTGTTTTTCGATTTGGAAGAATGGAAGTGGACTAAGCAAGAAGGGGTACAAAGAGGTGAAAAGAAAGATAAACCTTCCCAAGCTATTCAAGATGCTATTGAAAAGGTTCAAATTATCCGACAACGGATGAAGGTAGCTCAAGATCGACATAAAAGTTATGCAGATAGGCAAAGGAAAGATCTTGAATTTGAAGTAGGGGATAGGGTATTCCTGAAAGCTTCACCTGGGAAAGGATTTACCCGAATTGGAAAAGGAGGAATGTTGAATCCCCGATATTTGGGACCTTATGAGATTTTGGAGAGAATCGGAGATACAGCTTACAGATTGGCTTTGCCTCCAAGTTTAACGGGTATTCACAATGTCTTCCATGTATCACAACTTCGGAAGTACTACCTGTTAGGAATAGTGCCCTAGAAAGCCGATTAGTCATAATCCGTTTTGGGACTTTCCTAGTATCACAGACAATCTTTGAATAATATACGATTGATTAATATCATAGGCAAACACTTCTTTATATGCTCTTGTTTGGTATGCGTTTACTTTAGCTGTGCATGTATGAGAACTCCCCTAATCCTGATGACTTTAGGACTCTACCATTTAGGTGAAATGGTTCATGAAACGAGCCCTATATCACATAAGTCATGATTAGTAAAATACTCCAAGCCGATGAGTCCTACCGACAGTGGGAGTGTCAACCTGACTCCTCTAAGGCTTGCTTGTGGGATCACGCCCTTAAGAAGGACCACCTTGTTTCATGGAGGTGCAAAGTGTATAGTTGATACGTGCGTGATACATAAGGGTGCTTACTTCAATAAGTAAGTTCACTGAGGTGCCCCGTGTGAGAAGATTCCTAAATGGGAAAGGAAGTTTCTATTTCAGGAAATGGAAACTTCCAGATTAGGAAATATCTCACGAGTCATTGATGTGATTAATTGATCCTTAGACTTGAGGTTCCATGTCACTTTATGAGTTAACTCTGTAGTCTTTGGTATAAGCTTTAAAGGGTGTCGCCTTAGACAACTGATTCAAGGCTTATGCTGGGGCTGCACAAGTGACTCATGAAAGTGAATGAGAATCAAGAAAGGACCTACACTTGCATATGCAAGGTGATCTCTTACTGCGTAAGTCATTCATATACCATATGGAGTCCTTGGCCAAGGCAGTAGATCAAGACATCAAGAAAAGGGTTTCTTGGATTGAGATCAAATGGATATGAAATGCACTTAGCTTTAAGACCAGATTATTAGGGTTCTAATTATTCCCTTACCCTAGATCATGGTTGAGAGATAGTAAGTAGGAGGATTGTATCTCACATGAATCAATGACTTAAAGGTTCTGTCGAATCTGAACATTCCAATTCAGCTAGGGGTTAAACACCTGTTGCTAGACTATGGTTGTTTAATCTGTGGACTGATTAATTAATTAGTGAATTAATTAATTAGGGTCACTGCTAATTGAATTGAGAACCTAGAGGGTCACACACAACAACTTGGTTACATGAGTTGAGGCTTTAAAATGATTAAACGAGTTAATCAAGCCTAGAGGGTTCCACACGTGTGAAATCACACGTGTGGCTCACGTGAGTGACACGTGTCACACACGTGTGAATATATATATATTGTATATATATGTATTAAATAATTAAATGTGTTAATTATTTAATAGACTTTGGTTTAATTTTGAATTAAAAAGAAAGTCTTATTTTGGAGAAAATAATCTAGTTAATTAATTACGAATTAATTAATTAGATAAAAATAAGTTATTTATTTTATAATAAATAAAGTATAAAATTATCCAAAAATAGTTTGGATATTTTTAGCTCTCTTGAAAGTTGATTTGAATTAGAATTCAAAGTCAAAGTCAAAATTACTTGATGATCAAGTAAAAGAGAGAGAGAGACCAAAAATCCTAGCCCATTAAGGACTAGGAATTTCGTCCCTCCCCTTTCTTATATATAGGGGAGCTCATGCTCCCCTTTAGAGCTAATCGAATTCTTTTGGTTCATGTGTTGAACACCATCCTTTCTCCAAGATAAACGAAACCCTAGGTTAAGCCTAAACACTAACTAGAGAACTAGCATCCTTACTAGTTAGATTGTAGCCAAGTTGGTGGACTATCTCTAGAGAGCTTCAAGTTAGAAGTTTTGAAGATTCGAGCTTTACCAAAAAGTGGGGATCAAGCAAAACGATCAGAAGGGATGATGCAACGATTCTGAACCCGACGTGAAGTGAATGAAAAAATCGAACCAAAGAAGATGGCGAAAACCGTTCGTCCATATCCTGAAGGATGAATTTTTTCACGAGGGTTTTGTGACTGGCAGTTTTCTACTTTCGCAAAACTGGTTTTCGAAGGGAGTTTCAATCCTGCTTTTCTCGTTTCATGTTTCTTTCTTTATGTTATATTGTTAAGAACATCTCTAACATGAATTGAATCTAGGTTGGTGTGGATTGCTATCCCGACAATGGATTCTGAAGTAGAAAGAGACTTTCGAGGGACGGGTTGTCAAGCCGCGAGAAGAGCGTTCTTGGGTGGCTTGAAACGCTTCAAGAAAGAATAAAAGAAAAGTAAGTTTTCTATCTCTACGAATTTGGTTACACGATTGCGAGTCCAAGATCCTTTTGTTGGAAATTTTTTTTTTTTTAAATTCCGCTGCTTTCTGATTCGTGTTTTCCAACAAGTGGTATCAGAGCCACCTCGTTAATCGTGTTTCTGATTCGTCTCAATTATTCTGAATTTGGTAGAAATTCTTAGGCTTAGATGCGAATTAGGTATTCTTGAGTTCTTTTAGAAAGCCTGAATTACGAAACTGTAATTTTTCTTGAATTTCTGAAACTGTTTTCTTAAATTGTGTTTCTTGAAAACCGTTTTGATAGAAATTAATTTAAATCGTTTTTTGAATTTTGGATTGTTTTGGTTTTTGAACTAAAAGTACGAAACACGAAATCGCGTTACGAAAATGCGAGCCTGACGTGCTAAGGCGTAGCACACCAGGCCCGCGACAGCCCGCCCAGCAGTCCCGCAACCGCGCGGGACTGCCCACCACTGACGCCCGCCAGCGCCTAGGCCCCCGCCTAGGCGCGCCCGCCCGCCTGTCCCGCAACCGCTCGGGACAGTCGCCCGCACGCTCCCGCAACCGCGCGGGAGCACCTGCCCGGCATCGCCCACACCCGAGCAGCAACAAGCTGCGCGCGTTGCGCAGGGCGTGCGCCTAGCGCGCGCGCCTAGCGCGCGACGCTGCGCGGCGAGCCTGTGCTCGTTCCGGGCAATGTTTTGGCGTTTTCGTGTTTTCGTGTTTTCGGTCCTTGAAATCCCGATTTAATTTTTCTGAAAAATTTTATTTATTAAATTTGAATTATTTTTGAAATAATTGTTTGAATTGGGATTTTGAAAATTTAAGCGATTTAAATTTTGGAAAAATTACAATCTCCATTTTCTGAAAATATTGAAAGAATAAAATTATTAATTTTCAGAAATTAATTGGAATTTTATTAGTTTAATGTTTTTCGGGTTTTATTGAAAAGGCTCTTGAACAAGAATTGCATCTAAGTCGTGTTTTAAGCTATTAGAGCTTAAAGCGAGAATTTTAATTTATTGGTTAAATTTAAATTCTTGCTAAAGCATGTTAGGTGATCATGGGTTTAGATCTATGTATGGTTTTAATTTATGCACATGGATGGTTTAAATTGGGGTTGGAGCCCTATAGTTGCGTTTTTCAATTGAGGTTGGAGCCTCACTTATGTGCGTACTGTTATGTGATTTATTATGTGGCTTTCCATATTACTGTTTTTGAGGCCGGGGTATGCCCCGTGTAATTGTCTAAGGCCAATATGAAGATTGAGCCTTATTACTTTATGTCTTTTTCTTTTTATTGTAATTTGAGAGTAGAGATAGGTGGTGAGGTTTTATTTTCATTTTGGAGACAATGCACCCATGGAGTAAGATGGACCACATTCAAGTAACAAGGAGGCCATAAGTGAAGACCCCTCAAAATGTTAGGGAGGGGAATCTCAATTGTTAAATGTAATAGAGATAGGGCTCGTATTTTGTTACCGCTTTCCCTTATGTGATTTAAACTGTTTATGTGGCATTTATGTTAGAACTTGTGATTGTGGAGTGGCTCCCACATATCACGCATAAGATAGGTAGAACCCATGATCATTACATGCTAGTATCATGCTAGGACATGTTATCTGTTTATGTGCTTGTTTGAAATGCATTTAAGTGTACTTGCATTAATCAAGACTAATAAAATTGGATAACATATATGTTGGTGAGGTCGAACTGAACAACTCTTCGGTTGATTCGAAAATTCCCATTAAATATTAAGCTCATTCGAATAATAGGTATTTAATTCGAGATGCAAATTTTGAATTAAATTCCTAGCATTCCATCAATAGGTTTTAAGTTTAGTAAGTAAAGCTAGTTATTGTCCGCGAGTCGTGGGATAGCTAGTGGAGCTTATTAGTTCTTAGTTACCTAATTGATCATTTTAAATGATCAATATTTCGTGGTTAATTTTGGCAAGGGCGATGTCCGCGAGTCGTGGGTCGTTCGAACTAAGTTTTGATCATGATCTTATGATTGATGGGTCTAGCTTAAACGCCTAAGTAAATATGGATGTCGCACGAGTCGTGGGTCCATATTGAAAGATAGGTGATGCAAAAACAATTACTAAGAGTTCTAAAGGTGTTAGAATTGGTAAGTTGTACCTACCTAGGATTTTGCTTAGAATGTCCGCGAGTCGTGGGTTCGAGGTAAAATGCTTAGGATCTTAGTACCCATTGGGAAACGTGTTCCTCTTAGATCTTTGGGAATTATAGATCTTTGAAAAACAGTGGGAGCTACATTAGATTAAAGACCTTATCTTTTGTATATCGTTATAATTCAGCATGCCCACATTTTCTCTGCTTAGCATTTAGGTTGTAGTTCTGTGATTCTCTACAATATGAAATGCAAACCCATTCGTATCCATCCTTAAGTCAAATAAGTTGACTAAGTCCTGACTAACTCTAAATGGCTTCGGATCCTAAAATTCATTTTAGAATCCGACTAGAGAAAGGCGTTCTCTAAAGGGCGAAGTTTTCAATTGTGAAACGTCGACCCGGGCCAAAAGAGAAGCAATCTGAGGTGAATGGATTTTTCCAAACCACTTAAAAGCAATTGAACCACCTCATAAAATGTTACAAGGTATAACATTATGGAATTATTCAATATTCCAAATGAGGAAACAAGTGCACACGAACAAGGTCTAAAGATCTTATTTGAAGATCTTATGGTCTCGATCATCAACTGAGAAAAGAATTCTCAATGCACTGATTGCTTACATTGCTTCGACTATCATTCAAACCCTTTATGCTCAACTAGAATGATGCTAATCTAGCATAGTTAATCATTTAAGTTGATAATGGTTGAGAGCATCCTTAAGAAGGAATAAAAGGTTGAGATGGTTAATTCTTCTTCTAAACTCCCTAAGTTAAAGGCTTGAAGGCCTAAAGAAGAAGAAACCCTTAAGAGCCCAATGGAGGGGCATGTAAGGGGTACGCCCAAAAGACACTAGAGATCAAATAGGACGTTTGCTTCTATGGTAGCAAATAAGGACTTTGAAAGGGAACTGCAAAGAGTATGAGTACTTTGAAATGTTACCTCGTTTAGTAATTCTACTAGGAATAGAATTCACTAGTCTTAAGTCAATTCTGCATAAGCTGTTGTGCAAAGACTCAAGGCACTAATGTTTTGAACATACAACGAGATAACAAAAGTAAGTGAGATGACAAAGCTTCGAATTACTTTGGAACGTTGAGATATAAAAGGATTAGCAAGTCAGACACCTTAGGATCATTCTATGAAAATGAACCTATAGTGTTGACTTCCTGTGAATCCTGTCATGAGGGAAGCATTCCTGAATCCCGTTTATAAGAAACATGGAACGTTCCAAAATTATAGTGGATTTCGATCCATGCTGATGAGTGTAAGATGCTTAATGTAAGCACTAGATACAATCGTCAGTTTAATCATTATGAATGAATGTACTTGTTAAAGTACAAATTTGAAACTTATATGAAATTCTTAGAATTTCGAAAGGAGGTTAGGAACCGAAGTAGTCATAAGTTATAGGTAAATCGATATGATCGAGATAGCCAATATCTTAGCAACTAATTCCTTACTCATCTTAGAGATAATAGGATTATCTCTCAGTAAACTAATTCGAGAACACCTTAGTGTTTCCGAATGAGGGAATGAAACCTTATAGGATATGGTCCATTCCATAGCAAGCTTTACTGACTTATAATCATTCTAGGAATAAACTCCTAGAATATGCAGTTAGAGATTTTGAATTTAGTACCTTCCAAAATCAGTCCTTCAGTTGCACTATGCAAAGTGGCATACTAAATTCCCTAATTATTCTTATCCAAGAATTCAATAGAATCCTCTTACTTGAAGAGGATAGTGGGAGATAAGCTTGAAATGAGTTCAAGTTTATACAATGATATTGGATATCAGTTTTGCGATTCCCTTGCACAAAGGTTGTTTGTCTCAAAGGAATGTACCTTTCTTAAGGAATCGTTCCTATAGAAGAAGAAAGGCAAGCAAGCAGACCTCAAAGAAATTTGAGGAAAAATATCCATGCCACATATAGAAGAAACGAGCCCATCTGATAAAACTTAGCCAAATTTTAGAGTATGTACACGTGTGAAACCCTTCTCTTAAGATGCGTTTAGAACGCGTTCCTAGATAGCCAAGGAATTACTTGAAGAGGAGACACTGTCAGATTTGGAATCTGAGTAGTGTAAGCAAGCCTTGAAATCCAATATGGATTCCATATACTTAAACCGAGTTTTAACCTTGGTTGATCCACCTGATAGGATCAAGCTCCTAGAGCTTCGAGTAAATGGAAAGCATTACAACCTTCTTGACGGTTGAAATGCAAAAGTCCATTTGGATTATGTTTACCATATCCTCATATTCTGACTATGAGATATGATAAATGAATATGAGAACTATCTTGTTCAATATGAGATTGAAAGAGACTGAAATAAGGTATTTCTATAAATCTCATATTCAGTGGGAGTATGCATAAGGTATGCAAATCCCTAAAGTCAATCTGTGGATTGATAAAGGCTTCTAGGATTAGACAATTCGATTCCATAGGATAGTCAAATCGTTTGACACAGATGGAAGTCGAATAAGTCTCAAAAGTGTACATAGGAAAGTTAGTGATGTAAGAGTCAATTTTTGGTTCTTTAGAAAACGACATCCTTCTCATTAGGAATGTCAAGGACGACGTGAAAGTTACCAATTCTTGTTTAAGAAACAATTTGACATGAAAGATCTTAGTGATTATCCTATATTCTCGACATTCAGATCTATAGAAGATAGATCTAAGAGAATAAAAGGATTATCACAAAATGAGTACATAACCACGGTACTAAAAGGAGTTTAGTATGGACAATGGAACATCTCTTTTGAAGAGTATGTGTCCTAAGATAACTTTGAGAAAGTTAGAATGTCCAAAATCCCTTTAAGTGAAAGGGTGCATAATGTATGAAAAGTTATGTACTAGATTAGATATGGCACAACACTAAGCGTAGTAGGCCGAATCTAATATGACCTCAGAGAAGGTCATTAGATCTCTGTAAAGGATGTCCTCAGAGTACTTGAGAAGAAATGAGGATATGTATTAGTTTACAAAGCCCAAAAGATCTTATTGTTAGAAGGATATTTGATGTAACCGTTCATCAAACATAGATGATTATGAAATCATTGAAAGGATACAACTTCTACCAGAATGGTAATGCAATGTGTTGGAAAGGGTTCCAAGGACGGACATTGCAAAACTCGACTGTCGTAGTTGAGAACTTAGTCGTATTATATAACGCTAAGTTAAGTGTTTGGGTAAGAAACTCCATCTAACCAGTTAGATGAAGTTCCTAGCATGAAACAACTCCTTTATCATATGGTATGATAAAATGGATGGTTGCTCAAGTAAGAGAACCAAGACCTCACCAAGAGACTGAACACGTGATTACGAATCACTTTATAAGGAAAAGGTGTTTCCTAAGAGATGTGTAAACAAGAGGGTCACATCAGCAGAGAATATAGCAGATCCACTTTGGAAAAGCCCAAAGTCAATAGGCTCTCAAAGTGCATCTTGAGAAGATGGGACTTAGAATACCTAAATGGCTTTTACGGGCAAGTGGGAGATTGTTAGGAATAGTGCCCTAGAAAGCCGATTAGTCATAATCCGTTTTGGGACTTTCCTAGTATCACAGACAATCTTTGAATAATATACGATTGATTAATATCATAGGCAAACACTTCTTTATATGCTCTTGTTTGGTATGCGTTTACTTTAGCTGTGCATGTATGAGAACTCCCCTAATCCTGATGACTTTAGGACTCTACCATTTAGGTGAAATGGTTCATGAAACGAGCCCTATATCACATAAGTCATGATTAGTAAAATACTCCAAGCCGATGAGTCCTACCGACAGTGGGAGTGTCAACCTGACTCCTCTAAGGCTTGCTTGTGGGATCACGCCCTTAAGAAGGACCACCTTGTTTCATGGAGGTGCAAAGTGTATAGTTGATACGTGCGTGATACATAAGGGTGCTTACTTCAATAAGTAAGTTCACTGAGGTGCCCCGTGTGAGAAGATTCCTAAATGGGAAAGGAAGTTTCTATTTCAGGAAATGGAAACTTCCAGATTAGGAAATATCTCACGAGTCATTGATGTGATTAATTGATCCTTAGACTTGAGGTTCCATGTCACTTTATGAGTTAACTCTGTAGTCTTTGGTATAAGCTTTAAAGGGTGTCGCCTTAGACAACTGATTCAAGGCTTATGCTGGGGCTGCACAAGTGACTCATGAAAGTGAATGAGAATCAAGAAAGGACCTACACTTGCATATGCAAGGTGATCTCTTACTGCGTAAGTCATTCATATACCATATGGAGTCCTTGGCCAAGGCAGTAGATCAAGACATCAAGAAAAGGGTTTCTTGGATTGAGATCAAATGGATATGAAATGCACTTAGCTTTAAGACCAGATTATTAGGGTTCTAATTATTCCCTTACCCTAGATCATGGTTGAGAGATAGTAAGTAGGAGGATTGTATCTCACATGAATCAATGACTTAAAGGTTCTGTCGAATCTGAACATTCCAATTCAGCTAGGGGTTAAACACCTGTTGCTAGACTATGGTTGTTTAATCTGTGGACTGATTAATTAATTAGTGAATTAATTAATTAGGGTCACTGCTAATTGAATTGAGAACCTAGAGGGTCACACACAACAACTTGGTTACATGAGTTGAGGCTTTAAAATGATTAAACGAGTTAATCAAGCCTAGAGGGTTCCACACGTGTGAAATCACACGTGTGGCTCACGTGAGTGACACGTGTCACACACGTGTGAATATATATATATTGTATATATATGTATTAAATAATTAAATGTGTTAATTATTTAATAGACTTTGGTTTAATTTTGAATTAAAAAGAAAGTCTTATTTTGGAGAAAATAGTCTAGTTAATTAATTACGAATTAATTAATTAGATAAAAATAAGTTATTTATTTTATAATAAATAAAGTATAAAATTATCCAAAAATAGTTTGGATAT
Organism: Lantana camara; assembly: GCA_037501455.1. Classification (NCBI taxonomy): domain Eukaryota; kingdom Viridiplantae; phylum Streptophyta; class Magnoliopsida; order Lamiales; family Verbenaceae; genus Lantana; species Lantana camara. Next base: position 50,537,253 of record CM074858.1, read on the forward strand.
TTTTAGCTCTCTTGAAAGTTGATTTGAATTAGAATTCAAAGTCAAAGTCAAAATTACTTGATGATCAAGTAAAAGAGAGAGAGAGACCAAAAATCCTAGCCCATTAAGGACTAGGAATTTCGTCCCTCCCCTTTCTTATATATAGGGGAGCTCATGCTCCCCTTTAGAGCTAATCGAATTCTTTTGGTTCATGTGTTGAACACCATCCTTTCTCCAAGATAAACGAAACCCTAGGTTAAGCCTAAACACTAACTAGAGAACTAGCATCCTTACTAGTTAGATTGTAGCCAAGTTGGTGGACTATCTCTAGAGAGCTTCAAGTTAGAAGTTTTGAAGATTCGAGCTTTACCAAAAAGTGGGGATCAAGCAAAACGATCAGAAGGGATGATGCAACGATTCTGAACCCGACGTGAAGTGAATGAAAAAATCGAACCAAAGAAGATGGCGAAAACCGTTCGTCCATATCCTGAAGGATGAATTTTTTCACGAGGGTTTTGTGACTGGCAGTTTTCTACTTTCGCAAAACTGGTTTTCGAAGGGAGTTTCAATCCTGCTTTTCTCGTTTCATGTTTCTTTCTTTATGTTATATTGTTAAGAACATCTCTAACATGAATTGAATCTAGGTTGGTGTGGATTGCTATCCCGACAATGGATTCTGAAGTAGAAAGAGACTTTCGAGGGACGGGTTGTCAAGCCGCGAGAAGAGCGTTCTTGGGTGGCTTGAAACGCTTCAAGAAAGAATAAAAGAAAAGTAAGTTTTCTATCTCTACGAATTTGGTTACACGATTGCGAGTCCAAGATCCTTTTGTTGGAAATTTTTTTTTTTTTAAATTCCGCTGCTTTCTGATTCGTGTTTTCCAACACTACCCCGATGAATCAGTGGTCATACCGGTTGAAGAGGTTGAGCTTGAACCGAATCTCACTTTTGTTCAGAAACCAGTTAAGATTCTGGATCGGAAATTTCAAGAACTTCGGAACAGACGGTTTCCCTTGGTGAAGGTGTTATGGCGAAGTGATAAGACGGAAGAAGCTACGTGGGAAACAGAAGAGAAAATGAAGAAGTTCTATCCCGAATTATTTCCGACCGAGCAATGAATCCGTGGACGGATTCTCTTTAAGGGGGAGAGGTTGTAACGCCCCGTGTTTTCACACGTGTAGGTAAGAGTTACGTGCGCATTTACATTTAATTATATGAGTTTATATTTTGTTTTACTAATTGAATTTGTTTCTAATTTGATGTAATTGTTTAAAATATATATGAATTCCAAAATATGTTATGAATATATGAATGAAATTATGAGAATGTGAATTTCATGAATTTGGTGTTAATTGAATGAAATTACGTGTTTCGTGTAATCGTGGACTTGATTGTAACTTATTTGAATGTTTTGGACTCAATTGGAAATTGAGTTTGGGCTTAATTGTCAATTTTTGAAAGTTTAGGGACCTATTTGAATATAGGCAACCCTGAACGGTTTTCGCGATATCGTGAGCTCCGGACCTCGAAATCGAGATCCGTAATCGGCGTTGAACTTGTTTCGACGTTACCTATCCATTAAACTTGACCTTATACTTTTGTGATACCGTTTGAACTCTCGACAACGAATCTTTTCACAACCTGGTTTCTTATAACTTGTTTGAACCGTTTACTAAACGAACCGGACTTGAACCGACCCGAATTCTACCCATATTAGCACTAAATATCAGCATTCCTCCTCCTTTGTTCCCATTTTGATCGATCAAATCATCATCTCAAGAGATCAAGAGAAGCTCCAAGAAACCCTTGTTTGATCATCCCAAACTCTAAGCTCAAGATCAACCTTCATCCAATCTTTTTCCAAGGTAAGATATGTATTGTTTTCTCCATCTTCTCCTCTATCTTTTCATCCATGAATAGCTTGGCATGAGTGAAGGATTCTTGTGTGTTGAGTATGAGCTTGAATAGAGGGTTTGATCTTGAACTTTTGTGTCTCATGGTTTAATTGGGGATTGATACATGAATTATAAACCTTATAACTTCCTCATCATTTCTATATCTTGAATCTCATGTTGGGTATGTATTACATGATGTGCCCTTGTTGGAGCTTGAAACTTCCATGGATGATTAACTTGGCTTGAGTGATCTTTGGCCAACTTTGGGTGTGAATTCTTGTATAAATGATTGGATTGCATGATATATGTGAATTATAAGAAGTGAAAGCATGTCTAAGTGTGTATATGAGCTTCCTTATGGCTCCCCCTGTTTTTGCAAGCTTTTCCCTCGAGAAACAGAGCTTTTGCTCTGTTTTCTCTTTGAAAACGATGAGCTGACACGGAACTGAATATGGACATGGCCGTGTTGGGCTCTCGACTTTGATTTTTCTGAATTTAATCTCGGACACGACCGTGTCCAAATGCTTTGAAAACTCAACACGGCCGTGTCAAGCCCTCGACTTTGAATTTTTTAGATTTTAAACCTCGGACACGGCCGTGTCCGTTTCCTCAACACGGCTGTGTCATTTGAAATGGCAGCTTTGGGGGAACTCTTTCATTGCTTGTTTTGCGTTTATTATTCGTAATTATGAATTATATGTAACATGATTATGTTAAAGTAATGTTTTATGATTGGTTTATGATTGATATATGCTATTGATGAATTATGAATGCAAAGTATGAAAGTATGAATGATATGAACGGGATTGAATACGGTTTTCATCGTATAATGAACGAAACTTGGTGAATTATGTGTTTAATTGAATTCTATGATATTCATGACCATAATTGAACATATTATTGCATTTAAGCATTCCATAGCATGTTATTGCATAGCCGAGCGTCTAATGTGGTCATGATTGAGTCTCACACTACCTTTGTCACACAGATCTTGATCCGGTGGGTGACGAGGTCGTGCAGTGAGAGCGTGTCGGGTTCTTTTGTCTACCAGGTGGGTTTTTCTTCTATTAGATAACAATATGACCCGAAAACCTAATGTGCAAGATTTTAGCCAAAACCCTATATAGGTATTTATGCCAAGTTTTAACGAACAAATGTTTTTGAACGAAAGACTTTTATTATGATTGTCCTACCAAAATGTTTTGGCGTGAAATGTATGAATGATCACAATGAATGAGGGCCCGGGGCTTAGTGTATTGGTGAACCGGGGAAGCATGGGCTGACGGGAATCCACATATACTAGTCCCAACAATTTCGGCAACCTGGATTTCACTACGAGATTAGTGGATGAAAGGGGTCCCAGCTTTTGGGGATTCATGTACCCCTCTAGCATTAATGAATGAGGGCTCGGGCCTTGCAAACCCGTTCCCTACCCGGAGGAAAAAGGAGTATATGAATGAACGAATGAATGTTCTAATGTATGTGCACGAAAGAATGTAATGTATGAACGAATGAATGAATTAATGATTAATGGATTACACGTGGTGGTGGTCGGAGATAATGCACGGCCTCTCGCCGGGCCACTAATGACCTAATGAACGAATGAATTGTTATAATCCTATTCGTTGTACCTTATGTTCCCGCTTGGGAGAAATGCTTCTAAACCTCGAATACGGATTATAACTTGCATGTATGTGTTTCAATTCCGCAATATTATGATATTATGCCTCTGTTTTATACCCACCAGTCTGTCTAAGACTGAACCCGTAGTTGTTTCAGTTGTTTTTGCAGGAAGGGAATGCTGGGCGGGATACCAGTCAGGGAGGGTCTTGCATCGTGTCTAGCCTTTCCTTTACACGCATTCGATTCATTTTGTTACTTTTGAATTGTATATGTATGGAGCGTACTTGAATATTGGTACCTATATGTATCTTTCTTGAACTATTGGTACATAGAGCGTATAGCTCAATCTATATATGTAATACATGTTGGTACCTAGAGCTCTAGCTCAATATGTAATATATGAATGATTGCTTCCGCTATCTTTTTATTGCTCTGGTTGTGGTTGTTGTTGGGGTTTAAGTTCTAGATTAGTCCCGCCTGGCTTAGCGAGTGTGTATGTCTCCATTCGCTATGATTCGGCACGTGTATGGAAATCCATTTCGTATACGGGTCGGGTCATGGTGCGGGGGATGTGATGTCTCGCGCTCGGGCGTTACATCCTTTGAGTGGTATCAGAGCCCAAGATTGCAAAACCACGGTTCAAGTGTCGTGTGGAGTCAGTAGGTCATTCGGCTGTAGGAATTATTTGTTAATTTGGAACATTTGCATTTTTTTTTTTTGTGATAAGGTGTTTCGATCTCTTACTTGAATGATTGATTGATTTAATGCATTGTCACGCATGAACTAAATCTAGCACGAATGTTAGTGTTTGAGTGAACAGGATGCCTCCTAGAAGACATCGGGAAAGGTCTCCGGATCGTCATCATCATAGAGATCGTTCTCCTAATCCTCCACAACCGCCTATGAATATGGAGCATTTTATGGAAGCGGTACACAATTACGTGGAGCATAGAAGAGCTCAGGATCCTCCAGTACAACAGCAAGCTGAACATCAAGCACCTCCTCCAAATAACCCGAGAGATCATCATGGGTTGTTTTTGAGTTATAATCCACCAAGGTTTTCCGGTTCGGTGAATGATGCTGTATCGGAGGGATGGCTCACAAGGATTGAGAGGATTTTCAATGTTAGACAATTCACATCTCAAGAAAAGGCCCAGTTCGCTATTTTCCAACTGGATGGGGAGGCATATGATTGGTGGGAACGTACTAGAGAGAAGCTCGAAGTGGAAGGAGAAGAAATTAATTGGGAAGTTTTTCTAAGGGAGTTTAGAGAAGCTTTTGTGCCCGAGGTCGTTCAAGAAAGGAAAGAACAAGAGTTTATGGATTTAAAGCAAGGGACTCGAATGGTGGCTCAATATCTTTCTCTTTTCAATCGGCTTGGCAAGTATGCACCTCACATTACAAGGGATGAAAAGAGAAAGGGAAAGAGGTTTATTGCAGGATTGAGACAGGATCTGAGACATGGGCACGCCGGCCATAACTTTGAATCTTTTGCTGATACTGTACATAGGGCATTGGTATTAGAAGAGGAGTACAAGAAAAAGGACCCCTTACCTCGTATGCAAATGGGACAAGGATCAGGGTTTGGAAAAGGGAAGAGGCCTATGGTGGTTCCATCTCAGCCGTTACAAGGGCCAAACAAGAGATTTAAACCTACAGGAGCTGCACCGCCGAAGCCACAAGCACCTCCAGCTGTTAATGATCCTCGACATGATAGGCCACCTTGTATGTATTGTGGAGGTCCTACTCACACTTACAATACTTACAGAAGGAGGTTGGGACAGTGTCTGATTTGCGGGAAGACAACACACATGGCCAATACTTGTCCAGACAAGACTCCAGGCTATCAACCGGGAGCTCAAAGGCAAATGATCAGAGCTCGTGCATATGCTCTTGCGGGTGAAGAGCAAGATGTGGAAGCCAATCCCAATGCTATGGTGGAAGGTACGATATGCATCCATAACACGAACATACATGCATTATTTGACCCTGGCGCTACTCATTCATTTATATCTTGCAAATTAATTGATACTTTGTGTTTGCCTGTTACGTGCTTAAATGCTTGTTATGTGGTGAGTTCGCCGTTGGGTGGAAGTCTTGAGACGGATCGGGTGGTCAGAGACTATGTGTTTGGGTTTGAAGGCAGAGTATATCAGGCAGATTTAGTGGTTATGCCGATGAACAGATATGGGGTTATTCTGGGAATGGATTGGTTGTTTCGGTACCACGCCACGGTTAATTGTTTCACTAAGACAGTTAAGTTGGGAGAAGAAGTGACAGTGGGGAAAGAATCAGAGATTGCACCTCTCTTGTTGTTTACTGAGGCTCATAAGTTGATAAGGAATGGGGCAACGGGATTTATTGCCTATATCTTGAATAAGCCGAAAGATCAGGCGAAACTCGAAGAGACAGAAGTGGTGAAGGAATATCTTTAGGTGTTCCCCGAAGTTTTAGGTTCTTTGCCTCCGGATCGAGAGATCGAATTTGTAATAGACTTATATCTGGGATCTGAACCTTATTCTAAGACTCCTTACCGGATGGCACCGGCAGAGTTACAGGAGTTAAAAGTTCAGTTGGAAGATCTTCTCAAGAATGGTTATATTTGACCGAGTTCATCACCGTGGGGCGCGCCGGTTCTCTTTGTTAAGAAGAAAGATGGAACCTTAAGGATGTGTATTGACTACCGGGAGTTGAATCGGATGACTGTAAAGAATAAGTATCCATTGCCTAATATAGAGGATTTGTTTGACATGTTACAAGGGTCGAGAGTGTATTCCAAGCTCGATTTAAGGCAGGGATATTATCAGTTAAAGATTAAGGAGGAAGATATTCCTAAGACAGGATTTAATACCCGGTATGGACATTATGAATTTGGGGTGATGCCGTTTGGAATAACTAACGTGCCGGCAGCTTTTATGGATATGATGCATCGGATTTTCCGGCCGTATTTGGATAAGTTTGTGGTGATCTTCATCGATGATATTTTGGTATACTCAAGGTCAGAAGAGGATCATGTTCGGCATTTGAGACTGGTATTGGAAGCTTTAAGGGATAACCAGCTTTAAGCCAAGTTCAGTAAATGTGAGTTTTGGTTTGACAGGGTGAGTTTCTTGGGACATATTATTTCGAGCAAAGGATTAGAAGTGGATCCTTCGAAAATAGAGGCAATTTCTAAGTGGCAGAGTCCTAAGATGTTTCTGAGATTCGAAGTTTCTTGGGTTTAACCGGCTATTACCGAAGATTTGTTAAGGATTTTTCTAAGATTGCGGCTCCGTTAACCCGATTGACCAAGAAGGAAGTTCAGTTTAAATGGGATGAGAAGTGTGAAGCCAGTTTTCTGCTCTTGAAAGATAAGCTAACTTCTGCACCGATACTTGCACTTCTGGATGGTATTGAAGGGTTTATAGTGTATACGGATGCTTCCCATGAAGGCTTAGGTTGTGTTTTGATGCAGAATGGGAAAGTAATTGCTTATGCCTCTAGGAAATTGAAAGAGCATGAGAAGAATTATCCCACTCACGACCTCGAACTTGCAGCGGTGATTTTTGCCTTAGGGAAATGGAGACATTACTTGTATGGAACTTCTTTTGAGATTTTCATCGATCATAAGAGTCTTCAGTACTTATTCTCTCAGAAGGAGTTGAATAGAAGGCAACGAAGATGGATGGAGACTCTCGAGGATTATGATTGTGTGATTAAGTATCACCCAGGCAAAGCTAATGTGGTCGTGGATGCATTGAGCAGGAAGGCTAGTGTATCCAATTTGAAGGTAAATTTTGGACAACCAATGGAATTGGTTAAGATAAAGGCTCATATTGGTAATATCTCAGTACGTCCTGAGTTAAGGCAACAGATATTTGAGGCATAACGGACGGATGTTGAGATTCAGAAGTTGCTTGAGAAGGCTCGATCAGACTCCGAGTGTCCGTTTGGATTCGATGATACGGGAATTTTTCGGTTTAAGGACAGAGTGGTAGTTCTAACGGAGTTAAGAAGAGCTATTTTGGATGAAGCTCATAAAACGGTCTATTCGGTATATCCTGGTGGAAACAAGATGTATCGGGACTTGAAACAGTATTATTGGTGGAATGGGTTGAAGAGAGACGTAGTGAATTATGTGAAGCATTGTCTGACTTGTCAGCTAGTGAAAGCTGAGCATCAGAAGCCGTCAGGATTGTTACAGCCACTACCTATTCCCGAATGGAAATGGGAACAGATAGCGATTGATTTTGTATCGGGTTTACCTAGAGTGAAAGGTGGATTCGATGGAATTTGGGTAATCGTGGACAGGTTAACCAAGTCAGCGCATTTTCTTGCAGTTCGGATGTCAGATAAGATAGGTAAGCTGGCTAAGAGGTATTGTGATGAGATTGTTCGGTTACATGGAGTGCCAGCCAGTATTGTTTCAGACAAGGATCCGAGATTCACTTCCAAGTTTTGGCAAGAATTAAAGAAGTGTTTGGGAACTAAGCTTCAGTTCAGTACAGCTTTTTATCCACAGACTGACGGGCAATCCGAAAGATTAATCAGATATCTTGAGGATATGTTAAGGGCGTGTGCGTTGGATTTCTCGAGTTCATGGAATGAACAATTGCCCTTAATTGAGTTTGCCTACAATAATAGTTATCAAGCTTCTATAGAAATGGCACCGTATGAGTTTCTTTATGGAAGAAAGTGTCGATCCCCGTTGTTTTTCGATTTGGAAGAATGGAAGTGGAGTAAGCAAGAAGGGGTACAAAGAGGTGAAAAGAAAGATAAACCTTCCCAAGCTATTCAAGATGCTATTGAAAAGGTTCAAATTATCCGACAACGGATGAAGGTAGCTCAAGATCGACAGAAAAGTTATGCAGATAGGCGAAGGAAAGATCTTGAATTTGAAGTAGGGGATAGGGTATTCCTGAAAGCTTCACCTCGGAAAGGATTTACCCGAATTGGAAAAGGAGGAATGTTGAATCCCCGATATTTGGCACCTTATGAGATTTTGGAGAGAATCGGAGATACAGCTTACAGATTGGATTTGCCTCCAAGTTTAACGGGTATTCACAATGTCTTCCATGTATCACAACTTCGGAAGTACTACCCCGATGAATCAGTGGTCATACCGGTTGAAGAGGTTGAGCTTGAACCGAATCTCACTTTTGTTCAGAAACCAGTTAAGATTCTGGATCGGAAATTTCAAGAACTTCGGAACAGACGGTTTCCCTTGGTGAAGGTGTTATGGCGAAGTGATAAGACGGAAGAAGCTACGTGGGAAACAGAAGAGAAAATGAAGAAGTTCTATCCCAAATTATTTCCGACCGAGCAATGAATCCGAGGACGGATTCTCTTTAAGGGGGAGAGGTTGTAACGCCCCGTGTTTTCACACGTGTAGGTAAGAGTTATGTGCGCATTTACATTTAATTATATGAGTTTATATTTTGTTTTACTAATTGAATTTGTTTCTAATTTAATCTAATTGTTTAAAATTTATATGAATTCAAAAATATGTTATGAATATATGAATGAAATTGTGAGAATGTGAATTTCATGAATTTGGTGTTAATTGAATGAAATTACGTGTTTCGTGTAATCGTGGACTTGATTGTAACTTATTTGAATGTTTTGGACTCAATTGGAAATTGAGTTTGGGCTTAATTGCCACTTTTTGAAAGTTTAGGGACCTATTTGAATATAGGCAACCCTGAACGGTTTTCGCGATATCTTGAGCTCCGGACCTCGAAATCGAGATCCGTAACCGGCGTTGAACTTGTTTCGACGTTACCTATCCATTAAACTTGACCTTACACTTTTGTGATACCGTTTGAACTCTCGACAATGAATCTTTTCACAACCTGGTTTCTTATAACTTGTTTGAACCGTTTACTAAACGAACCGGACTTGAACCGACCCGAATTCTACCCATATTAGCACTAAATATCAGTATTCCTCCTCCTTTGTTCCCATTTTGATCGATCAAATCATCATCTCAAGAGATCAAGAGAAGCTCCAAGAAACCCTTGTTTGATCATCCCAAACTCTAAGCTCAAGATCAACCTTCATCCAATCTTTTTCCAAGGTAGGATATGTATTGTTTTCTCCATCTTCTCCTCTATCTTTTCATCCATGAATAGCTTGGCATGAGTGAAGGATTCTTGTGTGTTGAGTATGAGCTTGAATAGAGGGTTTGATCTTGAACTTTGGTGTCTCATGGTTTAATTGGGGATTGATGCATGAATTATAAACCTTATAACTTCCTCATCATTTCTATATCTTGAATCTAATGTTGGGTATGTATTACATGATGTGCCCTTGTTGGAGCTTGAAACTTCCATGGATGATTAACTTGGTTTGAGTGATCTTTGGCCAACTTTGGGTGTGAATTCTTGTATAAATGATTGGATTGCATGATATATGTGAATTATATGAAGTGAAAGCATGTCTAAGTGTGTATATGAGCTTCCTTATGGCTCCCCCTGTTTTTGCAAGCTTTTCCCTCGAGAAACAGAGCTTTTGCTCTGTTTTCTCTTTGAAAACGATGAGCTGACACGGCCGTGTCAGCTTTGAACTGAATATGGACACGGTCGTGTTGGGCTCTCGACTTTGATTTTGTCTGAATTTAATCTCGGACACGGCCGTGTCCAAATGCTTTGAAAACTCAACACGGCCGTGTCAAGCCCTCGACTTTGAATTTTTTTGATTTTAAACCTCGGACACGGCCGTGTCCGTTTCCTTTGAAAACTCAACACGGCCGTGTCATTTGAAATGGCAGCTTTGGGGGAACTCTTTTATTGCTTGTTTTGCGTTTATTATTCGTAATTATGAATTATATGTAACATGATTATGTTAAAGTAATGTTTTATGATTGGTTTATGATTGATATATGCTATTGATGAATTATAAATGCAAAGTATGAAAGTATGAACGATATGAACGGGATTGAATACGGTTTTCACCGTATAATGAACGAAACTTGGTGAATTATGTGTTTAATTGAATTCTATGATATTCATGACCATAATTGAACATATTATTGCATTTAAGCATTCCATAGCATGTTATTGCATAGCCGAGCGTCTAATGTGGTCATGATTGAGTCTCACTCTACCTTTGTCACACAGATCTTGATCCGGTGGGTGACGAGGTCGGGCAGTCAGAGCATGTCGGGTTCTTTTGTCTACCAGGTGGGTTTTTCTTCTATTAGTTAACAATATGGCCCGAACACCTAATGTGCAAGATTTTAGCCAAAACCCTATGTAGGTATTTATGCCAAGTTTTAACGAACAAATGTTTTTGAACGAAAGCCTTTTATTATGATTGTCCTACCAAAATGTTTTGGCGAGAACAATTTCGGCAACCTGGATTTCACTAGGAGATTAGTGGATGAAAGGGGTCCCGACTTTTGGGGATTCATGTACCCCTCCAGCATTAATGAATGAGGGCTCGGGCCTTGCAAACCCGTTCCATACCCGGAGGAAAAAGGAGTATATGAATGAACGAATGAATGTTCTAATGTATGTGCACGAAAGAATGTAATGTATGAACGAATGAATGAATGAATGATTAATGGATTACACGTGGTGGTGGTTGGAGATAATGCACGTCCTCTCGCCGGGCCACTAATGACCTAATGAACGAATGAATTGTTATAATCCTATTCGTTTTACCTTATGTTCCCGCTTGGGAGAAATGCTTCTAAACCTCGAATAAGGATTATAACTTGCATGTATGTGTTTCAATTCCGCAATATTATGATATTATGCCTCTGTTTTTATACCCACCAGTCTGTCTAAGACTGAACCCGGAGTTGTTTCAGTTGTTTTTGCAGGAAGGGAATGTTGGGCGGGATACCAGTCAGGGAGGGTCTTGCATCGTGTCTAGCCTTTCCTTTACACGCATTTGATTCATTTTGTTACTTTTGAATTGTATATGTATGGAGCGTACTTGAATATTGGTACCTATATGTATCTTTCTTGAACTATTGGTACATATAGCGTATAGCTCAATCTATATATGGAATACATGTTGGTACCTAGAGCTCTAGCTCAATATGTAATATATGAATGATTGCTTCCGCTATCTTTTTATTGCTCTGGTTGTGGTTGTTGTTGGGGTTTAAGTTATAGGTTAGTCCCGCCTGGCTTAGCGAGTGTGTATGTCTCCGTTCGTTATGATTCGGCACGTGTATGGAAATCCATTTCGTATACGGGTCGGGTCATGGTACGGGGGATGTGACGTCTCGCGCTCGGGCGTTACAAACTTGAAACTATAGGGTATAATCAAGATCATAATTGAATTAGGGTGTGTGTATGTGTGCATGCCGTGTGTGTGTTCGTGTGTGTGCATAAGTGTGTGGGTTTGACCCGACCCTTTGACCCGATAAGTGAATAGTAACCTGTGAATAGTAATCCATGAATAGTAATCTGGAATAGTAACTATGAATAGTACTTTTGAATAGTAAAAGTGAATTAAAACTTGTGCTTTCTTAATAGACATTTGCACTTAGGGTTTTCAAATCCGGGGTCTAAAATGTGATTTCAAAATCTGTTTCTTTCATGGACTTGTTTTATAACCCTAAGGTATACATTTAGGATTCATAATTTGATTAATTCCTATTCGGTTATACTTAGATCATAGTCCCACGTTAATGATAACTCACTTTAAGGATTCCTTTGTGTGTTATCCTTTTCTAATACCTAAATGGTATTACTCTCTTATCATTACATGTTCTGTACTTGTTTTATATGTTTATGTGCATCGTGATAGAAGTGTGTCTTAGTTCTTAAGCTCACCTTAGTACACACTTACAGGAGTTAAGGTTGAGCACTGGAATCCCCAGGGCACTGCATAATCTATCCTACCTACTGTTACTAATAGGTGAGGTTATAAATGTTTTCAACTGGAACCATGAATACTTAAAGATTCAATTGTTTTGAAACTCAAAGCCTACGGCTTTACATTTTTGTTTTGAAATACCCTTTATAAGGGATGATTCTTCAAAGAACCCAGACCTATCTATATTCATTGATCAAGGGCACATGTTTTCAAAGTACAGCATCAATGGTTCATGTTTTCAAAGTACAGTATCAATGGTTCATGTTTTCAAAGTAATGCATCAATGGTTCATGTTTTCAAATGAGTGCATCAATGGTTCAATGTTTTCAAAATATTGCATCAATGGTTCAATGGTTCAATGCATATGTTCAATGGTTCATACATTCAGATTTATTCTGGATGTCATCAATGGTGCAAGCAATCAATGGTTAATGGTATGGGCCCGGCGGTTATGTGTAGAGGTGATGCTCGGGAGGTGAGCGCCAATGACATCACTAATACCGGCCGCCACACTAGGCGATTGATACCGACTTTAATCAGGAGGTTTGGTTAAGTCAGGACAATTGTCGGGAATGGACCGCAAATCTATTCCCAAATCAATGGTTAATGGTCACCTAGGGGTCGCTCCCCGAAGTGAAACTTGGTGGAGGATGGTGCATGTGTGTATGTGTTAGGGTGTTGTTGATCTCGGTCCGACACCCTATTAATGGTCATGTTTTCTGGAGTAAGGATGGAGAAGCCTAGCTTGCGGGCATCAATGTTTTCATAAAGTTGGTTCATATCTTGCAAAGTTGTTCCTTACCCTTATCCCTTTTTATGAAAATCATTTGAACCAAATCATAGCATCTGTGTGCGCGTGTGACAACATTCATGAAAGTGTTTTGAAAACTCTCATTTCTTGTAACATTGCATCAAAGGGTTTTATCACTTGAACTTATTCTTAAGTTCTTCATTAAAGCTTTGCATTAAAGGTTTTACCTTATGAACTTTACTTCAAACGTTTCCATCAAGTATTTTCTTTTAAAGATATCCCTCACTTAGTCACTTTGACTAATACCTCTACCTGTTTTTCTGGCCTCATGGTTTCAGGTCTTGCAGCCGTAGTCTAGAGGTATCTTGAAGCTCTAGAGTGTTCATTTTGTTTGAGTCAGGACTTTACTTTATTAATCTATTTTGTGTCCTGCATATGTTATATGGCTGCATTGATACCTTGCTTTAATGCTTTTGTAATAATCCTTCTGCTACTTGGATACTGCTACAATTGCTATCATATGCTCCCGTGATAATGTTCAATTGATATAGTAATGTTAATAGTCTCTTTTCTTAACGATCAGTACTTGCTTGTTTATATGCCATCACGCACATGTTTTGAGAAGTTTTAAAATGCTCTGATTTTCCGCTGCATAAGCCACATAGTTAAACACTATTATTGTTAATCATTAATGGATATGCCGTTCGCTGGGGTATTTCTTGAGTGATGGCTCACACCATTACTTGAGGGGTGCTTCAGTGCGGGGGTTGGGGCGCCGCTCTCTACCAGCAAAGTGGGGGCGCTACACAATTGGAATCACCTCCATATCATTTCTAGATTGTGAGATATGATCAATTCTTTTTGGTGTCGCCATTTTATCAGAAATCTGCGTTAACGCAACTTCGGACCTACGCCATTTTCACTCCGTTTTGAACTAGAATTTGAGCCATATATTCTTGGAAAGCTCTATTTATCTACTTTCATATCCAATAAACAAAACTCTATTCCAACTTCTAGAACTCAAGATATTCCCAATTTTCCACCGCTTGCGCGTTTCCAAAAATTGTCAACTTTTGCCAAACTTCGCCAAAACTTCTCTTCTTGCATTTCTTTCACTCCCTTGGCTCCCATATGTGATTATTTGAAGTATTATTTGTGAATGAGCATTCTCATGACTTATAATTATCATCATTCCATATCATAAGCATGCCGTTCATTGATTATTTGGTTCATTCGTCTAGAGTCTTATGTACACTCGTGTTTCTTGCATAGAGCTCGATCCGGTCGAGGAGCAGGGTCCATAGGCTTCTCGTATCCTTTGTCTTTTGGTCAAGGTGAGGTTTTACTTTGTTTATTTTGAACCTTAATTCCTTGTGTGATCTTTTAAGCCAAAATGTATTAATATAGGTATACTTTCGAAAAGGATTTTGTTCAAATGATTTTCAAAGGTTTTCATAAAAATTTTTTGGCAAGAATCACGCACATGTTATTGGGGCCCGGAGAAATGTGTGAATGGAGACCGGTACGACATCGGGTCGTCGGATAAGCCATTGCATATAGTACCCTTTGAGAGTATCTCACGCGACCGTGTAGTGTGGGAGGTGGGATACTCTTGAGCCGGTGGTTAACCCATCGAAGGAGCGGGTAGGAGTCATGATCCCCCGTCTCGATATTGTCTCATGAGATGCTTAGGGCCTTGCAAGCCCTTCTATCACCCCGGAAGAAGAAGGATGGAAAATTATGTTTTCGCACGATATGATTATGATTATGATATGGCTATTTATGCATGAACGCCTAACTTATGTTTTAAATCACACGCTATGGGAGTAAGGTTGGGGAATTTCCCACTTGCTGGGCCACATAAATTATGTTTCTTCAAGCAATAATTTGATATCCGTAATTCTGAGCATTGCCTTTCTTATACTACCCATTTGGGATTTTTCTAACACTTTACTCGGGATTATGGATTGCATGTGCATGTGATATACGTATTAAGCCCCTCACTCAGTCTTAGGACTGACACCCACGTTTTTACACTTTTGCAGGTTGTGCTAGGCGGGGACTTGGGAGTCTTTTGTAATAGTTCCTTGAGTGCTAGCTTTTCTTACTTTTAGCATACATACTCGTATTTTGTTATGAATTATTTTATCTTGGATTGTTAATGTAATTATTATGTGGTAGCTGGGATGACTTATGATTGTATAACCTAATTATATGTTAAGTATGTTTATATGCTTCCGCTTTATATTATCGCATCGTTGGTTTAATTGGTTAAGGGTTAGCCCCGCTTAGCTAGGTTTTGGCTTTTAATTGTCGCCTGTTCGCCACGTGTTTGATTTGTGTATGGAAATTAGTTTCATGCATGGATTAGACACTTGGTGCGGGGGATGTGACGCCTTCCGATGCGGGTGTTACAGTTTGCAATGTCTCTTCTTATGCCGATACATCTATACCAGTTCTTTAAGTCCTAGAACAAACTCGAACCCAAGAGTGGGGCAAGTCTCATGACCTTGCCCGTCACGAGACGTATACTAAACTCTTCCGCAAGCAACATACAACCAAAGAGTTCCTTAGTGCCTCGATTGTAAATGAAGTAGTCTTGAGTGCCCCCGATTAGGCAAAAGCCGGTACCAAAGGCAACTCTCTTCTACCACCTCTTCCCACTCTAATACCGTACCTCTTCTTGTCAAGCGAATCAACGGTTGGCAATCCCAAAGAAAAGATTCGCCTAATATACCTCATCAACACGAGAGACTTCTTACTCTGAGGTAATTCTCGGTTCTTCTACCTGAATGCGTAGTCGGTTATACGCTTGCTAAAACCAAACTCAGCACAAACACTAAACTCTGGAGCAGAACGAACAACTCTCCGAAGTGAGCAAAGGGTACTTATCTTCCACAGTTAATGTAACATCCCGATCGTTCGGATTTCCAGGTACGCTGTAACGAGAGGGTTATATACGTATTTAAATTATTTAATTATGTAATTGAGTGTTAGTTTAATGCTTATATGATTATTTGAAATTATATGGAATTATTTGTTTGTATTATGAACTTGAACTTTCAACGTTTATGTGTATGTGCCCCGTAATTTGCTCGTTACGTGCCGAAATTCAATTCCGATTTTTGTAAAATCTTGGTATGCTTATTATATGTAAGTTTTGAATGTGTTTGCTAGCTTGTTTCTTGCTTTTGAGTTTGTTTGATACGGTTCTTAAACCGTTATATTTGTTAAGCGACTCGAGGGCCTAACTCGTTTTAGCGTGCCTTGGGTTCCGATTTGCGTAGCTTGAGCTCGGGAATTGGGATTCGAATTTCGACACCACCATTGAACTCGTTTTGGCAATTCGGATTCAATGGAGCTAGCCTTATATTTTTCTGAAGCTGTTTGAACCCCCTTTGGCTTAAATCTGATCCGAATAGACCAGATCTTTTTGACCCGACCCGTTTCTTTTTTATCCGACCCGTTTCAGCCCCTTTAAGGGCTGAACCATATCCCTTTTCTTCCCCATTTTTCAACGTGAAGAGAAGGAAAGAGAAAGAAGAAGGGAAGTGTAATAGCCCGTATCAGGACCTAGCTCGAAACAGTAACAAAGAGGACAAGAATGTGTTTATATACCTTGGTTCGCCTTTACAAATGTTCATGCATTGCATTCTTATGTGAACAATGTGCATTCATTAGTCGTATTGTGTTTCAGGGGGGATTTCCTTACCACGGACCAAACTTACTATTTATTTCCCGAGCCTACCTTGTCCTAGCATCTCATTGGAACCCTAGAGGTTCATAACTCATGTTTCCCAGTCATATGAACATGTTTTACAAGCTTCAAAATCCTTTCTTGATCATTAGGGGTATTTTGGGAATTTTTATCAAAAGTACTATTCATTTTCCAAACCAGCACTATGCCATTTTATTCGAGAGACCTCAAAGAACCTATACCTACATTCTTAGAATTTATCAACTCTCTTTTGAATGCTTTGAGGTTTCGTTTATGTGTCCAGAGCAATTTAAGAATTTATTTTCAAATAAAAATTTCTGTCGGTAGGATATATTTCCTTCGATAGGATTATTTAACCCTTGAGATCATCACCATAACGTTCCTCGATTTTTCATACACTTTTGGAAAACTTTTTGGATCTTCAAATCATACTCTAACTATTTATTTCATAATTAAAACAAATTTTGAAATTCAAGAAAACCCTATCTTCCGGAGTTATAACTTTTAAACCTTACGTCCGATTTCGACCCGTGAGTAACCGTTTCGAAGATAATTTTATTTCCTAGCCCTTCGACACTTTTCCAACTTCAAAAATATGTAGGAGAAAGGTGAAATTACCAGAATACCCCTGCTTTGATAATTATGTAAAGAAGGAAACCTATTTATGGAATTTTCATAAAATACCCCACCTAAGCCCCTAAAATAAATATTATTTTCACTCTAGTCCTTCCCTACAACTATAAATAAGTGTGTTGGGGTCTCATTCTCTCCCCACACCAGCCATAATCACACGCCCCTCTCTCTCTCTAATAAGGTTAGTTTTCTTATTTTTTTATGTTTTAATTAGTTTAATTTATGTTTTATTTTATGTTTTAATTTATTTATTAATTATGCTAGGTTTAGGATTTAATTTATGTTTTATTTTATGCATGAATTATGTGATTTAATTTGTGTTTTAAATATTCATGAATTTATGAATTATGTTTCTTATAGTATAGTTTGTTATGAAATGTGTTACATAATTTAATTATGTGACAATTATGCTAGCATGTTATATGTTACATTTTAATTATTTTATGATCATACTTAGGAGATTTAATTTATTTCGTGATTTAATTAAATGTTACATGTTATTTAATATTACATAATTAAAGTATAACCTATAGTTTTAAATGTTACATGTTTAATTAATTGTTACATAATTATACTTGACCAATTGATATATGTTATAGTATACATGTATAATATACATATACGTATTTGATTCCAATGGGTATAAATACGTGTATGCTTTCGTATAAATACTATATGTATTTTCAGAATAAATACGTATGTACTTTTGTATAAATACCGTATGTAGTCTTGTATAAATACCGCATGTATTCTTGTATAAATACTGTATGTACCCTGTATAAATACGATAGGTATCCCCGTATAAATACCATATACATACAGTACAAATACCGTATACATACTATATAAATACACGTATACATATAATATAAGTATAATATACATACAATATGTATATATACCATATACTTGAATAGTGACCTTTGACCTTTGACCTTGGCCTTTGACCCTTGATCTTTGACTTTGACCTTGACCTTGACCAAGAGTTTTGACTTTTAACCTAAATGATCGTTTTGAAGAGACGAATTCAACGGTCAAAGCCTTTTTCGAAAATTCTCAAAAACAGGGGATCAAAATAGGTTTCAAAGTTCACATTGCTTTTCTAAATGAGATTTTTTTAAGACTCTAAGAATATATCCTTAAGTTCTTGACACGAGCTTTGAATTGAGACTAATCGTTTACTCGAATCCTTTGTTCGAAAAAGAGTATTCCTTGTTCAAGCTTTTTGCTCTCTTGCCAATCTTATGTTCCATTCTTAGTTAAATGATTCTTCTACATTAAATGGTATTACTCTCCTATGTACTGCATTACATGAATCCAATTATGCCTTCATGCCTTGATGATTATTGAATAATTATCATGAAATCTTACTACATGATGTCCTATGCTTTGATAATGTTTTGTCCTGTACATGTGATATCGTTATGAGCTATTGAATGACTTGAGGTCGTCCCTAATTGTTTATGTGACTATATGGTTTGTGGATAGAAACTTAATCATTCACCACTCACAGGTGAAGTCCAGATTTACTGTGGCTCTGGTATTATTGCATAATACCGTTTCTATAGGTGAGGTTTAAACAATTTCAACTGGAACCATGAATATTCCTACGTATTCAAACGATTTCAAAATCAATGCCTTCGGGTGTAAAGATTCTTATCTTTCAAGTTAAATGCTTTCCCATTCTGGGAAAATGCTTCAAGTTTAAAGTCAATAATCTCTACTACACGTTTTGTTCACTGTTATACCACTTTGAATAAAGGTTCAGTCTTCTGAACTCTGTGTGCTTATGCACTTTTGTTATTCTGAATGCAAGCTTTGGAAATTTTGTTATGTTGGGTCCTGGCGGTATGGTTAAGTAGTAGACCGGGAGGTGTACGCCAATGGATACTATGATACTGGCCGTCGTACTGACCTTGGTGATGGTTTAATCGGAGGTTGGTTACTCCACATCGAAGGTCGGGAGAGGTGGTAAATTCCTCCCGTTTCGCACGTCACCGCGGGGTAGCTCCCTGGGCACGACAATAAGGGGAGAAGGGGTGGTGCATGTGTATATGGGTGTTGGGGTCCTAAGGGATCTCAATACCAACTTTGTAAATGTTTTTGAGGAGTAAAGGATGGATATGGCCTAGCTTCAGTGCAACTTTGATTTTAAAGTCTGGTTCATATCTTTGGAAAATATCCCGTATCCTTTTCCCCGTTTATAAAGTATATATGAACCAGAACCTCTAACGTGTGTGCATGTGTGTGCTTGCTTGAAAATCCTGTTTTAAAGTAATGTTTTAGAGTACGATCCTGAAACAAAGATTCCGAACTTCAGTTTTAAAGTACAGTTTCAAAGTAAATTCTTTTCCGAAAAAACCTAAAGTTTTAAGTACTTATATTATTTCAAAAGTCATGCCTCACTTAGTCCTTTTGACTAATACCTCTACCCTATTTTCTGATCTCATTGTTTCAGGTTCAGTGATCGCTGGGTGGCTAGTATCTTGAACTATAGGAAATCGTTTGTTGTGCTCTTGTGGTCAGGTTCTTTTGAACCATCTTGGACACCACCCCCTGGATGATCATGTAGTGTTCAATTACGTACTTATCAGTCTAGCCTCCGGTGTCCTTTATTACTTGTTTTCACTAGTCATATTTTTCCCTGACACTCTATCGAAATATCTCCCTCAATACTCAATTCCTGTACAGTCCTTGTACTTGGCTACTAGCCTCTTTTGTCTCCTGCTTTATGTTTTGAAAGTTTTAAATTTCTCCTATTTCCACTGCAATGTTCCCTTTTGTACTCTGATTTTGTAATGTTTTGTCCGTTCGCCGGCGTGCTTCTTGGGTGCTAGGTCTCCTAGTCACTTGAGAGGTACGACGGTACGGGGTTGTGGCCTCTTCGGGGTGCTACAGGAAGCTTCCAAGCCCTAGCCTTCAAGAGCTCTAGTTCGACTTTGTTCTTTGCCTCTTCGACGATCCGAAGTAAGATTATTACTCCTTGCAACGTGAACTTTCTTTCTATCCGATTATTTTCTCTTGAATCTTTGTATTTATGAAGCATGAGGAAGATGATGAATAGTATGTTTGAATGAAAATTTGATTCAATGCCTCCATTCTTGAATCATTTGAGCTAGACTTGCAATATGATGTTCTTTGGAGTTAATAAGATCCATATTTGTTAAATTTTGAGTTGTTGGATGAAGCATGAGTATTCCACCATTTTGAAGCTTAAAAGCTTGAAAGGGGTAACTTGTTTAATCCTTGTTTTCATGCCTTATAATTGAGATATGTGTTAGAGCATGCATATGTGAACTTATGCCTTGAATTTGATGGGTTTTGGTTGAGTTTTGAGCTTTGTAGCCTTCTCCCGCGAGTTCCTTGCTCTTCCTGTATTTTTTTAGGGCCTGGGCATGATCCACGGGCGTGGATTGTGAGGCAGAAACTTGCGTTTTTCGGTCAGAGAATCCATGGGCGTGGATTTTTGTGCTTGGGAGAATCCACGGCCGTGGATCCTCCTCTGTTTTCTGTTTCAGTTTGTTTTGGTCCGTTGACCCTTCATCCGAACTCCGATTGACCTAATTTTTGAACCGACAGTAACCTCTTGAAGTCTAGAATTTTCTCCAATTGGAATTTTCTCAATACCTTTTTTCATTTGTGTGATATAATCAACTCTTTTTTGTGTCGCTACTTCTTCAGAAATCTGCATTCGTCCAACTTCGGGCCTACGCCATTTTCACCTCGCTTTGAACCTTGAGTCGAGCCTTATACCATTGGAAAGGTCTATTTGTCTAGTTTCTTCTCCAGCAAACCAAACTCAATTCCCACTTCTCAAACTCAAGATATTCTCAATTTTCCACAGCCTACGTTTCGAGAATTTCTAGTTTTTGACCTCTTTTCGCCCGGAGCCACCCTTTTTGTGTTTTCTTCCGTTTTGCTTGTACTTTTCCAACTTGTGAGTTGTTGTATCTTGTATTTGTGTGTGTGATTGATCTTATATGTGAAGTATGCTACTCTAACGTACGTTTATGACTTCATGTTTCGTTTGTATGCCTTGCATTATCATTTCTTGCTCCTTCTATGATATGAAAGCTTTGATGACATGTTGTATGATATGATATGCGTGTTATATGAAAATTATGAATTCGTTTAATGTGATTTGTGAGACTTATGATTCGATATGAACGTGTATGCATTATATTGCAATTTGTTAAGCTTCATACACATCACTTGCATTCATACCCATTGACCGAGCGTCAATATGGTTCATTTTGAGTCTAAGTTTGTCTCTTGTTCTTTGTTTTTCTCTTAGGTTCGTTCCGTTGTTGAGGAGGTGATTCTTTAGTTCTCTTTTGGTCCGTTCTGTTCGGTTTGGTAGACAAGGTGAGGTTTTCTTTTTTTTTTAGTTATTATGACCTAAAACTCTATTTGTATTTCGAACCTGTAGCACCCACACGTAGGGCCACATCCCCCACACCATAATCCAAACCCGAATACGAAATGGAATGTCCGTACCCGAATCGGAATCATAGCGAACGAGAGACCAAACACACACTCTAAGCTAGGCGGAGCTAAACAAAACTAAATCAGAGTACGCGGAAGCAAATCAATAAACAATACTTGAACCATCACATAACTACGTATAGGTACCAACACGTACGTATCCATATAATATTTACATATATGTACCAACACCTAATCCTATACAAAAGCCATCCCGGCTCAAGCAAAATATAAGTGAGTATCTACAATCCATAACTATACATATAAAAAATAATAAAGAGCCAGTATGTAAATCCACCTAACGAGACCTAGACCGACAAGTGTATAAAGAAGACACACTTCTCCGCCTAGCTCACGCTCCAAAACCTACAACTAAAAGAGTAAACGAGGGGTCAGTCAACTGACTTAGTGAGGGAGCTAACGCACACCCACACCCTATATATATAAAGCAAAGCATCTATCAAAACGGGTGGAGATATGAATCGGAATAGGTTTTACAAATTAAAGCTTTCAAAAAAAATACATATACTTTTAAACCTTTTCACAAACACTATCCTGATTCATACCTCCCAAACATAACATAACCCAATGCTCGTCGAGAACTAGCTTCCAACCATTACTCCTCAGAACAAAGAAAAACATAAATCACAACACATCAACCTCTACTCTCAAGATGGAAGAGCCATCGGCGGCCCTAACCATCCATACATATGCAGACTCACGAGGGGTAGCGAACCCGCATTGTGCCCTCCCTGGTTTTCACACCGAAGGCAATGAAATATCACACCTTCCCTAGCTCCCGGGGTCGCGTGTGATAAATCGGATGGAGACTACGCACAGGCTTTACCTCGACAGCCCGAACCGTCCCGAGGGCTCCTTACCCATAGCTCCTTGGATCCACAAACACAAATCATATCAAATGCTAAATCTTTCATGGCAATCTCGCTAACTTGAACCGTAAAGACTTTTTCCAAAACTAAGCTTACATATGCTTATATAGTACCTTTCCAAACCGAGAGTGTTCACAAGGTCATAAACATATTCTAATCAACACATACATATCTATATGTATAGTATATAGTCACATGCGCGGCTTGAAAACATCACATAAGGCCTTAGGTCACTTAAATAAACAAAAGTCCTAAGCCTCACCTTGTGCATGACAAAATACGAGTGGACGTGAACAACTTACGCCTCGGGGTCGTCAACAGGAACCTCCTCTGAAAAGAAAACACGAAAGCCCAAGACTTAGACTCTATATGAACCAAAGAAGACGCTCGGCAAAATGCATGATTCATGATCACATATAAAATATTACAATTAGGTCATATAATTCACAAATTAGAGCACAACACATTTATTTACAATTTATCATGCCACGAAAATCAAGTTATAACAATTAATATGCAAAAGCAAAGCAATTAAAGTCATAAAATGGCATAACTTAAGCAAAAAGAAGCAGTGGCAGCTCCCAGGTTTTGGGAAGGGGTGGGAACGACCCTTTCACTGTAGGGAACGACCGTTCCCTGCCCTCGCTAAAAGTTTCTGGAAGATGGGAACGGTCGTTCCCAGTTTGTACTGGGGACGGGAAGGGCCGATCCCAACCACCCGGACTCCTCCCCGCGTGTCTGTAACTTGAACTAAAAATTTTTGGCCATGGGAACGGCCCTTCCCATTCCTAGTACAAACTGGGAACGGCCGTTCCCATTCTCGGCAGTATACAGTAAAATGGCCCGGAAGGGCCGTTCCCAGTTTATAACTGGGACGGGAACGACCGTTCCGGCCTGGTTCGAAATCTGGAACAGAGGTAGACATTTACAGACACAGGGGAAGCTCAAAATTTACCAAAAATGGCCAAAACCCAAAGCCTCAAAGTTGACACAACTTCACAAATTGCACAAATAATTGACATAAAACATGCTTGACATATTAGCACCCAAATAACGCAAGAAAAACGAAATTTAAAGGCATGATCCAAGGATGCAAGAATCAAGCTAAAATCATGATTATCCATAAATGCTCAACTACCAAAGGATGTTATGCAATAAATACAACATATACAACATAAACAACACATATATAAAGCTAGAAATCGATTACATCAAGCAAAGAGAACATATTCACATTTTTAGCCAAACCCTTACTATTTACGTAGGGAAGCCAATACATACAAAACTCACTCTAAACTCAGAAATTAAACCATAGAAATGACGAGCACGACGAAGGGAAATCGAAACATACTTAAGTTCGAGAAAAGACGAAGAATTGAGGGAGATCTTGGCTTGAGAAGGTGGACAAGCAACTTGGGTTCTTCTTGGCTTCTTGGTTAAGAGCTACTGCTGTTGATCACGCAATGAAGGAAGGGAAAGAATGGTTCAGCCTTTAAGGGCTGCACCGATCGGTTCAAGGGTTCGGTTCAAGAAATACGGGTTCAAACAAGGCCAACTCAATTAAAACAAGTAATTTCACATACAAAATTAATTCAAGTAAATTCATATAAGTTCAAATAATTCATAGAATTCATATACAATTAATTTAAAACATAAATAATATTAAATCACATATTTTACCTATACCGACTGTGAGTCGGGGTGTCACATCCTTCCCCCCTTCGAAGAACCTGGTCCACAGGTTCACTGTCCGACCTGAGAACAACTCCGGGTACAACTGTCTCATCTTCTCCTCGGTCTCCCAAGTAGACTCTTCGGATTTATGATCCCTCCACAAAACTCGGACCAAGGGAATCTGTTTATTCCTTAACACATGCATCTTCCGGTCTTGAATCTCAACCGGGTGCCTTACTATCGTTAAATCCATCTCAAGTTGTACCTCTTCAACAGGGAGAATAGTTGATTCTTCGGGATAATATTTCCTGAGCTGCGAAACATGAAACACATTATGTATCCCGGTCAATCTAGGCGGTAGGTCCAACCTATACGCCACTTCTCCAACTCTCTCAAGGATTTCAAAAGGTCCAAGGTATCTCAGGTTAAGCTTCCCACCTCGACCTATTCGAGAAAAGCCCTTTCTTGGAGATGCTTTCAAGAAAACCTTATCTCCGACTACAAACTTAAGGGGCCTTCTCCTCCTTTCAGCATAGCTCTTTTGACGGTCCTGAGCTGCCTTCATTCTCTGCTGAATCAACTTAACCTTGGCAGTGGTTTTATCCAATCTCTCTCGAGGTGTTGCTCTTTCGAGCTTGTTCCCCTCTATCCACCGCTAATCCTCTATATCCCAAAATAGAGGCGATCTACACTTCCTTCCATAAAGTGCCTCGTAGGAAGCCATACCAATAGAGGTCTAATAACTATTGTTATAGGCAAACTCGACCAGAGCTAAATGCTTGTCCCACTTTTCCTTGAAATCCAAAGAACATGCTCGTAACAAATCTTCCAAATACTTAATCAATCTTTCTGACTATCCATCCGTCTGAGGATGAAAAGCGGTGCTAAAATTAAGCCTTGTACCCAATCTATTCTGAAGATCTTGCTAGAACTTGGTTGTAAACCGCGGATCACGATCTGAAACAATATTAGCAGGCGCCCCGTGAAGTCTCACAATCTCGTCACAATACAATTCTGCCAACTTCGGGGTCTTGTAGGACATCTTTACCTTGAGAAAATGAGCAGACTTGGTCAATCCGTCGACTATCACCCAAATTCCATCATAACCTCCTCTTGATCTCGGCAAGCCAGACACGAAGTCCATAGTCACTTGCTCCCACTTCCATTCAGGAATCGGAAGTGGTTGGAGTGTTCCTCCCGGTTTCTGGTGTTCCGCCTTCACCACTTGACACGTGAGACATCGCTTCATGCCATTCCACCAGAAGAATTCCTTCAAATCTCGGTACATCTTAGTACCACCGGGGTAATGGAATATCCTGAACGGTGTCCTTCCTCAAGTATTAACCTCTTGAGGTCTTCCGGGACACAAACTCTTGTCTTGAACCTGAACAAACCGGAATCATCGAACCCAAACTTCGTCTCGGGGTCTATCCAAGACTGAACCACTAATCTCAGAATCTCGGCATCCGAAGCCTGAGAATCCAATAACCTCTGTTTCAAATCCGGCTGAACTGTGATGTTAGCTAACCGAGCCACTGAAACCATAACTGTCGAACCCCTGTCCTAAAGTCTCTGCACTCAAACCTGAAACACTTGCTTTCCTGCTCAAAGTATCTACCACGACATTGGCCTTGCCCGGATGATACTGAATCGTGCAGTCATAATCCACTAAGAACTCCATCGAACGCCTCAGTCTATTATTAAGCTTCTTCTGAGTAAAGAGATACTTGAGGCTCTTATGATCCGTGAATATCTCAAAAGTCGTCCCATAGAGGTAATGACGCCACTTTCTCAAAGCAAACACAACCGCTGCAAGTTCAAGATCGTGAGTGGGGTAGTTATTTTCGTGTTCCTTCAACTTTCTATAAGCATAGGGCACCACTCGACCATTTTGCATCAACACACATCGAGTCCTTCCTTAGAAGCATCTGCAAAAACTGAATAACCGTTGGATCCCTCGGGTAGGGTAAGAACTGGTGCTAAGTTAGTCTTTCCTTCAAAGCTTGGAAACTCCTCTCGCACCCATCATCCCACTCCTATTTCACCTCCTTCTTGGTTAAGCGAGTCAATGGGCCCGCAATTTTGGAGAAATCCTTCAGAATATATCTTATAGTAACCAGTTAACCCGAGAAAACTTCTTACCTCGGAGGCGTTCTTCGATCGTTCCCACTGAACCACGGTCTCAATCTTGGAGGGATCAACTTCAATTCCCTCACTTGAAATTATATGACCCAGAAATGCCACTCTATCGAGCCAGAACTCGCACTTCCTAAATTTGGCATAAAGCTTATGCTCTCTAAGTGTCTCCAACACAATCCTGAGGTGCGATGCGTGCTCTACTACAGACTTAGAATACACCAAAATGTCGTCTATGAAAATTACCACGAACTTGTCCAGAAACTATCTAAACACTCAGTGCATCATATCCATGAACACGGCTGGAGCGTTAGTCAACCCAAACGGCATCGCCACAAACTCGAAATGTCCCTAGCGGGTGTTGAATGCAGTTTTACAAATATCTTCCTCCCGGATGCGAAGTTGGTAATATCCCTGCCTCAAATCTAACTTAGAGTACACCTGCGACCCTTGCAAGATATCAAACAACACTTCGATGTGAGGTAAAGGATACTTATTCTTCACTGTCATCCGGTTCAACTCGCGGTAGTCTATACACATCCTCAAAGTCCAGTCCTTCTTCTTCACAAATAACACGGGGGCACCCCAACGGGATGTACTCAGACGGATGTAACCGCAAGTCAAGAGCTCATCCAGCTGAGTTTTCAACTCCTTCAACTCAGCAGGAGCCATCCGATACGGTGTCTTAGAGAAAGGCTCAGCTCTAGGATAAAGGTCGACCACAAACTCGATGTCCCTATCGGGTGGTAAAGAACCCAAACTATCAGGGAATACATCGGGAAACTCTCTCACGACCTCCGTCTCCTAAAGTTTGGCCTGATCCTTCGGTTTATTCAGAAGGTAAGCCACAAAACCTGTCGCGCTGTCCCGGAGGAGCTTACTTGCTTCCATAAAAGACACAAACGGGATGGACTTCAACCTCTCACCCGTAAAGACCACGGACCCCAACAAAACCTTCTTCTCATGACAATCCAACTGAGCTCGGTATCTGAAGAGAAAATCCATACCAAGGATAACCTCATACTTCTTCAATGGTAGAATTATCAAGTCAGCAGGAAAAACTCGGCTTCCAAACACCCTCCCAAAGGAGTATTGACCACATACATATGCGCAGATAATTCATCAAGTAAAGGCAAAGAAACAACAATATGCCGAGAAATAAATGAATGCGTAGCCCCGGGATCAAATAATGCATGTAGTGATATGCTATGAATGATTATTGTACCTTCTATCACGACATTCGGGTCGACATCAGCAGCTTCCTCCTCTCCCTCCAGAGCATACACGCGAGCCTGCACAACCGGCCTCTTGTTCGGGCAAGTATCAATCGAGTGATCAAAAGACCCGCACGCATAGCATTTGCCCAGAAGCTTCCAGCACCTCTCTACGGGATGCCTTCCCTGGAAATGAGCACAAACAGGTGGTCCCTGAGCCGGAGCCGGTCGAGCTGGAACAGCAGGAGGTGCCACGGGACCGGTAAGATGGGGTTTTTTGTTCCCGAAGCCCTGGGGACGAAATGTAACACCCCGGTTTTTCAGTCGTACAGCATGACGTATGTGTTTATCAAATTGCGAATTAATTGTTTATACGTGTTTATATATTTAATTTTATATATTAAATATTATTAATGCTAAATATATATAATTAGTTATGGAATTAATATTAAATATATGCATGCGTGGACTTGTTATTAATTAAATATGAAATCCAACTTGGTTATTAATATTAAATATATATGGATTAGTTGATATATATTTTTAATGATATATATATATATATATATATATATATATATATTTAAATCGTTTAATTGTTTTAAATTAAATGAATTGGTACCACTTTGTATATAGTATATATTAATTCGTTCACTTTGTTTATAATTTATATATGAATTTAAATTTTTGTTAATTATTATGAAATGTATGGATTTATTTAAATGCATTGCTTATGAGTGATATAAACGTGCTTCGTTTTTATATGATTTGATACCGAAATTTCGTGAAAATTTAATATGTTGTAGTTATATGTGTTGTGAATATGAATATATGATCGTTTCATGTTCTCGGGTTCGTTTGCATACGTTTTGAATTTATTTTTATTTTGGAATCCAAATCGGGGGCTAACGAGCAATTAGCGCACCATTGGTTCCGTATTTGATATCTTGAGCTAGGAAACTCGGATTCGAGTTTCGTCAACTTCGCTGAACTCGCAATGAAAATTCAAGTTTAATGAACTTAGCCTTATATTTTTCCAAAGTTATTTGAACCTCCGAAATTCAACCGAAACACGAAACGAAAAGCAAATCTGCCATAATTTACTAAAATGGCCATATCTTCCACAAACCTTGACCAAACTAACCATGGTTTGATTCCTTGGAACCCTAACCCAACCCTATATCAGCCTTAATTAACCCCAAACCGAGATAACTCTCATCACTTGGAGAAAACTCACCCAAAATCCCCTGCTTCCAGTCATTCCCGTAACTCATGCCAACCTTGGAGATTCAAGCTCAAATCTCTTCCATCTTCCATCCAATCCACAAGGTAAGCTTAGGGTTGTGATATGCATTCAATATGTGCCATTTTAAGCTATGCATCCCCAATTTTAAGCTCATATTCATGGAGTTTGGAGGAGATACATGAATAGTTAGGTTTAGTGCCATATTGTTGATCTCATGCATTCCTTGATGCTTTTAGTTGTTTTAAAGCTTGAAAGTGATGATCTTAACTCCCTTATTTCATTTATGATCATGTATTTTGTGATTGTTGGCTATTAAAAGAGTTAACCTTAATGAACTTGTTAAGAAATTTCATGAAATGGGACTGAATTCTTCCTCTCACTCGATGTACTGCTGCTGCTTCATTTTAGGAGAGTAATTGCTGTCAATTGTTGGTCATTTTTGCCTTGTTTGATGCACATACTTACCTGATCATGTGGAGTAAGAAATGGAATGATTGTTGCCCTGTTTTCCTCTCATTTTTACCCTGTTTTTGGCCATGAACTGCTGCTGTTATTGCTACGTTGCTGCTGTCATTGTTGTGTGTTATTTGCTACCTGGAATACCTGCCTTGTTGTTGTTGTTTTAGGGCTACCTTGTTTCTTGTTGCTGCTGTGTGTTAAGGAAAGAAAACAGGGGAAAGCTTTGCTTGGCTGCTGCTGTGCGACTGAACTGGAACTCCCCGGCCGAGGAGATTTTTGGGAATAAAAGGCCCGGCCAGGTAGTTCTGGTACAGAAGCTGCTGGGTATTGCTGCTGCTTCCTCTTGTTATTTTCCCTGCCTGTTATGTGTGGTTGTGTATAATTGTTGCTACTGTGATTCTGCAGTAA
The DNA here is from genome assembly GCA_037501455.1 of Lantana camara. Taxonomy (NCBI): domain Eukaryota; kingdom Viridiplantae; phylum Streptophyta; class Magnoliopsida; order Lamiales; family Verbenaceae; genus Lantana; species Lantana camara. Next base: position 50,567,173 of record CM074858.1, read on the forward strand.
CGACGTTGTGCTGCTGCTATCTTTCTTTTTCCCCTTCTTTGCATGAATGCATGTAATGTGTTTAATTGTTGTGCCTGGTCTGTTCAAATGCCTGCAATTGACTAATTAAATTTTCATGCATGATGTACGTGTGCTCTTAGGTATAGATATGCATGCATGTTTAAGGAATAAAGTTGCATGCATGTTTGATTAATGAAGTTTGCATGCATGATTATATATATACATATTTAAATTTTTGCATGCATGTTGAATTGTAAGTTGCATGCATTAATTTAATATTTAGGCTTGACTATATATATATATATATATATATATATATATATTTATTTATTTATGATACATTAAATATTGTTTGATTTAATTAATTATGGAAATTAAAATGTTATCCATTTCATGTTCCTTTCTAATTCCCAATTTTAAATTGAATGTAATTATTTGGCTATTCAAAATTTGTAAACGTGAGATAATACGTGATATGATCGTGATGTTAAATTCTTGAATTAAATTGTTATTTATTTCATATTCCTATTCAATTTCCACTCTGGATTTGAACGTATTTAATTGTCTATTCTTTAATTGTAAACGTGTTACGGTACGCGATATGATCGTTATATGAAATCCTTGTATTGATTTGGTATGAAATGTGAAAGTTATGAATTTAATGAATTGGAACGCTTCCTTGAACGAATGAATGACTCGTTTATATGATTTAAATACGTTAATCATGCACATGAACATGTTCATGATAGAACATCGTCTCTTATGCATTCATATCATGTTCATCGCATGCCGTGCGTCTTATATTGTTCTTTTGGAGTCTTGAGTCTCACGAACACGTCACGTTGTCTTTTGTACAGTTTTCTCCAGGGCGGAGATGCCGGGTTCATAGGACACTTTCGAGTCTCCTTTTCTTCTTGATATTGTTCGGTAAGAGGTGTTCAGGTGGGTTTCTCTACTATTTAGATAAATGAACCTATATACTCCCAATGTGTAAAAATTTTAGCCAAAAGTATATATATATATATATAGAGAGAGTCGTTTTCAAGGGTCAACGATTTTAAAGTAAAGCCCTTCTTTTATGAACCTACCAAATGTTTTAGCGAGGAAAGAAAGAATGTTATGCACAGAATGGGGCCCAGGGACTTGGTGTGAGTGGTGACCCGAGGAGGCATGGGCTGACGGTGAACCCTCACACTAGTCCCACCAATGAACGGCGTAATCGGACCTCATTAGGAGTTAGCGAGGAATGGATGCTGAGTGCCAACTGGGGAGTCATGTTCCCCTTTTCGTCAATGAATGGATGGTTCGGGCCGATCACCCGGCCATCACCCGGAGGAAGAAGGTGTAAACGTTCATGATTGTGCACAAAAGAATGTTATGCATGAAAGAAAGAAAGAAAGAAAGAATGTTTAATGAACTACACGAGGTGTTGGTTGGAGATAATGCACGCCCACTCGCCGGGCCACAAATGACTTAATGAAAAATGAACGTTATAATCCCTTTTGATGACTTATTTATTTCACCCACTTGGGAAATGCTCTAAAACGCTCATTTGGGATTATAACTTGCATGTGAATGTTTAAATATCGTTGTATATGTTACTTATGCCTCGTTTTATGCCTACCAGTCTCGTATAGTCTGAACTCGGTTTGTTTTCAGTTCTTTTACAGGTTTTGGAGTGCTAGGCGGGAAGTCGAGTCGGTCAAGTTTATTGGTTAAGTTGGAGTCATTTTTTATACATTTCGTAATTTGATTTTTTTTGCAAGAGTGGATAAATATATGACTATGATTATGATTATGGAATTATGTTATGCACAAATTTTCGAGAATAGGTTATTGTGCTAGTTGAAACCGTTATTTGGCTTGAATTAGTACTAGACTTTATGCTATGCTTCTGCCTTTGGCATTTATCTTTGTTTTTTTTATTTGGTTGCGAAGGTTTAGTTCCCGCCTAGCTTAAGGAGTGAGTGAGTCCCCGTTCGCTGTGAGCTGGGTTCATGCATGGACTTTCCATTTCATGTGTGGATCAGGCTCATAGTGCGGGGGATGTGGCGCCTTTCCGATTGGGGTGATACACGAAAAGAAGATGGAATAGGAGCTCGTGGAGCATAAAAAATGGGCCTCTTACCCGATCCAGAACCGGATCCCGATACCCGAGTAGAAGAGAAAGGTGGAGGCTTCAACCGAGCCATTTGGGCCTCAACTTGAATCGCCCTCTTTGTAACTTTGGCCCAAGTACTCACATTGGCAGCTTGTAGAGCTTCTTGAATATCTCGATGAAGCCCATGAAGAAACTTTCGGGCCTTGTGATCATCATGGTCGGGACTGTGAGTAGCATAAGGAGCTAACCTCTCAAACTCCAATATATAATCCTCCACCATCTGATTGCATTGCCTCAAATTTGAGAACTCTTGCACGCGGTGCTCTTGTGCACTATGAGGAATATATTTCTCATGGAATTCCTGCACAAAAGTCTCCCAATTAAATTCCATATACGTTCTCTCAAGCCTGGATCTCACACTTCTAAGCCAAATAGCCACTGGCCCTTGAATAATACGACCCGTGCAAACGGCCTTATATTGGGAACTTCTCGGACATATCTCCCATATTCCCCGAATTTCAGACAACCACTCTTCCGCCTTAATATCATCACCTCCATACCACTTTGGAGGGTAATTGTTCCGAAAATCCTTATACACGGCGGATATATCTTGTCCTTCACCCGGAAATGCATTACCCCTTTGACTTTGTTGAAGTTGATTAAGTAGAGCTTGGACAATATTCTCCGCATTCATAGGTGGTGGCGGAGGTGTATTAGGTGCAGCCGACTCATTCAAATCGGGGGTTTGTTCACGGTTTTGTCTTCTATGCGGCATCCTGGAAATTACAAGTTCAAGCAATATGGATGCATGTAAATTAGTATATGATCATGTATTAAATTAAGAAAATAAACAAGTAATCGAGTAATCACATATTCAATCATGTAGGCACATTTACGCATAATCACACAATTGTCCTAAGCCGTACGACCTAGACAGACCCACACGACAGTAGAGCCCGGGTTTGCAACAGCGCTCTGATACCACTTAAGGATGTAGCACCCACACGTAGGGCCACATCCCCCGCACCATAATCCTAACCCGAATACGAAATGGAATGTCCGTACCCGAATCCGAATCATAGCGAACGGGAGACCAAACGCACACTCTAGGCTAGGCGGAGCTAAACAAAACTAAATCAGAGTACGCGGAAGCAAATCAATAAACAACACTTGAACCATCACATAACTACGTATAGGTACCAACACGTATGTATCCATATAATATTTACATATAGGTACCAATATATAATCCTGTACAAAAGCCATCCCGGCTCAAGCAAAATATAAGTTAGTATCTACAATCCATAGCTATACATATACAAAATAATAAAGTGTCAGTATGTAAATGCACCTAACGAGACCTAGACCAACAAGTGTATAAAGAAGACACACTTCTCCGCCTAGCTCACGCTCCAAAACCTGCAACTAAAAGAGTAAACGAGGGGTTAGTCAACTGACTGAGTGAGGGGGCTAACGCACACCCACAACCTATATATGTAAAGCAAAGCACCTATCAAAACGGGTGGAGATATGAATCGGAATAGGTTTTACAAATTAAAGCTTTGAAAACCAATACATATACTTTTAAACCTTTTCACAAACACTATCCTGATTCATACCTCCCAAACATAACATAACCCAATGCTCGGCGAGAATGACCTTCCAACCTTTACTCCTCAGAACAAAACAAAACATAAATCACAACACATAAACCTCTAATCCAATAATGGAAGAGCCACCGACGACCCTAACCATCCATACATATACAAACTCACGAGGGGTAGCGAACCCGCATCGTGCCCTCCCCGGTTTTTACACTGAACGCAGCGAAATATCACACCTTTCTTAGCTCCCGGGGTCACGTGTGATATATCGGATGGAGACTACGCACAGGCTTTACCTCCACGGCCCGAACCATCCCGAGGGCTCCTTACCCGTAGCTCCTTGGATCCACAAACACAAATCATATCAAATGCCAAATCTTTCATGGCAATCTCGCTAACTTGAACCGTAAAGACTTTTTTCAAAACTAAGCTTACATATGCTTATATAGTACCTTTCCAAAGCAAGAGTGTTCACAAGGTCATAAACATATTCTAATCAACACATACATTTCTATATGTATAATGTATAGTCACATGCGCGGCTTGAAAACATCACATAAGGCCTTAGGTCACTTAACTAAACAAAAGTCCTAAGCCTCACCTTGTGCGTAACAAAATACGAGTGGACGTGAAAAAACTTACGCCTCGGGCTCGTCAACAGGAACCTCCTCTGAAAAGAAAACACGAAAGCCCAAGACTTAGACTCTATATGAACCAAAGAAAACGCTCGGCAAAATGCATTATTCATGATCACATATAAAATATTACAATTAGGTCATATAATTCACAAATTAGAGCACAACAAATTTATTTACAATTTATCATGCCACAAAAATCAAGTTATAACAGTTAATATGCAAAAGAAAAGCAAATAAAGTCATAAAATGGCATAACTTAAGCAAAAAGAAGCAGTGGCAGCTCCCAGGTTTCGGGAAGGGACGGGAACGGCCCTTTCACTGTACGGAACGGCCGTTCCCGCCCTCGTTAAAAGTTTATGGAAGATGGGAACGATCGTTCTCAGTTTGTACTGGGGACGGGAAGGGCCATTCCCAACTACCCGAACTCCTCCCCGCGCGTCTGTAACTTGAACTAAAAATTTTTGGCCATGGGAACGACCCTTCCCATTCCCAGTACCAACTAGGAACGACCGTTCCCATTCTCGGCAGTGTACAGTAAAATGGCCCGGAAGGGTCGTTTCCGGTTTATAACAGGGACGGGAACGGCCGTTCCGGCTTGGTTCGAAATCTGGAACAGAGGCAGACATTTATAGACGCAGGGGAAGCTCAAAATTTACCAAAAATGGCCAAAACCCAAATCCTCAAAGTTGCCACAACTTCACAAATTGCACAAATAATTCACATAAAACATGTTTGACATATTAGCACCCAAATAACGCAAGAAAAACGGAATTTAAAGGCATGATCCAAGGATGCAAGAATCAAGCTAAAATCATGATTATCCATAAATGCTCAACTACCAAAGGATGTTATGCAATAAATACAACATATACAAAATAAACAACTAATATATAAAGCTAGAAATCGATTACATCAAGCAAAGAGACTATATTCACATTTTTAGCCAAACCCTTACTATTTACGTAGGGAAGCCAATGTATACAAAACTCACTCTAAACTCAGAAATTAAACCATAGAAATGACAAGAACGACGAGGGGAAACCGAAACATACTTAAGTTCGAGAAAAGATGAAGAATTGAGGGAGATCTTGGCTTGAGAAGGTGGACGAGCAACTTGGGGTTTCTTCTTGGCTTCTTGGTTAAGAGCTACTGCTGTTGATCACATAATGAACGAAGGGAAAGAATGGTTCAGCCTTTAAGGCCTGGACCGATCGGTTCAAGGGTTCCGTTCAAGAAATACGGGTTCAAATAAGGCTAACTCAATTAAAACAAGTAATTTCACATACAAAATTAATTCAAGTCAATTCATATAAGTTCAAATAATTCATAGAATTCATATACAATTAATTTAAAACACAAATAATATTAAATCACCTATTTGACCTATACCGACTGTGAGTCGGGGTGTCACAGAACCCGCATGCAAATTATATATGTATATATGTAGATATGTGTTTGGATACCTATTTTGTGGGATTTGTCCCGTTAGTCTTGAGACTTTGAAAACGCTTTTATAACTACATAAGCTCTATTTTTGTTTGCTTTGACAAGCTTTGTTAAGTGTGTGTGTGTAAGTGTGAGATGACTTGTGGATAAGCTTCGTATGGTAAATGTGATAAGTGTAAGCTTTATTTGTGTAAGTGTAAGTTTGGGCCCCGGAGTTGTATATAATGGGAGACCCGGGTTGGCCATGGGGTCGTCGGTTGCAACCCGTGGATACTTCTCCAGAAAAGGGAGACTTGGCCCATCCTCGGGAGGTCGAGGGGAAGGCAGGTCTTTTTGAGCCGACGGCGTGCTATGTGACCCGTCGAAGGAGCGGGTGGATCCCCCGTCTCATTAAGTTTATAAGTGGGGTTTTGAGACGGGCACCTCTCTCCCAAAAACGGTGTAAGGGTGGGATTGATTTATAAATTGTTTTGTTTTCGTTTCGCCTTGCATGGTGTAAGTGAGTTAGAGTTAAGCTTTCGGTACGTTATGTTTCGTTTATGGTTGAGAAATGGGGGCGGATTTCTAAACTCTAAAACTTGACTGAATTTGGCCTACGACCCCAAACTTCTTGCTTTATATATATTACCATGGGTTAAATGTTTTAGAATGCAAAAACTGCGCCCGGTTCATGAACCTTTTCAGCTTTGTATATGCTTTGCTCTTATGTATATGTACGGGTGCGTGCATTAGCCCCCTCACCAGTCTCTAGGACTGATCCTCGTTGTTTCCCTCTTTTTTTCCCTTTTATCTTGAGTTTACAGGTTCTCGTTCGGGGGTTGGAGCTAGGCGGTTGTCTTTGAGCCGTGGTTGTGGATAGCTCAAGTCTCACGCATTTTATTAATTCTAAAATTTGTATAAATATGCTATTCAGTTTTATATAATTGCCTTGTATCTAAAGTTATATAAGTGATATATGAAGAATATGATGTGATATGTACATGCATGATAAGAGTTTTAATTAATTGCTTCCACGATTTTTGCTTCTTGCGCGCTCTGAGTAGGGTTTAGACCGTCTAGCTTAGGTTGGATTTTGTTTGTCACCCGTTCGCCATGGCTTGATGCGTGGACGGAGTTCCCATTTCGTTTCACGTGTTAGGCTTTCGTGTGGGGGGATGTGGCGCTCTTCGCTCCGGGGTGTTACATCCTTAAGTGGTATCAGAGCTCCAGGTTGCAAAACCGAAGCTCCGGCGTCGTGTCGGGTCTGTCTAGGTCGTGAGGCTTAGGATTATGTGCTTGTTTGCATTCACTTTCATCAAATATGTGAACTATTTGAATTATTTGCATTATTTGTATTAATCGTGCGCATGAACATGCACCGAAACCCCACATGCATCTATATTTTCCAGAACTTGTGTTGTATTTCAGGAAATTTTCTCAATATCGATGAGTATTACTGGGAAAGGGATGAATGAAATAAGAACTTGTGGTATACCTAGAAGTTTGGAGATTCTGATTCCTCGACGCGATTTGGTATGGAAGATGTCCAAGTTGAATAATGATTGATCGAGGCCAAGATTCAAGAGCTTTAAGAAGTGGAGTGGGAGTTTGTGGAGTCCGGGAGGAGTTCACATTGGAAATCTTACTCGAAAATTTTCTACAAGTTTACCTCTTTAAGAGAAATGGTAAGAAGAATTCCTTGAATTCTTAAACCATGGACGAGAATTGAAGATTATGGTCGAAGTTAGGATAGAGTTTGAGAGATTGGGATTCGAGGGGTTACCCTAAAAATCCAAAACTTTCTACAAGGAATGGAAAAATCCCGTTTAATTCAAGATCGAGTTTCAAGGAAATTCAAGAAAATGAAGTTGGAATTCGAAGAGTTCAAGAAAGTCCACTTTGAAGGTTTCATTCGAGGGTTTTACTACGTGATCATCCCTCCGAGGACAATGGTAAGAAAACTTGAAAATTCTCAAACCTTAAATGGGCATTGAAGAAGATTATCGATTTTATGACGGAATCCAAGAGATTGGGAACAGAGGAAATTTTCTTTAAAATCCAATATTTACTACAAGAGCTTAGAGAAGGAGTGTCACCAACAACTTAAGATCTACGAACTACAATTGATTCCAAGGGAGTACCGAAGTAATTCATGTAAAGATGGATAACCAAGGGCCCGAATTTCCCATTCTTTATGTGGGATTAAAACTCGGTTCGAATTGTAATCCGAGAAAGAGGTCCAAGAATATAAGAGAAGTCTCAAGAACTTCAAAGTGCCATTAACATCGAGTAAAGGAAGATTTCAACACCGAAGATGGAGAAATTTTTAAAAAGAAAATTTGGGATTGCTTCAAGGGGTGAGATTTGAAAGAATTAGAAGATTTGAAGATAACTACCGAGGAACAAGAACTAGAGATTTTCAAGGTGTCGTAACTTCAAGATCCCGGTTCAAGTACAAGGTACCATCTTGGAAAGTAAAGAAGTGGATGTCAAGTTCAACCCTACCACCATGGTGAAAGGTACATAAAGCATTCATGGCATACCATACATGCATATTTTATTTCGGGGAAACCCACTTGCTTGATTGAATTGCCTACCTTAATTGCTTATTATTGCTTGTTGCTTGTTGTTGTTGTTCTTGTTGTTTGGTTGTGGGAACTGTCTTCTTGTCGAGAGTTCGGTGAGTTGAGTTCTCAAGAGGGTTTGGTGAGTTGTGAGGGTCGAGCTGCTTTTGTTAGGCTTGTTTGAAGGTGTCTTGTTCTCATTGAAGTTAGTGGTTGCTGTCAGGAGGTCCGTCAGGGACTCAACGGTATCTTCGGGTATTAGATTGAAGGCTAACCTATTGATATTCTTTGTAGACGAACCGAGGATTGCCTCAGAGTAAGAGGTACGATTTTGAGTGGGAGGAGGTGGCTGAAGAGAGTTGCCCTCGGTATCAGCTTTGGCCAAACCGGAGGTACGAAAGGCTACCTTGTTTCCAACCGAGGAACAAAGGAAGGCCTTTGTTGTGTGTTACTTGTAGATGAACGGTAGCCTACGCCTTATGGAGTACAAGGTCACGAGTTTATCCCGCTCTTGGATTAAAGTTGTTTGAAGTTTTGAGGAAACCGATTGTTATGGCATAAGAAAGATGTTATGGACTTTGTGTAGTAATGTCTATGTGCCAAGGGTTGAGGATTCTCCAACTACTCCCGAATCTTTAATTTCGGATGTTGGAGTAGACAGCTAGGACTTTGTATCCGGTTTGCTAATTAAGGAGAGCTAGTTTCGAGAAGTCTGATATCAGAGTGGCGCAGCGGAGGTGTGGAGTTGGGTTGTCTTTGGAGCCGTTTAAGATTCTCCTTAGGACCTGAGGACAGGTCCTTTTGAAGGAGGGGAGATTGTAACATCCCGATCGTTCGGATTTCCAGGTATGCTGTAACGAGAGGGTTATATACGTATTTAAATATTTAATTATGTAATTGGGTGTTAGTTTAATGCTTATATGATTATTTGAAATTATATGAAATTATTTGTTTATATTATGAACTTGAACTTTCAATGTTTATGTGTATGTGCCCCGTAATTTGCTCGTTACGTACCGGAATTTAATTCCGATTTTTGTGAAATCTTGGTATGCTTGTTATATGTAAGTTTTGAATGTGTTTGCTAGCTTGTTTCTTGCTTTTGAGTTTGTTTGATACGGTTCCTAAACCGTTATATTTGTTAAGGGACTCGAGGGCCTAACTCGTTTTAGCGTGCCTTGGGTTCCGATTCGCGTTGCTTGAGCTCGGGAATTCGGATTTGAATTTCAACACCACCATTGAACTCGTTTTGGTAATTTAGATTCAATGGAACTAGTCTTATATTTTTCTGAAGCTGTTTGGACCCCCTTTTGCTTAAATCCGATCCAAATGGACTGGATCTTCTTGACCTGACCCGTTTCTTTTTTATCCGACCCGTTTCAGCCCCTTTAAGGGATGAACCATATTCCTTTTCTTCCCCATTTTTCAACGTGAAGAGAAGGAGAGAGAAAAAAGAAGGGAAGCTTCCAAGCCCTAGCCTTCAAGAGCTCAAGTTCGACTTTGTTCTTTGCCTCTTCGACGATCCGAGGTAAGATTATTACTCCTTGCAACGTGAAATTTCTTTCTATCCAATTATTTTCTCTTGAATCTTTGTATTTATAAAGCATGAGGAACATGATGAATAGTATGTTTGAATGAAAATTTGATTCCATGCCTCCATTCTTGAATCATTTGAGCTAGACTTGCAATATGATGTTCTTTGGAGTTAATAAGATGCATATTTGTTAAATTTTGAGTTGTTGGATGAAGCATGAGTATTCCACCATTTTGAAGCTTAAAAGCTTCAAAAGGGTAACTTGTTTAATCCTTGTTTTCATGCCTTATAATCCAGATATGTGTTAGAGCATGCATATGTGAACTTATGCCTTGAATTTGATGTGTTTTGGTTGAGTTTTGCTTGAGTTTTGATCTTTGTAGCCTTCTCCCGCGAGTTCCTTGCTCTTCCTGCATTTTTTTAGGGCTGGGCATGATCCACGGCCGTGGATTTTGGATCCACGGGCGTGGATTGTGAGGCAGAAACTTGAGTTTTTTCGGTCAGAGAATCCAAGGGCGTGGATTTTTGTGTTTGGGAGAATCCACGGCCGTGGATCCTCCTCTGTTTTCTGTTTCAGTTTGTTTTGCTCCGTTGAACCTTCATCCGAACTCCGATTGACCTGATTTTTGAACCGACGGAAACCTATTGAAGTCTAGATCATTCTCCAATTGGAAATTTTTAAATAACTTTTCTCATTTGTGAGATATAATCAACTCTTTTTGGAAATCTGCACCTTTGGAAATCTGCATTCGTGCAACTTCGGGACTACGCCATTTTCACCTCGCTTTGTACCATGAGTCGAGCCTTATACCATTGGAAAGGCCTATTTGTCTAGTTTCTTCTCCAGCAAACCAAACTCAATTCTCACTTCTCAAACTCAAGATATTCTCAATTTTCCACAACCTACGTTTCGAGAATTTCCAGTTTTGACCTATTTTCACCCGGAGCCACCCTTTTTGTGTTTTCTTCCGTTTTGCTTGTACTTTTCCAACTTGTAACTTTTTGTATCTTGTATTTGTGTGTGTGATTGATCTCATATGTGAATTATGCTACTCTAACATGCGTTTATGACTTCAAGTTTCATTTGTATGCCTTGCATTATCATTTCTTGCTCCTTCTACTATATGAAAGCTTTGATGACATGTTGTATGATATGATATGCGTGTTATATGAAAATTATGAATTCGTTTAATGTGATTTCTGAGACTTATGATTCGATATGAACGTGTATGCATTATATGTCAATTTGTTAAGCTTCATAGGTATCACTTGCATTCATAACCATTGGTCGAGCGCCAATATGGTTCATTTTGAGTCTAAGTTTGTCTCTTGTTCCATTGTTGAGGAGGTGATTCTTTAGTTCTCTTTTGGTCCGTTCTGTTCGGTTTGGTTGACAAGGTGAGGTTTTCTTTTCTTTTAGTTATTATAACCTAAAACCCCATTTGTATTTCGAACTCGCATGCGAATTATATATGTATATATGTAGATATGTGTTTGGATACCTATTTTGTGGGATTTGTCACGTTTGTCTTGAGACTTTGAAAATGCTTTTATAAGTATATAAGCTCTATTTTCGTTTGCTTTGACAAGCTTTGTTAAGTGTGTGTGTGTAAGTGTGAGATGACTTGTGGATAAGCTTCGTATGGTCAATGTGATAAGTGTAAGCTTTATTTGTGTAAGTGTAAGTTTGGGCCCCGGAGTTGTATGTAATGGGAGACCCGGGTCGGCCATGGGGTCGCCGGTTGCAACCCCTGGATACTTCTCCATAGAAGGGAGACTTGGCCCATCCTCGGGAGGTCGAGGGAAAGGCGGGTCTTCTTGAGTCGACGGCGTGCTACGTGACCCGTCGAAGGAGCGGGTGGATCCCCCGTCTCATTAAGTTTATAAGTGGGGTTTTGAGAGGGGCACCTCTCTCCCCAAAACGGTGTAAGGGTGGGATTGATTTATGAATTGTTTTGTTTTCGTTTCGCCTTGCTTGGAGTAAGTGAGTTGGAGTTAACCTTTCGATATGTTATCTTTCGTTTATAGTTGAGAAACGGGGGCAGATTTCTAAAATCTAAAACTTGACTGAATTTGGCCTACGGACCCAAACTTCTTTCTTTATATATATTAACAAGGGTTAAATGTTTTAGAATGCAAAAACCGCGCCCGGTTCATGAACCTTTTCAGCTTTGTATATGCTTTGCTCTTATGTATATGTACGGGTGCGTGTTTTAGCCCCCTCACCAGTCTCTAGGACTGATCCTCGTTGTTTCCCTCTTTTTTTTCCGTTTTGTCTTGAGTTTACAGGTTCTCGTTTGGGGGTTGGAGCTAGGCGGTTGTCTTTGAGTCGTGGTTGTAGATAGCTGGAGTCTCATGCATTTTGCTAATTTTGAAATTTGTATAAATATGCTACCTAGTTCTGTCCTGGGATTTAGTTTTATATAATTGCCTTGTATCTAAAGTTGTATAAGTGATATATGAAGAATATGATGTGATATGTACATGTATGCTATGAGTTTTAATTAATTGCTTCCACAATTTTTGCTTCTTGCACGCTCTGAGTAGGGTTTAGACCGCCTAGCTTAGGTTGGATTTTTGTTTATCACCTGTTCCCCATGGCTTGATGCGTGGGCGGAGTTCCCATTTCGTTTCACGTGTTAGGCTATGGTGCGGGGGGATGTGGCGCCTTTCGCTCCGGGGTGTTACAGTTAACCTTTGAAGCTCACGGTAGTCAATCTTCGCCCTAGTGTCCCAGTTCTTCTTAGGCAAGACTTAAGCACTCCACGAAGAAGCACTCATCGGATGAAACCACCTTCTAAGAGCTCTTCAAACTACGCCTTCATCTCCAACAACCATGCTAGAGCCATTCGGTAGGGAGTCTTCAAACAAGTTGAAATCCGGGATAAAGATCAACGACATCTCAACGTCTCTATCAAGTAGTAGAGAATCCAAACTTTCAAGGGAACATTAAAATGTCTTAGTTCGATCTTTGTCTCCTCGAGCTTGGCTCGATCCCTCGGTTAACCCAAAGGTAAGCCACAAAGCTCATGGCACTGTCCCGGATCAAACAACTGCTTCCATGAAGGATACAAATGGGCTAGCCTTCAATCTATTACCCGAAAATATCATTGAGCCCAAAACGGACCTCCTAAAGCAACACACCAACTCAACTCGGCGCCCGAACAACCAACCCACGCCTAAGGTAGCTCCGTACCTCACTAGGCGCCTTCAAACGAACCCACCGAGCAAACTCGACCCTCACAACTCAGAAGTCACCCGAGGCACTCGAGCTCGCTAAACTCTCTTCCAAGAAGAGAGCTCACATGAAGGAAAACAACAACACAAGCAACAACAAGCACCAAAGAGCAACGAAACAAGAAAGTAACCAACTAGTGGGTTTCCCCGAGATTAGATATGCATGAATGAGATGCCATGAATGCAAGTACCTCAATTTCCGGGTTCGATTTGATTCCCAACTTGAAGCCTTTGGTTCCGTCTCCTTTGTTTATTAGACCTCGAACGGTCACAGTTTGGAAACTTATGCTCTGAAGACCCGCAAGCGTAGCATCTCCGTAACCAAATCCAACATCCCTCTTAAGTATGATTGGTCCCTCCGCAATGAGCGCAAGATTGGAAATCCCTCTCTGATCGAGGTGTCTTCCAAGTAAATTCTTCGCTTGTTGCTTCTAGTTGTTGAGTAACTCTTGACCACCATAACTTTGCTTGCCCTTGTAGAAGTAGGGTAACAAGACGAACCATATTTTGAGGGTCACATGGCCCTACTCGAAATGTTCCTTCTATCTCCGACAGCCATTCCTCGGCCTTAATATCATCACCTCCTCGGAATTGGGATGGATTGAAGGTCCCTAACTTCCGGTATAGGGTTGTTATCGGATCCACTGGTTGCGTTATAGTAGAAGACTATCCTTGATTAGGTTGGAAGTCTTGAAACATCGCGGTCATGAATTCCTCGGCATTAAAGGATGGACGAGGGTGTTGATGTGAAGGTTGACCGAAGTGTTGTCGACGCGTTGACATCCTGAAAATCTCAACAACTACAACAGAGGGATAAGTGCATGTCGGTTAGTAAATGTATGTTCATGTGAACAATTAATACAATTTATAACAAATAATCACATAAATGGTGCAAATGAATACAAACAAACACATAATCCTAAGCCGAACGACCTAGACAGACCCAACACGACACTAGAGCTCCGGTTTTGCAACCCGGAGCTCTGATACCACTTTAAGATGTAGCACCCCGGAGCGAAGGGCACCACATCCCCCGTACCATAGCCTGACACGTGTAACGAAATGGAAAATCCGTACACGCACCAAGTTATAGCGAACGAAAGATAAACAAAACTCTCACCTAAGCTAGGCGGTCTAGACCCTAACACAGAGTACGCAACGAAAATAAAACATATGCGGAAGCAACAAGATCAACAAATACTATCAACATACTTGCTCAAGGGAATAAAGTTATACATACAACGCCACTCCAGGGCCAAATAAAAACTTACAAATTCCAAGTTCGGGTCTTAATCATAATTTTATACATATCTCCAAAATACCAAAACGCAAGATAAAGATGCAGTATGCAAAAGATTCGAACAACTCGACTCGAACGACCCAAAAGAAAACCGCCGCCTAGCTCAGACCGAACCCTGCACCTGCAACTCAAAAGCAAAGGGAAAAAGGGGAAACAACATCGAGGGTCAGTCCTAAAGACTGGTGAGGGGCTAACCTACGCACACGTACATATACATAGAGGCATAGCATATTCAAAGTAACAATATTCATGAACCGGTGCGTGGTTTTTGCAATCCAAAGCATTTTGATCCCGTGATACTATATATAGAAGAAAAGTTAGGCCGAAGGCCAAAATCCGCCAAATTTTAATAATTAGAAATCCACTCCCGTTTCATGAATCGAATTCATAATCAAATTCAAACTAACTCGACGAGTAAGAGTTTTCAAACCAACCTCTTCATATCAAATTCAAACTTATAATCACATTCAAACGAAAACCAAATCAAATGTGCCTTCCCCAACACCGGGTGATAGAAGGGTTGTGCACACCATAACTATCCATTACTTTATGTATGGGTCATGAGTTTCATGATGCTCATGCCCGAGGATTCTATCCCCCACCAAACCTCCTAGTGGGTTCCGGGTTGATCCTATCCAATAGGAGAATATGCATAGGGGTCATAACCGGCGACCCCATGGTCGTCCCAGGTCTCGGTTACTCACATCTCCGGGGCCCAGGTTCAAACTCAAACACAGGGATTCATATAAAAGACTTATCTTTCAAAGTCAAACCTCGCTACGTATCTAAATTCAAATTACACACAACAACCCGTTTTCAAAACAAATAACCGAAAACATATCTACGTATATATATACAAAGCGTTTTCAAAATGACTCATAACAAACGGGCCAATTTCCGCAAAATACATAACAGACACGTATCTAATATATATATATATATATATATACATAGGTCACATGCGGGCTTAAAACATATTTAGGTTTGCAGGTCATAATAACTAAAAGGAAAAAAAAAAACCTCACCTCGATGAACAACCGAACAAATAGCTTCAAAGCACACCTACAAGCGGCTCCACACCAACGAGCTACTCTACCCGAACAATCTAAACAAGGGAGCAACACTTAGACTCAATATGAACCAAGGAAACGCTCGGCAAATGCATATGAATGCAAATGATGCAATGCACTTCATATAAACTCACGTTTATGCATATCGAACCAAATATCGAAATATCACACAATTAATCCAAGAATCGAAATTCATTTCACGTCAAATAAATTCATATTAGGTCATTTAATATCATAGCACGAGCATCCATAACTCTTACACGTATTTATTCATCAAATTCATATCATATATGCCACTTAAGATCATAATTCTCAAAGAAATATTAAAAGATTAAACAAATGAAAATCACATAATTAATTTAATACTTAATTACATATTATATAATATATAATACCACACATATTATATGTGACGCCCCAGTTTTTCAGTTAAAATAATGTGGCGTATTTGTTTATAAATTGCGCAATTTAATTATTTAATTATATGATTAATTGTTTATAAATGTTTATATTTGATTTAAACTATAAACTATTACTATTTTAATTTAATTCATTTTATTTTACTTTGATACTTAGTGTTTAATTTCTTAATTAAGGTTTCATGTTACCATAACTATTTTGGTAATTTCGTTAATTAATTTCAACATGTTATTAGTTGGCTTTAATTTATTTAAAATGGAACTTAAGTTTTAGTAATTAATTTATAACGTTATGAATTCATTATCGCGCATGACTGTTCTATTTGGGCTTCGTTCCTATATGTAATGATATCGGAATGGTATGGAAATTTAGTATGTCGTGAATGTGTGTGTTATGAACATGCCTATATGCTCGGTTTATGTTTTCGGATTCATTTGACGTGTTAACGAATTTAATTTGATTTGTGGAACCAAGTTGGGGGCTACCGAGCAATTAGCGCACCCTTGGTTCCGCACGTGATATCTTGAGCTCGGGAATTCGGATTCGAATTCCGTCACCTCCGTTGCCTTCATATCGACGATTCGGAGACAATGGAACAAGCCTCATACCTTTTTGAAATCATTAAGACCTTCGAAATCTAACCGTAACGGACAACTCGTGCAAGAAGAGCTCCTTTTGTTGACTAGTCTTCATGGTAGGACCCTTTTTACTCAACCTAACCTAACCAAAGCTTAACCATGACTTTTGTACCTTGAGTTAACCCTTTATTCTCCCTTTTAGCAGCAAAAACCGAACCCAACCTCCCTCATTGCTGCTACATCTGATCGAGAAAGAAGGAGAGGAGAAAGGAGAAGAGAACTTTGCCCCTTTTGTGGTTTTTGAGCTCAAACCGCCACCTTTCTCTCCCAAATCTTCAAGGTATGAATATTTTTGTCTTATATACTCTATTATGCTTGAGTTCATCTATTTAATACATGATTTGGATCAGATTTGGTTAGGGTTTGAGTGATGAGATTGGTATGAACTTTTAGGGATTTTGTTCTTGAGACCTATTTGCTTGTGTGGCTGATTTTCTTCCTTATACATGATTATATGAGCTTGTTTCTTGGCCTATTTCTTTCCTAACTGATATTATATGGTGTTAGGAGGATTTTATCTCTTGACCCTTTTATGAAATTATGAGATATGGAGCTCCAAACTTGATGATCAAACTGCTTCCCCTGTTTTCTGAACTGCTGCTGCTCATTTTGCTTTGTTGCTTGATCAAATGATCTTCTTTTCTTGTGAATTTGCATGGATATTATGTACACTCATTGCTATATATGTTACCATTCATGTTTGAAGTATTTGGATCCATTTTAAGCCTCAAAACCGAAAGACATGGCATGTTCTTATGCATGATCTATGACAAACTTGCGGCTGTTACAATTGTGTGGTTGTTGGTCACCCTAATGTGCTTTAATTCGTGCCATTTTGCATATATATGATGTACATTAGTTGTTTAGTATGTTAGAATGCAATCCCCAAGGTTTCAGTTCCAAATTCAGCTCCTAAGTACTTGATCATGGCTTGATTGAAACAATAGGGCCCTTATGTGCGATTTTGCCGACCCAGTTTTGCCGCATGATTTAGATGCTCATAATGTGTGATTTAGCCTTTTCACTCTAAATGAAATATGTTCCTTACATGCTAAATATGTTGTATATTAAGTTTCATAGCATGTGGAGTTAATTTGGTATGCTTTTGGATTGAGTTTGTATGGGATCAGTTTTGCCGGTACAGCCTTGTGTACGAGTTTGGTTCTGTACCGTGACACCCCCGTGTCTCATTTACACTAAAGTGTGAGAAACGGGTGTGTCACACCTTCTGGGCAGGTCTGTACTGAGCCACGGTCGTGGCTCAGTTTAGCTAATGTGGGTGACACCCCCGTGTCCCTTCCCTTGCGCAGTCCTTGTTGCTTCCTTTTCGGTTTTTGATTTATTTCACCTCCTTAATGACTTTATCTCCTTTTGTGTTGAACTATGAACTTGTTTTGCTATGTGTTAGGAGTATTTTGGTTTAATTTCATGGCATTTGGATGAGTTGTAGGCATGCTTTTGCTTAATGCCGTTTATGTGTGTTTATATGTCATTATGAATCGCGTAACTCATTTTCTATATCATATGATTCCTTCTTGTTGTCAAACCTTGGAAATATGCTATATTATGTAATATGAGGAATGTAGTAGCATTTTGGGAAAGATTGAATATGTACTACGCTCCTATTTGAGTTCTTGAATTAATTTGATTGGAGATATGAATTGATGGATTTGAATGAAAAGGAATGGATGAGTGAATGACTTGGTTATACGATTTAAATGCCTTTAATACACATGAACATTTTCATGACATGATATCATCTTGTATCCATTCATATCATGCTTGAGCATTGCCGTGCGTCATATATGGTTCATTTGGAGTCTTGAGTCTCACGAACACGTCATGTTGTCTTTTGTACAGTTTATCTCCAGGGTGGAGAGATCTTGGTCCTTCGGGCATTTGGTTACTCGTATCCTTGTTTCGTCTTGTACCAGGTGAGGGTGTTTTCGTTCTAGTTATGTAACAAACCCTACAACCCTTATGTGAAAAGCTTTGGCCAAAACCGTATGATTATATATATGTACTTTTAAAGTAAAGTCATCGAGTAGATATTGATCGAGTAAACCCCTTTTCAAATGAACTATGAAATATGTTATGTTCTTATGAATTGAAATGTTTGGCGAGACACATTTATGATTTATGATTGTAAGGGCCCCGGGACTTAGTATATGTAGCTAACCGAGGAAGCAAGGGCTGACGGGGATCCCATATACTAGTCCCAACCAATTACGGCGAAACGGACTTCGTCAAGGAGTTTTTGACGGGGAAATGCTAACCGGGCTTTGAGGCCTCATGAACCTCATAGCCGCATTGATATGATTGGGTGGTCGGGCCTTGCAAACCCGTCCACCAACCGGAGGAAGAAGGTTGGAACTGATTTATGATTTATGATTATGTTAGGTTATGATTTGATTATGCACCTTGCGGGAAGGCCGGGACACGGATTGCCCAAACGAATATGTTTTATGATATGATATATGGTCTGCATGTATTATGATATATTGCATGAACACCTAATCAACATATTAATGATATTTGTCGTACACGGTCGGAGTTTGGTTGGAGATTGTGCACGCTCACTCGCCGAGCCTTATGTTTATGTATGATTTATGAAAGTAATGAATTAATATGATTAGTCATAAAATCCGAGCATTGATTAATCATTCTCTTGCCCTTTTAGGGAACTAATTTCAAATAAAATCTTGTTCGGAATTTATGACTTGCATGTGTATGTTTTTATATATGTATGTCGCTCCTGCTCACTCAGTTTTCTAGAGACTGACCCTCTCCCTCCCCAATCTTTTAGTGTGCAGGTTTGACTTTGGGGTTTCAGGCTAGGCGGAGGTGTTTGGAGTCTTTAAGTTGGTCAAGTTAGGTTAGGAGAGTCTTTGCACTCACTTATGTATTGGAATTATGTCTGATTAGATTCTATAGTATCATGAACTTGAATATTTATGTAATTGTTATTGAATTGCTTTTATTGGGTTTTGCTATGAATTAAAAGAGGCCTGAAGAGCCCAATTCTGGTTATGGTTTGTATGTTGAACTTTGGCTTTGCGATGCATTATACTTTGTCGATTGGTTATCATTGCAGGGTCTAGCTCCGCCTGGCATAGGAAGGTTTTTTTTATGTTTGTCTCCCGTTCGCTATGGTTTGATACGGGTGCGGATGTACTGTTTCGTTACTCGTGTTGAGCCATAGTGCGGGGGATGTGGTGCCTCACGTGCGGGGTGCTACATCCTTAAGTGGTATCAGAGCCCGGTTGCAAAACCGGTGTTCCCGAGTCATGTTTGAGTCAGTTAGGTCGCACGGCATAGGAACAACTTGTTAATGTGTACATTGCATCGATTTGGCATGAATATTTGATACTAATTGTTGGAAATTGCTTAATACATGTATACGATCTATTCTCTCATTTAGTTGCTTTAAATGTGCATTTTGCATTCTATGTGCATTGATTCATTTAACTACGTGCCATAAGCATACACTAATCTTTGTGCATCCATATTTGAGTTGATCTTTCTTATATAGGCTACTATCATGCAAACAAAGCTACAATTCACACCAACTACAATTGACAAAGTAACTTGAAGGTCGAGTGTTCAAATTCCACGGCGTGCACAATGGAACTACCTATCATGGCTCGTATCATGGGAGGAAGCTTGGATCACGGGAAGGTTCATCAATCATGCCCTACATACAAACCTTGAAGGTTCTCAACATACAAGAATTGCAAAGACTCAAGTTCTAACTTGAGGGATGCGTGAGACAACGAGAGGGGTGTGGAACTCTTCACCACCCCGATTTTAAAGACATTCAATACAAGATTAAATGCCCCAAGGTTCACCGTTGAAGCTCCGAGTTTGGAATGGTTGGATGATTGGAAGACCAAATTGGGAAGCTTCAAGGGATCGGATACAAGATGTGTTAAAAAGGTTCGACTCAACTCAGATGCAAGGATTGGGAGCCGTTAATCATAAAGCTCACTATGAGGTCAAATATGGAAGCTCACTTGATACGAATATAAGCGTGGGACAACAAATGGACGCAAGGCAAAGAGACTTATGAGCATTGAGGAATACAAATCGCATCGTCTTCTTGGAACCTTGGAACATGGAGACATCAAGAAGCAAGCAAGAATGGAAAGCGTTATCATGGGTGAATTATGCGCATAGATCGGAAACAAAGGATAAGCTAGAGGAACTTTAACCGGAGAGGACATCAAGATGAAGATTCGGACGACCTTTGGAGGTCGATGCTTGGAAGTATGTTGAGGTGTAAACTCCATTGACAAATAAGACCTTGGGTTCAAAAATAGCACATTCGGGCCATGGGATATACAAATGGATGGAAGAAGATTGGGGAGATGCGAAAACCATGGAAAGCTAAGGAATTATCAATATCTCCAAAGAAAGTTACAATTATGGGAATGAGGAACACGTCATCAAGCTAAAAGCTTACCACCTCGGTGATAGGTCCTGCATATTCATGGCATGAGCATCATGCATCGATTTAAATTAATTGCTTTCTTTATCTATATGTACGTTTATGTTTAATTAATATAATTGCTCCAACGTGTTGCATCGTTGCATCTTTAATTGTTTACTATGTGCATTGGCATGTTAATCCAACATGCATGGCTTAGTGTTTAATTGATAGGGAATGGCTACACCTTGTCCATCAAGCGATTCTTTGATCAAGGCTTACTCGAATCAAGACGAGAAGAATAGTTGGGTTATATTTTGGGAGTTCCGGGCATATAGCTTAGCTAGCACAATCTACACCGAAGAAACTAAGTTGAAGAGTTTTGGAGAAACCTTAATCTCAGAGGCGAAGTAACGAATTCAACTAAAATTTCCAAATAAGGGAGCATTGATTAGGAAATAATGTAAGTCCTTTTTGATCCTTGAAAGGATTACCTTTAGTTGAAGAATGGAAATACAAGAGGGGATTAAATTGGTCTAGATTTCAAGAAGAGTAAGAAAGAGAAAAGTTGGTGATTGGAAGGAAGTAATTATTGAAGGGTTTGAATTGAACCGTAGGAGTAATGACGGGGATGCAAATTAAGGAGAATCTGGGAGTCCTAAGGGTGGTGATTAGGAATGAATAAGACAGCGGTTATGGTTAAGCTGTTAAGAGAGAAGCTACGTATGGAATTCTGATCTGGAGGTGATGGAATCATAAGAGAGTTTCTATGAACTTCTAAGTTAGAATTAACAAGGGAAAACCAAGCTATCATATAAGGGGATGGTGTCGATCAAGATTTATTCAATGAAGTATGAAGGGGTCGAAGACAATATTATCGAGTTATTAGTTATATCAACAGTAATCCAGAAGGAAGCTTAAGTAGAGACCAAATAGAAAAGGACGATAATTGGAGGATTGGCCTCAAATTTCAAGAATCATCAAGAACCTTCTGTCTTTGATTAAAGAAATATGGGACCAGTTATCGAATATAACATTGAGGGGGTCAAAGGGAACGAACGGACAATAGGAACGGAAGGTGGGAAAAGATTTGTGTTGAGAGAGACCAAAAGAATAAACATCGTAAGGTCAGGATCGAATCATCAAGTTTGCCCAGAGTGGTTATCCTCGGGATATGTTGAGCACCGATTTGGATAAGGATTGAAGAATTTGGGTAGCAGTACAAGTGAGAAAGGATCTAAGAATATACTCCTTAAAGAATTCATCAATCGCTTCACCGGGGAACCCTGAAGAGGTTCAAAACAAGCTGGGCACTGAGTTACATTCGGGACAGATCATACCTTGGACAACGACAACTCACAAATCTGAATTTTGCAACTACGGTGAACGTTACTTATAGTATTCATGATACATGCATCCATGCAAATTTAACCTACGTAATTTTTATATTAGGTGCTTTGATCTTGTACTGTGTTAAATTACTTGGATTAATTGAAACCAATGTGGGTGACATCTATTACTTGCTTTGGGTGCCTTACGTGATTTTAAATTTGGTTTTGCGTGAGTTGCTTGGGAGTATTGGAGACTTCCTTGTTTTATTTTCGGTTGAGAGACGGGGTACTCTCTTTACTTGCGAGAGACGGGGTTCTCTCATTGTTGCTCGAGAGACGGGGCTCTCTCCTGGTTGCTTGTGAGAGACGGGGAATCTCTCATTGTTTGTTTTCAGGCGTGTTGTGAATCCGAGGACGAATTCTTTTTAAGGGGGAGAGATTGTAACGCCCCAGTTTTTCAGTTAAAATAACGTGGCGTATTTGTTTATAAATTGCGCAATTTAATTATTTAATTATATTAATTGTTTATAAATGTTTATATTTGATTTAAACTATAAACTATTACTATTTTCATTTAATTCATTTTATTTTACTTTGATACTTAGTGTTTAATTTCTTAATTAAGGTTTCATGTTACCATAACTATTTCGGTAATTTTGTTAATTAATTTCAACATGTTATTAGTTGGCTTTAATTTATTTAAAATGGAACTTAAGATTTACTAATTAATTTATAACGTTATGAATTCATTACCGCGCATGAGTGTTCTATTTGGGCTTCGTTCCTATATGTAATGATATCGGAATGGTATGGAAATTTAGTATGTCGTGAATGTGTGTGTTATGAACATGTCTATATGCTCGGTTTATGTTTTCGGATTCATTTGACGTGTTAACGAATATAATTTGATTTGTGGAACCAACTCGGGGGCTAACGAGCAATTTGCGCACCCTTGGTTCCGTACGTGATATCTTGAGCTCGGGAATTCGGATTCGAATTCCGTCACCTCCGTTGCCTTTGTATCGCCGATTTGGAGACAATGGAACAAGCCTCATACCTTTTTGAAATCATTAAGACCTTCAAAATCTAACCGTAACGGACAACTCGTGCAAGAAGAGCTCCTTTTGTTGACTAGTCTTCATGGTGGGACCCTTTTTACTCAACCTAACCTAACCAAAGCTTAACCATGACTTTTGTACCTTAAGTTAACCCTTTCTTCTCCCTTTTAGCAGCAAAAACCGAACCCAACCTCCCTCATTGCTGCTACATCTGATCGAGAAAGAAGGAGAGGAGAAAGGAGAAGAGAACTTTGCCCCTTTTGTGGTTTTTGAGCTCAAACCGCCACCTTTCTCTCCCAAATCATCAAGGTATGAATATTTTTGTATTCTCTACTCTATTATTCTTGATTTAATCTATTTAATACATGATTTGGATCAGATTTGATTAGGGTTTGAGTGATGAGTTTGGTATGAACTTTTAGGGATTTTGTTCTTGAGACCTATTTGCTTGTATGGCTGATTTTCTTGCTTATACATGATTATATGAGCTTGTTTCTTGGCCTATTTCTTTCCCAACTGATAGTATATGGTGTTAGGAGGATTTTATCTCTTGACCCTTTTATGAAATTATGAGATATGGAGCTCCAAACTTGATGATCAAACTGCTTCCTCTGTTTTTCGAACTGCTGCTGTTCATTTTGCTTTGTTGCTTGATCAAATGATCTTCTTTTCGTGTGAATTTGCATGGATATTATGTACACTCATTGCTCTATATGTTAACATTCATGTTTCAAGTATTTGGATCCATTTTAAGCCTCAAAACCGAAAGACATGGCCTGTTCTTATGCATGATCTATGACAAACTTGTTGCTGTTACAATTGTGTGGTTGTTGGTCACCCTGATGTGCTTTAATTCGTGCCATTTTGCATATATATGATGTACATTAGTTTTTTAGTATGTTAGCATGCATTCCCCAAGGTTTCAGTTCCAAATTCAGCTCCTAAGTACTTGATCATGGCTTGATTGAATTAATAGGGCCCTTATGTGCGATTTTGGCGACCCAGTTTTGCCGCATGATTTAGATGCTCATAATGTGTGATTTAGCCTTTTCACTCTAAATGAAATATGTTCCTTACATGCTAAATATGTTTTATATTAAGTTTCATAGCATTTGGAGTTGATTTGGTATGCTTTTGGATTGAGTTTGTATGGGATCAATTTTGCCGGTATAGCCTTGTGTGCGAGTTTGGTTCTGTACCGTGACACCCCCGTGTCTCAGTTAGACTAAAGTGTGAGAAACGGGCGTGTCGCACCTTCTGGGCAGGTCTGTACTGAGCCACGGTCGTGGCTCAGTTTAGCTAATGTGGGTGACACCCCCGTGTCCCTTCCCTTGCGCAGTCCTTGTTGCTTCCTTTTCGGTTTTTGATTTATTTCACCTCCTTAATGACTTTATCTCCTTTTATGTTGAACTATGAACTTGTTTTGCTATGTGTTAGGAGTATTTTGGTTTAATTTCATGGCATTTGGATGAGTTGTAGGCATGCTTTTGCTTAATGCCGTTTATGTGTGTTTATATGTCATTATGAATCGCGTAACTCATTTTCTATATCATATGATTCCTTCTTGTTGTCAAACCTTGGAAATATGCTATATTACGTAATATGAGGAATGTAGTAGCGTTTTGGGAAAGATTGAATATGTACTACGCTCCTATTTGAGTTCTTGAATTAATTTGATTGGAGATATGAATTGATGGATTTGAATGAAAAGGAATGGATGAGTGAATGACTTGGTTATACGATTTAAATGCCTTTAATACACATGAACATTTTCATGACATGATATCATCTTGTATGCATTCATATCATGCTTGAGCATTTCCGTGCGTCATATATGGTTCATTTGGAGTCTTGAGTCTCACGAACACGTCATGTTATCTTTTGTACAGTTTATCTCCAGGGTGGAGAGATCTTGGTCCTTCGGGCACTTGGTTACTTGTATCCTTGTTTCGTCTTGTACCAGGTGAGGGTGTTTTCGTTCTAGTTATGTAACAAACCCTACAACCCTTATGTGAAAAGCTTTGGCCAAAACCTTATGGTTATATATATGTACTTTTAAAGTAAAGTCATCGAGTAGGTATTGATCGAGTAAACCCCTTTTCAAATGAACTATGAAATATGTTATGTTCTTATGAATTGAAATGTTTGGCGAGACACATTTATGATTTATGATTGTACGGGCCCCGGGACTTAGTATATGTGGCTAACCGAGGAAGCAAGGGCTGACGGGGATCCCATATACTAGTCCCAACCAATTACGGCGAAACGGACTTCGTCAAGGAGTTTTTGATGGGGAAACACTAACCGGGCTTTGAGGCCTCATGAACCTCATAGCCGCATTGATATGATTGGGTGGTCGGGCCTTGCAAACCCGTCCACCACCCGGAGGAAGAAGGTTGGAACTGATTTATGATTTATGATTATGTTAGGTTATGATTTGATTATGCACCATGCGGGAAGGCCGGGACACGGATTGCCCAAACGGATATGTTTTATGATATGATATATGGTCTGCATGTATTATGACATATTGCATGAACACCTAGTCAACATATTAATGATATTTGTCGTACACGGTCG
Source organism: Lantana camara (assembly GCA_037501455.1). NCBI lineage: Eukaryota > Viridiplantae > Streptophyta > Magnoliopsida > Lamiales > Verbenaceae > Lantana > Lantana camara. The sequence goes on from CM074858.1 coordinate 50,593,099, forward strand.
GAGTTTGGTTGGAGATTGTGCACGCTTACTCGCCGAGCCTTATGTTTATGTATGATTTATGAAAGTAATGAATTAATATGATTAGTCATAAAATCCGAGCATTGATTAATCATTCTCTTGCCCTTTTAGGGAACTAATTTCAAATAAAGTCTTGTTCGGAATTTATGACTTGCATGTGTATGTTTTTATATATGTATGTCGCTCCTGCTCACTCAGTCATCTAGAGACTAACCCTCTCCCTCCCCAATCTTTTAGTGTGCAGGTTTGACTTTGGGGTTTCGGGCTTGGCGGAGGTGTTTGGAGTCTTTAAGTTGGTCAAGTTAGGTTAGGAGAGTCTCTACGCTCACTTATGTATTGGAATTATGTCTGATTCGATTCTATAGTATCATGAACTTGAATATTTATGTAATTGTTATTGAATTGCTTTTACTGGGTTTTGCTATGAATTAAAAGAGGCCTGAAAAGCCTAATTCTGGTTATGGTTTGTATTTTGAATTTTGGCTTTGCGATGCATTATACTTTGTTGATTGGTTATCATTGCAGGGTCTAGCTCCGCCTGGCTTAGGAAGGTTTTTTTATGTTTGTCTCCCGTTCGCTATGGTTTGATACGGGTGCGGATTTACTGTTTCGTTACTCGTGTTGAGCCATAGTGCGGGGGATGTGGTGCCTCACGTGCGGGGTGCTACATTATATAATATATACTACCATACATATTTTCATATTATATATATATATATATATATGTATGTATAATATACAACAGCATACAATTTCCCATGCACTTCATGCACACACAAGTATACATGGATTTCATACACACACACAAGCACTACATGCATTTCATGAACACACACACGTTCACACATGCACAACCAATCTAAATTGCATGCATACAATATAAATATATTGCATATTCACACATGAACATAACATACTATATATATAAAAAGATTCATGCCCTCACGTAACAACACATTTAACAACTTCCTGCATGCACTAAAACAATAACACACATTCATATATATATATATATATATATATATATATATAGGTACCAACGCAACACACAAGCATACATGAGCAAACACACAAAATAAAACAGCAACATTTCCCCTCCCGGGGAAAAATCAACACACAACATTCCCCGGCCGGGGAAAGGGGGAAAAAGATACAGAAGCATTCAGGGCAATGTTAGGAATAGTGCCCTAGAAAGCCGATTAGTCATAATCCGTTTTGGGACTTTTCTAGTATCACAGACAATCTTTGAATAATATACGAATGATTAATATCACAGGCAAACACTTCTTTATATATTCTTGTTTGGTATGCGTTTACTTTAGCTGTGCATGTATGAGAACTCCCCTAATCCTGATGACTTTAGGACTCTACCATTTAGGTGAAATGGTTCATGAAACGAGCCCTATTTCACATAAGTCATGATTAGTAAAATACTTCAAGCCGATGAGTCCTACAGACAGTGGGAGTGTCAACCTGACTCCTCTAAGGCTTGCTTGTGGGATCACGCCCTTAAGAAGGACTACCTTATTTCATGGAGGTGCAAAGTGTATAGTTGATACGTGCGTGATACATGAGGCTGCTTACTTTAATAAGTAAGTTCACTGAGGTGCCCCGTGTGAGAACATTCCTGCGACGTGCAGCCCTTTTCGTGCACGAGCCCCATTTTTTCGTAATCCGTGTTTTCGTATTTCGTGCAATCCAGTCCCAATTTTTATTTTAATTTTAGAATTTTATTTTTGAATATTTATTTTAATTTTGAATAAAACTTAAAATTGGGATTTTTTAAGAAATAGAAACGGTTTATATTTTGGTAAAATATATCTTTAATAAAATTATTAATTTTCAGAAATTAATTGGAATTTTATTTGTTTTGGTAGTTTGGGATTTATTGAAAACTTTTATAAATAAGACTCACATAAAGTCATGTTTTAAGTCATTAGGACTTGAAACGGGAATTTTAATTTATTGGCTAAATTTAAATTCTCGCAAGTTGCATGTTAGGTGATAATGGGTTTAGACTTATGTATGGTTTTAATTTATGCACATGAATGGTTTAAATTTGGGGTTGGAGCCCTATAGTTGCGTTTTTCAATTGAGGTTGGTGCCTCACTTATGTGCGTACTGTTATGTGATTTATTATGTGGCTTTCCATATTACTGTTTTTGAGGCCGGGGTATGCCTCGTGTATTTGTCTTAGGCCAATATGAAGATTGAGCCTTATTACTTTTCAGTACTTTTTCATTTTTTGGGAGTAGAATAGGTGGTGAGGTTTTATTTTCATTTTGGAGACAATGCACGCATGGAGTAAGATGGACCACATTCAAGTAACAAGGAGGCCATAAGTGAAGACCCCTCAAAATGCTAGGGAGGGGAATCTCATTTGTAAAATGTAATAGAGATAGGGCTCGTATTTTGTTACCGCTTTCCATTATGTGATTTAAACTGTTTATGTGGCATGTATGTTAGAACTTGTGATTGTGGAGTGGCTCCCACATATCACGCATAAGATAGGTAGAACCCATGATCATCTCATGTTAGTTTCATGCTAGGACATGTTATCTGTTTATGTTCTTGTTTGAAATGCATTTAAGTTGTACTTGCATTAATCAAGACTAATAAAATTGGATAACATATATGTTGGTGAGGTCGAACCGAACAACTCTTCGGTTGATTCGAAAATTCCCATTAAATATTAAGCTCATTTCAATTAATAGGTATTTAATTCAAGATGCAAATTTTGAATTAAATTCCTAGCATTCCATCAATAGGTTTTATGTTTAGTAAGTGAAGCTAGTTATTGTCCGCGAGTCGTGGGATAGCTAGTGGAGCTTATTAGTTCTTAGTTACCTAATTGATCATTTTAAATGATCATTATTTCGTGGTTAATTTTGGCAAGGGCGATGCCCGCGAGTCGTGGGTCGTTCGAACTAAGTTTTGATCATGATCTTATGATTGATGGGTCTAGCTTAACGCCTAAGTAAATATAGATGTCGTACGAGTCGTGGGTCCATATTGAAAGATAGGTGATGCAAAACAATTACTAAGAGTTCTAAAGGTGTTAGAATTGGTAAGTTGTACCTACCTAGGGTTTTACTTAGAATGTCCGCGAGTCGTGGGTTCGAGGTAAAATGCTTAGGATCTTAGTACCCATTGGGAAACGCGTTCCTCTTATATCTTTGGGAATTATAGATCTTTGAAAAACAGTGGGAGCTACATTAGATTAAAGACCTTATCTTTTGTATATCGTTATAATTCAGCATGCTCACATTTTCTCTGCTTAGCATCTAGGTTGTAGTTCTGTGATCCTCTACAATTTGAAATGCAAACCCATTCATATCTATCCTTAAGTAAAAAGAGTTGACTAAGTCCTAACTAACTCTAATTGGCTTCGGACCCTAAAATTCGTTTTAGATTCCGAATAGAGAAAGGTGTTCTCTGAAGGGCGAAATTTTCAATTGTGAAAATTCGACCCGGGCCAAAAGGGAAGCAATCTGAGGTGAATGGATTTCTCCAAACCACTTAAGAGCAATTGAACCACCTCATAAAATGTTACAAGGTATAACATTATAGAATTATTTAATATTCCAAATGAGGAAACAAGTGCACACGAACAAGGTCTAAAGATCTTATTTGAAGATCTTGTGGTCTCGATCATTAACTGAGAAAAGAGTTCTCAATGCACTGATTGCTTACATTGCTTCCACCATCATTCAAACCCTTTATGCTCAACTAGAATGATGCTAATGTAGCATAGTTAATCATTTAGTTGATAATGGTTGAGAGCATCCTTAAAAAGGAATAAAAGGTTGTGATGATTAATTCTTCTTCTAAACTCACCAAGTTAAAGGCTTGAAGGCCTAAAGAAGAAGAAACCCTTAAGAGCCCAATGGAGGGGCATGTAAGGGGTACGCCCAAAAGACACTAGAGATCAAATTGGACGTTTGCTTCTATGGTAGCAATTAAGGACTTTGAAAGGGAACTGCAAAGAGTATGAGTACTCTGAAATGTTACCTCGTTAAGTAATTCTACTAGGAATAGAATGCACAAGTCTTGAGTTGATTCTGCATAATCTGTTGTGCAAAGACTCAAAGCACTAATGTTCTGAACATACAACGAGATAACAAAAGTAAGTAAGATGACAAAGCTTCGAATTACTTTGGAACGTTGAGACATAAAAGGATTAGCAAGTCAGACATCTTAGGATCATTTTACGAAAATAAACCTAGAGAGTTAACTTCCTATGAATCCTATCTTGAAGGGAAACGTTGCCGAAACATAGTTTAGGTGAAACATGGAACGTGCCAAAATTATAGTGGATTTCGATCCATGCTGATGAGTGTAAGATGCTTAATGTAAGCACTAGTTACACTCGTCATTTTGATCATTATGTATGAGTGTACTTGCTGAAGTACAAATTCGAAACTTATATGAAATTCTTAGAATTTCAAAAGGAGGTTAGGAACCGAAGTAGTCGTAAGTTATAGGCAAATCGATAGGATCGAGATAGCCAATATCTTAGCAACTAATTCCTTAGTCGTCTTGGAGATAATAGGATTATCTCTCAGTAAACTAATTCGAGAACACCTTAGTGTTTCCGAGTGAGAGAATAAAACCTAATGGGATATGGTCTATTCCATTGCAAGCTTTACTGACTTATAATCATTCTACGAATAAACTCCTAGAATATGCAGTTAGAGATTTTGAATTTAGTACCTTCCAAAACCAGTCCTTTAGTTGCACCATGCAATGTGGCATACTAAATTCCCTATTTATTCTTATCCAAGGATTTAGTGGAATCCTCTTAAGTGAAGAGGATAGTGGGAGATAAGCTTGAAATGAGTACAAGTTTATACAACAATATTGGATATCGTTTATGTGATTCCCTTGGACAAAGGTTGTTATTCTCAAGGGATGTATCTTTCTTAAGGAATTGTTTCAATAAAAGAAGAAAGGTAAGCAAGCAGACCTCAAAGAAATTTGAGGATAAAATATCCACGCCATATATAGAAGAAACGAGCCCATCTGATAAAATTTAGCCAAATTTTGGAGTATGTACATGTATGAAACTCTCCTCTTAAGACACGTTTAGAACACGTTTCTAGATAGCCGAGGAATTACTTAAAGAGGAGACACTATCAGATTTGGAATCTGAGTAGTGTAAACAAGCCTTGAAATCCAATATGGATTCCATATATTCAAACCAAATTTAGACCTTGGTTGATCCACCTGATAAGATCAAGCTAATAGAGCATCGAGTAAATGGAAAGCATTACAACCTTCTTGACGATTGAAATGGACAAATCCATTTGGATTGTGTTTACCACAACCTCATATTCTGACTATGAGATATGATAAATGAATATGAGAACTGTCTTGTTCAAATTGAGATTGAAAGAGACTGAAGTAAGGTATTTCTATGAATCTCATATTCAGTGGGAGCATGCATAAGGTATGCAAATCCCTAAGTCAATCTGTGGATTGATAAAGGCTTCTAGGAGTTAGACCTTCGATTCCATAGTATAGTCAAATCGTTTGACACAAATGGATGTCGAATAAGTCTCATAGTGTACATATGAAAGTTAGTGATGTAAGAGTCAATTTTGGTTCTTTAGAAGACGACATCCTTCTCATTAGGAATGTCAAGGATGACGTGAAAGTTACCAATTCTTGTTTAAGAAACAATTTGGCATGAAAGATCTTAGTGATTATCCAAAATTCTCGACATTCAGATCTATAGAAGATAGATCTAAGAGCATAAATTGATTATCACAAAACTAGTACATAACCACGGTACTAAAAGGAGCTTAGTATGGACAATGGAACATCTCTTTTGAAGAGTATGTGTCCTAAGATAACTTTAAGAAAGTTAGAATGTCCAAAATCCCTTTAAGTGAAAGGGTGCATAATGTATGAAATGTCATGTACTAGATATAGTGCAACACTAAGCGTAGTGGGTCGAATCTAATATGACCTCAGAGAAGGTCATTAGATTTCTGTAAAGGATGTCCTCAGAGTACTTGAGAAGAAATGAGGATATGTATTAGTTTACAGAGCCCAAAGGATCTTGTTGTTAGAAGGATATTTGATGTAACCGTTCATCAAACATAGAAGATAGCAGATCCACTTTGGAAACGCCCAAAGTCAATAGGCTCTCAAAGTGCATCTTGGGAAGATGGGACTTAGAGCACCTAAATGGCTTTTACGGGCAAATGGCAGATTGTTAGGAATAGTGCCCTAGAAAGCCGATTAGTCATAATCCGTTTTGGGACTTTCCTAGTATCACAGACTGTAACGCCCCAGCTTTCGGCAATTCAGGTATGAACGACACGTGTGCGTTTGAGAGTTGTAATTTAATTATTGATTGATCATTTAAATTATTTTTCCTATCATGACATTATTTTATAAAATTTTATTCTCGTTATTGTATTGAAAATTCATATCATATCATATTTTTCAAAATTATCGAATGTGATTACAATGTGAAATATTTTCTCGAACGTGATTTATTTCCTTTGTGTCCTTAATTGTTCATTTGCATGAATGTGAGACTTAATTGCATTGGACCATATTGATCGTTTAAAATGGGATTTGTACTTAATCGCATAACTTATTAAATGAAGGGATTTAATTGCAAAATTGGCCAACTCTTTTCTCTTCTTCATAGCATATCACGTACCATTTCATTTCTTTACATACAAACTATCATCTTGCTCCATTTCTTCCTTCCTTTCACCGATCCAAAACCCTTCTTGGCTAAGAGGGAGATTTCATCCATTCAAGCTAATATTTGTGGGATTTGGGATCATACAAGCTTCATCAACATCATTTCATCATCTTAGCTTCCATTTCTTTCTCTTGAGGTAAATATGGTGATTGAATGATTTTATTGAAAATATATGTTATCTAGGGCTTTGTTATGCATTGAATGAATTGGGTATTGGTTGTTGGAAAATTAATTGTGAACTATAAGCTTGAGTTTGATGCATATAACTTATGTTTTATGAACTTGGAGCATGAATGAGTGTGGGGGTTTCAAATAATGAATTATTGATGATCTAGCATGGGATTAAGTGTTTTATGAATTGTTATTGATCAATATACATGCTAGCATATTTATTATATCCAATATTTGCATTAGAAATTGGTTTGCATCCATTTTTGGGATTGTTTGTGGTGATTGCCATTGATGCTCTGTTTCTGCTATGCATTCTGTTGCTCACGTATTCTGGGAACGGCCCTTCCCAGCCCAGTTCAAAACTGGAACGGCCGTTCCCATGATGCTGAGACTAGGCCAGCGAGACTGGGAACGGCCGTTCCCACTTTGGCCTGCGAGCCGGAACGGCCCTTCCCAGCAAAACGCGTTTTAAATTTAAAAAACGCTGGCGCGCGTTTTCTGAGCCATGGGAACGGCCCTTCCCATTTTCAAGGGAAGGCCGGAACGGCCGTTCCCACGGCGAATGTAGTGCAAAAGCTACTGCATAAAATTAAAAATTTAGCACCATCCTCCAATCATTTAATTGACCCCTAATTGATGTTATATGATCGCATACATGTTGAAACGCAATATTTTCAAGGTGCATTGTATTTTTCCCGTCGTTTCGTCGCATTTTGCCGTTCGTCATATTTGGTACATTTTGAGTCGTGTTTCACGGACAATTGTCTTTCTTGCACAGACCAGCTTCCTGGTGACGAGGAGCAGGCCCCGTGAGCTGTTTCCTTGGATTATTTTGGGTCGTTCAGGTGAGGTTTAATTTTAGGTACATAGGACCCGTACAACCCTATGTGATCTTTTAAGCCAAAACCTATATTTATACTTATAGTTTTCAAATGAGATTGGTTTTCAAATGTTTTATCGAAATATTGAAAAGAATTGATTGATTGATTGATTGATTGGGCGAGTATTGTATTGCACTGTGGGCCCGAGGGTAGTGACTCGAGCCAACCGGGAAAGCATGGGCTGACGGGTAACTCGAGAGCTATCCTCACCAAATTGGGATGACCCCTGAACCCCCTAGGAGATTAGGGCGGGAAAGGAGTTCCGGGCTTAGGGATTCATGTACCCTCTGCCCACATTGATTGGATGGTGGGGCCTTGCAATCCCACCATCACCCGGAGGAAGAAGGAGTTATTGAAACTGCTAATTGTGCACATTAATGAATTGCTTGATCACCTAATCACCTAATAATTGATTGATTGATTGTACACAGTCGGTGTAAGGTTGGAGAATTGCCCCACTCGCTGGGCCACTATTGATTGAATTGAATTGATTGAATTGAAATCAGAATAGTTGTAATCTCGGGCGATAGTACCTCTTTTAAACCTATTAGATTGTATTGTTTTCCAAAATTATTACCCGAGGTTATAACTTGCATGTATGTGCGCTTATATTTATTTATACCCTCGCTCAGTCCGTGTTGGACTGACACCTCAACTTTTCAGTGTTTTGCAGGGCGTGCTAGGCGGGAATTTAGAGTCATGTGGTCTTTAAATTTGGGTCTAGCACACTTCATTCCACATTTTGTTATGTATAGATATTTGGGATATTTTGTATCAAGCCCTGTTATCTATTTTGTTGGAAGATGATAATGTATTGACAGTGTAAATGTTGGTACCTATAAGTAAATAAATAAATATGGTACCTATATATATATATCGAATAAATGTTATTGCTTCCGCTTTTAATACTCTGACTTGATTGTTATTGGTTTTAACTTGAGGGTACCCGCCTAGCCTTGAGTCATTTTATTGTCTCCCGTTCGCTATAGCTTTGATTCATGTATGGATAGTCCATTTCATATGTGGATTGGAGCCAGAGTGCGGGGGATGTGGTGCCTGGCGTTCCGGGTGCTACATCCTACGGTGGTATCAGAGCCCGGTTGCAAAACCGGGTCTCTAGTGTCGAGTCTTGTGAGTCTAGGTCGCACGGCATAGGAACTAATTGTCAATTTGAGAGTCTCGCATCGTTATTTGATACTTGAATCTACTTGACTTACTTGAATTGGGATGACTTGTTAAATTTCTGAATTTATGTGCAATTGTGAATTATTTGCACACATTGGCATTGACTGATCGAACATGCATAATAGTGACTTGATTTCAGGATGGCTCGTGATAGACAGCACCGTGATCGTTCTCCTAGACATCGACATCATCGACATCATCGCAGGGAGAGATCACCACCTCCTCCTCCACCTCCTCAGGCTCAGCCACAGGACTTCATGAATGCAGTGGTGGGTCTTATTGATCAGAGAGTTCGGGATCATGTTCCTCCAGCACCACCAGTTGCACCACCACAGCCTGGAGGTCAGATTTCAGCTGTCTTTAGGGAGTTCCAGAACCAGCATCCTCCCAAGTTTTACAAAGGTAATGATATTCAGGCCGAGCAGTGGCTCAGGGAGATCGAGAGGGTTTGGGAGCTCATTCCTTGTGAGTCTCAGGAAAAGGCCCGTTGTACGCTTTCTTTGATTCAGGGTGAGGCCTATTCCTGGTGGGAGAGTGCCCGGATAGTGTTAGAGGCAGCAGGTGAGGAAGTAAATTGGGAAGTGTTTGTCAGAGAATTCAGAAACAAGTTCATTCCTCCATCTTCTCGCACTAGGAGATTGAAGGAATTTACAGAATTGAAGCAAGGAAACAGGTCGGTCTCAGAGTACATCGCCGAGTATGAGAGATTGTCCCGCTATGCCCCTAATATAGCGAGTGATGATTTCCATAAGGCGATGCAGTTTGTTCAGGGCCTTAGACCGGATATTCAGGCAGCGATTGAGGCGGTCAACACGAGCACGTGGGCAAAGGCTACCAAGAAGGCTCTATTGGTTGAGGATTCAGTGAATGCGAGGCGGTCTACCTACCGTTCAGGTTCAGGTTCGGGCTCAGGTTCAGGATCGGGATTCAGAGGTTCTAGATCAGGCTTCAGAGGTGCCGGATCAGGGTATAAGGGTTCTGGTTCGGGTTCTGCTTCAGGCAAGAGGCCGATGGTTTATACTTCTCCACCACCAGCTCCACAGGGCCCAGGGAAGAAGCCCCGACCAGCAGGACCAGTGATTAGAGCTCCAGCTGCTCCAGTTGCTCCAGCTTTGCCACCACCACCCGAGAGACCTTATTGTACCTTCTGTGGACAGAGGACACATGTCTATGATAACTGCAGGAGGCGTTTGGGTTTATGCCTACTTTGGGGGAGCGATGAGCATTTGGTAGATGGTTGTCCGGATCGCAGGATACCACCACCGGGGGCACCGAGACCACTGATTAGGGCTCGGGCTTATGCTTTGGACGGAGAGCAGCCGGATGCTGATATTGATCCAGCCGCGGTAGTTGAAGGTACCATTTGCATACATGGCACGAACATTCATACGTTGTTTGATCCAGGAGCTACTCACTCCTTTCTTTCGAGTGCTATATCTGTTTCTTTGCCTTTGCCTGTTTCTCGTTCTTCTGCATGTTATGTGGTTAGTACTCCTTTTGGTGGTAGTTTAGAATCTGATCGGGTGTTCAGAGAGGTTCCGGTGAGCATCGAGGGTCGGGTTTTCTTGTCAGACTTCATTGAGCTGCCGATGACTTGCTATGGATCTATTCTGGGCATGGATTGGTTGTACAGACATTCTGCTACGGTTGATTGTAGAGCGAAGAAGGTTCAGTTGGGGTCAGATTTGGTAGTAGGTTGGAGTTCCAAGACGGTACCGCTACTTTCTTTTTCTGAAGCTCATAAGTTGGTTCGAGAGGGAGCCACGGGTTTCATTGCTTATATTCTCAATAAACCCAAGGATCAGAGTAAGCTGGAAGAAACGGAAATTGTGAAGGAGTTTCCCGAGGTCTTTCCTGAGGAATTGGATTCTTTACCTCCAGAACGGGAAATTGAGTTTGTGATCGACTTGTACCCTAACGCAGAGCCGTACTCTAAGACTCCGTATCGTATGGCTCCGGCCGAGTTGAAGGAGTTGAAGACTCAACTTGATGCGTTGTTGGAGATTGGGTATATTAGACCGAGTTCTTCTCCTTGGGGTGCACCGGTTTTGTTTGTAAAGAAGAAGGACGGGACCTTGAGAATGTGCATAGACTATAGAGAGTTGAACCGGATGACGATTAAGAACAAGTATCCTCTTCCACATATTGAGGAGTTGTTTGATATACTTCAGGGTTCTAAAGTCTATTCGAAATTGGATTTGAGACAAGGCTACTACCAGATGCGTATCCGATCAGGGGATATTCCTAAGACAGGATTTAACACTCGGTATGGGCATTATGAGTTTGTTGTGATGCCGTTTGGTTTGACTAATGCCCCAGCAGCTTTTATGGATATGATGCACAGGATTTTCAGGCCTTTTCTGGATAAGTTCGTGGTTATTTTTATTGATGATATCCTGGTTTTCTCGAAGTCTGCCGAGGAGCATGCAAGACACCTTCAGTTGGTATTAAGGACTTTGAAGGAGCATCAGTTGTTTGCCAAGTTTAGCAAGTGTGAGTTCTGGATTGACAGGGTGTCATTCTTGGGTCATGTGATTTCGGGCAACGGATTGGAAGTCGATCCTTCCAAGATTGAGTCGGTGTTGAAGTGGGAGAAACCTAGGAATGCCTCTGAGATTAGGAGTTTCTTGGGATTGGCAGGTTATTACAGGAGGTTTGTGAAGGATTTCTCCAAGTTAGCAGCTCCTTTAACCCGGTTGACCAAGAAGAATGTGAAATTTGATTGGAATGAAGATTGTGAGAAGAGTTTCACTTTCTTGAAGGAGAAGTTAGTGTCTGCTCCAGTGTTAGCCCTTCCGGAAGGTTCTGAAGGATATGCTGTTTATACGGATGCTTCTAAGGAAGGCTTGGGATGTGTGTTGACTCAGAAGGGTAAAGTGATTGCTTATGCATCCCGAAAGTTGAAAGAACATGAGAAGAATTATCCTACACATGATCTTGAGCTTGCTGCTGTAGTCTTTGCACTTGGAAAGTGGAGACATTATTTGTACGGGGTGTCCTTCGAGATTTTCACTGACCACAAAAGCCTCTAGTATTTATTCACTCAGAAGGATTTGAATATGAGGCAACGGCGTTGGATGGAAAGGTTGGAAGATTATGATTGCACGATCAAATACCATCCCGGCAAAGCCAATGTGGTCGCCGATGCACTTAGTAGGAAGGCTAGTGTGTCGAGCCTGGAAGTGGGTGAAAGCAGTGGAATCGAGCCAATTATTTTAAAGGCTCGAGTTTCTAATATTTCGGTCCAACCAGAGTTGAAGCACAAGTTGTTTGAGGCTCAGAGTACAGATTTGGAAGTTCAGAGATTGGTAGCAAAGGCAAGAGCTGATCCAGAGTGTCCATTCGGGTTCGATGAAACCGGTCTTCTTCGTTTCAAGAACCGAGTGGTTGTACCCGAAGAGTTGAAACGGGTGTTGCTCGAGGAAGCTCACAGATCGGCTTATTCTATCCACCCCGGAGGAAACAAGATGTACAAGGATTTAAGGCAATATTATTGGTGGCGTGGGTTGAAGAAAGATGTGGCCGAGTTTGTGAAGCACTGTCTCACTTGTCAGAAAGTGAAAGCCGAGCATCAGAAACCGGGAGGTCTACTTCAGCCGTTACCTATTCCTGAGTGGAAGTGGGAACAGGTGACGATGGATTTCGTGTCCGGATTACCTAAGGTGAAAGGTGGATTTGATGGGATTTGGGTGATTGTAGACCGTTTGACGAAGTCTGCACATTTTCTGCCGGTTCGGATGTCGTATAAGATTCGCAAGCTAGCCGAGCTTTATAACCGGGAGATTGTTAGACTTCACGGGATTCCGATCAGTATAGTTTCAGACAGAGATCCACGGTTCACTTCGAGGTTGTGGCGTGAGTTACAAGAGGTTTTGGGTACGAAGCTCCAGTTTAGTACAGCTTTTCATCCTCAGACGGATGGTCAGTCCGAGAGATTAATAAGGTATCTCGAGGATTTGCTTCGAGCTTGTTCTTTGGATTTTCAGTTTTCTTGGCATGATCAGCTACCTTTGATTGAGTTTGCATACAACAACAGCTTTCAGGCTTCGATTGGGATGGCACCGTATCAGCTACTTTATGGACGGAAGTGTCGATCTCCGTTGTTCTTCGACTTAGAAGAGTGGAAATGGACTAAGCAGGAAGGTGTTAAGAAAGGTGAGAAATTGGAAAAACCTTCCAAGGCCGTTGAAGCTATGATTGAGAAAGTCCAACTAATAAAACAACGGATGAAATCAGCTCAGGACAGACAGAAGAGCTACGCCGATCGTCGCAGAAGGGATCTCGAGTTTGAGGTTGGAGACCGGGTATTCTTGAAGGCGTCTCCACGTAAAGGATTTGCTCGGATTGGGAAAGGAGGTAAACTTAAACCTCGTTATTTAGGTCCTTATGAGATTTTGGAAAGAATTGGAGAAGTTGCTTACAGATTGGACCTACCACCGAGCCTCACGGGGATTCATAACGTATTTCACGTGTCTCAGCTGAGGAAATACTACCCCGATGAAACCGAGATCATTCCTGTTGAAGAAGTGGAATTGGAACCGAGTCTTACCTTTGTTCAGAAACCGGTTAAGATATTGGATAAGAAGTTTCAGGAATTAAGAAACCGGAGGATTCCCATGGTTAAGGTTCTTTGGAGAAGTGATAAGACCGAAGAAGCCACGTGGGAGACCGAAGACAAAATGAGACGGTTCCATCCAGAGTTGTTCCCTTCCGATCAGTGAATCTGGGGACCAGATTCTTATAAGGAGGGAGGATTGTAACGCCCCAGCTTTCGGCAATTCAGGTATGAACGACACGTGTGCGTTTGAGAGTTGTAATTTAATTATTGATTGATCATTTAAATTATTTTTCCTATCATGACATTATTTTATAAAATTTTATTCTCGTTATTGTATTGAAAATTCATATCATATCATATTTTTCAAAATTATCGAATGTGATTACAATGTGAAATATTTTCTCGAACGTGATTTATTTCCTTTATGTCCTTAATTGTTCATTTGCATGAATGTGAGACTTAATTGCATTGGACCATATTGATCGTTTAAAATGGGATTTGTACTTAATCGCATAACTTATTAAATGAAGGGATTTAATTGCAAAATTGGCCAACTCTTTTCTCTTCTTCATAGCATATCACGTACCATTTCATTTCTTTACATACAAACTATCATCATGCTCCATTTCTTCCTTCCTTTCACCGATCCAAAACCCTTCTTGGCTAAGAGGGAGATTTCATCCATTCAAGCTAATATTTGTGGGATTTGGGATCATACAAGCTTCATCAACATCATTTCATCATCTTAGCTTCCATTTCTTTCTCTTGAGGTAAATATGGTGATTGAATGATTTTATTGAAAATATATGTTATCTAGGGCTTTGTTATGCATTGAATGAATTGGGTATTGGTTGTTGGAAAATTAATTGTGAACTATAAGCTTGAGTTTGATGCATATAACTTATGTTTTATGAACTTGGAGCATGAATGAGTGTGGGGGTTTCAAATAATGAATTATTGATGATCTAGCATGGGATTAAGTGTTTTATGAATTGTTATTGATCAATATACATGCTAGCATATTTATTATATCCAATATTTGCATTAGAAATTGGTTTGCATCCATTTTTGGGATTGTTTGTGGTGATTGCCATTGATGCTCTGTTTCTGCTATGCATTCTGTTGCTCACGTATTCTGGGAACGGCCCTTCCCAGCCCAGTTCAAAACTGGAACGGCCGTTCCCATGATGCTGAGACTAGGCCAGCGAGACTGGGAACGGCCGTTCCCACTTTGGCCTGCGAGACGGAACGGCCCTTCCCAGCAAAACGCGTTTTAAATTTAAAAAACGCTGGCGCGCGTTTTCTGAGCCATGGGAACGGCCCTTCCCATTTTCAAGGGAAGGCCGGAACGGCCGTTCCCACGGCGAATGTAGTGCAAAAGCTACTGCATAAAATTAAAAATTTAGCACCATCCTCCAATCATTTAATTGACCCCTAATTGATGTTATATGATCGCATACATGTTGAAACGCAATATTTTCAAGGTGCATTGTATTTTTCCCGTCGTTTCGTCGCATTTTACCGTTCGTCATATTTGGTACATTTTGAGTCGTGTTTCACGGACAATTGTCTTTCTTGCACAGACCAGCTTCCTGGTGACGAGGAGCAGGCCCCGTGAGCTGTTTCCTTGGATTATTTTGGGTCGTTCAGGTGAGGTTTAATTTTAGGTACATAGGACCCGTACAACCCTATGTGATCTTTTAAGCCAAAACCTATATTTATACTTATAGTTTTCAAATGAGATTGGTTTTCAAATGTTTTATCGAAATATTGAAAAGAATTGATTGATTGATTGATTGATTGGGCGAGTATTGTATTGCACTGTGGGCCCGAGGGTAGTGACTCGAGCCAACCGGGAAAGCATGGGCTGACGGGTAACTCGAGAGCTATCCTCACCAAATTGGGATGACCCCTGAACCCCCTAGGAGATTAGGGCGGGAAAGGAGTTCCGGGCTTAGGGATTCATGTACCCTCTGCCCAGATTGATTGGATGGTGGGGCCTTGCAATCCCACCATCACCCGGAGGAAGAAGGAGTTATTGAAACTGCTAATTGTGCACATTAATGAATTGCTTGATCACCTAATCACCTAATAATTGATTGATTGATTGTACACAGTCGGTGTAAGGTTGGAGAATTGCCCCACTCGCCGGGCCACTATTGATTGAATTGAATTGATTGAATTGAAATCAGAATAGTTGTAATCTCGGGCGATAGTACCTCTTTTAAACCTATTAGATTGTATTGTTTTCCAAAATTATTACCCGAGGTTATAACTTGCATGTATGTGCGCTTATATTTATTTATACCCTCGCTCAGTCCGTGTTGGACTGACACCTCAACTTTTCAGTGTTTTGCAGGGCGTGCTAGGCGGGAATTTAGAGTCATGTGGTCTTTAAATTTGGGTCTAGCACACTTCATTCCACATTTTGTTATGTATAGATATTTGGGATATTTTGTATCAAGCCCTGTTATCTATTTTGTTGGAAGATGATAATGTATTGACAGTGTAAATGTTGGTACCTATAAGTAAATAAATAAATATGGTACCTATATATATATATCGAATAAATGTTATTGCTTCCGCTTTTAATACTCTGACTTGATTGTTATTGGTTTTAACTTGAGGGTACCCGCCTAGCCTTGAGTCATTTTATTGTCTCCCGTTCGCTATAGCTTTGATTCATGTATGGATAGTCCATTTCATATGTGGATTGGAGCCATAGTGCGGGGGATGTGGTGCCTGGCGTTCCGGGTGCTACACAGACAATCTTTGAATAATATATGAATGATTAATATCACAGTCAAACACTTCTTTATATATTCTTCTTTGGTATGCGTTTACTTTAGCTGTGCATGTATGAGAACTCCCCTAATCCTGATGACTTTAGGACTCTACCATTTAGGTGAAATGGTTCATGAAACGAGCCCTATTTCACATAAGTCATGATTAGTAAAATACTTCAAGCCGATGAGTCCTACAGACAGTGGGAGTGTCAACCTGACTCCTCTAAGGCTTGCTTGTGGGATCACGCCCTTAAGAAGGACTACCTTGTTTCATGGAGGTGCAAAGTGTATAGTTGATACGTGCGTGATACATGAGGCTGCTTACTTTAATAAGTAAGTTCACTGAGGTGCCCCGTGTGAGAACATTCCTAAATGGGAAAGGAAGTTTCTATTTTAGGAAATAGAAACTTCCAGATTAGGAAATATCTCACGAGTCATTAATGTGATTAATTGATTCTTAGACTTGAGGTTCCATGTCACTTTATGAGTTAATTCTGTAGTCTTAGGTATAAGCTTTAAAGGGTGTCGCCTTAGACAACTAATTCAAGGCTTATGCTGGGGCTGCACAAGTGATTCATGAAAGTGAATGAGAATCAAGAAAGGACCTACACTTGCATTTGCAAGATGATCTCTTATTGTGTAGGTCATTCATATGCCATATGGAGTCCTTGGCCAAGGCAGTAGATCAAGACATCAAGAAAAGGGTTTCTTGGATTGAGATCAAATGGATATGAAATGCACTTAGCTTTAAGACCGGGTTATTAGGGTTCTGATTATTCCCTTACCCTATGTGACGCCCCGACTTTTCAGACGTAAAGGTATGACGTATGTGTTTACAAATTTGCACAAAATAATTATCTTTACGTGTTTTATATTTAATTTTATTATAAATTGTTATTATTTTATTTTATTATAATGTATTTTAATTCAATACTATTTTAAAATAATTTGTATTTTAAATATATATATATAAATATATATGTATTTATATTTCGATTAATTGTTGATTAATGTTAATTAAGTATTATGCAAATTAATCATGTTTAATCATATTAATTAATTTATTCAAATTTAATCGTTGACTTTAATATATGTTTATATTCTAATTTGATTCATTTATTAAAATTCTATTTATGCATGGATTTGGAATGAAATGTGCAAGCATTGCCTTGATATGTGTTTGATTATTCATTTTGTGCATCGTTCTGATATGAAATGATATCGAAATATCGTGCAATTGTAATATGGCGTAAATAGGTGTGTTATGAACATGCTTATATTCTCGGTTTATGTTTTCGAATTCATTTGACATGTTAACGAATTTAATTTGATTTTGGAATCCAAGTTGGGGGGCTAACGAGCACTTAGCGCACCCTTGGTTCCGTATTTAATATCTTGAGCTAGGAAACTCGGATTCGAGTTTCGTCAACTTCGCTGAACTCGCAACAAAAATTCGAGTTTAGTAAACTTAGGCACATATTTTTCCAGAATCATTTGAACCTCCGAAATCCAACCGAAAAACCCACACGGCGCCAAAACTGCCACATTTCACCAAAATAGTCATATCTCTTACCATACTTGACCAAATTAACCATGGTTTGAACCTATGGGACCCTAACTCAACCATCTAGCTGATCATTATCCTCCCCAACCGAACTACTTTCTCTTACTTAGAGAAATTCAGCCCTCTTTCCTCTGTTTTCCAGAAATCCTGTAGCTCAAGCCAATTCTTGAGATTCAAGCTCAAATCTCTTCCAAAACCTCCATTAATCCACAAGGTAAGCTTGGTTATATTATGTACATCCATTATGAGTCATTTTCATTCATTCATCCCTCAATTTGAGTATGATTTCGAGAGCTTTTGACAGAAATGGATTTATAAATTTAGGTTTTGAGTTTGGTTGATCTCTTCCAATACTTGAGCTTTTTGGATTATTCCAAGCATGAAAATGATTTTCTTGATCTCTTCTTGGCATTTATGGTAATGTTTTAGCTGGTAGTTGAAGCATTCATGAGCTATCATTAATAACATATTGAAGGTTGTTGGAGTTGCTCTGTTTTCGCTGCTCTACCTGCGTCAATTTTTGCTGCTGCGTTTAAGGAGAGTTTGAGGCTTGATTTTGTTGAGTTTTATTGTCTATTTGATGTCCTTGCTTACCTGAGCTTGTTGGGGAAAAATTGGATTTGGTTCTGCTCTGTTTCGTCATGGCTGCTGCGTAATTTGTTGCTGTCGCGCAGGTCGCGCCCGAGACTTTTATTGCCTGAATTTGGGGTCGCGGCCGCGACTGAACAGTACGCTGCTCTCGTATTCTAAAATAGGAGAAAAATGCTGGAAATTAAGGGTAGCGGCCGCTACCATTTCATGAAGAAAATGGGTCGCGGCCGCGACCCCTGTTTTTCTGAAAATGTCCAGATCGTACTTGATGTGTAGCTTGAACTATAATTCTAATTCCTTTCCTTACCTGCATGCATGAAACTGAATGTGTATATATATATGTATATATAGCTATAATATTGCATGCATGAATTATTATTTGGTTGAAATGCATGCATGCATAAATTGAAAATTTTCACCTTAATATATGCATGCTTGATATCCATGCATACGTGCACTATATGTATATATATATATATATATATATATATATATATATATATATATATATAAATACTAATATTAAGTTTAAATAATGATATATATATATATATATATATATATATATATATTAATTATGGTTTAATTTGTTTTAAATTTTAGAATTTAATTGTTATTTATTTCATGTTTATTTAATTTCGATCTTTAATTGAAAGTAATTAATTGCCTATTTTCTAATTATAAATGCAATATATTACGTGTTATGATTATTAAATGGAATTTTAGATTAATTGATTTGCATTATGAATGTTATGAATTTATGAATTTGAAATAAATATATGAACGAATGGTTTGATTATATGTTCTAAATTCCTTAATAGTGCACATGAACATTTTTATGATATAACATGATCTTTTATGCATTCATATCATGATCATTTCATTGCCGAGCGTCTTAATTGGTCATTTTGAGTCTCACTTTACCTTTCTTGCACAGATTTTGATTCCGTTGGAGGCGAGGCCAACCCTTGAGGCTTTCGCATCTTCTTTTGTCATTACAAGGTGGGTTTTTCTACTATTTCTTAAGGATGTAACACCCGAGCGCAAGGTGTCACATCCTTAAGTGGTATCAGAGCTTAGGGTTGCAAAACCCGGGTTCGCGTGTCGTGTGGGTCAGTCTAGGTCGTTCGGCTTTAGGGACTATTTGATAATGTGTGCATTGCATCAATCTGGAACATGAATTTGTCTTTCTTTTTAATCTTGTCGAATTACCTGTTTCATCTTATATTGAATCTGTGCTTTTCGTGTTGAATATGTGCCATGAGCATGTACTAATCGCATGCATATATCTCCGAAATGAGTTATGATTTACAGGTTATAAAAATAATATCAAACCACGATCAAGTTCCACGATAAAGACGATCTATTGTAAGTTTTTCCTTAGGCATGGAAGATAGGAGGGATGCACTGGGGAGGAATATGGAGAATTCGAGATGCGAGGCCTTCCTATATGGAGCTAGGGTTCAAGGGTTGGGGAGCCGGAGTGGGAGGTTCCACTTTAGGGATGCAATGGTAGAAAGACACTTGATAGGATAAGAGTTGATGGAGGAAAATATTTATGACTCCGAATATGGGTATATACGTCTCTCCTACATAAGATGTCATAATTGGATTCAACGGGATCGTTCAACCTAAGGAATGAAGTAAATGAACCTTGAAGGTATTTTGGTTCAAGGTTCGGACCATTGAAGAGGTACCGAGGACTGAGAGGAGTCAAGGTAAAATAAATCCGATGGGAATTGAGCACCAAGAGTTGTCAAAGAAGGGTTTCTAAATAAACCTGGAAATTGGCAATCAAGATTGTGGAGGTGAAGTACGAGAAGAGTTTAAATTTAGGTGCTCTGGATTACTACTAAGATAGAAAAGAGTAGGGAAGGGAGTAGAGAAAGGCAATTGACGGGGTAGATACGAATTTAGGGAAGGTGGTGATATTGAGGACGGGAATTGAGTTCGTTTCCAAATCCAAGCTGAATTGTCGGGTTGAGAGGTTGAATTGGAAGATATGGAGCAACAAATGGAAACGGTAAAGAAAGGCAAGGGCTCTTTGGGAGGAAATCATGTGCTCAAGTATAAGCAATTGAAAAATGAGTTTATTTCACTAATCTCAACTCATAAAGGATAAGCGCAGGAGTCTTGATCACGGTGATGGCGAGAAGTAGGTTTCAGAATTACATTAGGGTTCATTTTTGTAAGAGAATTTGGGCAATGTTGAAGGGTGATTCTCGGGGGGAAATGCAGAGGCCAATTTAGTGGTTGTCGAAGAAATCAAGGATCGTGAAATTACAATTGCAGACAGTGAAAGATACAAGTGATGCGAAAAGATTCATGGAAAACTTGAAAATCGTGGGAAAGACAAGGCATGATTAGCAAGTCAAGTAACCTCGTGATTGGAGGAACGAGGAAAAGCTACCGAGCTAACAGCTTACTATATTGGTGACAGGTTCCAAAACATTCATGGCACGTGCATCATATTTCGCACCAAATTATTTATTTTCTTTACTTACGTTCGTGCGCTCTTTTTTATTGGATTTTGTTGCTTTAATATGCGGCATATTTAATTGTTGCAAGTATGCCACGTGCATCATCATTCTAACCCAACATGCATTCTAGTGTTTATTTAATAGGAAGTTCTTTCCTCTCACTTATCAAGAATTTCTTCGATCAGACATCTTAGTTAAGAAGAAAAGGAGTAATGAGATGGTATGTTACAATGAAGGCGATGTTGAGAAAATAAAGAATTTCAATTGAGGGATAGGTTAATGGAAACGGGAATTCATAAGGAGAAGCGAGATTATAGTTGATTGTGGGGTGTTTGGATCAGACAAGAATAGGAAAGGGGTTTAGGACATCAAGCAAATTAGAAGGGAAGTTGAAAGGCAAAACTTTGGGGTTGCCCTTTTGATTAAATCCTTCCTAATGGGAATTATTCTTTCAGAATTTCGACAAAAGAAGAACCGATGGAGTTCAACACGTGACAATAGAAATTGAAAGGGGAGAGAACGACCAACAAACAAATTGGAAGATTGAAATGGTGCTCGAAGAAATATATTCGTAGGGATAACGGAATTGCGAATTAAAGAAGACCTGGAAGTCTTAATAGTGGTGATCGGAAATAACTAAACCGTTCAAGTGGGTGTCAAGTATTAAGTCGTGTTGAAGGCCACCACGGGGAATTGAGGAAATGGTTTGTCTAGCATTTCTATACCTGGGATTTAGATTTTGGGAAATAATGGAATTATGGAAGAGCTTCTGCGAGACCATTAAATCACCTCAGGGAGCATAAATTAAATAAAATTAATGCGTTCGTGATGACAACCATAGAGGGTAATATGGCTAAGTATTGGAGGAGTTTGGACATCAATTAACAAAATAAAACCTTATAGCATTGCTAGTTGTTTTTCCATAACAAGTTAGAAGGAATTGAGCAGAAAGGAATCAGAAAGAAATAACTATGGAAGGACTTGAATTGAATCTTAAGAAGTATCAAGGAAGTTTCCCCTCGATTAGAAATTTGGGGTGGACCGAAATATAATGAATGTTTAATGGCTTTAAGAGGATGAAGGGATGAGAAAACGATCCACGAAGAGATTAGTCCAAATTTTGGGAACCGATGATCACAATCCGGTTTGGAAAGAACTTGTCAAGAAGGCTGTGTTTATTAATCAAAAAGGTTATTGAATTTCAGAGGTTTCACTAAATTATAGAAGGAGACATGAACTGTGAAGAAGACCGGTCCGAAATCTGAAGATGTAGGGTAAAAACTAGTTTTGGAAGGGCAGGTTGATTGGATCAGGGTTAACGTATAACCGAGAAATGGAAGAAGGTGGATACATTGGAGATATTAAAGACATGCCATGAGTCGAGCTAGCTTTTGGGTTCAGACCATACCTTGGGACCATGAAGGCTTTAGCTTCAAATTCATTTCCACGGTGAACGGTACCTCGGACATCCATGCCATACGCATACATGCATTGTTAATTTAAATAATTTTGCTAATTTGCGCTTTGACTCTTTGATTTATTAATTATGGTTGTACAATCGATATTGGATGTAAGTAAATGATGATGGTTCTCTGGCTTTATGTGATTATTTTGACTAAGTTGCCGTAATTGGATATTTTGATGTTTTCTCCTTGATGTTGTTCTTTGTTGTGGTTATATTTTGTATTTTGAACTTCGTTACCTATTGGCGAGAGACGGGGTTCTCTCGTTGTTGCTTTTGAGAGACGGGGTTCCCTCGTTGTTGCTTTTGAGAGACGGGGTTCTCTCTTTGTTGTTTCTAAGAGACGGGGTTCTCTTTTTGTTGCTCTTGAGAGACGGGGTTCTCTCATTGTTGTTTGAGAGACGGGGATTCTCTCCTTGTTGTTTGTGAGGAACGGGGTTCCTTCATTAATTGTTTCAGGCAGATAGTGAATCCGAGGACGGATTCTTTTAAGGGGTAGAGGTTGTGACGCCCCGACTTTTCAGACGTAAAGGTATGACGCATGTGTTTACAAATTTGCGCAAAATAATTGTCTTTACGTGTTTTATATTTAATTTTATTATAAATTGTTATTATTTTATTTTATTATAATGTATTTTAATTCAATACTATTTTAAAATAATTTGTATTTTAAATATATATATAAATATATATGTATTTATATTTAGATTAATTGTTGATTAATGTTAATTAAGTATTATGCTAATTAATCATGTTTAATCACATTAATTAATTTATTCAAATTTAATCGTTGACTTTAATATATGTTTATATTCTAATTTGATTCATTTATTAAAATTCTATTTATGCATGGATTTGGAATGAAATGTGCAAGCATTGCCTTGATATGTGTTTGATTATTCATTTTGTGCATCGTTCTGATATGAAATGATATCGAAATATCGTGCAATTGTAATATGGCGTAAATAGGTGTGTTATGAACATGCTTATATTCTCGGTTTATGTTTTCGAATTCATTTGACATGTTAACGAATTTAATTTGATTTTGGAATCCAAGTTGGGGGGCTAACGAGCACTTAGCGCACCCTTGGTTCTGTATTTAATATCTTGAGCTAGGAAACTCGGATTCGAGTTTCGTCAACTTCACTGAACTCGCAACGAAAATTCGAGTTTAGTAAACTTAGCCACATATTTTTCCAGAATCATTTGAACCTCCGAAATCCAGCCGAAAAACCCATACAGCGCCAAAACTGCCACATTTCACCAAAATAGTCATATCTCTTACCATACTTGACCAAATTAACCATGGTTTGAACCTATGGGACCCTAACTCAACCATCTAGATGATCATTATCCTCCCCAACCGAACTACTTTCTCTTACTTAGAGAAATTCAGCCCTCTTTCCTCTGTTTTCCAGAAATCCCGTAGCTCAAGCCAATTCTTGAGATTCAAGCTCAAATCTCTTCCAAACCTCCATTAATCTACAAGGTAAGCTTGGTTATGTTATGTACATCCATTATGAGTCATTTTCATTCATTCATCCCTAAATTTGAGCATGATTTCGAGAGCTTTTGACAGAAATGGATTTATAGATTTTGGTTTTGAGTTTGGTTGATCTCTTCCAATACTTGAGCTTTTTGGATGATTCCAAGCATGAAAATGATTGTCTTGATCTCTTCTTGGCATTTATGGTAATGTTTTAGCTGGTAGTTGAAGCATTCATGAGCTATCATTAATAACATATTGAAGGTTGTTGGAGTTGCTCTGTTTTCGCTGCTCTCCCAATGGGTCGCGGCCACGACCCCTGTTTTTCTAAAAATGTCCAGTTCGTACTTGCTGTGTAGCTTGAACTTTAATTCTAATTCCTTTCCTTACCTGCATGCATGAAATTGAATGTGTATATATATGTATATGTAGCTATAATATTGCATGCATGAATTATTATTTGGTTGAAATGCATGCATGCATAAATTGAAAAATTTCACCTTAACATATGCATGCATGATATCCATGCATACGTGCACTACATATATATATATATATATATATATGGTTTAATTTGTTTTAAATTTTTGAATTTAATTATTATTTATTTCATGTTTATTTAATTTCGATCTTTAATTGAAAGTAATTAATTGCCTATTTTCTAATTATAAATGCAATATATTATGTGTTATGATTATTAAATGGAATTTTAGATTAATTGATTTGCATTATGAATGTTATGAATTTATGAATTTGAATGAAATATATGAACGAATGATTTGATTATATGTTCTAAATTCCTTAATAGTGCACATGAACATTTTTATGATATAACATGATCTTTTATGCATTCATATCATGATCATTTCATTACCGAGCGTCTTAATCGGTCATTTTGAGTCTCACTTTAATTTACCTTTCTTGCACAGATTTTGATTCCGTTGGAGACGAGGCCAACCCTTGAGGCTTTCGTATTTTCTTTTGTTATTACAAGGTGGGTTTTTCTACTATTTAGATAAAAAGACCCAATATATCCTTATGTGCAAAGTTTTATCCAAAGTTAGAATTATCTATTTATATAACGAGTCACTTTCGGGTAAATGATTTCGAACGTATAATCCCTTTTTCTTTTAATATCCTACCGATTGTTTTGGCGAGTATTGATTGATTGATTGCACTGATTGGGGCCCGGGGTTCTTGGTGTGAGTGGCTATCCGAGGAAGCATGGGCTGACGGTGATCCCTCACACTAGTTCCCACCAATGAACAGCAGTACCAGACCTCGTCAGGAGATTGGCGGGGAAAGGGAGCTGAGTGCCATCTGGGGAGTCATGTAACCCCTTTTGGCCAATGATTGGGTGGCCGGGTCTTGCAAACCCGCCCACCAACCCGGAGGAAGAAGGTGTATATGACCGATTGAATAGAATCGATTGATTGTGCACAAAAGAAGGATATGCATGAAAGACTTAATGAATGAATGATTATCGATTTACATATGGTGTTGGTTGGAGTTGATGCACGCCCACTCGCCGGGCCACTAATGACCTATTGTAAAATTGATCATTATAATCCCTTCCGATGATTCCTCCATTTTACCCACTTGGGAACCGTTTCTAAAACTTCGCTTGGGATTATAATTTGCATGTGATTGCTTAAGTTCCGTTATATATTATATTTATGCCAATGTTTTATACCCACCAGTCCCTTTTGGACTGAACCCGTTTGGTTTTCAGCTGTTTGGTGCAGGTGTCGAGGGAGCTAGGCGGGAATACGAGTCCTAGGTCTTGCATTCGTCTCTAGCTCTGTATTTTAGTCTTACACTTGCATATCACACTTTTGATTATTGTATATGGATATTATATTGGAGCGCACTTGTTTTGGGCCGTGATGGCATGCGATGATGTATATGAACTATTTTTGGAGCTTGGATGCTCATGGTATATATATATATGTGGTATATGTTCGTTTACTGCTTCCGATTTAATATTTAATTCTGATTTTATGGTTCAAGGGTTAGTCCCGCCTAGCATAGAGTGTGTGTTTGTCCCCGTTCGCCGTGATTTAGCTCGGGTATGGATTGTTCATTTTATATTCGGGTCGGGTCTCGGTGCAGGGGATGTGACACCTTGCGCTCGGGTGTTACACCCTAGATCTTGGTTGAGAGATAGTAAGTAGGAGGATTGTATCTCGTATGAATTAATGGCTTAAAGGTTCTGTCGAATCCGAACATTCCAATTCAGCTAGGGGTTAAACACCTGTTGCTACACTATGGTCGTTTAATCTGTGGACTGATTAATTAATTAGTGAATTAATTAATTAGTGTTGGAAAACACGAATCAGAAAGCAGCGGAATTTAAAAATTTTCCCAACAAAAGGACCTTGGACTCGCAATCGTGTAACCAAATTCGTAGAGATAGAAAACTTACTTTTCTTTTGTTCTTTCTTGAAGCGTTTCAAGCCACCCAAGAACGCTCTTCTCGCGGCTTGATCCCCTCTCATTGGTAAAGCTCGAATCTTCAAACTTCTAACTTGAAGTCTCTAGAGAAAGTCCACCAACTTGATCACAATCTAACTAGTAAGGATGCTAGTTCTCTAGTTAGTGTTTAGGCTTAACCTAGGGTTTATTTGATCTTGGAGAAAGGAAGGTGTTCAACACATGAACCAAAAGAATTGCCAATTGGCTCTAAAGGGGAGCATGAGCTCCCCTAAATATAGGAAAGGGAGAGGGACGGCCGAACCTATTCCTTGTTGGACAAGGATTTGGTTCCTCTCTCTCCTATTACTTGATCATCAAGTATTTTCCAACTTTGACTTTGAATTCTAATTCAAGTCAACTTTTAAGAGAGCTAAAAATATCCAAACTATTTTTGGATAATTTTATACTTTATTTATTATAAAATAAATAACTTATTTTTATCTAATTAATTAATTCGTAATTAATTAACTAGATTATTTTCTCCAAAATAAGACTTTCTTTTTAATTCAAAATTAAACCAAAGTCTATTAAATAATTAACACATTTAATTATTTAATACATATATATATAATATATATATATTCACACGTGTGTGACACGTGTCACAGTGACACGTGTCACTCACGTGAGCCACACGTGTGATTTCACACGTGTGGAACCCTCTTGGCCCGATTAACTCGTTTAATCATTTTAAAGCCTCAACTCATGTAACCAAGTTGTTGTGTGTGACCCTCTAGGTTCTCAATTCAATTAGCAGTGACCCTAATTAATTAATTCACTAATTAATTAATCAGTCCACAGATTAAACGACCATGGTCTAGCAACAAGTGTTTAACCCCTAGCTGAATTGGAATGTTCGGATTCGACAGAACCTTTAAGTCATTGATTCATGTGAGATACAGTCCTCCTACTTACTATCTCTCAACCAAGATCTAGGGTAAGGGAATAATTAGAACCCTAATAATCCGGTATTAAAGCTAAGTGCATTTCATATCCATTTGATCTCAATCCAAGAAACCCTTTTCTTGATGTCTTGATCTACTGCCTTGGCCAAGGACTCCATATGGCATATGAATGACTTACACAATAAGAGATCACCTTGCAAATGCAAGTGTAGGTCCTTTCTTGATTCTCATTCACTTTCATGAATCACTTGTGCAGCCCCAGCATAAGCCTTGAATCAGTTGTCTAAGGCGACACCCCTTAAAGCTTATACCTAAGACTACAGAGTTAACTCATAAAGTGACAAGGAACCTCAAGTCTAAGGATCAATTAATCACATCAATGACTCGTGAGATATTTCCTAATCTGGAAGTTTCCATTTCCTGAAATAGAAACTTCCTTTCCCATTTAGGAATGTTCTCACACGGGGCACCTCAGTGAACTTACTTATTAAAGTAAGCACCCTCATATATCACGCACGTATCAACTATACACTTTGCACCTCCATGAAACAAGGTGGTCCTTCTTAAGGGCGTGATCCCACAAGCAAGCCTTAGAGGAGTCAGGTTGACACTCCCACTGTCTGTAGGACTCATCAGCTTGGAGTATTTTACTAATCATGACTTATGTGATATAGGGCTCGTTTCATGAACCATTTCACCTAAATGGTAGAGTCCTAAAGTCATCAGGATTAGGGGAGTTCTCATACATGCACAACTAAAGTAAACGCATACCAAACAAGAGCATATAAAGAAGTGTTGCCTCAATTCGTTATTTCATTCAAAGATTGTCTGTGATTAAGGAAAAGTACAAATCGGATATGCAATCGGCTTTCTAGGGCACTATTCCTAACAATTAGGGTCACTGCTAATTGAATTGAGAACCTAGAGGGTCACACACAACAACTTGGTTACATGAGTTGAGGTTTGAAAATGATTAAACGAGTTAATCGGGCCTAGAGGGTTCCACACGTGTGAAACCACACTTGTGGGTCACGTGACTAGACACGTGTCATTGCGACACGTGTGCCACACGTGATTATTTAATTATATATTAAATAATTAATTTGTTAATTATTGAATAGACTTTGGTTTAATTTTGAATTAAAAAGAAAGTCTTATTTTGGAGAAAAATAATCTAGTTAATTAATTACGAATTAATTAATTAGATAAAATAAGTTATTTATTTTAAATAAATAAAGTATAAAATTATAGAAAAATAGTTTGGATATTTTTAGCTCTCTTGAAAGTTGATTTGAATTTGAATTCAAAGTCAAAGTCAAAGTCAAAATTACTTGATGATCAAGTAATAGGAGAAAGGGACCAAAATCCTAAGCCCATAAGGACTAAGATTTTCGGTCCTCCCCTTCCTATATATAGGGGAGCTCGAGCTCCCCTTAGAGCTAATCGAGAATTCTTTTGGTTCATGTGTTGAACACCATCCTTTCTCCAAGATAAACAAAACCCTAGGTTAAGCCTAAACACTAACTAGAGAACTAGCATCCTTACTAGTTAGATTGTAGTCAAGTTGGTGGACTATCTCTAGAGAGCTTCAAGTTAGAAGTTGAAGATTCGAGCTTTACCAAGGAGAGGGGATCAAGCCGCGAGAAGAGCGTTCTTGGGTGGCTTGAAACGCTTCAAGAAAGACAATTAAGAAAGTACGTTTCTAATTCCTTCGAATTTGGTTACACGAATCCGAGTCTAAGATCCTTTTGTTGGAAAAAATTTTAAATTTCCGCTGCTTTCTGATTCCTGTTTTCCAACAGGCAAAGCCCCCGGCCGGGGACGTTTCGCACACCAATCTCCCCGCCCGGGGAGATCTCCATCGCGGGCAACAACAACAACTACCCCTGTTTTCTCATCTCCATGGAACCAGCAACAGCACAGAACGAAAATCAACATCCATGGCAGCAAGAAGGAGAACAAAATATAGCAAATAAAATCCCACATCAAGCTCAAACACGCAGCAAACAAGGAAAGGCGAAATCAGTCCCAAAAGCTTCAAAAATCACATATTCAACCATGGCAGATCCACACACACCCCATAAACATAAAATTCAAACTCATTTAAGACATATTTCATGCAACAAATCTCAAGAAAACTGAAAATATAACAAGGAATTTAAGACATAGATTATAACCTAACTATTCATCACATATGTCATAACCCAATCAAACCATGTTCAAATTCAGAAAATAGGCACTCAAAAGAAAGATGAGAATATGGAGAACAATAATCCGGGCTTACCTTTCGAATTTGAGGCAAATCGGAGAAGAAACGAGCTCAAAATCCTCAAGAATGAACAGTGGCGGGTTTCACTCTTTTCTCCCAATTCAGCAGCTTCTCTCTCTTCCCATATGCTGAGTTCGAAAATGGGGTTAAGGTTGGGTGAAAGTGGGTTAAGTCAGGGTCAATTAGGCTCAAGAATCAAGTAATTTGGTTAAGAAATGAATTAGTTATGGCCAAAATACTCCCAGGTGGCAGATCTACTCGAACAGTTCGTTTCAGACTAAATAAGGGGGATCAAACGGGCTTAGAAAAATTTCAAGCCAAGTTCTCTAGCTTTCAAATTTCGTCACGAGTCCAGAGATACTTCCAGAATTCAAATCCGAATTCCCTAGCTCAAGTTACGATCTCCGAAATCCAAGGCGCTCTAAAACTAGTTAGGCCCTCGAATCTCCAACAATTAAAATATGGTTGGTTACCATATCAAACAATTCCAAAAAATTAAAACGAGCACATAAACGAATTTAAAACACGTATAATTCATGCATAGTAAATCGGCACAAATTTTCGATCTCAAATCGAACACAAACGCAACACATTTTCAACAAATAACCATATTACTAAAATAATAAAATTAAATTTTCAAAGAAATAATAAATAAAATTTTAAAATAATAATTAAACAAATTAAAATAAATAAAATTTTAATAAAAAGGCTATTTTTCAATTAGGTCCAAAACTTTCAAAAAGTGTTAAATAAGTCCAAGTTCAAATTTTCAATTAAGTCCAAAATTAAATAAATCATACAATTAAGCCCTTAATTCACATAAATCACATAATTCACAAAAATTAGCATGATCGGAAATTAAATTCACATATCATAAAATTCATAAAATTTTATATCATAAATCACTTAGGTAAATTTTGACATATAATTCGAATATTTCATATAAATTCAAATAATTCATATAAGAATTTCAAATAATAAAGTATAATTCAATTAAATATGAAATTAAAATAATTTAAATTGCACATTTAGCTCTCTCGTGAGTGCGTACCTGAACGACCGAAAAACCGGGGTGTCACATGTTACATGCCCAAGGTTCATGATATGACATGATATATGTTAAGACATGTTCTTATATGGTTATATGATTCATGAATTATGAATTGAGCTTATGATATGGTATGGATTAATGGAATATAGCCTTGATCATATGTTATACACTTTAATAGTGTCACATGTTATAACCTAAGATAGAATAGTGTTTCATAACTTGATGTCATGATTTAATTAGACCTCTTAACTATAGGTTATACCTTTAACCTAGATCACTCTTGATTATATAACATGAACTTGAAACTATAGGTTATAATCAAGATCATAATTGAATTAGGGTATGTGCATGTGTGCATGCCGTGTGTATGTGTACGTGTGTGACGTGTGTGTGTGTATGACATGTGTGTGTGTGTGTGTGTGTGTGTGTGTGTACAGTAAGGGTTTGACCCGATATGTGGATAGTAACCGTGAATAGTAATCATGAATAGTAATCCTTAATAGTAATTTTAAATAGTGCTTTTGAATAGTAATAATGAAATAAAACTTGTGCTTTGTTAATAGACATTTGCACCTAGGGTTTTCAAATCTAGGGTCTAAAATTCGATTTCTTTCGTGGACTTGTTTCATAGCCTAAGGTTTACGATAGGATTCATAATTTGATTAATTCTTATTCGGTTATAGTAAGACCATAGTCCCACATTAAGAGTAACTCATTTTAACATATTCCTTTGTGTGTTACCTTTCTTGAATACCTTAAATGGTATTACTCTATTGTGTTACATGTTCCTTGTTCATTTGTTTCATGCATTTCATATGCATCATGGTTAGTAGTGGGTCTTAGTTCTTAAGCTCACTCTAGTACACCACCTACAGGACCTAAAGTCGAGCACTGGGATCCCCAGGGCACCGCGTAATATGTCTACCTACCTTTTGTTACTATTAGGTGTGGTGAAGCTAAAACGGTTTCCAACTGGAACCATGATTCTACTTTGATATCATATGATTTGAAATTCAAAGCTAAACCTAGTTTTGAATTATCCGTTTGATCGGGACATTCTTTTGAAAGGAACATTCATACTTTAATAGTATACCTTGATCTAAAGCACATGTTTTCCAAAGTTCTGCATTCTTGTTCAAAGACAGTTACATGTTCTGCATATGTTTTCAAAGTACAGTTTCACATGTTCACCTGTTTTACAAGACAACATCACATGTTTTACAGACAGCATCACATGTTACAGTTAGAGTTTCACACGTCAATAGTTTGCACTCGGAGTGGTACTCCTATCACTGCTACTCTGAAATGCAAGCATACAGTTTACAGTTTGGGCCCGCTGGTTATGTGTAGAGGTGATGTTTGGGAGGTGTGCACCAACGACATCACTAATACCGGCCGCCACAATAGACAATTGACACCGACTTTTAACAGGGGGTTTGTTAAGAGAGGACAATCTGTCTGGGACTGGACCGCAAATCTATTCCCATTACATGTTTACAGGTCGCCTAGGGCTAGCTACCCGAACTGACAACTGGTGGAGGATGGTGCATGTTTGTATGTGTTGGTGGGGTATTGTTGACCTTGGTCCGATACTCTACTATGTGTGGAGCTATTGTTCATCCTGGTCCGATACTCTACTTGATCATGTTTTCTGGAGTATGGTTGGAGAAGCCTAGGTCGCGGGCAAAATTCTATTTCATAAATGATGGTTCATATTTGGAAAAGTTCACTGTACCCTTATCCCGTTTTATGAGAACATTATAAACCATCCATAGCATATGTGTGCGCGTGTGACAACATTCATAAAAGAGTTTTGAAACTTGTATGCTTTTACAGCATTGCATTTAAAAGAGTTTTATCAATCGAACTTGTTTCAAGTTCTTCTTTAAAGCATTTCATTAACAGTTCTGAACTTTACTTCAAGTTCTCTATCACTTACAATACTTTCTTTAATGTATTCCCTCACTTAGTTCTTTTGACTAATACCTCTCTTGTTTTCTTACCTCATGGTTTTAGGTCTTGCAGGTGCAGTCTAGAGGTATCTTGAAGCTCTAGATTGTCATTTTTGTTTCAGTCAGGACTTAGTATTATTTCGCTTTTGTGTCCTGCATATGTTATATGGCTGCATCTATATGTTTCTGAATACTTGAGTATCTTTGTTATACTCTTCCTGCTACTCTACTACCGATACCTTGAACTCTGTTATATTGGTACCGATATGTGAATATGTTACATGTTCTGATATGACAAGTCTCTCTTACACGATCAGTATGTTCTTCCTTGTTACATGCCATCACGTACATGTTTTGAAAAGTTTTAAAATACTCTGATTTTTCACTGCATAGCCACATCGTTATACATGTATAGTTCTGACTGATAGCCGTTCGCTGGAGTGTTTGTTGAGTGATGGCTCACACCATTACTTGAGAGGTGCTTCAATGCGGGGGTTGAGACGTCGCTCTCCTCATGTTCCGGTACGGGTGGGGGCGTTACAGCCTGAGGTGGTATCGGAGTATTGGGTTAAGTAAGAAGAGACTTAACCTAAATTGCTCTCATGTTGCATCATAGATTATTCACGCATTGCATCGAGGATCATTCACATATTGCATCGAGACAGGATATTTGGAGATTGCATAGTTCTGTTATCTGGATTTCATATCTGTGGTATCTTCTGTATAGCTATGGCGGTTCAGCCGCACCGTGACCCTAATCATTAGCAGATGGATGAGGCTTTCTTTGAGCAGTTTGAGGCCCTGCGTAGTGTAGCAGTTTCTCACCGTGGAGGTACTCGTTTCTGTACCTGGCGCAGGTCTAGGGACAATGGCAGACCTGGATATTCTTATCCTAACAGAGTTGTGCACTATCTCGAGTCTGAGAGAGATGGTTACTTTCAGGAGTATCAGAGGACCCGTGTGGTCAGGTTGGAGTCTATGTGCCATTGGGATCAGTCACTGCAGCACCAGATTGATAGGGATATTGCTAGTGAGCATGCTGTAGAGATGACTCATATTGCTGAGTAGAGGGCTGCCCGTATTGCTGAGTTGGAGGCAAATCTTATGCAGATAACTATCGACCACGACACCTCTATGGAGCGTCACCAGCACTACCGTGCACGCGTGAGAGCTCGCCTCTATGATACCTATCACTTGTCCGATGAGCAGGCAGTTAAGGAGGTCGAGGGTCAGGGCGTCAGTCAGGCCTCTTATGAGCCCGAGCCTATGCAGGAGCAGTCTGATGGAGGCGATGGAGGTTCTGATGATGATGATGTTGATGATGGCGGAGATGACCCAACAGGACATGGACAGGGCGAGGTCGTTGCTGTTTCTGATGACACCACCAGGGGTTCTTTGGACCACAGTTACCAGGGTTGACTGCTGACGGAGGTTTCTGTATATAGTACTGATGCATATATATCTATTTATGGACGACAGATGTATAGCCGGGACAGTTCAGGGCTGACTTTTGGATGAGGGAATGTATAGCTATGGTAGATGATCCCCGACTTTTGGCACCACGGATGACGATTTAGATGACTTGGTACCTACTGTAGGTTATATTCAGCAGGGTTGGACGGATTGGTAAGGCCTGTATGGGAGTCAACTCGATAGTATCAAGTCCTTCCCATTTTGGTTTGATACTGTTAACATGTGGCTTGTATTAAAATTTCACCCAAATCTTGCACATTTATAACACTTTCGGCTTTATATTATCTGTTTACTGTTTTTCATATCTATCATTGCATGAGTCTTAGAGTTGCTTCAAGATACCATTAGGGCCGATAGTAGGATAATGCCATTTCATTTATTAATAGTATGATGATATTTTTGTTAACGGACTGATCATGCTTCGGATCATGTTATACATGTTACAGTTCTTGTTGATATGATAGTACACGCTCTGTTCCCGTTTACATGATTGATCATGTTTCGGGATATGTTATACATGTTTCTGATATGTTGATATGTTACACGAGCTTCTGTTCCCGTTTACATGTTGTCTGATAGTTGTTTCTGATTATATGATATGTTGGGATCTTTGCTGATATGTTGTTATGGGAATGTATTGTTCTCATACTTATATGTGACTACGTGGAAATGTGATTAAATGGTTATGGATTCTGTGAATCATTATATGTCATGCATCGAATATATATCTGAATGCTTACGAATTCAGTAACAACATGCCACCGAGAAGAGCACCCCCGAATCGTGTACCACCACTGCCACCCCAAGATGCTACACCGCCCCCGCAGAACCCAGAAGGGAGGAAACCCTGGAATTAAGGGATGTGCTACGATAATTTATGAGGGCTTGCGTGCCGGGAGATAATCCTCATAATGAAAGGTCACTGGAAAAGTTTCTGAGGATGAATCCACCTAACTTATATGGAGAACCGAACGACCTAAAGGCTGAGAATTGTATTACTAGTTTTGAGAAGATTTTTGAGGCTATAAAAATCTACCCAGAGGATCGTGAGCGGGTTCGGTTTGCTACTTTTCTTATGGAAGGAGCTGCATAAAATTGGTGGAATCATGTTCAGCACATGTGGGTTGAGAACAACGTTGAAGGAAGTTGGGTTGAGTTTATCTGAGAGTTTCAGCAATACACCCCTCAAGTAACTCGTGATGCACGAGAGACTGAGTTTATGAATCTGGTTCAAGGAACTATGAATGTAATGGAGTATGAGGCTAGGTTTGTGAGTTTGATCAAGTATGCGCCTCATATTCTTAATGATAAGCATCGCAAGACAAAAAGGTTCATCGATGGACTGAAGCCCGAACTTCGATGGGCACTTACTTCTTTGGATATTGAGAACTACAACAGGGCCGCTGACAAGGCACTAAAGGTTGAAGCAACCCACAAGGAGATCAAGATAACTATTGTACGTGAAGGGGAACAAGTGACCTTCCGGATCTTTTCCCCAAGGAACAGGGAAGAAACCCATGGTAGCACCACAACAGCAGAAAGCTCCACAGAAACTGAAGTAGAAGGCCCCACAGCAACAACAGAGGGCGCCACAGTAGCAAAGAGCACCTCATCCAGGTCCAGAGGAAATTGTTTGCAGATATTATCACCGAACGGGACACACTGAGGAGAACTGTCGCAAGAAAGTTGGGCAGTGTTTTCATGTGTGGTTCCCCTGAGCACCAGATGGATAGCTGCCCGAACAAGATCAATAGATTTGGGGTCCAAGATAAAGGAAAAGCAATGGTTGGTACGACGAACAAAGCGTATGCTTTGGATGGTAATGAGGAGGTTGATCCTTCGTCTTTTGTGGAAGGTATTGTGCACATTCTTAACACGCCAGTTAAGGTCTTCTATGACCCTAGTGCCACGCATTCGTTTGTTACATCTAAATTGTGTGTGCATTTATAGTTTCCACTTGAATACTTGCCATATAAATTTGAAGTGAGTTCTCCTTTGGGAACTTGCCTTGTTACGGATCAAGTATATAAACGTTGCCCTATATGTATTGGTACCCATTGTTACCCGATGGATCTTATTGAGTTACCGATGACAAGATACAACGTTATAATTGGTATGGATTGGTTGTTTACGTACCGAGCTAAGTTGGATTTTTACAAGAAAGAGGTCATCTTGGTGGAAGATGAAAGTGGGACATCAGAAGGGAAAGTTGAGAAGTTATCAGTGGTTTCTTCGATGGAAGCTAAGAAGTTGATTCAGAAAGGAGCTAATGGATTTGTGGCTTATCTTTTGAATAGACCAAAAGATCAACTGAAGATCGAAGAGGTGGAAGGGGTGAACGAATTCCTAGATGTGTTTCCCGAACACTTGAATTCGTTACCTCCTGACGGAGAGTTGGAGTTTACAATCGAGATGTTATCAGGAGATGAGCCGTACTCAAAGACACCTTACAGAATGGCTCCAGCTGAATAGGAAGAGCTAAGAAAGCAATTGGACGAACTGATAGAGT
This sequence comes from Lantana camara, assembly GCA_037501455.1. Taxonomy (NCBI): domain Eukaryota; kingdom Viridiplantae; phylum Streptophyta; class Magnoliopsida; order Lamiales; family Verbenaceae; genus Lantana; species Lantana camara. Next base: position 50,629,639 of record CM074858.1, read on the forward strand.
CTGGATATGTTCGACAGAGCACCTCTCCGTAAGGAGCGCCTGTGTTTTTCATTAAGAAAAATGATGGATCATTACGCTTATACATTGACTATCGGGAGCTAAATAGAAAGACGATCAAGAATAAGTATCCTCTCCCTCATATCGAAGAGTTGTTCGATATACTACAAGGATCGAAGGTCTACTCTAAGTTAGATCTAAGACAAGGGTATTATCAATTGAAGATCAGGGAAGCAGATATTCCGAAGACTGCTTTCAACAGCCGATACGAACATTATGAGTTTGTAGTAATGTCGTTTGGTTTGACGAACGCACCAGCTGCATTCATGGATATGATGCTCGACAAGTTTGTAGTAATCTTCATCGATGATATTTTAGTGTTTTCAAAGACACCGGAGGAACATGCTGAACATCTTCAAATCGTGCTACGCACTTTGCTGGATCACAAGCTATATGCAAAGTTCAGTAAATGTGAATTTTGGCTTGAGAGAGTTTCGTTTCTCGGACACATCATATCAGGGTCTGGAATCAAAGTAGATCCCTCGAAGATTGAAACGATCATGGATTGGAAGTCACTGAAGGATCCTTCAGAAGTGAGGAGTTTTTCGGGATTAGCTAGCTACAACCGAAGGTTTGTCAAAGATTTCTCGAAGAGAGCTACACCTCTCACTAAGTTAACCAAGAAGGGAGGGAAATTCGAATGGACTGAGAAGTGTGAGCAAAGTTTTCAAAGGTTGAAGGAGATGCTAACAACTGCACCCGTGTTAGCATTAGCAGAAGGAAAAGAAGGTTATACTGTAACGCCCCGTTTTCCCGACAAGTTAGGTACGACGTCACGAGAGAGTTTAAATTAGTAATTATGTGATTTATGTGGCGTCGCATGTTAAACGTGTCAACGTGTAATTTATTTAATTATGTGCGCTTTAGAATTTTATTTAAATTGTTCTTGGACTCAATTGTCCAATAAACTGCAAGTTAGGAACCTAATTTTATTTAGGGTGTTTTGAGGCCTTCATGGCTACTTTGAGCCCTGGAATTCGGATTTGAATTCTAACCTTATTATTGAGTTCGTTTCGGTGATTCGGATTCAAATACTTAACCTTTTATTTTTCTAAAGCTATTTGATTGCCCAACCGTTCTAAATCCGATCCGGGTGGATCGGATACCGTTTGACCCTACCCGTTTCTACCGACCCGTTTGATCAGCCCAAAAAGGCCCAGCCTTATCTTTTTCCCCATTTTGATCGTTCAACAGCAGCACCACAAGGAAGGAGGGAGAAATTCCCCATTTTGCTCCAAGACCTCAAGATTTGGGCTTTCATGATCCAACCGTCCGATCAACGACTTAAGGTATGATTCGTGCTCTATTCGTTACGTGCTTTAATTTGTTATAGCTTTCGTGCCCCGAATTTATGCCTATGTGATGATTTGGGAAGATGATGAATAGTAACTGAGGTATGAGTTCTAGGTGTTCAAGGTCGTTCTACGAGTTCTAATGTGTATATATGTGATTTACGTGTCTTACTTGGTCCGTGGTATTATTTTCGTACTTTGTGAAGTGTTTTGGGCGTGTGTTGGTGTTTGTTTGGTGCTCCAGGTGCCATTGTTGCTGTTTCTGCTTCTTCTTGGACGAACCAGGTGAGAACGACCGTTCCCATGTTGAACTGGAAGTGGGAACGGCCCTTCCCAGGAGCCCCTTTTGCCAATTCTTTACAGAGCCGCGGGGAGGAGTTCGGGGAGCTGGGAACGGCCGTTCCCAGCTCAAGCGTGGAACCGGAACGGCCGTTCCCATGGGCGGGACTGCTGAGCATGGCCGTTCCCAGAGTAGGCGAGGCCGTTCCGGGCACTGTTTCAGTGTATTTTCTTGCTTTGTTCGTGTATTGTTATTTCGTGATTTCCTTTGCATGTCTAAGTATTATTACATCGTTTTCCTTGCATAATTTCATGTAATTGAATTCATTTATTGAATGTAAGTGCTAATTGATTTAATTGCCCTTAAATGCATATAAGGACATGCACATGACTTAGCTTATTATCTTAGGCATCGTTCCATGACTTTCATGCCATTTCATATCAATGTCGTGCGTCGTAATTGGTATCATTATTGAGTCTCCTCTCACGAGTACACATTGTTTCCTTTCTTGTCCAATTCTTCTCCAGGGTGGAGACTTCGGGATCGAATAGACAACCGTAGTGCTCTCGTTCTTGTTCTTATCTTGTGGTATTCCAGGTGAGGTTTAATTTCTAGATATATAGAACCATTACCACCCGATGTGATGTTTTAAGCCAAACGGTATCTATATATCTATAGTTTTCTAAACTCTATTGATTTTCAACTGATCTACTGAATTGTATTGTATTGATTGATCGTGCTTTGGGCGAGTATATTGTATCGTGCACTGTGGGCCCGAGAGTTAGTGTTTGAGCCAACCGGGAAAGCATGGGCTGACGGGTAACTCTTACACTCCTCTCAACCGTGGGGATGAACCCTGAATCCACCAGGAGGTTTGGTGGAGGAAGGAGTCCCGTGCGTGTGAGTCATGTTCCCGACGTATACCGTGTTTACCGTGGATGGATCGGGCCTTGCAAACCCACCATCATTGGAGGAAGAAGGAGTCATTGAAACTGCTACGTGTGCATTGTAATTGATTGCATGATCACTTAATGAATTAATTAAAAGTATCGTGATTGTACACTGTCGGAGTAAGGTTGGAGATTTACCCTCACTCGCCGGGCCACTGATTGATTGATTGAAATTGATTGAAGTGTCTAATCTGATAGTTGTAATCTCGGGCGAGTTCTAAGTATTCTTGAACCTGTTTTGTTTCTATTATAAAACCTTACCCGAGGTTACAACTTGCATGTTATTTGCGCTTATATATATATTGCCCCTCGCTCACTCTTGTGGAGACTGACACCTCACTTTTCAGTTTTTCAGGTGGTGTGCTAGGCGGGAGTCAGAGTTGTGTCTTGTCTTTCCTTTCGAGTCCTGTTCCAGTCTCTCCACTTACACTCACTGCATATTGTATCTTAATTACTGTATTGAATTTGCTATTGGATTAGTATGCTACTTACTGAATTGAATTGAACTCGGGACCGGTTCTCGGGCTTTAGTTGAACCCGTTTATGTTATTGTATTGAATTGAATCGGGACAGGTTAGGACAGGTTCATTGAATTAGTAGAACCCGTATTTACTCTTCTTGAACTTGCATTCATTTCATTAATATTGAGTAGATAATTGCCTTACTTCCGTACATTTATCATTGTTGATTGTTTCAGGGTTAGATTCCGCCTAGCTAGGACTGTCTTTTCATTATCTTCCGTTCGCTGTAAGTTTAGTTCATGTATGGATCATTCCATTTCATATGTGGACCGAACTCACAGTGCGGGGGATGTGGTGCTCCCGTCACGGGGTGCTACATCTTTAGGTGGTATCAGAGCTCCAGGTTGCAAAACCGGAGTTCTAGTGTCGTGTCGTGTCAAGTGTAGGTCTAACGGCTTAGGAACTTTTTGTCAACGTGTGCACCGCATTGAACATGAGCATTGTTATTGTTACTTGATATGGAAAATATTGTTACACATGCTTCTTTCAAAATTTTGTTGATTTGCAGGTTGTTTGTTGCATCAAATCTATGCTTTTGGTGTTACTTATGTGCATGAGCATACACTAATCTCATGCATTTATTTTGAAATGAATTGTGATTTCTAGGTAACAAGAGATGATCAATTAAGTCGGGATACGCTTGCAATTCAACGAACCATGAACAGGTGTCAAGTTAAAGGATGTAACTACGGTGGCAGGTTCAACGCATTCATGGCACGTGCATCATGCATATCTTTAATTATTGTTGTATGTAATTTATTTTTATTTGTTATTACTTTGGAGTGAGCGAGTGCCTTATCCACACGGTGAGACGAGGGTCGTGCTTTGCAAAGGGTCTTTGGAGACCATGTTTTGAAGCTAGTGGCGGTTCAAGAAACCAACTTCAAACCATGAAGTTGATGTGGTGTGGAGAATCCGCTTGGGTTGGAGAACGAGTGGTGGATGTTCGTTAACTACTCCACTTGTGATACCGAGTGTGGGATGGTTAGGGTGGATCAAACGGTGGGAGCTGAATCTCGTGTAGACCCTCCTGTCGTGTGAGAAATCCGGACTACTCATGGTTGGGTCAAGTTCGTGAGCGGTTGAAGACTTCCCTTGTTCTTGAAGACCTTTCTGAACTAATCTCTATCGGGATGTCATGAACCCCGCGTGGGATGAACACAAAGAGTTTTGCTTAGAGTCCAGAACTCGAGGCAATGGACCTGAGGACAGGTCCTTCTTAAGGGGGAGAGGTTGTAACGCCCCGTTTTCCCGACAAGTCAGGTACGACGTCACGAGAGAGTTTAATTTAGTAATTATGTGATTTATGTGACGTCGCATGTTAAACGTGTCAACGTGTAATTTATTTAATTATGTGCGCTTTAGAATTTTATTTAAATTGTTCTTGGACTCAATTATCCAATAAATTGCAAGTTAGGAACCTAATTTTATTTAGGGTGTTTTGAGGCCTTCATGGCTACTTTGAGCCCTGGAATTCGGATTCGAATTCTAACCTTATTATTGAGTTCGTTTCGGTGATTCGGATTCAAATACTTAACCTTTTATTTTTCTAAAGCTATTTGATTGCCCAACCGTTCTAAATCCGATCCGGGTGGACCGGATACCGTTTGACCTTACCCGTTTCTACCGACCCGTTTCATCAGCCTAAAAAGGGCCAGCCTTATCTTTTTCCCCATTTCGATCGTTCAATAGCAGCACCACAAGGAAGGAGGGAGAAATTCCCCATTTTGCTCCATGGCCTCAAGATTTGGGCTTTCATGATCCAACCGTCCGATCAACGACTTAAGGTATGATTCGTGCTCTATTCGTTACGTGCTTTAATTTGTTATAGCTTTCGTGACCCGGATTTATGCCTATGTGATGATTTGGGAAGATGATAAATAGTAACCGGGGTATGAGTTCTAGGTGTTCAAGGCCGTTTTACGAGTTCTAACGTGTATATATGTGATTTACGTGTCTGACTTGGTCCGTGGTATTATTTTCGTGCTTTGTGGAGTGTTTTGGATGTGTGTTGGTGTTTGTTTGGTGCTCCAGGCGCCATTGTTGCTGTTTCTGCTTCTTCTTGGACGAACCAGGTGAGAACGGCCGTTCCCATGTTGAACTGGAAGTGGGAACGGCCCTTCCCAGGAGCCCCTTTTGCCAATTCTTTACAGAGCCGCGGGGAGGAGTTCGGGGAGCTGGGAACGGCCGTTCCCAGCTCAAGCGTGGAACCGGAACAGCCGTTACCATGGGCGGGACTGCTGAGGATGGCCGTTCGCAGAGTAGGCGAGGCCGTTCCCAGCACAGTTTCAGTGTATTTTCTTGCTTTGTTCGTGTATTGTTATTTCGTGATTTCCTTTGCATGTCTAAGTATTATTACATCGTTTTCCTTGCATAATTTCATGTAATTGAATTCATTTATTGAATGTAAGTGCTAATTGATTTAATTGCCCTTAAATGCACATAAGGACATGCACATGACTTAGCTTATTATCTTAGGTAACGTTCCATGACTTTCATGACATTTCATATCAATGCCGTGCGTCGTAATTGGTATCATTATTGAGTCTCCTCTCATGAGTACACATTGTTTCCCTTCTTGTCCAGTTCTTCTCCAGGGTGGAGACTTCGGGATCGAATAGGCAACCGTAGTGCTCTCGTTCTTGTTCTTGTCTTGTGGTATTCCAGGTGAGGTTTAATTTCTAGATATATAGAACCATTACCACCCTATGTGATGTTTTAAGCCAAAAGGTATCTATATATCTATAGTTTTCTAAACTCTATTGATTTTCAACTGATCTACTGAATTGTATTATATTGATTGATCGTGTTTTGGGCAAGTATATTGTATCGTGCACTGTGGGCCCGAGAGTTAGTGTTTGAGCCAACCGGGAAAGCATGGGCTAACGGGTAACTCTTACACTCCTCTCAACCGTGGGGATGAACCCTGAATCCACCAGGAGGTTTGGTGGAGGAAGGAGTCCCGTGCGTGGGAGTCATGTTCCCGACGTATACCGTGTTTACCGTGGATGGATTGGGCCTTGCAAACCCACCATCATTGGAGGAAGAAGGAGTCATTGAAACTGCTACGTGTGCACTGTAATTGATTGCATGATCACTTAATGAATTAATTAAAAGTATCGTGATTGTACACTGTCGGAGTAAGGTTGGAGATTTGCCCTCACTCGCCGGGCCACTGATTGATTGATTGAAATTGATTGAAGTGTCTAATCTGATAGTTGTAATCTCGGGCGAGTTCTAAGAATTCTTGAACCTGCTTTGTTTCTATTATAAAACCTTACCCGAGGTTACAACTTGCATGTTATTTGCGCTTATATATATATTACCCCTCGCTCACTCTTGTGGAGACTGACACCTCACTTTTCAGTTTTTCATGTGGTGTGCTAGGCGGGTGTCAGAGTTGTGTCTTGTCTTTCCTTTCGAGTCCTGTTCCAGTCTCTCCACTTACACTCACTGCATATTGTATCTTAATTACTGTATTGAATTTGCTATTGGATTACTATGCTACTTACTGAATTGAATTGAACTCGGGACAGGTTCTAGGGCTTTAGTTGAACCCGTTTATGTTATTGTATTGAATTGAATCGGGACAGGTTAGGACAGGTTCATTGAATTAGTAGAACCCGTATTTACTCTTCTTGAACTTGCATTCATTTTATTGATATTGAGTAGATAATTGCCTTACTTCCGCACATTTATCATTGTTGATTGTTTCAGGGTTAGATTCCGCCTAGCTAGGACTGTCTTTTCATTGTCTTCCATTCGCTGTAAGTTTAGTTCATGTATGGATCATTCCATTTCATATGTGGACCGAACTCACAGTGCGGGGGATGTGGTGCTCCCATCACGGGGTGCTACATCTTTAGGTGGTATCAGAGCTCCAGGTTGTAAAACCGGAGTTCTAGTGTCGTGTCGTGTCAAGTGTAGGTCTAACGGCTTAGGAACTTTTTGTCAACGTGTGCACCGCATTGAACATGAGCATTGTTATTGTTACTTGATATGGAAAATATTGTTACACATGCTTCTTTCAAAATTTTGTTGATTTACAGGTTGTTTGTTGCATCAAATCTATGCTTTTGGTGTTACTTATCTGCATGAGCATACACTAATCTCATGCATTTATTTTGAAATGAATTGTGATTTCTAGGTAACAAGAGATGATCAATTAAGTCGGGATACGCTTGCAATTCAATGAACCATGAACAGGTGTCAAGTTAAAGGATGTAACTACGGTGGCAGGTTCAACGCATTCATGGCACGTGCATCATGCATATCTTTAATTATTGTTGTATGTAATTTATTTTTATTTGTTATTACTTTGGAGTGAGCGAGTGCCTTAGCCACACGGTGAGACGAGGGTCGTGCTTTGCAAAGGGTCTTTGGAGACCATGTTTTGAAGCTAGTGGCGGTTCAAGAAACCAACTTCAAACCATGAAGTTGATGCGGTGTGGAGAATCCGCTTGGGTTGGAGAACGAGTGGTGGATGTTCGTTAACTACTCCACTTGTGATACCGAGTGTGGGATGGTTAGGGTGGATCAAACGGTGGGAGCTGAATCTCGTGTAGACCCTCCTGTCGTGTGAGAAATCCGGACTACTCATGGTTGGGTCAAGTTCGTGAGCGGTTGAAGACTTCCCTTGTTCTTGAAGACCTTTCTGAACTAATCTCTATCGGGATGTCATGAACCCCGCGTGGGATGAACACAAAGAGTTTTGCTTAGAGTCCAGAACTCGAGGCAGTGGACCTGAGGACAGGTCCTTCTTAAGGGGGAGAGGTTGTAACGCCCCGTTTTCCCGATAAGTCAGGTACGACGTCACGAGAGAGTTTAATTTAGTAATTATGTGATTTATGTGACGTCGCATGTTAAACGTGTCAACGTGTAATTTATTTAATTATGTGCGCTTTAGAATTTTATTTAAATTTTCTTGGACTCAATTATCCAATAAATTGCAAGTTAGGAACCTAATTTTATTTAGGGTGTTTTGAGGCCTTCATGGCTACTTTGAGCCCTGGAATTCGGATTCGAATTCTAACCTTATTATTGAGTTCGTTTCGGTGATTCGGATTCAAATACTTAACCTTTTATTTTTCTAAAGCTATTTGATTGCCCAACCGTTCTAAATCCGATCCGGGTGGACCGGATACCGTTTGACCTTACCCCTTTCTACCGACCCGTTTCATCAGCCCAAAAAGGGCCAGCCTTATCTTTTTCCCCATTTCGATCGTTCAACAGCAGCATCACAAGGAAGGAGGGAGAAATTCCCCATTTTGCTCCATGACATCAAGATTTGGGCTTTCATGATCCAACTGTCCGATCAACGACTTAAGGTATGATTCGTGCTCCATTCGTTACGTGCTTTAATTTGTTATAGCTTTCGTGCCTCGGATTTATGCCTATGTGATGATTTGGGAAGATGATGAATAGTAACCGGGGTATGAGTTCTAGGTGTTCAAGGCCGTTTTACGAGTTCTAATGTGTATATATGTGATTTACGTGTCTTACTTGGTCCGTGGTATTATTTTCGTGCTTTGTGGAGTGTTTTGGATGTGTGTTGGTGTTTGTTTGGTGCTCCAGGCGCCATTGTTGCTGTTTCTGCTTCTTCTTGGACGAACCAGGTGAGAACGGTCGTTCCCATGTTGAACTGGAAGTGGGAACGGCCCTTCCCAGGAGCCCCTTTTGCCAATTCTTTACAGAGCCGCGGGGAGGAGTTCGGGGAGCTGGGAACGGCCGTTCCCAGCTCAAGCGTGGAACCAGAACGGCCGTTCCCATGGGCGGGACTGCTGAGCATGGCCGTTCCCAGAGTAGGTGAGGCCGTTCCCGGCACTGTTTCAGTGTATTTTCTTGCTTTGTTCGTGTATTGTTATTTCGTGATTTCCTTTGCATGTCTAAGTATTATTACATCGTTTTCCTTGCATAATTTCATGTAATTGAATTCATTTATTGAATGTAAGTGCTAATTGATTTAATTGCCCTTAAATGCATATAAGGATATGCACATGACTTAGCTTATTATCTTAGGTATCGTTCCATGACTTTCATGCCATTTCATATCAATGTCGTGCGTCGTAATTGGTATCATTATTGAGTCTCCTCTCACGAGTACACATTGTTTCCCTTCTTGTCCAGTTCTTCTCCAGGGTGGAGACTTCGGGATCGAATAGGCAACCGTAGTGCTCTCGTTCTTGTTCTTGTCTTGTGGTATTCCAGGTGAGGTTTAATTTCTAGATATATAGAACCATTACCACCCTATGTGATGTTTTAAGCCAAAAGGTATCTATATATCTATAGTTTTCTAAACTCTATTGATTTTCAACTGATCTACTGAATTGTATTGTATTGATTGATCGTGTTTTGGGCGAGTATATTGTATCGTGTACTGTGGGCCCGAGAGTTAGTGTTTGAGCCAACCGGGAAAGCATGGGCTGACGGGTAACTCTTACACTCCTCTCAACCGTGGGGATGAACCCTGAATCCACCAGGAGGTTTGGTGGAGGAAGGAGTCCCGTGCGTGGGAGTCATGTTCCCGACGTACACCGTGTTTACCGTGGATGGATCGGGCCTTGCAAACCCACCATCATTGGAGGAAGAAGGAGTCATTGAAACTGCTACGTGTGCACTGTAATTGATTGCATGATCACTTAATGAATTAATTAAAAGTATCGTGATTGTACACTGTCGGAGTAAGGTTGGAGATTTACCCTCACTCGCCGGGCCACTGATTGATTGATTGAAATTGATTGAAGTGTCTAATCTGATAGTTGTAATCTCGGGCGAGTTCTAAGTATTCTTGAACCTGTTTTGTTTCTATTATAAAACCTTACCCGAGGTTACAACTTGCATGTTATTTGCGCTTATATATATATTGCCCCTCGCTCACTCTTGTGGAGACTGACACCTCACTTTTCAGTTTTTCAGGTGGTGTGCTAGGCGGGAGTCAGAGTTGTGTCTTGTCTTTCCTTTCGAGTCCTGTTCCAGTCTCTCCACTTACAGTCACTGCATATTGTATCTTAATTACTGTATTGAATTTGCTATTGGATTACTATGCTACTTACTGAATTGAATTGAACTCGGGACAGGTTCTAGGGCTTTAGTTGAACCCGTTTATGTTATTGTATTGAATTGAATCGGGACAGGTTAGGACAGGTTCATTGAATTAGTAGAACCCGTATATACTCTTCTTGAACTTGCATTCATTTTATTGATATTGAGTAGATAATTGCCTTACTTCCGCACATTTATCATTGTTGATTGTTTCAGGGTTAGATTCCGCCTAGCTAGGACTGTCTTTTCATTGTCTTCCATTCGCTGTAAGTTTAGTTCATGTATGGATCATTCCATTTCATATGTGGACCGAACTCACAGTGTGGGGGATGTGGTGCTCCCGTCACGGGGTGCTACATATACTGTCTACACCGATGCTTCAAAAGAAGGACTAGGAGGAGTTTTGTTGCAGAATGGAAAAGTGATTGCCTATGCATCAAGGAAACTCAAAACGCATGAAGTTAACTACCTGACACATGATTTGGAGTTAGCCGCGATAATTTTCGCTCTTGGGAAGTGGAGACATTACGTTTATAGGGTGACATTTGAAATCTTTACTGATCATAAGAGCCTGCAATATCTGTTCACTCAAAAGGAGTTGAATATACGACAAAAGAGATGGATGGAATTTTTGGAGGACTACTATTACATTATTTAGTACCATCTAGGAAAGGTGAATGTTGTAGCCGATGCACTAAGCAGGAAAGTTCGTCTGGCACAGATTTCTACCAATCCCTGAGACTGATCAAAGAGAAAGAATGGAGGTGATAACTAAAGCTCGAATCGCGAACATTGTGATGATATCACCGTTGAAAGAGCAAGTGTTGGAAGCACAGAAGAACGACGAGTGGATCAAGAAATGTCTCAAATCTAATGAGAAAGATGATGAGACTAAGTTCAAGATTGATTAACATGGAATATTGAGGTACAAATGTCGAGTATGCGTACCAACTGTTTTGAGGAAAGAGATTCACGACAAAGCGCATAAGACTAAGTACACGATACATCCCGGAGGCACTAAGATGTATAAAGACGTTAAGACGCATTTCTGGTGGAGCCGAATGAAGAAAAACATAGCCAACTATGTCAAGAAGTGCTTAACTTATCAGAAAGTTAAAGATGAGAACCAGAAGCCGAGTGGGAAGTTACAACTATTACCGATTTCAACTTGGAAATGGGAACAAATCACGATGGATTTTGTCACCGAATTACCCAAAGTCAAAGGAGGACAAGATAGTATGCAGGTGATCATTGACCGATTGTCTAAGTCAGCACACTTTTTGCCAGTAAAAACGACCGATAAGGTTAACACGTTGGCAAAGCTGTATCAGCATGAGATTTTCCGACTACATGGAGTTCCGAACAGCATAGCGTCAGACAGAGATCCGAAATTCACATCACAGTTACGGCAAGGAATTCAGACTTTCATGGGAACGAAGTTGAACTTCAGTACTGCAGCGCATCCTCAGACGGATGGACAGTCAGAAAGAATGATTAAGTACTTGGAAGATATGCTAAGAGCTTGCGCGTTGGACTTCCAGGAAAGTTGGAAAGATTGTTTACCACTTGTGGAGTTTACCTACAACAATATTTATCAAGCTTCTATTAAAGCTGCTCCATATGACGTATGGAGGGACATGTAGATTCCTGTTATACTGGGATTTGGATGAAGCAAGATGTACTGAGGAGGGACCAACCAGAGTGAATTCTGCTAAGTGGATAAGAGAAGCGACGAAGAAGATTCAGATCATTCGTTAAAGAATGAAAGCTGCCCAGGACAGGTAGAAGAGTTATGCTGTTCGACGAAGAAGAGATTTGGAATTGACAGTAGGCGAAAAGGTATTTCTGAAGGCATCGCCAAGGAAAGGCTTTTTTCGAATTGGAAAAGAAGGAAAGCTGATCCCGAGATATATTGGACCGTATGAGATACTGGAGTGTAACACCCCAGCTTTCGGCATTTCAGGTATGAACGCCACGTGTGAGTTTGAGAGTTATAATTTAATTGTTATTTGATCATTTCTTTATTTGATCATTTCTTTGATTTTCCATGTCATGACATAATTTTATAAAATTTTATTCAAAGTATTTTTATGAAATTCATATTAAATTCATACTTATTGTATAAATTGAACTTGATTGTAACGTGAATTAAATTCCCGAGCATGATCTAATTTCTTTTACGTCCTTACTTGACCATTTTCATGATTTTGGGGACTCAATTGCATGAATTATTTGTTGGACTTAATTGCTCATTTAATATGAAATTGAACCTAATTGCATGACTTAATAAATGGAGGGACTTAATAGCAATTTGGATCATTCTTCCCCGCTCTATAGCAGCATATTACGTACCATGGCATCCTATTTCATACAAACATTTTCATACACTTGCTGCTTTCTTCCTTGTTCCAACCGACCCAAACCCTACCAAGAAGAGAAAGAGATTTCATCATTCAAGCTATATTTTGTGGGATTTGTGATCATTGAAGCATCATCAACATCATATCTTCATCTTGTCATCCATTTCTTTCATTTGAGGTAATTGTGGAGAATTGTTGATTTTCTTGAATTAATATGATAGATAGGGCTTTGTTTTGACTTGGTTAAATTGTGTATTTGTTGTTGGAAATTTGTTCATGAGCTTTAAGCTTAAGATTGATGCATTTATCTTGAGATTTTTAAACTTGAAGCATGAGTGTAGATATGGGTTTCAAATGATGAATTATTGATGATCTAACTTGGAAATTAGTGTTTATATGAGTTGTTAATGATCTATATGTATGCTAGTATGTGTATTGCATGAAATATGTGCATTTAATCTTGGTTTGAAGTCTTTTGGATGGTTGGTACGTTGTTCCCCCTGTTTTGCTGCTGCTGCGCACTTGGTCGCGCCTGCGACCTGAATAATGTGTAAAACCGGTCGCGGCCGCTACCCGTTTTTATGCCAGTTTCGAGATTTTGGAAAATTAGATGAAAAATTCGGCCAAAAATTGGTAGTCGCGACTGCCACCCTTTTATGACGAAAATTAGTCACGGCCGCGACCCGATTTTAGCCAAGTTTCGAGATTTTGAAAATTGGAGGAAAATTCGGGCAAAATACTTGGTCGCGACCGTAACCCTTTTGTGAAGAATTTTGGTCGCGCCCACGACCCTACCTTTCTGCATAAAATTGCATTTTCCAATTCCGCTTCTAATGCCTTAATTGATCGATACGTGTTACTATATGATTGTTTTGTACATGAAATTGATCATGTGATTCCATAAATTGTCATTGTACGTTCTAATGTCCATGATTACGCTGTTCGTCCTACTTGGTACATTTTCAGTCGTATCTCACGGACAATTATCTTTCTTGCACAGACCAGCTTCCTGGTGATGAGGAGCAGGCCCCGTGAGCTGTTTCCTTGTTTGTTTTGGTCACAGGTGAGGTTTAATTCTAGATATATAGAACCCGTATAACCCTATGTGGTGTTTTAAGCCAAAAATGTATCTATATATCTATAGTTTTCAAATGTTATTGGTTTTCAAAGGATTTACCGAACTATTACATTGTATTGATTGATTGATTGTTTTGGCGAGTATCGTATTGCACTGTGGGCCCGAGGGTAGTGGTTCGAGCCAACCTGAAAGCATGGGCTGACAGGTAACTTGTGACGCCCCGTCTCTTCGGCATTCCAGGTACGGCGTCACGAGAGAGTTTATTTCAGTATTTTGTGAAATTATGTGATTTATCATGCTTACGTGTCAACGTGATATTAATTTTAATTATGTGTGCTTTAGATTTAATTAAATTGTACTTGGACTCAATTGTCCAATATTTGCAATTTAGGGACCTAATTAATTAGGACGTTTGAGCCTTCCTGGCTATTTGAGCTCGGGAATTCGAATTCGAATTCCGACCCTATCATTGAGTTTGTTTCGATGATTCGGATTCAATGAATTACCCTTTTTATTTCTAAAGCCATTTGATAGCCCTATCGTTTTTAATCCGATCCGCGTGGACCAGATACCGTTTGAACCTACCCGTTTTAACCGACCCATTTGCCCGGCCCTAAAAAGGGCCAAGCCTTTCCTTCTCTCCCACTTTGATCGATCAGCAGCAAGGAAGAGAGGAAAAGAGAAGCATTTCTCACCATTTTGGCCAAGAAGCCTTGAGCTCGGGTTTGGGAGATCCAACCGTCCGATCAACGACCTAAGGTAGGATTTGTGACCCTTTCGTTACATGCTTTACTTTAATATCTCTTTCGTGCCTCGGATTGTGCCTACGTGCTTTGTTGGGGAGATGATGAATAGTAACCGGGGTGTGAGTTTTGTGTGTTCTAGGCCGTTTTACGGGTTCTAACGTGGAAATATATGTTCCATATGTTACATGTGATTTATTGTGTTATTTTTGCATGATTTTAGGGTTGTTTGTGGTTGTGTTTGTGTGTTGGTAGTGTTTCCCGACGCCATTGCTGTTTCTGCTCTGTTTTTTCGAGCAGGACGGTCCGGAACGGCCGTTTCCGTTTTGGCCTTGGGGCCGGAACGGCCCTTCCCATCCGCGTATGGGAACGGCCGTTCCCGTTCTGTTCTTTGGGTGGGAACGGCCCTTCCCGGGCTGGCGTCTGTGCCGAGAGTGGGAACGATCGTTCCCAGTTTGTGCTGGGAGCGGGAACGGCCGTTCCCATGGCCGGTCCTTGCGCTACTGGATCAAATCCGCGGGGGTGGATTTTTCCTTTTGGAAAAATCCGCGGGGGTGGATTTGAGGCAGTAGGTTTGGAAAAATCCATGAGGGTGGATTTTTCCTTTGGAAAAATCCATGGGGGTGGATTTTGCCATTTCTTCTCTTTGCTTTAATTATGCATTTGTATGATTTTTAAATGTTTTTCTTTTGCATGTTAATTGTTATGACTTGATTTTTATTGCATATTAAAGTGTGAATAATTATGTTATGCTATAGTTGCAATTATGTGACATTTTATATATGAACATGAACCATGCTTTTTGCCGAGAGTCTTCTTTCATATGCTTTAATATGCTCGTGAAATGTGAATTATTATTAATACATGCTTGTTTTATATTGTATACCTGAACCATGAATTCATGCCAATCATAATCATACGCCGTGCGTCCATTTGGTTCATTCTTGTGTCTAAGTCTTGTTTTGTATTCAGTTTGTTCAGGTACACCCGGGGTGGTGTTTTGTTGGCCGTGTTGATTACGGGGTGGATCAGTTGTTGTGTCTTCGGCCTCTTCGGTGTCAGGTGAGGTTAGGATATAGTTACACCTTATTGCAATGTGCTCGGTTTTGATTGCATGTGATTAAATAAGCCTTATATGTATGTAAATAAGTGTGAAATATGTATTTGTTGAATATGCCTCGAGTTTGCAAGTATGTTAAGCAATGTACGAGCCTATGTATGCTTGGTTTGGAATGATTTGTTATGATTTGCCACGTGAAGCTATGCTTCCGACCGTATACTTCTCATGAGCCATGTTTGGCAAGGACCGAGTGGATTGAAACGGAAAGTGGTTTGTGTACGTATATATGTATAAGTTATGTCTGTCTGTCTCTGTTGTAGCGGGTTATGATATGATATGTGTTTGTTGGGCCCCGGAGATATGGGTAAGGAACCCTCGGGACGGCATAGGGCCGTCGAGGTTAAGCCTGTGCATAGTCTCCATATGTCTGCAGAGGATCACCCCTGAACTCACCAGCAGGTTTGGTGAGGGAAGGAATCCTGAGGGTTTGAGTACTCGCAAGGCGCTCCCCTCGTTTGTCTGGATGGTTTGGGCGTATACACCCTTCCATCACCCGGAGTTGAGGATGATATGATATGATTTGATATGTATGTAAGTTTTATGTTTTGATTCTGATATGATGTGTTATGAGGAGATTGGGGGAGTCAGAGCTCGTACCCGCCGAGTTCTATATGATATGATATGTATGTTCTGTTAAGGTTTATGAAACGGGGATAGATTCTAAGTTAAATAAAAAGGGAGTTTTATAAGATAAGCTAAGCTTTGAATATGTTAAGACCTAATAGGTTTTGCTAAGTTTTTTGGTAAGATAAATTGGTTTGTTTGATTTGCTAAGTAAGCCCTTTCTATATATGTATATCACGGGAAATAATTTAGTGTGCAAAAACTATCCCTGCGTTCATGAACACTATGAGTTTGATATGTGCTTTGCTCTTATATATATAGTGTGAGTGCGTTAACCCCTCACTCAGTCAAGTTAAGACTGACCCCTCCCCTTTTACCTTTAGATTGCAGGTTTTGCTTGGAGTTCGTGCTAGGCGGAGTGTGTCTGTCTTTTGGAGTCTGTTCCGTGTCTTTGTCTAGTAGGTGGTCTTGCATTCACATTTCTTTAATTCGGTTATGTATAAGATATGTTTGTTTATGCTATTCGGATTTTATTTATGAATATTTATGTATATTATTTGAGATTCGGGATTAGGTATTTATGCTAGTTGAACCCGTCAACTGTTCATGAATGTTTGACTGTTGCATAACTTGTTTCGCTTCCGCATTCTCGTTTTGGTTTGAGTTTTGCTTTCAGGGTCTAAGTTCCGCCTAGCCTAGGTGTGAGTTTGTCAGTCTCCCGTTCGCCACTGTTTGGTTCATGTACGGACTCTCCATTTCGTATGTGGATCGGACTTTGGTGCGGGGGATGTGGTGACCCACCGTGCGGGTGCTACATCCTTAAGTGGTATCAGAGCCCCAGGTTGAAAACCGGGTCAGTGTCAGGCCGTGTCTGTCTAAGTCGAACGGCATAGGACAACTTGATTATGTGTGCATTTGCATCTTGATTTGATGAGCTATGTATGTGAAATTTCAATACTTTGTTGAAGTTATATTACGTGATGCATTGCATTTCTTTGATGCTCTACTTGATTTACTACGTGACATGAGCACTTACTAATGAACATGCATATACCTATATTGTAGTTGTAGAGAATTTCAGGGTACTTCCTATCAATAACACTGCGGTCAACCTTCTCATCAAAATTAGGGATATTAAGGACAATCTTTTACCGAGTACTAGTAATGGATCCGATGGCTATGATGTACCAAGAATTCTTAACGTTCAAGCCTCCCCAATTTCGAGAGGGAAATGATGTAAAGGCCGAAGATTGGATTTCGGAACTTGAGGGTATTTTTGAAATATGGCCACGCAACTCTCGAGATATGGCTCGCCTTGCTACATTTCTTTTGCAAGGACAAGCAAGACAGTGGTGGAAAAGGGTTGCTCAACAACTAGAGACTACGAACGAAGAGTTGACTTGGGATGTATTTATTCGAGAATTCAGAAAGAGGTTTGCACCGGTTATTTTACAAGAACGAAGACTTGAAGAATTCCTCAATCTGAAACAAGGAGATAGATCCGTTGTGGAATACATAGAAGAATTCGAAAGGTTGGGCTTATATGTGCCTCACATTATGGGTAACGATCAGATGAAGGCCAAATACTTCATGGAAGGTCTTCGGGATGAATTCAAGGAAGCCCTAGCTGCAAAGGATACGACTAC
The DNA here is from genome assembly GCA_037501455.1 of Lantana camara. Taxonomy (NCBI): domain Eukaryota; kingdom Viridiplantae; phylum Streptophyta; class Magnoliopsida; order Lamiales; family Verbenaceae; genus Lantana; species Lantana camara. Next base: position 50,647,291 of record CM074858.1, read on the forward strand.
GTGGGATAAAGCCACGAAGAAAGTTTTAAGGGTTGAGACTTGGCTCATAACAAAGGACAAGGAAGAAGAGGTATCGGGGTCTAAGGTCAAGTCGGGTTTATGCTCAAGCTTACAAGTAGAAGGAGAATCTCCTCAACATGGAACTCGGGCCAAAAGAATTCGGGGAAAGAAACACAAGATTGGGAATACTTCAAGGTTGGGGAAAAGGCCTCAATTATGTGCTTATTGTGGAGGAACCACTCATACCTACGAAGCTTGTTGGGACAGATTGAAGAGGTGCTACATTTGCGGGTCAACAGAGCACAAGATTTCCGAGTGTGATCGACCGAGAGCTAACAAGCAAAAGGCACGGGATCAACGACTTCAAATTGGAAACCAACAAAAACCTGAAAGTTGAGGTAATTGCATTCATGGCACGAGCATTCATCCTCCATTTTAAATATTACAATTATTTATTTTCGTGTCGTAATTGTTAATTGCCATTAATTGCTATTCATTATTAATTGTTGCTAATTGTTGATGCCACTATGTGTTTAAGTGACGATTAAGTGATGCATCTCATTCGCACTTTGACTCAACATGCATATTTAGTGTTTTATTTTAGGATATTTCTTCATTCAAGTTACCAAGTTGTGTTCAATGGGATTTGGAAGAGATGGGTTGGATAGGGAACAAAAATTAAGGATTTCTTTTGGAGATCGGGTTGAGTTTATGGAGACATGGAAAAGTTGATAAAGAAGAATGATTTGGGAGGTCCCGGTACCAAGTTGAAGAATTTAGGAATTGAGGTATATTTTGAAGAGAAATTTAAGATTTGAGGTAGCTTATTTCACCAAGCAAGGCATGATTTGTTTTGGAATTCGGATTTAAGAATAATGAAGGAAGTTAATTCTTGGAAATAATTAGAAGAAGACATCAAGATTCTCTACCGGTGGAATTTAAACAAGAATAACAAAGGCTAGAACAAGAATTGAATTGGGAGTTGGGAACGGATCTAATCAGCTGCAGTTTCGGGATATGGTGACCGCTTTCCATTTAACCATGTCCTGAAGAGAAGAATTTGCTAGGAAATTCTAATCAAGCCTTTATTTGCCTTCAAGAGAAAGAAATTAAAGTATGGTAGAAGGTATTGGTTCGGGAGAGCCTACGGAACATATTACTACGGGAATTGGGTTATGGGATTCACTTCACTGAGTGGAATAGATCACACAAGAAATTACCTCAGGATTTCCAAAGAAATCAGTAGCATTAATCAAGGGACGACGCACTTCCTTATATATTCAAGAGAAGGGTGTTAAGGTAATTAGTTCGGCACCAAATTTGAAGAACACTTATTGGGAAGGAACTAAGATTTCGAGGCAAGGCAATTATTGAAAAATTCCACAATACACAAATGGAAAAAGAATTCGGGCCATGAGATTCGGAATAAATTATGGAGCACATCAGATCTGTGGGGGAATTATAATGATTAATCAGTTTAAGGAATTCATATATATTGGAGAAACAAGGATAGTTAAGAGTGAAGGATTAAATTCGAAGAACTAGCAAGGATAATTGTCAACCGTGGGATGAAGATTGACTTGATATTTGAAGTGTAAGAGATACCGGGGAATTTCAAGATACAGTCATGAGCAAGGAGAATTGGATTAGAGTTATTTGAACTAAACCATAACTAAGGGAATAAAGATCGGGTGATATGTGAAGCTTGAGACACGTTGGGAAACGAGGACGTTAAAGAGTGGAGAATTGGGTTAGAAGAATTATTTGAGCTAATAACAACTATGAGGAGAAAGATCAGATTAATTTAGGAAGCATGAGATTTACCAAGAATTACAAGACAATGGCGAACAAAGAGACTTCAATGTGGACCAAATCATCACTAAAGATAAGATTCCAATGCTTCGGTGAACGGTACATTAAACATACATACCACGTGCATCATCCATATTTTGTTTTGCTTTGCTTTGGGTGTGTGAGTTGTGAGTTGTTGGTTACCCTCTGGGGTGACTTGAGTGTGCGAGTGTTGTTGTTTTACGGTAAGTTGAGGGTCGTGCTTTGCAACGGTCTTCTCCACAAGTTCCTGGAGTTCAAGGTTTGAGGTGATCAATGTTCGAATGTCAACTTTGAACTTTGGATTGAAGGCCCTGTTTGGGTTGGTGAGCGAGTGGTTGAGTTCTTTAACAACACCACTCGTGGTCCCGGATTGTGGGTTGGTTTGGATTGATTCAAGCGGTGGAAGTTGAATCACTTGTGAGCCTTCTATCGTGCGAAAAGTCTGAACTACTCCTAGTCGGGATCAAGTTCGTGTGAAGCTGGAAGTGTGATCGAACCCCCTTCGTGCTTGGAAGACCTTTCTCGGGCTAACCCTTGTCGGAGTGTCGCGAGCTCCAAACTTGGGTGAATACGGGAGAGTTACTCGTAACTTTGTTGCGAGCGGTAGAACCTGGGGGCCAGGTTCTCTTAAGGGGGGGAGATTGTGACGCCCCGTCTCTTCGGCATTCCAGGTACGGCGTCACGAGAGAGTTTATTTCAGTATTTTGTGAAATTATGTGATTTATCATGCTTACGTGTCAACGTGATATTAATTTTAATTATGTGTGCTTTAGATTTAATTAAATTGTACTTGGACTCAATTGTCCAATATTTGCAATTTAGGGACCTAATTAATTAGGACGTTTGAGCCTTCCTGGCTATTTGAGCTCGGGAATTCGAATTCGAATTCCGACCCTATCATTGAGTTTGTTTCGATGATTCGGATTCAATGAATTACCCTTTTTATTTCTAAAGCCATTTGATAGCCCTATCGTTTTTAATCCGATCCGCGTGGACCGGATACCGTTTGAACCTACCCGTTTTAACCCGGCCCTAAAAAGGGCCAAGCCTTTCCTTCTCTCCCACTTTGATCGATCAGCAGCAAGGAAGAGAGGAAAAGAGAAGCATTTCTCACCATTTTGGCCAAGAAGCCTTGAGCTCGGGTTTGGGAGATCCAACCGTCCGATCAACGACCTAAGGTAGGATTTGTGACCCTTTCGTTACATGCTTTACTTTAATATCTCTTTCGTGCCTCGGATTGTGCCTACGTGCTTTGTTGGGGAGATGATGAATAGTAACCGGGGTGTGAGTTTTGTGTGTTCTAGGCCGTTTTACGGGTTCTAACGTGGAAATATGTGTTCCATATGTTATATGTGATTTATTGTGTTATTTTTGCATGATTTTAGGGTTGTTTGTGGTTGTGTTTGTGTGTTGGTAGTGTTTCCCGACGCCATTGCTGTTTCTGCTCTGTTTTTTCGAGCAGGACGGTCCGGAACGGCCGTTTCCGTTTTGGCCTTGGGGCCGGAACGGCCCTTCCCATCCGCGTATGGGAACGGCCGTTCCCGTTCTGTTCTTTGGGTGGGAACGGCCCTTCCCGGGCTGGCGTCTGTGCCGAGAGTGGGAACGACCGTTCCCAGTTTGTGCTGGGAGCGGGAACGGCCGTTCCCATGGCCGGTCCTTGCGCTACTGGATCAAATCCGCGGGGGTGGATTTTTCCTTTTGGAAAAATCCGCGGGGGTGGATTTGAGGCAGTAGGTTTGGAAAAATCCATGAGGGTGGATTTTTCCTTTGGAAAAATCCATGGGGGTGGATTTTGCCATTTCTTCTCTTTGCTTTAATTATGCATTTGTATGATTTTTAAATGTTTTTCTTTTGCATGTTAATTGTTATGACTTGATTTTTATTGCATATTAAAGTGTGAATAATTATGTTATGCTATAGTTGCAATTATGTGACATTTTATATATGAACATGAACCATGCTTTTTGCCGAGAGTCTTCTTTCATATGCTTTAATATGCTCGTGAAATGTGAATTATTATTAATACATGCTTGTTTTATATTGTATACCTGAACCATGAATTCATGCCAATCATAATCATACGCCGTGCGTCCATTTGGTTCATTCTTGTGTCTAAGTCTTGTTTTGTATTCAGTTTGTTCAGGTACACCCGGGGTGGTGTTTTGTTGGCCGTGTTGATTACGGGGTGGATCAGTTGTTGTGTCTTCGGCCTCTTCGGTGTCAGGTGAGGTTAGGATATAGTTACACCTTATTGCAATGTGCTCGGTTTTGATTGCATGTGATTAAATAAGCCTTATATGTATGTAAATAAGTGTGAAATATGTATTTGTTGAATATGCCTCGAGTTTGCAAGTATGTTAAGCAATGTACGAGCCTATGTATGCTTGGTTTGGAATGATTTGTTATGATTTGCCACGTGAAGCTATGCTTCCGACCGTATACTTCTCATGAGCCATGTTTGGCAAGGACCGAGTGGATTGAAACGGAAAGTGGTTTGTGTACGTATATATGTATAAGTTATGTCTGTCTGTCTCTGTTGTAGCGGGTTATGATATGATATGTGTTTGTTGGGCCCCGGAGCTATGGGTAAGGAACCCTCGGGACGGCATAGGGCCGTCGAGGTTAAGCCTGTGCATAGTCTCCATATGTCTGCAGAGGATCACCCCTGAACTCACCAGGAGGTTTGGTGAGGGAAGGAATCCTGAGGGTTTGAGTACTCGCAAGGCGCTCCCCTCGTTTGTCTGGATGGTTTGGGCGTATACACCCTTCCATCACCCGGAGTTGAGGATGATATGATATGATTTGATATGTATGTAAGTTTTATGTTTTGATTCTGATATGATGTGTTATGAGGAGATTGGGGGAGTCAGAGCTCGTACCCGCCGAGTTCTATATGATATGATATGTATGTTCTGTTAAGGTTTATGAAACGGGGATAGATTCTAAGTTAAATAAAAAGGGAGTTTTATAAGATAAGCTAAGCTTTGAATATGTTAAGACCTAATAGGTTTTGCTAAGTTTTTTGGTAAGATAAATTGGTTTGTTTGATTTGCTAAGTAAGCCCTTTCTATATATGTATATCACGGGAAATAATTTAGTGTGCAAAAACTATCCCTGCGTTCATGAACACTATGAGTTTGATATGTGCTTTGCTCTTATATATATAGTGTGAGTGCGTTAACCCCTCACTCAGTCAAGTTAAGACTGACCCCTCCCCTTTTACCTTTAGATTGCAGGTTTTGCTTGGAGTTCGTGCTAGGCGGAGTGTGTCTGTCTTTTGGAGTCTGTTCCGTGTCTTTGTCTAGTAGGTGGTCTTGCATTCACATTTCTTTAATTCGGTTATGTATAAGATATGTTTGTTTATGCTATTCGGATTTTATTTATGAATATTTATGTATATTATTTGAGATTCGGGATTAGGTATTTATGCTAGTTGAACCCGTCAACTGTTCATGAATGTTTGACTGTTGCATAACTTGTTTCGCTTCCGCATTCTCGTTTTGGTTTGAGTTTTGCTTTCAGGGTCTAAGTTCCGCCTAGCCTAGGTGTGAGTTTGTCAGTCTCCCGTTCGCCACTGTTTGGTTCATGTACGGACTCTCCATTTCGTATGTGGATCGGACTTTGGTGCGGGGGATGTGGTGACCCACCGTGCGGGTGCTACATAACTCGAGCGCTATCCTCACCAAATTGGGATGACCACTGAACCCCCTAGGAGATTAGGGGAGGAAGGAGTTCCAGACTTAGGGATTCATGCACCCTCTGACCAGATTGATTGGATGGTGGGGCCTTGCAATCCCACCATCACCTGGAGGAAGAAGGAGTTATTGAAACTACTAATTGTGCACCGTAAATAATTGCTTGATCACCTAATCATTGAGTAATTGATTGATTGTACACAGTCGGAGTAAGGTTGGAGAATTGCCCTCACTCGCCGGGCCACGAATTGATTGTATTCAATTGATTGTATCGATAAATTGAATTAGTTGTAACCTCGGGCGATAGTATCCCTTATTTTCTAAATTGTATTATTATTTTTTCAAAATTATTACCCGAGATTATCACTTGCATGGTAATTGCGCATATATTTATTTATACGCCTCGCTCAGTCCGTGGTGGAGTGACACCTCAACTTTTCAGTTTTGCAGGTGCGTCCTAGGCGGGAATTAGAGTCTAACTTGTCTTTAATTTGGGTCTAGCACACTTCACCTCATATTTTGTTCATGGATTGATACTTGATATGTTTTGTAGCATGCCTTGGCATATTTTGGAGATGATATTGTATTGATACCGGCACAACCTCTGTCTCATCCGAGAAACACTTGCGAAGCTGAGATACATTTGGAACCGGATTTGACTTATGTTTTAAAGCCCACTAAGATTCTAGATAGGAAGTTTCAAGAGTTACGGAATAGGAAGATTCCTTTGGTTAAAGTCCTTCGGAAGGGACATGGGACAGAAGAGGCAACCTGGGAGACAGAAGAGAAAATGCAGTAGCATTACCCTGAGTTGTTTGCGATTACAGCGGAAGAATCTGAGGACAGATTCTCTTTAAGGAGGGATGATTGTAACAGCCCAAAATAGGGCCTATATTAAAACAGTAAGCTAAGGGCATTGTTAAAGCATTTATAGACCGTGATCCAACTTTTTAAACCTTTATGCATTGCATTCTTACATGATCAAAGTGCTTATATGTGATCTGACATTTTTTAAGGGGAATTCTTGACCTTTGATACAGTTTACTATTCATAACCCGAGCCTACCTTGTTCATATTGCTACTCGAACCCTCGAGGTTCACTACACATGTTTCCCAATCATTTGAACTTGTTTCCCAAGCTCAGAGAGTTTTTCTCGAACCATAAGGGCATTTTTGGAACTTACCGATAAAGTTACTATTCATCTAAAATGAACTTTTGATTCTGATATCTTTTTCTACCCAAGTTTACAGTCAAATCGATCCTTGAGTCGAGATGAGTCTTTGGAAATTATTCTCGACTTGGAAATCTATTTTGAGCTTTGTTTTATTGAAAATGTTTACGAAAACCATAGTTCACTATTCCTTCTACGAATGGTCTTCATTCGGAAAATGTTTTCTCTCTGGATTGGCATTACTTGAGCTATTTCAAGATTTTTGAGATGTTTTACAGCTGTTGATTCAAATAGCTTGAAATTTTGAAGCGTACGTATGTACGTAAGAATTTACTATTCATTCTACGTTTTCAACTTTTTATCGGTAAACCGTTTTATAGTCGATATTGGACTCAAAACGCTTCTTGATTTATTTTATAATTTTCCAAAATGTTCCGGACTTGAAAATTATTCCCGAAATTCGTTTTTCACTCATGTTTAAATTTAGTTTTCAAACTTTCTATACTTTGAACTAATGTATCTTTTAAACGGTAAATCCGATTTCGACATATAAATATGCGTTTCGAAGCTAATTTTTGTACCAACGGAATGAACAAACTTCCAGCCACTTACCCTCGAGTCTTGTTAGTTAAATTACCGAAATACCCCCAGCAGCCCCTATTTTTGTTCCATGAATGATGAAGCTTCCAAGAGAAGATATCAAGTTTTGCTCTCATACCCTTGCCTCAAGTTTATTTCCAATGTGAGGGGCTTCCCAACAACTATAAATACCCCCCTCATGCCATTTGAATCCTTGCCCCAAGTCTTGTGTTAACAAGCACTCCTCTCTCCCTCCTTTCCCATTTGGCTCGTGAGCCTCCCCTCCCCCTAGGTTAGTTGTTTTATTTATTTTATGCTATAGTTTTATGTTATGTTATGTTTTAGTTTAGTTTATGTTTTTATGTTATAGTACGTTTATATTATGTTTAGGTTATGTCTTAGGGTCTTCCCAAAGCCATATAGGATTATTTTACGCATTTATTATATGGTTTTTATGATATGTTTGAATAGTTGTGCATATGTTTTAATTGTTTAGTATATGCTTGAATACGTTATGAAATGCTCTAGTATATGCTATGATCATGTGACATGGTTGTTATATTATAAGAATTGATGCGTGATTATGGAATTTGAATTATGTTCTAGCATGATAGCTAATGGAATAGTGATTTACAATGAATTATGTCACACTTGTTACATGTTGGTATTGAATTTAATTTGTTACATGTTACATGCCCAAGGTTCATGATATGATATGATATATGTTGAGACATGTTCTTATATGGTTATATGATTCATGAATTATGAATTGAGCTCATGATATGATATGGATTAATGGAATAGAGCCTTGATCATATGTTATACACTTTAATAGTGTCACATGTTATAACCTAAGATAGAATAGTGTTTCGTAACTTGATGCTATGCTTTAATTGGACCTCTTAACTATAGGTTATACCTTTAACCTAGATCACTCTTGATTATATAACATGAACTTGAAACTATAAGTTATAATCAAGATCATAATTGAATTAGGGTGTGCATGTGTGCATGTCGCGCGTGTGTGTGTGTGTGTGTGTATAGTAAGGGTTTGACCCGACATGTGAATAGTAACTGTGAATAGTAATCTGGAATAGTAATCCTAAATAGTAATTTTAAATAGTGCTTTTGAATAATAATAATGAAATAAAACTTGTGCTTTCTTATTAGACATTTGCACGTAGGGTTTTCAAATCTAGGGTCTAAAATGTGATTTCAAAATGTATTTTCTTTCTTGGACTTGTTTCATAGCCTAAGGTTTACGATAGGATTCATAATTTGATTAATTCTTATTCGATTATAGTAAGATCATAGTCCCACGTTAAGAGTAAATCACTTTAACGTATTCCTTTGTGTCTTACCTTTCTTGAATACCTTAAATGGTATGACTCTCTTGTGTTACATGTTCCTTGTTCATTTGTTTCATGCATTTCATATGCATAATGGTTAGTAGTGGGTCTTAGTTCTTAGCTCACTCTAGTACACCACCTACTGGAGTTAAAGTCGAGCACTGGGATCCCAAAGGCACCACGTAATCGGTCTACCTACCTTTTGTTACTATTAGGTGATGTGAAGTTAAAATGTTTTCCGACTAGAACCATGATTCTACTTTGATATCATATGTTTTGAAATTCAAAGTTCAACCTTGTTTTGAACTATCCCTTTTATCGGGATATTCTTTGGAAAGCATCATTCATACTTTAATAGTATACCTTGATCTAAAGCACATGTTTTCCAAAGTTCTGCATTCTTGTTCAAAGACAGTTACTTGTTCTGCATATGTTTTCAAAGTACAGTTTCACATGTTCACCTGTTTTACAAGACAACATCAAATGTTTTACAGACAGCATCACATGTTACAGTTACAGTTTCACATGTTAATAGTTTGCACCCAGAGTGGTACTCCTGTCACTTCTAATCTGAAATGCAAGCATGCAGTTTACAGTTTGGGCCCGACGGTTATGTGTAGAGTTGATGTTCGGGAGGTGTGCGCCAATGACATCACTAATACCGGCCGCCACAATAGACAATTGACACCGACTTTTAACAGGGGATTTGTTAAGTCAGGACAATCTGTCTGGGAATGGACCACAAATCTATTCCCATTACAAGTTTACAGGTCGCCTAGGGCTAGCTACCCGACGTGACAACCGGTGGAGGATGGTGCTTGTTTGTATGTGTTGGTGGGGCATTGTTGACCTTGGTCCGATACTCTACTATGTGTGGAGCTATTGTTGATCCTGGTCCGATACTCTACTTGATCATGTTTTCTGGAGTAAGGTTGGAGAAGCCTAGATTGCGGGTAAAATTCTGTTTCATAAATGATGGTTCATATTTGGAAAAGTTCATTGTACCTTTATCCCGTTTTATGAAAACATTATGAACCATCCATAGCATATGTGTGCGTGTGTGACAACATTCATAAAAGAGTTTGGAAACTTGTATTCTTTTACTGCATTACATTCAAAAGAGTTTTATCAATCGAACTTGTTTCAAGTTCTTCTTTAAAGCATTTCATTAACAGTTCTGAACTTTACTTCAAGTTCTCTATCACTTATAGTACTTTCTTTAATGTATTCCCTCACTTAGTCCTTTTGACTAATACCTCTCCCGTTTTCTTGCCTCATGGTTTCAGGTCTTGTAGCCGCAGTCTAGAGGTATCTTGAAGCTCTAGATTGTCATTTTTGTTTCAGTCAGGACTTAGTATTATTTCTCTTTTGTGACCTGCACATGTTATATGGATGCATCAGATATAGATGATTATAAATCATTGAAAGGATACAACTTGTACCTAAATGGTAATGCAACGTGTTGGAAAGCCGTTCCGGACGTTGCAAATCTCGACTATTGTAGTTGAGAACTTAGCCGTATTCAAAACTACTAAGTTGAGAGTTTGGGTAGGAAACTCCATCTACCTAGTTAGATGAAGTTCCTAGCATGAAACAACCAGAAACTCCATCTACCTAGTTAGATGAAGTTCATAGCATGAAACAACTCCATTATCATATCGTATGATTAAATGGGTGGTTGCTCAAGTAAGAGAACCAAGACCTCACCAAGAGTCCGATCACATAATTACGAATAACTGATAAGGAAAATGTGTTTCCTTAGAGATGTGTGAATAAGAGGGTCACATCAGCAGAGAACATAGCAGATTCAATTTGGAAAAGCCCAAAGTCAATAGGCACTCAAACTACATCATGAGAACATGGGACTTAGAGTATCTAAATAGCTTTTGCAGGCAATTGGGAGATTGTTGGAATAGTGCCCTAGAAAGCCGATTAGTTATAATTTGCTTTGTTGAATAATGTACGATTGATTATTATCATAGGCAAACACTTCTTTATGTGCAATACATGTTTTGTATGTTTCCATTATATAAGCATGTATTAGAACTCCCCTAATCCACAAGGCTGTTACTTTGTCATTTGGTGAATGACACATGAAACAAGCCCTAACTCAAGGATGGATTAGAAATCACTCCAGGTCCATGAGACCAACAAACAATGGGAGTCTTGATTAGGCTCGATTGAGAGTTGCTCGTGGGATTGCGTCCTTAAGAAGGAGCATCCTGTTTCATGGAGTGTAAAGTGCATAAGTTGATGCGTATGCAATATATGAGGGTGCTTGTTATTAGAACGGGTACACTGAGGTGTCCCGCATGAGAAGATTCCAAAATAGGAAAGGAAGTTTCCACTTCAAGAAGAGGAAACTTCCAGATTAGGAAATATCTCACAGGTCAATGATGTGAGTAAATTAGTCCTTTGACTTGAGATTCCATTGATGCTTTGTGGGCTAACTCTGTAGTCTTTAGTATAACCTTTAAAGGATGTCTCCCGAGACAGCTGATTCAAAGCTTATGCTAGGGCTGCACAAGTGGCACATGGAAGCATATGAGAATCAACAAAGGACCTACACTTGCTTCAATGCAAGAAGATCTCTTATTGCATAAGTTGTTCATATGTCATCCTAAACCCTCGGCCGAGGTAGTGGATCAAGACATCAAGAAAAGGGTTTCTTGGATTGAGATCAAATGGATATGAAATGAACTTAGCTTTGTGATCGAGATTAGTGGGGCTATCATTTTTCCCATGCCCTAGATCTTGATCGAGAGATGGAATGGTAGGAGGATCGTACCTCCCAGCTGTCATTAACTGAAAGGTTCTTTCATATATATATTCATTGTTCGGGTAGGGGTTACACACCTGTTGCTAGATTATGGTCGTGTGATATGTGAACTAACTAATTAATAAAGTGTATTAATTAATTAGGTTCACTGCTAACTGAAAATGAACCTAGCGAGTCACACACAAATGCTACGTTCAAAGGGTATTGAAAGAAAGATCAAATAGTTGATCGAAACGAGACCACATGTGTAAAAGTACACGTGTGGCACCTGAGCTCGAGTTTGGGCGTGTGGTCCGATTGACAAATTGGACCATGTGTTAATTAATTAGAGAATTAATTATAAAGCCCAAATATAATTAATTAGATAATGTATTATAAATCCCTAATATAATTAATTAAGTGAATTAATTATAAAGCCAAATGATATTAATTAGAGAATTAATTTTAGCTCGTTAGAATTAATTAAGAGAATTAATTCTAAAGCCCTTCATGGAATTAATTAGAGGATTAATTCTAAGTATTTAAGTATTTGATTATTTAGTTGTTCTAATTTGATTAGAATAAATAAATACTAAATATCTTCTATTTATTATTCTAGAAAATATTAATTCTAATATGATTAGAATAAATATTATTGGAATAAGATATTTTTAATTATTACAATAATTAGAATATTCCTAATTTTATTAGGAGATCTTTTTCTAGGAGAATGATATCTTATCTAGGTAAGAGATTATTACTTGTAGAGAAAGAAAAGGAAATAGAAGAAAAGTCAAAGTTGGAATCCAATTCCAACTAGACCAAGGGGTTCGTTGTAACGCCCCATTTTTTGGGCATTCTACGTACGGCGTCACAAGAGAGTTTAATTCAGTAATTTTATGATTTATGTGAATTCTCATGCTTTAAGTGTCAACGTGTATTTATTTATGTTTCGTACGTTTTAGAATTTAATTAAATTTTTTGGGCTCGAATGCCCAACACTTGAAGTTTAGGGACCTAGTTAATTAGGGTGTTTTGGCCTTCGTGGCAATCTTGAGCTCACGAATTTGAATTCGAATTCCGATCCCTTCGTTGAGTTCGTTTCGTCGCTTTGGATTCGACGAAATTAACTTCATATTGTTCTAAAAGCCGTTTGGTAGCCCTACATTTTAAAATCTTAGCCAAATGGACCGGATACCGTTTGATCCTACCCGTTTTCTTCCGAACCGACCCGTTTATAACCCAAATGAGCTGAAAATCAGATCATTTCTCTCGCCTCTTCACACAATTTGGAGCAAGAAGAGAGAAGAAGCCTCCCAACCCCTTTCGAGCTCAAGAACCTCGTCCCCGTTCGCCCGATCAACGATCCAAGGTAAGTAATGTGATCCTCTCCTTATGTGCTTCTATTCTACCGATTGAATCTTGCTTTTTTGCCTTATTTCTTGAGCATGGTAGAAGTTGATGAATAGTATAGGTTTCGTGTTCTAGGTGTTCGGGCTCATTTCGGAGTCCAATCTATGCTCTAATGTGATATATATATGTGATATATCTTGAATTTGAGTGTTTTTTGTTTATTATTTGATTGGAATGTCCGTCGATCCCCTGCTTTTCTGCTCTTTTTTTTCGGAGAAGACGACCCAACACAGCCGTGTCGACATTCAGTTCATTTCCAACACGGCCGTGTCCAATCTTCAAGTTGGAATTTTTTTTATTCCTACACGCCCGTGTCAGCTTCCAAACCAATTTTGACACGGCTGTGCAGCCTTCGTTTTTGCTCCGTTTGGCCTGAATTTTGGACTGTAGAAATGTTTTTGAGTCTAGAACATCCTTGGAATCACCTCAAATTTCGTTCTATATTGTGAGATATAATTGTTTGAAATTTGTGTCGCCATCTCGCCGAAATTCTGCTTTCGTCTAACTTCAAACGTACGCCATTTTCGCCTCGCTTTGAACCACGTTTTGAGCCACGTATCATTTTAAAAATCTTTGTGTCTAGTTTCAGTTACAAGAAAATTCCCATTTCTGAAACTCAAGTTATGACCGTTTTCCTACTGCTAGTCCGTTTCGGAAAATTTCTAGCTTTTGCCCGTTTTTGTTCGGAACAATCTGTTATTCTTTTCTACCGCTTTTCTTGCACCTTGCCACCTCCGAACTCATTCCTAACTTGTTTTATATTGTTTATGTGTATGTACTTGTCGTTATATGTGTTTGATGTTGCTTAATTGATATGAATTATTTGCACGAAGCACCTATGCACCTTGTTATGTATCTCCACCTTGTAATATGCATTAATTTTACACAAAAATGTGGTATATGATTATAAATGAATATGCTAAGCTATGTAATGTCTTGGATTGCATGTAATTGATTCTAATATGTGTTATGCCTACGTGATTGCATCTCCTATATGCATGAACATACGCCGTGCGTCTATGTTGTTCATTCTTGAGTCTATGTCTTGTCTTTTGCCTTCAGTTTGTCCAGGTGCACCCGAGGTGGAGTTTTGTCGGTCAGGTTGATTCCGGGGTGAATCGACCACTTTTTTTTCAGCCTCGTTTGGTATAAGGTGAGGTTAGGATATAGTTATACCCCATTGCAACGTGCTCGTTTTGAAATGCATGCGATTTATAAGCCCTATGTATATGTAAATATGTACGAAATACGTATCTTGATGGCTTTGTTATACGCTTGAAAGAATGAATGCTTGGTACGAGCCTATTTATGCTTGCTTTTGGACTTGATGCATTTGTATTTAGTATGTTTGTATGTGTCTTGCACGCATGTATGTATCATCCGTATGCATGTGGTATGTACGTATATGTGTGTGTATATGATACGTATGCTTGTCGCACGCATATGTCTTGGTACACGTTTGTAATGGGCTTAGGACTTGACTCGAACTTGTACATGATATTGACTTTCTAGATGGGGCCCGGATTGACGTGACTTGTTAAGGATGTACCGGAACCCACCTGGAGGTTTGGTTAAGGGATAGAGTCCTGAGGGTTTGAGGAGCATTGATCACTCCCCTCGTCTGTTCTTGGATGGCTAGGGTCGCGCAACCCTTCCATCACCACGACTTGAGGTTTGACACGTCTTGGCTTGCTTGGTATGTTTTGTTTTGTTATTTCGTTGTTTTGCACATTTTATCTTGAGGAGCTTGGGAGGTTTGAACTCGTGCCCGCCGAGTCTTGTTACGTTAGTCTTGAGTTCGTGAAACGGGGGTAGATTCATAAATTGTGATAAAATTTGAAATCTTAATAATCTAGTAAAATGTTCTTCAAATGCATGATATGTTTGTTTTGTCACGTTTGTAAACCTTGATTTGTAAACTCTAATCCTTGTCTGGAATTGTTTGTTTATAAATTACCTTATATATATTATCACGGGAAAATGCTTTAGAGTGTAAAAACTAACCCTGGATTCACGAACGTATACTTTTGACGTGCTCTACTCTGCATATACGTATAGTGTACGTGTGTTAACCCCTCGCTCAGTCAAGTGTGACTAGCCCCTCTCTCTTTACGTTTTTTAGCCTTGCAGGTTTTCTTCGGAATTCGAGCTAGGCGGAGTCTATCAGTTTGTAGAGTCCATTTGAGTCGAGTCTTTTGTTAACTCTGCATTTTCATATTGTATCTTATCTTCGGATTACGTATGTTTGATTTGACCACACGCTTGTACAAGTATAATTTGTTTAATTAGGATATGAATTCGGGACAGGCTTCTAGGGGTAGTTGAACTCGTTCTCATATATGATTTAAGTTATGCTTTGATTTTCGGGATTAGGAATTATGCTAGTTTGAACCCGTCACCTGCTTTTGTTGTTTTAAATTTTTGTATGACATGATCATGCTTCCGCATATTTATTGAGTTTTGTAATGAGCAGGGTCTATGTTCCGCCTAGCTTAGGTTTGGTTTTTGTTTTGTCTCCCGTTCGCTATGGCTTGGTACGTGTGCAGAGTCCTTATTTCGTTACATGTGTTGAGATGTGGTGCGGGGATGTGGTGCCCACCGCTTGGGGTGCTACATCCGAACCCTAGGCCATAAATAAGCCAAGAGGTTCGAAATTCACTCTTACGGGTGAAAGAGGGACCACGCCCAATCTACATGGCTTCAAGAATTTGGGAGAATTCTCTTGCTTTCTTTTTTCTCGTTATGTTTCTTTCATTACACATGTCAAAGTACTAGCATGCTCACTCACATGATTTGAATCTAGGACTGGTGTGGATTATTACTCTAGAGGAGACCTATCGTGGAATCTACTAGAAAGAATCATTCAAGGGACGGGGTTGCCATTACCGCATGAAGCGCATTTGAGGGAGGCTCAAAACGTGTCAAGAAAGCATCGATTCTTGTATGTTCTTGAATCCCTAAGATTTGGAAATAGAAATTACATGTCCGATCTTACTTTTGGGAAAAAAATTTAAATTCCACTGTGCTTTCTGATCGTATTTTTCCCAACATATTGTCCCTCAATCAGTTCTCGATTAGATCCTAAAGTAGTTAATCCTCTGAAGCTATTGAGAATGCTAGTTATGTGGCTTGTGTTTTGGCTAGGAGATTTACTTTTGGCTTGTGTTTTGGCTAGGAGATTTACTATTAAGAAAAGATTTCACGTGTGGATTAAACCATAAGTGTGGATTAATCCTCCAAAGTGTATCCACGCCAATCCTAGATCACGATAAAATTATTGAGAATGCTAGTTCTGTGGCTTGTGTTTTGGCTAGGAGATTTACTTTGAAAAACTTTTCTTTTAATTTTCTCAAACAATTAACGCTTCAAGAACGTTGGTCTAAAAAGTAAGAGAAGTACCACCACTAGAATTTATACTAGTAGGTTCGAACCCTACAAGACTTGTCCAAGTCTTGTGGACTTTAATTTCTTACTCACTAATTAACAAATTAATTATTATCTTTTAATTAAAAATAAGGTCTTAACTTATTCTCCTAGACAAAGCAAGAGATTCTTTTCTCTCCTACAATAGGAAGTTTGACGTTTCAACCTTTATCTAATATAAAGTAAAAAATCAATTTATTCAATGAATAACTTAATTCATAATTAATTATTTATTGGGTTAGTTATTTTGAGATTGGACTTAATAATTAATTCATAATTAATTAAAAGACCAAAATTAATTAATTAATCTAAGAAAAAATTTCACGTGTGGATTAAACCATACATGTGGATTAATCCTCCAAAGCGTATCCACACCAGTCCTAGATCACGATCAAGCTATTGAGAATGCTAGTTCCGTGGCTTATGTTTTGGCTAAGAGATTTACTTTGAAAAACTTTTCTTTTACTTTTCTCAAAACAATTAATGCTTCAAGAACGTTGGTCTAAAAAGTAAGAGTAGCACCACCACTAGTATTTATACTAGTAGGTTCGAACCCTATAAGACTTCTCAAGTCTTGTGGACTTTGATTTCTTGATCACTAATTAACTAATTAATTATTATCTTTTAATTGAAAATAAGGTCTTAACTTATTCTCCAAAACAAAGCAAGAGATCCTTCTCTCTCCTACAATAGGAAGTTTGACTTTCAACCTTTATCTAATATAAAGTCAAAAATTAATTTATTCAATAAATAACTTAATTCATAATTAATTATTTATTGGGTTAATTATTTTGAGATTGGACTTAACAATGAATTCATAATTAATTAAAAGACCAAAATTAATTAATTACAATTTAATTAATTAATCTAAGAAAAGATTTCACGTGTGGATTAAACCATACGTGTGAAACCATATGTGCAACCATGTGTACGTGACATGTGGCAGCCACGCAGGCCGCGTGATATGTGGCAGTCACGTGTACTCGACCTGTGGAAACAGTCCACGTGTTTGTAGCTTTAATTCAATCAAGATTTTGATCATTCGTTAATCTAATTAACATCCTACCAAAACCCTCGTGACCTGGCATTTATGTGTGGCCCTTTAGGTTTGTTATTCGAATAGCACTGATACTAATTAATTAATTCTCATAATTAATTAATCAGTTTACAGATCATACTACCGTAATCTATCAATGGGTGTGTGACCGCTAGGCGAATAATGATATGAATCGAAAAACCTTTCTGTAATGCCCCGGTTCTGGATGAATAGGTAAGCACGCTACGGGTGAGATTTTGAGCGTAGAAATTTATTTTGATTCTTTAATTTCATAATATTATTACGTGGCATTTCATATTTTTATAAAATTCACGAAACATCATTTATGTGAATTAATTGAATTCATATCATTGAAAATATTATTTCATGACACGGAAAATATTTATTATGAAAAACATTTACCGAGAGTGTCCAATTACCAAATTGTCCCTACTTGATTATTCTTCTAACTTTAGGGACCTAATTGCATAACATTCCAAGGACCTAATTGGTCATATTGCAAAACTATACATCCTTGACTGCATGACTCCATAAGGCAAAGGATTAAATTGCAATTTATGCATTTCACATATTTCAAAATTGATGAATCACGTTATATTTCTTCCTTGAGCTTCTTTGATCCATTTTTCATCAAAATCTCCCAACATATTGCTCCCCTCACTCTCGGTTCCTTCAAGCAAGAAAGGGAGAAGAGATTTTCATCCTTTCATCAAGAATTTTCAAGAAGTAATCCAAGTATTGGAGCTTAGACATCATCATCTTCTTCCTTCTTCATTTCTTTAACTTGAAAGGTTGGTGTTTGCATGGATTGATGATTTTGCTCAAGCATGAAATAGCTAGGGTTTGAGAATAATGGAGTTTATGGATTAATTGTTGTGTGATGTGTGAAAACATGATTGTATCATGATGAGAAGTATGAATTCATGAAAGATTGGAGCTTGTATGATGGAATTTTGCAAGAACTTGGAAGCTTGAATTCTTGAAGATTTTTCATGATTTGTGTGTTTAAATGATATGTTATCATATCTTGAGTATATATGCATGCATATTCGCAGAAATCATTGCCTTTTATTGATCAAACTTGGAGTTGTGGTGCTTTGTTGTTGTTGCCGTAACCATACTCTGTTTTCTGCTCTGTTTTTTCGGGTAAGACTGCAGGTCGCGACCGCGACCAAAATACACACCATTTCGGTCGCGCCCGTGACCCACTCACAGCCTTGGCATAACTGGGCGCGACCAAAAATATACATAAAACTGGTCGCGTCCGCGACCCAAATTTGGCCTTGTTTCGACTTTTTCCAAAATTGGCCGAAAAATTCATAAAAATTAAGGTCACGCCCGCGACCAAAAATAGAGCAAAAATGGTCGCGACCGCGACCCTCTCACAGACTGCCAAGATTTAAAAAAACTTCACTTTTCAGGTACTTGAGAGCGTGGTCGTGCTAGGTGGGAGTCCGGTCAAGTCTTACACTTTCACGGGTCTAGTATTGCACCTCTCATGTATAGAGTTTTGGATAGATATCATGTTTTGTTCACGATTGTTACGTTTTGAATACTCTAGCCATGTATATAGTATGTGGAGATGATAATGTATTGATAGTTAAATTGGTACCTATTATGTATCTATTTGGTAAATATGGTACCTATACGTATTTAATGCATTGCTTCCGCTTTTAATTCCATGTTTGGTTTGATTATGTTGGGGAGAGTGTCCCGCCTAGCCCGGTTATTTTTAATTGTTACCCGTTCGCTATAGTTTTGGTTTATGTATGAACTGTCCATTTCATACGTGGATCGAGGCTATAGTGTGGGGGATGTAGTGCTCTGTGGTTAGGGTGCTACACTTTCACTCAATTACAATCAGTGAAATACGATCCTCCTACAACTCCATCTCTCTATGAAGAACTAAGGCATGAGAATACTCTCAGAGCCTTGTTATTCTTAATCTTTAAAGTTAAGTTCGTTTTATATCCACTTAGACCTCAATCCAAGAAAACCCCATTTTCTTGATGTCTTAATCTTTTATCCACCTTGGTCAAAGGTTTAATATTTAATGGACTACGAACAACTTAAATCAGTAAGAGATCATTCTTTTTCTTAACAAGTGTAAGTCCTTTATTGATTTTACCAATTCTACATATGCCACTTTTGTAATTCCAATATAGGCCATGGTTCAGGTGTCTATATGGCAACACCCTTTTGAACCTATATCAAAGATTACAGAATTAGCTCATATGAGACATTACAGAATCTCAAGTCAAAGGATTATTAATCACGCCATTGACCCGTGAGATCTTCCCTATTTAGGAATGTTCTCACGCAGCACATCTCAATGATGATGTAACGCCCCGACTTTTCGGCCGTACAGGTATGACGTATGTGTTTACTATTTAATTAATTTAATTGTTTATTTGTTTTAAATTTCATTATTTATTCCATTACTTTTCATACTTTGATTTATTTGAGTACTCGTTTTGAATTTTATTTTAATTTTCTAACGTATTGCTTATATGACTATGAACGTGCCTTGTTTAATTTCGATTTGATTTTCGTTTTTCATAAAAACTTGGTATGAGTGAGTTATGTGTCTTATAATCATGTTTATATGCTTGTTGCATTATTTTATTCTCGTTTGTTTGAGTTTTGGATTCGTTTTTGTGATCGGAACCAAAAAGGGGCTAAAGGACATTTACCACGCCTTGGGTTCCGGGCGGCATAGCTTGAGCTTGGGAACTCGGATTCAAGTTTCGCCACCTCCATTGGATTTGTATCAATGATTTGGAGTTAATGGGATAAGCCACATATTTTTCTAAGACTATTTGAATCCCCGAATTTCAACCGAAATGAGCACCTAGTAACTAAAATGACAACCGTTGACTATTCTTGAGCTTGTGGACCTATACTACACCCCTAGGACCTAAACGTTGACCTATACCCACTAGAGTCACTCATCACTCTCTCCCTACCCCGGCCACTCGAGCTACCCCCACCCCCCCCAAGAGAACATTTCAGCCAAAAAGAGAAGAGAAAGAGAAAAGGGAGGAGAAGAAGAGACTATTCATTCCTTGTGGGATTTGAGCTCATCTCATCACCATCTCCCACCATTTCTTGAAGGTAAGTCCATAATTGTTATGAATATCTCCTTGTGGTCATTTTAAGATATATTATGCATGGTTTCACCAAGTTATGAGCATGGATTGATATAAGAGATGAGTCAAGCATTTTCTATTCGTCACAATCATATTGTTTTGGATATCTTGTACATGATTATGTATTGGAGCGTATTATTTTTATATATGTAGGTCGTGCGGCCTGGTGAATACTTGGATAGTACTTATAGATGTATTTTGGAGCTTGAAATCTCATTATAAATGTTATATGTTGTTAATTGCTTCTGCTTTTACGTCTTCGCTTTGATTTTATATTATCTCGTTTTTGAATGATTTAAGGGTTAGCTCCCGCCTAGCTTAGCGTGGGTGTTATGTCCCAGTTTGTCGTGATTCGGCACATGTGTGGACTTTTGATTTCATATGTGGGTCGGGTCTCAGTGTGGGGTATGTGGTACCTTGCGCTCGGGTGCTACAGATGAAGTTCTTGTAATAGTCACCCTTATGTATTATGAACGCATCATCGTATGCACTTATCACTTCATGAAACTGAGTGATCCTTCATAAGGACATAATCACATAAGCAAGTCTCAACGGAGTCAAGGTCAACACTCCCACTGTCTGTCGGACTGATCGACTTGGAGAAGTTTCTAACCCTCGCCTATGGAGTTAAGAAATTATTTCATGTGCCGTTCTCATAAGGGCAAAATTCTTAACGACCTCATCGGATTAGGGGAGTTCAAAACGTGCAAAACACAGTCAAACCCAAACATACATAAATAAGCACATAATGAAGTGATAGCTTATGAACCAAATCATTTCATTTATTATTCAAAGAGTTTTTGTGATTTTACAAGGAAATAGTAAACCATAAATGCTGCTTTAAGAGCACTATTCCTAATAGAAAATGTCTTTGTCAATGTCCCTATTGAGAACGACAGTTTTCATATCCATTTGCCACATCTCATAGTCATAATATGCAGCTATAACAAGCATGATTCAAATGGTTTTTTGCATTACAACTGGTGAGAAGATTTCAACAAAGTCCACCCCTGGTCTTGAGTGAAACCCGTAGCAACTAATCTTACTTTAAAGGCTGCTACGCTTCCATCTACTCCAAGCTCCACTTATATATCCATTTACACCCTATGGGTCTGATCCCATCACGTGGATCAACCAAGGTCCGAACTTGATTAGAGTACATGGAGTCATCATCGCCGGTCTGTAGCACCCCGTACGGTGGGTCACCACATCCCCCACACCAAAACCCAATCCACATACGAAATGTGAAGTCCGTACATGAACCAAGCAGTGGCGAATGGGAGATTGACAGAGTCACACTTAAGCTAGGCAGAACGTAGACCCTGAAAAAACAAAATCCAAACAACAAGAATGTGGAAGCAAATCATGCCAAACAAATTTAAACATATAAAAGCAAGTGAAGGTTCAACTAGGTGTGGATTTCAAACAATAATCATAAATTCAACGGGTTCAACTATCCCTAGAAGCCTGTCCCGAAAATTCCATATCAATACATAACATAATCCAATTTCAACTTTAATACATATCTTATACAAAAGTCGTATTTAAAGAGATGCAAATGCAAGACAACCTTAACTAATACAACAGACCCGACTCAAAACTGACCCCAAAGACCGGCTAACTCCGCCTAGCACGAACTCCAAGCTGAACCTGCAAACTAAAAACATAAAGAGGGAGGGATCAGTCTTAACTCGACTGAGTGAGGGGTTAACCCACGCACACTATATATATAAGAAAGCAAAGCACTTATTAAAAATCATAATGTTCATGAATGCAGGGATAGTTTTTGCACACTAAATCATTTTCCCGTGACACATACATATAGGGTTACTTTAATAAAGTCAAACAAAACAACTTAACTTACCAAACATGCTTATCAAAACTTACCAATTCTTAATATATTCTGAACTTAGCTTAACTTATTAAAACATTCCAAATTTTAACTTAATTTAGAATATATCTCTGTTTCACAAACCTTAATAGAACAGACATATCAGAGTGCTCGGCGGGAACGAGTTCAGACTCCTCCAATCTCCTCAGAACATAACAGAACAGAACTAAAACAGAAAATTTACAGATAGAACATAACAGACCAACCTCAAATCCGGGTGATGGAAGGGTGTATACACCCTAACCATCCATTC
This sequence comes from Lantana camara, assembly GCA_037501455.1. Classification (NCBI taxonomy): domain Eukaryota; kingdom Viridiplantae; phylum Streptophyta; class Magnoliopsida; order Lamiales; family Verbenaceae; genus Lantana; species Lantana camara. Next base: position 50,669,863 of record CM074858.1, read on the forward strand.
AAACGAGTGAAGCGCAAGCACTCAAACCCTTAGGATTCCTTCCCCCACCAAACCTCCTGGTGAGTTCAGGGGTGATCCTCTTCAGACAGATAGAGACTATGCCCAGGCCGAGCCTGACGGCCCGATGCCGTCCCGGGATTCCTAACCCCCAATGTCTCTGGGCCCAAACATTCATAGAACAGTACATTTACTTAACCTATTACAACAGATAGACAGACATAACTTATACATATATCCATAGTTATAAATACCCCTTTCCATGATATTCATAACTATCCCATTCCTTGCCAAACTTCGCTCATGAGTAGCACACGGTTAGAAACATAGCTTAACGGGGCAAAACATATCAAATCATTCCAAAAACAAGCATACATAGGATTGTACATTGTTTAACATACTTTCAATTCCATGAAAATTCCGAACACATATATATCACACACTTATTTATATACATATACGGCTTATTAAACCACATGCATTAAAAATCGAGCACGTTTCAATAAGGTTTAACTATATCCTAACCTCACCTTACACCGATGAGGCCGAAGACAAGACGTTTGATCCACCCCGGAACCAACACGGCCAACAAAACACCACCCTGGGTGCACCAGAAAAAACTGAATATAAAAACAGGACTTAGACTCAACAATGAACCACATAGACGCACGACATATGCTTATGATTGGCATGAAGTCATGGGTCACGTATACATGCATAAATCATTTATTTAAAATCACATAATTGCACACCATAGACGTTTCACGCAATAAAAGAAGCATACTAGAAAGTTCGGGATGAGAGTGTATAATTAACATGTGTAAAACACTCATTCATTAATATTAAACTATATTTCATGCACATAACATAGGATATAATGCGAATTCATATCGAAACATGCAAATTAATTAAGATATAAATCATTAAGAGGCGTAAGAAATCAATTAAAAACATAGAAGATCAAAACCAAGTCTCCGGACAACGGGAATGGCCATTTCGGCCACAAGGCAAAACTCGAAAGGGCCATTCTCACGAGTGCTGCCCGGAAGGGCCTTTCCCACGACAAGGCAAAACCCAAAAGGGCCTTGCCCACGAGAGCTGCCCGGAAGGGCCGTTCCGAGCTGAAACACAAAATGGGAACGACCGTTCCCATACACGGATGGGAAGGGTCGTTCCAGCCCTACGGCAAAAATGGGAATGGTCGTTCCGGCTTGGTTCTGGCGAGAAGAAAGAGCAGGAGCCGCCATGGCATCGGGAAGCAACCCAAGCACAAGCACAAAACCACATACAACATCAAAATCATGAAAAATTAACACAATAAAGAATATTTGACATGTAGATCATAAATTTGCAAGTTAGAGCTCACGAAATGAGCTTAAAGACATAAAACTCCCCACCCAACACTATTCATCATCTTCCCAAACGAAGCACGTAGGCATATATCCGAGGCATGAAAGAGGAACTAAATTAAAGCACTTAACGAGGGGAATATAAATCTTACCTTGAAACGTTGATCGAACGGTCTGATCTTGCAAGCTCGAGCTAAAGATCTTGGAGGCCAAAATCGGGGAAAAATCTCTCCTTCTTCCTCCTTGGTGCTGATCGATCGAAGTGAGGGAAAAAGGGAATATTTTCAGCCTTTAAGGCTAAAAATAGGTCGGTTAAACGGGCCGGGTTAACAGTATCCGGTCCTTTCGGATCGGATTTTAAAACGGTAGGGCGATCAAATGGCTTTAGAAAAATATAAGATTAATTCCATTGAGTCCGAATCGTCGAAATAAATCCAATAGTAGGTTCAAAATTCGAATTCGAATTCCCAAGCTCAAAATAGCCACGAGGCCCAAAACACCCTAATTACAACTAGGTCCCTAATTTACAAATATTGGACAATTGAGTCCAAGTACAATTAATTAAATTCTGAAGCACACATACTTAAAATTAAACTCACATTGACACATAAGCATGTTAATCACATAATTCACAAATAAACAGGAATAAACTCTCTCGTTACGCCGTACCTGGATTATTGAAGAGGCGGGGTGTCACAGCGTCTCGATATAGACATCATGAGGTGGTTCGGGCCTTGAAAACCTGACCATCACCCCGGGGGAAGAAGGTTGGAACTTATTATGTTTACTGTCACTGTTATTATTATTGTTATTCACCATGCAAAGGTCGGGACACGGATTACCCAAACGTGTTCTGGAAATAAAAGTTGCAAGGGTCGGGACAATAATAATAACAATGACAGTAATCCGTGTCCGCTGCGTTCCAAACCCGTTTTTCCAACAAGTGGTATCAAAGCCAGGCTTGCAACGTTTATTTCTAAACTGTTTTAAATTAAATTTGTAAGAAATTCTTGAATTTGAGAAATAGCTGAGTATTCTTCAATCTGTTTAAAAGCTTGAGTTACGAATCTGAAAAGTTTCCTGAAATACTGTGAAAATTATTTTTTGATAAATCTGAATAAAATTTTTTTTAATTTGATTTATTAAATAGTGATTTTAATACGCGTGTAAATGTCTCCACATTCAATACTCATGAAAAAAGCAACCATTCTTAAAGGCATGTGGCTGAGCAAGTCTCAAATGAGGCAAGTCAACATCCCCGTGCTTATTGGACTCTTCGAATTGGAGTTGGTTTGTGACACCCCTGTCCCACATCGGGAAAGTATGAGAGTTAAGTTCAGTTTACAAGTTAAAGAGTCCAAGTATAACCAATGGATATCCCTCTTGGGCAGTGGTTTAAGCCCAATTTCAGGTTATACTCGGTGGGCTTGGAGACTTCCGCTCGCGTCCAACGGGCCTGTGGACCCGGGGCTTGACAAATGGTATCAGAGCCGCCCGTCAGCCGCAAGAGCTAAGTGCTATACGGAGCAAAGTGCTAAGCACATGGGAGCCACCTCTTGAGCCTGCGGGGCAAAGTGCTACATGTGTGGGAGCCACCTCTTGAGCCCGTAGGAGCCACCTCTAGAACCCAACGCAGACGAGTCGGTCATGGGCTATATGTCATGTCACGACGAGGACGTCGCGATTTTGAAGGAGGGGTGATTGTGACACCCCTGTCCCACATCGGGAAAGTATGAGAATTAAGTTCAGTTTACAAGTTAAAGAGTCCAAGTATAACCAATGGATATCCCTTTTGGGTAGTGGTTTAAGCCCAATTTCAGGTTATAGTCGGTGAGCTTGGAGACTTCCGCTCGCGTCCACTGGGCCTGTGGACCCGGGGCGTGACATGGTTTAGGTCACGCCATAGAGACTTGTTTTATAACCTCCATCCCTAAGTGAGGTCAAGTCCTGTGGCTTAATGTGACCTTAGGGTTTCATCAATACACAAACAGTTATAATATGCAATTAACACTACAAGAAAACATGCATTTCCCGGTAAACATTTCCGACGAAACTTCTTCGTCTTAAAATTTTCGACAAAAATCAGACGAACCTCCGACGAAATTTGTAATATTCCATTTTTCTTAGAAGATGCAAAATTTCTGGCGAAATTGCGAGGAAATTCCGACGAACCAAAATTTTATTTTACAAAATAATTATATTTTATAATTCAGATGAAACATTGCGACGAACGTTCGGTCTGAAATTTTAAATTTTTTTCGAAAATTATTTCTCAAACGAAATATGGTCTAAAAGTGGTCTGAAAATAATTGCAGATTTCAGACGAAATTCCGATGAAGTATTTGGTCTGAAAATATTTTAGATTGCGACGCATTTTCGACGAATTTCGCCTGAAATTATTTCTCAGACGATAGATGGTCTGAAAGTGGTCTGAAAATGAGTGGAAATCTCAAATGAAATTCAGACGATGATTGGGTCTGGAAGTGCTTGGGATTCTTTTAACAGGACTTTGGCCTTTGGAAATCAGATGAACATTCTTGGCCTTCAAACTTTTATCAGCGAGGAAATTCCGACCATATATCGTCGGAAAATTGATGCCCTAATTGTTCCCTAAGTTTCAGAAATACAAACCGCGCCTCCCTCCCTCATTTCATCCTTTTTCCTTCCCTCATTTCAATATTTCCCTCCCTGAAAAAATGAGCATTTCAGCCCTTTCCCGTAAAATCGTTCCTCCCGCATTTTCTCATATCATCATATTTTTTTTGAATGTGTGTTATGAAGACAATGGGATTCAACGGGTCACGTATGTAGAGTATGAATGAGGCTTCAATTTGAAGAAAAGCTTGGTGGGGTTGTGATTTGTAGGTAGTGACTGAAGTTAGCTGTAGCACCCTTTTACAAGAAGATGCCACACCCCCGCACTACAGGTCGATCCACACACGAAATGAATAGTCTGTACATGAATCACCCTGCAGCGAACGGGTGACAATAAAAGAAATAAACTAGCTAGGCGGGACTAGACCCTGAAAGAATTAAATCCAGCATATGAAATTTAAAGCGGAAGCATATCACTATTAGTTCATCACATATCAAATATCCAAAAGCTCAATATATCAATACATTATCATCTCCCATATACATATCATTCATGTATAAGTATCCAAAAGCTACTAGCATGATACTGTAAATTGTCAATACATAGAAAGGAGATGATGTGCTACACTCAGCTGGGTAAAAGACACAACTCTAAGTCCCGCCAAGCATACGACCGCAACAACCTGAAAGGTGGAGGTGTCAGTCTGTGAAGACCGAGTGAGGGGCATAAATATATATATATATTAGCGCAGACAACATGCAAGTTATAGCCTCGGGTAAGATTTTATAAGTAGCGTAATATAAGCTCAAAATATAATTCACTTTGCCCGTGATTATAACTATCAATATCAAATACTTTATTAACCAATATGCAATTATACATTTCAATTACACTGCACACGTATCAGTTTCATGAATTCAATCCCATGAACCCCTTCACGCCATTGAACCCCTTCACTCCAATGAACTCCTTCACTCTAATGAACTTCTACACTCCAATAACGGGAAGGTTGCGAGCCTTCACCATTCATGGTATCAAGGTAACACGGTCACGGTCCAATCACGGTAACATGGTAAACATGACTTGTAACATGATACACGGCTTTCTTTCAATAAGCATGACTCGAGAGTTAAAAACAATTATAACTATATATACCGTTTGGCCTGAAATCCACATAAGGTTATACGGATTCTAAATAACTAGCAATTAAACCTCACCTTTACCGAAAAAATGCAAGTAGGTAACGGCCTACGGACCCTGCTCCTCGTTACGGGGAAGCTGGTCTTGAAGCTAAAGAAATGGAGAAAAGAAATGAAGATGATGATCGAGCTTTAAAGCTTGGAATTTTTCTTGAAATCTTGGATGATTTTGATGAAATCTCTTCTTTCTTTTTGAGCTTGTGGTTCGATGGAGAAAAGGAAGCAAATATCGATGGATTTTGATGAAAAAATGGACAAGGAAGCTTGGAGATGGTTTATACCGTGATTCGTCCTTCTTGAAATAAGTGAAATGCTCAAATTGCAATTTAGTCCCTCAATTGTTTGAGTCATGCAATCAAGGATGACTTGTTTGTCAAATGATCAATTGAATTCATGAGAAAGCTATCCAATTTAGTCCTCGAATTTTGAAGAAAGATCATTTAAGGACAAGTTGACACTTAATTCATACTCGGCAATTATTTCACGCAATAAATATTTTCAAGTCATGAATTAAATTATTAATTCGATATAATTTCATAAAATTCCATGAAAGTATGATAAAATATAATTTATAAAATTATAATAAAACATAACAATTTAGTAAACGAAAATTGGGGCGTTACAATTCTCCCCCCCTTAAAAGGACCTGGTCCCCAGGTCCACTATCAAGTTTTAAATTCCCAAAACTAGCAATGAGAGAGCCGCATCTTTCGGGCAAGCAACAAGAGAACCCCTTCTCTCTAACAAGTAAGGAGAGAGCCCTGTCTCTCAATAGGCAATGAGAGAACCCCGTCTCTCACATATTCCAGGTCACATTTCAAGAAAACAATTATGGTTACATTTTTCACCCAAGGAGCAAGTATAGTCATGTCAATCGTAGTAAATTCATCCTCCATGAAGAAACAAATTATTACGAACAAAGAGTTGTAACAATAATAAAATTCATGATGCTCGTGATATGCATGTTTAAGTGTACCATTCACCATGATTATTTCATGGATGTAAATGACACCTCTGGCTGCCGCATTCGGATTACCATGCACACCTTGCACCTCTCCTACCAGATTATACGCGCGAGCCCGAACTAGCGGCCTCGTACCCCCGGCCGGCACTCCCCATTGCTTTGGACACATGTTTGCTAGATGTTCAATGCTCCCACATCACATACACAAGTTTAGACGTTTTCTACAAGTCTCAGCAGTATGGTTGTCATGTCTACAGTGAGCGTAAAGAGGCTTCCCTGACTGTGATGGCAGCGCGGTGGCAAGAGCATTCTCCGAGGTTGATCTATCAATCTGGGACTTCTTCTTTTTAGGTCTTTCTTGAGATGGTAGGCTCGAGTCAGTAATGGACCTTTTCATTGTGTTAGAACCTTGTCCTGATCCTGAAGCTAGGTCCTGTTCAAAATAAGGAATAGGCCTCCTTGCATTGTCCGAATCCTCGACCTTCAAAGCTTTAGTAGTAGCTTTAGCCCAGGTACTTGTGTTAGTAGATTTCAATGTATCCTGTATATCTGCCCTGAGTCCTGTACAAATTGCATCGCCTTGTGAAAGTCATCGCTCGCTATATTAGGTGCATAGCGAGATAATCTTTCAAACTCCGCGGTGTACTCGCCCACCGATCTGGCTTCTTGTTTCAATTCAGTGAACTCCCTTAACCTGCGGGTGCGAGAAGCTGGAGGTATGAACTTGTTTCTGAAGTCTCGAACAAACACCTCCCACGTAATAACTTCCCCGACAGCCTCTAACACAATCTGGTACTCTCCCACCAGGAATAAGCCTTGCCCTGAATCAAAGTGAGTGTGCAACGAGCCTTTTCCCGAGAATCACAAGGAATAAGCTCCCAAATCCTTTCCACTTCCTTTAGCCACATCTCTGCCTGAATATCATCACCCTCATAAAACTTGGGAGGTTGCTGATTCTGAAATTCCTGAAGTATTGCAGAAATAGGGTTCTCTGCTGGGACTGGTGGCGCCGATGGTGCTGGAGGCACATAATCTCGAAGCCTCTGATCAATTAACCCAACCACGACATTCATGAAATCTTGTGGCTGAGCAGGAGGGGGTGGAGGTAGAGGAACATGAGGAGAATGATCATGACGGTGTCTCCTATGTCCAGTGGTATGCTCACGGCGAGGTCTACCTCGAGGCATCCTGTAACTGAGACACTTGATATGCATGTTGGATTAATGGATGCTAATGAACATAATTAAAATCATAAAATATGAGTAAAACACATACTTCACATAATTCATAAAATTCAACTAGGTCAAAGTAGTTCCATATAAGGTGCAAGACTCACAATTCTTAAATAATCCTATGCCGTTCGACCTAGACTCACGCGACACGACACTAAAACCTCGGTTTTGCAACCGGGCTCTGATACCACTTAAGATGTAGAACCCTTTTACAAGAAGATGCCGTACCCCCGCACTACAGGTCGATCCACATACGAAATGGATAGTCTGTATGTAACGCCCCGATTTTCACTCATGTGTTATGCTTCATTATATTAATAGTTCATAACATTATATGTAATATATTCTCATGCATTTATATGAATTAATTGATAATGCGACTAATTGTTCATATATGACCTTATTTGATCACTTCTTGAAAATTGGTGGACTTAATTGCATAAATTCTTTGGACTTAATTAATTATATGCTATGGAATGAAACTTGATTGCATACACTCAAATATTTCAAGGACTAATATGCAAAATTGGTTGAGTCATCATATTTGGTGGAAGACTTTTGTAAATATCTCATTCATTTCTTCCATTCTATTCCATTCCATATTTCATCCAAGATTTCACACATATACACACACTCTTCTACGGTTCTTACACCAAAGGAAGAGAAGGGAAGATTTCATCAATTTCAAGCTAGAATTCAAAGAGGATATTTGCATCAATTGGAGCATCATCATCATCTCAACATTTCATCCTTTCTTTCTTTATATTAAGGTATAAATGGAGATTTTGCTTGAATTCTTGAATCAATTGTAATGGAGGGTTTGATGAGTATAACATGATTCTTGGTTTATTTGTGGATTAGAAGCATGTTGGGGTCATTTGAGTTGAATACTTGCATGAATTCTTGCATAAAAATGAAGATTGGATAACATGGAAGTATATGGATTTGAATGATGAATTCTTGATGATTTGGTGCATGTTTCATGGATTACTTGATTCATAATTGATATATATGGGTTATTGCATGATATATCATTGTTTTGGAGCATTTTGGTTGAGTTTGCTTTGGATTTTGATCCCTTTTCTTCCTTCCCCGAACCTACCCCTGTTTTGCCCCTTTTTCCAGCTCTAGAACAGTACCCGGGCGGGTACTTTTTGTGCATAAAAAGTACCCTGCTCTACCTGGTCGGGGAACTTTTCCCTTGAATTTTACCCGACCAGGTACTCCCTCATCCAAACTCCAAATGACCTAATTTTTGAACCGTTGGAAAGATCTTGAAGTCGAGAACAACCTCTAATTAAAATCACCTCAATATCGTTTCCCATTTTTGAGATATTATCAATTCGTTTTGGTGTCGCTGCTTTCCTAACAAACTGCATTCACCCAACTTCAAGCTTACGCCATTTTCTCCTCACTTTGAACTAGAAAACGAGCCATATATGCTTGGAAATCCCTTTGTGTCTAGTTTTATTCGAAACAAACAAAACTCAATTCCAACTTCTATAACTCAAGATATTTCCATTTTCCTACAGCTTGTGCGTTTTCGAAAATTGTCGGGTTTTGCGAAACTTCACCAAAACCCTTCTTATCGCATTCTTTTCACTTCCTTGGCTCCCATATGTGAATTATATTACTTATATACTTAGTTTATTGATAATTATGCTTTTATTTGACATTCCTTAATTGTTATTGGATGACCTATTGATCATGACTTTGTCGTGCGTCGTAATTGGTTCAATAGCGCCGTGTCTCACAAACACTTGTCCCTTTTTACACATATTGTCTTCCCGTTGACAAGGAGCAAGCATCATAATTATATCCTTGTTGTATTGTCGGCACAGGTGAGGTTTAATTACTAGATATATATAGAACCCGTATAACCCTACGTGATGTTTCGGCCGAAATGTATATATATGTATATATCTTTCTCAAAACCTTCATCGATTGCAACTGATTTCTCGTGACATATTGAACTTATCGTGATTGATTGATTTTTGGCGAGTAAAGCATGTTCACTTGGGCCCGAGGGTAGTGTATTGAGCCAACCAAGGAAGCAAGGGCTAACGGGTAACTCTTGCATTATCCTCACCAATTTTGGGATCACCTCTGAATCCACCAGGAGGTTTGGTGGAGGAAGAAATCCCGTGCGTTGGAGTCATGTTCCCGACGTACACCGTTCATGGATGGTTGGGCCTTGCAATCCCACCATCACCGGAGGAAGAAGGAGTTTGTGAAATGCTAAGTGTGCACTAATGATCGTATGATAATTATTGAAATAAAACCTAAAGATGGTATTATTCACTAATTGGAGTAAGGTTGGAGGTTTGCCCTCACTCGCCGGGCCACGAATTGATTGTATTGAATTGATTAAATTGATAAATTGAATTAGTTGTAACCTCGGGCGATAGTATCTCTTATTTTACTAAATTGTATTGTTATTTTCCAAAATTATTACCCGAGATTATAACTTGCATGTATGTGCGCATATATTTATTTATAAACCCCTCACTCAGTCGTTGGTAGACTAACACCTCACACTTTTTAGGTTTTCGAGGGTTGCTTGCTAGGCGGGATCGAGTCAGGTCTTTTGTTCTTTGGGTCTAGCACTTGTCTTCCTCACTTTGTTATACATTATTTATGCGTATATGTATTGTTATGTCTCTTGGTACCTACGTATTAAGTATGACCTATTTAGATATCTTTGGAATTGGATTTATGTAAATAATGGAAGAATTATGTTAATGACGTGAATGTAAATTATGTTTCTGTTTTTTTTTACTTATTTATGCATGTTGGTATTATATGAGGGTTAGTCCCGCCTAGCTAGTAGTTTATTTTCGTATTTTGTCACCCGTTCGCTATAGGTTGGTTCATGTACGGACTATCCATTTCGTATGTGAATCGACTTATAGTGCGGGGGTGTGGCATCTTCGCGTTTCGGGTGCTACATCATAAGTGGTATCAGAGCCCGGTTGCAAAACCGCGGTTCTAGTGTCGTGTTTCGTGAGTCTAGGTCGAACGGCATAGGATTATTTATTAATTGTGAGTCTTGCATCCTATTTGAACTTACTTGACTTATTTGAACTAGTTGAATTATGTGAATTATGTACGTTATTTGTATCTTGGGATTTTAGAGGTATTCATTTGCATCCACTAATCCCACATGCATATCTAGTGTCTTGATTACAGGATGCCTCGAGGTCACCCTCATCGTGAACGTTCTCTTAGGTTTCACCCACATCCACCCCATCCGGTTCAACCTCAGGAGTTTTTCGATTCCTTGGTTCGTTTTGTTGATCAGAAGATAAGAGAATATGTTCCTACAGCATCACCACAACCGGCTCAAATTTCTATTGTATTTAAGGAGTTTCAGAATCAGCAAAATCTAAAGTCCTTTGAAGGGAATGATATTCAATCCAAGTCGTGGCTCAAGAAAGTTAAAAGAGTTTGGGAACTCATTCTGTGTGACTCTCAAGACAAGGTTCGATGCACCACTCCTTTGAATACGAGGAGACCTAATCCTCAACTCGGACAGGCTTCAAGCTCGAAATTAGGACAGAAGTCTAACAAGGGAAAAAGGTTTATCTCTTATCATACATCATGACCTCAAGAAAGGTCTCAGAAGAAGAAGCATAGATCAACTGGATCGAGTTTGGGAGTTTCACGTACCTCAGCTTCAATATCACGTTCGGGGAAGCCTCTTTGCGCTTATTGTGGACATAACACACATACATACGAGGATTGTAGAAAGCGTTTGGGTCTATGTTTTTGTTGTGGGAGCGCTGAGCATCAAGTAGACGCTTGCCAAAGGCGACGGGGGATGTAACACCCGAGCACAAGGTGTCACATCCCCCGCACCGAAACCCGACCCGAATATGAAATGGACGATCCATGCCCGAGCCAAGTCACGACGAACGGGGACAAACACACCCTCTATGCTAGGCGGGACTAACCCTTGAACCATAAATCAGAATAAACATTTAAAGCGGAAGCAATAAACGAACATACATCATATACATGGACAATAAGCATCATCGCTCAAAAAATAAGTCATATACACCCTCAAATGCCATAAAGGCTCAAAACACGTACGCTCCACTAAAGTTCATATACAATGATCAAAAGTGCGAAATGTGAGTGTAAGACCAAAATACAAGGGTTAAAAGCAAATGCAAGACCTATGACTCGAATTCCCGCCTAGCTCCCTTGACACCTGCACAACACAACTGAAAGCCAAACGGGTTCAGTCCAAAAGGGACTGGTGGGTATAAAAGCAGGGAATAATATAATATACGATAGTATTTAACAATCACATGCAAGCTATAATCCCAAGTGAGGTTTTTAAAGGATTTCCCAAGTGGGCAAATAGAAATCATCAAAAGGGATTATAACGATTCATATACATTAGGTCAAGGTCATTAGTGGCCCGGCGAGTGGGCGTGCATTATCTCCAACCAACACCTCGTGTAATTCATTAACATTCATTAACATTCATTCATTCATTCATTCTTTTCATGCATATCATTCTTTCGTGCACATTCAATAACATTTACACCTTCTTCCTCCGGGTTGGTGGCGGGTTTGCAAGGCCCATCCCCCCATTCATTGACCAAAAGGGGAACATGACTCCCCAGATGGCACTCAGCGTCCATTCCTCGTTAACTCCTAACGAGGTCTGGTTACGCCGTTCATTGGTGGGACTAGTGTGAGGGTTTCCCGTCAGCCCATGCCTCCTCGGTTCCCCACTCACACCAAGCCCCTGGGCCCCATTCATTGTGAACATTCATTCATTCTCGCCAAAACATTAGGTAGGATTCAAGAAACAAGGGCTTTACGTTTGCAATCATTTACTCGAGAAAACGACGCTATATATATATAATAGTTTTTAGCTGAAATCTTTACACGTTGAGGTATATAGGGTCATTTATCTAATAGTAGAGAAACCCACCTTAAACGGCAAAAGGATAACACACGAGCCTCTCGGACAGGCCTCTTCTCCAACGGAATAAAAAATCTGTGCAATAAAGGTGAGGTGAGACTCAACATGACCAAATAGGACGCTCGGCAATGAAATGATTATGATATGAATGTATAAGATAAAATTATGTTATGAAAATGTTCATATGCACTATTAATACATTTAAATCATATAATCAAGTCATTCACTTTCATTCGAATTCATAATTCCACATTTTCAATCAAATTAACTTAAGAATTTCAAATATAATCATAGTACAAAATAAATCACATTTAAAATTTGAAATTAAACAATTAAACACATTCAATCGCATTTACAATTTAGAAAATAAACAATTAAATACATTCAATTTAAAATTGGAAATTAAATCAAACATGAAATAGGGAACAATTAAATTCTATATTTCAATTAAATCAAATAACATTTAATAAACATATATAAATATATAATAAATAAATATATCTATATTATATTATATTATATTATATATTATATATATATATAAACCACATGCATGCAACGTGTATATATGCATGCAATATGCATGGAATTTTCATGCATTTAAACACAAGCATGCCATTTCAAATTAACAAGATCTCATGCATGCAAAACGAACTTCATGCAAAACAATATAAAGATGCATGCAAACATTCATAAAATATATGCAAGTTCATGTACGCAATCAACAATTCATGCAAGAAGGAAAAAGGAAACCAGCAGCAGCAGCAACTTCACGGCAACACACATGCAGGAGAAATTACAAGGTGACACCCCCGTGTCACCCTTAAAGAACAAACCGAGACACCCCCGTGTCTCGGTACAGCAATAATAGACCACCCTCGCACCCCCGTTCCACGCTGAAAAGAAGAAGATCGACACCCCCGTGCCATGAACGCAGCAGCAACAATTAAATCTCTATTTCTTGGCGAAAAACAGAGCAACAACTCACGCAACAAATAGGCAAGATATGCAGCATCAATTGGCATGAAATGCAACAACAAACCAGCCCTAACAAAGCACAAAACTGACAGCAACAGCAAGGGAAAACGCAGCAGTTAACAGCATGAATTTCAGGCCAAAAAAATAGGGTAAAAGTCACGAAAAAACAGGGCAGGACTGATCCGCTTCATCTCCACGTATTCAAGTCAGTTTAGGCTATCAAATATGCAGCAAAAGGACACTAATTCAACGTATAACTCAGTTCCAAAAGAGTTCAAAGAAGAAAGAAGGCATACGTGACCCATCATGAACATTTTCTCAAAGTTCTAAAATTGATATCTCAAAAATACCTCAACTACCATGCAATCACAGATCATACATGAGAAGAGGATGTCAAAACAATCATTTTCAGGCTTGGAATCAATCAAATCCATGAAGAAACGAAAGAGATCAACCAAAAAGCTCTAAAACCCTTATTTTCGAATTCAGTCAAGAAACTCATGAAACCATGCTCAAATTTGGGGATGAATGAATGAAAATGATCAGGAATGAACATATAATACAACCCTAAGCTTACCTTGTTGATTGGATGAAGATTGGATGAGATTTGAGCTCCAAAATCTCCAAGGAACCAAGGGTTACGGGAAAGAACTGGAGAGCAGTAACTTTGGCTGAGATGTGTGAATTGTGTGAGGGTTGGGTCGGTTAGGGCATGGTACAGCAGGTTAGTTGGTTGAGTTAGGGTTCTATAGCATCAAACCATGGTTAATTTGGTCAACAAATGAATGAGTTATGGCCATTTTAGTGCAACAAGGTCAGTTTCGTCGCTGTTTCATTTTTCGGTTGAATTTCGGAGGTTCAAATGACGTTAGAAAAATATAAGGCTAAGTTTACTAAACTCGAATTTTCGTTACGAGTTCAGCGAAGTTGAAGGAACTCGAATCCGAGTTCCCGAGCTCAAGATATTAAATACGGAACCAAGGGTGCGCTAATTGCTCGTTAGCCCCCGACTTGGACTCCAAAATTGAAATTAAATCCGAAACACATACAAATGAATCCGAAAATACGAAACGAACAAATATTCATATACAAGACACGTATAAGTTCAACATATTAAATTTGCATGAAATTCTGGTATCAATTTAAATAGAAACGAAGCACGTAAATGTCACTCATACGCAAAGTATCAATAAAAGCCATAACATTAACATTAATAAACAATTAAATTCATATATAATATATTATATGTAATATTGCATGCATACGTACATATATATTTTATAATACATGCATGCATATATAATTCACAAATATGAAATGCATGCATTAATTACACTCATGCACACGTACACAAATAATATATACAAATATATTTCTATTATATAAATGTATTTAATATTAATAATATTAAATAAAATAATTAACATTTAATACATTTAATAAATTAAATATATAAAACACGTATAATTAATTATTCGCGCAATTTGATAAACACATACGTCATGCTGTTCAAAATAAAAAAAACGGGGGCGTTACAGGGGAAGTCTATTGGGGGTAAGAGGCCACTCGTTCAAGATCATGATTATGCTATAGAGAGAGAGGTGCAAAATGTAAGGGTGGATCCGGCTTTGTTAGGAGAAAGTATCAATTACTTGCATGGTGTAAACAATGGTGAACGGTACATTTAATCATGCATACCACGTGCATCATGAATTTTATTATTCTCGTATTTAATTCTTGTTAGTTGCAATTTAATTGTGTATAAATGCTAGTTATGTGATTAATGTGTTTCTACTTGCCCTATGTGACATTTATATAAATGTTTCTCTAAGTGTTTCCTTGAATCGTTATTTGGGGTGTGTGTGAGAGACGGGGTTCTCTCATTTCTTGTTTGAGAGACGGGGTGCTACACTGTACATGAATCAGCCTGCAGCCAACGGGTGACAACAAAAGAAATAAACTAGCTAGGCGGGACTAGACCCTGAAAGAATTAAATCCAGCACATGAAATTTAAAGCGGAAGCATATCACTATTAGTTCATCATATATCAAATATCCAAAAGCTCAATATATCAATACATTATCATCTCCCATATATATATCATTCATGTATAAGTATCCAAAAGCTACTAACATGATACTCTAAATTGTCCACACATAGAAAGGAGATGCTGTGCTAGACTCAACTGGGTAAAAGACACGACTCTTGTAACAGCCCGAAAACCCGCCTGTCGATATTGTCCGCTTTGGTGGGCTAAGCGACACCACCCTCACGGTTTTGTTTCTCCCGCTGGAATTTAAGCCCGAAGGCGCCCAACTAGGAAAAGGCCTCAACAAGGGAAAGGTATCCATCCCCTTATAAAGGAGGCTTTGTTCCCCTCTCCAACCGATGTGGGACAAGCACCTTAGGCTATTAAAGTCCACCCCCCTAAGAGGGCCCAGCGTCCTCGCTGGCACACCGGCCCGGGCCCCGGCTCTGATACCATTTGTAACAGCCCGAAAACCCGCCTGTCGATATTGTCCGCTTTGGTGGGCTAAGTGATACCACCCTCACGGTTTTGTTTCTCCCGCTTGAATTTAAGCCCGAAGGCGCCCAACCAGGAAAAGGCCTCAACAAGGGAAAGGTATCCATCCCCTTATAAAGGAGGCTTTGTTCCCCTCTCCAACCGATGTGGGACAAGCACCTTAGGCTATTACAACTCTGACTCCCGCCTAGCATACGACCGCAACAACCTGAAAGGTGGAGGTGTCAGTCTATGAAGACTGAGTGAGGGGCATGAATATATATATATATTAGCGCAGACAACATGCAAGTTATAACCTCGGGTAAGATTTTATAACTAGAGTAATATAAGCTCAAAATATAATTCACTTTGCCCGCGATTATAACTATCAATATCAAACACTTTACTAACTGATATGCAATTATACATTTCAATTACACTGCACACGTATCAGTTTCATGAATTCAATCCCATGAACTCCTTCGCTCCAATGAACCCCTTCACTCCAATGAACTTCTTCACTCCAATAACGGGAAGCTTGCGAGCCTTCACCATTCACGGTAGCACAGTAACACGGTCACGGTCCAATCACGGTAACATGGTAAACATGACTAGTAACATGATATACGGCTTTCTTTTAATAAGCATGACTCGAGAGTTAAAAACAATTATATCTATGTATACCGTTTGGCATGAAATCCACATAAGGTTATACGGATTCTAAATAACTAGCAATTAAACCTCACCTTTACCGATAAAATGCAACTAGGTCACGGCCTACGGGCCCTGCTCCTCATTACGGGGAAGCTGGTCTTTAAGCTAAACAAATGGAGAAAAGAAATGAAGATGATGATCAAGCTTCAAAGCTTGGAATTTTCTTGAAATCTTGGATGATTTTGATGAAATCTCTTCTTTCTTTTTGAGCTTGTGGTTCGGTGGAGAAAAGGAAGCAAATGTCGATGGATTTTGATGTAAAAAATGGACAAGGAAATTTAATCCTCAATTGTTTGAGTCATGCAATCAAGGATGATTTGTTTGTCAAATGATCAATTGAATTCATGAGAAAGCTATGCAATTTAGTCCTCGGATTTTGAAGAAAGATCATTTAAGGACAAGTTGACAGTTAATTCATACTCGGCAATTATTTCACACAATAAATATTTTCAAGTCATGAATTAAATTCTCAATTTGATATAATTTCATAAAATTCCATGAAAGTATGATAAAATATAATTTATAAAATGATAATAAAACATAAGAATTTAGTAAATGAAAATTGGGGCGTTATATTAGGTTTGTCAAGATTCATTCAATTGAGATTTCAGGTGAGATTTTCATACTCAGGTAACATATATTTATTTATATTAGCTTAATTTTCTGGTAGTTGCTTCATAGATTGTGCTAGATAACATATATGTAGTTATGAGACCAGATCTGTGACACTTGAAAGATTGTACTGAGATTTACTCAATTTGTTCATACTCAGTTAACATATGTACATTCTTTTAGGTATGGATTTGCTCAATTTATTCATAAATTTGGTGTACTCTGTTCCATTTGAAGTTGGAAAAATGTCTGATTTGAAGATGGCCAAACAATAAGCAAGACTTAAATTAAAATCCAATTTTAGAGTGTAAATTTTATCTTACTCTTTTTACAATATGTGCCAAAATCAAAATAACTAGTCTCTTATTCGTACCATAAAGGTTTTATTAGCAATACAGGATCTAAAGAGCCCCTTTGTTGTAAGGAGTGGTCCTCCGTCCTTCTCCATTCAAATGGTACATGGTGAGAACTGAAAAGCCATTTCAACCCCCAAACAATTATTAGCATTTGAATTGTTATGAAAAAAAGCTATTTTCTTAAAGATCCCAGCTATATGATATGTTTGTGTATAACCGAAAGCTATTCAGAGTTTCTGAAAGTGTTTTGTTTAATTTTAATGCATTTATGGGTCAACTTGAACTTGAATACTCTCCAGAAAATGACCACTGGAGTTTATTTGTGTTGATTTCTTCTACTAATTGATTTGTTAGTTCTCCGTTTGTTAGTTCTCCAAATATCTATAGGAATCGATAACTTTCCAGATTCAAATTATGTTATTCTTTCTATTATTTATTTTTTGATTCTTATCTTGTAAAGGTTTGGATACTTGTTACGAGGGATATCAATGTGGGAAAGAAGAATGCATTGACGTTGGCAATCATCCAAAGGAGTTAATTCTTTCTCTTCTTTCTCCTGGAAGCGCATGGTTTCTTTGATACTAGACTTAAGCATAAGTAGTGCCCATTTTTGGATAATTCCTGATATTTTGGTTAGTTCTGCAAGAAAGTACATATTTTTGCAAAAACTACAGACATTAAATTTATTTTGAAGGTCTGAAAGCTATTTTTTGTTTATATATATAGTTAGAAGTTGCATATCCTTAGTCACTTTTCATTATCTTTAGCAAATCAAGTAGGAATTCTTTGATACTATGTGTACTTGCGCGAGCGATATAGAGTATATATAAAAAAATTCAGTGGACTCAATTGACCCCACAGTCTTAGTTATCTGTGGCGTCGCCCTTGCTTGTAAACTAATTTTATACTAATTTTAGATAAAAATAAGTTTTAGAAGTTATTAAAGATTCACTATTGAATATTGTATTTACATATATATCTCAGGCCTAAATTAGCTGCATTCATTTGAGATGCTAATACCAACATTATATGCTACAACAAACATATAATGTTGTTCTGGTGTTCGGTTGTTTTATCTTTTTTTTAAGCTATATACTAAGATGAATTATGATGGACGGATATAAGATACAATTTAGATATGAGATGCAATTTTTTTTTGAAATTTTCATATGATATATATTATACATAAATCAGATTTGATAAGATAATAATTTTAAAACCATTCGTACATACATCACAGATTCAGACACTAATGCACTATTTCGAGGGCCCAATGATTATAAGAAATGTCACAAGATTGTACATAATGTGTTGGAAATGCTCCCAAGGTTGATTGCTAACTCGAATGCTTTGAGTGCTGCTTTCCATTTAATCTGATAAAATATAATGAAACATATATAACAGTCTATGCATTATTAAAAAGGGATAAAAAAAAGGTACAACCATCCTATATGTTTGGAATCTAACCGTGTACATGCTGATTCTGTTCATTGTATGCTCATGACCCCATTTCTTTCATAACTAATTTTGCAAAAGAATAATATGCATATACAATTGTTGTTGAATTTCCAGGAAAGTGATTACAGAATATTCAGAGCAAGTGATGAAACTAGGTGGGGCTTTGGTAAAAGTTATGTCGCTGAACATTGGACTAGACTAGGATTTCCTGCAAAACTATATTGCGGCGCGTTTAAGAGTGAATTACTATACTTAGTTAAGTTGGAGCTGCTGTAATTTCCGAGAATGCCTCAAAAGATACAAGAACCGAACCTGTAAGTTCATTCCTTTTAATAAATGTTCGGTTTTTTATTGTACAAATGTAAGATACTTGTTTCCTAGTTTAGATGGTGGATTGACAAGTGAGGTTGATACGTGATATTATGAGAACCATATAAACTCAAATGTATTTTAAATTTTGACACCTTGTATGTAGTGACTTGAAAGGTAAATTCCGAAGTCATACACACTCTTTTCTTGAAACTGTTTTAGTGGCATATACCCATCACGCTAAGGTTCATCTCCATTAAATTTTGTGATCATTCGAGTCAGTTTGATACCCGACAAAAATTCCGAACGAAACTGCTGTCCCCTATTTTACCCTGTTTTCTGTTCTGAATTTACGGACGGAGCAGATGGGGTAAACCTTTGAATTTTACAAAATGGTTTTACCGAGAAGTACATGTATGTGTTGGGAGTGTACCTATAAAATTTCATAATTTTCTGAATTCGTTTGATATGGTAAACAAACTTGTCTTTGAAATGCATCGCTGCAGCGGAGTTGCTGTGTTGTCACGACTTTACTCTGAAATCTGTATTTGTGCAGAAATCTCTAGGAATTGAGGCCAAATTCATTTGATATATATGGTTATCATCTTTACTAGGAATTTTACAGCTCGTTAAAATACATTCCGAGCAATAAGTTATGTCGAAGTTTCTATAATGTGTGCATGTGTAGAGTTTCTGCATGAATTTGTTTGTGTGAATTTAAGCTGACTGAAAGTAGTCCTTTTCTTCTTTTACTGTTTTGCAGGATCCAATTACCAAGCTTATGTTGGATTGAACTTTGTTATTGGTTGGATTTGGAGCTGCATCACACTAACGTGAGTACACATATGTTGAACTTTAATGAAATATGCACATATTTGCATACTTTCCTGTTATGTTTATTATAAGTGTTGTTGCACATGCATTGAATTTTTCAAGAAATATAGGCCCCCTTTGCATCAATATTAAAGCTATAAACAAATAAACCCCTTTCATCCAACGATCAGAAGCCTGGTCCAGGGGATGTAAGTGTAATAATCAAGATGTAAGGGAGGTTTCTGTAACAAGCCTGTAAACCTGCTTTCATCCTCAATAACATAATCGCCCAGTATTTGTCTATAACATATCTGTAAACCTTCCAACCCAAATGAATATAGTTGTCCAAAAACATCAGTATTTGTCTGACAAAGCCCAAATGAATATATACAAAGCCCTCGAGCCCCTCGGGCCCTCATTGGTCCCTGGGTCCTCATTGGACCCTCGGGCCCTCATTGGTCCCTGGGCCCTCATTGGACCCTCGAGCTCATCAGGCCCTCATTGGACCCCTCGAGGTCCTCCATCCAAAAGGTTACTCATGTCCACTCACACCGAGTGCGTCAAACCCTCGGTAACAACCCAGTAGCGCTCACTGACAAACAGTACATCAACATGCACCTGCCATTGTTGCCCGCCACCAACCTTTTTGAAGGCTTTTGTAGGAGGTCCTTCTCAGGAGCTCCTTATCATGCCAAGTGTCTAGGGAAACATGAAAGCAGGACCACTTGGTGACAAATTACCAAAGAGCCCTGCACTTACAACTTCTTCCACAAGGAGTTCATCTCCTCCACTTTAAGTCATCTTCCACAACCTGAGCCCTGCACTTACAACTTCTTCTTCAGATAATCATCTGCCGTGAGCGTCGAAGAGCCAAACTGGGCATCACCCCCAGTTCCCCGGCTTGGCCTTCTGCCCATTTGTTTTTGGTGTTTGTCCTAGCAGGTTGAACCACTACCTTTTTCGGCGAGTTCCAGTTGATTTCCATCCCTTGTTTCCCCATATTAAACAAATCATAAAGTGATTGGAGTTCCAGTCGAGGTCCTTCTCAGTTGAGTTCCACCCCTTGTTTCCCCAATATTAAACAAATCGTAAAGTGATTGGAGTTTGACACCTCAGATTCAGACCCATCAGTACTACAAAGGAATTTATGAGGGCTATACTATTAGGGAGAATTTGTGAAGGGCTTAAGTTCAATTGATTAAGAATACTCGTCACGAAAACCAAAATTAGGAACCTCAACCCTCCCGCACTCACTCCATCCCTATACACGGTTATCTCCCCCTGTGGTTGATTATTGGCCCTGTCATGGGGCTCAGGGATCCTAAAAGTGTACCCCTCATCTAAGTATCTAGGGTCCTTATAGTGGCCAGATCGTGGTTGTGATGGGAATTTCATCAGGAGAACGGTCGGTGGCTTGCGTGCCTGTACCTTCCCCTCCCCCCCCCTCCCGAACTTCTTGGGTTTTTTGGTTCTCCTCCGATGTTTAGGGGGGCTCTTCCGAGGGTCCCGTAGCTATCTCCTCAGGAGCTTGAGGAAGAACAGCCACCGTTACAGTATGACGGTGGGGATGGGTAGCACTTTCTGTCAATAACAATGTCACCTCTTGTCTCTCCGCCTCCATTACTAATTCCATTTCTTCAAAAATATGTTCTACGCCACCTGGGTTTCTCTCCCCCATTGTAGAAACTGCGGTCTCCAAATCTTCATCCCTGCTATCTCCGAACATCTCCTCCATTGATTGATATGGGGTGTAGGGTTGCGAGAAGAAGAACTATGGCTAGACATCTCATCAATCTCTCTAACAGTCTCCTCTACAATTCTCTTAGACATGGAGGATTCAGAGATGGTAGAATTAACAGAAAAGGGGAATAGGAGAAGGAGACCTAACAATCTAGGGTTAGCAAGTCAGAATGTAAGACGCCACAAGAAGTTACCTAAAGCATGGAAGAACCCGGAAATGGATTGAAATTCTCTGAAGGATGCTTCGAAAGTTTTGAAGAATTTCAAATGCTCTGGAGAATGAATGCGTAAAGATTGAAGAAGATGTGAAATCCCCTATTTATAGGGAGGGAAGTTGGTACGATTTTGGGTAATAAATTTAAAATGCAATCATTACCGTCTTAATAACTCCCCCACTTTTGTGAATCGTCACCCACTTCCCTATGATCACGAGTTATTTCCTAGAGAATAGCACCCACGCGCCCTACAGCATTAAATGCTGACGCTTCGAGTGGTCAACATCAAGGGACAAGCATTTAATAGCATTTAATATATGGCGACTTGAGCGGACCGCGGGTCAGGGTGAAAGGACTTCATTAATTGCTTATTCAGACAATGATTTCCCAACACGCAATCTCTCTTAATGAGTGTGACCCTCGGAAGTCTGAAAGGAATTGTATTCTACAGCCCTCATTTCTGAGGACTACAAAATTGAGGGGCAAAAATGATGAGGCAGAAATATGCTCGGCCCCGTTTTGATACGTGGCATCATTATTATACGACACATGGTGATCAGGGCCCCACATGGGTCACCCTAGAGGCAAACCTCTACCTCGGTCCCTGGATTATCCAAATTTCCCCCCCCCCCCCCCCCAGAGAAAACGCTTCCCAAGCGTTGGACCGTCGGTGTCCTCACAAAATTCACCCTTGTATGAACTCTCTCACAGGGACGTATCGAGGGGTAGACCTCCTCTTATACCCCGAAGGCGTTGGCTCAGACATCCCCTGGGTCTGTAAGTCTTCACGGCTCATAGTTGAACACGAGCGTGCACTTCGCCCTCGATACCAACCCAAAACGGCTCTCTGATACTACGTACACATCCGCGCACCGGCCAATGTTACCCGTACCAACTTTTCGCCAGCTTTTGCAGGAGATTCCTCTTAGGTTCACCCTCATCATGCCACATGTTAGGGGAACACTGAGCCAGAACCACATGGTGTTAATTACCAAAGGGTCCTTGACCCTCAACTATAAATAAGAGACTCCATCTTCCCCACTGTAAGCAATCTCGGATACTGGACCTATGCATTCTCTTCATCTTCTTCAGTTCATCAACTGACTTGAGCGTCAGAGAGCCAAACTGGGTATTACCCCCAGTTCCCCCCAGTTTGGCCTTTTGACCTTTCTTTTCTTGGTGGTTGTCCTAGTAGGTTGAACCCACCATTTCCGGCGATACCTGAGTTTTCATCCCCTGCTTCCCCACATAAACAAATTCAAAGTTGTGGAGTTTGGATATCTTAAATCAGACCCATCAAATATATAATTAGTATATATAATAATTTCATATTTATATATATTATATATCATATATTTTACGTTATATATACATATCATATATATTACGTGTATATATATATATATATATATATATATATATATATATATATATATTACTTTATCATATATACTAATTATATATTATAACTCCATATATATATATTACGTTTTCTAGATATTATAATTAATACAGATTTATTATATATAATTTAATATATAAATATATATATAGAGTTATAATGTCTAATTAATATATATATAATAAAGTAACATATTCATATATACAGATATGTATGTAATATATATAATATGTATATATATATATATATATATTACTTTATCATATATACTAATTATATATTATAACTCCATATATATATTACGTTTTCTAGATATTATATTTAATACAGATTTATTATATATAATTTAATATATAACTATATATATATTGAGTTATAATGTATAATTAATATATACTAGTAATTGTGGCACACTGGTTGCGTGTGCAAATTATTTTATTTTTATTTAAATATATTAAAAATAATTTTTATATTAATATATATTTTATAATTATTTTTAATATATTTATTAAATCATAATAAATAAATAACATGAAAAGATAATATACCAAACAATATTATCTTTAAAAAAAGATAAAAATTATATATAAAAGAAAAAAAAATTAAAATGAGATAAGAGAAAAGATAAGTTAGAAGTATATTTTTGAAGTGATAAAATAAACAAATAGAGAAAAAAAAGAGAGAAGAACGTGAGAGAAGAAAACGGATAAACATAAACAAAGAAAAAAAAAGAAAAATTTAAAATTAAGAAAAGAGGACACCAAGAGACCACAATTGGGTCTCGCGCTTAATAATAGAGTATAGATATAATAAAGTAATATATTCATATATACAGATATGTATGTAATATATATAATATGTATATATAACGTAAAATGTATGATATATAATATATATAAATATTACTTTATCATATATACTAATTATATGTTATAACTCCATATATATATATATATATATATATATATATATATATATTACGTTTTCTAAATATTATATTTAATCCATTAAATTCATATTTATTATATATAATTTAATATATAAACTAACAAAATTATATTATTTTTTATTAGTTAATTTAAATTCAAATTTCCAGTACCAATTCCAATATCGGGTAATGTGGGATAAATCACCAATTGGGCATCATATTTTTACTTAACTCCCTATTTGGGCAAAATGTCGTATGATTTTCACATAATGTAGTACTTAAAATACCTCTCAAAATATGTTGTATAATTTTCACAAAATGTAGTACTAAAACGTTCTAATCCCGTATTTGTATCCTATTATGTAGTATAATATGGGGAGTTAAGTAAAAATATTCCAAACTGGTAGGGAGTTATTTCAAACTGCCCCTTCAAATATAACTAGGGTTAATTAATGAAATAAAAATTGTTATACTAAATGAAGGGGCAAAATAGGAAAATCAAGTTAAAAGTTTGATGATGTCATCAAGAATTTAAAAGAATCTTAATTCTTGGATGTCTTCGGTAATTTTCAAACTCCTCAATAGGTGTATATGTAATTATTTGACTAAGATGGTCACAAGTTTTAGTTTCTAATACTCCCATGGGGTTTATATGTAATTAACCCTTTTAATAAACTAGCATATACCCCGTGCAATGCACAAAATTACAAAAAAAATTACAAAAAAAAATTAATAAATATGTTGGATACGTTGATAATAGTTGAAGAGATAAAAAAATCTAAGAATTTGACTTCTTAAATTATTTATGAAAAAAAAATAATAAGAATTTGAAATTTCACAGGGGATCATCAACAAAATAAGAGCTAAAATTTATAAGTTAATTAATATAAATATGTTGATTATGAAAAAAAAAAAAAAAAAAAAGAATTAGAAGGTAAATGACTATGTTGATTATATATATTTAAGTTTATATGGAGAACCACTTAGAAGGTAAATACACAAAATGTTAGGTTGTATATATAAAATCATTTCCCAATACATTTATCTTCTTTAACTTATAAAGATTTAAAGAATTTTCTATAAAGCTTATCGAGTTGAAATAAATAATCAGTTAAATTTGAAAAAAAAAAACAATTAAAATATAACAAAAAACATGGACTACATAATAAACAATTTTAAAAAATTAAAGACATAAAATATCAACTATCAAAATTTTAAAATCTTTTAAATCTAATAAAAATATACAAAAAAAAAATATCCAAAATTAAAACACAACTAGAATCAAATAATAGAAAATGACAAATTCTTAGCTTTTTTAATCTCTCCAACTATTTGATGGGGCAAAAACACGCTTAACCCTCGTTTTGACACATGTCGTCATCAGCGTGCAATAAGTGAAAGCCAGGGCCACCACATAGGCCACCCTCGGAGCGAGCCTCGCCCACGTTCCCAAGGATGTTCTAATTCTTCAAGGGAGTTAACTCCCGAGCAGGAGGTATTGTGACCCTCGATGCCCTCATACACTGTAACACCCGGATAGCGAGGCGTCACATCCCCCGCACTATAATCTCAATCCACATATGAAACGGGTAATCCATACATGAATCGAAACTATAACGAACGGGAGACAATAAAACTCAAAAGCTAGGCGGGTACTCTCAATTAATACCAATAAACAATTCAGAGCAATAAAAGCGGATGCAATAACATTCAATACTTATAGGTACCATATTTACATATTTACTTATAGATACCAACAATTCATACCAATACAATATCATCTCTAACATGAATTAAAGCATACTACAAAATATATCAAGTATCTGTACATGAACAAAATATGAAGGTGCAGTGCTAGACCCGAATAAAAGACAAGCTAGTCTCTAATTCCCGCCTAGCACGAACCTGCAAAAACTGAAAAGTTGAGGTGTCAGTCCAACACGGACTGAGCGAGGGGTATAAATAAATATATGTGCACATACAGGCAAGTTATAATCTCGAGTAATAATTTTTGGAAAATAACAATACAATTCAGTAAAATAAGAGATACTATCGCCCGAGGTTACAACTAATTCAATTCACCAATTTAATCAATTCAATACAATCAATTTGTGGCCCGGCGAGTGAGGGAAATTCTCCAACCTTACTCCGACTGTGTACAATCAATCAATTATTAGGTGATTAGGTGATCAAGCAATTAATTATGGTGCACACTTAGCAGTTTCAGTAACTCCTTCTTCCTCCGGGTGATGGTGGGATTGCAATGCCCCACCATCCAATCAGTCTGGGCAGAGGGTACATGAATCCCTAAGCCCGGAAATCCTTCCTCCCCTAATCTCCTAGGGGGTTCAGGGGTCATCCGAGTTTGGTGAGGATAGCACTCGAGTTACCCGTCAGCCCATGCTTTCCCGGTTGGCTCGAGCCACTATCCTCGGGCCCACAGTGCAATTCAATGACTCGGCAAAACAATCAGTCCGTTAATCAAGCAATTGGTTTAGTGAAATCATTTGAAAATCATAAAGTTCAAAAGCTATAGATATATAGGTACATTTTGGCCGAAATAGTCACATAGGGGTTGTAAGGGTTCTATTTATCTAGAATATAAACCTCACCTTGACAAACCAACCAAAAAGGAAGCAAGAGAGCACCCTACGGAGTGGGCTCCTCGAAACCGGGACCGTGATCTGTGTAACAAGGACAAGTGTACATGAAACTCGACTCTTATGAACCAATTAAGACGAACGGCAAAGTCATGCAATAACAATTTAAGGAATGTCAAATAAGAGCATGATTATCAATAAACCAAGTATATAACACATATAAGTCACATATGGGAGCCAAGGAAGTGAGAGGAAAGCAATAAGAAGGGCTTTGGTGAAGTTTGACAAAAACCGATAATTCTAGAAAATGACCATACTGGGGAAAAATGGGAATAACTCAAGTTATAGAAATTGGAATTAGGTTTTCTTTACTGGCAATGAAACTAGACAAGTAGAACTTTAAAATGATATATGGCTCGTTTTCTAATTCAAAGCGAGGAGAAAATGGTGAACGGTTGAAGTTTGGTGAATGTAGTTTGTCGGTAAAGCAGCGACACTAAAAAGAATTGATCATAAATCACAAATGGAAAAAGATATTGAGATGATTCCAATTGTAGTTGTTCTAGACTTCAAGAGCTTTCGAACGAATCAAAAATCAGGTCATTTAAAGTCTGGATGAGGGAGTACCTGACCGGGTAAAATTCAAGGAAAAGTTCCCTGACCGGGTAAGCTATCCAGAAGCTTTTCGGCATGAAACTACCCGCCCGGTTACTTTTTATGCACAAAAAGTACCCGGCCGGGTATTGTTCCAGGGCTGGAAAAAGGGGCAAAATAGGGGTAGCTTCGGGGAAGGAAGAAAAGGGATGAAAACCCAAAGCTAACTCAACCAAAATGCTCCAAAACAATCATATAACATGCATATAACTTAAATACAACATTTAAGTAACATTTAATCCAAGGTAACATACTTAGATCATCAAGAATTCATCATTCAAAACCCATAAAATTCATATATTCCAACTTCAACATAACTTCATGTTTCATGCAAGAAATGAAGAAAGAAGGACCTAAACATGCTTCTAATCATGAATAAGCATGAAAGCATCAATCAAACCTCAAACCCTACTCATATACTCAATCAAGGAATTCAAATACTCTCCAATATATACCTTGAAATGAAAGAAGAATGAGATGAGATGAAGAGAAGAAGATGATGCTCCAACTTGGTTGCTAATTCCTTGAATTATAGCTTGAATTTGATGAAATTTTCATTCCTTCTCTTGAATGTGTAAATATCGATTTTTTGTAGGTGTGTGTGTGTGTGAAATTCTCTTGTATGAGATGTATGTAATGTAATGTGAAGGAAGAGAGGCATACAAGATATATTATATCTTCCACTAAGTATAATACCAACCTAATTGCATAATAGTCCCTCAATTATTTAAATGAATGCAATCAAGTCATATCTCTACACCAAACATCATTTAACCCCAACCCATGCTATGCAATTAAGTCCATAAATTTTATGAGATGATCAATTAAAGTCACATAATAAAATTAGACACATTATCAGTTAATTCACGAATTTCACATTAAAACTAATTCATATAAATACATAGAAATGTATAATGCACGTAATATTATAATGAAATCATAATAATCAAGTAAATATCTAAAATTAAACCCCCAACTCCCGAAGACCCGCACGTGGCGTGCTTACCTGAACTTCCGGAATTTGGGGCGTTACATACACTCACCCTCGGAGGAACCTTCCCACATGAGTGGATAGAGGAATAGACTGTCCTCTAGTGTTCCATGGCATTGGCCCAGGTGCCCCTCGACCATGCGAGCCTCCAAGGCCCAAATTAAACCCGACCGTGTGTCTCACCATCGGTAACAACCCAAAATGGCTCTCTGACACAAGTTACACACCCGCGTATCTGCCACTGTTTCCCGCCACCAACTCTTCACCAGCCTTTGCAGGAGATTCCTCCAAATTTTTCATCATCGCGCCACGTGTTAGGGTAACATTAAGCGAGGACCACAAGGTGCTAAATACCAAATGGTCCCTGACCCTTAACTATAAATAGGCGAGCTCATCTCCTACACTGCAAAGCAAGTTCTCATATCTTAGCTCTGCAAATTACTTTATCTTCTTCACATCATCATTTGACTTGAGCGTCGGAGAGCCAAACTGGGCATCACCCCCCAGTTCCCCCAGCTTGGCCTTCTCACCTTTTGCTTTTTGGTGTTTGTCCTAGCAGGTTGAACCCTCTTACTTTTTGGCGAGTTCCCTTTGAGCTTCATCCCTTGTTTCCCCATAAACAAATCGTAAAGTGATCGGAGTTTTGACATCACAAAATCAAACCCCATCATTTTTGGCGCAGTCTGTGGGAAACCTCTCTTTTCCTTTCTTTTTAGCTAGTTGAGAAACAAACACCTTTGATTCACCATGGTAACTACCAGATATGGAGCCGTTGGGGGTGGGAGTGATCCCCCGCAGGGTGGTAATGGGGGGGATCCCGTTGGGGAAGTTACAGGCGCCTTGCCCGGTGCTGAAGGGGTCCCGCCCTTGAGAGAACCAGTTGAGGCAGAACAGACAAACATGCAACCACCACCCTCAACAGGAGGAACAGGAGGTCCCAACTCAAACGTTCCCTGAATCCGCTTCCCACCACCGCTGCCAACATGGGTGGTTATCCCTCGATGATGCCACCAGCTGGGTATACGTTCTCACCACCCATAAATGCAGCTTCCTATTATGGTCCCCAAGGAGATTGAAGGGGTGGAGTTACCCCCTTTGACGCCTAGACAGTTGCAGGCCATATATACCCAATGCGTGGTTCAGGAGACCTAGAACGCCTATAAAAATTTCACTTCCACATATTTCCCTCCGGGACAAGCCGCTTAGATCGCCCCACCCATGGGAGGGTAGCAAGTCCATTCGGTCATGGCTGCCCAAGCTGCTTTGCAAGCTAGACCACAACCGCCACCAACCAACGAAAGGAAAGCTCCCCCGAGGGAAGAACAGGAGCGTCTGATGATGGACAAGGGTAAACCGCCTGCGGAAAGGATTGATATTGATGTTGAGGCTCATTCCCGGGCCTCAAAACGAGGCAGTAAAGTGGGAGGAGAAGATCCCGACCTCCTCGCGGTTGTGCAAGACCAGTTGCAGGGGTTGCAAGACATGGTGGGGTAGCTCTCTCGAGCGCGGTCCCAATCTCCTCAAGATGGGAGTGGGAGAGCCATTACCAGATATGCTCCCCACCAAGCCCGATGACACCACGCTCTTTGACACAAAGAGCAGGAAGAAAACTACGAAAATTACTATCCCGAGGGGGGATATCACTACCCCCTGACAAGGGGATCTCCCCTTGTAGAGGAAGTTCTGATGGCCCAAGCTGGAGTGGGCAAAGTACCCACTTCCATCAACCGCTATGATGGAATCACCGACCCTACAGAACATTTGGACATTTTCTGCAACTTATGCACCTGTACAAGCATTCAAGACACTATTGGGACAAGGTTTTTGTCACTTCCCTCGTGGGAGTAGCCCAGAAGTTGTACTGTAACACCCCGAGCGGAGGGTGCCACATCCCCCGTACCATAGCTCGACATGTGTAACGAAACAATGACTCCGAACACGTATCAAACTACAGCGAACGGGAGACAAACAAAACAAAATCCTAGGCTAGGCGGTCTAGACCCTAATACAGAGTGCGCAACAAAATTTAATCAAAAGTGCGGAAGCAACAGGATCTATTGAAGCAGTCATACATACTAGCAAAACTATTTAAAGCAATTACATATATCACGTCACTTGAATACTTAGATCAAGTCTCATGCTTTCCAAACCGAATCTACTCATATACAAGTTCCAAATCTCAAAATACATGATAAACTGAAAGAGAATGCATTAGACTCGAATAACCGACCCAAGACACGAAAGACGACCTCCGCCTAGCACCAACACCCAACCGAGAACCTGTAAAGCTGAAGAACAAGGGGAAAAAGAAAAGAAGCAACGAGGGTCAATCCTAAAGACTGGTGAGGGGGCTAACACACGCACACGTATATATAAGTTAGAGCATAGCATATTCAAATCGAAAATATTCATGAACCGGGTGTGGTTTTCGCATTCTAAAAGGTTTTAACCCGTGATACTATGTATAAGAAGAAAGGTTTAGGGCCAAAGGTCAAAATTAACCGCGTTTTAGAAGTTGAGAGTCCACCCCCATTTCACAAACTAGAACAGATACTTAAGCATAAACATAACGTAATAACTCGGCGAGTACGAGTTCTAAACCCACTTACTCCACAACAAAGCAAAGCGAAGACAAAGCAAAAGCATAAACCAATCCAACCTTTCTCCGATTGGGGAAGAGAGAGGCCCCTCTCAACCCCTACACTTACCTTATCTTAGTGGTGGAGTCGGGGGATCCTACCTGATCTTGACGGGTTATACCGCCTACATATGAGACCCGCTTTCCCCTCTACCTCCCAAGGATGAGCAAAGCCTCACAAATATTGCAACCGACGACCCTATGGCCGACCCGAGTCTCCCTTACTTACAACTCCGGGGCCCTAACTTATCACACTTAAACACACATGCACATGGACATATCTTTCAAAGTCCCAAACCTCGCTAAGCAAAACTCACACCAACTCTTTTTGAAAACGAATAAACAAAACATAGCTTATATACATATAAAAGCGTTTTCAATGGATCTCATAGCAAAGGGGACAATTCCCACAAAATACATACCAAACACTTATCTATATATGTACATATATATATAATTCACATGTATGCTTAAATTACAAGTAGGGTTGTAGGTCATTGTAGCTAAAAGGAAAGAAAACATCACCTCCGAGAAACAACGGAAACAAAAGAGGCAACCTCGTCACCCAAGGAACGAACCTAAGGACAAAAGAGACAACAAGAGACATACTTAAACTCAAAATGAACCAATTAGACGCTCGGCGAATGCATATGTATGCAAGTGATGCAAATGACATAACAAAAGTTAGCACGTTCAAGCATTCAAGTTCATGCACATATCCATGAGTCGAATTACAAAAACAAGGCAAGATTCAGAACATACCATATCGAATAAACACTATATAAAGCAAATTATATCACAACTCATGCATATAGAAGGAGAGAATGAGCAAAGAATGCAACAAGCGCAAGAAAATTTCACACGTAGCATCAAAACGGATATATATAACGGTCCCGTTTACACATTGAAAACAAAGCCATAAAATCAAAATAAACATCCTAACATATAATATAACAAGTTAAAAACACATTAGGATCATAATCGTGGTGGGAAATAGCAAAGAGAAGCACCGTAATCACAAAACGAAATTAGGGAATCTTTTCTCTCTTCTTCTTTCCCCCTGCTCTCTCGGTCCTTGAGATGATGAAGTGGGAGGGTAGATGATGTATTAGGGAGAAATAGGTTCAAGAATCGGGTCAAACGGAGTTAAAACGAATAAATTACAGGCAAAACTGTAAAGGGTGGAAATCCTGCGCGAGGTATACGAACCGGGCAAAATTCGAAGGATCAAACAGTCATAGAAAAATACAAGGCTAGGTTCCTTAGCTCCCATTCTTCGTCACGAGTCCGGCGTCACTTCTGGAATTCGAATTCGAATTCCCGAGCTCACGTTACGGCTTCCGGAGCACAAGGTGCGCTAAACCTAGTTAGGCCCTCATGCCCCTAACAAATAAAATATGGTTCGTTACCATATCAAACACGTCTGAAAAACTAAAACGAGCACATAAATGAATTCATAACATGTATAATTCATGCATATCAAATTATCACAAAATTTCGAAACAAGTTGGAACTCAAACGAATTAAAAACAAGTTCAAAAACTTAAAAACGTTAAATATTCAAGTTTACAAAATATCAAATAATTCAAATAAATTCAAATAATCACATAAGCATTAAAATAACACGTATTTACATAATTAAAATAATTAAAAGCGCATATAACACTCTCGACACAACGTACCTGTACGGGAGGGCGAGCGGTGTGATACCCCTGTCCCACATCGGGAAAGTACGAGAGTTAAGTTCAGTTTATAAGTTAAAGAGTCCAAGTATAACAAATGGATATCCCTTTTGGGCAGTGGTTTAGGCCCAATTTCAGGTTATACTCGGTGGGCTTGGAGACTTGCACTCGCGTCCAACAGGCCCGCGGACCCTGGGCGTGACAAATGGTATCAGAGTCGCTCGTCAGCTGCAGGAGCTAAGTGCTATAAGTGGCAAAGTGCTACGCACATGGGAGCCACCTCTTGATCCTGTGGGGCAAAGTGCTACATGTGTGGGAGCCACCTCTTGAGCCTGTAGGAGCCACCTCTAGAGTCCCAACGCAGACGAGTCGGTCATGGGCTATATGTCATGCCGCGACGAGGGCGTCGCGATTCTGAAGGAGGGGTGATTGTGACACCTTACAACCAAAGTCTTCCTTAGTACCTAGATTGTAATGGAGAAGTTCTTGAGTACCCTCGGGTAAGCAAAGCTACTACCGAAGGAAACTCTCTTCAAAGCCCTACCCACTCAAACCGTGCCTCTTCTCTATCCTTCATGTCAAGGGATGGCCGCATCAAGAAAGACGAACCTCTTGTTGAGTCCCGATAACACTAAAGACTTAATCTTTGAGGCAATTCTCGGTTCTTCTACCAGTATGCGTAGTGGACAATACCCTTGTTGAGATCACCCCTGAAACTAACCATGAAGAACGAACCACCAACCTCTCGAAATAAGCAAAAAGGGTATTCTCCTTTCACGGTTAACCCGTGCAGCTCACGATAGTTTATATTCATCTTAAAATCCCATCTTCTTCTTAGATAGGATTAAAGTACTCCACAAAGAAGTACCCAAATTGGTAAAACTATCTTCTAAGAGCCTATCGACCAAGTCTTAAACTCCGACAACCACGCTAGAGTCATCCGGTAGGGAATCTCCAAACAAGGTCAAATTCCGGAATAAAGATCACGACAACCTCAATATCCCTATATATATATTATAAATGTAATATAATGTATGTTATATTATGATTTTTTTTTAATTATGGAATTTGTTTTATTAAGTTTATATATGTTATGACCTTGAATAATTCGATCTCGCGTGCATGATTTTCGTAATTTATTTCATGCTCTTTAATGCCTTCTCTTAAATGTTTATGACCTATATGCTATTATATGTTAAATATCTTGAATTAATTTTATGGATTCATTTGATACGAATTTTACGTGATATGAACTTGAACGTTTTAAATGACACCTTCTTCCACTTTATTTGCATAACTCGCATTCATTGCATCGCCGTGCGTCTAAATGGTACATGTTTGAGTCTAAGTCTTTAATGTTATGTTAGTTTATCTGAGGGGTGTTTTCAGGAGTTGTCGTGCCCGGAGTTTGAGATTGTTTGGGATCGTTTTCTCGCACCACATTACACTTTTGTCCAAAGGTCAGGTTTAGGTTCTTTTCTTTTAGTTAAGCGACCCAAGACCCTTAAATGTTCGTTTTCTAGCCCGCATGCGACTATATATTATATATATAGTTAAATATGTGTAATGTACGATATGTTTATGATATTGTTATCAAGTTTCGGCTTTTGAATGGGCTATTTCTAAGAGCATATATGAGCTCATGGTTTTAATGAAAGTTTAATGCAATTATTCGTAATGTTAACGATTTGTAATGAACGAGAATGTAATTGTAGCGCCCCTTAACACTACAACCCCGTACCGTTGTACTTCCCGAGTGGATGTGAGACCTAGCACTCGAGGAATACTCCGGCGAACGGACAAGACTATACAATACCAGAGTATGAAATTTAAACGTAGCGGAAAATAAACTTGAGCAATAAAAGGGGACAATATATGACGAAACACATATTATTATGTTGGATAAGTAATTACAGCGATAGATCTAACTTCACAGGAGAGTGCTTATTGAAAGATGTACATGCACTCGTAATCACTCTAAGTAACTGAAATGTGACACCTTAAAGTTTCAAGATACCTCTAAGGCGTCGATGCATAGATTCCTGAAATCATGAATTAAAAGAGTAGGAGGGTTAGTCAAAATGACTAAGTGACGGGGGTTTGAGGTTTATGGTAATAAGTAAGGTTTTCTTTTGAAATCTTTTGACCAAGAAAATCTTGCTTTAAAATATACTATATAGTAACAAATAATTTTATGACAATAATATCCGGTTCATATTAGTTTGCAACAATAGGAGTAGGGGTAATATAGGTTATACTTTAGAAAACTTATGAACCGTTTTTGAAGAAATGATTTTCATGCCCGCAAGCTAGGCTTCTCCAACCTTAACTCCTTAAAACTGGAGAAAATAGTAACGACACTGACCAAGGTGTCGGTACTTAATAAAACAAATACGAGAATTCCAACCTACACCCCTTAGTGTCACGTAGGGGAGCAAACCCTAGTGACGATGAATAAGATTGTGGGAGGGACGTACCTTTTCCCGTCACTTGATGTGGAACAACCGACCTCCGGTTAGACCATCATCAAGATCTAGTTGGCGGCTGGTATAATAGTAGACCTCGGCCCATGCCTCCCGGACTACTACTTCTACCAAGACCACCGGGCCCATAAGAAAACAATAATTTTACTTGCAAAACGAGAATATTTACCGGGAGAAAGTATTAAGTACTTTCGGGTAAATACATGAATTTTGGGATAATACTATAATTTAATATGAAACAATTTCCCAAAAGGGAAAATAAGGTTTAAAAGGGAATTCAATAAAACATTTTATCATGATTTCAGTTAAAAGAATTTAAACCCTCACCGAGTACCGAGATTTAAGTGGAATTGTGAGGATTCCACTCTTCGATCCTATTGTCGCCTGAAACTAATAACTACTACTGACTTAAAACTAGGTCCTTAGTTCCTAACTAATCTAATTGCACGTAATATCATAACAAAATAATTACAGAAGGTACATATTGTGTGATACGTTAAAGATTTCCCGGTAAACCCTAAATTCGTCTGTTTAATTAATAAATTCAGGGATTATGGGATCTTTAACTAGTCAAATATTTATTAACTATATTATAATTCTAATTGTAGGATTTGAAATGAAATTTAATGTTTAATTTGACAGTGTATGTTATCTTTTGAAATTATTACATAGTTTACCGATTTTTGGAAAATTTGGAAAAATCTTTCTTAAAAATTCCAAAACCTATTTTATAATTATTTTTAAAATAATTTCGAAATTATTTGAATTAAAGTTGACCAAAAAGTCAAAATTACTATTGAAAACATTTACTATTCAATTTCTTATGAATTAAACACTTTATAACACAAAATCAAATTCACACACACACACACACTAGTCACGCCACACACACACACACACACGCACACATCCAAGAACATTAAGAACATGTTCTTGAGCTTACTTAAATATTTAAAGAGGGTGTGTAACATGTTCAATCATATTCATATTTATAACATAGAATTGAAGCACATCAAAGCAAAATATATGAATTCTCTATGAAAAATAATTCTAAATAAATTACTCTAGGCATGAATTTAATCAAACAAGATCATAATTATTTAAATACACACTCACATTATATCATTTCCTAATACATGCATTTAATTAAATAAAATTTCATAATGTACACACATTATATTTAAAACTAACAATTATGCACATACTTCATAAAATAAAATTCCTAAAGCATAATTTAATTAATCCTAGACATGCTACTATTATTATTATACTAAGAACATAATATAAAGCATGGAATAATAAAAGAAAAACTCACCTTGTAGAGAGAGAGAGGGAATGCCGTGAGGTTTAGGGGGGAGAGAGAGTGATTTTGTGTTGATTTGTGAGTTATAAATGATGCTTGAGGGGGGTATTTATAGGTAGTCATGAGGGGTCTTTGAGCAATTTATGAAAGTTTAAGGGAGATGTGGATGTCTCTTAATTCAAACAAATGCTTGGTAATTATTTAAGAGATGTAGTTGAATTAAATTTTAAACAAATGCTTGGTAATAATATAAGAAATGTGGAGAAATTATATTCATTTATTTAAACTTTCTAGAAGGCTATGTTGTCATGGATGATGTCATGTTGAATAAAAATAAATATAAAATGATATAAAATTTATTCAAGAGTCGAGAGGTGAAACCTTGAAGTAGTAAATTAATGAATGAACGAGTGAAAAATAAACTTCGTTTTGATTATAAATGTGGAGTATTTAGAGTTTTTATTTATAAATTTTGAATATTAAAGATGATGAAAATCATAAGAAAATTATATAGACGAAGCTATGACAAAGTTTAATGTTTGGAAAAATCATTATAATTTAGAGAAAAATCAAGAATCGTTTTAAGTATAATTTCGAATATTGAATAAAAGTTAATTTCTTTAAAATAAAATGACAATTTTTAAAAAAAGAAAATATTTATAAAATATGCTATGGGTGGAATCGAGTTTTGGTAAATGTATGAAAATTCATAAAATAAATCAAAGATCGTTTTGACTATACCATCGGATAGGAAAAGTATTTCAGAGAATGTAGGAAAATTCTAGGGCTTTAGGGGTATTTTCGTAATTTTGAACCTAAAACTGTAGGAATGGGTTTTGAGGCATATGAAGGGATTTTAGGTGCTAGAAGGGAATGAATACTAGATTTCTAGGATTCTATGAAAAGAGTTTCGAGGTACAAGTTAAATAGAGGAAAGAATTAAGTTTATGAACATTTAATTAAACTATAGCACATAAAAGCACTGATAGACAAATCTTGAACCCAAGTGTAAGTTCTAAATCCGATTGCAACACTTAAGGTATCGTATCCACAAGGAAGGGAATTCAACGACCACTTTTATGACTATTTCTAATCTAAAGACCGGAAAAGATTGACAAAGTTGTACTATACTATTATGACAAAATTAAACTTAAATAATAAGTAATCAAACACACGAGCTAACAAATAAACGCAAGATTTAACCACTTAATTAAAACAGGTCGGGAAGTAAATCATATGCTCTTTTGTGATCAAATCAATACTCAAGTACGGATGTATGATTCTTCAACCTAATCACGATGTTATACCTAGCTTCTTTCAAAGGCTAGATGTCTAATTAATTAAGCCAAGTGTTGTTCCCACAATCACTTAGTAACCAAATCAATTGAATCAAGCAAGATTAGTGTATTTAAAACCTAGCGGCTTGGCATGGAATTCTAAATACGGGTTGTAGAAATTAGGGTTAAATTTCTTTAAGCCCAAAAAGTCTAAGTTTTGGAAAACACTCTCAATTATCCTCAATCTCTCGATTATCGGATAATTTACAATATGTTCATGGATGGCCAATCCATTCCCAGCTTACTCAATACCGTTTTCCTAACAAAGAACCACACAAATTGACTCGAGCATTAATTCAAACACCTTAGATGCATAATCCTTACCCCCTAACCCCAAGAGATTAGTTCCTCATATTTGAATTAAAACTCATTAAAATCAAAAGAATTGCATTCAAAATACTCATGTCTAACATAAACATCAAAACGGAATTAATAATTCTCAATTCTAACCTAATTATCCAAAAATGAATCTAAAGCGAATAACTAATTATGCTAGAATTGCAAAACCAAAACTTGAGGAATTAGTTTGATCGGAAAGCAGTAAATAAAACCAAATTGATAAAGTCTTGTGCTTGAAATCAATCTTCAACTCTATGTCTTCGTGTTTCTTTTTCCTCTGAGTGTTCTTGAACTTCTGGGAAAAACGTAGTCCAAAAGCTCCCTTATTCCGCCTCAAATCCGCGTTTAAATAGAAGTCCCAAAACCTAAACCGCCCCGTGACACGGGCGTGCAAAGCTCATGCCTAAAATTGTGACACGCCCGTGTCACGTATTAAAACGTATCCGCGCTTTTCTTACTTGACACGGGGTGTCAAAACCTGTTCTTCTTGATGACACGGGCGTGCAAAATCTCCAGGCCTCTCTGTACCAAGTCACGGCCGTGCAACAAATTACTCTACATTGGTGACACGGGCGTGTCACCTCCTGAAATCCGAGGGTCACTTCTGTACTGAGACACGGTCGTGTCTCAGTTTGCTCTTCCATGGGGACATGGGCGTGTCCCCTAGAATTTCTCGTTTTTCGCCCTTGATTGCATGGTTTTGCTTTTACTCCGTCTTTTCAACTCCAAGGTGAAAGGTACCTAATAAGGAGCATAAATCACGCTATAAGTTCTTAAAACTGCTAGAATTTAACTGCAATTGCCCTACAAATCCATGCAATAAACCAATACATCAAACTCCCCCAAACTTAGATATTGTTCGTCCTCGAGCAATCAAGAAAATTACATCAAACTATCCTCAAAATCAATCTCTCAATGGGGCAATTTTCAGAATTTCACTAAAACAAGTCTAGCTCATCAAACACATTTCAATCAAGCACAAGTATCAACACAATGGTATAAATCAAATATCCTCGTGTAGTGTGTGAATTCGAACAAGAGAATGTACAATGGTCAGAACACCAAACTAATGATTCCTTCCTAAGTACCAATGATAGACTTCGGAAAACATTCTTCGCACCTATCTCCACTAATGGAATTAACCAAGAATTCAGGATCGGAAGGTCTTTCGAGGCTTGTAATGTGGGCTCGGGGTTAAGGTTATGGAATTTTTAGTATAGTAGTGACTCAACACACCTAGCTCACCCATTCAAATCTCCTTGGTCGCCATCTTTGTCTTTCCCCATTAAACTCCCCCAAACTTAGACTTGTCTAAGTTTGTCACAGACAGTCTAAAATTTTCTTCTGTTTCAAATCTACTCAATGTTTTTCTCCATAAAAATTTTTTTTCTTTTTTTTCTTTGTCTACTTTTTGCTTACACAACTCGTTCTTTTACTACTTCCTTTTGAATTCTTCTTTTCTTTCAGCATCTAAGAGTATCTCTTAATTCTTCTCTTGGTTTCTCATCAGGAATTTAGCAGCATCTTCAATCGATTCAAACGAGTGAGCAAAGTGTGACTCAAGGGTAAGTTTATGGTGCTGTGCCTGTGGCTTATAATGTGGCTACAAAAATTAATGGCACAACACTTAGGCTCAGCGGGGTCAATAGGATTTCGTTCTTTAGTACAAATGGCTCAATAGCGAGGCTACCTCCGACATGAATGCCTAAGTCATCTCCCTAACTGTTCGTCAATTCAAAATTTCGCTTCAATAGGACTAAAATGCATCCTAATCCACTTCTCAGTATTATTCAAGAATTACTAACTCAGTATCCTAACCTAAGTACATGAACTTGTTCCAATGTGCACAAAAATAAGGATATCCCACCATTCCAAAGTATCAATACTCACACCTAACTTCATGCATTCAACTAGCCTAACTCACTTTGGCAAAATTCCAACAATCAAACCTCATCGAAAAAATTAAAAATTTTGGCTTATTTTCAGCAATCATCTTTTCATGCTCAAAGATATCACAAATTCAAGTAAGTCAATCCCCCAACGCATCTTCCTATGCGAAATATTAACAGTACACTCCAAAACTTTTTGCCCCTCTCCCCCAAACTTAAATCATGCAATGTCCCCATGC
Organism: Lantana camara; assembly: GCA_037501455.1. Taxonomy (NCBI): domain Eukaryota; kingdom Viridiplantae; phylum Streptophyta; class Magnoliopsida; order Lamiales; family Verbenaceae; genus Lantana; species Lantana camara. The sequence continues at coordinate 50,710,322 of CM074858.1, forward strand.
ATAAAAGAAAAAGGAAAGAAGGCAAAAAGAAAACTCCCTCAATACTGCGAAGAACCCGGCAACAAGCTATTCATCAACCCTAACCTGCACTTAAACGACTAAAACACGGATCATAAGCTAAGCAGAGCAAATGATAATCAACATGCAATTAACAAGAAGGCCCTGTCGTCAAGTATCGCAAATAACCATAAGAATAATTAGCACAGTGCAATTAGTTAGGTTAGTGTGGTGAATTATATCATCATACAGACCAAGGCAAAGAAAATGAAAGACTAGAAAAGAAATCACTCAAGGAAAAGGTGGCGGGTAATGTGGCGGCTGGCTTGAGCTACTCGCTCCGGCGCCTCCAAATTGTTTGGCGAGGTATGCGTGGAGGTTCTCGAACTGACCATCAATGTGGAGCTGCAAGGCATCAAGCCGGGAGTCCACATGCTCTACGAAACTGTCCATCCGCTCATTCTGGGATGCCATATAATCCCGCATGTAAGCGGGGATTTCCTCCTCGTCGTCTTGGACCATTGGCATCTGTGCTCCTCGCCCGCCTTCCTCCCTATCCGGTATCTGAGCAAGCCTCCTTTGCTGATCAAGAGTGAGGTCATCATATTTGGCCACACCCCACCTGTACATTCGCTCAAACCGGTTCCTTTCCCTTTCCGGATACCAGGGTAAAACCCTGTCCTTTAGGCTCCCGGCAGACCATCGGATGAATAGGTCCATCTTGATGAACGTCTGCTCTTCAACATAGGGAAAGTTGGATAAGGGCTCCGTATCCTCGTCAAGCCATCCTACCTCTCTGGCGAGCTTCGTCACATAGGCTCCATGACCTATAGTTCCCGATGCCCTGCCTGCCACCTCCTTTAACTTGTACATGAATTCCGTTGTGGCATCAAACTGCACCCCCTCTTTCATGAAATACATGATGGCCAACTCAAACCCGTTTATATTGCCATCACTCTCATGCCTCGCACATATTCCCATAGCTAGTAGCCTATGCACCATTCGCCAGACTAAGCTATCAAGCCATGTGGCCTTAGTATTACGCGGGTTGTAGGCCGGGGCACCAGATTTGAGAGGGAAAGACCGCCACACCGCCTCCCTGGCCTCAGTAGACCAATTTGGCAACGTTGTCATCTCGCACATAGGAAACCCTAAGGCATCCCGAATCTCATCTAGATTTAAAGATTCGGTATCCTCTCCATCTAATGTGAAATTGAGCTTGGTATTGACTTGATCCCAAGTCATGGTGATGAAGAATGCGGTTGTCAATTCCGGATATGTATTAGCCGGAACCATCATGAACGTCCTCCACCCTATATTGTTGAACAACACCTCAATCTCTTCCCAAACTCCTAGTCTCCGAAGTGTGGCGAGATGCGGGAACTTTGTGGGCATGAGGGTTCCCAAGCCCTTCCAGGGTGACATTCACGGAATCCCGTGGTTGGCAGCCGGTTGGCCCGGACGAAGAGGTGAGTTGCAGAGGCGCTGGTCTCTTGTTGCGTCCCATAGTTCCTGCACAAAAATACCCCCATATCAACAACAAAATCAATTCAAGTTCAATGGGCCATTTTATCGAACATCTTGTAAGCACCAATAAGAAGTCTAGGATCTCATCAAATCATGCATAACATTTCATCACCCGAGACCTAGTCTTAGCCCTCAATACCACCATAATCGTTTAAAGCTCATAGAGACTCAATTTCTTCCCCAAACGTGTACATAACCGCCCACACAAATCTCCAAACCTTACAAAATTTGTAACAATGTAGAAGAGCAAGGGCCAAAATTTTCCACTACAATCCAAACACCTAACTCTAGCATGCTCAAAACTCGACTAAGGAGCAAGAATTCAGAAGAATTATATCCAACATGCTTAAATAAGAGATTAGGGTTCACCCTCTTAATGCCTAAAAATTTCAATTTTATGCCAATTCCTAGTTCTACTCATGCCCAAAACTCAAAATAGAATCAAGAATTCCAAAGAAATCACACATAAGCATGCTTCATAGAACTAGGGTCTAACTTTTCTAAATTGAAATACAAGAAATTAAAGTACCAAAGAGAAGAGAAGACTTACCCGATTAATATAGGATGTAAGGTGTAATGTGTGTGTGTTGTTTTGCCGGATTATGACCTAAGAAACAATGGTGGTGGTGCTTGTGCCGTGTGGGAATGGGGGAAGACGAGAGATGAGAGAAGAGAAGAGGAGATTTTTGTGTGAAAATAAGAAAAAGGGGGAGGAACCCCCGTTTTATCTCGGCCGAACAGACACGACACGCCCGTGTCGTGTATTATGCTGTATGGATGACACGGGCGTGTCATCCCTTACCTGGCGATTTCTGTACTCTGACACGGGGGTGTCGATTTTTCCTTAGGAGCCTCGACACGCCCGTGTCGTTTCTCGCTGGCAGCACTGTACCTAGACACGGGGGTGTCATGGATGCTTACATATGGGAGACACGCCCGTGTCTCCCCCAAACTTGGACTTTTGCTCAAAATTCCGCACCTATTAGCTCAAAATCATCCATTCACTTCATAATTCGTCCACTCTATTCGAACTAAAATACCTGAACACGAGACAAAAGATATCATCAATCACAAGCTTAACTAACTAACGCGAAAGAAAAGAAAAACGACAAAGGAAAGAAAAATAGTTCTAAGTTATAGTCGTTAGCTTGACTTCATGACTCCTGGCTAAGGTGCTGGAGCTGTTAACACGCACGAGACGTGTTCGCCAATTCGATCTCCGGCAAGATATGGCTTGAGTCTTTGTCCATTCACCACAAAGGATGGTGAGCCTTCATTGCCTATCTCCACCGCTCCATTCACCAAGACTTTTACTACTCTGAACGGACCGGACCACCTTGACTTAAGTTTCCCGGGGAAAAGCTTCAATCTAGAATTGTACAACAACACCAGTTGACCCTCGACAAACTCCTTGACCCGAATATGCTTATCATGCCACTTCTTCGTTCTCTCCTTATAAATCCGGGCATTTTCGTACGCTTCTAACCTTAATTCCTCCAACTCTTGCAGGTCAAGTATCCTTTTTTCTCCGGCTCTTGTGGGATCAAAATTTATAGCCTTAATGGCCCAATACGACTTATACTCGATCTCGACGGGGAGGTGACAAGCTTTACCATAAACCAACTGATACGGAGAAGTTCCTATAGGTGTCTTGAACGCGGTCCTGTAAGCCCATAACGCGTCATCCAATTTTGAGGACCAATCCTTCCTAGAGGGGCTCACCACCTTCTCCAAAATCCACTTCAACTCCCTATTTGTGACCTCCGCTTGCCCACTTTCTTGGGGATGATACGCCGTAGTTACCCGATGCTGGACCCCGTATTTCTTCAGTAGAGCTTCCAAAGGCTTGTTGCAAAAATGCGTACCTCTATCACTGATTAATGCCCGTGGGACTCCGAACCTATTGAAAATGTTCTTTTGTAAGAACTTAATCACCACCTTCGAGTCATTGGTCGGAGTTGCCACGGCCTCAGCCCACTTGGATACATAATCCACCGCTACCAAGATATACTGATTCCCATACGACGGTGGGAAAGGTCCCATGAAATCGATTCCCCAAACATCATACAATTCAACTTCCAAGATATACTTCATGGGCATCTCATCTCTCTTACTAATGTTCCCGGATCTCTGACAAGTATCACATTCCTTGGCAAATTTGTAAGCATCCTTAAACAGCGTTGGCCACCAAAACCCAGACTGTAATACCTTGGCTGCTGTCTTTCGACCACTAGAGTACCCTCCATATAAGCTTGCATGACATCTCTCAAGCACTTCATCAGCCTCAACCTCCGGGACACATCTCCGTACTAGACCATCTGAACAATGCTTATATACATATGGCTCTTCCCAATAATAACGTTTCACTTCGGATAAGAATCTCTGTTTCTGATGGAAATTCATGCCCGGTGGTAGAGCTTTGCAAACCATGTGATTCACGATATCTGCGTACCAAGGAACTATTGCATCGGCTGCAAACAACTCCTCATCTGGGAAATTCTCAGTAATCTCCTCCTCGTACTCATCCTCCTTGTCCCCAACCTCTAATCTTGACAAGTGATCTGCAACTAAGTTCTCCGTCCCCTTCTTGTCACGAATTTCAAGATCGAACTCCTGAAGCAATAGAATCCATCTAATCAAACGGGGCTTTGAATCCTTCTTCGAAAGGAGATACTTGATTGCTGCGTGGTCCGTGTAGACAATTGTCTTCGAACCTATCAAATAAGACCGAAACTTATCAAAAGCATGCACAATAGCTAATAATTCTTTTTCAGTAGTAGAATAATTTAATTGTGCATCATTTAAAGTTTTGCTAGAATATGCGATAACGTGTAAACGTTTTTCTCTTCGTTGGCCAAGCACAGCTCCAATGGCCAAATCGCTCGCATCGCACATTAGCTCGAACGGTATAGTCCAATCCGGTGCAACCATAATTGGTGCCGAGGTAAGCTCCTTCTTCAACCTATCAAATGCAAGTAAGCAATCATCATTAAACACGAATTCAGAATCCTTTTGTAGTAACTTGCATAAAGGTAAGGTAATTTTTGAAAAGTCCTTGATGAACCGGCGATAGAACCCGGCATGACCAAGGAAACTTCTCACTCCCTTGATATTGGTAGGTGGAGGCAGTTTTGCGATCACATCAATCTTGGCCTTGTCCACCTCAATGCCTTTCTCCGAAACTTTGTGACCCAACACTATTCCTTCCTTTACCATGAAGTGGCACTTCTCCCAATTTAGCACAAGGTTAGTTTCTTCACATCTCTGCAAAACTTGAGCAAGATTATGCAAGCAGGAATCGAAAGAAGAACCAAACACAGAAAAATCATCCATAAAAATTTCCATTGTGCGTTCTATAAAGTCAGAGAAAATGGCCATCATGCATCGTTGAAAAGTAGCCGGGGCATTACACAACCCAAAAGGCATACGTCTATACGCAAAAGTTCCATAAGGGCAGGTAAACGTACATTTTTCCTGATCCTCTAGAGCTATAGCAATTTGGTTATACCCTGAATACCCATCCAGAAAACAGTAATAAGAATTCCCGGCTAATCTCGCTAACATCTGGTCAATAAAGGGAAGTGGAAAGTGATCTTTACGAGTGGCATTGTTCAACTTTCTATAATCTATACAGACTCTCCAACCCGTGACTGTCCTAGTTGATATTAACTCATTCTTTTCATTTTTAATTACAGTCATCCCCCCTTTCTTGGGCACTACCTGTACAGGGCTAACCCACTTGCTATCCGAGATAGGGTAAGTTATCCCGGCATCTAACAATTTCAGTACCTCAGCCCTAACTACCTCTTTCATGTTCGGGTTCAGTCTACGCTGATGTTCTACGGAGGGTTTATGGTTATCTTCCATAAGAATTTTATGCATGCAAATAGATGGGCTAATCCCCTTAATGTCAGAAATAGTCCAACCTATTGCTCGTTTGTGTTCTCTCAAAACCCTCAACAAGGCATCATGCTGTGAATTAGTTAAATCAGAGGCAACTATAACAGGCAGTGTTTCAAATTCACCCAAATAAGCATATCTCAAATGAGCGGGGAGGGGTTTCAGTTCTAACTTGGGAGCTGTTTCAACAGAAAGACGAAGAGTGGGCTTACCTGTACCCAACTCTTCATATACAAACCTCTTTCGGAATGGTACGTAGGGGGTGGCTTCGAGTGCCTTTGCGTAGGCGGCCAATTCTTCTAATATGTCTTCCCCATCAATGTGGTCAGTGAGTCCTCTTAGACAGAGTTCGAGAGGGTCCTCGTTGCTTATGGACATCGGTGTCTGAGCTCTGATTTCCACCATATTGCATTGTTCTTCGATCACCGGTCCTTTCATTGCTTTGAACAGATTAAACTCCACCTGTTCATCCCCCACACGAAGAGTTAGAATGCCACTCTTCACATCAATTAAGGCTCCTGCTGTGGCTAGGAAAGGCCTCCCTAAGATGAGCGGCATGTTTTGGTCTTCCTCCATTTCCAAAACTATGAAGTCTACCGGCAGGTAGAACTTCCCAACTCTGACTAGAACATTTTCCAGGATTCCCGTGGGGTACTTGACTGATCGATCCGCTAGCTGTAGAGAAACGGTAGTTGGCTTTAATGAATTCAGTCCAAGTTTCCTGCAAACAGATAATGGCATTATGCTCACACTAGCACCAAGATCACATAAAGCTTTATTAAAGGACATATGACCAATTGTGCAAGGAATTGAAAAACTCCCTGGATCCTTAAGCTTTGGTGGAAGCTTATGTTGTAGAATGGCGCTGCACTCTTCAGTAAGTGCAATTGTGGTATAATCCTCCAATTTCCTCTTGTTGGAGAGGATCTCCTTCAAGAATTTGACGTAAGTGGGCATCTGAGCTAGGGCCTCGGCAAAGGGGATGTTAATGTGTAGTTCCTTGAAGATATTCAAGAATTTCTCGAATTGTTTCTCCAACCTTTGCTTTTGAAATCTCTGCGGGAAAGGAAGTGGTGGCACGTACGGTTTGGGTGCCACTGATGTCTTTGGCTTTGAAGGGGGCTCACTTGTCAGTACTTCTTCCTCCTCCTTCGATGCCTCGATTACTTTCTCAGGTTCCACAACGGAGTCCTTTTCCTTTCTCACTTCGGTCTCCACCGGTATTGCAGGCCCCTTGTGTAGCACCCGGAACGCCGAGATGCCACATCCCCGCACCATAAGTCTAGCTCACACATGAAATGGGTAGTCCATGTATGAACCGGACTCATGGCGAACGGGTGACAATAAAAAAAAACTCAAAAGCTAGGCGGGTACCCTCAAATACTACCAATAAACAATTCAGAACAATAAAAGCGGAAGAAATAGCAATCAATACTTATAGGTACAATATTTACTTATTTACTTATAGATACCAACATTCATCATTACATTATCATCTCCAACATATCCATAACATGAAAATGCAAGATAGACTCAACTCGACAACTGGACACAACTCAGACTCCCGCCTAGCACGCCACTGACAGTACCTGAAAAGTGTGAGGTGTCAGTCTACCACAGACTGAGTGAGGGGTTTATAAATAAATATTCGCGCAAGTAACATGCAAGCCATAATCTCGGGTAAGGGTTTATAAAATAGAAATAATATAAGTTTAATAGTAAAGATAACTCGCCCGAGATTACCACTAATCAATTTAACAATACAATCAATTTAATTCAATTCAATCAGTGGCCCGGCGAGTGAGGGCAAATCTCCAACCTTTCTCCGACAGTGTACAATAATTCAGTTGTAATTAATTAAGTGATCAAGCAATAGAAATTAGTGCACACTTAGCAATTTCCGTCCATCCTTCTTCCTCCGGGTGATGGGGGATTGCAAGGCCCCACCATCCAATCTCATTGAGCATAGGGTTCATGAGTCCCTATGCCCGGAACTCCTTCCTCCACTAATCTCCTAGTGGATTCAGGGGGCATCCCTCGTTTGGTGAGGATAGTGCAAGAGTTACCCGTCGGCCCTTGCCTTCCCGGTTGGCTCAATACACTACCCTCGGACCCAATGTGAACATGTTTTACTCGCCAAAACAATCAATCAATCAATCAATCAATCGGTACAATTCGGTAATTCATTTGAAAATAATAAGGTTTTGGCAAAATATAGATATATAGATATATTTTGGCCGAAAGATCACATAGGGTTGTAAAGGTTCTATATATCTAGAAATTAAACCTCACCTGACGAGCGACGGAACAAGACAAAGATACAAGAAAGTGCCCAACGATCACTGATCTCCGCCCTGGAGAAAACTGGACAAGAAAGGAAATAACGTGAACTCGTGGGTCAAGACTCACTATGAAACCAAGTATGACGCACGGAAATGCTCATGTAAATAAGTAGAACTAGAAATCAAGTGACACTTAGCATGTAAGAGAACCAATCGATATCTAAGAGATGAAATAAATCTCAAGGAGTCACATATTCATATCATTCAATCATTTCAAGTTCAATTCATATAGTGCATGGAATTACACAATAAAGTTTGAGCAATTATGTACCAAGAAGTGTTAAGTAAGAGCATGCTTATCAATTAATCAAGTATATACAACATATAATTCACATATGGGAGCCAAGAGAGTGAAAGGAAAGCAATAAGAAAGGTTTTGGTGAAGTTTGGCCAAAACCGACAATTTTGGGAAAATGCACATGTTGTGGAAAAACTGTAATATCTTAAATTCTAGAAGTGGGAATTGAGTTTTGCTTGTTGGAAATGAAAGTAGACACATAGACCTTTCCAACGCTATATGGCACGCTTTCTAATTCAAACCGAGGTGAAAATGGCGTTGGTTCGAAGTTGGGCAAAATGCAGGAAAGTGACACGCCCGTGTCGTCAATATAAGGCAAACCGTGACACCCCCGTGTCACGGTACAGAAAAGGAAACCAACATGCACCCCCGTGTCGCCAGCCCAAAGCAAAGTTGACACCCCCGTGTCAGCTGCGCGTAACAGAAAAAACAGGGGAGAAACAAGGGTTTTCATGCAAAACCAACCCCAAAACAAAATATCATCAAACTCCAACCATAACAAATGTTGAAACACCTCATATATGCATCATACTTCCAATATTCATCAATTCAACCAAGAAATAAACAACCCAACATCAAGAATTTCTCATGAAAACTCCATCTTATACACATGCTTCCATCCTTCAATAATTTCAAGATTTTCATGCAATTTTCACTCTAATTCATCATCATCATATCCTCTACTCCAATCATGCAAGAATTCCTCAACAAGTCCCTAAATTCATGCTTGATCACATATTCAAGAATTTTACAAAACCATCAAGTTCTACCTTGAATCAAAGAGATGGTGGATGAGATGATTATATGTGGTTAATGATGCTTCTATCTTCAAGAATCCTTCAAGAATCTAGCCTGAAATTGAAAGGAAATCTCCTTCTCTTCTTGGTGTAAAAACCGTAATCCACTAGGTGTGTGTGTGTGGGATTTTGATAAAATGGAATGAAATGTAATTGGAAGAGATAAGTGTATATGATATATATGATGTATGTGATGTATAGATACATACAAAAGTCTTCCACTAACATGTATGAATCACTACATTTTGCAATTAAGTCCTTGCCTCACATTAATTTACAAGTTAGAGATTTATTGTGTGTTTGTGTGTGTCTTGCATATATGTTATATTTTATACAATATATGTAAAGTAACATAATTATATATATATATATATATATATATATATATATATATCATGCATGTATAGAGTTAGATATTATGCATATTATACATATATATAATTGCATGTCCCTTACATGAATGCATAAAATAATGCATATGTTAGAAAATAGAATGAAATGAAATGAAAGGGAATTAAATCATATGATCATATAACCAAATAGTGAATTAATTCACATGAATCCAATTAGACACATTAACAACTATTTTCATAAAAGTTCATGGACATAAATTGCATCTAATGTCATGAAATCCATATAATATCATATAAAGCCTAAATGGAAAACCGGGGCGTTACAATTCTCCCCCCCTTAAAAGGACCTGGTCCCCAGGTCCACTGCCGAGTTTAAAAAATGATGTTCAAGCCAAAAGAGAACCCCGTCTCCTAAACACGAAATGAAAGAACCCCGTCTCTCAACAAGAAATGAGAGAACCCCGTCTCTCAACAAGAAATGAGAGAACCCTGTCTCTCAACAAGAAATGAGAGAACCCCGCCTCTCAACAAGAAATGAGAGAACCCCGTCTCTCAACAAGAAATGAGAGAACCCCGTCTCTCAAACACACACGAAAACAAATCAAGGGAGCAAATTGTAAAAATATTCATATAAGTGTCACATAGGCAAGTAAAATCTTATTAATCACATAAGTATCACTCATAGACAACCAATTGGCAACTAACAAGAAATTAAACACACAATAAATAAGATCCGTGATGCATGTGATATGCATGATTAGGTGTACCGTTCACTTCTGATTGTGTCATGCATGTAATGGACACCTTGTGCTATCACGTTTAGATCCGCGTTTACATCCTGCACCTCTCTCTCTAGCATACAAGAACGGACTTGAACAAGCGGCCTTGGTCTCCCAGAGGATAATCCCTTTCGCTTCGAGCACGTGTCAACTCGGTGTTCATTACTTCCACATCGCAAGCATAAGCCCAAACGCCATCTACAATTCTCATAAGTGTGGTTGTCACCTCGACAATAAGCACAAAGAAGCTTTCCCGAAGATGTTGTCGAAGCCGGGGTACGTGAAGTTCCTAAACCTGACTCAAATGACCGATTCTTTTTCTTTCGAGACCTCCCTTGAGGTGTTGGGATAGGGTGAGAGATAGGCCGCTTCCCTTTGTTGGAAGACTGTCCCAATTTTGAACCTGAAGCCTGCCCGGGTTGAGGATTAGACCTTCTTGCCTCCAAAGAGGTGGTGTCTCGGATCTTCTCTTGGGAGTCACCTGGGACTAATTCCCACATCCTTTTAATTTTCTTAAGTGGTGACTTATCTTGATTATCACTTCTTCCAACGAACTTTGAGGTTTGTTGGTTCTGAGACTCCTTAAAGGCTATCGAAATTTGGCACGGCTGTTGGGATGAAGCTAGTGGCACTGAGGAAACATATTCTCTTATCTTCTGATCAACCAAACAAACTAAAGACTCGAAAAACTCCTGAGGTTGAACCGGAGGGGGTAATTGCGGGGAAACCCTAAGCGCTCGTGCACGATGAGGGTGACCTTGAGACATCCTGTAATCAAGACACTAGATATGCATGTTGGATTAATATGCCGATGCAAGTAACGCACTTGAAAATAATAGAATTGACCTATTGAAACAATTAAGTTCAATCGGAAAACACATATGAGTAAAGAAATTTAAAAAGATTAACATAACGTATGATGCACGTGCTTGTGGATGCATTGAACCTGTCACCGTAGTTACATTTCATGTTTGCTGGGTTATAAATTTGTCTTGCGTCTGTTAATCATTTCTTGTTACCCACGGTCTTCTAATTCTTCAGAATTTGCTAGCATCAACTTGAACATTCCCATGGCTCGAGATTACAATTGCTTGAATCCGAAGTCCTCTACGCTCATGAAATTAGCATCTTGCCCTGTCTTTAATAATTGCTCTCCAATTATTGCCCGAGTCTTCTTCATAGTTGTCAGTTTACTCAAAACTTCCTTGGTTTCCTCTTTAGGAGTTCGAATAATTAATGAACTCTCTTTCCAATTGTTTTTACTTGGTCACCCGAAATCCACCCAAAATTCTTCACCTTTCCTTATTGTTCCTATTTGTTGCTTCATATCTGTTAACATGACCTCACCACACGACAATTCAGCTTGGATCTAGAAAATATCCAACTCGATAAAACCTTTAGCCTAATTGTCTTTCCAACTTTATCTCTGCTGTAATGCTGAACTTCCTTTATTCCTTCCTTAGTCGAAATCCTAAACCATACCATTTCCCATATTTTCCTTGCTTCATTTCCATGGAAGTTAAGCTTTGTTGCTTATTACCATAATTACCTCCTTGATCAAGATTTTCTTGCATTAGCTTGAATAATGGTAGGGTCCCTAATTCGGAACTCTTGAACTCAAATTCTTCTCTACTTATGGAGTTAATTTCCCAACTTCCCTCGACGAACCAACCTCCAAGTATTGTCCCGGTTCTTCTAAGTACCACCTTGATTGAAATTTCTTGAATCTATTCCTTAGTAATTAAATCAATTATGTGGTTTGTCTTCTTACTTGCCTACGCCTTGAGCATATAATTTCCACCCAAAAGTTCTCTATCCTCTTTTACCATTCTCATTTGTTGCATTAACTCCTTATTCCCTACTTCGCTGTCCCAACATGACCATTCAACTTGATTCTGGAAAATGAACTCAATCCACCCGATTATAGAACTCTATCATCCTAACTTCCCATAACGGATTACTTGATTCCCCTAACTCAATCAGGATTACCTGAGTTGTTTTCTTCTCTTGTTTAGATTTCGCTTCCAACCAACCAAGTTCCTTATCTTGGCCACACTTCCAAGTCTTGAATAATTAGTTTCCCTCGATTCTTCCTTCACCTCATCCTTGAATAAAATAGACTTCCTCACCCGATTGATGCACCCTTTGTGGTAATATGAATTCCTATAGTTGGTTCTTTCATTCCGGATCTTATCCTTTAAATCATAACCCGATGGAAGAGGTTAATTCCCTTCAGCTCCGCTTATGAAGTCCCTGGCCCATTATCTAACCCCTTTTAAGCTCGAGAAGTAGCACTTATAATATACAAGGTTGTCTAAAGGTTGGCCGTGGTTGGATATCATTTCTACAACCTGTATTTACAACTTCCTTTGAAAATAAATGCATGTGGGTAAGACATGCTCATGTCACAAAATTGTCACATAATTAATGTCAAGAATTTAATATAAAATGCAACAGGTAATCATCAATGTTTAAAATAAAACATGTTGAGCGAATATTTTCAAATAATTCAAGATCAATTAATTGGCAATTAACAACATAATTCAACACAATGCTCACATTATTCAATAACTCAAAATTTTCAAAAGATCCAAGTAGTCAAATAATTTCAAACAAGATACAAAACCCTCAAATTAAGCAAAAGTTTAAATAAACACATTGGATATAAAATTTTCCAAACCATAGAAAATCAATTAATCATCAAGTAGTAACATAAATCAATGCCATGCACAAGTCATCAAGTAGCTCAAAGATGTTCAGGTAAGTTCAAATAAGTACAACTAGTTCCAAATAAGATGCAAGACTCACAATTTATCAATTAATCCTATGCCGTTCGACCTAGACATGACACGACTCGACGCAAGAGCCGCGGTTTTGCAACCGGGCTCTGATACCACCTTAGATGTAGCACCCGGAACGCCGAGATGCCACATCCCCGCACCATAAGTCTAGCTCACACATGAAATGGGTAGTCCATGTATGAACCGGACTCATGGCGAACGGGTGACAATAAAAAAAAACTCAAAAGCTAGGCGGGTACCCTCAAATACTACCAATAAACAATTCAGAACAATAAAAGCGGAAGAAATAGCAATCAATACTTATAGGTACCATATTTACTTATTTACTTATAGATACCAACATTCATCATTACATTATCATCTCCAACATATCCATAACATGAAAATGCAAGATAGACTCAACTCGACAACTGGACACAACTCAGACTCCCGCCTAGCACGCCACTGACAGTACCTGAAAAGTGTGAGGTGTCAGTCTACCACAGACTGAGTGAGGGGTTTATAAATAAATATTCGCGCAAGTAACATGCAAGCCATAATCTCGGGTAAGGGTTTATAAAATAGAAACAATATAAGTTTAATAGTAAAGATAACTCGCCCGAGATTACCACTAATCAATTTAACAATACAATCAATTTAATTCAATTCAATCAGTGGCCCGGCGAGTGAGGGCAAATCTCCAACCTTTCTCCGACAGTGTACAATAATTCAGTTGTAATTAATTAAGTGATCAAGCAATAGAAATTAGTGCACACTTAGCAATTTCCGTCCATCCTTCTTCCTCCGGGTGATGGGGGATTGCAAGGCCCCGCCATCCAATCTCATTGAGCATAGGGTTCATGAGTCCCTATGCCCGGAACTCCTTCCTCCACTAATCTCCTAGTGGATTCAGGGGGCATCCCTCGTTTGGTGAGGATAGTGCAAGAGTTACCCGTCGGCCCTTGCCTTCCCGGTTGGCTCAATACACTACCCTCGGACCCAATGTGAACATGTTTTACTCGCCAAAACAATCAATCAATCAATCAATCAATCGGTACAATTCGGTAATTCATTTGAAAATAATAAGGTTTTGGCAAAATATAGATATATAGATATATTTTGGCCGAAAGATCACATAGGGTTGTAAAGGTTCTATATATCTAGAAATTAAACCTCACCTGACGAGCGACGGAACAAGACAAAGATACAAGAAAGTGCCCAACGATCACTGATCTCCGCCCTGGAGAAAACTGGACAAGAAAGGAAATAACGTGAACTCGTGGGTCAAGACTCACTATGAAACCAAGTATGACGCACGGAAATGCTCATGTAAATAAGTAGAACTAGAAATCAAGTGACACTTAGCATGTAAGAGAACCAATCGATATCTAAGAGATGAAATAAATCTCAAGGAGTCACATATTCATATCATTCAATCATTTCAAGTTCAATTCATATAGTGCATGGAATTACACAATAAAGTTTGAGCAATTATGTACCAAGAAGTGTTAAGTAAGAGCATGCTTATCAATTAATCAAGTATATACAACATATAATTCACATATGGGAGCCAAGAGAGTGAAAGGAAAGCAATAAGAAAGGTTTTGGTGAAGTTTGGCCAAAACCGACAATTTTGGGAAAATGCACATGTTGTGGGAAAACTGTAATATCTTAAATTCTAGAAGTGGGAATTGAGTTTTGCTTGTTGGAAATGAAAGTAGACACATAGACCTTTCCAACGCTATATGGCACACTTTCTAATTCAAACCGAGGTGAAAATGGCGTTGGTTCGAAGTTGGGCAAAATGCAGGAAAGTGACACGCCCGTGTCGTCAATATAAGGCAAACCGTGACACCCCCGTGTCACGGTACAGAAAAGGAAACCAACATGCACCCCCGTGTCGCCAGCCCAAAGCAAAGTTGACACCCCCGTGTCAGCTGCGCGTAACAGAAAAAACAGGGGAGAAACAAGGGTTTTCATGCAAAACCAACCCCAAAACAAAATATCATCAAACTCCAACCATAACAAATGTTGAAACACCTCATATATGCATCATACTTCCAATATTCATCAATTCAACCAAGAAATAAACAACCCAACATCAAGAATTTCTCATGAAAACCCCATCTTATACACATGCTTCCATCCTTCAATAATTTCAAGATTTTCATGCAATTTTCACTCTAATTCATCATCATCATATCCTCTACTCCAATCATGCAAGAATTCCTCAACAAGTCCCTAAATTCATGCTTGATCACATATTCAAGAATTTTACAAAACCATCAAGTTCTACCTTGAATCAAAGAGATGGTGGATGAGATGATTATATGTGGTTAATGATGCTTCTATCTTCAAGAATCCTTCAAGAATCTAGCTTGAAATTGAAAGGAAATCTCCTTCTCTTCTTGGTGTAAAAACCGTAATCCACTAGGTGTGTGTGTGTGGGATTTTGATAAAATGGAATGAAATGTAATTGGAAGAGATAAGTGTATATGATATATATGATGTATGTGATGTATAGATACATACAAAAGTCTTCCACTAACATGTATGAATCACTACATTTTGCAATTAAGTCCTTGCCTCACATTAATTTACAAGTTAGAGATTTATTGTGTGTTTGTGTGTGTCTTGCATATATGTTATATTTTATACAATATATGTAAAGTAACATAATTATATATATATATATATATATCATGCATGTATAGAGTTAGATATTATGCATATTATACATATATATAATTGCATGTCCCTTACATGAATGCATAAAATAATGCATATGTTAGAAAATAGAATGAAATGAAATGAAAGGGAATTAAATCATATGATCATATAACCAAATAGTGAATTAATTCACATGAATCCAATTAGACACATTAACAACTATTTTCATAAAAGTTCATGGACATAAATTGCATCTAATGTCATGAAATCCATATAATATCATATAAAGCCTAAATGGAAAACCGGGGCGTTACACCTTGTAAGTCGTGCCACTTCGTAGTGTAATGGCCTTACACTGCTCTTTCGGATTCTCCACAGGTTTGCTTGGAAACATTCCTTGGGCTCTAACATTGATTGAATTAGCCAACTGGCCCACCTGCACTTCCAAATTTTTATTTTGAACCAGCACCTGTTCTACCTGAGATTCGAGTTTCTGATACCTATCATTCGAGACATTTATGAACTTCTCGAGGGCCGCCTCCCACCCCGGCTTCTGTTCCTGCGGTGGTTGTGGAGGGGGTGCGAATCTCTGCTGATTTTGATGTGGTGGATGCTGTCCCATTTGCCTTGGTTGGAACTGTGGTCTCTGGTTTGGGTTTGGGTTCTGAACATTCTGATTGTTTGACCACGAGAAGTGCGGATGATTCTTCCACCCTGGGTTGTAGGTGTTCGAGTATGGGTCGTTTGCTGGTTTTTGATTCTGCACGTAATTGACTTGTTCTTGACCAACAACAACCTGTGCACCTGCATTGGTAGAAGGACAAATATCAAATGAATGGGGACCACCACAAATTTCACATAATACCTGCAGGGCGTTTGACTGTGCCACTGTGTTTCGTGCTGTCGCAATTGCAAGTCGGTCTAGCTTCTGGTTCAGTGCTTCGAACTTGGCATTGAAAGCTGTCACAGTGTCAGTGGCGAGTATGCCTGCCTCAGGTTTTGGATGAGGAAGGCTCCTCTCCTTTGTCCAACTGCTATTTGCTGCCATCTTATTCAGAAGTTGCATTCCTTCTTCCTCAGACAGTGCCATAAATGCTCCTCCCGCTGCTGCATCGACCATGATTTTCATGTTCTCTGTCATTCCGTTGTAAAAGATTTGTACCAGTTGCCATCCTGGAACACGGTGGTGTGGGCATTTCCTTTGCAGTTCCTTATATCTTTCCCATCCTTCATACAACGTTTCCCCATCATAGAGCCTGAAGCTCGTTATTTCATCTCTGTACCTCATGGTCTTGCTAGGAGGGTAGAATTTGGCTAAGAAGGCCTTAGAGAGGTCTGCCCATGTCTGAAGTGTCTCATTTGACAAGGTCGAAATCCATGTCCGGGCTTTGTCCCTTAGGGAGAAGGGAAAAAGCCTAACTCTGATCGCATCATCAGAAGCGTTGTGGATCTTAAAGGTCGAGCAGACATCCAAAAAGTAGGACAAATGCGATGCGGGGTCTTCATGTGGTAAACCCCCAAACGGGTTCTGTTGTAAGAGGTTGATGAACCCAGTTTTGATTTCAAAGTTGTTCGCCTCCACAGCGGGGCGAGTCAAGTTGTTCTGGATTAAGCCAATGTTAGGAATGGCATAATCCTGGAGTGTGGTTGGTTGCTCGTTTATGGGTTGTGCCATTGGGATTGGGTTTACTTTCTGCTTCTTTTCCTTTTTTCGCTTCGTTCGATTCGCCCTACAAGTCTTCTCAATTTCAGGATCGTAAGGCAAGGGTTCCAAGCCTTTCGATCGTAGCATAAACTAGGTACTTGCAATGGGGAAAACCCGTGGTCAAATTCAACGCACTTCAAAAAGAAATCAAGCAGAAAGGGTGGTCTAAAGCACCAGAAAAAATCACTAATGTAATATTGAACTAAACGCCTTCCCCGGCAACGGCGCCAAAAACTTGATAGACAAATCTTGAACCCAAGTGTAAGTTCTAAATCCGATTGCAACACTTAAGGTATCGTATCCACAGGGAAGGGAATTCAACGACCACTTTTATGACTATTTCTAATCTAAAGAACGGAAAAGATTGACAAAGTTGTGCTATACTATTATGACAAAATTAAACTTAAATAATAAGTAATCAAACACACGAGCTAACAAATAAACGCAAGATTTAACAACTTAATTAAAACAGGTCGGGAAGTAAATCATATGCTCTTTTGTGATCAAATCAATACTCAAGTACGGATGTATGATTCTTCAACCTAATCACGATGTTATACCTAGCTTCTTTCAAAGGCTAGATGTCTAATTAATTAAGCCAAGTGTTGTTCCCACAATCACTTAGTAACCAAATCAATTGAATCAAGCAAGATTAGTGTATTTAAAACCTAGCGGCTTGGCATGGAATTCTAAATACGGGTTGTAGAAATTAGGGTTAAATTTCTTTAAGCCCAAAAAGTCTAAGTTTTGGAAAACACTCTCAATTATCCTCAATCTCTCGATTATCGGATAATTTACAATATGTTCATGGATGGCCAATCCATTCCCAGCTTACTCAATATCGTTTTCCTAACAAAGAATCACACAAATTGACTCGAGCATTAATTCAAACACCTTAGATGCATAATCCTTACCCCCTAACCCCAAGAGATTAGTTCCTCATATTTGAATTAAAACTCGTTAAAATCAAAAGAATTGCATTCAAAATACTCATGTCTAACATAAACATCAAAACGGAATTAATAATTCTCAATTCTAACCTAATTATCCAAAAACGAATCTAAAGCGAATAACTAATTATGCTAGAATTGCAAAACCAAAACTTGAGGAATTAGTTTGATCGGAAAGCAGTAAATAAAACCAAATTGATAAAGTCTTGTGCTTGAAATCAATCTTCAACTCTATGTCTTCGTGTTTCTTTTTCCTCCGAGTGTTCTTGAACTTCTGGGAAAAACGTAGTCCAAAAGCTCCCTTATTCCGCCTCAAATCCGCGTTTAAATAGAAGTCCCAAAACCTAAACCGCCCCGTGACACGGGCGTGCAAAGCTCATGCCTAAAATTGTGACACGCCCGTGTCACGTATTAAAACGTATCCGCGCTTTTCTTACTTGACACGGGGGTGTCAAAACCTGTTCTTCTTGATGACACGGGCGTGCAAAATCTCCAGGCCTCTCTGTACCAAGTCACGGCCGTGCAACAAATTACTCTACATTGGTGACACGGGCGTGTCACCTCCTGAAATCCGAGGGTCACTTCTGTACTGAGACACAGTCGTGTCTCAGTTTGCTCTTCCATGGGGACACGGGCGTGTCCCCTAGAATTTCTCGTTTTTCGCCCTTGATTGCATGGTTTTGCTTTTACTCCGTCTTTTCAACTCCAAGGTGAAAGGTACCTAATAAGGAGCATAAATCACGCTATAAGTTCTTAAAACTGCTAGAATTTAACTGCAATTGCCCTACAAATCCATGCAATAAACCAATACATCAAGCACATAAGTCACATAAAATGTAACGCATGAAGAGAATTAGTAGGGATCGAGGTTATAAACGCTTCCTGAATAACCTTTTACTTACGTCTCTCGACTCGGCCCAGAGTACGGCTGTTACATTAATGATAATGTAATGTAACGGTAATGTTGGGCCCTGGAGATGTGAGAAAGGGAGAGCTGGGACGGCCATGGGGGTCGCCGGTTATCACCCCTGTGCGCATCCTCCAACTTGAAAGGATCAACCCGGAACCCACTATGTAACATCCCGCTCGTCCGGCCCTACAGGTACGTTGTAACGAGAGTGTTATTTGCATTTTAAATTAATTAATTAAGCAATGGTGTGTTATTTTAATTATTACGTAATTATATGAAACTACTTAAATTATTTGATTTAAATGCCGAAATGTGCCTAAGTGTTTAAATTATTTGAAATCTTGTAATATGTGAATTTATAATATATGAATTTATTTCCCGAGCATGCTAATTTCGTGAATTATGTGATAAACGTGATTTAAGGATGTAATTGTATAATTTTATAATATGTGGACTTAATTGAAATTTGGTTCTTGGACTTAATTGTAACTTTTTGAAAGTTTTGGAATCATTTGAAAAATGAGCCATTTTAGTACACTTGTGTACATTTAAATTCGTATCTTGAGCTACGGCACTCGGATTCGAGTCCCGTCTTTGGCGTTCAACTCCTTTCGACGATCCGGACGCAATGGAACTAGTTTCGTAATTTTTCGATGCCATTTAGACCTCCGACCACGCGAATTTCAGCCCCTCGTGCCCTATTACACACCTATGACCTATATTTTGAGCTATGGGACCCATCCTTCACCAATTCTTTGAATTATAAGCCATTTTCAGCCATATATCCTCTCATTTCCTTCCTCCCTCACACGAGATCAGCAGCCACAAGAGCAAGGAAGAGGGATTTTCACTATTCATCATCTTCAAGCTCAAGATTTGCTCAATATCTTTTAGCTTTCTTTGATCTTCAACAATCTGAGGTAAGATCCGTAATCCTTATGATTTGTGCTTCAATATATGCTCCATTTTGTGTCTTATACTTGAGGTTTTATGCATGATTGAAGAAAGGCATGAATAGTTAGGTTTTATCCAAAATTTTGAATACATGCTCATATGTGTTTATTATGAGTTCTAAGCTAGAGAATGAGTTCATTTATGTCCTTATATCTCATTTCTTTGCATTAATTACATGGTGGTCATGTGTATTAACTTCTACCATTAATGAACTTGAGCTTATGAAAGAAAAATGGGGGATTTTGGGCTCAAAACCGAATTGCTGTCACAACTCAAAGTTGTTGTCAATATGCTACTGTTTTAATGAAGTTTTGCATGAATTTTGAGCATGAAATGCATGGTAAATGATCAGATTTCGTGGTTCTCTGTTACATGATGTTGTTGCCCTGTTTTAACCTTCATTTTAGATGCATTATGGTTGAGTTTGAGCATCAAACGAACTGCTGCACGCTGCTACTTCTTGCACTCATTTGCTGTCATTTTTGGGAAGTTTTGAGCTTGATTCTTGCATGATTTGAGGCCTAACTTGCATGTAAAGCTCCAGCCCTGTTTTATGATCATGTTGCACGCATTTAACCTTCATTTAGATGCAAATTGATTGAGTTTTAGGCTAGAAAAATGGACTACATACCTGCTGTCAATATGCTGTCAGTTTTGTGCTTTTGAGCATGAAATTTTCATGGTTTTGGTTTTTTTTTCATTGCTTAATTGCTGCCCCGCTATGCTGTGCTATTTTCTTACATTTAACCATCATTTACAGGCATAATGGATGAGATTTAGGCTTGAAAATTTGCTGCAAACCTGCTGTACTTGTTGCTGTCAATTTTGGGAAATTTTAGCTTGAATTTGTGCATGTGTTGGCCTGGATTGTTTGTGCATTTTTTGCTCTCGTTTTGCTGCATTATTACCTTGAATTTTCCATCCTTGATCAACCATTTTGTTGGAGAAGAGGCTGCTGCTGCTGCAACTCCTTCGAATATGATGACTTGACAAGGCCGTGTCAAGATTTGAACTAAAATGGACATGGCCGTGTTGGGTTCTCGGATTTGGAAAAATAAATCGGACAATGCCGTGTCCATTTTGAATTGAAAACCAACAGGGCCGTGTCATGCACCTGAAATTTGGAATTTTTTTTGGATTTTCGGCAGCCGCATGTTTGCATGCATGTTATGCATTAAAGTGTGATTTTTGGAAATTGCATGTTTATGTAGGGCTTGCATGTATTCATTTCCATGCATGAATTGATATTGTGCATGTGTGTATAATTATATATATTACATTAATGCATCTGTTTGTGTATAAATAATATTATGCATGCTATGTTTATATATATATATAGTTTAGTTAATGCATGGAAATGTTGTGTTTGTGCATGTGTGTGAACGTGTGTGTCTGCATGCATAGGGTTTGTGTTGTTACGTGCATGTGCATGTATATATATAATATATGCTAAATTTTGTTTATTAATTTGTATAATATGCTATTAACCTTAGTTTAATTTATGTATTTATTTGATGAGTGATATATGCTAGAAACCTTATTTAATTCCATGAACCGATTTGTTTATAATATTAACTTGTTATATGATATGTTATAATTCTTGGTTTGATTTTATAAATTTAATCTAATATGAGTTGCATGTGATACCTTATATAATTTGAAATTTAGATTTAATTTAGATGCTCGATTAATTATGCTCTCACGTTCCTTTAAATGACTTAAGTATTTTTCTATGTGCTTGAATGAATTAGAACTTTGTCTATTTGTTTAATATGTCAATCTCTTGTCTCTTTTATGACTGGTATGCTAAGTGAATATATTAAATGTCTTATATTGACTTCATGATTTTATTTGATATGAGATATGATCTTGAGTGGCTTAAGTGGTACATTTAACGTTTTCTTGCATTCCTTGCTCTCTTTATAAACTTGAACTTATGAATGCTTGAGATAAGCCATAATATGGTATTTTATGAGTTTATTTGATGAGTAGTGAGTTTAATTCTTGAATTATTTGTGTGATATGTCTTTATTTGCCTCGATATGCCTAAGAAGGAGCTTATTTGAATTACATTACATCATACGCACCCATATGCATCGCCGAGCATCTAATTGGTCTATATTAAGTCTAAGGTTGTTTTTGTTATTTGTTTTGTCCAGTGGTTCATCTCGGGGGTGACGACGTGGTTCCGTGAGCATCCTTTTGCTCTTCTTTTATCCCTACTTCGTCTTGAAGGTGAGGTTTTGTTCTTTTAGTTAATATGACCTACAACCCTAATTTGTATTTTGAACCTGCATGCGATGTATATATATATATATGTATTTAGATACGTGTTTAATACATATTTTGTGGGGTATGTCCCGTTTTGTCACGAGACTTTGAAAACGCTTTTATACGTATATACACTCTATTTTCGTTACTCTCTTGAAAAGATTTGATAAGTGTGTGTGTGTGTGTGAGCGAGTTAATTTTCGTGATAAGTATAAGTGTAAGTTTGGGCCCCGGAGTAGTGGTATGTGATCTCGGGTCGGCCGTGGGGTCGCCGGGCTCTCTCATCAACACAACTCCATAAAAGGGAGACTTAGCCCATCCTCGGGAGGACGAGGGGAAGGCGGGTCTTCTTGAGCCGACGGCATGCTACGTGACCCGTCGAAGGAGCGGGCGGATCCCCCGTCTCATTCAGTTTATAAGTGGGGTTTGAGGGGTAGCGCCTATCTCCCCAAACGGTGTAAAGGTGGGATTGATTTATGTACTTTGTTTTGCTTAGGTTATGGAGTAAGTGGGTTAGAACTTATTCTCGCCGAGTTATTATGCTTTGTTTATGGTTATGAAACGGGGGTGGATTTCTAAACATTAAAACTTGGTTGAATTTGGCCTTTGGCCTTAAACCCTTTATTTTTTTTTCCTTATACGTAGTATCACGGGTCAAAATGTTTTAGATTGCCAAAAACCACACCCGGTTCATGAACCCCCTTTAGCTTTGATTGTGCTTTGTTCTTATGTATGTAAGAGTGCGTGTGTTAGCCCCATCACCATTCTTTAGGACTGACCCTCGTGGTTGTTTTTCCCTTTGTTTCCCTTTTTGAGTTGCAGGTGCTTGGAGATTTGAGCTAGGCGGTTGTCTTGTGTCGTGGTTGTGGATAATACGAGTCCCATGCATTGTATTTTGTTTCCTTTCGCATTTTGCTAGTTTTTAAAATAAGTATAAACTTATGCTTTAGCATTTTGGAATTTGGTTAATTGTATGACTTAATTTGGCCCGGGTTGGGCATGACATGTATAATTGTTTTATTTACCCCTAGTTGGAAAGCATGTATATTTGGTTATTTGAAATCCCGGTGCTTCCGCATTCGTTATTTATTTTTTTATTGCGCACTCTGAGTAGGGTCTAGACCGCCTAGCTTAGGTTGTGTTTTTGTTTGTCACCCGTTCGCCATGGCTTGATACATGAGCGGAGTCGCCATTTCGTCTCACGTGTCGGACTATGGTGCGGGGGATGTGGTGCCCTTCGCTCCGGGGTGTTACATCCTTGCGTGATATCAGAGCTCTAGGTTACAAAACCGGAGCTCTAGCATCTGGTCGGGTTTGTCTAGGTCGTTCGGCTTAGTATTATGTGGTTATTTGCATTCACCTTCATCATTTTGTGATTTATATGATTTTATTTTGTATTAATTGTTCACATGAACATGCACTAAACCCTTCCATGCATCGATATTTGTTGAATTGTGGTTCTTATTCAGGATGTCATCTGAACACACAACCATGGGAGAAGAACAAATGCCATCGGTATACCAAGAATTCCGGAATTGCAACCCTCCTATGTGGTTTGGAGGCGACGACGTGAAAGCCGAGCAATGGATTTCTGAGATTTCATGGATTTGGGATACTCCATCGGGAACATCACAAGATAGAGTGAATTGCACTTCCCATGTACTTAAAGGACAAGCTTCGATTTGGCTTAAGGAAATAAAATTGTGGTTTAAGAGGTCTGGGGAAGAGTTTACATGGGAGAATTTTGTTCGGGAATTCCACAACAAATACATTCCTTCAAGTGCAAGAGTAAAGAGACTTCAAGAATTTCTAGATCTCCAACAAAACTTAAGGATGGCCGAAAATTACATGGAGGAACTAGAGAGATCGGGCCCGTATGCCACACCGGTTATTAATAACTACCGACTTAAGACCCAAAATTTCATACAAGCACTCAAGAGTGAAATCCAACAAACCCTCTCCACTTCAACGGTCAACCATTGGTCGGAGGCAATGAAAAAGGTGGTTCAACGCGAGATAGATAAGCAACATTTGAAATCCCAAACTCTTCAATTGGGACAAGGATCCGGTTCGAGCTCAAGGTTGGGCAAGAGGCCGGTGCCACAAGAAAAGCCCCATGATTCTCAAAATGTTAAACCATCCAAGAAGAAGAAGAAGCCACGGCAATCGAAACCGAATCCGGAGCTTACTCTAACGGCTCCAATTTGATGTGCTTATGGTAAGGGTCCGAATCATGCGGAAGAGTAATGTCGGAAGAAGTTAGGTGCTTGCTTTAAGTGTGGTGAGATCGGACACATGGTGAATAGTTACCATACAAATTCAAGCCAAGACCTTCAACGAGCCGTAACTCCAGGATTCCGATTCCAACTTAAGGGCAAGCCAACCTTAAGCCCACTACTTCGGTGAAAGGTACACGAAGCATTCATGCCATCTCATTTCATGCATATCTTAATCTTGGGAAAACCTAAGTGTTCACTACCTACTTCTTTATTCCTTGGTGTATCTTGGCTCTTACTTGGTATATGTTTCCTTTTCTTCTTAGTTCTTCCTTGTTGTGTGCTTTCTTTTCCTTTTGTGTTAACTCTCTTTTGGAGAGAGTTTGGTGCGTTGAGTGCTCGAGAGTGTTTGGTGAGTTGTGAGGGTCGAGCTGCTTCCGGTGAGCGGTTGGTGGTGCTTAGGTCCCGTTGAGTTGGGAAGTTGCTTTTAGGAGGTCCGTTCGGGGCTGAACGATATCTACCGGTGTTAGATTGAAGGCTAATTCGTTGATATTTCTTGTAGAAGAGCCGAGAATTGCCTCAAGCGAGAAGTCTATCGTGTTAGTGGGGAATACTAGGCAATCTTCTTTAAGAAAGCCAACCCATTGACATGTGGAACAATTAAGAGGCACGGTTTTGAGTGGGAAGAGGCGGTTGAAGAGAGTCACCTTCGGTAGTGGCTTTTGCCTAACTGGAGGTGCGAAGGCTACTTCATTTCCAACCGAGGCATAAATGAAGGCTTTTGTTGTGTGTTGCTTGCAGAAGAGTTGTGGCCTACGTCTTGAAAGTGTAAGGTTACGAGTAATCCCACTCATGGTTTGAAGTTGTTCGAGTTTTAGGGGATCGGTTGTAGTGGCATAAGAAGGATGTTATGGACTTTATGTAATAATGTCTATATGCCAAAGGCTGAGGATTCTCCAACTACTCCCGAATCTTTAATTTGGGATGTGGGAGCAGACGACTTGGACTTTGTGTCCGGTTTGCTAATCAATGAGGTAATCTTAGAAGCCTATGATCTCCAAGGTTAGAGTGTGGTAGTGGAAGCTTGAAGTTCAGTTTGTCTTCTCAGTCGTTCAAGATTCCGCTTAGGACCTGAGGACAGGTCCTTTTGAAGGAGGGGAGTTTGTAACATCCCGCTCGTCCGGCCCTATAAGTACGTTGTAACGAGAGTGTTATTTGCGTTTTAAATTAATTAATTAAGCAATGGTGTGTTATTTTAATTGTTAAGTAATTATATGAAACTACTTAAATTATTTGATTTAAATGCCAAAATGTGCCTAAGTGTTTAAATTATTTGAAATCTTGTAATATGTGAATTTATAATATATGAATTTATTACCCCAGCATGCTAATTTCGTGAATTATGTGATAACGTGATTTAAGGATGTAATTGTAAAATTTTATAATATCTGGACTTAATTGAAATTTGGTTCTTGGACTTAATTCTAACTTTTTGAAAGTTTTGGACTCATTTGAAAAATGAGTCATTTTAGTACACTTATGTACATTTTAATTCGTATCTTGAGCTACGGCACTCTGATTCGAGTCCCGTCTTTGGCGTTCAACTCCTTTCGACGATCCGGATGCAATGGAACTAGTTTCGTAATTTTTCGATGCCGTTTAGACCTCCGACGACGTGAATTTCAGCCCCTCGTGCCCTATTACACACCTATGACCTATATTTTGAGCTATGGGACCCATCCTTCACCAATTCTTTGAATTATAAGCCATTTTCAGCCATATATCCTCTCATTTTCTTCCTCCTTCACACGAGATCAGCAGCCACAAGAGCAAGGAAGAGGGGTTTTCAATATTCCTCATCTTCAAGCTCAAGATTTGCTGAATATCTTCTAGCTTTCATTGATCTTCAACAATCTGAGGTAAGATCCGTAATCCTTATGATTTGTGCTTCAATATATGCTCCATTTTGTGTCTTATACTTGAGGTTTTATGCATCATTGAAGAAAGGCATGAATAGTGAGGTTTTATCCAAAATTTTGAATACAAGCTGATATGTGTTTATTATGAGTTCTAAGCTAGAGAATGAGTTCATTTATGTCCTTATATCTCGTTTATTTGCATTAATTGTATGGTGGTCATGTGTATGAACTTCTACCATTAATGAACTTGAGCTTATGAAAGAAAAATGAGGGATTTTGGGCTCAAAACCGAACTGTTGTCACAACTCAAAGTTGCTGTCAATATGTTACTGTTTTAATGAAGTTTTGCATGAATTTTTAGCATGAAATGCATGGCAAATGATCATATTTTGTGGTTCTCTGTTACATGATGTTGTTACCCTGTTTTAACCTTCATTTTAGATGCATTATGGTTGAGTTTGAGCATCAAACGAATTGCTGCACGCTGCTACTTCTTGCACTCATTTACTGTCAGTTTTGGGAAGTTTTGAGCTTGATTCTTGCATGATTTGAGGCCTAAATTGCATGTAAAGATCCAGCCCTGTTTTATGATCATGTTGCACGCATTTAACCTTCATTTAGATGCAAATTGATTAAGTTTTAGGCCAGAAAAATAGACTACATACCTGCTGTCAATATGCTGTCAGTTTTGTGCTTTTGAGCATGAAATTTTCATGGTTTTGGTTTTTTTTCATTGCTTAATTGCTGCCCCGCTATGCTGTGTTATTTTCTTGTATTTAACCATCATTTAGAGGCATAATGGATGAGGTTTAGGCTTGAAAATTTGCTGCAAACCTGTTGTACGTGTTGCTGTCAATTTTGGGAAATTTTAGCTTGAATTTGTGCATCTATTGGCCTGGATTGTTTGTGCATTTGTTGCTCTCGTTTTGCTGCATTACTACCTTGCATTTTCCATCCTTAATCGACCATTTTGTTGGGGAAGAGGCTGCTGCTGCTGCAACTCCTTTGTACAAGATAACTTGACACGGCCGTGTCAAGATTTGAACTAAAATGGACATGGCCGTGTTGGGTTCTCGGATTTGGAAAAATAAATCGGACAATGTCGTGTCCATTTTGAATTGAAAACCAACACGGCCGTGCCATGCACCTGAAATTTGGAAATTGTTTTGGATTTTCGGCAGTCGCATGTTTGCATGCATGTTATGCATTAAAGTGTGATTTTTGGAAATTGCATGTTTACGTGGGGCTTGCATGTATTTATTTCCATGCATGAATTGATATTGTGCATGTGTGTATAATTATATATATTACATTAATGCATATGTTTGTGTATAAATAATATTATGCATGTTATGTTTATATATATATATAGTTTAGTTAATGCATGGAAATGTTGTGTTTGTGCATGTGTGTGAACGTGTGTGTCTGCATGCATGGGGTGTGTGTTGTTACGTGCATGTGCATGTATATATATAATATATGCTAAATTTTGTTTATTAATTTGTATAATATGCTATGAACCTTAGTTTAATTTATGTATTTATTTGATGGGTGATATGCGCTAGAAACCTTATTTAATTCCATGAACCGATTTGTTTATAATATCAACTTGTTATATGATATGTTATAATTCTTGGTTTCATTTTATGAATTTAATCTAATATGAGTTACATGTGATACCTTTTTTAATTTGAAATTTTGATTTAATTTAGATGCTCGATTAATTATGCTCTCACGTTCCTTTAAATGACTTAAGTATTTTTCTATGTGCTTGAATGAATTAGAACTTTGTCTATCTGTTTAATATGTCAATCTCTTGTCTCTTTTATGACTGGTATGCTAAGTGAATATATTAAATGTCTTATATTGACTTCATTAATTTATTTGATACGAGATATGATCTTGAGTGGCTTAAGTGGTACATTTAACGTTTTCTTGCATTCCTTGCTCTCTTTATAAACTTGAACTTATGAATGCTTGAGATAAGCCATAATATGGTATTTTATGAGTTTATTTGACAAGTGGTGAGTTTAATTCTTGAATTATTTGTGTGATATGTCTTTATTTGCCTCGATATGCCTAAGAAGGAGCTTATTTGAATTACATTACATCATACGCACCCATATGCATCGCCGAGCATCTAATTGGTCCATATTGAGTCTAAGGTTGTTTTTGTTATTCGTTTTGTCCAGTGGTTCATCTCGGGGGTGACGACGTGGTTCCGTGAGCATCCTTTTGCTCTTCTTTTGTCCTTGCTTCGTCTTGAAGGTGAGGTTTTGTTCTTTTAGTTAATATGACCTACAACCCTAATTTGTATTTTGAACCCGCATGCGATGTATATATATATATATATATATATATATATATATATATATATATATATATATATATATATATATATATGTATTTAGATACGTGTTTAATACATATTTTGTGGGATATATCCCGTTTTGTCACGAGACTTTGAAAACGCTTTTATACGTATATACACTCTATTTTCGTTGCTCTCTTGAAAAGATTTGATAAGTGTGTGTGTGAGCGAGTTAATTTTCGTGATAAGTATAAGTGTAAGTTTGGGTCCCGGAATAGTGGTATGTGATCTCGGGTCGGCCGTGGGGTTGCCGGGCTCTCTCATCAACACAACTCCACAAAAGGGAGACTTAGCCCATCCTCGGGAGGTCGAGGGGAAGGCGGGTCTTCTTGAGCCGACGGCATGCTACGTGACCCGTCGAAGGAGCGGGCGGATCCCCCGTCTCATTAAGTTTATAAGTGGGGTTTGAGGGGTAGCGCCTCTCTCCCCAAACGGTGTAAAGGTGGGATTGATTTATGTACTTTGTTTTGCTTAGGTTATGGAGTAAGTGGGTTAGAACTCATTCTCGCCGAGTTATTATGCTTTGTTTATGGTTATGAAACGGGGGTGGATTTCTAAACGTTAAAACTTGGTTGAATTTGGCCTTCGGCCTTAAACCTTTTTTTTTCCTTATACGTAGTATCACGGGTCAAAATGTTTTAGATTGCCAAAAACCACACCCGGTTCATGAACCCCCTTCAGCTTTGATTATGCTTTGTTCTTATGTATGCAAGCGTGTGTGTGTTAGCCCCCTCACCAGTCTTTAGGACTGACCCTCGTGGTTGTTTTTCCCTTTGTTTCCCTTTTTGAGTTGTAGGTGCTTGGAGACTTGGGCTAGGCGGTTGTCTTGTGTCGTGGTTGTGGATATTACGAGTCCCATGCATTGTATTTTGTTTTATTTCGTATTTTGCTAGTTTTTGAAATATATATAAACTTATGCTTTAGCATTTTGGATTTTGGTTAATTGTATGACTTAATTTGGCCCGGGTTGGGCATGACATGTATAATTGTTTTATTTACCCCAGTTGGAAAGCATGTATATTTGGTTATTTGAAATCCCGGTGCTTCCGCATTCGTTATTTATTTTTTTATTGCGCACTCTGAGTAGGGTCTAGACCGCCTAGCTTAGGTCGTGTTTTTGTTTGTCACCCGTTCGCCATGGCTTGATGCGTGAGCGGAGTCCCCATTTCGTCTCACGTGTCGGACTATGGTGCGGGGGATGTGGTGCCCTTCGCTCCGGGGTGTTACACACTAGGAGGTTTGGTCGGGGATGAAATCCTCGGGCATGAGCATCATGAAACTCACGACCCATACTTAACGTAATGGATGGTTAGGGTTGGCCGACCCTTCCATCATTGAAGAAGGGAATTGAATGTCATTTCTGTTTTATAATGTAATGAAATGAGAAGTAGCGGTGGATGCTCATACTCGCCGAGATTAATGAAATGGTTGGATCATGGAACGGGAATACAGTCTTTAATAATGTAATGTATACGTATATGATATGTAATTCCCTTTGAAAATGTTTTGGTATGCAAAACCTATTCCGGTTCATAACCTTTATCTTTTACATGCTTTCCTCTATTTATGTATAGTGTGTGGGTGTGCGTTAGCCCCCTCACTCAGTAGAGATATGACTGACACCTCTCTTTTACCACTTTTAGTTAGCAGGTCTTTTGAGCACGAGCTAGGCAGAGAAGTGGGTTGTTCGAGTCTCACTTTTAGGTATAGGTCGTGCTAGGTGCATTGCATTCATTTTTATCTTGTATTTAATGAATTGATAATGTTATGAATTTTGTTTTCGAGACATGAATTGTTATGGCTACGTATATTTGATCATTTGATGTATATTTTAATTTCGGAATTTTATATTACTAGAACTCCTTCGCTTCCGCTATTTGTCTATTTGTTGCATGCTTTGTGTATGTTTTAGCTCCGCCTAGCCTAGTGAGTGCGTGGTCTCCCGTTCGTTTATTCTTGGGCTCATGTATGGACTTTCCATTTCATATTCGGGTTCGGGTTTAGGTGCGGGGGATGTTTTAATCCATGTACTCTTCAAGGCTATCAATTACAAATAGTATGTTAGCAAGAAGTTTGTGGACACCATTATGGAGAAAAGGCTAGTATCGCTCATGGCTATGAGGGAAATTATCGATCCATATTTTGCGCTCGAGAACATGTATGGGTCCAATGCTCCCAGACAGCCCAACGACCAAAAGAACGAGCGTGGGCGAAATGAACCCCATAAGGAGCGACACAAGTCATCCCCTTCGCCTCGCAGATTCGAGCGCATCCCCCTCAACAGGCCCATCTCTGAGATTTACTCCCTTTTAGATAAGAAACTCTTCAAAAGGCCCCAGAAGTTAAGAGAAACCGAGTCTCAGAAAGGCTCAGGAAAATATTGCTCCTTCCACAAGCAAAAGGGGCAAGACACTGATGAATGCCGCCAGCTAGAAAATGAGATTCAAAGGCTCATTGCGGGGGGCCACTTGAAGGAATTTGTGAAGGTGTTGGAGCGCTACGACGAACGTTGCAACGAGCGGAGCTGGGAAAGGAGAAAGAGTCCATCGCGCTTAAGGAGCCCACGAGGGCGGGGCCCGAAAAACAGCTCTGGAGACAAGCAAAAGGTGTCTAAGCAAGAGGATGCCCCATTTTCGGTCATCCACATGATCGCTGGAGGCTCCTCGGGAGGGGATTCTAATATTTCCCGTCGCTGCTATATTCGGAGCTATGATCAGCGCCCCTCAACGCCCAACCATGTTTACACCATCAGGGGAACGAGTGTTAATAACTCTGAGGAGAATGAAGAGATAGGATTCAGTGATAGGGATTTAGAACACATTGTAACCCCCCACGGGGCCAGTGGAACCTCTGACTGCCCCATGGTGGTTAGCCTAGCTGTCCACAATCACGTTGTAATGATGGTTTTGGTAGATAGTGGAAGTTTTGTTAATGTTCTCCCGTATACGACGTTCCAAAAAATGAACATCACCAACATTCCCCTCGAGCCCCTCAAAACAGCCCTCATTAGCTTTGGAGGCTCCGAGGTTGTCCCTCGTGGACAGATTCACTTGGCTACCTCTTTTGGTCACGCCACACAGCGAAAGACGCTCATGGTTACCCATGCGGTGGTCAACATCATTATCGGGTGCCCAGCCCTCGTTGACGTTAAGGCAGTAATTTCTACCTACCACCAGAAAACCAAATTCCCTACTCCCGAGGGTACCGAAGAAATCCTCTATAACGTCAAGGAGGCCTGGGAGTGCTACATGTTATCGCTCAAAAAGCTCAAGGCCGAAAAGATATTCCAGATCGGGTCCACCAAAAAGTCAGTGGATTTTCCCAAATTAGATGAGGACGATCCAATGCGGAAAAGGGCTAAACTGAATAAAAAGAAAAACAAGAAGAAAGATCCTAACGCTGGAGGCAATCCCAAGGGCGGCCCTCCTGGGGCAGTTGGGAATCCTCCTTGAAGGAGGAGACAAATGAGGGTGAAAAAGAATATGCCGACAATCACTTGATAGGAAAGAAAAGAGCGCTCAAAATCCCTCGTCCAAAAATAAGGATTGAGCCCTCAGAGAAATTTTTGACCATTGAACTAGAACCGAGCAACATGGAGAAAACCACTCAGATTGGCTCTAACCTCTCCAGACCCTCGCAGATCATGATGATCGATTTTTTAAGGGTAAACAGTGATGTATTCGCTTGGAAAGCATCAGACCTCACTGGAATTGACCCCAGTGTTATAGTCCATAGGCTCAACGTGAACCCCGCTTTCAAACCAATCAAACAGAAGAAGAAAGATGCCAACGGGTTTAGGAGAAAGATCATAGAGGAAGAAGTAAACAAGTTTCTCAAAGCTCAATATATTGAGGAGATCCTATACCCAAAATGGCTTTGTAATGTTGTCCTCATGCCAAAAAGCGCAAACAAATGGCGAATGTGCAATGACTTCACAGATCTCAACAAAGCCTGCCCAAAGGACCCCTACCCTTTACTGCGAATTGATCAGCTAGTAGACTCAATAGCTGGCTGCGAGCTCATGAACATGATGGATGCATTTCAGGGGTACGACCAAATATTTATGGCCCCCGAGGAACGTCCCAAAACCTCTTTCGTGGTACACATGGGGGTCTATTGCTTCTTGGTCATGACCTTCGGGCTCAAGAATGTGGGTGCTACGTATCAGCTCCTCCTTAATCAGATGTTTGAAAAGGAAATTGGAGGGTCGATGGAGGTTTACGTAGATGACATGATAGTTAAAAGCGAGCGCCAGTCCTCCCACCAGGAAGACTTGTGGCGCACGTTTGACATACTGCGCCAATATGGTATGAAGTTAAATCCCTCAAAGTGCACGTTTGGGGTATGAGGAGGAAAGTTCTTGGGCTACGTGGCCAGCCAACGAGGAATTGAGGCTAACCCGGAGAAAATCAAGGCCATCTTGGATATTTTGTCCTCTCGTAATGTCAGGAAAGTGCAAGTATTAGTGGGGAATTTCATCTCTTTGAACAGGTACATTTCCCGCTCTGCAGATAGGAATCTACCATTCTTCAAAATTTTACGTAATGCTAAAAATTTCGCTTGGACTGAAGAATACGAAAAAGCGCTACTGGACATGAAGGCTTACCTCTCGCGCACCCCGCTTCTGACAAAGCCGGTTGAGTGATTGAGTGTGCCTATCTACTATTTGAGCAAGACATTACAGGGCACTGAAAAGAAGTACATGGAAATTAAAAAGTTTGCTTTTGCCCTTATTAATGCATCACGGTGGCTGAGACCATATTTTCAGGCACACTCAATCACTGTCCTTACAGATCAGCCACTAAGGCAAGTATTGTCCAAACCAGACATCTCCAGAAGGCTAATAGAGTGGGCCATTGAGCTGAGCCTATTTGACATTAGCTTCGAGCCAAGAACAGCCATACAAGCACCGGTGGTGGTAGACCTTTTAGTTGAGCGTTTCGGGTTGGAGCCTACCGTTCCAGTAAATGATGGTCTGTGGGTCCTGCACACATATGGTTCCTCGACCTCTCAACGGGGAGGATCAGGGGTAACCCTTAGAGATCCCAATGGAATTGAGATAGACTTTGCAATCAGATTGGATTTTCAAGTCACAAACAACGAGGCAGAGTACGAGGCCCTCATCCAAGGGCTAAAAATTGCTTTTCAAAATGGAGCTTCCAGGATCACGGCTTATGTTGATTCGCAATTGATTGCAAGTCAGATTGAAGGAACTTATGAGGCTCGAGAAACCAACATGGTGCAGTACTTGGAAGAGGCGAAGGAAATAATTGATAAGTTCAAGGAATTCCACTTACTTCAGGTTCCACGAGCGGAGAACGAGCGTGCTAATGTTCTTTCCAAATTTGCTTCTGTACTCAAGGGGTCATGTGAGCATTCTATCACCTTTTTTAGGACGGAGGAGCCCCTGATAAAGGGAAAAGTTCCCGCCTGAGCGGTAGCTATGATTGACCCCGGAGAACCATGCTGGCTTAATGACATCATCAGATTCTTAAGGAAGAAGTTTGCCCCACGGATAAAGCGGAAGCACGAAAGATAAGAAATAAGGCCCCTCATTTTTCATTAGATCACGAGGGGAGGCTCTTCAAAAAATCTTATCACGGCCCTCCAATGAGGTGCTTAAGCCCTCTCAAACCAAGGAGACCCTCGAGCATATCCATGGAGCGAGTTGCTGAAATCATACGGGGGGGCGTATTCTCGCCAAAAAGATAATGAGAAGTGGCTTCTATTGGCCCACGGTCCTCCAAGATGCCATTGCTTTCTTAAAGAAATACCCCAAGTGTCAGTTTCACTCTAACATCCCATAATTGCCGGTGGCTTAGATGATCCATATAGACGTCTCATGGCCCATTGATCAGTAACGCATTGACATTGTGGGACCATTACCAATGGTGGTCCGACAGAAAAAGTTTGTTATCCTAGCCGTGGATTACTTCAGGAAGTGGGCCGAGGCCGAGGCCGTGGCCAAAATTGCCTTTCGGGTAGTGAGACACTTCATCTAGAAAAACATCATCTGCAGATATGGTATCCCGAGGTTGCTAATTTTAGGTAATGGGTCTCAATTCATTGCAGCGGATACCCGAGATTGGTGCTCGGAATTGGGCATTGAACAACATTTACTTCCATGGGGCACCCTCATGCCAACGGTCAGGCGAAAGTTACCAACAGGATCATCTTACAACACTTAAAGATCATGCTTGAAAGTAAAAAGAGTGTGTGGGCCGAGGAGTTACAAGGGCTTTATGGGCTTACCGCACCACTCTCCGAGCGGCCACTGGTGAAACCCCCTACTCACATGTTTATGGATCAGAGGCGATGATACCCGCAGAAATTTTGTAAGAATCTGCACGTGTTGCATACTTTGAGCCTGAAACCAACGAGGAAAATAAGGTACTTGAGCTAGATCTTCTGGAAGAAAGGACAAACAACGCCTGGGCGCGTATTCACAAGTACAAGGCATCTGTGGCTCGACAGTACAACAAGCGAGTCAAAGAAAGGATATTCCAGATGGGAGACTAAGTCCTAAAGAAAGTTCAAGTGTCAAAACACCTTGGAAAGTTGGATCCAAATTGGGAAAGACCATTCAAAATCATCCAAGTCAGAGCCAATAATAATTATGCGCTCAAAACACTTCAAGGTGAGCGTCTCCATCGGCCCTGGAATACATGTAACCTTCGACGGTTCTATGTTTAAATCTTCTTGAAATAGTTTTGTAAAATCCCAGTTTTGGGCTCGATGTATTTCTTATTCACAAGAACAAAATAATGGAATGATTTTCTTCAAGATAAAAGGTTTTTCTTGTATTTTTGTATATGAGGAGGGATTCCCCCTTGGAACCCTAGGCAATAGCCACAGTGGCCCAAGGCGTGCGAATCCCCCTTTGCCAAGAACGAAGTAATGCTTATCAAGCGGTAGACTCCGCATCAAGGTTCGCCCTCGTCGGAAAGCTTGATAACCCTAAAAACTGATCCCGAGACGAAAGGCAAGACCAACCAGATCTCACTTCTTGTTTGTAGTCGAAGCCGTAAAAGAACCAGTTAGATCTCACTTCTAGCTCACGCTCGGAATAAGTTCAACACTTAGCAAAATTTCTTGAAAATGTTTGATGTGAATCTCCCCAAGTAACCAGGTTGCCCTCGAAGAAGGCCCCTCGCGTTCAAAGTTAATGGGAGGAGATTCCTTGTAACATCCCGGATTTTGGGGCCAAGAAGAAATAGGTAGATCAAAGATTATAAGAAAGCATCAATTCATTATACATTCCA
The DNA here is from genome assembly GCA_037501455.1 of Lantana camara. Taxonomy (NCBI): domain Eukaryota; kingdom Viridiplantae; phylum Streptophyta; class Magnoliopsida; order Lamiales; family Verbenaceae; genus Lantana; species Lantana camara. The sequence goes on from CM074858.1 coordinate 50,746,323, forward strand.
TTTTATGTGAACAATGTGCTTTTATGCCTCAATTATTAAATGTTATTTCATTACAAGACTCATATTACAAATCATTCATCGAGTCGAAACCTTCATATACTCTTCATGAAACCTTAGAAAGTTGGATTCCATATTTTCGGATTTATATCCTTGCTTTTGCTATCCCGAGATGCACTTTGAAAATTGTTTGACAAAAATTCCCATTAGGTCCCTAGTTACTATTCATTCCTAAATGTAGAAATTTTTCGGGGTCACTTTTACCCATCCAATATTGGGTTCAAATGAATCCTTACAAAATTATATGAATTATGATATCATTCCCGAGCCCTAATTCTTATTATAACTTCCGTAGTAACCAAAACCGGCTAGAAAACCCAGTTAAGCCCTAATTTGAATATTTTCGAATTTCAACGTTTTCTCTATTCAATATTATAACCATAACGATCCTTGAATTATTTTAAGAATTTTAAGACCTTTTCCAATTCCTAGTTGATGCCCTAGCTCGTTTTATAAAATACCCCTACAACCCTAGAATTTTCCTACATTCCCGAAAGTACTTTTACTATCCAATATTGTGATCAAAAGAATCCTCACATTATTTCGAGGATATTGACACTCTCCGTGAACCATAATTCCCAACCTAACTCTAGTAGCATTAAAAAATCGGCAAAACCCTAGCTTATAGTTCGATCGTAAATAACTCTTTACTCATCTACCTTCCGATATTCAATATTATAACCAAAACGATCCTTGAATTATTTTGTGAATTTTTATACTTTTTTTTTTTTTTAACTCACACACCCCAAGATGTATCTTGAAGCACTACAACCCTAGGTTAGATCCGATCCTAAAGAGTACATTGTCTTGAGCCTACTCTCTGTAGAAACAAACCATCTCATACTTTGTCCTTGCATATCAACCTGTTGTACTCTTTTGCGAACTACTTTGATCAATAATGATAATCCTTGCTCATGATACGTTATCCTCCCCGTTCATAGGTAAAGTTGAATCTCTTTATCTTCCGCTGAACTGTGTCACATACTCCATTCATATATTATCCTGACCGTTCGCCGTAGTATTTCCTGAATGTTAGGTCTAACATTCACTCAAGGAGTATTGCGGTGCGGGGTTGTAGTGTTGGGGAGGCGCTACAATTAAAGTGGTATCAGAGCCCCAGGTTGCGGAAATCTGGGGTTCATGGTTCATAGAGTCTCATAAGTATTCTTGTATCTTTAGTGCTTAAATTGTGATGAATCACTGTTGGGGCGCCCGACAAGCATGTGATTTGTTACAATTGTAGAACTAAACCCTTCCTCGATCAAGTCAAGTATACAATCTTAATCCACACCAAAATCCCGAGTTTTATCAAATCCTTCAATTATCAAATTCTTGGTAGATTCTGTTACAAGATCTACATCTCCTTCATCATACTAGTATTCCTAACTCATGGAAGCACTTCACTTATACTTTCTAATTCGTTCAAATCTTAAGTTATTAGAATTGCTTCAAGATACCAGTAGGACCGAAAACTAACTTATTAATTTCCTGTGCCTTTATATATGTTTTATCTTCGCTAAGGTTGTTGTGTCTGTTAATTGCTATTACTTGGAAATTGTAATTTCGTGATCATCTGCACATCATTCTCAACTACCATGCATTATATTATCTCCATAAGGGTGGTTGCAGTTTAAAATTGTCAACCCAAAGTTGTTAAATGTATGCATTCTAAACACGCCAGTTACTGATCCTGGCGCCATGCATTCATTGCATCACTTTTGTGCGCATTCAAATTTCTTACTTGAACAATTGCCTTATGTGTTTAAAAGTAAGTTATCTTTTGGAACCTGCTTATCGTGGATAGCGGATACAAACATTACTTCAAGTTATTATGAAACATGAGGAGAATCTGAGGACAGATTCTTTTTAAGGGGAAAGGATTGTAACAGCCTGAAACAGGGGCAAGTTGGAAATTACGAAAATACCCCTACAACCCTAGAATTTTCCTACATTCCCGAAAGTACTTTTACTATCCAATATTGTGACCAAAAGAATCCTCACATTATTTCGAGGATCGTGACACTCTCTGTGAACCATAATTCTCAACCTAACTCTAGTAGCATCAAAAAATCGGCAAAACCCTAGCTTATAGTTCGATCGTAAATAACTCTTTACTCATCTACCTTCCGATATTCAATATTATAACCAAAACGATCCTTGAATTATTTTGTGAATTTTCATGCATTTACCAAAACTTGATTCCAACCATAGCATATTTTATAAATATTTTCCTTTTTAAAAATTGTCATTTTATTTTAAACAATTACCTTTCATTCAATATTCAAAATTTTACTTAAAACGTTTCTTAAATTTTTCTCTAAAATATTATAATTTTTACAACCTTTAACCTTCGTCATAGCTTCGTTTATATAATTTTCTCATGATTTTCATCATCTTTAATATTCATAATTTATAAACGAAAACTCTAAATATTCCACATTTAGAATCACAACGAAGCTTATTTTTCACTCATTCTTTCATTAATTTACTACTTCAAGTTTCCACTTCTCGACTCTTGAATAAATTTTATACCATTTTATATTTATTTTTAGACCTTCTAGAAAGTTTAAATAAATGGACATATTTTCCCCACATTTCCTAACTAATTACCAAGCATATGTCTAAAATATAATTCATGCACTTTACCTAAGTAGCAATCAAGCATTTGTCTAGGATACGAAGCTTACACATCTCCCCTAAACTCTTAGAAATTGCAAGGTAAGCCCCTAAATCCCAAGTATAAATACCCCTCCAAGCTCATTTCCAAAACGACACCAAAATGACTCACTTTCTCTCCCTAGTTCGGCCACTCCTCTCTTCTCTAAGGTATGAGTCTTGTTCTTTTAATATTTCATGCTTTATATTATGTTCTTAGTATGATAATAATAGTAACATGCTTAGATTTAATTAAATTATGCTTTAGGAATTTTATATTATGAAATATAAGCTATTTATGCTAGTTTAGGAAAAATGTGATAACATATATGCATTTTATTTAAGTAAATGCATGAGTTATGATATGAATATGTGTTTAAATAATTATGATCTTGTTTGATTAAATTCATTCCTAGAATAATTTATTTAGAATTATTTTTCATAGAGAATTAATATATTTTGCTATATTATGCTTCAAATTCTATGTTATAAATATGAATATGATCAAGTGTGTTACATACCTTCTTTGAATATTCAAAAAGGCTCAAGAACATGTTCATGTTGTTCTTGAACAATTTTAAGTGCATGTGTGACAGTGTGTGAGTGTGTGTGTTGGATTTTGTGTTATAAGGTGTTCAATTCATAAGAAATTGAATAATAAATGTTTTCAATAGTAATTTTGACTTTTTGGTCGACTCATATACAATTAATTTCTAAAATTAATTAAAAGTATTTATAAAATTAGTTTTGGAATTTTTAAATAAAGATTTTATCCGAATTTTCTAAAAATCGGTAAATTGTGAATTATTTTCAAAATATAACCTACATTGTAAAATTAAATTCTAAATTTCATTTCTAATGTTATAATTAGGATTATAATGTGATTAATAAATAGTTAAGTGGTTAAAGAATTCATGAAACCTGATTAATTAGTTAATTTCCCTTAAACGGTTAAAATTTGAGTTTACCGGGAATTCTCTAACATGATATAGTTTATGTGTTTACTTGATTAGAATAATGTGTAATCCTTTTATGCATGAACATTATGTGTTTTATGTGTTTATTTAATTAAAATAAGGAACCTAGTTCTAAGCCCATAGTAGTTAATACTTTCAGGCGCACTGGAATCCACATAACAATGTCTGACTACCGGTATAGGTGAGGGTTAAAATATTTTCAACTGGAATCATGCTATACATATGTATCTATATAAAAACAAGTTTCAAGCTTACCTATCGTTTTGATTTACTACCCTATATACATATTATTGTACTACAATGTCCCTCTTAAGGGAAAAATACTTTCATGCCGGAATCAACGCTTTACTAAGACATTATATATTTCAAGTCCACTTTATCAAAACATTGATTCCGGGTTATGCAAGAAAAATATTGTTCTTGATTCATGTTATGGGCCCCGGCAGTATCCGTTGCGAGCAATTACCCGGAAGGTATCGGGCCGAGGGTATTGTTTGTGCTACGGACTGCCACCACCTCTTGGTAGTGGTTTAACTGGAGGTTAGTTACTCCACGTCAAGGGATGTGGGAGAGATAGCTGCCTCCCAAATCGTGTTCGTGGTCTCTAGGGTTTGATTCCCCATTGACATCAAGGGGTATTGGAGTTAATATTCTTAGCTTTATTGAAGTATCGGAGCCTGATCAGCCCGATACTATTTTACCAATTATTTAAGGAGTTATGGATGGAGAGGCCTAGCTTGTGGGCATTAATGTTCTTGTTACGAACGGTTAATATTTTTACAAATATTCCAAACTACCCCTATCCCTGTTTTACAATTATTATGAACCGTTTCCTATTTGTTATATCCTCTTGTTAATATTTGAAATCAAGATCTTCTTGAGCATATACATACATATATATACATATATCAATAAGTTATTATCCTCCCCGTTCATAGGTAAAGTTGAATCTCTTTATCTTCCGCTGCACTGTGTCACATACTCCATTCATCTATTATCCTGAACTTTTGCCGTAGTATTTCCTGAATGTTGGGTCTAACCTTCACTCAGGGAGTATTGCAGTGCGGGTTGTAGTGTTGGGGAGGGGCTACAATTATAATGGTATCAGAGCACCAGGTTGCGGAAATCTGGGGTTCATGGTTCATAGAGTCTCATAAGTATTCTTTTATCTTTAGTGCTTAAATTGTGATCAATCACTGTTGGGGCGACCAACAAGCATGTCATTTGTTACAATTGTAGTGCTAAACCCTTCCTCGATCAAGTCAAGTATACAGTCTTAATCCACACCAAAATCCCGATTTCTATCAAATCCTTCAATTATCAAATTCTTGGTAGATTCGGTTAGAAGATCTACATCTCCTTCATCATACTAGTATTCCTAACTCATGGAAGCACTTCACTTATACTTTCTAATTCGTTCAAATCTTAAGTTATTAGAATTGCTTCAAGATACCAGTAGGACAAAAAACTAACTTATTAATTTCCTGTGCCTTTATATATGTTTTATCTTCGCTAAGGTTGTTGTGTCTGTTAATTGCTATTACTTGGAAATTGTAATTTTGTGATCATCTGCACATCATTCTCAACTACCATGATTTATATTATCTCCACAAGGGTGGTTTCAGTTTAAAATAGTCAACCCAAAATTGTTAAATGTATGCATTCTAAACACGCCAGTTACTGATCCTGGCGCCATGCATTCATTGCATCACTTATGTGCGCATTCAAATTTCTTACTTGAACAATTGCCTTATGTGTTTCAAAGTAAGTTCTCTTTTGGAACCTGCTTATCATGGATAGCGGATACAAACATTACTTAAAGTTATTATGAAACATGAGGAGAATCTGAGGACAGATTCTTTTTAAGGGGGAAGGATTGTAACAGCCTGAAACAGGGGCAAGTTGGAAATTATGAAAATACCCCTACAACACTAGAATTTTCCTACATTCCCGAAAGTACTTTTACTATCCAATATTGTGACCAAAAGAATCCTCACATTATTTCGAGGATCTTGACACACTCCGTGAACCATAATTCCCATCCTAACTCTAGTAGCATAAAAAAATCGTCAAAACCCTAGCTTATAGTTCGATCGTAAATAACTCTTTACTCATCTACCTTCCGATATTCAATATTATAACCAAAACGATCCTTGAATTATTTTGTGAATTTTCATGCATTTACCAAAACTTGATTCCAACCATAGCATATTTTATAAATATTTTCCTTTTTACAAATTGTCATTTTATTTTAAACAATTACCTTTCATTCAATATTCGAAATTTTACTTAAAATGTTTCTTGAATTTTTCTCTAAAATATGATAATTTTTACAACCTTTAACCTTCGTCATAGCGTCGTTTATATAATTTTCTCATGATTTTCATCATCTTTAATATTCATAATTTATAAACGAAAACTCTAAATATTCCACTTTTATAATCATAACGAAGCTTATTTTTCACTCATTCTTTCATTAATTTATTACTTCAAGTTTTCACTTCTCGACTCTTGAATAAATTTTATACCATTTTATATTTATTTTTAGACCTTCTAGAAAGTTTAAATAAATGAACATATTTTCCCCACATTTCCTATCTAATTACCAAGCATATGTCTAAAATATAATTCATCCACTTTACCTAAGTAGCAACCAAGCATTTCTCTAGGATGTGAAGCTTACACATCTCCCTAAACTCTTAGAAATTGCAAGGTAAGCCCCTAAATCCCAAGTATAAATACCCCTCCAAGCTCATTTCCAAAACTACACCAAAATCACTCACTTTCTATCCCTAGTTCGGTCACTACTCTCTTCTCTAAGATATGAGTCTTGTTCTTTTATTATTTCATGCTTTATATTATGTTGTTAGTATGATAATAATAGTAACATGCTTAGATTTAATTAAATTATGCTTTAGGAATTTTATTTTATGAAATATAAGCTATTTATGCTAGTTTAGGAAAAATGTGATAACATATATGCATTTTATTTAATTAAATGCATGAGTTATGATATGAATATGTGTTTAAATAATTATGATCTTGTTTGATTAAATTCATGCCTAGAATAATTTATTTAGAATTATTTTTCATAGAGAATTAATATATTTTGCTATATTATGCTTCAAATTCTATGTTATAAATATGAATATGATGAAGTGTGTTACATACCTTCTTTGAATATTCAAATAGGCTCAAGAACATGTTCATGTTGTTCTTGAACTGTAGCACCCCTATACGTAGAGATACCACACCCCCGCACTATAGGCCGATCCACATACGAAATGGGCAATCCGTACATGAACTAACCTATAGCGAACGGGTGACAAATAAAAGAAAGGACGAGCTAGGCGGGACTATACCCCAAAGCAATACAAAACCAAGACATAAAAGTTAAAAGCGGAAGCATTAATTCATAAATACATATAGGTACCAAATTTACATCAACGATATAAATACTAATAGATACCAGCAGATATCAATACATTATCATCTCCTACATATCATACAAGCAAAAGTCCCAAAATATACCAAGAACTATAACGTACTAACTCAGGACATGATAAAAGCAAGATCATGGAAATATGCGCAGTGCCAGACCCGGTTGGATGACAAGACACGACTCAGACTCCCGCCTAGCACACGACCGCGACAACCTGAAAGGTGGGGTGTCAGTCCATGGAAGACTGAGTGAGGGGCATAATATATATTAGCGCAATTAACATGCAAGTTATAACCTCGGGTAAGGTTTTATAATTAAAAGTAATATAAGTTCACAATCACATAAACTTGCCCGAGATTACAACTACCAATATTAAGTACTTTAATCGTTTTCATGTTTCAATGCGTGCAATACGTGGCCCGGCGAGTGAGGGCAATCTCCAACCTTACTCCAACTGTGTACAATACATGCTTGCTTTATCTTTTAATAAGTGATCTTGCAATTAAGCTATCGTGCAGTCGTGCAGGTGTATTCAGACAGAACAATCAATACATGCAATCATGACAATAACCCGAGGACAATCCGCGGTGCTGGACCCGTCCCCAGTCTCCTTCTTCCTCAGGTGATGGTGAGATTGCAAGGCCCCACCATCCAATCTCATTGAGCAGAGGGTACATGAATCCCTAAGCCCGGAGCTCCTTCCTCCACTAATCTCCTAGTGGATTCAGGGGTGACCCTAAATGTGGTGAGGATAATGTTCGAGTTACCCGTCAGCCCATGCTTTCCCTGTTGGCTCAAACCACTACCCTCGGGCCCAACGTGACATGCTTTACTCGCCAAATTGAATCAATCATGATACATGATTTGCTTGCAATTGTGTATAAGTTTAGAAAACATTAGAAATAAGTATATCTATACCTTTTGGCTTGAAATCCACATAAAGGTTATACGGGTTCTATATACTAACAATTAACCTCACCTTTACCGACAAAAGACAAGTAGGGCACGGCCTACGGGGCTTGCTCCTCGTCCCTACGAAGCTGGTCTGTGCAAAATAGACGTGTACACGTGAGACTTGACTCTAAATAGACCAAATATGACGAACGGCAAAAATGCAACGAGATGACGTGCAAATCACAATGTGGCATGAAAACATCTTGTTTCAGTACATATTCAATCATATAATAGCAATTCGGGGTCAAAGAAGTCATCGGGTCATGGGGCTAAAAAGGTAATTTTATGCAGAAACTTTTGTTCTGCAAGTCAGGTGGGAACGGCCGTTCCGGCTTCCCTTTGTAAATGGGAACGGTCGTTCCCATAAACCCCAAAATCGTGCCAACGATTTTAAAACAAAAGCACGCCTTTTGGCTGGGAACGGCCCTTCCGGCACCAAGGCCAAAATGGGAACGGCCGTTCCCATGCTCAGCCGCCTACTTTCTTTTGAAAAAGGTGGGAACCCCCGTTCCCACAATACCTTGAGGCTGGGACCGGTCGTTCCCAGTTTCTGCAACTGGAAAGAATAGAGCAAAAACAGAGCATGGCTACGGGAATGATCAACAAAGCAACCAAAATTCTAATTTCAATCAACCAAGCTTCTGGAAATATGATGCACATATGTTCAAAGGTGATAATATAACACTTAAACCCTCAAACTATGGCAAATCATCAAGGAATCAAAGTTTCATGCTCATGCTCCTTTTGATCATTCAAGCTCAAATATTCAAGAATTTCATGAATAAATCATGCCATAATTCATGATATGATCACATATTCATACTTCCATCTCCAATTAATCCACCTAACATATAAATCCCAAACCCTAGCTATCTCAAATATGATCAAGAATAACCAATTCATGCAAAACCAACCTTGAAAGAAAAAGAATGGAAGATGAGGATGATGATGAAGATGATGATGATGATGCTTCAAAGCTTGAAATTCCCTGAATTCTTGGATGTAAATGATGAAATCACTCTTTCCTTTTTGGCAAGCTAGGTCTCGATGATGAGAGGAAGCAAATGTGATGAAAGATCAAGAATGAAATCACTTAGGAAGCTTGAAGATGATATACCATGATTCATCCTCCTTGATTTGAGTGAAATAATCAAATTGCGATTTGATCCTTCGGTTTATGAAATCATGCAATCAAGTATGCAACAATTTGAAATATACTCAATCAAGTCCTTGAAATGTTGAACTATTAAGTCCCCAAATTTAAAAAGATGATCAAGTAGGGACAATTTGGTAATTTGGAACACTCTCGGTAAATGTCTCATGCAATAAATATTTTCAAGTTATGAGATAAATTATAAGTTTAATATGAATTTCATGAAATTTTGATAAAATATAATTTATAAAATTATAATAAACATAAGGATGTAATTAATGAAATTCGGGGTGTTAAATGAACAATTTCAAGTGCACGTGTGACAGTGTGTGAGTGTGTATGTTCGATTTTGTGTTATAAGGTGTTCAATTCATAAGAAATTGAATAGTAAATGTTTTCAATAGTAATTTTGACTTTTTGGTCAACACATATACAATTAATTTCGAAAATTAATTAAAAATAATTATAAAATTATTTTGGAATTTTTAAATAAAGAATTTATCCGAATTTTCCAAAAATCGATAAATTGTGAATTATTTTCAAAATATAACCTACATTGTCAAATTAAATTCTAAATTTCATTTCTAATGTTATAATTAGGATTATAATGTGATTAATAAATAGTTAAGTGGTTAAAGAATTCATGAAACCTGATTAATTACTTAATTTCCCTTAAACGGTTAAAATTTGAGTTTACTGGGAATTCTCTCACATGATATAGTTTATGTGTTTACTTGATTAGAATAATGTGTAATCCTTTTATGCATGAACATTATGTGTTTTATGTGCTCATTTAATTAAAATAAGGAACCTAGCTCTAAGCCCATAGTAGTTAATACTTTTAGGCGCACTGGAATCCATATAACAATGTCTGACTACCGGTATAGGTGAGGGTTAAAATGTTTTCAACTGGAATCATGCTATACATATGTATCTATATAAAAACTATTTTCAAGCCTACCTATCATTTTGATTTACTACCCTATATACATATTATTGTACTCATGCCGGAATCAACGTTTTACTAAGACATTATATATTTTAAGTCCACTTTATCAAAACATTGATTCTGGGCTATGCAAGAAAAATATTATTCTTGATTCATGTTATGCGCCCCGGCTGTATCCGTAGCGAGAAATTACCCGGAAGGTATCGGGCCGAGGGTATTGTTGGTGCTGCGGACTGCCACCACCTCTTGGTAGTGGTTTAACTGGAGGTTAGTTACTCCACGCCAAGGGATGTGGGAGAGATAGCTGCCTCCCGAATCGTGTTCGTGGTGTCTAGGGTTTGATTCCCTATTGACATTAAGGAGTAGTGGAGTTAATATTCTTGGCTTTATTGAAGTATCGGAGCCTGATCAGCCCGATAATATTTTACCAACTATTTAAGGAGTTATGGATGGAGAGTCCTAGCTTGCGGGCATTAATGTTCTTGTTACAAACGGTTCATATTTTTACAAATATTCCAAACTACCCCTATCCCTGTTTTACAATTATTATGAATCGTTTCCTATTTGTTATATCCTATTGTTAATATTTCAGATCAAGATCTTGTTGATCATATACATACATATTTATACATATATCAATAAGTTATTATACTCCCCTTCACTTAGTCACTTTGACTAACCCTCTCGCCTATTTTTTTGAAAAGCATGATTTCAGGAATCAATAAACGACAACTAGAGGTATCTTGAAGCACTACAATCGTAGGTTGGATCCGATCCTAAAGAGTACATTGTCTTGAGCCTACTCTCTGTAGAAACAAACCATCTCATACTTTGTCCTTGCATGTCAACCTGTTGTACTCTTTTGCGAACTGCTTTGATCAATAATGATAATCCTTGCTCATTATACGTTATCCTCCCCGTTCATAGGTAAAGTTGAATCTCTTTATCTTCTGCTGCACTGTGTCACATACTCCATTCATATATTATCCTGAACTTTTACCATAGTATTTCCTGAATGTTGGGTCTAACCTTCACTCAGGGAGTATTACGGTGCGGGGTTATAGTGTTGGGGAGGCGCTACAATTAAAGTGGTATCTGAGCACCAGGTTGCGGAAATCTGGGGTTCATGGTTCATAGAGTCTCATAAGTATTCTTTTATCTTTAGTGCTTAAATTGTGATCAATCACTGTTGGGGCGGCCAACACGTATGTCTTTTGTTAAAATTGTAGTGCTAAACCCTTCCTTGATCAAGTCAAGTATACAGTCTTAATCCACACCAAAATCCCGATTTCTATCAAATCCTTCAATTATCAAATTCTTGGTAGATTCGGTTACAAGATCTACATCTCCTTCATCATACTAGTATTCCTAACTCATGGAAGCACTTCACTTATACTTTCTAATTCGTTCAAATCTTAAGTTATTAGAATTGCTTCAAGATACCAGTAGGACAGAAAACTAACTTATTAATTTCCTGTGCCTTTATATATGCTTTATCTTCGCTAAGGATATTGTGTCTGTTAATTGATATTACTTGGAAATTGTAATTTTGTGATCATCTGCACATCATTCTCAACTACCATGCATTATATTATCTCTATAAGGGTGGTTGCAGTTTAAAATTGTCATCCCCAAAGTTGTTAAATGTATGCATTCTAAACACGCCAGTTACTGATCCTGGCGCCATGCATTCATTGCATCACTTATGTGCGCATTCAAATTTCTTACTTGAACAATTGCCTTATGTGTTTAAAAGTAAGTTGTCTTTTGGAACCTGCTTATCATGGATAACGGATACAAACATTACTTAAAGTTATTATGAAACATGAGGAGAATCTGAGGACAGATTCTTTTTAAGGGGGAAGGATTGTAACAGCCCGAAACAGGGGCAAGTTGGAAATTACGAAAATACCCCTACAACCCTAGAATTTTCCTACATTCCCGAAAGTACTTTTACTATCCAATATTGTGACCAAAAGAATCCTCACATTATTTCGAGGATCTTAACACTCTCCGTGAACCATAATTCCCATGCTAACTCTAGTAGCATCAAAAAATTGGCAAAAACCTAGCTTATAGTTCGATCGTAAATAACTCTTTACTCATCTCCCTTTCGATATTCAATATTATAACCAAAACGATCCTTGATTTATTTTGTGAATTTTCATGCATTTACCAAAACTTGATTCCAACCATAGCATATTTTATAAATATTTTCCTTTTTAAAAATTATCATTTTATTTTAAACAATTACCTTTCATTCAATATTCGAAATTTTACTTAAAACGTTTCTTGAATTTTTCTCCAAAATATGATAATTTTTACAACCTTTAACCTTCGTCATAGCTTCGTTTATATAATTTTCTCATGAATTTCATCATCTTTAATATTCATAATTTATAAAATATGATAATTTTTACAACTCTAAATATTCCACATTTATAATTATAACGAAGCTTATTTTTCACTCATTCTTTCATTAATTTACTACTTCAAGTTTTCACTTCTCGACTCTGGAATAAATTTTATACCATTTTATATTTATTTTTAGACCTTCTAGAAAGTTTAAATAAATGGACATATTTTCCCCACATTTCCTATCTAATTACCAAGCATATGTCTAAAATATAATTCATCCACATTACCTAAGTAGCAACCAAGCATTTGTCTAGGATATGAAGCTTCCAAATCTCCCCTAAACTCTTAGAAATTTCAAGGTAAGCCCCTAAATCCCAAGTATAAATACCCCTCCAAGCTCATTTCCAAAACTACACCAAAATGACTCACTTTCTCTCCCTAGTTCGGCCACTCCTCTCTTCTCTAAGGTATGAGTCTTGTTCTTTTATTATTTCATGCTTTATATTATGTTCTTAGTATGATAATAACAATAACATGCTTCGGTTTAATTAAATTATGCTTTAGGAATTTTATTTTATGAAATATATGCTATTTACGCTAGTTTAGGAAAAATGTGATAACATATATGCATTTTATTTAATTAAATGCATGAGTTATGATATGAATATGTGTTTAAATAATTATGATCTTGTTTGATTAAATTCATGCCTAGAATAATTTATTTAGAATTATTTTTCATAGAGAATTAATATATTTTGCTATATTATGCTTCAAATTCTATGTTATAAATATGAATATGATCAAGTGTGTTACATACCTTCTTTGAATATTCAAATAGGCTCAAGAACATGTTCATGTTGTTCTTGATCAATTTTAAGTGCACGTGTGACAGTGTGTGAGTGTGTGTGTTCGATTTTGTGTTATAAGGTGTTCAATTCATAAGAAATTGAATAGTAAATGTTTTCAATAGTAACTTTGACTTTTGGTCAAAAAAATATACAATTAATTTCGAAAATTAATTAAAAATAATTATAAAATTAGTTTTGGAATTTTTAAATAAAGATTTTATCCGAATTTTCCAAAAATCGGTAAATTGTGAATTATTTTCAAAGTATAACCTACATTGTCAAATTAAATTCTAAATTTCATTTCTAATGTTATAATTAGGATTATAATGTGATTAATAAATATTTAAGTGGTTAAAGAATTCATGAAACCTGATTAATTACTTAATTTCCCTTAAACGGTTAAAATTTGAGTTTACCGGGAATTTTCTAACATGATATAGTTTATGTGTTTACTTGATTAGAATAATGTGTAATCCTTTTATGCATGAACATTATGTGTTTTATGTCCTTATTTAATTAAAATAAGGAACTTAGTTCTAAGCCCATAGTAGTTAATACTTTCAGGCGCACTGGAATCCACATAACAATGTCTGACTACCGGTATAGGTGAGGGTTAAAATGTTTTCAACTGGAATCATGCTATACATATGTATCTATATAAAAACTAGCTTCAAGCCTACCTATCATTTTGATTTACTACCCTATATACATATTATTGTACTACAATGTCCCTCTTAAGGGAAAAATACTTTCATGCCGGAATCAACGTTTTACTAAGAGATTATCTATTTCAAGTCCAATTTATCAAAACATTGATTCCGGGTTATGCAAGCATAATACTGTTCTTGATTCACGTTGTGGCCCCGGCTGTATCCGTAGCGAGCAATTACCCGGAAGGTATCGGGCCGAGGGTATTGTTGGTGATGCGGACTGCCACCACCTCGTGGTAGTGGTTTAACTGTAGGTTAGTTACTCAACTCCAAGGGAAGAGGGAGAGATGGTTGCCTCCCGAATCGTGTTCGTGGTCTCTAGGGTTTGATTCCCTGTTGACATCAAGGAGTAGTGGAGTTAATATTCTTGGCTTTATTGAAGTATCGGAGCCTGATCAGCCCGATACTATTTTACCAATTATTTAAGGAGTTATGGATGGAGAGGCCTAGCTTGCGGGCATTAATGTTCTTGTTACAAATGTTTCATATTTTTACAAATATTCCAAACTACCTATATCCCTGTTTTACAATTATTATGAACCGTTTCCTATGTTTTATATCCTATTGTTAATATTTCAGATCAAGATCTTCTTGATCATATACATATATATATCTACATATATCATTAAGTTATTATACCCCCCTTCACTTAATCACTTTGACTAACCCTCTCGCCTATTTTTTTAAAATGCATGATTTCAGGAATCAATGAACGCTAACTAGAGGTATCTTGAAGCACCACAACAGTAGGTTAGATCCGATCCTAAAGAGTACATTGTCTTGAGCCTATTCTCTGTAGAAACAAACCATCTCATACTTTGTCCTTGCATGTCAACCTGTTGTACTCTTTTGCGAACTACTTTGATCAATAATGATAACCCTTGCTCATTATACGTTATCCTCCCCGTTCATAGGTAAAGTTGAATCTCTTTATCTTCCGCTGCACTGTGGCACATACTCCATTCATATATTATCCTGACCGTTCGCCGTAGTATTTCCTAAATGTTGGGTCTAACCTTCACTCAGGGAGTATTGCGGTGCGGGGTTGTAGTGTTGGGGAGGCGCTACAAATTTTCTTATTTTTCCTAAAGTTCTACTCCAGCCGTAAAAACTAAGTTTTAAATAGTACGGGGTTTGGTATCCAATATTATACTCAAAATAATCCTCAAATTATTTTATGCACCATGAACACTTTCTCGGAAATTAAATCTCATCCTAGCTTCGTTTTATGTATTTTATCATATTTTTCAAAATTCCGAACCCTTACTACTTTAACTTGAAACGTTTAAACGGTAAGTGTTTATAATCATCGGAAAGCTCTTTCAATTCTCTTTCTTTTGCAATTTTTCTCATTTAGAACTAAAATTTAGAGATTCTTCTACGTTTCTATTATTATTTTTACCCTATTTTAGAATGAATTTTATTTAATATATTTATGATGTATTTATGATATAATTATGTATACATATGCACTTACCTCACATGTACACTTAGCTATACACCTTAGAACCCTATAATTATACACCTAGCTACCCTAAACCCTTATTCACTACCCTAAACTATAGGAAATTTCAACTTAAGCCCTTAAACCATACCTATAAATACCCCTCCAAGCTCACTTTCAAGATCACACCAAAATCACTCTTTTTCCTCCCTAGGTTCGGCCCTGTCCCTCTCTCTAAGGTATGGGTCTTGTTCTTTTATTATTTCATGCTTTATAAGATGTTCTTAGGGTATTATGAATATAGCATTCTTAGAATTAATTAAATTATGCCTTTATGAATTTTATTTTATGAAATATATGCCTAAATTGTTAGTTTTATGTACAATATGGTTATATTATGAATTTTATTTAATTAAATGCATGAACTAGGATATGAAATAATCTGAATATGTGTTGAAATAATTATGATCTTGTTTGATTAAATTAAGGCCTAGAATAATTTATTTCAAATTAATTTTATGATTAAAATTACATAAAGTGCTACATTTTAAGTTTAATTATGTGTTATGATCTTAGAATTTATTAAATATGATCATGAACTAATATGAGACCATTCATAAGCCTAAGAACATGATTTGAAGTGCACATGTGAGTGTGTATGGTCGATTTTATGTTATAGAGTGTTTAATTCTTAGAAATTTGAATAGTAAATGTTTTCAATAGTAATTTTGACTTTTTGGTCATCATTTATTCTAATTATTTCGAAATTTATTTAAAAATAATTATAAAATAAGTTTTAGAATTTTTAAAGAAAGATTTTACCCGAATTTTCCAAAAATCGGTAAGTTATGAAATAATTTCAAAATCTACATTGTCAAATTAAACCCTAGATTTCATACCTAATATTCTAATTAGGATCATAATGTGATTAATAAATATTTGTTTAGCTAAAGACTTTATAGAACCTAATTAATTAATTAAATTTCCTTAAACGGTTAAAATTAGGATTTATTGGGAATTCTCTAAACATGTTACATGATATGTACCTTATGTGATTATTTGATTAGGATATTATATATTATTATTTGATTAGAATGATGAGGACATAGTCCTATGCCTATAGTAGTTAATACTTTCAGGCGAAATTAGGACCGAGCAATGGAATCCAACTGACTTTGTCTGACTACCGGTATAGGTGAGGGTTAAAATATTTTCAACTGGAATCATGCCTGTGTCTATGTATCTATATAAAAACTATTTTCAAGCCTACCTATTATTTATGATTTATTATCCTATATACATAGAATCATATTACAATATCCCTCTTTATGAGGAAAATAATCTTAGGTCAAAATCAGGATCTTATCTGGACATTATATATATATATTTTAGTCCGATTATTAATAAGAATTGATTCCCGACTAAGAAAGAAAAATATCTTAATATTACTGTTATCGTGGGCCCCAGGTGTATCCGTACCGAGCAATTATCCGGAAAGTATCGGACCGAGGGTGTTGTTGGTGCTGCGGACTGCCACCAACTCTTGGTAGTGGTTTAACTGGAGGTTAGTGACTCCACGCCAAGAGATATACAAGGGAGTTGTATGAGCTCCCAATTATTGTTACGTCACCGCGGGGTAGCTCCCTGGGCGCCACACCGGAGTTAAGGAGGTACTATCATTCTTGGTTTTATTGAAGTATTGGTACTATGTACAGTGTTGTTACTGTTTTTACCAAATTATTAAGGAGTTACGGATGAAGGGCCTAGCTTGCGGGCATTAAAGTTCTTATTACAAATTGTTCATACTTCTACAAATATTCCCGATTACCCCTATCCTTGTTTTTACACTTATCATGAACCGTTTCATATTTGCTATATCCTATTGTTGATATTTTAGATCAAGATCTTATTGATCATATAAATATATATACGTATACATATATCTATAAACTATTATAACCCCCCTTTCACTTAGTCAGTTTGACTAACCCTCTCGCCTGCTTTAAAATGTGGGATTTCAGGCATCAAGGGACGACAAGTAGGGGTATCTTGAAGCATTACAATAGTAGGTTGGATCTGATCCTATGAGTACACTATCTTGATCTTATTCTCCATAGAAATGAACTATCTCATACTTTGTCCTTGCATGCCATCCTGTTGTACTCGTTTGCGAACTACCTTGATCAATAGTAATATTCCTTATTCGTATACGTTATCCTCCCCATTACTGGCAAAGTTTCAAACCTCTTTATCTTCCACTGCACTGCGTCATGCACTTTACTCATATATTATCTTAATCATTCGCCATAGTAGTTCCTGAGTGTTGGGTCTAACCTGCACTTGGGAAGTATTGCGGTGCGGGGGTTGTAGTGCTGGGGTGGTGCTACATTCCTCATGCAAATCTCAACCAGGGTCCTCTCGAAAGAGGCCCCTCGCGTTCTTTCAAAGCTTGCAAGAAATCTTCTAACCAACCAGGGAGCCCCCAAAAATGGGCCCCTCCAGTACTTTACAAATTCTTATGAAAAACTCTTAAGTAGCCAGGGAACCCTTGGAATGAGGCCCCTCGTACGCATTACAATTTTCTGGAAAATTTCTAAAGTGACCAGGTGTAGCACCCTAACCCCCAAGGCACTACATCCTCCACACTATAGCCCGATCCACATACGAAATGGACAATCAGTACATAAACCGAACGTATAGCGAACGAGTGACAAGCAAGAAAATAACAAGCTAGGCGGGACACTCCCCAACATACACAAACCAAGACATGAAATTAAAAGCAGAAGCATTTCAATTAATATGTATAGGTACCATATTTACCAGTATCATTTATATGTTATACATGTCTTATATGTTAATACGTATAGGTAGCATTTCAATGAAATTATCATCTCTTATATGTTATACATGTCCAAGTATCCAAAATGTAATAATAATGGCCATAACATGATACTCCAAGAGTTCTATTCATGAAAGATACAATGCTAGACTCAGGAAAACGCAAGACCTGACTCGACGCCCGCCTAGCACGACCACGACCAAAAGTGCCTGAAAAGTGAAGTATCAGTCTACCGAAGACTGAGTGAGGGGCAATAAATACATATGGCACACGTCACATGCAAGTTATAGCCTCGGGTGAAGATTTGGAAATGAAATCAATATAAAGTTCGAGAATAGATTGTTCTTTGCCCGAGATTACAACTATCCAATTTTACGTGTTAACTTGATCATTTCATGAAACATGTGGCCCGGCGAGTAGGGCAATTCTCCAACCTTTACGCCAATCGTGAACAATACGTGCTTGCATGATTAATTCAATACGTGATCATATATTTCATTTAGTGCTCAATTAGATATAATCATGATTAAAACATGCAATAACCCGAGGACAATCTGTGGTGCCGGATCCATCCCCAGTCTCCTTCTTCCTCCGGGTGACAGTGGGTTTGCAAGGCCCAACTATCCACGACATGGTGTACGTCGGGAACATGACTCCCTACGTATGGAACTCCTTCCACCACTAATCTCCTAGTGGATTCGGGGGTGATCCCAATGAGGTGAGGATAGTTCAAGAGTTACCCGTCAGCCTTTGCTTTCCCGCTTGGCTCAAGAAACTACCCTCGGGCCCAAGTGCAATCATGAACTCGCCAAAACATGCTTGAAATCATGAACAATCATGGCTTACTTGCTTGAAAAGGTTCATAGTTTGAAAACGTTATAGATATAATAAGTTTTGGCCGAAAATGTCACATAAGGGTTGTAAGGTTCGAAGTACCTAGAACAGAACCTCACCTTTGCTACAAAATACAACAAGGATATGCTCTAGGGAGCCTGCTGCTCGTCCACGACCTCGTGACCTTGGAGGTTAAAGAAATGAAGAAGGAAGATGATTATGATGATTATGCTTCAAATATTGAGATATTTCTTGAGAAACTTGGTGAAAATAGATGAAATCTTTTTCCCTTTTTCTTGAATGAACCGAGCATGAAAGGAGCAAATATGTTGGGTAAATTTTTTGTTGAAAACGGATCAAAGAAGCTTGAGGAAGCTATATCACATAATTCATCTTTTTGATTTGTGTGAAATGTTCAATTTTCCATTTAACCCTCAAAGAGTTCAAGCCATTCAATTGAGGATATATAGTTTTGAAATATAATCAATTAAATCATTGAAAGTTTATGAAATTAAGTCCCTAAAGTTAGAAAAATGATCAAGTAGGGACCATTTCGTAATTGAATCACTCCCGAAAATTATTTCACGTAATAAATATTTTTCCATGACATGAAATAATTTTCCAATGATGTGATTTCATATAGTTCACGTAAATAATGTATCATGAGTTTTATAAAAATATATAATGTCATGTAAGAATAATGTAAAATTAAAGAATTAAAATAAATCTTACGCTCGCAAACTCATACGTGGCATGCTTACCTATTCATCCGGAATCGGGGCGTTACACCAGGGGCCCTCGTTGGCAACCCCCCCGTGGCTAACGTTC
The DNA here is from genome assembly GCA_037501455.1 of Lantana camara. NCBI lineage: Eukaryota > Viridiplantae > Streptophyta > Magnoliopsida > Lamiales > Verbenaceae > Lantana > Lantana camara. The sequence continues at coordinate 50,766,371 of CM074858.1, forward strand.
ATGGAAAATTTTTATACGAATTTTCATAAGCCTTAACCAGGGCTCCCTCGAAGCAGGACCCTCGTGTTTTTCAGAGACTTACTATAATTATACAAGTTTGTATGCCATGTTTACTTAGCTTCCTACCATTCTTATATTGTAATTTAAAAGAAGAAGTGCAAAGTAAATAAATGCAAAGTGAATACACAGCAGAAAAGAAGGAACATTTATTCATTGATAAGAACAACGGGGGAGCTAACGCTCAAATTACAAAATATAAGGGCTCTCTGGCCCTTAAAAGTCGTTCAAAACAAAGAAGAGCATACTACAGATTTTGAAAGAAAAAATGATAAAGCTTTTCTAGGGAAACTAGATCAAGGCTAGGCATTTTGTACTTGGCCTTCCTCAAGGTCCACCACTTCCGTTGGTGGAGCTAGCGCTTGGGAATTACGCTCTTAAGCTTGTGAAGTCTGTGAATTGGGAGCAGGAGCGTTCACCGCATGAGCGGGAGTAATCTCACTAGCCAGGGCTGGGGTAGTGTTGTCAGCTTAGCCCTCGGGGATTGATGCAGCCTCAATGGCCCCCTCGCTCTTTCCTCCATTGATAGGCTCCTCATCACCCTCATGAGCCCTCATGAACTCATCCTGCAGGAGAGCAACTAAGTCGTTGTCCTCACGCTCGGTCAAGTTGTCCTCAGGGTCCCCACCGTCCACTTCAGGAATCTAGCAATGCTCATTGAATCTAAGGCCCATGTTGGCATGCCCTCGGGAAGAGACATCTGCCACGCCCAAGTGAATAAGTTGTTCAACCACCAAATTGAATGTCTTTCGGGCCTCATCAAAACAGTGTAAGTTGGCTGCAAAACCAAATACCTTGGAATGGCAGAATTTGAGCAGAGCCTTCTTTTTAGCCTCAGCAACTCGCTCAGGAAGTAACCTATTGAACTCTTCCTCGTAGGCCCTCTTGGCGGCCTCGGTGAATTTCTTTTCAGCAGCACTGAGTTGCATGTTCCTCTCATTCACCTCCTGCCTCAGCTTTTCGTTAGACTCTTTGACCCTCGTCATCTGTGCTCGCGTCTTCTTGCGAGACTCTTTAGTCTTCTCGGACTCCTTTTTAACCTTGGCGTGCTTAGCCTCGACGAACTCCAGCTGGGCCTTTAGCAGATCTATCTCCTCTTGGAACTGGGCCGGGTTAGTTGAGCATGCCATTTTCTTGTATTTCACCTTGCGTTCGGGGTAGACGGCCGTGCACTGTTGAAGATTCTTCACCCTCGGGAGCACTTGCTACATTGAGGAATATTTCTAACAGTTAGCGTTTTTGAAAGAAAGGAAGAAAGCAGAAAATGAAAGTAAAAGCTTACAGAATTAAGCGCGCTGGCGAAGTCCTCAGCCACCTGACCCGCGCTTTGGGAGAACAGTCGCTTGTGGTCCCCGGTGAACTGAGCTCTCTGATAAAGCCCGTAGGTGATGTCCCGGGCTTGTGCATGGTTGCTCGGCATGGTGGGGCCCTCGGTTGGCGGATGATGGAATGCCTAGTCTCCGGTGCGCTCGAAATTCCATAGTTGTTCTTCTTCAGAAGAAGAAGTCTCCCCGTCGCCGCGGTCTCCCTCGACCACCTGCTTGCCTTTCCCGATTATAGGAATGACATTAGGTGTAGGACCCACAACGATAGGCACCACATCCTCCGTACTATGAGTCTAGTCCACACATGTAATTGATGATCCAGCATGAACTGGACTCATAGCGAACCAGTGACAAAATAAAAACTTTCCTAGCTAGGTGGAATCTAACCCTGTACCAAATAACTAAAAGCAGTACGAGTGCAATGAGGAAGCAATCATGCCAACAATAAAACTCCATTAATGACTAGAAGCCCAAACAATTCATAAATATAATTAAATCCAACATGCACCTAACAACGGGTTCAACTAAACATGCAACCTGTCCCGAATCAATAATCAATAATTCAATAATTCATAAATCATACGTTGGCACACAGGCCTATAAAATACATGATACAGATAAACATAATAAATGTAGAATGTGACTCGAGTGTACAAGTGAGACTCGAGACAATCCCTAAGACTTGACTCCCGCCTAGCAAAACCTGCAAAGACTGAGAAAGTGGGGAAAAGAGGGGTCAGTCTCTAGAAGACTGAGTGAGCAGGAGTTGTACGTATATATATAAAAACAAGCACATACAAGTCACAAATCCCGAGCAAGGGTTTATTAAAGTTAGTTTCCATGAAGAGCATGAAACCTTTCCCAATGCTCGGTCTTTACGACTAATCCATATTAAAAATCATTAGATTCATAATGCATGAATAATCATTATGGCTCGGCGAGTGAGGGTGCTTTATCTCCAACCAAACTTCGACCGTGTACAATGAACATGATTTAATACTTTGAATACGTGATCACACAATATATAATAATACATACGGGCATAAAACATAATTGTTTGGGCAATCCGTGACTCGGCCTTCCCGCACGGTGCGTAATGTAAACATGAACATGATCATAAAACATTTCCAACCTTCTTCCTCCGGGGGCTCATGACTCCTACCCGCACCTTCAATGGATTAACCACCGGCTCAAGAATATCCCGCCTTCCCTCCACCAAAGTCGCGCGAGGATAATCTCAAAGGGTAATAAGTGACAAAGGATTGCCCGACGGCCCGATGCCGTGCCGGTATCTAAGACCACGTTTCCACGGGCCCAATAACGTGAACGTGAAGTGCGTTATCTCGCCAAAACGTTTCAATTCGTTAGAACATTTCAATACATTTGATTGCATATGATTCATACCTTGAAAATATTTACTCGATAAAGATTCACTTGATGACTTTTGTTTGAAATCAATATATATATATATATATATATATATATATATATATATATATATATATATACGTTATACGCTTATCACATAAAGGTTATAGGGTTTGATATTTATCTAGAATGAAAACACCCTCACCTGGAATACCATGAGACAAGGAACATGCGTAATATGGGTGACTATTCGATCCGGAAGTCTCCACCCTGGAGAAGAATTGTACAAGAGAAGGGATAACATGTACTCGTAAGAAAAGACTCGATATGATACCAAATAGGATGCACGGCAATGCTTATGAAGTGTAGTATCATGTCATAACATAATTCAATATGTAATGAAGCATAATAATGTCATGGAATGGTGTGATCGTGTTCGTATGCTCAATTACTCAAACAAATTCAATTCATATATCAAGCACGGATTCAAACAATCAAACTTAACCAAGTAAAGACCAAGGAATATCAAATAAGAGCATAATTATCAATTAATCAGGCATATAATTCATATAAGTCACATACGGGAGCCAAGGAAGTGAAAGGATTGCAATATGAGGGGTTTTGTTGAAGTTTGGCAAAAAATGGACAATTTTCGAAAATGCATATGCTGTGGTAAAACAAGAATATCTTAAGTTCTAGAAGTTGAAATTGGGTTTGGTTTATTTGATACAAAATTAGACATATATACCTTTAAAATGGTATATGGCTCGTATTCTAGTTCCAAACGAGGAGGAAATGCCATAGGTCCGAAGTTCAAGGAGTGCAGACTTTCGGTAAAGTGTTGACACCAAAAAGAATTGATTATATCTCACAATTTATAAATGAGAATGAGGTGATTCAAATTGGAGAGTATTGTAGACTTCAATATGTTTCTTTGGATTAAAAAATCAGGTTAATTGGAGTTCGTGTGAGGGAGAAACGCCCGTTTGAAAAATGTACTGAAAGTAGAAACAGGCGTTTGAAAATGCGCGGATGAGGCATTAGCTTTCAACACGGGTGTTTGGTGAATGAACTGAGAACCCAAACGCCCGTTTGGGTATGTTCTGTCCGAAAAAAGAGCGGGGGATCAAATTTGGCTTGAATGGAAGGCTCCAAATTCATCCCAAATCATCACCCCAACCAAAACAACTCACAAGAACATCAAAACATAAGATATAGCACACACATTAAAACAAGTTTTAATCCATGAATTCAACCAACCCACATCAAAACACACATATATACATACACACACACACCCAACTAATTCTTGAAATAAATCATAGATCCTAATATATATTAGCATAATATCATCAAGGAACAAGAATCTAAACTTAAATCATATCAATCTCTAACAAAACACACATGAACACACACACACACACACACACACACACACACACATATATATATATATATACCTTGAAATAGGATGAGGGAGATGGAGGAATGAAATGATGGAGATGATGAAGATGATGATGATGATGAATGCTTGGCTTCCCCTTCTCTACCTCTTGCTTGAATCAAAGATGTGGGTGTGTGAAGAAAATAAGAAATAAAGGGTTTGTGTGTGTTTTGTGTGTTCTTGTGTATATATGTATATAAGATATAATGTATGTAATATATTGTATATATGATATAATAGTCAAAGATATATGTATGTATAAAGTGTAACGAAGATATTTGATATATAATATATATAAATATGCTTATCTCATAAATGTAGGCATGAAATGCATATTTATAATATCACTTATTTTATTAAATTAGTTTCAAGTATATATATATATATATATATATATATATATATATGAAAATATGATATGCTTAGGAATTGTATGAATTAGGAAATGTGTATATGTTATGAAACGGAATGGAAGAAATTAAATCAAGATACTTATGTGAGCATTTAAATCATATATTCACATAAACATATTACTCAATTAAGCATGTAAAGGAATTCTAATTCTCAAACTCACACGTGTGGCGCGCGTACCTATATGACGAAAACACGGGGCGTTACAACCTCTCCCCGTTAAGAAGGACCTGTCCTCAGGTCCAATGCCTCGAGTTCTAGACTCTAAGCACAACTTCTACGTGTTCATCCCATACGGGTTCGCGACTCCCCGTCAGGAATTAGTTCGGAAAGCTCTTTAAGCAATAGGGGTCTTGACTGGTTGCGGAGAAAGCTTGTCCTCGAACTAGATCCTGTATGAAGCGAGTGGTTCGATAGGACTTGTGTAACAAGAGGGTCCAACGGATTCATCTCCTATCACTCAAGTCCATTACGACCTAACTCTTGGGGCTCAGTTGCAAATGAGTATGGTACCTTAGACAACCACTAACTCACAACCATGAGCCTAACCGAACTCTTCATGCTTCCAAGCTCGGGTTCGATGTTGAGAAGATCGAACAATCCTCAATCTACTACTCCGGTAAGATCATTGAAACTCATCTCTTGACTCATCCACGACCCTTAACTCACCGCGTAGCCAAAACACTCACAAAACTAAACTGCCACCACAACAACTAAACAAGTCGAAAGCAACAACGAGAGAGCCCCGTCTCTCAACCAAGCAATGAGAGAACCCAGTCTCTCAAACAACAACGAGAGAACCCCGTCTCTCAAACACAAAAAGGGAAAACCCCCAAAACAAAATTAAATAAGCAATCACATAAGGAACAGGTAAGAACATCAAAAACACTGAGTATCGTACAAAAACAATTAATACAATTAGTTAGTAAGGCATATAACATCATCAAATTGTTCAACTTAATGTTGCATGTAAGCATATGCCATGAATGTTTGATGTTTCGTTCACCGAAATAATAAAATTGATGGTTATGCTCTCATTGCCCGTGCCAATGCATTCGTTGGGTTGTTTTCTTGAGTTCCTTCTTTTTATCCTTATACACATGCCCGGTCATCAGTCCATCCCATCTTTCAAGTAACTCGGTCACGATTCCTTTTCCTCTCTTTACACTTCCAAATTCTTAAGTGTTCTCTTTGTCTAACCCGATCATCTCGTTTTTCCTAACGAGTCATGTTTGTCGTTCCCAGTTGTTCGAACCACTCTTGTAGGAAATTGAAATTACAATCTCTAACTCTCCATGGCGAGTTGTATCCCCTCTATCTCAGAAACTTAAGCTCATTTCTACTAACCAAGGTTATGGTTTATTTCCTGGGAAGGTCCTCGGCTCTTCATGAAGAAATGACCAACGAACCGGAACCCCGACTCATTCACGTTATCTCACCTCGTAGACATCCACTTTTCAATGCTCGGTTGAATTGACTCTCACTTTCCATCACGGAATATGGTCATCCGATCGGCTTCTTTATCCATTCCTCTTCATCATTTTCGTAATTCCTTCGTCTCCATTAACTCGGAAATTGAAATTCATAATATAACTCATCGTTTTCCACCCTTGGGAGATTGAGTTCGTACGCCACCAACATAAGAGGTCAATGACTTTGGGTTGTTCCCATTGATCACATTTTTCCTTCTTATCAACACGGCCTCCAACAACTCTTGAAGCTTTAATTCTCTCGGCCTTATTCGTTCCTTGATTACTAAAATTTCCAAATTATCCCTTGCAACTTTGATAGGATTCCGTAATTTTTAATTCTTGCATTTTTGTTGTTCTCGCTAGATATACTCCTTCATCCTCAACCGGAGATTTAGACTTACTCCTTTGTCGTTCTCTCCCCCTTAAGAATTTCTTTCCTGGCTCGCTAAACTTGGTCTATCATTTCTTCAACCCAAAATTCTTGACTCTTAAATTCCTCTTTTCACAGAATGATTAATTCTCGTTATGTGGTGTGCTCGGTACTCTTGCTCACATTCACTTTGAAGGGATTTCGTCAGGGTGGCACCTGTAGTTCTCGCTTTTCCAGTTTTTACTTCGATCTTCCCAACTTCCAAATTTTCTTTACACCCTCGTTTGGTTCACAATCCGAGATCCATTCTTGACCTAAATATGACTCGTACGAAATGGCACATGAAGCCTAAAGCGGAGAAGACCTCCTATCAAGCAAACACTGAACTATGCATGTCGGGTAAGAATGTTCGATGCATGTAGCATAATTCCGGCAATCAAAGTATGCATCACATTTGAGCAATTACTTCAATTAAACGAATATAAGACAAAATTAAAATAATTAATATCTTGTATGATGCTTGTGCTATGAATGCAAGTACCGTTCACCGTAGAGGAAAACCTTTAGCTCGGTGACTTGATCTCCGATCATCAAAGTCATCGACTACTTCTTGTATACCCACGGTTTTCTAACTTCTTTATTTCCTCTTGCGCCCTCCCGTATTCCCAAAATCCAACAACTCTACTTTACTTACAACCTTGAACCTTGAACCTCAAAGCTCTCAAACTTTTCATTCTCTTAGAACTCGAAGTGTCTCCACCTATTTCTTTCTTCCTGAACTCGCTCATTCCAAATTTGAAAAATCTCCTTACTTCGAATTTGATTCTTAATTTCCCACTAACTTGAAGGATGAGAATCCCTCAATTCGAAGTTGTCACTTAAGCCCAATCCTTCAACATTCCCGAAACCAGCCCTTTGAGTCTTTTCCCTGCTGATTCCTTTGTTAAAATCTTCTTCAATGTCCGACATTTTCGTCATTCTTGAACCCGAATTCTTCTTGATCAAGTCCTCTTAACTTATCTCTTAGGACTTCAAATTGGTTAGACTGCTCATCCCCAATTTCTTACGCTTGAGCACATAATTTCCCTCCAAAACCCTTTGCCTTTCTTTATCGTTTCCCTTGGTTTCTGTATATCTTCCATGAAGTTGTATCATATCTACCGCATTAATGGGCTTTCTCTAACTCTTCCAAATTCAACTTCCAAAGGCTTGATTTATTCGAAAGTTCTTCTTCGATAATTTACCTTGCTTACCATCCATTGACCCTGTATATGTAGTCTCATTGAGGTCTTCATCCTTTCCTACCGAACTAAGCTTCGAACCGTAATATCTACAAGATTTTCCTCGCTTCATTTTTGAGTTAGATAATCCCGTTGCATTCGGTTATATAATCTTCGTAAAGTAGGCGTGCATGTTGATATAGTGATTTGCATACATCACACGCCCCACCTTCATCTCATCAAATACCCATCAACAACAAATAAAACCCATAAGTTACCACCACATATGGAGTCTTCTAATCTGGATCTCAACCTTCAATTCTCCAATCACTTCCCTTGCCTTGATGAGCATGATTTCCTATCCATGCCAAGTCTTCTCCAAAAAATGTAGTTTCCATCTCAAGCCCAAGCTCCCAACCTAGAGTGTTGGTATGAAGATCATCAATCACCCGAATCCTTCTAAATCCCCAAAGTCTTCTTCAATTTCTCATACTTGGAAGAAAAACTCGTGACAAGTTGTTGAGACCATAAAGATTGGCCGTGGGTCGCTGTGGTAATATTATCCTACAGTCACAACTAAACTTAAATATAAATGCATGCCGGTTAGTAAATGCAAATGACACATATTTCGCAACAAAACACATATTGATAAATGTAGGCATGAAATGCATATTTATAATATCACTTATTTTATTAAATTAGTTTCAAGTATATATATATATATATATATATATATATATATATATATATGAAAATATGATATGCTTAGGAATTGTATGAATTAGGAAATGTGTATATGTTATGAAACGGAATGGAAGAAATTAAATCAAGATACTTATGTGAGCATTTAAATCATATATTCACATAAACATAGTACTCAATTAAGCATGTAAAGGAATTCTAACTCTCAAACTCACACGTGTGGCGCGCGTACCTGTATGACGAAAACACGGGGCGTTACAACCTCTCCCCGTTAAGAAGGACCTGTCCTCAGGTCCAATCCTCGAGTTCTGGACTCTAAGCACAATTTCTCCGTGTTCATCCCATGCGGGTTCGCGACTCCCCGTCAGGAATTAGTTCGGAAAGCTCTTTAAGCAATAGGGGGTCTTGACTAGTTGTGGAGAAAGCTTGTCCTCGAACTAGATCCGGTGTTAAGCGAGTGGTTCGGCAGGACTTGTGTAACAAGAGGGTCCAACGGATTCATCTCCTATCACTCAAGTCCATTACGACCTAACTCTTGGGGCTCGGTTTGAAATGAGTATGGTGCCTTAGACATCCACTAACTCACAACCATGAGCCTAACCGAACTCTTCATGCTTCCAAGCTCGGGTTCGATGTTGAGAAGATCGAACCATCCTCAATCTACTACTCCGGTACGATCGTTGAAACTCATCTCTTGAATCATCCACGACCCTTAACTCACCGAGTAGCCTAAACACTCGCAAAACTAAACTGCCACCACAGCAGCTAAATAAGTACAAAGCAACAACGAGAGAGCCCTGTCTCTCAAACAACAACGAGAGAACCCCGTCTCTGAAACACAAAAAGGGAAAACCCCCAAAACAAATTTAAATAAGCAATCACACAAGGAACAGGTAAGAACATCAAAAACACCGAGTATCATACAAAAACAATTAATACAATTAGTGATTATGGCATATAACATCATGAAATTGTTCAAATTAAAGTTGCACGTATGCATATGCCATGAATGTTCGATGTTACGTTCACCGAAATAATAAAATTGATGGTTATGCTCTCATTGCCCGTGCCAATGCATCCTTTGGGTTGTTTTATTGAGTTCCTTCTTTTTATCCTTATACACATGCCCGGTCATCAGTCCATCCCATCTTTCAAGTAACTCGGTCTCGATTCCTTTTCCACTCTTTACACTTCCAACTTCTTAAGTGTTCTCTTTGTCTAACCCGATCAACTCCTTTTTCCTAACGAGTCATGTTTGTCGTTCCCAGTTCTTCGAACCACTCTTGTAGGAAATTCAAATTACAATCTCTAACTCTCCATGGCGAGTTGTATCTCCTCTATCTCAGAAACTTAAGCTCATTTCTACTAACCAAGGTTATAGTTTATTTCCTTGGAAAGTCCTCGGCTCTTCATGAAGAAATGACCAACGAACCGGAACACCGACTCATTCACGTTATCTCACCTCATAGACATCCACTTTTCAATGCTCGGTTGAATTGACTCTCACTTTCCATCACGGAATATTGTCAACCGATTGGCTTCTTTATCTATTCCTCTTCATCATTTCCGTAATTCCTTTATCGCCATTAACTCGGAAATTGAAATTCACAATATAACTCATCCTTTTCCACCCTTGGGAGATTGAGTTCGTACGCCACCAACATAAGAGATCAATGACTTTGGTTTGTTCCCATCGATCACATTTTTCCTTCTTATCAACACGGCCTCCAACAACTCTTGAAGCTTTAATTCTCTCGGCCTTATTCGTTCCTTGATTACTAAAATTTCCAAATTATCCCTTGCAACTTTGATAGGATTCCGTAATTATTAATTCTTACATTTCTGTTGTTCTCGCAAGATGTACTCCTTCATCCTCAACCGGAGATTTAGACTTACTACTTTGTCGTTCTCTCCCCCTTAAGAATTTCTTTCCTGGTTCGCTAAACTTGGTCTATCATTTCTTCAACCCAAAATTCTTGACTTCTTAAATTCCTCTTTTCACAGAATGATTAATTCTCGTTATGTGGTGTGCTCGGTACTCTTGCTCACATTCACTTTGAAGGGATTTGGTCAGGGTGGCACCCGTAGTTCTCGCTTTTCCAGTTTCTACTTCGATCTTCCCTACTTCCAAATTTTCTTTACACCCTCGTTTGGTTCACCATTCGAGATCCATTCTTGACCCAAAAATGACTCGTACGAAATGGCACATGAAGCCTAAAGCGGAGAAGACCTCCTATCAAGCAAACACTGAACTATGCATGTTGGGTAAGAATGTTCGATGCATGTAGCATAATTCTGGCAATCAAAGTATGCATCACATTTGAGCAATTACTTCAATTAAACGAATATAAGACAAAATTAAAATAATTAATATCTTGGATGATGCTCGTGCTATGAATGCAAGTACCGTTCACCGTAGAGGAAAACGTTTAGCTCGGTGACTTGATCATCGGTCATCAAAGTCATCGACTACTTCTTGTATACCCACGGTTTTCTATCTTCTTTAATTCTTCTTGCATCCTCCCGTATTCCCAAAATCCAACAACTCTACTTTACTTACAACCTTGAACCTTGAACCTCAAAGCTCTCAAACTTTTCATTCTCTTAGAACTCGAAGTGTCTCCACCTATTTCTTTCTTCCCGAACTCGCTCATTCCAAATTTGAAAAATCTCCTTACTTCGAATTTGATTCTTAATTTCCCACTAACTTGAGGGATGAGATTCCCTCAATCCGAAGTTGTCACTTAAGCCCAATCCTTCCACATTCCCGAAATTGGCCCTTTGATTCTTTTCCCTACTGATTCCTTTGTTAAAATCTTCTTCAATGTCCGATATTTTCGTGATTCTTGAACCCGAATTATTCTTGATCAAGTCCTCTTAACTTATCTCTTAGGACTTCAAATTGGTTAGACTGCTCATCCCCAATTTCTTACACTTGAGCACATAATTTCCCTCCAAAACCCTTTGCCTTTCTTTATCGTTTCCCTTGGTTTCTGTATATCTTCCATGAAGTTGTATCATATCTACCGCATTAATGGGCTTTCTCTAACTCTTCCAAATTCAACTTCTAAAGGCTTAATTTATTCGAAAGTTCTTCTTCCATAATTTACCTTGCTTACCATCCATTGACCCTATTGTATATGTAGTCTCCTTGAGGTCTTCATCCTTTCCTACCGAACTAAGCTTCGAACCGTAATATCTGCAAGATTTTCCTCGCTTCATTTTTTAGTTAGATAATCCCGTTGCATCCGGTTATATAATCTTCGTAAAGTAGGCGTGCATGTTGATATAGTGATTTGCATACATCACACGCCCCACCTTCATCTCATCAAATACCCATCAACAACAAATAAAACCCATAAGTTACCACCACATATGGAGTCTTCTAATCCGGATCTCAACCTTCAATTATCCAATCACTTCCCTTGCCTTGATGAGCATGATTTCCTATCCATGCCAAGTCTTCTGCAAAAAATGTAGTTTCCGTCTCAAGCCCAAGCTCCCAACCTAGAGTGTTGGTATGAAGATCATCAATCACCCGAATCCTTCTAAATCCCCAAAGTCTTCTTCAATTTCTCATACTTGGAAGAAAAACTCGTGACAAGTTGTTGAGACCATAAAGATTGGCCGTGGGTCGCTGTGGTAATATTATCCTACAGTCACAACTAAACTTAAATATAAATGCATGCCGGTTAGTAAATGTAAATGACACATATTTCGCAACAAAACACATATTGATGCAAAACGCAGCAACTAATTCAACAAAATTTAAATTTCAACATATAATTCATCAAAATTTCCAATAATACATGCTCATGATCAATGCGGTGCGCACGTTGACACGTTGTTCCTACGCTGGTCAACCTATACTTGACACGACACGATGCTAGAGACCCCGGTTTTGCAATCGGGCTCTGATACCACCTTAGGATGTAGCACCCAAAATGATAGGCACCACATCCCCCACACTATAAGTCTAGTCCACACATGAAATTGATGATCCAGCATGAACTGGACTCATAGCAAACAGGCAACAAAATAAAAACTTTCCTAGCTAGGCGGAATCTGACCTTGTACCAAATAACCAAAAACAGTACCAGTGCAATACGGAAGCAATCATGCCAACAATAAAACTCCATTAATGACTACAAGCCCAAACAATTCATAAATATAATTAAATTCAACATGCACCTAACAACGGGTTTAGCTAAACATGCAACCTATCCCGAATCAATAATCAATAATTCAATAATTCATAAATCATATGTTGGCACACAGGCCTATAAAATACATCATACAGATAAACATAATAAATGTAGAATGTGACTCGAGTGTACAAGTGAGACTCGAGACAATCCCTAAGACTTGACTCCCGCCTAGCAAAACCTGCAAAGACTGAGAAAGTGGGGAAAAGAGGGGTCAGTCTCTAGAAGACTGAGTGAGCAGGAGTTGTACGTATATATATAAAAACAAGCACATACAAGTCACAAATCCAGAGCAAGGTTTTATTAAAGTTAGTTTCCATGAAGGGCATGAAACCTTTCCCAATGCTCGGTCTTTACGACTAATCCATATTAAAAATCATTAGATTCATAATGCATGAATAATCGTTATGGCTTGGCGAGTGAGCGTGCGTTATCTCCAACCAAACTTCGACCGTGTGCAATGAACATGATTTAATACTTTGAATATGTGATCGCACAATACATAATAATACATGTGGGCATAAAACATAATCGTTTGGGCAATTCGTGACTCGGCCTTGCCGTACGGTGCGTAATGTAAACATGAACATGATCATAAAATATTTCCAACCTTCTTCCCCCGAAATGGTCGGGCCTGCAGACCCAACCATTTAACGTTACGTTGTGAGACGGGGGCTCATGACTCCTACCCGTACCTTCGATGGATGAACCACCGGCTCAAGAATATCCCGCCTTCCTACAACCAAAGTCGCGCGAGGATAATCTCAAAGGGTACTAGGTGATAAGGGATTACCCGAAGGCCTGCCGGTATCCAAGACCACGTTTCCTCGGGCCCAATAACGTGAACGTGAAGTGCGTTATCTCGCAAAAAGATTTCAATTCGTTAGAACATTTCAATACATTTCATTGCATAAGATTCATTCCTTGAAAATATTTACTCGATAAAGATTTACTTGATGACTTTACTTTGAAATCAATATATATATATATATATATATATATATATATATATATATACGTTAGGTTTTTGGCCAAAACTTATCACATAAAGGTTTTAGGGTTTGATACTTATCTAGAACGAAAACACCCTCACCTGGAATACCATGAGACAAGGAACATGCGTAATATGGGTGCCTATTCGATCAGGAAGTCTCCACCCTGGAGAAGAATTGTACAAGAGAAGGGATAACATGTACTCGTAAGAAAAGACTCGATATGATACCAAATAGGATGCACGACAATGCTTATGAAGTGGAGTATCATGTCATAACATAATTCAATATGTAATGAATCATAATAATGTCATGGAATGGTGTGATCGTGTTCATATGCTCAATTACTCAAACAAATTCAATTCATATATCAAGCACGGATTCAAACAATCAAACTTAAGCAAGTAAAGACCAAGGAGTGTCAAATAAGAGCATAATTATCAATTAATCAAGCTTATAATTCATATAAGTTACATACAGGAGCCAAGGAAGCGAAAGGATTGCAATATGAGGGGTTTTGGTGAGGTTTGGCAAAAATGGGCAATTTTCGAAAATGGATATGTTGTGGTAAAACAAGAATATCATAAGTTCTAGAAGTTGATATTGGGTTTTGTTCATTTGATATGAAAGCACACATGTATACCTTTAAAATTATATATGGCTCGTATTCTTGTTCCAAACGGGGAGGAAATGGCGTAGGTCCGAAGTTGAAGGAGTTCAGACTTTCGGTAAAGTGTCGACACCAAAAAGAATTGATTATATCTCACAAACTAGAAATGAGAATGAGGCGATTGGAATTGTAGAGTATTCTAGACTTCAATATGTTTCCTTGGGTTCAAAAATGAGGTTAATCGGAGTTTGTATGAGGGAGAAACGCCCGTTTGAAAAACATACTGAAAGTCAAAACGGGCGTTTGAAAATGCGCGGATGAGGCAGTAGCTTTCTACACGAGCGTTTGGTGAATGAACTGAGAACGCAAACGCCCGTTTGGGTATGTTCTATCCAAAAAAAGAGCAGGGGATCAAATATGGCTCGAATGGAAGGCTCTAAATTCATCCAAAATCATCACCCCAACCAAAACAACTCACAAGAACATCAAAACACAATATATAGCACACCAAACACACATTAAAACAAGTTTTAATCCATGAATTCAACCAACCCCCATGAAAACACACACACACACACATACATACACATATATATATATATATATATATATATATATATATACACCTTGAAATAGGATGAGGGAGATGGAGGAATGAAATGATGGAGATGATGAAGATGATGATGATAATTGCTTGGCTTCCCCTTCTCTACCTCTTGATTGAATCAAAGATGTGGGTGTGTGAAGAAAATAAGAAATAAAGGGTTTGTGTGTGTGTAGAGATTTTATGTGTGTTTTGTGTGTTCTTGTGTATATATGTATATAAGATATAATGTATGTAATATATTGTATATATGATATAATAGTCAAAGATATATTTGTATGTATATGTATGTATAAAGTGTAATGAAGATATTTGATATATAATATATATAAATTGCTTGTCTCACAAATGTAGGCATGAAATGCATATATATAATATCACTTATTTTATGAAATTAGTTTCAAGTATATATATATATATATATATATATGAAAATATGATATGCTTAGGAATTGTATGAATTAGGAAATGTGTATATGTTATGAAACGGAATGGAAGAAATTAAATCAAGATACTTATGTGAGCATTTAAATCATATATTCACATAAACATAGTACTCAATTAAGCATGTAAAGGAATTCTACCTCTCAAACTCACACGTGTGGCGCGCGTACCTGTATGACGAAAACACGGGGCGTTACAACCTCTCCCCGTTAAGAAGGACCTGTCCTCAGGTCCAATCCTCGAGTTCCGGACTCTAAGCACAATTTCTCCGTGTTCATCCCATGCGGGTTCGCGACTCCCCGTCAGGAATTAGTTCGGAAAGCTCTTTAAGCAATAGGGGTCTTGACTCATTGTGGAGAAAGCTTGTCCTCGAACTAGATCCGGTGTTAAGCGTGTGGTTCGGTAGGACTTGTGTAACAAGAGGGTCCAACGGATTCATCTCCTATCACTCAAGTCCATTACGACCTAACTCTTGGGGCTCGGTTTGAAATGAGTATGGTGCCTTAGACATCCACTAACTCACAACCATGAGCCTAACCGAACTCTTCATGCTTCCAAGCTCGGGTTCGATGTTGAGAAGATCGAACCATCCTCAATCTACTACTCCGGTACGATCGTTGAAACTCATCTCTTGAATCATCCACGACCCTTAACTCACCGAGTAGCCTAAACACTCGCAAAACTAAACTGCCACCACAGCAGCTAAATAAGTACAAAGCAACAACGAGAGAGCCCTGTCTCTCAAACAACAACGAGAGAACCCCGTCTCTGAAACACAAAAAGGGAAAACCCCCAAAACAAAATTAAATAAGCAATCACACAAGGAACAGGTAAGAACATCAAAAACACCGAGTATCATACAAAAACAATTAATACAATTAGTGATTATGGCATATAACATCATGAAATTGTTCAAATTAAAGTTGCACGTATGCATATGCCATGAATGTTCGATGTTACGTTCACCGAAATAATAAAATTGATGGTTATGCTCTCATTGCCCGTGCCAATGCATCCTTTGGGTTGTTTTATTGAGTTCCTTCTTTTTATCCTTATACACATGCCCGGTCATCAGTCCATCCCATCTTTCAAGTAACTCGGTCTCGATTCCTTTACCACTCTTTACACTTCCAACTTCTTAAGTGTTCTCTTTGTCTAACCCGATCAACTCCTTTTTCCTAACGAGTCATGTTTGTCGTTCCCAGTTCTTCGAACCACTCTTGTAGGAAATTCAAATTACAATCTCTAACTCTCCATGGCGAGTTGTATCTCCTCTATCTCAGAAACTTAAGCTCATTTCTACTAACCAAGGTTATAGTTTATTTCCTTGGAAAGTCCTCGGCTCTTCATGAAGAAATGACCAACGAACCGGAACACCGACTCATTCACGTTATCTCACCTCATAGACATCCACTTTTCAATGCTCGGTTGAATTGACTCTCACTTTCCATCACGGAATATTGTCAACCGATCGGCTTCTTTATCTATTCCTCTTCATCATTTCCGTAATTCCTTTATCGCCATTAACTCGGAAATTGAAATTCACAATATAACTCATCCTTTTCCACCCTTGGGAGATTGAGTTCGTACGCCACCAACATAAGAGATCAATGACTTTGGTTTGTTCCCATCGATCACATTTTTCCTTCTTATCAACACGGCCTCCAACAACTCTTGAAGCTTTAATTCTCTCGGCCTTATTCGTTCCTTGATTACTAAAATTTCCAAATTATCCCTTGCAACTTTGATAGGATTCCGTAATTATTAATTCTTACATTTCTGTTGTTCTCGCAAGATGAACTCCTTCATCCTCAACCGGAGATTTAGACTTACTACTTTGTCGTTCTCTCCCCCTTAAGAATTTCTTTCCTGGTTCGCTAAACTTGGTCTATCATTTCTTCAACCCAAAATTCTTGACTTCTTAAATTCCTCTTTTCACAGAATGATTAATTCTCGTTATGTGGTGTGCTCGGTACTCTTGCTCACATTCACTTTGAAGGGATTTGGTCAGGGTGGCACCCGTAGTTCTCGCTTTTCCAGTTTCTACTTCGATCTTCCCTACTTCCAAATTTTCTTTACACCCTCGTTTGGTTCACAATTCGAGATCCATTCTTGACCCAAAAATGACTCGTACGAAATGGCACATGAAGCCTAAAGCGGAGAAGACCTCCTATCAAGCAAACACTGAACTATGCATGTTGGGTAAGAATGTTCGATGCATGTAGCATAATTCTGGCAATCAAAGTATGCATCACATTTGAGCAATTACTTCAATTAAACGAATATAAGACAAAATTAAAATAATTAATATCTTGTATGATGCTCGTGCTATGAATGCAAGTACCGTTCACCGTAGAGGAAAACGTTTAGCTCGGTGACTTGATCATCGGTCATCAAAGTCATCGACAACTTCTTGTATACCCACGGTTTTCTATCTTCTTTAATTCTTCTTGCATCCACCCGTATTCCCAAAATCCAACAACTCTACTTTACTTACAACCTTGAACCTTGAACCTCAAAGCTCTCAAACTTTTCATTCTCTTAGAACTCGAAGTGTCCCCACCTATTTCTTTCTTCCCGAACTCGCTCATTCCAAATTTGAAAAATCTCCTTACTTCGAATTTGATTCTTAATTTCCCACTAAGTTGAGGGATGAGATTCCCTCAATCCGAAGTTGTCACTTAAGCCCAATCCTTCCACATTCCCGAAATCGGCCCTTTGAGTCTTTTCCCTACTGATTCCTTTGTTAAAATCTTCTTCAATGTCCGATATTTTCGTGATTCTTGAACCCGAATTCTTCTTGATCAAGTCCTCTTAACTTATCTCTTAGGACTTCAAATTGGTTAGACTGCTCATCCCCAATTTCTTACACTTGAGCACATAATTTCCCTCCAAAACCCTTTGCCTTTCTTTATCGTTTCCCTTGGTTTCTGTATATCTTCCATGAAGTTGTATCATATCTACCGCATTAATGGGCTTTCTCTAACTCTTCCAAATTCAACTTCTAAAGGCTTAATTTATTCGAAAGTTCTTCTTCGATAATTTACCTTGCTTACCATCCATTGACCCTATTGTATATGTAGTCTCCTTGAGGTCTTCATCCTTTCCTACCGAACTAAGCTTCGAACCGTAATATCTGCAAGATTTTCCTCGCTTCATTTTTTAGTTAGATAATCCCGTTGCATCCGGTTATATAATCTTCGTAAAGTAGGCGTGCATGTTGATATAGTGATTTGCATACATCACACGCCCCACCTTCATCTCATCAAATACCCATCAACAACAAATAAAACCCATAAGTTACCACCACATATGGAGTCTTCTAATCCGGATCTCAACCTTCAATTCTCCAATCACTTCCCTTGCCTTGATGAGCATGATTTCCTATCCATGCCAAGTCTTCTCCAAAAAATGTAGTTTCCGTCTCAAGCCCAAGCTCCCAACCTAGAGTGTTGGTATGAAGATCATCAATCACCCGAATCCTTCTAAATCCCCAAAGTCTTCTTCAATTTCTCATACTTGGAAGAAAAACTCGTGACAAGTTGTTGAGACCATAAAGATTGGCCGTGGGTCGCTGTGGTAATATTATCCTACAGTCACAACTAAACTTAAATATAAATGCATGCCGGTTAGTAAATGCAAATGACACATATTTCGCAACAAAACACATATTGATGCAACACGCAGCAACTAATTCAACAAAATTTAAATTTCAACATATAATTCATCAAAATTTCCAATAATACATGCTCATGATCAATGCGGTGCGCACGTTGACACGTTGTTCCTACGCTGGTCAACCTATACTTGACACGACACGATGCTAGAGACCCCGGTTTTGCAATCGGGCTCTGATACCACCTTAGGATGTAGCACCCAAAATGATAGGCACCACATCCCCCACACTATAAGTCTAGTCCACAGATGAAATTGATGATCCAGCATGAACTGGACTCATAGCAAACAGGCAACAAAATAAAAACTTTACTAGCTAGGCGGAATCTGACCTTGTACCAAATAACCAAAAACAGTACCAGTGCAATGCGGAAGCAATCATGCCAACAATAAAACTCCATTAATGACTACAAGCCCAAACAATTCATAAATATAATTAAATTCAACATGCACCTAACAACGGGTTTAGCTAAACATGCAACCTATCCCGAATCAATAATCAATAATTCAATAATTCATAAATCATACGTTGGCACACAGGCCTATAAAATACATCATACAGATAAACATAATAAATGTAGAATGTGACTCGAGTGTACAAGTGAGACTCGAGACAATCCCTAAGACTTGACTCCCGCCTAGCAAAACCTGCAAAGACTGAGAAAGTGGGGAAAAGAGGGGTCAGTCTCTAGAAGACTGAGTGAGCAGGAGTTGTACGTATATATATAAAAACAAGCACATACAAGTCACAAATCCAGAGCAAGGTTTTATTAAAGTTAGTTTCCATGAAGGGCATGAAACCTTTCCCAATGCTCGGTCTTTACGACTAATCCATATTAAAAATCATTAGATTCATAATGCATGAATAATCGTTATGGCTTGGCGAGTGAGCGTGCGTTATCTCCAACCAAACTTCGACCGTGTGCAATGAACATGATTTAATACTTTGAATACGTGATCACACAATACATAATAATACATGTGGGCATAAAACATAATCGTTTGGGCAATTCGTGACTCGGCCTTGCCGTACGGTGCGTAATGTAAACATGAACATGATCATAAAACATTTCCAACCTTCTTCCCCCGAAATGGTCGGGCCTACAGACCCAACCATTTAACGTTACGTTGTGAGACGGGGGCTCATGACTCCTACCCGTACCTTCGATGGATGAACCACCGGCTCAAGAATATCCCGCCTTCCTACAACCAAAGTCACGCGAGGATAATCTCAAAGTGTACTACGTGATAAGGGATTACCCGAAGGCCCGATGGCCTGCCGGTATCCAAGACCACGTTTCCTCGGGCCCAATAACGTGAACGTGAAGTACGTTATCTCGGAAAAACATTTCAATTCGTTAGAACATTTCAATACATTTCATTGCATATGATTCATTCCTTGAAAATATTTACTCGATAAAGATTTACTTGATGACTTTACTTTGAAATCAATATATATATATATATATATATATACGTTAGGTTTTTGGCCAAAGCTTATCACACAAAGGTTATAGGGTTTGATACTTATCTAGAACGAAAATACCCTCACCTGGAATACCATGAGACAAGGAACATGTGTAACATGGGTGCCTATTCGATCAGGAAGTCTCCACCCTGGAGAAGAATTGTACAAGAGAAGGGATAACATGTACTCGTAAGAAAAGTCTCGATATGATACTAAATAGGATGCACGACAATGCTTATGAAGTGGAGTATCATGTCATAACATAATTCAATATGTAATGAAGCATAATAATGCCATGGAATGGTGTGATCGTGTTCATATGCTCAATTACTCAAACAAATTCAATTCATATATCAAGCACGGATTCAAACAATCAAACTTAAGCAAGTAAAGACCAAGGAGTGTCAAATAAGAGCATAATTATCAATTAATCAAGCATATAATTCATATAAGTTACATACGGGAGCCAAGGAAGTGAAAGGATTGCAATATGAGGGGTTTTGGTGAGGTTTGGCAAAAATGGACAATTTTCAAAAATGCATATGTTGTGGTAAAACAAGAATATCATAAGTTCTAGAAGTTGATATTGGGTTTTGTTCATTTGATATGAAAGCACACATGTATACCTTTAAAATTATATATGGCTCGTATTCTAGTTCCAAATGGGGAGGAAATGGCGTAGGTCCGAAGTTGAAGGAGTGAAGACTTTCGGTAAAGTGTCGACACCAAAAAGAATTGATTATATCTCAGAAATTAGAAATGAGACTGAGGTGATTGGAATTGGAGAGTATTCTAGACTTCAATATGTTTCCTTGGGTTCAAAAATGAGGTTAATCGGAGTTTTTATGAGGGAGAAACGCCAGTTTGAAAAATATACTGAAAGTCGAAACGGGCGTTTGAAAATGCGCGGATGAGGCAGTAGCTTTCTACACAGGCGTTTGGTGAATGAACTGAGAACGCAAACGGCCGTTTGGGTATGTTCTATCCAAAAAAAGAGCAGGGGATCAAATATGGCTCGAATGGAAGGCTCCAAATTCATCCAAAATCATCACCCCAACCAAAACAACTCACAAGAACATCAAAACACAATATATAGCACACCAAACACACATTAAAACAAGTTTTAATCCATGAATTCAACCAACCCCCATGAAAACACACACACACACACACACATACACACACACATATATATATATATATATATATACACCTTGAAATAGGATGAGGGAGATGGAGGAATGAAATGATGGAGATGATGAAGATGATGATGATAATTGCTTGGCTTCCCCTTCTCTACCTCTTGATTGAATCAAAGATGTGGGTGTGTGAAGAAAATAAGAAATAAAGGGTTTGTGTGTGTGTAGAGATTTTGTGTGTGTTTTGTGTGTTCTTGTGTATATATGTATATAAGATATAATGTATGTAATATATTATATATATGATATAATAGTCAAAGATATATTTGTATGTATATGTATGTATAAAGTGTAATGAAGATATTTGATATATAATATATATAAATATGCTTGTCTCACAAATGTAGGCATGAAATGCATATATATAATATCACTTATTTTATGAAATTAGTTTCAAGTATATATATATATATATATATATATATATATATATATGAAAATATGATATGCTTAGGAATTGTATGAATTAGGAAATGTGTATATGTTATGAAACGGAATGGAAGAAATTAAATCAAGATACTTATGTGAGCATTTAAATCATATATTCACAAAAACATATTACTCAATTAAGCATGTAAAGGAATTCTAACTCTCAAACTCACATGTGTGGCGCTCGTACCTGTATGACGAAAACACGGGGCGTTACAACCTCTCCCCCTTAAGAAGGACCTGTCCTAAGGTCCAATCCTCGAGTTCTGGACTCTAAGCACAATTTCTCCGTGTTCATCCCATGCGGGTTCGCGACTCCCCGTCAGGAATTAGTTCGGAAAGCTCTTTAAGCAATAGGGGTCTTGACTCGTTGCGGAGAAAGCTTGTCCTCGAACTAGATCCGGTGTTAAGCGAGTGGTTCGGTAGGACTTGTGTAACAAGAGGGTCCAACGGATTCATCTCCTATCACTCAAGTCCATTACGACCTAACTCTTGGGGCTCGGTTTGAAATGAGTATGGTGCCTTAGACATCCACTAACTCACAACCATGAGCCTAACCGAACTCTTCATGCTTCGAAGCTCGGGTTCGATGTTGAGAAGATCGAACCATCCTCAATCTACTACTAAAACTCATCTCTTGAATCATCCACGACCCTTAACTCACCGAGTAGCCTAAACACTCGCAAAACTAAACTGCCACCACAGCAGCTAAACAAGTACAGAGCAACAACGAGAGAGCCCTGTCTCTCAACCAAGCAACGAGAGAACCCCGTCTCTCAAACACAAAAAGGGAAAACCCCCAAAACAAAATGAAATAAGCAATCACACAAGGAACAGGTAAGAACATCAAAAACACCGAGTATCATACAAAAACAATTAATACAATTAGTGATTATGGCATATAACATCATGAAATTGTTCAAATTAAAGTTGCACGTATGCATATGCCATGAATGTTCGATGTTACGTTCACCGAAATAATAAAATTGATGGTTATGCTCTCATTCCCCGTGCCAATGCATCCGTTGGGTTGTTTTATTGAGTTCCTTCTTTTTATCCTTATACACATGCCCGGTCATCAGTCCATCCCATCTTTCAAGTAACTCGGTCTCGATTCCTTTTCCACTCTTTACACTTCCAACTTCTTAAGTGTTCTCTTTGTCTGACCCAATCAACTCGTTTTTCCTAACGAGTCATGTTTGTCTTTCTCAGTTCTTCGAACCACTCTTGTAGGAAATTCAAATTACAATCTCTAACTCTCCAAGGCGAGTTGTATCTCCTCTATCTCAGAAACTTAAGCTCATTTCTACTAACCAAGTTTATAGTTTATTTCCTTGGAAAGTCCTCGGCTCTTCTTGAAGAAATGACCAACGAACCGGAACCCCGACTGATTCACGTTATCTCACCTCGTAGACATCCACTTTTCAATGCTCGGTTGAATTGACTCTCACTTTCCATCATGGAATATGGTCATCCGATCGGCTTCTTTATCTATTCCTCTTCATCATTTCCGTAATTCCTTCGTCTCCATTAACTCGGAAATTGAAATTCCCAATATAACTCATCCTTTTCCACCCTTGGGAGATTGAGTTCGTACGCCACCAACATAAGAGATCAATGATTTTGGTTTGTTCCCATCGATCACATTTTTCCTTCTTATCAACACGGCCTCCAACAACTCTTGAAGCTTTAATTCTCTCGGCCTTATTCGTTCCTTGATTACTAAAATTTCCAAATTATCCCTTGCAACTTTGATAGGATTCCGTAATTATTAATTCTTGCATTTCTGTTGTTCTCGCTAGATGTACTACTTCATCCTCAACCGGAGATTTAGACTTACTCCTTTGTCGTTCTCTCCCCATTAAAAATTTCTTTCCTGGTTCGCTAAACTTGGTCTATCATTTCTTCAACACAAAATTCTGGACTTCTTAAATTCCTCTTTTCACATAATGATTAATTCTCGTTATGTGGGGTGCTCGGTACTCTTGCTCACATTCACTTTGAAAGGATTTGGTCAGGGTGGCACCCGTAGTTCTCGCTTTTCCAGTTTCTACTTCGATCTTCCCAACTTCCAAATTTTCTTTACACCCTCGTTTGGTTCACAATCCGAGATCCATTCTTTACCCAAATATGACTCGTACGAAATGGCACATGAAGCCTAAAGCGGAGAAGACCTCCTATCAAGCAAAGACTAAACTATGCATGTCGGGTAAGAATGTTCGATGCATGTAGCATAATTCCGGCAATCAAAGTATGCATCACATTTGAGCAATTACTTCAATTAAACGAATATAAGATAAAATTAAAATAATTAATATATTGTATGATGCACGTGTTATGAATGCAAGTACCGTTCACCGCAGAGGAAAACCTTTAGCTAGGTGAATTGATCTCCGGTCATCAAATTCATCGACTACTTCTTGTATACCTACGGTCTTCTAACTTCTTTAATTCCTCTTGCGCCCTCCCGTATTCCCAAAATCCAACAACTCTACTTTACTTACAACCTTGAACCTTGAACCTCAAAGCTCTCAAACTTTTCATTCTCTTAGAACTCGAAGTGTCTCCACCTATTTCTTTCTTCCCGAACTCGCTCATTCCAAATTTGAAAAATCTCCTTACTTCGAATTTGATTCTTAATTTCCCACTAACTTGAGGGATAAGATTCCCTCAATCCGAAGTTGTCACTTAAGCCCAATCCTTCAACATTCCCGAAACCGGCCCTTTGAGTCTTTTCCCTGCTGATTCCTTTGTTAAAATCTTCTTCAATGTCCGAAATTTTCGTGATTCTTGAACCCGAATTCTTCTTGATCAAGTCCTCTTGACTTATCTCTTCGGACTTCAAATTGGTTAGGCGGCTCATCCCCAATTGCTTACACTTGAGCACATAATTTCCCTCCAAAACCCTTTGCCTTTCTTTATCGTTTCCCTTGGTTTCTCTATATCTTCCATGAAGTTGCATCATATCTACCGCATTAATGGGCTTTCTCTAACTCTTCCAAATCCAACTTCCAAAGGCTTGATTTATTCGAAAGTTCTTCTTCGATAATTTACCTTGCTTACCATCCATTTACCCTATTGTATATGTAGTCTCCTTGAGGTCTACATCATTTCCTACCGAACTAAGCTTCGAAACGTAATATCTTCAAGATTTTCCTCGCTTCTTTTTTGAGTTAGACGATCCCGTTGCATCCAGTTATGTCATCTTCGTAAAGTAGGCGTGCATGTTGATATAATGATTTGCATACATCACACGCCCCACCATCATCTCATCAAATACCCATCAACAACAAATAAAACCCATAAGTTACCACCACATATGGAGTCTTCTAATCCGGATCTCAACCTTCAATTCTCCAATCACTTCCCTTGCCTTGATGAGCATGATTTCCTATCCATGCCAAGTCTTCTCCAAAAAATGTAGTTTCCATCTCAAGCCCAAGCTCCCAACCTAGAGTGTTGGTATGAAGATCATCAATCACCCGAATCCTTTGAAATCCCCAAAGTCTTCCTCAATTTCTCATACTTGGAAGAAAAACTCGTGACAAGTTGTTGAGACCATAAAGATTGGCCGTGGGTCGTTGTGGTAATATTATCCTACAGTCACAACTAAACTTAAATATAAATGCATGCCGGTTAGTAAATGCAAATGACACATATTTCGCACCAAAACACATATTGATGCAAAACGCAGCAACTAATTCAACAAAATTTAAATTTCAACATATAATTCATAAAAAATTCCAATAATACCTGCTCATGATCAATGCGGTGCGCACGTTGACACGTTGTTCCTACGTCGTTCAACCTATACTTGACACGACACGATGCTAGAGACCCCGATTTTGCAATCGGGCTCTGATACCACCTTAGGATGTAGCACCCACAACGATAGGCACCACATCCCCCGCACTATAAGTCTAGTCCACACATGAGATTGATGATCCAGCATTAACCAGACTCATAGCGAATGGGTGACAAAATAAAAACTTTCCTAGCTAGGCGGAATCTAACCCTGTACCAAATAACCAAAAACAGTACCAGTGCAATGCGAAAGCAATCATGCGAGCAATAAAACTCCATTAATGACTACAAGCCCAAACAATTCATAAATATAATTAAATTCAACATGCACCTAACAACGGGTTCAGCTAAACATGCAACCTTTCCTGAATCAATAATCAATAATTTAATAATTCATAAATCATACGTTGGCACAAAGGCCTATAAAATACATGATACAGATAAATATTATAAATGTAGAATGTGATTCGAGTGTACAAGTGACACTCGAGACAATCCCTAAGACTTGACTCCCGCCTAGCAAAGCCTGCAAAGACTGAGAAAGTGGGGAAAAGAGGGGTCAGTCTCTAGAAGACTGAGTGAGCAGGAGTTGTACGTATATATATAAAAATAAGCACATGCAAGTCACAAATCCCGAGCAAGGTTTTATTAAAGTTAGTTTCCATGAAGGGCATGAAACCTTTACCAATGCTCGGTCTTTACGACTAATCCATATTAAAATCCATTAGATTCGTAATGCATGAACAATCATTATGGCTCGGCGAGTGAGCGTGCGTTATCTCCAACCAAACTCCGACCGTGTACAATGAACATGATTTAATACTTTGAATACGTGATCACACAATACATAATAATACATGCGGGCATAAAACATAATCGTTTGGGCAATCCGTGACTCGGCCTTCCCGCACTGTGCGTAACGTAAACATGAACATGATCATAAAACATTTCCAGCCTTCTTCCTCCGAAATGGTCGGGCCTGCAGACCCAACCATTTAACATTACGTTGTGAGACGGGGGCTCATGACTCCTACCAGCACCTTCGATGGATTAATCACCGGCTCAAGAATATCCCGCCTTCCTACCAGCAAAGTCGCACGAGGATAATCTCAAAGGGTACTACGTGATAAGGGATTACCCGACGGCCCGATGCCGTGTCGGTATCCAAGACTACGTTTGCCCGGGCCCAATAACGTGAACGTGAAGTGTGTTATCTCGCCAAAACGTTTCAATTCGTTAGAACATTTCCATACATTTCATTGCATATGATTCATTACTTGAAAATATTTACTCGATAAAGATTTACTTGATGACTTAACTTTGAAATCAATATATATATATATATATATATATATATATATATATATATATATATACGTTAGGTTTTTGGTGAAAGCTTATCACAAAAAGGTTATAGGGTTTGATACTTATCTAGAACGAAAACACCCTCACCTGGAATACCATGAGACAAGGAACATGCGTAATATGGGAGCATATTCGATCCGGAAGTCTCCACCCTGGACAAGAACAGTACAAGAGAAGGCATAATGTGTACTCGTGAGAAAAGACTCGATATGATACCAAATAGGACGCACGACAATGCTTATGAAGTGGAGTATCATGTCATAACATAATTCACTATGTAATGAAGCATAATAATGTCATGTAATGGTGTGATCGTGTTCGTACGCTCAATTACTCAAACAAATTCAATTCATATGTCAAGCACGGATTCAAACAATCAAACTTAAGCAAGTAAAGACCAGGGAGTGTCAAATAAGAGCATAATTATCAATTAATCAAGCATATAATTTATATAAGTCACATACGGGAGCCAAGGAAGTGAAAGGATTGCAATATTAGGGGTTTTGGTGAAGTTTGGCAAAAATTGACAATTTTCAAAAATGCATATGTTGTGGTAAAACAAGAATATCTTAAGTTCTAGAAGTTGAAATTAGGTTTTGTTTATTGGATATGAAAGTAGACACGTATACCTTTAAAATGATACTATTTCCAAACGAGGAGGAAATTGCGTAGGTCTGAAGTTGAAGGAGTGCAGACTTTCGCTAAAGTGGCGACACCAAAAAGAATTAATTATATCTCACACATTAGAAATGAGAGTGAGGTGATTCCAATTTTAGAGTATTCTAGACTTCAAGAGGTTTCCTTGGATTCAAAAATCAGGTTAATCGGAATTTGTATGAGGGAGAAACGCCCGTTTGAAAAATGTACTGAAAGCAGAAACGGGCGTTTGAAAATGCCCGGATGAGGCAGTAGCTTTCTACACGGGCGTTTGGTGAATGAACTGAGAACCTAAACGCCTGTTTGGGTATGTTCTGTCCGAAAAAAGAGCAGGGGATCAAATATGGCTAGAATGGAAGGCTCCAAATTCATCCCAAATCATCACCCCAACCAAAACAACTCACAAGAACATCAAAACACAAGATATAGCACACCAAACACACATTAAAACAAGTTTTAATCCATGAATTTAACCAACCCACATCAAAACACACATATATACATACACACATATACATACACACACACACAGAACTAATTCTTGAAATAAATCATAGATCCTAACATATATTAGCATAATATCATCAAGGAACAAGAATCTAAACTTAAATCATATCAATCTCTAACAAAACGCACATGAACACACACACACACACATATATATATATACACCTTGAAATAGGATGAGGGAGATGGAGGAATGAAATGATAGAGTTGATGAAGATGATGATGATGCTGATGATGATGATTGCTTGGCTTCCTCTTCTCTACCTCTTGCTTGAATCAAAGATGTGGGTGTGTGAAGAAAATAAGAAATAAAGGGTTTGTGTGTGTGTAGAGATTTTGTGTGTGTTGTGTGTTTTCTTGTGTATATATGTATATAAGATATAATGTATGTAATATATTGTATATATGATATAATAGTCAAAGATATATTTGTACGTATATGTATGTATAAAGTGTAATGAAGATATTTGATATATAATACATATAAATATGCTTGTCTCACAAATGTAGGCATGAAATGCATATATATAATATCATTTATTTTATGAAATTGGTTTCAAGTATATATATATATATATATATATGAAAATATGATATGCTTAGGAATTGTATGAATTAGGAAATGTGTATATGTTATGAAACGGAATGGAAGAAATTAAATCAAGATACTTATGTGAGCATTTAAATCATATATTCACATAAACATATTACTCAATTAAGCATGTAAAGGAATTCTAACTCTCAAACTCACACGTGTGGCGCGCATACCTATATGACGAAAACATGGGCGTTACATTAGGCATCCTCTTCCTTTTCCTTGAGGGCTGAACCAGGCTCCCTTATTACAATGCTCGAGCGTTGCCTCATATGATTATGTCCGCCCCTCTGGCTCAAGTTGTCCCCTTATCTCGGGACAATACTAGTATCAGATGTGGCGGCACGGTTGTCCCCCTCAGCCTCTGTCGGACGTGCTAGAACTGGCCCCACGATGAACCCCACGGCCAAATCCAAGGCCGGCCCCTAGGCCTTGGATCTGACCTTGTTGATGTTGGGGCTGTTGTTGTTGCTGATTTTGACGACCGCCCAAGAGATTGGCCACATTCCTCATTCCTCTTCCCGCCATTAGAATCTCAACACCTCAAATAAGAAAAATGAGGGTCACTTCTTCCTTACAAATTACATGAAGTGCAAGAATGGAAGTTAGTGCTTATATTTAGACTTAGTTCCATAAAATCTAACCATCTCTCTCCAAGTTGCGCTCGGGAGGGTCAGCTATCAAGTCCAGAGGATTGGTAAGTCCACAGAAGAACAGGACCTCCTCCTCGTCCATCTGGTCTTTTGCGGTTATAAGCCCACGCTCGGCCCTCATTGCTACCGCCAAACCTTGGGCCCAACTTAATGGAAAGGTAGGCTCTAGGCGGGACCTCAAAAGGGGCCCCTACCCATGCAAGACCCACGCTCGTGGTACCCCGAAATCCTCAACCTCGGGAGCCCTCACGGAGAAGAATTTCTCCTTCCACTCCGGACCGTAGGATGTTGAGGGGGAATCTATCAGTTTGAGGCCTGATTTGGCTTAGACATAATAGAACCCGGCCCTCGGGAATGAGCGGGGCGAACTGGCCACTTGGAAGAGATAGTTAAACTTATGAATTGAAGGTTGGTTCCTTGTACATTTTATCAAGATTACGAAGGCATTTATGAGAGCTATGCCATTAGGAACAATTTGGGAAGGGCTCAAATTCAAGTAATTAAGGATGTTTGCCATTGGAACCGAGATTGGGAACCTCAACCCCCCAACCTCTACTGCATCCCTATACACTGTTATCTCGCCAGGGGGGTGGGTTATTAGCCCTCTCAAGAGGCTCGGGGATCCTAAACTCAAATCTTGGGTCTAAGTATCTGTGTGCCCCCATACTAACTAAATCCCCCTGAGTGGCTGTATTGTGGATTTCATCAGTGGTCCGGTCAGTGGCTTGCTTGCCAGAGCCTTACCCCTTCCCTGACTTCTTAGACTTCTTACTCCTCTTTCGACACTTAGCGGCGGGGGCGGGCGGGGGGGAGGGGGGGTTCCTCCGAGTGCCCAGCAGCCATCTCCTCGAGGGCAGGAGGAAGAATGGCCATTGTCATCGTGTGTTATTGGGGGTGTGTCGCACTCTCCGTTATAGGCAATATTGCCCCCTAGTGTTGGGCCTTCATTACCAGATTCATCTCTTCAAAGAGATGATCTACGCCTCCGGGATTTCGTTCTCCCATGGCGGCTACGGCTACATCAAGGTCTTCATCTCTGCCTTCCCCAAAAATCTCCCCCACAGTGTTATGATGTGGAGAAGGGTCCTGAGATTGAGAACTGGGACTTGCAGAGTCTTCTAATTGCCGAACAAATTCTTCCACATAGTCTTCAGCCTTGATTTAGGAATGCAGACGGGTTGACGGAGAGGATGATTTGGGAAGGTGAAACCTACGTTTCTAAGGTTAGCAATGGAAAAGTTAGAAGAAAGTTTAAGAGAAATACCTAAGAGTTCTTGGGAGTTTTTCAGTTTGCTGGGAATTCCTGAAAGGATGCAGAGAAACCTGAGATTGTGTAAATGCTCTGAAGAAGATCGCGTGGAGAAGAAACTGAGGAAAGATATGAAATCCCCTATTTTGAGGGAAGGGAGTTGGTAGGATTTTGGGTAATAAATTCAAAAGTGTAATCATTCCCGCCTAGGGAAATGATCCACTTTCGTGAAACGACGCCCACTTCCCCGTACTCATGCGCCGTTTCCTAAAAAGTCGCGACCACTCGCCTTGTAACATTTAATGTCTGACGTTTCAAGTGGTCAATGTGAAAGGACATCATTAGTTGCTTGTTCAGAAGAAAATTTTCAAGCGCGCAACCTCTTTAAACGAGCTTCACCCTTGGAAATCTGAAATCAGAAATTCTACAGCCCTCTTTACTGAGGACTACAGAATTGGGGGGCAAAAATGATGGGGCAAAAACTCGTTTGTCCCTCGTTTTGACACATGACGTCATCAGCGTGCAATACGTAGAAGCCAGGGCCCCCACATAGGCCACCCTCGGAGCGAGCCCCACCCTCGTTCCCAAGGATGTTCCAATTCTTCAAGGGAGTTAACTCCCGAGTATGAGGTATTGTGACCCTCGATGCCCTCATACACTCACCCTCGGAGGAACCTTCCCACTTGAATGGACAGAGGAATAGACTCTCCTCTAGTATTCCATGGCATTGGCCTAGGTGCCGCTCAACCCTGCGAGCCTCCAAGGCCCATATTAAAGCCAAGCGTGTGTCTCACCCTCGGTAACAACCCAAAACGGCTCTCTGACACAAGGTACACACCTGCGCACCTGCTATTATTTCCCGCGACCAACTTTTCACCAGCCTTTGCAGGAGATTCCTCCTAATTTCTCCTCATCGCGCCACGTGTTAGGGCAACATTAGGCTAGGACCACAAGGTGCTAATTACGAAAGTGTCTCTGACCCTCAACTATAAATAGGTAAGCTCATCTCCTACACTGTAAGCAAGTTCTCATATCTTATCTCTACAAATTACTTTATCTTCTTCAGATCATCATCTGATTTAAGCATCGGAGAGCCAAACGGGGCATCACCCCCAGTTCCCCAAGCATGGCCTTCTGATCTTTTGCTTTTTGGTGTTTGTCCTAGCAAGTTGAACCCTCTTACTTTCTGGCGAGTTCCCTTTGAGCTTCATCCTTTGTTTCCCCATAAACAAATCGTAAATTGATCGGAGTTTGGACATCACAGAATCAAACCCCATCACTATTATTAATGTATCTAACGTATTAATTTTTTTCGTAATTTCCATGTATTGTACGAGGTATACTCTAGTAGACAAATTATTATTTAAAAAATCATCATCGAGTAAAAAGCATAGATTTATGTGAAAATAAAATATTAATAATCAAGATAATAAATTGCAGAGGTGGAAAAACTATAGCTATTAGAATCAAGTATATTTAAATTCTTTAAATTAATTCAACAAAAAAATATACAAAAAATAATAAGAATTTTGAAGATAAAATAATAATAAGTAAAAGTATTAAAAGTAATAATAAAAAATATATAAAAAAAAAGATAAAAGACCACACATGTAACACCCGAAGCGCAAAGGTGTCATATCCCCCGCACTAGAGCCCAGTCCACATATGAAATGGATAATCCATACATGAACTAAGCCATAGCGAACGGGTGACAAGAGAATAAATGCTAACTAGCTAGGCGGGACTAACCCCAAACCAATTATCACAACAGAAAATAAACTGAGATGCATTAATATCAAGTCTTTAACAAGCAAACCACTTCCAATCTCCTATCAATACATTATCATCTCTCACATACATAACATTTCATAAAGCAGTAGCTAACAATACATATGCTAAACTAGGATGGACACGTGCTAGACCCAAAATGAAAGACTAGACTCGACACCAATCCCGCCTAGCACACAACCTGCAAAACTGAAAGGTGAGGTGTCAGTCTCCACAAGACTGAGCGAGGGGGATAATAATATATAAGCGCAGATAACATGCAAGTCATAACCTCGGGTAAGGTTTTATAAACAAAACAACCTAAGTTCAATAACAACATAAAGCTCGCCCGAGATTATAACTATCAGATTTAACAATCAATCATTTTAATCAATCAATCAATCAGTGGCCAGGCGAGTGAGGGCATTCTCCAACCTTACTCCGACAGTGTACAATCACGATACTTTTCATTAATTAATTAAGTGGTCATGCAATCAATTACAGTGCACACGTAGCAGTTTCAATAACTCCTTCTTCCTCCAATGATGGTGGGTTTGCAAGGCCCGATCCATCCACGGTAAACACGGTGTACGTCGGGAACATGACTCCCACGCACGGGACTCCTTCCTCCACCAAACCTCCTGGTGGATTCAGGGTTCATCCCCACGGTAGAGAGGAGTGTGAGAGTTACCCGTCAGCCCATGCTTTCCCGGTTGGCTCAAACACTAACTCTCGAGCCCACAGTGCACGGTACAATATACTCGCCCAAAACACGGTCAATCAATACAATACAATACAATTCGGTAAATCATATGCAATTCAATAGAGTTTGGAAAACTATAGATATATATACCTTTTGACTTAAAACATCACATAGGGTTGTAATGGTTCTAGATATCTAGCAATTAAACCTCACCTGTACCGACAATTTAAAGAGAAAGGCACGGCCTAAGAAGCCCACTCCATGTCACTGGCGTGCCGGTCTGTGCAACAAAGACAAGTGTACATAAGACACGACTCAAAATGTACAAAATAGGACGAACGGTGAAATGCAACGAGACGATGAGTATGATGCAATGTACCATGAAAATATCTTGTTTCACTTCATTTTAGATCATATAATATCAAATCGGGGTCAAAGAAGCCATTGGAACGAGATGCTAAAAATGCAATTTTATGTAGAATATTTTGTTCTGTCAGACGCATGGGAACGGCCGTTCCGGCTTCCCTTTGAAAATGGGAAGGGCCGTTCCCATGGCCCTTCAGAAACGCGCCAGCGTTTTATAAAACAAAACACGCTTTGGACTGGGAACGACCCTTCTGGCTAACAGGCCAAAGTGGGAACGGCCGTTCCCAGTCTCGCTGGCCCAACCACACACAGATGCCTGGGAACGCCCGTTCCCAAAATGCACTAAGGCGGGAACGACCGTTCCCAGTTTCTGGACATTACAGAAACAGAACAGATGCAGGGGAGTTTCAGCCAAGACAAGAACAACAACAGAACACCACTTCCAAGCACCAAAATGCCTCTAAAACATGAAATAACATGTATACATGCTTAGTATACAATAAAATCTAACATAAACATTTATATCTCTCATTAATCATCAAGAATCAACACTTTAGAACCCACATATGAACTCATGCCCCAAGCATATAACCTTCACAATATATGCATCAAATCATAGCTAGAACCATGTAATCATGCTTTCCACAACTCAAACATAAATTGCCAAGCTCAACACACAACCCTAGCTCTCATATATATTCATGTATTTCCCCAACTAAAGCTCATACCTTGAATGAATGAGAAGAAGGAGAAGAGATGAAGTTGTGATGATGATGATGCTTCAATTTATGCAATTAACCCTTGAATCCAAGCTTCAAAATGATGAAATCCTCTTCCTCTTGGTAGGGTTTATGAATCGGTAAAAGAAAGGAAGCAAGGAGTGTAGTGCTAACATGAAATGAGCTCATGGAAGAAATATGCTAGATATTATAAGACTAGGCACAAATTGCAATTTAATCCCTCCACTATGTAAGTTATGTAATCAAGTTCAATCCCATGGAAATTGATCAATTAAGTCCATAACTATTCCATGCAATTAGGTCCTCAAATTAATAAAATGACCACTTAAGGACAATTATGCAATTAAACAATTAAGTCATATTTGGAAATTAATTCACATATTACATAATTGAAAATTGGGCCGTTACCATCACCCCTCCTTAAGAGGACCTGGTCCCCAGGTCCACTGCTCGAACTATAAATTAAAACACGTGACGAGAGAACCCCGTCTCCCAAACAATTAATGAGAAAACCCCGTTTCTCCACACACAAGAGAGCACCCCGACTCTCGAGCAAAGAAGAGAGCACCCCGACTCTTACACGACCACACCACGTACAAACTTAAATAATCCCATACATGCACCAACACATATGAAGCAAGTAGGAAGAACAACACTTCAATTACTCACGCAAACACAAGGAATACAATATATAAAAGAAGAAAGCGGATGATGCCCGTGATATGCATGTTTAGATGTACCGTTCACCGTTGTTCTTGCCTATTAAATGGTCGTTGACCCCCGGTGGATAGTTCTTGTCGCTCCGGACATGTATCTATCTGGTGCTCAGCACTCCCACAACGGAAACATAGACGCAACCGCTTCCTACAACCATCATAAGTGTGGGTGTCGCGTCCACAATAAGTGCAGAGAGGTTTTTCTGGAGATGGTGACAAAGCCGGTTTAGGTGGAGTTTTCTGAATCGATCCCGCTCGTGAGGTAGAACTCCTAGCATTGACGGCATCCTCAACTTTCAAAACTTTGCTAGTAGCTTTGGCCCACGTGCTTGTATTGACCGCTTCTAATGCCTCCTGTATGTCCGGTCAAAGCCCTTGCACAAACTGCATTGCTTTATGAAAGTCATCACTCGCTATATTAGGTGCATAGCGAGATAGCCTCTCACACTCGGATATATACTCCGAAACTGACATCCTTCCTTCCCTTAACTCGGTAAACTCCTTCAATCTCCTAGTACGCGCTGAGGGAGGAATGAACTTATTCTTAAACTCTCGAGTAAAGACCTCCCAATTAATCTCCTCCTCGGTGGCCTCCAACACTATCTTAGTACTTTCCCACCAAGAGTAAGCCTCTCCTTAAATCAACGTAAGGGTGCAACGAGCTTTCTCTCGAGACTCACATGGTATAAGCTCCCAAATTTTCTCTACCTCCTTTAACCACATCTCCGCCTCGGTATCATTGCCATGGAAGAATTTAGGAGGGTGTTGATTCTGAAATTCCCGAAGTATAGTTGAGATAGGTGCTTCTAATTGCACCGGTGGAGCAGGCGGTGCAGGAGGAACATGCTCTCTCATCCTCTGATCTATAAGGCCAACCACAGCATTTATGAAGTCCTGTGGTTGAGCTGGAGGGGGTGGTAATCTCTCTCGATGATGATGCCGACGATGGCGATGTCCCGGAGAACGATCACGATGAGGACGACCTCGGTGCATCCTGTAATCAAGACACTAAGGATGCATGTTGAATTAGTGGATGCTAAATGTTGCAAATAAGTCTCAAGTCACAAATAATTCACATAATTCAAAGACTTCAAGTTACTCAAATAATTCAAATAAATCAAATAATTTCAGTTAAAGATGCAAGACTCTCAAGTTGACAATTAATTCCTATGCCGCACGACCTAGACGCGACTCAACACGACACTAGAGACCCGGTTTTGCAACCGGGCTCTGATACCACCTAAGAAGTAACACCCGAAGCGCAAAGGTGTCACATCCCCCGCACTAGAGCCCAGTCCACATATGAAATGGATAATCCATACATGAACTAAGCCATAGTGAACGGGTGACAAGAGAATAAATGCTAACTAGGTAGGCGGGACTAACCCCAAACCAATTATCACAACAGATCAATCAATCAATCAATCAGTGGCCCGACGAGTTAGGGC
This sequence comes from Lantana camara, assembly GCA_037501455.1. Classification (NCBI taxonomy): domain Eukaryota; kingdom Viridiplantae; phylum Streptophyta; class Magnoliopsida; order Lamiales; family Verbenaceae; genus Lantana; species Lantana camara. Next base: position 50,802,936 of record CM074858.1, read on the forward strand.
ATTCTCCAACCTTACTCCGACAGTGTACAATCACGATACTTTTCATTAATTAATTAAGTGGTCATGCAATCAATTACAGTGCACACGTAGCAGTTTCAATAACTCCTTCTTCCTCCAATGATGGTGGGTTTGCAAGGCCCGATCCATCCACGGTTAACACGGTGTACGTCGGGAACATGACTCCCACGCACGGGACTCCTTCCTCCACCAAACCTCCTGGTGGATTCAGGGTTCATCCCCACGGTAGAGAGGATTGTAAGAGTTACCCGTCAGCCCATGCTTTCCCGGTTGGCTCAAACACTAACTCTCGGGCCCACAGTGCACGGTACAATATACTCGCCCAAAACACGGTCAATCAATACAATACAATACAATTCGGTAAATCATATGCAATTCAATAGAGTTTGGAAAACTATAGAAATATATACCTTTTGACTTAAAACATCACATAGGGTTGTAATGGTTCTAGATATCTAGCAATTAAACCTCACCTGTACCGACAATTTAAAGAGAAAGGCACGACCTAAGAAGCCCACTCCACGTCACTGGCGTGCCGGTCTGTGCAACAAAGACAAGTGTACATAAGACACGACTCAAAATGTACCAAATAGGACGAACGACGAAATGCAACGAGACGAAGAGTATGATGCAATGTACCATCAAAATATCTTGTTTCACTTCATTTTAGATCATATAATATCAAATCGGGGTCAAAGAAGCCGTTGGAACGAGATGCTAAAAATGCAATTTTATGCAGAATATTTTGTTCTGTCAGACGCATGGGAACGGCCGTTCCGGTTTCCCTTTGAAAATGGGAAGGGCCGTTCCCATGGCCCTTCAGAAACGCGCCAGCGTTTTATAAAATAAAACACGCTTTAGGCTGGGAACGGCCCTTCCGGCTAACAGGCCAAAGTGGGAATGGCCGTTCCCAGTCTCGCTGGCCCAACCACACACAGATGCCTGGGAACGCCCGTTCCCAAAATGCACAAAAGCGGGAACGACCGTTCCCAGTTTCTGGACATTACAGAAACAGAACAGATGCAGGGGAGTTTCGGCCAAGACGAGAACAACAACAAAACACCACTTCCAAGCACCAAAATGCCTCTAAAACATGAAATAACATGTATACATGCTTAGTATACAATAAAATCTAACATAAACATTCATATCTCTCATTAATCATCAAGAATCAACACTTTAGAACCCACATATTAACTCATCCCCCAAGCATATAACCTTCACAATATATGCATCAAATCATAGCTAGAACCATGTAATCATGCTTTCCACAACTCAAACATAAATTGCCAAGCTCAACACACAACCCTAGCTCTCATATATATTCTTGTATTTCCCCAACTAAAGCTCATACCTTGAATGAATGAGAAGAAGGAGAAGAGATGAAGTTGTGATGATGATGATGCTTTAATTTATGCAATTAACCCTTGAATCCAAGCTTCAAAATGATGAAATCCTCTTCCTCTTGGTAGGGTTTATGAATCGGTAAAAGAAAGGAAGCAAGGAGTGTAGTGATAACATGAAATGAGCTCATGGAAGAAATATGCTAGATATTATAAGACTAGGCACAAATTGCAATTTAATCCCTCCACTATGTAAGTTATGTAATCAAGTTCAATCCCATGGAAATTGATCAATTAAGTCCATAACTATTCCATGCAATTAGGTCCTCAAATTAATAAAATGACCACTTAAGGACAATTATGCAATTAAACAATTAAGTCATATTTGGAAATTAATTCACATATTGCATAATTGAAAATTGCGGCGTTACAACACATATGATAATGATAAAAAAAAAAAAATGGACATACCAATATATAAATCTAACCGTAAACTATGAAAAAAATATATTGCAACAAAAAATAATTTGCATGCAAGTAAATGGACATATATATTATAGAAATATTGTTGATAATTAAAAAAAAAATCTCAAAAGAAACTATTAATAAGAAAGAAATTTATCAAGAAAAAAAGAATTGAATTCAACATTTAATTTTTGTGGGAAAAAAGAGAAAAATAAATAATACATTTAAAAAAGAGAAAAAGAACATTTAATTTTTGTGGGAAAAAAACCATATTAAATTCAACAAAATTCTTTACTAAATAGAAAAACAAAAAGTTAAATCTTAAAACATCAAATAATATCTTAAGGAAAAAGTTAAATCAACGAAAAACCATAAAAATATACAAACAATTAAAAATTAAATTATATTATTAAATTCAGATTAAAAAAATTATATAATGATAAATAAATGATAAAAGAAATAATAAAAACAATTACAATATAATTAATCCAACAGTAGCAAAGGTTTGAGGAAAAAAATTAAATAATAATAATGAGTAAAAGTTGACATAATTTCAATATATTCGGTTGATTTATGCTAGGTTACATACTCTCAAGTGGTCAATAGGATTCGAACTCAAATCATTGCTCTGAACAAAACCCTTCAACTACTTGAACTAACCGCTATTAGCATGCCCACATACAAATACATGGAACATTTTTCTTCTCACTACAGTAAAATTATAATAATAAAATATATAATGCAAGCATAAAAATAAAAGTCCGAAAAAAGAATCGAACGGTATGAGTGCGTTTCTTCACATAAAATTTGTTCAGTGCTTTTTTAAAGACATAAAATTTATGTAGCATAACATATTAGGTTTTGATAATTTTATAAGAGAAAATAATATATTTTTTGAAAGATTGACTAACTAATAAAATTTTCAATTGTTAATTGAGAAAATCAAGAAGATAATTAATGGAATTATACAAATAATTTAAGGAAAAAAAGGTAACACTTAAAACAAATAATTATTATCAATGGTAAATAACTCAAAATTTTAAGAATTCACAAATTTCTAAGATTTTCCTAAACTTATGTATTTAAATAAATTGTACCATAAATTGATATTTTAATTTAAGATAATTTTCAAAAATTAAGGGATATTAATTTGTTAAATAAATAAATTGACTTAATATCTATCAACCATCATAATTTATAGTTTTAATTAAAAAATTTTAAAAACTCACAAAATTCTATTCAGTTAAAATTGAATTGAATTAAGGTAAAACACTCTCTTCCTGAATATAATAGAATAGATTTAAAACATACCGGATGATTTAGAATTGAGAAAAAAAAAAGAATGATAGAGATAAATTTTAATTTACTTTTTTCTTTGGTGTACCTTTTTATTTTGGTGCACAAAGAGACAAATTTTAATGAATGCATTAAAAGATTGAGAAATTAATCATGTAGGTATGGATGATATTTGAATGATATGGTACATATATTGAGATAATCAAGGAGGATATACATAAAATTTATCATAATTGCATCAATTAGGGAATTGATTGTTTATATCAATTTTTTTTTAAATTCACCACAAATAAATTTCTATGGTGGTTGTATTAGGTAACTCAAATTCGTTTGATAATTATTAATAACATATATAATCCTTATTAATGAAATAGTTAATGGATTACATATAATATGAGATTGAGTTTAATAATAATTGAAATATATTAATCTAAATAGAAAAAAAAATAAAATGAAATATATTATTCCAACGTGTAATGAAAAATCATTTTTACGATAAAATGTTAAAAAATATATAAAATAGTATTGAGTCAAAATAATAAAATTGTAGTCAAATACCTTCGTCGAATATATAATAGTGTAGATAATGCATTTTAGATAAATAAATTAAAAATAATTTTCTTAATTAAGTATACAAATTTTAAATTACATAACATAAATTCTCAAATAAACAATAGAATAGTATTTAGTTCAAATTCTACAATTTACTATATATAAAAGAAATTAAATCACATGAAAAAATTGAAAATCTACTAAGAATCTTACCAAAGATTATTACTCTCCTTAATTACTATTTATTTTTATAATTAAATAATACACAAAATAAAGATTAGCCAATAACGTTTTTTCTATCAAAATAAATTTTTCAAAAAAACCAAAAAATTCCACATCATAAAAAATGCACATTGAAAAGTCAATCATGATTATCAAATATATATATATATATATATATATATATATATATATATATATATATGATATGTGCATTGCACAGGATGAAATGCTAGAATTTTAACATATACACTATTTTAATATATAAATTGTTTATTTTTTAATTTTTTATATATTTTAACCTATTTAATTAAAATATGATATTTACCTGAGTTTTATTTATTTACTATTTATAATAAGAAAAACTTAACTTAATATACAATTTAGAAATTAAGTATATTAAAGTAATAAATTTGACTTTAACAGTAATTCATTTATTATTTATAAAATTTATGTATTGCATAAATTATCTTTTATTCTATATGATTTAATTATTTATTTTAAAACTATTTTAGATTAAAAAATTCATACTTTGTAAGTTATACTGTATATTAATACTGTGCATCGCACGGGACATACGCTAGATATATTGTAACATCCCGATTCTTCGGCCTTCCAGATATGACGTCACGAGTGAGCTAAATGTGGATTTAATTAATTAAGTATGCAATTATTTGATTTATTTGAATATTTAAAGAATTATAATATGGCGTATGTTTAAGTTTTAAACGTTTTTGAGCCTTTTCAACTCGTTTTTAATCCGTTTCACCTCGTTTTTAATCCAGATTTTTGTAACAACTTGTTATACATTAATTATGTGATTTATAAACTTATTTATATGCTCGTTTCTTATTTTAGAGTTCGTTTGGTACGGTTTTGATACCGTTTTATTTGTTAAGGGACTCGAGGGTCTAACTCGTTTTAGCGCACCTTGGGTTCCGGAGGCCTTATCTTGAGCAAGGGAATTTCGATTCGAATTCCAGAAGTGACGCCGCACTCGTAACAAAGAAAGGAATTTAAGGAAGCTAGATTTATATTTTTATAAGTCCGTTTGAACCTCCGAACCGTGACCCCTGTGATAGATTCGCCACTTTAGCCCGTTTTGCTTATATCCGGCCTGTTTCTTATCCGAATCGCCCCATATTTGAATCATTATGACTCTAATTTAACCCTATCTCACTCCATATGCTCCCCATTTGGACTCAACCCAGTAAAAAAGGAGAAAGAAGCAGCAAACCGAGAGGAAGAGAGAAGGGGATTTCGATACTATTCACTTTGGCCATTTCTCATATTTCTTTTATACGCTTAAATGCTGAATTTCATGGTGGTTTGAGCATGTTATAGTTCATGTGTTGAATAGTTAGGGATTGTGATTCTTTGATGATTTCTTGCCGGTTTGATGCATGGTCTTTGAGCTGAGTTTTGCTATGTTTGTATGATCCTTTATGTAGTGTTTTTGCCGCCTTAATTTCTTCCTTGGTTGCTGATGCATGTTGTTGTTGTGAGGTGCTGGGGAGAGCAGCCACGGCTACTCTCGTTTTGGAGAAGATAACGGGGTTAACTCCCGTTAATGGTTTTGGTGTAGGGAGGGAGTAACGCCCATTACTCCCTCTAGGCGTGGCTGTTGTGACCCTTAATGGGGGTTAACCCTTTCTGCTTAAGGGTTGGTAATCCCCGTTAACTCCTTCAGTATGGTGGGTATACGTGCGGTTTTGTTTGTTTTGCTCTCGGTTTCGTTTCATTGTTCGTTTCTTGCTTCGTCCTTGATTGTATTCGTATTCTCCCACCCCAATTATGATTCCTACATGTTAATATGTGATTATATGATACGTTTGGTTAGTCATTGTAATTTTATGGATTCATTTGGCAAGTGTAAAAGTGATTTGAATCGTTATACGTTTAAGTGATATGTGTGATGTCTCTTCGCATCTCTTGCCTTGTTTATGTGGTTTAAACTTGAATATGCATGTGTTATGATATAAGTTGTTATATTATGTGATTATTTAGTATTTTATGTGTTTATTTTACGTGTCGTTTATGGAATTTTGATGCATATGTGCAAGATATGAACTTATATGCTCCATATGTTACCCCTTTGTTGTTTCCTTCATATATTTTGCTTCCCTATGTGTTTTAACTTCGTATATGCTCTTGATATGCTATTATATGATGTGTTATGAGTTTATATGATGTCTTATGAGTTCAATTTATGTGTTGTTGATATGATAACGTGGTAATTGATTCGATGTGTCTAAGTTTGAATGTTTGTGACTTGCATCGCATCATTTGCATCCATATGCATTTGTCGAGCATTTATATGGTTCATTTTGAGTCTAAATATGTCTTTGATGTTTATGTTGTTCAGAAGAGTATCCCGTTGGTGACGTGGTTTGTAACGCCCCAATTTTTCAGATGTTTAGGTAAGCACGCCACGTGTGAGTTTTTTAGAGTTAGGATTTATTTTAATTCTTTCATTTATTAATTTATATTTCATGACATTATATGAATTACATCTCAACATGTTTATGTTAAATATGTGAAATTTATATCAACTTGAGAATTATCGCATGATTGTATTTAATTGCCACGTGAATTATTTACCGAAAATGGCTTAATTGCCTATATGTCCTTAGTTGATCACTTCTTTAAATTGGAGGACTTAATTGCATGAAAGTTTCTTTGGACTAAATTGATCATTTCATATAAGTTGGGACTTAATTGCATTGACTCAATGATTGGTGGACTTAATTGCAAATTGTGGTGTGTCATCTCTTTTAAGAGATGAATCCCGTAAAATGCATCTCATATCTTCTATAAACATTCATACACAACACCCTTACAGTTTGCCTTGCTCTCCATTTCTCTCGGTTGAAGCTCAAGGAGGAAGAAGAAAGGAATTGCTCAAATTCAAGCTTTGATTCAGGAAAATAATTAACTTAGAAGCGCCACTTGTCTCTTACAAATTCCTCTTCTTCTTCTATTTTCTTCAAAGGTAGAGATGGAGGTTCTGTGTGATTTCTTGAGATTTTTTACGAAGCTAGGGTTATGATTTGGATTGGATAATTTGTGTTTTAGTTGGTGGAAGCATGATTCTAGGTTTTGAACTTGAATTATGAAGTTTATGGAGTTAGGTGATGAGTTCAAATATGGGTTTGATATTGATAATTCTTGATGATCAAAGCATGATATGAGTGGTTATATTGGTTTTTATTGAACTATAAGTGCCTAAGTTTGATTATTTCATGTTTTATTACATTTGGGAGAAGTTTTATTGGTGTTTGTTGGTTTTTTATTTTGGTTCGAAATTGAGTTCCCTCGTTGCTGCTCTGTTTTCACATCTTTTACATAGCGGGAACGACCCTTCCCGTTCTAAGTGTTTTCCCGGAACGGCCATTCCCACTGCTTTAAAAGATCTGGCGCGCGAGACTGGGAAGGTGTAACATCCCGCTAATCCTTCCGTACAGGTACGTTGTAACGAGTGTGTTATTTGTGTTTTTAAATTATTTAATTATGCAATTGCATGTTATTTTAATGATTATGTGATTATTTAAAATTATATGAAATTAATTTTTTAACTTATAAACTTGGTTTTAAACGTTTATGTCTACGTGCTTTGGAATTGGCTTTATATGTGGCCGAATTTATTTCTGACTTTTGTGAAATCATGGTATGTGTGAAATATGTGAGTTATCAACGTGTTTGCATGCTCGTTACATGTTTTAGAGTTCGTTTATTTCGGTTCATGGCTCGTTTTGTAAAACGGGATTTTGGTTCCGGGCGCCATAACTTGAGCTCGGGAATTCGGATTCGAATTACGGAAGAAGCGTTGGACTCATAACAAAGAAAGAAAACCTAACTTTGTATTTTTCTAAGCCCGTTTGAGCCTCCGAAATTTTACCGAACCGAACCTCGCGTGCAACTTGGACCCCTTTGTACTCTTTTAGCCATATCTTGACCAATTCTTGACCAAATTAAATGATTCTTGGGCCCACATCTCCTAAAATTGATGCCCTATCCCCTCTCAGCCATTCATTTCATTTTACATTGGAGAAAAGGGGGTTTACCAGCTGCAAAATCGAGATTGAAGAGAAGAGGAAAAGAGCACTATTCCAAATTCATCCCTAGAGCTCAATACTTCACCAAATCACTTCAAATTTGAAAGGTAAGTCAATGAATGTTTTCTCCAGCTCCTTCTCTTCAATTTGACACCTTATTTCCTAGATTTCATGGAGAACTGAGTATGTTATGGCTAGAGTCATGAATAGTAAGGGTTTGGACTTTCTTGATGAATTTGTATGATTCCTTGTATTTCCTTCAAATTTGATGCTTCAAATTAGAGCCTAAGACATCCCTTTTCATATCTATGAATTTATATTGCATGATAGTTTAGAAAATTTGAGGTTTCATTTGAAGAACTTGAAGGTTTATGCATGAACTTGAAAATGAATTTCGTTTCTTGCCTTCACCTATTGATTTGTAGCTGTTTTAGACCTGATTTTGAGCTTTTTTTGCATGAATTATGTGTGCATAACTTACCTCTAATTGTTGCCATGATTTAGGGAGAGATTTGGTTGGTTTTGTAGCTGTTTCGTTCAAGTTTTGGCTTGTTGATGCTGGTGTCGCGCCCGCGATCGCACCAAGCTTCGTTTTGGTTGCGACCGCGGCCATATTTTCTTTTTGCTTCTGGACTTACGTGGCGGCGACGACCTTCCTCAGGTATTTTCTGGTCCTGGACGCGACCTTAGGCTGCTGGAACTTTTGTTGCTAGGTCGCGACCGCGACCATTTGTTAAAGAGCATGGGTAGCGGCCGCGACCATCCCTGCCCTTGCTTGTTTGTGTTTTTCCTTCTTTCGTTTGAGTTTTTCTTGCTTTTTTTGGTTCGTTTTTGGCTTGTATGTTATGTTCACTCGCTATATTATGTGTTAGGTACTATGTTGTGAATTTGTGACTCGTTTTACATGTTCGCTTCCAAGTTATGATCTCATACGTTCTATATGCTACCTTACATGCATACTTCAATCAATGCTTCAATTATTCACCTCGTATGATCTCTTCTTGCTACTTTTATCATATGTATGCATAGATAACATGTTAGTTTATATGTTAATTTGAGAAGGGATGGCGTGCGTGTTTTGAACTAGCGAGTTATGACTTTGAAAGATAAGTCTGAATTTTCAAAAATTATTAACTTATGATTTATAACTATGAATTGGGCCCCGGAGATTTGTGCAAAGGAGCCCCGGGATGGTGTTGGGCCGTCAGGTAACTCCAACGTACGGTCTCCAACTTATAAGATCAACCCGAAACCCACAGGAGGTTAGTGGGGGATGGAATCCTTGGGCGTGAGTGTCATGAAAGTCACGACCCTGACATGAGATCGATGGTTAGGGTAGGCCGCCTTTCCATCACCCGGAGAAGAGGTATATGTGTTTGAATTATGTTTTCATTTGACTTATGATTCCAATTTTGATTATGAAAGGAGTTAGGTGGTCTGAGACTCGTACTCACCGAGTTGTGTGATTTTGATTACGAACTTGTTCGTGAAATGGGAATGGACTATTAATTACTGAAATTTGGTTGTTTTTGGCCTTCAGCCATAATTCTTTTCTTTATACCTAGCATCACGAGCTAAAACATTTTAGAATGCAAAAACCACGCCCCGGTTCACGAACTCTTTAATTTTAAATATGCTCTACCTTATATATATGTACATGTTAGTGTGTTAGCCATTCACCAGTCTTTAGGACTGACCCCTCCTCATTATTTTCTTTTCCCCTTTTTATTATTTGAGTTGCAGGTGTTCGTGCGGGAGTTTGACCTAGGCGGCGGTCGTCTTTGAGTCTTTGTTTTCATTAGGGAGTCTCACGCATTCTGATTAGCGTACTTTTGTATTTTGAGTTTATGAACTTATGTATATGAATTTTGGCCCGGGGTGGGTATAATATGTATAATTTGTAATAATTCGAGCATGTATGTTTGTATATGTTAATCCTGGTGCTTCCGCGTTTGATTTTGATTTACTATGCGCACTTTGTATTAAGGTCTAGAGCGCCTAGCTAGTGTGTGTGTTTTGTTTGTCACCCGTTTGCTGTAGCTTGGTGCGTGTGCGGAGTTTCCATTTCGTTACACGTGTTGGGCTATAGTGCCGGGGGGTGTAGTGCTCTGCGCTCCGGGGTGCTACATCCTAAAGTGGTATCAGAACTCTAGGTTGCAAAACCGGTGCTCGAGCGTCGTGTCGGGTCTGTCTAGGTCGTTTGGCTTAGGATTATGTGTTTGTTTGCATTCACTCTCACATTTACGTGAATTGTTTAAATTATTTGTATTAATTGTTCACATAAACATGCACCAAAACCCCGCATGCATCGATATTTTGGAAATTTTGTTCTTATTTCAGGATATTGCTCCAATGTCGACGAAGATCATCGGGAAAAAGGACAAAGGAGACAAGCGCTTTCGGTCTATGAGAATTTTTAGGGTTTTTGATTTTATAAAGTGAGTTGAAGGTGATGATGCCATGATCGAGAAAAGATATCCGAGATGGAATGGCTTTGGAAGACTTGTTCGGGGATGTTCCAAGAAAGGTGAGGTGTATTTCCCCATCTAAAGTTCAAGATTAAGCTTCAAGTATTTCAAGAAAATGAAGCTAAATTGGAAGAATCAGGGAAAGCGTTCAAGTAGGAAAATTTTGTTCAAGAGTTTTGTCATAAGTGCATCCCTTCGAGTTTAATGATAAGAGACTTCAAGAAAATTCCTAAATTTCGAAGAAGAGTTGAAGAAGATGGATGATTTTAGGTTGAAGTTCGAGAGAACAGGTGTTCATGAATATTTTCCTAAAGTTCGTAATTACTTTAGGGAATGATGATGGAATTCAATGAGCTCTTTAAGTTTTAATGGTGTATATTTGGTTCGAGGAAATAAGAGGATATGGTTCTAATGGGTATAGATGAACAACGGTTCGAATCTCACCCTCCTACTGTGGGATAAAGACCCGGTTTGAGTTTGTGTACGATAAGTTGTGAACCTCTAGGGTTCGAGTAGCAATATGAACAAGGTAGGCTCTGGTTATAAATAGTAAACTGTATCAAAGGTCAAGAAGTCCCCTTTAAAACACTGTTATATCACATATAAGCACTTTGATCATGTAAGAATGCAATGCATGAAGGTTTAAAAGTTGGATCACGGTCTACAAACGCTTTACCAATGCCCTTAGCTTACCATTTTCATTCAGGCCTTGTTTTGGGCTGTTGCAGTGTTAGCCCCCTCACCAGTTTTTAGGATGTTGGAAAACACGGAAGAGTTGAGCAGCGGAAGTTTAAAATTTTCCAAAAATTTAATCGTTGTCTTGCAATTTTTATATCGTATCGTAGTGTAGCAGCCACACGTAGGGCCACATCCCCCGTACTAGAATCCAAACCCGAATACGAAATGGAAGTCCGTACCCAGATCCGAATCATAGCGAATGGGAGACCAACAGACTCTCTAGGCTAAGCGGAGCTAAACCAAAACCAAAGTATGCGGAAGCGAATAAATTAAACCCAACAAATAGTATATACATCACATAAATACATATAGGTACCATCATATATATATTTCCATATTGTATTTACATATAGGTACCAACATTTAATCCCTGTACAAATGCCATCACGGCTCAAACAAAACATAAGTATTTGAACCTACAAACCATAACTATACACATACAAAATGATATAAAGTGCATGGAAGTAAATGCATCTAACAAGACCTAGATCGACAAGTGTAAAAGTAGACACACTTCTCCGCCTAGCTGAAGTCCTCAAAAACCTGCAACTAAAAGAGTAAATGAGGGGTCAGTCAACTGACTGAGTGAGGGGGCTAACGCACACCCACACCCTATATACATATAAAGCAAGGCATATAACAAAAGGTGGAGTTATGAACCGGGATAGGTTTTACAAACCAAACTTTCAAAATAAACATATATACTTAAAATCCTTTTCATAAACTCTATCCCGATTCATACTTCCTAGAACAGATCATATCATATGCTCGGCGAGAACGAGCTTCCAACCTTTACTCCTCAGAACAAATCAAAACATAAATCATAACATAACCATCCACTACTCAATGATGAAAGAGCCACCGTGTAGCACCCCAAGCGGTGGGGCACCACACCCCCGCACTATGACCCGATACGTGGTACGAAATGGAAAATCCGCACACGCACCAAATCACAGCGAACGGGTGACAAACGAAAACACACACACTAGCTAGGCGGTACCTAACCCTGTACAAGCAAAATAAGCAAAAACCTGTACGCGGAAGCGAATCAAAATATGAACTAACCAAAACTTTAATCAACAAAATACAGAAACGGGTTCAACTAATTCCACGAACCTGTCCTAACCTGTCCCGAAAATTCATGTAATCCAAGTATAAATATCATCTTGTACAGAACATACTATATACATAATTTTCATAAATAAATCAGAACAAAATACTTAGCAAAATCAAACGGACCGACACAGACTCGACAGACCAGACTCAAAGCCGCCTAGCTCGAACTCCAACAACTGGTACCTGCAACTAAAAACATAGGTGGGGCGAGGGTCAGTCCACTGACTGAGCGAGGGGGCTAAGCTCACACACACTATACATAATAAGGAGCAGAGCACGTATCAAAAGAAAGATTATGAACCGGGACTAGGGTTTTGCATACCAAAACCATTTCCAACTCAAACTTATACATATCTTATCAAATCAAACTTATACGTATCTTATCTTATTCAAACTTAACAAACTGAGCAAATTCATTTTTTAATAAAAGAGAAAGCTCCTATCCCGTTTCATAATCAACATAACAGATCATAATCATATACCCGGCGAGTACGGGTCTCCCACCTTACTTCCATATCGAATCATACATATCATATCAGAAATCAACAAATATCATAAACAATCCAACCCCAACACCATGTAGTTCGGGGAGCAAACCCTCACTACTCATACAGATACAAACACACACGGGGTAGCGAACCCACACTGTGCCTTCCCCGGTTATCCACCGAGGGCTCAAGATACCACGCCTTCCCAACCTCCCTAGGTCGCACGTGAATATCTCAAATGAGAACGCGCACAGGGGTCATAACCGGCGACCCCATGGTCGTCCCGGGTCCCCCTTACCCACGTCTCGGGGCCCAACACACCAGAATATAGCACATCAGAACAGATCATAACTCGCTACATATCATACTTATCAAATCATATCCAAAATCATACTTACGTACCTTATCGGAGCATACCATACCTTGCAACTTAGCATATGCTATAAACGTACCTCTCCGTGTCATCCTAATCCGCAGCTGGTATGAAGACACACGGTTTGGAGCATAGCCTCGTTGCAAAACATTTCAAGCTTACATATGCTCGTACATATACAGTTCGAAAATCTTTAATCGAATGACAAATTCATAAACATATCATATAAACACATATCTATTATATAAATATAATAGAATAATCGCATGCAGGCTTGAAAACGAGCACAGAATGTTGTAGGTCGCTGTAACTAAAACAAAAATCCTAAAACCTCACCTTACACCGACGAAACGGAAAACCTGAGTCAAGAAGTCCCACTGGAACCCAAACAGCTGACAAACACTCCCTGGACAACTGAACACACACAGAACACAGGACTCAGACTCCAAACACAACCACAAAGACGCACGGCCATGCTCACGAATACAAATGATGCAACATATAATACATATCTATTCAATCAAGTCATTCAGAGCATATTATAATTCATATTCCATATCAAAAGTTGCATACTTATAAAATTCATAACATTAATTACATGAAATAAAGTAGAACATTAAGAATTCAAATCATATCATGCACCAAGTCTCACGAAATTAACATGAATTACATAACAATAAATATATAAATTACACAATGGCATATTTCACAATATAACAACAATTGGCATACTTGATCAATTTATTCAAATTAAATACAACGTATCTTTTCATAATTCATTTGTTATGTTTTATAAAATATCATAATCAATTTAATTTCCAAAATTACACTAACATCCCCTCAAACAATAATTATTCTCAAATAGATGGGCGTAAAACGAGACAAATAAATTCGATAAATCATGAATCAAATATTCATACATCATAGCATACTTCCACGTATCATACACCTCATAATTTCAATTTATAGCACATACGGGATCAAATTGCACAATTAAAATCAATTAACGAATAAAATACAATAACTTCAAAAATTCATATAAAATCAATCGGACATCCGATTGACGAACGGGAAGTGGCGTTGGACTCACCACGACGAGAGGAACCTACTGTCCGAAAGTCGCCGGAATGCCGCCACCGCAACCGGACGAACAGCCATCGGCCGCCACCGGAATACCGCCTCCGGTGGTCGGAAAAATCCCCGGAAGGACAGAAACATGCGCCTCGGCCTACTCAATAAAAACCCTCAACCAATTTCAGAAAATAGCAAACACGTGGGACTTCGTTAAAGAAAAACCGACCCAAATCCCAACGACGGAAACTGAAATTAAATACAAACCGTAAAACGAAAATGAAATCCGAGCATACCGTTGGAAAGCTTGTAACGAGCCCTACGAAAGCCCCAAGTCAAACCGCCGGAAAAACCGCCGGAAAATCGGACCGCCGGTCCAGGCCCGGTCCGCCACCGGTCTGCCGCCGCCGGCCGGTTCTCTGACCGCCACCACCACGAGTAGATCGGACTCGACCTCAGGAACAACTTTTGTGAAGATGTCATCACCAAAACCGGCCGGAAAATGGCCGAACCGCCACTCCAAAGTCGCGCCGCTGCGTCATCGCCGGAACCACCACTTCCGCCGCGATTCGCTTGAAAAGGAGGCCGAAAATGGAACGGGAAGGTCCAAAAACGTAGGGTAGGGTGGTTGATGGCCGGCGAGGGTCGCCGGAACGCCGCCGGCGTGGAGGTGGCGCAATCCCGCCACCGTCGGACCTCCGCTGCTCCGCCGCTGGTCACTTTCAGGCCACGAAACTGGTACGGTTGTGACGGGCTCGTCGAGCTGATAAATTTCCACTATCAATTCGTCGAATTCCGTCGAGAAACGAGGGAGAACGGGCTAGTGCGTGAAAACGCACCTTCGAGTGTGTGTGAACAGTGAAAATCGCTGGAGAAGACGACGCTGGGCTGAGGTCTGATCTTTGGCACGCAAAACGAGGATCCGGGGTATATATCTCGGGTCCTCGTACGCAAAAACAATCAAACGAACGAGCTAACGACATCCGAATTGGGCAAACTTAGAGTCTACGGACTCGTTTCGCCGCCCCGGACGCGTTGAAGGGGTCAAAGAGGTCGAACTCTCGACCGAACGAGAAATGACCGAAAAACCCCTTAAAAGAGAAAATTACAAAGGGGCCCCTAAACTCTAAAAGAGTTCAAAACAGGGCCACAGAAAAATAAAATCACATAATTAAACACATTAAAAGGTTGGAACGCGGCGTACCTTATACGTCGAACGAACGGGGTGTCACACACCGGCGGCCCTATCCATCCATAACATATACAAACTCGCGAGGGGTAGCTAACCCACAACGTGCCCTCCTCGGTTTTCACACCGAAGGCATCGAAATATCACACCTTCCCTATATCCCGGGGTCGCGTGTGATACATCGGATGGAGACTATGTACAGCCTTTACCTCGACGGCCCAAAACCGTCCCGAGGGCTCCTTACCTATAGATCCTTGGATCCACATTCACATACATATAACCTTTCATACCAAATCTTTCATGGCAAATCTCGCTAAACTTGAACAGAACAGACTTTCCAAAAGTAGTTTACATACGCTTATTTAATAACTTTCCAAAATCTAACTTGTTCACAAGATAATAAACATATTCTATTCAACACTTATTTATCTATATACATAATATATAATCACATGCGCGGCTCGAAAACATCACATAAGGGTTTAGGTCTTTAACTATACAAAATTCCTAAACCTCACCTTGTGCTTCACAAAAGAAAGAAGTGGAAATGAACAAGTTATGCCTCAGGCTTGTCAACTGGAACCTCCTCTGAAAAGAAAACACCAAAAGCCCAAGGCTTAGACTCTATATGAACCAAAGAAGACGCTGGGCAAAATGCGTGATTTATGCTTGAATGCGAAATGTTATCAAATATGTTATATAATTCACAAATTATAGCATATCACAATTATTTACAATTTATCAAGCAATAAAAATCAAGTTACAACATCTAACGTGCAAAAGATTAACAATTAAAGGCATAAAAGTGCATAATTAAACATATAAGAAGTAGTAGCAGCTCCCAGGTTTCGGGAAGGTTGGGAACGACCCTTCCACTGTAGGGAAAGGGCCATTCCCAGGTTCACCAAAAAGTTTCTGGAATGTGGGAACGACCGTTCCGAACTATAGTTAAAAACGGGAAGGGCTATTCCCAACTACCCGATCTGCTCCCTGCGCGTGTGTAAGTTTTTACAAATTTTGGGCCTTGGGAACGGTCGTTCCCATCTCAGTTCAAATGTGGGGACGGTCGTTCCCAGTTTCGGAAAAGAGGTACTGTTGACCCGCGAACGGCCCTTCCCAAAACAAAGCTTGGGCGGGAACGGCTGTTCCGGCCTGGTTCGAAATGCAAAACAGAGCAGACACTTACAGCAGTAGGGGAAGCCCCAGTTTTGGCCAAAAATGGCCAAAACCAACACCAAGAAGCTACAACAACTTACCGACTAGTGCAAATAATTCATGTAAATCATGTTTGTCATATAGGCACTCATATATCTCAAGAAAAATAGAAATTAAAGCCATTAATCCATGAATGAAACTTCAAGCTTAAATGTATGAACACTCAATTAATACATGCTCTCTTGCAAATAGAATTCAAATATATTCACCAAAGATCACTTATTCACAAAATCACCAAACCCTTACTATTCACATGTTGCTCAAAGAGAATCATCTAAAGCTCTACAATGAGAAATTAAACCACAAAAATAAAGAGCATGACGAGGGGGTTCCGAAACATACTCAAGTTTGAGGAAAGATGAAGAATTGAGGGAGATCTTGGCTTTTGAAGTGGGTTCATCAAACTTGGGGCTTGGTTTCTCTTGGCTTTGGAATGCTACTGTTGTTTCACGTAAAATGAAAGAAGGAAGAAATGGTTCAGCCTTTAAGGGCTGAACCGGTTCGGTTCACGGATTCGGTTCACGGTTTTCTGGTTCAAATTGGTTCGGTTTAACAATTAAGGGTTTCAACCAAGGCAAAATTCAGTTATTCAAATAATCCACGTATACAATTAGTTCAATTAAAATTCATATAATTCATATACAATTAATTAAAACTCAATTAATAATAAATCACATAATTTACCTGTACCGACTGTAAGTCGAGGTGTCACACATAGGGTGTTTAGAAACTTACAATGGTAGAAGCTTTCTAGTGATGTCGTTACAGCCTAATGAACACCCTTCAAGCGAAATCCCTCGAACGGCCTTCGAATTAGACTCCAAGGTAGAAGCCCTCCAAAGCATATCCACACCAGACCTAGAACACGATTAAACGAGTGAAAATGCTAATTCTATGGCTTGTGTTAGGCTAGGATTTAATTTGAAAACTTTTCTTTTGGATTTTCTCAAAAACTTAACACTTCTCGAGTGTTGGTCTAAAGAATAAGAGAAGCACCATCCCTAGTATAAACAGTAGGTTGGTTCGAACGCCTAGGGTTTCCAAGAACCAATCGGATTGCTTTCTTGCTCACTAATTAACTCGTTTAATTATTTAATTTAACTGGAAGAATAAGTTCCCAACTTGTTCTCCAAGTCTTGCAAGAATAACCTTCTCTCTCCTACAATAGGAAGTTAGACTTTTCAACTTTCCTAAAGTTAAAAGTCAATATTCAATAAATAATTTAATTCCTAATTAATTATTTATTGGGTTAAGCTTATTTGAGAATAGTCTTAACAATTAATTCAAAATTAATTAAAAGACAAAAATTAATTAATTACAATTTAATTAATTAATTTTAGAAAAGAATTCACGTGTGGAACAAACCACACGTGTGAAGCCACGTGTACAAGACACGTGGCAGCCACGCAAGTTGCGACACGTAGCAGTCACGTGCGTAAGCCACGTGGTAATGCCCACGTGTTCGTGGCTTCATTTCGATCAACATTTTGACCCTTCGTTAATCATATTAACATCCTACCATAACCCTCATGTTTTGGTATTTGTATGTGACCCTTTAGGTTCATTATTCGATTAGCAGTGACAACAATTAATTAATTCCCTAATTAATTAATCACTTTACAGATCACACTACCGTAATCTAGCAATGGGTGTGTGACCCCTAGCCGAACAACGAAATGAATCGAAGAACCTTTCAGTCAATGACAATCAGCGAAACACGATCCTCCCACAACTCCATCTCTCAATCAAGAACTAAGGCATGGGAATATTCGCAGAGCCCAAATATTCTTGGTCTTTAAAGTTAAGTTCGTTTCATATCCATTATGATCTCAATCCTAGAAAACACCATTTTCTTGATATCTTGATCTTTTATCCACCTTGGCCAAGGGTTGAATATTTAATGGACTATGACCAACTCAATCAGTAAGAGATCATTCTTGTTCTTAACAAGTGTAGGTCCTTTATCGATTCTACTAATTCTACATATGCCACTTATGTAATCCCAACATAGGCCATGGTTCAGGTGTCTATATGGTGACACCCTTTTGAGCCTATATCAAAGATTACAGAGTTAGCTCATATGAGACATTATAGAATCTCAAGTCTAAGGATTAATGAATCACGTCATTGACCTTTGAGATATTTCCTAATCTGGAAGTTTCAACTTCCTCTCTCATTTAGGAATGTTCTCACGCAGGACATCTTAGTGATGAAGTTCTTGTAACAATCACCCTTATGTATTATGAACGCGTTAACGTATGCACTTGTCAATCCATGAAACTGAGTGATCCTTCAAAAGGATATAATCACATAAGCAAGTCTCAGTAGAGTCAAGGTCAACACTCCCACTGTCTGTCGGACTCATTGACTTGGAGAAGTTTCTAATCCTCGCCTATGGAGTTAAGAACTTGTTTCATGTGCCGTTCCATAACGAAAAAGTTCTTAACGGCCTCATTGGATTAGGGGAGTTGAGTACATGTAAAATACAGCCAAACCCAAACAGACACAAATAAGCACATAAGAAGTGACTGCCTATGAACAAAATCATTTCGTTTATTATTCAAAGACTGTTTGTGATTTTACAAGGAAATAGTAAAACCAAAAGCTGCTTTAAGGACACTATCCCTAACAATCTCCCACTTGCCCATTAAAGCCATTCAGGTGCTAATCTAAGTCCCATCTTCTGAAGATGTCCTTCGAAAGCCTATTGACTAAGGGCTTTAGTAAGTGGATCTGCCATGTTCTCTACCGATGTAACCCTTTCAATTTGCACATCTTCTCTCTTGATGATATCATGAAACAAGTGATACATCCTCAAAATGTGCTTGGTCCTTTGGTGAGATCTTGGGTCTCTCGCTTGAGCAACCGCCCCGGTGTTGTCATAAAACACTGTAACGGGATCTTTAATGCTAGGAACTACACCCAGCTCGTGGATGAAGTTTCTTACCCAAACACCTTCCTTAGTTGCGTCGTTTACAGCCAAGTATTCGGCCTCAGTGGTCAAATCTGCAGTGGTCGCTTGTTTGGAACTTTTCCAACTTACTGCTCCGCCGTTCAGACAGAATATTTATCCTAACATGGATTTAAAATCATCCATGTCTGATGCAAAGCTTGCATCACAGTATCCTCTAATGACAAGATCTTGCTGGCCTCCGTAAACCAAGAACAAATCCTTAGTTCTTCACAAGTACTTAAGGATGTTCTTTACAGCAGTCCAGTGACCTTCACCAGGGTCAGATTTGAATCGGCGAGCCACGCTAAGTGCATAAGCCACATCCGATTGACTACATAACATTACATATATTATGGTTCCTATAGCTGATGCATAAGGAATTCTAGACATCCTGGACTTTTCAAGTTCAGTCTTGGGACACAGCTTCTTCGAAAGAACTGTTCCCGGGCCCATTGGAAGTTTCCCACGTTCGGAATCTTCCATACTGAACCTCTTTAGTATTTTGTCTATGTAAACCAACTGTGATAATTCTAACAATCTCCTAGATCTATCCTGATAGATCTTTATCCCGAGAATGTAGGATGCATCACAAAGATCCTTCATCTCAAATTGGTTCAATAACCAAGACTTTGTTACTTTCATGTCATCCTTCGCATTCCCAATGAGAAGGATGTCATCTACATAAAGTATTAGAAATTGAACCGAGGTTTCCAATTCTTTCTTGTACACGCAGGACTCATTCGTATTTTGAATAAAGCCAAACGATTTGACTGCTTCATCAAATCGAATGTTCCAATTCCTAGAAGCTTGTTTTAATCTATAGATTGAACGTTGGAGCTTATAAACCTTTTGTTCGCTCCCACTGAATGTGAAACCCATGGGCTCCATGTAAATGTCTTTGTCAATGTCTCCATTAAGAAAGGCAGTTTTCACATCCATTTACCATATTTCGTAGTCATAATACGCTGCAATGGCAAGCAATTTCCTGATGGACTTTTGCATTGCAACCGGGGAAAAGGTCTTTGATTGAAACCTTGCGCTTAGATATCCATTTGTGCCCTATGGGCCTGATCCCATCAGGTGGATCAACCAATGTCCAAACTTAATTAGAGTACATGGAATCCATTTCGGATTCCATTGCTTCTTTCCACTGTTCAAAATCCAAATCTAACAGTGCCTCCTCATAAGTTAATGGATCATTATCCATTTGAGATGTTTGGTGGAGAAAACTATACCATCTCTCTAGTTGTCTAGGAATACGTTCAGAACGTCTTATTTGAAGAGGATTTTCGCGTGTATCACTCTCTTGGATTGGTTGAGGGACGTTTTTCTACAAACTTAGCATGGGACCTTGGTCTCAAACTTCTTCGAGTTCTGCAACCATGGCTTTCTTTTCTTTAAGGAACGAGTCCTCAAGAAAAGTAGCATTTCTTGAAACAAAGACCTTTTGTTCAAGAGGATAGTAGAAATAATATCCTATTGACTCTTTAGGATATCCTACGAAGTTACACAAGCTTGATCTAGCTTCAAGCTTATCTCCCACTGTCCTCTTCACGTAAGCAGGACAACCCCAAATTCTTAAGTAAGAATAATTAGGGATTTTGCCAAACCACATCTCAAATGGGGTTTTGGGTACAGATTTGGAGGGAACAAGATTCAGAATCTTAACTGCTGATTCTAAGGCATAACCCTAGAATGAAGGTGGTAATTCAGTGAAGCTCATCATGGAATGAACGTGTAGCACCCCGCACGTGAGGCACCACATCCCCCGCACTATGGCTCAACACGAGTGACGAAATAGTAAATCCACACCCGTATCAAACCATAGCGAACGGGAGACAAACATAAAACTTTCCTAAGCTAGGCGGAACTAGTCCCTGCATTGGTAGCCAATCCGCAAAATATAATGCAACGTAAAGCCAAAGTTCAAACATACAGACCATAACCAGAATTGGGCTCTTCAGGCCTCTTTTAAACAATAGCAAAACCCAGTAAAAGCAATTCAATAACAATTACATAAATATTCAAGTTCATGATACTAGAGAATCGGATCATTCATAATTGCAATACATATGTGAGTGCAGAGACTCTCCTAACCTAACTTGACCAACTCAAACTCAACAAAACTCCGCCTAGCTCGAAACTCCAAAGCCAAACCTGCACACTAAAGTGTTGGGGAGGGAGAGGGTCAGTCTCTAGAAGACTGAGTGAGCAGAAGCGAAATACATATATAAAAACATGCACATGCAAGTCATAAATTCCGAACAAGGTTTTATTTGAAATGAGTTCCCAAAAAGGGCCAGAGAATGAATAATCAATACTCGGATTTTATGACTAATCATATTAATTCATTACGTTCATAATTCATACATAAACATAAAGCTCGGCGAGTGAGCGTGCATCATCTCCAACCAACTCCGACTGTGTACGACACATATCATTAATACTTTAAATAGGTGATCATGCAATAACTCATAATACACGCAGACCATAAATCATATCATAAACATATTTATAAGCATAATCATAAATCATAACCAACCTTCTTCCTCCGGGTGGTGGACGGGTTTGCAAGGCCCGACCACCCAATCATATCAATGCGGCTATGAGGTTCATGAGGCCTCAAAGCCCGGTTAGCGTTTCCCCGTCAAGAACCTCCCTTGACGAAGTCCGTTTCGCCGTAAGTTGGAACTAGTATATGGGATCCCCGTCAGCCCTTGCTTCATCGGTTAGCCACACATACTAAGTCCCGGGGCCCGTGCAATCATAATCATGTCTCGCCAAACATATCAATTCATAAGAAACATAACATATTCATAATTCGTTTGAAAAGGGTTTACTCGATGACTTTACTTTAAAAGTAACATATATATATAATCATAAGGTTTTGGCCAAAGCTTTTCACAGAAGGGTTGTAGGGTTTGTTACATAGCTAGAACAAAAACACCCTCACCTGGTACAAGGATACGAGTTACCAAGTGCCCGAAGCATCAAGATCTCTCCACCCTGGAGATAAACTGTACAGAAGACAACATAACGTGTTTGTGAGACTCGAGACTCTAAATGAACCACATACGACGCACGGCATGTTATGCACATGATATGAATGCATAAAAGATGATATTATGTCATGAAAATGTTCATGTGCACTATCAAAGAATTTAAATCATATAGACGAGCCAATCACTTGATATTATAAACGTTCATATTCATTCAAGTTCAATCTTTTCATATCTTTCGTAATTCATAGCAATATCTAACAAAATCTTGGAACCATATTCACATTATACCTTCCAACATGTTTACATTGAGTATGATGCATAAAAGGGCAAAGAACATCACTTAAGACATCAAAAGAATGCAAGAATGTACATAATATTTCATATAGAAGCACTCAAGCCATGTCATAGAAATTCACATAAAGCATGCTTTAAACCTCATCCAAAAGCCATAAAATTAAACCATAATGCTCCCAACATATAGCAAAACAAGTTCATAGTTCAACACAAAAGGAGATAAAGTCATTCAAGAGGTGAAACAAATCAAAAACTGAAAAGGAAGCAACAAGGACTGCGCAGGGGAAGGGACACGGCGGTGTCACCTTCCTTAGCTAAACTGAGCCACGACCGTGGCTCAGTACAGACCTTCCCAGAAGGTGTGACACGCCCGTGTCTCACAATTTAGTGAAAATGAGACACGGGGGTGTCACGGTACAGAACCAAAACTTGCACACAAAGCTAAACAGGCAAAACTGAACCCATACAAAACCAATCCAAAATCATACCAAATCAACTCCAAATGCTCTGAAACTTAATATACAACATATTTAGCATGTTAGGAACATATTTCATTTAGAGTGAAAAGGCTAAATCAACATTAAGAGCACCTAAATCGTGCAACAAAACTGGGTCACCAAAAACCGAACGTATGAGCCCTATTGATTAAATCATGCCTTGATCAAGTACCTAGGGGTTGAATTTGGATCTGAAACCTTGGAGAATGCATGATAACATACTAAAAAACTAATATACATCATATATATACAAAATGGCGCGAATTAAAGCACATTAGGGTGACCAACAACTACACAATTGCAACAGCAACAAGTCTGTCATAGATCATGCATAAGAACAGGCCATGTCTTACGGTTTTGAGGCTTAAAATGGATCCAAATACTTAAAACATGAATGTTAACATATAGAGCAATGAGTGTACATAATATCCATGCAAATTCACATGAAAAGAAGATCATTTGATCAAGCAACAAAGCAAAATGAGCAGCAGTAGTTCGAAAAACAGGGGAAGTAGTTTAATCATCAAGTTTGGAGCTCCATATCTCATAATTTCATAAAAGGGTCAAGAGATGAAAGCCTCCTAACCCTATATACTATCAGTTAGGAAAGAAATAGGCCAAGAAACAAGCTCATATAATCATGTATAAGCAAGAAAATCAGCCACACAAGAAAATAGGTCACAAGAACAAAAATCCCTAAAAGTTCATACCAAACTCAACACTCAAACCCTAATCAAATCTGATCCAAAACAAGCATTTAATGGATGAAATCAAGCATAATAGAGTAGAGGAGACATAAATATTCATACCTTGAAGATTAGTAGAAGAAGGGAGGTGATTTGAGCTCAAAATCATAAGAATGGCCAAGGGTTTTCTTCCTTCCTTCTCTCCCATCTCTCTCGATCAGCTCCAGCAGAAAAGGGGAGATATTTGGCTCGGTTTTTGCTGCTAAAAGGGAGATAAAGGGGTTAACTCAAGGTACATAAGTCATGGTTTAAGGTATGGTTAGGTTAGAGGAGTGTTAAGGGTCCCACCATGAAGACTAGTCAACAAAAGGAGCTCTTCTTGCACGAGTTGTCCGTTACGGTTGGATTTCGAAGGTCTTAAGGATTTCAAAAAGGTATGAGGCTTGTTCCATTGTCTCCAAATTGTCGATACAAAGGCTAGATCACACATTAAGAGAACCTAAATCGTGCAACAAAATTGGGTCGCCAAAAACCGAACATATGAGCCCTATTGATTAAATCACGTCTTGATCAAGTACTTAGGGGTTGAATTTGGATCTGAAACCTTAGGGAATGCATGCTAACATACTAAACAACTAATATACATCATATATATGCAAAATGGCGCGAATTAAAGCACATTAGGGTGACCAACAACCACACAATTGCAACAGCAACAAGTTTGTCATAGATCATGCATAAGAACAGGCCATGTCTTACGGTTTTGAGGCTTAAAATGGATCCAAATACTTAAAACATGAATGTTAACATATAGAGAAATGAGTGTACATATTATCCATGCAAATTCACATGAAAAGAAGATCATTTGATCAAGCAACAAAGCAAAATGAGCAGCAACAGTTCGAAAAACAGGGGAAGCAGTTTAATCATCAAGTTTGGAGCTCCATATCTCATAATTTCATAAAAGGGTCAACAGATAAATCCTCCTAACACCATATAATATCAGTTAGGAAAGAAATAGGCCAAGAAACAAGCTCATATAATCATGTATAAGCAAGAAAATCAGCCACACAAGCAAATAGGTCACAGGAACAAAAATCCCTAAAAGTTCATACCAAACTCATCACTCAAACCCTAATCAAATCTGATCCAAAACAAGCATTTAATGGATGAAATCAAGCATAATAGAGTAGAGGAGACATAAATATTCATACCTTGAAGATTAGAAGAAGAAGGGAGGTGATTTGAGCTCAAAATCATAAGAATGGCCAAGGGTTTTCTTCCTTCCTTCTCTCCCATCTCTCTCGATCAGCTCCAGCAGAAAAGGGGAGATATTTGGCTCGGTTTTTGCTGCTAAAATGGAGAGAAATGGTTTAACTCAAGGTACATAAGTCATGGTTGAAGGTATGGTTAGGTTAGAGGAGTGTTAAGGGTCCCACCATGAAGACTAGTCAACAAAAGGAGCTCTTCTTGCACGAGTTGTCTGTTACGGTTGGATTTTGAAGGTCTTAATGATTTCAAAAAGGTATGAGGCTTGTTCCATTGTCTCCGAATCGTCGATACGAAGGCAACGGAGGTGACGGAATTCGAATCCGAATTCCCGAGCTCAAGATATCACTTACGGAACCAAGGGTGTGCTAATTGCTCGTTAGCCCCCGATTTGGTTCCACAATCAAAATTAAATTCGTTAACACGCCAAATGAATCCAAAAACATAAACCGAGCATATAGGCATGTTCATAACACACATATTTACGACATACTAAATTTCCATACCATTCCGATATCATTACATATAGAAACGAAGCCCAAATAGAACACTCATGCGCAATAATGAATTCTTAACGTTATAAATTAATTACTAAAACATAAATTTCCATTTTAAATAAATTAAACAAACTAATAACATGTTGAAATTAATTAACGAAATTACCGAAATGGTTAAGGTAACATGAAACCTAAATTAAGAAGTTAAACACTAAATTTCAAGTTGAAATAAAATGAATTAAATTAAAATAACAACAGTCTGTAGTTTAAAACATATATAACACATTTAAAACAATTTATCATATAATTAAATGATTAAATTGCGCAATTCGTAAACAAATATGCCACGTTAGTTTAACTGAAAAACCGGGGCGTTACAATCTCTCCCCCTTAGAAAGAATCCGTCCTCGGATTCACAACAAGCCTGAAAACAAACAATGAGAGATTCCCCGTCTCTCACAAGCAACAAGGAGAGAGCCCCGTCCCTCGAGCAGCAATGAGAGAACCCTGTCTCTCGCAAGCAAAGAGAGTACCCCGTCTCTCGAACAAAAATAAGAGAATCCCCGTCTCTTATAAACAAGAGAGAGCACCCCATCTCTCAACCGAAAATAAAGCAAGGAAGTCTCCAATACTCCCAAGCAACTCACGCAAAACCAAATTTGAAATCACGTAAGGCACCCAAAGCAAGCAATAAATGTCGCCCACATTGATTTCAATTACTCCAAGTAATTTAACACAGTACAAGATCAAAGCACCTAACATAAAAATTATGTAGGTTAAATTTGCATGGATGCATGTATCATGAATGCTATAAGTACCGTTCACCATAGTTGCAAAATTCAGATTTGTGAGTTGTCGTTGTCCAAGGTATGATCTGTCTTGAATGTAACTCAGTGCCCAGCTTGTCTTGAACCTCTTCAGGGTTCCTCGGTGAAGCGATTGATGAATCCTTTAAGGATTATACTCTTAGATCCCTTCTGAATTGTACCGCTTCTTGTTTCCACCATTTCTCTTTAATCCTCATTCGCCCAACCAACTCCTTTTAATCAACCGAGCTTAAACTCTCCGAATGCCCTTAAATTGTCCGTCCCGAAATCCGATCCACAGTTACTACCTTTACCCATATCGGAGTCTAACATATTCTCAAAATAGCTACTTCTGGCAACACTGACGGCTCAATACCGATCTTGAGATATTAGTTATTATGATTTCTTTCCCATCTTCTGTTCATGTCATCCATTTATCCTCTTTAACCCTTTTAAAGTTATATTCGGTAATTGGCCCCATTTTTCTTGAATCGAAGACCAAATGTTCTTAATGATCCTGAAGCTTGATGTAATCTTCCAATTATCACCCTTTTCTATTTGATCCCTTCTTAAGCTTCGTTCTGGATTATCGTTGATATAACTAATAACTTGATAATATTATCTTGGACCCCTTCGTACTTCATTGAATAAATCTTGTTCGACACCATCCCCTTATATGATAGCTTGATTCGGTTCTCCCTTGTTGATTCTAACTTAGAAGTTCATAGAAACTCTCCTATGATTCCATCGCCTCCATATCGGAATTCCCTACGTAACTTCTCTCTTAATAGCTTAACCATAACCGCCGTCTTATTCATTCCTAATCACCACCCTTAGGACTTCCAGATTCTCCTTAATTTGCATCCCTGTCATTACTCCTAACATATTCATTCGAGCACCACTCCCATCCTCCAATTCACCTCTCGGTCGTGCTCTCCCCCTTAACAAATTTTGCTCTTACCTGTCGAACTCCATGAATCCTTCTTTCAATGAAATTTTTGCTGAGCCACTTCTGCTTCCTTAATTCACTCCTAAGGTTTAATTCAAACCCTTCAATAATTACTTCCTTCTAATTCCCAACTCTTCTCTTTGTTGCTCTTCTTGAGATCTAGACTAATTTTAATCCCCTCTTGTATTTCCATTCTTTCAACTAAAGATAATCCCTTCAAGGATCGAGAAGGATTTACATTATTTCCTAATCAATGCTCCCTTATTTGGAAATTTTAGTTGAATTCGTTACTTCGCCTCTGAGATTAAGGTTTCTCCAAAACTCTTCAACTTAGTTTCTTCAGTGTAGATTGTGCTAGCTAAGTTATATGCCCGGAACTCCCAAGATATAACCCAACTATTCTTCTCGTCTTGATTCGAGTAAGCCTTGATCAAAGAATCGCTTGATGGACAAGGGGTAGCCATTCCCTGTCAAATAAACACTAAGCCATACATGTTGGATTAACATGCCAATGCACATAGTAAACAGTCAAAGATGCAACGAGGCAACACGTTGGAGCAATTGTATTAATTAAACATAAACGTACATATAGATAAAGAAAGCAATTAATTTAAATCGATGCATGATGCTCATGCCATGAATATGCAGAACCTGTCACCAAGGGGGTAAGCTTTTAGCTTGATGACGTGTTCCTCATTCCCATAATTGTAACTTTCTTTGGAGACATTGATAATTCCTTAGCTTTCCATGGTTTTTGAATCTCCCTAATCTTCTTCCATCCATTTGTATATCCCATGGCCCGAACGTGCTATTTTTGAACCCAAGGTCTTATTTGTCCATGGAGTTTACACCTCAACGTACTTCCAAGCGCGTCCGAATCTTCATCTTGATGTCCTCTCGGGTTAAAGTTCCTTTAGCTTATCCTTTGTTATCCCATGGCCCGAACGTACTATTTTTGAACCCAAGGTCTTATTTGTCCATGGAGTTTACACCTCAACGTACTTCCAAGCATCGACCTCCAAAGGTCGTCCGAATCTTCATCTTGATGTCCTCTCGGGTTAAAGTTCCTTTAGCTTATCCTTTGTTTCCGATCTAAACGCATAATTCACCCATGATAACGCTTTCCATTCTTGCTTGCTTCTTGATGTCTCCATGTTCCAAGGTTCCAAGAAGACGACGAGTTTTGTATTCCTCGATGCTCATAAGTCTCTTTGCCTTGCGTCCATTTGTTGTCCCACGCTTATATTCGTATCAAGTGAGCTTCCATATTTGACCTCATAGTGAGCTTTATGATTAACGGCTCCCCATCCTTGCATCTGAGTTGAGTCGAACCTTTTTAATACATCTTGCATCCGATCCCTTCAAGCTTCCCACTTTATTCTTCCAATCACCCAACCATTCCAAACTTGAAGCTTCAACGGTGAACCTTGGAGCATTTAATCTTGTATTAAATGTCTTCAAAATCGGGGTGGTGAAGAGTTCCACACCCCTCTCGTTGTCTCACGCATCCCTCAAGTTAGAACTTGAGTCTTTGCAATTCTTGTATGTTGAGAACCTTCAAGGTTTGTAGGTAGGGCATGATTGATGAACCTTCCCGTGATCCAAGTTTCCTCCCATGATACTAGCCATGATAGGTAGTTCCATTGTGCAAGCCGTGGAATTTGAACACTCGGCCTTCAAGTTACTTTGTCAATTGTAGTTGGTGTGAATTGTAGCTTTGTTTGCATGATAATAGCCTATATAAGAAAGATCAACTCAAATATGGATGCATGAAGATTAGCGTATGCTTATGGCACGTAGTTAAATGAATCAATGCACATAGAATGCAAAATGCAACATTTAAAGCAACTAAATGAGAGCGTAGATTGTATACATGTATTAAGCAATTTCCAACAATTAGTATCAAATATTCATGCCAAATCCATGCAATGTACACATTAACAAGTTGTTCCTATGCCGCGCGACCTAACTGACTCAAACATGACTCAAGAACACCGGTTTTGCAACCGGGCTCTGATACCACTTAAGGATGTAGCACCCCGTACGTGAGGCACCACATCCCCCGCACTATGGCTCAACACGAGTGACGAAATAGTAAATCCGCACCAGTATCAAACAATAGCGAACGGGAGACAAACATAAAACTTTCCTAAGCTAGGCGGAACTAGACCCTGCAGTGGTAACCAATCCGCAAAATATAATGCAACGTAAAGCCAAAGTTCAAACATACAGACCATAACCAGAATTGGGCTCTTCAGGCCTCTTTTAAACAATAGCAAAACCCAGTAAAAGCAATTCAATAACAATTAAATAAATATTCAAGTTCATGATACTAGAGAATCGGATCATACATAATCCCAATACATATGTTAGTGCAGAGACTCTCCTAACCTAACTTGACCAACTCAAACTCAACAAAACTCAGCCTAGCTCGAAACTCCAAAGCCAAACCTGAACACTAAAGTGTTGGGGAGGGAGAGGGTCAGTCTCTAGAAGACTGAGTGAGCAGGAGCAAAATACATATATAAAAACATGCACATGCAAGTCATAAATTCCGAACAAGGTTTTATTTGAAATGAGTTCCCAAAAAGGGCCAGAGAATGAATAATCAATACTCGGATTTTATGACTAATCATATTAATTCATTACGTTCATAATTCATACATAAACATAAAGCTCGGCGAGTGAGCGTGCATCATCTCCAACCAACTCCGACTGTGTATGACACATATCATTAATACTTTAAATAGGTGATCATGCAATAACTCATAATACACACAGACCATAAATCATATCATAAACATATTTATAAGCATAATCATAAATCATAACCAACCTTCTTCCTCCGGGTGGTGGACGGGCTTGCAAGGCCCGACCACCCAATCATATCAATGCGGCTATGAGGTTCATGAGGCCTCAAAGCCCGGTTAGCGTTTCCCCGTCAAGAACCTCCCTTGACGAAGTCCGTTTCGCCGTAAGTTGGAACTAGTATATGGGATCCCCGTCAGCCCTTGCTTCCTCGGTTAGCCACACATACTAAGTCCCGGGGCCCGTGCAATCATAATCATGTCTCGCCAAACATATCAATTCATAAGAAACATAACATATTCATAATTCGTTTGAAAAGGGTTTACTCGATGACTTTACTTTAAAAGTAACATATATATATAATCATAAGGTTTTGGCCAAAGCTTTTCACATAAGGATTGTAGGGTTTGTTACATAGCTAGAACAAAAACACCCTCACCTGGTACAAGACGGTACAAGGATACGAGTTACCAAGTGCCCGAAGGATCAAGATCTCTCCACCCTGGAGATAAACTGTACAAAAGACAACATAACGTGTTTGTGAGACTCGAGACTCTAAATGAACCACATACGATGCACGGCATGTTATGCACATGATATGAATGCATAAAAGATGATATTATGTCATGAAAATGTTCATGTGCACTATCAAAGAATTTAAATCATATAGACGAGCCATTCACTTGATATTATAAACGTTCATATTCATTCAAGTTCAATCTTTTCATATCTTTCGTAATTCATAGCAATATCTAACAAAATCTTGGAACCATATTCACATTATACCTTCCAACATGTTTACCTTGAGTATGATACATAAAAAGGCAAAGAACATCACTTAAGACATCAAAAGAATGCAAGAATGTACATAATATTTCATATAGAAGCACTTAAGCCATGTCATAGCAATTCACCAAAAGCATGCTTTAAACCTCATCCAAAAGCCATGAAATTAAACCATAATGCTCCCAACATATAGCGAAAAATGTTCATAGTTCAACACAAAAGGAGATAAAGTCATTCAAGAGGTGAAACAAATCAAAAGCTGAAAAGGAAGCAACAAGGACTGCGCAGGGGAAGGGACACGGGGGTGTCACCTTCCTTAGCTAAACTGAGCCACGACCGTGGCTCAGTACAGACCTGCCCAGAAGGTGTGACACGCCCGTGTCTCACAATTTAGTGAAAATGAGACACGGGGGTGTCACGGTACAGAACCAAAACTTGCACACAAAGCTAAACAGGCAAAACTGAACCCATACAAAACCAATCCAAAATCATACCAAATCAACTCCAAATGCTCTGAAACTTAATATACAACATATTTAGCATGTTAGGAACATATTTCATTTAGAGTGAAAAGGCTAAATCAACATTAAGAGCACCTAAATCGTGCAACAAAACTGGGTCACCAAAAACCGAACGTATGAGCCCTATTGATTAAATCATGCCTTGATCAAATACCTAGGGGTTGAATTTGGATCTGAAACCTTGGAGAATGCATGATAACATACTAAAAAACTAATATACATCATATATATACAAAATGGCGCGAATTAAAGCACATTAGGGTGACCAACAACTACACAATTGCAACAGCAACAAGTCTGTCATAGATCATGCATAAGAGCAGGCCATGTCTTACGGTTTTGAGGCTTAAAATGGATCCAAATACTTAAAACATGAATGTTAACATATAGAGCAATGAGTGTACATAATATCCATGCAAAGTCACATGAAAAGAAGATCATTTGATCAAGCAACAAAGAAAAATGAGCAGCAGTAGTTCAAAAAACAGGGGAAGTAGTTTAATCATCAAGTTTGGAGCTCCATATGTAGCACCCCAAGCGGTGGGGCACCACACCCCCGCACTATGACCCGATACGTGGTACGAAATGGAAAATCCGCACACGCACCAAATCACAGCGAACGGGTGACAAACGAAAAATCCAACCTAAGTTAGGCGGTACCTAACCCTGTACAAGTAAAATAAGCAAAAACCTGCACGCGGAAGCGAATCAAAATATGAACTAACCAAAACTTTAATCAACAAAATACAGAAACGGGTTCAACTAATTCCACGAACCTGTCCTAACCTGTCCCGAATTCAAATATACAACAAAGACGGGTTCAACTACTCCATGCCCTGTCCTAACCTGTCCCGAAAATTCATATGATCAAAGCAAACACATCAACTTGTTACAGAACATACTATGTGCATAATTATAACCGGATGCAGATCAGAGATTCTCAACTTAAACAAATGGATACAGACTCAAAAGACACGGACTCAACAGACAAGACTCAAAGCCGCCTAGCTCGAACTCCAAGAACCTGAACCTGCAGACTGGAAACAAAGGTGGGGCGAGGGTCAGTCCACTGACTGAGCGAGGGGGCTGAACACACACCAACACATATATACGTATAGAGCAAAGCACGTATCAAAAGAAAGATTATGAACCGGGAATAGGGTTTTGCATACCAAAACCATTTTCAAAACATACTTATACATATCTTTTCAAATCAAACTTATACATATCGTATCTTATCTTATTTTATTCAAAACTTAATAACTGAGCATAATCATACCAAAGTTTATACTTAATCAAACCATATCAGACTGAACAAACTCGTAACATGTCGAAAGAGAAAGCTCCTATCCCGTTTCATAATCAACATATCATATCATAATCATATACCCGGCGAGTACGGGTCTCCCACCTTACTTCCATATCGAATCATACGTATCAAATCAGAAAACAAACAAATAACATAAACAATCCAACCCCAACACCATGTAGTTCGGGGAGCAAACCCTCACTACTCATACAGATACAAACACACACGGGGTAGCGAACCCACACTGTGCCTTCCCCGGTTATCCACCGAGGGCTCAAGATACCACGCCTTCCCAACCTCCCTAGGTCGCACGTGAATATCTCAAATGAGAACGTGCACAGGGGTCATAACCGGCGACCCCATGGTCGTCCCGGGTCCCCCTTACCCACGTCTCGGGGCCCAACATATCAAAACAGAGCATATCAGACAGATCATATCATAACTCACTACATACAAACTTATCAAATCGTAACAGACTTACGTACCTGATCAGACATACCATACCTTGCAACTTAGCATATGCTATAAACGTACCTCTCCGTGTCATCCTAATCCACAGCTGGTATGAAGACACACGGTTTGGAGCATAGCCTCGTTGCAAAACATTTTAAGCTCATATACGCCCATACGTATAATTTCAGAAGAATTCATATCAAATCGAATTAACAAAGTTCATAACATATTATAAGACATATATTTAATATATATATAGTATATATATTCGCATGCGGGCTTGAAAACGAGCACAAAGGGTGATAGGTCGCTTTAACTAAAACAAAATCCTAAAACCTCACCTTACACCGACGAAACGGAAAACCTGAGTCAAGAAGTCCCACTGGAACCCAAACAGCTGACAAACACTCCCTGGACAACTGAACACACACAGAACACAAGACTCAGACTCCAAACACAACCACAAAGACGCACGGCCATGCTCACGAATACAAATGATGCAACATATAATACATATCTATTCAATCAAGTCATTCAGAGCATATTATAATTCATATTCCATATCAAAAGTTGCATACTTATAAAATTCATAACATTAATTACATAAAATAAAGTAGAACATTAAGAATTCAAATCATATCATGCACCAAGTCTCACGAAATTAACATGAATTACATAACAATAAATATATAAATTACACAATGGCATATTTCACAATATAACAACAATTGGCATACTTGATCAATTTATTCAAATTAAATACAACGTATCTTTTCATAATTCATTTGTTATGTTTTATAAAATATCATAATCAATTTAATTTCCAAAATTACACTAACATCCCCTCAAACAATAATTATTCTCAAATAGATGGGCGTAAAACGAGACAAATAAATTCGATAAATCACGAATCAAATATTCATACATCATAGCATACTTCCACGTATCATACAACTCATAATTTCAATTTATAGCACATACGGGATCAAATTGCACAATTAAAATCAATTAACGAATAAAATACAATAACTTCAAAAATTCATATAAAATCAATCGGACATCCGATTGACGAACGGGAAGTGGCGTTGGACTCACCACGACGAGAGGAACCTACTGTCCGAAAGTCGCCGGAATGCCGCCACCGCAACCGGACGAACAGCCATCGGCCGCCACCGGAATACCGCCTCCGGTGGTCGGAAAAATCCCCGGAAGGACAGAAACATGCGCCTCGGCCTACTCAATAAAAACCCTCAACCAATTTCAGAAAATAGCAAACACGTGGGACTTCGTTAAAGAAAAACCGACCCAAATCCCAACGACGGAAACTGAAATTAAATACAAACCGTAAAACGAAAATGAAATCCGAGCATACCGTTGGAAAGCTTGTAACGAGCCCTACGAAAGCCCCAAGTCAAACCGCCGGAAAATCGGACCGCCGGTCCAGGCCCGGTCCGCCACCGGTCTGCCGCCGCCGGCCGGTTCTCTGACCGCCACCACCACGAGTAGATCGGACTCGACCTCAGGAACAACTTTTGTGAAGATGTCATCACCAAAACCGGCCGGAAAATGGCCGAACCGCCACTCCAAAGTCGCGCCGCTGCGTCATCGCCGGAACCACCACTTCCGCCGCGATTCGCTTGAAAAGGAGGCCGAAAATGGAACGGGAAGGTCCAAAAACGTAGGGTAGGGTGGTTGATGGCCGGCGAGGGTCGCCGGAACGCCGCCGGCGTGGAGGTGGCGCAATCCCGCCACCGTCGGACCTCCGCTGCTCCGCCGCTGGTCACTTTCAGGCCACGAAACTGGTACGGTTGTGACGGGCTCGTCGAGCTGATAAATTTCCACTATCAATTCGTCGAATTCCGTCGAGAAACGAGGGAGAACGGGCTAGTGCGTGAAAACGCACCTTCGAGTGTGTGTGAACAGTGAAAATCGCTGGAGAAGACGACGCTGGGCTGAGGTCTGATCTTTGGCACGCAAAACGAGGATCCGGGGTATATATCTCGGGTCCTCGTACGCAAAAACAATCAAACGAACGAGCTAACGACATCCGAATTGGGCAAACTTAGAGTCTACGGACTCGTTTCGCCGCCCCGGACGCGTTGAAGGGGTCAAAGAGGTCGAACTCTCGACCGAACGAGAAATGACCGAAAAACCCCTTAAAAGAGAAAATTACAAAGGGGCCCCTAAACTCTAAAAGAGTTCAAAACAGGGCCACAGAAAAATAAAATCACATAATTAAACACATTAAAAGGTTGGAACGCGGCGTACCTTATACGTCGAACGAACGGGGTGTCACAATCTCCCCTCCTTCAAAAGGACCTGTCCTCAGGTCCTAAGGTCGGATCTTGAACGATGCTGAAACGAATTCCACTTCAAGCTTCCGCTGCGCAACTCTGGTCTAGGCGAACTGCAATTCCTGCAGGATACTTCTCCCTTAGCTGGCATCAACTCTATTCATGGTGACCCGTTGTCCCTGAAGTTCCACTGAGCACTTGACCGTTGGTCACTTCAACTCAATCGATCCTTACTAGGCCACTGTACCCAAAGCTCAACACTGACGCTTCCTCGTCGACTGCAGACCAGCACCAGGCCACACTCAACTCAGCCGCGACAAACAAGAGAGAATCCCATCTCTCAGCACGAAAGAGAGAGAGAGCCCCGTCTCCCAGCACATCAAAAGAGAGAACCCCGTCCCTCAGGCACAGAATTGAGAGAACCCCGTCTCTCAACCACGTAATCGAGAGAACCCCGTCTCTCATCCTAAGTCTGGCAGACTTCCACATCTTCCAAACATCCTAGTTTGAGAAAATCCAGCATTTCTCAAACCCTAGATTCGAGAGAATCCAGCATCTCTCGAACATCTAACTCCAAGAGAATCCAACATCTCTTGCTCACATAATTTAGAAAGAATCCAACATCTTTCTATCACATAAATAGGGAGAATCCCACATCTCCCTAACACGTAAATAGAGAGATCTCAACAACTCTCTAGCACACAAGTTCACTTACACAGCATTCAAACTTACACACATCAAAATAACACTGGATGCAAAACATGAGATGCATGTATAGTGTACCTTTACCCGACTGATATCGGTGTCCCTAGGGTATAGACTCATCATCCATGCTCAACTCAAGGGGGATATCGCGATGGGATCACTGTAAAATAGAATCATAATATGCTTGTAGGTGCATGTAGGGTTAGTGAGTAACCAAAGAAATTATAAGCACTGAAGCACGGATAGTTCACGCAAGCAGGTAATCCATTTAGTTTACAAGAATTCACAACAACAACAATTTTAAAGTTATGAAAATTACAGCAGTTAGTCACGTTATTAAACTCGAGCAACATCAAACATTACACATTGTCACATATGTCAAGCAAAATAATTATAATTACTTATGAAATGCATGAGTGCAAATGCCATGGATGCTTAAGATACCGTTCACCGTAGTAATGGAGTTCACCGTAGTAATGGAGTCGAGGTTGGCAATTTCTTTAACTTGAAAGGTTAATCAACTCCTTAACTGGCCCTAGTTTCAACTTCCCGTTCAAACTTGCATTCTTTAGTATTCCTTCAGATTCTCGGGTACTCAACTGATCTTGGATCGTCTCACTTGATTCTCGGAGTATAGTAATCCGTGTAATCTCTTGAAATCCCAATAAAATCCTCAATACTCGGGAATTGCTATATCTTCCAACGATGGAATCTCTCAGAACAATCCTTAATCATGCTTCCCACCGTCGTTTGTAAATGATGTCCCTCGTCCTTAGTATTTGATAAAGTCGACCCTCAATGACATCGTCACCAAAATTCGGTAGTTCATATAGTTTACCCTTTTCCTTTTGTACTGGTATAGCTGCCCTCGTTGATGTCTTTACAACAGTCTGACCCCCACTTGAGAGCCCTTGAATGGTACAAGTGTCTTGATCTCTTCATTGTCACCTCACACCTTCCAGAGTTAGAAATTCTGACTTTCTTATAAACCATGTTACTCCCGAGCACCTCCAAGTAGTAAGTACATATCCTGAAAGAAACTTAATAGTTAAAAGATTTCTTGTTTTTCCCCACGGTCTTCTTATCTTCAGAATTATCTAGCATCACTTGGACATTTCCACGGCTTGGAAGTACGATTTCTTGAACCTGAAGTCTTCTACGCTCATGGAATTAGCATTCTGTATTTTCTTTAGTAATTACTCTCCGATTGTTTCCCGAGTCTTCTTCATGGTTGTCACTCTGATCAAAACTTCCTTGGTTCACTCTTTAGGAGTTCGTAGAATTAAATGAACTCCCTTTTTTTTTTTTTTTTTTTTTTTTTTTTTTTTTTTTTTTTCCAATTGTTTATACATGATCGCCCGAAATCCACCCAATACCCCGAATGTGTTAGCTTGATCATACCTCTTCTGGTCAACCCCGGTTCGAATCCCAATGTTGCTTCCTGTCTTTCAACTAATCCCACATCACGACAATTCAGCTTGAATCTAGAAATACCCCGACTTTCATCAAATCATTTATGAGGCTATGAGTATCGCATCGTGTAGAGAGATTGACCACAACCCAACATTCTATCTTACATGCATTCACCCTATATCTTGAATCTATTGGCTCGATCGTATATTTTCTAGTCAAACCCTGTTTGAATTCAAATGTTGCTTCGACCAAGACAGCAGGTAGTGGATCAGGTAGGAGAACACCTAAAGTACAACCACGAAGCTAATGCATGTGGGATTAGGGATGTGAATGGCGTGCACTCATATCCAGCAAAGAAAGCAGTCAATCACGTAGAACATCCAAAATAATTAAAATTTACTCCAATGCATGATGCACGTGCCATGTATGCATAATACCCGTTTTTATAGCAGTAGCATTGATTCCTTGTTATAAATTCTTGTAGAGGTCCATTTGCTTTTCATCCAAGTAGTCAGAAGATGAGAGTTTCAAATCCTCCTTCACGAATTTGTAGCAGTAGGAAGTGTTGTCTCGATCAACTTCAATTTTTGACATCAAGGCAACACCCTATAATTCACAAATGGACCAAATATCTATGCATGTGGGTTAGTACGTGGGTATGTCAAGTAATGAAAGCAATTAAGAACACTTAAGTAATGCAGATGCAATA
Organism: Lantana camara; assembly: GCA_037501455.1. NCBI lineage: Eukaryota > Viridiplantae > Streptophyta > Magnoliopsida > Lamiales > Verbenaceae > Lantana > Lantana camara. The sequence goes on from CM074858.1 coordinate 50,841,493, forward strand.
CGTAATTTAATAAAATTTAATCATAACAATAATAATTTTACAAAAATCATAATCATAGTGTGCACACAATCACATAAGCTCGGACAATTTCATACATACAAGTCGAAATTTCACATCAGACAAATGCAATGCACAAGTATTCCTATGCCGTACGACCTAAACTGACACGACACAACTCCAGAGCACCGGTTCTGAACCTGGTAGCTCTGATACCACTTAAGATGTAGCACCCCAAGCGGTGGGGCACCACACCCCCGCACTATGACCCGATACGTGGTACGAAATGGAAAATCCGCACACGCACCAAATCACAGCGAACGGGTGACAAACGAAAAATCCAACCTAAGCTAGGCGGTACCTAACCCTGTACAAGTAAAATAAGCAAAAACCTGCACGCGGAAGCGAATCAAAATATGAACTAACCAAAACTTTAATCAACAAAATACAGAAACGGGTTCAACTAATTCCACGAACCTGTCCTAACCTGTCCCGAATTCAAATATACAACAAAGACGGGTTCAACTACTCCATGCCCTGTCCTAACCTGTCCCGAAAATTCATATGATCAAAGCAAACACATCAACTTGTTACAGAACATACTATGTGCATAATTATAACCGGATGCAGATCAGAGATTCTCAACTTAAACAAATGGATACAGACTCAAAAGACACGGACTCAACAGACAAGACTCAAAGCCGCCTAGCTCGAACTCCAAGAACCTGAACCTGCAGACTGGAAACAAAGGTGGGGCGAGGGTCAGTCCACTGACTGAGCGAGGGGGCTGAACACACACCAACACATATATACGTATAGAGCAAAGCACATATCAAAAGAAAGATTATGAACCGGGAATAGGGTTTTGCATACCAAAACCATTTTCAAAACATACTTATACATATCTTTTCAAATCAAACTTATACATATCGTATCTTATCTTATTTTATTCAAAACTTAATAACTGAGCATAATCATACCAAAGTTTATACTTAATCAAACCATATCAGACTGAACAAACTCGTAACATGTCGAAAGAGAAAGCTCCTATCCCGTTTCATAATCAACATATCATATCATAATCATATACCCGGCGAGTACGGGTCTCCCACCTTACTTCCATATCGAATCATACGTATCAAATCAGAAAACAAACAAATAACATAAACAATCCAACCCCAACACCATGTAGTTCGGGGAGCAAACCCTCACTACTCATACAGATACAAACACACACGGGGTAGCGAACCCACACTGTGCCTTCCCCGGTTATCCACCGAGGGCTCAAGATACCACGCCTTCCCAACCTCCCTAGGTCGCACGTGAATATCTCAAATGAGAACGTGCACAGGGGTCATAACCGGCGACCCCATGGTCGTCCCGGGTCCCCCTTACCCACGTCTCGGGGCCCAACATATCAAAACAGAGCATATCAGACAGATCATATCATAACTCACTACATACAAACTTATCAAATCGTAACAGACTTACGTACCTGATCAGACATACCATACCTTGCAACTTAGCATATGCTATAAACGTACCTCTCCGTGTCATCCTAATCCACAGCTGGTATGAAGACACACGGTTTGGAGCATAGCCTCGTTGCAAAACATTTTAAGCTCATATACGCCCATACGTATAATTTCAGAAGAATTCATATCAAATCGAATTAACAAAGTTCATAACATATTATAAGACATATATTTAATATATATATAGTATATATATTCGCATGCGGGCTTGAAAACGAGCACAAAGGGTGATAGGTCGCTTTAACTAAAACAAAATCCTAAAACCTCACCTTACACCGACGAAACGGAAAACCTGAGTCAAGAAGTCCCACTGGAACCCAAACAGCTGACAAACACTCCCTGGACAACTGAACACACACAGAACACAAGACTCAGACTCCAAACACAACCACAAAGACGCACGGCCATGCTCACGAATACAAATGATGCAACATATAATACATATCTATTCAATCAAGTCATTCAGAGCATATTATAATTCATATTCCATATCAAAAGTTGCATACTTATAAAATTCATAACATTAATTACATAAAATAAAGTAGAACATTAAGAATTCAAATCATATCATGCACCAAGTCTCACGAAATTAACATGAATTACATAACAATAAATATATAAATTACACAATGGCATATTTCACAATATAACAACAATTGGCATACTTGATCAATTTATTCAAATTAAATACAACGTATCTTTTCATAATTCATTTGTTATGTTTTATAAAATATCATAATCAATTTAATTTCCAAAATTACACTAACATCCCCTCAAACAATAATTATTCTCAAATAGATGGGCGTAAAACGAGACAAATAAATTCGATAAATCACGAATCAAATATTCATACATCATAGCATACTTCCACGTATCATACAACTCATAATTTCAATTTATAGCACATACGGGATCAAATTGCACAATTAAAATCAATTAACGAATAAAATACAATAACTTCAAAAATTCATATAAAATCAATCGGACATCCGATTGACGAACGGGAAGTGGCGTTGGACTCACCACGACGAGAGGAACCTACTGTCCGAAAGTCGCCGGAATGCCGCCACCGCAACCGGACGAACAGCCATCGGCCGCCACCGGAATACCGCCTCCGGTGGTCGGAAAAATCCCCGGAAGGACAGAAACATGCGCCTCGGCCTACTCAATAAAAACCCTCAACCAATTTCAGAAAATAGCAAACACGTGGGACTTCGTTAAAGAAAAACCGACCCAAATCCCAACGACGGAAACTGAAATTAAATACAAACCGTAAAACGAAAATGAAATCCGAGCATACCGTTGGAAAGCTTGTAACGAGCCCTACGAAAGCCCCAAGTCAAACCGCCGGAAAAACCGCCGGAAAATCGGACCGCCGGTCCAGGCCCGGTCCGCCACCGGTCTGCCGCCGCCGGCCGGTTCTCTGACCGCCACCACCACGAGTAGATCGGACTCGACCTCAGGAACAACTTTTGTGAAGATGTCATCACCAAAACCGGCCGGAAAATGGCCGAACCGCCACTCCAAAGTCGCGCCGCTGCGTCATCGCCGGAACCACCACTTCCGCCGCGATTCGCTTGAAAAGGAGGCCGAAAATGGAACGGGAAGGTCCAAAAACGTAGGGTAGGGTGGTTGATGGCCGGCGAGGGTCGCCGGAACGCCGCCGGCGTGGAGGTGGCGCAATCCCGCCACCGTCGGACCTCCGCTGCTCCGCCGCTGGTCACTTTCAGGCCACGAAACTGGTACGGTTGTGACGGGCTCGTCGAGCTGATAAATTTCCACTATCAATTCGTCGAATTCCGTCGAGAAACGAGGGAGAACGGGCTAGTGCGTGAAAACGCACCTTCGAGTGTGTGTGAACAGTGAAAATCGCTGGAGAAGACGACGCTGGGCTGAGGTCTGATCTTTGGCACGCAAAACGAGGATCCGGGGTATATATCTCGGGTCCTCGTACGCAAAAACAATCAAACGAACGAGCTAACGACATCCGAATTGGGCAAACTTAGAGTCTACGGACTCGTTTCGCCGCCCCGGACGCGTTGAAGGGGTCAAAGAGGTCGAACTCTCGACCGAACGAGAAATGACCGAAAAACCCCTTAAAAGAGAAAATTACAAAGGGGCCCCTAAACTCTAAAAGAGTTCAAAACAGGGCCACAGAAAAATAAAATCACATAATTAAACACATTAAAAGGTTGGAACGCGGCGTACCTTATACGTCGAACGAACGGGGTGTCACACCATATCTCATAATTTCATAAAAGGGTCAAGAGATGAAAGCCTCCTAACCCCATATACTATCAGTTAGGAAAGAAATAGGCCAAGAAACAAGCTCATATAATCATGTATAAGCAGGAAAATCAGCCACACAAGAAAATAGGTCACAAGAACAAAAATCCCTAAAAGTTCATACCAAACTCAACACTCAAACCCTAATCAAATCTGATCCAAAACAAGCATTTAATGGATGAAATCAAGCATAATAGAGTAGAGGAGACATAAATATTCATATCTTGAAGATTAGAAGAAGAAGGGAGGTGATTTGAGCTCAAAATCATAAGAATGGCCAAGGGTTTTCTTCCTTCCTTCTCTCCCATCTCTCTCGATCAGCTCCAGCAGAAAAGGGGAGATATTTGGCTCGGTTTTTTCTGCTAAAAGGGAGATAAAGGGGTTAACTCAAGGTACATAAGTCATGGTTTAAGGTATGGTTAGGTTAGAGGAGTGTTAAGGGTCCCACCATGAAGACTAGTCAACAAAAGGAGCTCTTCTTGCACGAGTTGTCCGTTACGGTTGGATTTCGAAGGTCTTAAGGATTTCAAAAAGGTATGAGGCTTGTTCCATTGTCTCCAAATTGTCGATACAAAGGCTAGATCACACATTAAGAGCACCTAAATCGTGCAACAAAACTGGGTCGCCAAAAACCGAACATATGAGCCCTATTGATTAAATCATGTCTTGATCAAGTACTTAGGGGTTGAATTTGGATCTGAAACCTTAGGGAATGCATGCTAACATACTAAACAGCTAATATACATCATATATATGCAAAATGGCGCGAATTAAAGCACATTAGGGTGACCAACAACCACACAATTGCAACAGCAACAAGTCTGTCATAGATCATGCATAAGAACATGCCATGTCTTACGGTTTTGAGGCTTAAAATGGATCCAAATACTTAAAACATGAATGTTAACATATAGAGAAATGAGTGTACATAATATCCATGCAAATTCACATGAAAAGAAGATCATTTGATCAAGCAACAAAGCAAAATGAGCAGCAACAGTTCGAAAAACAGGGGAAGCAGTTTAATCATCATGTTTGGAGCTCCATATCTCATAATTTCATAAAAGGGTCAAGAGATAAATCCTCCTAACACCATATACTATCAGTTAGGAAAGAAATAGGCCAAGAAACAAGCTCATATAATCATGTGTAAGCAAGAAAATCAGCCACACAAGCAAATAGGTCACAGGAACAAAAATCCCTAAAAGTTCATACCAAACTCATCACTCAAACCCTAATCAAATCTGATCCAAAACAAGCATTTAATGGATGAAATAAAGCATAATAGAGTAGAGGAGACATAAATATTCATACCTTAAAGATTACAAGAAGAAGGGAGGTGATTTGAGCTCAAAATCATAAGAATGGCCAAGGGTTTTCTTCCTTCCTTCTCTCCCATCTCTCTCGATCAGCTCCAGCAGAAAAGGGGAGATATTTGGCTCGGTTTTTGCTGCTAAAAGGGAGAGAAATGGTTTAACTCAAGGTACATAAGTCATGGTTGAAGGTATGGTTAGGTTAGAGGAGTGTTAAGGGTCCCACCATGAAGACTAGTCAACAAAAGGAGCTCTTCTTGCACGAGTTGTCCGTTACGGTTGGATTTCGAAGGTCTTAATGATTTCAAAAAGGTATGAGGTTTGTTCCATTGTCTCCGAATCGTCGATACGAAGGCAACGGAGGTGACGGAATTCGAATCCGAATTCCCGAGCTCAAGATATCACTTACGGAACCAAGGGTGTGCTAATTGCTCGTTAGCCCCCGATTTGGTTCCACAATCAAAATTAAATTCGTTAACACGCCAAATGAATCCGAAAACATAAACCGAGCATATAGGCATGTTCATAACACACATATTTACGACATACTAAATTTCCATACCATTCCGATATCATTACATATAGAAACGAAGCCCAAATAGAACACTCATGCGCAATAATGAATTCTTAACGTTATAAATTAATTACTGAAACCTAAATTTCCATTTTAAATAAATTAAACAAACTAATAACATGTTGAAATTAATTAACGAAATTACCGAAATGGTTAAGGTAACATGAAACCTAAATTAAGAAGTTAAACACTAAATTTCAAGTTGAAATAAAATGAATTAAATTAAAATAACAACAGTCTATAGTTTAAAACATATATAACACATTTAAAACAATTTATCATATAATTAAATGATTAAATTGCGCAATTCGTAAACAAATATGCCACGTTAGTTTAACTGAAAAACCGGGGCGTTACAATCTCTCCCCCTTAAAAAGAATCCGTCCTCGGATTCACAACAAGCCTGAAAACAAACAATGAGAGATTCCCCGTCTCTCACAAGCAACAAGGAGAGAGCCCCGTCCCTCGAGCAGCAATGAGAGAACCCTGTCTCTCGCAAGCAAAGAGAGTACCCCGTCTCTCGAACAAAAATAAGAGAATCCCCGTCTCTTATAAACAAGAGAGAGCACCCCATCTCTCAACCGAAAATAAAGCAAGGAAGTCTCCAATACTCCCAAGCAACTCACGCAAAACCAAATTTGAAATCACGTAAGGCACCCAAAGCAAGTAATAAATGTCGCCCACATTGATTTCAATTACTCCAAGTAATTTAACACAGTACAAGATCAAAGCACCTAACATAAAAATTATGTAGGTTAAATTTGCATGGATGCATCTATCATGAATGCTATAAGTACCGTTCACCATAGTTGCAAAATTCAGATTTGTGAGTTGTCGTTGTCCAAGGTATGATCTGTCTTGAATGTAACTCAGTGCCCAGCTTGTCTTGAACCTCTTCAGGGTTCCTCGGTGAAGCGATTGATGAATCCTTTAAGGATTATACTCTTAGATCCCTTCTGAATTGTACCGCTTCTTGTTTCCACCATTTCCCTTTAATCCTCATTCGCCCAACCAACTCATTTTAATCAACCGAGCTTAAACTCTCCGAATGCCCTTAAATTGTCCGTCCCGAAATCCGATCCACAGTTACTACCTTTACCCATATCGGAGTCTAACATATTCTCAAAATAGCTACTTCTGGCAACACTGACGGCTCAATACCGATCTTGAGATATTAGTTATTATGATTTCTTTCCCATCTTCTGTTCATGTCATCCATTTATCCTCTTTAACCCTTTTAAAGTTATATTCGGTAATTGGCCCCATTTTTCTTGAATCGAAGACCAAATGTTCTTAATGATTCCTGAAGCTTGATGTAATCTTCCAATTATCACCCTTTTCTATTTGATCCCTTCTTAAGCTTCCTTCTGGATTATCGTTGATATAACTAATAACTTGATAATATTATCTTGGACCCCTTCGTACTTCATTGAATAAATCTTGTTCGACACCATCCCCTTATATGATAGCTTGATTCGGTTCTCCCTTGTTGATTCTAACTTAGAAGTTCATAGAAACTCTCCTATGATTCCATCGCCTCCATATCGGAATTCCCTACGTAACTTCTCTCTTAATAGCTTAACCATAACCGCCGTCTTATTCATTCCTAATCACCACCCTTAGGACTTCCAGATTCTCCTTAATTTGCATCCCTGTCATTACTCCTAACATATTCATTCGAGCACCACTCCCATCCTCCAATTCACCTCTCGGTCGTGCTCTCCCCCTTAACAAATTTTGCTCTTACCTGTCGAACTCCATGAATCCTTCTTTCAATGAAATTTTTGCTGAGCCACTTCTGCTTCTTTAATTCACTCCTAAGGTTTAATTCAAACCCTTCAATAATTACTTCCTTCTAATTCCCAACTCTTCTCTTTGTTGCTCTTCTTGAGATCTAGACTAATTTTAATCCCCTCTTGTATTTCCATTCTTTCAACTAAAGATAATCCCTTCAAGGATCGAGAAGGATTTACATTATTTCCTAATCAATGCTCCCTTATTTGGAAATTTTAGTTGAATTCGTTACTTCGCCTCTGAGATTAAGGTTTCTCCAAAACTCTTCAACTTAGTTTCTTCAGTGTAGATTGTGCTAGCTAAGTTATATGCCCGGAACTCCCAAGATATAACCCAACTATTCTTCTCGTCTTGATTCGAGTAAGCCTTGATCAAAGAATCGCTTGATGGACAAGGGGTAGCCATTCCCTGTCAAATAAACACTAAGCCATACATGTTGGATTAACATGCCAATGCACATAGTAAACAGTCAAAGATGCAACGAGGCAACACGTTGGAGCAATTGTATTAATTAAACATAAACGTACATATAGATAAAGAAAGCAATTAATTTAAATCGATGCATGATGCTCATGCCATGAATATGCAGAACCTGTCACCAAGGGGGTAAGCTTTTAGCTTGATGACGTGTTCCTCATTCCCATAATTGTAACTTTCTTTGGAGACATTGATAATTCCTTAGCTTTCCATGGTTTTTGAATCTCCCTAATCTTCTTCCATCCATTTGTATATCCCATGGCCCGAACGTGCTATTTTTGAACCCAAGGTCTTATTTGTCCATGGAGTTTACACCTCAACGTACTTCCAAGCGCGTCCGAATCTTCATCTTGATGTCCTCTCGGGTTAAAGTTCCTTTAGCTTATCCTTTGTTATCCCATGGCCCGAACGTACTATTTTTGAACCCAAGGTCTTATTTGTCCATGGAGTTTACACCTCAACGTACTTCCAAGCATCGACCTCCAAAGGTCGTCCGAATCTTCATCTTGATGTCCTCTCGGGTTAAAGTTCCTTTAGCTTATCCTTTGTTTCCGATCTAAACGCATAATTCACCCATGATAACGCTTTCCATTCTTGCTTGCTTCTTGATGTCTCCATGTTCCAAGGTTCCAAGAAGACGACGAGTTTTGTATTCCTCGATGCTCATAAGTCTCTTTGCCTTGCGTCCATTTGTTGTCCCACGCTTATATTCGTATCAAGTGAGCTTCCATATTTGACCTCATAGTGAGCTTTATGATTAACGGCTCCCCATCCTTGCATCTGAGTTGAGTCGAACCTTTTTAATACATCTTGCATCCGATCCCTTCAAGCTTCCCACTTTATTCTTCCAATCACCCAACCATTCCAAACTCGAAGCTTCAACGGTGAACCTTGGAGCATTTAATCTTGTATTAAATGTCTTCAAAATCGGGGTGGTGAAGAGTTCCACACCCCTCTCGTTGTCTCACGCATCCCTCAAGTTAGAACTTGAGTCTTTGCAATTCTTGTATGTTGAGAACCTTCAAGGTTTGTAGGTAGGGCATGATTGATGAACCTTCCCGTGATCCAAGTTTCCTCCCATGATACTAGCCATGATAGGTAGTTCCATTGTGCAAGCCGTGGAATTTGAACACTCGGCCTTCAAGTTACTTTGTCAATTGTAGTTGGTGTGAATTGTAGCTTTGTTTGCATGATAATAGCCTATATAAGAAAGATCAACTCAAATATGGATGCATGAAGATTAGCGTATGCTTATGGCACGTAGTTAAATGAATCAATGCACATAGAATGCAAAATGCAACATTTAAAGCAACTAAATGAGAGCGTAGATTGTATACATGTATTAAGCAATTTCCAACAATTAGTATCAAATATTCATGCCAAATCCATGCAATGTACACATTAACAAGTTGTTCCTATGCCGCGCGACCTAACTGACTCAAACATGACTCAAGAACACCGGTTTTGCAACCGGGCTCTGATACCACTTAAGGATGTAGCACCCCGTACGTGAGGCACCACATCCCCCGCACTATGGCTCAACACGAGTGACGAAATAGTAAATCCGCACCAGTATCAAACAATAGCGAACGGGAGACAAACATAAAACTTTCCTAAGCTAGGCGGAACTAGACCCTGCAGTGGTAACCAATCCGCAAAATATAATGCAACGTAAAGCCAAAGTTCAAACATACAGACCATAACCAGAATTGGGCTCTTCAGGCCTCTTTTAAACAATAGCAAAACCCAGTAAAAGCAATTCAATAACAATTACATAAATATTCAAGTTCATGATACTAGAGAATCGGATCATACATAATTCCAATACATATGTTAGTGCAGAGACTCTCCTAACCTAACTTGACCAACTCAAACTCAACAAAACTCCGCCTAGCTCGAAACTCCAAAGCCAAACCTGAACACTAAAGTGTTGGGGAGGGAGAGGGTCAGTCTCTAGAAGACTGAGTGAGCAGGAGCGAAATACATATATAAAAACATGCACATGCAAGTCATAAATTCCGAACAAGGTTTTATTTGAAATGAGTTCCCAAAAAGGGCCAGAGAATGAATAATCAATACTCGGATTTTATGACTAATCATATTAATTCAGTACGTTCATAATTCATACATAAACATAAAGCTCGGCGAGTGAGCGTGCATCATCTCCAACCAACTCCGACTGTGTATGACACATATCATTAATACTTTAAATAGGTGATCATGCAATAACTCATAATACACGCAGACCATAAATCATATCATAAACATATTTATAAGCATAATCATAAATCATAACCAACCTTCTTCCTCCGGGTGGTGGACGGGTTTGCAAGGCCCGACCACCCAATCATATCAATGCGGCTATGAGGTTCATGAGGCCTCAAAGCCCGGTTAGCGTTTCCCCGTCAAGAACCTCCCTTGACGAAGTCCGTTTCGTCGTAAGTTGGAACTAGTATATGGGATCCCCGTCAGCCCTTGCTTCCTCGGTTAGCCACACATACTAAGTCCCGGGGCCCGTGCAATCATAATCATGTCTCGCCAAACATATCAATTCATAAGAAACATAACATATTCATAATTCATTTGAAAAGGGTTTACTGGATGACTTTACTTTAAAAGTAACATATATATATAATCATAAGGTTTTGGCCAAAGCTTTTCACATAAGGATTGTAGGGTTTGTTACATAGCTAGAACAAAAACACCCTCACCTGGTACAAGACGGTACAAGGATACGAGTTACCAAGTGCCCGAAGGATCAAGATCTCTCCACCCTGGAGATAAACTGTACAAAAGACAACATAACGTGTTTGTGAGACTCGAGACTCTAAATGAACCACATACGATGCACGGCATGTTATGCACATGATATGAATGCATAAAAGATGATATTATGTCATGAAAATGTTCATGTGCACTATCAAAGAATTTAAATCATATAGACGAGCCATTCACTTGATATTATAAACGTTCATATTCATTCAAGTTCAATCTTTTCATATCTTTCGTAATTCATAGCAATATCTAACAAAATCTTGGAACCATATTCACATTATACCTTCCAACATGTTTACCTTGAGTATGATACATAAAAAGGCAAAGAACATCACTTAAGACATCAAAAGAATGCAAGAATGTACATAATATTTCATATAGAAGCACTTAAGCCATGTCATAGCAATTCACCAAAAGCATGCTTTAAACCTCATCCAAAAGCCATGAAATTAAACCATAATGCTCCCAACATATAGCGAAAAAAGTTCATAGTTCAACACAAAAGGAGATAAAGTCATTCAAGAGGTGAAACAAATCAAAAGCTGAAAAGGAAGCAACAAGGACTGCGCAGGGGAAGGGATACGGGGGTGTCACCTTCCTTAGCTAAACTGAGCCACGACCGTGGCTCAGTACAGACCTGCCCAGAAGGTGTGACACGCCCGTGTCTCACAATTTAGTGAAAATGAGACACGGGGGTGTCACGGTACAGAACCAAAACTTGCACACAAAGCTAAACAGGCAAAACTGAACCCATACAAAACCAATCCAAAATCATACCAAATCAACTCCAAATGCTCTGAAACTTAATATACAACATATTTAGCATGTTAGGAACATATTTCATTTAGAGTGAAAAGGCTAAATCAACATTAAGAGCACCTAAATCGTGCAACAAAACTGGGTCACCAAAAACCGAACGTATGAGCCCTATTGATTAAATCATGCCTTGATCAAATACCTAGGGGTTGAATTTGGATCTGAAACCTTAGAGAATGCATGATAACATACTAAAAAACTAATATACATCATATATATACAAAATGGCGCGAATTAAAGCACATTAGGGTGACCAACAACTACACAATTGCAACAGCAACAAGTCTGTCATAGATCATGCATAAGAACAGGCCATGTCTTACGGTTTTGAGGCTTAAAATGGATCCAAATACTTAAAACATGAATGTTAACATATAGAGCAATGAGTGTACATAATATCCATGCAAATTCACATGAAAAGAAGATCATTTGATCAAGCAACAAAGCAAAATGAGCAGCAGTAGTTCGAAAAACAGGGGAAGTAGTTTAATCATCAAGTTTGGAGCTCCATATCTCATAATTTCATAAAAGGGTCAAGAGATGAAAGCCTCCTAACCCCATATACTATCAGTTAGGAAAGAAATAGGCCAAGAAACAAGCTCATATAATCATGTATAAGCAAGAAAATCAGCCACACAAGAAAATAGGTCACAAGAACAAAAATCCCTAAAAGTTCATACCAAACTCAACACTCAAACCCTAATCAAATCTGATCCAAAACAAGCATTTAATGGATGAAATCAAGCATAATAGAGTAGAGGAGACATAAATATTCATAGCTTGAAGATTAGTAGAAGAAGGGAGGTGATTTGAGCTCAAAATCATAAGAATGGCCAAGGGCTTTCTTCCTTCCTTCTCTCCCATCTCTCTCGATCAGCTCCAGCAGAAAAGGGGAGATATTTGGCTCGGTTTTTGCTGCTAAAAGGGAGATAAAGGGGTTAACTCAAGGTACATAAGTCATGGTTTAAGGTATGGTTAGGTTAGAGGAGTGTTAAGGGTCCCACCATGAAGACTAGTCAACAAAAGGAGCTCTTCTTGCACGAGTTGTCCGTTACGGTTGGATTTCGAAGGTCTTAAGGATTTCAAAAAGGTATGAGGCTTGTTCCATTGTCTCCGAATCGTCGATACGAAGGCAACGGAGGTGACGGAATTCGAATCCGAATTCCCGAGCTCAAGATATCACTTACGGAACCAAGGGTGTGCTAATTGCTCGTTAGCCCCCGATTTGGTTCCACAATCAAAATTAAATTCGTTAACACGCCAAATGAATCCGAAAACATAAACCGAGCATATAGGCATGTTCATAACACACATATTTACGACATACTAAATTTCCATACCATTCCGATATCATTACATATAGAAACGAAGCCCAAATAGAACACTCATGCGCAATAATGAATTCTTAACGTTATAAATTAATTACTAAAACCTAAATTTCCGTTTTAAATAAATTAAACAAACTAATAACATGTTGAAATTAATTAACGAAATTGACGAAATGGTTAAGGTAACATGAAACCTAAATTAAGAGGTTAAACACTAAATTTCAAGTTGAAATAAAATGAATTAAATTAAAATGACAACAGTCTATAGTTTAAAACATATATAACACATTTAAAACAATTTATCATATAATTAAGTGATTAAATTGTGCAATTCATAAACAAATACGCCACGTTAGTTTAACTGAAAAACCGGGGCATTACAGAACCATATCAAGTAATGTTTTGTAGCGCCCGAGCGTCAGACGCCACATGCCCTGCACTAAGACCCGACCTACATATAAAACGGGTAATCCATACACGTGTCAAATCAAAGCGAACGGGGACTCACTCACTCACTATGCTAGGTGGGAACTAAACCTTCGAAACCATATAACAGTAAAGGGGACAAATGCAGGGTAGTGATTTATGAGCGGAAGCATAAATTTTACTATAACATAATCAATGAGCTCACAGGCTCTAAATTTAAAACATTAAAGCGATCGCAGGAGTTCATAATCATAAATAGAATGCAAGTGATATGAGTGTAATGAAAAGTAAAACTGTACTCGACTCCTAGACCCTACGGACTCAACTTCCCGCATTGCACTCCACACCTACAAGAAAATTGAAAACAAAGCCGGGTTCAGTCTATAGGAGACTGGTGGGTACAAAATAGGGTTTAATATAATAATACTACATAAATTAAACACTCACACATGCAAGTCATAATCCTGTACGAGGTTTTGAAACATTTCCCAAGTGGGTAAAACAAGAAAAACAACTCTGGGGATTACGACAATCAATTTTATTCATTCATTCGATCGTGAGGTCATTACATGAGCCCGGCGAGTGGGCAAAATCTCCAACCTTCACCTCGTGTATGCACATATTCATTCATTCATTACGATCATGCAACAATCAATCATTCTTTCGTTCATTTGATCATTCAATAATTATCATTCATTCATTATTAAGTACTCATTTTTCCTCCTGTTAGTGGATGGACTCGGCCAAATACCCGTCCACCCAATCATTGTGGCCAGTGAGGTTCATGAATCCCCAAAGGCCAGGTTCCCATTCCTCGCTAACCTCCTAGCGAGGGTCGGTATCGCTATCATGCGTTGGAACGTGTGCACGGGTTCACCGTCAGCCCATGCTTCCCTGAATAGCCACATACACATCGCTCCAGGGCCCCCATTCAATGCATTCGATCATGTCTCACCAAAACATTAGGCTAGGGATTCAATAGCTAAGAAAAGGGCTTTAACGTGAAATCAATTACTCCTTTGAAATGACTCGATATAAATATATACATATTTTGACTCGGTATATCAGGTCATTATTTAACTAATAGAAGAGAAACCCACCTGTTACACCTTACCAAACAATACCAACTGGAAAGAAAGACTTGAAGGTAGCCTATGAACCCGGCATGTCTCCGCCCTGGAGAAAACTGTACAAGAAATAACATGGTGCATTCGTGAGACTCAAGACTCTATATATAACGCACGACAATGCTATGAACATGATATGAAGTGCATAAGAAGTAAAATGATGCCATGAAGTCACACAATCAAGCAATTCATTCAAGTATATTCGTAACATGAAGTTTCAAGCCCAATCGTTTCATAATTCATAGCAATTCGAGTCATGAATTTTATATAACATGTATAACTCAAATATACCAAGTTTACAATTCTAAAATAAACATATAAAGGCATTCAAATCATGAACGAAAATTAGATAACAATTAAATTCCATAATCGTAGAATAAATAGAATATATTAAATAATACCTATTCTATATAATATATTCAATTATACATATATATATATATATATATATACGTACACACATGCATGCTATTACATATAATATATATATATATACTCATATAACACATATATGCATGCAATATATATATGTATTATATTATATATCTCATGCACACACTACAAACTCTACACACACACACACACACACACACACACATATATATATATATATATATATATATAATGACGTACACACACACATGCACAAGATATACAAAACACATGCACACAACTCAACACCATTCATGCATGGATTAATCTAATATATTACATAATATATATTGTACATATATATATATATATATATATATAGTAATTACGCATGCACAGCAACACACAAAATCAAAATGCAGCAATTAAAAGTTCAAGTAAGAAGCTCCCCGCCCAGGGAAAATACTTGTCCACAACTCCCCGGCCGGTGAAAAGCTACCGGAAGAAAAAGGGTAAGTCCCCGGCCGGGGACTTTCAAGGCTAATTCTCCCCACCCGGGGAGAATGTGCAGCAGCAAAGCGGACGACAGCAGGCCGTTTCCTCCCCTGTTCCAGGTCTCAACACACAGCAGCAACTATAACGCCTGGTTTCGGACAAGCAGGTAAGCACGCCACGTGTGAGAGTTGAGCGTTAGGATTTATTTTATTTTATTTCTTTCATTCCTTAATTTCCTACATTTCATCATGCTTATATGAATTGCATTTCAACATATTTATGTGAAATTATATGAATACATATCAAATTGGAAATTATTGCATGGTTTAAAATTGTTCATTAGGAGAAATAATTGCCAAGCGTGATTTAATTGCTAACTTGTCCTTACATGATCACTCTTTTAAACACAAGGACCAAATTACATAAATATTTCATAGACTTAATTGAGCAATTATCTAGGAATGGAATTTGATTGCATAACTTATATACATGAGGGACTAAATTGTAATTTGAGACATTCACAATTTTCAAAATGATGATTCACGTACAAAGCTTCCTCATGCTTCTATATCCATTTTCATTCAAAATGCTCCAACACGTTTGCTTCTTTGTTGCTTCGGTCCATCCAAGAGGAAAAAGGAGAAGAGATTTCATCAATTTCCAACCAAGTTTTCCAAGAAATTTCAAGCTTTGGAGCTCAATTATCCATCATCATCTTCTTCTTCCATTTCTTTTTATTCAAGGTGTGTGAATGTTCATGTATATGATTTCTTGATGATTTTCATGGAAGCTAGGGTTATGAATTCATGATATATATAGATTATTTAATGTTTAAATCATGAATACATGATTATGACTTGAATTCATGCATTGATTCTTGGAGAATTTGAGTTATACCATGAAGTTATATATGAACTTGAAAGTTGTTGAATCTTGATGATCATGTGTAATTTAAGTGTTTAAATGGAGTTTTATTATATTTGAAGAATATATATGCATGATGATTTCCATAAATATAACATTTTGGTGCATGAAAATTGAGGTTTGAATGGATTTGATTTTGGTTCGTGCATTCCCCTGTTTTCTGCCTCGTTTTTTTTCTGCAAAACTTGACGGTCGCGGTCGCGACCAAAAACAGAACAAAAATGGTCGTGCCCGCGACCCACTCACAATTTTGGCAAAATATGGCGCGACCTGAAAAACACACAAATCATATCGCGCCCACGACCAAAATTTAGCCTTGTTTCGACTTTTGAAAAATTGCAAGAAAATTCGTGAAAAAATAGGTCGCGCCCGCGACCAAAAATAGAGCAAATTGGGTCGCGGCCGCAACCCTTGCATAATCTGCCAAAATTTCAAATTTTCACTTTTCATTCCAATACATTTATTGATCCCAAATTGTACTTATATGATACATTTCATGCCAAAGTATGATATTTGCATGCTATATTGGATATTCCATGTCATCTCATTGCATTTTTGTCGTTCGTCATAATTGGTCCATTTTGAGTCGAGTTTCACGTACACATGTCTTTCTTGCATAGATCACGATCCCGGTGACGAGGAGAAGGCACCCTTAACTGTATCCTTGTTCATTTGATCACAGGTGAGATTTTGTTCTAGTCATATAGAACCCTTACAACCCTATGTGAAGTTTTCGGCGAAAACATATTATAATTAGAAACGTTTCATTTTCAAACTTTAAATTATTGCAAGCAAGTCATGAATTATATTGATTCAAGCATGTTTGGCGAGTACCATGGTTGCACTTTGGGCCCGAGGGTAGTGTATTGAGCCAACCGGGAAAGCAAGGGCTGACGAGTAACTCTTGCACTACCCTCACCATTTGGGATCACCCCCGAATCCACCAGGAGGTTGGTGGAGGAAGGAGTCCCTTGCGTGGGAGTCATGTTCCCGACGTACACTCTGTTAGGAATAGTGCCCTAGAAAGCCGATTGTATATCCGCTTTGTGCTTTTCCTTATTGTAATCACAGACAATCTTTGAATGAAATAATGAATTGAGGCAACACTTCTTTATATGCTCTTGTTTGGTATGTGTTTACTTTATCTATGTATGTATAAGAACTCCCCTAATCCTGATGACTTTAGGACTCTACCATTTAGGTGAAATGGTTCATGAAACGAGCCCTATATCACATAAGTCATGATTAGTAAAATACTCCAAGCCGATGAGTCCTACGGACCGTGGGAGTGTCAACCTGACTCCTCTAAGGCTTGGTTGTGGGATCATGCCATTAAGAAGGACCACGTTGTTTCATGGAGGTGCAAAGTGTATAGTTGATACGTGCGTGATACATGAGGGTGCTTGCTTCAATAAGTAAGTTCACTGAGGTGCCCCGTGTGAGAAAATTCCTAAATGGGAAAGGAAGTTTCTATTTCAGGAAATGGAAACTTCCAGATTAGGAAATATCTCAAGACTCATTGATGTGATTAATTGATCCTTAAGACTTGAGGTTCCTTGTCACTTTATGAGTTAACTCTGTAGTCTTAGGTATAAGCTTTAAAGGGTGTCGCCTTAGACAACTGATTCAAGGCTTATGCTGGGGCTGCACAATTGATTCATGAAAGTGAATGAGAATCACGAAAGGACATACACTTGCATTTGCAAGGTGATCTCTTATTGTGTAAGTCATTCATATGCCATATGGAGTCCTTGGCCAAGACAGTAGATCAAGACATCAAGAAAAGGGTTTCTTGGATTGAGATCAAATGGATATTAAATGTACTTAGCCTTAAGACCTGATTATTAGGGTTCTGATTATTCCCTTGCCCTAGATCTTGGTTGAGAGATAGAAAGTAGGAGGATTGTATCTCACATGAATCAATGACTTAAAGGTTCTGTCGAATCCGAACATTCCAATTCAGCTAGGGGTTAAACACCTGTTGCTAGACTATGGTTATTTAATCTGTGGACTGATTAATTAATTAGTGAATTAATTAATCAGGGTCACTGCTAATTGAATTGAGAACCTAGAGGGTCACACACAACAACTTGGTTACATGAGTTGAGGCTTGAAAATGATTAAACGAGTTAATCGGGCCAAGAGGGTTCCACACGTGTGAAACCACACATGTGGCTCACGTGAATGACACGTGTCCTTGTGACACGTGTCCCACACGTGTGTATACATATATTGTATATATATATATTAAATAATTAAATGTATTAATTATTTAATAGACTTTGGTTTAATTTTGAATTAAAAAGAAAGTCTTATTTTGGAGAAAAATAATCTAGTTAATTAATTATGAATTAATTAATTAGATATAAATAAGTTATTTATTTTAAATAAATAAAGTATAAAATTATCCAAAAATAGTTTGGATATTTTTAGCTCTCTTGAAAGTTGATTTGAATTTGAATTCAAAGTCAAAGTCAAAATTACTTGATGATCAAGTAAAAGGAGAGAGAGAGAGACCAAAACCCTAGCCCATAAGGGACTAGGATTTTCGGTCCTCCCTTATTATAAATAGGGGAGCTCGAGCTCCCCTTAGAGCGAATTGGCAATTCTTTTGGTTCATGTGTTGAACACCATCCTTCCTCGAAGATAAACGAAACCCTAGGTTAAGCCTAAACACTAACTAGAGAACTAGCATCCTTACTAGTTAGATTGTGATCAAGTTGGTGGACTATCTCTAGAGAGCTTCAAGTTAGAAGTTTGAAGATTCGAGCTTTACCATGGAGAGGGGATCAAGCCGCGAGAAGAGCGTTCTTGGGTGGCTTGAAACGCTTCAAGAAAGAATAAAAGAAAAGTAAGTTTCTTAACTCTACGAATTTGGATACACGATTGCGAGTCCAAGATTCTTTTGTTGGAAAAAATTTTTAAATTCCGCTGCTTTCTGATTCGTGTTTTCCAACAGACCATGCCATGGATGGTTGGGGCTTGCAAATCCACCATCACCCGGAGGAAAAAGGGTTCTTAAAAATGCTACTTGATCACACTAATTGAATTGCATGATCACGTAATAATTAATAAAGTAAGCATATATTGTTCACTATTTGGTGTAAAGGTTGGAGATTGCCCTCACTCGCCAGGCCACGCATTGAATGAAATAGATTAAATTAAATTGTTAACTTGATAGTTGTAATCTCGGGCGAAGATTATGTATTCTTGAACTTATATTACTTTCACTTTCCAAAAGCTTTACCCGAGGCTATAACTTGCATGTTATTTGTGCTTATATATATAATTATGCCCCTCACTCAGTCTTTCATAAACTGACACCCTCACTTTTTAGGTACTCACAGTCGCATGCTAGGCGGGAGTCAGAGTCGAGTCTGGTCGTCCAACTTAGTCTAGCATTGTATTTTCCAAGTTATTGCCATTTACGAATTTATCATTTTCTTGATATATATTGTGGGAGATGATAATGTATTGATATGAAGCTTGGTGATTATCTATTTTGGAATACTTTTGATGTATATAATGAATATGGTACCTACAATAATCTTGACTATGCTTCCGCTTCTGAATTTTAATGTATGAGTTTTGAATGGTTTGGGGTTTAGTCCCGCCTAGCAAGAATGTTTCTTGTATGGTCACCCGTTAACTATATGCTTGGTTTATGTACGGACTATCCATTTCGTATGTGGATTGAGCTATAGTGCGGGGGATGTGGTGCCCTGGCGTGTAGGGAGCTACAGCAACCAACAAGAAGCAAAGCAGCAAAAATCCACACAACACATAGCCACAAAGCAGGTAATAATCAGCCCCAAAGTTAGCCCAAAAAAACAGACAACAAGGAAGACGAGGGCAACAACATTTCATGAAGAAAGTTTGGAAAACTCTTAAGTTCATTAATGGTAACTCCATAAATACTCAGCCACCATGTAAGACAAGTTCATATATTTATTAATGAAGCTCAAAGGATCATAAATACAGCTCCAATTCAAGAATTTATCCATGGAAAGTCAAGAAATCACAATTGAGTTCATAAGCCCTAACTATTTACGGATGACGATACTTTGAAAGCCTGAAATTTTGTGCTCGGGTTAAGAGAAGATATTCAGTGGGCTTTGCAAGCCGTCACGGTAGATACATGGGCTAAGGCTACGAGGAAAGCTATTAAAGTTCAGGCCCAACAACAACGCTTGGAATGCCAAACCCACCACCCGGGGTAAGAGTTCGAATTAAGTTCAATTTTAGGAAAGAGGCCCGTATTTCAAGATGAGCCTCAAATCTTCGACCCCAAAGAGCTCCTCAACGCTGTCAAGAAGCCTTGACTTCCTGTGACGCCCCGTAAATTATAGTAATCGAATATATTATATATTTTTGTGTTTATAAAATATTAATATATTATTAATTAGGTTATTGGGCCGAGATAAATAAATTTAGAAGTTTTGGGGGTGAAAATAGAATTTAGGAAAGTTTGGGGTAAAAAGAAAAAAAAAATTGGAGATGAAAATCAGACGCATTAATGTGAACCCATCCCACTTTTATCATTTAAACCAAGACCTAAAAACACACTTACTCAAACACCTTGACACACACACAAAAACTCTCCCCTCAGACGAGAAACAACAACACCGCCAATCCCTAACCTTACCGATTCTCAGCCAAACCTCAACAAACCATAGTGTTTTTCGAACGTCTCGATGAGGAGAATACGAATCCGTGGTCATCTTCAAGATTCGTCCAGAGACAATAGAGAAATTTAAGTCGAAAGTTTAATTCGAAGCCTTGCCGGCGGAGGAGATTTAGCCGGAATTTCTACCGGTAACCATAAGTGTAACGCCCCAGTTTTTCCAGTCATGTATTATATTTCCATGAACTTAAATGAAATTATTGTTAACGTGAGAATTTATGTGAATTAATTGCTAATATGATTAAATGCTCATATGTGTCCTTACTTGTTTATTTCTTAAATGTGTGGACTTAATTGCATTAACATGAAATGGAGTTAAATGATCATTTGCCATGAGATAATACTTGATTGCATGAATTCATATATTCTAGGGACTTAAGTGCAATTAGTGATAAGTCATGCATGTTAGTGGAAGACTCTTGTAAAATATCATATTCATCTCCCACTTTGTATTCATCAATTTCATCTAAGAATTACACACACTCATACACACTTAGCTCGATCAAAACACAGGGAAGAAAGGAAGAAAATTTCATCATTTCAAGCTAGATTTCAAGGACGAAAATTTCGTAAGTTGAAGCATAATCATCATATCATCACTTCATCCCTTCCTTCTTCCATTTTAAGGTAGAATTGAGAAATTTATTGAATCTCTTGAGATACATATGTTGTAGGGTTTGAGAATTATGATGTGATTTCTTGTTTATTTATGGTTAGAGGCATGCTTAGGACCTTTAGACCTCAAAATTTGCATGAATTCCTGAATAAGAGGAACATTGAATAGCATGAAATATATGGGATTTGGATGAGGAATTCTTGATGATCTAAGCATGTTTCCATGGATTAAATGTGTTCTAAGTGATTTATTTGAAACACATATATGTCATATGATATTTTTGAGTTGAATTCTTGCCTTGGTTTGATGTGGGAAGGCTTGGGAGCCAATTCCCGTGTGCATCCCCTGTTTTTCCCTTGTTTTTCGTCCAAAATGATTCCAAACAGCCGTGTGTCCTTTCCATTCAATTACCAAACGCCCGTTTGGGTAGCCACTTTAGTGACAGACAGTTTCCAAACGCCCGTTTCTGCTTTTAGTTCATTCTTCAAACGCCTGTTTACCCCCTCAAATATGATCTGATTGACCTGAAAATCGAACTGTAGAAACTAAATTGCGTCTAGAGTATTCTTCAATTGGAATCACCTTAATATCTTTTCTAGTTTGAGAGATATAACCATTTTAATTTGGTGTCGCCATTTCATCTGAAATCTGCATTCACCTAACTTCAAGCTTATGCCATTTTCTCCTCGCTTTGAACTAAAAAACGTGTCATATATCATTGGAAAGGTCTAGTTGTATAGTTTCATATACATCAAACAAAACTCAATTCCAACTTCTAGAACTCAAGCTTTTCCAGTTTTCCTATAGCACGCGCATTTCCGAAAACTGTCAGTTTTTACCAAACTTTGCCAAAACCCTTCATATTGCATTCCTTTCACTTCCTTGGCTCCCGTATGTGACTTATATGAGTTATATACTTGGTTAGTGATAATTATGCTCTTATTTGATACTTCTTGGTCTTTACTTGCTTAAGTTGATTGTTTGAAACCGTGCTTGATATATGAATATGGCTATGACATTCCTTAATTGTTATTGCATGACATATTGATTCATGGTTAAGCCATTCATCTTAAATGGTTCATACGAGTCGTGTCTCATGTACACTTGTCCTTGTTACACAGATCGTCTTCCCAGTGAAAAGGAGCAAGCTCCATTGTTGTATCCTTGTTGTATTTTATCTGTAAAGGTGAGGTTTAATTACTAGCTATCTAGATCCCGTATAACCCTTATGTGCTGTTTTGAGCCAAAATGTATATATATAAATATATATATATATATATATATATATATATATATATCCTAAAATCAGCCGTGTTACCGCGTTGAACTGACCCTGACCGTGTTTTGGCGAGTAATTGTGTATTGTTCACTGTAGGCCCAAGGGTTAGTGTATGAGCCAACCCGGAGAGCATGGACTGACGGGTAACTCTGCACTCCCCTCACATCGTGGGGATGAACCCTGAATCCATCAGGAGGTTTGGTGGAGGAAGGAATTCCGTACGTCGGAGTCATGAACCTGACGTACACCGTGACTGGGTGGTGGGGCCTTGTAATCCCACCATCGTCCGGAGGAAAAAGGAGATCGTGAAACTACTACTTGTGCACTGTAATCAATTGCACGATCACTTAATCCATTAATAACCTAATTATTGTATTGTTCATTGTCGGAGTAAAGGTTGGAAAATTGCCCTCACTCGCTGGGCCACTGATTGACTGAAAGTGATTAAAGTGTTAAACTGGATAATTGTAATCTCAGGTGAAGATTATTTCTTTATTGAACTTATATTGTTTTCACTTGTAAAAGCTTTACCCGGGGTTATGACTTGCATGTTATTTGCGCTTATATTTAATTAAACCCCTCACTCAGTCTTTTGTAGACTGACACCTCCACTTTTTATGTTTTACAGGGTTCGTGCTAGGCTGGATTCGAGTCGAGTCAAGTCTTTATTTTGGCTCTAGCACGGTCCATTTCCACAATTGATGCATATGTATTGCTTATGACATGTTTATGATATTTTGGAGCTTGTATATATGGATGTGTTGAAATAGGCTGAAATGCTAATGATGATATATAAATGTTATGCTTCCGCTTTACTCGTTATGAGATGTTTATTTGGTTAAGGGTTAGTCCCACCTAGCTAGTTTGTGTTTATTATCACCCGTTTGCTATATGCGTAATTCATATAGGGATTATCCATTTCGTATGAGGGATGAGCTATAGTGCGGGGGATGTGGTCACCCTGCGTTTCGGGTGCTACAATAGGGGTATTGGAGAGCGTGACAAGGTGAGTCCATAGCCGATAATTAAGGTTAAAGAATCGCAGCGGCGGAGGTGAGGCGGTGCCGAACGAATCGTGGTGAACAGGGGTTCATCTTTTCAGGTAACTTGAAGGTGGGTTTTAAAGGGTTTGATGTGGGTGAGATATATCTCAAATCGAATTGAATTAATTCCATTTAATTCACGTTTAATTTGAGATTGAAATTTTAGGGTTTAGGGTTAGGATTGAAAAGGGGATTTTACAATTACTCCCTAATCTGAATTAATCGGTTGAAATTGACTGAAAATTATTGATGAGCGTAAAAAGATGATCGTTTTATTTATTTTGGAAAAATTTTTGGTGATGTAAGGTGGCGGTCCGGCGGCTACAGGCGGCGGTTCGGCTGTGGTCTGGCGGCCGACGGCGGCAATTTGTCGGAAAAATACCAGAAAACTATTTATGACCTCCTGAACCTACCCGTACGATAATATTGATAATTCGGTAGATGGTTGATACAACTGGGATTTAATTCTGGTAAAACTGAATAATAATAATAATAATAATAATAATAATAATAATAATAATAATAATAATAATAATAATAATAATAATAATAATAATAATAATAACAACAACAACAAGTGTAATAGTAAAGTATGAACATTGTTAGGAATGGATTTCGTAATCATGATTACTATTATAAATATATTAATGGTCATAATTATGATTATAATTATAAGAACTAATTAAATATTAACCTTGATTCTCAATATTATTACCGTGACATTTATAATAACTAATGCCATTATATTATAAGTGTGATTAACTAATTGTAAACAATAATTTAAGTTTGATTATGACTTTGAAGTATGTTTTGACCTGGACTTTGACGTGGGCCCCACGCTGTAACGCCCCAATTTTCGATTATTCAGGTACGCACGACATGTGTGCGTTTCGAGAGTTAGGATTTGTTTTATTTCCTTCAATTATTAAATTCTTACATTTCATTACAATTATATGAATTATATTTCTACCTGTTTAATTGAAATACTTGTCAACTTGAGAATTACTACGTGAATTGCATTTAAATGTTACGTGAAATAAATTTCCGAACGTGACTTAATTGTCTATGTGTCCTTAATTGATTATTCATTCAAATTAGTGGACTATTTGCATTCATGTGAATTGGACTTAATTGATTATATTTCATGAGTTAGAACTTATTTTCATCACTTAAGTTCTTACGGGATTGTTGTGCAATTTCCTTCCTTTCTCCCTCCCTCAATCACGATATAAGGCATATACCTACATACATATCCCTTTCTTCTTCATTTTTCATGAAGAGACAATCCAAGATGTCTCTTTTCCTTCCCCTCTCACTCTCAGTTGATCAAGGAAGCTAGGAGCTAAGATTTTCATCTAATTTCTTCATGGAATCAAGCACAATACCTTCATCTCTTCTTTTCCCTTCATTCCTTCTTTCATCCAAGGTAAGATCAAGCATGTATCTTCGTCAATTCATGAGGTTGATTAGGGTTTGTAACTCTTTTAGATTCCATGATTTAATATGAAGCTTGTATGATGGTTTGAGGAGATTTCCCACAATTATAACTTGAATTCATGAAGTTTGGAGCATGATTGATTATTTGATTGCGTATTAGTTTCATGAATGATTTCTACGATCTAATCATGTTTCCTTGGATTAAATGTGGTCTAAATGATAGATTTGAACCATATACATGTTATTTGATAGCTTGGAGTTGATTTCTTGCCTTAGTTTGGTGTTTGATTGGATTGGAAGCCAATTCTCGCGAACCCCTGTTTTTCCCCTGCTATTTTTCGGACAGAATACTCCCAAACGCCTGTGTGGCTTTCTAGTTCATGCACCAAACGCCCATTTGGCAATGTTACAGGAGGTTTTCACACGCCCATTTCTGCTTTTCAGGCCAATTTTCAAACTGGCGTTTCTCCCTCAGACGAACTCCGATTGACTTGATTTTTGAGGCCACGGAAACCTCTTGAAGTATAGAACAACCTCCAATTGAATAATCTCAATATATTTTCTATTTTGTGAGATCTAATCAATTATTTTAGGTGTTGCCACTTTCCCGACAAACTGCCCTCGCCTAACTTCAAGCGTATGCCATTTTCTCCTCGCTTTGAACTAGGAAATGAGCCATATATCATCGGAAAGGTCTTTGTGTCTGGTTTCATTCCAAATAAACAAAAATCAATTCCCACCTCTATAATTAAAGATATTCCAGTTTTCCTACAGCTTGTGCATTTCTGGAAATTGTCCGTTTTTGTCAAACTTCACCAAAACCTCTTTTCTTGCATTCCTTTCACTCTCTTGGCTCCCATATGTCAATTATATGATATATATACTTGATTAATTGATAAGTATGCTCCTACTTGACACTACTTGGTACTTAATTACTCAAACGTGATTGTGTGACTCCATGCCCTATATGAATTGAACTTGAAATAATTGAATGATATGAATACATGATTTCTTGACATTAATTTCACCTCTTAGGTGTTAATTAGCTTTCATACATGCTAAATGTCAATTGATTGCTTGTTTTATTTATTTACGTGAGCATTGTCGTGCGTCATACTTGGTCTCATATTAAGTCTAATCTCACGAGTTTCCACTATTCTTTTTCTTGTCTAGTTTTTCTCCAGGGCGGAGATCATGGATCGTTTGGACACTTTCTTGTATCCTTATCTTGTCCCGTCGCTCATTAGGTGAGGTTTAATTTCTAGTTATACAGAACCCGTACAACCCTTATGTGATGTTTTCGGTAAAAATATATCTATATATCTATAGTTTTCCAAATCTAAAACGATTGCAAGCAAGCCATGTTATTGTATTGAATCAAGCAAGCCGTGTTATTGATTGATTGGGCGAGTAAAACATGTTCACTTTGGGCCCAAGGGTAGTGTATTGAGCCAACCGGGAAAGCAAGGGCTGACGGGTAACTCTTGCACTATCCTCACCATGTTGGGATCACCTCTGAATCCACCAGGAGGTTTGGTGCTGACGTACACCATGATTGGATGGTTGGGTCTTGTAAGCCCACCATCACCCGGAGGAAAAAGGGTTCATGAAACTACTATTTGTGGACTATAATGAATTGCATGATCACCCTTGAACGTAAACTAAAGCATGTATTGTTCACTATTGGAGAAAGGTTGGAGAATTTCCCTCACTCACCGGGCCACTGATTGATTGGATTGAATTGAATTGATTGAATTGATAAATTGGATAGTTGTAATCTCGGGCGAGGGTTATTATATAATTGGACTTATATTGTTTCTTTTTATAAAACCTTACCCGAGATTATGGCTTGCATGTTAACTGTGCTAATATTTATTTAAACCCCTCACTCAGTCTTTCGTAGACTGACACCTCACATTTTCATGTTTGCAGGGTGCGTGCTAGGCAGGATTTAGTCAGGTCTTTATTTTTGGGTCTAGCACGTTCATCGTACATTATTGATGCATATATGTATAGTTATGTCTTTTGGTATCTATGTATTAACTATGACTTACTTTGATACTTTTGGAAGAATATATATATGGTTGATGATAATAAACTTGAATGATAAAATGAAATGAACGTACAGTATGCTTCCGCCTTATTGTTTATGCATGTTGTTATTTAATTGAGGGTTAGTCCCGCCTAGCTAGTGGTTTATTTTCTTATATCACCCGTTCGCTATAGTCTTGGTTCACGTACAGATTATCCATTTGGTATATGGACTGAGCTATAGTGCGGGGGTGTGGCATCTCGGCGTTCCGGGTGCTACATCTGAAGTGGTATCAGAGCCCGGTTCCAAAACCGCGGTTATAGTGTCGTGTCTCGTGAGTCTAGGTCGTACGGCATAGGAAATTAATTGTCAACTTGAGAGTCTTGCATTTTATTTGGAATTATCCGATTACTTGAATCCTTTGAATTAATTGATAACTTGAGCGTTGTATTGATTTTTGTCCATAAATTGTCAGTTAATTGACCTTACATTGCTTGAAGATTTATATGTCCAACATGTTTTATTTCAATTTTGTTGAATTAGTTGTTACATTTCGCATCAAACTTTTGTTTTTGATGACAATTATGTGACATGAGCATGCCTTAACCGCATGCATTTATTTTCAAATGAATTATGATTTATAGGTTGCAATGATGATATCAAACCACGGTCAACTTCTACAGCAATAATGAACAATTTCCCGTCCTACTTTCAACCGTGGAAGGTGTAGGGAACATACCGGGATTGCATACAGGGATCTGGGTTCGTGATCATTTCTAATCGGGACTAAGACTTGAGTGGTTGAATTCAGAATAAATGACCAATTCATGAAAAGGGTTGCAAGTTTTGTGGAATTAGCAAGTATTCCAAGAGGGGAACCAGAATGCGAGAGGTTTGTAACACCTAAGACCAACATGTATGACCACTTTGCAAAGGTTAGTCAACCAAATTTCATGAAAACACTTAATTTAGGAAGCGAATGAGGAGATCTTGAAAGTGGTTAGATGTGAAGTTTCGGCCAATAATAAAGTGATGATTCTCAAAGGAATTCACGATAAGGTAGATTCCAGGATGATAGATAACCAAGATCATCTAACTTGGGAAAGAAGCAAACGAAAAGATGGGAAGAATTAAAGATCGGGGTTATATCGATGAGGAATGGTCAAGAGACTAAGAAAAGTTGAATTGAGCTACTTTGGAGTTCAGAAAAGAAATAAGTTGAATTGGCAGATGTTAAAGAGAACCGATGATTTCATGTTCATGGAAAGCCAAGCTGTTAAAGGTTTTATCTTCAAACAAATTGGAATTAAAATTTTCAGATCCAAGCTGAATTGTCGTGTTGCGAGGTGGAATTGGGAGATATGGAGCAACAAATAGAAACGATAAAGAAAAAATAAAGAAAGGTAGGACGCAGATTTCGTGTTCAGGGGGTAAAACATGGAAAGGTGAATTCATCTGACTACTTGAACTCCTAAATGATGAATTGAGACAGCTTTGATTAAATTCCCTACTACTGCGAGGATTAGAATAATCTTAGGAGATTGATTCCTCGGGAAAAGTAAATATCAACTTCCTTGGGTATAAAAGAATGTGGGCTCAAGAATCACAATCTCGCACCACGAAGTTATACAAGTTGTTATATCAAGGAATTAGTTATGGTAAAGGTTCGGGAAGCCCCAAACATCGATAATCGGGAAAGAGTTGGGTTCAAGAAATTTCAAATTCGAGTCATGGATGTGACGCCCGAGCATGAGCCATCCACATCCCCCGTACTTAAACCCGAGATCACATATGAAATAGAAGTCCATACCTGAACCCAAGCCTAAGCAAACGGAGACCTACATTCACACCCTAAGCTAAGCGGGGCTAAAACCAACAGAGCGCGCAAAAGAAAAGAAACAAATAGCGGAAGCAACAAACAGGATCAATCATGCAAAGCTTGGCAAGAGAGCAATTATACACAACACCCACGGGGCCAAAATAATACAAGTATCCCAAAAGTATAAAGTATCCAAAAGTAGCAAAAGTAAATACATATGATATGCAGACTCGACCTGGACTGCTAAGTACGACTCCAAGACGCACTTTCTCGCCTAACTCGAGCCAACCTGCACTAAAGGGGGAAAAAGGAGAGGTCAGTCTACAACTCGACTGAGGGAGAGGGGGGCTAACGCACGCCCACACCAATAATAAATATAACAGAGCAGACAACAAGTTGATGATCATGAATCGAGGCTAGGGTTTTACAAACCAAGATATTTTCAAAAGTATACTAATACATACACCAAATTCCTATCTCAATTCATAATTCATCGAAACAAAAGATAAGTCACTGTCCGGCGAGTATGGACTGCACCATCTACTCCACAGCAAACAAATACCAAATCAAAAACCAATCCATCCTCAACTCCTCGGCATTCGGGAATCAAACCCTTACTACCATCAGTACAAAAACATAAGGGATTGCGAACCCACAATATGCCTTCCCCGGTTGTTCACCGAGGGCTCAAAGCAAACACGCCTTCCCAACCTCCAGAGTCGCACGTGCTCACCTCAAATGGAATTATGCCCAGGTTAAACCCGACGACCCTTGTCGTACGGGGCTCCCAACCCATAATTCCGAGGGCCCAACAAATCCAAATCATACCAACTACCCATCTTTCAAGGCACAACTCACTCGAGCCAACAAAAGTACAAAAGGTTTTCAAAACAAAGCTTACATATGCCTATTCGTATATCAAGTTTCTCAAAACTCCCAAAGGTATTTCACAAAACCAAAATCATATCTTAAACATCCATATTTAATAGTTATAAAAGATAGATTCACATACATGGGGAGAAATCAACACATATTAGGCCATAGGTCATTTAACTAATACAAAAGTTCCTAAACCTCACCTGGCAATAAAAGGGAGCGGAAACAGAAACGAACGAACAGAGGAGCACCTAAACCTCGGGTTCAATGGTATCCGGACTCGGCTCTGAAAGACAAAAAGGATACTACACCCGAGACTTAGACTCAAAATGAACCAAATAGGACGCACGGTATACAAGGTGTGCATGAGATGCAAAACATGCCCAAAATGATCCGAAACCAAACATATAAATGCTCAAAATGTAACTCAAACACGAATAAAGCATACGACAAATGAAAAGCATGGAGGTAGCATATTAATCCTCAAAAAGGCCATATAAAAGTATTTCGGAAGCAAAGGAATCAAACCCTAAAAGTTGAAAAATCACATTTCCTACAACGGCTTACGAAACGCCCGTTTCGTGTTCTTAAGGTATGGCCAAACTCCCGTTTCGAACCCTTCTGTGATGAATTTTGGCACCCCAAACGGGCGTTTGCAAAATGTACTAAGGCACCAAACACCCGTTTGGATCGCATCTGGAGCGAAAAACTGGCGAAAACAGGGGTTCGAACCACAACTCCAAAAACACCAATTTTTGTCCAAGAAAACCAATACCAATCAATAACATATGCAATACCAATAACAAAGAATGCTCAAGCAACCAAGAATCACGCATCAAAGCTCAAGAATATGCAAACCCAGCAAAATACATTTCAAGCTCATTAATGGCACCAAGCATTGAATGAAATTCCAACCCAAAATCATGAATTAAATGTAATGCATTAGTCATCTAAAGCATATAGATGAAGTCACAACTCATGCTAATCAACCCAAGAATCATAAATCACAACTTGGCATGAAACCCTTACTATTCATGCAATACTCCAAACTCAAACAAAATCACAAAACCAAGAGAAAACGATCGGTAGAAAGTTAGAAGAGATCGTGGGGATTCCGAAACTTACTTGGGATCGAAAAACAACAGTGAAACGAAAGAGATATGAACTTGAGAAGATTGGAGGGCTTGTAAAGCTTTCTCTCTTCTTTTCTTCCTCTTGCTTGAAATGTTGGTAAATGAAAAGAGAAGAATGGGTTCAAGGATATAA
The DNA here is from genome assembly GCA_037501455.1 of Lantana camara. Taxonomy (NCBI): domain Eukaryota; kingdom Viridiplantae; phylum Streptophyta; class Magnoliopsida; order Lamiales; family Verbenaceae; genus Lantana; species Lantana camara. The sequence goes on from CM074858.1 coordinate 50,872,784, forward strand.
GGGTTGGTTCGGTCCGGTTTATTTGGCTCGGTTCAGTTTAAGGTTTCGGTTGAAAAAGTATCGGTTCAATTCCAAAATCCCCAAAATCTCAAAACACGAATTTTAAAATCAAATACGCGATTACGTCACATAATTCAAATAATTCTATCCTAAGCACAATTAGGAATTAAATCACATAATTTACCTGGCCGAACTGTAGAACGGGTCCAGGATGATAGATAACCAAGATCATCTAACTTGGGAAAGAAGCAAAGGAAAAGATGGGAAGAATTAAAGATCGGGGTTAGATCGATGAGGAATGGTCAAGAGACTAAGAAAAATTGAATTGAGCTACTTTGGAGTTCGGAAAAGAAATAAGTTGAATTGGCAGATGTTAAAGAGAACCGATGATTTCATGTTCATGGATAGCCAAGCTGTTAAAGGTTTTATCTTCAAACAAATTGGAATTAAAATTTTCTGATCCTAGCTGAATTGTCGTGTTTCGAGGTGGAATTGGGAGATATGGAGCAACAAATAGAAATGATAAAGAAAAAATAAAGAAAGGTAGGAGGAAGATTTTGTGTTCAGGGTGTAAACCATGGAAAGGTGAATTCATCTGACTACTTGAACTCCTAAATGATGAATTGAGACAACTTTGATTAAATTCCCTACTACGGCGAGGATTAGAATAATCTTGGGAGATTGATTCCTCGGGAAAAGTAAATATCAACTTCCTTGGGTATAAAAGAATGCGGGCTCAAGAATCACAATCTCGCACCACGAAGTTATACAAGTTGTTATATCAAGGAATTAGTTATGGTAAAGGTTCGGGAAACCGCAGACATCGATAATCGGGAAAGAGTTAGGTTCAAGAAATTTCAAATTCGACCTATGGAAATGTACAAGTTGATGCTAGAGAATTTTGGGAAATTTAGAAAACCATGGAAACCTAGAGATGATCAACAGTTCGAGACAAGCTTGTGATTTGACAAACAAGGAATAAGTGCTGCATTTAGCCTAACATTACTACGGTGACAGGTTCAATGCATTCATAAGCACGTGCATCATATGTTACATTAATTTAATTCGACTTTCATTTACGTCCGCTATTATAATTGTTATTCGAGGTTGTATATTTGATGTGTCAATTACATTGTTTAAATTATTTAAATTCCTTTATTTATGTGCATTTCTTTAATTAATGTAATTGTTTCAAGGTGATACGTCTTTAATTAATTACGAGTATTTTAACACAACATGCATTACTTAGTGTTTAATTTTCAGGATGCTCTCCTCTCTATCCATTTTTATGTTTCTATGATCGCATCAACTTGAGTCCTACCGAATCAAGGGGGAAAAGGAAGATTTCTGTGTGACGCCCGGAGCGACGAGCCATCACATCCCCCGCACCTAGACCCAAACCCACATATGAAATGGAAGTCCATACATGAGCCCAAGCCTAAGCGAACGGGGACCTACACACACACACTAGGCTAAGCGGGGCTAAGGCGACAACAGAGCGCCCAAAACAAACACAGAAAAGGCGGAAGCATCAAACAGTATCCAAAGAGCTCAACAAAAGCACATACATTACTATATATAAATAGCCTCACGGCCCAAAATAGATCCAATAATACATGAAGTGTTAATTCCAAAAGTACAATTTAATTCAAATACGTATTAAAATATTCAAAAGATGCAAGTATGAAAAGCTGACTCAACCCAAACAAGCTAGCACAACACGACCACGTACTATCCCGCTTAGCTCGAACAGACCTGCAACTAAGGAGGGAAAAGGAGAGGGGTCAGTCACAACTTGACTGAGTGAGGGGGCTAACGCACACCCACACACTATATAAATATAGAGCAAAACACATATTAAACAAAAGACTATGAACCGGGATAGGGTTTTGCATACCAAAGTTATTTTCAAAATAAACTTAAACATTTCATAGTCAAAACAAAACATACTAGAATTAAAGGAAACTCCTATCCCGTTTCATAACCAACGAATCATACAAAAGCTCGACGAGTACGAGCACTTAACCCTTACTCCTCTATAACGCAAGAAAATCAAGAAAACCATAAATACATAAACAATCCATCCCCAACAACCACGGTGTTTCGGGAGTCAAACCCTCTCCACCTAATTACCAATGCACATGGGGTAGCTAACCCGCAATGTGCTTGAAGCACCACGCCTCCTCAACCTCCAAGAGTCGCGTGTGAGTACTCCAAATGGACACCGTGTACAGGCTTAACCCGACGGCCCTTGCCGTCCCGGGCGTCCTTACCCACGTCTCCGGGGCCCAGTAACAACCAATTATCTTAACTCGCTACATAAATAAACATAACTTACGTACCTTATCGAGCATACCTTACCTTGCAACTCGGCATATGCCATACGCGTACTTCTCCGTGTCTTCCTTAACATTAAGAGGTTGAGGTGGATCCTAGCTTGCTTGACAACATACGGTTTGGAGCATAGCCTCGTTGCAAAACATTTTCAAGCTTATATATACTTATACTTATAGTTCAAAACGTTTAATCGTATCACAAGGTCATAAACATATCATATGACACATATCTAATATATAAATATATAGCATATTTGCATGCGGGTGAGAAATCATCACATTTAGCCCATAGGTCGATTAACTAAAGGAAAAGATCCTAAACCTCACCTTGTAGCAAAAGTAGGTAGAGTCTGGGGCCAAAAAGGAGCAAACAAACACCTAAACCTTGGGTTCAACAACGTTCGAAAGAGGCTCTGAAACAAAAGAACACAACACCAGAGACTTAAACTCAATCATGAACCAATTAGACGCACGGCGATGCATACAAATGCGAGTGGGTGCAATGCATGTCATATAAATTCATATTTAGGCATGTCGGAGCAAATAATAAAATAATACATAAGGATTCAAGAATTAAACTCATATCATATCAAATAATCTTATAATGTATCATATTATAGCATACCACAAGCATTCATGAGTTTAAAATGCATAAAGGAGACAAACTACACAAGAAAATATTACACGTATCACTTAAGGCATATAGAATCATAACTCCTTCAAATCATATCAAATGAATTCAAAATCTAATAAAATCAAATTAACACATAATACTACATGTTAGCAAAGCTTAGGGATCATATTAGGGGTGGGATAAAAACAAACAAGAGAAGAAAAACAAGAAACAAAGTTCGGAGCAAAAAGAAGCCACTGCCCTAAATCCACCCCGGTGGATTTTTTCCAAAGGGGGAATCCACCCCCATGGATTTAGGGCAGACAGCTCTCTGCCTCAAATCCACCTCGGTGGACTATTTTCAAATCAGAAATCCACCCCGGTGGATTTGGGTCAGAGGCTAAAAAAAAAAACGCGAAAAAGCTTGCAAACCAAAGCAAAACCAAGCAAAATCACATCCACAACATGAAGGAAGGTAAAGGGACAAATATACTACAATATAATGTAAGGAATTCGAGGAAATACCAATCTAAACTCATTCAAATCATTCAAGGAAGCAAGGATCAAAGAAGCACAAGTATTCATCTATTTTCTTGCAAGAACTCATATGAACATTAGTGGTGAATTAAATCTCAAACAACTACCTTGTTGTAAAGCTCAAGATATGAGATAATTAAGCTCTATAGATCAACATACAAGTCATAAAATTTCAAGAAAGCAAGAGATCCACCAAAACATGTCAAAAATCCACTCATAGGCACTTATCTTCAACCAATTCAATTAGATGAGCACATGGACAAGAGTTTCATGCATTTCCCCCAAAAACCCCAAAGAGCATAAATATTAAATCTTGCCCCAAGCAACTACCATCAACAAGAATCACAAATAAGCAAGAAAGAAGCCTCCTAGGTCATCATATAATCCATCAAACTCCAAATAGCCAAAGAATGCACATAGAATCCAAAATCTACCAAAAACCCTAACTATTCATCAAGTTTGGCATATACAAAGATCCTCAACATCAAAGCATGAAATTCATAGAGAGAAAGAAGCACAAGAACAAGAGAATCAAGAATCCTAACTTACCTTAAAAGATTGGAGCAAGAAAGGATGAAAATCTTGAGCTTAAGGACCAAAAAATGGAGGTTCCTTCCATAGAGTCTCTCCTTTGTTCTTGGGGCTGAGGGGGCTCGTTTTGGCATCAAAATGGGAGGAAAATAAGGGTCTTGGGTGTAATAAAGTCAAAGCAAGGACAAGAGACAAGTGGGCTAGTCTCCAAGTAGGTATCTAGGGGCGTTTTAGGTACGTAGGGCGAGTTTGCATTATCGGGAGGTCGAAACAAAGTCAAAAGGTGATGAGGCTTATCCCATTGAATCCAAATCGTCGATTCGAGTCCAATGGAGGTGACGGAACTCGAATCCGAGTTCCCTAGCTAAAGATACGAATTAAGGACTCAAGAGTGGCCAATTTGCAAAAAGGCCCAAAACTTCAAAAAAAGTGCAATTGAGTCCAAACGAAAATCAATTAAGTCCAAGGAAAGTTAATACATACAAATAAGTCCTAAAATCATCTAATTCACCTAGTTCACAAAGTTGACATACTCGGGATTCTAATTCATAAATCGTAAATTTCACAAATTGCATATATTCACATTAGGAGCTCAATTAGGGCAAATTCTTAACAAATAATTCAAGTAGTTAATATGAGAAATAAAATGTGAGAACATACGTCATATAAAGTCATCAATTAAATAAGGAATCAACTAAGTTACGGAAAATAAACTCACACGTGTCGCGTACCTGTACGTGCGAGCGAGCGGGGTGTCACATTCTGTGTCATCAGTTATCACTCTTTTGCAATTGGGAATATTCGGTGTTATTCGAAGTCCGGTGATATTTTGAGAATTCATGGTTACCCGTTGATCCATGATTTTGGTCTATTCTGGAGTTTGCTCAGGATCGAGGGAACTTGTCATTAGTGTGTTGCCATGTTTCCCTCAGTCATCATAGGAAAGTTTTGAGCAGGCGAACAATCCAATCCGAACTTCAAAGGAAATTGAAAGAAGAGAATCCTCAATTTGAGAAGTGGTGGAACAAGTTCGAGGTGTTAAATTTTAAAATTTTTATTTTCTTAAGAGGGAGAGTCGGCCGGGAAGCAACATGAAGCCGATGTTTGGACCTCACTTGGGGAGAGTTGGAACCTCAAGAAAAATGGATTCTTGCCGAAACCCTCTATCAGAACCACGTGAACAAAAATCTACAATATCGTAAATCTCGTGTTTTCGAAGTTTCTCAAATAGAGACTCCTAAAACCATAGTGAGGTATATCTTGAGCCGAGTTAAAATTATAAGAAATGGGATGAAATGGGAGGAAACAATGATCTTTCTAAGTGGATCGAGTATACTTTGATCAAATATGAGAATCCTACAAGAAAGGCGACTATCATTCAAGAGTTGCGTGAAATGATAAAAAGGTGCTACACTATTACAAGAATGCTAGACAATAACAGCTTGATGAGGTTATTATATAATACGGAGAATGGCATGGGAGTCAATTCAACCGAGGATGAAAATGGAATAATTAGGTGAAAAGGTATTCGGAGAACAAAAGGACTTAGCTGCCAAGAATTGAACTTCGAACCTTGGTGGGAGTGGTAGCAAGAATAGTATAATTTGAGAATAATTTCGGAAAGGGTAAGTACTCCAGGCATCCGAAAAGGTTGATTATAAATTATGATGAAACTAAGTATAAATTATGGAAGGGGCGAGTTAATTAAATTGAAACTTAGTATACACTCGAGAGCCGAAGGTTTAGGTTGTAATGTCAGGAGGGATAAAGAGTTTCAGCGCGGAGTAAAGATTGAGTGGTTCTTAGTTGATATACGGCTGGCATTTGAGGCATGGTAGTACAATGGGAAGAAGTCTCAACCAAAGACTCATGTAACGCCCCGATTTTCAGACAGTCAGGTACGCTCGACACGTGTGAGTCTCGAGCGTTAGGATTTTATTTTATTATTTTTATTTATTTAAATTATAAGTGTTATAGTAGTTTTATAAATTGTGACCCAACATGATTACGTGAAAATATATGAAATGTATGCCAACTTGGGAATCATGTTACATATTGAATTTATTGTTACGTGAATTAATTGCCGAATGTATCTTAATTGCTTGATTGTCCTTAATTGTCCATTTACTTAAGATAGAGGACCAAATTGCATGGATATATTGGGGGACCTAATTGCTCATTTTCAAACTTGATATACTTAATTGCATGACTTACCAACATTAGGGATTTAATTGCAAATATTACATATTTCCCCAAATATATCACGTTATATGCATTTCTCCCTCAATCATCTTCATTTCATGCCAATCATCTCATTTTGCTTCCTTCCTCTACCGAACCAAAACCTCCAAAAAGGGAAGAGGAGATTTCATCAACTTCATCAAGTTTATCAAGAGAAATATGGTTTTGGGAGCTCATTCATCATGCTAGCTTCATCATCTTCTTCTTCTATTTTCTTTCAAGGTAGAGATGAAGATATATGATTTCTTGAATTAACATGTGAAGAGAAATCATTAACATGTGAAGCTAGGGTTTATGAATTGAATGTGATATGTTGTGTGTGAGTTGTTAGAAATATGATTGCATAGTTATAGCTTGAAATCCATGCTTAAATCTTGTGGTTTATGGGATTATATGATGAATTTATATATATGCTCAAGTTGGAGATTATGATGATTAAAGCATGGATTGTGTGTTTATATTGGGTGTTATTGCACTATATGCATATATACATGTCCCCTTTCATGAATTATAACATATGGGATTGAAATATATGAGTTTGAGGTGAATTGGGAGCTTGGCCGTAGCTCCCCTGTTCTTCTCCCCTGTTTCTGAACCTTCTGTGTAGCGGGAACGGCCGTTCCCGTCCCCTTTGCAATTGGGGAACAGCCGTTCCCATTGTCTGAATAGTGTGTCAGGCGTCGAGGACGGGAACGCCCGTTCCCACTTTGTCTCACAGACGGGAACGGCCGTTCCCATCTTCGGGGAGCCCGACAGCGGGAACGGCCATTCCCACTTTGAACTGAAACCCGGAACGGCCGTTCCCAGCTCTCTGTTAGTGCAGAAACTTTCTGCATAAAAATAGAATTTTGGGACCTCGTTCCAATGGCTTATTTGACCCCAAATTGCTATTATATGATTGATTATATGTTGAAACAATATGTTATCATGCTACATTGTGTATTGCTCGATGTTTCGTATATGATCATGCCGTGCGTCTTATATGGAGTAATATGATTGAATTGTGGTCTCATGCACGCACATTATCTCGTTTCATGTCCAGTGATTCTCCAGGGCGGAGATTGTCGAGCATGAGCACGTTCACACATTCACGAGTCGTGTGTCGCCTGTCAGGTGAGGTTTAATTTCTAGTTATATAGAACCCGTATAACCTTTACGTGACTGTTTTAGCCAAAAGGTATTTATAGTTATATTTTCATGAAATCAATTATCGTTCCAAGTTATATTATTGTTCATTAATCAAGCAAGTAAAGCATGTTAGTGTTCACCCATCAAAGCATGCCATGTTCATGAATGCAAGCAAGCGTGTTCTCTTGGCCAGGTCCTCCTTAGTGGGGGCGCTGGATTGGTTTCCGTGCCAATGATTGTCCGTCCAATCACAAGAAGAACAATATCCTACCATGTTCGTGTGTTCTCTTGGCCAGGTTCTCCTTAGTGAGGGCGCTGGACTGGTCCTGCCAGTGGTTGTCCGTCCAACCACAAGAAGAATAAAACCCTATCGTGTACCCGTGTTTCCCCTGGCCAGGTCCTTCTGAGTGAAGGGCGCTGGACTGGTCTTGCCAGTGATTGTCCGTCCAATCACATGAGGAATAAACCCTATCATGTTACAAGTAAGCCACGTAGCGATTGCATGATTTCCATTCCATGCACATGTTATATGACCACCTGATAATTGAATCGCGTGATCACCCAATAATTAACAAGCAAGCAAGCATGTTTATTAATTGCATGAAAAGAACAAGTGATTAAAATTGATAGTTGTATTCTCGGGCAAAGCTATGTTATTCTTGAACTGTATAATTATCTTTATAAACCTTTACCCGAGAATATAGCTTGCATGTTATCTGCGCTAATATGTATATAAACCCCTCACTCGGTCTTCACAGACTGACACCTCCACCTTTCAGGTTACTGCAGGTGCGTGCTAGGCGGGAGTTGAGTCGAGTCGAGTCCAGTTCATGTAGTCATGTTATCCGTGGTTCGTGTATTTATTCGGTATAGAATTGTAGTTAGTGTTATTGTTAAACTGGAGATGATAATGTATTGATATGATAAGTAGAATATATTTGTTTGGAAACGAGAAAAGACATGAATGATAAATGAGAATAAGTGATAGTGTTTACATTATGCTTCCGCTATATTCTATTGCACATTTAGTTATCCCGCCTAGCTTGTCGAGTATTGCATTGTCACCCGTTCGCTATAGGTTGGTTCATGTACGGATTGACCATTTCGTATGTGAATTGATCTATAGTGCGGGGGTGTGGCACCTCCACTTGTCCGGGGTGTTACATCTGAGGTGGTATCAGAGCCCGGTTACAAAACCGAGGTTCTAGTGTCGTGTCATGTCGAGTCTAGGTCGTACGGCATAGGAACTACTTGACAATGTGAGAGTCCTGCATTTTAGTTGAACTTGTTGACTACCTGAATTCCGTGAAGTACTCGAATTATGCTATTAATTGCCCATTGAGTGATCTTGAATTGCTTGAAATTTATGTGATTTGTGTGTTTCGTTCAAATCTTTATGAATTACTTGTTGCATTTACACTTAATTCCTGATGTCCGCGTTAAGTATGTGATAACTAGGTGACATGAGCACGCCTTATTCACATGCAATTAGTTCAAATGAGTTGCGAGTAACAGGTTTTGAGAATATATGAATCAAGACCGGGGGACTTTGAAGATTTACGAAACGGATCAGCCGTGCGAACCAAGTTACAATTTGGCCAACCAGGAACGGACACTGGACTCGGGCCCAACATTACTACGGTGTCAGGTTCTTCAATGCATTCATAAGCACGTGCATCCTAATTGTTAATTAAAATTGCTTATTAGTTATAAATGTTGTTTTAATGGTATTTGGAAATTTCCTATTTGATGCCTTGGATACATGTTTAAATTATCTACATTATCCACATTTCCTTACTCATACGTATATTGTCAAAATGATGTAATTGTTCTAATATGTTGCATTTAAATTGGTGGTAATATGTGCATTGACATTTTAACCATCATGCATTATTTAGTGTTTATTGTCAATAGGCTCTCCCTATGCTCTGCACAATCTTTGCTCCTATTTCTATCAATTTGAAGTAAAGAAGAGATTTTTAAATTATTGGGTGTCATGTTGGGAACCGGGTCATTTGGCTTTGCTTGAAAGATTGGAAATGTTGGGACTGTGAGAATTATTGACCCAGGATTTAGTAGGAATGGGTATGATATAAATATTTGGAGAATTTTAGAACGGGGAAAGGATGATAAGTCCAAGCAGATAAATGTTCAGTGGGTCCTCAAATCTTCAGAAGTTAATCAGTCCTATGAAGATGCGTTTGGAATTAAGAAAGTAACCTTCTTGTTTTGGACTATAGTGCCGAACTTGTAAACGCCAATTCGCTGGAAAGCATTAGGTGAATGTAGGATGTTGAAGAATTTTAAATATCAAATCAAAGTGGTGACAGTCAGGGAACTTCAAGTTGAGTATGGGGATAACAGAAAGAATTAGAAAGAAATCATCAGTCAACATTTTGATTAACGACCAGTAGGACGAGGAAAAGGGTTACGGGAATTGAATCAGCAGAGAAGCTCGCAAGTGGGAAAGGACAGAATGAACCCAAAGGATAAGAAAATTTCCATTTTCTTAAGGGGGAGAGCCGGTCTGGGAATGAATTAAATCGGAAGCTGGACAACATTCAGGAGAGTTGGGAATCCTCTATCAGAACCATGTGAAAGAAGTTTCAGTTAGCTAAATCTTTCCTTCCTTTTACACAAAGGAAAGTCTCATCATCGACAGTACCTTTGTTCCATTATCGTTTCCCAGAAAGTGAGTATACCGTCCGTGGTCCTCCGATAACCTCAGGATATCATTTGGCTCAGTAAATAGAAAAGGATTCAGTTTGGGCGATATCCGGAACCAATCTCAAGTTTTGATAGGTTAACTCCGACAAGAGTTTTCTCACGAAGTTGTTACTTGTACCCTAGAGATGTTTGGGAATGCTCATCGTGCTTCCATTCGTGTGGTTGCCGTCGCCTCCATGAATACACCAGTTTACTATGAACCCTTTAGAGAGATGGAAGTTCGAGTGATCCTCTCTTTCAAGATATTTCGTGGAATTGTGGGGTATGTTATCAAATTTCAGGGGCCAAAGGAAGACGTTTCACTAGGACCTGATTCTTTCTGTTTCTATGCAAGTGTGCTTGCTGAATTACTCTCACGGGATGACGACCTTGATTACTCAATTGCAAATATCCGCCGTATTGTTAACTAAGGGAGTAAGAGCCCAACTTTCAGATTGTAAACAAGGAGTCAGGAATGCTGCTTCGGGAAAAGGTTTACTTTAAGTACTGAGGTCGGAGAAATGGTAACACCTGTTTTCTCTTCTCGTTAGACAAGAGCTTGCTTGGAACACAAAGTCAGTCTTTTAAGCTTGAACAGGCAATTACACTCTAATAAGAAACTCAGGGTGTTCTCAATTCTGGAACCGGAAAGTAAATGTGAAAATCAGTGCAAGAATGGTTCAACCGGCAAATCTGTAATTCAGACGGGTCTGAAGATGTGGTGATTAATGATGATTTACGGATTATGTTAAAAAATAGCACAATGGCAGAAATGGCTATCAAGAATGGGAATATCGAACCGTAGTGGTGCAAAGCGGGAAAATCTCAACTAAAGGAATCAAGTTTTCAACCGAATTAACTCCGTTCCGGAACGTCAATCCTCGGTGAACGGTACACCTAATCATGCATACCACGTGCATCATTATTTTATCATTATTATTATTTTGTTAATTCTATATATGACTCCTTGTTGTTATTAATTATTTATTATTAATTCGTTAGTCTTGTATATGATTCCTTGTTTATTAATAATTGTTACGTGAACGATTACTTGCATAAATGATAATTTTATCTGATCCTTGTGTATTAATTGTAAATATGTACCTAAGTGCTCGCTTGAATTTTATTTCGTGTGCGTGAGAGACGGGGATTCTCTCAGGGTTGTCAAGAGACGGGGTTCTCTTGTTCCTTGCTCGAGAGACGGGGTTCTCTCGTTAATTGTTTGAGAGTCGGGGCACTCTCAATATTTTCAGTTACTTGCCAATTTGTTTTAGTGGAAAGGTTATATTTTCTTTCGAGTGATTAGACTCCGGAAGTTGAGGGTCATGATCTCAACTATTGGAAGACTTTGTGGAATGAAGACCTCTTTCAAACTAATCCCTGACGGGGAGTAGCTAACCCGCGTGGGATGAACATTTAAGAGCCAATTAAATTTCAGGAATTCAGGACAAGGAATCCGAGGACGGATTCTCTTAAGGGGGAGAGAGTTGTAACGCCTCGATTTTCAGACAGTCAGGTACGCTCGACACGTGTGAGTCTCGAGCGTTAGGATTTTATTTTATTATTTTTATTTATTTAAATTATAAGTGTTATAGTAGTTTTATAAATTGTGACCCAACATGATTACGTGAAAATATATGAAATGTATGCCAACTTGGGAATCATGTTACATATTGAATTTATTGTTACGTGAATTAATTGCCGAATGTATCTTAATTGCTTGATTGTCCTTAATTGTCCATTTACTTAAGATAGAGGACCAAATTGCATGGATATATTGGGGGACCTAATTGCTCATTTTCAAACTTGATATACTTAATTGCATGACTTACCAACATTAGGGATTTAATTGCAAATATTACATATTTCCCCAAATATATCACGTTATATGCATTTCTCCCTTAATCATCTTCATTTCATGCCAATCATCTCGTTTTGCTTCCTTCCTCCACCGAACCAAAACCTCCAAAAAGGGAAGAGGAGATTTCATCAACTTCATCAAGTTTATCAAGAGAAATATGGTTATGGGAGCTCATTCATCATGCTAGCTTCATCATCTTCTTCTTCTATTTTCTTTCAAGGTAGAGATGAAGATATATGATTTCTTGAATTAACATGTGAAGCTAGGGTTTATGAATTGAATGTGATATGTTGTGTATGAGTTGTTAGAAATATGATTGCATAGTTATAGCTTGAAATCCATGCTTAAATCTTGTGGTTTATGGGATTATATGATGAATTTATATATATGCTCAAGTTGGAGATTATGATGATTAAAGCATGGATTGTGTGTTTATATTGGGTGTTATTGCACTATATGCATATATACATGTCCCCCTTCATGAATTATAACATATGGGATTGAAATATATGAGTTTGAGGTGAATTGGGAGCTTGGCCGTAGCTCCCCTATTCTTCTCCCCTGTTTCTGAACCTTCTGTGTAGCGGGAACGGCCGTTCCCGTCCCCTTTGCAATTGGGGAACAGCCGTTCCCATTGTCTGAATAGTGTGTCAGGCGGCGAGGACGGGAACGCCCGTTCCCACTTTGTCTCACAGACGGGAACGGCCGTTCCCATCTTCGGGGAGCCCGACAGTGGGAACGGCCATTCCCACTTTGAACTGAAACCCGGAACTGCCGTTCCCAGCTCTCTGTTAGTGCAGAAACTTTCTGCATAAAAATAGAATTTTGGGACCTCGTTCCAATGGCTTATTTGACACCAAATTGCTATTATATGATTGATTATATGTTGAAATAATATGTTACCATGCTACATTGTGTATTGCTCGATGTTTCGTATATGATCATGCCGTGCGTCTTATATGGAGTAATATGATTGAATTGTGGTCTCATGCACGCACATTGTCTCGTTTCATGTCCAGTGATTCTCCAGGGCGGAGATTGTCGAGCATGAGCACGTTCACACATTCACGAGTCGTGTGTCGCCTGTCAGGTGAGGTTTAATTTCTAGTTATATAGAACCCGTATAACCTTTACGTGACTGTTTTAGCCAAAAGGTATTTATAGTTATATTTTCATGAAATCAATTATCGTTCCAAGTTATATTATTGTTCATTAATCAAGCAAGTAAAGCATGTTAGTGTTCACCCATCAAAGCATGCCATGTTCATGAATGCAAGCAAGCGTGTTCTCTTGGCCAGGTCCTCCTTAGTGGGGGCGCTGGATTGGTTTCCGTGCCAATGATTGTCCGTCCAATCACAAGAAGAACAATATCCTACCATGTTCGTGTGTTCTCTTGGCCAGGTTCTCCTTAGTGAGGGCGCTGGACTGGTCCTGCCAGTGGTTGTCCGTCCAACCACAAGAAGAACAAAACCCTATCGTGTACCCGTGTTTCCCCTGGCCAGGTCCTTCTGAGTGAAGGGCGCTGGACTGGTCTTGCCAGTGATTGTCCGTCCAATCACAGGAGGAATAAACCCTATCATGTTACAAGCAAGCCACGTAGCGATTGCATAATTTCCATTCCATGCACATGTTATATGACCACCTGATAATTGAATCGCGTGATCACCCAATAATTAACAAGCAAGCAAGCATGTTTATTAATTGCATGAAAAGAACAAGTGATTAAAATTGATTGTTGTATTCTCGGGTAAAGCTATGTTATTCTTGAACTGTATAATTATCTTTATAAACCTTTACCCGAGAATATAGCTTGCATGTTATCTGCGCTAATATGTATATAAACCCCTCACTCGGTCTTCACAGACTGACACCTCCACCTTTCAGGTTACTGCAGGTGCGTGCTAGGCGGGAGTTGAGTCGAGTCGAGTCCAGTTCATGTAGTAATGTTATCCGTGGTTCGTGTATTTATTCGGTATAGAATTGTAGTTAGTGTTATTGTTAAACTGGAGATGATAATGTATTGATATGATAAGTAGAATATATTTGTTTGGAAACGAGAAAAGACATGAATGATAAATGAGAATAAGTGATAGTGTTTACATTATGCTTCCGCTATATTCTATTGCACATTTAGTTATCCCGCCTAGCTTGTCGAGTATTGCATTGTCACCCGTTCGCTATAGGTTGGTTCATGTACGGATTGACCATTTCGTATGTGAATTGATCTATAGTGCGGGGGTGTGGCACCTCCACGTGTCCGGGGTGTTACAACTCAAGTATTCAACTGAATTGTTACAATACCAGAATTCCAATTCACGGTGAACGGTACACTTAACCATGCATATCACGTGCATCATGTATTTTATAATTGTCGTACATGATTCCTTGCTATTTGTTAATTGCTTTTATATGAATCGTAATTGATGTAGTTGATGTTTCTATTTGATTCTTACATGGTAACTGTGTGAATGTTTATTTAATTGTTCCTTCGGTTTTATTTTGTGTGTTTGAGAGACGGGGTTCTCTCACTGTGTGTTTGAGAGACATGGTTCTCTCACTGTGTGTTTGAGAGACGGGGCACTCGCATCATTACTTGCTACTTGTTTAAACTTGTTCTAGTGAAAGATTAGATTTTCTCTCGAGTGAATAAATTCCGGAAAGTGAGGGTCGTGATTTAACAGCATTGGAGGAATCTTGATTTAACAACATTGGAGGAATCTAGTTGATTGAAGATCTCTTCCGAACTAATCCTTGACGGGGAGTTGCTAACCCGCGTGGGATGAATACCGTAGAGTTACCAAATTTTAGGAACTCAAGACAGTGGGCCTAGGGACCAGGTCCTCTTAAGGGGGAGAAATTGTAATGCCCCGATTTTCGGTTATTCAGGTACAAACGACATGTGTGCGTTTCGAGAGTTAGGATTTATTTTATTTCCTTCAATTATTAAATTCTTACATTTCATTAAAATTATATGAATTATATTTCTACCTGATTAATTAAAATACTTGTCAACTTGAGAATTACTACGTGAATTGAATTTAATTGTTACGTGAAATAAATTGCCGAACGTGACTTAATTGCCTATGTGTCCTTAATTGATTATACATTCAAATGACTATTTGCATTCATGTGAATTGGACTTAATTGATTATATTTCATGAGTTAGAACTTATTTTCATCACTTAAGTTCTTACGGGATTGTTGTGCAATTTCCTTCCTTTCTCCCTCCCTCAATCACGATATAAGCCATATACATACATACATATCCCTTTCTTCTTCATTTTTCATGAAGAGACAATCCAAGATATCTCTTTTCCTTCCCCTCTCACTCTCGGTTGATCAAGGAAGCTAGGAGCTAAGATTTTCATCTAATTTCTTCATGGAATCAAACACCATACCTTCATCTCTTCTTTTCCCTTCATTCCTTCTTTCATCCAAGGTAAGATCAAGCATGTATCTTCGTCAATTCATGAGGTTGATTAGGGTTTGTAACTCTTTTAGATTCCATGATTTAATATGAAGCTTGTATGATGGTTTGAGGAGATTTCCCACAATTATAAGTTGAATTCATGAAGTTTGGAGCATGATTGATCATTTGATTGCGTATTAGTTTCATGAATGATTTCTACGATCGAATCATGTTTCCTTGGATTAAATGTGGTCTAAATGATAGATTTGAACCATATACATGTTATTTGATAGCTTGGAGTTCATTTCTTGCCTTAGTTTGGTGTTTGATTGGATTGGGAGCCAATTCCCGCGAACCCCTGTTTTACCCCTACTATTTTTCGGACAGAATACTCCCAAACGCCCGTGTGGCTTTCCAGTTCATGCACCAAACACCCGTTTGGCACTATTACAGGAGGTTTTCACACGCCCGTTTCTGCTTTCAGACCAATTTTCAAACGGGCGTTTCTCCCTCATACGAACTCCGATTGACCTGATTTTTTAGGCCACGGAAAAATCTTGAAGTCTAGAACAACCTTCAATTGGAATCATCTCAATATACTTTCTAGTCTGTGAGATATAATCAATTATTTCAGGTGTCGCCACTTTCCCGACAAACTGCACTCGCCTAAATTCAAGTGTATGCCATTTTCTCCTCGCTTTGAACTAGGAAACGAGCCATATATCATCGGAAAGGTCTTTGTGTCTAGTTTCATTATAAACAAACAAAAATCAATTCCCACTTCTAGAATTAAAGAGATTCCAGTTTTCCTACAGCTTGTGCGTTTCCGTAAATTGTCTGTTTTTGCCAAACTTCACGAAAACCTCTTTTCTTGCATTCCTTTCACTCTCTTGGCTCCCATATGTGAATTATATGATATATATACTTGATTAATTGATAAGTATGCTCCTACTTGACACTTCTTGGTACTTAATTGCTCAAACGTGAATGTGTGACTCCATGCCCTATATGGACTGAACTTGAAATAATGGAATGGTATGAATACATGATTTCTTGATATTAATTTCACCTCTTAGGTGTTAATTGGTTTTCATACATGCTAACTGTCACTTGATTGCTTGTTTTATTTATTTACATGAGCATGATCGTGCGTCACACTTGGTCTCATATTGTGTCTAGTCTCACGAGTTTCCACTATTCCTTTTCTTGTCTAGTTTTTCTCCAGGGCGGAGATCATGGATCGTTTGGGCACTTTCTTGTATCCTTGTATTGTTCCGTCGCTCATCAGGTGAGGTTTAATTTCGAGTTATATAGAACCCGTACAACCCTTACGTGATGTTTTCGGCAAAAATGTATCTATATATCTATAGTTTTCCAAATCTAAAATGATTGCAAGCAAGCCATGTTATTGTATTGAATCAAGCAAGCCATGTTATTGATTTATTGATTGATTGGGCGAGTAAATCATGTTCACTTTGGGCCCGAGGGTAGTGTATTGAGCCAACCAGGAAAGCAAGGGCTGACGGGTAACTCTTACACTATCCTCACCATGTTGGGATCACCTCTGAATCCACCAGGAGGTTTGGTGGAGGAAGAAATCCCGTGCGTGGGAGTCATGTTCCCAACGTACACCATGATTGGATGGTTGGGTCTTGCAAGCCCACCATCACCCGGAGGAAAAAGGGTTCATGAAACTGCTATTTGTGCACTATAATAAATTGCATGATCACCCTTGAATGTAAACTAAAGCATGTATTGTTCACTATTGGAGAAAAGTTGGAGAATTTCCCTCACTCGCCGAGCCACCGATTGATTAAATTGAATTGAATTGATTGAATTGATAAATTGGATAGTTGTAATCTCGGGTGAGGGTTATCATATAATTGGACTTATATTGCTTCTTTTTATAAAACCTTACCCGAGATTATGGCTTGCATGTTAACTGCGCTAATATTTTTTTAAACCCCTCACTCAGTCTTTCGTAGACTGACACCTCACATTTTCAGGTTTACAGGGTGCATGCTAGGCGGGATTGAGTCAGGTCTTTCTTTTCGAGTCTAGCACGTTCATCGTACATTATTGATGCATATATGTATAGTAGTACCCGGAACGCTAGGTAGCCATATCCCCCGCACTATAGTTTAATTCACATATGAAATGGAAAATCCATACATGAACCAAAGCTATAGCGAACGGGAGATAATAAAAAATGACAATAGCTAGGCGGGACTAACCCCAAACCAATCAAATCAATTCATAATAATAAGAGCGGAATCTTGAACTTTCATTATCACTTATCAAGTATCCAAAAGCATTTTATCTTCCTATATAATTTACTCGCCAAAACGGTCATTTCGGTACAATCAATTGAGGTTTGAAAGAACTTATAGATATATATACATTTTGGCCGAAAAGTTCACATAGGGGTTATAAGGGTTCTATATATCTAGAAATTAAACCTCACCTGTGTGAACAAAATAAACAAGGATACAGCTCACGGGGCCTGCTCCTCGTCACCAGGAAGCTGGTCTGTGGAAGAAAGACAACTGTCCGTAAGACACGACCCAAATGAAACAATTAGGACGAACGGCTTAACCATGAACAATATGACATGCGTTGACAATTTATGGAATGATATGATCATAATCATGCATAAATGAGCATATACGAGCATGTATCGATCAATGAAAGGTTTAGGGAAAAGAATTGAAAATTCTTAAATTCATGCAGAAAGTTTCTGCTATGATCAGAGACTTCGGAACGGCCTGCATTTCAAAATGGGAATGGCCATTTCTAGCTCCCCGATTCTATCCCGTGCGTCTGTAAGTTTTTGGAAAATTTGGGGATTGGGAACGGCCGTTTCGGCTAGTAGTTCAAAATGGGAACGGCCCTTCCCAGCCTCGCGCCAGCTTTTCAAAATAGATGGGAACGGCCCTTCCCAGAATGAACTGGGACCGGAAGGGTCGTTCCCATTACGCAGCAGAGGCAGAAAACAAAACAGAACAGGGGAGTTCGAACCAAATTCCACAAACCATCAAACATCCATAATTCAATCTCCAAATGATATAAATCATGCAATACACACACTAGCATGCTCATAGATCAATAAAATCCAATAAAACACATTATCCATGCTTTGATCAACAAGAATCATCAATATCAAACCCATAACTCAACTTAGCATCCAAGTTCATAAACTTCAAGACTTCAAACATAAATTTATGCTATCATCATGTATTCATATCTCCAACAACTAAAACACAATTTACCAACTTCATATCATAACCCTAGTTACCATTCATGATTCAAGAATTCCTCAAAAGCTCCATGTATACCTCCAATAAGAAAAAAGAAGGAAAGAGATAAAGATATGATAATGATGATGCTCCAAGATCCACAAATCCTCCAAAAATTATAGCTAGAAATGATGAAATCCTTTCTCTCCACTTGGGATTTTGATTAATAGAAAAACGGAAGCAAAGGAGCAAGTGTGGTATGTCTTGTATGTATGAAGGAAATGAGAAGTGATGCATCACGTAATTGCTACAATAAAAAGGGAATGAGATGCTCTATTTGCTATTAAATCCTCCACAATTCCTAAGTCATGCAGTTGAGTCCAATCTCATAATAATTGATCAATTTGATCCAATGCAATATTCATACAATTAAGTCCTCAAATTTAAGAAATGATCAAATAAGGGCATATAAGAAATTAAGTGATGTTCAGAAATTAATTCACGTTTCATTCAAATTCAATTTATGCCATAAGTACCAATTTGATATGAATTTTATAAAAACACTTGAAATATAATTTTATAAAATTATGTCATGAAATGTAGAAATTTAAATAATTGAACAAATTAAAATAAATTTTTAACTCTCAAAACTCACACGTGGCGTACTTACCTGAAAGGACGAAAGCTGGGGCGTTACAATCCTCCCCCCTTAGAAGAATCTGGTCCCCAGATTCACTGATCGGAAGGAAACAACTCTGGATGGAACCGTCTCACCTTATCTTCGGTTTCCCACGTAGCCTCTTCAGTCTTATCACTTCTCCAAAGAACATTAACCATGGGAATCTTCCGGTTTCTTAGTTCCTGAAATTTCTTATCCAATATCTTAACCAGTTTCTGAACAAAGGATAGATTCGGTTCCAATTCCACTTCTTCAACTGGAAGGATCTCGGTTTCCTCGGGGTAATATTTCCTTAGCTGAGATACGTGAAATACGTTGTGAATCCCCGTGAGGCTCGGTGGTAGGTCCAACCGATAGGCAACTTCTCCAACTCTTTCAAGAATTTCGGAAGGACTTAAATAGCGAGGATTAAGCTTACCTCCTCTCACAATCCGAGCAAATCCTTTACGTGGAGACGCCTTTAAGAATACCCGGTCTCCAACTTCAAATTCGAGATCCCTTCTGCGACAGTCGGCATAGCTCTTTTGTATGTCCTGAGCTGATTTCATCCATTGTTGTATTAACTGGACTTTCTTAATCATCTCCCTCACAGCTTAAGAAGGTTTCTCCAACTTCTCACCCTTCTTAACGCCTTCCTGTTTAGTCCATTTCCGTTCCTCCAAGTCGAATAACAACGGAGAACGACATTTCCGACCATAAAGCAATTCATACGGTGCCATCCCAATAGAGGCTTGAAAGCTGTTATTGTAAGCAAATTCAATCAGAGGTAGCTGTTAATGCCAAGAAGACTGAAAATTCAAAGAAAAAGCTAGAAGCAAATCCTCGAGATACCTTATTAATCTCTCGGACTCACCTTCTGTTTGTGGATGAAATGATGTTCTGAACTGGAGCTTCGTACCCAAAATCTCTTGTAATTCTCGCCACAACTTCGAAGTGAACCGAGGATCTCTATCTGAAACAATGATAACCGGAATCCCGTGAAGTCGAACAATCTCCCTGTTATATAGTTCAGCTAGCTTGCGAATCTTACAAGACATCCGAACTGGCAGAAAATATGCAGATTTAGTCAAATGGTCCACAATTACCCAAATACCGTCGAACCCACCTTTCACTTTAGGTAACCTAGATACAAAATCCATTGTCACCTGTTCCCACTTCCACTCGGGAAAAAGTAACGGCTGTAGAAGACCTTCAGGTTTCTGATGCTCGGCTTTCACTTTCTGACAAGTGATATAATACTTCACATACTCAGCCACATCTTTCTTCAATCCACGCCACCAATAATATTGCTTAAAATCCTTATACATTTTATTTCCTCCAGGGTGGATAGAATAAGCCGATTTGTGAGCTTCCTTGAGCAATGCCCGTTTCAGCTCTTTGGGTACAACCACTCGGTTCTTGAAACGAAGAAGACCGGTTTCATCGAACCTGAATGAACATTCCGGATAAGCTCTGGCCTTAGCTACCAATTTTTGAATTTCTGAATCATTAGTCTAAGCCTCAAATAACCGATGTCTCAAATCCGGCTGAATAGAAATATTCGAAACTCGAGCTCTTATAACAATTGGCTCGATTCCACTACTTTCACCCACTTCTAAGCTCGATACACTAGCCTTCCTACTAAGTGCATCGGCGACCACGTTGGCTTTACCGGGATGGTATTTGATAGTGCAATCATAATCTTCTAACAGTTCCATCCAACACCGTTGCCTTATCTTCAAGTCCTTCTAAGTGAATAAATACTGGAGGCTTTTGTAGTCGGTGAAAATTGCAAAAGACACCCCATATAAATAATGTCTCCACTTTCCAAGTGCAAAGACTACAGCGGTAAGCTCAAGATCATGTGTCGGATAATTCTTTTCGTGCTCTTTTAACTTTCGGGATGCATGATGTAGCACCCCGGACACGTGGAGGTGCCACACCCCCGCACTACAGGTCGATCCACATGAATCAACCTATAGCGAACGGGTTACAATGCAAAGAAAACAACAAGCTAGATGAGACTGAATCATACATGCAACAGGACAAAGCGGAAGCATGATATACTATCGATCATTTATCAAGTAATGTATGCTTGGATTTTACATATCAATACATTATCATCTCCCAAATACTTAACAATTAACATTAACAATAATTGCTGTGAAATGACAAATAAATAGATGCACTGTATGGCTCGACTCAGCTTGATTCCTGCCTAGAATGTACCTGCACGAATATTGCATGTATATTGATTTCACGAATAACCACGTCACTCCATTAAACACCATCACTCCAGTCACACCAATCTCCAATCACTCCATCACTCCAATTTTCCCTTCCCTCTATTACTCCAAGAACCTTCATCACTCCAATCACGATAACACGATAATGGGAAGGTAGCGAGCCTTCACGATTCACGATAACACGATAGGACTTTGTTCTTCCTGTGGCTGGACGGACAACCACCAGCCCGAAGACCAGCCCAGCGTCCTCACTAAGGGGGACCTGGCCAGGAGAACGCGTTATTCCTGTGGTTGGACGGACAACCGCCAGCCCGAAGACCAGCCCAGCGCCCTCAATAAGGAGGACCTGGCCAGGAGAACACATGTACACGATAACACGATAGTCACGATGATCACGATAACACGATGCCCGACTTGCTTTGCATGATCCTGACAATGGCACGATAATCACAGTACGTGCATGGCTTGGCATGACCTGACCTGCTTGCTAGCGAGTGACACGACAACTCAAGAATGTATGAACGCGTTTATTGATCACGATCTCCGTTCTGGAGTACACTGGGCAAGAAATAGAACAATTGTACCCTCATTAGACCATAACGAGATAACACTATCAGATAAAACACACGGCATGATTAAGTGACAAGGTGGCTTGCAATGACCAATGTAGCTTAATATGTTTGTATTATGACATGATATTGGTCATATAATAGCATATTGGGATCAAATAGAGGTAAAGAAAAGGAAATAGAAATTCATGTTTTGTACAGAAACTTTCTGCCTCTCCAGAGGCCTGGGAACGGCCGTTCCGGCCCCTAGTTCAAAATGGGAAGGGCCGTTCCCAGCTACCCGAATTGACTCCCGAAGATGGGAACGGCCGTTCCGGCTTACAAGCCAAAACGGGAAGGGTCGTTCCCGTCCTCGCCGCCATGCATACTATTCAAACTATGGGAACGACCATTCCCCAAATGCAAAGGGAACGGGAAGGGTCGTTCCCATTATGCAGAAGATGCAGAAACAGAGGCAGAAACAGGGGAGGCACGAAATATCATCAAATCTTCATAAAACATCATTGAATCCATTTCTAATTGCAAGAATTCTGGAAACTAATAAGCATATATATTCAAGGTATAATAAAATCCATCATAAGCACTTAGTTCAAGCTTAATTCATCAAGAATTCAATATCAACTCTCATGAACATTTATACCATAAAACTCCATAATTCTCAAGATATAAGCATGAAATTCAAGTTACAAGCACATGATCATACTTCTAACATCAAATAATCCAATTATTTCATGAATTCATAACCCTAGCCTCACATATAAATTTCAAGAATTCATATAATAACTCATGTATTCCTTGGAATGAAAATTAGAAGAAAAGAGAGCAAGGTAGAGGATGATGATGCTTCAAAACCCATGATTCCTCCAAATTAATGGATTGAGATGATGGATTCCTCTTCCTTTCTTGAAGGGTTGAGTCTCGGTAAGAGAAGGGAGCAAATATGTATCTCTTTTTGTATATAATCAAGGATGATCATGAAATGGAAGCATGAAGAAGCATTTAACGTGATTCAATCCTTGGAATTAATGAATTGGCACAAATTGCAATTAAGCCCTTTGATTAATCAAGTTATACAATTAAGGATATGAGGTTTGGAAAATGATCAATTTAGTCCAAGGATATATTTATGCAATTTAGTCCTTGAAATTAAGAAATGTAAATTAAGGACAATTAGGAAATTAAGACACATTTGGCAATTAACTCACGTACCTGGAAAGCCGAAAATTGGGGCGTTACAATTCTCTCCCCCCCCCCTTAAAAGAATCCGTCCTCGGATTCAATTGACGAGCATGTAATGCCATAAAGGAATACAATGCACAATTAGCAAGTAATTCCAACACTGCTTGACCTAAACTTGACACGATACTAGAACCTCGGTTTTGAAACCGGGCTCTGATAACACTTTAGAAGTAGCACCTCGGACACGTGGAGGTGCCACACCCCCGCACTACAGGTCGATCCACATGAATCAACCTATAGCGAACGGGTTACAATACAAAGAAAACAACAAGCTAGATGAGACTGAATCATACATGCAACAGGACAAAGCGGAAGCATGATATACTATCAATCATTTATCAAGTAATGTATGCTTGGATTTTACATATCAATACATTATCATCTCCCAAATACTTAACAATTAACATTAACAATAATTGCTGTGAAATGACAAATAAATAGATGCACCGTATGGCTCGACTCAGCTTGATTCCTGCCTAAAATGTACCTGCACGAATATTACATGTATATTGATTTTACGAATAACCACGTCACTCCGTTAAACACCATCACTCCAGTCACACCAATCTCCAATCACTCCATCACTCTAATTTCCCCTTCCCTCCATTACTCCAAGAACCTTCATCACTCCAATCACGATAACACGATAATGGGAAGGTAGCGAGCCTTCACGATTCACGATAAGATGATAGGACTTTGTTCTTCCTGTGGTTGGACGGACGACCACCAGCCCGAAGACCAGCCCAGCGTCCTCACTAAGGGGGACCTGGCCAGGAGAACGCGTTATTCCTGTGGTTGGACGGACAACCGCCAGCCCGAAGACCAGCCCAGCGCCCTCAATAAGGAGGACCTAGCCAGGAGAACGCATGTAAACGATAACACGATAGTCACGATGATCACGATAACACGATGCCCGACTTGCTTTGCATGATCCTGACAATGGCACGATAATCACAGTACGTGCATGGCTTGGCATGACCTGACCTTCTTGCTAGCGAGTGACACGACAACTCAAGAATGTATGAACGCGTTTATTGATCACGATCTCCGTTCTGGAGTACACTGGGCAAGAAATAGAACAATTGTACCCTCATTAGACCATAACGAGATAACACTATCGATAAAACACACGGCATGATTAAGTGACGAGGTGGCTTGCAATGACCAATGTAGCTTAATATGTTTGTATTATGACATGATATTGGTCATATAATAGCATATTGGGATCAAATAGAGGTAAAGAAAAGGAAATAGAAATTCATGTTTTGTACAGAAACTTTCTGCCTCTCCAGAGGCCTGGGAACGGTCGTTCCGGCCCCTAGTTCAAAATGGGAAGGGCCGTTCCCAGCTACCCGAAGTGACTCCCGAAGATGGGAACGGCCGTTCCGGCTTACAAGCCAAAACGGGAAGGGCCGTTCCCGTCCTCGCCGCCATGCATACTATTCAAACTATGGGAACGGCCATTCCCCAAATGCAAAGGGAACGGGAAGGGCCGTTCCCATTATGCAGAAGATGCAGAAACAGGGGAGGCACGAAATATCATCAAATCTTCATAAAACATCATTGAATCCATTTCTAATTGCAAGAATTCTGCAAACTAATATGCATATATATTCAAGGTATAATAAAATCCATCATAAGCACTTAGTTCAAGCTTAATTCATCAAGAATTCAATATCAACTCTCATGAACATTTATACCATAAAACTCCATAATTCTCAAGATATAAGCATGAAATTCAAGTTATAAGCACATGATCATACTTCTAACATCAAATAATCCAATTATTTCATGAATTTATAACCCTAGCCGCACATATAAATTTCAAGAATTCATATAATAACTCATGTATTCCTTGGAATGAAAATTAGAAGAAAAGAGAGCAGGATATAGGATGATGATGCTTCAAAACCCATGATTCCTCCAAATTAATGGATTGAGATGATGGATTCCTCTTCCTTTCTTGAAGGGTTGAGTCTCGGTAAGAGAAGGGAGCAAATATGTATCTCTTTTTGTATATAATCAAGGATCATCATGAAATGGAAGCATGAAGAAGCATTTAACGTGATTCATTCCTTGGAATTAATGAATTGGCACAAATTGCAATTAAGCCCTTTGATTAATCAAGTTATGCAATTAAGGATATGAGGTTTGGAAAATGATCAATTTAGTCCAAGGATATATTTATGCAATTTAGTCCTTGAATTTAAGAAATGTAAATTAAGGACAATTAGGAAATTAAGACACATTTGGTAATTAACTCACGTACCTGGAAAGCCGGAAATTGGGGCGTTACAATTCTCCCCCCTCCCCCCCTTAAAAGAATCCGTCCTCGGATTCAATTGACGAGCATGTAATGCCATAAAGGAATACAATGCACAATTAGCAAGTAATTCCTACACTGCTTGACCTAAACTTGACACGACACTAGAATCTCGGTTTTGAAACCGGGCTCTGATACCACTTTAGATGTAGCACCTCGGACACGTGGAGGTGCCACACCCCCGCACTACAGGCCGATCCACATGAATCAACCTATAGCGAACGGGTTACAATGCAAAGAAAACAACAAGCTAGATGAGACTGAATCATACATGCAACAGGACAAAGCGGAAGCATGATATACTATCAATCATTTATCAAGTAATGTATGCTTGGATTTTACATATCAATACATTATCATCTCCCAAATACTTAACAATTAACATTAACAATAATTGTTGTGAAATGACAAATAAATAGATGCACCGTATGGTTCGACTCAGCTTGATTCCTGCCTAGAATGTACCTGCACGAATATTGCATGTATATTGATTTCACGAATAACCACGTCACTCCATTAAACACCATCACTCCAGTCACACCAATCTCCAATCACTCCATCACTTCAATTTCCCCTTCCCTCCATTACTCCAAGAACCTTCATCACTCCAATCACGATAACACGATAATGGGAAGGTAGCGAGCCTTCACGATTCACGATAACACGATAGGACTTTGTTCTTCCTGTGGTTGGACGGACAACCACCAGCCCGAAGACCAGCCCAGCGTCCTCACTAAGGGGGACCTGGCCAGGAGAACGCGTTATTCCTGTGGTTGGACGGACAACCGCCAGCCCGAAGACCAGCCCAGCGCCCTCAATAAGGAGGACCTGGCCAGGAGAACGCATGTACACGATAACACGATAGTCACGATGATCACGATAACACGATGCCCGACTTGCTTTGCATGATCCTGACAATGGCACGATGATCCTGACAATGGCACGATGATCACAGTACGTGCATGGCTTGGCATGACCTGACCTGCTTGCTAGCGAGTGACACCACAACTCAAGAATGTATGAACGCGTTTATTGATCACTATCTCCGTTCTGGAGTACACTGGGCAAGAAATAGAACAATTGTACCCTCATTAGACCATAACGAGATAACACTATCAGATAAAACACACGGCATGATTAAGTGACGAGGTGGCTTGCAATGACCAATGTAGCTTAATATGTTTGTATCATGACATGATATTGGTAATATAATAGCATATTGGGATCAAATAGAGGTAAAGGAAAGGAAATAGAAATTCATGTTTTGTACAGAAACTTTCTGCCTCTCCAGAGGCCTGGGAACGGCCGTTCCGGCCCCTAGTTCAAAATGGGAAGGGCCGTTCCCAGCTACCCGAAGTGACTCCCGAAGATGGGAATGGCCGTTCCGGCTTACAAGCAAAAACGGGAAGGGCCGTTCCCGTCCTCGCCGCCATGCATACTATTCAAACTATGGGAACGGCCGTTCCCCAAATGCAAAGGGAACGGGAAGGGCCGTTCCCATTATGCCGAAGATGCAGAAACAGGGGAGGCACGAAATATCATCAAATCTTCATAAAACATCATTGAATCCATTTCTAATTGCAAGAATTCTGGAAACTAATATGCATATATATTCAAGGTATAATAAAATCCATCATAAGCACTTAGTTCAAGCTTAATTCATCAAGAATTCAATATCAACTCTCATGAACGTTTATACCATAAAACTCCATAATTCTCAAGATATAAGCATGAAATTCAAGTTACAAGCACAAGATCATACTTCTAACATCAAATAATCCAATTATTTCATGAATTCATAACCCTAGCCTCACATATAAATTTCAAGAATTCATATAATAACTCATGTATTCCTTGGAATGAAAATTAGAAGAAAAGAGAGCAAGATAGAGGATGATGATGCTTCAAAACCCATGATTCCTCCAAATTAATGGATTGAGATGATGGATTCCTCTTCCTTTCTTGAAGGGTTGAGTCTCGGTAAGAGAAGGGAGCAAATATGTATCTCTTTTTGTATATAATCAAGGATGATCATGAAATGGAAGCATGAAGAAGCATTTAACGTGATTCATTCCTTGAAATTAATGAATTGGCACAAATTGCAATTAAGCCCTTTGATTAATCAAGGTATGCAATTAAGGATATGAGGTTTGGAAAATGATCAATTTAGTCCAAGGATATATTTATGCAATTTAGTCCTTGAAATTAAGAAATGTAAATTAAGGACAATTAGGAAATTAAGACACATTTGGCAATTAACTCACGTACCTGGAAAGCCGGAAATTGGGGCGTTACAATTCTCTCCCCCCCCCCTTAAAAGAATCCGTCCTCGGATTCAATTGACGAGCATGTAATGCCATAAAGGAATACAATGCACAATTAGCAAGTAATTCCTACACTGCTTGACCTAAACTTGACACGACACTAGAACCTCGGTTTTAAAACCGGGCTCTGATACCACATTAGATGTAGCACCTCGGACACGTGGAGGTGCTACACCCCCGCACTACAGGTCGATCCACATGAATCAACCTATAGCGAACGGGTTACAATGCAAAGAAAACAACAAGCTAGATGAGACTGAATCATACATGCAACAGGACAAAGCGGAAGCATGATATACTATCGATCATTTATCAAGTAATGTATGCTTGCATTTTACATATCAATACATTATCATCTCCCAAATACTTAACAATTAACATTAACAATAATTGCTGTGAAATGACAAATAAATAGATGCACCGTATGGCTCGACTCAGCTTGATTCCTGCCTAGAATGTACCTGTACGAATATTGCATGTATATTGATTTCATGAATAACCACGTCACTCCATTAAACACCATCACTCCAGTCACACCAATCTCCAATCACTCCATCACTCCAATTTCCCCTTCCCTCCATTACTCCAAGAACCTTCATCACTCCAATCACGATAACAAGATAATGGGAAGGTAGTGAGCCTTCACGATTCACGATAACACGATAGGACTTTGTTCTTCCTGTGGTTGGACGGACAACCACCAGCCCGAAGACCAGCCCAGCGTCCTCACTAAGGGGGACCTGGCCAGGAGAACGCGTTATTCCTGTGGTTGGACGAACAACCGCCAGCCCGAAGACCAGCCCAACGCCCTCAATAAGGAGGACCTGGCCAGGAGAACGCATGTACACGATAACACGATAGTCACGATGATCACGATAACACGATGCCCGACTTGCTTTGCATGATCCTGACAATGGCACGATAATCACAGTACGTACATGGCTTGGCATGACCTGACCTGCTTGCTAGCGAGTGACACGACAACTCAAGAATGCATGAACGCGTTTATTGATCACGATCTCCGTTCTGGAGTACACTGGGCAAGAAATAGAACAATTGTACCCTCATTAGACCATAACGAGATAACACTATCAGATAAAACACACGGCATGATTAAGTGACGAGGTGGCTTGCAATGACCAATGTAGCTTAATATGTTTGTATTATGACATGATATTGGTCATATAATAGCATATTGGGATCAAATAGAGGTAAAGAAAAGGAAATAGAAATTCATGTTTTGTACAGAAACTTTCTGCCTCTCCAGAGGCCTGGGAACGGCCGTTCCGGCCCCTAGTTCAAAATGGGAAGGGTCGTTCCCAGCTACCCGATGTGACTCCCGAAGATGGGAACGGCCGTTCCGGCTTACAAGCCAAAACGGGAAGGGCCGTTCCCGTCCTCGCCGCCATGCATACTATTTAAACTATGGGAACGGCCATTCCCCAAATGCAAAGGGAACGGGAAGGGCCGTTCCCATTATGCAGAAGATGCAGAAACAAGGGAGGCACGAAATATCATCAAACCTTCATAAAACATCATTGAATCCATTTCTAATTGCAAGAATTCTGGAAACTAATTTGCATATATATTCAAGGTATAATAAAATCCATCATAAGCACTTAGTTCAAGCTTAATTCATCAAGAATTCAATATCAACTCTCATGAACTTTTATACCATAAAACTCCATAATTCTCAAGATATAAGCATGAAATTCAAGTTACAAGCACATGGTCATACTTCTAACATCAAATAATCCAATTATTTCATGAATTCATAACCCTAGCCTCACATATAAATTTCAAGAATTCATATAATAAGTCATGTATTCCTTGGAATGAAAATTTGAAGAAAAGAGAGCAAGATAGAGGATGATGATGCTTCAAAACCCATGATTCCTCCAAATTAATGGATTGAGATGATGGATTCCTCTTCCTTTCTTGAAGGGTTGAGTCTCGGTAAGCGAAGGGAGCAAATATGTATCTCTTTTTGTATATAATCAAGGATGATCATGAAATGGAAGCATGAAGAAGCATTTAACGTGATTCATTCCTTGGAATCAATGAATTGGCACAAATTGCAATTAAGCCCTTTAATTAATCAAGTTATGCAATTAAGGATATGAGGTTTGGAAAATGATCAATTTAGTCCAAGGATATATTTATGCAATTTAGTCCTTGAATTTAAGAAATCTAAATTAAGGACAATTAGGAAATTAAGACACATTTGGCAATTAACTCACGTACCTGGAAAGCCGGAAATTGGGGCGTTACAATTCTCCCCCCCCCCCCCCTTAAAAGAATCTGTCCTCGGATTCAATTGACGAGCATGTAATGCCATAAAGGAATACAATGCACAATTAGCAAGTAATTCCTACACTGCTTGACCTAAACTTGACACGACACTAGAACCTCGGTTTTGAAACCGGGCTCTGATACCACTTTAGATGTAGCACCTCGGACACGTGGAGGTGCCACACCCCCGCACTACAGGTCGATCCACATGAATCAACCTATAGCGAACGGGTTACAATGCAAAGAAAACAACAAGCTAGATGAGACTGAATCATACATGCAACAGGACAAAGCGGAAGCATGATATACTATCGATCATTTATCAAGTAATGTATGTTTGGATTTTACATATCAATACATTATCATCTCCCAAATACTTAACAATTAACATTAACAATAATTGCTGTGAAATGACAAATAAATAGATGCACCGTATGGCTCGACTCAGCTTGATTCCTGCCTAGAATGTACCTGCACGAATATTGCATGTATATTGATTTCACGAATAACCACGTCACTCCATTAAACACCATCACTCCAGTCACACCAATCTCCAATGACTCCATCACTCCAATTTCCCCTTCCCTCCATTACTCCAAGAACCTTCATCACTCCAATCACGATAACACGATAATGGGAAGGTAGCGAGCCTTCACGATTCACGATAACACGATAGGACTTTGTTCTTCCTGTGGTTGGACGGACAACCACCAGCCCGAAGACCAGCCCAGCGTCCTCACTAAGGGGGACCTGGCCAGGAGAACGCGTTATTCCTATGGTTGGACGGACAACCGCCAGCCCGAAGACCAGCCCAGCGCCCTCAATAAGGAGGACCTGGCCAGGAGAACGCATGTACACGATAACACGATAGTCACGATGATCACGATAACACGATGCCCGACTTGCTTTGCATGATCCTGACAATGGCACGATAATCACAGAACGTACTTGGCTTGGCATGAACTGACCTGCTTGCTAGCGAGTGACGCGACAACTTAAGAATGCATGAACGCGTTTATTGATCACGATCTCCGTTCTGGAGTACACTGGGCAAGAAATAGAACAATTGTACCCTCATTAGACCATAACGAGATAACACTATCAGATAAAACACACGGCATGATTAAGTGACGAGGTGGCTTGCAATGACCAATGTAGCTTAATATGTTTGTATTATGACATGATATTGGTCATATAATAGCATATTGGGATCAAATAGAGGTAAAGAAAAGGAAATAGAAATTTATGTCTTGTACAGAAACTTTCTGCCTCTCCAGAGGCCTGGGAACGGCCGTTCCGGCCCCTAGTTCAAAATGGGAAGGGTCGTTCCCAGCTACCCTAAGTGACTCCCGAAGATGGGAACGGCCGTTCCGGCTTACAAGCCAAAACGGGAAGGGCCGTTCCCGTCCTCGCCGCCATGCATACTATTCAAACTATGGGAACGGTCGTTCCCCAAATGCAAAGGGAACGGGAAGGGCCGTTCCCATTATGCAGAAGATGCAGAAACAGGGGAGGCACGAAATATCATCAAATCTTCATAAAACATCATTGAATCCATTTCTAATTGCAAGAATTCTGGAAACTAATATGCATATATATTCAAGGTATAATAAAATCCATCATAAGCACTTAGTTCAAGCTTAATTCATCAAGAATTCAATATCAACTCTCATGAAAATTTATACCATAAAACTCCATAATTCTCAAGATATAAGCATGAAATTCAAGTTAAAAGCACATGATCATACTTCTAACATCAAATAATCCAATTATTTCATGAATTCATAACCCTAGCCTCACATATAAATTTCAAGAATTCATATAATAACTCATGTATTCCTTGGAATGAAAATTAGAAGAAAAGAGAGCAAGATAGAGGATGATGATGCTTCAAAACCCATGATTCCTCCGAATTAATGGATTGAGATGATGGATTCCTCTTCCTTTCTTGAAGGGTTGAGTCTCTGTAAGAGAAGAGAGCAAATATGTATCTCTTTTTTTATATAGTCAAGGATGATCATGAAATGGAAGCATGAGGAAGTATTTAACGTGATTCATTCCTTGGAATTAATGAATTGGCACAAATTGTAATTAAGCCCTTTGATTAATCAAGTTATGCAATTAAGGATATGAGTTTTGGAAAATGATCAATTTAGTCCAAGGATATATTTAAGCAATTTAGTCCTTGAATTTAAGAAATGTAAATTAAGGACAATTAGGAAATTAAGACACATTTGGCAATTAACTCAGGTACCTGGAAAGCTGGAAATTGGGGCGTTACAATTCTCCCCCCCCCCCCTAAAAGAATCCGTCCTCGGATTCAATTGACGAGCATGTAATGCCATAAAGGAATACAATGCACAATTAGCAAGTAATTCCTACACTGCTTGACCTAAACTTGACACGACACTAGAATCTCGGTTTTGAAACCGGGCTCTGATACCACTTTAGATGTAGCACCTCGGACACGTGGAGGTGCCACACCGCCGCACTACAGGTCGATCCACATGAATCAACCTATAGCGAACGGGTTACAATGCAAAGAAAACAACAAGCTAGATGAGACTGAATCATACATGCAACAGGACAAAGCGGAAGCATGATATACTATCGAGCATTTATCAAGTAATGTATGCTTGGATTTTACATGTCAATACATTATCATCTCCCAAATACTTAACAATTAACATTAACAATAATTGTTGTGAAATGACAAATAAATAGATGCACCGTATGGCTCGACTCAGCTTGATTCCTGCCTAGAATGTACCTGCACGAATATTGCATGTATATTGATTTTACGAATAACCACGTCACTCCATTAAACACCATCACTCCAGTCACACCAATCTCCAATCACTCCACCACTCCAATTTCCCCTTCCCTCCATTACTCCAAGAACCTTCATCACTCCAATCACGATAACACGATAATGGGAAGGTAGCGAGCCTTCACGATTCACGATAACACGATAGGACTTTGTTCTTCCTGTGGTTGGACGGACAACCACCAGCCCAAAGACCAGCCCAGCGTCCTCACTAAGGGGGACCTGGCCAGGAGAACGCGTTAGTCCTGTGGTTGGACGGATAACCGCCAGCCCGATGACCAGCCCAGCGCCCTCAATAAGGAGGACCTGGCCAGGAGAACGCATGTACACAGTAACACGATAGTCACGATGATCACGATAAGACGATGCCCGACTTGCTTTGCATGATCCTGACAATGGCATGATAATCACAGTATGTGCATGGCTTGGCATGACCTGACTTGCTTGCTAGCGAGTGACACGACAACTCAAGAATGTATGAACGCGTTTATTGATCACGATCTCCGTTCTGGAGTACACTGGGCAAGAAATAGAACAATTGTACCCTCATTAGACCATAACGAGATAACACTATCAGATAAAACACACGGCATGATTAAGTGACGAGGTGGCTTGCAATGACCAATGTAGCTTAATATGTTTGTATTATGACATGATATTGGTCATATAATAGCATATTGGGATCAAATAGAGGTAAAGAAAAGGAAATAGAAATTCATGTTTTGTACAGAAACTTTCTGCCTCTCCAGAGGCCTGGGAACGGCCGTTCTGGCCCCTAGTTCAAAATGGGAAGGGCCGTTCCCAGCTACCCGAAGTGACTCCCGAAGATGGGAACGGCCGTTCCGGCTTACAAGCCAAAACGGGAAGGGTCGTTCCCGTCCTCGCCGCCATGCATACTATTCAAACTATGGGAACGGCCGTTCCCCAAATGCAAAGGGAACGGGAATGGCCGTTCCCATTATGCAGAAGATGCAGAAACAGGGAAGGCACGAAATATCATCAAATCTTCATAAAACATCATTGAATCCATTTCTAATTGCAAGAATTCTGGAAACTAATATGCATATATATTCAAGGTATAATAAAATCCATCATAAGCACTTAGTTCAAGCTTAATTCATCAAGAATTCAATATCAACTCTCATGAACATTTAAACCATAAAACTCCATAATTCTCAAGATATAAGCATGAAATTCAAGTTACAAGCACATGATCATACTTCTAACATCAAATAATCCAATTATTTCATGAATTCATAACCCTAGCCTCACATATAAATTTCAAGAATTCATATTATAACTCATGTATTCCTTGGAATGAAAATTAGAAGAAAAGAGAGCAAGATAGAGGATGACGATGCTTCAAAACCCATGATTCCTCCAAATTAATGGATTGAGATGATGGATTCCTCTTCCTTTCTTGAAGGGTTGAGTCTCGGAAAGAGAAGAGAGCATATATGTATCTCTTTTTGTATATAATCAAGGATGATCATGAAATGGAAGCATGAAGAAGCATTTAACGTGATTCATTCCTTGGAATTAATGAATTGGCACAAATTGCAATTAAGCCCTTTGATTAATCAAGTTATGCAATTAAGGATATGAGGTTTGGAAAATGATCAATTTAGTCCAAGGATATATTTATGCAATTTAGTCCTTGAATTTAAGAAATGTAAATTAAGGACAATTAGGAAATTAAGACACATGTGGCAATTAACTCACGTACCTGGAAAGCCGGAAATTGGGGCGTTACAATTCTCCCCCCTCCCCCCCTTAAAAGAATCCGTCCTCGGATTCAATTGACGAGCATGTAATGCCATAAAGGAATACAATGCACAATTAGCAAGTAATTCCTACACTGCTTGACCTAAACTTGACACGACACTAGAACCTCGGTTTTGAAACCGGGCTCTGATACCACTTTAGATGTAGCACCTCGGACACGTGGAGGTGCCACACCCCCGCACTACAGGTCGATCCACATGAATCAACCTATAGCGAACGGGTTACAATGCAAAGAAAACAACAAGCTAGATGAGACTGAATCATACATGCAACAGGACAAAGCGGAAGCATGATATACTATCGATCATTTATCAAGTAATGTATGCTTGGATTTTACATATCAATACATTATCATCTCCCAAATACTTAACAATTAACATTAACAATAATTGCTGTGAAATGACAAATAAATAGATGCACCGTATGGCTCGACTCAGCTTGATTCCTGCCTAGAATGTACCTGCACGAATATTGCATGTATATTGATTTCACGAATAACCACGTCACTCCATTAAACACCATCACTCCAGTCACACCAATCTCCAATGACTCCATCACTCCAATTTTCCCTTCCCTCCATTACTCCAAGAACCTTCATCACTCCAATCACGATAACACGATAATGGGAAGGTAGCGAGCCTTCACGATTCACGATAACACGATAGGACTTTGTTCTTCCTGTGGTTGGACGGACAACCACCAGCCCGAAGACCAGCCCAGCGTCCTCACTAAGGGGGACCTGGCCAGGAGAACTCGTTATTCCTGTGGTTGGACGGACAACCGCCAGCCCGAAGACCAGCCCAGCGCCCTCAATAAGGAGGACCTGGCCAGGAGAACGCATGTACACGATAACACGATAGTCACAATGATCACGATAACACGATGCCCGACTTGCTTTGCATGATCCTGACAATGGCACGATAATAACAGTACGTACATGGCTTGGCATGACCTGACCTGCTTGCTAGCGAGTGACACGACAACTTAAGAATGCATGAACGTGTTTATTGATCACGATCTCCGTTCTGGAGTACACTGGGCAAGAAATAGAACAATTGTACCCTCATTAGACCATAACGAGATAACACTATCAGATAAAACACACGGCATGATTAAGTGACGAGGTGGCTTGCAATGACCAATGTAGCTTAATATGTTTGTATTATGACATGATATTGGTCATATAATAGCATATTGGGATCAAATAGAGGTAAAGAAAAGGAAATAGAAATTCATGTTTTGTACAGAAACTTTCTGCCTCTCCAGAGGCCTGGGAACGGCCGTTCCGGCCCCTAGTTCAAAATGGGAAGGGCCGTTCCCAGCTACCCGAAGTGACTCCCGAAGATGGGAACGGCCGTTCCGGCTTACAAGCCAAAACGGGAAGGGCCGTTCCCGTCCTCGCCGCCATGCATACTATTCAAACTATGGGAACGGCCGTTCCTCAAATGCAAAGGGAACGGGAAGGGCCGTTCCCATTATGCAGAAGATGCAGAAACCGAGGCAGAAATAGGGGAGGCACGAAATATGATTAAATCTTCATAAAACATCATTGAATCCATTTCTAATTGCAAGAATTCTGGAAACTAATATGCATATATATTCAAGGTATAATAAAATCCATCATAAGCACTTAGTTCAAGCTTAATTCATCAAGAATTCAATATCAACTCTCATGAACATTTATACCATAAAACTCCATAATTCTCAAGATATAAGCATGAAATTCAAGTTACAAGCACATGATCATACTTCTAACATCAAAAAATCCAATTATTTCATGAATTCATAACCCTAGCCTCACATATAAATTTCAAGAATTCATATAATAACTCATGTATTCCTTGGAATGAAAATTAGAAGAAAAGAGAGCAAGATAGAGGATGATGATGCTTCAAAACCCATGATTCCTCCAAATTAATGGATTGAGATGATGGATTCCTCTTCCTTTCTTGAAGGGTTGAGTCTCGGTAAGAGAAGGGAGCATATATGTATCTCTTTTTGTATATAATCAAGGATGATCATGGAATGGAAGCATGAAGAAGCATTTAACGTGATTCATTCCTTGGAATTAATGAATTGGCACAAATTGCAATTAAGCCCTTTGATTAATCAAGTTATGCAATTAAGGATATGAGGTTTGGAAAATGATCAATTTAGTCCAAGGATATATTTATGTAATTTAGTCCTTGAATTTAAGAAATGTAAATTAAGGACAATTAGGAAATTAAGACACATTTGGCAATTAACTCACGTACCTGGAAAGCCAGAAATTGGGGCGTTACAATTCTCCTCCCCTTAAAAGAATCCGTCTTCGGATTCAATTGACGAGCATGTAATGCCATAAAGGAATACAATGCACAATTAGCAAGTAATTCCTACACTGCTTGACCTAAACTTGACACGACACTAGAACCTCGGTTTTGAAACCGGGCTCTGATACCACTTTAGATGTAGCACCTCGGACAAGTGGAGGTGCCACACCCCCGCACTATAGGGCGATCCACATGAATCAACCTATAGCGAACGGGTTACAATGCAAAGAAAACAACAAGCTAGATGAGACTGAATCATACATGCAACAGGACAAAGCGGAAGCATGATATACTATCGATCATTTATCAAGTAATGTATGCTTGGATTTTACATATCAATACATTATCATCTCCCAAATACTTAACAATTAACATTAACAATAATTGCTGTGAAATGACAAATAAATAGATGCACCGTATGGCTCGACTCAGCTTGATTCCTGCCTAGAATGTACCTGCACGAATATTGCATGTATATTGATTTCACGAATAACCACGTCACTCCATTAAACACCATCACTCCAGTCACACCAATCTCCAATGACTCCATCACTCCAATTTTCCCTTCCCTCCATTACTCCAAGAACCTTCATCACTCCAATCACGATAACACGATAATGGGAAGGTAGCGAGCCTTCACGATTCACGATAACACGATAGGACTTTGTTCTTCCTGTGGTTGGACGGACAACCACCAGCCCGAAGACCAGCCCAGCGTCCTCACTAAGGGGGACCTGGCCAGGAGAACGCGTTATTCCTGTGGTTGGACGGACAACCGCCAGCCCGAACACCAGCCCAGCGCCCTCAATAAGGAGGACCTGGCCAGGAGAACGCATGTACACGATAACACGATAGTCACAATGATCACGATAACACGATGCCCGACTTGCTTTGCATGATCCTGACAATGGCACGATAATCACAGTACGTACATGGCTTGGCATGACCTGACCTGCTTGCTAGCGAGTGACACGACAACTTAAGAATGCATGAACGTGTTTATTGATCACGATCTCCGTTCTGGAGTACACTGGGCAAGAAATAGAACAATTGTACCCTCATTAGACCATAACGAGATAACACTATCAGATAAAACACACGGCATGATTAAGTGACGAGGTGGCTTGCAATGACCAATGTAGCTTAATATGTTTGTATTATGACATGATATTGGTCATATAATAGCATATTGGGATCAAATAGAGGTAAAGAAAAGGAAATAGAAATTCATGTTTTGTACAGAAACTTTCTGCCTCTCCAGAGGCCTGGGAACGGCCGTTCCGGCCCCTAGTTCAAAATGGGAAGGGCCGTTCCCAGCTACCCGAAGTGACTCCCGAAGATGGGAACGGCCGTTCCGGCTTACAAGCCAAAACGGGAAGGGCCGTTCCCGTCCTCGCCGCCATGCATACTATTCAAACTATGGGAACGGCGGTTCCTCAAATGCAAAGGGAACGGGAAGGGTCGTTCCCATTATGCAGAAGATGCAGAAACAGAGGCAGAAACAGGGGAGGCACGAAATATCATCAAATCTTCATAAAACATCATTGAATCCATTTCTAATTGCAAGAATTCTGGAAACTAATATGCATATATATTCAAGGTATAATAAAATCCATCATAAGCACTTAGTTCAAGCTTAATTCATCAAGAATTCAATATCAACTCTCATGATCATTTATACCATAAAACTCCATAATTCTCAAGATATAAGCATGAAATTTAAGTTACAAGCACATGATCATACTTCTAACATCAAATAATCCAATTATTTCATGAATTCATAACCCTAGCCTCACATATAAATTTCAAGAATTCATATAATAACTCATGTATTCCTTGGAATGAAAATTAGAAGAAAAGAGAGCAAGATAGAGGATGATGATGCTTCAAATCCCATGATTCCTCCAAATTAATGGATTGAGATGATGGACTCCTCTTCCTTTCTTGAAGGGTTGAGTCTCGGTAAGAGAAGGAAGCAAATATGTATCTTTTTTTTTATATAATCAAGGATGATCATGAAATGGAAGCATGAGGAAGCATTTAACGTGATTCATTCCTTAGAATTAATGAATTGGCACAAATTAAAATTAAGCCCTTTGATTAATCAAGTTATGCAATTAAGGATATGAGTTTTGGAAAATGATCAATTTAGTCCAAGGATATATTTATGCAATTTAGTCCTTGAATTTAAGAAATGTAAATTAAGGACAATTAGGAAATTAAGACACATTTGGCAATTAACTCACGTACCTGGAAAGCCGGAAATTGGGGCGTTACAATTCTCCCCCTCCCCCCCCTAAAAGAATCCGTCCTCGGATTCAATTGACGAGCATGTAATACCATAACGGAATACAATGCACAATTAGCAAGTAATTCCTACACTGCTTGACCTAAACTTGACACGACACTAGAACCTCGGTTTTGAAACCGGGCTCTGATACCACTTTAGATGTAGCACCTCGGACACGTGGAGGTGCCACACCCCCGCACTACAGGTCGATCCACATGAATCAACCTATAGCGAACGGGTTACAATGCAAAGAAAACAACAAGCTAGATGAGACTAAATCATACATGTAACAGGAGAAAGCGGAAGCACGATATACTATCGATCATTTATCAAGTAATGTATGCTTGGATTTTACATGTCAATACATTATCATCTCCCAAATACTTAACAATTAACATTAACAATAATTGTTGTGAAATGACAAATAAATAGATGCACCGTATGGCTCGACTCAGCTTGATTCCTGCCTAGAATGTACCTGCACGAATATTGCATGTATATTGATTTCACGAATAACCACGTCACTCCATTAAACACCATCACTCCAGTCACACCAATCTCCAATCACTCCATCACTCCAATTTCCCCTTCCCTCCATTAATCCAAGAACCTTCATCACTCCAATCACGATAACACGATAATGGGAAGGTAGCGAGCCTTCACGATTCACGATAACACGAAAGGACTTTGTTCTTCCTGTGGTTGGACGGACAACCACCAGCCCAAAGACCAGCCCAGCGTCCTCACTAAGGGGGACCTGGCCAGGAGAACGCGTTATTCCTGTGGTTGGACGGACAACCGCCAGCCCGATGACCAGCCCAGCGCCCTCAATAAGGAGGACCTAGCCAGGAGAACGCATGTACACGGTAACACGATAGTCACGATGATCACGATAACACGATGCCCGACTTACTTTGCATGATCCTGGCAATGGCACGATAATCACAGTATGTGCATGGCTTGGCATGACCTGACTTGCTTGCTAGCGAGTGACACGACAACTCAAGAATGTATGAACGCGTTTATTGATCACGATCTCCGTTCTGGAGTACACTGGGCAAGAAATAGAACAATTGTACCCTCATTAGACCATAACGACAAAACACTATCAGATAAAACACACGGCATGATTAAGTGACGAGGTGGCTTGCAATGACCAATGTAGCTTAATATGTTTGTATTATGACATGATATTGGTCATATAATAGCATATTGGGATCAAATAGAGGTAAAGAAAAGGAAATAGAAATTCATGTTTTGTACAGAAACTTTCTGCCTCTCCAGAGGCCTGGGAACGGCCGTTCCGGCCCCTAGTTGAAAATGGGAAGGGCCGATCCCCGCTACCCGAAGTGACTCACGAAGATGGGAACGGCCGTTCCGGCTTACAAGCCAAAACGGAAAGGGTCGTTCCCGTCCTCGCCACCATGCATACTATTCAAACTATGGGAACGGCCGTTCCCCAAATGCAAAGGGAACGGGAATGGCCGTTCCCATTATGCAGAAGATGCAGAAATAGGGGAGGCACGAAATATGATTAAATCTTCATAAAACATCATTGAATCCATTTCTAATTGCAAGAATTCTGGAAACTAATATGCATATATATTCAAGGTATAATAAAATCCATCATAAGCACTTAGTTCAAGCTTAATTCATCAAGAATTCAATATCAACTCTCATGAACATTTATACCATAAAACTCCATAATTCTCAAGATATAAGCATGAAATTCAAGTTACAAGCACATGATCATACTTCTAACATCAAAAAATCCAATTATTTCATGAATTCATAACCCTAGCCTCACATATAAATTTCAATAATTCATATAATAACTCATGTATTCCTTGGAATGAAAATTAGAAGAAAAGAGAGCAAGATAGAGGATGATGATGCTTCAAAACCCATGATTCCTCCAAATTAATGGATTGAGATGATGGATTCCTCTTCCTTTCTTGAAGGGTTGAGTCTCGGTAAGAGAAGGGAGCATATATGTATCTCTTTTTGTATATAATCAAGGATGATCATGGAATGGAAGCATGAAGAAGCATTTAACGTGATTCATTCCTTGGAATTAATGAATTGGCACAAATTGCAATTAAGCCCTTTGATTAATCAAGTTATGCAATTAAGGATATGAGGTTTGGAAAATGATCAATTTAGTCCAAGGATATATTTATGTAATTTAGTCCTTGAATTTAAGAAATGTAAATTAAGGACAATTAGGAAATTAAGACACATTTGGCAATTAACTCACGTACCTGGAAAGCCGGAAATTGGGGCGTTACAATTCTCCTCCCCTTAAAAGAATCCATCTTCGGATTCAATTGACGAGCATGTAATGCCATAAAGGAATACAATGCACAATTAGCAAGTAATTCCTACACTGCTTGACCTAAACTTGACACGACACTAGAACCTCGGTTTTGAAATCGGGCTCTGATACCACTTTAGATGTAGCACCTCGGACAAGTGGAGGTGCCACACCCCCGCACTATAGGTCGATCCACATGAATCAACCTATAGCGAACGGGTTACAATGCAAAGAAAACAACAAGCTAGATGAGACTGAATCATACATGCAACAGGGCAAAGCGGAAGCATGATATACTATCGATCATTTATCAAGTAATGTATGCTTGGATTTTACATATCAATACATTATCATCTCCCAAATACTTAACAATTAACATTAACAATAATTGCTGTGAAATGACAAATAAATAGATGCACCGTATGGCTCGACTCAGCTTGATTCCTGCCTAGAATGTACCTGCACGAATATTGCATGTATATTGATTTCACGAATAACCACGTCACTCCATTAAACACCATCACTCCAGTCACACCAATCTCCAATCACTCCATCACACCAATTTCCCCTTCCCTCCATTACTCCAAGAACCTTCATCACTCCAATCACGATAACACGATAATGGGAAGGTAGCCAGCCTTCACGATTCACGATAACACGATAGGACTTTGTTCTTCCTGTGGTTGGACGGACAACCACCAGCCCGAAGACCAGCCCAGCGTCCTCACTAAGGGGGACCTATCCAGGAGAACTCGTTATTCCTGTGGTTGGACGGACAACCGCCAGCCCGAAGACCAGCCCAGCGCCCTCAATAAGGAGGACCTGGCCAGGAGAACGCATGTACACGATAACACGATAGTCACGATGATCACGATAACACGATGCCCGACTTGCTTTGCATGATCCTGACAATGGCACGATAATCACAGTACGTGCATGGCTTGGCATGACCTGACTTGCTTGCTAGCGAGGGACACGACAACTCAAGAATGTATGAACGCGTTTACTGATCACGATCTCCGTTCTGGAGTACACTGGGCAAGAAATTGAACAATTGTACCCTTATTAGACCATAACGAGATAACACTATCAGATAAAACACACGGCATGATTAAGTGACGAGGTGGCTTGCATTGACCAATGTAGCTTAATATGTTTGTATTATGACATGATATTGGTCATATAATAGCATATTGGGATCAAATAGAGGTAAAGAAAAGGAAATAGAAATTCATGTTTTGTACAGAAACTTTCTGCCTCTCCAGAGGCCTGGGAACGGCCGTTCCGGCCCCTAGTTCAAAATGGGAAGGGCCGTTCCCAGCTACCCGAAGTGACTCCCGAAGATGGGAACGGCCGTTCCGGCTTACAAGCCAAAACGGGAAGGGCCGTTCCCGTCCTCGCCGCCATGTAAACTATTCAAACTATGGGAACGGTCGTTCCCCAAATGCAAAGGGAACGGGAAGGGTCGTTCCCATTATGCAGAAGATGCAGAAACAGAGGCAGAAACAGGGGAGGCACGAAATATCATCAAATCTTCATAAAACATCATTGAATCCATTTCTAATTGCAAGAATTCTGGAAACTAATATGCATATATATTCAAGGTATAATAAAATCCATCATAAGCACTTAGTTCAAGCTTAATTCATCAAGAAT
This sequence comes from Lantana camara, assembly GCA_037501455.1. NCBI lineage: Eukaryota > Viridiplantae > Streptophyta > Magnoliopsida > Lamiales > Verbenaceae > Lantana > Lantana camara. Next base: position 50,916,217 of record CM074858.1, read on the forward strand.
TCAATATCAACTCTCATGAACATTTATACCATAAAACTCCATAATTCTCAAGATATAAGCATGAAATTCAAGTTACAAGCACATGATCATACTTCTAACATCAAATAATCCAATTATTTCATGAATTCATAACCCTAGCCTCACATATAAATTTCAAGAATTCATATAATAACTCATGTATTCCTTGGACTGAAAATTAGAAGAAAAGAGAGCAAGATAGAGGATGATGATGCTTCAAAACCCATGATTCCTCCAAATTAATGGCTTGAGATGAAGGATTCCTCTTCCTTTCTTGAAGGGTTGAGTCTCGGTAAGAAAAGGGAGCAAATATGTATCTCTTTTTGTATATAATCAAGGATCATCATGAAATGGAAGCATGAAGAAGCATTTAACGTGATTCATTCCTTGGAAATAATGAATTGGCACAAATTGCAATTAAGCCCTTTGATTAATCAAGTTATGCAATTAAGGATATGAGGTTTGGAAAATGATCAATTTAGTCCAAGGATATATTTATGCAATTTAGTCCTTGAATTTAAGAAATGTAAATTATGGACAATTAGGAAATTAAGACACATTTGGCAATTAACTCACGTACCTGGAAAGCCAGAAATTGGGGCGTTACACATAAGCAATTACTTTTCCTTTCTGAGTTAACACGCAGCCCAAACCTTCCTTAGAAGCATATGTATAAACAGCATACCCTTCTGAACCTTGCGGAAGTGCTAACACCAGAGCAGAGACTAACTTTTCTTTTAAGAAGGTGAAACTCTTCTCACAATTTTCATCCCAAATGAATTTCACATCCTTCTTTGTCAACCGGGTTAAAGTAGCGGCTATCTTTGAAAAATTCTTCATGAACCTTCGGTAACAACCCGTCAAACCTAAGAAACTTCTAATCTCCGAGGCATTCTTTGGTTTCTCCCATTTCAAAACCGACTCAATCTTCGAAGCATTGACTTTCAAACCGTTGCCCGAAATCACGTGACCCAAGAAAGAAACCCTGTCGATCCAAAATTCACATTTACTGAATTTTGCAAATAACTGATGCTCCTTCAAGGTCCTCAATACCAACTGAAGATGTCTCGCGTGCTCCTCGGCAGACTTAGAGAATACCAGAATATCATCAATAAAAATTACCACAAACTTATCCAGAAAAGGTCAGAAGATCCTGTGCATCATACCCATAAAAGCTGCAGGGGCATTAGTTAGACCAAATGGCATCACCACGAACTCATACTGCCCATATCGAGTATTAAATCCCGTCTTTGGAATATCCTCTGCTCGAATTCGCAGATGGTAGTATCCCTGTCTCAAATCAAGTTTCGAATAAACTTTAGATCCCTGAAGTATATCAAATAATTCCTCAATATGTGGAAGGGGATACTTGTTCTTGATAGTCATCCGGTTCAACTCCCTATAGTCTATACACATTCTCAAAGTTCCGTCCTTCTTCTTTACGAACAAAACCGGTGCACCCCAGGGAGAAGAACTCGGTCTAATGTACCCAATCTCCAACAACGCATCAAGTTGAGTCTTCAACTCTTTCAACTCGGCCGGAGCCATGCGATACGGAGTCTTGGAGTATGGCTCTGCATTAGGGTACAAATCGATCACAAACTCAATTTCCCGATCTGGAGGTAAAGAATCTAATTTCTCAGGAAAGGCCTCGGGAAACTCCTTCACTATATCAGTTTCTTCCAATTTAATCTGATCTTTGGGCTTGTTGAGAATATAAGAAATAAAGCCCGTAGCTCCCTCTCGGACCAATTTCTGAGCTTCTGTGAAAGAAAGTAGAGGCACCGTCTTAGAACTCCAAACCACTGTCAAATCTGATCCCAACTAAACTCTCTTTGCCCTGCAATCAACTGTAGCACAATGTTTGTATACCCAGTCCACGCCTAAGATAGATCCGTAGCGAGTCATCGGCATCACAATGAAGTTTTTCAGGAAAACTCGACCCTCGATACTCACCGGAACCTCTCTGAACACCCGATCAGTCTCCATACTACCCCCGAAAAGAGAACTAACCACATAACATGTAAGAGAGCAAGTAACAGGCAAAGGCAAAGAAACAGATATAGCACTCAACAAAAAGGAGTGTGTAGCTCCTAGATCAAATAACGTATGAATATTCGTGCCATGTATGCAAATGGCACCTTCAACTACTGTGGCTAGATCAATATCAGCATCCTGCTCCTCTCCGACCAGCGCATATGCACGAGCTCTAATATGTGGTCTCTGACCCTCGGTAGGCTGATCTCGACGATCTGGACATCGGTCTACCCTATGCTCTGCACTCCCATAAATCAGAGATAAACCCAATCGACATCTGCAACCCTGGTAAGTGTGTGTAGGTAACCCACAGAAAGTACAACTCGGCTTCTCGGGAGGTGGTGGCAAAGCAAGCATGGCTAGAGCTTTCAACACGGGTCCCACGGGTCGGGGCTTTTTCCCGGGGCCTTTAGGTGGTGGTGGAGGTGAATATATCATAGGCCTCTTGCCCGAACTAGAACCCGAACCAGAACCTCTAAAACCCGATCCGGAACCTGAACCCAAACCTGACCGGTATGTAGATCGTCGTGCATTCACCGAATCCTCAACTTTCAAGGCCTTTGTAGTAGCCTTCAACTAGATGCTTGTGTTAACCACCTCAATCGCTGTCTGGATATCCGGTCTAAGGCCCTGATTAAACTGCATCGCCTTATGGAAGTCATCACTCGCTATATTAGGTGCATAGCGAGACAATCTCTCGAACTCAGCGATATACACTGAAACAGACCTTCCTCCCTGCTTGAGCTCGGTGAATTCCTTCAATCTTCGGGTGCAAGAAGACGGAGGAATAAACTTATTTCTGAACTCCCGGGTGAAAACCTCCCAATTAACATCCTCCCCGGCAGCATCCAACACAATCCTAGCACTCTCCCACCAAGAGTATGCCTCACCTTGAATTAAAGAGACAGTACATCGGGCCTTCTCCTGAGACTCACTAGGAATGAGCTCCCAAATCCGTTCAACTTCTTTCAACCACATCTCGGCCTGAATATCATTTCCTTTAAAGAACTTTGGTGGGTGCTGGTTCTGAAACTCCCTGAATACCGCTGAAATCTGTACCCCCGGCTATGGTAGTGGAACTGGTGGTGTGGGAGGAACATACTCCCTAAGCCTCTGATCAATAAGGCCAACCACTGTATTCATGAAGTCCTGTGGCTGAGCCTGAGTAGGTGGAGGAGGAGGAGACCGATCACGGTGATGATGATGTCGATGACCTGGAGAATGCTCCCGTCGAGGTCTACCACGAGGCGTCCTGAAATCAAGACACTAGTATGCATGTTCAATTAGTAGGCGCAAATGGGTGCAATTAAATCTCAAGTTACACATAAATCACATAATTCAAATAATTTAAAGAATTCATATAAGTTCAAATAATTCAAGTAACAATGCAAGACTCTCAAGTTGACAATTAATTCCTATGCCGTGCGACCTCGACTCAGAAGGCACGACACTAGAGACCCAGTTTTGCAACCAGGCTCTGATACCACCTTACGATGTAGCACCCGGAACGCTAAGTAGCCACATCCCCCGCACTATAGTTCAATTCACATATGAAATGGAAAATCCATACATGAAACAAAGCTATAGCGAACAGGAGACAATAAAAAACGACAATAGCCAGGCGGGACTAATCCTAAACCATTCAAAGCAATTCATAATAATAAGAGTGGAAGCATGAACTTTCACTATCACTTATCAAGTATCTAAAAGCATTTTATCTTCTTATATGTAGCACCCCGCACGGTGGGTCACCACATCCCCTGCACCTAAGCCCAATCCACATACGAGATGGGAAACCCGTACATGAACCAAGCAAAGGCGAACGGGAGACAGACAGACACACACCTAAGCTAGGCGGAACGTAGACCCTGCAAATTAAACCACCCAATAGAATGAAAGCGTATGCGGAAGCGATCACACAAACGGACTTAAATTAAAAGCAACAGTTGACGGGTTCAACTAACATAGATCCCTAATCCCGAATATAGCATAAATCAAAATACAAACGGGTTCAACTAATTCCACGAGCCTGTCCTAAGTTGTCCCGTAATTCATACCTTCAAATCATAAGTGCAAACCTGCCAAAAATATATCATATATGTATACATAACTTCTCACACAATATGGAGCAAAACACTTAACAAACAAACAGACAGACACAGACTCGACAGACCCGACTCAAAACCGCCTAGCTCGAACTCCGCAACCTGAACCTGCAACTAAAACAAAAGAGGAGAGGGGTCAGTCACACAGACTAACTGAGGGGCTACCCAAACACGCTATATGTATAAGAGCAAAGCACATAACAATCACATAGTGCATGAACTCAGGGATAGTTTTTGCATACCAAAGTTTACCCCGTGATACATACATATAGGGATTCTAAAAGAAACAAAGCTTAAAGGATTTCATATAAAACCGGATCATTAATTCATAGAAAATCATATCGAATCAAATCATATCTTAGCTTACATATTCAAAAGGTTCATATTTTATTTTAATTTAAGAGTCTATCCCTGTTTCACGAACTTTACCAAAGCATACATACATAACTCGGCAGGTACGAGTACCTAATCCCATCCTGGGCTCCTTAAACTAAACATACATAACAAATCAAAACATAACATATCATACGTATCATACATACCTCCTTCTCCGGTGATGGAAGGGTTGCGCGACCCAAACCATCCAATCATACGAGGGGAGCACGAACACTCAAACCCTCAGGTTCCCATCCCCCTACCAAACCTCCTGGCGGGTTCAGGGTTATTCCTATCTAACTGTGGAGATGTGCACGGGGTCATAAAGCGGCGACCCCATGGCCGACCCTGGTTCCCCTTACCCACAACTCCAGGGCCCAATCATACCAAACAAATCATAGGGAGCATACCATAACATAACCCGCTACATAACAAAATTAACATAACAAACTATACTCTACATACTATACTCTACATACCTCTCCGTGTCAAATTCACAGCATATCCATAGCTCGTAGCTCTCGGCTCGTAAGAGGCACACGGTTTGAAGTATAGTTTGATGTTGCAACCACAGGAAATGATAACATACCCTAAACAAGCGTACATAGGCTTGTACATAGCGTATCATACTTGGAAAGACTTGTCACATTACATATTTCACACATATTTACTTATACTTATGGTTATAGTTCACATACATATAAAACGAACACATTTCATAGGGTTTAACTATAACCTAACCTCACCTTATACCAAAGGAAGCCAAGAACAACACAAGTGATCCACCCCGAAATCAAAACGGCTCACGAAACACCACCCCGGGTGCACCTGGACAAACTGAAGATAAAAAGCAGGACTTAGACCCAAAGAAGAACCACACAGACGCACGGCGTATGCATAGGCACATAAGAGATTCAACTACCTAAACAAAATTCATATTCGAACTTATTTCATACAAGGAAATGCATTTCATAGCTTATCATATGCTTAAAATACATTAAAGCATGTTCAAGTGCACTATCAATGCATACAAAGGTAAACGAAAGGCAAATGGTGGCACTTATTCATGTATGATCACAAAGCACATTACTAAAGCGATATAAAATGCATATAAGAACAAATACATACACATAACATAATATAAAAAAAGTTAGGAATGGGTTCGGAGGAGAAAAGTGGAAGAAAAGCATAAGAAACGGTTTCGAGCAAAACGGGCAAAAGTTGGAAATTTTCCGAAACGGACAAGCTGTAGGAAAACGATCATAACTTGAGTTTGAGGGATGGGAATTAATTTTTGTTTCTTGGGAATGAAACTAGACACATAGATGATTCAAATGGTAGGTGGCTCGAATTTTGGTTCAAACTGAGGCGAAAATGGCGCAGGTTCGAAATTGGACGAATGCAGAATTTAGACGAGGTGGCGACACAAATTTCAAACGATTATATCTCACAAATGAAAAAATATAATGAGTTGATTCCAATTGGAAGATGTTCTAGACTTGAACAGGTTTCTGTGGGTTCAAAAATCAGGTCAATTAGAGCTCGGACGAGGTCTGCACGGCCGTGTCAATATTGGCTTGGAAACTGACACGGCCGTGTCGGATTAAAAAAAATTCAAACTCGAGAGCCTGACACGGCCGTGTTGGAAATGAACAAGGGTTCAACACGGCCGTCTTGGGTTTAGGTCTTCTCCGAAAAAGAGCAGCAAGGAAGCAGGGGTTCAACGGGAAATGGTCCAAAACCAACCCAAACCACATTCCAACCAATTAATACACCAAAATGCATCAAAATACACATATATAACATATTAACATCAATTTAAATCGCAAATAAACACGTTGGGAGCAAGTTATCGCGTTTAGACACTATTCATCAATCCACCATAACAAAGGAATCGAGCAAGAACAAAGCAATTCAATCTGTAGAAATGAAGTACGTAATGAAAGGATCACATTGCTTACCTTGGCTCGTTGATCGCGCGAAAGTTGGAGTCGAAACTTGAGCTCAAAGCTTAATGGCCAAAGGGGAAAGCTTTCTCTTCTCTCTTCCTCCTCCCTTGCTTCACATGAGAAAAATGAGGGAGAGGGCTAATATTTTCAGCCCTTTAAGGGTTAAAACGGGTCGGACACACGGGTAGGGTCAAACGGTATCCGGTCCACTCGGATCGGATTTTAAAACGGTAGGGTTATCAAATGGCTTAGGAAATAAAAGGTTAATTCATTGAATCCGAATCATCGAAACGAACTCCATGACAAGGTTAGAATTCGAATTCGAATCCCGAGCTCAAAGTAGCCATGAATGCTAAAACACCCTAAATATAAATAGGTCCCTAATTTGCAATTATTGGACGATTGAGTCCAAAAACATTTAATTAAATTCTAATGCGCACATAATATAAGATACAAATTGACACGTAAGACATACGAATTCACGTAAATCTCAAAATTATCAAATTAAACTCTCTCGTGACGACATACCTGGATTGTCGAGAAGACTGGGTGTCACAAACTCCCCCCCTTAAGAGAACCTGGTCCCCAGGTTCGCCTGCTCGAGTTTCAAGCTCGAACAACTTTTCATATTTACCCAAGTTCGAGGTTCATGACGTCCCGACGAGGGTTAGCTCGAGAAAGGTCTTCAAGCACAAGGGGTTTGAATCTCTAAATCGATCCGGTCATTTGAATTGCTCGTTCGACTCGCACATTTAAGAGGGTCTAAAATAGATTCAACTCTCACCGTTTGAGTCATTTGAGTCAACTCTTAAGCTCATCCACACCACTCCTCAACCAAGCTCAAACCGAATCTCTTCTTGTCCACGATCTGAGGTCCGAAGTGTCTAACATCCGAACCTTCTTCATATACCACCAAAATCGTCGAGGGGTTGTTGATCTCGTTGCAAAGCTCGACCCTCATCTTACCAAGACACCGCTATCGAGCACTCAAAACACAAAAGAAAACTAAAATGCATGATCTAAGTGATATGTATGTTTAAGTGTACCGTTCACCGATGTGGGAAAATTTGATCTTATGATGATGTGATCAAAGTCGAAGTCCCTTTGTCCACATTTTCGCCTTGAGGTTCACGGTGCCCTTTTTCTTTAAATTTCATCCCGTAGTTTGTTGCCTATCCTTGGAATTTTCTCTAACCCAATCTTGCACTCTTTGTTTTAGGAATAGTTCCCTAGAAAGCCGATTGTATATCCGCTTTGTGCTTTTCCTTATTGTAATCACAGACAATCTTTGAATGAAATAACGAATTGAGGCAACACTTCTTTATATGCTCTTGTTTGGTATGCGTTTACTTTAGCTGTGCATGTATGAGAACTCCCCTAATCCTGATGACTTTAGGACTCTACCATTTAGGTGAAATGGTTCATGAAACGAGCCCTATATCACATAAGTCATGATTAGTAAAATACTCCTAGCCGATGAGTCCTACCGACAGTGGGAGTGTCAACCTGACTCCTCTAAGGCTTGCTTGTGGGATCACGCCCTTAAGAAGGACCACCTTGTTTCATGGAGGTACAAAGTGTATATTTGATACGTGCGTGATACATGAGGGTGCTTACTTTAATAAGTAAGTTCACTGAGGTGGCCCGTGGGAGAACATTCCTAAATGGGAAAGGAAGTTTCTATTTCAGGAAATGGAAACTTCCAGATTAGGAAACATCTCACGAGTCATTGATGTGATTAATTGATCCTTAGACTTGAGGTTCCTTGTCACTTTAGGAGTTAACTCTGTAGTCTTAGGTATAAGCTTTAAAGGGTGTCGCCTTAGACAACTGATTCAAGGCTTATGCTGGGGCTGCACAAGTGATTCATGAAAGTGAATGAGAATCAAGAAAGGACCTACACTTGCATTTGCAAGGTGATCTCTTATTGTGTAAGTCATTCATATGCCATATGGAGTCCTTGGCCAAGGCAGTAGATCAAGACATCAAGAAAAGGGTTTCTTGGATTGAGATCAAATGGATATGAAATGCACTTAGCTTTAAGTCCGAATTATTAGGGTTCTGATTATTCCCTTACCCTAGATCTTGGTTGAGAGATAGTAAGTAGGAGGATTGTGACACGTGTTCCGCACATGTAAATATATATATTGTGTATATATATATTAAATAATTAAATATGTTAATTATTTAATAAACTTTGGTTTAATTTTGAATTAAAAAGAAAGTCTTATTTTGGAGAAAAATAATCTAGTTAATTAATTATGAATTAATTAATTAGATAAAATAAGTTATTTATTTTAAATAAATAAAGTATAAAATTATCCAAAAATAGTTTGGATATTTTAGCTCTCTTCAAAGTTGATTTGAATTTGAATTCAAAGTCAAAGTCAAAATTACTTGATGATCAAGTAATAGGAGAGAGGCACCAAAATCCTTAGCCCATAAGGACTAGGGATTTTCGGCCACTCCCTTATTATAAATAGGGGAGCTCGAGCTCCCCTTAGAGCTAATTGGCAATTCTTTTGGTTCATGTGTTGAACACCATCCTTTCTCCAAGATAAACGAAACCCTAGGTTAAGCCTAAACACTAACTAGAGAACTAGCATCCTTACTAGTTAGATTGTAGTCAAGTTGGTGGACTATCTCTAGAGAGCTTCAAGTTAGAAGTTTGAAGATTCGAGCTTTACCAAGGAGAGGGGATCAAGCCACGAGAAGAGCGTTCTTGGGTGGCTTGAAACGCTTCAAGAAAGAATAAAAGAAAAGTAAGTTTCTTATCTCTACGAATTTGGATACACGATTGCGAGTCCAAGGTCCTTTTGTTGGAAAATTTTTAAATTTCCGCTGCTTTCTGATTCGTGTTTTCCAACACTTAGATGTTCTCTTGGTCTTATTATTGGTTCCAAGAATTACATCCCTCGAGCTCTAATTCATCACCAACGGCCTTACTCCGGATTCTTTCACTCGAAGACTTACTCGTAGAAATCCTAAAGAAGAGGTATTGTCTTGTAATCATAAATCCTCTTCGTTAAGGTGCTCGAAAGTACCGCGTACTCTTTTCCTGGAATATAAGAGAATTACATCCAAAGCCTCTTAGTAATTCTCATCAAACTCGTCCTCTAACCCGAGGACATCTCCTTGCGTTATCCTTGTTGTTAGGAAATCTCGAAGTTCCCCAACTTAAATATTTACACATTCCCTAATTCCTTCTCGCCCGGGTACCCTTCTTCATTGCCAAATTTTACTTCTTATCATCTCGCCTTTAGCCTACGACTTCATTCAGGATTTTACCTCAATCCATTGAAAATCCCCCAAAAGCCCAACAAAAGTCTCCTATTAATTCTCCTCGAAATTCTTCTCCAAGGGCTCGGCTGAAAAATGAGTCAATCTCCATGCCCCGAGATTTTGGTTAACCCAATTTTGTGCCCATTAGTAGAGTTCTTCACAATTTTTCTCATGTATTAATTACTTCTCTTTTCGGCACTTTCATCATAGTACCTCCTCAAGAAAATTAATTTTTCCTTAAATCTCCAATCCCTGTTTGTAAGCCTCCCAAACCAACCTTGTTCAATATCTTCTTCACGTCATCCTACAATCTTCAATCCGATCTCGATAGGGGTCCTTACCCCAACCTTTACTCTAACCATCCCTTCCAACTTCATCGAATACCAAACTCGGAGATATGAAAGGAGCGACATCCTATCGAGCAAATACTAAATATGCATGCCGGGTTAACGTGTAAATGGGATGCATCACATAATTACCACTCAAACACATAAAAATATTTATATTATAATGCCAATTATAGCACAATAAATAAATAATTGCAGAACCTAAAATGTCGTGAATGCACGTGCTATGAATGCAAATACCTCCATCTTTGGATTCATGTTGGTTTCCAAATTAAAGCCTTTGTTCTCACTTCCATTGCTTGTTAGCCTTGGATTGATCACATTCGGCAACCATATGTTTCTTTGATCCGCACGCATAGCACTTCTTCAGTCTATCCCAACACGAGTTGTAGGCATGATTAGTTCCTCCACAGTAAGCACACGGTTGAGATTCTTTCCTTGGTCTCGAAGGATCCCCGGTTTTATGTTTCTTTCCTCGAATCCTTTTCTTCTTAGCTTGGATACCGAGAGGTTGGATTCTTTCTTCCATTTGTAGGTTCGAGCAAAATCCTAATTCACCTCTCGGTCTCAACTACTCTTCTTCCTTGCCTGTTGTTATTCTCCGATTTTCAACCCTTAAAACTTTCGTGGTAGCCTTGTCCCAAGTACTCATATCCTCGGCAATTAAGGCCTCCTTGAACTCATCTCATAGTCCTTCCATAAAGTACCAAGTCTTCATCTCTTCATTATTCATGATATGAGGTACGTAGGTGCCTAACCTCTCAAATTCTTCGATGTATTCCATGACCATTTTGCCTCCTTGTTTTAGAGTACGAAACTCCTCAAATCTTCGATCTCGTAAAATAGCCGGTGAGTACCTTCTTCTAAACACTTGAACGAAGGTATCCCATGCCAATCCTTCGTTCGTTGCTTCTCATTGTGGAGCAACTCTTTTCCACCACTGTCTTGCTTGTCCTTACAAAAGTAGTAAGGCAAGGTGAGCCATATCTTGTGAGTCGCACGGCCATACCTCGAATATACTTTCAATCTCGGAGAGCCACTCTTCCGCCCTGATATCATTGCCTTCTCTAAATTGGGGAGGGTTGAATATTCTGAAGTCTCGATACAATGTTGCCATCCGACTCATAGGTGGCAATTCGGTCATGGTTTATTGTAGCACCCGAGCGCAAGGTACCACATCCCCCGCACCGAGACCCGACCCGAATATGAAATAGACGATCCATACTCGAGCTAAGTCACGGCGAACTGGGACAAACACACACGCTATGCTAGGCGGGCTAACCCTTAAACCATAAAATCAGAGTGATTACAAATGCGGAAGCAATAACTGGCCATAATATAAACAATGAGCAATCAAACTCCAAAAATAGTCCATATACATTATCAAATGCCGTCAAGGCTCAAACAACTAATACGCTCCATTATTAATCAATACAATGATCCAACGTGCAATATGTGAGTGTAAGACCAAAATACAAGGGCTAAAAGACGAAAGTAAAACCTATGACTCGAAATCCCGCCTAGCTCCCTTGACACCTGCACAACACAACTGAAAGCCAAACGGGTTTAGTCCAAAAGGGACTGGTGGGTATAAAAGCAGGGCATAATATAATATACGACAGTATTTAAACCATCACATGCAAGCTATAATCCCAAGTGAGGTTTTGAAGAATTTCCCAAGTGGGCGAATATAAATCATCAAAAGGGATTATAACAATTCATTAACATTAGGTCATTATTGGCCCGGCGAGTGGGCGTGCATTATCTCCAACCAACACCTCGTGTAATTCATTAACGTTCAGTAACATTCATTCATTCATTCTTTTCATGCATTTCATTCTTTCGTGTTCATTCAATACCATTCCACCTTCTTCCTCCGGGTTGGTGGTGGGTTTGCAAGGCCCATCCACCCATTCATTGACCAAAAGGGGAACATGACTCCCCAGATGGCACTCAGCGTCCATTCCTCACTAACTCCTAACGAGGTCCGGTTACGCCGTTCATTAGTGGGACTAGTGTGAGGGTTTCCCGTCAGCCCATGCCTCCTCGGGTCCCCACTCACACCAAGTCCCTGGGCCCCATTCATTGTGAACATTCATTCATTCTCGCCAAAAGATTTGGTAGGTTCATGAAAGAAAGGCTTTACGTTAAAAACATTTACCCATTAAAACGACTCTATATACATATATATGCTTTTGGCCGAAAACTTTTCATATTGGGAGTATATAGGGTCATCTATCTACATAGAAGAGAAACCCATCTTAAACCACAAAGAGGAGAACACAAGAGCCTCTCGGATCGGCCTTGTCTCCAACGGAATCAAAATCTGTGCAAGAAAGGTGAAGTGAGACTCATAATGACCAAATAGGACGGTCGGCAATGTAATGATCATGATATGAATGAAGAGAAGATGCTATAATGTAATGAACACGTTCATGTGCAATATTAAAGTCTTAAAGACATATAAACATTCAATTCATTTATTCAATGAAACATTCGTATTCAAACAAGTTCATATCCTTCACATTTCACGTTTTCAATCAATTCAATTCAAGAAATTCAAAGCACAAGATCCAACATTTAGGCAAATAAGAGCATTGAAGTAAATTAAGTTTAACACACATTCAAACATATTCAACCTTTCAAAAAACTCTACCACATACATCATATTACATAATGTAACATATTTCCAAAGTTTGAAAACAAGAAGAAATCATATGATAAGGGAAATAGGTTACGGAAATCATAAACGCCACAAAATGCACATAAATGGCATTCATCAAAAGCATGCTTAAATCTCACCCAAAGGTTAAGAAATTAAACCACAATACTCCCAACACATAGTAAAACAAGTTCATAGTTCATCACAAATGAAGATAAAGGCATTAAAGAGGTGAAACAATCAAAAACCGAAAAGGAAAAGACAAGAAATGCGCAGGGGGAGGGACACGCCCGTGTCCCTCAACTTAAGTATACTGAGACACGGGGGTGTCTCAGTACAGACAGGCAAAAAGGGTGTGACACGGGGGTGTCACACAATACAAGGCAAATGAGACATGGGGGTGTCTCGGTACAGACCCAAAAATGAAAACAGGGTTTTACCGACAAAACAAGTCTTATACAAAATCAGTCCAAAAGCTTACCAAATCAACTCCAAATCTTATGAAACTTAATATACAACATATTTAGCATGTTAGGAGCATATTTAATTTAGAGTGAAAAGTCCAAATCACACGTTAAGAGCACCGAAACCGCACAGCAAGTCTGGGGGCCAAAATCGCACATATGAGCCCGATTAGTTCAATCATGCCATGATCAAGTACTTAGGGGCTGAATTTGGATATAAAACCTTGGGGAATGCATTCTAACATACTAAACAACTAATATACATCATATATATGCAAAATGGCACGAATTGAAGCACATTAGAATGACCAACGAACCACAAAATTCAACAGCAACAGGTCTGTCATGGATTATGCATAAAAACAGGTCATGTATTTCGGTTTTGGGGCTTAAAATGGATCCAAAGGCTTGTAATATGAATCCTAACATATAAAACAATGAGTGTACATCATCTCCATGTAAATTCACACGCAAAGAAGGCTATTTGATCAAGCAACAAAGCATAATTCCACACAGCAGTCCTGAAAAAGGGGAGGCAGTTTTGATCATCAAGTTTGGGGCTCTAAATCACATGATTTCATCAAAGGGTCTAAAGAGAAAATCATCCTAGCATCATATACTATCAGTTAGGAAATAAATAGGCCAAGAAACAAGCTCATATCATCATGTATAAGCAAGGAAATCAGCTACACAACTAGATAAGTCATTAGAGCAAAAATCCCCAAAATTTCATATTTAGCTCATAACTCAAACCCTAACCAAATCTGATCCAAAATCAGAAATAAATGGATGAAATCATGTATAAAAGAGTAGAGGATACATAAATATTCATACCTTGAATATTTGGTGAAGAAAGGAAGTGATTTGAGCTCAAAATCACAAAGGTAGCTAAGGTTCTTCCTCTTCTCTTTCTCTCTCTCTCTCGATTTGTTGCAGCAGAAAATGAGGGGGTTTGGCTCGGTTTTGTCTGACCAAAAGGGGGAAGAAAGGCTTAACTCTAGCACACTAGTCATGGTTAAAGTATGGTTAGGTTAGAGAGGTGTTAAGGGGTCCCACCACGAAGACTTGTCAACAAAAGGGGTTCTTCTTGCACGAGTTGCTTGTTACGGTTGGATTTCGGAGGTCTTAATGATCTCAAAAAGGTATGAAGCTTGTTCCATTGTCTCCGAATCGTCGATACGAAGGCAACAGAGGTGACGGAATTTGAATCCGAATTCCCGAACTCAAGATATGATGTCCGGAACCCAGGGCGCGCTTAAAAGCGTTTTAAGCCCTATAAGTTCCGTCTCCAAAAACCGAAATCAAAATTAAATCAGATGAGCTTAAAATTACAACATAAGCATGTAAAGACGTTAATAACTCACATAATTCAAGTATACCAAGTTGGCACAAAAATCGGAATTGGAAACGGAATTAAACAAATCAAAAACGGTTCGAAAAGGATTTAAACGTTTAAAACTTCAAACCTAAAACTTAATATCGTTATTCAATTATTCCAAATAATTCAAATTATCGCATGCTTAATAATTAAATGCACACTTAGCACATCCGTAACGTCGTACTTAGAAGATCGAAGGGTCGGGGCGTTACATTTATTCTCGATGATAAGGATGTTGATGTGATGATGAACCGAAATCTTGTCGTTGAGGCGGCCTCCTGAAAATCTCACAACTACGACACAGATATATGCATGCCGGTTAGTACGTGAGAATGACACGTAATTAAATCAAGTAAGAGCAAGTAGGTAAATGCAATGAATCACGAAACGTAAAATTAACAAAATATTAAGAATTCAAACGCATATCATAGCAAATCACGAGGCAAATGCAAGGACATAACCACATTATCCTATGTCGTTCGACTTAGACCGACACACCACGACTCTGAGCTCAGGTTTTGCAACCCAACGCTCTGATACCACTTTAGGATGTAGCACCCCGCACGGTGGGTCACCACATCCCCTGCACCTAAGCCCAATCCACATACGAGATGGGAAACCCGTACATGAACCAAGCAGAGGCGAACGGAAGACAGACAGACACACACCTAAGCTAGGCGGAACGTAGACCCTGCAAATTAAACCACCCAACAGAATGAAAGCGTATGCGGAAGCGATCACACAAACAGACTTAAATTAAAAGCAACAGTTGACGGGTTCAACAAACATAGATCCCTAATCCCGAATATAGCATAAATCAAAATACAATAGGGTTCAACTAATTCCACGAGCCTGTCCTAACCTGTCCCGTAATTCATACCTTCAAATCATAAGTGCAAACCTGCATAAAATATATCATATATGTATACATAACTTCTTACACAATATGGAGCAAAGCACTTAACAAACAAATAGACAGACACAGACTCGACAGACCCGACTCAAAACCGCCTAGCTCGAACTCCACAACCTGAACCTGCAACTAAAACAAAAGGGGAGAGGGTTCAGTCACACAGACTGAGTGAGGGGCTACCCAAACACGCTATATGTATAAGAGCAAAGCACATAACAATCACATAGTGCGTGAACTCAGGGATAGTTTTTGCATACCAAAGTTTACCCCGGGATACATACATATAGGGATTCTAAAAGAAACAAAGCTTAAAGGATTTCATATAAAACCGGATCATTAATTCATAGAAAATCATATCGAATCAAATCATATCTTAGCTTACATATTCAAAAGGTTCATATTTTATTTTAATTTAAGAGTCTATCCCTGTTTCACGAACTTTACCAAAGCATATATACATAACTCGGCGGGTACGAGTACCTAATCCCATCCTGGACTCCTCAAACTAAACATACATAACAAATCAAAACATAACATAGCATACGTATCATACATACCTCCTTCTCCGGTGATGGAAGGGTTGCGCGACCCAAACCATCCAATCATACGAGGGGAGCGCGAACACTCAAACCCTCAGGTTCCCATCCCCCTACCAAACCTCCTGGCGGGTTCAGGGTTATTCCTATCTAACTGTGGAGATGTGCACGGGGTCATAAACCGGCGACCCCATGGCCTACCCGGGTCCCCCTTACCCACAACTCCAGGGCCCAATCATACCAAACAAATCATAGGGAGCATACCATAACATAACCCGCTACATAACAAAATTAACATAACAAACTATACTCTACATACCTCTCCGTGTCAAATTCACAGCATATCCATAGCTCGTAGCTCTCGGCTCGTAAGAGGCACACGGTTTGAAGTATAGTTTGATGTTGCAACCACAGGAAATGATAACATACCCTAAACAAGTGTACATAGGCTTGTACATAACGTATCATACTTGGAAAGACTTGTCACATTACATATTTCACACATATTTACTTATACTTATGGTTATAGTTCACATACATATAAAACGAACACATTTCATAGGGTTTAACTATAACCTAACCTCACCTTATACCAAAGGAAGCCAAGAACAACACAAGTGATCCACCCCGGAATCAAAACGGCTCACGAAACACCACCCCGGGTGCACCTGGACAAACTGAAGACAAAAAACAGGACTTAGACCCAAAGAAGAACCACACAGACGCACGACGTATGCATAGGCACATAAGAGATTCAACTACCTAAAAAAAATTCATATTCAAACTTATTTCATACAAGGAAATGCATTTCATAGCTTATCATATGCTTAAAATACATTAAAGCATGTTCAAGTGCACTATCAATGCATACAAAGTTAAACGAAAGGCAAATGGTGGCACTTATTCATGTATGATCACAAAGCACATTACTAAAGCGATATAAAATGCATATAAGAACAAATACATACACATAACATAATATACAACAAGTTAGGAATAGGTTCGGAGGAGAAAAGTGGAAGAAAAGCATAAGAAACGGTTCCGAGCAAAACGGGCAAAAGTTGGAAATTTTCCGAAATGGACAAGCTGTAGGAAAACGATCATAACTTGAGTTTGAGAAATGGAAATTAAGTTTTGTTTCTTGGGAATGAAACTATACACATAGATGTTTCAAATGGTAGGTGTCTCGAATTGTGGTTCAATGTGAGGCGAAAATGGCGCAGGTTCGAAGATGGACGAATGCAGAATTTAGATGAAGTGGCGACACAAATTTCAAACGATTATATCTCACACATGAAAAAATATAATGAGGTTATTCTAATTGGAAGATGTTCTAGACTTCAAGAGGTTTCTGTGGGTTCAAAAATCAGGTCAATTGGAGCTCGGACGAGGTCTGCACGGCCGTGTCAATATTGACCTGGAAACTGACACGGCCGTGTCGGATAAAAAAAATTCAAACTCGAGAGCCTGACACGGCCGTGTTGGAAATGAACTAGGGTTTGACACGGCCGTCTTGGGTCGTCTTCTCCAAAAAAGAGCAGCAAGGAAGCAGGGGTTCGACGAAAAATGGTCCAAAACCAACCCAAACCACATTCCAACCAATTAATACACCAAAATGCATCAAAATACACATATATAACATATAAGCATCAATTTAAATCGCAAATAAACACATTGGGAGCAAGTTATCGCGTTTAAACACTATTCATCAATCCACCATAACCAAGGAATCGAGCAAGAACAAAGGAATTCAATCGGTAGAAATGAAGTACGTAATGAAAGGATCATATTGCTTACCTTGGCTCGTTGATCAGGCGCAAGTTGGAGCCGAAACTTGAGCTCAAAGCTTAATGGCCAAAGGGGACAGCTTTCTCTTCTCCCTTCCTCCTCCCTTGCTTCACATGAGAAAAATGAGGGAGAGGGCTGATATTTTCCGCCCTTAAAGGGTTAAAACGGGTCGGAAACACGGGTAGGGTCAAACGGTATCCGGTCCACTCGGATCGGATTTTAAAATGGTAGGGTTATCAAATGGCTTAGGAAATAAAAGGTTAATTCATTGAATCCGAATCATCGAAAAGAACTCCATGACAAGGTTAGAATTCGAATTCGAATCCCGAGCTCAAAGTAGCCATGAAGGCTAAAACACCCTAAATATAAATAGGTCCCTAATTTGCAATTATTGGACGATTGAGTCCAAAAACATTTAAATAAATTCTAATGAGCACATAATATTAGATACAAATTGACATGTAAGACATGCGAATTCACGTAAATCTCAAAATTATCAAATTAAACTCTCTCGTGACGACATACCTGGATTGTCGAGAAGACGGGGTGTCACATTATATACATATCAATACATTATCATCTCCAAAATTCCATAAACATACAATAATACTCCATAAGCATCACTATCATATATCTCAAAAACATGAAAGTAATATATGAGGTAAAGTGTGCTAGACCCAAATTAAAGACAAGACTCGACTATAATTCCCGCCTAGCACGCACCTGCAAAACCTCAAAGGTGGAGGTGTCAGTCTACAAAAGACTGAGTGAGGGGTATATAAGTATAACCGCACATACATGCAAGTTATAATCTCGGGTAATGTTTTGTGAAAGTAACAGTATGGTTCAAGAATTAAGATATAATATATCGCCCGAGATTATAACTATCAAGTTTAACATTTATTATAGTTTCAATCAATCAGTAGCCCGGTGAGGGAGGGTAAGTCTCCAACCTTTACTCCGACAGTGAGCAATCATGAAAATCAAGTTTCAATTCAATGGTGATCATGCAATTATTATAGTGCACAATTAGCAATTTTATGAACGCTTCTTCTTCCGGGTGATGGTGGGTTTGCAAGGCCCAACCATCCAATCATGGTGTACGTCGGGAACATGACTCCCACGCACGGGATTCCTTCCACCACCAAACCTCCTGGTGGATTCAGGGGTCATCCCAAAATGGCGAGGATAGTGCAACAGTTACCCGTCAGCCCTTACTTTTCCGGTTGGCTCAATACACTACCCTCGGGCCCACAGTGCAATATAATTTACTTGCCAAAACGGTCATTTCGGTACAATCAATTGAGGTTTGAAAGAACTTATAGATATATATACATTTTGGCCGAAAAGTTCACATAGGGGTTATAAGGGTTCTATATGTCTAGAAATTAAACCTCACCTGTGTGAACAAAATAAACAAGGATACAGCTCACGGGGCCTGCTCCTCGTCACCAGGAAGCTGGTCTGTGGAAGAAAGACAACTGTCCGTGAGACACGACCCAAATGAACCAATTAGGACGAACGGCTTAACCATGAACAATATGACATGCGTTGACAATTTATGGAATGATATGATCATAATCATGCATAAATGAGCATATACGAGCATGTATCGATCAATGAAAGGTTTAGGGAAAAGAATTGAAAATTCTTAAATTCATGCAGAAAGTTTCTGCTATGATCAGAGACTTCGGAACGGCCTGCATTTCAAAATGGGAATGGCCATTTCTAGCTCCCCGATTCTATCCCGTGCGTCTGTAAGTTTTTGGAAAATTTGGGGATTGGGAACGGCCGTTTCGGCTAGTAGTTCAAAATGGGAACGGCCCTTCCCAGCCTCGCGCCAGCTTTTCAAAATAGATGGGAACGGCCCTTCCCAGAATGAACTGGGACCGGAAGGGCCGTTCCCATTACGCAGCAGAGGCAGAAAACAAAACAGAACAGGGGAGTTCGAACCAAATTCCACAAACCATCAAACATCCATAATTCAATCTCCAAATGATATAAATCATGCAATACACACTCTAGCATGCTTATAGATCAATAAAATCCAATAAAACACATTATCCAAGCTTTGATCAACAAGAATCATCAATATCAAACCCATAACTCAACTTAGCATGCAAATTCACAAACTTCAAGAATTCAAACATAAATTCAAGCTATCATCATGTATTCATATCTCCAACAACTAAAACACAATTTACCAACTTCATATCATAACCCTAGCTACCATTCATGATTCAAGAATTCCTCAAAATCTCCATGTATACCTCCAATAAGAAAAGAGAAGGAAAGGGATGAAGATATGATGATGATGATGCTCCAAGATCCACAAATCCTCCAAAAATTATAACTAGAAATGATGAAATCCTTTCTCTCCACTTGGGGTTTTGATAAATAGGAAAATGGACGCAAAGGACCAAGTGTGGTATGTCTTGTATGTATGAAGGAAATAAGAAGAGATGCATCACGTAATTGTTGTAATAAAAAGGGAATGAGATGCTCTATTTGCTATTAAATCCTCCACAATTCCTAAGTCATGCAATTGAGTCCAATCTCATAATAATTGATCAATTTGATCCAATGCAATATTCATGCAATTAAGTCCTCAAATTTAAGAAATGATCAAATAAGGACATAAGAAATTAAGTTATGTTCGGAAATTAATTCACGTTTCATTCAAATTCAATTTATGCCATAAGTACCAATTTGATATGAATTTTATAAAAACACTTGAAATATAATTTTATAAAATTATGTCATGAAATGTAGAAATTTAAATAATTGAACAATTTAAAATAAATTTTTAACTCTCAAAACTCACACGTGGCGTACTTACCTGAAAGGGCGAAAGCTGGGGTGTTACATCTATTATCCTATCTGGTTCATTATTCTTGAATTGTTCCTTGACTTATCTTTTGCATTGCTTGTTAAATTGTCTGAATTACCTTTTGAACTATTTACTGATCTGTTCTCTGAACTGTTTGTTAATCTGTTACTGTCTGTTGATTTATTCATTGAGTTATTACTGTACTGATTACTGCATGTTCACTGCCTTGTGTTCTGAGCCTCTGATTGATAGCCATTTTTCGGAACTGCTTTGTTAGCCTACCCTAAACCTACCTAAGCCTGATTCTGTAACCGATTCTGTAAATCGATTTGAAGGAGAATAACGACTACGGGCACCCCAAAGTTCGTTAATTCCTAGGGTCGCTCCCTGGGAATGACCATGCGTGCGTCGATGGTCTCCGTACTGTCCACTGCCACTGACTACTGCCTGGACTGATCATTTGGGAAGGTGATACAAGGTGGGACCTATAACACTTGACCCTCAGTGAACATTATCTTCCACTTTTGTATGTTTATGTAGGGTTTAGACTGCCTAACTTAGGAGGGTCTTTTGTTTGTCACCCGTTCGCTAGTGCTTGGTGCGTGTACGGATTTCCCGTTTCGTTACACGTGTCGGGCTCTAATGTGGGGATGTGGCGCCTTACGCTCGGGGTGCTACATATATTAATCTAATAAATTTTTTTATTAATTTAAAATTTTTTATATTTTAATGATTTGACCAAAATCAAGCTCATAATAAATAAGATATAATCTTGAAACTCATAAAAAATAAGATACAATAGTATTTTGAACCCATAATAAATAGGATATAACACTTAAAATAAATTGCAAAAAAACAAATGCAACCGCACCACAAGTGCACACATGGTTTTCCCTTTTAGAATACTGATAGGTACTGAGCCATGCATAGAATATATTTGAATAAGATGAACAAAATAATACAAACTGAGTTTGAATTAATTATAAATTTAATTAAAAAATAGCAAAATACCGTAAATTTTCTTTAAAAAATTTCCTAAACTTTTATTTATAAATTGCCCCATATTTGAATTTAATGACTCATAAGATCCCAAAGTAATTTAATTGGAGTTTATTGCATCAAAAATCTTGTAATATTCCTAATTAGCACTTCGAACGATGTGATTTGAAATGTCTCAGAGAAAACCCTATAATTGTATTAAATTAGCATTTAAATCTACAACCGTGGTTATTAACACGACCGTAGGATTTTGAGTGTTAATTTAATATAATCATAGAGTTTGATTTGAGATATTTTTTGTAGCACCCGGAACAAGAGGCGCCACATCTCCCGCACTATGAGCCCGATCCACACATGAAATGGAAAATCCATACATGAACCAAGCTCACAGCGAACGGGGACTCACTCACTCGCTATGCTAGGCGGGAGCTAAACTTAAAACCAAAAGAACAAGACTGAAATACATGAAATTTCAAAAAACAAATCATACCATTCATAATAAACATAAGAAGTAATGACGGGTTCAACTAGCATAAATACCTAGTCCCGAAATTCAAACATAAATGTAAACATAATTCATAATCACAATCATAACCGTGTTTCATACATACATTCTTTCATCCCTTAATCAAAATACAAAGATGCGTGCAAAGTGACTCAAACTAAGACATAGAACTTGACCGACTCGGAACCCCGCCTAGCACACCAAAACCTGCAAAACTGAAAACAAAGCCGGGTTCAGTCTATAGGAGACTGGTGGGTATAAAACAGGGCATAATATAATATAAGACAGTATTTAAACATTCACATGCAAGTTATAATCCCCAAATGAGGTTTTCAAAGCATTTCCCAAGTGGGTGAGATAAAGAAATCATCAAAAGGGATTATAACCATCAAATTCCATTAATTAGGTCATTTGTGGCCCGGCGAGTGGGCGTGCATTATCTCCAACCAACACCTTGTGTAATCCCTTAGTCATTCATACATTCGTTCATTCATTCATTCATACATATCATTCTTTTGTGCACAATCATAAACATTTACACCTTTTTCCTCCGGGTGATGGCCGGGTGATCGGCCCGAACCATCCATGCATGGACCAAAAGGGTTTCATGACTCCCCAGATGGCACTCAGCGTCCATTCCCCGCTAACTCCTAACGGGGTTCGGTTACGCCGTTCTGTAAATGGAACTGGTAGAAAGGGATCACCGTCGGCCCATGCCTCCCTGGATAGCCTCTAACACCAAGTCCTTGGGCCCCATTGTGCATTCATTCATTCATACATTTCTCGCCAAAACATTCGGTAGGTATTCATAAAAGAAAGGCTATACGTTCAAAATCATAGACTCGATAAATGACTCTATATGTATATAATAATTTTGGCCAAAATCTTTACATGTTAGGATTATATAGGGTCATTAACTAGTAGAAGAGAAACCCACCTGTTACACCTTACCGACAATACCAAAAGAAGGAAGACTCATGGTGCCTTATGAACCCAGCAAGTCTCCACCCTGGAGAAACTGAACAGAAGACAATGTAGTGTACTTTGTGAGACTCAAGACTCCAAATGAACCATATAAGATGCACGGCAATGCATTAACGTGGTATGAGATGCATAAGAAGTAATACAATGTCATGGAGACATATAATCAAGCACTCAACCCATGTACATTCAATACATGAAGGTTTCACGTTCAATCGTATCGTATCTTTCATAATTCAAATCAAAACGAGCAAAAAATTCCATACAATAATCATAAGATAAATATCAACATGTTTACAATGCACATGAATCATTTAGATGTGAAAGGAATCCATTGAACACATAAGGGATGCGTTAGTTACAAGAAGAGTCGCATTATCACGTAATTCATTCAAGTACATTCAATACATGGAGTTATCAAGTTCATTCATTCATAACTTCCATATAGTATTCATAGAAGCTACATAAACAAGATTACAATGTATATAATAAATATAGAAGCAAAAGAAATCATTTAAGATATCAAAATATTATAAGAAGGTACTTAACATTTCACGCATTAGCACTTAAGTCATATAATATCATAGTAGTTTGTTGCTCGACCAAAACATATCAATTCAAGTCATGAATTCCATTTCATAATCATAACACATAATAATACATGTTAGCATAGTGTAGAAGTCATAAAAGAGGTGGAGGAAGATCAAACAAACGAAGAAAAATGGAATCGGAGTAACAAAAACAGGCTGGACAAAATCCACCCCCATGGATCTGGTCCAGTCCCACTGCCTCAAATCCACCCCCGCGGATTTTTTCCAAAGGCAAAATCCACCCTCGTGGATTCAGGTCAATAGCGAAAAAACACCCAACAAGCAGGGCAAAACTCATGCTAAACCATATAAACATCAAATTAACACACATAGGTAAGTTAGGGTAGCAAATATTCATGCATTTCAATCCATTAAGACAACCAAAGATGCAACAAATCAAGCAAGGAAAGAATATGAAACAAGTTCATGCAAACTCTTCACTTTTCACAAATGGCAATGTCATGGATCCTAATCCACTACCCAAACTAAGTTCATACCTATCACATATGATGTGTTAGGAATAAAATACATGCTTCATACCAAAAGAATTCACAAGAAAGCAAGCTAGAATCATCCATTCCTCCCAACCCGTCACTATTCATGCCATATGCCCAAACATGCTCAAATCTTGGAGAAATCATGAAATATGGAACTTAAAATGATTACCAAGTGATACACAACACAAATATGAGTTTACCTTTCAATTTGGAGAAGAAAAGGTGGGGAGATGAGCTCAAAACTCCCATGGCCAAAAAGTGGGTTTCTTCTTCTTCTTCTTTTCTTCCTGCTTCTCCTTCTCTCCCCATAAAACTGAAAATATCTAAGTGTGGGGGGGTTAGGGTGTCGGTTTGGGGCAGAAAAGGGTAAGGGATAGAGTGTGCAAGGGGGCTAGGGTCAATGGATAGGGTCTAGGTGCGTAATAATAGGTCCGTGACTTAGGTATAGTCTTGATCGGTCAATTTAAGCGTGAGTTGCTCGTTCCGGTTGAAATTTGAGGATCCAATTGGTCTTAGAAAAATATGAGGCTTATCCCATTATCTCCAATTCGTCGATTCGGATCCAATGGAGGTGACGGAACTCGATTCCGAGTTCCCGAACTCAAGATATGCCGCCCGAAACACAAGGTACGCTAAATGCTCTTTAGCCCCCTTTTCGGTTCCGATCACACAAACGAACACAAAACTCAAACATGCAAGAACAAAATCATGCAACGAGCAAATAAACATGATCTTAAAGCACATAATTTACTCATGCCAAGAATCCACGAAAAACAGAAATCAAATCGAATAAGAACGACACTCAAACAAGAGCATATACGCAAATACGATCAAGTATTCATAATTAAACAATAAAACTTAACAAAAGAATCCATAAATAAAAATCATATATAATTAATTAAATTGCGCACTTTAGTAACCACATACGTCAAGCTTAAATCACAGAACTGGGGCGTTACAAACTCACCGCTTTAAAAAGAATCCGTCCTCGGATTCACTAAAACTAAAGCAAACAAAGAGAGAGCCCCGTCCCTCGAAAGCAACAAAGAGAGAACCCCGTCTCTCAAACAACAAGAAGAGAGAACCCCGTCTCTCAAACAACAAGGAGAGAGAACCCCGTCTCTCAAACAACAAGGAGACAAGGGAGTCTCCAATACTCCCAAGAGACACAACCCAAACATAAGCGACAACAACAACAAAAAGCAAATAACAAGGAGAAGGTAACAAAGGCAATTACAACAATTAACATCAAATAAGACACGTAGGGCCAAGTAATATATATATATATATATATATGGCAAGCACATTATTCATCAATTATACAAGGCAATTATCATGAAAAGAGACCAAGGCACACAACAACAAAATTATTGAATTAAATTGCATGTATGTATTTGCCATTAATGTTTATGATATCGTTCACCGTAGCAATGAGGTTGAAGGTTGATAATTCATAAAGTAGTTGGAGGATCCAATTTGACTCCCGATCAATTCTTGAAGTTTCCTTTTTCTCTTGAGAAGTTGAGTTCGAAAAGGTATTCATCCCTTCCGCTATTACTTCCATGACTTCATCTAATTGAATCTTGAAATGATAGAAAGTGCTAAACCTTTCCATGAAGCCTTCGTGAAGGGATGATCGACCACTAGGTAAAGTTGGTGTGTCGTACATTAACCACATCCCTTCAATATTTAGTGGCGTCCTTTGCTAATCTCCGAATTTATTTCATCTTTGACCTTTATACGTGCACTTCACTTCTGTTTCTTTAATTCACTCCTAAGGTTCAATTCAAACCCTTCAATAATTACTTCCTTCTGATTCCCCAACTTTTCTCTTTCTTGCTCTTCTTGAAATCTGGACTAATTTAATCCCCTCTTGTATCAAAATTCTTGATAAGCCGTTTCAGGTAGAGAGGTTATCGCCATAAACCCAAATTCGTTGCCCCACCAATTTCTCACCTAATTATCTTAATTCTTGGAATACTATTCTCTAGTCTTGTTCTTCCTATAATCCCCTAGGTTAATCCAAAACTTTCTCGCTCCCTAAGATTCCAGCTCCATTTGTCCTTTATCCCTCATATGAAGTTTTCGTTACTTGTTGTCTCTTGTATTTCCATTCTTTCAACTAAAGGTAATCCCTTCAAGGATCGAAAAGGATTTACATTATTTCCTAATTGATGCTCCCTTATTTGGAAATTTTAGTTGAATTCGGTACTTCGCCTCTGAGATTAAGGTTTCCCCAAAACTCTTCAACTTAGTTTCTTCGGTGTAGATTGTGCTAGCTAAGCTATATGCCCGAAACTCTTGCTTTCACTCAATCCGACATGAATGATAGGGTTAAGCATCCGTTTTTGCTCTACTCCGGTTCTAATTTCCAAGCCTCCAAATTCCTCTTTTTCCTTTTTTTTTTTTTTTTTTTTTTTTAACTCCCAAGATATAACCCAACTATTCTTCTCGTCTTGATTCGAGTAAGCCTTGATCAAAGAATCGCTTGATGAACAAGGTGGAGCCATTCCCTATCAATTAAACACTAAGCCATGCATGTTGGATTAACTTGCCAATGCACATAGTAAACAATTAAAGATGCAACGATGCAACACGTTGGAGCAATTATATTAATTAAACATAAACGTACATATAGATAAAGAAAGTAATTAATTTAAATCGATGAATGATGCTCGTGCCATGAATATGCAGAACCTGTCACCGAGGTGGTAAGCTTTTAGCTTGATGACGTGTTCTTCATTCCCATAATTGTAGCTTTCTTTGGAGACATTGATAATTCCTTAGCTTTCCATGGTTTTCATGTCTCCATAATCTTCTTGCATCCATTTGTATATCCCACGGCCCGAACGTGCTATTCTTGAACCCAAGGTCTTCTTTGTCCATGGAGTTTACACCTCAACGTAGTTCCAAGCATTGACCTCCAAAGGTCGTCCGAATCTTCATCTTGATGTCCTCTCCGGTTGAAGTTCCCTTAGCTTATCCTTTGTTTTCGATCTACGCGCATAATTCATCCGTGATAACGCTTTCCATTCTTGCTTGCTTCTTGATGTCTCCATGTTCCAAGGTTCCAAGATGACGACGTGATTTGAATTCCTCGATGCTCTTAAGTCCCTTTGCCTTGCGTCCATTTGTTGTCCCACGCTTGTATTCGTATCAAGTGAGCTTCCATATTTGACCTCATATTGAGCTTTATGATTAACAGCTCCCAATCCTTGCATCTGAGTTGAGTCGAACCTTTTTAACACATCTTGCATCCGATCCCTTGAAGCTTCCCAATTTGGTCTTCCAATCGCCCAACCATTCCAAACTAGGAGCTTCAACGGTGAACCTTGGAGCATTTAATCTTGTATTAAATGTCTTCAAAATCGGGGTGGTGAAAAGTTCCACACCCCTCTCGTTGTCTCACGCATCCCTCAAGTTAGAACTTGAGTCTTTACAATTCTTGTATGTTGAGAACCTTCAAGGTTTGTAGGTTGGGCATGATTGATGAACCTTCCCGTGATCCAAGCTTCCTCCCATGATACGAGCCATGATAGGTAGTTCCATTGTGCAAGCCGCGGAATTTGAACGCTCGGCCTTCAAGTTACTTTGTCAATTGTAGTTGGTGTGAATTGTAGCTTTGTTTGCATGATAGTAGCCTATATAAGAAAAATCAACTCAAATATGGATGCATGAAGATTAGTGTATGCTTATGGCACGTAGTTAAGTTAATCAATGCACATAGAATGCAAAATGTAACATTTAAAGCAACTAAATAAGAGAATAGATTGTATACATGTATTAAGCAATTTCCAACAATTAGTATCAATTATTTATGCCAAATCGATGCAATGCACTCATTAACAAGTTGTTCCTATGCCGTGCGACCTAACTAACTCAATCACGACACTAGAACACCGATTTTGCAACCGGGCTCTGATATCACATAAGGATGTAGCACCCGGAACAAGAGGCGCCACATCCCCCGCACTAAATCCATACATGAACCAAGCTCACAGCGAACGGGGACTCACTCACTCGCTATGCTAGGCGGGAGCTAAACTTAAAACCAAAAGAACAAGACTGAAATACATGAAATTTCAAAAAACAAATCATACCATTCATAATAAACATAAGAAGTAATGACGGGTTCAACTAGCATAAACACCTAGTCCCGAAATTCAAACATAAATGTAAACATAATTCATAATCACAATCATAACCGTGTTTCATACGTCAAGCTTAAATCACAGAACTGGGGCGTTACATTTTTCAAATTATAGGATTCAGAAGACTAATTAGATATATCACAAGAGCTGACCGAGAGAAAAACTCAATTTTTTTTTTTTGACAACCAAATCCCTCAAAGGGGAATATTATAGCAGATCATAAGGAACAATAAGAAGAATACACGAATCAACAACAGAAAAATCAACGCAGGCCGAAGCCGCAATTCCATCCAACAGATTTGTGAGCTATTATATTAGCATCACATTTAGTAAAAGAAAATGACTCTTTGAAGATTGGTCCTCTCAAGTTGATCTTGTTCTGATACGGCTCTAGTTCCACAGTCGCTTTTTCTCCGAATTGAGCACAAATAGCTGGGCCTACAACAGATAACTCGGCCAAAAACTCTCCCGGATAAACACAGAAAAAGAAAAAACAAAACTTCCAAACGGAAGGGACAAAACTTCCATACGGAAGGAATAAAGCTTCCATACGGAAGAAACGAAAGAAAACAAACCAAAAAGAAAAAAACAGATAAAGAAATCCTCTGTGAACAGTGGAATTCGTCAGATCTGGGAGGAAGCCAGAAACTTACCGTAGATCCGTGAGAGTGACAAGCGGATCCCGACGGACGAAATAGAATTGTGAGTAAAGAACAGATTTGGGTCAATCCGACGGTGAAACTGTGTTCTTCACCGCCGGATGGAAGTTGAGATGGAAGCTTTTGTCTTAGAAAAACTCAATTTAATTGCCCTTACTTTTTTGCATAGCAAAATTACCGAAGGGATTACAAGAATTAAATATTTTTCTTAACTTAGAAGATTTTCCCTCGTAGCACCAAAAAAAAAGAAGATTTTCCCTCTTATTTCTATCGTTGTACCTCATTCAAATACACACCTCACCCCAACCAAAACACACCCTCTCTCTCCGCCTCTCTTACACACAGTACACATAATTATATATATCATATACATATACATTCTCGCTCTCTCTCTCTGTTAATGGGGCAGGGGG
The DNA here is from genome assembly GCA_037501455.1 of Lantana camara. Classification (NCBI taxonomy): domain Eukaryota; kingdom Viridiplantae; phylum Streptophyta; class Magnoliopsida; order Lamiales; family Verbenaceae; genus Lantana; species Lantana camara. The sequence goes on from CM074858.1 coordinate 50,945,696, forward strand.
TTTAAGTTTATTAGCGAAAATGGCTGATCAGGATAAACCCTCTGAACTTTCTCTATCTACTTTTTATGGAATAAATGCCAGTGATCATATGGGTGTCCACAATTCCGCGAGCATTGATAAAAAGCTGCTGATTGATGCAAACCAGCTTGCTATCGGCCCGGTGATCAGTGAAGGAACCGATTCGTTTGTCTACGAAGGGCTGTGAGTAATTCCTCTGTTTTCCCTAAAACCCACGTTTTAGTCGGTTTTACTGTTCCATTTCGTTAACAAGAGTTTGCGGCGCTTAATGTTCTCCATTTGCCATGCATGTCTGTGTTTCTGTGCTTAATTCGTTAGTACTTGATTGTTTAGGATGTTGGGTTTCTTTCAGATTTTTGTGTTGTCTTTGTTCTTTAATGTTTTGCTTTCTGGGGATGTATCAACACGAATTAGTTGTTTTCTTCATTAAATTTCTCTATCTATCGCAGTTTTTCCCCATAGGCAATCTCTGTTTCTACATCAATGTATCATTCCTGCCTTTTGTTTCTTAAATTGTAAGCCATTGTATCTATCATCATTCGTATTTGTAAATTACATTTCAGTCTGATGGTTGAGTATAGAAAACATAGTATAGTGTTTATCAACCAAGGAATTTGTTAATAGATGGATTGATTGCTCAAATTCAGCATGGTTTATTTTCTAAATCATTGCCTTGGTTGAGATAAAATTTTGGACTGAGAAACCGAGAAAGAAGCGTTAGCTGAGTGCAATTACGGTACAGAATTGATGATGAGAGCAAAAATGCACAAGTAGTAGAAGAGGATTTTGACGTTGCAGAATAAACAAAAAAGAATGAAGTTCGTAACGTGCGGTGTAATTTGATTTTTTCCTAACTTCACTTACACGAAATCAGGCCGTCGTTCTCGTCTAGAAAAGAAAACAGAAATGCTACGTTTGCTATTTTTATTGATCCTTGAAGCTCTTAATTGCGTCACGAGAAGAATAAATGTATTAATTTTGATAAAAATCAAAATTCTTCGAGATTTTTTGCAACATATAGAGGATTGCGCACCGGATTATGTAATTTTTGCCATTAAATATTACATAATCTGTTTGCGGATATTGGAAATTAGTATTATGTAACCAAGAAAATTTTATTTGACACTAATTGCTATTAGTAATGGCACAACCGCCTTTTTCCAGCCCAATAAATGTAAATGCGTAAATGACATTTATACTTCCCTTATTCTTTTTTACGGAAGGCAGATAGCTTATGGTATTGAACAAACTTATAAATGCATGCGTGAAATATTGGAACTTTGTTAATGCAAGAAAAGAAATAGGGGATGGTCTTTACCAATGTTGCTCCTTTTGGTAATGGAGAACCTTTTTCTATACTTGTGAATCGGACAATTATACATTTCTCCTTTGAGTAGAAGCGTTTATGTAGCTGGTTTCAATTCACCAAATTACCTCTAAAATGTGGAATGATGGTCCAACATTGAAATTTCCATATCTCTTGAACTGAATTGTGTATATTAAAACATTATGGCCAATCTCATTTGCTTTATAATTATTACAACTCAGAGTTATATAATGTGACCAATAAATGACATTCTTTGAGTTCTTGCACAAAAAATAAAGTCAAAGAGTAGGTTAGGAGTTTGACAGGAGTTGAGAGGTCTATAAAGTTTAGTCAAACCATTTGTTTATCTTCAAAAATGGAGGAAAGATGGGACTTCTAAGTTGGAATAAACATCAAGTTTCTGGTTCCATATAGAAATAATGGCGTTTGTTGAAATCTTGCTAAAGTAAGCATATATTGCCAGTTATGGTGCCATCTCGAGATGATCAGCGGATGGTTAGTCTATCGTTCTTTACTTAACTGATTTTGAACATGTATTGTGTTTGTTGTTATAATAGAGTCCTTTAGGTACTTTCACTAGTCTGCCAAGAAATGAGAATAGAGCAGTCGTATGATTAGCTCATAATGTGCATGTGATGTTTACAAAAACAAATACACAGAAATGAGTTTTAATATAATAATGCCATATCATGCGTATTTTAGAAGTTTTGTAAGATATGGTGGAAATCTATCAAAATTTCCAACAAGGGAATTGACATTGAATGTGATATCGGCAATATCGGTCAGTTTTCTTCCATCCACTTGTTGATGCATATCATTTCTGGGTTAACTTCAGCAAAACCAACCTCCATGTTCATTGTTGGCAGAGATCCATTTACAGTTCAGGCAGTAACATCCCAAGAATCAAGTATATGAAGAGTTGAATAATTTTGAGAGCACTATTTCTGTATGCCAGTGTCATGCTGAAATTTTTGGTGAAAATTTCTAGGTTTAATATATTTTGACTTTTGTTGTCTTAATTCTTTCCAGGTACAGGTGCATACCTGTGGCTGTAAAAGTGATACAACCAGACATCTCAGCAGCTGTGAGTACAGAAGTCCAGGAAAAATTCAGTCGGGAGGTCTCAATGCTTTCTAGAGTAAATCATGAAAACATTGTAAAGGTGAGAGAGAGAGTGGAAAAAATTTGCATGGTCAGCTCAATTTCTTCATTTCCGTTACAAAACTCAGATAATTTTGTGCCAAAATTAAGGAATGAAGGGTGATAATCTGTAAGAATTAGCATGTAATGAATTGTACAAAATTCTCTGTCTTTCTCTACTTATAGAAAAAAGAAAGTGGTAAATTTCTTAATTTCTCTCTAATCTCACATAAATGCAGCTTATGTTACATAAAAATATTTGACTAAATTTTCATGTAATTATATCTGGTTGAAGTGGTGCTTAATGAAAATATATGTAATTTAATCTCCCTTTTATTACTTTTCTTCACGTTCTGCTATGTTTCTTCAATTGTTTGACTGAACAGTTCATTGGTGCCGTCGTGGAACCAAAAATGATGATAATCACAGAGCTCATGAAAGGTGGCACACTTCAGAAGTTTTTGTGGAGTATTCGTCCAAATAGTGCCGATCTGAAGCTCTCCATACGCTTTTCTTTAGGAATTTCCAAAGCAATGGAATATCTACATCAAAATAGAATCATCCACCGTGATTTAAAGCCAAGTAATTTTTCCCCGTAACTCAAATCTGTATTCTTCATGTTGTAGTTTTTTTCTTATATTAACCATTTATGCCGCCCTTTGTTTTTCTTTCTTTTTTTTTTTTTTTGGTGCTTAAAGTATAATGATCTGAGTAGTATACACAAATAATCATGCTAAAGAAAAAGTTAGTAATTAATATAATTACAGTACACTGTCATTTAGTCACATTAGTCCAAGGCATTACTAGTAATTGATTAGATTTGTAAAATATGAATTAAAACAAAACAGTTTCCACTGGATTATCTAGGCAATCTACTTCTTACGGAAGATAAAAAGAAAATAAAGGTTGCTGATTTTGGGTTGGCTAGAGAAGAGGCTGACGATGAAATGACAACTGAGGCTGGGACATACCGTTGGATGGCCCCTGAGGTATTTATTTCAGAGGCAAATGTTTTATCTTTTATTCTTATCTTCAAATCACTATTATATATTAATGCTTATAAGCCTAACTATTTGTGGTTAAATCAGTTGTTCAGTATGGAAGCTCTTCATATGGGAGTAAAGAAGCATTATGATCACAAAGTTGACGTGTATAGTTTCTCCATGGTTCTCTGGGAGCTGCTCACCAATCACACCCCTTTTAAGGGTCGGAACAACATTATGGTGGCATATGCCGTATCTATGGTATGACGAATGCAACACTTGCTTCAAATTCTTAAGATGCTAACTTTAGGGCGAGTTACAGGGAGACCCCTTAAAACAAATGGCCTCTCGTGTATTACCTTACTACATCTCGGCCCCTGAGGAAAATATAGGCCCAAGATTCAGTCGAGAAGGGTATATTGAACGGTTCACTCATTTTATTGACTCCATGTTTTTCTGAAACACCTAAGCCCTAAGGGGATTTTCATTGTGGGGGCTTTCGTTTGGCGGAATTAGACTTATACCTTGTTTTGGTTGGGGTTAGGGGGGTTGTTATTAATCCTTAACATTAGCTATTTCATGATTAGTGTGATGATGTATGAGATGTTGCTTATATTCTAGAACCGAAGGCCGAGCATGGACAGCATTCCTCCAGATGTTGCACCCCTTTTAGAATCTTGTTGGGCGGAAAATCCAGAAGATCGACCCGAATTTCACCAAATTACGGCATTTCTCGAGAATTTTCTCTGTAAAATGTGCAAACAGACAAATCTATCACCCAATCAACAACATGGTTTTTTGGAGGCAGAATATTCAAGAAGCAAACAGAAGACTGAAGATTCTCCACCTACAGATTGCTTAATGGACAGTATTAAGGAGAAGACAAAGAAAAACACAAAGAGCCGTTGCCTCAGATTCTTGTATTGTTTGGGACAGTGCCTCGGGTAAAAGAATATTCAATAACGATAGGTACTCTTCTTTCTTTTTCTTTTTTTTCCTCGTTCCCTTGTAAATAGTCTCAGAAGATATGCTAAATTTTGTTCTTCAAGTTGAAATATGCATGTTTTCTTTTAAATATTTAGAAAGAGTTTAGTCTCTTTTACGGGCAGGCACTGTACAGGATGTTACAGATGAGCATGTAGAGCATAGCAAAGAAAAGTAAACCCTCTGATGCAATGCTCCTCGTGTTTGTTTTGTTGTTGTTATCAGTGGAAATTTTGCATAGCATAGATACATGAAACAACGTTTTATAAATCTCAAGTAATTAACTATTTTTTAGAGTTCTCGTGTTCGATTTCCTGGATACATAACTATCATTAGCGGGATAGTTCTACCCAATTGTACTGCTTGGACCCATAATTAGTGTTAAAGGGATTGGTACCTGCTAGGAAGAAGGATATTCTTATAATTGTAAAACCAAAGGAAACATCATAATATTGTTGCTATCTCACAAGATTGATGCTTCGTCACCTTTAATTATTTTCTTGGCTTGTGCTATTATTGATTAGTGATCCAGCAGGGTTAATGAGTGTGCAAAATAAATATATTATGTAATTTAATAAGGAGGTGTTTGATAAGTTATGATATACGGATACGACGATACGAACACGACATGACATGGATAAGACGACTGCAATATAGATTTTTTTTAAAATTTCCCACGTGAGGAGTGTCGGATACGGTGTTAGATACGAATGTTGGATACGGTGTCAGATATGAGTGTCTGACACGATACGGTAAAATGATATTTTTAAAAGTGATTGTACATTTGATGGTGCAGAAACTTGTAAAGGGGTTTAAACAGCAATCACTTTAGAATTTGTGTGTAAAAGGGAAAGACCATCACAGGCGAAGGAGCCTCAGGATCTGGGTTTCCTTTTGAGCGTGGGTTCTTCCAGCTAGGATAACACCAAAGGGTTCAATGCAGTGGTGATACAACAGTGATGAAAATGATGCCAAGCTTGATGAAGAGAAACAGAGGAAAAATATGCCCAGAACAGTGAGTGAGTGTGTATTTTTTAAGAGAGATGACTTGGGGTGTATTTTTTAAGAGAGATGACTTGGGGAAGAGAGCATGTGTTCTCCCCTATTTATATGTTAGGGGTGAGGGTAAATCGGGTAAACTGACCGTGTGGTCCCAAACCTGTGTTGCCCTAACACGTGGCAGCCCATGGGGGCGTGAGAACGACACCTCTGAAAAGGAGGCGGCGTGTCAGGTACAGGGTGCGCACCACCTCTGTGTCAGAGGTTGTTGGCGAGGGTCGCATGGGGGGAAGGCCCCAAGGTCCGTTTTGTTAGGGTTCGGATCCGTCGCGGGGGTGGAGGATCATACACGAGCACTGGTGACGCTCGAAGAGTGCACGGATGGGTTCCCCACGGCAGATGACCCTTGATCGTCAAAACCCGACCACCAGTGGCGGGGCCCTCGTGTGGGTGCCTCCCTGAGAAGGATGACCCTGAGGGCCGGGGTGTGAGCGTTAGGCCTGTCTGCTCGAACCCTTTTACTTGAAGAGTTAGCCGAGGCTCAGGGGCCTGTACCAGTAATCAAGCGAGCGGGCTGGGTTGGCTCTAGCCCATCAATGCGAGCGTCCAATCCCTCAGCTGGCAAGCGGTGACACGTGGACGGCTCTGATATGAGCGCGGTTTTATGTCTCATCATTTTGCCCCCCAAATTCTGTAGTACCGCTTGAGCGTACTGTACAATTTAAGAGGAGCGAGCCTCGAATTGTTGAATATCCGAGGGTCAAGCCTCTGCAAGAGAAGTGACCGCTTGGCTTCCGTAATGGACACGTTCTGACATCGCATTAAATGAAGTCGTGTCCGCATTAAATGCTAAGTGGGAACGTGGGCGCGTGCACCTCGGGAGACGTGAGGCGGTTACCAAAAGTGGGGGGATTCCCTAGGCGGGAAATGATTGCGTTTTGAATTTCCAGCCCTAATCAATACAAATTCTCCCCTATAAATAGGGATTTGCAGAGCTTTGGAGCCTCTTTCACGCATTCAGTCTCCTTCAAGCACATACGCAGCAAGAGTTCTCTACAACTTTTATAGATTCCGGCGAGTTTCTTCTTCAATCTTTAGGTAAAACTCCATAATCTTTGATATCCTTGTACTAACATTAGATTTAGGTTGGGTGAGTGGAACTCTCGTGTAGCACCCGGAACGCTAGGCGCCACATCCCCCCCGCACTATAGGCTCAATCCACATATGAAACGGGCAATTCATACATGAACCGAAACTATAGCGAACGGGAGACAATAAAAAAAAAAAAAAACACAAGGCTAGGCGGGTACCCTCAATTAAAACCAAAACAACTCAGAGCAATAAAATAGCGGAAGCAAAAGCATTCAATACATATAGATACCATAGTTACATATTTACTTATAGGTACCGACAAATCATACCATTACAATATCCATCCAAATATAATTCAAGATTTACTACAAAATAACAAGTATCAACACAAGTACAATGTATGAAGGTGCAGTGCTAGACCCGAATAAAAGACACGAGACCCTAATTCCCGCCTAGCACGAACCTGCAAAACTGAAAAGTTGAGGTGTCAGTCCAAACGGACTGAGCGAGGGGTATAAATAAATATATGCGCACGTACATGCAAGTTATAATCTCGGGTAATAATTTTTGGAAATCAAACACAATTATTAGAGCAGAAGGTACTATCGCCCGAGGTTACAACTAATTCCATTTACCAATTAATTCAGTTCAATACAATCAATAGGTGGCCCGGCGAATGAGGGCAATTCTCCAACCTTGCTCCGACCGTGTACAATCAATCAATTTGTTAGGTGATTAGGTGAGCAAGCAATTATTTACTGTGCACAATTAGCAGTTTCAGTGACTCCTTCTTCCTCCGGGTGATGGTGGGATTGCAAGGCCCCACCATCCAATCAGTCTGGGCAGAGGGTACATGAATCCCTAAGCCCGGAACTCCTTCCTCCCCTAATCTCCTAGGGGGTTCAGGGGTCATCCCAAATGGTGAGCATAGCACTCGAGTTACCCGTCAGCCCATGCTTTCCCGGTTGGCTCGAGCCACTATCCTCGGGCCCACAGTGCAATTCAATGACTCGCCAAAACAATCAATCCGTCAATCAATCAATCAATCGATCAATCGGTTTTGCTAAATCATTTGAAAGTCATAAAGTTCGCAAACTATAGATATATATATATATATACATTTTGGCCGAAATAGTCACATAGGGGTTGTAAAGGTTCTATTTATCTAGAATTTAAACCTCACCTGACCAAACCAACCAAAAGAAGCAAGAGAGCACCCTACTGAGCGGGCTCCTCGAAACCGGGACCGTGATCTGTTCAACAACGATAAGTGTGAAATAAGACTCGACTCGAATGAACCAATTATGACGAACGGCAAAGTTATGTACCAATATGTTATGCAATAATGATTTAATGAATGTCAAATACGAGCAAGATTGTCAATAAACCAAGTATATAACACATACACGTACATCCATGCACGCAAAATAATATGCATGAAAACAGAGGGTGACACGCCCGTGTCACCAAAATACACTAAGCCGTGACACCCCCGTGTCACGTGCAGCGGACCAAATGCGTGCAAAAGAAGGTGACACGCCCGTGTCACCAAAACAAGGCAAATCGTGACACCCCCGTGTCACGGTACAGAAAAACAAAACCCAACAGCATGCACCCCCGTGTCACCCAACACAAAGCAAATATGACACGCCCGTGTCATCTCTGCGTGACAGAAAAACAGGGCAACTCAAACAACACTAAGATCCAACCAAAACACCAAATTCAATCCAATATAAATGATCAAACACAACATATACATAATATACTTCAACTATACAACGATCAAACCAATAAATATGCATCAAATCACCAAGAATTAGGCCCCAAAACCCCATAATTATTCATATACTCCAACTTTCACATAACTTCATGTTTTATGCAAGAAATGAAGGAAATATGAGCCAAACATGCTTCTAATCATGACTACACATAAAAGCATCAAGCTAACATCAAACCCTACTCATATGCTCAATCAAGGATTTCAAATATTCTCCAAAATCTACCTTGAAATGAAAGAAGAGAAATGATTAGGTGAAGACGTGGTGATGTTGATGATCTTAGCTCCAAAGTTCTTCAATTATAGCTTGAGATTAGATGAAATCTTCCTTCCTCTCTCTTGAATGTGTAATGACCGATCCTTAGTGTGTGTGTGTGTGTGATGTTCTTGTGTGTATGTAATGTATGAGAGTGTTGGAAGAGATGCATATACTAGATATATTATATCATCCACTAAACATAACAATTGTACCCAATTTGCAAACAAGTCCCTAGGTTATTTAAATGAATGCAATCAAGTATCATCCCTATCCAAAAGATCAATTAGCTCCAAACCAAGTTATGCAATTAAGTCCATAACTTCATGAAACGATCAATTAAAGTCACATAGTACAATTAAACACATTATCACTTAATTCACGAATTTCATATTAAAAGTTAATTCGTATAAATATAGAGAAATGTATAATGCACACAATATTATAAAGAGATCATAATAAGCAAGTAAATGTATAAAATTAAACTCCCAACTCCCGAAGACCCGCACGTGGCGTGCTTACCTGAACTTCCGGAATTTGGGGCGTTACAACTCTCCCCCCCTTAGAAGAATCTGGTCCCCAGATTCATTGGTCGGATGAAAATAACTCCGGGTGAAACTTCTTCATCTTCTCTTCCGGTTCCCAGGTCATCTCCTCAGATTTTTCACTTCGCCATAACACCTTCACCATAGAAATATTCCGATTCCTTAACTCTTGATATTTCCTGTCCAATATTCTGACCGGCTTCTGTACAAAAGATAAATTCGGTTCCAACTCCACTTCTTCAATGGGGAGAATTTCGGTTTCATTCGGATAATACTTCCTGAGTTGAGATACATGAAAAACGTTGTGAATTCCGGTAAGATTAGGAGGTAGGTCCACTCGATAAGCCACTTCCCCAATTCTCTCGAGAATCTCAAACGGACCTAGGTAACGAGGGTTCAACTTTCCTCCCTTTCCAATTCTAGAAAATCCCTTTCGAGGAGATACCTTCAAGAAAACCCCGTCCCCTACTTCAAATTTGAGATCCCTCCGGCGAATATCGGCATAACTCTTCTGTCTATCTTGTGCAGATTTCATCCGTTGTTGTATAATGCGAACTTTCTCAATCATGGCTTCCACAGCCTTCGAGGATTTCTCAAGCTTTCTCCCTTTCTTTACCCCTTCTTGTTTCGTCCATTTCCACTCTTCCAAATCAAAGAATAACGGTGATCTACATTTTCGCCCATAAAGCAATTCATACGGAGCCATACCAATCGTTGCTTGAAAGCTATTATTGTAAGCGAACTCCACCAAAGGAAGTTGACCATGCCACGAAGTCTGAAAATCCAAAGCACAAGCTTGAAGTAGATCTTCCAAGTACCGAATAACCCTCTCAGATTGTCCATCAGTTTGTGGATGAAACGCCGTACTAAACTGAAGCTTGGTACCCAACATCTCTTGTAACTCTTGCCATAACTTTGAAGTGAAACGGGGATCTCGATCCGAAACAATACTCACCGGAATACCATGAAGCCGTACAATCTCCCGGTTGTAAATCTCAGCCAACTTCCGAATCTTGAAAGACATTCTGACCGGTAGAAAATGAGCAGATTTTGTCAGACGATCCACAATCACCCAAATACCATCGAATCCACCCTTCACTCTAGGTAACCCGGATATAAAATCCATCGTCACCTGTTCCCACTTCCACTCAGGAATAGGTAACGGGTGAAGAAGACCTCCCGGTTTCTGGTGCTCGGCTTTTACTTTCTGACAAGTGAGGCAGTGCTTCACAAACTCTGCTACATCCTTCTTCAATCCACGCCACCAATAAAACTGCTTGAGATCCTTGTACATCTTATTCCCTCCAGGTTGAATTGAATAAGCTGACTTGTGAGCTTCCTCGAGCAATACCCTTTTCAATTCATCGGGGACTACTACTCGGTTCTTGAAACGAAGCAGACCGGTTTCATCGAACCCAAATGGACTCTCCGGATCCTCTCTAGCCTTAGAGACCAATCTCTGAACTCCCGGATCCTTTCCTTGAGCCTCAAACATTCTGTACTTTAAGTCCGGATAGATGGAGATATTAGAAACTCGAGCTCTAAACACAATAGGCTCAACTCCCTTACTTGTACCTATTTCCAAGTTCAAAACACCCACTTTCCTACTTAGAGCATCAGCAACTACATTAGGTTTCCCGGGATGATATTTGATAACACAATTATAGTCTTCTAGTCGCTCCATCCATCTCCGCTGCCTCATATTGAGTTCCTTTTGGGTGAAAAGATATTGGAGGCTCTTATGATCGTTGAAAATCTCGAAGGACACTCCATACAAATAATGCCTCCATTTCCCGAGTGCGAAAATCACGGCAACAAGCTCTAAATCATGCGTCGGGTAGTTCTTCTCATGATCCTTCAACTTCCGTGAGGCATAAGCGACAACCTTGCCCTTCTGAGTTAATACACTTCCCAAACCTTCCTTCGACGCGTCAGTGTACACAGCATACCCTTCTGAACCCTCTGGAAGAGTTAACACTGGAGCAGAAACCAATCTCTCTCTCAAAACATCGAAGCTTCTCTCACATTTCTCATCCCAATCGTATTTCACATCCTTCTTAGTTAACCGAGTCAAAGGAGCAGCGATCTTAGAGAAATCTTGCACGAATCTTCTATAGTAACCCGCCAAGCCCAAGAAACTTCTGATTTCGGAGGCGTTCTTTGGTTTCTCCCACTTCAACACCGCTTCAATCTTCGAGGGGTCAACCTCTAATCCATTCCCCGAAATAATATGACCCAAGAAGGACACTCGGTCGATCCAAAACTCACACTTGCTGAACTTCGCAAATAATTGATGCTCCTTCAATGTTCTTAACACCAATTTGAGATGCCTTGCATGTTCCTCGGCTGATTTAGAGAAAACCAAAATATCATCAATGAAGATTACAACGAACTTGTCAAGAAACGGTTGGAAAATCCTATGCATCATGTCCATAAAAGCGGCGGGAGCATTTGTCAATCCAAAAGGCATGACCACGAATTCATAATGCCCATATCTTGTGTTAAATCCCGTCTTCGGAATATCCTCCGCTCGAATTCGTAATTGGTAATACCCTTGCCTCAAATCAAGCTTCGAATATACTTTAGACCCTTGGAGTATATCAAACAACTCTTCAATATGGGGAAGAGGATATTTATTCTTAACAGTCATCCGATTAAGCTCCCGATAATCAATACACATTCTTAGAGTACCGTCCTTCTTCTTCACGAATAAAACTGGAGCACCCCATGGTGACGAGCTCGGTCTTACATACCCAACTTCCAAAAGACCATCCAGTTGTACTTTTAATTCCTTCAATTCCGCCGGTGCCATCCTGTATGGAGTCTTGGAATAAGGTTCGGCATCCGGATACAAATCAATCATAAATTCTATCTCCCTTTCCGGCGGTAACGAATCCAACCTCTCGGGAAACACTTCGGGAAACTCTTTAACTACCCCGGTTTCCTCCAACTTCACTTGATCCTTCGATTGATTAAGAATATAGGCTATAAACCCCGTAGCCCCAACACGGACCAATTTCTGAGCTTCTGAAAAAGATAATAAAGGCACCGTCTTCGAACTTTGACCCATAACCAACTCAGAACCCAAACTAACTTTCTTGGCCCAACAATCAACGGTGGCGTAGTGCGTGTACAACCAATCGATACCCAAGATAGAATCATACCGAGCCATAGGCAACTCAATGAAATCCGTTGAGAAAACCCGACCCTCAATACTCACCGGCACCTCTCGAAAAACCCGGTTAGTTTCTATACTACCACCAAAAGGAGTACTAACCACGTAGCATGCATCAGAATAAGTAACACACAAGGGCAATTTAATAGAAACATCACAAGAAATGAAGGAGTGAGTGGCTCCCGGATCAAATAAAGTGTGGATGTTGATGCCATGAATGCAAATGGTACCTTCAACAACGGCAGCCGGGTTCACGTCTGCATCATGTTCCTCGCCTTCCAAGGCATAAGCACGGGCCCGAATCATCGGCCTCTGTCCTCCAGGTGGCGGGTTACTTCGATCCGGACAAGTATCCACCATATGATCGGCAGCCCCGCAAATTAGGCATAACCCTAGACGCCTTCGACAATTATCATAATGATGTGTAGGTTGCCCACAGAAAGTACACTTAGGTTTCTCCGGTGGTGACGGCATAACCGGTGGCTGAGGAGCCTTCTGGACTGGCCCTTGTGTACATGAACATGCTTGCTTATTTAATAGTCAATAGGTGATCATGCAATCCACTTATCGTGAAATCGTGCGATAGTGTAATCATATAACACGTTCATGGAATGGAAATCATGCAATAACCCGAGGCGCATTCGTGGTGCCGGACTTGTCCCCAGTCTCCTTCTTCCTCCGGTTTGATGATGGGATTGCAAGGCCCCAATATCCAATCTCATTGAGCAGAGGGTGCATGAATCCCTAAACCCGGAGCTCCTTCCTCCACTAACCTCCTAGCGGATTCAGGGGTGACCCCAAACATGATGAGGATAATGCCAGAGTTACCCGTCAGCCCTTGCTTTCCCGGTTGGCTCTAGTCACTACCCTTGGGCCCAAACGTGAACGATCATGCTACTCGCCTAAACATGCACGAAACAATACATGGCTTGCTTGCTTGCTTGAACACGACTTGAAATGATCAATGATTTATAGAGACTATAAATATAAATACCTATTTGGCCGAAACATCACATAAGGGATATACGGGTTCTATATAACTAACAATTAAGCCTCACATTTACTGACAAAAGACGGGTACGATACGGTCTACGGGGCTTGCTCCTCGTCCCGATGAAGTGGGTCTGTGCAAAATAGACGTGTACACGTGAGACTTGACTCTAAAATGGGCCAAATATGACAAATGGCGGAAATGGAACGAGATGACGAGAAAAATGCAATGTGGCATGATAACATCTTGTTTCAGTACATATTGGATCATATAATAGCAATTTGGGGTCAAAGAAGTCGTCGGATCGAGGGGCTAAAAGCGTAATTTTATGCAGAATGTTTTGTTCTGTATGTCAGGTGGGAATGGCCGTTCCGGCTTCCCTTTGTAAATGGGGACGGTCGTTCCCATAATTCTCAAAACGTGCCAGCGTTTTTAATTTGAGAAACGCGCCTTGGCTGGGAACGGCCCTTCCGGCACCAAGGCCAAAATGGGAACGACCGTTCCCATGCTCGGCCGCCTGTTTTGTTTGAAAAGGTGGGAACGCCCGTTCCCACAATGCCTTGTGGTTGGGAATGGTCGTTCCCAGTTTCTGCGAATGAAGAAAACAGAGAAGAACAGAGCATAGCTACGGGAAGCAACAACCAAGCCACCAAGTTCCAATTTTGATCCCCAAATGCTATTATTTCTGGCACTACTCATGCATATATGTTCATAAGATGATAATATAACACTTAAACACATCAAACATGAAAAACCATCAAGAATTCAAGATTTCATGTTCAAGCTCATATTGATCATTCAAGCTCAACTTTTCCAAGAATTTCATAAATTAATCATGCTATGATCACATATTCATGCCTTGATCACCAAATAATCCATTTAGCACATAGTTCTCAAACCCTAGCTCACATATATTTGATCAAGAATCAAATAGCAACCATATACCCACCTTGAAAGAACAAGAAATGGATGAAGAAGATGATGATGGATGATAGACTTCAATGCTTGGGATTTTCCTTGGAAACATGGACGATTTTCATGAAATCTCTTCTTCCTTGCTTGAGGTTTACGGTTCGGTGGAAAAGGAAGCAAGATGACGATGATTTTTGGATGAAAATGGATAAGGAAGCTTGGAGATGGTTATACCGTGATTCATCAAGTTTTGAAATATGTGAAATGTATAAATTGTAATTTAGTCCCCCAAATATTTAAGTCATGCGATTAAGGATGAGGGGCTTTGAAGATTGATCAATTAAATCCTTGAAAATGTTATGCATTTGGTCCCTAAATTTAAAAGAATGAACATATAGGGCAAGTTGACAATTAAATCATATTCGTAGTAGTTATTTCACGAAATAAATATTTTCAAGTTATGAGATAAATTGTAAGTTTAATACGAATTTCATGAAATTTTGATAAAATATAATTTATAAAATTATAATAAACATAAGAATGTAATTAATGAAATTCGGGGCGTTACAATTCTCCCCCCCTTAAAAGGACCTGGTCCCCAGGTCCACTGTCAAGTTTCGGATGATACACAAGCCATAAGAGAACCCCGTCTCATGAACCAGAATGAAAGAACCCCGTCTTTCAACAAGGAATGAGAAAACCCCGTTTCTCAACAAGAAATGAGAGAGCCCCGTCTCTCAACAGGAAATGAGAGAGCCCCGTCTCTCAACATGCACGAAAGTAATTCAAGGAGTAGATTGAAGAACCAATGGCATGGATGTTACATAGACCAATGAAATCATATTAAATTCATAATTACCATATAGACAAATAAAACCATTTTAATCACATACTTACCACTCATAATTAACTAGTTTATAACGAACAAGAAATTAAATACAATAACAATAAGATCCGTGAGGCACGTGGTATGCATGGTTAAATATACCGTTCACCGTTGGTTGTGTCATGTATATAATTGGTACCTTCTTCTTCCCGGACCAGATTCACATTTACATTTTGCACTCCCCTCTCATGAACACCTTCCCGTGCTCGCACAAGTAATCTTCCACCCCTGGTCGATTTCGCTCGTAGCCTTGAGCAAGTGTCTATGTGATGCTCGTCACTCCCACAGTAGAGGTATAATCCCAACCGTCTCCTACAACCCTCATAAGCGTGGTTATCAAGTCCACAATAGTTGCAAAGAAGCTTCCCGGAAGCCGTCGTTGAAGCTAGGATACGTGGGGCTCCTGAACTCGATGCAAGTGATTGTTTCTTTTTCTTGCGAGATGTTTCTTGAGGTGCAGGAGTAGGATAAGAGATAGGCCACTTTCCTTTGTTGAGAGTTTGTCCTGATTTTGAACTTAAGGTCTGCCCGGGTTGAGGATTAGACCTTCTTGCCTCCGACGAGGTGGTGCCTCGGACCTTTTCTTGGGAGCCACTTGGAGTTAGTTCCCACACTCTTTTGATTTTCTTGAATTATAACCCGGTGGAATCCTTATTTCCTTCAAAGGATCTTGAGGATGGTTGGTTCTGAAATTCCCTAAATGCTATTGAAACTTGGCCCGATTGTGATGATAAGACTCGTGGCGCTGAGGAAACATACTCTTTTATCTTCTGATCCACTAAACGAACCAAGGACTCGAAAAACTCCTGAGGCTGAACCATAGGGGGTAGACGTGGGAAAACCCTAGGCACTTGCTTACAATGAGGGTGATCTTGAGACATCCTGCAATTAAAACACTAGATATGCATGTTGAATTAATATGCCAATGCAGGTAGCACACTTGGAAATGATAAAGTTCAACATTTTGGAATAATTAAGCTCAAATAAGAAAACATGTATATGTATAGAATTTAAAAATTTAAATAGCGTATGATGCACGTGCTTATGGATGCATTGAACCTGTCACCGGAGTAATGGAAAATTTTATCTAGACATGTAACTCCTTGTTCGTTGAATTATAAGCTTGTATTGAGCTGGTAATCATTTCTTGTTTTCCCACGGTCTTCTATTCTTCAGATTTATCTAACATCCACTTGAACATTCCCACGGCTCAATACTATGATTTCTGAAACCCGAAGTCTTCTATGCTCACGGAATTAACATCTAGCTTACTCTTTAATAGTTACTCCCCGATTGTTGCCCGAATCCTCTTCATGGTTGCCACTTTGATCCAAACTTCCTTGTTTACTCTTTAAGAGTTTGAATAATTGAATGAATTCTCTTTTCCATTGTTTACACTCGATCCCCCAACATTTACCTAGCAATTTGTTGCCTTTCTTTATCGTTTCCATCTGTTGCTTAATATCTTTTAATATTACCCCACAACACGACAATTCAACTTGGATCTTGAAATGTCCCTACTAAATAAAACCTTTAGCATGATTGTCTTCCAAATTTATATCCATCGGGATGTCAAACTTCCTTTATTCCTTCCCTTAATTAAAATTCCCAAATCGTGCTATTTCCCACAATTCTCTTTGCTTCATTTCCATGAAGGTTAAACTTTGTTGCTTCTTGCCTTTTACCATACCTACTCCCTCGATCAAAATTTTCTTGCATTAACTGGTAGGATTATAGGACTCCAAATATGAACACTTGAATTCAACCCTTCTCCACTCGTGAAGTTAGCTCCCAGACTTCCCTTGAAAAGTCATTCTCCCGTTATCATCCCGATTCATCAAGTTACCACCATGCCTGAAATCCCTTAAGTCTAATATTTATAAACTGAATAGATTGTAGGACTTGTCTTCTTACTTGTCTACGTCTTGAATATATAGTTCCCTTTTCTTGCTTCTTTCTCATCCTTTGCCGTTTCCATTCGTTGTTCTAAAGTTCCCAATTCGCACTCCCATACGGTAGTTTAACCTGAATCTGAAGAATGAGCTCAATCCACCCAATTATAGAATCCCTAGCCTCCTAAACTTCTATGAATAGATCATCCGGCTCTACTAGCTCGATTTGCATTATCGGTATGATTTGCTTTCCTTACTTGAATCTGTTTCCCGATTAACAGAGTCCTAATTGGACAACACACCCGAATCTTGAATAATTAATACTCCGATTCCCCTTTCACCTGGTGCTCGAATGAAACATAATTTCCACGGTTGATTCTTTTACTTCGGACCTTATTCTTGGAATCACGACCTAATAATAGAAATTAATTGCCCTCAAATCCATGTATGACTTTCCTTGACTCCTCTCCAACCCTTCCAAGCTTAAGAAGTAGTGCTTGTAGTATGAGGAGGTTATCATGTAAATTGGCCGTGGGGCTAATATAGTTTCCATAACCTGTAACTCACAACCTTCTTTGAAATAAATGCATGTGGGTAAGGCGTGCTCATGTCACATAATGATCACTCAATTAATGCTCACGACAAAATTTAATATAAATGCAGCAGGTAATTTATCAATGTTTAAAATAAACACGTTGAGCATATAAATTTCAAATAATTCAAGATCAATTAATTAACGATTAATAGCAGAAATCAATACAGGGCACAGGTTATCAAGTAATTCAATTAATTCAGAGAATTCAAATAATATGCAAGACTCTCAAATTACCAATTAGTTCCTATGCTGTTCGACCTAGACTTGACACGACACGACACGAGAACCTCGGTTTTACAACCGGGCTCTGATACCACCTTAGATGTAGCACCCCTGTACGTAGAGATACTACACCCCCGCACTATAGGCCGATCCACATACGATATGGACAATCCGTACATGAACTAACCTATAGCGAACGGGTGACAATTAAAAGAAACAGGCTAGCTAGGAGGGACTATACCCCAAAGTAGTACGAATCCAAGACATAAAAGTTAAAAGCGGAAGCATAATCTCAACATTACTTATAGGTACCATATTTACATCAAAAGTATAAATACTAATAGGTACCAGCATGTATCAATACATTATCATCTCCAATACATTATACAGATAAAAGTCTCCAGATGATAACAATAACAATAATAGACTAACTCTGAGATACCACTATCAATAACATGAAAGTGCATGAAGTGCTAGACTCAACTGGACGACAAGACATGACTCCGACTCCCGCCTAGCACACGACCGCGACAACCTGAAAGGTGGGGCGTCAGTCCATGGAAGACTGAGTGAGGGGCATAAGTATATATTAGCGCAATAACATGCAAGTTTTATTCTCGGGTAAAGGATTAAAAAGGATAATATATAAGTTCAATAATAACGTAGCTTCGCCCGAGAATACAACTATCAATATTAAATACTTGTTCATTTTCATGCAATCAATACATGGCCCCGGCGAGTGAGGGCGGTCTCCAACCTTACTCCAAATGTACATGAACATGCTTGCTTGTTTAATAGTCAATAGGTGATCATGCAATCCACTTATCGTGAAATTGTGCGATAGTGTAAACATATAACACGTTCATAGAATGGAAATCATGCAATAACCCGAGGCGCATCCGTGGTGCCAGACTCGTCCCCAGTCTCCTTCTTCCTCCGGTTTGATGATGGGATTGCAAGGCCCCAATATCCAATCTCATTGAGCAGAGGGTACATGAATCCCTAAGCCCAGAGCTCCTTCCTCCACTAACCTCCTAGCGGATTCAGGGGTGACCCCAAACATGATGAGGATAGTGCCAGAGTTACCCGTCAGCCCTTGCTTTCCTGGTTGGCTCTAGTCACTACCCTCGGGCCCAAACGTGAACGATCATGCTACTCGCCTAAACATGCACGAAACAATACATGGCTTGCTTGCTTGCTTGAACACGACTTGAAATGATCAATGATTTATAGAGACTATAAATATAAATACCTTTTTGGCTGAAACATCACATAAGGGATATACGGGTTCTATATAACTAACAATTAAGCCTCACCTTTACTGACAAAAGACGGGTACGATACGGTCTACGGGGCTTGCTCCTCGTCCCGATGAAGTGGGTCTGTGTAAAATAGACGTGTACAGGTGAGACTTGACTCTAAAATGGACCAAATATGACGAACGGCGGAAATGCAACGAGATGCCGAGAAAAATGCAATGTGGCATGATAACATCTTGTTTCAGTACATATTGGATCATATAATAGCAATTCGGGGTCAAAGAAGTCGTCGGATCGAGGGGCTAAAAGTGTAATTTTATGCAGAATGTTTTGTTCTGTATGTCAGGTGGGAATGGCCGTTCCGGCTTCCCTTTGTAAATGGGAACGGTCGTTCCCATAATTCTCAAAACGTGCCAGCGTTTTTAATTTAAGAAACGCGCCTTGGCTGGGAACGGCCCTTCCGGCACGAAGGCCAAAATGGGAACGACCGTTCCCATGCTAGGCCGCCTGTTTTGTTTGAAAAGGTGGGAACGCCCATTCCCACAATGCCTTGAGGCTGGGAACGGTCGTTCCCAGTTTCTGCGAATGAAGAAAACAGAGAAGAACAGAGCATAGCTACGGGAAGCAAAAACCAATCCACCAAGTTCCAATTCTGATCCCCAAATGCTATTATTTCTGGCACTACTCATGCATATATGTTCATAAGATGATAATATAACACTTAAACACATCAAACATGAAAAACCATCAAGAATTCAAGATTTCATATTCAAGCTCATATTGATCATTCAAGCTCAACTTTTCCAAGAATTTCATGAATTAATCATGTTATGATCACATATTCATACCTTGATCACCAGATAATCCATTTAGCACATAGTTCTCAAACCCTAGCTCGCATGTATTTGATCAAGAATCAAGTAGTAACCATATACCCACCTTGAAAGAACAAGAAATGGATGAAGAAGAAGATGATGGATGATAGACATGAAAGCTTGGGATTTTCCTTGGAAACATGGATGATTTTCATGAAATCTCTTCTTCCTTGCTTGAGGTTTACGGTTCGGTGGAAAAGGAAGCAAGATGACGATGATTTTTGGATGAAAATGGATAAGGAAGCTTGGAGATGGTTATACCGTGATTCATCAAGTTTTGAAATATGTGAAATGTATAAATTGCAATTTAGTCCCCCAAATATTTAAGTCATGCGATTAAGGATGAGGGGCTTTGAAGATTGATCAATTAAATCCTTGAAAATGTTATGCGATTTGGTCTCTAAATTTAAAAGAATGAACATATAGGGCAAGTTGACAATTAAATCATATTCGTAGTAGTTATTTCACGAAATAAATATTTTCTAGTAGTTATTTCACGAAATAAATATTTTCAAGTTATGAGATAAATTGTAAGTTTAATATGAGTTTCATGATATTTTGATAAAATATAATTTATAAAATTATAATAAACATAAGAATGTAATTAATGAAATTCGGGGCGTTACAGAAGCGTTGTTCAATCCCAAGCTCATAACACCAGTCTCGTGTGTCAGCAGCGATGAACTGTGAACCATTATCTGAGATGAGCACCCTCGGGATGCCATACCTGCACATGATGTTCTTCCAAATGAAATCCCTCACAACTTTGAATGTTATCTTGGCGACCGCTTCTGCCTCGGCCCACTTAGTGAAATAATCCACAACAAGTATCACGAATTTCTTTTGCCCGACCGCCATTGGGAGGGGTCCTACAATGTCAATGCCCCATTGATCGAAAGGCCAAGAGACATCAATAGGGATCATCTGAGCAGCCGGTAGTTGAGGAGTGTTGGAGTGAAACTGGCATTTAGGGAATTTCTTGGAAAAGCTGATGGCATCATGCCGTAATGAGGGCCAATAGAACCCGCTTCTTAAAACCTTCTTAGCTAGAATCCGACCACCAGAATGGTTCCCACAACTCCCATTGTGCACATGCTCAAGTACTTCTTTGTCTTGCGAGGGTCTCAGGCACCTCAAGGGTGGACCTTGAAAGGATCGCTTGAATAACCGTCCGTCGCTGTCAAGAGAAAAGCGAGGGGCCTTACTCCTAACTTTCCGAGCCTCGACCTTATCGCTCGGGCAAGTCCCGTCCCTGATAAGTTTAATGATGTCATCTAACCAACAAGGTTCAGAGGGATCAATCGTGTTCACTTCGCCCGATCGTTCCGTCTCGCAGATCAGCGAATTTTACGTTCTGAGGAATGTGACTGAACGTTTGCAAGAATCCTCTAGGGCGGATGCAAACTTGGAAAGAGCGTCTGCGCGTTCGTTTTCTGCTCTTGGGACTTGCAACAAATGGAACTCTTTGAACTTGGTAATCTCTTCCATAGCACTCGCTAAGTACCGCACCATAGTGGCTTCTCGAGCCTCATAAGTGCCATCAATCTGACTGCCAATCAGCTGGGAGTCAACATATGCAGTGACCCGAGCGGCGCCATTTTGTAGGGCTATCCTGAGTTGTAGCACCCCGCACGTGAGGCACCACATCCCCCGCACTATGGCTCAACACGAGTAACGAAATGGTAACTCCGCGCCCGTATCAAACCATAGCGAACGGGAGACAAACATAAAACCCTCCTAAGCTAGGCGGAACTTAGACCCTGCAACAACAACCAATCAACAAAATATAGTGCCTCGACAACTAAAACTCAAACATACAAACCATAAGCACACTTGGGCTCTTCAGGCCTCTTTTAATCTCATAAACAAAGCCCAATAACAGCAATTCAATAGCAATTATACAAGAATCAATTCCATGATCTCACAATGTCGAATCAATCACAACATAAATGCCTAAGGTGAATGCAGAGACGCTTCTAACTTAACTTGACTGACTCAAACTCAACATAACTCCGCCTAGCTCGAGACTCCAAAGCCAAACCTGCACACTAAAGTGTTGGGGAGGGAGAGGGTCAGTCTCTAGAAGACTGAGTGAGCAGGAGCAATACGTAAATATAAGAAACATGCACATGCAAGTCATAAATTCCGAGTAAAGGTTTTATTTAAAGTTAGCTCCCAAAAAGGCAAGAGAATGTCCAAGCAATACTCGGAGTTTACGACTAATCATATTTATTCATTACGTTCATAAATCATATATAAACATAAGGCTTGGCGAGTGAGCGTGCACAATCTCCAACCAAACTCCGATTGTGTACGACAATTATCATTAATATGCTGATTAGGCGATCATGCAATATATCATAATACATGCGGATCCTATATCATAAATCATATTCGTTTGGGCAATCCGTGTCCCGGCCTTCCCGCACGGTGCATAACAACCATAACATAAGCATAAATCATAAATCAAGTTACAACCTTCTTCCTCCGGGTGGTGGACGGGTTTGCAAGACCCGACCACCTCATACATAGGCCAATGGGGTTTCACGACTCCCCCAAGGGCGCTCAGCTCCCATTCCCCGCTAAACCTCCTAGCGAGGGCCGGTATCGCCGCAGTTGGTTGGGACTAGTATATGGGATCCCGGTCAGCCCTTGCTTCCTCGGTTAGCCACATATACTAAGTCCCGGGCCCATACAATCATAAATCATAAATGTGTCTCGCCAAACATTTCAATTCATAAGTACATAACATAATTCATAAATCATTTGAAAAGGGGTTTACTCGATCAATATTTACTCGATAACTTTACCTTAAAAGTACATATATATAACCATAAGGTTTTGGCCAAAGCTTTTCACATAAGGGTCGTGGGGTTTCATACGTAACTAGAACGAAAACACCCTCACCTGAACCGTGACGATACAAGGATACGAGTACCAAGTGCCCGAACGATCAAGATCTCTCCACCCTGGAGATAAACTGTACAAAAGACAATATGACGTGTTCGTGAGACTCGAGACTCCAAATGAACCAAATAGGACGCTCGACAATGTAATGATCATGATATGAATGCATAAAAGATCGTATTAAGTCATGAAAATGTTCATGTGCACTATTAAGGAATTTAAAACATATAATCAAACCATTCGTTCATATATTTCATTTAATTTCATAAATTCATAAATTCATAACATTCATAATGCATATCAATTAATCCAAGAATTCATTTAATAATCATGACACCTAATATTCATATTCACATTTAGGAATAAAATAAATAAACGTTCAATCAATAGTCGGTAAAATAAATAAGCGAAATAGAAATCAATAAATTACAAAATCGAATTAAATCAAATAATATTTAAAATATATGATAAATATATATAATATAATAAATATATAATCATGTAATAACATATGTATATATGTTATATATATATATATATATATACACGTACACATATAAACACATGCAAAGCCATGCATATATACAATATATATAATATATACATATATAAACTCACACATGCATGCACGTACTCACACAACACACAAACCATGCATATATATAACACCACACCCATGCATGCAACGCACACACACAGCACACAACCATAGCAGCCATGCATACACACGCACACAACTCAGCACAAATATATACTCTATATTATATACACATGCATGCACTTACTCACACAAGCCAAGCACACACACAGAACCTATATATATACATATATGCAGCAGCAACAAACATATATATAATACACAGCAGTCACCCAGAAAAACGCAGGAAAAAGATCAGAGAAACGGGGTGACACCTCCGTGTCACCTCCCTAGCCTAGACCGAGACACCCCCGTGTCTCGGTACAGCAACCTCAGGCCAAAGAAGCACCCCCGTTCCCGCTGGAAAGGAGGAAAACGACACCACCGTGTCGCACAGCAGCAACCTCCCCAGAACTGGACATAAAACGCAGAAACAGGGCAGCCCCTCACGCATGAAATACAGGCAACACGAGCAACAAAACAAGATATGAATTACAGCAAAAACTCATCTAAAACACACATCAAGAACCCACGAAAATGACAGCAAAAAGGAAGAAGGAAACTCAGCAAATTGACAGCAAAACTCAGCGTGAAAAACAGGGCAAAAAACTCGAAGAAAAACAGGGTATGCTTGCTCTCAGTTAATCCGACTCAGTTCAGGACCTTTAGGCAATCAAATGTGCAGCAAAACAACATGCACATTCATGCATAAATACATTAAAATTCATGCATAATTCAATAAAATTCCATGCATAAATATTTTAATTTAATAAATCAAATTAATTTATAAGCATAATTAAAGTCACGTAATTAATTAATTAAAGCATGATTAATTAACAACATAATTAACATTAATCATTAACTAATAATAATTAAAGAAATATATATCTATATTTATATTAATACTTATAAATACGAATTAGGTTTTAAAATAATATTGAATTAAAATATAATATGATAAAATAAAATAATAACAATTTATAATAAAATTAAATATGAACCACGTAAAAACAATTAATCACATAATTAAATAATTTAATTGCGCAATTTAGAAGCAAATATGACATATTAATAAAATTGAAAAACCGGGGCGTTACAATCTCTCCCCCTTAAAAAGAATCCGTCCTCGGATTCACTGCACGCTTAAAACCACCAATGAGAGATTCCCCGTCTCTCGCAAACAACAAGGAGAGAGCCCCGTCTCTCGAGCAACAACGAGAGAACCCAGTCCCTCGCAAGCAAAGAGAGTACCCCGTCTCTCAAACAAAAATAAGAGAATCCCCGTCTCTTAGAAACAACGAGAGCACCCCGTCTCTCAAACAAAAATAAGTAAACAAGGAAGTCTCCAATACTCCCAAGCAACACACGCAAAACCCCAAAATCTAGAATCACACAAGGACATGTAATAAACCTCATATACAACATAACCCAGTACAACGAAAATAATCAATTAATAAGGTACAAAATATCAAGAATCATTTAAATTAAATTGTAGGTATGCTTATGCCATGAATGTTTTATGTACCGTTCACCGTAGCTAAGAAATTTAAATTTGTAAGTTGTCCAATGTGTGATCTGTGCCGGGGATAGGCTCATTGCTCAGCTTGTCTTTAACCTTTCCAGGGTACCCCGATGAAATAGTTGATGAATCCTTTAAGGATTATACTCTTAGATCCCTTCTGCCTAGTACTGCTTCCCGTCTTCACCATTTCCCTTAATCCTCATTCGACCAACCAACTCTTTTTAATTAACCGAATTTGACTTCCCGAATGCCCTTAGACCATCCGTCTCGAAGTTAGGTCCATAGCTACTATCTTACCCATATCGGAGTTTAAAATACCCTCTATGATAACTACTCCTGACAACCTTGACGATTCAATCCCTACCTTGAGGTATTCGTCATTAGGATCTACCTTAACACGAATCCTTTTCTATCTTCCGTTCATGTTATCCATTCAATCTCTTTAACCCCTTAAGGTTATATTCTGTATTTGGCCCCACATTTCTTGAATCGAAGATAGAATGTTCTTGATGCGTTTTGAAGTTTGATGTAAATCCTCCAATGATCATCCTTTCCGGTTTGGTTTCTTCTTAAATTTCCTTCCGAATTATCGTGGGACTAACCGAAGACTTGATAATATTGTCATTATTGAATCCCCTTTGTACTTTATTGGATTACTCTTGATCGCCATCATTCCATTATATGCTAACTTGATTCGACTCTCTCTCTTGTCAATTCTGACTTAGGGTACGCAGAAGCTCCCTTATAACTTTGTTATCCCAGATCTATATTCTACACATAAGAATATTCTCTAAATAATTTCCTTTATTCCTAGTATTAGACTTCAACCGGATTTAGTAACTTAACTCTGCTCTTAACAACTTAACCATTCAAGCCGTCTTATTTATCTCTGATCATCACTAATAGGACTTCCAGGTCTTCCTTAATTTGCAATTTCATTATTCCTACTAAAATTTTTCTCCGGGCACCCTTTCAATCGTCCAATTTGTTCCTCGGTCGTGCTCTCCCCCTTAAATTTCTGTTGTCCCGTGTTGAACTCCATTGATTCTTCTTTTATCGAAATTCTTGATGAGTAAATCCCATTAGGGAGGATTTTGATCACAAGACAACCCCAAGGTTTTGCATTTCAATTTCCCTTCTAATTCGCTTAATGTCCGAAACCCCTCGTCTATTCTTGTCCGATCCAACCACCCCGTAATCAACTCTAATCTCGCTTCTCCTTATGAATTCCCGTTTCCAATAACCTATCCCTTACTTGAAATTCTTTGTTTCCCCGAAGTCCTCCTTATTGAATTCGAAAGTGGCTCGTGCAAGTGATACTTGATAGTTGAGGCGAAAGAACTTCCTATCAATTAAACACTAAATGCATGTCGGGTTAAAATGACGATGCATGTGTCACGTTTACATCAAGCAATTATACAACACATTAGCGCAACGAAACCAATTAGAAATGCATGGATAACATAAGATCAAAAGAATAAATACTTAATGCAAAATATGATGCACGTGCTATGAATGTTTTGAAACCTGTCACCAATGTTGTAAGCTATCAGCTCAGTAGCTTTTCTTCGTTCCTCCAATCCCGAGGTTACTTTGACTTGGTGATTATTCCTTGTCGTTCCCACGGTCTTCAAGTTTTCCATGAATCTTTGTAAATCACTAGTACCTTCCACTATCCGAGATTGTAATTTCTTGATCCCTAATTCTTCCACGTCCACGGAGTTAGCATCCACACCTCTCCTCGAAATTCGACCCTTACTTCTAATTGTCCTCTCAATCAAGAATTCCGCACTTATCCTTTGTGAATCCAACTCACCTCCAATTGCTTATATTTGAGCGCATGATTTCCTTTCTTTACCGTTTCCATTTGTTGCTCCATATCTTCCAATTCACTTCACAACATGACAATTCAGCTTGGATTTGGAAAGCGAACTCAAATCCTGTTCCCAATATCGCCACCTTCCCTCTATTTGTGTTTACCCAAATGCTTGCCTTCTAGAACCCGACTTCTAATCACTTGGCTTAGTTCGAAGTCCTTCTTTGTAGACCCTTGGTGCATAACCCCTATCGGACCCCTGTTAACTCTACTCCTCTTAATTTTTAATACCTCTTCAATGCTCCAAATCCGGGACCAAGATATCTTCAAGGTTTTGTTCACCTCATTCCTTAGGTTGAAAGATCCCGTTGAATCCAATTAATGCACTTCGAGTAGTGGATTCACATAAGTTGATCTTCTGAGTCACAACCATCCCTTGATTAACTCCTATTCCACCAAGAGTTCCTCTGCCATAGCATCGCCAAGGTCAAACCTCCCCTTCTGAATCCTAACCGTTAATTGCAACTCAGTTTATAACGCCACACGGCTAGCATTCTCCACATTCCTCCTCGGCATCCTTCCTATCTTCCATGCCTCCGAAGGAATTTGCAATAGGTTGTTGTGATCATAAAACTTGGCCGTGGTTTGATATCATCTTTATAACCTGGAAATCATAACTCATTTCAAGAATAGATGCATGCAATTAGTGCATGTTCATGACACATATTCGATACGAAAGACAAGAATCCGTATAAGATGCAACAAGTAATTCAACAAAATTCTTAAGAGAAACCAAATTCCATATTCAAGATCGATGCAAAGCACACAATATCACGTAGTCCCTATGCCGAACGACTTAGACTGACTCCAACACGACTCGAGAACATCGGTTTTACAACCGGGCTCTGATACCACTTAAGGATGTAGCACCCCGCACGTGAGGCACCACATCCCCCGCACTATAGCTCAACACGAGTAACGAAATGGTAACTCCGCACCCGTATCAAACCATAGCGAACGGGAGACAAACATAAAACCCTCCTAAGCTAGGCGGAACTTAGACCCTGCACCAACAACCAATCAACAAAATATAGTGCCTCGACAACTAAAACTCAAACATACAAACCATAAGCAGACTTGGGCTCTTCAGGCCTCTTTTAATCTCATAAACAAAGCCCAATAACAGCAATTCAATAGCAATTATACAAGAATCAATTCCATGATCTCACAATGTCGAATCAATCACAACATAAATGCCTAAGGTGAATGCAGAGACGCTTCTAACTTAACTTGACCGACTCAAACTCAACATAACTCCGCCTAGCTCGAGACTCCAAAGCCAAACCTGCACGCTAAAGTGTTGGGGAGGGAGAGGGTCAGTCTCTAGAAGACTGAGTGAGCAGGAGCAATACGTAAATATAAGAAACTTGCACATGCAAGTCATAAATTCCGAGTAAAGGTTTTATTTAAAGTTAGCTCCCAAAAAGGCAAGAGAATGTCCAAGCAATACTCGGAGTTTACGACTAATCATATTTATTCATTACGTTCATAAATCATATATAAACATAAGGCTTGGCGAGTGAGCGTGCACAATCTCCAACCAAACTCCGATCGTGTACGACAATTATCATTAATATGCTGATTAGGCGATCATGCAATATATCATAATACATGCGGATCCTATATCATAAATCATATTCGTTTGGGCAATCCGTGTCCCGGCCTTCCCGCACGGTGCATAACAACCATAACATAAACATAAATCATAAATCAAGTTCCAACATTCTTCCTCCGGGTGGTGGACGGGTTAGCAAGACCCGACCACCTCATACATAGGCCAATGGGGTTTCATGACTCCCCCAAGGGCACTCAGCTCCCATTCCCCGCTAAACCTCCTAGCGAAGGCCGGTATCGCCGCAGTTGGTTGGGACTAGTATATGGGATCCCCGTCAGCCCTTGCTTCCTCGGTTAGCCACATATACTAAGTCCTGGGGCCCATACAATCATAAATCATAAATGTGTCTCGCCAAACATTTCAATTCATAAGTACATAACATAATTCATAAATCATTTGAAAAGGGGTTTACTCGATCAATATTTACTCGATAACTTTACCTTAAAAGTACATATATATAACCATAAGGTTTTGGCCAAAGCTTTTCACATAAGGGTCGTGGGGTTTCATACGTAACTAGAACGAAAACACCCTCACCTGAACCGTGACGATACAAGGATACGAGTACCAAGTGCCCGAACGATCAAGATCTTTCCACCCTGGAGATAAACTGTACAAAAGACAATATGACGTGTTCGTGAGACTCGAGACTCCAAATGAACCAAATAGGACGCTCGGCAATGTAATGATCATGATATGAATGCATAAAAGATCGTATTAAGTCATGAAAATGTTCATGTGCACTATTAAGGAATTTAAAACATATAATCAAACCATTCGTTCATATATTTCATTCAATTTCATAAATTCATAAATTCATAACATTCATAATGCATATCAATTAATCCAAGAATTCATTTAATAATCATGACACCTAATATTCATATTCACATTTAGGAATAAAATAAATAAACGTTCAATCAATAGTCGGTAAAATAAATAAGCGAAATAGAAATCAATAAATTTTAAAATCGAATTAAATCAAATAATATTTAAAATATATAATAAATATATATAATATAATAAATATATAATCATATAATAACATATGTATATATGTTATATATATATATATATACGTACACATATAAACACATGCAAAGCCATGCATATATACAATATATATAATATATACATATATAAACTCACACATGCATGCACGTACTCACACAACACACAAACCATGCATATATATAACACCACACCCATGCATGCAACGCACACACACAACACACAACCACAGCAGCCATGCATACACACGCACACAACTCAGCACAAATATATACTCTATATGATATACACATGCATGCACTTACTCACACAAGCCAAGCACACACACAGAACCTATATATATACATATATGCAGCAGCAACAAACATATATATAATACACAGCAGTCACCCAGAAAAACGCAGGAAAAAGATCAGAGAAACGGGGTGAAACCCCCGTGTCACCTCCCTAGCCTAGACCGAGACACCCCTGTGTCTCGGTACAGCAACCTCAGGCCAAAGAAGCACCCCCGTTCCCGCTGGAAAGGAAGAAAACGACACCACCGTGTCGCACAGTAGCAACCTCCCCAGAACTGGACATAAAACGCAGAAACAGGGCAGCCTCTCACGCATGAAATACAGGCAACACGAGCAACAAAACAAGGTATGAATTACAGCAAAAACTCATTTAAAACACACATCAAGAACCCACGAAAATGACAGCAAAAAGGAAGAAGGAAACTCAGCAAATTGACAGCAAAACTCAGCGTGAAAAACAGGGCAAAAAACTCGAAGAAAAACAGGACCTTTAGGCCATCAAATGTGCAGCAAAACAACATGCACATTCATGCAATTCATGCATAAATACATTAAAATTCATGCATAATTCAATAAAATTCCATGCATAAATATTTTAATTTAATAAATCAAATTAATTTATAAGCATAATTAAAGTCACATAATTAAATAATTAAAGCATGATTAATTAACAACATAATTAACATTAATCATTAACTAATAATAATTAAAGAAATATATATCTATATTTATATTAATACTTATAAATACGAATTAGGTTTTAAAATAATATTGAATTAAAATATAATATGATAAAATAAAATAATAACAATTTATAATAAAATTAAATATGAACCACGTAAAAATAATTAATCACATAATTAAATAATTTAATTGCGCAATTTAGAAGCAAATATGACATATTAATAAAATTGAAAAACCGGGGCGTTACATGAGTCCTTGGATTAGAGCCTCGTATTCAGCTTCATTGTTGGTGACTTGGAACGCCAGTTTAATTGCGTAATCGACTTCCACACCGTGAGGGTCACCCCGGCTCCTCCCCCCTGTGAGGTCGAGGAGCCATCTGCGTGCAGGAGCCACAACCCTTCTTCCACAGGGGGCCTTGTATCTAAATTGAAACGCTCTACCAACAGGTCCGCCACTGCCTGAGCCTGTATCGCGGTGCGGGGCTCGAAAGTGATATCAAATTGACTGAGTTCGAATCACCATTTAATTAACCTTCCCGAGACGTCTGGTTTTGCGAGCACTTGCTTAAGGGGCTGGTCTGTGAGCACTGTGATAGAATGAGCCTGAAAATAAGACCTTATCCTTTGGGACGCATTAACGAGCGTAAAAGCGAATTTCTCTATCTCCATATATCTCTTCTCCGCCCCCTGCAGGGTTTTGCTCAAATAGTAAACAGGCAGGTGCTTACGCTCACGGACCGCCACTAGGACAGCGCTCGTAGCCTCTGCAGAGACTGAAAGGTAAATGATCAAGATTTCTCCAGGGCTAGGCTTGGTCAACAGTGGTGCACTTGTGAGGTATTGCTTCATATCCTGCAAAGCCTTCTCACACTCCTCGCTCCAGGCGAAGTTGCGAGCATTGCGCAAAATCCTGAAGAAAGGTAAGTTTCTGTCCGCCGAGCGGGAGATGAACCTGTTCAACGAAATGATCTTTCCTACCAGCACTTGGACTTCCCTCACATTCCGAGGGGAGGGAATATCAAGGATCGCCTTAATCTTTTCCGGATTTGCCTCTATGCCTCGTTGACTGACCATGTACACCAAAAATTTACCACCCCGAACGCCAAATATGCACTTGGAGGGGTTCAATTTCATTCCATAATGGCGTAGGACGTTGAAAGTTCGCTTGAGATCCTCTAGATGGGAATGTTGGCGCTCGCTCTTAACTATCATGTCATCCATATATACTTCCATAGATTTTCCTATTTCGCGCTCGAACATCTTGTTGACCAAGCATTAATGGGTTGCTCCCGTATTTTTGAGCCCGAACGGCATGACTTTGAAACAATATACGCCTACGTGCACCACGAACGAGGTTTTGGGGCGATCTTCGGGCGCTATGAAGATCTGATAATATCCCTGAAAAGCGTCCATCATACTCATGAGCTCGCAACCCGCAGTTGAGTCTACCAACTGATCAATCCTCGGCAGGGGGTAAGGGTCTTTGGGGCACGCCTTATTGAGATCCGTGAAGTAGTTGCACATGCGCCATTTGTTGGCACTCTTGGGAACGAGTACTACGTTGTAGAGCCATTCCAGATATAAAATTTCCTCAATGTACTGAGCGTCAAGGAGCTTACTAACTTCTTCCTCAATGACTTGCCTCCTGAAACCGTGAACGTCCCTCTTCTTTTGTTTGACTGGCTTGAAAGCCGGGTCCACGTTGAGCCTGTAGACTATGACACTCGGATCTATCCCAGTGAGATCAGAAGCTTTCCAGGCGAATATATCGAGGTTCTCTCGGAGAAAATCAATCATCATAACCTGTGAGGGACCGTCGAGATTTGAGCCAATCTGGGTAGTTTTATCTGGATTCCCTGGTTCCAACTTGATGGTCAAAAACTTTTCGGCGGGCTCGATTCGAACTTCAGGACTTGGAGCCTCGAGCGCTCGTTTCTTCCCAGTAAGCCTACCCCCTTCCTCACCCGAGGGCCCGTCACCCTCGTTCTCGGAGGAAGATCCTTCGACGGCCCCAAGTGGCCCGTCCTCCGAGCGCTGGTCTCCACTGGGGGTCTTTTTTTTGTTCTTCTTTTTGTACAACTTGGCCCTTTTGCATTCCGGGCCATCCTCGTCCAATTTGGGGAAGTCAACCTGTGACGCCCCGTTCATCTAAAGGTTTAGGTTAACAAGTGTTAGGGTCGTGGGAAGTTCGAACGAAGAATCCGATAGAATGAATGTAACCCCAGCAAGTTTGTTTCGGGATAACAACATCAATGGATCGCCTTGAAGTTTCTTTGAATTAACCTAAGTTCGGGATGAGCTATGTGAGATCCGTCTTCGCCATTTAATTCATTTTGACGTCTTGAGATGAATGACGTTAATTTCATAATTTTCGGAAACCGTTTGCTATCCCGACACCCTAAAACCGGTCCACTTCGACCGGTTATCTCTTGGAATTGAGTCTAGATTATTCACCTACTTGCTTCCACACTTTCCTTCACATTTATGCAAGACATAGCAGCCGTAATTTCAGCCTCATCACCTACTTGCTTGCATTTTCCTTCCACGTTTGAGCAAGTGGCAGCAGCTCCTAACTTCAAAGGCATCATCACCTCCTTGCTTCCTTTCCTTCTCACCCTTCTCACGTTAAAACATAGAGCAACAGCCATTCTATACCTATTTTTCTTCTTTTCTCCTCACGTTAAAGGAAAGAGCAGCAGCCATACACACCTATTTTCTTCTTTTCCCCTCACGGACAGCCCCTTTTCTTCTTGCAAAAATTTGAAGAACATAATTGAAGGCAAGTGAAGAAGCAATCCTCCATCTCTTTCCATCTTCGGTATTCAGTTAAGGGAGGTAAGGAGTAAGTTTCTCATCATGTTTCCCCCTCCATATCAGCAAGGTTTAGCTTCTAAGAGTTGGATATGGAGCTTAGGATTTCAGATACATGTAGAGTTATGTGAGATATTGGAGATTCTTATGTATTTGCTGAAAGTTGATCACCGTTGTGTGACTTCAAGTGCATAAACTGCATAGTTCTTGCATAAACTGAAATTAAATTTGCAGCATGTTACCTTATTTGATATTACAGATGCTTTATGTGTGAGTTATGGACCTGATATTCAAGTTTTGAGGCCTGGAACAAGAAGAAACCGAACCTACAAGAGAATCCCCTGTTCTACCCTGTTTCATAGTTTCTGCAGTGACTTTCTTGCATCTGTTACCCAAGCAAAACATCTTAGAATTGCCTGAATTTGTAATCAATGAAACTTCGTTGAGTCTAGGACACTCTCCTTTTTACGGCTTGTCAAAATTCCTTCTGGAGAGTGAGATATGCCCAATACAAAATGGTGTCGCCAGTCTGGCGAAGTCCTGCGTTCAGCCAAATTTAAATAATAAACTGTTTTGATCCACTTGGAATAAAAAATTGAGCCATATATTTTCAGAAATATGTGTATGTCTAGTTTCATTTCCAAAAAACGAAACTGAATTTGGACTTCTAAATTTTAAGATATTCTGATTTTCCTACAGCCTGATCATTTTCAGAAAACTGCCAGCTTTTACTAGAATTGCAACCGAAGCCTCGTTTGAGCTTCTCTTCCGTTTCTTTCGTGATTTTTCCATACCGAAATTGTTCCTAACATGTTAAATTATGTAATTATGAACTGTTCAGATTATGGTGCTATGATATGAGGAGAAAATATGCTCCGTGATTTGCTTCCTCGTAGCCCGGCATGCCTAAATGAAACCCTTGCTCAAGTGCATTTCAATTCTTGCATTCCATTGCATTCATTTTTCATTGCCGTGCGTCTAAGTGGGTCATGATCGAGTCTTTGTCATGTTTTGTTCATTGTTTGTTCAGAGGTGATCCCAGGAGAGTTCGAGCCGGAGGGTTAGGCTCATTTCCGTGCCCGGTATTGTTCTTTGGAACTCTTTTGTCAAAGGTGAGGTTAGGTGTGTTTTAGTTATGCCCTAATACCCTTATATGATTGTTTCCGGCCCGACTAGCTATGTATTAAGGTTATATATGTACGTATACTTCTGATATTTGCACTCTTGAAGGTTTTATTTGATACGTGTATAATTTTGGGCCTAGGTATGCCTTGATCTTGAGAAGTGGTAACTCTTGAAAGTGATAAAAAGTGATATCTGTACTATTGCGAGATAAGCCATTGAAAGATATGGCAAGTGCGTTCCTGATACTTGTGTATAATTCGTGCATTGGGCCCGGAGGCTATGGGTAAGGGAGCCTGGAACGGTATTGGGCCGTCAGGACCGTGCCCTGTGCATAGTCTTCATTTGAGATTACTTGCTTGTTTCCAGGAGGTTTGGTACATGTCAGTTATCTTGAGCCGGTGGTAACGCCATCGAAGGAGCGGGTAGGAGTCATGAGCCCCCGTCTCGATGTGTATACGTGTTTCTGAAAGGATTGGGATGCACTCCCTTCCTTTCCATGGCGTGATGGCGGGATTGTATTTTGATTTCTGTTTTCCTGTATTTCTGAGGCTTGTTGACGGATGTGGTTTGAAAGCTCGTACACGCCGAGCTCCGTTCTATTTTGAGTTTGTGAAACAAGGATGGACTGAATAAGATCTTGATTTCTTTTGTATACATATGTATCCTTTTGCTTTTAGAAAATGTATTTGTGTGCAAAAACCATCCTTGGGTTCATGAACATTCAAATTTTGATACGTGCTCTGCTCTGTTATATCTATAGCGTGCGTGGGTTAACCCCTCACTCAGTCGTGGACTGATTCCTCGCTTTTCCATCTTTTAGTTTCGCAGGTACAGGTATGCTTTGGTCGAGCTAGGCGGAGCATTGAGTCGGGTCAAGTTCATGTTCGTCTAAGTCGAGTCCTTGGGTTATACTTGCATACACTATACATTTTGTTCATGTTTATACTGTGATCTTGCCAGTTTAGATGTTAAGTTTTAAATCGCCCCTGACGGACTTGAACTTTTGGAATAGTTTTTGTGAATGATATATAGTTGCTCAGTTGTGGCCTGTGATGGGCTCGTATGTGAGTTGTTTTGAAATATAACGCTTCCGCATGTGTATGAACTTTTGATATTTGAATGTACATTTCATAAGGGTTAGAATCCGCCTAGCATAGGAGTGTTTGTCTGTCTCCCGTTCGCTTTGACTTGTGCATGTATACGGATTTCCCGTTTCGTATATGTGTCAGGTCAGAGTGCGGGGGATGTGGTGACGCTATACTTCGGGGTGCTACATCCATGCGTGGTATCAGAGCCCAAGGTTGCAAAACCAGAGCTCTAGTGTCGTGTCGAGTTCGTCTAGGCCGTAAGGCTTAGGATTATGTGCCTCTGTGCCATTCTTTGATGTTATTTTATTTCTTGCCTATTTAATTTTTTATTTACAAGCATTCATAAACATACACTAACGAACATGCATCTATCTCTTTTCTAATTTGTGCATTCCAGATATGCCAGACCGTAGACATCATCTTGACAGATCGCCAGGCCGCAGACATCATCGTGATAGATCACTAGACCGTTGACATCATCGTAACAGGTTGCCAGACCGTAGACATCACCGTGACAGGTCTGCAGGCCGTAGGAATAATCGGGATCGTTCGCCTCGTCTGCCAGATCCTCCTGCTCCTCCTCTCATAGCTAATGAAGTGGGGCAAATCACAGCCATCTATCGGGAGTTTCGGAACCAGAATCCTCCCCGGTTTGAAGAAGGGAATGATATGCAAGCGGAGGAGTGGCTTACTCAAATAGAAAGAATTTGGGAACTCATTCCTTGCAGTTCCCAGGAAAAGGCCCTGTGTACTATCTCACTCATTCAAGGGCAAGCCTATAGTTGGTGGTTGAACATAAAAACCAGGTTGGAGGCCTCGGGCGAAGAAATCAATTGGGAGGTGTTCATCCGGGAGTTCAAAAATAAATACATTCCACTAGTGGCTCGGGACCGAAGGTTGAGAGAGTTCATGGACCTGAAGCAAGGCAACCGGACTGTGACAGAGTATATTAATGAGTTTGACAGGTTAGCCCGGTATGCTCCGAACATTTCAAGTGATGATCGACATAAGGCAATCCAGTTTTATCAGGGCCTTCGGGAAGATATGAAGGATGTTCTTGAGGCTGCAAATACAAGCACCTGGATCAAGGTGACTGAGAAAGCTTTAAAGGTTGAAGAAAGAGTTGTGAGTAGAAGAAGGGCATATCATTCGGGACCGGCATCGAGTTCGGGTCACATTCTGAAGTTTGGAAAGAGGCCAGTGTATCAGTCAGCTCCAGCACCGAGACCCCAGGGCAAGAAACCTAGACCCCCAGGGCCTATTCCAGTGTCTACCCCAGCTCCACCGGAATGTTCATATTGCCATGGTCCGAATCACACAGTAGAGGAATGTAGGAAAAGACTTAAGAAATGTTTTAAATGTGGCTCGTCGGACCATATGTTGAATCAGTGCCCTCATAAGAGCTTAGAGTCCAGACCCTCTGGGAATCAAAAGGCTACAATTCATGCACGGGCCTATGCATTGGGAAGTGAAGAGGACGCCGCCAACCCTGATCCTACTGCTGTTGTGGAAGGTACGATTTGCATACACGGCATCACATTACATGCATTGTTTGATCCCGGGGCAACTCATTCATTCATTGCCCTGGATATAGCTGCTTCATTATCCTTGTCTGCTTTATGTGTCGAGCATATGTATGTGGTTAGCTCTCCTCTTGGAGGAAGCTTAGTGACCGATAGAGTTTTTCGTGAGTGCCCGGTGAGTATTGAAGGTAAAACCTATCTGGCGGATTTGATCGAGATGCCGATGAAAAGGTATGGTGTAATTTTAGGAATGGATTGGTTACATCGTCGTAGAGCCCTCATAGATTGTCATGAGAAGAGGATTTCTTTGGGTTCGATGGTATTTTTGGGTGAAAGAGTGAAGCCCGGTTGATTCATTTCCTTCATGGAGGCAAATAAGTTAATACGGGATGGAGCAAGAGGTTATGTGGCCTATCTTCTCAACAAACCGAAGGATCAGGATAAACTAGAAGAAACAGAGGTTGTGAAAGAGTTTCCCGATGTGTTCCCTGAGCAGTTAGGTTCGCTACCGCCCAAAAGAGATATTGAGTTTGTTATCGATTTGCATCCCGGTGCAGAACCGTTTGCGAAGACTCCATATAGAATGGCTCCTGCAGAATTGAAGGAGTTGAAAGCGCAGCTGGATGAGCTCTTAGCTTGTGGTTACATTCGACCGAGCATATCCCCATGGGGTGCCCTAGTGTTATTCGTGAAAAAGAAGGACGGGTCCTTGCGTATGTGTATCGATTACCGTGAGCTGAATCGGATGACTATCAAGAACAAATATCCACTACCACACATTGAGGAATTATTTGATCTCTTACAAGGGTCTAAGGTCTATTCAAAGCTTGATCTGAGGCAAGGTTACTATCAGTTGCGTATCCGGGAGGAAGACATACCTAAGACGGGATTTAACACCCGTTATGGACATTATGAGTTCATAGTTATGCCTTTTGGATTGACGAATGCTCCGGCGGTATTCATGGACATGATGCACCGAGTATTCAGGTTGTTTCTTGATAAGTTTGTGGTTATTTTCATTGACGACATCTTAGTGTATTCAAAGTCCGTAGAAGAGCGTACGCAACATTTAAGAAGAGTACTAGAAACCCTCAGAGAGCATCGGTTGTTTGCGAAGTTCAGTAAATGCGAGTTTTGGATAGATAGGGTTGCATTCCTGGGTTACATCATTTCAGGTAATGGAGTGGAAGTTGACCCATCAAAGGTGGAATCCGTTATGCAGTGGGAGAAACCGCGAAATGCCTCCGAAATTCAAAGTTTTCTCGGATTAGCAGGATACTATAGGCGATTTGTGAAGGATTTTTCGAAGATCGCAGCCCCATTGACCCGATTAACAAAGAAAGAGACCCGGTTTGAGTGGAGTGATGCATGTGATGGGAGCTTCCAAACCCTGAAAGAAAAATTAACTTCAGCACCTGTTCTTACTTTACCCGAGGGTACCAAAGGTTATGCGGTGTATTCGGATGCTTCTAAAGAAGGGCTTGGATGCGTTCTAATGCAAAATGGTCGAGTAGTGGCTTATGCTTCGAGGAAACTTAAAGAGCATGAGAAGAATTACCCTACTCATGATCTTGAGCTTGCGGCTGTTGTGTTTGCTTTGGCAAAGTGGCGTCACTATCTTTATGGTGCTACGTTTGAAGTCTTCACTGACCATAAAAGTCTCAAGTTTCTCTTCACACAAAAGGAACTTAACATGAGGCAAAGACGTTGGATGGAATTTCTTGAGGACTATGATTGTACCATTCAGTACCATCCAGGCAAAGCTAACGTGGTCGCTGATGCATTGAGTAGGAAAGTGAATATATCGAGCATCGAGGCTAGTCGAAAAAGTCAGGGTT
Source organism: Lantana camara (assembly GCA_037501455.1). NCBI lineage: Eukaryota > Viridiplantae > Streptophyta > Magnoliopsida > Lamiales > Verbenaceae > Lantana > Lantana camara. The sequence goes on from CM074858.1 coordinate 50,984,559, forward strand.
CCGAGATTTTGATTTCAGAAGTCCGATTAGCAAACATTACCGTGCAACCAGAGTTGAAACAAATGCTATTAGATACTCAAGCCAGAGATCCGTGGATTCAGAGGCAAATTTTACGGGCAAGAGATCATCCAGAATCGAAATTTAGGGTCGATGATATGGGATTATTTCGGTTTAAGGCCAGAGTTTGTGTTCCAGAAGCACTTACACGTCTCGTTCTTGAAGAGGCACACCGTTCAGCCTATTCTATTCATCCGGGAGGAACTAAAATGTACAGAGATTTGAAGCAGTACTATTGGTGGAACGGTATGAAGAGAGATGTTGCTAACATTGTAAGGAGTTGCCTCACTTGCCAAAAGGTGAAAGCTGAGCACCAAAAGCCAGGAGGAACTTTAGAACCACTTCCTATACCAGTGTGGAAATGGGAACAGGTGACTATGGATTTTATATCTGGTTTACCGAGGGTCAAAGGAGGATTTGACGGGATTTGGGTAGTTGTGGATCGCTTAACCAAATCAGCTCACTTTCTCAAGGTTAGAATGTCCGACAAAGTAGAAAAGTTAGCCAAGTTGTATTGTAAAGAGATCATGAGACTTCACGGTGTGCCGGTTAGTATCGTATCAGACCGAGATCCGCGCTTTACAGCTAGTTTATGGCAAGATCTACAAAGATGTTTGGGGACTAAACTCAATTTCAGCACTGCATCGCATCCCCAAACGGATGGCCAATCAGAGAGACTTATCAAGTATCTTGAGGACTTGCTCAGAGCCTGTGCTTTGGACTTTCAAGAATCTTGGGACGAGCACTTATCCTTAGTGGAATTTGCCTATAACAATAGTTATCAAGCATCAATTGGCATGGCCCCATACGAGGCATTGTACGGAAGAAAGTGTAGATCACCTCTCTTTTGGGATCTGGAAGATTGGCGTTGGACCAAGGAAGGTGGTGTTAAACGAGCTAGATCTCCAAAGGCTATTGAAGAAGCCATTGAGAAAATCCAAATAATTCAACAACGTATGAAAGCGGCCCAAGATCGTCAAAAGAGTTACGCCGATCGCCGGAGAAGACCCCTGGAATTCGAAGTCGGAGATAAGGTTTTCTTGAAAGCATCTCCAAGGAAAGGATTCAGCCGTATTGGTAAAGGTGAAAAGCTTAATCCCCGTTATCTTGGACCTTTTGAAATCCTCGAACGGGTTGGAGAAACTGCATACAGATTGAACTTACCTCCGAACATGACTGGGATTCATAATGTATTCCATGTTTCACAACTCCGGAAATATTATCCCGATGAATCAACTATTCTCCCAATTGAAGATGTACAGCTTGAACCGGACCTAACCATCAAGAAGAAACCAGTGAGAATCATGGATCGAAAAATGCAAGATTTAAGAAGTCGGCAAATCCCAATGGTTAAAGTGTTATGGAAAGATCAGAAGTCTGAAGAAGCCACTTGGGAAACTGAAGAAAAGATAAGGAAGCTGTATCCGGAATTATTCAGGTCAGACAAGTGAACCTGGGGACCAGGTTCTTTTAAGGGGGGGAGGTTGTGACGCCCCGTTCATCTAAAGGTTTAGGTTAACAAGTGTTAGGGTCGTGGGAAGTTCGAACGAAGAATCCGATAGAATGAATGTAACCCTAGCAAGCTTGTTTCGGGATAACAACGTCAATAGATCGCCTTGAAGTTTCTTTGAATTAACCTAAGTTCGGGATGAGCTATGTGAGATCCGTCTTCGCCATTTAATTCATTTTGACGTCTTGAGATGAATGATGTTAATTTCATAATTTTCGGAAACCATTTGCTATCCCGACACCCTAAAACCGGTCCACTTCGACCGGTTATCTCTTGGAATTGAGTCTAGATTATTCACCTACTTGCTTCCACTCTTTCCTTCACATTTAAGCAAGATATAGCAGCCTTAATTTCAGCCTCATCACCTACTTGCTTGCATTTTCCTTCCACGTTTGAGCAAGTGGCAGCAGCTCCTAACTTCAAAGGCATCATCACCTCCTTGCTTCCTTTCCTTCTCACCCTTCTCACATTAAAACATAGAGCAGCAGCCATTCTATACCTATTTTTCTTCTTTTCTCCTCACGTTAAAGGAAAGAGCAGCAGCCATACACACCTATTTTCTTCTTTTCCCCTCACGGACAGCCCCTTTTCTTCTTGCAAAAATTTGAAGAACATAATTGAAGGCAAGTGAAGAAGCAATCCTCCATCTCTTTCCATCTTCGGTATTCAGTTAAGGGAGGTAAGGAGTAAGTTTCTCATCATGTTTCCCCCTCCATATCAGCAAGGTTTAGCTTCTAAGAGTTGGATATGGAGCTTAGGATTTCAGATACATGTAGAGTTATGTGAGATATTGGAGATTCTTGTGTATTTGCTGAAAGTTGATCACCATCGTGTGACTTCAAGTGCATAAACTGCATAGTTCTTGCATAAACTGAAGTTAAATTTGCAGCATGTTACCTTATTTGATATTATAGATGCTTTATGTGTGAGTTATGGGCCTGATATTCAAGTTTTGAGGCCTGGAACAAGAAGAAACCGAACCTACAAGAGAATCCCCTGTTCTGCCCTGTTTCATAGTTTCTGCAGTGACTTTCTCGCATCTGTTACCCAAGAAAAACATCTTAGAATTGCCTGAATTTGTAACCACTGAAACTTCGTTGAGTCTAGGACACTCTCCTTTTTACCGCTTGTCAAAATTCCTTCTGGAGAGTGAGATATGCCCAATACAAAATGGTGTCGCCAGTCTGGCGAAGTCCTGCGTTCAGCCAACTTTAAATAATAAACTGTTTTGATCCACTTGGAATAAAAAATTGAGCCATATATTTTCAGAAAGATGTGTGTGTCTAGTTTCATTTCCAAAAAACGAAACTGAATTTGGACTTCTAAATTTTAAGATATTCTGATTTTCCTACAGCCTGGTCATTTTCAGAAAACTGTCAGCTTTTACTAGAATTGCAACCGAAGCCTCGTTTGAGCTTCTCTTCCGTTTCTTTCGTGATTTTTCCATACCGAAATTGTTCCTAACATGTTAAATTATGTAATTATGAACTGTTCAGATTATGGTGCTATGATATGAGGAGAAAATATGCTCCGTGATTTGCTTCCTCGTAGCCCGGCATGCCTAAATGAAACCCTTGCTCAAGTGCATTTCAATTCTTGCATTCCATTGCATTCATTTTTCATTGCCGTGCGTCTAAGTGGGTCATGATCGAGTCTTTGTCATGTTTTGTTCATTGTTTGTTCAGAGGTGATCCCAGGAGAGTTCGAGCCGGAGGGTTAGGCTCATTTCCGTGCCCGGTATTGTTCTTTGGAACTCTTTTGTCAAAGGTGAGGTTAGGTGTGTTTTAGTTATGCCCTAATACCCTTATATGATTGTTTCCGGCCTGAATAGCTATGTATTAAGGTTATATATGTACGTATACTTCTGATATTTGCACTCTTGAAGGTTTTATTTGATACGTGTATAATTTTGGGCCTAGGTATGCCTTGATCTTGAGAAGTGGTAACTCTTGAAAGTGATAAAATGTGATATCTGTACTATTGCGAGATAAGCCATTGAAAGATATGGCAAGTGCGTTCTTGATACTTGTGTATAATTCGTGCATTGGGCCCGGAGGCTATGGGTAAGGGAGCCTGGAACGGTATTGGGCCGTCAGGACCGTGCCCTGTGCATAGTCTTCATTTGAGATTACTTGCTTGTTTCCAGGAGGTTTGGTACATGTCAGTTATCTTGAGCCGGTGGTAACCCCATCGAAGGAGCGGGTAGGAGTCATGAGCCCCCGTCTCGATGTGTATACGTGTTTCTGAAAGGATTGGGGTGCACTCCCTTCCTTTCCATGGCGTGATGGCGGGATTGTATTTTGATTTCTGTTTTCCTGTATTTCTGAGGCTTGTTGACGGATGTGGTTTGAAAGCTCGTACTCGCCGAGCTCCGTTCTATTTTGAGTTTGTGAAACAAGGATGGACTGAATAGGATCTTGATTTCTTTTGTATACGTATGTATCCTTTTGCTTTTAGAAAATGTATTTGTGTTCAAAAACCATCCTTGGGTTCATGAACATTCGAATTTTGATACGTGCTCTGCTTTGTTATATCTATAGCGTGCGTGGGTTAACCCCTCACTCAGTCGTGGACTGATTCCTCGCTTTTCCATCTTTTAGTTTCGCAGGTACAGATATGCTTTGGTCGAGCTAGGCGGAGCATTGAGTCGGGTCAAGTTCATGTTCGTCTAAGTCGAGTCCTTGGGTTATACTTGCATACACTATACATTTTGTTCATGTTTATACTGTGATCTTGCCAGTTTAGATGTTAAGTTTTAAATTGCCCCTGACGGACTTGAACTTTTGGAATAGTTTTTGTGAATGATATATAGTTGCTCAGTTGTGGCCTGTGATGGGCTCGTATGTGAGTTGTTTTGAAATATAACGCTTCCGCATGTGTATGAACTTTTGATATTTGAATGTACATTTCATAAGGGTTAGAATCCGCCTAGCATAGGAGTGTTTGTCTGTCTCCCGTTCGCTTTGACTTGTGCATGTATACGGATTTCCCGTTTCGTATATGTGTCAGGTCAGAGTGCGGGGGATGTGGTGACCCTATACTTCGGGGTGCTACACAACCGATTTTTTGGTGGATCTCGCCTGAATGGTTTGTTTGGGCTTATGGCTTCGAAGGGAAAGGACGTAACATTCCCACACCTCCTTGACATTGCATAGAACCTCGCCCGTGCCCTCGGGGGTGGGGAATTTGACTTTCTGGTGATAGGTGGAGATTACTTCCTTGAAGTCTACGACGGCCGGGCGTCCAATGATGATATTGTAAGGGAGGTCCACCTCGACGGCCGTGTAGAGGACGCTCAAGGTTTTTCGCTGTGGGGCGCGACCAAAAGAGGTGGCCAAGCGAATCTGTCCGCGAGGGACAATCTGGAAACCCCCAAAGCCGACTAGGGCAGTCCTTAGGGGTTCGAGCGGAATATTTGTTATATTCATTTTTGAAATGTTGAGTACGGGTGGACGTTCACAGAGCTTCCACTATCAATCAAAACCCTCTTTACAACATGGTTATGAACGTCTAAATTAACCACCATGGGACAGTCAGATGTTTCACCAATCCCATGGGGTGTTACAATGTGTTCCAAGTCTTTCTCTGTGAACCCTACAATGTCGCTTTCTTTTGAGCGTGGAGAGCTGTCAACGGAGAGCATAGGCTTAGGCAGGGATGACCTCTAGTCGTAACTCCGAATGTGGCGGTGCCGGGAAGCATTAGAATCGCCTCCCGAAGGTCTACCGATGATCATGTGAATGACCGCGAAGGGTTGATTCTCCGTACTCGCAGCTTTTCCCTTTTCGCGGTCACTCGTTTCGGTGTGATGGTGGCGGGGACTTCGTAAGCGCGAGCGGCTTCTCCCTCTAATACGCGCTCGTTCGGCGCAATGCTTATCGTACCTCTCCAGCACCTTGACAAACTCCTTGAGGTGCCCCCCAGCGATAAGCCTCTGAATCTCGCTCTCAAGCTGGCGGCACTCGTTGGTATCATGCCCCTTTTGCTTATGAAAAGCGCAGTACTTTCCTGAGCGCTTCTGAGCCTCAGTCTCCCTCAACTTGGGCGGTCTCTTGAACAATTTTTTATCCGCCATGGAATATACTTCGGCGATGGGGCGGTTGAGGGGAATCCGCTCGAACTTACGTGGAGGCGAAGAATTACGACAAACGGGAATAGGGCTACGGCGGCGACCCCTGTTAGAATCTCCTCTGTCCTAGGGGGCTTTGCTGGGGCGAGGGGCGTTCGCCATTTTTTGATCCCTCGAGATGTACATATCCTTGAGGGTGAAGAAAGAGTCTGCTATATCCTTGATCTCCATCAATGAACGTGGGTTTTTCTTGGCCACCTCCTCCACAAACTCTTTGCTGACATAGTGCTTCATGTTGATGGCCCCAAAAAGTACGTGCCTCAAGAAATCCATCGAGGGCTTCTCCACCAACAGGATTTCCTTGTTAAACCTTCCCATGAAGGACCTGAGCGTCTCGTTTGGCCCCTGGACTAAGCTATCGAGAGCTGTCGCAGCTGGGGCTGGTGCCTTCAAGGAGTTGAAGTGGCTGATAAAGGCGTCTGTCAGATCGGTATACCCTCGGATTGAGCGTGGAGGAAGCTTCTTGTACCAGTCCTGGGCCATTCCCACGAGGGAAGTGACAAATACCTTGGCCCAGTAGTTGCTCGGATGATCGTACAAATGCATCAGATGCACAAAGTGATCCAGATGCTCGGCTGGATCAATGGTTCCATCATATCTATTGACGGACGTGGGAATCTTGCCTTTCCCCGCACGGGTCATCAATACCTCTTCGATGAGGGGGGAATCACCCGTCAAGATCCTATAATCCCTCTCTTCGGGATCGTACTCCTCATGATCGGCTTCTCTCCGGTGGTGGGAAACCGGGCTGCATGGACGGCGAGCGTCTCTGCCCTGGATCTCTCGCCCCCGCCATGGGGGGCTTGAGTCCGTGCTCGAGAGAGCTGCGCCACCACATTCTGGAGCCCTTTGAGTTGGTCCTGCACTGCGGCGAGTTGAGGGTCGCCTATATTTCTGCGGCTTGCCCTCTCTGTGGCCCTCGATTGGACCTCTTCGTTATTTTCGGCCCTCTCGTTCCGGGAGGCCCTATCATCTCCAGCTGGTTGTTGTCCTTACTGGACCCTCGGTGGGGCCTCATTTTCCTGAGCGGGCGGAGGTGGAGGCGGCTGAGCCCTGAACACGTTTTGGGCGGCTAATAAGGGATGGATTGGGAGTCCCCCCAACGGGGGGTGCCGCTCGAGCGCCAGCCATGGATGGGAAATAGGCGGCGGTGAAGTGTTCCCAGGTGTTTTGTACCGCCTATCCCTCGCATTGCGCGTAAAGCGCTTGAAGCTATTGCGTGGAGACTTGGGGCATCTCCACCCCTTGTATTTCTCTTGGAAGTGACATGGGGAGGTTTAGCGTCCCCACCTGATAGGGCTGGACCATGGGCATCATCCCGGGTACCATCCCAGGCTGCAGATAAGCATATCCCGGCGGCGGCATGGCCGTGGCATGCACGTTTTGGGGGACAGGAACGTTGTGGGCGAAGGCTGGGGGAGGAGGAGGGATGCCAAATCCTCCTGCTTCGTTTCCCCCAGGAGGGAGAGTCGCAGCAGCGGCTTCAGTGTTTCCGGCCCCATTTCCGGCGGTAGGCGGGGGCGTACCTCCGGCGGGGGCATTGATCTCTACATTTTCCTCGTTGACAGGGGGAAAAACACCCCTGTTCCCTGACCTCCCAGACCTCGTTGCGGATACCATGTTTGCGGTAAAGGGTGTTTTATCCCAACTAGCTTAAAGAAGAAACAAATGAAGATGAAGCTGAAGATGGTGATGGATTTCCCATAGACGGCGCCAAAAATGATGGTGCAGAAACTTGTAAAGGGGTTTAAACACCAATCACTTTAGAATTTGTGTGTAAAAGGGAAAGACCATCACAGGCGAAGGAGCCTCAGGATCTGGGTTTACTTTTGAGCGTGGGTTCTTCCAGCTAGGATAACACCAAAGGGTTCAATACAGTGGTGATGCAACAGTGATGAAAATGATGCCAAGCTTGATGAAGAGAAACAGAGGAAAAATATGCCCAGAACAGTGAGTGAGTGTGTATTTTTTAAGAGAGATGACTTGGGGTGTATTTTTTAAGAGAGATGACTTGGGGAAGAGAGCATGTGTTCTCCCTTATTTATATGTTAGGGGTGAGGGTAAATCGGGTAAACTGACCGTGTGGTCCAAAACCTGTGTTGCCCTAACACGTGGCAGCCCATGGGGGCGTGAGAACGACACCTCTGAAAAGGAGGCGGCGTGTCAGGTGCAAGGTGCGCACCACCTCTGTGTCAGAGGTTGTTGGCGAGGGTCACGTGGGGGAAAGGCCCCAAGGTCCGTTTTGTTAGGGTTGGGATCCGTCGCGGGGGTGGAGGATCATACACGAGCGCTGGTGATGCTCGAAGAGTGCACGGATGGGTTCCCCAAGGCAGATGACCCTTGATCGTCAAAACCCGACCACCAGTGGCGGGGGCCTCGTGTGGGTGCCTCCCTGAGAAGGGTGACCCGGAGGGCCGGGGTGTGAGCGTCAGGCCTGTCTGCTCGAACCCTTTTACTTGCAGAGTTGGCCGAGGCTCAGGGACCTGTACCAGTAATCAAGCGGGCGGGCTGGGTTGGCTCGCGAGCCCATCAATGCGAGCGTCCAATCCCTCAGCTGGCAAGCGGTGACACGTGGACGGCTTTGATACGAGCGCGGATTTACGTCTCATCATTTTGCCCCCCAAATTCTGTAGTACCGCTTGAGCGTACTGTAGAATTTAAGTGGAGCGAGCCTCGAATTGTTGAATATCCGAGGGTCAAGCCTCTGCAAGAGAAGTGACCGCTTGGCTTTCGTAACGGACACGTTTTGACATCGCATTAAATGAAGTCTTGTCCGCATTAACTTTTACGAACAATACTCTTTTTCTTTATTTTTCCTTCTCTTACTTCAATTTTAAACTTGAGTACTTTAACTTTTACCAATAATATTCTACTTTTAAATCTATATACTCTATTTTATAATTTGGATACTCTGTTTTATAATTCAAAAATTTTATAATACTCTATTTTATAATTTGGATACTCTATTTGATAATTTCAATACTTTGTTTTAGAATTTGGATACTTTATAATTTCTAATTAGTACTTCAAAATATAAATCAACAATTAATTTGTACCTCACCATCCACCTACACAAAAAAATAATAATACTTTTTACATATGAAGTATGAAAATTATATTTTGAAATACTAACATACAAAATAAAAGAATAAAATCTTGTATATGAGGTATTACATTAACAAAATGGTTTGTGTGGAAGGTGATGCTTGTTAAAAATTAGACTAACACCACTTTATTTTATTTATAGGAATTCGATGTAACAAGCTGGAAATTTGAAGAATAAATTTGAATATTAATGTAGAAAAAATAATAAAAAAGGAAACAAAAATATAATGGGAAAAATAATGTAAAATATGCAAAGTCTGGTATAATTGATGTTCTTCGTATTTGTGACACCCCGTCCATCCGTACGTGCAGGTTCGTGCCATGTGTGAGTTTAATTTACGCATTTACATGTTTTTCAATTTATTTATATGCCTTTTAATCTATGTAAATGCTTTTTAATTTTTTAAATGTTATTTAAGTGATTTGTATGATTTATTTGATTTAAATTGGTTTACTCGTTTAAATTATTAAGTGAACTATATGATTGTAAATGTTTTAATATGAATTCGGAGATCAGAATCTGAATTTCATGAATTTGATTTAATTATGTGATATTTGGACTTGATTGTATGATTTTTAAATGTTTTAGTGATTAATAAAATAGGTTTCGACCTATTTGAACTTTTTTAAAAGTTTAAGGATCTATTTGCAAATAGGGTGTTTTAACCCATTTTTCGGTTAACTTGAGTTAGGGAATTCAGATTTGAATTCTGTCTTCACCGCTGGACTCGTTTCGACGATTCGAATCCAATGGAATTAACCTCATATTTTCTTAGGCTGTTGGTACCTCTGAAACTTTAAAATCCGATCTGAACGGATCGAAATTCGCCCCTGCCCCACTTTGACTCAAACCTTGACCAAATTTTTTACCTTTTTGAGTTGATTTCTTTCTCCTTTCTTCGCATTTTGTACGTGATATCAGCTGCAACAAGAAGAGGAAAGAAGACAACCACTATTCACCATTCTTGACACTTAGAGCTCAAGTTTCTCCCGTTTCACTTTGTTCCTAAATGATCCAAGGTAAGCCCCGTGTTCTCCGTGATCTAATCTTTAATTTGAGCCCCTTTTTGTGCCTTGTAATTGATTTTACATGTTTGAAAGAATTAATGGATAAATAGTTAGTTTAACTTTATTTTTGAACTCATTTGCTCAAGCTTGAATTTAATGAATTTCTAGAGGTATATCTTGATCATTTCTGCTCCCTTGTACCATATATGAGCTTTATTTTAAGGGTGGTTGTGTATTTATTGGTTTCCCATTAAAGCACCTTGATATTCATTAATGGAAGATGCCAAATATGGATCATTTTTTGGACTTATTCCATGCTACATGTTGCTGCGTGAGTTTGTTGGCTGATTTGGTGATGATATTTTGCTTGAAAACTCATTGTTATGCATGGTTTTTGGTTGAACTTTGATCCCCTGCCCCTGCCCTGTTTGAATGCCTTTTTTGCTGCTGTTGCCATGGAGATTTGCAGCAGACCAAGCTTGAAGATGATGCAGGCAGTTGTGCATTGTCACCCCCATGTAAGGGGTGATACCTTGAGGAGTGTAACTCCGGTTACACTCCTTACTTGTTTGGGGGCGGATCTCCTGTCTTGCCTCAGGGGAGTTACTCCCTTTGTGCATGGGAAGATAACTCCCGTGGCAGTCCTTTGTTTTTGTGGCTGTGCAGACTCATAGGAGTGACATGCTTTGTGCATAAATTTTGTCACTCCCGTGACAGCCCTATGTATTGTTTATTTGATTTTGTATGCAATGTTTTATGTTTTGTTTAATTTTTTCCACCCTAATTATGATCCTAACATGGTAATAACTTGTAATATAATGTGTTATGAACTGTATTTTATTTTTATAATATTAATTTCAATGCATATACTGTGAGATATGAACGTAGGTGCTTAATTTCTCTCATATGCTATTTCATTGCATACATTCGCATCTCCGTGCATCTATTTGGTACATAATTGACTCTAAGTCTCGGGTTCTATGTTTGTTTGTCTCAGGGAAGGTTCTTGTTGACGTTGTTGAGCCCGAGACCTAGGTTGTGGCGGTCGGCATGCACGTATCACTTGTTTCTGCGTACAAGGTGAGGTTGAGGAATTTTTTATTTAGTTAAGCGACCTATAACCCCTATGTGCTCGTATTTCTAGTCCGCATGCGACTATATATTGTGTATATAGTTAAATATGTGTTGAGTATGATATGTTATGATCTTATGAACCCCTTTGAATTTTGAAATTATGTATACGGGCATATGTAAGCTTGAGTTTTGAAACCGTATGATATGTTATGCTTCGTTAGCGAGTTATGCCATGAAATATTGGTATATTTATGCTTTGTTCCGAATGTTTAGGCCCCGGAGCTATGAGTAACGACATCTGGGATGGTATCGGGCCGTTGGGATCATCACTCCTTGGCATAGTCTCCATCCGAAGTGTCACACGCGACCCCATTGGAGTTTGGGAAGGCGTGCTCTTCGATGCTCACCGTGTAAAATCCGGGAAAGACTCTTAGTGGGATAGCTACCCCTCGAGGTTATGTTCAATATGGATAGTTAGGGTTCACGTGGCCTTTTTGTCTCGGAGTTTGGGGATTGTTATGTTATGATTTCGGTTTTTATGTTATTTATGAGAAGTAAGGTTGGAAGCTCGTTACTCGCTCGAGCATTATGATTTATGCCTTGAAATTGTGAAACGGGGATAACATTTATGAAATGTTTTGACTAAGTATACGTATATTTATCATTTTTCTTTTGAAAATGCTTTGGTATGCAAAATCTATTCCCGGTTCATGATTTCTCCTTTTATTACGTGCTTTGCTCTATTATATATAGTGTGTGGGTGTGCGTTAGCCCCCTCACTCAATTGGTTAACGGGCATTAATCCCTCAGCTCAGGCCACTAACCCTTCTAACGGGGGTTAGTCCCCCTTAGTTTTTTAAAGGGGTAATGACCGTTAGTCCAGCTCTGAGCTTCTGACCTGGCTAACGGCCGTTAGGGTTGAGAAGAAGAGAATGGGGCTAACGGCCGTAAGCCCCATTCTTGTGTGTGTTTGTGATGTTTGTTCATTTCTTTGCTTTGTTTACTTATTTCTTTACCTTGTATATAACTTATATGTATTATAAACATATGTGTTATGAGTATTGTATTAAGTTTATGGGTTGATTTGATATGAAACGTGCAAGATATAATCACTTATGCCCTACTTGTTACCTTGTTGCATTTCATACGTATCATTTGTATTCAAACGCATTTGCCTAGTGTCTAATTGGTTCATATTAAGTCTAAGAGTGTCTTTCGTGTTTGTTTTGTTCAATGGACCTTCCCGTAGACGACGAGATTACCCCTTATGCATCTGATTTGCATAGTTTTGCCCCCACTACACGTGTACAAGGTGAGGTTTTGGTTTTTTATGTTAAATGACCTATAACCGTATGTGTTTTGAAGCCCACATGCGAACTATGTATAATATATAATAGATAAGTGTATGATACATACTTTTAGGGCTTAACACGTTTGTCTTAAGACCTTGAAAATGGTTTGTTAGCTTACTCCATTTGATTTGAAAACCTTTTATAAGTGTGAGTGTGTTGCGAGCTTTGGCTTTGAAAGATAACCTTTGTTGGAAATAAGACTTTGATTTTGAACTTTGGTTTAAACCCCGAAGAGTGGTATGGTATCTCGGGACGGGAGGGGATTAGAAACTTCTCCAAGTCAATGAGGTCGACAAACAGTGGGAGTGTCGACTTTGCCTTTGGTGAGACTTGCTCGTGTAGTTGTGTCCTTAAGAAGGATCATCCTATTTCATGGGGTGTAAAGTGCATAAGTTGATGCGTACACAATACACAAGGGTGCTTGTTGTAAGAACAAGTTCACTGAGAGTGCCCCTCGTGAGAAGATTCCTAAATGGGAAAAGACGTTACTAGAACTTCCATATTAGGAAATATCTCATATGTCAATGACGTGAGGAATTAATCCTTAGACTTGAGATTCCACATTGTCTCATATGAGCTAACTCTGTCATCTTTGATATAGGGTAAAAAGGGTGTCACTATATAAACACCTGAACGACGACCTATGATGGGATTACACAAGTGGCATATGAGAATTTTTGAAATCAATAAAGGACCTACACTTGTTGTAGGCAAGATGATCTCTTATTACATAAGTCATTCATGATCCATCCTAAAATCCTTGTGCAAGGTGTTTAGATCAAGACATCAAGAAAATGGGGTTTTCTTGGATTGAGATCAAATGGAATATGAAGGGAACTTTGTTTTAAGATTAAGATTAGTAGGGCTCTCTATATTCTCAGGCCTTAGATCTTAATCGAGAGATAGGATGGTAGGAGGATCGTATCCCACTTGATATCATTGACTGAAAGGTTCTATCGAATATACATTCACATTTCGGGTAGTGACACACACTTGTTGCCAGACTATGGTCGTGTGATCTATAAGGTAATTAATTAATAAAGTGTATTAGTTAATTAGACTCACTGCCAACTGAAATTGAACCTCGAGGGTCACACACAAATACCGGGTTCAAAGGGTATTGTTAGAAAGATCAAGTAATTGATCTAAAAGAGACCAAATGTGTATAGTACACGTGTGGGAGTCAAGAGCGCGTTTGGACGCGTGACTCCAATTACAGAATTGGATCATTTGTTGATTAATAGTAGAATTAATTATTAAGTCCAAATATAATTAATTGGAGAATTAATTATAAAGCCGAAATATAATTAAATGGAGAATTAATTCTAAAGTCTTTGATATAATTAATTGGAGAATTAATTCTAAGTATTTAATTATTTAGTTCTAATCTGATTAGAATAAATAAATAAATAAATATCTTCTATTTTATTATTCTAATAACGTATTAATTCTAATATGATTAGAATAAATATTATTAGGATAAGATATTTAATTATTGCTAGAATAATTAAATATTCCTAAGTTAGTTAGGAGCTCTTTTTCTATAAAATAAATATTTAATTTTAGAGGAGATATTATTTTACTTGGAGAGAAAGAAAAGTAGGAGAGAAAGTCAAAGTAGGAGAACATCTCCTACAAAACATTAGGGTTTCGAACCCTAGCCTATAAAAGGACTAAGGGGTTTGAATTTTTTAGCTTACACATGATTTGGAGATCACGTCCAACCTTCATGGAATTTTGGGGATAATTCTCTTGCTCTCTTTCCTCGTTTCTTGTTTCTTTAGTACGCATGTTATAGTACTAGCATACTCATTAACATGATTTGAATCTAGGTTGGTGTGGATTATTACTCTTGAGGATTTCTACTTTCGAATCACGAAGAAAGAACCGATCAAGAAACGGGGATTCATGCCGCATGAAGAACGTTTGAGGACGGCTCAAAACGTTTTAAGAAAGCTTCAATTGTTGTAAGTTTCTTTAAATCCCATAAGTTTTTGAAACGAACATTGCAAGATCATGATCCCCTTTTGGAAAAATTTTTAAACGTCCGCTACTTTAACTCTTCTGTTTTCCAACAAGTGGTATCAGAGCCACCTTGCAACTTTCGTTTCGAAACGTTACTGTTTTGAATTTTGACAGAAAATTATTGAATTTGGATATTGGCTATGTATTCTTAGTTTTTCTTTGTAAACGAACCTGTCGGATCAAAACTTTTTCTTGAAAAACTGTTTTCGTAAAATCTATTTTTAAACTGTTTTAATTCAGATTGATTAGAACTGTTTTAATTCGAACTTAGAATACTTGAACTTGATGAAATTACGATATGCAAATGGAACGAAGGCGTAAGCAAGATTGGGCGCTCAGCGCATGGGGCAGCGAGAGCTGCCTCACCATGCACGCCTTCGCGCGGCGTCGCGCCGGGACTGCCGAGATCACACGCATCATCGTGCGCGATGCCTATGCGTCCTATCGCCAGCGCCTGCGAGTTCCGCCGGCCCCCTCCCGCCAGTGCCCGCATGCTTGTGCAGGCTTGCATGCGAAGAGCGGGCCCATACTCAGCCTAGCTGCGTACTTGTAACAGCCCTACTCAGGGCCAAGTTGAGAAAGGTAAGTAAAGGGCAACTCAGGAAGCGTTTATAACCTCGATCCCTATTAACTCACTTCATGCATTGCATTTTATGTGACTTATGTGTTTTTATGTGTTACATTTTACTAAATGTTCATAGATTTAATTCTTTTAACTTGTGCCTTGAAACTCTTTTCATAAAATCCTAGAATTCTAGTAATCATTCCTTTCTAGCACCTAAAAACCCTTCATATGTTTCAAAACCCATTCCTACAGTTTTAGGTTGGAAATTACGAAAATACCCCTATAGCTAAAAAATATACCTACATCTCCCGAAACACTTTCACTACCCAATATTTTAACCAAAATAATCCTCACATTATTTCGAGGATCGTGATACTCTCCTTACACCATAATTCCCGTCCTAACTCCCGTAGTATCAAAAACCGGCAAAAACCCTAGCTTATGATTCGATCATCAATAAAACCTTATTCACCTACCTTTTGATATTCAAAATTATAACCAAAACGACCCTCAAATTATTTCATGAATTTTCATGCATTTACCAAAAACACGATTTCACCTATAGCATATTTATAAATATTTTCCTATTTAAAAATCATCATTTTATTTTAAAATAATTAGCTTTTATTCAATAGTCGAAATTATATTTATAACGATCCTTGAATTTTTCTCTACAACATAGTGATTTTTCCAAACTTTAAACTTCATCCTAGCTTCGATTATATAATTTTCTCATGATTTTCATCATCTTCAATGTTCATAATTTATAAACAAAAACTCCAAATATTTCATGTTTATAACTAAAACGAAGCTCATTTTTCACTCATTCTTTCATTAATTCACTACATCAAAATTTTACCTCTCGACTCTTGAATAAATTTTATATTATTTTTACATTTATTTTTATTCCAAATGACATCATCCATGACCTCATGCTCTTCTAGAAGAATTAAACAAATGAGCATAATTTTTCCACATTTCTTAGTTAATAACCTAGCATTTGTTCATCATGAAATTAAACCACATCTCCAATTTAATCACCAAGCATTTGTTGAAACCTTAGGCAACCACATCTCCCATAAACTCTCATTTATTGCTTAGAAACCCCTCATGACTACCTATAAATACCCCCCTTAAGCCTCATTTATACCTCACAATTCAACACACAAAAATCACTCTCTCCCTCTCCCATTCACGCCAACCCCTCTCCCTCTCTCTCTAAGGTATGTTTTCTTCTATTATTTCATGTTTTATATAATGTTCTTAGTCTAGAAATAATAGTAGCATGCCTAGGATTAATTAAATAATGCTTTAGGAATTTATTTTATGAAATATGTGCATAGTTGATAGTTAAATATAATGTGAGCACATTATTTAATTATATGCATGAATTATGATATGATATAATGTGATTATGTATTTAAATGTTTATGATCTTGTTCATGCTAAGAGTAATTTATTTAGAATTATTTTTCATAGAAAGTTCATATATTTTGCTATATGGTGCTTTAATCTTATGTTATGAATATGAATGTGATAGAACATGTTACACACCCTCTTTGAATATTCAAATAAGCTCAAGAACATGTTCATAATGTTCTTGAATATGTGTGTGTGCATGTGTGTGTGCCGTGATCAATGTGTGTGTGTGTGTGAATTTGATTTTGTGTTATAAAGTGTTTAATTCACATGAAATTGAATAGTAAATGTTTTTAATAGTAATTTTGACTTTTGGTCAACCAAAATCCAATTAATTTCGAAATTATTACAAAAATAATAATAAAATAAGTTTTGGAATTTTTAAAGAAATATTTTTCCTAAATTTTTCCAAAAATCAATAAACTATGTAATATTTTTCAAAAGATAACCTATATTGCCAAATTAAACCTTGAATTTCATTTCAAATCTTATAATTAGAATTATAGTATAGTTGATAAATATTTAATTAGTTAAAGATCCCATAAACCCTAATTTGTTAATCAAATTCCCTTAAACGGGTAAATTTAGGGTTTACCGAGAAATCTTAAACTCATTACACAACGTGTATCTTCTCTAATTATTTCATTGTAGTATTGAGTGTAATTAGTTAGTTAGGAACTAAGAACCTAGTTCTAAGCCAGTAGTAGTTATTACTTTCAGGCGAACCTAGGATCGAAGAGTGGAATCCTCACACTTCCACTTAAGTCTCGGTACCGGTGAGGGTTTTAAATCTTTTCAACTGAAATCATGATAAAATACTTTACTTTATTTCTTGAATTTCTTTCAAGTTACCCTTCCCTTTATGGGAAAATAATTCTTGTTAATTATTGAAAACATACATTTACCCGAAAAGTACTTAGTACTTTCTTACGGGTAAATATTCTCGTCTTGCAAGCAAAGTTATTGTTTTTCCTATGGGCCCGGTGGTCTTGGTAGAAGTAGTAGTCCGGGAGGCACGGGCCGAGGTCTACTATTATACCAGCCGCCAACTAGATCTTGGTGGTGGTCTAACTGGAGGTTAGTTATTCCACACCAAGTGACGGGAAAAGGTACGTCCCTCCCAAATTCATGTATATCGTCACTAGGGGTAGCTCCCTGAGGTGACACTGGAGGAAGAAGGATGGTATTGTTGTATTTCTTTTTACTGAGTAACGACATCTTGATCAATGTCGTTACGAATATTCTTGGTTTTAAGGAGTTAAGGTTGGAGACGCCTAGCTTGCGGGCATCAAAATCATTTTCAAAACGGTTTATAAGTTTTCTAAAAAGTATAGCCTATATTCCCCCTACTCCTATTTCAAACTGATATGAACCGGATATTATTGTCATATATTTATTTGTTACTATATAGTATATACATTTCAAACCAAGACTTTCTTGGTCAAAACACTTCAAAAATCTTGCTTACAATCATAACCCTCAACCCCCGTCACTTAGTCATTTTGACTAACCCTCCTGTTCTTTCAATTCATGATTTCAGGAATCTATACAGCGACGCCTTAGAGGTATCTTGAAGCTTTAAGGTGACACATTCCAGTCAATTAGAGTAATCACGAGTGCATGTACATCTTACAATAAGCACTCTTCTCTAAAGTCAGAACTTTTGCTGTAAACACTTATCCAACTTAATAATATGTGTTTTGTTATGTATTGTCCCCTTTTATTTGCTCAAGTTTATTTTCTGTTGCCTTTAAATTTCATACTCTGGTATTGCATAGTCTTGTCCGTTCGCCGGAGTATTTCTCGAGTGCTAGGTCTCACATCCACTGGGGGAGTACTACGGTGCGGGGTTGTAGTGTTAAGGGGCGCTACAGCTTAGGTGCTATCAGAGCATCAGGTTTAGATAGAGAGAACTTAACTTTAACATTAGATAGAGAAAGTATTTCACTGTAATTTCTTTGCTCTAATAATTTGTAAAGTGTTTTTCTAGAGTAATAATGGCTGGCTACGGTGAGCTTCCACGTTCTGATAGCATCGAGTGGCTTGATCAGTATGAGCCTCCTAGGACCTTAGTTGTTACTCGTAGTGGGGGTCCTAGATACTATCCTTGGCAGAGGATTAGGCAGCATAGTCAGGATTCACGTCAGGAGGCCTTTCCCGGGTATGCTTACCCGAACAAAGCAGTTCATCTACTAGAGGCCGAGAGGGATGCCTACTTTTATGAGTATCAGAGGACCGGTGAGTATCGATTGGAGGCTGAGAGGAACCGAGAGATGGCTAGACAGACAGCAGTAGATCGTGATCATGCTCGGGACCAGTTAGCCGCATCTCAGATTGCTATTTCTCAGTTAGCATCACGAGTGGCCGAGCTCGAGGAGGACGTGGTTAGTTTGACTCTGGACCGTGAGGCTTCTATAGTGATCCATGACCAGTACAGAGCCCAGATGAGGAGCCGTTTGGAGGATGCACTTCACCTGAATGATACTCAGGTGATGGAGCAGGTTCTGGAGATGCAGCCCGGACCCGCAGTAGCCCATTCCGGAGACAGCGAGGCTTCAGAGGCGGTAGCCCATTCTGATGAGGACGAGGAGAAGGAGCCCCAGCAGGACGGTGAGATCGGTGATGATGTTGATGGACTATAGGTTGTTCCTGAGGAGAAGGACAGTGTTGAGCCCAGTGAGGAGTGGAGTCCTATTAGGATTCCAGATTCAGACGATACAGTTGACCTCGAGGCAGGTAGTGCTACAGAGGATTGAGTTCAGACCGTGAGATACGAGGTACAGTATATAGGATAGTTATCCGGGGGTATGTATATAGCGGCCAGTGGAGACACTCCCCATTTTTGCAGCAGTACATAGTAGCAGCAGCGGACAGTAGCAGCTTTGACTTACTAGGAGTGACAGTACTTGTAGGGTGTAACTCGAGGTAGATCGGATCCACCCCCCCTCTTTTTGCTTTTACTTTTGTAGCTCTTGAAGCATACTAACCATGATGCATATACATATATGACACATTTTGATCATCTTACACTGTTATTTCATGTTGCTTTACATTTTTGCATCATGAGTCTTAGAGTCGCTTCAAGATACCAGCAGGACCGTGAGTATCAATGTTATTTCTTTCTGCACTTTATGTCTGATGATTGATGTTATTTGGTGATTGTTGTTCTGTGATGATCGTTGAGACATTCTTAACCCTGCATGCATTATATTTCCTATATAATTGTGATTTCAGTATTCACAATGCCTCTACGAAGAACACCACGAAACAACTCACCATCGCCACAAGATCCGCCCGGACACCCCGAACTTGTAGAAGCTTTAAGGCAGTTCGTTCGAACATGTACACCTGGGAATAAACCCACCAACGAGCGATCTTTAGAGAGGTTTCTCCGAATGAATCCCCCAAAATTCTTTGGAGAACCTAACGACCTGAAGGCTGAAAATTGGATAGCTAGTTTGGAAAAGATTTATGAGGCTATGGATATATTTCCCGAGGAACGGGAACGAGTGCAGTATGCAGCCTTTCTCCTAGAAGGACCTGCTTTGAGTTGGTGGAAGCACGTTAAGTTAACCTGGATAGAAGACCACACTGATTACAGTTGGGCAGAGTTTGTGAAGGAATTTCAGAATAAATATATTCCTCAAGTGGTAAGAGATACTCGAGAGGCTGAGTTTATGACTTTAACCCAGGGTTATATGTCAGTGGCTGAGTACGAGGCAAAGTTCGTGAGACTTATTCAGTATGCTCCACACATTCTGAATGATGAACGGAGAAAGATTAAGCGATTCATTGATGGATTAAAACCAGACCTTCGATGGGCTTTAGCTTCCTTGGATATTGAAACTTATAATAAGGCAGTCGATAAAGCCCTGAAGACCGAAGCGGCTCACAAGAATATTCGGCAGGCAGCTAATCGCCCTGTTCCCCCTCAAAATAAGCTCTCTCAAGGAATGAAACGTCCCGCTGGACCATCTAACCAGAAATTTGGGAAGTGTAACGCCCCAGTTTTTCAGTAATAATAATGTGACGTAATTGTTTATAAATTGCGCAAATTAATTATTTAATTATATGATTAATTGTTTATAACTGTTTTTATTTGATTTAAAACCGTAAACTATTGTTACTTTAAATTTAATTCATTCTATTTCAACTTGATATTTAGTGTTTAATTTCTTAAATTAAGGTTTTTCGTTACCTTAATTGTTTCGGTAATTTCTTTAATTAATTTCAACATGTTATTAGTTGGTTTTAATTTAATTAATATGGAATTTAAGTTTTAGTAAGTTATTTATAACAATATGAATTCGTTCATGCGCATGAGTGTTCTATTTGTGCTTCGTTCATATATGTAATGATATCGGATTGGTATGAAAATTTAGTACGTCGTATATATGTGTGTTATAAACAAGCCTATATGCTCGGTTTATGTTTTCGGATTCATTTGACGTGTTTATGAATTTAATTTTGATTGTGGAACCAAATCGGGGGCTAACGAGCAATTAGCGCACCCTTGGTTCCGTACGTGATATCTTGAGCTCGGGAATTCGGATTCGAATTCCGTCAACTCCGTTGCCTTCGTATCGACGATTCGGAGACAATGGAACAAGCCTCATGCCTTTTTGAAATCATTAAGACCTCCGAAATCCAACCGTAACGAGCAACTCGTGCAAGAAGAACTTCTTTTGGTTGACTAGTCTTCATGGTGGGACCCCATAACACTTCTTAACCTAACCATACCCTAACCATGACTTATCTACCTTGAGTTAAGCCCTTTCTCTCCTCTTTAGCTCTGAAAACCGAACCATATACCTCCATTTCCAGCTGCAACTGATCGAGAGAAGGGAGAAGAGGAGAAAGGAAGAAAACCTTGGCCATCCTTTGTGATTTTGAGCTCAAATCTCTTCCCTTCCTCACCAAATCTTTAAGGTATGAATATTTATGTCTTCTCTACTCTATTATACTTGATTTCATCTCCTTACATCATGATTTGGATCAGTTTTGGTTAGGGTTTGGGCTAAGAGCATGAATAGGGTTTTTGGGGAAATTTGCTCTTATGATCTTGTTTGCTTGTGTAGCTGATTTCCTTGCTTGTAAATGAGTATATGAGCTTGTTTCTTGGCTTATTTCTTTCCTAAATGATAGTATATGATGTTATGAGGATTTCATCTCTAGCTCCTTTTATAAAATTTTGAGATATGGAGCTCCAAACTTGATGATCAAACTACTTCCCCTGTTTTCGAACTGCTGTGTGAAATCTTGTGTTGATGCTTGATCAAATGGTCTCCATTTCGTGTGAAATTGCTTGGAGTTGATGTACACTCATTGTTATATATGTTATCACTCATGTTTCAAGTATTTGGATCCATTTGAAGCCTCAAAACCGAAATACATGACCTGTTTTTATGCATGCTCCATGACAGATTTGTTGCTGTTGCAATTGTGTGGTTGTTACCCTAATGTGCTTTAAATTGTACCATTTTGCATATATATGATGTATATTAGTTGTTTAGTATGTTAGCATGCATTCCCCAAAGTTTCAGATCCAAATTCAAGCCCTAAGTACTTGATCAAGGCATGATAGAATCATTAGGGCTCATATGTGCGATTTTGGCGACCCAGTTTTGTTGCATGGATTCGATGACCTTAACGTGTGATTTAGCCTTTGCACTCTAAATGAAAAATGTTCATAACATGCCAAATATGTGGTATATTAAGTTTCAGAGCATTTGGAGTTCATTTGGTATGCCTTTGGATTGAATTTGTATGAGTTCAGTTTTGCCGGTAAAATTTTACGTGTGATTTGGTTCTGTACCGTGACACCCCCGTGTCTCATTTACTCATAAGAGTGAGACACGGGCGTGTCACACCTTCTGGGCAGCTCTGTACTGAGCCACGCCCGTGGCTCAGTTGGGCTAGGGTTGGTGACACCCCCGTGTCACTTCCCATGCGCAGTCTTCGTTACTTCCTCTTCGGTTTTTGATTCGTTTCACCTCCTTAATGGCTTTATCTCCTTTTGTGTTGAACTATGAACTTGTTTTACTATATTTTAGGAGTAATATGGTGTAATTTCATGGCTTTTGAAGGTGTTATAGGCATGCTTTTACGTAATGCCGTTTGTGTGTGTTTATATGTCGTTTATGAATCTCATCACTTATTTTCTATATCGTATGACTTCTCCTTGTTGTCAAACCTTGGGAATATGCTATGTTATGTAATGTGAAGTATGTAGTAGCGTGTTGGGAGAGCGTGAACATGTTCTATGTTCCTCTTTGGATTCTTGAATTGAAATTGATTGGAAATATGAATCGATGAATTGAATGAAAATGAATGAACAAGTGAATGAATTGGTTATATGATTTAAATGCCTTAATATGATCTTTATGTCTTCCTATCATGCTTGAGCATTGCCGTGCGTCATATATGGTTCATATAGAGTCTTGAGTCTCACGAACACGTCTTGTGGTCTTTTGTACAGTTTGTCTCCAGGGTGGAGAGCTTTTGATCGTTCAGGCACTTGGTGCTCGATCCTTGTTTCATCACGGTTCATGTGAGGGTGGTTTTTGTTTTAGCTATGTAACAAACCCTACAACCCTTATGTGAAAAGCTTTGGCCAAAATCGTATGATTATATATATATATGGTTTTCAAACGAAGTTATCGAGTAAATTCTTCTGAATTATACGTATGAGCGTATATAAGCTTAAAAATGGTTTTGTAATGAGGCTATGCTCCAAACCGTGTGTCTTCATGCTAGCTATGGATTAGGATGACACGGAGAGGTACGTATATAGCATATGCCGAGTTACACGGTAAGGTATGATTTCTTATAGTATGTATCCTATGTATGTATTGACATGTTTTGGCGAGACACATTTATTACTTATTACGGATCGGGCCCCGGGACTTAGTATATGTGGCTAACCGAGGAAGCAAGGGCTGACGGGGATCCCATATACTAGTCCTACTATTAAACAGCGGTACTGGACCTCGTCAGGAGATTGGCGGGGAAAGGGAGCTGAGTGCCATCTGGGGAGTCATGTAACCCCTTTTGGTCAAAGATCGGGTGGTCGGGCCTTGCAAACCCACCACCAACCCGGAGGAAGAAGGTTGGAACTTATTTAGGATTGAAATGATTGATTGACTGATTGATTATTGATTGATAGGCACTGTGCGGGAAGGCCGGGAAACGGATTGCCCAAACAAATATATTTAGGATATGACATGATTTATGGTCTGCCTGTATTATGATATATTGCATGATCACCTAATCAATATATTATTGATAATTGTCGTACACGGTCGGAGTTGGTTGGAGATTGTGCACGCTCACTCGTCGAGCCTTATATTTATGTATGATTTATGATTGTAATGAAACTAAGATGTTTTAGTCGTAAAATCCGAGCGTTGTTTATCTATTTTCTTGCCTTTTTGGGAACTAGATTCAAATAAAACTTTGCTCGGGATTTATGACTTGCATGTGCATGTTTTATATATATTTATCGCTCCTGCTCACTCAGTCTTCTAGAGACTGACCCCTCTCCCTCCCCATTCTTTTAGTGTGCAGGTTTGATCTTTGGAGTTTCGGGCTAGGCGGAGGTGTTTGAAGTTTTTGAGTGAGTCGAGTTAGATTAGGAGAGTCCCTTCACTCATTCATGTATTGAAATTATGTATGACTCGTTCGGTTATATATTAAGCTTGAATATTCATGTAATTGTTATTGAACTGACTTTACTGGGTTTTGCTATGATTTAAAAGAGGCCTGAAGAGCCCAAATTCCGTTTATGATTGGTATGATTGAACTTTGGCTTTTCTGCATTATATTTTGTGGATTGGTAACCGTTGTCTAGCTCCGCCTGGCTTAGGAAGGTTTTTATGTTTGTCTCCCGTTCGCTATGGTTTGATACGGGTGCGGATTTACTGTTTCGTTACTCGTGTTGAGCCATAGTGCGGGGGATGTGGTGCCTCACGTGCGGGGTGCTACATCCTTAAGTGGTATCAGAGCCCGGTTGCAAAACCGGTGTTCTTGCGTCGTGTCGGAGTCAGTCTAAGTCGAACGGCATAGGGACTATGTGATATTGTGTGCATTGCATCGATCTTGAATATGGAATTTGGTTTCCTTAAGAATGTCGTTGAATTACTTGTTGCATTTTATATGGATTCTTGTCTTTCGTATTGAATATGTGCCATGAGCATGCACTAATCGCATGCATCCATTCTTGAAATGAGTTATGATTTTCAGGTTATAAAGATGATATCAAACCACGGCCAAGTTCTATGATCATAACAATCTATTACAATTCCTTCGGAGGCACGGAAGATAGGAAGGATGCCCGGGGAGGAGTGTGGAGAATGCTAGTTGTGTGGCTTTGTAGACTGAGTTGCAATTAACGGTTGGGATTCAGAATGGGAAGTTCGACCTTGGCGATGCGATGGCAGAGGAACATTGGGGTAATAGGAATAAGAGTTAATCAATGGATGGTTGCGACTCAGGAGAATAACTTATATGAATCCACTACCTGAAGTGCATTAATTGGATTCAACAGGATCTCGCAACCTAAGAAATGAAGGGAACAAAACCTTGAAGATATATTGGTCCCGGATTTGGATCATGGAAGGGGTACTAGTAATTAAGAGGAGTAGAGATAACAGGGGTCCGGTAGAGGTTATGCATCAAGGGTCTACAAAGAAGGACTTCGAACTAAGCCTAGTGATTAGAAGTCGGGTGCTAGAAGGCAAGCATTTGGGTAAACACAAATAGAGGGAAGGTGGCGATATGGCGAACAGGATTTGAGTTCATTTTCCAAATCCCAGCTGAATTGTCATGTTATGAGGTTAAATTGGAAGATATGGAGCAACAAATGGAAACGAGAAAGAGAGGAAATCATGCGCTCAAGTAGAAGCAATTGGAGGTGAATTAAATCCACAAAGGATAAGCGCGGAATTCTTGATTGAGGTGACGATTAGAAGTAAAGGTCGAATTTCGAGAAGAAGTTGGATACTAACTCTGGGGACGTGGAAGAATTAAGGATTAAGGAACTGCAATCTCGGATAGTAGAAGATACAAGTGATGGACTCATGGAAAACTTGAAGACCGTGGGAAAGGCAAGGGATAATCACCAAGTCAAAGTAACCTCGGGATTGGAGGAACGAGGAAAAGCTACCGAGCTAACTACTTATCACCTTGGTGACAGGTTCTAAAACATTCATAGCATGTGCATCATATTTTGCATTAATTGTTTATTCTTTTCACCTTATGTTTATCTGTGCATTTCTAATTGGTTTCGTTGTGCTAAGGTATTGTATAATTACTTGATGTAAACGTGACCCATGCATTGTCATTTTGACACAACATGCATTTTAGTGTTTATTTGATAGGAAGTTCTTTCGCCTCAACTATCAAGTATCAGTTCAACCGAGCCGCATCTGAGTTATGAGAAGGAGAAATAATAGGATGATGCTAGAAGGAAGGTAAATTTGGGGGAAATAAGAACTTCTATTAAGGGATAGGTCAACGGAAACAAGAATTTAGAAGGAGAAGTGAGACTAGAGTTCCAGACAAGATTAAGAAAGGAGTTCGGACATCAAGAGAACTAGGGAAGGAGTTGAGAGTCCAAATCTTTGATTTCTATATCAGTTAAACTCCACCTAATGGGATTTACTCATCAAGAGTTTCAATAAAAGGAGGATCGATGGAGTTCAACCCGGGACAACAGAAATTTAAGGGGAAGAGCACGATCGAGGAACAAATTGACGATTGAAAGGGTGCTCGAATAAATTATTTTAGTGAGAATAATGGAATTGCAAACTAAGGAAGACCTGGAAGTCATATTAGTGATGCTCGGAGATAACTAAGGTGGCGTAAATGGTTACGTGTTAAGAGGAGAACTAAGTTATTAAATTCGGGTTGAAGTCCATCATTAGGAATGAAGGAAATGGTTTGGAGAATATTCTTATGTGTAGAATATGGATTTGGGGATAACAAAATTATAATGGAGTTTCTGTGAACCCTAAGTCAGAATTGACAAGAGAGAGAGTTGAATCCAGTTAGCCTATAATGAAATGATGGCGATCCAGATTAATCCAATAAAGTACAAAGGGGGTTCAATGATGACAACATTATCAAGTCTTCGGTTAGTCCCACGATAATTCGGAAGAAACCAAATCGGAGAAGATGATCATTGGAGGATTTACATCAAACGACAAGAATCATCAAGAACATTCTATCTTCAATACAAGAAATGTGGGGCCTGATGCCGAATGTAACCTTAAGGGGTTAAAGGGAATGAATGGATAATATGCGCGGAAGATGAAAAAGGATTCGTGTTAAGGTAGATCCTATTGACGAATACCTCTAGGTGGGGATTGAATCGTAAAGGTGGTCCGGGATAGTCATTCTTGAGGATATTTTAAACTTCGATATGAGTAAGATAGTAGCTATGGACCTAACTTCGAGACGGATGGTCTAAGGATATTCGGGGAGGTCAAGCTCGGTTAATTAAAAAGAGTTGGTTGGGCGAATGAGGATTGAAGGAAATGGTGAAAACTGGAAGCAGTACAAGTCAAAAGGGATCTAAGAATGCTCCAAAAAGAATTCATCAATCGCTTCACCGGGGAACCCTGAAGAGGTTCAAGACAAGCTGGGCACTGAGTTACGGTGAACGGTACTTATAGCATTCATGATACATGCATACATGCAAATTTAACCTACCTAAATTTTATGTTAAGTGTTTTGATCTCGTACTGTGTTAAATTACTTGGAGTAATTGAAAATCAATGTGAGAGACATCTATTACTTGCTCTGGGTGCCTTACGTGATTTTAAATTTGGTTTTGCGCGAGTTGCTTGGGAGTATTGGAGACTTCCTTGCTTTATTTTTGGTTGAGAGACGGGGTACTCTCTTTGCTTGCGAGAGACGGGGTTCTCTCATTGTTGTTGGAGAGACGGGGTTCTCTCATTGCTGTTCGAGAGACGGGGCTCTCTCCTTGTTACTTGTGAGAGACGGGGAATCTCTCATTGTTTGTTTTCAGGCGTGTGTGAATCCGAGGACGGATTCTTTTTAAGGGGGAGAGATTGTAACGCCCCAGTTTTTCAGTAATAATAATGTGACGTAATTGTTTATAAATTGCGCAAATTAATTATTTAATTATATGATTAATTGTTTATAACTGTTTTTATTTGATTTAAAACCGTAAACTATTGTTACTTTAAATTTAATTCATTCTATTTCAACTTGATATTTAGTGTTTAATTTCTTAAATTAAGGTTTTTCGTTACCTTAATTGTTTCGGTAATTTCTTTAATTAATTTCAACATGTTATTAGTTGGTTTTAATTTAATTAATATGGAATTTAAGTTTTAGTAAGTTATTTATAACAATATGAATTCGTTCATGCGCATGAGTGTTCTATTTGTGCTTCGTTCATATATGTAATGATATCGGATTGGTATGAAAATTTAGTACGTCGTATATATGTGTGTTATAAACAAGCCTATATGCTCGGTTTATGTTTTCGGATTCATTTGACGTGTTTATGAATTTAATTTTGATTGTGGAACCAAATCGGGGGCTAACGAGCAATTAGCGTACCCTTGGTTCCGTACGTGATATCTTGAGCTCGGGAATTCGGATTCGAATTCCGTCAACTCCGTTGCCTTCGTATCGACGATTCGGAGACAATGGAACAAGCCTCATGCCTTTTTGAAATCATTAAGACCTCCGAAATCCAACCGTAACGAGCAACTCGTGCAAGAAGAACTTCTTTTGGTTGACTAGTCTTCATGGTGGGACCCCATAACACTTCTTAACCTAACCATACCCTAACCATGACTTATCTACCTTGAGTTAAGCCCTTTCTCTCCTCTTTATCTCTGAAAACCGAACCATATACCTCCATTTCCAGCTGCAACTGATCGAGAGAAGGGAGAAGAGGAGAAAGGAAGAAAACCTTGGCCATCCTTTGTGATTTTGAGCTCAAATCTCTTCCCTTCCTCACCAAATCTTTAAGGTATGAATATTTATGTCTTCTCTACTCTATTATACTTGATTTCATCTCCTTACATCATGATTTGGATCAGTTTTGGTTAGGGTTTGGGCTAAGAGCATGAATAGGGTTTTTGGGGAAATTTGCTCTTATGATCTTGTTTGCTTGTGTAGCTGATTTCCTTGCTTGTAAATGAGTATATGAGCTTGTTTCTTGGCTTATTTATTTCCTCAATGATAGTATATGATGTTATGAGGATTTCATCTCTAGCTCCTTTTATAAAATTTTGAGATATGGAGCTCCAAACTTGATGATCGAACTACTTCCCCTGTTTTCGAACTGCTGTGTGAAATCTTGTGTTGATGCTTGATCAAATGGTCTCCATTTCGTGTGAAATTGCTTGGAGTTGATGTACACTCATTGTTATATATGTTATCACTCATGTTTCAAGTATTTGGATCCATTTGAAGCCTCAAAACCGAAATACATGACCTGTTTTTATGCATGCTCCATGACAGATTTGTTGCTGTTGCAATTGTGTGGTTGTTGGTCACCCTAATGTGCTTTAAATTGTACCATTTTGCATATATATGATGTATATTAGTTTTTTAGTATGTTAGCATGCATTCCCCAAAGTTTCAGATCCAAATTCAAGCCCTAAGTACTTGATCAAGGCATGATAGAATCATTAGGGCTCATATGTGCGATTTTGGCGACCCAGTTTTGTCACATGGATTCGATGACCTTAACGTGTGATTTAGCCTTTGCACTCTAAATGAAAAATGTTCATAACATGCCAAATATGTGGTATATTAAGTTTCAGAGAATTTGGAGTTCATTTGGTATGCCTTTGGATTGAATTTGTATGAGTTCAGTTTTGCCGGTAAAATTTTACGTGTGATTTGGTTCTGTACCGTGACACACCCGTGTCTCATTTACTCATAAGAGTGAGACACGGGCGTGTCACACCTTCTGGGCAGCTCTGTACTGAGCCACGCCCGTGGCTCAGTTGGGCTAGGGTTGGTGACACCCCCGTGTCACTTCCCATGCGCAGTCTTCGTTACTTCCTCTTCGGTTTTTGATTCGTTTCACCTCCTTAATGGCTTTATCTCCTTTTGTGTTGAACTATGAACTTGTTTTACTATATTTTAGTAGTAATATGGTGTAATTTCATGGCTTTTGAAGGTGTTATAGGCATGCTTTTACGTAATGCCGTTTGTGTGTGTTTATATGTCGTTTATGAATCTCATCACTTATTTTCTATATCGTATGACTTCTCCTTGTTGTCAAACCTTGGGAATATGCTATGTTATGTAATGTGAAGTATGTAGTAGCGTGTTGGGAGAGCGTGAACATGTTCTATGTTCCTCTTTGGATTCTTGAATTGAAATTGATTGGAAATATGAATCGATGAATTGAATGAAAATGAATGAACAAGTGAATGAATTGGTTATATGATTTAAATGCCTTAATATGATCTTTATGTCTTCCTATCATGCTTGAGCATTGCCGTGCGTCATATATGGTTCATATAGAGTCTTGAGTCTCACGAACACGTCTTGTGGTCTTTTGTACAGTTTGTCTCCAGGGTGGAGAGCTTTTGATCGTTCAGGCACTTGGTGCTCGATCCTTGTTTCATCACGGTTCATGTGAGGGTGGTTTTTGTTTTAGCTATGTAACAAACCCTACAACCCTTATGTGAAAAGCTTTGGCCAAAATCGTATGATTATATATATATATGGTTTTCAAACGAAGTTATCGAGTAAATTCTTCTGAATTATACGTATGAGCGTATATAAGCTTAAAAATGGTTTTGTAATGAGGCTATGCTCCAAACCGTGTGTCTTCATGCTAGCTATGGATTAGGATGACACGGAGAGGTACGTATATAGCATATGCCGAGTTACACGGTAAGGTATGATTTCTTATAGTATGTATCCTATGTATGTATTGACATGTTTTGGCGAGACACATTTATTACTTATTACGGATCGGGCCCCGGGACTTAGTATATGTGGCTAACCGAGGAAGCAAGGGCTGACGGGGATCCCATATACTAGTCCTACTATTAAACAGCGGTACTGGACCTCGTCAGGAGATTGGCGGGGAAAGGGAGCTGAGTGCCATCTGGGGAGTCATGTAACCCCTTTTGGTCAAAGATCGGGTGGTCGGGCCTTGCAAACCCACCACCAACCCGGAGGAAGAAGGTTGGAACTTATTTAGGATTGAAATGATTGATTGACTGATTGATTATTGATTGATAGGCACTGTGCGGGAAGGCCGGGAAACGGATTGCCCAAACAAATATATTTAGGATATGACATGATTTATGGTCTGCCTGTATTATGATATATTGCATGATCACCTAATCAATATATTATTGATAATTGTCGTACACGGTCGGAGTTGGTTGGAGATTGTGCACGCTCACTCGCCGAGCCTTATATTTATGTATGATTTATGATTGTAATGAAACTAAGATGTTTTAGTCGTAAAATCCGAGCGTTGTTTATCTATTTTCTTGCCTTTTTGGGAACTAGATTCAAATAAAACTTTGCTCGGGATTTATGACTTGCATGTGCATGTTTTATATATATTTATCGCTCCTGCTCACTCAGTCTTCTAGAGACTGACCCCTCTCCCTCCCCATTCTTTTAGTGTGCAGGTTTGATCTTTGGAGTTTCGGGCTAGGCGGAGGTGTTTGAAGTTTTTGAGTGAGTCGAGTTAGATTAGGAGAGTCCCTTCACTCATTCATGTATTGAAATTATGTATGACTCGTTCGGTTATATATTAAGCTTGAATATTCATGTAATTGTTATTGAACTGACTTTACTGGGTTTTGCTATGATTTAAAAGAGGCCTGAAGAGCCCAAATTCCATTTATGATTGGTATGATTGAACTTTGGCTTTTCTGCATTATATTTTGTGGATTGGTAACCGTTGTCTAGCTCCGCCTGGCTTAGGAAGGTTTTTATGTTTGTCTCCCGTTCGCTATGGTTTGATACGGGTGCGGATTTACTGTTTCGTTACTCGTGTTGAGCCATAGTGCGGGGGATGTGGTGCCTCACGTGCGGGGTGCTACAGGAAGAAACCCACACCAGCCTAGCAAAAGCCTAAGTCAGTCCCGTCTAATTCACAAGAAGAGATCACTTGTGAATATTGTCACAAACCGGGACATACTGAACAAGATTGTCGAAAGAAAGCTGGCACTTGTTTGTGGTGTGGAGACCCTAACCATCAGTTTAACACATGCCCAAAGAGACCGGGATTTAAGGAAAAGGAGAAAGCCTTGGGAAAGTCCGAAAAACCACTTGTCAAGGGAAAAGCTTACGCGTTGGAAGGAAACGAGGATCCAGACCCTTCGGATGTTGTCGAAGGTACGGTACACATTCTAAACACGCCAGTTAAGGTCCTATATGACCCTGGTGCCACGCATTCATTCATTGCATCAAATTTATGTGCGCGTTTAAATTTTCCCCTTGAATGTTCATCATAAAATTTCGAGATAAGTTCCCCTTTGGGAGCTTGTTTAATAACGGATCGAGTATATAAACGCTGCCCTATACAAATTGGTGACCGTTACTACCCAATGGACCTCATCGAACTTCCGATAACAAGATATGGAATCATTCTGGGAATGGATTGGCTCTACAAATACCATGCTAAGTTGGATTGTTTCAAGAAATCATCTTAGGACAAGATGAAAGTTGGATTCCTGAAGATAAAAGATCAGTAGCAATGATTTCTATGACAGAAGCTAAGAAGATGATTCAGAAGGGAGCCATAGGATTCCTTGCCTATCTCCTAAATAGGCCAAAGGATCAACTTAAGGTTGAGGAGGTAGAAGTGGTAAATGAGTTTCTCGACGTTTTCCCAGAACATCTAAACTCGTTACCTCCAGACCGCGAGTTGGAATTTGTAATCGATACAATCCCTGGGGCAGAGCCTTTCTCTAAAACCCCTTATCGGATGGCCCCAGCTGAACTTCAGGGGTTGAGAAAACAACTTGATGACTTGATCGAATCAAGATATATCCGTCCCAGTACCTCACCTTGGGGAGCACCAGTATTGTTTGTAAAGAAGAAAGATGGGTCATTACGGATGTGCATCGACTACCGAGAACTTAACCGAATGACCATAAAGAATAAATACCCTCTACCCCATATAGAGGAGTTATTCGATGTCCTTCAAGGATCTCGAGTCTATTCAAAGTTAGACTTAAGGCAAGGGTATTATCAATTAAAGATTAGGGAGGAGGATATCCCTAAAACAGCTTTCAATACCCGCTATGGACACTTTGAGTTCATAGTAATGCCTTTTGGATTGACCAATGCACCTGCTGCATTCATGGACATGATGCATCGGATATTCCGACCATGTCTGGATAAATTTGTGGTCATTTTCATCGATGACATACTGGTATTTTCCGAAACACCTGAGGAACATGCTGAACATCTTCACATAGTGTTGAGTACTTTGCGAGATCATAAGCTATATGCTAAGTTCAACAAATGTGAATTCTGGATAGAAAAAGTTGCATTCCTTGGACACATAATCTCGGGATCAGGTGTTGAAGTAGATCCCTCAAAGATTGAAGCAATTACGAATTGGAAAGTACCAAGGAACCCATCAGAGGTGAGAAGTTTCCTAGGACTTGCAGGCTATTATCGCAGGTTCGTAAAGGACTTCTCCAAGATAGCTGCACCTCTCACAAAGTTAACAAAGAAGGAAAGAAAATTTGAATGGACCAAACAGTGCGAACAAAGTTTTTAAGAATTAAAGCAACGATTGACTTCTGCACCAGTACTAACCTTACCTGAAGGGAAAGAAGGTTATACAGTTTATACCGATGCCTCTAAAGAAAGGCTAGGTTGTGTATTGATGCAGCACGGAAAAGTTATAGCCTATGCCTCAAGAAAGCTCAAACCCCACGAAGAAAACTACCCTACTCATGACTTGGAATTAGCAGCAATTGTGTTTGCTCTTACCAAGTGGAGACAATATCTCTACGGGGTAACTTTTGAAGTTTTCACTGACCATAAGAGCCTACGGTATCTTTTTACTCAAAAAGAGTTGAATATGAGGCAAAGGAGATGGATGGAATTCCTGGAAGATTACGACTGTGTAATCCAGTACCATCCAGGAAAAGCTAACGTAGTGGCCGATGCTTTAAGTCGGAAGTCAAGTTTAGCGTCACTCTCAAGAAAGCCTTCAAGTAACCAACGAAAAGCTGTGAAAGTAATCTCAAGAGCTCGATTAGCAAATTTAGTGGTACTACCACCACTAAAGGAAAAGATAAAAGAAGCTCAGGCTCAGGATGAGTGGATTCAGAAATGTCTCAAATCCAAAGAAAAGGATCTTGAGGAAAAATTCAAAACCGATGATCAAGGGATTTTGAGATACAAGAGTCGGGTCTGCGTGCCTAGTATCGTTCGAAAGGAAATATTGGATGAGGCACACAAAACTCATTACTCGATACATCCTGGAGGAACTAAGATGTATCAAGATCTCAAAAAGCATTTCTGGTGGAACGGTATGAAAAGAGACATAGCCAATTACATCAAGAAATGTTTGACTTGTCAACGAGTTAAAGCAGAACATCAAAGACTTGGAGGACTTTTGCAACCATTATCTATCCCTACTTGGAAATGGGATCAGGTAACCATGGATTTTGTTTACGGATTACCCAAAGTAAAAGGAGGATTTGATGGTATTTGGGTTATCATCGATAGATTAACAAAATCCGCACATTTCTTACCTGTCAAAGCAACCGATAATGTTAACTCGTTAGCCAAGCTTTATCAAAAAGAAATTATTCGGTTACATGGAGTACCTCTTGGAATAGTTTCAGACAGGGACCCAAAGTTCACTTCACAACTTTGGCAAAACATTCAAGAAATGATGGGTACCAAGTTAAACTTCAGCACAGCAGCACATCCTCAAACTGATGGGCAATCTGAAAGAACCATCAGATACCTGGAAGATATGTTAAGGGCTTGCGCCTTAGATTTCCAAGATAATTGGAAGGATTGCCTACCCCTTGTGGAGTTTGCATACAATAACAGTTATCAAGCCTCAATCCAAGCTGCACCTTATGAGGCCTTATATGGAAGAAAATGCAGATCTCCATTATACTGGGATATGGATGAAACCAAGGAAATTAAAAGGAAATCCCAAGGGAATATTGCTAAGAGTTGGGTAGAAGAAGCAACAGAGAAAGTTGAAATCATCAAACAAAGAATGAAAGCTGCCCAAGATCGGCAGAAAAGTTATGCTGATAATCGAAGAAGGGACATAGAATTCGCAATAGGCGAAAAGGTATTCTTGAAAGCATCTCCAAGAAAAGGGTTTATACGAATTGGGAAAGGAGGAAAACTAAACCCTCGATATATTGGACCTTTTGAAATACTGGAACGTATCGGTCCAACAGCCTATCGCCTAGACCTACCAGCAAGTCTTACTGGAATACATAACGTATTCCATGTGTCCCAACTCCGCAAGTACTTTGCTGATGATTCACATATCCTACCTGTTGAAGAAGTACCACTGGAACCCGACCTTACTTATGAAGTGAAGCCAGTCAGAATCTTGGATAGGAAATTCCAAGAGTTGAGAAACCGAAGAATTCCCCTCGTTAGAATCTTGTGGAAAAGAAATGGTACAGAAGAACAGACTTGGGAGACAGAGGAAAAGATGTTGAAACATTACCCAGGACTGTTCGAGGACAGTAATAGAATCTGAGGACAGATTCTTTTAAAGGGGGGAAGATTGTAACAACCCTACTCAGGGCCAAGTTGAGAAAGGTAAGTAAAGGGCAACCCAGGAAGCGTTTATAACCTCGATCCCTATTAACTCACTTCATGCATTGCATTTTATGTGACTTATGTGTTTTTATGTGATACATTTTACTAAATGTTCATAGATTTAATTCTTTTAACTTGTGCCTTGAAACTATTTTCATAAAATCCTAGAATTCTAGTAATCATTCCTTTCTAGCACCTAAAAACCCTTCATATGTTTCAAAACCCATTCCTACAGTTTTAGGTTGGAAATTACGAAAATACCCCTACAGCTCAAAAATATTCCTACATCTCCCGAAACACTT
Organism: Lantana camara; assembly: GCA_037501455.1. Taxonomy (NCBI): domain Eukaryota; kingdom Viridiplantae; phylum Streptophyta; class Magnoliopsida; order Lamiales; family Verbenaceae; genus Lantana; species Lantana camara. The sequence continues at coordinate 51,019,891 of CM074858.1, forward strand.
TCACTACCCAATATTTTAACCAAAATAATCCTCACATTATTTCGAGGATCGTGATACTCTCCTTACACCATAATTCCCGTCCTAACTCCCGTAGTATCAAAAACCGGCAAAAACCCTAGCTTATGATTCGATCATAAATAAAACCTTATTCACCTACCTTTTGATATTCAAAATTATAACCAAAACGACCCTCAAATTATTTCATGAATTTTCATGCATTTACCAAAAACACGATTTCACCTATAGCATATTTATAAATATTTTCCTATTTAAAAATCATCGTTTTATTTTAAAATAATTAGCTTTTATTCAATAGTCGAAATTATATTTATAACGATCCTTGAATTTTTCTTTACAACATAGTGATTTTTCCAAACTTTCAACTTCATCCTAGCTTCGATTATATAATTTTCTCATGATTTTCATCACCTTCAATGTTCATAATTTATAAACAAAAACTCCAAATATTTCATGTTTATAACTAAAACGAAGCTCATTTTTCACTCATTCATTCATTAATTCACTACATCAAAATTTTACTTCTCGACTCTTGAATAAATTTTATATTATTTTTACATTTATTTTTATTCCAAATGACATCATCCATGACCTCATGCTCTTCTAGAAGAATTAAACAAATGAGCATAATTTCTCCACATTTCTTAGTTAATAACTTAGCATTTGTTCATCATGAAATTAAACCACATCTCCAATTTAATTACCAAGCATTTGTTGAAACCTTAGGCAACCACATCTCCCATAAACTCTCATTTATTGCTTAGAAACCCCTCATGACTACCTATAAATACCCCCCTTAAGCCTCATTTATACCTCACAATTCAACACACAAAAATCACTCTCTCCCTCTCCCATTCTCACGCCAACCCCTCTCCCTCTCTCTCTAAGGTATGTTTTCTTCTATTATTTCATGTTTTATATAATGTTCTTAGTATAGAAATAATAGTAGCATGCCTAGGATTAATTAAATAATGCTTTAGGAATTTATTTTATGAAATATGTGCATAGTTGATAGTTAAATATAATGTGAGCACATTATGGAATTTTATTTAATTATATGCATGAATTATGATATGATATAATGTGATGATGTATTTAAATGTTTATGATCTTGTTCATGCTAAGAGTAATTTATTTAGAATTATTTTTCATAGAAAGTTCATATATTTTGCTATATTGTGCTTTAATCTTATGTTATGAATATGAATGTGATAGAACAAATTACACACCCTCTTTGAATATTCAAATAAGCTCAAGAACATGTTCATAATGTTCTTGAATATGTGTGTGTGCCGTGATCAATGTGTGTGTGTGTGTGTGAATTTGATTTTGTGTTATAAAGTGTTTAATTCACATGAAATTGAATAGTAAATGTTTTTAATAGTAATTTTGACTTTTGGTCAACCAAAATCCAATTAATTTCGAAATTATTACAAAAATAATCATAAAATAAGTTTTGGAATTTTTAAAGAAATATTTTTCCTAAATTTTTCCAAAAATCAATAAACTATGTAATATTTTTCAAAAGATAACCTACATTGTCAAATTAAACCTTGAATTTCATTTCAAATCTTATAATTAGAATTATAGTATAGTTGATAAATATTTAATTAGTTAAAGATCCCATAAACCCTAATTTGTTAATCAAATTCCCTTAAACGGGTAAATTTAGGGTTTACCGAGAAATCTTTAACGCATTACACAACGTGTATCTTCTCTAATTATTTCATTGTAGTATTGAGTGTAATTAGTTAGATAGGAACTAAGAACCTAGTTCTAAGCCAGTAGTAGTTATTACTTTCAGGCGAACCTAGGATCGAAGAGTGGAATCCTCACACTTCCACTTAAATCTCGGTACCGGTGAGGGTTTTAAATCTTTTCAACTGAAATCATGATAAAATACTTTACTTTATTTCTTGAATTTCTTTCAAGTTATCCTTCCCTTTATGGGAAAATAATTCTTGTTAATTATTGAAAACATACATTTACCCGAAAAGTACTTAGTACTTTCTTACGGGTAAATATTCTCGTCTTGCAAGCAAAGTTATTGTTTTTCCTATGGGCCCGGTGGTCTTGGTAGAAGTAGTAGTCCGGGAGGCACGGGCCGAGGTCTACTATTATACTAGCCGCCAACTAGATCTTGGTGGTGGTCTAACTGGAGGTTAGTTATTCCATACCAAGTGACGGGAAAAGGTACGTCCCTCCCAAATTCATGTATATCGTCACTAGGGGTAGCTCCCTTAGGTGACACTGGAGGAAGAAGGATGGTATTGTTGTATATCTTTTTACTGAGTAACGACATCTTGATCAATGTCGTTACGAATATTCTTGGTTTTAAGGAGTTAAGGTTGGAGACGCCTAGCTTGCGGGCATCAAAATCATTTTCAAAACGGTTCATAAGTTTTCCAAAAAGTATAGCCTATATTCCCCCTACTCCTATTTCAAACTGATATGAACCGGATATTATTGTCATATATTTATTTGTTACTGTATAGTATATACATTTCAAACCAAGACTTTCTTGGTCAGAACACTTCAAAAATCTTGCTTACAATCATAACCCTCAACCCCCATCACTTAGTCATTTTGACTAACCCTCCTGTTCTTTCAATTCATGATTTCAGGAATCTATACAGCGACGCCTTAGAGGTATCTTGAAGCTTTAAGGTGTCACATTCTAGTCAATTAGAGTAATCACGAGTGCATGTACATCTTACAATAAGCACTCTTCTCTAAAGTCAGAACTTTTGCTGTAAACACTTATCCAACTTAATAATATGTGTTTTGTTATGTATTGTCCCCTTTTATTTGCTCAAGTTTATTTTCCGTTGCCTTTAAATTTCATACTCTGGTATTGCATAGTCTTGTCCGTTCGCCGGAGTATTTCTCGAGTGCTAGGTCTCACATCCACTCGGGGAGTACTACGGTGTGGGGTTGTAGTGTTAAGGGGCGCTACAGTACTGCATAGCTATACGCGTAGCTTGCTCACCGCTGTGTGATGCTGCTATTGGGAAATCCTGCGCACCTCGCACGGGGAGTTCGAGCCCTTTTTTTCGTTTCGTGTTTTCCAAGATCCGTGAAAATCCCATTTTGTAAAATCTTATTTTATTCTAAATTTGATTTTAACTTTATAAAATTATTTATTTGAAATAATTATAAAATTTAGGATTTTTATGAATTAACGTTAAGTTCTTATTTTTGAAGAAAATATTAAATATCACTCTGAATTATATTTTTGACAAAATTTAATTTTGAATTAATTGAGATTTTATCAAATTGATCCAGGTTCGATTTTGAATAAATTCTTGAATAATGAACTAATATTCAAATTACTTAAGTTAGTTGTAACTTGAAGTCAACAGAATTTTAAATTTAAATGGTAAATTTAAATTCAAGCGGGAGCATGCTTGTAACGCCCGAGATCAAGACGTCACAACCCCCCCTCCCCCGCACCATGACCCGACCCGTATATGAAATGGATTTCCATACACGTGCCAAATCATAGCGAACGGGGACATACACACTCGCCAAGCCAGGCGGGACTTCTTAGGAATAGTGCCGTAGAAAGCCGATTGTATATCCGCTTTGTGCTTTTCCTTATTGTAATCACAGACAATCTTTGAATAAAATAACGTATTGAGGCAACACTTCTTTATATGCTCTTGTTTGGTATGCGTTTACTTTAGCTATGCATGTATGAGAACTCCCCTAATCCTGATGACTTTAAGACTCTACCATTTAGGTGAAATGGTTCATGAAACGAGCCCTATATCACATAAGTCATGATTAGTAAAATGCTCCAAGCCGATGAGTCCTACAGACAGTGGGAGTGTCAACCTGACTTCTCTAAGGCTTTCTTATGGGATCACGCCCTTAAGAAGGACCACCTTGTTTCATGGAGGTGCAAAGTGTATAGTTGATACGTGCGTGATACATGAGGGTGCTTACTTTAATAAGTAAGTTCACTGAGGTGCCCCGTGTGAGAACATTCCTCAATGGGAAAGGAAGTTTCTATTTCAGGAAATAGAAACTTCCAGATTAGGAAATATCTCACGAGTCATTGATGTGATTAATTGATCCTTAGACTTGAGGTTCCATGTAACTTTATGAGTTAACTCTGTAGTCTTAGGTGTAAGCTTTAAAGGGTGTCGCCTTAGACAACTGATTCAAGGCTTATGCTGGGGCTGCACAACTGATTCATGAAAGTGAATGAGAATCAAGAAAGGACCTAGACTTGCATTTGCAAGGTGATCTCTTATTGTGTAAGTAATTCATATGCCATATGGAGTCCTTGGCCAAGGCAGTAGATCAAGAATCAAGAAAAGGGTTTCTTGGATTGAGATCAAATGGATATGAAATGTACTTAGCTTTAAGACCGGATTATTAGGGTTCTAATTATTCCCTTACCCTAGATCTTGGTTGAGAGATAGTAAGTAGGAGGATTGTATCTCACATGAATCAATGACTTAAAGGTTCTGTCGAATCTGAACATTCCAATTCAGCTAGGGGTTAAACACCTGTTGCTAGACTATGGTCGTTTAATCTATGGACCGATTAATTAATTAGTGAATTAATTAATTGGGGTCACTGCTAATTGAATTGAGAACCTAGAGGGTCACACACAATAATTTGGTTACATGAGTTGAGGCTTTAAAATGATTAAACGAGTTAATCGGGCCAAAGGGTTCCACACGTGTGAAACCACACGTGTGGGTCACGTGCGTGACACGTGTGCATGTGCGTGAATATTTATTTGGTGATTAAATAATTAATGTGTTAATTATTTAATAGACTTTGGTTTAATTTTGAATTAAAAAGAAAGTCTTATTTTGGAGAAAAATAATCTAGTTAATTAATTAGGAATTAATTAATTAGATAAAATAAGTTATTTATTTTGAATAAATAAAGTATAAAATTATCCAAAAATAGTTTGGATATTTTTAGCTCTCTTGAAAGTTGATTTGAATTTGAATTCAAAGTAAAAGTCAAAATTACTTGATGATCAAGTAATAGGAGAGAGGGACCAAAATCCTTAGCCCATAAGGACTAGGATTTTCGGTCCTCCCCTTCCTATATATAGGGGAGCTTGAGCTCCCCTTAGAGCTAATCGAGAATTCTTTTGGTTCATGTGTTGAACACCATCCTTTCTCCAAGATAAACAAAACCCTAGGTTAAGCCTAAACACTAACTAGAGAACTAGCATCCTTACTAGTTAGATTATAATCAAGTTGGTGGACTATCTCTAGAGAGCTTCAAGTTAGAAGTTTGAAGATTCGAGCTTTACCAAGGAGAGGGGATCAAGCCGCGAGAAGAGCGTTCTTGGGTGGCTTGAAACACTTCAAGAAAGTTAATTAAGAAAGTAAGTTTCTAATCCCTACGAATTTGGTTACATGATTGCGAGTCCCGGATCCTTTTGTTGGAAAAATTTTAAATTTCCGCTTCTTTCTGATTCGTGTTTTCCAACATGACTAACCTATGACTTAATCCCAACAACCACAACAACAACAATCAAAGTAGCAGAACAGCGGAAGCAATTATTCATATTCCGTATATTGAGCTATATGCTCTAGGTACCAACAGGTAAGGTTCAAGTACGATCAGTAAATTTAATACAAAACATGTACGCTCCATATTCATATATAATATCCAAAATACCATAAACATAAGCATATGAGTGTAAAGAAAGAAAGGCTAGACACTATGCAAGACTCTCTCAGACTTGTATCCCGCCTAGCATCCCTTCCTGCAAAAGAACTGAAAAAACTCTAGGTTCAGTCTTAGACAGACTAGTGGATATAAAAATAGGCATAATATCATAATAAGGCAGAATTTAAACACATACATGCAAGCTATAATCCTTATTCGAGGTTTTAGAATAATTTCCCCAAGCGGGAAGCAAAATACAACGAATAGGATTATAACAATTCATTTCATTCATTAGGTCCTTTGTGGCCCGGTGAGAGGGCATGCATTATCTCCAACTAACACCTCGTGTAATTCATTAATCATTCATTCATTCATTCGTTCATGCATTTCATTCTTTCGTGCACATTCATTAGATCATTCATTCGATCTTTCATATACTCCTTCTTCCTCCGGTTAGGGGATGGGTTTGTAAGGCCCGAACCCTCATTCATTGGTGCTAGAGGGGTACATGAATCCCCAAAAGCTCGGATCCCCTTCTTTCACTAATCTCCTAGTGAAGTCTAGGTTACCGTAATTGATGGAACTAGTATATGTGGATTCCTGTCAGCCTAAGCTTCCCCGGTTCACCAAATACACTAAGTCCCGGGCCCCCATTCATTGTGAACATTCAATTCTAGCCAAAATTTTTGGTAGGATTTATAAAATAAAGGCTTAACGTTGAAAACATTAATTCGTTGTAAAACTCGATATAGATGTATATCTTTGGCCAAAATCTTTCACATTAGGTGTATTGGGGTCATATCTTTTAGTTAATAGAAGAAAAACCCACCTGGTAGACAAAAGAACCCAACAAAAACCTCACTGCTCGACCTCGTCTCCCACTGGATCAATAACTGTGTGACAAAGGTAGTGTGAGGCTTAATTATGACCACATTTGACGCTCGGCTATGCAATGGAATGTGATGAAGTGCATAAAATGTAATAATTTGATCATAAAGGCCATGGAATGCAATTAAGCACATAATTCATCAAATTCGATTCAATATACGATAAAATCGTATTCATTCACGTTCATAGCGTTCATAGCTTTCATTCTTGCATTCATGTAACTCTTGAAGTCATATATCAATCATAAAACATAGCTTTAATAGATTCACGTTACATATAATTCACGGATACGAACAATAAACGTGATACAAACTAGAAAAGAGGTTCCCCAAAGCTGCCAATTCAAATGACACGGCCCTGTTGCATTTTCAAAGGAATTGGACACGGCCATGCCCGAGGTTAAAAAAATAAAATTCCCAAGTCGAGAGCTTGACACGACCGTGTTGAGTTTTCAAAGCATTTGGACACGGCCGTGTCCGATTTTCTGAAAATATTTTTCGCAAGTCGAACTACCGACACGGCCTTGTCCATTTTTAGTTCCGTGTCAGCTCGTCGTTTTGAGAAGAAAAACAGAGAATAAGCTCTGTTTCGCGAGGGAAAAGCTTGAAGAGAAGGGGTATCAACAAGGAAGCTCTTAGGTACACTTAGACACGATTTCAATCCATATAATTCATACAAATCATGCAACCCAAGCTAAAACACAAGAATTCATGCTCAAAATTGGCAAAAGATCATGCAAATTCCAAGCTTTCAACCATGGAAACTTTAAGCTCCTTCAATGGCAACTCATGCTATAATCACCAACATAAAATTTAAAGTTATAGAAATGATGAGGAGGTTATAAGCACACTTTCCATGCATTAATTCTCACTTTAAACAATGAAAATCCCATGTTCAAGATCAAACCCCAATTCATGCTTTCATACAAACCATATGAATTCCCCAACTTCTATCATGCTTCACTTAGATGAAAATATAGTGGAGAAGATGGAGATTACAAATCACTAATTACCTTGAAAGAAGATGGAACAAGAATTAATCTTGAGGTCAAAGTTTGGTTGATAAAAAAGAAGGGTTTCTTGAAGTTCTCTTCTTTTGCTTCTTGTGGAGATGATGATCGATATATGTGGATGCATGAGAAAGCAAATGCTGATATTTAGTGGAGAATTAGGTAGGAGTCGGGTCGATCCAAGTCCGATTCGGTTAAGAAAATGGTTCAAACAAGTTATAAAGTCGAGGCTATGAAAAGGTTCATCGTCGAAGGCTCAAACGGTATCGAAAAGGTATAAGATCAAGTTTAGAGAATAGGAATCGTCGAAAAAAGTTCAACGCCGAAAACGGATCTCGATTTCGAGGTCCGGAGCTCAAGATATCGCGAAAACCGTTCAGGGTTGCCTATTATTTAAATAGGTCCCTAAACTTTCAAAAAGTGGCAATTAAGCCCAAATTCAATTTCCAATTGAGTCCAAAACATTCAAATAAGTTACAATTAATCCCTCGGATCACACGAAACACGTAATTTCATTCAATTACCACCAAATTCAGGAAATTCACATTCTCGCAATTTCATTCATGTAGTCATATCTCACATTGGAATTCATATAAAATTTAGACAAATAACTCAAATTATAAACAAATTGAATTAATAAATCAAATTATAACTCACATAATTAAATGTAAATGCGCACGTAACGCTTACCTGCACGTGTGAAAACATGGGGCGTTACAACCTCTCCCCCTTAAAGAGAATCCGTCCTCGGATTCATTGCTCGTTCGGAAATAATTCGGGATAGAATTTATTCATCTTATCTTCCGTTTCCCACGTGGCTTCCTCCGTCTTATCACTTCGCCACAATACTTTCACCAAAGGAAACAGTCTGTTTCGAAGTTCTTGAAATTTCCGATCCAGAATTTTAACTGGTTTCTGAACAAAAGTAAGATTCGGTTCAAGCTCAACTTCTTCAACCAGTATTACCACAGAATCATCGGGATAGTACTTCCGAAGTTACGATACATGGAAGACATTCTCGCAATTAAAATATTACAACCACGGACACCCTAAGAAACGAGTTCTTAGTCCACTGATTGCTTGAACTGCTTCTATCATAATTTTAATCCCTTTTGCTCAAACTTAGATGATGCTATTATAGCATAGTTGATCAAATCAGTTGATAACTTAAGAGAGCATCCTTGTGAAGGACTAAAAGGTAATGATGGTTAGTTCTTCTTCTGAACCTAATGAGGTAAAGGCACCAAGGCCAAAGAAGAAGAGACCCTTAAAACCCGACGGAGGGGTGAGAGAAGGGAAAGGCTAAAAGAAAGAAAGATCAGACTTTAACTTCCATAGTGGCAAACTAGGGCCTTAGAAAGGAACTGCATAGAGTATAAGGATACTCTAAATGTCTCTCATTGTTGCAATTCCGATAAGATCAGAATTCACTAGTCCTGAGTTAAATCTTCACAAATTGTTCTGCAAAACATAAAGCATTGATGTTTCGAACATACAACGAGAAAACAGAAGTAAGATGACAAAGTTTTGAATAGCTTTGGAATGTTATTATAGGATTAGGAAGTTAATCATCTTAGGATCATTTTACGAAAATGAACTCAAAGACTTAACTTCCTAAGAATCCTATTTAGAGGGAAACGCTCCCGAAAACCTCCTTTATGAGAAACGAGAAACACATCCCAAAGTTTAGATGGATCTCGATCTATACTGATGATTGAGGTTTACTTAATGTAAGCACTAGACTAAATCGTTATTTTAATCATTGTGAATGTGTGTACTTAATGACGTACGAATTTTGAAACTTTTGTGAAATTATTAGAATTTCAAAATAAAGAAGGTTAGGAACCTTGGTAGTCATAAGATAAAACTGGCTTGACTGGATCGAGATATTAGATATCTTAGTGATTAATTCCTTAGTCATCTTAGAGACAATAAGATTATCCCTTAGTAAACTCATTCAAGAATAACTTGGTATTTTTGAATGAAGGAACATAACCCTATAAGATATGGTTCATTCCTTGTTGAGATTTATTGACTTACCTTTATTCTGAACTTATGGTTCAGAAAACGCAGTTAGGATTTTGATTCCTACACATTCCAAATCAGTCCCTTAAAATACACCATGAGTTGTGGCATTCAAAAATTCCCTAATAATTCTTATCTTAGAATTTTGGGACAGTCTTCTTGTATGAAGAGGACAATGGGAGTCTTCTTAAGTGAAGAAGACAGTGAGAGATAAACTTGAAACAAGTTTAAGTTTATATGAATAATATATATTGTTACTTTAGCAAATCTTTAGAACAAATGTTGTTTGTTCGAAAGAATGTATCTCTCTAGAGTCTTCTTAATTGAAGGAGAAATTGAGAGATAAGATTGAAACTGGTTCAAGTCTATGCAAACAGTATAGAATATTGTTTATGCAATTCTTTTGAACAAATGTTTTTTGTTTTAAAGAATATACCTTTCTTTGGGAATCGTTCCTAAGAGAGGAGAAAGGTGAGCCCAAAGACTTCAAAAGGTTTGAGGACAAAACCCACGCCACAAATAGGAAGAAACGAACCGTTCTGATAAAACTTGGCCAATCTTAAGAGATAGTACACGAGTGAACACTCTTCCCTCGATGCGTTCAGAACGCATTCCTAAATAGCCTATAAGATAATATGGTTTTCACCATGAAATCTTCTAAAGTGGATATTGATCCATGAGGAGGTGCTTTCAGATTTGGAACCTTAGTTAACTACTTGATAGAATGAAGCTTACCTTATCAATATGAGATTGATGAAGACATAAATATGGAACATCCATGGATTTCACATTTAGTGGGAGTAAGCAGAAGGTTTGCATACTCCAAATTATCAATTTTTGAAATTGAACTAAGCTTCTAGGAATTAGAGTGTTCGAATAAGTAAAATAGTCAAAGTTGTTTGACCTAAAATTCGAGCATAGCGTGTACAAGAAAGTGTTAGAGACTAAAAGTTCGACTTTTGGTACTTTCCGAAGATGACATCCTTCTCATTGGAACGCGAAGGATGACATAAAAGTCACCAAAGCGTGGTTAGGAACCATTTTGAGATGAAAGATCTTGGTGATAGATCCTACATTCTCGAGATAAATATTTATGGAGATAGATCTAAGAGAATAATAGGATTATCTCAGTCTAGGTACATGCACATTGTACTAAAATAGTTTAGTATGGAAGATTCCTACAAAATTTCCAATAGATAATGGAACATCTCTTTTGAAGAGGATGTGTCCTAAAATAACTATTAGAAAGTTAGAATGTCCAAAACCCTTTTTCAAGAAAAGGGAGCATAATGTATCAAAAATTATGTACTTGACGAGATATGGCTACAACATAGCGTGGTGGGCCTATTCTAAATGTAATCTTAGAGAAGGTCACTGGATTGTTGTAAAAATACCCTCAGAGTACTCTAGAAGAAATCAGGATATGTTTTAAGAGTCCAGAAAGATCTTGTCATTAAAGGATTGTTTGATGTAATCATTATATCATAACATACATAATTATTGATCTATGAGAGGATACACATTCTGCCTGGAAGGCAAAACAGTGCTTTGGAAAGAGTTCCAATCGAGAGGCACTGAAAATTCGACTATTAAAGTTAAATACTTAATAGTATTGAATACCACTAAGTTAAGTGTTTGGGTAATAAACTCCATCTAATGGATAGATGACGTTCCTAGCATGAAATAACACCATTCTCATACGGTATGATGAAATGGATAGTTGCTCGAGTAAGAGAACTGAGACCTCACCAAGGGACCAGACGCTTGATTATGAATCACGTGAATAAGGAAATAGTGTTTCCTTAATGATGTGCAAATTAGAAACATTCACATCAACAGAGAATATAGCAGATCCACTTTGGAAACACCCAAAGTGAATAAGGCTCTAAAGGTACATCTTGGAAAGATGGGACCTATAAGGGACCTGAAAGGCTTTTACGTGCAAGTGGAAGATTGTTGGAAATAGTGCCCTAGAAAGCTGTTATGCTTTGGGACTTTCCTATATCACAGGCAATCTTTGAATAATATAAGAATGATTGTAATCGTAGGCGAACACTTCTTATGTGCCATTATGTGTGCATGTCTAGCACTCCCCTAATCCTATGAGGCTGTTATGAACTTTGTTATTATGGGAGTGACACATGAAACAAGTTCTTAACTCCATAGGCGAGGATTCGAAACTTCTCCCAGTCCATGAGGCGACAGACAGTGGAAGTATCGACTTTACCTCTGTTGAGACTTGCTCGTGTAGTTGTGTCCTTAAGAAGGATCATCCTGTTTCATAGGGTGTAAAGTGCATAAGTTGTTGCATACACAATACACAAGGGCGCTTGTTGTAAGAACAAGTTCACTGAGAGTGCCCCGCGTGAGAAGATTCCTAAATAGGAAAGGATGTTACAAGAACTTTTAGATTAGGAAATATCTCACATGTCAATGATGTGAGGAATTAATCCTTAGACTTGAGATTCCACATTATCTCATATGAGATGACTCTGTGATCTTTGATATAGGCTCAAAAGGGTGTCGCCGTTTAGGCACCTGAACCACGGCCTATGTTGGGATTACACAAGTGGCATATGAGAATTATTGGAATCAATAAAGGACCTACAATTGCTATTGGCCAGATGATCTCTTATTACATAGGTCATTCATGTTCCATCATAAATGTTAGGAATAGTGCCCTAGAAAGCCGATTGTATATCCGCTTTGTGCTTTTCCTTATTGTAATCACAGACAATCTTTGAATGGAATAACGAATTGAGGCAACACTTCTTTATATGCTCTTGTTTGGTATGCGTTTACTTTAGCTGTGCATGTATGAGAACTCCCCTAATCTCGATGTCTTTAGGACTCTACCATTTAGGTGAAATGGTTCATGAAACGAGCCCTATATCACATAAGTCATGATTGGTAAAATACTCCAAGCCGATGAGTCCTACCGACAGTGGGAGTGTCAACCTGACTCCTCTAAGGCTTGCTTGTGGGATCACGCCCTTAAGAAGGACCACCTTGTTTCATGGAGGTGCAAAGTGTATATGTGATACGTGTGTGATACATGAGGGTGCTTACTTCAATAAGTAAGTTCACTGAGGTGCCCCATGTGAGAAGATTCCTTAATGGGAAAGGAAGTTTCTATTTCAGGAAATGGAAACTTCTAGATTGGGAAATATCTCACGAGTCATTGATGTGATTAATTGATCCTTAGACGTGAGGTTCCTTGTCACTTTATGAGTTAACTCTGTAGTCTTAGGTATAAGCTTTAAAGGGTGTCGCCTTAGACAACTGATTCAAGGCTTATGTTGGGGCTGCACAAGTGATTCATGAGAGTGAATGAGAATCAAGAAAGGACCTACACTTGCATTTGCAAGGTGATCTCTTATTGCGTAAGTCATTCATATGCCATATGGAGTCCTTGGCCAAGGCAGTAGATCAAGACATCAAGAAAAGGGTTTATTGGATTGAGATCAAATGGATATGAAATGCACTTAGCTTTAAGACCGGATTATTAGGGTTCTGATTATTCCCTTACCCTAGGTCTTGGTTGAGAGATAGTAAGTTGGAGGATTGTATCTCACATGAATCAATGACTTAAAGGTTCTGTCGAATCCGAACATTCCAATTCAGCTAGGGGTTAAACACCTGTTGCTAGACTATGGTTGTTTAATCTATGGATTGATTAATTAATTAGTGAATTAATTAATTAGGGTCACTGCTAATTGAATTGAGAACCTACAGGGTCACACACAACAACTTGGTTACATGAGTTGAGGCTTTAAAATGATTAAACGAGTTAATCGGGCCAAGAGGGTTCCACACGTGTGAAACCACACGTGTGGGTCACGTGAGTGACACGTGTCCCACACGTGTAAATATATATATTGTATATATATATATATTAAATAATTAAATGAGTTAATTATTTAATAGACTTTGGTTTAATTTTGAATTAAAAAGAAAGTCCAATTTTGGAGAAAATAATCAGTCTAATTAATTATGAATTAAGTAATTAGATAAAATAAGTTATTTATTTTAAATAAATAAAGTATAAAATTATCCAAAAATAGTTTGGATGTTTTAACTCTCTTGAAAGTTGATTTGAATTTGAATTCAAAGTCAAAGTCAAAATTACTTGATGATCAAGTAATAGGAGAGAGAGAGAGACCAAAACCCTAGCCCATAAGGACTAGGATTTTCGGTCCTCCCTTATTATAAATAGGGGAGCTCGAGCTCCCCTTAGATCTAATTGGCAATTCTTTTGGTTCATGTGTTGAACACCATCCTTTCTCCAAGATAAACAAAACCCTAGGTTAAGCCTAAACACTAACTAGAGAACTAGCATCCTTACTAGTTAGATTGTAGTCAAGTTGGTGGACTATCTCTAGAGAGCTTCAAGTTAGAAGTTTGAAGATTCGAGCTTTACAAAGGAGAGGGGATCAAGCCGCGAGAAGAGCGTTCTTGGGTGGCTTGAAACGCTTCAAGAAAGAATAAAAGAAAAGTAAGTTTCTTATCTCTACGAACTTGGTTACACGATTGCGAGTCCTAGATCCTTTTGTTGGAAAAATTTTAATTTTTCGCTGCTTTTCTGATTCGTGTTTTCCAACAAGTGGTATCAGAGTCACCTCGTTAATCGTGTTTCTGGTTCGTCTCAATTATTCTGAATTTGGTAGAAATTCTTAGGCTTAGAGGCGAATTGAGTATTCTTGAGTTCTTTTAGAAAGCCTGAAATACGAAATTGTAATTTTTCCTGAATTTCTAAAACTGTTTTCTCAAATCGTGGTTTTGAATATCGTTTTAGTTGAAATTTATCTAAATCGAATTTTTTAATTTTGGATTGAATTGGTTTTGAGAAACCTAGACACGAAACGAGACGCAAAACAAACGCGCGGGATTGGGACGTGCCAATGTGTAGCACGCCCCAGGCCCGCGCTCGCACGTCGCCCAGCCCCTCCCGCAACCGCGCGGGAGCAATCCCGGGCGTGCCTAGGCGTGCCCGCCCAGTCCGTCCCGCAACCGTGCTGGATGCTTGCACAGCCCGCCTAGTCGCGGCGGGCACTGCTGCGCATGGCGCGCGCATGATGCGCGCCCAGCGTGCGCACGCGAGCGGCAACTGCGGCGCGCTGTGCGCGCAGAAGCGCGTTGCTGCGCGGCGGTGCCTCACGCGACTGGGCAGTTTTAGGGCTCGTATTCGTGTTTCGTGTTTTTCGTGTTTTCGATCCTTAAAATCCCGATTTAATTTTATTTTAATTTTATCTTTTAAAACCAGTTTTGATAGTATAAAATTATTTTAAAATTTTGATTAAATTGGGATTTTGAGAAATTAAAGCGATTTTGAATTTTGGAAAAATTATGAACTTTATTTTCTGAAAATAATGAAAGAATAAAATTATTAATTTTTGGAAATTAATTGGAAATTTATTGGTTTATTGTTTTTCGGGTTTTATTGAAAAGGCTCTTGAACAAGAATTGCATCTAAGTCGTGTTTTAAGTCATTAGGACTTGAAACGGGAATTTTAATTTATTGGGTAAATTTAAATTCTCCCAAAAGCATGTTAGGTGATCATGGGTTTAGATCTATGTATGGTTTTAATTTATGCACATGGATAGTTTAAATTGGGGTTGGAGCCCTATAGTTGCGTTTTTCAATTGAGGTTGGAGTCTCACTTATGTGCGTACCGTTATGTGATTTGTTATGTGGCTTTCCATATTACTGTTTTTGAGGCCGGGGTATGCCCCGTGTAATTGTCTAAGGCCAATATGAAGATTGAGCCTTATTACTTTATGTGTTTTTCTTTTTATTGTAATTTGAGAGTAGAGATAGATGGTGAGGTTTTATTTTCATTTTTGGAGACAATGCACCCATGGAGTAAGATGGACCACATTCAAGTAACAAGGAGGCCATAAGTGAAGACCCCTCAAAATGTTAGGGAGGGGAATCTCAATTGTTAAATGTAATAGAGATAGGGCTCGTATTTTGTTACCGCTTTCCCTTATGTGATTTAAACTGTTTATGTGGCCTGTATGTTAGAACTTGTGATTGTGGAGTGGCTCCCACATATCACGCATAAGATAGGTAGAACCCATGATCATTACATGTTAGTATCATGCTAGGGCATGTTATCTGTTTATGTGCTTGTTTGAAATGCATTTAAGTGTACTTGCATTAATCAAGACTAATAAAATTGGATAACATATATGTTGGTGAGGTCGAACAGGACAACTCTCTGGTTGATTCGAAAATTCCCATTAAATATTAAGCTAATTTCGAACAAATAGGTATTTAATTCGAGATGCAAATTTTGAATTAAATTTCTAGCATTCCATCAATAAGTTTTAAGTTTAGTAAGTGAAGCTAGTTATTGTCCGTGAGTCGTGGGATAGCCAGTGGAGCTTATTAGTTCGTAGTTACCTAATTGATCATTTTAAATGGTCAATATTTCGTGGTCAATTTTGGCAAGGGCGATGTCCGCGAGTTGTGGGTCGTTTGAACTAAGTTTTGATCATGATCTTATGATTGATGGGTCTAGCTTAACGCCTAATTAAATATGGATGTCACACGAGTCGTGGGTCCATATTGAAAGATAGGTGATGCAAAAACAATTACTAAGAGTTCTAAAGGTGTTAGAATTTGTAAGTTGTACCTACCTAGGGTTTTACTTAGAATGTCCGCGAGTCGTTGGTTCGAGGTAAAATGCCTAGGATCTTTGTACCCATTGGGAAACGTGTTCCTCTTAGATCTTTGGGAATTCTAGATCTTTGAAAAACAGTGGGAGCTACATTAGATTAAAGACCTTATCTTTTGTATATCGTTATAATTCAGCATGCTCACTAGTTCTCTATTTTACCATTTAGGTCGTAGATTCTGTGATTCTCTACGTGTTTTGAAATGACAACCAAAAACCCTCTTATATCGATCCTCAAGTCAAACAAGTTGACTGGTCGCAACTATTCTGATTGACTGAGGAATCTAAAAATCATTTTAGATTCTGAGAAGAGAACTTATGTTCTCTTCGAAGGGGAGCCTAGTCCCGAAGGGGAGGCTCCCACTCGGGCCGAGCGGGACGCGATTCAGAAGTGGAAGGATGATAATCTCCAAGCCCGTTGCCTTATGTTGGCTAACATGTCTCCGGCCTTGCAATGGCAACATGAGGCCATGGAATTCGCTTGGGAGATTTACGACCACTTAGAGCAACTTTACCGCCCTCATGAACGTGTTACAAGGTATAACACTTCAAATGAATTATTCCACTTGAGAATGAGGGAAGGCTCAAGTGTCCATGAATATGGACTCAAGTTTCTCGCCCTTACTGAGAAACTGGCTTCCATGGACATGCCACTGAAAGATGAGCTTTCAGTAGACTTGTTGCTAGCCTCGCTCCCACCATCATTCAACCCGTTTGTCCTTAACTTCAATATGAATCATGCTCATGCTACTATAGCTGAGCTGATTAGTCAGCTTGTGACTGCTGAAAGCACGATCAAGAAGGACAATAAGGTTTTGATGGTGAATGCTCCATCTTCCTCTTCTGGGCCTTCTAAAGGTAAGGGCAAGAAAGCCCAAAAGAAGAAGAAGAAACCCCTTAGGCTCACTGGTGGAGTTTCGAAGGGGAAGGCCCAAAAGAAGAAGCGTGATCAGAAAGAGGATGTTTGCTTCCATTGTGGCAAAGCGGGACATTGGAGGAGAAACTGCCCAGAGTACAAGGCTACGCTAAAGAAAGGTATGTTTCTCGTTGAAATAAATCTTTCTATTAATTCTAGTTCTTGGGTACTTGATACCGGTTGTGGAACTCATATCTGTAATGATGTACAGATGCTAAGTGAAGTCCAACAACTCAAAGAAGGAGAATGTGACTTAAAGATCGGCGATGGCTCAAATGTTGAAGCTCGAGCTTTAGGCACAATTAGATTAGATTTAGGTAGTTTTGAGTTAGTATTAAATAAAGTCCTTTATGTACCGAGCATTATTCGTAATATAATTTTAGTTCCAATATTAGATTGTGAAGGTTATGAAACTTATATTAAGAATGGTAAATACTTTATCAAACGGAACAACACTTCCGTTCACATCGGTACTCTAAGTAATGGACTTTATCTAACTCAAAATATCAATATTATGAATATACAACGAGAAACTAAAACGTAAGAGAGATGACAAAGTTTCAGCTCCCCAAGAACAGAATTAGCAAGATAAACACTTTAGGATCATTCTCTGAAAATGATCTTAAGGAGTTAACTTCTTGCGAATCCTGTCTCAAAAGAAAAATGCCCAAAGTTCCTTTTAAAGGAACTGTGGAACGTGCCACTGAGGTTTTGGATTTGATCCATACTGATCTTTGCGGACCGCTTAGTGTAAGCACAAGAAATAATCATCAGTATTTCATAACCTTTACCGATAACTTTAGTCGATATGGTTATGTATACTTAATGAAGTATAAATTTGAAGCTTTTGAGAAATTCTTAGAATTTCGAAATGAGGTTGAGAACCAAACTGGTCACAAGATCAAAGTACTTCGATCTGATCGAGGAGGCGAGTATCTTAGTGAAGAATTCCTTAATCATCTCAAAGATAATGGGATTATCTCTCAATGGACTCCTCCGGGAACTCCTCAGCTTAATGGAGTTTCTGAGAGAAGGAATCGAACCCTACTTGATATGGTTCATTCCATGATGAGTTTCACTGACTTACCACCTTCTTTCTGGGGTTATGCCCTAGAAAGTGCAGCAAAGATTTTGAATCCAGTTCCCTCTAAGTCAGTCCCTAAGGCGCCCTATGAAATGTGGCATGGTAAAATCCCTAGTTATTCTTACTTAAGAATTTGGGGTTGTCCTGCTTACGTGAAGAGGACAGTGGGAGATAAGTTAGAATCTCGTTCTAACTTATGCTACTTTGTAGGTTATCCTAAGGAATCCATAGGATACTACTTCTATGATCAATCTGATCAAAAGGTGTTTTTTTCCAGAAAGGCTACTTTTCTGGAGGAACCGTTCCTTAAAGAAAAGAAAGGCAAGATCATAGAATTAGAAGAAGTACAAAGTGACCTCACACCACCCACTGAAGAAACACCTCATTCTGATCAACCACAACCAATCACGAATTTCGATACACATGTAAATCCTCCTCTAAGGCGTTCTGAACGCACTCCTAGACAGCCGGGGAGATGGTATGGATTCTTCCATGAAATCTCTCAAAAGGATAATGATCCTTTAACATATGAGGAGGCACTTTCAGATTCTGACTCTGAACAGTGGATAGAAGCCATGAAATCCGAAATGGATTCCATGAACTCCAACCAAGTTTGGACCTTGGTAGATTTGCCTGATGGGGTCAAACCCATAGGTTGCAAATGGATCTTTAAGAGAAAGCTTGGAGTTGATGGAAGCATTGCAGCCTACAAAGCAAGACTGGTGGCAAAAGGAGTCACTCAAAGACCCGGCGTGGACTTTGATGAAACCTTTTCGCCAGTTGCAATGCAAAAGTCTATTCGAATCATGCTTGCCATTACTGCATATTACGACTATGAGATATGGCAAATGGATGTGAAAACTGCCTTTCTCAATGGTGACATTGATAAAGACATTTATATGGAGCGACCCATAGGTTTCACATTCAGTGGAAGTGAGCAAAAGGTTTGCAAACTCCAAAGATCAATCTATGGATTGAAACAGGCTTCTAGGATTTGGAATATTCGATTTGATGAATCAGTCAAAGCGTTTGGCTTCATTCAAAATTCGAATGAATCATGTGTGTATAGAAAGGAATTGGAGACTTCAGTACAATTCTTAGAACTTTATGTTGATGACATCCTTCTTATTGGGAATTCGAAGGATGACATAAAAGTGACTAAGTTATGGTTATCGAACCAATTCGAGATGAAAGATCTTGGTGATGCGTCCTATATCCTTGGAATTAAAATCTATCGAGATAGATCTAGAAGGTTAATAGGACTATCACAGTCGATGTACATTGACAAAGTATTGAAGAGATTCAATATGGAGTCAGCAAAGGTTAAGAACCTTCCTATGAGTGTAGGAACATGTCGTTCCAAGAAGATGTATCATAAGACTAACCTTGAGAAGGAAAGAATGACTCATACACCTTATGCATCAGCAATAGGTAGCATAATGTATGCAATGTTATGTACTCGACCGGATGTGGCTTATGCACTTAGTGTGACAAGTCGTTTCCAATCTGACCCTGGAGATGGTCACTGGGCTGCCGTGAAGAATATTCTTAAGTACTTGAAAAGTACTAAAGATTTGTTCTTAGTTTACGGAGGTCAGAAAGATCTTACTATCGAAGGATACTACGATGCAAGTTTTGCATCTGACTTAGATGATTTTAAGTCAAAGTCAGGATACATTTTCTGCCTAAACGGCGGAGCAGTGAGTTAGAAAAGTTCCAACCAAACGACCACTGCAGATTCGACCACTGAGGCCGAATACTTAGCTGCAAATGATGCAGCTAAGGAAGGTGTTTGGATTAGAAACTTCATTCAAGAGTTGAATGTTGTTCGTAGCATGAAAGACCCCATTATTGTGTTTTGTGACAACACTGGGGCGGTTGCTCAAGCAAGAGAACCAAGATCTCACCAATGGACCAAGCACATTATGAGAAAGTATCACCTAATTCGTGATATTATCAAAAGAGGAGATGTGTAAATTGAGAGGGTCGCATCAGCAAAGAACGTGGCAGATCCACTTACTAAACCCCTTAGTCGAGAAGCTTTCCAAGGACATCTTCAGAAGATGGGACTTAGAGTAGCTTTACAATGGCTTTGACGGGCAAGTGGGAGATTGTTAGGAATAGTGCCCTAGAAAGCCGATTGTATATCCGCTTTGTGCTTTTCCTTATTGTAATCACAGACAATCTTTGAATGAAATAACGAATTGAGGCAACACTTCTTTATATGCTCTTGTTTGGTATGCGTTTACTTTAGCTGTGCATGTATGAGAACTCCCCTAATCCCGACGACTTTAGGACTCCACCATTTAGGTGAAATGGTTCATGAAACGAGCCCTATATCACATAAGTCATGATTAGTAAAATACTCCAAGCCGATGAGTCCTACCGACAGTGGGAGTGTCAACCTGACTCCTCTAAGGCTTGCTTATGGGATCACGCCCTTAAGAAGGACCACCTTATTTCATGGAGGTGCAAAGTGTATATGTGATACGTGCGTGATACATGAGGGTGCTTACTTTAATAAGTAAGTTCACTGAGGTACCCCGTGTGAGAAGATTCCTAAATGGGAAAGGAAGTTTCTATTTCAGGAAATGGAAACTTCCTGATTGGAAAATATCTCACGAGTCATTGATGTGATTAATTGATCCTTAGACTTGAGGTTCCTTGTCGCTTTATGAGTTAACTCTGTAGTCTTAGGTATAACCTTTAAAGGGTGTCGCCTTAGACAACTGATTCAAGGCTTATGCTGGGGCTACACAAGTGATTCATGAAAGTGAATGAGAATCAAGAAAGGACCTACACTTGCATTTTCAAGGTGATCTCTTATTGTGTAAGTTAGGGCTGTCAATGGATCGAATTTTAATCTGAATCCGATCCGAATTTTAGCATATTCGTCCGATAAACATGTCCGATGGATCATATCCGATTATAAATATTCGTTATCCAAAATAAATGGAGCGAACATGGAATTAACGAATTCGATCCGTTTAGAATCTGAATCCGATTATATATATAATATTTAATTAAAATAAATTATTTACTAGTACATAATATTAAGTAAAATGACTAAAATTATAATTTTCACATAATTATCACTTTAAACAACAATAAAATTTGAATTATTTACTCTAAAAGTATATATTTTCCTTTATTAATAAGTTTAAACTAACTTATTTTAAACAAATATAAATAAAATTATCAAATAATCCATTAAATAATAATTATTTATTAATATTATGTAATTATATTTATTCTTTATATTAAATTTGTTAAATAAAAAAACTAAATTTTATTGCTAATCGGGTCGGATCTTTAATCGGATATAGTCCGATCCGATTATGCATGGATTCAAAATAAATGAATCCGAATCCTATAGGATTCGGATTCAGATCCGGTTGTCGGATCCTCTTATCGGATTCGGATCCAGAATCCCTTGATCCGGTCCGAATCCGACCCGTTGACAGCCCTAGTGTAAGTCATTCATATGCCATATGGAGTCCTTGGCCAAGGCAGTAGATCAATACATCAAGAAAAGGGTTTCTTGGATTGAGATCAAATGGATATGAAATGCACTTAGCTTTAAGACCGGATTATTAGGGTTCTGATTATTCCCTTACCCTAGGTCTTGGTTGAGAGATAGTAAGTAGGAGGATTGTATCTCACATGAATCAATGACTTAAAGGTTCAGTCGAATCCGAACATTCCAATTCAGCTAGGGGTTAAACACCTGTTGCTAGACTATGGTCGTTTAATCTGTGGACTGATTAATTAATTAGTGAATTAATTAATTAGGGTCACTGCTAATTGAATTGAGAACCTAGAGGGTCACACACAACAACTTGGTTACATGAGTTGAGGCTTTAAAATGATTAAACGAGTTAGTCGGGCCAAGAGGGTTCCACACGTGTGAAACCATACGCGTGGGTCACGTGAGTGACACGTGTCCTTGTGACACGTGTCCCACACGTGTAAATATATATATTGTATATATATATATTAAATAATCAAATGAGTCAATTATTTAATAGACTTTGGTTTAATTTTGAATTAAAAAGAAAGTCTAATTTTGGAGAAAATAATCTAGCTAATTAATTATGAATTAATTAATTAGATAAAATAAGTTATTTATTTTAAATAAATAAAGTATAAAATTATCCAAAAATAGTTTGGATATTTTAGCTCTCTTGAAAGTTGATTTGAATTTGAATTCAAAGTCAAAGTCAAAATTACTTGATGATCAAGTAATAGGAGAGAGAGAGACTAAAACCCTAGCCCATAAGGACTAGGATTTTCGGTCCTCCCTTATTATAAATAGGGGAGCTCGAGCTCCCCTTAGAGCTAATTGGCAATTCTTTTGGTTCATGTGTTGAACACCATCCTTTCTCCAAGATAAACAAAACCCTAGGTTAAGCCTAAACACTAACTAGAGAACTAGAATCCTTACTAGTTAGATTGTAGTCAAGTTGGTGGACTATCTCTAGAGAGCTTCAAGTTAGAAGTTTGAAGATTCGAGCTTTACCAAGGAGAGGGGATCAAGCCGCGAGAAGAGCGTTCTTGGGTGGCTTGAAACGCTTCAAGAAAGAATAAAAAAAAAGTAAGTTTCTTATCTCTACGAACTTGGTTACACGATTGCGAGTCCTAGATCCTTTTGTTGGAAAAATTTTAATTTTCCGCTGCTTTTCTGAGTCGTGTTTTCCAACGCTAAAATCCTTGCGCAAGGTGGTTAGATCAAGACATCAAGAAAATGGGGTTTTCTTGGATTGAGATCAAATGGAATATGAAGGGAACTTTGTTTTAAGATTAAGATTGGTAGGGTTCTCTATATTGCCATGCCTTAGATCTTAATCGAGAAATATGATGGTAGGAGGATCGTATCCCACATGATGTCATTGACTGAAAGGTTCTTTCGAATATACATTTACATTTCGGGTAGGGGTCACACACCTGTTGCTAGACTATGGTGGTGTGATCTGTGAGGTAATTAATTAATAAAGTGTATTAACTAATTAGGCTCACTGCTAACTAAAATTGAACCTAGAGGGTCACACACAAATACCGGGTTCAAAGGGTATTGTTAGAAAGATCAAGTAATTGATCGAAACGAGATCACATGTGTATGGTACACGTGTGGGAGTCAAGAGCACGTTTGGACGCGTGACTCCAATTACAGAATTGGATCATGTGTTGATTAATTGTAGAATTAATTATTAAGTCCAAATATAATTAATTGGAGAATTAATTATAAAGCCGAAATATAATTAATTGGAGAATTAATTATAGATCCCTAAATATAATTGGAGAATCAATTATATAGCCAAAATGACATTAATTGGAGAATTAATTTTAGCCCATTAGAATTAATTAGTGAATTAATTCTAAAGCCCTTGATATAATTAATTGGAGAATTAATTCTAAGTATTTAATTATTTAGTTGTTCTAAATTGATTAGAATAAATAAATATCTTCTATTTTATTATTCTAATAAAGTATTAATTCTAATATGATTAGAATAAATATTATTAGGATAAGATATTTAATTATTTCTAGAATAATTAAATATTCCTAAATTAGGTAGGAGCTCTTTTTCTATAAAATAAATATCTTATTTTAGAGGAGATATTATTTTACTTGGAGAGAAAGAAAAGTAGGAGAGAAAGTCAATGTAGGAGAACATATCCTACAAAACATTAGGGTCTCGAACCCTAGCCTATAAAAGGACTAAGGGGTTCGAATTTTTTAGCTTACACGTGATTTGGAGATCACGTCCAACCTTTATGGAATTTTGGGGATAATTCTCTTGCTCTCTTTTCTCGTTTCTTGTTTCTTTAATATGCATGTTATAGTACTAGCATACTCACTAACATGATTTGAATCTAGGTTGGTGTGGATTATTACTCTAGAGGATTTCTACTTTGGAATCTCGAAGAAAGAACTGATCAAGAAACGGGGATTCATGCCGCATGAAGAACGTTTGAGGGTGGCTCAAAACGTTTCAAGAAAGCTTCAATTGTTGTAAGTTTCTTGAAATCCCATAAGTTTTTGAAATGAACATTGCAAGATCACGATCCCCTTTTGGAAATTTTTTTAAACTTCCGCTGCTTTAACTATGCTATTTTCCAACATAAACCATATCCTATAAGGTTTCTAACCTCCCTTTTGAAATTCTAAAAATTTCATATAGGTTTCGAATTTGTACATCAACAAGTACACTCATTCATAAGGATCAAATTGAGCAATGGATAAATATCAGTATGGATCGAAATCCATTGCAACTTTGGCACATTCTACGTTTCACCTAAACTTTGTTATGGGAACGTTTCCCTTAAGACGGATTCACAGGAAGTTAACTCTGTAGGTTGATTTTCAAAAAATGATCTTAAGATATCTAACTTGCTAATCCTTTCGTGCCTTAATATGCCTAAGTAATTCAAAACTTTGTCATCTCACTTACTTTTGTTATCTTGTTTTATTTTCAACACATTAGTACTTTGAGTTTTGCACAACGGATTATGCAAAATCAACTCAAGACTTGTGAATTCTATTCCTATTAGAATACTAAACGAGGTAACCTATCAGAGTACTCATACTCTTCGCAGTTCCCTTTCAAAGTCCTTATCTGCTACTATAGACGCAAACATCCTTATCTGATCTCTATAGTCCTTTTGGGCGTGTCCCTTTACTCACCCCTTCGTCGAGCTTTGAGGGTTTCTTCTTCTTGACGCCTTCAAGCCTTTACCTTAGTGGGTTTAGAAGAATAGTTAACCATCATTACCTTTTAGTCCTTCTTAAGAATTCTCGCAACCGCAATCAACTAAATGATTAACTATGCTACAATGGCATCTTTCTAGTTGAGCATAAAGGGGTTAAATGATAGTGGAAGCAATGCGAGCAATCAGTGCATTGAGAACTCATTTCTCAATCAAGATCGAGACTTCAAGATCTTCAAAGAAAATCTTTATACCTCGTCTAGACACTTGAACTTCATAATTCCATAATGTTATACCTTATAACATGTTTATGAGGTGGTACAATTGCTCTTAGGTGGTTTTGGAAAAATCCATTCACCTTAGATTGCTTCTCTTTTGGCTCGGGTCGAATTTTCACAAGTAAGTGGAAATCTCGCCCTTTAGTGAACACTTTTCTATTTTCAGAATCTAAAACGAATTTTAAGATCCGAAGCCAATTAGAGTTAGTTAGGACTTAGTCAACTTATTTGACCTAAGGATGGATACGAATGGGTTTGCATATCATATTGTAGAGAATCACAGAACTACAACCTAAATACTAAGCAGAGAAAATGTGAGCATGTTGAATAATAACATAATACATAGGATTTAGGTCTTTTATCGTACGTAGCTCCCATTGGTTTTAGAAGATCTTAAAATCCCAACGATCTTAGAGGAAACTTGTTTTGCCAATGGGTACTAAGATCCTAAGTACAATATTTTGGACCCACGACTCGCGGACATCCTCAATAAAGCATTGGGTAGGTATTACTTGCCAATTCCATCTCTATGGAAGTCTCAGTAATATTTTTGCATCACCCATTTTTTAATATGGACCCACGATTCGTGCGACATCCATATATACTTAGGCGTTAAGCAGAACCCATCAAACATAAGATCATGATTAAACTTAGTCCGGAACGACCCACGACTCGCGGATATCGCCCATTCCAAAATAACCATGAAATATTAATTACCTAAAGTAATTAATCAGGAAACTAAGAACTAATAGGTTTCACATAGCCACCCCACGACTCATGGATAACAACTAGCTCCCTTACTAAACTTAAATCCTATTAATGGGATGCTAGAAATTTTATTTAAAGTTCTCACTTTATACAGAATACCTATTATTCCAAATTTCTTAATATTTATGGGATTTTCGAATACTGGAGAGTTGTCCAGTTTTGACCTCACCAACATGTACAGTTATCCATTTTAATTGGTCTTGTTTAATGCAGTTTCACATAAATGCATTACACACAAGCAATTAGCAGATAACATGTTCTTACATGATACTAATATGAGATGATCATGTGTTTTCCTATCTTATGCGTGATATGTGGGAGCCACTCCGCAACCACAAGTTCTAACATACATGCCACATAAAACAGTTTAAATCACATAAAGGAATTGGAAATAAAACGATGCCCTATCTACTACAATAATAGAAACCCTCCCTAACATTTTGAGGGGTCTGCACTTATAGCCTCCTCGTTACTTGTTGTGTGGATCCTTCTTACTCCATGAATGCAAAATCTCCAAAGTAAAAAGAAAAAATTCACTTCCTAAGTTCTACTCTCTTTACAGAAATTAACATGGCTCAATCTTCGTATTAGCCATAGACAAATACACGGGGCATACCCCAACCCAGAAACAGTAATATGGAAAATCACATAATAAACACATAACAGTACGCACATAAGTGGGGCACCGACCCCAATTGAAAAACGCAACTATGGGGCTCCAACCCCAATTTAAACCATCCATGTGCATAGATTAAAACATCCACAAGAGTAAATCCATGATCACCTAACATGCATAAAATTGCAATAATTTAAATTTACCTATAAATTAAAATTCCCGCTTTAAGTTCTAATAACTTAAAACACGACCTAGATGAAATTCTTGTTCATGAGCCTTTTCAAACAATCCAAGAATCATTAAATCAATAAAATTTCAATTAATTTTTGAAAATTAATAATTTTATCTTTTTATTATTTCAAAAATAATAAGTGTAATTTTTCCTAAAAAAAATTAAATCCATTTAATTTTATAAAAAATCCCAATTTAAAATTATTTCAAAAATAATATTAATTTTAATAAAACAATTTTTTTCAGAAAAATTAAATCGGAATCAGATCAAAATGAAAATACGAAAAACGAGCCCCAAAATGAAAATCCCGCACGATGCCCCCAACCCGCCCGGGCGCTTCACGCATTGCGCGCTAGGCCACGTGCCAGCGCCGCCCACAGCCAGCAGCGAAAGCTGTCAGCGCGCGCGCGTCGCACACGACTGCCTAGGCGAGGCCAGGAGGGGCGTACCGGACTGTCTGAGATACAATTTATAAATTTAATATAACAAAAATAAGTTGAATAAACGGAAGTAATAAAATAATATCCTAACGCTTGAAACTCACACGTGTCGAGCGTACCGGACTGTCTGGAAATTGGGGCGTTAAACTTGATGAGACCCAAAACCGCGCTCGGATCAGAGCCGTCCACGTGTCGCCATCTACCGACTCAGAGCTTGGACGCTCAAATTACTGGGCTTGCGGAGCAACCCGGCCCGTTCACTTGTTGGCTAATCCAGACCCATGCGTTTCAACCCATTGTTCAAGCGGAAGGTTCCATTGTCAAACCCAACGCTCGTACTATGACCCCTTAGGGTCATCCTTCCCAGGGGAACACTTCAAGAGGGCACTTTCTTTCTTACGCTCGCTTATCTGACGCTCGTGGGTCATCTACCAGGGGAAGCCTTCTCGTGTGCCCCTTTGAGCGTCACTCGCGCTCGAATAAGATCTGTCCCAGGTAAGGCATCCGTACGGTTGCATGACAGATCTTGAGCCTCCCAGCGCACGACCCTCGCCAACAACCTCTGACATAGTGGTAGTGCGCACCTCGTACGTGACACGCCGCCCACTTTTCAGAGACATCGCTTTCATACCATCACAGTTCGTCACGTGTTAGGGCAACACAGGTTTGAGACCACTTGGTCTAAATACCCAAAGCACCCTCACCCCTAACATATATATAGGGAGAAACCCATGCATTCTTCCCTAAGTCATCTTCTACAATGTTACATTACACTAAAAAACTGCGCATACTTTCCTCCATTTTTCTTCATCTTCCTAAGCTCCGCATTACCTTCACCACAGCTGCATCCTAATCACACTTTGCACTCTTGGTGTTATCCTAGCTGGAAGAACCCACACTCAAAAGGAAACCCAGTTCCTGAGGCTCAAACGCCTGTGATTGTCTTTCCCTTCTACAAACAAATCTAAAGTGCTTGGTGTTAAAGCAACCTTCTAAGTTTCTGCACCATCAACACTAGGCCTTTTATTTCCTTCATGGAAGCTAATAGGTTGTTTCGGGATGGCACGACGGGCTATGTGGCTTATCTTCTAAATAAACCAAAAGATCAAGTCAAGCTCCAGGAGACGGAGATTGTGAAGGAATTTCTGGATGTTTTCCCGAAAAGTTTGGGATCTCTACCTTCAGATCGGGACATTGAGTTTGTTATAGATCTCTATCCCGGAGCGGAACCTTATGCGAAGTCTATAGGATGGCTCCAGCAGAGTTGAAGGAGCTGAAGGCGCAACTTGATGAGCTCTTAGAGTGTGGTTAAATCCGTCTGAGCACTTCTTCGTAAGGTGCTCCCGTTCTATTTGTAAAGAAGAAAGATGGGACGCTACTGATGTGCATTGACTACCGTTAGCTAAACCAGTTAACAGTTAAGAATGTTGGGAAAAACACGATTAGAAAGGGCAGTGGAATTTAAATATTTTCCCAAAAAGCAAGATCGGACTTGCAATTTCTATTTCCAATCTTGGGGATTCAAGAACTTACAAGAATTGACGCTTTCTTGACATGTTTTGAGCCGCACTCAAACGCGGCTCATGCGGTTATGGCGTCTCGTCCCTTGAAACGGGTCTTTCTACTAGATTCCACGATAGGTCTCCTCTAGAGTAATAATCCACACCAGTCCTAGATTCAAATCATGTGAGTGAGTGTGCTAGTACTATGACATGTGTAAAGAAAGAAACAAAAAGAGAAGAAAATAAGAGAATAATTAAATCTCCCTTCGAAACCCAGTTTGGCGAAGACAGAAATCAGCACGCCAAAAGCCCTCCTGAAAAAACTGGTCCTTCTCCGTATGAACGAACGGTTTTTGCCATCTTGTGTGGATCGATTTTTTCACTCAGAATATTTTGGGTTCTAAATCGTTCCACTAGCCCTTCATTAAATATATAGGATTTCTTAAATCTCAAGTCTGTGTAGGAACAAGATTCCTACATTGACTTTTCTTCTATTTCTTTCTCTCTAAGTAATAACCTCTTATCTAAATAAGTTATTATTCTTCTAGAAAAAGAGCTCCTAATCAAATTAGGAAAATTTAATTGTTCTAATAATAATTAAATATCTTATCTAAATAATATTTATTCTAATCACATTAGAATTAATATTTATTAGAATAATAAATAGAAGATATTTAGATTAATTAATTTATTTATTCTAATCAAATTAGAATAACTAAATAATTAAATACCTAGAATTAATTCTCTAATTAATTCCATGAAGGGCTTTAGAATTAATTCTCCAAATTAATTCTAATGGGCTAAAATTAATTCTCCAATTAATTTCTTTGGGTTATATAATTAATTCTCTCAAATAATTATATATTAGGGGTTTATAATTAATTCTCTAATTAATTATATTTGGGCTTTATAATTAATTCTCCAAGTAATTAACACATGGTGTAATTTTACAATTGGACCACACGCCCAATCCATGCTCAAGTGCCACACTTACTTTACACGTGTGGTCTCGTTTCGATCAACTATTTGATCTTTCCTTCAATACCCTTTGAACCTGGCATTTATGTGTGATCCCCTATGTTCATTTTCAGTTAGCAGTGACCGTAATTAATTAATACACTTTATTAATTAATTAGTTCACAGATCACACGACCATAGTCTAGCAACAGGGGTGTGACCCCTACCCGAACAATGAATATATATTCGAAAGAACCTTTCAGTCAATGACAACTGTGAGGTACGATCCTCCTACTATCCCATCTCTCGGTTAAGATCTAGGGCATGGGAATAATGAGAGCCCCACTAATCGTGATCATAAAGCTAAGTTCGTTTCATATCCATTTGATCTCAATCCAAGAAACCCTTTTATTGATGTCTTGATCCACTACCTCGGGCGAGGGTTTAGGATGGCATATGAACAACTTATGCAATAAGAGATCTTCTTGCATTAAAGAAAGTGTAGGTCCTTTGTTGATTCTCATATGTTTCCATGTGCCACTTGTGTAACCTCAGCATAAGGCTTGAATCAGTTGTCTCATGACACATCCTTTAAAGCTTATACTAAAGACTACAGAGTTAGCCCACAAAGCATCAATGGAATCTCAAGTCAAAGGATTACTTTACTCACGCCATTGACCTTTGAGATATTTCCTAATCTGGAAGTTTCCTCTTCCTAAAGTGGAAACTTCCTTTCCCATTTAGGAATCTTCTCATGCGGGACACCTCAGTGTACCCGTTCTAATAACGAGCACCCTCATGTATTGCGTAAGCATCAACTTAGGCACTTTACACCCCATGAAACGGGATGATCCTTCTTAAGGACACAATCCCACGAGCAAGTCTCAATCGAGCCTAATCAACACTCCCACTGTTTGTTGGACTCATCGATTTGGAGTGGTTTCTAATCCGGCTTTGAGTTAGGGCTTGTTTCATGTGCCATTCACCTAATGACAAAGTCCCTAACAGCCTTATGGATTAGGGGAGTTCTAATACATGCCCACATAATGGAAACACAAAAAACATGTATTGCACATAAAGAAGTGTTTGCCTATGATAATAATCAATCGTATATTATTCAAAGATTGTCTGTGATATAAGGAAAGTCCCAAAGCAGATTATAACCAATCAGCTTTCTAGGGCACTATTCCAACAAAGAACAAATACCCCCTTCCTCATATTGAAGAGTTGTTTTGTAACGCCCCGATATTTCTGCCGATACAGTTATTTATAAATATTTTATATATCTAATTTTATAATTAATTGTAATTAAGTGTTTAATTGTTATTAAATTATTTTATTATATTTCTTTAAAAATGGTTTATTTTATTTTATATATATTTGAATTATTTGAATTTTTAATTTAATTGAATTCTTGAACTATATGCACATGTGTTACTTGTTTGAGTGTCGTTCCTATTCGAATTGAATTTAGAATTTCGTGAAAATTTAGTATGTTGCACATTTATTGTTGTGAACATGTCCATATGCTCGTTTCATGTTTTCGATCTCGTTTGGCATGGTAACAAATTTATTTCGAGTTGTGGAACCAAATCAGGGGCTAACGGGCAATTGGCGCACCCTTGGTTCCGTATGTGATATCTTGAGCTCGGGAACTTGGAATTGAGTTCTGTAAACTTTCCTGGACTCGTATCGATGATTTGGGTCTAATGAACTTAGCCTTATATTTTTCTAAACCCATTTGGACCTCCGAAATTCAACCAAAAAACGAATCGGCAGCGAAACTGCCACATTTTACCATTTAAATCATAACTCCTACAATCCTTGACCAAATTAACTATGGTTAGACTCTTTGGAACCCTAGTTAAGCCCACTATCAGCCCTAACTCTCTCCCAACAGAACCACACTTCACACACAAGAGAAAAACTCAGTCAAAGTTCCAGCTTCCAGTCCCATTCTGGCCACCCCCACAAACCTTGAGATTTTTGGGCTCTAATCTCTTCCAACCTTCAATCAATTCAAGAGGTGAGTTTAGGATTGTAATATACATTCATTTGTGGTTATTTTAAGTCATGCAGCCCTAATTTTTAGCTGGATTTGATGGAGATTTGATGCCATAGATGAATAGTTACGTTATGAAGCAATTTCTTGATCTCTTTGAATCCTTGGTGGTTTTGATTGTTTTAAAGCATGAAATATATGATCTTAGCTTCTGTATTGCATTTATGGACTTGTATTTCGTGGTAGGTGAGAATTGAATTAGAAACCATTAATGAGATTTTGAAAGGAAATTGATGAAAATGACCTCTTTCCCTCCCTTGCTCACGTATGAATGTTTTGTTGCATTTTTAGGTGTTGATTTGGGACTGAAATATTGCTTATTTATTACCTAAACTTACCTGATCTGTTGGAAAACACGAATCAGAAAGCAGCAGAAATTTAAAATTTTTCCAACAAAGGGATCTTGGACTCGTAATCGTGTATCCAAATTCGAAGGAATTAGAAACTTACTTTCTTAATTGTCTTTCTTGAAGCGTTTCAAGCCACCCAAGAACGCTCTTCTCACGGCTTGATCCCCTCTCCTTGGTAAAGCTCGAATCTTCAAACTTCTAACTTGAAGCTCTCAAGAGATAGTCCACCAACTTGACTACAATCTAACTAGTAAGGATGCTAGTTCTCTAGTTAGTGTTTAGGCTTAACCTAGGGTTTTGTTTATCTTGGAGAAAGGATGGTGTTCAACACATGAACCAAAAGAATTCTCGATTAGCTCTAAGAGGAGCTCGAGCTCCCCTATTTATAAGGAGGGAGTGGTCGAAATTCCCAGTCCTCATGGACTAAGGATTTGGTCCCTCTCTCCTATTACTTGATCATCAAGTAATTTTGACTTTGACTTTGAATTCAAATTCAAATCAACTTTCAAGAGAGCTGAATATCCAAACTATTTTTGGATAATTTTATACTTTATTTATCTAAAATAAATAATTTATTTTATCTAATTAATTAATTCACAATTAATTAACTAGTTTATTTTTCTCCAAAATTAGACTTTCTTTTTAAGTCAAAATTAAACCAAAGTCTGTTAAATAATTAACAAATTAATTATTTAATATATATACAATATATATATATATATATTCATGTGAGACACGTGTCATAATGACACGTGTCACTCACGTGACCCACACGTGTGGTTTCACACGTGTGGAACCTCTCGGCCCGATTAAATCGTTTAATCATTTTAAAGCCTCAACTCATGTAACCAAGTTGTTGTGTGTGACCCTCTAGGTTCTCAATTCAATTAGCAGTGAACCTAATTAATTAATTCACTAATTAATTAATCAGTCCACAGATTAAACGACCATAGTCTAGCAACAGGTGTTTAACCCCTAGCTGAATTGGAATGTTGAGATTCGACAGAACCTTTAAGTCATTGATTCATGTGAGATACAATCCTCCTACTTACTATCTCTCAACCAACATCTAGGGTAAGGGAATAATCAGAACTGTAATAATCCGGTCTTAAAGCTAAGTGCATTTCATATCCATTTGATCTCAATCCAAAAAACCCTTTTCTTGATGTCTTGATCTACTGCCTTGGCCAAGGACTCCATATGGCATATGAATGACTTACACAATAAGAGATCACCTTGCAAATGCAAGTGTAGGTCCTTTCTTGATTCTCATTCTCTTTCATGAATCACTTGTGCAGCCCCAGCATAAGCCTTGAATCAGTTGTCTAAGGCGACACCCTTTAAAGCTTATACCCAACACTACAGTGCTAACTCATAAAGTGACAAGGAACCTCAAGTCTAAGGATCAATTAATCACATCAATGACTCGTGAGATATTTCCTAATCTGGAAGTTTCCATTTCCTGAAATAGAAACTTCCTTTCCCATTTAGGAATCTTCTCACACGGGGCACCTCAGTGAACTTACTTATTAAAGCAAGCACCCTCATGTATCACGCACGTATCAACTATACACTTTGCACCTCCATGAAACAAGGTGGTCCTTCTTAAGGGCGTGATCCCACAAGCAAGCCTTAGAGGAGACAGGTTGACACTCCCACTGTCTGTAGGACTCATCGGCTTGGAGCATTTTACTAATCATGACTTATGTGATATAGGGCTCGTTTCATGAACCATTTCACCTAAATGGTAGAGTCCTAAAGTCATCAGGATTAGGGGACTTCTCATACATGCACAACTAAAGTAAACGCATACCAAACAAGAGCATATAAAGAAGTGTTACCTCAATACGTTATTTTATTCAAAGATTGTCTGTGATTACAATAAGGAAAAGCACAAAGCGGATATACAATCGGCTTTCTAGGGCACTATTATTAACATGATCATGTTAGCTTAATTGTTGGTTGAAGCTTTGTGTTGTTGTGCCTTATTTTCTCTTGCCGAAGAGCTGTTGTTGTTGCTATTGTTTCCTTCGCGTCTGGACCCTCTCCCTGGGCGGGGAGAGTTGAGCTGCAAAAGTCCCCGGCCAGGGACTTACACACCAGATTTACAGTAGCTTTTTCCCCGGCCAGGGAGGGTTGTAGAATAAATTTTCCACGGGCGGGGAAACCTTCTTATTTGAACTGTAACTGCTGCTGCTTTTATTTGCTGCTTGTGTGTGCATGTGTGCACATGTGTGTTGTGTAGTGTGTTATATATATATATATATATATATATATATATATATATGATAGGTAAAATGCAAGCAAATGTGTAGATATAGTATTTATATATTAAATGCATGCATGGTGTTGTTTAAATTGTTTTGCTTTTACATGCATGTGTATACGTATATATATGTATATAATGCATGGATGTTTGTTGAATTTAATATGTTTTGATATAATACATGCATGCAATGCTGTATGTATATATATATATATATATATATATATATATATATTTAGAATTTATTTGTTACCTATTTCGTGTTATTTAATTTCCGAACATGACTTGAATGTCTTTATTTGTCTATTCTCTAATTGTAAACTTGTTATCTTTGAGCTATAATTGTTATATGAATTCATGACTTGAATTGCAATGAACTATGAAACGGTTAAACGTGAAACCTTCATGTTTGGGACGTGTTGAATGAACTAATTGGTTATATGGCTCCATAACGTGATTTATACATCATATGCATCTCATATCATGTTCATTGCATGCCGAGCGTCATGTATAGTTCATTTGGAGTCTTGAGTCTCACGTATGCACCATGTCGTTTCTTGTATAGCTTTCTCCAGGGAGGGGACGTGTCGGGTTCATAGGTTACTCCCATGTCTTTAATTCTTCTTGGTATTGTTCGGTAAGGTGTAACAGGTGGGTTTCTCTTCTATTAGCTATGATGACCCGATAAATCCCTTATGTGAAAGCTTTAAGACAAAATATTATATATAAATATATATCGAGTCTTTTCAAATGAGTCAATGATTTCCAACGTAAAGCCCTTCTTTTAAGTATCCCCACCTTATGATTTTTGGCGTGGACATGATTGAACACACGGGCCCAGGGACTTAGTGCAAGTGGCGATCAGGGGAGGTAAGGGCTGACGGTGATCCCTTGTACTAGTCCCACCACATTTACGGTGATACCGACCCTCGCTAGGAGATTAGCAAGGAATGGGAGCTGAGTGCCCTTAGAGGATTCATGTACCCCCATTGGCCCATGTATGGACCGGTAGTTGGGTCTTCCTAACCCGTCCACCACCCGGAGGAAAAAGGTGTAAGTGTTTATGTTTATGAATGATATTGTAACGCCCCGATTTTTCATTTGTACACGTATGACATATGTGTATACTAAGTGCGCAATTAAATCATTTATAAGTGTTTTGTATATTTAATTTTACAATTAATTGTTACAAAAATTAAATAATCATGTCTCTAATTTTATCCTTATTATTAATGTCAAATTTAATCCGCTGACTTTTAAAATATAATTTAAAATGAAATTTAATTTTTGTTCTTAAGTTTGGAGTTTTAATTGAATTCGTGAATGCCTGGCATACGAGTATTTTAATCGCGTTTTGTTTTTGTATGATTTGAAATCGAAATTTTGTTAAAATTTAGTATGTCATAGATTTATGTGTTATGAACATGTTTATATGCTCGTTTTATGTTTTCGATCTAGTTTGGTGTGTTAACGAATTTTATTTTGGAGACGGGACCAAAACGGGGGCTAAGGAGCATTTAGTGTACCTCCGGTTCCGGGTGACATAACTTGAGCTCGGGAACTCGGATTTGAGTTTTGTCACTCTGTTGAACTCGTATTGAAGAGTCAGATTCAATGGAATAAGCCTTATATTTTTCTAAGCACGTTTGAACCTCCGAAATCCAACCGAAACAGGCTACGTCCGTAGAATTGCCACCCTTAGCCATTTTAATCATAACCTAACCCATACCTAACCAAATTAACCATGGTTTAGCTCTACTTAACCTACTCTATCAACCTATACACTCCATTTTTGGCCAACATAAAGAGAGGGTGAGCAATTAGCAGCTCTTTGGAGATTTCATTACTATTCCCGTCACTTTTCCCTTTGAGAAATTTTGAGCTCCAATCTCTTCCAAACTCAACCAAATTTAAGAGGTAAATTTATGGTTGTCTTCTCCATTCTATAGTGGTCATTTTAATTGATGGATTCCAGATTTTGAGCATGATATGATGAACTTGTTGAATAGTTAGGTCATATGCCATTCTTGGATGAATTCATGCCTTCTCTACCTTATATCTTGAATTAATGCATGAAGTATGCTCTTAAGACTTTCATTTATGTAAATATATGTTCAATTTTCTTGGATAATTGCTGCAAGTCGAACCACCATTGTTTGGAGATGAGATTTAGAAACTTTGTGACTGGAATTTGCTCCCTTATGCTGCGTGTGAGTTGCTGTTGTTGTTGAGCATGTTTTAGGCTGGATTTCATGTGTTTTGTTGCCTTGTTACTGCCCTATGAGTTGCCTTTGTGTTGTGCCGCTACTGCCCTATGAGTTGCCTTTGTGTTGTGCCGTTACTGTTTCCATGGAGATGAAGAAACAGAGCTGAAATGCTCCTTTTTCCGCAGCTGTTCCGCGTAGCGCGCCCGCGATCGTA
Source organism: Lantana camara (assembly GCA_037501455.1). Taxonomy (NCBI): domain Eukaryota; kingdom Viridiplantae; phylum Streptophyta; class Magnoliopsida; order Lamiales; family Verbenaceae; genus Lantana; species Lantana camara. The sequence goes on from CM074858.1 coordinate 51,056,756, forward strand.
GGAGGAGGGCGCGACCCAAAATTGCCCATGTTTCGACTTGAGGATTGTTGTGTTGCTGCTGGAAGAGATGGTAGTGGCCGCGACTCCGTTTTAGCTGAGTTACGGTCACGGTCGTGACCCCATATTTGTGCATTTTCGAGTTGTAGAGCTGCTGTGTATGTTTAAATTTGTTATGTTTTGTGTTGTGTGTGTCTTACAATTAATGCATGTATATATTGTATTGTGTGTTCATGTGTGATTATATATATATATTTAATCTAGTGTGCGCATGTAATGTGCATCATATATGATATGTTCCTGTGTTGTAATATATTACATATATTGGTGCATATGTGGAGTGTACGTGTACATATATTTACATATATATATATTATGCATGTTGTATATATATATATATATATATATATATATGTATATATATATGCATGCATGGTTGTGTATGTGTGCATGTGTATTAATTGCTTAAATTGTGTGCTTCTAATTTATGTATGGTATTAGATTGATAATTATGCTATAGTATATAATATTTGATTTAATTGGAATTATGGAATTTATTTGCTACCTATTTCACGTTTACATATTTAAATGATTTGAATGCGATTGTTTTGTTTATTTTATAATTGTAAATTTGTTATATTTGAGTTATATTTGTTATGTGAATTTGTTCAACATGAATTATACGAGCTAGAATTTATGATGATCTAATGTGATTTAGATGCTTCCTAAATTTGCATATGTGCCACGTTGCTTCGATTATGGCCCTAAATGATAACTTTTCTTTTCTTTTACGGCTCATATGAAATGTAAATATGTTGTAGCATATGTTATGATTGTTATATGAATTTATAGCTTATTTTGATTTGATTTATGAAAGATATGAAACGCATGAATATGAAACCACCATATAATGAACGTTTTGAATGAATAACATGATTTATAATTCTTATGCATCTCATAAGACGTGAATAGCATTGTCGTGCGTCATATGTGGTTCATTTCGAGTCTTGAGTCTCACGAGCACGTTATATTGTCCTTTTGTACAGTTTTCTCCAGGGCGGAGACTTGCCGGGTTCTTAGGACACTTCTGGGCCCTCTTGTTCTTCTTAGTTTTGGTTGGTAAGCTAAAGAACAAGTGGGTTTCTCTTCTATTTAGTTAAATGACCCTATATACTCCCAACGTGTAAAGATTTCAGCCAAAAGTATATATGTATATAGAGTCGTTTTCATGAGTCAATGATTTTAAAAGTAAAGCCTTTCTTTTATGAACCTATCAAAAGTTTTGGCGAGAAAGAATGAATGAATGCACAGAATGGGGCCCAGGGACTTGGTGTGAGTGGTGACCCAGGGAGGCATGGGCCGACGGTGATCCCTCACACTAGTTCCACCAATGAACGGCGTAACCGGACCTTGTTAGGAGTTAGCGAGGAATGGACGTTGAGTGCCGTCTGGGGAGTCATGTTCCCCTTTTGGTCAATGAATGGATGGTTCGGGCCGATCACCCGACCATCACCCGGAGGAAGAAGATGTAAATGTTCATGAATGTGCACAAAAGAATGTAATGCATGAAAGAAAGAAAGAAAGAATGATTGTTTAATGAACTACACGAGGAGTTGGTTGGAGATAATGCATGCCAACTCGCCGGGCCACGAAAGACCTAAAGAATGAAAAATGAACATTATAATCCCTTTTGATGACTTCTTTATTTTACCCACCTGGGAAATGCTCTAAAAACTTCATTTGAGATTATAACCTGCATGTGAATGTTTAAATATTGTTGTATATGCTACTTATGCCTCATTTTATACCCACCAGTCTCCTATAGACTGAACCCGGATTGTTTTCAGTGTTCTTGCAGGTTTGGAGTGCTAGGCCGGAAGTCAAGTCTATTAAGTATTCCCGTTAAGTCAGAGTCTGTCCATATGCATATTGAACTATGATTTGTTTAAGTTATGAAGAATGTATGATTGGTATTGATTGTAACTACTATCAGGAATTCTGAATAAGTTTATAGGAACAGAGAGAATATGTTATTGATGTTTTATGATTTTATTGAATTTCGGGATTAGGTATCTATGCTAGTCGAACCCGTTACTCTCTGCTTACCTTGTTATTTATGAAAGTACTTTGTTTCCGCATTGGTAATATTTCTGTTTTATTGTCTCTTTGGCTGCGAAAGTTAGCTCCCGCCTAGCCTAGCGAGTGTGTATGTCCCCGTTCGCCGTGATTTAGCTCGGGTATGGATTGTCCATTTCATATTCGGGTCGAGTCTCGGTACGGGGGATGTGGTACCTTGCGCTAGGGTGCTACAGATATGAATATGCATGATATGGTTATGATTATAAACGAATATGTATGAATGTGTATGGTCGCTAATATAAAGATTGAATTGATATGCACACACGAGGAGTAGGTTGGAGATATTCGCCCACCCGCCAGGGCTCACGTATTGACCGCATGAACGATTATGATTATGAATGAAAATGATTGTTGTAATCCCGAGTGTTGTTTTCTTTGTTTTCACCCACTTGGGAAATGTTTCAAACCTCGCACGGGATTATAGCTTGCATGTGTGTGTGTGTGTGTGCTTAAATTCTGCAATATTATTTATGATATGCCCTGTTTTATACCCACCAGTCTCCCATAGTGTCAAGCCCCGGGTCCCCGGGCCCGTTGGACGCGAGTGCAAGTTTCCATGCCCACCGAGTATAACTTGAAGTTGGGCCTAAACCACTGCCCAAAAGGGATATCCTATAGTTATACTTGGACTCTTTAACTTATATACTGAACTTAATCCTTATACTTTCCCGATGTGGGACAGGGGTATCACAATTACCCCTCCATGAGCTTGTTATTTGGTTTCGAGGTTCTAGCTCCCACCTAGCCTAGTGTGTGAGTGAGTCCCCGTTCGCCGTGAGTCGGCTCGTGTATTGACTCTCCATTTCATATATGGGTCGGGTCTCGGTGCGGGGGATGTGGGGCCTTCCGTTGGGGCGCTACATCCTTAAGTGGTATCAGAGCCCGGTTGCAAAATCGGGATTCTCGTGACGTGATTGAGTCAGTTTAGGTCGTACGGCATAGGATCAACTTGTCAACGTGTGCATTTCATTGAATTTTCATGGTTAAATTGTTACTAATTGCTCATAATTTCTTGTTATATTTGATCTACTTCCAATTTCGTTGTTTTAGGTGTTGTGTTTGCATTTTATGCATGTTGATTGATCTAAATATGTGCCATAAGCATATGCTAACCCACATGCATCTATATTTGAGTGGAATATTTGGTTATAGGTTGTTAGCATGTTAATAAAGCTATTATCAACCTCAAAAACGAGTTTCTTCTTTCAAACCAATGAAGAGGTTATGGAATCAAGGGACTGGAAAATCAGGAGTTAAATCTTCAAGGCTATCAACAGGGAGCTATATTTCATTACTCAACATCGTGATAGAAGACGGGGTTACCTACAAAGATCTAGGGATCGTGGTCTTTTCTCAATGGAGCCACGCTCTTTGGTATCCTTACCACGGTGCACCAAAGCTCTCTCATCGTTAGAAAGAGCCTTATTGGAAGAGAAGTGAGGATAGAAACCACAAGGAAGGATGTCGATCCTCAATAATGTTTGGAGGATTAACAATTATAATGCACCATCTATGCTTCGTTCTTGTGAGGTTTCTATTGGTAGTAACTTTATTCAGGTGGAAAGCCATGTTTTACTAATTCCTAAGCTTAAAGTCAAGAGAGAATATCTCTTCGCTAGGAGTAGAAGGTAGGATTCGGAGTAGAAGACTGATTTGTGGAATGGTCCCCAATTTTCGTGGTGGCCGGGGAAGGTTTGTTAAGATAGTGGATCATTCATTCCAGGGAGAAGTGAAGAAATCTTGAAGATGTTTAGATGCAAGGATTTTATCAACGAGGAGACGAAGACCCTCAAGAGAACTCAAGTTCGGGTAAGGAAGAAGTCGGATTGGAAGGAGTTAGCGAGAACCGATCGATATGGCAATTTCAAGTTCATGGAAAGCCAAGGTGCCACAGGTTCTATCTTCGGTAGGATTGAAGTTTGTTTTCCAGACTTAAGCTGAATTGTCGTGTTGTGAGTTTGAATTGGAAGACATGGAACAACAAATGGAAACGATAAAGAAAGGCAAAGAGTTGTTGACGGGAAATTATGTGCTCAAGGGTAAGCAATTGGAAGATGAGTTCATCTAATCGTTGAATTCATAAAGAATAGTCAAGGGAACTTTGAGCAGAGAGACAACCAAAAGTAGGACTTGGAACATCATTTGGGATCAATCGTTGAAAGGAGTCAATATGCTGATTCCATGGACGTAAAAGAAGTTGGGTTCAAAGAATTTCAATTTTCGCTTACGGGAACACAAAAGTGGGTACAAGGAAATTTGGAGGATTTAGAAGACCGTGGGAAAACAAACCATGATCAATAAAACCAAGGCAAGTCTGTACTTAAAGAAATGAAGAACAAGTTGCCGAGCCAAAGTTTATCATTACGAGGCTAGGTGTATTGCATTCATGGCACGTGCATCATACGTCATGTTTAAATTATTTATCCTCTTATATATATATATTTGCTTGCACCTCCACTTGATAAATACTCAAATGTGTTGCATATTGATATGTTTGAAAGTTTGCTACGTTCATTAGCATTTTAATCCAACATGCATGGTTTAGTGTTTATGTGACAGGGAATTTCCTCCACTTCGGTCATTACCAAGTCATACCTGAGTCCTGGCAAGAAGAATGTTGGATTGCAAAGTATATGGAATGAAGGGGAAGAGATGCAAAGTATATTAAATGAAGGGGAATAGAAAATATGGAGGACCCGGAAAGTAGAACTGAATTTTGGAATGAAAGAAGTAGGTTGTTGTTCCTACCAAACAATTCGAAGTGAAAATGAGTGAGGTCATCGGACACGTAGCTTGGATAGAATCGCCGCTACTGAGAAAGCTAAATTGGTGAATTGAAAATTTTCAATTTAAGAAGTGATGCAACGAATTTAACGGATGGAAATGGGAACTTTTAAGGGGGAGAGCCGACCGAGAGATGACTTAGGATTACGGTTGTGCTCGAATGAGCTACTTCTATTAGGAATAATGGAAATGTAAGAATTAACAAGTAACGAGACTCTACAAGAGTGGAAAGAGAGGAGATGAGAGATTTAGTATTCGATGTAAATTCCAAACCGAAATGGATAAAATTTCGAGAATAACATCGGAAGAAATAGGTATTTCAAGAGATGAAAATATGAATTCAAGGAACACTTGGGAATTGGAATGATAGGATTAGGTACAGGATGATCGAGGGTAAATAGGGTTGAAAGATTGCTTAGGGGTGTTTATAATACGAGATTTGGATTTTGAAGATGATGGAATTATGAGGCAGCTTCAGTGGACTTCTAAATCAGCGTTGGCAGAAGGAAACAGAATCAAACTACCATACAATAGGATGGTGTCAAAAAAGGTTATCATTAAAGGACTTATATCAAACTTCAAGAATTATTACGAATGTTTTATCTCTAATTAGGGAGTAGAATGGGCCGGAAACCAGATGAATACTTAAAGACTTTAAGGGGGATGAAGAGATAACCTAAGAAGAAGAAGAAGATGGGAAAGGATTCGTGTTGAGATAGACCATGAGGATGAATATCTTAAGATCGGGATTGAACTTTCAAGGATGTCAAGGGTAGTTGACTTCGAGAATATGGTAGACTCTGAAATGGGTAAAGATAGTGGGTTCGAATCTGACACCGGGATGAATATTCCAAAAGAATATGGGAAGGTTAACGCTTGGTTACTTAAAAGAGTTGGTCTTGCTGAAGGAAGATTATAGGTGATCGATGAGGGGTCAAAGAAGGTTAGAGGAAGTAAAAGTCCGAATAAAATCATTAAAGGATCTATCATCCTGTCATTGGACACATTAAAGATATTGGAGACAAGACAAGTACCGAGCCAGCCTTTGGGCCAAACCATGTCTTAGGAAAACACGCTACCAATTTCAACACGCTCGACTATGGTGACCGGTACTTAAAGTGTAACGCTCCGACTTTTCAGCCGTACAGGTATGACGCCACGAGTGGGTTAGATCGAGTGTTAAGTGGTTTTAATTATGCTTTAATTGCTAAGTGATTATTTAATTTAATAATTTTGTGAAATAATTGCTATTATGTGACGTATATGACTTATATGATTTAAGTGATTATGTTATTTACACTCGTTAATTAATTTGTTTACTTGCTAATTAATTGCTTCATGTCAATTATGTACATATTTGATCTTATATGAAATCCTTGGATTCAATTGAACTTTTAATCGGACCCCGATTGATCATCTATCAAACCTTGGGGCCTTAATTGAATCACTTAAATTCCTAAAGTGCCAATGTGCAATTTCCCCTCCATTTTTCCCTTGCTTACACGATGTAACCCCCTCTCTTTCTCCCCATTTTTCTTCATTCATTTTCTCCAACCAAATAAAGGCTCCCAACTTCTCCTCCCTTCACCATTTGATCCGTCCTTCAAGCAAGCAAGGAGACAAGAGATTTCTTCAAGTTTTAGTCTAAGAATTCAAGCTTCAACCATTTCTTCCTCATCTCTTCTTTCTTATCTAAGGTATATGTGTATATATATATATATGTTGGGTGATAACTAGGGTTTTATGATTCTTGCTTTATAATTTGAATTTTGGTGTGTATGTGCTTAAATATATGATAACATTTGAATTACATACTTGGATCTTGAATTTTGATGCAAGGTGTATATGTATATGTGTATATATAGATGTATATATATGTGTGGGTTTGTGAATTAATGTGTTTTAATTTGCTCTAAACTTGCATTTGATGTTCCTACATGATATATTTGAGACTTATACATGATATATGATTGTTTTGGAGCATTTTTGTTGAGTTTACTTGGGGTTTTGATCCCTTTTCTTTCATCCTCGAAGCAACCCCTGTTTTGCCCCTTTTCCAAGCCCTGGAAGGCTACTCAGGCGGGTACTTTTTGTGCCTAAAAAGTACCCGGGCGGGTGCTCTTGTCCAGAAGACTTCGGAACAGTTTTCCCCGGCTGGGGCACTTTTCCCTTGAATTTACCCGGCTAGGTACCCCCTCATCCGAATTTTGATTAACCTGATTTTGGAATCCACGGAAACATTTTGAAGTCTAGAACAACCTCCAATTGGAATCATCGCAATATATTTTGTCATTTGTGAGTTATGATCGTTTGAAAATTGTGTCGCCACTTTGTCGGAACACTGCACTCACCCAACTGTGGACCCTTGCCATTTCCACATCGTTTTGAACCACGACTTGGGCTACATATCATTTGAAAGATCTATGTGTCTAGTTTAATTCCCAACAATCAAAACTCTATTCAAAATTCTAGAATGCAAGATATGTTCAATTCTTTACAGCTTATACATTCCCGGAAACTATCAGCTCTTACCAAAAACTTGCTCAATCCATTTTCTTGTTTTCCTTCCACTCTCTTGGACTCCATATGTGGTTTGAATGAATTGTATGCTTGATTAATTGATTATATGTGATATATCTTGATATGATTATGAATTTTATGCTATGAATTCAATGTATAAACATGGAATGACAACATGAACGTTTATGTGCTACTTTTATGCATGCATGAATGGTTTGTTTCGCTTAAATTGTTTTTTATGTTGTGTATAGCTTCCTCCATGACTTATATATTTTGTTAATATGTTAATATGGTAATGGCTTAATTTGGTACAAAAAATGAAAGATATGAAAAACCTGAATATGAAACCACCGTGTATTAAACGTTTTGAATGAATTACATGCTTATATGACATCATAACATGATTTGTGCTCAGTATGCATCTTATATCATGTACAGAACATGCCGTGCGTCTATGTGGTTTCATATTGAGTCAATTCTCATGAGTACACATTGTCCTTCTCTTATGCAGTTTGTTTCCAGGGTGGAAACTTCCGAATTGAATAGGCACCCGTATTGCCCATGTCTCTTGTCTTGTGGTATTCCAGGTAAGGTTTTATTTAGTTAAACTAGGACCCTATTACTTGTGTGATTATTTCAAGCCAAATTGTATCAAGTATATGTATACTTTAAAAAATGTTTTCAAGAACGAATGTTTTCAAATGTTTTCATGAAAATCCTTTTGGCGAGAATCACAAACGTATTATTGGGCCCGGGGAAATGTGTGAATGGAGACCAGTATGATATCGGGTCGTCGGATAAGCCATTGCATATAGTACCCTTTGAGAGTATCTTACGTGACCGTGTAGTGTGGGAGGTGGTATTCTCTTGAGCCGGTGGTTAATCCATCGAAGGAGCGAGTACGAGTCATGAGTCCCCGTCTCATAACGTCACGTCACGAGGTGTTAGGGTCTTACAAACCCTTCCACCGCCCCGGAGGAAGAAGGATGGAAAATTATGTTTCTCACGTCACGATCACGAATATGATTATGTAACGACTTGGTTATGGATGCATGAACACTTAATAACGTTTTCAACTACACTATGGGAGTAAGGTTGGAGAATTGCCCACTCACCAGGCCACGTCAAGTTACGTTTATTCAAAGTAATAATATGATATTTTTAATTTTGAGCATTGCCTCTCTTAAACTACTCACTTGAGACTTTCTAACACTTTACTCGGAATTATGAATTGGATGCACATGTGATATATGTACTAAGCCCCTCACTCAGTCTTTGGACTGACACCCCATATTTTTAGTCTGTTGCAGGTTGTGCTAGGCGGGGATTGAAGTCTTTTGTAATCTTCCTTTGTGTCCTAGCTTGGTATTTACGTTAACACTTCATATTCATACTTTAATTATGTATTATGTTATGCATTTTGGAGAATCGTTGTATATATTATGTGATGGCTGGGATGGCCTATGATTGTATAACTTATTTACGTGGTGCTTATGCACTTATGCTTCCGCATTATGTTATTGCATCGTTGGTTTTAATTGGTTTAAGGGTTAGCCCCGCTTAGCTAGGATTTATTTTAATTGTCAACCGTTCGCCACGTGTTTGATTTGTGTATGGAAATTAATTTCATGCATCGATTGGACGCGTGGTGCGGGGGATGTGATGCCTTCCAATGCGGGTGTTACACTTGTTAAGTGGTATCAGAGCCCCAGGTTGCAAAACCGGGGTTTCTTGTGTCATGTCATGTCAAGTGTAGGTCGAACGACTTAGGAACAACATGTCAACGTGTGCACCGCATTGATCATGAGCATTTTTATTAAAATTTGACAGGGAAAAATTTATTATTAAATGTGTTTAACTTAAATTTTGTTAATTTACGTGTTGTATTTTGTATTAATGCGTGCTTTTGATGCTAATTATGTGCCATATACATTTACTAACCGGCATGCATTATATTTGAGTTGAGTTGTGAATTGTAGGATATTACTATAATATCAAACCACGGCCAATTCCTACGATTACAACCACTTAGCATAAGTTTCTTCTTCGAGTGTGGGCGATATGCAGAAGAGCCTTTGAATTTAGAAGGCTTTGGGATATTTGGTGATTTTTACGACAAGGGTATAGGTTGAGAGTTCGAGCTCACGAAGGAATTAAATTTTGGGTGAAGATTTGGAATGGGTGAAGTAATAGTACGAGGGTGTGATGTGTATATCCACAAAATAAACACATATCTCTCTGCGTGCGATTCATTTAATTCAAGAGGGAGGCGAAAGGAAAATTTGAATGTACTAAAGGTTCAACATTTGGGTTTAGAGAACTAAAGAAGAAAACCTTTAATTAAAAGAAATGACCCGAATTGAGGCTAAGGACCGAGGAACTTAATTATGGAAAAGGGAAATTTATAATTTTAAAATAAGAAGGAAGTTGGAGAAAAGAAACATGTCGAGATACTTCGGGTTGTGGAATGAGATTAGTGTTAATTGGAAGAAAACTAGAAACCGTTTCATTCTCGGAATTTCAAAGAGGACGACCAAGATATTTTACCTAAATTAAATCCATTAAATTTGACTCGGAATGGAGAAATTTTGCAAAGTTTGTGAAGTTGCTCGACCGTCGGAAATCTTCAAGGTTAGAGCGAGGCGAATCGGTAAAGCAGAACTTCCAAATAAATCAAGTTTCAGAAGCCTAGTTCGGGAAGAAGCTGGATTTGAAAATATTTAAAGAAAATCAATCCAACACGGCAAATGTAAACATATGGGAGGTAACAATGCTAACTATTTTATCTTCGGCCGGATTGGAGTTTATCTTCTAGATCCGAACTGAAATGTCATGTTGTGAGGTTGAATTGGGAGATAAATAACAGCAATTGGAAACAATAAAGAAAGGCAAAAAGCTTTTGGAGGAAATTGTGAAATCAGGTTTAAGCAATTGGAGGATAAGTTCATTCCACCAATTTGAACTCATAAAGTATATGTCAAGAGGACTTCAAACAGAGTGACAACCATGGAGAAGATTCTGATAACAATTGGAAATCCAATTTCGGGAAAGGATCGAAATATCTAATTTTGTGACTGTAGAAGACTTTGGAATCAAGAATTGCAATATTGGGCCATGGAAACACACAAGTTGATACAAGAACCTTTTAAGGATTTAGAAGACCGTGGGTAAACAAGTCATGATCAATAAGTTCGAGGCAAGCCTGTATATAAGGAAATGGAGAGCAAACTTCCGAGTTAAAGCTTACCACCACGGTGACAGGTTTAATATATATTCATGACACATGCATCATATGTCGTATTAAATTATTTACTCTTCTTTATTTATATGTGTGCGTGCATTTCTACTTGATAATTGCTCCAATATGTTGCATCTGTAATTGTTTGCTATGTGCATTGGTATCTTAATCCAACATGCATTGTTTAATGTTTACTTGATAGGAAATTTCTCCCACTTCATTCATCAAGTGTTACTCCGACCGGGTCTTACCTGAATCAAGAAAAGAAAGAAATTTGGGTTGCAAAGTGGTTATCAAAGAAAAGAGGTTCATTGAGGCTCCGAAAAGTAGAAACTGAAATTAGAATGAAGGAAGTAGGTTGTTATCCCTACCAATCATTTCAAATTGAGTGTGAGTGAGACCACCGGACTTGTAACTTGGTTAGGACCACCGATATCGAGGAAGCTAAATTGAAGAGGTCAAGAATCTTTAATTTGAGAGGCGGTAGAACAAGTTCAAAAAGTAGAATTGAAATTATTAAGGGGGAGAGCCGACCCGGGAGATGATTTAAATCCACGGTTATGCTCAAACATGTCACTTCAAAAAGGAACAACGAAAATGCAAGAATCCACAAGTAACGGGAGTCTACAAAGGCGATAGGAGATGAAATAGAAGGTCTAGCATTCCATGGAATTTCAAGACCAAGGTAAATGAAGTCTCGAAAATGGTATTGGAAGAGACAAGTGCTCCAAGAGATGAAGATGTGGAGTCAAGGAATGCTTGGAAATTGAAACGTTAAGATGGGGTAAAAGAATGATCGTTGGTAACTTCAGTTGAAGAATCAACCTCGTTGATTTCTTGTTATTAGACATACAAGTTAAATCTTCCAAGATTAAAAGGATCGTAGATGGTATAACATGTCTTCAGCTTGGAGACATGGGGCTGTGAAGGAATTTCAAGAATTGGCAAGGAAAGTATTGGGTAAAAGGAAAGCCAATCGGATCATCATATTCGGTGATGGGTAGAAAAAAAGAGAGTTAATTCAACCGAGCATTGGAAAAGGAATACTTAGAAGGAAAACACACAACATGAAAAGATGGGTTACCATCTCGTCGAGCGTTTTTCTATGATTAACCGGGGATGTTATTAGGATTGGAGAATGGAATTGGAGCTACTAAAGATTCGCTTAAGTATTCGAGTTGGAGACTAGAATTCAAGCAATTAAAGGCTAGCTTGGGTAACCAAGAAGGTCGAATACGACTCAAGGTGGATGACGAGCTAATTGGAGCTTCGGACCATGGTGTTTAGAAAGCATAACAGAAAAGATTGTGGAATGATGACCGGGTGGTCATTTAAGTTTGGGACACATCGGGCACTTCAATCCCTGACACTATGGGTAGAGGAACCTCCAAGAATGAATCAAGTGTTGAATCGGATTACTACAATGGATGATTCTCGAGCATCGGTGAACGGTACATCAAGCATCCATGGCATATGCATACATGTAATTTTAGTTCGAATAATTTTATAATGCTAAGTGCTTGGATTGCTTGTTGTATTAACTACTTTTGTACGATTGATACTTGATCTATTTGATATCTCGTACCTGTTTCTTGTATGGTATATGCATGCTTGTTTATTTATCTTTTCTTTTGAGTTGTTGTGTTGTTGTTTGAGAGACGGGGTTCTCTCTTGTTGTTGTTTGAGAGACGGGGTTTTCTCGTTTTTCTTTGAGAGACGGGGTTCTCTCGTTATTTTTTGAGAGACGGGGTTCTCTCATTGTTGCTCGAAAGATGGGGGTTCTTTCATTACTTGCTACCTTCTTAGACTTTCGAGTGTTTAGGCTGCGGTGAGTTAAGGGTCGTGACTTAACAGCAATCGAAGACCCTTGTTGCTTGAAGACCTTTTCCGAACTAATTCCTGACAGGGAGTTGCTAACCCGCGTGGGATGAACACGGGAAAGTTTACGCAAAGTTCAGAAATCGAGGCAGTGGACCTGGGGACCAGGTCCTCTTAAGGGGGAGAGGTTGTAATGCCCCGACTTTTCGACCGTACCGGTATGACGCCACGAGTGGGTTAGATCTAGTGTTATGTGGTTTTAATTATGATTTAATTGCTAAGTGATTATTTAATTTAATAATTTTATGAAATAATTGCTATTATGTGACGTATATGACTTATATGATTTAAGTGATTACGTTATTTACACTCGTTATTAATTTGTTTACTTGCTAATTAAATATTTCATTTCAATTATGTACTTATTTGATCTTATATAAAATCCTGATTCAATTGAACTTTTAATCGGACCCCAATTGATCATCTATCAAACCTTGGGGCCTTAATCGAATCACTTAAATTCCTAAAGTGCCAAACTGCAATTTCCCCTCCATCTTTCCCTTCTTACACGATGTAACCCCCTCTCTTTCTCCCCATTCTTCTTCTTTCATTTTCTCCAACCAAACAAAGGCTCCTAACTTCTCCTCCTTTCACCATTTGATCGGTCCTTCAAGCAAGCAAGGAGACAAGAGATTTCTTCAAAATTTAGTCCAAGAATTCAAGCTTAAACCTTTTCTTCCTCACCTCCTCTTTCTTATCCAAGGTAAATGTATGTATATATATATGTGTGTTGGGTGATAACTAGGGTTCTATGATTCTTGCTTTATAAGTTGAATTCTGGTGTGTATGTGCTTGAATATATGATAACATTTGAATTATATGCTTGGATCTTGAATTTTGATGCAAGGTTTATATGTATATGTGTGTATATATAGATGTATACATGTGTGTGGGTTTGTGAATTAATGTGTTTTAATTTGCTCTAAACTTGCATTTGATGTTCCTACATGATATATTTCAGACTTACGCATTATATATGATTATTTTGGAGCATTTTGGTTGAGTTTGCTTGGGGTTTTGATCCCTTTTCTTTCATCTTCGAAGCAACCCCTGTTTTGCCCCTTTTTCCAGCCCTGGAAGGCTACCCGGGCGGGTACTTTTTGTGCCTAAAAATTACCCGGGCGGGTACTCTTGTCCAGAAGACTTTGGGATAGTTTTCCCTGGCTTTCCCCTTGAACTTTACCCGGCCGGGTACCCCCTCATCCGAATTTTGATTGACCTGATTTTTGAACCCACGGAAACCTTTTGAAGTCTAAAATAACGTGCCATTCAAATCATCCCAATATCTTTTATCATTTATGAGTTATGATCGTTTGAAAATTGTGTCGCGACTTAGCTGGAACACTGCACTCACCCAACTTCGGACCCTCACCATTTCCACATCGTTTCGAACCACGACTTGGGCCATATATCATTTGAAAGGTCTATGTGTCTAGTTTCATTCAAAACAAAAAAAACTCCATTGCAAGTTTTACAACGCAAGATATGTTCAATTCTTTACAGCTTATACATTCCCGAAAACTGTCAGCTCTCACCAAAAACATGCTCAATCCATTTTCTTGCTTTCCTTCCACTCTCTTGGACTCCATATGTGGTTTGAATGAATTGTATGATTGATTAATTGATTATATGTGATATATCTTGATATAATTATGAATTTTATGCTATGAATTCAATGTATAAACGTGAAATGACAACATGAACGTTTATGTGCTACTTTTATGCATGCATGAATGGTTTGTTTCGCTTAAATTGTTTTTTTATGTTGTTTATAGCTTCCTGCATGACTTATATATTTTTTTAATATGTTATTATGGTTATGGCTTAATTTGGTACAAAATATGAAAGATATGAAAAGCATGAATATGAAACCACCGTGTATTAAACGTTTTGAATGAATTACATGATTATATGACATCATAACATGATTTATGATCTTTATGCATCTTATATCATGTACATAACATGCCGCGTCTATGTGGTTTCATATTGAGTCAATTCTCATGAGTACACATTGTCCTTCTCTTGTACAGTTTGTTTCCAGGGCGAAGACTTCGAAATTTAATAGGCACCCATATTGCTCATGTCTCTTGTCTTGTGGTATTCCAGGTGAGGTTTTATTTAGTTAAACTAGGACCCTATTACCTTGTGTGATTATTTCATGCCAAATTGTATCAAGTATATGTATACTTTCAAAAATGTTTTCAACAACGGATGTTTTCAAATGTTTTCACGAAAATCCTTTGGCGAGAATCACGAACGTATTATTGGGCCCGGGGAAATGTGTGAATGGAGACCGGTACGACATCTTGTCGTCGGATAAGCCATTGCATATAGTACCCTTTGAGAGTATCTTACGCGACCATGTAGTGTGGGAGGTGGGATACTCTTGAGCCAGTGGTTAATCGATCGAAGGAGCGGGTAGGAGTTATGAGCCCTCGTCTCATAACGTCACGTCACGAGGTGCTAGGGTCTTGCAAACCCTTCCACCGCCCCAGAGGAAGAAGGATAGAAATTTATGTTTCTCACGTCACGATCACGAATATGATTATGTAACGACTTGGTTATGGATGCATGAACACTTAATAATGTTTTCAACTACACTATGGGAGTAAGGTTGGAGAATTGCCCACTCGCCGGGCCACGTCAAGTTACATTTATTCAAAGTAATAATATGATATTTTTAATTCCGAGCATTGCCTTTCTTAAACTACTTACTTGAGACTTTCTAACACTTTACTCGGAATTATAAATTGCATGCGCATGTGAAATATATACTAAGCCCCTCACTCAGTCTTTGGACTGACACCCCACGTTTTTAGTCTTTTGCTGGTTGTGCTAGGCAGGGATTAAAGTCTTTTATAATCTTCCTTTGAGTCCTAGCTTGGTCTTTACGTTAACACTTCATATTCATACTTTAATTATGTATTGTGTTATGCCTTTTGGAGAATCATTGTATATATTATGTGATGGCCGGGATGGCCTATGATTGTATAACTTATTTACGTGGTGCTTATGCACTTATGCTTCAGCATTATCTTATTGCATCGTTGGTTTTAATTAGTTTAAGGGTTAGCCCCGCTTAGATAGGATTTGTTTTAATTGTCATCCGTTCGCCACGTGTTTGATTTGTGTATGGAAATTAATTTCATGCATGGATTGGACGCTTGGTGCGGGGGATGTGACACCTTCCGATGTGGGTGTTACATAAAGCATTCATGGCATATGCATACATACAATTTAACTTTAAATGATTTCTTAATGCTATATGCCTTGCTAATTGATTATTTTCGTTGTTCCTTGTTATGTTTGTAATTGATGTTTATTACGTGTCCCTGTGTGACCTACGTGATTATTAATTGTTGTAATTCATGTTTTGAAATCTTTTCACCTTGGTGTTTACTCTTTGATGTAATTGTCGTTCGAGAGACGGGGTTCTCTCTTTGTTGCTTTTGAGAGACGGGGTTCTCTCTTTCTTGTTTGAGAGACGGTGTAACACCCTAAACGAAGGATGCCACATCCCCCGCACTATGACCCAGACCCGGACATGAAATGGAAGTCCATGTCCGAATCCGAATCAGAGCGAACGGGAGACAAATGCACACGCTATGCTAGGCGGATCTAACTCAACAAACTCAGAGCGTGGAAGCAATTCAAACATTCAAATAAGATAGCGGAAGCATTTAAATCAACATTCAAAACAAGTGACGAGTTCAACTAGCATAGATACCTAGTCCCGAATATCAACAAGCATAACAAGTGACGGGTTCAACTAGCATAGATCCCTAGTCCCGAATATCAACATAAAGTAATAATCATCAAGTGCCACAAGGGGCCGAATACGAGTTCCACGCAAGGCTACCGAATAGTAAAGTATAATCTCAAGTCTACAAGTCAAAGCATAAGTAAAGTGTATGAAAGACAAATGCAACTAGAAAGGCTAGACCGACAAAGTGCAACTCAAAGGACTCACTCCCGCCGAGCAAACGCCAAAAGACCTGCAACTAAAAGTGTAAATGAGGGGTCAATCAACTTGACCGAGTGAGGGGGCTAACACATACCCACTGTATATATATATAGAGCATAGCACATATCAGAAGGGTGGACTCATGAACCGGAGATAGGTGTTGCATACCAAAGACATTTTCAAAAGTACCCAAAAGATAGTTATAAGTATAAGTTTTAGAAAACATTTCAGAAACTCTATCTCGATTCATGATTCCCAGACAGAACAGATCACATGCTCGGCGAGAACGAGTTTCCCACCTTTACTCCTCAGAACATATCAAATCGTAGAATACAAAAATCAATCCAACCCTCAGATCAATGATGGAGGGGATGTACCGTGTAGCACCCCTTAACACGTGGAGGTACCACACCCCCCGCACTATAGGTCGATCCACATACGAAACGGCCAATCCGTACATGAATCAACCTACAACGAACGGGTGACAATGCAATACACGACAAGCTAGGCGGGATTACCTACATATGCAATAAAACAAAGCTGAAGCATAACTAGTTTCTATCAAATACATCCATTTAGCATTTCATGTCATTTCTCAATTACAAAATAAAATATACTCTAACGTCATATATCAATACATTATCATCTTCAAATAAACAATAACAATAATTATAGTTTCATGATTAACAATAAATACTCTAATACACGAACCATGATTGACTCGACTACATGAACCGGCCTCGACTCGACTCCCGCCTAGCGTGCACCTACAATAACCTGGAAGGTGGAGGCGTCAGTCTGTGAAGACCGAGTGAGGGGTTTAACTACATATTAGTGCAGAGAACATGCAAGTTATACTCTCGGGTAAAGATTTATAAAAGATATATTCATAAGTTCAGGAACAAAGTACTCTTCGCCCGAGAATACAACTATCAATATTAAACACTTGTTCATTTTTATGCAATCAATACATGGCGAACTCCAAATGTACATGAACTTGCTTGCTTGATTATTAAACAATAGGTGATCACGCAATTCAATTATCGTGCAATCGTGCAATAGTGTAATCATATAACACGTTCATGGGATGGAAATCATGCAATAACCTGAGGACAATCCGCGGTGCCGGGTTCCTCCCCAGTCTCTTTCGGCTCATGATAGGGTTTGTTCCTCCTGTGGTTGGACAGAAAACCACTAGCTCTAAGACCAGCCCAGCGCCCTCACTAAGGAGAACCTGGCCAGGAGAACACATGTACACGATGGGCTTTGTTCTTCCTGTGATTGGACGGACAACCACCAGCCCGAAGACCAGCCCAGCGCCCTCACTAAGGAGGACCTGTGACACCC
Organism: Lantana camara; assembly: GCA_037501455.1. NCBI lineage: Eukaryota > Viridiplantae > Streptophyta > Magnoliopsida > Lamiales > Verbenaceae > Lantana > Lantana camara. Next base: position 51,074,626 of record CM074858.1, read on the forward strand.
CGCTCGTCCGACGTGTAAGGTACGCCACGTTTCAACCTTTTAATGTGTTTAATTGTGTGATTTTATATTTTGCATGGCCCTATTTTGAACTCTTTTGGAGTTTAGGGGGCTTGTTTGCAATTTTCTCTTTTAGGGGTTTTCCGGTCACTTCTCGTTCGGTTGAGATTTTGACCTCTTTGACCCCTTCAACGCGTCCGGGGCGGCGAAACGAGTCCGTAGACTCTAAGTTTGCCCAATTCGGATGTCGTTAGCTCGTTCGTTTGATCGTTTTTGCGTACGAGGACCCGAGATATATACCCCGGATCCTCGTTTTGCGTGCCAAAGATCAGACCTCAGCCCAGCGTCGTCTTCTCCAGCGAATGGCACTATTCACACGCAGTGAAGGTGTGAAAACACACACATGCCCGTTCTCCCTCGTTTCTCGACGGAATTCGACGATCCAATAGTCCACCTTCATCAGCTCGACGAGCCCGTCACGATGGTACAAGAATCGGAGGGTAAAACGCAGCGGTGGTGGCGCTACGGCACAGCAGCGGCGGCGCGGCTTAGAGCCGCCACTTCACCGCCCATTTGCGGCGGCTTCCGGCCACCCTCCGGCGACACGCGCCCCCAACCCTTGACGAGGAGTTCCCGGCGCAACCACCCGTCCCAGCGGCGTGACCAACGGCGGCCGGACGGCGCCGCACGCGCCGCCTGAAAGTCACGACGGGCGGCGCCGCCACTGTAGCGGCGCTTTCCGCCGCGTTCCGGCGACCCTTTCCGGCAAGAGGGGCCGGTTCCCTACCTTTTCCGGCCCCCTGATTCCATTTCCGGCCTCCTTTTTGGGCGAATCACGGCGGAGATGGCCGAACCGGCGAGTGGCGCACCGATGGCTTTTCGGCGGCGGATTTGGCCCTCTTCCGGTGGGTTTTTGGTGGTGGTTCCTTCACGGAAGTTGTTCAGAATATCGAAACGTAGCGGATGGCGTTGGCCTCAACCCGAGAACCGGCCGGCGGCGGCGAACCGGTGGCAGACCGGCCTGGACCGGCGGTCCGATTTTCCGGCGATCTTTCCGGCGATTTGACTTGGGGCTTTGGTAGGGCTCGTTACAAGCTTTCCAACGGTATGCCCGGATTTCATTTTCGTTGTGCGGTTTGCAGTTAATTTCAGTTTCCGTCGTTGGGATTTGGTTCGGTTTTTCTTCAACGAAGTCCCGTGTGTTTAGCTTTTTCTGAAATTGTTTGAGGGCTTTTGTCTAGTAGGCCGAGGTGCTCGTTTCTGTCCTTCCGGGGATTTTTCCGACCACCGGAGACGGTATTCCGGTGGCGGCCGGTGACTGTTCCGGCGGCTCCGGTAGCGGCATTCCGGTGACCTTCGGACAGAAGGTTCCTTTCGTTGTGGTGAGTCCAACGCCACTTTCCGTTCGTCAATCGGATGTCCGGTTGATTTTATATGAATTTTTGAAGTGATTGTATTTACTTTTGTTAATTGTTTGTAATTGTCAATTAATTACTGTAAGCGTGAATTACGGATTGAATTGGGCTCCAATGTGTATGAAAACTTGTATGAATTATAATTTGATATATTTGGATAATTTGATTTGTAAATTGAACCCCCGACTTGTTGATTTTGCTACTTGGTTAGTCTAGAGGGGGTGTTTGCGTAATTTTTGAAAGTAGGAATTTGTTTAATTTGAATTAATAGACCTTAGTAATGAACTTAGTTTGATTAGAATTTGACTTATTTGAACCTTGCTGATGTGATTGCATTTATTAAGTGTTTGAGCATATGCCGTGCGTCCCTATGTGGTTGTCTGCTTGAGTCTGAGTTCCGTGCTGTGTTTGTGTGTTCAGTTGGTACAGGTACACCCGGGGTGGTGACTTGAGGTCGTGCAGGTTCCGGGGTGGACCTTCTGCTTTGTATTTGGCTCCGTTTGGTGTAAGGTGAGGTTTTAGGATTTTTGTTTTAGTTAAAGCGACCTACAACCCTATATGCTCGTTTTCAAGCTCGCATGCGAATATATACTATATGTATATTAAATATGTGTCTTACGATATGTTATGAATTTTGTTAATTCGATTTGATATGAATTCTTCTGAAATTATACGTATGGGCGTATATAAGCTTAAAATGTTTTGCAACGAGGCTATGCTCCAAACCGTGTGTCTTCATACCAGCTGCGGATTAGGATGACACGGAGAGGTACGTTTATAGCATATGTTAAGTTGCAAGGTATGGTATGCTCCGATAAGGTACGTAAGTATGATTTTGATACGATATGATAAGTTTGATATGTGGCGAGTTATGATATGATCTGTTCTGATATGCTCTGTTCTGTTGTGTTGGGCCCCGAGACGTGGGTAAGGGGGACCCGGGACGACCATGGGGTCGCCGGTTATTGACCCCGTGCACGTTCTCATTTGAGATATTCACGTGCGACCTATGGAGGTTGGGGAGGCGTGGTATCTTGAGCCCTCGGTGGATAACCGGGGAAGGCACAACGTGGATTAGCTACCCCGTGTGTTTTTGGTAATGGTAATGTGTAGTAAGGGTTTGATTCCCGAACTACTTCGCTGATGGGGAAGGATTGTTTTTGACTTATGCTTTCCATTTGGATTTATGTTAAGAATTGAGGAGTTAGGTGGGAGACCCGTACTCGCCGGGTATATGATTATGATATGATATGTTGATTATGAAACGGGATAGGAGCTTTCGCTTTTGATATGTTACGAGGTTGTTCAGTCTGATATGATTTGGTTAAGGATAAAATTTGGTATGAGTATGCTCAGTTTGTTAAGTTATGAATAAGATAAGATATGTATAGGTTTGGTTTGAAAATTGTGTAAGTTTGACTTTAAAATGGTTTTGGTATGCAAAACCCTATTCCCGGTTCATAATCTTTCTTTTGATACGTGCTTTGCTCTATATGTATATATGTGTTGGTGTGTGTTCAGCCCCCTCGCTCAGTCAGTGGACTGACCCTCGCCCCACCTTTGTTTCCAGTCTGCAGGTTCAGGTTCTTGGAGTTCGAGCTAGGCGGCTTTGAGTCTTGTCTGTTGAGTCCGTGTCTTTTGAGCCTGTATCCATTTGTTTAAGTTGAGAATCTCTGATCTGCATCCGTTTATAATTATGTACATAGCATGTTCTGTACAGGATTATGTTTATGCTTTGATTATATGCATTTTCGGGACAGGTTAGGACAGGGCTTGGATTAGTTGAACCCGTTTCGGTATTTTGTTGATTAAAGTTTTTGGTAGTTCATATTTTGATTCGCTTCCGCGTACAGGTTTTTGCATATTTGTCTTGTACAGGGTTTAGGAACCGCCTAGCTTAGGTTGGATTTTCGTTTGTCACCCGTTCGCTGTGACTTGGTGCGTGTGCGGACGTTCCATTTCGTACCACGTGTCGGGTCATAGTGCGGGGGTGTGGTGCCCCACCGCTTGGGGTGCTACATCTTAAGTGGTATCAGAGCTACCAGGTTCAGAACCGGTGCTCTGGAGTCGTGTCGTGTCAGTTTAGGTCGTACGGCATAGGAATACTTGTGCATTGCATTTGTCTGACGTGAAAATTTGACTTCTCTGTATGAATTTGTCTGAGCTTATGTGATTGTGTGCACGCTATGATTACGATTTTTGTGAAATTATTATTGTTATGATTAAATTTTATTAAATTACGTATTGCATCTGCATTACTTAAGCGTTCTTAATTGCTTTCATTACTTGACATACCCACGTACTAACCCACATGCATAGATATTTGGTCCATTTGTGAATTATAGGGTGTTGCCTTGATGTCAAAAATTGAAGTTGATCGAGACAACACTTCCTACTGCTACAAATTGTGAAGGAAGATTTGAAACTTCCGTTTTCTGACTACTTGGATGAGAAGCGAATGGACCTCTACCAGAATTTATAACAAGGAATCAATGCTACTGCTATAAAAACGGGTATTATGCATACATGGCACGTGCATCATGCATTGGAATAAATTTTAATTATTTTGGATACTGTTCTACGTGCTTGGCTGCTTTCTTTGCTGGATATGAGTGCACTCCATTCACATCCCTAATCCCACATGCATTAGCTTCGTGGTTGTACTTTAGGTGTTCTCCTACCTGATCCACTGCTTGCTGTCTTGGTCGAAGCAACGTTTGAATTCGAACAGGGTTTGACCAGAAAATATACGGTCGAGCCAATAGTTTCAAGATAGGGTGAATGCATGTAAGATAGAATGTTGGGTTGTGGTTAATCTCTCTACACGATGCGATACTCATAACCTCATAAATGATTTGATGAAAGTCGGGGTATTTCTAGATCCAAGCTGAATTGTCGTGACGTGGGATTACTTGGAAGACAGGAAATAACAAATGGGAATGATAAAGAAAAGTAAAGAAATTCTGGGTGGATTTCGAGCGATCATGTATAAAAAAAAAAAAAAAAAAAAAAAAAAAAAAAAAGGGTTCATTTAATTCTACGAACTCCTAAAGAGTGAACCAAGGAAGGTTTGATTAAAGTGACAACCATGAAGAAGACTCGGGAAACAATCGGAGAGTAATTACTAAGGAAAATACAGAATGCTAATTCCATGAGCGTAGAAGACTTCAGGTTCAAGGAATCGTACTTTCAAGCCGTGGAAATGTCCAAGTGATGCTAGATAATTCTGAAGATAAGGAGACCGTGGGGAAAAACAAGAAATCTTTTAACTATTAAGTTGCTTTCAGGATATGTACTTACTACTTGGAGGTGCTCGGGAGTAACATGGTTTATAAGAAAGTCAGCAGTTCTAACTCTGGAAGGTGTGAGGGGACAATGAAGAGATCAAGACACTTGTATCATTCAGAGAATTCCAAGCAGGAAATCGGGTTACTATTATAAAGACACTCACCAGAGTAGTTACATTTACAAAAAGAAAAAAAGGGGAAAATTGTGCAAGCAATGGAATTTTATGCCGAGGTCATTGAAGATCAACTCCACCAAATATTGAGGATAAGAATATCAGTCACGACGACGGTGTACTAAGCAAGATTGTGTAAAGATTCTTCATTTATCTCTCCACGATTGTCTTAAGGGATTTTACCGTGAAAGAATGGTGATTTCCGATTACCGAGGATCCTATTGGGATTTCAAGAGATTACACGGACTACTATACCCCGAGAATCAAGTGAGACGATCCAAGATCAGTTGAGTACCCGAGAATCTGAAGGAATACTAAAGAATGCAAGTTTGAACGGGAAGTTGGAACTATGGCCAGTTAAGGAGTTGATTAACCTTTCAAGTTAAAGAAATTGCCAACCTCGACTCCACTACTACGGTGAACGGTACACTGAGTATTCATGGCATTTGCACACATACATTTCATAAGTAATTGTATTTTATTTTATTCTGCTTGACTATGTGACAACGTGTAATGTTTGATGTTACTCGATTGTAATAACGTGACTAACTGCTTTAAATTTCATAACTTAAAATTTGTTGCTGTTGTGAATTTTTGTAAACTGAATGGATTACCTGCTTGCTTGAACTATCTGTGCTTCGGTGCTTATAATTTCTTTGGCTACTTACTAACCTTCATGCACATACAAGCATATTGTGATTTTATTTATAGAAATTCCATTGCGATATCCCCCTTGAGTTGAGCATGGATGATGAGTCTATACTCTAGGGACACCGATATCAGTTGTGATCAGGTACACCAAACATGCATCACATGTTTTGCCTCCAGTGCTACTTTAATGTGTGTATGTATGAATGCTGTGTAAGTGAACTTGTGTGCTAGAGAGTTGTTGAGATCTCTCTCTATTTGCGTGTTAGGGAGATGTGGGATTCTCCCTATTTATGTGATAGAAAGATGTTGGATTCTTTCTAATTATGTGAGCAAGAGATGTTGGATTCTCTTGGAGTTAGATGTTTGGGAGATGTTGGATTCTCTCGAATCTAGGGTTTGAGAAATGCTGGATTTTCTCAAACTAGAATGTTTGGAAGATGTGGAAGTCTGCCAGACCTAGGTTGAGAGACGGGGCTCTCTCGATTACGTGGTTGAGAGACGGGGTTCTCTCAATTCTGTGCCTGAGAGACGGGGTTCTCTCCTTTGATGTGCTGGGAGACGGGGTTCTCTCTTTCTTGTGTGCTGAGAGATGTGATTCTCTCTTGCTTGTCGCGGCTGAGTTGAGTGTAGCCTGGTGTTGGTTTGCATCGACGGGGAAGCGACGAGATTGGGCTTTGGGTGCAGTGGCCTAGTGGGGGATCGAACGAGTTTGAAGCGACTAACGGTCAAGTGTTTGAACAAACCTCTGCGACTACGGAACTCTGCAAGGAGTTGATGCAATCAGTGGGAGTAAGCTTCACAGCCAGGGCTATGACTCTACACGATTTCAGGAGTTGGATTGAAGTATTCCAGTTCGAAGCTTTACGACTCAGTAATAGGACCTGAGGACAGGTCCTTTTGAAGGAGGGGAGATTGTGACACCCCGCTCGTCCGACGTGTAAGGTACGCCACGTTTCAACCTTTTAATGTGTTTAATTGTGTGATTTTATATTTTGCATGGCCCTATTTTGAACTCTTTTGGAGTTTAGGGGGCTTGTTTGCAATTTTCTCTTTTAGGGGTTTTCCGGTCACTTCTCGTTCGGTTGAGATTTTGACCTCTTTGACCCCTTCAACGCGTCCGGGGCGGCGAAACGAGTCCGTAGACTCTAAGTTTGCCCAATTCGGATGTCGTTAGCTCGTTCGTTTGATCGTTTTTGCGTACGAGGACCCGAGATATATACCCCGGATCCTCGTTTTGCGTGCCAAAGATCAGACCTCAGCCCAGCGTCGTCTTCTCCAGCGAATGGCACTGTTCACATGCAGTGAAGGTGTGAAAACACACACATGCCCGTTCTCCCTCGTTTCTCGACGGAATTCGACGATCCAATAGTCCACCTTCATCAGCTCGACGAGCCCGTCACGATGGTACAAGAATCGGAGGGTAAAACGCAGCGGTGGTGGCGCTACGGCACAGCAGCGGCGGCGCGGCTTAGAGCCGCCACTTCACCGCCCATTTGCGGCGGCTTCCGGCCACCCTCCGGCGACACGCGCCCCCAACCCTTGACGAGGAGTTCCCGGCGCAACCACCCGTCCCAGCGGCGTGACCAACGGCGGCCGGACGGCGCCGCACGCGCCGCCTGAAAGTCACGACGGGCGGCGCCGCCACTGTAGCGGCGCTTTCCGCCGCGTTCCGGCGACCCTTTCCGGCAAGAGGGGCCGGTTCCCTACCTTTTCCGGCCCCCTGATTCCATTTCCGGCCTCCTTTTTGGGCGAATCACGGCGGAGATGGCCGAACCGGCGAGTGGCGCACCGATGGCTTTTCGGCGGCGGATTTGGCCCTCTTCCGGTGGGTTTTTGGTGGTGGTTCCTTCACGGAAGTTGTTCAGAATATCGAAACGTAGCGGATGGCGTTGGCCTCAACCCGAGAACCGGCCGGCGGCGGCGAACCGGTGGCAGACCGGCCTGGACCGGCGGTCCGATTTTCCGGCGATCTTTCCGGCGATTTGACTTGGGGCTTTGGTAGGGCTCGTTACAAGCTTTCCAACGGTATGCCCGGATTTCATTTTCGTTGTGCGGTTTGCAGTTAATTTCAGTTTCCGTCGTTGGGATTTGGTTCGGTTTTTCTTCAACGAAGTCCCGTGTGTTTAGCTTTTTCTGAAATTGTTTGAGGGCTTTTGTCTAGTAGGCCGAGGTGCTCGTTTCTGTCCTTCCGGGGATTTTTCCGACCACCGGAGACGGTATTCCGGTGGCGGCCGGTGACTGTTCCGACGGCTCCGGTAGCGGCATTCCGGTGACCTTCGGACAGAAGGTTCCTTTCGTTGTGGTGAGTCCAACGCCACTTTCCGTTCGTCAATCGGATGTCCGGTTGATTTTATATGAATTTTTGAAGTGATTGTATTTACTTTTGTTAATTGTTTGTAATTGTCAATTAATTACTGTAAGCGTGAATTACGGATTGAATTGGGCTCCAATGTGTATGAAAACTTGTATGAATTATAATTTGATATATTTGGATAATTTGATTTGTAAATTGAACCCCCGACTTGTTGATTTTGCTACTTGGTTAGTCTAGAGGGGGTGTTTGCGTAATTTTTGAAAGTAGGAATTTGTTTAATTTGAATTAATAGACCTTAGTAATGAACTTAGTTTGATTAGAATTTGACTTATTTGAACCTTGCTGATGTGATTGCATTTATTAAGTGTTTGAGCATATGCCGTGCGTCCCTATGTGGTTGTCTGCTTGAGTCTGAGTTCCGTGCTGTGTTTGTGTGTTCAGTTGGTACAGGTACACCCGGGGTGGTGACTTGAGGTCGTGCAGGTTCCGGGGTGGACCTTCTGCTTTGTATTTGGCTCCGTTTGGTGTAAGGTGAGGTTTTAGGATTTTTGTTTTAGTTAAAGCGACCTACAACCCTATATGCTCGTTTTCAAGCTCGCATGCGAATATATACTATATGTATATTAAATATGTGTCTTACGATATGTTATGAATTTTGTTAATTCGATTTGATATGAATTCTTCTGAAATTATACGTATGGGCGTATATAAGCTTAAAATGTTTTGCAACGAGGCTATGCTCCAAACCGTGTGTCTTCATACCAGCTGCGGATTAGGATGACACGGAGAGGTACGTTTATAGCATATGTTAAGTTGCAAGGTATGGTATGCTCCGATAAGGTACGTAAGTATGATTTTGATACGATATGATAAGTTTGATATGTGGCGAGTTATGATATGATCTGTTCTGATATGCTCTGTTCTGTTGTGTTGGGCCCCGAGACGTGGGTAAGGGGGACCCGGGACGACCATGGGGTCGCCGGTTATTGACCCCGTGCACGTTCTCATTTGAGATATTCACGTGCGACCTATGGAGGTTGGGGAGGCGTGGTATCTTGAGCCCTCGGTGGATAACCGGGGAAGGCACAACGTGGATTAGCTACCCCGTGTGTTTTTGGTAATGGTAATGTGTAGTAAGGGTTTGATTCCCGAACTACTTCGCTGATGGGGAAGGATTGTTTTTGACTTATGCTTTCCATTTGGATTTATGTTAAGAATTGAGGAGTTAGGTGGGAGACCCGTACTCGCCGGGTATATGATTATGATATGATATGTTGATTATGAAACGGGATAGGAGCTTTCGCTTTTGATATGTTACGAGGTTGTTCAGTCTGATATGATTTGGTTAAGGATAAAATTTGGTATGAGTATGCTCAGTTTGTTAAGTTATGAATAAGATAAGATATGTATAGGTTTGGTTTGAAAATTGTGTAAGTTTGACTTTAAAATGGTTTTGGTATGCAAAACCCTATTCCCGGTTCATAATCTTTCTTTTGATACGTGCTTTGCTCTATATGTATATATGTGTTGGTGTGTGTTCAGCCCCCTCGCTCAGTCAGTGGACTGACCCTCGCCCCACCTTTGTTTCCAGTCTGCAGGTTCAGGTTCTTGGAGTTCGAGCTAGGCGGCTTTGAGTCTTGTCTGTTGAGTCCGTGTCTTTTGAGCCTGTATCCATTTGTTTAAGTTGAGAATCTCTGATCTGCATCCGTTTATAATTATGTACATAGCATGTTCTGTACAGGATTATGTTTATGCTTTGATTATATGCATTTTCGGGACAGGTTAGGACAGGGCTTGGATTAGTTGAACCCGTTTCGGTATTTTGTTGATTAAAGTTTTTGGTAGTTCATATTTTGATTCGCTTCCGCGTACAGGTTTTTGCATATTTGTCTTGTACAGGGTTTAGGAACCGCCTAGCTTAGGTTGGATTTTCGTTTGTCACCCGTTCGCTGTGACTTGGTGCGTGTGCGGACGTTCCATTTCGTACCACGTGTCGGGTCATAGTGCGGGGGTGTGGTGCCCCACCGCTTGGGGTGCTACAGGACCTGGCCAGGAGAACGCATTTACACGACAGGGCTTTCATGACATGACTTGCTTGATTCATGAACAATGACATAACTTCAAATGATAAGTGCTTTCATGAAATTTTAAATATAAATACCTTTGGCCAAAAATCACGTAAAGGTTATACGGGTTCTATATAACTAGAAATTAAACCTCACCTGACAGGCGACACACGACTCGTGAATGCGTGAACGTGCTCATGCTCGACAATCTCCACCCTGGAGAATAACTGGACAAGAAATGGGACAATGTACGTGCATGAGACCTCAATGCAAGAATATTACGTTATATAAGACTCACGGCATGACCAAGTCCGAGACATCTCGTAATAAACAATGTAGTATCTAAATATCACGTTTTGGCATGTAATCACTCATATAATTCACATATGGGAGCTAAGAGAGTGAAAGGAATGCAATAATAGAGGTTTTGCTGAAGTTTGGCAAAACGGACAATTTTAGAAAATGTACATGTTGAGGGAAAACTGGAATATCTTTAATTCTAGAAGTGGGAATTTAGTTTTGTTTATTGAATATGAAATTAGACACAAAGACCTTTCCAACGCTATATGGCACGTTTTCTAATTCAAACCGAGGTGAAAATGGCGTTGGTTCGAAGTTGGATAAAATGAAGTTTCTGGCGGGGGTCGCGGGCGCGACCAAAACCCTTCACAAAATGGTCGCGCCCGCGACCAAGTATTTTTCCTAAATTTTCATCCAATTTTCCAAAAGTCGAAAGTTGGCCAAAATGGGGTCGCGGGCGCGACCTGGTTTATGTGTATTTTCGGTCGCGGGCGCGACCTTCAAATTCTGGAGAAAACAGAGCAGAAAACAGGGCATGGCTATGGTAATAACAACAAAGCACCCAAAACTCCAAGTTTGATCAATAAAAGGCATGAATTTCTGGAAATATGTATGAATACATAACTAGTATACAATAAAGTGAGCTCAAAACACATAAATTATGTAAAATCATCAAGGATTTTCAAGTTTCTAGTTCATGCATATTTCATGATATGAACTCAAATTTTCTCAAGAATTCATGCAAAATTCCAACATATAATCATATATTCATGCTTCTTCCAACTAAAACATATAATATCTAATTCAAATTACAACCCTAGCTTCACATATAATTCATCAAAGATAACATACTCATGCACCACCAACCTTGAATGAAACAAATGGAACAAGAAGATGGCTATGGATGATGGAACTTCAAACTCTTAATTTTCTTGGAAAACTTGATCAAAATTGATGGAATCCCCTCTCCTCTTCTTGGTGGTTTGGCTCGGTGAGAAGGAAGCAAATATGGATGATGATTTTAGATGAAAAAATGAAATGGAAGCATGGAGAAGGCTTTTAACGTGAATCACCATTTTTGAATTTGATGAAATGCTACAAATTGCAATTTGGTCCCTCATTTGTTTAAGTCATGCAATCAAGTTTCTCTTCTAATGATTTGATCACTTTGGTCCAAAATTAAATATGCAATTAAGTCCTTAAATTTAAATAAATGATCACTTAAGGTCAAGTTGACGATTAAATCACGTTTAGCAATTAATTCGCGTAACAATTAAATGCAATTCACGTAATACTTCGTAATTTGACAAGTATTTCAATTAACATGTAGAATTATAATTCATATAATTTTCAGGAATTCTAGGAATTTAATAAACGAAAGGATTAAAATAAATCCTAACTCTCGAAAACTCACACGTGTCGTGCGTACCTGAACGTCTGGAAAATTGGAGCGTTACATACCGTCCCCAAACCATCCATAACAGACATACCCTCAAGGGGTAGCGAACCCACAAGAGTCCTCCCCGGCTGTACACCGAAGGCTCAAGATATCACGCCTTCCCTATCTCCCTGAGTCGCGTAATGATATCTCAAATGGAACTACGCACAGGTATATCCCCGACGGCCCTAACCGTCCTGGGGGCTCCTTACCCATAGCTCCTCGGATCCACATACATACATACATACAGATGCCAATATTTCATGGCGAACTTGCTACAGAAACATAACATAATATAACTTTTCAAAACAGCTTACATATGCTTTCATATCTAATTTTCCAAAACAAAGTTGATTCACAAGGTCATAAACATATCATATCCAACACATACGTATTTATAATAGATATACTCGCATGCAAGGGTTGAAATCAGCATATTAAGGCCATAGGTCGCATAACTATACAAAATCCTAAACCTCACCTCGTAGTAGTAGAGTCTGAGAGTGTGAAGGGCCAAACACTCTAAACCTCGGGCTCACCGGCACCACCAAACTCTGTGACAAGGCATACAAAAGCCAAAACTTAGACTCTAAATGAACCAAGTAAGACGCACGACGTACAAAGTATGAATGACATGCGAAAATGGAATGATGTTTATCAAGTTGGTCACAAAGGTCAATTCAATTATTCAAGTAAATCATGCAAGTAATAAAGTATTAAGGTTTATGCAAGTCATATCGGATCATACAAGTCAAGTAGTAACTCAAACGAATCAAATACGCACGAAAAAGCAAGTAGAAAAGGTCACAGACGCATGGGAACGGCCATTCCCATGCACAACATAGCATGGGAACGGGCCTTCCCACACCCAAAGCCAGGGAGACTGGGAAGCATACATGGGAACGGGCGTTCCCATGTTCGCCGCCAAAACACAAACCCTAGCCCAGAAGGGCCGTTCCGGGCTTAAAGCACAAACGGGAACAACATAGATCTGGAGGAAAAACTGGACAGTTTTGGGAAGAACAAGGGGAACACAAAAAATCATCAAAACAACACGAAATCTACCATAAAACATCACGAAATTCAAGTATATCATCATATAAATCATGCTTAGCATCAAAACATCAATTAATCCAAGTTTAAGAAGGTTTTTGCCCAAAGTCTCAAACACCCATTTCATGAATTTCAAGCCCAAACATGAAGATATGAACCCCTAATCTTCCATACACGAATTTCCAACAACTAAGACACATAAGGAGCATTCAAATCATCAAAGCTTACTCAAGGAATTCAAGATCTCATCATTCAAGTTCATGCAAACAATTTCATGCTCCAATCCAAGAATAGAAATGAAATACTCATCAAAAGAGATCCAAAGCTTACCTTGTCTTGTGAAGGAATGAGGAATCAAAGAATATGAGCTCTTAGAATGAAAGATGGTTCAAGTCTTGATCTTCTCTTTAAATTTCCCCATGATTCTCTTTGAAGCTAGCTTGTGTGGTTTGAAATGAAATGAAAAGGGAATAAAGCTATTTATATGGTGGCTAATAGTTTTAGGTAAAGGTTAGGGTTTCCAAGATATAATATGAGGCTAAAGGTTCAAATAGGATTTGGGCTCAAATAAATGACTTTCGGTCCAATAAGTCAAAATTAAAAGGTTTAAGGTCTAAATGGTTTCCGAAAAATATAAAGCAAATTCCGTTGGACACGAATCACCGATTCAAGTCCAATGGTGGTGTCGGAATTCAAATTAGAATTCCCGAGCTCATATTGGTCCCGAATGACCCAAACTCACCAAATTCAAGTTAAGCCTAAAACACACAAATAGGTCCAAGTCCTATTTTAATTCAACTCCAACAATTAATTTGAATTCATCCAAGTTCCATTCTCAAGTTGTCATGCAAGAATTCATATTTTACCATTTTGGATTTTTGTCAATTAAGTCACATTTTCAATCAAAGTTGGAATTAAACACATAAAAGGGAAATTAAATCGCATAAGTGCATAAAGTAAACTCTCTCGTGGTGCATCCCTGTACGATTTATCGGATGGGCCATCACAGACGGGGTTCTCTCCTTGTTGCTTGCGAGGGACGGGGTTCTCTCATTAATTGTTTTCAGGCTAACAGTGAATCCGAGGACGGATTCTTTTAAGGGGAAGAGATTGTAATGCCCCGATTTTTTATTTATTTATTTATATATTTTTTATTTTACAAGTCTGATGTATGTGTTTACTTAATTGCGTGTTTAAATTATTTAATTATGTAATTAAATTGTTTAGTATAAATACGTGATTAATTCTTTATTATAATTATAATTATAATTAATTAATCCCCTTTAATTATATTTTTATTTCGTTAAAATTTATTTATTTTTGTTTTATTCTACGAATATTGAAGATTTGAATTTATATGTTAATGAATTTTGAATAAATGTTTCTATGATTATAAAATGCGTGCGGTTCTTATTCGAATTCAGTTCCGATTTTTGTGAAAATTTAATATGTTGTAGATTTATGTGTTATGAACATGCCTACATGCTCTTTTCATGTTTTCAATCTCGTTTGACGTGGTAACGAATATTATTTTGTTTAACGGAACCAAAATGGGGCTAAAGAGCACTTAGCGCACCTTTGGTTCCGGGCTTCATAACTTGAGCTCGAAAACTCGAATTCGAGTTCCGTTACCTCCGCTGAACTCGTATCAAAGATTTGAGTTCCATGGGACAAGCCTCATATTTTTCTAAGCCTATTTGAACCCCCGAAATTCGACCAAAAAGTGACTCGTCCACCAAACTGCCACACTTAGCTATTCTCCTCATAACTTTCACCATACTTATCCAAATTAACCATGGTTAGACTTTTTGGAAACCTAACTTAACCCTCTATCAGACCTAACCACCCCCATTTCGATCCACACTCATCAGACAAGAGAAAAACACAGCCAAACCCTTGCTCTCCAGTCCCATTCTCGCGACTTTGCAAACCTTGGAGATTTTGAGCTCAAATCTCTTCCAACCTTCAACCAATTCAAGAGGTGAGTTTAGGATGGTAATGTACATTCATTTGTCATCATTTTGAGCCATGAATCCCTAATTTTCAGCTTATATTCATGGAGATTTGATGCCTTGGATGAATAGTTAGGTTATGAAGCAAATTCTTGATCTCTTTGAATCCTTGATGGTTTTGATTGTTTTAAAGCATGAAAGTGATACCCTTAACTTCCTTATTACATTTATGAATAGGTATTTTGTGTTAGTTGAAGATATATTATGATACCATTAATGATACTTGGAAGAAATTAAATGAAATGAGTTCTTATCCCTCCTTGCTCACGTTTGATGTCTTGGTAGCATGTTTAGGTGTTGTTTTGGGACTGATTTACTGCATATTTAGAGATCTTACATACCTGATTATGTTAGCTTGATTGTTGGTTGAAGCTTTGAGTTGTTGTGCCCTGTTTTTCCTTGCGAAGACCTGTTGTTACTGCTGCTCTTTTTTCGAGTCTGGACCCTCTCCCCGGGCGAGGAGAGTTGTGCTTGAAAAGTCCCCGGTCGGGGACTTACATTCCAGACTTCCAGTAGCGTTTTCCTTGGCCGGGGAGTGTTGTAGAATAAATTTTCCCCTGGCGGGGAAACCTTCTGAACTGAATTGTAACTGCTACTCTTTTGCTGCGTTATTGTATGGCTGCTTGTGTGTTTGTGTTGCTGTGTGTATATATATATATATATATATATATATATATATATATATATATCATTTAGTATAATTATACTTGCATGCATGAAGTAGCTAGCTATATTAAATATTGTGTACATGTGTATATATTTTATATAGGCATGCATGTGTTCACGTATATAATGTATAGTATATTGTAGTATTATATGAAATGCATGCATGCATGTGTACATATATTTATATATATCTATATTTTTGCATGTGGAATATATTTATATATATATATATATGAATTATTTATTTATTTGAATTATAGAATTAAATTGTTACCTATTTTATGTTCTTATTTAATTTTCGATCATGACTTGAATGTCTTTATTTATCTATTATCTAATTGTAAACGTGATATAGTATGTGATATGATCGTTATATGAAATTCTTCGATTGATTTGATATGAAACGTGTAAGTTATGAACTCGAATGAGTATGAATGCTTCTCTTAACGAATGAATGGCTTACTTATATACCTTAAATGCATTAATGGTGCACATGAACATGTTCATGACATAATATCACCTCTTACGCATTGATATCATGTTCATTCATTGTCGTGCGTCATATATGGTTCATTTAGAGTCTTGAGTCTCACGAGTACTCTGCTTTGTCCCTGGTATAGTTTTCTCCAGGGCGTAGACTTACCAGGTTCATAGGTTACTTTGAAGCCTTCTTTTCTTCTTCGTATTGTTCGGTAAGGTGTAATAGGTGGGTTTCTCTTCTAATAGCTATAACGACCCGATATCTCCTCTATGTGAAAGTTTTGAGCCAAAGTATTATAATTATATATCGAGTCTTTTCAAAGGAGTGAATGATTTCCAACGTAAAGCCCTTCTTTTATATATTCCCACCTTATCATTTTTGGCGTGGACATGATTGAACACACGGGCCCAGGGACTTAGTGCAAGTGGCTATCCAGGGAGGCAAGGGCTGATGGTGATACCTTGTACTAGTCCCACCACATTTATGGTGATACCGGCTCTCGCTAGGAGGTTTAGCGGGGAATGGGAGCTGAGTGCACTTGGGGGATTCATGTACCCCCATTGGCCTATGTATGGACCGGTGGTCGGGTCTTGCAAGCCCGTCCACCACCCGGAGGAAAAAGGTGTAAGTGTTTATGATGATGAATGATATGAATATGCATGATATGGTTATGATTATGAACGAATATGTACGAATGTGTATGGTCGCTAATATAAAGATTGAATTGATATGCACAAACGAGGAGTAGGTTGGAGATATTCGCCCACCCGCCAAGGCTCACGTATTGACCGTATGAACGATTATGATTATGAATAAAAATGATTGTTGTAATCCCGAGCGTTATTTTCTTTGTTTTCACCCACTTGGGAAATGTTTCAAACCTCGCACGGGATTATAGCTTATATGTGTGTGTGTGCGCTTAAATTCTGTAATATTATTTATGATATGCCCTGTTTTATACCCACCAGTCTCCTATAAACTGAACCTGGGTTTGTTTTCAGTTATTTTGCAGGTTTTGGAGTGCTAGGCGGGATTATGAGTCTGTCGAGTCTCTTGGTCTCGTCTGAGTCTTTTCACACGCATTTTGTAAAAGGAATAAGTGATACATTGAATATATGAACTATTATGATTATTCTAGGAACCTCTGTTAGTTGAACCCGTAAATTGTTAATTGCATTTATGATTAATTATATGTTCGGCTTCTGCACTCGCATTTAATTCATGAGCTTGTTATTTGGTTTCGAGGTCCTAGCTCCCGCCTAGCCTAGTGTGTGAGTGAGTCCCCGTTCACCGTGGTTCGGCTCGTGTATGGACTCTCCATTTTATATGTGGGTCGGGTCTCGGTGCGGGGGATATGGGGCTTCCGTTGGGGAACTACATTACCTCTATAAATTCGTGGTCATATTTATAGATGATATTCTGGTGTATTCAAGGTCTGTAGAAGAGCATGTGCAACACTTGAGAACAGTATTGGCTACGCTTCGAGAATAGTATTGAAGCAACTGTGAGTTCTGGATTGATCGAGTTTCCTTCTTGGGTCACTTCATCTCGGGGAAAGGTGTAGAGGTGGATCTGGTGAAGATTGAAACAGTCATGCTATGGAAGCAACCAAAAAATGCCTTAGAAGTGAGAAGTTTTCTTTGGTTGATAGGGTACTATAGGCAATTTGTGAAAGATTTCTTGAGGATTGCCTCCCCGTTGACTTGATTGAAAAGAAAAGAGCCTAAGTTCGTGTGGGATGAGGCATGTGAGAAGAGTTTTCAAAACCTTAAGGAAAGGTTGGCTACGACACCGGTTCTAACCCTACCCGAGGGTTCCGAAGGCTACTTAGTTTACACCGATGCATCGAAGGAAGGCCTCGGTTGCGTGTTGATGCTGAATAGCAGAGTTGTAGCCTAGACCTCTACAAAGTTGAAAGATCACGAAAAGAACTATCCCACTCATGATTTGGAGCTTGCAGCAGTTGTTTTTGCTTTACTAAAGTGGCGCCATTATCTTTATGGAGCTACCTTTGAGGTGTTCACCGACTACAAAAGCCTCAGGTATTTAATTAATCAGAAGGAGTTAAATATAAGGTAGAAGCACTGGGTGGAGTTCTTTGAGGATTATGATTGTAAAATTCAATACCACCCGGGTAAGGCTAATGTGGTTGCTGATGCTTTGAGCTGAAAGGCTAGTGTTTCGAGTTTAGAAGAGGGTTCGAACAAGCAGAATTCAGTGGTTTTGGTCTTAGTTGTGATACCCCAGCTGATCGGCCGTACAGGTACGACGTATGTGCATATTTAAAATTATTATATATGAATTTTATATTTATTTTCATTTTTTATAGTTATTATTTGAAATATTTAATTTTAAATCTCTGATTATTTGAAATTTGCTATTTGAATATTTTACCTACCTTGTGATAATTTGCTTCGTTTGTGTTCGATTTGAGATCAAAATTTCATGCCGCTTTAATGTGTTGGAGATTTATGAGATATGAATGTGACTCTATTCTCGTTATGTGTTTTCGGGTTTATATGTTGGGTTTTCGGGATTTGTTTTGTTGGGTAACCTAAAGGAGGCTAAAATGTACTTAGCGCACCTTGGGTTCCGGGTAGTGTAATTTGAGCTCGGGATTTCGGATTTGAATTCCGTGACCACCGTTGTGCTCATTTCGACGATTCTAGTGCAATGGAATAAGCCTTGCATTTTGCTAAAATCATTTGGTACCCCGAAACTATCCTGCAAGTCAGCCTTGCGCCAATAAGACCTTCTTTCACTAATTTGCACAAAGTCCCTCAATTCTTGACCAATTATCCTCAAACCAGGACCCACATGACTCCAACTTGATACTCTTTCACCCTCTCTCCTTCACACCAATCCACACAAGCCAAGGAAGAGAATTCATCCATTTTGGGAGGAACTGCAATCCCATTACTATACACCCAAGGGAGATTTTGAGCTCCAATGTCATTTTTCCTCCGTCATCTTCGAGGGTTAAGTACATATTTGATATCTACATCTTTATGTGACCATTTTCATCCACAAATTTCAGATTTTCACCTAAGTTTGATATGATTTTGAAGCTTGAGAGTAAATAGCAAGGGTTATATGTATATATGATCTTCCTTGAGTTAATTCTTGAATTGATGCTTGAAATATGACCACATGAGCTTCATTTAAAGTTGTATGAATTCTTGATTTTTGTTAGTAGTCGAAGTAATTGAAGTTGTCATTAATGCTCTTAAGGAATTCTTGAAGAAATGGTTGGAACACTTGCATATTTTGATCTCCTTTCTTGTTGCCGGTTACATCTATGTGCTTTGTTGATGTTTTGCTATTGTTTCCTTGCTTTAAATCATGTCCTTGCTGTTGCACAAAATTACTCTGCCTTGCCCTGCTTTTGTTGCTCCGAACTAACATGCTGCTGCACTTTTTAATTTGAGGAAGAAAAGGTTGCACGGCCGTGCACCAAAGAGGCGTGCATGGCGTAAGGAAATTATTTGCACTGCCATGCATTTTTCAAACAGAAAAACTACAAGGGCGTCCTGAACTTTCGGTTTGTAAATTTTTTTGGAATTTAATCATTATGTACGGTCGTGCATGGTTAAAGCTTTATTTTTGCACAGTCGTGCAAGGTGGAAGTTGCATGTACGATTTTATTACGTGGTCTCATTGCTTGCTCAGCCCTCTTTCTAATTATTTTGACTTGGATTACTTAGAATATGTTATACTATATGGTTTTTCTTTTATTAAGATTATGATGTTTTTTCATAAGGATTGCATGCTCACGTACTAGCTTTCTTTAATGTCTTTATGGCTTAAATTTGATTTGTTTGGAATTGTTAATGCAATGAACATAGTATATTATATAATGTATGTATTGTAATTAATATGAACTGATTATATAATATATTATTATTCTTATTATTTGTCTTTTATTTAGACTTTTGGAACTAATTGGTACTTTCTTTCGCTTCATATGCATACATTGCATTCATGTGTATCGCCGGGCATCTAATTGGTACATAATAGAGTCTAAGTCTCGGGTATTGTGTTTGTATGTTTCAGAGCCACTTCCGGACGTCACTGAACCTGACTCGTAGGTGTCGGTTTGCTCGTTTTGGTCTCCGTACTCTACCACTTTTGCTTTAAGGTTAGGTTAGGATCTTTCTGTATTAGCTAAATGACCTATGGCCTATTACGTGATGTTTTCTTACCCCGTATGCGAATATATATCTTATATATATTAAATACGAGTGCTTAAGTTATGTTTTGATTTTTTAAAATTAGCTTTACGTTTTCGGAATTAGTATAAGTATTGGCATAAGTAAGCTATGATTTGAAATTCGTTATTTGTATATGATATGCATGAGCGAGTTGAACCTTGAAAGATGGGAGTTTGGTTTGTTGTGGTTTGTTGGGCCCTGGAGACGTCGGTAAGGGAGACCCGGGGATGACCACGGGGTCGCCGGTTATGACCCATGTGCACGCTCTCATTTGAGATATTCACGCGCGACCTATAGAGGTTGGGAAGGAATGGTATCTTGAGCCCTCGGTGGATAGCCGAGGAAGTCATATCGTGGGTTAACTACCCCGTATGTGTTAGTAATGTAGGTTTTAGGGTTTGATTCCCGATGCACCATAGATGTGGGGTTGGAATTATGTTATGAATTCGATTTTATGTTATGTTTGATGGAGTAAGGGATAGTCTGTTGTCACCGGACTTATGTTATGTTTTGTTCGATGGATTATGTGTAGCACCCCGCACGTGAGGCACCACATCCCCCGCACTATGGCTCGACACGAGTAACGAAACAGTAAATCCGCACCCGTATCAAACCATAGCGAACGGGAGACAAACATAAAACCCTTCCTAAGCCAGGCGGAGCAAGACCCTGCAATGAAAACCAATCCACGAAGTATAATGCATTGCAAAGCCAAAGTTCAAACATACCAACCATAAACGGAATTTGGGCTCTTCAGGCCTCTTTTAACTCAAAAGCAAAACTCAGTAACAGCAATTCAATAACAATTACAAATTATTTGAGTTCATGGTATAATAGAACGAATCATACATAATTCCAGTACAGATATGAGTGCAGAGACTCTCCTAACCTAACTTGACCAACACAAAGACTCCAAACACCTCCGCCTAGCCCGAAACTCCAAAGTCAAACCTGCATACTAAAAGATTGGGGAGGGAGAGGGTCAGTCTCTAGAAGACTGAGTGAGCAGGAGCGATATACATATACAGAAACATGCACATGCAAATCATAAATTCCGAACAAGGTTTTGTTTGAAATTAGTTCCTAAAAAGGGCAAGAGAATGATTAATCAATGCTCGGATTTTATGACTAATCATATTAATTCATTACATACATAAATCATACATAACTATAAGGCTCGGCGAGTGAGCGTGCACAATCTCCAACCAAACTCCGACCGTGTACGACAAATATCAATAATATATTGATTAGGCGATCATGCAATATATCATAATACACACAGACCATAAATCATATCATAAACATATTCGTTTGGGCGATCCGGATCCCGGCATTCCCGCACGGTGCATAATCATATCATAACCAACCTTCTTCCTCCGGGTGGTGGACGGGCTTGCAAGACCCGGCCACCGGAACATACATAATGGCTAGTGAGGTACATGAATCCTCAAAAGCCCGACCTGCGTTTCCTCGTCAAAACTCCTAACGAGGTCCGTATCGTCGTAATTTGGTTGGAACTAGTATATGGGATCCCCGTCAGCCCTTGCTTCCTCGGTTAGCCACATATACTAAGTCCCTGGGCCCGTGAACATAACGTATTCGCATAATCTCGCCAAAACATATCCATACATACATATAATACATACTATAAGAAATCATACCTTACCGTGTAACTCGGCATATGCTATATACGTACCTCTCCGTGTTATCCTAATCCATAGCTAGCATGAAGACACACGGTTTGGAGCATAGCCTCATTACAAAACCATTTTTAAGCTTATGTACGCTCATACATATAACTCAGAAGAATTTACTCGATAACTTCATTTGAAAACCATATATATATAATCATAAGGTTTTTGGCCAAAGCTTTTCACATAAGGGTTGTAGGGTTTGTTACATAGCTAAAACAAAAACCACCCTCACCTGAACCGTGATGTTACAAGGATCGAGCACCAAGTGCCTGAACGATCAAAAGCTCTCCACCCTGGAGACAAACTGTACAAAAGACCACAAGACGTGTTCGTGAGACTCAAGACTCTGATGAACCATATATGACGCACGGCAATGCATAAGCATGATATGAAGGCATAAGGATCATATTAAGTCATGAAATATTCATGTGCATTATTAAGGCATTTAACTCATATATCCAAGTCATTCACTCATTCATTCATTATCATTCAATTCATATTCCCAATCAATTTATTTCAAGAACTCAAATAGGAGCATAGAACATGTTCAAGCTCTTCCATAATGCTACCACATACTTCATATTACATAACATAGCATATATCCAAGGTTTGACAACAAGAAGAAGTCATATGATATAGAAAATAAGTGATGCGATTCATAAGCGACATATAAACACACATAAACGGCATCAAGTAAAAGCATGCCTATAGCACATCCAAATGCCATGAAATTAAACCACAATACTCCTAACACATAGTAAAACAAGTTCATAGTTCAACACAAAAGGAGATAAAGTCATTCAAGAGGTGAAACGAATCAAAAACCGAAAAGGAAGCAACACGGACTGCACAGGGGAAGGGACACGGGGGTGTCACCTTCCTTAGCCAAACTGAGCCACGGGCGTGGCTCAGTACAGAGCTGCCCAGAAGGTGTGACACGCCCGCGTCTCACTCTTATGAGTAAATGAGACACGGGGGTGTCACGGTACAGAACTAAAACCGTTCACAAAGTTAAACCGGCAAAACTGATTCCTTACAAACTCAATCCAAAAACATACCAAATGAACTCCAAATGCTCTGAAACTTAATATACAACATATTTGGCATGTTATGAACATTTTTCATTTAGAGTTCAAAGGATAAATCACACGTTAAGATCATCGAATCCATGCAACAAAACTGGGTCGCCAAAATCGCACATATGAACCCTAATGATTCTATCATGCCTTGATCAAGTACTTAGGGCTTGAATTTGGATCTGAAACTTTGGGGAATGCATGATAACATACTAAAAAACTAATATACATCATATATATGCAAAATGGTACAATTTAAAGCACATTAGAACGACCAACAAGTTACAAAACGAAACCGCAACAAGTCTGTCATGGAGCATGCATAAAAACAGGCGATGTACTTCGGTTTTGAGGCTTCAAATGGAACCAAATACTTAAAGCATGAATGTTAACATATAGAGCAATAAGTGTACATCAACTCCATGCATTTTCACACGAAATGGAGACCACTTGATCAAGCATCAACACAATATTTCACACAGCAGTTCGAAAACAGGGGAATCAATTAGATCATCAAGTTTAGAGCTCCATATCTCAAAATTTTTTAAAGGGAGCAAGAGATGAAATCCTCATAACATCATATACTATCAGTTAGGAAAGAAATAGGTCAAGAAACAAGCTCATATGATCATGTATAAGCAAGGAAATCAGCTACACAAGCAAATAGGTCACTAGAGCAAAAATCCCCAAAAGTTCATACAAAACCCAACACTCAAACCCTAACCAAATCTGACCCAAAACATGATGTAAGTAGATGAAATCAAGTATAATAGAGTAGAGAAGACATAAATATTCATACCTTGAAGATTTGGTGAAGGAGGGAAGAGATTTGAGCTCAAAATCTCAAGAATGGCCTAGGGTTTTCTCTCTTCTCCTCTATCTCTCTCTCTCGATCAGTAGCTGCAGAAAAGGGAGATATTTCTCTCGGTTTTTCAGAGCCAAAGGGGAAGAAAAAGGCTTAACCCAAGGTACACAAGTCATGGTTAATCTTTGGCTAGGTTTGGTTAAGTAAAAAGGGTCCCACCAAGGAGACTAGTCAACAAAAGGAGCTCTTCTTGCACGAGTTGTCCGTTACGGTTGGATTTTGAAGGTCTTAATGATTTCAAAAAGGTATGAGGCTTGTTCCATTGTCTCCGAATCGTCGATACGAAGGCAACGGAGTTGACGGAATTCGAATCCGAATTCCCGAGCTCAAGATATCACGCACGGAACCAAGGGTGCGCTAATTGCTCGTTAGCCCCCGATTTGGTTCCACAATCGAAATTAAATTCATAAACACGTCAAATGAATCCGAAAACATGAACCGAGCACATAGGCATGTTCGTAACACACATATTTACGATATACTAAATTTCCATACCAATCCGGTATCATTACATATATGAACGAAGCGCAAATAGAACACTCATGCGCATGAACGAATTCATATAGTTATAAATAAATTACTAAAACTCAAATTCCATATTAAATAAATTTAAAGCCACTTACACCATGTTGAAATTAGTTTAGAGTAACAATAGTTTACAATTTAAATCAAATAAAAACACTTATAAACAATTAATCATATAATTAAATAATTAATTTGCGCAATTTATAAACAAATACGCCACATTATTAAAACTGAAAAACTGGGGCGTTACATTATGAATCGAGTTAGGATCTCTTTATGTATTATATGTTATGTTTAAACATTTTGGTATGAAAAACCTTAGCTCGGTTCATGACCATCAGCTTTGTTATATGCTCCGCTTTATATGTATTTAGGTGGGGGGGGGGGGGGGTGTGTGTTTAGCCCCCTCACTTAGTCGAGTTTTGACTGAACCTCCTTTTCCCTACCTTCAGTTGTAGGTTGTCTCGAGCTAGGAGGGGAAGTGTTCCGAGTTTTGTCGTACTTCTAGTTTAGGTCGAGTTGCATTCATATTTCTTGCTTTTTGCTTACTCCTCTTATGAATTTGATATCTTGACTTGTATATTTTGGAGAATAATGGATATTTGACGTATATACTTGATCTTTTGGGCCGTGAGGCCTTGTATATGATAATATATGTATATGTTCGAGCTCTTTAGATCCTGATTGTTGCTTCCGCTTATTTATTCGTTTGTTTTGCACACACTGTTTGAGTTTCGAACCCGCTTAGCCTAAGGAGTGAGTGTAGGTTCCCGTTTGCTTAGACTTGGACTCATGTGTGGAAATCCATTTCATATGTGGGTTCGAGTTTAGGTGTGGGGGATGTGGTGGCCGACCGCTCCGGGTGTCACATCTTAAAGTGGTATCAGAGCTCTCGGTTGCAAAACCGGAGCTCTGGAATCGTGTTGGGTCTGTCTAGGTCGTGCGGCTTATGACAACGTGGTTATGTGATTATTGCTTATTTTCTTGTTAATCTTGCACATGAACATGTACTGACCCTCACGCATATGAATTGT
Organism: Lantana camara; assembly: GCA_037501455.1. Classification (NCBI taxonomy): domain Eukaryota; kingdom Viridiplantae; phylum Streptophyta; class Magnoliopsida; order Lamiales; family Verbenaceae; genus Lantana; species Lantana camara. Next base: position 51,099,884 of record CM074858.1, read on the forward strand.
AATTTCTTGATTTTTACAGAATATGCTTCCCAGAAGACACCACCACCGAGATAGATCTCCAGAAGATCATCACCACCGGGATCATTCTCCATAACATGAAAATAACAATCCACCACTACCACCCCAAATGGATCTAGGCAATTTTATGGAAAGGCTCTCCGTATTTTTGGAACAAAGGGCTCAGGAAAGAAACAATGCTCCTCCAGCTCGAAATCATGGAGGGAATCCTAGTACTGCTATTCTAAGGGAGTTCAAGAATCAAAACCCACCGGTCTTCGTGGGTGGAACTGATGTCCAAGAGGAGGAATAGCTCGTGGAAACAAATAGGGTATGGAATCTCATACCGTACAGGCCTATGGAGAAGCTGCAATGTACTCTCACCACGATCCAGGGCCAAGCTTATAATTGGTGGGCGAGTGTACAAGGGAAATTGGAAGCCTCCGGAGAAGAGATAAATTGGGAGGTTTTGTTTGAAAATTCAAGAACAAATATGTCCCCAAAGCCACAAGGAATCGGCGGTTAAGGGACTTCATAGACCTTAAATAAGGGAGCATGTCCGTCAAGGATTATATCAATGAATTCGAAAGGCTCTCTCGTTATGCTCCGAACATTGCCAACGACGATGAAAGTAAGGCTTCCCAATTCCTCCAAGGACTTCGGGAGGATATGAAAGATGCCTTAGAGGCTTCTAACACGAGCACTTGGGCAAAGGGCACGGATAAAGCTCTAAGGGTAGAAGAGCGGGTTGTGAAAAGGAGGAAGACTTCACATACCGTGCAAGGGTCTAGCTCAGGGAATTTCAACAAGTTCGGAAAGAGGCCGGCATTCCAAACCTTTCAACAAGCCATGCCTCAAAACAAGCAACCCCGACCCGCGGGACCCAATCAACCGAATTGACCCTTAGCACTTTCGGCTGCACCTAAGGTACAATATACCTATTGCAACGGTCCTCATCACCTGGATAACTATTTTAGACTTCATAAGAGGTGTTTTGTTTGTGGATCCTTGGAGCACATGGTGAGTACTTTCAGGCTAGGGCTTATGCGTTGGCTGGTGAGGAAGAGCAAGTTGTGGAAATCGACCCAAATGCCGTGATCGATGGTACCATTAGCATTCATGGCACTACATTACATGCATTATTTGATCCAGGGGCCACTCATTCCTTTATTTCCCGAGACATTGCTTCTTCTATCTGCTTGCCTATTTCCTTGTGTGCGCATGATTATGTGGTTAGCTCCCCTCTTGGTGGTAGTTTGGTAACTTGTAGGGTTTTTCAGGGTTGTCCGGTGAGCTTCAAAGATCGGGTTTTCTTTGCAGATTTGATAGAGATGCCGATGCAGAGATATGATGTAATCCTTGGAAATGATTGGTTATTTGAATATGGGGCTCAGATGGATTGTCGGGAAAAGAAAGTTTCTTTTAGTTCAGTGGTGTTTAAGGGAGAGAAGGTGAAGTCAAGCCTGTTTATCTCTTTTGTTGAGGTTAATAAACTGGTCCGGGACGGTGCGACAGGTTTTGTTGCCTATCTTTTGAAGAAGCCGAAGGATCAGGCCAAACTTGAAGAGACGGAGGTCGTGCGAGAGTATATCGATGTATTCCCTGAGATTTTGGGTTCCTTGCCGCCTGATAGGGACATCGAGTTCGTAATCGACCTTTATCCCGGAGCAGAGCCTTTTTCGAAGACCCCCTATAGAATGGCTCCTGCTGAGTTAAAAGAGTTAAAGACGCAGCTCGATGAACTAGTAGCTTACGAGTACATTCGTCCGAGCACTTCTCCGTGGGGTGCTCCCGTTCTATTTGTAAAGAAGAAAGATAGAACGCTATTGATGTGTATAGATTACCGTGAGTTTAATCGGATGACCGTGAAGAATAAATACCCTTTGCCTCACATCGAGGAGTTGTTAGATATTCTGGAGGGTTCTAAAGTTTACTCTAAGTTAGATTTGAGGAAGGGTTACTATCAGCTGTGAATTAGGGAGGGGGATATTCCGAAGATTGGGTTCAATGTGCGATATCGGTATTTTGAGTTCGTTGTTATGCCGCTTGGATTAACCAATGCCCTAGCCGTATTTATGGACATGATGCACCGAGTGTTCAGGCCGTTTCTTGACAAGTTCGTAGTTATATTTGTAGAGGACATTCTGGTGTACTCGAGGTCTGTTGAAGAACATGCACAACACCTTTAGATCATTTTGGAAACCTTAAGAGAACACAAGCTGTATGCCAAGTTCAGTAAGTGTGAGTTTTGGATCGACCGAGTTATGTTCTTGGGTCATATAATTTTAGGCGACGGAATCGAGGTTGATCCTTCTAAGGTTGAATTCGTACTTCATTGGGAGAGACCATGAAATGTTTCAGAAATTAGAAGTTTTCTTGGAGTTGCCGGCTACTACCGAAGGTTTGTAAAGGATTTCTCTAAAATTGCCGCCCCATTGACTCGTTTAACAAAGAAAGAAGTAAAATTCAAATGGGATGATAAGTGTGAGGCGAGTTTTCTGACTTTGAAGGTCAAGTTGACTTCAGTATCGATTCTTACCCTACGCTAGGGAACCGAGGGTTATGGAGTTTATACGGATACTTCCAAAGAGGGTCTCATTTGTGTGTTAATACAGAACAGTAGAGTGGTAGCTTATGCTTCGAGGAAATTGAAGGAGCATGAGAAGAATTACCCTACCCACGATCTTGAATTAGCTGCAGTTGTGTTTGCTTTGATGAAGTGGCGACACTATCTCTACGGTACCACATTTGAGGTGTTTACGGATCACCAAAGCCTCAAGTATCTCTTTTCTGAAAAGGATTTAAATGTAAGACAGGGGTGCTGGATGGATTTGTAAAAGGATTATGATTGCTTAATCCAGTACCATCCTGGTAAAGCAAATGTGGTAGCCGATGCCTTGAGTAGAAAGGTGAGTATGGCTAATTTGGAAGTAAGTTCTTCAAGTTCGGGTTCAGAGATCTTGGTTTTGGGAACTTGGTTGGCTAATCTTACAGTAATACCAAATTTGAAACAACAATTGTTAGAAGCTTAAGCCTCGGATGCAGAAATTCAGAAGTTGGTAGCTCGTTCTAGAGATGACTCGAATTCAAAGTTTGGATTAGATGGTTCCGGGTTTTAAGGTTCGAAGCGAGAGTATGTGTCCCAGAAGAGCTTAAGAGGCTTGTACTTGAGGAGGCACATCGCTCGAGGTACTCGATTTATCCGGGAGGTACTAAGATGTATCGAGACCTGAAAGAGAAATTCTGGTGGAATGGCATGAAAAGTGACGTCGCGAACTTCATGAAGCGATGTCTAACGTGTCAAAAGGTGAAGGCAGAGCACCAGAAACCGGGAGGAACTCTCCAACCATTTCCTACTCCCGAGGGGAAGTGGGGGCAAGTGATAATGGACTTCGTGTCCGGCTTGCCTAGAGTTAAAGGAGGGTTCGATGGAATATGGGTAATTGTTGATAGATTGACTAAGTCTGCCTATTTCCTCAAGGTTCGGATATCCGAGAAAGTTCCAAAGCTAGCCGAGTTATATGTTGGGGTTCCGGCTAGTATTGTTTCGGATCGGGATCCACGGTTTACTTCAATATTCTGGAAGAATCTTCAGAAATGTTTGGGCACTCGGCTCAAATTTAGCACCGCTTCGTATCCTCAGATGGATGGTCAGTCTGAGAAGTTAATTCAGTATTTGGAAGATATGCTTAGAGCATGTGCTTTGGATTTCCAGGATAAGTGGGACGAGTATCTGGCTTTGATTGAATTTTCTTATAATAACAATTACCAGGGTTCGATTAAAATGGTTCCTTATCAAGCACTTTATAGGAGGAAGTGCAGATCACGTTTGTTTTTGGATATCGAGGATTGGAGGTGGACCGAAGAGAGTAAGCTCGAGAGGGCAGAGCCTAAGGAAAAGATCGCTGCTACTATTGAGAAGGTTCATAAGATTCGACAAAGAATGAGGGCAGCTCAGGCTCTTCAGAAGAGTTACGCCGATAAAAGAAGAAGGCCCTTAGAGTTTGAAGTCGGAGATAGAGTTTTCCTGAAAGCATCTCCCAGAAAAAGCTTCACTCGAATAGGTAAGGGTGGGAAGCTCAGTCCACGATACCTTGGACCATTTGAAATCTTGAAAAAAATTGGGGAAACGGCGTATAGATTGGATCCACCACCGAATTTGACCGGGATGCACAACGTGTTTCACGTCTCTCAGCTCCGTAAGTATAATCCCGATGAAGCAACAATTGTCCCTGTTGAAGAGGTTAAGTTAGAGCCGGATTTGACAATAGAAAAGCATCGGGTTACAATTCAGGACCGGAAGATGCAAGAACTAAGAAATCGGAAGATTCCTTTGCTCAGAGTGATTTGGAGAGATCAGAAATATGAGGAATCGACTTGGGAGACGGAGGAGAAGATGAGGAACTTATATCCGGAGTTGTGTGAGGACTCGAGTCGGACTTGAGGACAAATCCTTTTTAAGGGGGGAGGATTGTGAAACCCCGACTGATCGGCCATACAAGTATGACGTATGTGCGAATTTAAAATTATTATTTATGAATTTTATATTTAATTTAATTGTTTATTTTTATTATTTGAAATATTTAATTTTAAATCTCTGATTAGTTGAAATTTGCTATTTGAATATTTTACCTACCTTGTGATAATTTGCTTCGTTTGTGTTCGATTTGAGATCGAAATTTCGTGCCGCTTTAATATGTAGGAGATTTATGAGTTATGAATGTGACTCTATGCTCGTTATGTGTTTTCGGGTTTATATGTTGGGTTTTCGGGATTTCTTTTGTTGGGTAACCTAAAGGAGGCTAAAGTGTACTTAGCGCACCTTGGGTTCTGGGTACTGTAATTTGAGCTCGGGAATTCGGATTCAAATTCCGTGACCGCTGCTATGCTCGTTTCGACGACTTGAGTGTAACGGAGCAAGCCTTCATTTTTCTAAAATCATTTGGTACCCCGAAAATATCCCGCAAGTTAGCCTCGTGTCAATAAGACCTTCTTTCAGTAATTCGCACATAAGTCCCTCAATTCTTGACCGATTATCCTCAAACATGGACCCACATGACCCCAAGATACTCTTTCATCCCTCCCTCCTTCACACCAATCCACACAAGCCAAGGAAGAGATTCAGCCATTTTTGGAGGGATAAACTGCAATCCCGTCACTATTCATCCAAGGGAGATTTTGAGCTCCAATCTCATTTTTCCTCCATCATCTTCAAGCGGTAAGTACATATTTGATATCTATATCTTTATGTGATCATTTTCATCCATAATTTTCAGATTTTCACCTAGGTTGGATATGATTTTGAAGCTTGAGAGTAAATTGCAAGGGTTATATGTATATATAATCTTCCTTAAATTAATTCTTGAATTGATGCTTGAAATATGAACACATGAGCTTCATTTAATGTTGTATAAACTTGATTTTCGTTGGTTGTTGAAGTATTTGAAGTTGCCATTAATACTCTTAAGGAATTCTTGAAGAAATGGTTGCAAGACTTGCATAATTTGATCTCTTTTCTTGTTGTCGGTTACATGTATGTGCTTTGGTGATGTTTTGCTGCTGTTTCCTTGCTTTAAATCATGTCCTTGTTGCTACATAAACATTGCTCTGCCTTGCCCTACTTTTGTTGCTTCGAACTGACCTGCTGCTGCACTTTTTAATTTGAGGAAGAAAGGGCTGCACGGCCGTGCAGCAAATAGACGTGCATGGCGCAAGGCAGTACATAACTCTCGGTGTTTGGGAAATTATTTGCACTGTCATGCAGTTTTCAAACTAAAAAACTACAAGGCCATCCTGAACTTTCGGTTTGTAAATTTTTTTGGAATTTAATCATTACGCACGGCCTTGTATGGTTAAAACTTTAATTTGACACGGCCGTGCAAGGTGGAAGTTGCATGCATGATTTTATTACGTGGTCTCGTTGCTTGCTCAGCCCTCTTTCTAATTATTTTGACTTGGATTACATAGAATATGTTATACTATATGGTTTTTCTTTTATTAAGATTATGATGTTGTTTCTTAAGGATTGCATGCTCACGTACTAGCTTTCTTTAATATCTTTATGCCTTCAATTTGATTTGTTTTGAATTGTTAATGCAATGAACATAGTATATTATATAATGTATGTATTGTAATTAATATGAGTTGATTATATAATATATTATTATTCTTACTTATTATTTGTCTTTTATTTAGACTTCTAGAACTAATTGGTACTTTCTTTCGCTTCATATTCATACTTTGCATTCAAGTGCATCGCCGGGCATCTAGTTAGTACATAATCGAGTCTAAGTCTCGGGTATTGTGTTTGTATGTTTCAGAGCCACTTTCGGGCTCCATTGAACCCGAGGCGTAGGTGTCGGTTTGCTCATTTTGGTCTCCATACTCTACCACTTTTGCTTTAAGGTGAGGTTAGGATCTTTTGTATTAGCTAAACGACCTATGGCCTATCATGTGATGTTTTCTTACCCAGTATGCGAATATATATCTTGTATATAATAAATACGAGTGCTTAAGCTATGTTATGATTTTGTGAAATAAGCTTTACGTTTTCGGAATTAGCGTAAGTATTGGCATAAGTAAGCTATGATTTGAAATTTGTTATTCGTATATGATATGTATGAGCGAGTTGAACCCTGAAAGATGGGAGTTTGGTTTGTTGTGGTTTGTTGGGCCCTGGAGACGTCGGTAAGGGAGACCCGGGGATGGCCACGGGGTCGCCGGTTATGACCCCTGTGCACGCTCTCATTTGAGATATTCACGCGCGACCTATAGAGGTTGGGAAGGCATGGTATCTTGAGCCCTCGGTGGATAACCGAGGAAGTCATATCGTGGGTTAACTACCCCATATGTGTTAGTAATGTAGGTTTTAGGTTTTGATTCCTGATGCACCATAGATGTGGGGTTGGAATTGTGTTATGAATTAGATTTTATGTTATGTTTGATGGAGTAAGGGATAGTCTGTTCTCACCGGACATATGTTATGTTTTGTTCGATGGATTATGAATCGAGTTAGGATCTCTTTATGTATTATATGTTATGTTTAAACATTTTGGTATGAAAAACCTTAGCTCGGTTCATGACCATCACCTTTGTTATATGCTCCGCTTTGTATGTATTTAGGGGGGGGGGTGTTTAGCCCCCTCACTTAGTCGAGTTTTGACTGAACCTCCTTTTCCCTACCTTCAGTTGTAGGTTGTCTCGAGCTAGGAGGGGAAGTGTTTCGAGCTTTGTCGTACTTCTAGTTTAGGTCGAGTTACATTCATATTTCTTGCTTTTTGATTACTCCTATTATGAATTTGATATTTGACTTGTATATTTTGGAGAATAATGGATATTTGACGTATATACTTGATCTTTTGGGCCGTGAGGCCTTGTATATGATAATATATGTATATGTTCGAGCTCTTTAGATCCTGTTTGTTGCTTCCGCTTATTATTCGTTTGTTTTGCACACACTGTTTGAGTTTTGGCCCCGCTTAGCCTAGGGAGTGAGTGTAGGTTCCCGTTTACTTAGACTTGGACTCATGTGTGGAAATCCATTTCATATGTGGGTTCGAGTTTAGGTGTGGGGGATGTGGTGGCCGACCTCTCCGGGTGTCACATCTTAAAGTGGTAACAGAGCTCTCGGTTCCAAAACCGGAGCTCTGGAGTCGTGTTGGGTCTGTCTAGGTCGTGCGGCTTATGACAACGTGGTTATGTGATTATTGCTTATTTTCTTGTTAATCTTGCACATGAACATGTACTGACCCTCACGTATGTGAATTGTAATTTCTTGATTTTTACAGAATATGCTTCCCAGAAGACACCACCACCGAGATAGATCTCCAGAAGATCATCACCACCGGGATCATTCTCCACAACATGAAAATAACAATCCACCACTACCACCCCAAATGGATCTAGGCAATTTTATGGAAAGGCTCTCCGTATTTTTGGAACAAAGGGCTCAGGAAACAAACAATGCTCCTCCAGCTGGAAATCATGGAGGGAATCCTAGTACTGCTATTCTAAGGGAGTTCAAGAATCAAAACCCACCGGTCTTCGTGGGTGGAACTGATGTCCAAGAGGAGGAATAGCTCGTGGAAACAAATAGGGTATGGAATCTCATACCGTACAGGCCTATGGAGAAGCTGCAATGTACTCTCACCATGATCCAGGGCCAAGCTTATAATTGGTGGGCGAGTGTACAAGGGAAATTGGAAGCCTCCGGAGAAGAGATAAATTGCGAGGTATTTGTTTGAAAATTCAAGAACAAATATGTCCCCAAAGCCACAAGGAATCGGCGGTTAAGGGAGTTCATAGACCTTAAATAAGGGAGCATGTCCGTCAAGGATTATATCAATGAATTCGAAAGGCTCTCTCGTTATGCTCTGAACATTGCCAACGACGATGAAAGTAAGGCTTCCTAATTCCTCCAAGGACTTCGGGAGGATATGAAAGATGCCTTAGAGGCTTCTAACACGAGCACTTGGGCAAAGGGCACGGATAAAGCTCTAAGGGTAGAAGAGCGGGTTGTGATAAGGAGGAAGACTTCACATATCGGGCAAGGGTCTAGCTCAGGGAATTTCAACAAGTTCGGAAAGAGGCCGGCATTCCAAACCTTTCAACAAGCCATGCCTCAAAACAAGCAACCCCGACCCGCGGGACCCAATCAACCGAATCGACCCTTAGCACTTTCGACTGCACCTAAGGTACAATATACCTATTGCAACGGTCCTCATCACCTGGATAACTATTTTAGACTTCATTAGAGGTGTTTTGTTTGTGGATCCTTGGAGCACATGGTGAGTACTTGCCCGAAGAAGAAAGATAACTCGAGGCTTGCAATTCAGGCTAGGGCTTATGCGTTGGCTGGTGAGGAAGAGCAAGTTGTGGAAATCGACCCAAATACCGTGATCGATGGTACCATTAGCATTCATGGCACTACATTACATGCATTATTTGATCCAGGGGCCACTCATTCCTTTATTTCCCGGGACATTGCTTCTTCTATCTACTTGCCTATTTCCTTGTGTGCGCATGATTATGTGGTTAGCTCCCCTCTTGGTGGTAGTTTGGTAACTTGTAGGGTTTTTCAGGGTTGTCCGGTGAGCTTCAAAGATCAGGTTTTCTTTGCAGATTTGATAGAGATGCCGATGCAGAGATATGATGTAATCCTTGGAAATGATTGGTTATTTGAATATGGGGCTCAGATGGGTTGTCGGGAAAAGAAAGTTTCTTTTAGTTCAGTGGTGTTTAAGGGAGAGAAGGTGAAGTCAAGCCTGTTTATCTCTTTTGTTGAGGTTAATAAACTGGTCCGGGACGGTGCGACAGGTTTTGTTGCCTATCTTTTGAAGAAGCCGAAGGATCAGGCCAAACTTGAAGAGACGGAGGTCGTGCGAGAGTATATCGATGTATTCCCTGAGACTTTGGGTTCCTTGCCGCCTGATAGGGACATCGAGTTCGTAATCGACCTTTATCCCGGAGCAGAGCCTTTTTCGAAGACCCCCTATAGAATGGCTCCTGCTGAGTTAAAAGAGTTAAAGACGCAGCTCGATGAACTACTAGCTTACGGGTACATTCGTCCGAGCACTTCTCCGTGGGGTGCTCCCGTTCTATTTGTAAAGAAGAAAGATAGAACGCTATTGATGTGTATAGATTACCGCGAGTTTAATCGGATGACCGTGAAGAATAAATACCCTTTGCCTCACATCGAGGAGTTGTTAGATATTCTGGAGGGTTCTAAAGTTTACTCTAAGTTAGATTTGAGGAAGGGTTACTATCAGCTGTGAATTAGGGAGGGGGATATTCCGAAGATTTGGTTCAATGTGCGATATCGGTATTTTGAGTTCGTTGTTATGCCGCTTGGATTAACCAATGCCCTAGCCATATTTATGGACATGATGCACCGAGTGTTCAGGCCGTTTCTTGACAAGTTCGTAGTTATATTTGTAGAGGACATTCTGGTGTACTCGAGGTCTGTTGAAGAACATGCACAACACCTTTAGATCATTTTGGAAACCTTAAGAGAACACAAGTTGTATGCCAAGTTCAGTAAGTGTGAGTTTTGGATCGACCGAGTTATGTTCTCGGGTCATATAATTTTAGGCAACGGAATCGAGGTTAATCCTTCTAAGGTTGAATCCGTACTTCATTGGGAGAGACCATGAAATGTTTCAGAAATTAGAAGTTTTCTTGGAGTTGCCGGCTACTACCGAAGGTTTGTAAAGGATTTCTCTAAAATTGCCGCCCTATTGACTCGTTTAACAAAGAAAGAAGTAAAATTCAAATGGGATGATAAGTGTGAGGCGAGTTTTCTGACTTTGAAGATCAAGTTGACTTCAGTATCGATTCTTACCCTACGCTAGGGAACCGAGGGTTATGCGGTTTATACGGATACTTCCAAAGAGCGTCTCATTTGTGTGTTAATGCAGAACAGTAGAGTGGTAGCTTATGCTTCGAGGAAATTGAAGGAGCATGAGAAGAATTACCCTACCCACGATCTTGAATTAGCTGCAGTTGTGTTTGCTTTGATGAAGTGGCGACACTATCTCTACGGTACCATATTCGAGGTGTTTACGGATCACCAAAGCCTCAAGTATCTCTTTTCTGAAAAGGATTTAAATGTAAGACAGGGGTGCTGGATGGATTTGCAAAAGGATTATGATTGCTCAATCCAGTACCATCCAGGTAAAGCAAATGTGGTAGCCGATGCCTTGAGTAGAAAGGTGAGTATGGCTAATTTGGAAGTAAGTTCTTCAAGTTCGGGTTCAGAGATCTTGGTTTTGGGAACTTGGTTGGCTAATCTTACAGTAATACCAAATTTGAAACAACAATTGTTAGAAGCTTAAGCCTCGGATGCAGAAATTCAGAAGTTGGTAGCTCGTTCTAGAGATGACTCGAATTCAATGTTTGGATTAGATGGTTCCGGGTTTTTAAGGTTCGAAGCGAGAGTATGTGTCCCAGAAGAGCTTAAGAGGCTTGTACTTGAGGAGGCACATCGCTCGAGGTACTCGATTTATCCGGGAGGTACTAAGATGTATCGAGACCTGAAAGAGAAATTCTGGTGGAATGGCATGAAAAGTGACGTCGCGAACTTCGTGAAGCGATGTCTAACGTGTCAAAAGGTGAAGGCAGAGCACCAGAAACCGGGAGGAACTCTCCAACCACTTCTTACTCCCGAGTGGAAGTGGTGGCAAGTGAAAATGGACTTCGTGTCCGGCTTGCGTAGAGTTAAAGGAGGGTTCGATGGAATATGGGTAATTGTTGATAGATTGACTAAGTCTGCCTATTTCCTCAAGGTTCGGATATCCGAGAAAGTTCCAAAGCTAGCCGAGTTATATGTTGGGGTTCCGGCTAGTATTGTTTCGGATCGGGATCCACGGTTTACTTCAATATTCTGGAAGAATCTTCAGAAATGTTTGGGCACTCGGCTCAAATTTAGCACCGCTTCGTATCCTTAGATGGATGGTCAGTCTGAGAAGTTAATTCAGTATTTGGAAGATATGCATAGAGCGTGTGCTTTGGATTTCCAGGATAAGTGGGACGAGTATCTGGCTTTGATTGAATTTTCTTATAATAACAATTACCAGGGTTCGATTCAAATGGTTCCTTATCAAGCACTTTATAGGAGGAAGTGCAGATCACGTTTGTTTTTGGATATCGAGGATTGGAGGTGGACCGAAGAGAGTAAGCTCGAGAGGGTAGAGCCTAAGGAAAAGATCGCTGCTACTATTGAGAAGGTTCATAAGATTCGACAAAGAATGAGGGCAGCTCAGGCTCTTCAGAAGAGTTACGCTGATAAAAGAAGAAGGCCCTTAGAGTTTGAAGTCGGAGATAGAGTTTTCCTGAAAGCATCTCCCAGGAAAGGCTTCACTCGAATAGGTAAGGGTGGGAAGCTCAGTCCACGATACCTTGGGCTATTTGAAATCTTGAAAAAAATTGGGGAAACGGCGTATAGATTGGATCTACCACCGAATTTGACCGGGGTACACAACGTGTTTCACGTCTCTCAGCTCCGTAAGTATTATCCCGATGAAGCAACAATTGTCCCTGTTGAAGAGGTTAAGTTAGAGCCGGATTTGACAATAGAAAAGCATCGTGTTACAATTCAGGACCGGAAGATGCAAGAACTAAGAAATCGGAAGATTCCTTTGCTCAGAGTGATTTGGAGAGATCAGAAATACGAGGAATCGACTTGGGAGACGGAGGAGAAGATGAGGAACTTATATCCGGAGTTGTGTGAGGACTCGAGTCGGACTTGAGGATAAATCCTTTTTAAGGGGGGAGGATTGTGAAACCCCGACTGATCGGCCATACAAGTATGACGTATGTGCGAATTTAAAATTATTATTTATGAATTTTATATTTAATTTAATTGTTTATTTTTATTATTTGAAATATTTAATTTTAAATCTCTGATTAGTTGAAATTTGCTATTTGAATATTTTACCTACCTTGTGATAATTTGCTTCGTTTGTGTTCGATTTGAGATCAAAATTTCGTGTTGCTTTAATATGTAGGAGATTTATGAGTTATGAATGTGACTCTATGCTCGTTATGTGTTTTCGGGTTTATATGTTGGGTAACCTAAAGGAGGCTAAAGTGTACTTAGCGCACCTTGGGTTCTAGGTACTGTAATTTGAGCTCGGGAATTCGGATTCAAATTCCGTGACCGCTGCTATGCTCGTTTCGATGACTTGAATGTAACGGAGCAAGCCTTCATTTTTCTAAAATCATTTGGTACCCCGAAAATATCCCGCAAGTTAGCCTCGTGTCAATAAGACCTTCTTTCAGTAATTCGCACATAAGTCCCTCAATTCTTGACCAATTATCCTCAAACATGGACCCACATGACCCCAAGATACTCTTTCATCCCTTCCTCCTTCACACCAATCCACACAAGCCAAGGAAGAGATTCAACCATTTTTGGAGGAATAAACTGCAATCCCGTCACTATTCATTCAAGGGAAATTTTGAGCTCCAATCTCATTTTTCCTCCATCATCTTCAAGCGGTAAGTAGATATTTGATATCTATATCTTTATGTGATCATTTTCATCCATAATTTTTGGATTTTCACCTAGGTTGGATATGATTTTGAAGTTTGAGAGTAAATTGCAAGGGTTATATGTATATATAATCTTCCTTGAATTAATTCTTGAATTGATGCTTGAAATATGAACACATGAGCTTCATTTAATGTTGTATAAACTTGATTTTCGTTGGTTGTTGAAGTATTTGAAGTTGCCATTAATACTCTTAAGGAATTCTTGAAGAAATGGTTGCAAGACTTACATAATTTGATCTCTTTTCTTGTTGTCGGTTACATGTATGTGCTTTGGTGATGTTTTGCTGCTGTTTCCTTGCTTTAAATCATGTCCTTGTTGCTGCATAAACATTGCTCTGCCTTGCCCTACTTTTGTTGCTTCGAACTGACCTGCTGCTGCACTTTTTAATTTGAGGAAGAAAGGGCTGCACGGCCGTGCAGCAAATAGACGTGCATGGCGTAAGGCAGTACATAACTCTCGGTGTTTGTGAAATTATTTGCACTGTCATGCAGTTTTCAAACTAAAAAACTACAAGGCCATCCTGCACTTTCGGTTTGTAAATTTTTTTGGAATTTAATCATTACGCACGGCCGTGTATGGTTAAAACTTTAATTTCACACGGCCGTGCAAGGTGGAAGTTGCATGCATGATTTTATTACGTGGTCTCGTTGCTTGCTCAGCCCTCTTTCTAATTATTTTGACTTGGATTACATAGAATATGCTATACTATATGGTTTTTCTTTTATTAAGATTATGATGTTGTTTCTTAAGGATTGCATGCTCACGTACTAGCTTTCTTTAATATCTTTATGCCTTAAATTTGATTTGTTTTGAATTGTTAATGCAATAAACATAGTATATTATATAATGTATGTATTGTAATTAATATGAGCTGATTATATAATATATTATTATTCTTACTTATTATTTGTCTTTTATTTAGACTTCTAGAACTAATTGGTACTTTCTTTCGCTTCATATTCATACGTTGCATTCATATGCATCGCCGGCCATCTAGTTGGTACATAATCGAGTCTAAGTCTCGGGTATTGTGTTTGTATGTTTCAGAGCCACTTCCGGGCGCCATTGAACCCGAGGCGTGGGTGTCGGTTTGCTCATTTTGGTCTCCGTACTCTACCACTTTTGCTTTAAGGTGAGGTTAAGATCTTTTGTATTAGCTAAACGACCTATGGCCTATCACGTGATGTTTTCTTACCCCGTATACGAATATATATCTTGTATATATTAAATACGAGTGCTTAAGCTATGTTATGATTTTGTGAAATAAGCTTTACGTTTCCGGAATTCGCATAAGTATTGGTAAAAGTAAGCTTTGATTTGAAATTCGTTATTCGTATATGATATGTATGAGCGTGTAGGTTCCCGTTCGCTTAGACTTGGACTCATGTGTGGAAATCCATTTCATATGTGGGTTCGAGTTTAGGAGCGGTGGATGTGGTGGCCCACCACTCCGAGCGTCACATCTGAGGCTCGATTGGCAAATATCTCTGTTCAACCGAAGTTGAAGCAAAGGTTGATTGAAGCTTAATCTAATGATCTAGAAATTCAGAGATTGGTTGTGAAAGCAAGGATTGATCCGGAGACCAAGTTCGGTTTTGATGATTCGGGATTGTTTCGGTTGAAGACTATAATATGTGTTCCATAAGAGCTAAAGAGGTTAATTCTTGAGGAGGCATATAGGTCGGCATATACGATATATGCCAGTGGCACAAAAACGTACAAGGATTTGAGAACATTATCTTGGTGGAATGAAGAGAGACGTCGCTAACTTAGTGAGAATATGTCTAACATGTGAACTAGTGAAGGTCGAGCATAAAAAATCAGGAGGAACTCTCCAACCACTTCCGATCCCCGAATAGAAGTGGGAGCAAATGACTATGGACTTTGTATCCGGCTTTCCAAGGTCTAAAGGAGGCTTCGATGGGATTTGGGTCATAATTGATCGGTTCTCTAAGTCGGCCTATTTTTTTAAGGTCCGGATGTCCGATAAGGTACTAAAGCTAGCCAAGTTGTATCGCAAAGAGATCGTGAGGTTGCATGGACGTCGGTTAGCATTGTTTCGGATCGAGATCGTTAGTTTACGATGGTACGAAGCTCCAATTTTGAATCGCATCTCACCCATAAATGGATGGACAATCTGAGAGGTTGATAAAGTATCTCGAGGACATGCTTCATGCTTGTGCCTTAGATTATCAAGATAAACGGGATGAGCATTTGGAGTTGGTCGATTTTGCCTACAATAACAACTTTCAAGAATCGATTGGTGTTGCTCCGTACGAGGCACTATACGGGAGAAAGTGCCGGTCACCTCTATTTTGGGACATCGAAGATTGGAGGTGGACCAAGGATGGTAAGTTTGACAGAGCTAAGAAACCAGTGGAGATTCAAGAGACCATCGATAAGGTGAAAGTGATTCAACAAAGGTTGAAGGCGGCTCAGGACCGACATAAAAGTTATGCGGATAAGAGAAGACGACCCTAAGAATTTGATGTGGGAAATAAGGTATTCTTAAAAGCGTCTCCTAGAAAGGGGTTTGCTCGGATCGATAAGGTTGGGAAGCTTAACTCGTGCTACTTAGGCCCTTTCGAGATTCTTGGACTAGTTGGTGAAGCCACCGAGTTTGACCGAGATAAATAATATCTTCCATGTCTCACAACTTAGGAAGTTTTATCCCGATGAGTCTTCTATACATCCCGTCGAAGAGGTACAACTTAAGCCGAATTTAGCAATTGTGAAGCAACCGGTTAAGATCTTGGACCGGAAGATGTAAGAGTTGAGAAACCGATAGATTCCCTTGGTTAAGGCCTTGTGGCGTGATTAGAAGTCCAAAGAAGCCACTTGGGAGACCGAGGAGAAGATGAAACATATGTATCTGAAGCTGTTCAAAACCTCGCTTCGGACCTGAGGATAGGTCCTTATGAAGGACCTATGTTTGTAACACCCCGACTGTTCGAACTTACAGGTATGACGTCATGGGTGTGTTATTTACGCTTTTAAATTATTTAATTATGCAATTATTTGTTAATATTGATGTTTAGATGCTATTTGAAGTTATATAAATTGATTTTGAGCATTGAATATGAGTTTTGAACGTTTATGACTACGTGACTTAGAACTTAAGCCGTATGCATTGGAATTCAATTCCAATTTTTGAGAAGTTTTGATATGCAAGAAATATGTGAGTCATGAACATGATTATATGCTGTTACATGTTTTTGAGCTTGTCTGACTTAGTTTTGGCTCGTTTTTGTGTAATGGGACCTAAACGGGGATAAAGAGCATTTAGCGCACCTTGGGTTCGGGGCAGCATAACTTGAGCTCGGAAAATCAGATTCAAACGCTGTCACTTCCGTTGGACTCGTTTCAAAATTTTGGGTTCAATAGAAAAAGCCTCCCCATTTTCTAAGCCTGTTTGAACCTTTAAAATTTTCCCGAACCAAGCACCTTATACCGGAATTGCCAACTTTGACTAAAATAGCTATAACTTTTTCAACCCAACTTCTTTTTGACCCAAACTTGGGCCCACTTTCCACTAACTCACCCCCCTATCACCTTTTCTTAGATCTATCTCATCCACACCAGAAGAAATAGGGAAAATTGGCTGCTAAAATTGAGAAACAAGGAGAAGAGAAGAAAGAAATAGAGAACTATTCACCATTTGTGGTTTTGAGCTCATACCATCTTCAATTCTCTTCCAGTTCAAGAGATAAGATATTTTTTGTGTCCTCCATGACTTTGTGATCATTTTAAACTTACGTTTGCAAGTTATATCCTAGATTTGAGCATGCTATGACTATTGTGATGAATAGGAAGATATAGTGAGGGTTTGAACTCTTGATGATTCTTGCATGTTTCCTTGTGAAATGTTTTGATGTAAAGAATGAAATATGATCTAAAGACATCATTTAACACTTCGTTGAACTTGATTTAGGTGGTAGTTGAGGATTCATGAGTTTTCCATTAATGAACTTTGAAGTAATTGCATGAACTTGAACCTTTTGCACTTGTACCATGTGTTGCTGCGATTTTGATCCATAATTTGGCTTGAAATGCATCAATTTTTGCTAACTTAACTTACCATTTTATGTTATCTTCATGTTGTTATAGATTTGTTGGAGTTTCAGGGGAGTTTGATTCAATTTTCAGCCCAGCGCCACCTAACGCCCGTTAGGGCATTCCTATGTGTGGAGGGTTAATGGGCGTTAATCCCTAAGCCCATGCCACTAACCCTCCTACCAGGGGTTAGTCCCCCTTAGTGTATTTGAGGGGTAACGACCGTTAGTCAAGGTCTGAGCTTCTGACCTGGCTAACGGCCGTTAGGGTTGAGAATAACAAAACGGGCCTAACGGTAGTTAGTTCCACTCCTGTGTGTGTTTGTGATGTTTGTTTGTTTCTTTCCTTTGTTTACTTGTTTCTTGCCTCGTATATGACTTATATGTATTACAAACATGTTAACTTATGTGTTATGACATTTTATTAAGTTTATGGGTTGATTGGATATGAAACGTGCAAGATATGATCACTTATGCCGTACTTGTTACCTTGTTGCATTTCATACGTATAATTTGCATTCATACGCATTAGTCGAACATCTAATTGGTTTATATTGAGTCTAAGAGTGTCTTTTGTGTTTGTTTTTTTTAGTAGACCTTCCTGTTGAGGACGAGGTTGCTCCTTAGGCGTCCGATTTGCACTCTTTTGCCCCCTACACGTGTACAAGGTGAGGTTTTGTTTTTTTTAGTTAAATGACCTACAACCTTATGTGTTTTGAAGCCTGCATGCGAAATATGTATAATATATGATAGATATGTGTATGATGAGAGCTTGTCGCATTTGTCTTAAGACCTTGAAAATGGTTTGTATACGTAGATAAGCTATTTTCCATTTGATTTGAAAACCTTTTATAAGTGTAAGTGTGTTGCGAGCTTTTTCTTTGAAAGATAAGCTTTGGTGGAAATATGACTTTGATTTTGAACTTTGATTTAGGTCCCTGAGAGTGGTATGGTATCTCGGAATGGCCGAGGGGTCGCTGAGCCCTCCCATCAACACTTTCCTTAAAAAGTTCTGACCTAACCTTAGGAGGTTGAGGAAGGGTGGTTCTCTTGAGCTGGCAGAAACAACCGTCAAAGGTTTCAAGGAAGCGATTTAGCCTTGATTCGTGTGACTTTGACCAATAGCTAGGGCTTGCAACCCTTCTATCACCCGGAGTGTGGTTAGTTTATGATTTTTAATTTCAATTTTGTTTATGTTTTTTATTATTAGAAGTTGGAAGGAGACCCAAACCACCACAAATCCAAAGGTAACTTTTAAGGGTATGCTAAGGCTTCAAATATGCAGCAATTCATGCACCAAAACTCTACAAAATCGAGGCACAAACCTTCTTCCAAGAGTTTCAACCATTTTCTTCCAAGAGTTCATATGCAAATTAATGGAAACCCAACAAACCTTCTTCCAACATTAAATAAGGCTAAAAATATGCAATAAATGTGCCATCTTGATCAACATAGAAGTCTCCAAACTCATAAAAGGCAAGAGCTGAACATTTCTTCAAAAATCTCTAACAGACCCTAACTATTCATCATGTATAGCAAATCCATCAATCTTTAACATTAAAGCAAGATTATGAGGGTGTCAAATGATCACAAGAACAAGGAGAACAAGAATACTAACTTACCTTAAAAGATTGGAGCAAGAAAAGTATGAACTTGAGCTTAAAGGGTCACAACAATGGAGGAAAGCTTGGGTTGCTTCTCTTCCTTCTTTTTCCTTAGGGTTTGGTTCAAAAATTACAGCACAAAAAATAGAAAGAGATGGATTTAGTTGGCTTAAGGTCAAAGAAAGTGCAAAGATAGGTAGCTCTCAAGTGGCTCATAGGTGCATAATAGGTACACAGGGCGAAAAACTGCATCGCCGGAGGTCGAAATGGCATCAAAAAGTTACAAGGCTTGTTCCATTGGGTCCAAATTTTCGATTCGAGTCCAATGGGAAAGACGGAACACGAATCCGAGTTCCCGTGCTCAAGTTATGAATTAACGACTCAAGAGCGGCCAATTTGCAAAATAGGTCAAAAGTTTAACAAAAGTTCAATTGAGTCCAAACAAGTTCAAAAAAGTCCAAAACAAGTTTAAGACATACAATTATGTCCTCAAATCATATATATCACATAATTCACGAATTTCGCATGCTCAGGATTTGAAATTCATACTTTAAAACTTACACGTATCGCAAGAATTCATATAAAACGTTCAAATAGGGCATATTCTTATCAAACAATTCAAGTATTCATATAAGAATTGAATAAAGAAGTATAATTCAAATGTAAATGCATTAATAAATATGAAAATAAATACAAATATGAAAATTAAACTCACACATGGCATAAACCTATATGTGCGGTCGGACGGGGTATCACAACCTCCCCCCCTTCAGAGAACCTCGTCCCTAGGTTCACCTCGACACTGAACAACTCCGAGTACAAACTTCTCATCTTCTCCTCCGTCTCCCAAGTAGACTATTCAGATTTCTGATCTCTCCAAAGCACTCTGACCAAGGGAGTCTACTAATTCCTTAACTCTTGCATCTTCCGGTCCTGAATTACAACCTGGTTTTTTACTATCATCAAGTCCAGCTCTTATGTAGCTCGAAACAATTATCCACTAGGTGATTACCCTTGCAATAAGTGCATTGAGCTTGGACTGGCGCCGGAAGTGCCAAAGGTTGGTTTTGCCCTGTGGGTCGGGGTTGCTTGTTCTGAGGCTTTGCCTGCTGAAAAGCATGGAAATTCGGCCTTTTCCCATACTTGTTTTGACCTCCCTTACTAGAACCATGCCTGGCATGAGAAGTCTTCCACCTAGCCACCACTCGATCTTCTACTTTCAAGGCTTTTTCGGTGACAAGGGTCCAAGTATCGGTAGCAACGGCCTCTAGAGCATCTTTCATATCTTCCGTCAATCCTTGTAGAAATTGCATGACTTTGTGGCAATCATCATTGGCAATATTGGGATCATAGCGAGAAAGGCGACCAAACTCATTAATATATTCCGTGACAGTTTTCCCACCTTGCTTCAAATCCATGAACTCTCGGAGCCTCCTATCTCTTACGGCCATTGGAATATATTTGTTGCGAAATTCCCAATCAAAAGTCTCCCAACTAACTTCATCTCTGGCGGCATCCAAATGCGCCCGGATGCTAGTCCACCAATTGTATGCTTGCCCTTGCACCATGGTGATAGTGCACCTCACTTTCTCAACTAAACCATAAGGTATTAGATCCCAAATCAGTTCTATTTGGATAAGCCTTTCCTCGGCTTGGATATCATCTCCTCTTTCGAACTTGGGAGGGTTTTGGTTCCGGAATTCCCGTAAAATAAGTGTAATTTTGCCCCCTTCTTGATTTTTGGTCAGGCGTGTATTTTGATGGTAACGGGTATCCAGAAAAGCACATAATCTCTCCATAAAGCCCTCAGGTTCCATTTGTAGTGGTGAATTATTTTCAGCCTAGGGAGAGTGATCTCTATAGTGTTGGCGGTTTGGAGATTGATCACGACTATATTCCCTTCTTGGAGACATCCTATAGAGATCAAAGAATTCCAATATTCATGCGTGCTGGTTAGTAGATGTTCATGTGTACACTTAACAAGAATATAAACAAATAGGCACATGCAGTCATATAACCACATTATCCTACACCGTACGACCTAGAAAGACCTGACACGACACTAGAGCTCAGATTTTCTAACCGAGAGCTCTTATACTACTTTAAGATGTGACGCCAGGAGCGGTGGGCCCCCATATCCCCCCACCTAAACCCGAACCCAAATATGAAATGGACTTCCATACATGAGCCCAAGTCCAAGAGAACGGGGACCTACACTCACACACTAGGCTAAGCGGGGCTAAGATGTAAACAGAACGTGCAAAAAAAGGAAAACAAAAATGCGGAAGCAAGAATCAAGATCCATAAAGAGCTCATTAAAAGTATACTAACATATATATACAATGGCCACACGACCCCAAAAAGTTATAAAGTATTCACAAATTTTCCCAAATATACATATCAAACTTGTACATATCCATATGTATCGAAATGCAACATAAAATATACAGACTCGACCTTTCCAAGCTAGTGTAACATCAGGACACACTTGCCCGCCTAGTTCGAGTCACTTGCAACTAAAGTGTTATGTAGAGGGTCAGTCTAAACTCGACTGAGTGAGGGGCCTAATACACACCCACACATAAATAAATATAGAGCATAACAAATAACAAAGGGATGGTCATGAACCAAGCTAGGGTTTTGCATACTAAAACATTTTCAAAACTTAACATATACTACATAAAAAAAATCCTAACTCGATTCAAAATCCACCAGTACAAACATAAACATATGTCCAGCGAGTACGGACCTCCGCCAACTGCTCACAACATATCTTAAAATCAAATTGACAAATACCAATCCACCCGCACATCCTTGGTGTTTTGGGAATCAAACCCTGTAGCACCCCGCACGTGAGGCACCACATCCCCCGCACTATGGCTCAACACGAGTAACGAAACAGTAAATCCGCACCCGTATCAAACCATAGCGAACGGGAGACAAACATAAAAACCTTCCTAAGCCAGGCGGAGCTAGACAACGGTTACCAATCCACAAAATATAATGCAGAAAAGCCAAAGTTCAATCATACCAATCATAAACGGAATTTGGGCTCTTCAGGCCTCTTTTAAATCATAGTAAAACCCAGTAAAGTCAGTTCAATAACAATTACATGAATATTCAAGCTTAATATATAACCGAACGAGTCATACATAATTTCAATACATGAATGAGTGAAGAGACTCTCCTAATCTAACTCGACTCACTCAAAAACTTCAAACACCTCCGCCTAGCCCGAAACTCCAAAGATCAAACCTGCACACTAAAAGAATGGGGAGGGAGAGGGGTCAGTCTCTAGAAGACTTAGTGAGCAGGAGCGATAAATATATATAAAACATGCACATGCAAGTCATAAATCCCGAGCAAAGTTTTATTTGAATCTAGTTCCCAAAAAGGCAAGAAAATAGATAAACAACGCTCGGATTTTACGACTAAAACATCTTAGTTTCATTACAATCATAAATCATACATAAATATAAGGCTCGGCGAGTGAGCGTGCACAATCTCCAACCAACTCCGACCGTGTACGACAATTATCAATAATATATTGATTAGGTGATCATGCAATATATCATAATACAGGCAGACCATAAATCATGTCATATCCTAAATATATTTGTTTGGGCAATCCGTTTCCCGGCCTTCCCGCACAGTGCCTATCAATCAATAATCAATCAGTCAATCAATCATTTCAATCCTAAATAAGTTCCAACCTTCTTCCTCCGGGTTGGTGGTGGGTTTGCAAGGCCCGACCACCCGATCTTTGACCAAAAGGGGTTACATGACTCCCCAGATGGCACTCAGCTCCCTTTCCCCGCCAATCTCCTGACGAGGTCCGGTACCGCTGTTTAATAGTAGGACTAGTATATGGGATCCCCGTCAGCCCTTGCTTCCTCGATTAGCCACATATACTAAGTCCCGGGGCCCGATCCGTAATAAGTAATAAATGTGTCTCGCCAAAACATGTCAATACATACATAGGATACATACTATAAGAAATCATACGTTACCGTGTAACTCGGCATATGCTATATACGTACCTCTCCGTGTCATCCTAATCCATAGCTAGCATGAAGACACACGGTTTGGAGCATAGCCTCATTACAAAACCATTTTTAAGCTTATATACGCTCATACGTATAATTCAGAAGAATTTACTCGATAACTTCGTTTGAAAACCATATATATATATAATCATACGGTTTTGGCCAAAGCTTTTCACATAAGGGTTGTAGGGTTTGTTACATAGCTAAAACAAAAACCACCCTCACCTGAACCGTGATGAAACAAGGATCGAGCACCAAGTGCCTGAACGATCAAAAGCTCTCCACCCTGGAGACAAACTGTACAAAAGACCACAAGACGTGTTCGTGAGACTCAAGACTCTATATGAACCATATATGACGCACGGCAATGCTCAAGCATGATAGGAAGGCATAAAGATCATATTAAGGCATTTGAATCATATAACCAATTCATTCACTTGTTCATTCATTTTCATTCAATTCATCGATTCATATTTCCAATCAATTTCAATTCAAGAATCCAAAGAGGAACATAGAACATGTTCACGCTCTCCCAACACGCTACTACGTACTTCACATTACATAACATAGCATATTCCCAAGGTTTGACAACAAGGAGAAGTCATACGATATAGAAAATAAGTGATGCGATTCATAAACGACATATAAACACACACAAACGGCATTACGTAAAAGCATGCCTATAACACCTCCAAAAGCCATGAAATTACACCATATTACTCCTAACATATAGTAAAACAAGTTCATAGTTCAACACAAAAGGAGATAAAGCCATTAAGGAGGTGAAACGAATCAAAAACCGAAGAGGAAGTAACGAAGACTGCGCATGGGAAGTGACACGGGGGTGTCACCAACCCTAGCCCAACTGAGCCACGGGCGTGGCTCAGTACAGAGCTGCCCAGAAGGTGTGACACGCCCGTGTCTCACTCTTATGAGTAAATGAGACACGGGGGTGTCACGGTACAGAACTAAATCACACGTAAAATTTTACCGGCAAAACTGAACTCATACAAATTCAATCCAAAGGCATACCAAATGAACTCCAAATGCTCTGAAACTTAATATACCACATATTTGGCATGTTATGAACATTTTTCATTTAGAGTGCAAAGGCTAAATCACACGTTAAGGTCGTCGAATCCATGCAACAAAACTGGGTCGCCAAAATCGCACATATGAGCCCTAATGATTCTATCATGCCTTGATCACGTACTTAGAGGTTGATTTTGGATCTGAAACTTTGGGGAAAGCATGCTAACATACTAAACAACTAATATACATCATATATATGCAAAATGGTACAATTTAAAGCACATTAGGGTGACCAACAACCACACAATTGCAACAGCAACAAATCTGTCATGGAGCATGCATAAAAACAGGTCATGTATTTCGGTTTTGAGGCTTCAAATGGATCCAAATACTTGAAACATGAGTGATAACATATATAACAATGAGTGTACATCAACTCCAAGCAATTTCACACGAAATGGAGACCATTTGATCAAGCATCAACACAAGATTTCACACAGCAGTTCGAAAACAGGGGAAGTAGTTTGATCATCAAGTTTGGAACTCCATATCTCAAAATTTTATAAAAGGAGCTAGAGATGAAATCCTCATAACATCATATACTATCAGTTAGGAAAGAAATAAGCCAAGAAACAAGCTCATATACTCATTTACAAGCAAGGAAATCAGCTACACAAGCAAACA
Organism: Lantana camara; assembly: GCA_037501455.1. Taxonomy (NCBI): domain Eukaryota; kingdom Viridiplantae; phylum Streptophyta; class Magnoliopsida; order Lamiales; family Verbenaceae; genus Lantana; species Lantana camara. The sequence continues at coordinate 51,124,350 of CM074858.1, forward strand.
AGATCATAAGAGCAAATTTCCCCAAAAACCCTATTCATGCTCTTAGCCCAAACCCTAACCAAAACTGATCCAAATCATGATGTAAGGAGATGAAATCAAGTATAATAGAGTAGAGAAGACATAAATATTCATACCTTAAAGATTTGGTGAGGAAGGGAAGAGATTTGAGCTCAAAATCACAAAGGATGGCCAAGGTTTTCTTCCTTTCTCCTCTTCTCCCTTCTCTCGATCAGTTGCAGCTGGAAATGGAGGTATATGGTTCGGTTTTCAGAGCTAAAGAGGAGAGAAAGGGCTTAACTCAAGGTAGATAAGTCATGGTTAGGGTATGGTTAGGTTAAGAAGTGTTATGGGGTCCCACCATGAAGACTAGTCAACCAAAAGAAGTTCTTCTTGCACGAGTTGCTCGTTACGGTTGGATTTCGGAGGTCTTAATGATTTCAAAAAGGCATGAGGCTTGTTCCATTGTCTCCGAATCGTCGATACGAAGGCAACGGAGTTGACGGAATTCGAATCCGAATTCCCGAGCTCAAGATATCACGTACGGAACCAAGGGTGCGCTAATTGCTCGTTAGCCCCCGATTTGGTTCCACAATCAAAATTAAATTCATAAACACGTCAAATGAATCCGAAAACATAAACCGAGCATATAGGCTTGTTTATAACACACATATATACGACGTACTAAATTTTCATACCAATCCGATATCATTACATATATGAACGAAGCACAAATAGAACACTCATGCGCATGAACGAATTCATATTGTTATAAATAACTTACTAAAACTTAAATTCCATATTAATTAAATTAAAACCAACTAATAACATGTTGAAATTAATTAACAGAATTACTGAAATATTTAAGGTAACATGAAACCCTAATTGAAAATTTAACACTAAATATCAAAGTAGAAATAAAATGAATTAAATTAAAGTAACAATAGTTTACGGTTTTAAATCAAATAAAACAGTTATAAACAATTAATCATATAATTAAATAATTAATTTGCGCAATTTATAAACAAATACGTCACATTATTTAAACTGAAAAACAGGGGCGTTACAAACCCTCTCCACCTACAATACATACATATACGGGGTAGCTAAACCACAATATGCCTTCCCCGGTTATCCACCGAGGGCTCAAATTATCATGTCTTCCCAACCTCCAAGAGTCACACGTGAATACCTCAAAGGGAGCTGTGCACAGGCCAAACCCGATGGCCCTTATCGTCTCGGGTATTCCTTACCCATAACTCCCGGGGCCCATCATACTATACCAAACCAAATTTCCATATTTGAGGGCATAACTCGCTCTTACATAACATAAATGTACAAATAGATTAAAAAACTTAAGCTTACGTATGCTCATACTTTTACCGATTTCATAAACGCAAAGGGGATTCATAAGATCATAAACGTAGCTTAAACACATATATTTAACTATATAATAAGTATATAGTCGTATGCGGGGTGAGAAATCATCACATAAAGGCCACATGATTCATAGCTGATACAAAATTCCTAAACCTCACCTTGTAGCAAAAGAGAGTGTAGATATCGGGCCAAAACAAGCAAACGGACACCTAAACCTCGGGCTCGCTGACATTCGAAAGAGGCTCTGAAACATAAGAACACAACACCTGAGATTTAGACTGAAATATGTACCAATTAGATGCCCGACAATGCTCATGAATGCAAGGTATGCATATGAAGTGCAAGAATGGAACACTTAGATCATTCATGATCATATCTCACAAATAAAGTATCAAATCAATCGATAGACTTAGTATGAAACTAATAACACATAATTTAACATGTATAAAATGCATATATAACATAAACAAGGGAATGGAATGAGCATACAAAGCAAGAAAGCAAGCAAACAACAAACACACACAAGGAAGGGGCTAATGCGCAGCATAAAAGCCACTAACGACCGTTACCTAGGTCAGTAGCTCTGATCTGGGAGTAACGACCGTTACCCCCTCTAAACACACAAGGGGACTAATGCCCATTAACGGGGTCAGGGGCCAAGGGTGATGGGGTAATGCTCGTTACCCCTCGAAGCTTGCACTTGTCCTAACGTGCATTAGTGCTTTCGGGGCTAGAATGGGAGCAATTTCTAGCCCTAATCACCCCTGTTACACAACCCAAAACACCATAACTCCAAAGGCAACATGTAAGGGTATGCTAAGGCTTCAAATATGCAGCAATTCATGCACCAAAACTCCACAAAATTGAGCCACAAACAAGAAAGTGTATAGAGCAAAGAAGAGTACAAGTTAGGGGAAGAAACTATTTTCTTCCAAGAGTTCATATGCATATTAATGGAAACCCAACAACTATCCTTCCAACATTAAATAAGACAAGATATGCAATAAATGTGCCATCTTGATCAATATAGAAGTCTCCAAACTCATAAAAGGCAAGAGCTGAACATTTCTTCAAAAATCTCTAACAGACCCTAACTATTCATCATGTATAGCAAATCCATCAATCTCTAAGATTAAAGCATGCTTCTTAGGGTGCAAAAGAATCCTAACTTACCTTAAAAGATTACAGCAAGAAAGGTATGAACTTGAGCTTAAAGGGTCACAACAATGGAGAAAAGCTTGGGTTGCTTCTCTTCCTTCTTTTTCCTTGGGGTTTGGTTCGAAAATAGTAGCACAAAAAAGAGAAAGAGATGGCTTTGGTTGGCTTAAGGTTAAAAAAATTGCAAAGATAGGGTCTAGTAGCTCTCAAGTAGCTAAGGCAAGAGCTGATCCGGAGTGTCCATTCGGGTTCGATGAAACCGGTCTTCTTCGTTTCAAGAACCGAGTGGTTGTGACCGAAGAGTTGAAACGGGTTTTGCTCGAGGAAGCTCACAGATCGGCTTATTCTATCCACCCTGGAGGAAACAAGATGTATAAGGACTTAAGGCAATATTATTGGTGGCGTGGATTGAAGAAGGATGTGGTCGAGTATGTGAGGCATTGTCTCACTTGTCAGAAAGTGAAGGCTGAGCATCAGAAACCGGGAGGTCTTCTTCAGCCGTTACCTATCCCTGAGTGGAAGTGGGAACAGGTGACGATGGATTTCGTGTCCGGATTGCCTAAAGTGAAAGGTGGATTCGATGGGATTTGGGTGATTGTGGACCGTTTGATGAAGTCTGCACATTTTCTGCCGGTTCAGATGTCGTATAAGATTCTCAAGCTAGCTGAGATTTATAACCGGGAGATTGTTAGACTTCACGGGATTCCGGTTAGTATAGTTTCTGACAGAGATCCACGGTTCACTTCGAAGTTGTGACGTGAATTGCAAGAGGTTTTGGGTACGAAGCTCCAGTTTAGTACAACTTTTCATCCTCAGACGGATGGTCAGTCAGAGAGATTAATAAGATATCTCGAGGATTTGCTTTGAGCTTGTTCTTTGGATTTTCAGTCTTCTTGGCATGATCAGCTACCTTTGATTGAGTTTGCGTACAACAACAGTTTTCAAGCTTCGATTGGAATGGCACCGTATGAGCTACTCTATGAGCGGTAGTGTCGTTCTCCGTTGTTCTTTGACCTGGAAGAGTGGAGATGGACTAAACAGGAAGGTGTTAAGAAAGGTGAGAAGTTGGAAAAACCTTCCAAGGCCGTTGAAGCGATGATTGAGAAAGTCCAATTAATAAAACAACGGATGAAATCAGCTCAGGACCGACAAAAAAGCTACGCCGATCGACGTAGAAGGGATCTCGAGTTCGAAGTTGGAGACCGGGTATTCTTGAAGGCGTCTCCATGTAAAGGAATTGCTCGGATTGGGAAAGAAGGTAAACTTAAACCTCGTTATTTAGGTCCTTATGAGATTTTGGAAAGAGTTGGAGAAGTTGTTTACAGATTGGACCTACCACCGAGCCTCACGGGGATTCATAATGTATTTCACGTTTCTCAGCTGAGGAAATACTACCCCAATGAAATCGAGATCATTCCTCTTGAAGAAGTGGAATTGGAACCGAGTCTTACCTTTGTTCAGAAACCGGTTAAGATATTGGATAAGAAGTTTCAGGAATTAAGAAACCGGAAGATTCCCATGGTTAAGGTTCTTTGGAGAAGTGACAAGACCGAAGAAGCCACGTGGGAGAGCGAAGACAAGATGAGACGGTTCCATCCAGAGTTGTTCCCTTCCGATCAGGGAACCTGGGGACCAGATTCTTTTAAGGAGGGAGGATTGTAACGCCCCAGCTTTCGGCAATTCAGGTATGATCGACACGTGTGCGTTTGAGAGTTAGCTTTTAATTATTAATTGCTCATTTCTTTAATTTTCCATAGCATGACATAATTTTATAAAATTATATTCTATGTATTTGATTGAAAATTCATATCATATTATAATTATCGCATAAATTGAACGTGATTGCAATGTGAATTATTTTTCCCGAATGTGATTTAATTCTTCTATGGCCTTAATTGCTCATTTTCATGAATTTGGGATTAAATTGCATCGGACTTGAATGATCAATTAATAGGGAAGTGGACTTCATTGCATGACTTATTAAATGGAAGGATTTAATTGCAAAATTGGCCATCTCTTCCCCTTTCATAGCAGCATCACGTACCAACACATTTCTTTCTTCATACAAACATATCATATTTGCTCCATTTTCTTCCTTGCTCAACCGAGACCAACCCTAGCAAGATAAGAGGGAGATTTCATCATTCAAGCATCATAATTGTGGGTTTTGTGGACATTGAAGCATCATCAACATCACTTCTTCATCCTAGCTTCCATTTCTTTCATTTGAGGTATTTTTGGAGATTTCATGATTTTCTTGAATATGTGGTATAGTTAGGGCTTTGTTATGTGTTGATTAGATTGTGTATTGGTTGTTGGAAATATGTTTGTGATCATTAAGCTTAAGTTTCGTGCATATGTCTTGAGTTTTATGGACTTAGAGCATGAGTGTTGATGTGGGTTTGGATTGATGGATTATTGATGATCTAACATGGGAAATGAGTGTTTAAATGAATTGTTATTGATTATATGTAAGCTATTATGTTTGTTGCATCAAATATATGCATTACATCTTGGCTTGAAGCCATTTTTCGTGGTTGATTGTTGTTACTCCATTGCTGCTCTGTTTCTGTTCTTCATTCAGCAGCTCTCGTATTTTGGGAACGGCCCTTCCCAACCCCAGTTTAAAACTGGAACGGCCGTTCCCATCATTCTGAGTCAGCAAGGCCAGCGAGACTGGGAACACCCTTTCCCATTTTGGCCTGTGTGCCGGAAGGGCCGTTCCCAGCTAAAACGTTTTCCCTTTTTAAAAAATGCTAGCCCGTTTCTGAGGGCCATGGGAACGGCCCTTCCCATTTTCAAAGGGAGGCAGGAACGGCCGTTCCCATAGCGTCTACAGAGCAAAAAGCTACTGCATAAAAATCAATTTTCACCACCGTCATCCAATCACTTCTTTGACCCCTAATTGCTATTATATGATTGCATACATGTCGAAACGCGATATTTTCATGGTACATTGTACTTTTCCCGTCATCTCGTTGCATTTCCGCCGTTCGTCATATTTGGTACATTTTGAGTCGTGTTTCACGGACATTTGTCTTTCTTGCACAGACCAGCTTCCTGGTGACGAGGAGCAGGCCCCGTGAGCTGTTTCCTTGGTTGTTTTTGGGTCGTTCAGGTGATGTTTAATTTTAGATACATAGGACCCGTATAACCCTATGTGAAATTTTAAGCCAAAACCTATCTATATATTTATAGTTTTCAAACGACATTGGTTTCAAAGGATTTATCGAACTATTGATTAATTGATTGATTGATTTGGCGAGTATTGTATTGCACTGTGGGCCCGAGGGTAGCGGCTCGAGCCAACCGGGAAAGCATGGGCTGACGGGTAACTCAGGAGCTATCCTCACCAAATTGGGATGAACCCTGAACCCCCTAGGAGATTAGGGGAGGAAGGAATTCCGGGCTTAAGGATTCATGTACCCTCTGCCCAGATTGATTGGATGGTGGGGCCTTGCAATCCCACCATCACTCGGAGGAAGAAGGTGCCATTGAAACTGCTAATTGTGCACAGTAATAAATTGCTTGATCACTTAATAACCTAATAATTGATTGATTGATTGATTGTATACAGTCGGTGTACGGTTGGAGAATTTCCCCACTTGCCGGGCCACAAATTGATTGTATCGAATTGGTTAAATTGAAATTGAATTAGTTGTAACCTCGGGCGATAGTATTCCTTTTTATTCTATTAAATTGTATTGTTTTCCAAAAATTATTACCCGAGATTATGACTTGCATGTTTGTGCCCTTATATTTATTTATACCCCTCGCTCAGTCTGTATTGGACTGACACCTCAACTTTTCAGTTGTTTTGCAGGGCATGCTAGGCGGGAATTTAGAGTCTAGTTGTCTTTAAATTTGGGTCTAGCACACTTCATTCCCACATTTTGTTCATGTATAGCTACTTTGGATATTTTGTATCATGCCTTGTTACCTATTTTGGAGATGATATTGTATTGATAGTGTAATTGTTGGTACCTACTAGTAAATAAATAAATATGGTACCTATAAGTATTTAATGAATGTTATTGCTTCCGCTTTTATTTACTCTGATGGTTGGTTTGGTTTTTAATTGAGGGTACCCGCCTAGCCTTGTGTCGTTTTATTGTCTCCCGTTTGCTATAGCTTTGATTCATGTATGGATTGTCCATTTCATATGTGGATCGGGGCTATAGTACGGGGGATGTGGTGCCTAGCGTTCCGGGTGCTACAAAACATATCTTATACAAACGTGCGATCATATCAAACTTATGTAATCGAATACAAGATACAAAATGCGAAATGCAGATTATACAAAAGATCCAACACGAAACGGACTCCACAGACAAACTGACCCCTCCTAGCTCGAACTCCAAAGCAAACCTGCAAGGCTAAAAATATAAAGAGGGAGGGGTCAGTCACACTGACTGAGTGAGGGGTTAACACACGCACACTATACATATATACAGAGCAAAGCACATCAAACGTAGATGTTCGTGAACCCAGGATTAGTTTTCGCACTCCAAAACATTTGCCCATGATAATATATATAGGGTAATTTGACAAAAGAAAGCAAAACAAGGCTTAGCGTTACAAAACAAGGTTTACGTACGTGACAAAACAAATGTGGCATGCATATCAAGAACATTTTATTAGGTTATTAATATTCCAAATATTATCTTAATATATGAAACTACCCACGTTTCATGAACTCAAGACAAACGTAACAAGACACGGCGGGCGCGAGTTCAAACCTCCCAAGCTCCTCAAGACAAACGTGCAAAACAACAAAATAAACAATACAAGACGTACCAAGCAAGTCAAGATGTGTGAAACCTCTAGTCAAGGTAATGGAAAGGTTACGCTACCCTAGCTATCAAAGCAGACGAGGGGAGTGCTCAATGCTACTCAAACCCTAAGGACTCCATCCCCCACAATCCTCCTAATGGGTTCTGGTACATCCTTAACAAGTCACTTACTCCGGGGCCGTAACAAGCAAGTCAAGAACAAGTCGTGTAACAGTTGAGTTAAGTCCCGCTACAAACGTGCAAACCAAGACATATCGTGCGTGTCATAAGCATACGTATCGTATACACACATGTACTTACATACCACATACATACGTACCAAACATACACTCTTGCATACTCGTCACATGCGTACATACTATATATACACACAAGCGTGCTTACCATATACAAACGTATCAAGTCCGAAATCAAGCATATATAGGCTCATACATAGCGTTAATACTTTCAAATGTACCAAAACCATCTAGATACGTATTTTGCATATATTTACATATACTTAGGGCTTATAAATCGCATGCATTCAAAACGAGCACGTTGCAGTAGGGTTTAACTATATCCTAACCTCACCTGTTACCAAATGGAGATGAAGACAAGTGTTGTATTCAACCCAGAATCAACAAGGTCGACAAAACACCATCCCGGGTGCACCTGCACAAATTGAAGGCAAAAGACAAGACGTAGACTCAAAATGACCAACGTAGACGCACGGAAAATGCATGAACGTTCATAAATCATAATTTGTATGATGCATGGTTCCAAATAGCAGAAGTTGCACGTAATCGAAGCATACACAAGTGCAGCATATCAATCAAGGCAATGCATAACGTAAAACAATCATAATTCATGTTGGGAGAATGCTAGGGGCGGGAAAGAATGACTAAAGCTAAAAGAAACGAGAGCAAAGCACAAAAAGGAAAGTAGCATGGCGTCGCGACCACGGCAAAAAGCATCGCGGCCGTACAACAACAACTGAAACAAAACTGGACAGGTGTCGCGGCTACGACGAAAAACGTCGCGGCTGCGACGCACTTCCAGACAGAAGCACTAACCCTTCGTCGCGGCCACGACCCAAAATGTACCCATTTTGGTCACGCCGGCCGATGCCTGTCCAGACACCCAAAAACACATGGCGTCGTGCCTGCGATGCGAAATGAACTAATTTGTAATCATGGTGGCGGGCGAGCGGGGAGATTTCCAACCTCCTAAAAAATGACCTAAAACACGACGAAACGAAGCAACAGTAACAAATAACATCAAGTAGCATACGTAGATCACATAAGAGCACAAATCGGACTCCGAAACAAGCCCGAACACCCCAAAAACCGAAACCCATACTATTCACTAAAATCCCCAAATAGGCACATAAGCACGAAATTATGACACGAAAAGCACGTAAAAACAGAGCACGTAACGAGGAGAATAGAAATCTTACCTTGGATCTCGAGCTCGAAAGGGGCCGGGTGGGTTTCTCTTCTTCTGTTCTTCTGTTTATCTTCTAACGTGTTGAAAGAAAACAGGTAGGATCAAACGGTATCCAGTTCATTCGGATCGGATTTTAAAATGATAGGGCGGTCAAACGGTTTTACAAAAAAATACGAAGTTAATTTCATCCAATCCAAATCATCGAAACGAACTCAATAAAGGGGTTAAAATTCGAATTCGAATTCCCGAGCTCAAGATTGCCACGAAGGCCGAAAACATCCTAATTACAATAGGGTCCTTAATCTTTCAAATATTAGGCATTCGAGCCCAAACAATTAATTCAATTCTAAAGCGCATTTAACTTAAATAAATTACATGTTGACATTTAAAGCATGCGAATCACATAAATCATGAAAAATATAGAATTAAACATTCTCATGACGTCGTACCTGGAATGCCGAAAAAGCGGGGAATTACAAACTCTCGCCCTTAAAAAGGACATGTCCTCAGGTCCTACCGCTCAAGTTAGAACTATGAGAAACTCTCATGTATTCACTCAAGTTGGAGGTTCATGACGTCCCACCGAGGGTTAGCTCGAGAAAGGTCTTCAAGCGCCAAAGGGGTTTGACTCTTCACTTCAAGCTCCACACGAACATGATCCCGACTTGGAATAGGTTGAACGTATTCGCATGATAGGATGGTCCAAAGTGGTTTAGCTGCCACCGTTTGAATCCATCCAAACCATCCACAACTCGGAACCACGAATGGGGTCGTTAAAGAACTTCCACCACTCGTTCTCCAACCCAAGTGGGCCTTCTACCACCACTTAACCCATGGCTCGAGGTTGAGCTCCCAAGCTTTGGCCTCCCAGACCACGATGTAAGGTCCGTTACAAAGCACAACCCTCATCTAACCACATAACAACAACACTCGAGCACTCAAGCAACCCCGAAAGGTAACAAATAACAAACACACACAAGCAAAGGGAAAATGCATGATGCACGTGATATGTATGTAAGTACCTCGATTTACGGGTTCATGTAGTTCTCCAATTTGAAACTGTTGACCTCGCATTCGGTGCTTGTTAGCTCTCGATCGCTCACAATCAGAAACAAGCGTAGTATATTTTCAACCTATCTCAACACGCGTCGTAGACATGGTTGGTTCCTCCGCAGTGGGTGCACGGTTGAAGCACTTTTTTCAGCTTTGAGGGGTTCCTGATCTTATGCTTCTTCCCACGAATTTTCTTGGTTTGATTCCCGGATTGGTGAGATCATCCTTCCACTTGTAGATAGGAGCATAAACCCGATTCAAGTTTAGGCTCCGCTTCATCCTTTTCTTTAGCTTTTGCCATAATCCACGTTTCGACATTTAAAGCTCTCTTTGTAGCTTTATCCCACGTACTTGTGTCCTTCGCGATTAAAGCCTCCTTGATTTCACCCCGAAGACCTTCCATAAAATATCCAGCCTTCATGTCATCGTTGTCGTAATGTGGGGCACATACACACCTAATCTCTCGAATTCCTCCAAGTACTCCATAACCGTTTTATCTCCTTATTTTAACGCGAGGAATTCTTCGAGTCTTCATTCTTGTAAAACGGTTGGTGCGAACTTTTTCCTAAATTGTCAAACAAGCACATCCCATGTAATCTCTTCATGCATTGCCTCTAATTGTTGGGCAACTCTTTTCCACCGTTGTCTTGCTTGTCCTTGTAGAAGTTGTATCGCAAAGACGGGCTATATCTTGGGAATTACATGGCCATATCTCAAATATGGTCTCTATCTCCGAGAGCCATTCCTCGGCCTTTATGTCATCTCCTTTTTGGAATTGGGGATGATCAAATGCCTTGAACTCTCGGTATATCATTGACATCGGATTCATAGGTGGTGCTTCGGCTGAGGATTGCCCTAGATTGTACAAAAGTTTTTAATGCGAAGGTTGATTGGAGCATTGCCAACGTAGTGGCATCCTGAAAATCTTAACAACTACAATAGAGGTATATGCGTGTCGATTAGTAAGTGTATATGTCACCTAAGTGAATCAGTCAAGAGCAATTCGGAGATGCAATGCATTACATAATATAAAATCAACCAAGTAATAGAATTTTCATATGCAAAGCATGTCAAACCGTGATGCAAACGTACACATATCCAACTTATCCTATGCCATACGACCTGGACAAACACGACACGACACCGAACCCCGGTCTTGAAACCTGGGGCTCTGATACCACTAAAGATGTAGCACCCCAAGCGGTGGGTACCATATCCCCGAACTATAACCCAACACGTGTAACGAAATAAAGACTCCACACACGTACTAACTCATACCGAACGGCAGACAAAGCAAAAAGCAAACCTAAGCTAGGTGGAATGTGGACCCTGCAGAACACTATACAAATAACAAGTATACGGAAGCGTGATCATGCCATACCAAATTTAAAACCATGCAAACAGGTGACGGGTTCAAACTAGCATAAATTCCTAATCTCGAAATCAAAACATAACATAACATAAATCATACATGCAAACGGGGTTCATACTATCCCTAGAAGCCCGTCCCGAATCATAACATAATTTAAAAAAACATATCTTATATAAACGTACGATCATATTAAACATTTGCAATCGAATACAAGATACAAAATCCAAAATGTAGACAATAGAAAACACCCGACTTAAAACGGACTCCACAGACAAACTGACTCTGCCAAGCTCGAACTCCATAGCAAACCTGCAAGGCTAAAAACGTAAAGATGGAGGAGTCAGTCACACTGACTGAGTGAGAGGTTAAAACACGCACACTATATATATATATATATATACAGAGCAAAACACATCAAAAGTACATGTTCTTGAACCCGAGATTAGTTTTTGCACTCCAAAACATTTGCCCATGATAATATATATAGGGTAATTTGACAAAAGAAAGCAAAACAAGGTTTAGCGTTACAAAACAAGGTTTACTTACGTCATAAAATAAACGTGGCACACCAAGTAGTCATGTTAAGAACATTTTATTAGCTTATTAATATTCAAAATTTTATCTTAATTTAAGAATCTACTCCCGTTTCATGAACTCAAGACAAACGCAACAATACTCGGCGGGCGCGAGTTCAAACCTTCGAAGTTCCTCAAGATAAACTTTCAAAACAACGAAATAAGACATACCAAGCAAGTCAAGATGTGTCAAACCCCTAGTCAAGGTGATGGAAGGGTTACGCGACCCTATCTATCCAAGCAGATGAGGGGAGTGCTTAATGCTACTCAAACCTTCAGGACTCTATCCCCCAACCAAACCTCCTGGTGGGTTCTGGTACATCCTTAACAAGTTACTTACTCTGAGCCCCATCCAGTAGGTTAAGAACAAGTCGTGTACAATTCGAGTCAAGTCCTAAGCCCGCTACAAACGTGCATACCATGACATATCTTGCATGCCACAAGCATACGTATTGTATACAAACACCTATACTTACATACCACATGCATACGTACCAAACATACACTCTTGCATACTCGTGACATGCGTACATAATATACATACACACAAGCGTGCTTACCATGTACAAATGTATCAGGTCCGAAAGCAAGCATACATAGGCTCATACATAGCGTTCGTACTTTCAAACGTAGCAAAACTGTAACACCCGAGCATGAGACATCACATCCCCCGTACAATAACCCGACCCATATATAAAATGAAAAATCCATACACATGCCAAATCAAGGTGAACGGGGACACAACACACTAACTACGCTAGGCGGGACTAACTCTTAAACCAAATAGATAATAATCATAACAAAAGAGCAGCATATGCGCGGAAGTTTATAACATAATATATATGCTTTGAGCCATCGAAGTCCTATGTATCATCAAAATGGATACAAGTATCAAAGATGATGGCCCACACGGCCTAATACAATTCGAGTATGCATCATACATTCATAAGGTCATAATAGGTAAAAGTATGAATGAATACAAGAAAGAAAATGCTACACACTAATGCAGGACTCCAAAAGACCCGTATTCCCGCCTAGCACTTCCCACCTGCATAAGAAAACTGAAAACAAAATCGGGTTCAGTCTTAAAGAGACTGGTGGGTATAAAACAGGTATAATATAATAATAATATCATTGAATTTAAACATATACATAATCCCGAACGAGGTTTTAAGAGTATTTCCCAAGTGGCCAAAGCAAGAGATGCAACAAACGGGATTATAACTAGCATTTCAATCATTAGGTCATTCGTGAGCCGATGAGTGGCTAAATCTCCAACATTCACCTTGTATATCATTATCATTTATTCATTAGTGATCATATACATAATCTTTTGTGCTTATTCATTCGATCATCATAATCGTTCGTATAAACCTTTTTCCTCCTGTTAGTGGACGGGTTTGCAATGGCTGGCCACCCATTCATTATGGCTAGTGGGGTACATGAATCCCCAAATACCCGATTTCCATTCCTCGCTAATCTCCTAGCGAGGGCCGGTAACATCGTAGTTTGGTGGAACTAGTGTACGGGATCCCTGTCAGCCCTTGCATCCCCGATTAGCCATGTACATTAAGTCCCAAGGCCCCCATTCATTGTGATCAATCAATTCTCGCCAAAACATTAGGTAGGGATTCATAAAGTAAAGGCTCTACGTTGAAAACATTGACTCGTTGAAAGACTCGATATATACATATATAATCTTTGCTGAAATCTTGTACATTACGGTATATCGGGTCATTTCTTTAACTAATAGAAGAGAAACCCACCTGCTAAGTAAAAAAAAAGATATGAGGATCTCACTTCCCGGCCTCATCTCCAATCTGACCAATATTTATGTAACAAAAGTAGTGTGAGACTCAATATGACCATACCGACGCACGTGAATGCAATAAACATGAAAGGAAGTGCATGAACAAGATAATTATGTAATGGAGATGTTCATCTGTGCAATTAGGGTCACGTAAAGAGGTAAACATATCATTCATTCAATAGATGAAGAATTAGTATTCATTCATGTTGATTCGTAATTGAGCTTCACGTATTCATATCACATAATCGAAGAATCAATTTCATATAATATCATATGGATTCATATAACATTCAATATCAATAAACAAGGCTCACAAAATACGTTAAATAAGCATACAATCCAATACATAAACAAGCCATATACAGTCTCGAAAACAGGGGAGACATGGGCGTGTCTCCCTCGCAGTACAAATGGGGACACGGGCGTGACTTAGGTCAGCAGCTGAATCCTCTGTTCTGACATGGGGGTGTCTTAAACGTAGTTATAAGTGAGACACGCCCGTCACTCGGTATAGAAGGCTTTCCTTCATGAAATGGCTGGTGACATGAGCGTGTCACAGTTTATGCACAAAGGCGGACACGCCAGTGTCCTGCACCAGTCACCATCATCTTCAAGAAGTTTCAGTTGCAACACATGTACACACACACCTTGCTTTCTTATTTTCAAACCACCAACAACAATAAGAAGATACACAACATCTTGGACAAGAAATTCATCACAAAAAATTGGAAAAATCATATATTTCAACCTATCAAACAAGAATTCATTCAAATATGCTGAAAATTTATATTAAATCTCCATTTTTCATGCATGAACCTTAAAGTCCATTAATGGAAACTTATGTATTAATCACCCAACACTTAATCCATTCTCGTAGAAGTGGTAAGGATGTCAAGATAATCATGTTTCATGCATAAAAACACAAGATAAACGATGGATGATCATATAACCAGAATCAAGCTTTCATCTTCATTATTCATGCTTTTCTTCAAAGTCTAAGAATTCCTAACTTAACTCTTGATTCTATGGATGAAAATATGCATGAAAATGAGGAGAATTCAAATCAATCTTTACCTTAGAAGAAGAATGAAAGATGGTTGATATTGAGCTTAAAGGTTGGATGATCAAAATGAGGTTTTCTTGGTTGGTTTTCTTCCTTCTCTTGAGCTGCTGCTGATCGATCATAGTAGAAGGAAAAAGAAGAATGAGATAAGCTCTTAAGATTAAAAAATCAGGTCAACAAAAGGGTCGAACCAGATCCGGAATTGATTAAAGTGCAAAAGTTAAGTTATAAGATAATATCGGCTGAAATTTACTTCGTCGGAAGTTCAAACAACATCAAAAAGGTATAAGGTCATGTTCATTGGGTTCGAGTCATCGAAACGAGCCCAACACCGAAGACGGATCTCGAATCCGAGGTCCCAAACTCAAGATATTTGCGAAACCGTTTAGGGTGGCCTATTATTCAAATAGGTCCCTAAACTTTCAAAAAGTGACAATTAAGCCCAAGGCTTAGTTTCAATCAAGTCCATAACTTTCAAATAAGTTACAATTACACCCTCGGCATGCGTAGATCATACGATTCCGTAAAATTGACATAAGATTCATGAAATCCATAATTTTACATGTAGCACCCCAAGCGGTGGGCGCCACATCCCCCGAACTAGAGCCCGACACGTGTAACGAAATGGAGAATCCGTACACACAGTAAGCACTAGTGAACGAGTGACAAACAAAAGACCCTCCTAAGCTAGGCGGTCTAAACCCTAGAACAGAGCACACAACATATAAACATATAAGAGCGGAAGGATTAACGAAACAAACATAGGCATATTGTGAAGCTATACTAGACTGGAACACATTAAATACAAACTTGCCTCCACGGCCAGCAACTTATAAATACATAATTCGAATTACAAAGGATCAAGGTGTACAATGCAGAACATGCTCTATACATAATGCAGACTCAAATAAAGCTACCAAAGACCCAAAAGACAGCAAATCGCCTAGCTCGAACCAACGGGCCGGAACCCGCAACCTAAAGACACAAAGAGGGAGGGGTCAGTCACACTGACTGAGTGAGGGGCTACACACGTACGCGTGCATAGGTATACAGAGCACAGTTCATGAACCAGGGCGTGGTTTTTGCATTCTAAATCATTTTCTCACGTGATAATAGATATAGGGAGAGAAAGAGTTAGGCCGGAGGCTAAAATCACCAAATTTTATTAATTGAGAATCCACTCCCGTTTCACGAACTATTACGTAACAGACTAACAAATCAACACATACACACAAAGAAAACCTTCAAACAACAGGGGAAATGTGCACAGGGATATTATCCATGCCGGATCCCCCTTACCCACATCAAAATGATCATGCACAGGGTAATACCCGGCGTCCCGAGTCTCTCTTACCTACAATCACCAAGCCCCAAGCAGATTCCGAGTCAGAGTGTTACCAAAACCAGATGCATAACAAGGTCCAAGACCAAGTCCATAATCATATTCATAACAAGAAGCATACCATAGTCATATCATAATCATATTCGTAGTCATAACATATCATATTCATAAGCATACCCGCACGTATATCGTATTCTTGTTCATATTCATGGCTTATTCAGAATCCTATTCCTAAACATATTCCTAGCCTATTCTTCATCACAACATATTCGTATCATAGTTATGTTCATAATTCTAACATACTCATACCCTAGCGTGTTCATATCCTAGCATAATCATATCTAACATAATCATATTTCTAACATAATCATATCGGATTCTTAATTAAATTATTTACCAAATCATATTCATAACATAACAAACCTACACATTCTAGTACCTAGCATAACATATTGTATAGCATAAATCATAATCATACGTATTCATAGCTCACACATATTTACATATACATAGGGCTTATAATCGCATGCATACACAATGGTCACATTTTATTAGGGTTTATCTACAACCTAACCTCACCTTACACCGATGAAACAGGGCAAACGGGGACAAAACCAACGCCTATGGAGCAACCTCGTCACCAACGCGATACTCCTCTGTGTTGGGAATAATGCCCTAAAAATTCAATTATTGAATTAATTAAACAAAATTCACAGCGAGTTGTGAGTATTTCACATATTGATAATTCATGGCATGTGGTGGTATTCTTATATGAAATGTGTTTCATAGGAAAAGACTTTGAATACCGAAATCACGTGTCGGTAAAGTTCTAGTCGATAAGATAAGAATATGTTCTTATCAAGACTGTAACGTGGTTATATAAGATGATTAGTCTTTCGTCATAGGGAATGGTGATTCCGATTATAACACGTTGATGATTTTCAATAGGATTGGAAACATCGAACTCGACCACTGTGATTATTCATTTTATACTACTATCTAAAATGAATAAAATCTCAAGAAGCATTGTACTCTTAATCCTGATAATGTTTCGGCTTTAGGCATGTAGTGTTAGTCACTGTAATATACTCGAAGTGAAGTCTCGGCAACAGTGGCCAAAATACTTTGTACGTTCGGTGACAACATGAAATTTGCTAAAAAGTTATATTGATCGAGGAATCTGTGGCCTTGCTGGAAGGTAAAAGATATCCCTAAAATAGATTTGCATAAGTTTGAATTAAGACTTTGGCTAAAGCACTTTGCGTGATACGTCACCACAGTTGTATGATGAATGTGTTTCACATACAGAGAATTTGAACTTAATCCGAATCAATAAATTTCAGATTAGAGATGAAAAATGAATAATAGTAGTTATAATTTATTTTTCACGGATATCTACACGGAGGAGTGAAATGCGAAATTATCCTAGATCGAGAAATTCGTGAATAATTTAATTAATTTTAGAGTGCAACAATATTTATTTAGTGGAATTAAATGTTGTTAAACGATAATTAATTACTATCATCAGATGATAATATATTAACATGTTTGGAGCTAAAATTAATTAGTCCTGCAGGTCCCCCTGCAAGGCCCAATTGAAAACCCGAAGAAAAAATATTAAAAGGAGAAAGATAAATGAATTGTCAAAGTGTTTGAAAATAGCCAAGGGATTTATTTTAAGAAAATAAATCAAAGTTCCAAAGAGTTGGAAATGCTCGAAATTTCATTTTGGAGAAAATGAAAAATTTTAATTAAAAAAAATAAAAAATTTAATTAATTGCTTATGTGGCAGCTGACGTGTCACGCAACGTCAGCAGGGCAGGGCCTAGTTGGTGCTGATGCAGCACCGTGTGGCGTGTTAATTGGACGGCGCAGATCGCATCGCGTCAACGCAAGCGATGACCCAAATTTGATTCGGCTGGGCCGGTCGACAGGTCGGTCAAACGGGTCATAACCCGGTTCAAACGAGCAGGGTCGGATCGGTCTTCGGATCGGGTCAGGGTAGGACCTGACCCAGACACGTGTCATGTAACACCCCGTACACGTGGAGGTGCCACACCCCCGCACTATAGATCAATTCACATACGAAATGGTCAATCCGTACATGAACCAACCTATAGCGAACGGGTGACAATGCAATACTCGACAAGCTAGGCGGGATAACTAAAACATGCAGTAAGATAAAGCGGAAGCATAAAGTAATTTCTAACAAATAGTTTCATTTATTCAATCATGATATTTCTCATTTTCCAATAAAATATATTCTAAAGTTTCATATCAATACATTATCATCTCCAATTTTAACAATAATAATAACTACAGCTCCATCATAAACAATTAAATACACGAACCACGGATGACATGACTACATGAACTGGACTCGACTCGACTCAACTCCCGCCTAGCGTGCACCTGCAATACCTGAAAGGTGGAGGCGTCAGTCTGTGAAGACTGAGTGAGGGGTTTACATATATATTAGCACAGATAACATGCAAGTTATATTCTCGGGTAAAGGTTTATAAAGACAAATATACAAGTTTAATAATAACATGGCTTCGCCCGGGAATACAACTATCAATATTAAATACTTGTTCACATCATACCATCGATAAACATGCTCGCTTGCTTGTTAATCATTAGGTGATCATGCAATTCAATTATCGTGCAATCATGCAATAGTGTAATTACTTAGCACGTTCATGAAATGGAGATCATGCAATCACTACATGGCTTGCTCGTAACATGATAGGGTTTATTCCTCCTGTGATTGGACGGACAATCATTGGCACGAAACCAATCCAGCGCCCTTCACTCAGAAGGACCTGGCCAGGGGAAACATGGGTACACGATAGGGTTTTGTTCTTCTTGTGGTTGGACGTACGTCATGATCATACACGAGACATCGAGCAATACATAATGTAGCATGAAAACATGTTGTTTCGACATATAATCAATCATATAATAGCAATTCGGGATCAAATAAGCCATTGGAACGACGTCCCAAAAATCCCATTTTGTACAGAATGTTTCTGCACTTCCAGGGGTATGGGAACGGCCGTTCCAGGCTTTAATGCAAAATGGGAAGGGCCGTTCCCCCACTCCCGAAACTGCTCCCGAAGGTGGGAACGGCCGTTCCGGCTTGCAAGCCAAAATGGGAACGGTCGTTCCCATCCTCGCCGCCCTGCAACTATTCAAATTATGGGAACGGCCGTTCCTTGTTTACAAAGGGAACGGGAAGGGCCGTTCCCGTTTTACAGAAGATGCAGAAACAGGGGAGAAGAACAGGGGAGCTACGGCCAAGCTCCCAATTCACCTCAAACTCACATATTTCAATCCCATATGTTATAATTCATGAAGGGGGACATGTATATATGCATATAGTGCAATAACACCCCAATATAAACACACAATCCATGCTTTAATCATCATAATCTCCAACTTGAGCACATGTATAAATTCATCATATAATCCCATAAACCTCAAGAATCTTGCATGAATTTCAAGTCCAAAGCTTAAGATCATGCTTCTAACAATTAAAGCACATAATAATCCACTCAACCTCAAACCCTAGCTTCAAGAATAATTACCAAGAAATTCCATCTAATTTCTATGTCTACCTTGGAAGAGAGAAATGGAGTGATATAAGATGATGATGATGATGATGATGATGCCCCAAGCTCCTAATCCTTCAAGTTTCTTTGATGAAAGTTATGAATTCTCCTTTCTTTCTGGGATGGTAATGGTTCGGTGGTGAAGGAAGCCAATATGAGATGATTGGCATGAAATGAAGATGATTGAGAGAGATGCATATAACGTGATATTTGGGGAAATATGTAATAATTATGATTCAATCCCCCAAGTTTTATAAATCATGCAATTGAGTATACGAGGTTTAGAAAGTGAT
This sequence comes from Lantana camara, assembly GCA_037501455.1. Lineage (NCBI taxonomy): Eukaryota > Viridiplantae > Streptophyta > Magnoliopsida > Lamiales > Verbenaceae > Lantana > Lantana camara. The sequence continues at coordinate 51,144,222 of CM074858.1, forward strand.
CAATTAAGTCCCTTAACATATTCATGCAATTTAGTCCCTCAATTGAAAGAAATGTGCATTTAAGGACAATTATACAAATTATACAATTTGAGCAATTAGTTCACGCAACAATTGGAGTCCATTCTTACAAGAATTCTCAATTTGAAATGAATATCATATAATTTCACGTAATCATGTTGAAAACAATTGATAAGAATTAATATAACACGTCTAAATCAATTAAACGAAATTAATAAAATTAAATCCTAAAGCTCAAAACCCACACGTGTCGAGCGTACCTGACTGTCTGAAAATCGGGGCGTTACAACTCTCTCCCCCTTAAGAGAATCCGTCCTCGGATTCCATGTCCTGAATTCCTGAAATTTTAATTGGCTCTTACATGTTCATCCCACGCGGGTTAGCTACTCCCCGTCAGGGATTAGTTTGAAAGAGGTCTTTATTCCACAAGGTCTTCCAATGGTTGAGATCACGACTCTCAACTTCCGGAGTCTAATCACTCGAAAGAAAATCTAACCTTCCACTAAAACAAGTTGACAAGTAGTTGGAAATATTGAGAGTACCCCGTCTCCCAACCAATTAACGAGAGAACCCCGTCTCCCGAGCAAGTAACAAGAGAACCCCGTCTCCTGACAACCCTGAGAGAATCCCCGTCTCTCACGCACACGAAATAAAATTCAAGCGAGCACTTAAGTACATATTTACAATTAATACACAAGGATCAGATAAAATTATCATTTATGCAAGTAATCGTTCACGTAATAATTATTAATAAACAAGGAATCATATACAAGACTAACGAATTAACAATAAACAATTAATAATAACAAGGAGTCATACATAGAATCAACAAAATAATGATAATGATAAAATAATGATACACGTGGTATGCATGCTTAGGTGTACCGTTCACCGAGGATTGAAATTCTGAGACTGAATTAATTCGGTTGAAAACTTGATTCCTTTAGTTGAGATTTTTCCCCGCGGGATACTGTTACGGTTCGATATTCCCAGTTCTGATAATCATCTCTGCCCTTGCGCTATTTTCTAACATAATCCGTAAATCATCATTAATCACCACATCTTCAAACCCGTCTGAATTACAGATTTCCCGGTTGAACCATTCTTGCACTGATTCTCACATTTACTTTTCGATTCCCGAATTGAGAACAACCTGATATTCTGGTTAGAGTGTAATTGCCCGTTCAAGCTTAAAGGACTGACTTTGTATTCCAAGCAAGCTCTTGTCCAACGAGCGGAGAAACAGGTGTTACCATTTCTCCAACCTCAGTAATTAAAGTAAACCTTTCCCCGAAGCAACATTCCTGACTTCTTGTTTGCAATCTGAAAGTTGAGCTCTTACTCCCTTAGTTACCAATACGACGGATATTTGCAATAGAAGAATCAAGGTCGTCGTCCCGTGAGAGTAATTCAGCAAGCACACTTGCATAGATACCGAAGAAATCAAGGCCTAGGAACACGTCTTCCTTTGTCCCCTGAAATTTGATAACATACCCCACAATTCCACGAAATATCTTGAAAGAAAGGATCGCTCAAGCTTCCATTTCTCTGGAGGGTTCATAATAAACTGGTGTATTCATGGAGGCGACGGCTACCACACGAATGGAAGCACGATGAGCATTCCCACACATCTCTAGGGTACAAGTAACAACTTCGTAAGAACACTCTTGTCGGAGTTGACCTACCAAAACTTGAAATTGGTTCCGAATATCGCCCAACCTGAATCCTTTTCTATTTTCTGAGTCAAATGATATCCTGAGGTTGTCGGAGGAGTGCAGACAGTGTACCCACTTTCCTGAAAATGATAATAGAACAAAGGTACTGTCGATGATGAGACTTTTCTTTGTGTAAGAGGGAGGAAAGGTTGAGCTAACTGAAACTTCTTTCACATGGTTCTGATAGAGGATTCCCGACTCTCCTGAATGTTGTCCAACTTCCGATTTAATTCATTCCCAGACCGGCTCTCCCCCTTAAGAAAATGGAAATTTTCTTATCCTTTGGGTTCCTTCTGTCCCTTCCCACTTGCAAGTTTCTCTGCTGATTCAATTCCCGTAACCTTGTCTTTGTCCTACTGATCATTAATCAAAATGTTGATTAATGATTTCTTTCTAATTCTTTCTGTTATCCACATACTCAACTTGAAGCTCCCTGACTATCACCACTTTGGTTTGATTTTAAAATTCTTCAATATCCTATACCCCTTCTGCTATTCATGAAAATGCCATGTCCTGTAATTACCCTCTACTGCTTCTAAAATTGATATCTGTCAAGCTAGCATCCTAATCCAAAACAAGAAAGTTCTTTCTCCTACCCTTACTGAATTTCCAAAATACGGCGCAATTCCTGAAGGTTGAAAGACCCACTGAACATTTATCTGCTTGAACTTATCATCGTGTTCCAGTTTCCTAAAATTTTCCAATATCTACTTCACACCTCCTGCTCTTACCAACTCCAGAGTAAATTCTTCTCACAACCCCAAAATTTTCTAAACTCTCAATCCAAATCAAATTACCCGGTTACCACCATGGTACCCACTGATTCAAAATCTCTTCCTTAAAATTCAAACTGTAGAAATAAGAGCAAAGAGTGTGCAGAACATCCGAAAAGCCTATTGACAATAAACACTAAATAATGCATGATGGTTAAAGTGCACATGTACACAGTATACCTATCAACAAATTTGAAATGCAACACATCGAATCAACTATATCACTTTGAAGGTATACATATAAATAAAGGAATATAAGTAATGCGAATAATTTGAATAGCCACTCAAGACATCAAGTAAGAAAATTCGAATGTAATTAAATCAAGGTTTATAATTGAGGAACAATTTAATTAACAGTTACAATGCACGTGCTTATGAATGCATTGAAGAACCTGACACCGTAGAAATGTTGCGCTCGATCCTGGTGTCTATTCTTGGTTAACCGTATTGCAACTTGGTCCAAGCGGTTGATTCGTCTCTTAAGTCTTCAAATCCTCCAGCCTTGATTCATACATTTCCAAAACCTGTCACTCACAACTTGCTTTGCAAATAAATGCATGTGGGTGAAGCGTGTTCATGTCACGTAATTGTCACCTAATTAATACCAGCAAGAATTTAATATATAATGCAACAATTAATTTACCAATGCTTGGAATATAACACGTCAAGTAAATAATTGATGCTGATAACAAGAATTTAATATAATTTGAAGCAAGTATTTCATCAATATTTAAAATAAACACGTTGGTCACATAAATTTCCAAACAATTCAAGATCACTCAATGGTAATTAATAGCATGAATTAATACAAAGTACAAGCTATCAAGTATTTCAAGTAATTCAAAGAATCCAAGTAGCCAAGTAATTTTCAAATAAAATGCAGGACTCTCAAATTATCAAGGAATTCCTATGCCGTACGACCTAGACATGACACGACACGACACGACACTAGAACCTCGGTTTTGCAACCAGGCTCTGATACCACCTCAGATGTAACACCCCGTACACGTGGAGGTGCCACACCCCCGCACTATAGATCAATTCACATACGAAATGGTCAATCCGTACATGAACCAACCTATAGCGAACCGGTGACAATGCAATACTCGACAAGCTAGGCGGGATAACTAAAACATGCAGTAAGATAAAGCGGAAGCATAAAGTAATTTCTAACAAATAGTTTCATTTATTCAATCATGATATTTCTCATTTTCCAATAAAATATATTCTAAAGTTGCATATCAATACATTATCATCTCCAATTTTAACAATAATAATAACTACAGCTCCATCATAAACAATTAAATACACGAACCACGGATGACATGACTACATGAACTGGACTCGACTCGACTCAACTCCCGCCTAGCGTGCACCTGCAATACCTGAAAGGTGGAGGCGTCAGTCTGTGAAGACTGAGTGAGGGGTTTACATATATATTAGCGCAGATAACATGCAAGTTATATTCTCGGGTAAAGGTTTATAAAGACAAATATACAAGTTTAATAATAACATGGCTTCGCCCGGGAATACAACTATCAATATTAAATACTTGTTCACTTCATACCATCGATAAACGTGCTCGCTTGCTTGTTAATCATTAGGTGATCATGCAATTCAATTATCGTGCAATCATGCAATAGTGTAATTACTTAGCACGTTCATGAAATGGAGATCATGCAATCACTACATGGCTTGCTCGTAACATGATAGGGTTTATTCCTCCTGTGATTGGACGGACAATCATTGGCACGAAACCAATCCAGCGCCCTTCACTCAGAAGGACCTGGCCAGGGGAAACATGGGTACACGATAGGGTTTTGTTCTTCTTGTGGTTGGACGGACAACCACGGGCAGGACCCGTCCAGCGCCCTCACTAAGGAGAACCTGGCCAAGAGAACACACGAACATGGTAGGATATTGTTCTTCTTGTGATTGGACGGACAATCATTGGCACGAAACCAATCCAACGCCCCCACTAAGGAGGACCTGGCCAAGAGAACACACTTGCTTGCATTCATGAACATGGCATGCTTTGATGGGTGAACACTAACATGCTTTACTTGCTTGATTAATGAACAATAATATAACTTGAAACGATAAATGATTTCATGAAAATATAACTATAAATACCTTTTGGTTAAAACAATCACGTAAAGGTTATACGGGTTCTATATAACTAGAAATTAAACCTCACCTGACAGGCGACACACGACTCGTGAATGCGTGAACGTGCTCATGATCCATAATCTCCACCCTGGAGAATAACTGGACAAGAAACGGAACAATGTACGTGCATGAGACAACCATTCAAGCATATTATTCATATAATGACGCACGGCATGATCATACACGAGACATCGAGCAATACACAATGTAGCATGAAAACATGTTGTTTCGACATATAATCAATCATATAATAGCAATTCGGGATCAAATAAGCCATTGGAACGACGTCCCAAAAATCCCATTTTGTGCAGAATGTTTCTGCACTTCCAGGGGTATGGGAACGGCCGTTCCAGGCTTTAATGCAAAATGGGAAGGGCCGTTCCCCCACTCCCGAAACTGCTCCCGAAGGTGGGAACGGCCGTTCCGGCTTGCAAGCCAAAATGGGAACGGTCGTTCCCATCCTCGCCACCCTGCAACTATTCAAATTATGGGAACGGCCGTTCCCTGTTTACAAAGGGAACGGGAAGGGCCGTTCCCGTTTTACAGAAGATGCAGAAACAGGGGAGAAGAACAGGGGAGCTACGGCCAAGCTCCCAATTCACCTCAAACTCACATATTTCAATCCCATATGTTATAATTCATGAAGGGGGACATGTATATATGCATATAGTGCAATAACACCCCAATATAAACACACAATCCATGCTTTAATCATCATAATCTCCAACTTGAGCACATGTATAAATTCATCATATAATCCCATAAACCTCAAGAATCTTGCATGAATTTCAAGTCCAAAGTTTAAGATCATGCTTCTAACAATTAAAGCACATAATAATCCTCTCAACCTCAAACCCTAGCTTCAAGAATAATTACCAAGAAATTCCATCTAATTTCTATGTCTACCTTGGAAGAGAGAAATGGAGTGATATAAGATGATGATGATGATGATGATGATGATGCCCCAAGCTCCTAATCCTTCAAGTTTCTTTGATGAAAGTTATGAATTCTCCTTTCTTTCTGGGATGGTAATGGTTCGGTGGTGAAGGAAGCCAATATGAGATGATTGGCATGAAATGAAGATGATTGAGAGAGATGCATATAACGTGATATTTGGGGAAATATGTAATAATTATGATTCAATCCCCCAAGTTTTATAAATCATGCAATTGAGTATACGAGGTTTAGAAAGTGATCAATTAAGTCCCTTAACATATTCATGCAATTTAGTCCCTCAATTGAAAGAAATGTGCATTTAAGGACAATTATACAAATTATACAATTTGAGTAATTAATTCACGCAACAATTGGAGTCCATTCTTACAAGAATTCTCAATTTGAAATGAATATCATATAATTTCACGTAATCATGTTGAAAACAATTGATAAGAATTAATATAACACGTCTAAATCAATTAAACGAAATTAATAAAATAAAATCCTAACGCTCAAAACCCACACGTGTCGAGCGTACCTGACGGTCTGAAAATCGGGGCGTTACATGTCACAAGTTGATGGCATGTACGTGTGTGAACACGCGCCAACCACTTGGCCACCTTGTGACGGCGCTTGACGGTGCGTGGTTGGCGGCGTTTAACGCCGAACTACAACGTGGTGTATTTGGATTGGCCTTTCGGGATGCGGTTTGTATGCAGGATGGTAAAATAACCATTATACCCTCATTTTTATGCCTATAAATAGGGTGCACTTTGGCCATTTTCTTCATCCGATTTTCGCAGCAATTTTGGCCTTTATGGCTGATGTTCTCCTTTATTAATTAATCATTAATTAATGATTAATAAATTATATAATTAAGTGGTTATATAATTAATATATAAAACAATTAATTATTAGAAAATAGGGATTTTCTAGTTTTAGAAAAATGTGTTTTTCTAGAAAATATTTTCTCGAGTCTTTAGGGAAATACTCGCAGAGCCCACACTCCGAGGGTCCAGTCGGGGATATTGTGGGGAAGCTCTGCCGGTCTCACGAAAGGGAAAGGAGCTGGAAAAGTGTCGTCAGATAGCCATATTTGAAGTACGATAATATTTTACAGTTGTATTATTTTTAAGCATGATAAATTATATGCTCTTAATTGTTAATTGCATGTTAGATATTTATCTGCTTAAGTGATTTAAAATTTATTATCAATTGCACGTATATACTTGAGTAGATCCGGCTAGTCTTCTGCTATTGTATTAAAATATTTTAGAAATATTTTAATACTTATATTATAAACAAAAATTTTAAAATGTGGTCCCGGACCGCTACTGTTTTGGGCACTCCACCCAGCAACTGGTATTAGAGCTGTGCTCTAGATATATACATGCATTGATATGATGCATGCGATGCATAATTTTAAATCTTTTACTTTTCATGTAAATTCTGTCAAAGGAGCCTGGCTTTTAAGTGGGACAGCTGTGACCCCTCTAGTGTTTCCTAGGAATTTACATGGAATGGTATTTTTTGGGAAACAATTTATTTGTTTTTCCTGAAAAAATACTGAATCAGTAAACATGATTTAAATTATGAGATAATTTATTTATAACATGTTTACTTTATGCCATTTATTTTAAGCATGATAATTATGTGATAATTATATGAAAGCATGCTTAATTGTTTTATTTTATGCCATGGTTATGATAATATGATAAATTATGTTATTTTCAATTATGCATATTTTATTTAATGTGATTAGATAAATAATGTTTAATAGAGATTAGACGCAATGCATAATTGGACTAATATTTTTCGGTCTAATTAATAAATAGTTATTAAATTGCCTTAAACTAGTATTGGAATTTTAAATATGATTTAGTAATCCTAGTGGGAGAGTATTAATAAGATTAATCACTTCTGATAATAAGACGCCAAAAGTGATTATATGATAATCAATAAAATAATCCACATTTTCTAAAAATTCAAGTGGGAGCGAGATGGAAAGAGTTGGATTCTCACGGCCTCCATTACCTGTCTATAGTATAACGGATGTGTACTACTCCATTCGGTGGGTATATATTCGCGGTATACAGGATTAGACTTCTACGGATAGAATGAAATGCGAAGAAAGTCAGCTCGACCACGCCTCCGTGGAGTGTCTTGACCTACTCGTACGGACTTCTAGGTAATGGTACACACTTGACTAAGCAATGTATTAACCTCCCTTCGGAGCTATGTTACATTCACTTAGAGGCCAAGGGTTGACATGGTGGATTAACATTGTTTGGTAAGAGTTACCTAGATGACATGTTAATTAAGAATAGTTCTTGCTTTTCTAAGCGGTTTTTGACCTCGCCTCCAGGGAGTCAACTGCAGTTAGTTAAGTCACCATTGCGTAAATGAAAATGCTTACGTGGGTTTCATTTATTGGTTGGACGCAGAAGAAAGTGAAATGCATAATCATAACTTGAATTTATTTATTTATTTCAGTTTTATAATAACGATCTCCCCTAGCCCACGCCATATGACTTCAAGGAAATAGGCTGGTAGGGTTCAACTATGCTGACTAGGAAATGAATCTTGACATCGTGTTGAGACGAGAAAGTTTACGTACTCACTGAACCTTATCCGAAAAATTCAAAAACTACAGTCAATCAGGATAAGAAAGACATTTATGCTTAATAGATCAAGTGTAATGATCTGTGTAGCACCCTCACCCCCAGGGCACTACATCCCCCGCACTATAGCCTCGATCCACATATGAAATGGAAAATCCATACATAAACCAAACTACAGCGAACGGGTGACAATAAAAATGACGAGCTAGGAGGGACACTCCCCAACATAAATAAAGCAAAACATGAATTCAAAAGCGGAAGCAATAACTCAAATATACATATAGGTACCATATTTATCGAATAGATACGTATAGGTACCAACTTAACTATGAATACATTATCATCTCTTAATAATATACATACTCAGGTATCCAAAATATAACAACACGACCATATCATGAGATGTCCAAAAGTGCTATACATGAAAGGTACCATACTAGACCCGTGACAGTGCAAGACTTGACCGGACTCCTGCCTAGCACGACCAAGCGCTCAAGTACCTGAAAAGTGAAGTATCAGTCTACTGAAGACTGAGTGAGGGGCAATAAATATATATAACACACATCACATGCAAGTTGTAGCCTCGGGTGAAGACTTTGGAATCAATATAATTATATCGTTCAAGAAACTCGTTCTTTGCCCGAGATTACAACTAATCAATTTAACAATTTAACTTGATCATTCATGAACATGTGACCCCGACGAGTAGGGGTGATTCTCCAACCTTTACACCAAATGTGACAATACGTGCTTGCTTTATCAATTCAATACATGATCATGCAATTCCACTTAGTGCTCACATAGACAGTTTCATGCTTGAAATCATGCAATAACCCGAGGATAACCCGACATGCTGGATTAATCCCCAGTCTCCTTCTTCCTCCGGGTGATAGTGAGTTTGCAAGGCTCAACTATCCACGACATGGTGTGTGTAGGGGACATGACCCCCTAGACACGGAACTCCTTCCACCACTAATCTCCTAGTGGCTTCGGGGGTGATCCCAACAATGTGAGGATAATTCAGGAGTTACCCGTCAGCCCTTGCTTTCCTAGTTGGCTCAAGAATTACCCTCGGGCCCACGTGTAATCACGTACTCGCAAAACTTGCTTGAAAATCATAACAATCATGGCTTACTTGCTTGAAACATTTATATTTTGGAAAACGTTTATATTTATAATACGTTTTGGGCCGAAAGAGCACATAATGGTGGTAGGGTTCTATATAACTAAAGTAAAACCTCACCTTTTCTTACAAAATACAATGAGGATATGCTCTACGGAGCCTGCTCCTCGTCCCCAACCTCGTGACCTGTGCAAACACGACGTGTATACGTGAGACACGACCTAAAATGGACCAAATATGACGAACGGCGGAAATGTATCGAGATGACGAGGAAAATGTAATGTGGCATGATAACATGTTGTTTCAGTACATATTAGCACATATAATAGCAATTTGGGGTCAAAGAAGTCGTCGGATCGAGGGGCTATTTTCGTAATTTTATGCAGAAACTTTTGTTCTGCATTCCAGGTGGGAACGACCATCCGGACCCCTTTGAAAAATGGGGACGGTCGTTCCCGTAATCCCCAAAATCGTGCCAACGTTTTCAGTTTTAGAAATGCGCCTAGCTGGGAACGGCCCTTCCGGCACTAAGGCCAAAATGGGAACGGCCATTCCCATGGTCGGCCCTATTTTTAGTTTAAAAGAGGGGAACGACCGTTCCCACAATGCCTTGAGGCTGGGAACGGCCGTTCCCTGTTTCTGCAACTTACAGAAACGGAGAAAAACAGGGGATAGCTACGGGAATGGATGATCAAGCAACAAAATTTCCATTTTCAATCAACAAAGCTATGATTTTTCTGGTAATAGGATGCATAATTGCTCAAGAAATAATAACCTAACACTTAAACACTCAAAGCATGAAATATTATCAAAATTCCAAGTTTGCAAACTCATGCTCACCTTGATCAATCAAGCTCAATTTTCAATGATTTCATGAATAAATCATGCCATAATTCAACAAATATTCACCTAATCATACTTCCAACTAGAATTAACCCATCTAACACATAATCCTCAAACCTTAGTCATGTCTAATATGATCAACATCATCAATTCATGCAAACCAACCTTGAAATGGAAAGAAATGAAGAAGATAGATGATGATGATGATGATGAACTCCCCAAAACTTGGCAAATTTCTTGATGAAATAGATGAAATCACTTCTTCCCCTTTTTCTTCTTGATACCGAGATTGAAAGGAAGCAAACAAGTTGGGAGATTTTTGGATGAAATGAGAGTATGGAAGCTTGGGGATACATATCACGTAACAACCACTTTTTGGAATGAGTGAAATGTCCAATTTTGCCAATTAATCCTCCAAGGATTCAAGTTATGCAATTGAGTATAGAAGTTTTGAAAATTGATCACTTATGTCCTTAAAAGATTATGCAATTAAGTCCCTAGAACTTAAAGAAATATTCAACTAGGGACAATTTGGTAATTTGAAACACTCCCGATTATGGTTTCATGCAATAATTATTTTTCCGTGTCATGAAATAATATTTTCAATGCTACGAATTCACATAATTCACAAAATAATGTTTCATGAATTTTTATAAAAATATGAAATGCCACGTAAGCATATATTATGAAATTAAAGAATAAATAAATAAATCCTACACTCACAACTCACACGTGGCGTACTTACCTGATCATCCGGAACCGGGGCGTTACAATCTGGCTAGTCTTATGTCCTGACATCTGTCTTAAAAGTTCCTGAGCATGAGATGCATGAGATGTCTACTAATAAGAATATGTTTTGAAGATAGAATCATGCGAAGGTACGAGCTAATAAGAAGGTTGTTAGTTATAAAGATGTTTGAAAGATCACCGATTCAGGATTATGTTATGGACATGATGACTAACCTAAAAGAGAATGAAAGCCCTTGTGCTTGAAGAGATAATCTTAACAGATAGGATATGATCATATACTCTCTGCCTAAGTCGTTCGAACGTTCAAGACTAATTTTAAATTTTTTTTTTAAAAACCCCAACCTGAATCAATGAACGACCTCAATATGGCAGAAAGGGTGATATAGAGTAAGGGAAAAGTTCTCTTAAATCAGACGTCAATATCCACGGCCTAGAAAGGTGGTGAGTGGAAGAAAAAGAAAAGGAATGGTTTCCAACCTTAAGGTTTAAAGAAAGAAAACCAGATCCGATAATGAAAAATGTTTTATTTCGGTGTTAACGAGTATTGGAAGAGAAATTGTCCAAAATACTTAGTCTGTCTGTTTGCTACGCCGTTTAGATAAGATATGAAGACATCTTACTCATTGAAAGTATGTTTAGTTGGAAATTCAGCAGACTCCTGGTGTGTGGATTCGAGCTCAACTAACCATATTTGCAATTCATTGCGAAGATTCAAACTAACCAGGAAGTTGAAAAACGGCTAACATACAACTACTGCTCGGGGATAATACAAGTGTAATTGTATTAGCAGTAACGACTATAAAGTCGTATTTTGGCAATAGGGTTTTATATTATACGTGCCATATATACAGAAATTTGATTTTTGTAAGTTATTTGATAACTAATGGTTTAACTAGTTGTTTTGAACAAAAGTTTACCTTAAGCAAAATAAAAGATTTACTTGCTCTGGCATAGTAAAAGGTGGTCTTTTATATCCTAATTAAATCCTAATTTCAAGATTAACACTGAAAAGCTGGACTTACCATCTAAGAGGAAAAACTTCTACATGGCACCTATCTATTGGTTAATTGAATCTGAATAGGATCCAAAGACTGATTGTTGAGTTCTATTAACTTAAAAATAGTATCAATCTGCGAATCCTATTTAGAAAGTTAAAACGACCAAGAAGCCTTTTTGAGACAAAGGGTATTTAAGCCATGAACTTGTTTGAGCTAGTTCATATGAACGTATGATATTAAGAGTGTTCAAACAAGAGAAAGTTTTTGGGTACTTCATCATTCATTTGAATGATTACTTTGGATACAGATATGTTTATTTGATGAGACTTAAGTCTGTATTTTTTAAGATTTCGAGAAATATAAGACTGAAGTTAAAAGAGTCAAATTAGAAAACATATCAAGGCTCTTTGATTAGATCGAAGTAGTGATACGTATCTATGTTTAAAGATAAATAGAATTTCTCAAATGAGATTAGATCTCAACTATCTGTATGAGATACATCTTAGCAAGGATGTATTGCAGAAAGGAGAAATAGAACTCTGATAATGATGGTAAGATTCATAAAGAGGCATGCTACCCTACAAACTTTGTTTTGGAGTCTTGTACTCAAAATGACAAAGACATTAAACCTAGTTCTATCTAAGCCAGTTCCTAAAACACTGATGGGTCTATAGCTAGGGTGAAAACCCTGTGTCTCTTATCTTCGGAATTGAGGTAGCCCGGTCCACGTGTTAAGGATGGATCCTGACAAGCTAGAATCAAGAACAAAGGTTTACTTGTTCTAAGTTTATCCTAGAAGAACAAGAAGAGATATATTTTGTAATTTGAGAAATCACAAAAGATGTTTGTGAATATTTGAAAGATGATTACTTAACCACAAGGGGTGGAAGCAAAATAGTGTTAAAAGAAAATAATAGTATTTGATTCTAATTTCCATAAACCCGCGATAACTGAAAATGTATTAGATACATGTGATGTACCAAATACAACATTTGATATAGAGACGTGTACAAGAGAGTATTATTGTAGTGGGAGGATTGTCAGGACACCTGACAAGATACCTAAGATTAACCCAAGAGGTTAAATCTAATGTACCTGATCCTGTCACGTGTAATGAAGTTGTGGATAATATAGACGTTGACCGTTTGGTCAAATGCCATTGAATCATAGTTAGAATCTTAGTATTCTAACAAAGTCTTGAACTTGTGGAGACGCCTGAAGGCATTAAACCTAATAGATACAATCGGGATCTACAAGAAAATAAAAGGAGAAATGGACGAAAAAGTAGAGACTCTAAAGCAAAGAACATGGCGAAGGGTTTTACCCAGAAAAGAAGAAATCATTTATGAAGATCTTCTCGCCTATAGCAATGTTCAAGTCCATAAGATTCTCCTCTCCATTGTTTCTCATTTTGATTATGAGATTTGACAAATGGATGTAAAGACTATGTTCTTGAACGGGCACCTTCAAGAAGAAAGACATGGCATAACCTGAAAGGCTTCACAACTAGAAATCAGGTGGTTATAGTATGCAAATTTAATAGATTATTTTGTGATCTTAAGCAAGCGTCTGAATCATGAAACATCAGAATTAAGATGCAATTTAAATTCTTTGGATTTATGTAATTACCCGATGAATCATGTATGTACAAATGACATAAAGATATAATAGTTTAGTTTTGTACGTAAACGATATGCTGCTCATTGGGAATATGATGCAAGAAATTTGTTAGTGGTCAAGATTCGGATGTCAAATCCATTTGACAAGTAAAGACCTTAGTGAGACCAATAATATTCGACGGATCAGACTTTTGTCGTGATCATGAGAATAAAAAGATTGGTTTATTACAAGAAACATATATAGATAAGATGTTGGTAAGGCATAATAAGACAAATTCCAAGAAAGGTTCATTACCTTTTACATATGAAATTTATCTACCTCGAGATCTGTGTCCTGAGATAACTAAAGAGATAGAAGACATGATTAGGGTTCCGTAGCGGAAGCTTTATGTATGTCATATTATGTACAAGGCCAGATGTCTAATATGAATTAGGTTTAAGTCAGCAGATATTAGTCAAACCCTAGAATCTGACACTGGGTATGTAACATCCCGTTTCTTCGGCTTTCTAGGTATGAACGTCACAAGTGTGCTAAGTGCACGTTCAATTAACTAAGCATGCCATTATATGATTTATTTGAATATTTGAATATTTGTTATATGCCTCATGTTTAATTTTTAAATGTTTTAACCCCCTTTTTTCACTAATTTCAAGCTTGTTTAACTCCATTTTAATCCCGTTTTTGGTGAAAACTTGCCATGCATGAAATATGTGAATTATAATTATTATTATATGATTTATATGCATTTTATAACTTGTTTATTTGAGTTTTAATTGCTTTGGTGTAACGGAACTTAAAGGGGGCTAAAGAGCATTTAGCGTACCTTGGGTTTCGGGCGGCATACCTTGAGCTCGGGAATTCGGATTCAAATTCTGACACCACCATTAGACTTTTTTCGATGATTTGGGTTCGATGGAACAAGCCTTGTATTTTTCTAACCCCGTTTAGCCTCTCGAATTTGGGCCGAACCGAGCCTTACGGGCGTAACGACCACCTTTTACGGTTTTGACTATATCTTGCTCATTTCTTGACCAAATAAAGTGATTCTTTGGCCCACTTGACCCCAACGCATCCCTTTATCCATCACTCTCTCTTTCATTTCGAGCGACACACAAAAAAGGGGGTGAATTGCAACTGAAGCAAGAAGAAGAGGAGAAATCCCGTCACTATTCACCCTCCAAGATTTTGAGGTGAAATCTTGCTCGTCTTCCATCCAATCTTCAAGGTAAGCATATGGTTGTGTTATAAATCCCTTGGTAGTCCTTTTTATCCATGAATTTCAGATTTTGACCATGTTTAGCTAGGGTTTTGGGGGAAGCATGTGAATAGAAAGGGTTTGATGCATTTTCTTGATTCTTGCTTGATTCCTTATGAATTCTTTTGATGTGAAGCATTTTATATGACCCTATGATATCCTATTTGATATATATGAACTTATTTTGAGCTATGGTTAAGGATCCATGGGTGAGCAATTGATGAATTTTGCAAGAACTTGAACCTTGTGAGCATCTCTTTCTTTCTCATCATCTAGCTTGGTTTTTGTATGATTTAGGGCATGAATTCATGTATCATTGTTGCATATACCTTGTATTATGTGTTGGCTTGAGCCTAGGTTGCTCGAGTTTTTGCTACTGGAGCAGATCCACGGCCGTGGATTTTTACACTAAAATCCACCCACGGCTGTGGATTTGAATGGCAGAATTTGTTACGTTTCTGGACTGAGATCCACGGCCTTGGATCTCTTCTTTGTTAAAAATCCACGGCCCTGGATTTGGGTACAGTCACACCTTGGGCCCGAACTTGTTTTCTTACTTGTTTTGCTCGTTTCCCTCCCCGATCTTGATCCTAATGTGAAATATACTTGTTTATATGCATGATATGATATGTTATGGCTTGTTAATGTGTGACTTTGATGTGCTTCATATATGCATTATGTGTTATGACATGTATATATCCGTTTTGGTGTGATTTCGATGCATGTTTGCGAGTTGTGAGTTTGTTTACCTTAATTGCAATGTGAAATGTTTCTTTGTACCTAATGGCCTCTATTGTATGTCCTGTGCTTGAGTGTGCTTGGAAAGTGATGTGATATGATGCTATTTGATGAATAATATGCTTGATTAGCTCGTTATGTGTTTGATTTAAGTGCCGTCTGAGTAATGTGTGCTTAATGCTCCATTGCTTAAGAGTGAATTGGTTATGACTTGCATTGCATCATTCGCATCATACGCATATGCCGAGCGTTTATATGGTTCATTTTGAGTCTAAGGTTGTGTTTGATGTTTGTTTTGTGCAGAGGAGTATCAAGTTATTGTCGAGTTCACTCCGTAGGCTTTGGTTGGGTCCCCGTTTGCCCGTTTTCGTCGGTGAAAGGTGAGGTTAGGTTATAGATACACCCTAATGAAATATGACCGGTATGTTTGCATGCGAGTATAAGCCTTCTCTATATATGTATGTAAGCGCGAGCTAAGAATACGTGTGATTACGTGATATGCTTTAGAATATGATTATGTTAGAGATATGATTGTGCTAAGTATAAGGTATGAATACGCTAGGAATATGACTATGTTGGAAACAACATTATGTTAAGTATAAAGAAGATTATGCTAGGCTATGATTATGTTAGAATTATGATCATGTTAAGCTTCGTGTTAGAATATGTTATGCTTGGTTATGCTAGTAATATGTTATGAAAGTGTTGTAATATGAATAAGTTGAATTATGAATATGCTAGGGTTATATAACGCTTTATGATTATGATATGTTTATGCTTATGCCTCCGCTTATGTTATGTTCTTGAGGTTGTGTACCACCGGTATGATATGCAATAGGTCGTGGACCTTGTTTTGCTCTGATTATGGTAAGATTCTGCTTCCGTTATGTCTGTGTATGTGTTATGAGTCCGGGGCGACTGATTTTAAGTCGACGGATATGTGTATGTGCGTGTTATGCATCCGGGACGGCTTATTTTAGGTCGACGGATGATTTATGCGGGTTATGTTATGTTATGTTATGTTATGTTAGTTAGTTAAGAAATATTTCGTGAAACGGGAGTGGATTCTTAACTATTAAAACTTGGTTGTTTTAGCCTTCGGCCTAAGTCTTTTATTCCCCTATATGTAGTATCACGTGAGAAAAGGAATTGGAATGTAAAAACCACACCCCGGTTCATGAGCTCCTCTCTATGCGTTGTGCTGTGCTCCTTATAAGTATATATGGGTGCGTGTGTAACTCCTCACTCAGTCAGTGTGACTGACCCCTCCCTTTTACGTTTTAGTTGAAGGTTTCAGTCCATTGGTTCGAGCTAGGCGGTTTTTGCTTTGCTTTCTGTTGGAGTCTCTTCGGTTCAGAGAAGTGTGCATTTTGTATTTAGTACATATTGCATTTGTACTTTTGAAGCTTGTAATTTGCGTTATGAATTTGTATTTGTTACTTTGAGCCCCGTTATGGCAAGTTATGTATAATCCGTTTTAAGTGGGTTGTAACCTTAATGCTTTGCTTTGCTTAAGTTCGATTTAACGCTTTTGCTTTGTATGATTTTTTTTTGTTTATGCGCACTCTGCTTGAGGGTTTAGGCCGCCTAGCTTAGGAAGGTCTTTTGTTTGTCACCCGTTTGCTAGTGCTTGGTGTATGTACGGATTCCCCATTTCATCACACGTGTTAGGCTCTATTGCGGGGGATGTGGTGCCCTACGATTCGGGTGTTACAGGGTAGTAGTAAAAGTGTATATTGGAGTACTTCAGAAAAACTCAAGATTATATGCTAATCTACCATAGTGATGAGCTCATTTTAATATAGTACAAAGATTCGGATTTACAATCTAATTTGCATTCTAGATGTTTGACATCAGAATACGCGTTTGCTCTAGAGAGAGCAACCGTTAATTGGGGAATGTTAAGCACACTTGTATTGCTTACACCTCCATACAAGGTAAATCCATGGTAGCTTGAGAAGCAGCCAGTTATGTAGCACCCCGGACACGTGGAGGGGCCACACCCCCGCACTATAGGTCAATCCACACACGAAACGGCCAATCCGTACATGAACCAACCTATAGCGAACGGGTGACAATGCAATACACGACAAGCTAGGCGGGATACTCGAACATGCGACATAATAAAGCGGAAGCATAAACCAATCACTATCAACTATTTCCACTTATCCAATCATGACATTTCTGATCTTCCAAATAATATATATTCTAACTTACATATCAATACATTATCATCTCCTAAAATACATAACATATAACCGTAAACATGATTTTCTCGAACAATAAATAAACAATCAAATAAATGCACCGTGTTTGACTCAACTCTAATAACTGGACTCGACTCACTTCCCGCCTAGCACGCACCTACAATAACCTGAAAGGTGGAGGTGTCAGTCTGTGAAGACCGAGTGAGGGGTTTATATACATATTAGCGCAGATAACATGCAAGTCATATTCTCGGGTAAAGATTATAAAAGATAAATATACAAGTTCAATAATAATATAGCTTCGCCCGAGAATACAACTATCAATATTAATCACTTGTTCATTTCATGCAATCAATAAACATGCTTGCTAGATTATAATTTAATAGGCGATCACGCAATTCAATTATCGTGCATGTAACGCCCCCACCCGTACCAGAACAAGAGGAGAGCGGCGTCTCAACCCCCGCACTGAAGCACCTCTCAAATAATGGTGTGAGCCATCACTCAAGAAATACTCCAGCGAACGGCTATCTATCAGAACTATACATGTACAACGATGTGGCTATGCAGCGGAAAATCAGAGTATTTTAAAACTTTTCAAAACATGTGCGTGATGGCATGTAACAAGCAAGAACATATTGATCGTGTAAGAGAGACTCGGCATATCAGAATATATAACAGATTCACATATAAGTACCGATACAGCAGAGTTCAAAATATCGGTAACAGAGTAGCAGGAAGAGTATAACGAAGATACTCAAGTATTCAAAAACATATACAGAAACATAAAGTGATGCAGCCATAAAACATATGCAGGACACAAAAGAGGAAGTAATACTAAGTCCTGACTGAAACAAAAATGACAATCTAGAGCTTCAAGATACCTCTAGACTGCGGCTGCAAGACCTGAAACCACGAGGCAAGAAAACGGGAGAGGTATTAGTCAAAAGGACTAAGTGAGGGAATACTTTAAAGAAAGTACTGAATTAAAGAACTTGAAGTAAAGTTCGAAACTGTTAAATGCAATGCTTTGAAGAAGAACTTGAAACAAGTTCGGTTGATAAAACTCTTTGAATGCGATGCTGTAAAAGAATGCACGTTATAAAACATTTTCATGAATGCTATCACACGCGCACACATATGCTGTTGATGGTTCATAGTTCTTTCATAAAACGGGATAAGGGTAAAGTGAACTTTTCCAGATATGAACCATCCTTTATGAAACAGAATTTTGCCCGCAAGCTAGGCTCCTCCATCCTTACTCCAGAAAACATGATTCGGTAGAGCATCGGACCAGGATCAACAATAATTCCACGTATAGTAGAGTATCGGACCAAGATCAATAATAACCCCACATAAAGTAGAGCATTGGACCAAGGTCAACAACAACTCTGCACACAGTAGACTATTGGACCAAGGTCAACAACGACTCTTACCAACACATACAAACATGCACCATCCTCCACCGGTTGTCACTTCGGGTAGCTAGCCCTAGGCGACCTGTAAACATGTAATGGGAACAGATTTGCTGTCCGTTCCCAGACAAATTGTCCTGACTTAACAAACCTCCTGTTAAAAGTCGGTGTCAATAGTCTAAGTGTGGCGGCCGGTATTGGTGATGTCGTTAGCGCTCACCTCCCGAGCATCACCTCCACACATAACCGCCGGGCCCAAACTGTAAACTGTATGCTTGCATTTAAGATTAGCAGTGACCAGAGTAACACTCCAGTATGCTAACTATAACATGTGAAACTGTAACTGTAACATATGATGCTGTCTGTAAAACATATGATTCTGTCTGAAAACATGTGATTCTGTCTGTACTTTGAAAACATATGCAAACATGTAACTGTCTTTGAACAAGAATGCAGAACTTTGGAAAACATGTACTGTTGATCAATGTATACTATTAAAGTATGAATGATCCTTTCAAGAGAATGTCCCGATAAAAGGGATAGTTCAAAACCAGGTTTAGCTTTGAATTTCAAAACATATGATACGATAGTATAATCGTGGTTCCAGTTGGAAAACATTTATAACTTCACCTCACCTAATAGTAACAAAAGGTAGGTAGACAGATTATGCGGTGCCCTGGGGATCCCAGTGCTCAACTTTAGCTCCTGTAGGTGGCGTACTAGAGTGAGCTTAAGAACTAAGACCCACTACTAACCAAGATGCATATGAAATGCAAGAAACAAATGAACAAGGAACATGTAACACAAAAGAGTAATACCATTTAAGGTATTCAAGAAAGGTAACACACAAAGGAATACGTCAAAGTGAGTTACTCTTAACGTTAGACTATGATCTTACTATAACCGAGTAAGCTTTAGTCAAATTATAAATCCTATCGCAAACCTTAGGTAAAGAAACAAGTCCACGAAAGAAAACACATTTTGAAAACACATTTTAGACCCTGGATATGGAAACCCTAGGTGCAAATGTCTATAGAGAAAGCACAAGTTTTAATTCATTTTTACTATTCAAAAGCACTATTCAAAAGTACTATTCAGATTACTATTCATGATTACTATTCACCGGTTACTATTCACATATCGGGTCAAAGGGTCGGGTCAAACCCTTACTATACACACACCCACACACACACCATGCACGAACACACACACACACACGGCATGCACACACACACACACCCTAATTAAATTATGATCTTGATTATAACCTATAGTTTCAAGTTCATGTTAATATAATCAAGTGTGATCTAGGTTAAAGGTATAACCTATAGTTAAGAGATCCAATTAAGGCATAAGATCAAGTTATGAAACACTATTCTATCTTAGGTTATAACATTTGACACTATTAAAGTGTATAACATGATCAAGGCACTAATCCATTAATCCAAATCATACCATAAGCTCAATTCATAATTCAAGAGTCATATAACAATGTGACAACATGTCACAACATATCTCATATCATATCATATCATATATCATAAACCTTTAGGCATGTAACATGTAACAATTTAATTCCATATCAACATGTAACAAGTTGTGACATAATAAATTGTAAATCACTATTCCATTAGCTAACATGCATGAACATAATTCAAATTCCATAATCATGCATCAATTCTCATAATATAACAAGCATATCACATGATCATAGCATATACTAGAGCAATTCATAACATATTCAAGCATATACTAAACAATTAGAACATATAAACAACTACACAAACATATCATGAAAACTATATAATAAATGCATAAAATAAAATCCTATATGGCTTAGGGAAGACCCTAAGACCCAACCTAAACATAATATAAACATACCATAACATAAAAACATAAACTAAACTAACATAACATAAACAAAACAAACTAACCTAGCTACAAGGGGAGGGGATGCCGACGGCAAGAGGGGAAGGAGGGAGAGAGGAGTGCTTGTTAACACAAGACTTTGAGCAAGGATTCAAATGCCATGAGCGGGGTATATATAGGTGTTGGGAAGCCCCTCACCTTGCAATTAGAGAGGGCTTAAGGGTAGGAGAGCAAAACAAGAGTTCATACACTTGTATCTTCTAGAAGCTTTAGGGATGTTGAAGCTAAAAATGGGCTGCTGGGGGTATTTCTGTAATTTCGTCCCCCAAGGCTCGAGGATAAGTGGCTGGAAGTTTAACCATTCCGACGGCAAGAAAATTAGCTTCGAAACGCATATTCATTCGTCGAAATCGGATTTACCGTTTGAAAGATACATTAGTTTTAGTGAATAAAAGTTTTGAGCTCGAAACTCGACACGAGTGAAAAACGACTTTCTAGAATGATTTTCAAGTCCGGATTGCTTCCAAAATTCAAGAAATGAATCGAGAAGCGTTTTGAGTCCAAAATCGACTATAAAACGTTTTACCGTTAAAAAAGTTGAAAACGTAGGATGAATAGTGAATTCTCACGTACGAACGTACGCTTCAAAATTTCGAGCTAGGGTTTGAATCAAGAGTTGTAAAACATCTCAAAAATCTTGAAATAGCTCAAGTAGTGCAAATCCGAAGAGAAAACTTTTTCCGAATGAAAACCGTTCGTAAAAGGAATAGTGAACTAGGGTTGTCAAAAACGTTTTCAATAAAACAAAGTTCCGGAATGGATTTCCAAGCCAAGAATGATTTCAAAAGACTCGTCTTGATTCAAGGATCAATTCAACTGTAACTTGGGTAGAAAAAGGTATCAGAATCAAAAGATCATTTTCTGATGAATAGTAACTTTGGTCGGTAAGTTCCAAAAATACCCTTATGGTTCAAGAAAGACTTTCTGAGTTCGGGAAACCAGTTCAAACAATTGGGAAACATGTGTGATGAACCTCTAGGGTTCGAGTAGCAATATGAACAAGGTAGGCTCGGGTTATGAATAGTAAACTGAATCAAAGGTCAAGAATTCCCCCTTAAAGCATGTCAGATCATATACGAGCACAAAGTTCATGTAAGAATGCAATGCACGATGATTCAAAAAGTTGGATCACGGTCTATAAACGTTTTACCACTGCCTTAACTTACTGTTTTCATCCAGGCCCTGTTTTGGGCTGTTACAGTACAGTCATGCAATAGTGTAATCATATAACACGTTCATGGAATGGAGATCATGCAATCACTACATGGCTTGCTTGTGACACGACAGGGTTTGTTCCTCCTATGGTTGGACGGACAACCACCAGCTCTAAGACCAGCCCAGCGCCCTCTCTAAGGAGAACCTGGCCAGGAGAACACATGTACACGATAGGCCTTTGTTCTTCTTGTGGTTGGACGGACAACCACCAGCCCGAAGACCAGTCCAGCTCCCTCACTAGGGAGGACCTGGCCAAGAGAACACACGAACACGATACGGTATTGTTCTTCCTGTGATTGGACGGACAATCACCAGCCCGAAGACCAGTCCAGCGCCCTCAC
Source organism: Lantana camara (assembly GCA_037501455.1). Taxonomy (NCBI): domain Eukaryota; kingdom Viridiplantae; phylum Streptophyta; class Magnoliopsida; order Lamiales; family Verbenaceae; genus Lantana; species Lantana camara. Next base: position 51,166,888 of record CM074858.1, read on the forward strand.
TAGGGAGGACCTGGCCAGGAGAACACATGACTTGCTTTCATGACATGACATGCTTGATTTTGTGCACACTATCATGACCTACTTATTTGATTCATGAACAATAATATAACTTGAAATAATACGTGCTTTCATGAAATTATAACTATAAATACCTTTGGTCAAAATCACGTAAAGGTTATACGGGTTCTATATAACTAGAAATTAAACCTCACCTGAATGGTGACACACGACTCATGATTGCGTGAACGTGATCATGCTTGACAATCTCCGCCCTGGAGAATAATTGGACAAGAAATGGGACAATGTACATGCATGAGGCCATAATTCAATCATATTACTCCATATAAGACGCACGGCACGATCATATACGAGACATCGAGCAATACACAATGTAGCATGTAAATATCACGTTTTGGCATGTAATCATTCATATAATAACAATTTGGGGTCAAATAACCCGTTGGAACGATGTCCCAAAATTCCATTTTTATGCAGAAAGTTTCTGCACTACCATAGAGCTGGGAACGGCCGTTCCAGGTTTTAGTTCAAAGTGGGAATGGCCGTTCCCGTTGTCGGGCTCCCCGAATATGGGAACGGCCATTCCCGTCAGTGAGACAAAGTGGGAACGGGCGTTCCCGTCCTCGCCGCCTGACAAATTATTCAAACAATGGGAACAGCTGTTCCCCAATTGCAAAGGGGACGGGAACGACTGTTCCCGTTAGACAGAAGGTTCAGAAAACAGGGGAGAAGAACAGGGGAGCTACGAACCAAGCTCCCAAAGCTCCCAAAACACTCATAATCCATTCCATATTTTATAATTCATAGAAGGAAACATATATACATGCTTAAAGTGCAATAAAACACAATATAAACACATAATCCATTCTTTAATCATCACAATCACCAACTTTAGCTTATATATAAATTCATCCTATAATCTTATATTCTTCAAGACTTCAAGCATATGTTCAAGTCTAAAGCTTGGAGTATTGCTTCTAACATCATATAGACAAGTTGTTACACCAAAATCATAACCCTAGCTTCATGAATTATTCCCAAGAATTCACATACATGCTCAACTATACCTTGAAGGAAAAATATTGGAAGAAAATGATGAACATGGATGCTTGAGCTTGAATCATGCAATTCCTTAGCAATTTCTAGCTTGAAGGTGATGATTCTCAATTTCCCTTTCTTCTTGAGTGAATACCGAGAGAGAGGATGATGATTCTTGATGAATGAAATGAAGAGCAAGGAAGAGGTGCATATATCGGTATATTTGGGGAAAATATGCAATATTTGGAATTAAATCCCTAATGTTTATAAGTCATGCCATTAAGTATATCAAGTTTGGAAATGAGCAATTAGGTCCCAAAAGGTTTGTATGCAATGTAGTCCCTCAATTGAAATGAATGAGCATTTAAGGACAATTTGGCAATTAAATCAAATTGGACAATTAATTCATGTAACAATTAAATTCCATTCATACAAGGATTCTCAAAATGAAATGAATATCACATAATTTTCACGTAATCATGTTGAACACAATTTATAGAAATTAATCTAACACGTATAAGTTAAATAAAAGAAAATAATACAATAAAGTCCTAACGCTCGAGACCCACACGTGTCGAGCGTACCTGACTGTCTGAAAATCGGGGCGTTACAACTCTCTCCCCCTTAAGAGAATCCGTCCTCGGATTCCATGTCCTGAATCCCTGGAATTTAATTGGCTCTTACGTGTTCATCCCACGCGGGTTAGCTACTCCCCGTCAGGGATTAGTTCGAAAGAGATCTTCAATCCACAAGGTCCGCCAAGATGTGAAATCACGACCCTCAACTTTTCGGAATATAACACTCGAAAGAAAATCTAACCTTCCACTAGAACAACTTGACAAGTAGTTGAAAATACTGAGAGTGCCCTGTCTCTCAAACAATTAACGAGAGAACCCCGTCTCCTGAGCAAGTAACAAGAGAGCCCCGTCTCTTGACAACCTTAAGAGAATCCCCGTCTCTCACGCACACGAAATAAAATTCAGCAAGCACTTAAACAATTAATTACAATTAACACGCAAGGCTCACATAAAAATTTATAATTTACAAATAGTGGTTCATGTAAACGGGTAATAACAATTAAGGAGTTATATACGGGAACAATAAAATAATACTAATAAACAGGGAATAACGTACAAGAATATTAAAATAATAATTAAGTAATGGTGCACGTGGTATGCATGATTGTGTGTACCGTTCACCAAGGATTGGAGTTCTGGAACTGAATTAATTCGGTTGAATACTCGATTCTTTAGTTGAGAATTTTCTCACTTAATACCACTACGGCTCGATATTCCCATTTCTGATAACCATCTCAGCGCTTGTGCTATTTTCTAACATAATCCGTAAATCATCATTAATCACCACATCTTCAGACCCGTTTTAATCCCAGATTTGCCGGTTCAACAAAAACTGATTCTCACATTTACTTTCTGACCTTGAATTGAAAATAACCCTGAGTTTCCGTCATGGTTGTACGTTCAAGCTTAAAAGACTAGCTTTGTGCTCCAAGCAAGCTTTTATCTGTTTTACAGAGAGGACAGCTTTTACCATTTCCTCGACCTTGTAATCGAAGTGAAGCATTTTCCGAAGCAAAGATCTTACACCCTTTATTTGAAATCCGAAAGTTGAGCTCTTATTCTCTTAGTAAGTAGCAAGGCGGGTATTTGCTAAAGAGGAATCAAGGTCGTCATCCCGTGAGAGTAACTCAGCAAGTACACTTGCATAGAAGCCGAAAAATCAGGTCCTAGTGAAACGTCTTCCTTTGACCCATGAAATTTGATGACATACCTACCAATTCTGCGAAATATCTTGAAAGAGAGGATCAATCAATCTTCCAACTTTCCGAAGTGTTCATGGTAAACTGGTATATTTATGAAGGCGACAGCGACAGCACGGATGAGAGCATGGTGTGCCATCACAGGCATCTCTAGGGTATAAGTAATAACTTCGTAAGAAAACTCTTGTCGGAGTTAACCTACCAAACTTGAGATTGATTCCAGATCCCCCAAACTGAATCCTTTCTATTTACTGAGTTAACTGATATCCTGCGGCTACCGGAGAACTGCGGACGGTGTACCCACTTTCTTGAAAGCGATAATGGAACAAAGGTACTGTTGATGATGGGATTTTTCTTTGTATAAGAGGGAGGGAAGGTCCCGATTATTGAAAACTTCTTTCACATGGTTCTGATACAGGATTCCGGGAAAATCGATTTTCTCAAAATTCCCAACTTCCTCGAGTGCTGTCTAGCTTCTGATTTAAGTTTACTTCCAGACCGGCTCTCCCCCTTAAGAAAATGGGGATTTTCTAAGTTCTCTAAATGTGCCCTATCTTTTCCCACTTGCAAGCTTCTCTGCTGATTTAATTCCCGTAACATTTTCCTCGTCTTACTTGTCATTGATCAAGATTTTGATTAGTGGTTCTTTCTCCTACCCTTACTGGATTCCCAAAATGCTACTTACTTTCTGAAAGCTAAAAGACCCACTGAACTTTTATCTGCTTGACCTTATCGTCATTTGCCCAATCCCAAAATTTCCCAATATTTATTTCATACCCCGGCTCCTACTAAATCCTGGATCAATAAATTCTCACAATCCCAAACATTTCTAAGCTTCAAGCAAAATCAATTAACCCGGTTCCCAACCTAATACCCAATGATTCAGAATTTCCTCTTTTAAATTCAAGTTGGTAGAAATAGAAGCAAGGTTTGTGTAGAGCGTAGGGCGAACCTATTACCAACAAACGCTAAATAATGCATGATGGTTAAAATGTCAATGCACATAGCAACCTACCAACAATTTAAAATGCAACACGTTGGAACATTTATATTGATTTACAGAATTACTCATAAACAAAGAAAATTAAATATTTCAACTAATTCAAACATATATGTAATGCATCAAGTATATAATCTCAACAATATTCATAACGATATTTTATCATGAGAAGAAATTTAATTAACAATTATGATGCACGTGCTTATGAATGCATTGAAGAACCTGGCACCGTAGAAATGTTAGACTCGATTCCCGCGTCCATTCCTTGTTGGCCAAATTGTAACTTTAGCCCAAGCAATTGATCAGCCTCTTTAATCTTCAAAATCCCCGGCCGTGGTTTATATATTTCCCGAAACCTTGTCACTCACAACTCAATTGAACTAAATGCATGCGGATAAGACGTGCTCATGTCATATAGTTGTCACATAATTACTTCCAGTGGGAATTTAATATAAAATGCAACAATAATTCATCATGGTTTAAAATAAGACACGTTGATCACATAATTTCAGGTAGTTCGAGATCAATAAATTGACAATTAATAGCGTAAATCAATACAAGAGCACAAGTTATCAAGTATTTCAATCAATTCAAAGAGTTCAAGTAGATCAAGACATTCAAGTAATATGCAAGACTCTCAAATTGTCAAGTAATTCCTATGCCGTACGACCTAGACACGACACGACACGACATTAGAACCTCGGTTTTGCAACCGGGCTCTGATACCACCTTAGATGTAGCACCCCGGACACGTGGAGGGGCCACACCCCCACACTATAGGTCAATCCACACACGAAACGGCCAATCCGTACATGAACCAACCTATAGCGAACGGGTGACAATGCAATACACGACAAGCTAGGCGGGATACTCGAACATGCGACATAATAAAGCGGAAGCATAAACCAATCACTATCAGCTATTTCCACTTATACAATCATGACATTTCTCATCATCCAAATAATATATATTCTAACTTACATATCAATACATTGTCATCTCCTAAAATACATAACATATAACCGTAAACATGATTTTCTCGAACAATAAATAAACAATCAAATAAATGCACCGTGTTTGACTCAACTCTAATAACTGGACTCGACTCACTTCCCGCCTAGCACGCACCTGCAATAACCTGAAAGGTGGAGGTATCAGTCTGTGAAGACCGAGTGGGGGGTTTATATACATATTAGCGCAGATAACATGCAAGTCATATTCTCGGGTAAAGATTATAAAAGATAAATATACAAGTTCAATAATAATATAGCTTCGCCCGAGAATACAACTATCAATATTAATCACTTGTTCATTTCATGCAATCAATAAACATGCTTGCTAGATTATAATTTAATAGGCGATAACGCAATTCAATTATCGTGCAGTCATGCAATAGTGTAATCATATAACACGTTCATGGAATGGAGATCATGCAATCACTACATAGCTTGCTTGTGACACGACAGGGTTTGTTCCTCCTGTGGTTGGACGGACAACCACCAGCTCTAAGACCAGCCCAGCGCCCTCTCTAAGGAGAACCTGGCCAGGAGAACACATGTACACGATAGGCCTTTGTTCTTCTTGTGGTTGGACGGACAACCACCAGCCCGAAGACCAGTCCAGCGCCCTCACTAGGGAGGACCTGGCCAAGAGAACATACGAACACGATACGGTATTGTTCTTCCTGTGATTGGACGGACAATCACCAGCCCGAAGACCAGTCCAGCGCCCTCACTAGGGAGGACCTGGCCAGGAGAACACATGACTTGCTTTCATGACATGACATGCTTGATTTTGTGCACACTATCATGACCTACTTACTTGATTCATGAACAATAATATAACTTGAAATAATACGTGCTTTCATGAAATTATAACTATAAATACCTTTGGTCAAAATCACGTAAAGGTTATACGGGTTCTATATAACTAGAAATTAAACCTCACCTGACAGGCGACACACGACTCATGATGGGGTGAACATGATCATGCTTGACAATCTCCACCCTGGAGAATAACTGGACAAGAAATGGGACAATGTACATGCATGAGACCATAATTCAATCATATTACTCCATATAAGACGCACAGCACGATCATATACGAGACATCGAGCAATACACAATGTAGCATGTAAATATCACGTTTTGGCATGTAATCATTCATATAATAACAATTAACGACGTCCCAAAATTCCATTTTTATGGAGAACGTTTCTGCACTACCAGAGAGCTGGGAACGGCCGTTCCAGGTTTTAGTTCAAAGTGGGAATGGCCGTTCCCGCTGTCGGGCTCCCCGAAGATGGGAACGGCCGTTCCCGTCTGTGAGACAAAGTGGGAACGGGCGTTCCCGTTCTCGCCGCCTGAGACATTATTCAAACAATGGGAATGGCTGTTCCCCAATTGCAAAGGGGACGGGAACGGCGTTCCCGTTACACAGAAGGTTCAGAAAACGAGGGAGAAGAACAGGGGAGCTACGAACCAAGCTCCCAAAGCTCCCAAAACACCCATAATCCATTCCATATTTTATAATTCATAGAAGGAAACATATATACATGCTTAAAGTGCAATAAAACACAATATAAACACATAATCCATGCTTTAATCATCACAATCACCAACTTTAGCTTATATATAAATTCATCCTATAATCTTATATTCTTTGACTTCAAGCATATGTTCAAGTCTAAAGCTTGGAGTATTGCTTCTAACATCATATAGACAAGTTGTTACACCAAAATCATAACCCTAGCTTCATGAATTATTCCCAAGAATTCACATACATGCTCAACTATACCTTGAAGGAAAAATATTGGAGGAAAATGATGAACATGGATGCTTGAGCTTGAATTATGCAATTCCTTAGCAAATTTTAGCTTGAAGGTGATGATTCTCAATTTCCCTTTCTTCTTGAGTGAATACCGAGAGAGAGGATGATGATTCTTGATGAATGAAATGAAGAGCAAGGAAGATATGCATATATCGGTATATTTTGGGAAAATATGCAATATTTGCAATTAAATCCCTAATGTTTATAAGTCATGCCATTAAGTATATCAAGTTTGGAAATGAGCAATTAGGTCCCAAAAGGTTTGTATGCAATTTTGTAGCACCCCGCTCGTGAGGCACCACATCCCCCGCACTATGGCTCAACACGAGTAACGAAACAGTAAATCCGCACCCGTATCAAACCATAGCGAACGGGAGACAAACATAAAAACCAAACTTCCTAAGCCAGGCGGAGCTAGACCCTGCAATGGTTACCAATCCACAAAATATAATGCAGCAAAGCCAAAGTCAACCATAACGGAATTTGGGCTCTTCAGGCCTCTTTTAAAACATAACAATACCCCGTAAGAGCAATTCACTAACAATTTCATAATTATTCAAATTCATGAAATAATAGAATGAATCATACGTAATTCCAATACATAAATGAGTGCAGGGACTCTCCTAACTAACTCGACCACTTAAAGACTTCGAACACCTCCGCCTAGCCCGAAACTCCAAAGATCAAACCTGCACACTAAAAGAGTGGGGAGGGAGAGGGGTCAGTCTCTAGAAGACTGAGTGAGCAGGAGCGATACATATATATAAAACATGCACATGCAAGTCATAAATCCCGAGCAAGGTTTTATTTGAATTTAGTTCCCAAAAAGACAAGAAAATAGATAAACAATGCTCGACTTTTATGACTAAATCATATTAATTTCATTCCATTCATAAATCATACATAAATATAAGGCTCGGCGAGTGAGCGTGCACAACCTCCATCCAAACTCCGACCGTGTACATAAATATCAGTAATATATTGATTAGGCGATCAGGCAATATATCATAATACACACAGACCATAAATCATGTCATGTCCTAAATATATTTGTTTGGGCAATCCGATTCCCTGCCTTCCCGCACAGTGCCTATCAATCAATAATCAATCAGTCAATCATTTCCAATCATAATAAGTTCCAACCTTCTTCCTCCGGGTTGGTGGTGGGTTTGCAAGGCCCGACCACCCGATCTTTGACCAAAAGGGGTTACATGACTCCCCAGATGGCACTCAGCTCCCTTTCCCCGCCAATCTACTGACGAGGTCCGGTATCGCTGTTCAATAGTGGGACTAGTATATGGGATCCCCGTCAGCCCTTGCTTCCTCGGTTAGCCACATATACTAAGTCCCGGGGCCCGTGAACATAACAACTTTGCATAATCTCGCCAAAACATATCCATACATACGTATGATACATACTATAAGAAATCATACCTTACCGTGTAACTCGGCATATGCTATATACGTACCTCTCAGTGTCATCCTAATCCATAGCTAGCATGAAGACACACGGTTTGGAGCATAGCCTCATTACAAAACCATTTTTAAGCTTATATATGCTCGTACGTATAATTTAGAAGAATTTACTCGATAACTTCCTTTGAAACCCATATATATATAATCATTAGGTTTTTGGCCAAAGCTTTTCACATAAAGGTTGTAGGGTTTATTACATAGCTAAAACGAAAACCACCCTCACCTTAACCGTGAAGAAACAAGGATCGAGCACCAAGTGCCTGAACGATCAAAAGCTCTCCACCCTGGAGACAAACTGTACAAAAGACCACAAGACGTGCTCGTGAGACTCAAGACACTTAATGAACCATATATGACGCACGGCAATGCACAAGCATGATATGAAGGCATAAAGATCATGTTAAGTCATGAAAATCATATAACCCATTCATTCAATTGTTCGATCATAAATCATTCAAATTCTTCAATTCATATGTCCAATCAATTTATTTCAAGAACTCAAATAGAAGCATAGAACATGTTCAAGCTCTTCCATAATGCTACCACATACTTCATATTACATAATCATAGCATATATCCAATGTTTGACAACAAGAAGAAGTCATATGATATAGAAAACAAGCTATGCGATTCATAAACGACGTATAAACACACGTAAATGGCATTACATAAAAGCATGCTTATAACACATCCAAAAGCCATGAAATTACACCATATTACTCCTAACATATAGTAAAACAAGTTCATAGTTCAACACAAAAGGAGATAAGGCCATTAAGGAGGTGAAACAAATCAAAAACCGAAAAGGAAGCAACAAAGACTGCACATGGGAAGTGACACGGGGGTGTCACCAACCCTAGCCCAACTGAGCCACGGGCGTGGCTCAGTACAGAGCTGCCCAGAAGGTGTGACACGCCCGTGTCTCCCTCTTATGAGTAAATGAGACACGGGGGTGTCACGGTACAGAACTTGAGGCGCATGCGAGACCTAACCGGCAAAACTGAACTCAAACAAACTCAATTCAAAGGCATACCAAATGAACTCCAAATGCTCTGAAACTTAATATGCAACATATTTGGCATGTTATGAACATTTGTCATTTAGAGTGAAAAGGCTAAATCACACGTTAAGATCATCGAATCCATGCAACAAAACTGGGTCGCCAAAATCGCACATATGAACCCTAATGATTCTATCATGCCTTGATCAAGTACTTAGGGCTTGAATTTGGATCTGAAACTTTGAGAAATGCATGCTAACATACTAAAAAACTAATATACATCATATATATGCAAAATGGTACAATTTAAAGCACATTAGGGTGACCAACAACCACACAATTGCAACAGCAACAATTCTGTCATGGAGCATGCATAAAACAGGCCAAGTATTTCGGTTTTGAGGCTTCAAATGGAACCAAATACTTGAAACATGAATGCTAACATATAAAACAATGAGTGTACATCAACTCCAAGCAATTTCACACGAAATGGAGACCATTTGATCAAGCATCAACACAATATTTCACACAGCAGTTCGAAAACAGGGGAAGTAGTTTGATCATCAAGTTTGAAGCTCCATAGCTCATAATTTCATAAAAGGAGCAAGAGAAGAAATCCTCCTAACATCATATACTATCAGTTAGGAAAGAAATAATCCAAGAAACAAGCTCATATACTCATTTACAAGCAAGGAAATCAGCCACACAAGCAAATAGGTCACTAGAACAAAAACCCCTAAAAGTTCATTCCAAACTCATAATCCAAAACCTAATCAATTCTGATCCAAATCATGATATAAGGAGATGAAATCAAGTATAATTGAGTAGAGAAGACATAAATATTCATACCTTGAAGTTTTGGTGAAGGAGGGAAGAGATTTGAGCTCAAAATCTCAAGAATGGCTTAGGGTTTTCTCTCCTTTCTTCTCTTCCTCCATATCGATCAGTTGCAGCAATGAGAGGAGATGTTTGGTTCGGTTTTCTGAGCTAAAAGGGAAGAGAAAGGGCTTAACTCAAGGTGGTTAAGTCATGGTTAAGGTAGGGTTAGGTTAAGGGGTGTTATAGGGTCCCACCATGAAGACTAGTCAACATAAAGAGCTCTTCTTGCACGGGTTGCTCGTTACGGTTGGATTTCGGAGGTCTTAATGATTTCAAAAATGTACGAGTCTTGTTCCATTGTCTCCGAATCGTCGATACGAAGGCAACGGAGTTGACGGAATTCGAATCCGAATTCCCGAGCTCAAGATATCACGCACGGAACCAAGGGTGCGCTAATTGCTCGTTAGCCCCCGATTTGGTTCCACAATAAAAATTAAATTCATAAACACGTCAAATGAATCCGAAAACATAAACCGAGCATACAGACATGTTCATAACACACATATTTACGACATATTAAATTTTCACGTCAATCCGACATCATTACATATAAGAACGAAGTAGAAATAGAACACTCAAGCGCATGAACGAATTCATATTGTTATAAATAAATTACTAAACTTAAATTCCATATTAATCAAATTAAAACCAACTAATAACATGTTGAAATTAATTAACGAAATTACCAAAACATTTAAGGCAACATGAAACCCTAATTGAGAATTTAAACACTAAGTATCAAGGTAAAATAAATGAATTAAATTAAAATAGAAATAGTTTATAGTTTAAAACAAATATAAACATTTATAAACAATTAATCATATAATTAAATAATTAATTTGCGCAATTTATAAACAAATACGCCACATTATTTAAAACTGAAAAACTGGGGCGTTACAATCTCTCCCCCTTAAAAGAATCCGTCCTCGGATTCAAAACACGCTTGAAATCAAACAATGAGAGATTCCCCGTCTCTCACAAACAACAAGGAGAGAGCCCCGTCTCTCAAGTAGCAATGAGAGAACCCCGTCTCTCCAACATCAATGAGAGAACCCCGTCTCTCGCAAGCAAAGAGAGTACCCCGTCTCTCAAACAAAAATAAGAGAATCCCCGTCTCTTAACCGAAAATAAAGCAAGGATGTAGCACCCCTCACGTGAGGCACCACATCCCCCGCACTAAGGCTCAACACGAGTAACGAAATAATAAATCCGCACCCGTATCAAACCCTAGCGAACGGGAGACAAACATAAAACCTTCCTAAGCCAGGCGGAACTAGACCCTGCAATGAAAACCAATTAACCAAAGTATAATGCATTGCACAGCCAACTTCAAACATACAAACTAAAAGCCGAATTTGGGCTCTCCAGGCCTCTTTTAAACTCATAAATACAGTCCAACAAACATTTCAATAACAATTACATAATTATTCAAGTGCCAAGCTACTGCAGAATCAAAACAAACATAAATTCAATACAAAAGTGAGTGCAGAGACTCCCCTAACCTAACTCGACCCAACTAAAGACTCCAAACACCTCCGCCCAGCCCGAAACTCCACAATCAAACCTGCACACTAAAAAGATTGGAGAGGGAGAGGGTCAGTCTCTAGAAGACTGAGTGAGCAGGAGCGATATATATATAAAACATGCACATGCAAGTCATAAATCCCGAACAAGGTTTTGTTTGAAATTAGTTCCCAAAAAGGGCAAGAAAATGATTAATCAATGCTCGGATTTTATGACTAATTCATATTAAATTCCTTCCATTCATAAATCATACATAAATATAAGGCTCGGCGAGTGAGCGTGCACAACCTCCATCCAAACTCCGACCGTGTACGACAAATATCAATAATATTTTCAATAGGTGATCATGCAATAAATCATAATACAGGCAGACCATAAATTAAGCCCTAAATATATTGTTTGGGCAATCCGGTTCCCGGCCTTCCCGCACAGTGCCTATCAATCGATATTCAATCAGTCAATCAATCAGTCAATTATAATTAATTCCAACCTTCTTCCTCCGGGTTGGTGGTGGGTTTGCAAGGCCCGACCACCTCCGTCTTTGACCAAAAGGGGTTACATGACTCCCCAGATGGCACTCAGCTCCCTTTCCCCGCCAATCTCCTGACGAGGTCCAGTACCGCTGTCTAGTAGTGGGACTAGTATATGGGATCCCCGTCAGCCCTTGCTTCCTCGGTTAGCCACATATACTAAGTCCCGGGGCCCGTTCCGTCAGAAATCCGAAATGTGTCTCGCCAAACAATCAATTCATAAGTATATATCATAATTCATAAATACATACTATAAGAAATCATACCTTACCGTGTAATTCGGCATATGCTATATACGTACCTCTCCGTGTCATCCTATTCCGTAGCTAGCATGAAGACACACGGTTTGGAGCATAGCCTCATTACAAAACCATTTTCAAGCTTATATACGCTCATACGTATAATTCAGAAGGGTTTACTCGATAGCTTCGTTTGGAAATCATATATATATAATCATAAGGTTTTTGGCCAAAGCTTTGCACATAAGGGTTATAGGGTTTGTTATATAGCTACAACGAAAACCACCCTCACCTGAACCGTGAAGAAACAAGGATCGAGCACCAAGTGCCTGAACGATCAAAAGCTCTCCTCCCTGGAGACAAACTGTACAAAAGACCACAAGACGTGTTCGTGAGACTCAAGACTCCTAATAAACCATATATGACGCACGGCAATGAAGTGAATATGATATGAATGCATAAATGATCATATTATATCAATAAAATGTTCATGTGCACGATTAAGGAATTTAAATCATATAATCATTCATTCGTTCATATATTTCATTCAAATTCATAATATTCATAAATTCATAATTCATAAATTCATAATATTCATAATGCATATCAATTAATCCAACATATCACATATAACATTCATATTTACATCTATGAATAAAATAAATAAAACGTTAAATCAAAAGTCAGTAGAATAAATACGCGAAATAGAAATCGATTAATTCCAATAATTAATTTAAATCAAATAATATTTAGAATATATAACAAATATACATAATATATAATAAACATACATAATATATAATATAACATATATACACATTACATATATATATATATATATATCTCACGTATACACTCACACAAACCTACCATGCATGCATATATATATATTATATACATATTACATACTATATATAATATATCCATGCATGCCACATGCACGTACACACACACAAATCACAACCCTCTCATGCATGCACAAAGCACCCAAGCCATGCATGTTAACACACACCATTACTCTCATGCATGCACACACAACACGTATATATATATATATATATACAGAAGTAGCAGCAACAGTTAGAAACAACAGCAGCAATAGTCCAGGAAAACGAAGCAAGGATTCAAGCGAAACGGGGTGACACCCCCGTGTCACCCACAAAGTCTGGACCGAGACACCCCCGTGTCTCGGTACAGAAGTTCCAGCCCTCACAGCACCCCCGTGCCTCGCCGGAAGAGCAACCACGACACCCCCGTGTCCCTAACCAGAAACAACCCCAGTTTCGGCCAGCAACAACGCAGAACAGAGCAGCCCAAAAAGCATTCAAAACAGGCAAGAAAGGTTACAAAACAAAGCATAATTTGCTGCAAGAAACTCAACAAATATACATGCTAGAAGCTACGAATTGGACAGCAAAAGGAAGAAGGAAACGTAGCAAATTGACAGCCAAAATCAATCCAGAAAAAACAGGGCACAACTCGATGAAAACAGGGCATGCTCATACTCAATTAATCCGATTTCATTCAAGTCCATAAGTCCCTCAAATATGCAGCAAATCATCATAAATACAACACATAATTCAGTCCCAAACAAGCTCAAACAAGAGAGCAACCTTACGTGACCTATACGTGGGATTTCTCTCAAAATTTCATAAATGATATATCATAAATACTTCAACAACCATGTAATCAATGATCATGAATGAAATGAGGATGTCAAAACAATCATTCTCATGCTTGGAATCGATCAAAACCGTTAAGAATCGAAGAAGATCAACAATTTGCTCAAAATCCTCATTTTCGGTAAAATGGCCCAGAAATGATTAAACCATGCTCAAACTCATGAATGAAAGGATGAAAATACTCAGAATTAATCATATATTACAACCCTTAACTTACCTTGATGATTGCTTGAAGTTTGGGGAAGATTTGAGCTCCAAAATCTCCAAATGAAGAAGGGTTTCGGGACTGGAAGAGAGGCAGTAGCTTTTTGCTGAGTTTTGGGGATGAGGAGAGGATAATCTCGGTTAGGGCTGATTATATCATAATAGAGGGTTGAGTTAGGGTTTCAAAGAATCAAACCATAGTTAGTTTGGTCATAGTTTGGGCAAGATATGGCTAATTTAGTGCAACAAGGTCATGTTGGTCGCCGATTCGTTTTTCGGTTGAAATTCGAAGGTTCAAACGACTTAGGAAAAATGTAAGGCTAGGTTTACTAAACTCGAATCTTCGTTACGAGTTCAGCGGATTTGACGAAACTCGAATCCGAGTTCCCGAGCTCAAGATATTAAATTCGGAACCAAGGGTACGCTAATTGCTCGTTAGCTCCCGTTTTGGTTCCTCAAATGAAATTAAATTCGTTAACCTATCAAATGAATTCAAAAACATAAATTGAGTATAAAATCATATTCATAACACATATATGTACAACATATTACAAAATCGCGGCAATTTGATCTCATATCATATAAGAACGAAGCACAAAATAAACGAACAAACATAATCATGCAATTCATGCAAAATGTATAAAGTTTCCCATGCAAAAAAATAATTTCATGCATAATTATTTTAAACCCATGCAAAAATTGAAATTCATGCAGGAATATATTTATCTACGTATAATTATATACATATATAAATAATTAATTAAACCATGATTAATTAACATAACATATAATTAGCATAACCATTAAATTAATAATAATATAATTAAACATATATATATATAATACGAACCATATACATATATATATAAAATTATTCGTATTAAATTAAAATAATATATTATAATATAATGTAATAAAATAATAACAATTATAATAAAGTTAAACATAAAACACGTAAAAACAATTACTCACATAATTAAATAATTAAATTGCGCAATTTAGAAGCAAATAAGGCATATTAATAAAATTGAAAAACCGGGGCGTTACAATCTCTCCCCCTTAAAAAGAATCCGTCCTCGGATTCAAAACACGCTTGCGATCAAATAATGAGAGATTCCCCGTCTCTCACAAACAACAAGGAGAGAGCCCCGTCTCTCAAGCAGCAATGAGAGAACCCCGTCTCTCCAACAGTAATGAGAGAACCCCGTCTCTCGCAAGCAAAGAGAGTACCCCGTCTCTCAAACAAAAATAAGAGAATCCCTGTCTCTTAACCGAAAATAAAGCAAGGAAGTCTCCAATACTTCCAAGCAACTCACGCAAAACCAAATTCAAAATCACACAAGCCACCTCAAGGTAATTATCAGATATCAACCACGTTACTCATCAATTACTTCACATACTTTAACTTGGTAAGAAAACAAAGCACATAACAAAGAAATCATTAAGTTGAATTTGCATGAATGTATGTATCATGAATGCTATAAATACCGTTCACCGTAGTCACGAAGTTTTAAAATTGTGAGTTGTCGTTGTTCGGTGTATCATCTGTCCAGAAGATAGATTCAGAGCTCAGTTTGTCTTTAACCTCTTCAGGATATCCCGATGAAGCAATTAATGAATCCTTCAGGGATTATACTTCTTAGATCCCTTCTGCCCGGTACTGCTCCCAGTCTCCATCATTCCTCTTAATCCTCATTGAGTCAACTCTTTTTAATTAACCGAATTTGACTTCTCGAATACCCTTAGACCATCCGTATTGAAGTTAGATCCAAAGCTACTATCTTACCCATATCGGAGCTCGAAATACCCTCAAGGATAACTACTCCTGACAACCCTGACGATTCACTCCCTACCTTGAGGTATTCTTCGTTAGGATCTACTTTAACCCGAATCCTTTTCTATCTTTCGTTCATATTATCCATTCATTCCTTTTTAACCCTTTTAAGGTTGTATTCTGTATCTGACCCTACCTCTCTTGGATCAAAGACAGAATATTCTTGATGCGTTTTGGAGTTTGATGTACATACTCAATGACCATCCTTCCCGGTTTAATTCCTTCTTAGATTTCCCTCCGAAGTAACATGGGACTAACCGAAGACTTAATAATATTGTCATTATTAAACCCTCTGTTGTACCCTATTAGATTATTCATGATTGCCATCATTCCATCGTATGCCAACTTGATTCGTCACTCTCTCTTGTCAATTCTGACTTAGGAGTTCCCAGAAGCTTCCTTATTATTCCGTTATCCCCAAATCCATGTTCTACACATAAGAATATTCTCTAACTCATTTCCTTTATTCCCGGTGATAGACTTCAACCGTATTTAGTAATTTAACTCCCCTATTGATACTTATCCATTCAAACCGTCTTATTTACTTCTGATCATCACTAATAGGACTTCCAGGTCTTCCTTAGTTTGCAATTCCATTACTCTCACTAAAATATTCCTTCGAGCACCCATTCAATCTTCAATTTGTTCCTCGGTCGTGCTCTCCCCCTTAAATTTCTATTGTACCGAGTTGAACTTCATCAATTCTTCTCTTATCGAAACTCTTGATGAGTAAACCCCATTTGGTGGAGTTTAACTGATATAAAAATCAAAGATTTGGCCTTTCAACTCCTTCCCTAGTTCTCTTGATGTCCGAAACTCCTTTCTTAATCTTGTCCGGAACTCTAATCTCACTTCTCCTTCTGAATTCTTGTTTTCGTTAATCTATCCCTTAATAGAAGTTCTTATTTCCCCAGATTCACCTTCCTTCTTATGTTCTCCTATTATTTCTCTTCCTCATAACTCGGATGCTATTCGGTTGAACTGATACTTGATAGTTGGGGCGAAAGGCTTCCTACTAAAATGCATGTTGGGTTAAAATGACAATGCATGTGTCACGTTCACATCAAGCAATTATACAACACCTTAGCGCAACGAAACCAATTAGAAATGCACGGATAAACATAAAGTCATAAGAATAAATAACTAATGCGAGATATGATGCACGTGCTATGAATGCTTTGGAACCTGTCACCAAGGTGGTAAGTTACTAGCTCGGTAGCTCTCCTCGCTATTCCGATCCCAAGGTCACTTGACCTGGTAATTATTCCTTGCCTTTCCCACGGTCTTCAAGTTTTCCATGAGTCTTTTGGCATCCCTTGTATCTTCCACTATCCAAGATTGCAATTCCTTAATCCTTAACTCTTCCACGTCCACAGAGTTAGTATCCGAACTTCTCCTCGAAATTCGACCTTTACTTCTAATCGTCACCTCAATCAAGAATTTCGCGTTTATCCTTTGTGGGTTTAATTCACCTCCAATTGTTTCTACTTGAGCGCATGATTTCCTCTCTTTCTTGTTTCCATTGGTTGCTCCATATCTTCCAATTTAACCTCACAACATGACAGTTCAGCTGGGATTTGGAAAAATAAACTCAAATCCTATTCTCCATGTCGCCACCTTCCCTCTATTTGCGTTTACCCAACTGCTTATCTTCTAGAACCCGACTCCTAATCACTAGGTTTAGTTCGGAGTCTTTCTTTGTAGACCCTTGTTATCTCTACTCCTCTTACTTACTAGTACCTCTTCCATGATCCAAATCCGGGACCAATATATCTTCAAGGTTTTGTTCCCTTCATTTCTTAGGTTGCAAGATCCCCAAATGTTCCTCTGCCAACGCATCGCTAAGGTCGAACCCCCCATTCTGAGTCCCAACCGTTAATTGCAACTCAGTCTACAAAGCCACATAACTAGCATTCTCCACACTCCTCCTCGGCCATCCTTCCTATCTTCCATGCCTCCGAACGAATTTGCAATAGGTTGTTGTGATCATAAAATTTGGCCGTGGTTTGATATCATCTTTATAACCTGAAAACCATAACTCATTTCAAGAATGGATGCATGCGATTAGCGCATGCTCATGACACATATTTAATACAAAAGACAAAAATCCATAGAAAAATGCAACAAGTAATTCAACAAAATTCTTAAGAGAAGCCAAATTCCATATTCAAGATCGATGCAGTGCACACCATCACATAGTCCCTATGCCGTTCGACTTAGACTGACTCCGACACGACTCAAGAACACCGGTTTTGCAACCGGGCTCTGATACCACTTAAGGATGTAGCACCCCTCACGTGAGGCACCACATCCCCCGCACTAAGGCTCAACACGAGTAACGAAATAATAAATCCGCACCCGTATCAAACCCTAGCGAACGGGAGACAAACATAAAACCTTCCTAAGCCAGGCGGAACTAGACCCTGCAATGAAAACCAATTAACCAAAGTATAATGCATTGCACAGCCAACTTCAAACATACAAACTAAAAGCCGAATTTGGGCTCTCCAGGCCTCTTTTAAACTCATAAATACAGTCCAACAAACATTTCAATAACAATTACATAATTATTCAAGTGCCAAGCTACTGCAGAATCAAAACAAACATAAATTCAATACAAAAGTGAGTGCAGAGACTCCCCTAACCTAACTCGACCCAACTAAAGACTCCAAACACCTCCGCCCAGCCCGAAACTCCACAATCAAACCTGCACACTAAAAAGATTGGAGAGGGAGAGGGTCAGTCTCTAGAAGACTGAGTGAGCAGGAGCGATATATATATAAAACATGCACATGCAAGTCATAAATCCCGAACAAGGTTTTGTTTGAAATTAGTTCCCAAAAAGGGCAAGAAAATGATTAATCAATGCTCGGATTTTATGACTAATTCATATTAAATTCCTTCCATTCATAAATCATACATAAATATAAGGCTCGGCGAGTGAGCGTGCACAACCTCCATCCAAACTCCGACCGTGTACGACAAATATCAATAATATTTTCAATAGGTGATCATGCAATAAATCATAATACAGGCAGACCATAAATTAAGCCCTAAATATATTGTTTGGGCAATCCGGTTCCCGGCCTTCCCGCACAGTGCCTATCAATCGATATTCAATCAGTCAATCAATCAGTCAATTATAATTAATTCCAACCTTCTTCCTCCGGGTTGGTGGTGGGTTTGCAAGGCCCGACCACCTCCGTCTTTGACCAAAAGGGGTTACATGACTCCCCAGATGGCACTCAGCTCCCTTTCCCCGCCAATCTCCTGACGAGGTCCAGTACCGCTGTCTAGTAGTGGGACTAGTATATGGGATCCCCGTCAGCCCTTGCTTCCTCGGTTAGCCACATATACTAAGTCCCGGGGCCCGTTCCGTCAGAAATCCGAAATGTGTCTCGCCAAACAATCAATTCATAAGTATATATCATAATTCATAAATACATACTATAAGAAATCATACCTTACCGTGTAATTCGGCATATGCTATATACGTACCTCTCCGTGTCATCCTATTCCGTAGCTAGCATGAAGACACACGGTTTGGAGCATAGCCTCATTACAAAACCATTTTCAAGCTTATATACGCTCATACGTATAATTCAGAAGGGTTTACTCGATAGCTTCGTTTGGAAATCATATATATATAATCATAAGGTTTTTGGCCAAAGCTTTGCACATAAGGGTTATAGGGTTTGTTATATAGCTACAACGAAAACCACCCTCACCTGAACCGTGAAGAAACAAGGATCGAGCACCAAGTGCCTGAACGATCAAAAGCTCTCCTCCCTGGAGACAAACTGTACAAAAGACCACAAGACGTGTTCGTGAGACTCAAGACTCCTAATAAACCATATATGACGCACGGCAATGAAGTGAATATGATATGAATGCATAAATGATCATATTATATCAATAAAATGTTCATGTGCACGATTAAGGAATTTAAATCATATAATCATTCATTCGTTCATATATTTCATTCAAATTCATAATATTCATAAATTCATAATTCATAAATTCATAATATTCATAATGCATATCAATTAATCCAACATATCACATATAACATTCATATTTACATCTATGAATAAAATAAATAAAACGTTAAATCAAAAGTCAGTAGAATAAATACGCGAAATAGAAATCGATTAATTCCAATAATTAATTTAAATCAAATAATATTTAGAATATATAACAAATATACATAATATATAATAAACATACATAATATATAATATAACATATATACACATTACATATATATATATATATCTCACGTATACACTCACACAAACCTACCATGCATGCATATATATATATTATATACATATTACATACTATATATAATATATCCATGCATGCCACATGCACGTACACACACACAAATCACAACCCTCTCATGCATGCACAAAGCACCCAAGCCATGCATGTTAACACACACCATTACTCTCATGCATGCACACACAACACGTATATATATATATATATATACAGAAGTAGCAGCAACAGTTAGAAACAACAGCAGCAATAGTCCAGGAAAACGAAGCAAGGATTCAAGCGAAACGGGGTGACACCCCCGTGTCACCCACAAAGTCTGGACCGAGACACCCCCGTGTCTCGGTACAGAAGTTCCAGCCCTCACAGCACCCCCGTGCCTCGCCGGAAGAGCAACCACGACACCCCCGTGTCCCTAACCAGAAACAACCCCAGTTTCGGCCAGCAACAACGCAGAACAGAGCAGCCCAAAAAGCATTCAAAACAGGCAAGAAAGGTTACAAAACAAAGCATAATTTGCTGCAAGAAACTCAACAAATATACATGCTAGAAGCTACGAATTGGACAGCAAAAGGAAGAAGGAAACGTAGCAAATTGACAGCCAAAATCAATCCAGAAAAAACAGGGCACAACTCGATGAAAACAGGGCATGCTCATACTCAATTAATCCGATTTCATTCAAGTCCATAAGTCCCTCAAATATGCAGCAAATCATCATAAATACAACACATAATTCAGTCCCAAACAAGCTCAAACAAGAGAGCAACCTTACGTGACCTATACGTGGGATTTCTCTCAAAATTTCATAAATGATATATCATAAATACTTCAACAACCATGTAATCAATGATCATGAATGAAATGAGGATGTCAAAACAATCATTCTCATGCTTGGAATCGATCAAAACCGTTAAGAATCGAAGAAGATCAACAATTTGCTCAAAATCCTCATTTTCGGTAAAATGGCCCAGAAATGATTAAACCATGCTCAAACTCATGAATGAAAGGATGAAAATACTCAGAATTAATCATATATTACAACCCTTAACTTACCTTGATGATTGCTTGAAGTTTGGGGAAGATTTGAGCTCCAAAATCTCCAAATGAAGAAGGGTTTCGGGACTGGAAGAGAGGCAGTAGCTTTTTGCTGAGTTTTGGGGATGAGGAGAGGATAATCTCGGTTAGGGCTGATTATATCATAATAGAGGGTTGAGTTAGGGTTTCAAAGAATCAAACCATAGTTAGTTTGGTCATAGTTTGGGCAAGATATGGCTAATTTAGTGCAACAAGGTCATGTTGGTCGCCGATTCGTTTTTCGGTTGAAATTCGAAGGTTCAAACGACTTAGGAAAAATGTAAGGCTAGGTTTACTAAACTCGAATCTTCGTTACGAGTTCAGCGGATTTGACGAAACTCGAATCCGAGTTCCCGAGCTCAAGATATTAAATTCGGAACCAAGGGTACGCTAATTGCTCGTTAGCTCCCGTTTTGGTTCCTCAAATGAAATTAAATTCGTTAACCTATCAAATGAATTCAAAAACATAAATTGAGTATAAAATCATATTCATAACACATATATGTACAACATATTACAAAATCGCGGCAATTTGATCTCATATCATATAAGAACGAAGCACAAAATAAACGAACAAACATAATCATGCAATTCATGCAAAATGTATAAAGTTTCCCATGCAAAAAAATAATTTCATGCATAATTATTTTAAACCCATGCAAAAATTGAAATTCATGCAGGAATATATTTATCTACGTATAATTATATACATATATAAATAATTAATTAAACCATGATTAATTAACATAACATATAATTAGCATAACCATTAAATTAATAATAATATAATTAAACATATATATATATAATACGAACCATATACATATATATATAAAATTATTCGTATTAAATTAAAATAATATATTATAATATAATGTAATAAAATAATAACAATTATAATAAAGTTAAACATAAAACACGTAAAAACAATTACTCACATAATTAAATAATTAAATTGCGCAATTTAGAAGCAAATAAGGCATATTAATAAAATTGAAAAACCGGGGCGTTACAAAGGAAGTCTCCAATACTCCCAAGCAACTCACGCAAAACTAAATTTAAAATCACGTAAGGCACCCAAAGCAAGTAATAAATGTCGCCCACATTGATATCCAATTACTCCAAGTAATTTAACACAATACAAGATTAAAGTACCTAACATAAAAATTATATAAGTTAAAATTGCATGGATGCATGTGTCGTGAATGCTATAAGTACCGTTCACCGAAGTTTCAAAGTTTAGAACTGAGAGTTGTCGTTGTCCCGTGTAGGATCTATCCTGAAGATAGCTCAGTGGTCAGCTTGTCTTGAACCTCTTCAAGGTTCCTCGGTGAAGCTATTGATAAATCCTTCAAGGATCATCCTCTTGGATCCGTTCTGACTTGTACTATTTCCAGTCTTCACCATTTCCCACAATCTTCATTCGGCCATCCAATTCTTTTTAATTAACCACGCTTGGCCTCCCGAATACCCTTAGATCATCTGTCTTGAAGTTAGACCCATAGCTACTATCTTACTCATATCAAAGTTTAAAAATACCCTCGAGAATAACTACCCCTGACCCCCTTGACGATTCAATCCCTACCTAGAGGTATTCGTCATTAGGATCTACCTTAACACGAATCCTCTTCCCATCTTCCGTTCATGTTATCTATTCATACTCTTTAACCCCTTAGGGTTATTCGGTATCTGGCCCCCACATTTCTTGAATCGAAGATAGAGTGTTCTTGATGATTCTTGTCGTTTGATGTAAATCCTCCAATGGTCACCTTTTTCCGGTTTGGTTTCTTCTTAGATTTCTTTCCGAAGTATCGTGGGACTAACCGAAGACGTGATAATATTGTCATTATTGAACCCCCCTTTTGTACTTTATTGGATTACTCAGGATCGCCATCATTTCATTATATGCTAACTGGATTCGACTCTCTCTGGTCAATTCTGACTTAGGAGTTTCCAGACGCTCCCTTATAATTCTGTTATCCCCATATCCCTGTTCCATATATAGGAATATTCTCCAAGACCTTTCCTTTATACCTAATGAGGGACTCTAACCCGACTTGAGTAACTTAACTCTCCTCTTAACGGCTTAACCATTCAAGCCGTCTTGTTTATTTCTGATCATCACTAATAGGACTCCCAGGTCTTCCTTAATTTGCAATTTCGTTATTCTTACTGAAATATTTCTTCGAGCACCCTTTCAATAGTCCAATTTGTTCCTCGGTCGTACTCTCCCCCTTAAATTTTTGTTGTCCCGGGTTGAACTCCATCGATTCTTCTTTTATCGAAACTCTTGATGAGTAAATCCCATTAAGTGGAATTTAACTGATGTAGAAATCAAAAATGTGGCCCTTCAACTCCTTCCCTAGTTCTCTTGATGTCCGAAACTCCTTTCTTAATCTTGTCCGGAACTCTAGTTTCACCTCTACTCCTCATAACTCAGATGCGGCTTGGTTGAATTGATACTTGATAGTTAAGGCGAAAGGCTTCCTATCAAGTAAACACTAAAATGCATGTTGGGTAAAGATGGCAATGCATGTGTCACGTTTACACCAAGCAATTATACCACACATTAGCGCAACAAAACCAATTAGAAATGTACGAATAACATAAGATCAAGAGAATAAATAATTATTGCAAAATATGATGCACGTGCTATGAATGCTTTGGAACCTGTCACCAATGGAATAAGTAGTTAGCTCGACAGCTTTTCCTTGCTACTCCAAGTCCCGCGGTTACTTTGACTTGGTAATTATTCCTCGCCTTTCCCACGGTCTTCGAGATTCCCATGCATCTTTACAAATCAACTTGTATCTTCCACTTCCAAGGAGTTAGCATCCACACTTCTCCACGAAATTCGACCTTTACTTCTAATCGTCACCTCAATCAAGAATTCCGCGTTTATCCTTTGTGAATTTAATTCACCTCCAATTGCTTCTACTTGAGCGCATGTTTTTCTCTCCTTCTCGTTTCCATTTGTTGCTCCATATCTTCCAACTTAACCTCACAACATGACAATTCAGCTGGGATTTGGAAAAATGAACTCAAATCCTGTTCTCCATATCGCCACCTTCCCTCTATTTACGTTTACCCAAATGCTTATCTTCTAGAACCCGACTTCTAATCACTAGGTTCAGTTCGAAGTCCTTCTTTGTAGACCCTTGATGCATCACCTCTACCGGACCCCTGTTATCTCTACTCCTCTTAGTTACTAGTGCCTTTTCCATAATCCAAATCCGGGACCAATATATCTTCAAGGTTTTGTTCCCTTCATTCCTTAGGTTGCAAGATCCTGTTGAATCCAATTAATGCACTTCAGATAGTGGATTCACATAAGTTGTTCTTCTGAGTCACAACCATCCATTGATTAACTCCTATTCCTATTACCCCAATTGTTCCTCTGCCATCACATCGCCAAGGTCAAACCTCCCATTCTGAATCTCAACCGTTAATTGCAACTCAGTCTACAAAGCCCCACAACTAGCATTCTCCACATTCCTCCCCGGCATCCTTCCTATCTTCCGTGCCTCCGAAGGAATTGTGATAGATTGTTGTGATCATAGAACTTGGCCGTGGTTTGATATCATCTTTATAACCTTGAAAATCATAACTCATTTCAAGAATGGATGCATGCGATTAGGGCATGCTCATGGCACATATTCAATACGAAAGACAAGAATCCATATAAAATGCAATAAGTAATCCGACGAAATTCTTAAGGAAACCAAATTCCATATTCAAGATCGATGCAATGCACATAATATCACATAGTTCCTATGCCGTTCGACTTAGACTGACTCCGACACGACTCAAGAACACCGGTTTTGAAACCGGGCTCTGATACCACTTAAGGATGTAGCACCCCGCACGTGAGGCACCACATCCCCCGCACTGTGGCTCAACACGAGTAACGAAACAGTAAATCCGCACCCGTATCAAACCATAGCGAATGGGAGACAAACATAAAAACCAAACTTCCTAAGGCAGGCGGAGCTAGACCCTGCAATGGTTACCAATCCACAAAATATAATGCAGCAAAGCCAAAGTCAACCATAACGGAATTTGGGCTCTTCAGGCCTCTTTTAAAACATAACAATACCCCGTAAGAGCAATTCACTAACAATTTCATAATTATTCAAATTCATGAAATAATAGAATGAATCATACGTAATTCCAATACATAAATGAGTGCAGGGACTCTCCTAACTAACTCGACCACTTAAAGACTTCGAACACCTCCGCCTAGCCCGAAACTCCAAAGATCAAACCTGCACACTAAAAGAGTGGGGAGGGAGAGGGGTCAGTCTCTAGAAGACTGAGTGAGCAGGAGCGATACATATATATAAAACATGCACATGCAAGTCATAAATCCCGAGCAAGGTTTTATTTGAATTTAGTTCCCAAAAAGACAAGAAAATAGATAAACAATTCTCGACTTTTATGACTAAATCATATTAATTTCATTCCATTCATAAATCATACATAAATATAAGGCTCGGCGAGTGAGCGTGCACAACCTCCATCCAAACTCCGACCGTGTACATAAATATCAGTAATATATTGATTAGGCGATCAGGTAATATATCATAATACACACAGACCATAAATCATGTCATGTCCTAAATATATTTGTTTGGGCAATCCGATTCCCGGCCTTCCCGCACAGTGCCTATCAATCAATAATCAATCAGTCAATCATTTCCAATCATAATAAGTTCCAACCTTCTTCCTCCGGGTTGGTGGTGGGTTTGCAAGGCCCGACCACCCGATCTTTGACCAAAAGGGGTTACATGACTCCCCAGATGGCACTCAGCTCCCTTTCCCCGCCAATCTCCTGACGAGGTCCGGTACCGCTGTTCAATAGTGGGACTAGTATATGGGATCCCCGTCAGCCCTTGCTTCCTCGGTTAGCCACATATACTAAGTCCTGGGGCCCGTGAACATAACAACTTTGCATAATCTCGCCAAAACATATCCATACATACGTATGATACATACTATAAGAAATCATACCTTACCGTGTAACTCGGCATATGCTATATACGTACCTCTCCGTGTCATCCTAATCCATAGCTAGCATGAAGACACACGGTTTGGAGCATAGCCTCATTACAAAACCATTTTTAAGCTTATATATGCTCGTACGTATAATTCAGAAGAATTTACTCGATAACTTCCTTTGAAACCCATATATATATAATCATTAGGTTTTTGGCCAAAGCTTTTCACATAAAGGTTGTAGGGTTTATTACATAGCTAAAACGAAAACCACCCTCACCTTAACCGTGAAGAAACAAGGATCGAGCACCAAGTGCCTGAACGATCAAAAGCTCTCCACCCTGGAGACAAACTGTACAAAAGACCACAAGACGTGCTCGTGAGACTCAAGACTCTTAATGAACCATATATGACGCACGGCAATGCACAAGCATGATATGAAGGCATAAAGATCATGTTAAGTCATGAAAATCATATAACCCATTCATTCACTTGTTCGATCATAAATCATTCAAATTCTTCAATTCATATGTCCAATCAATTTATTTCAAGAACTCAAATAGAAGCATAGAACATGTTCAAGCTCTTCCATAATGCTACCACATACTTCATATTACATAATCATAGCATATATCCAATGTTTGACAACAAGAAGAAGTCATATGATATAGAAAATAAGCTATGCGATTCATAAACGACGTATAAACACACGTAAACGGCATTACGTAAAAGCATGCTTATAACACATCCAAAAGCCATGAAATTACACCATATTACTCCTAACATATAGTAAAACAAGTTCATAGTTCAACACAAAAGGAGATAAGGCCATTAAGGAGGTGAAACAAATCAAAAACCGAAAAGGAAGCAACAAAGACTGCACATGGGAAGTGACACGGGGGTGTCACCAACCCTAGCCCAACTGAGCCACGGGCGTGGCTCAGTACAGAGCTGCCCAGAAGGTGTGACACGCCCGTGTCTCCCTCTTATGAGTAAATGAGACACGGGGGTGTCACGGTACAGAACTTGAGGCGCATGCGAGACCTAACCGGCAAAACTAAACTCAAACAAACTCAATTCAAAGGCATACCAAATGAACTCCAAATGCTCTGAAACTTAATATGCAACATATTTGGCATGTTATGAACATTTTTCATTTAGAGTGCAAAGGCTAAATCACACGTTACGATCATCGAATCCATGCAACAAAACTGGGTCGCCAAAATCGCACATATGAACCCTAATGATTCTATCATGCCTTGATCAAGTACTTAGGGCTTGAATTTGGATCTGAAACTTTGAGAAATGCATGCTAACATACTAAACAACTAATATACATCATATATATGCAAAATGGTACAATTTAAAGCACATTAGGGTGACCAACAACCACACAATTGCAACAGCAACAATTCTGTCATGGAGCATGCATAAAACAGGCCATGTATTTCGGTTTTGAGGCTTCAAATGGAACCAAATACTTGAAACATGAATGCTAACATATAAAACAATGAGTGTACATCAACTCCAAGCAATTTCACACGAAATGGAGACCATTTGATCAAGCATCAACACAATATTTCACACAGCAGTTCGAAAACAGGGGAAATAGTTTGATCATCAAGTTTGAAGCTCCATAGCTCATAATTTCATAAAAGGAGCAAGAGAAGAAATCCTCCTAACATCATATACTATCAGTTAGGAAAGAAATAATCCAAGAAACAAGCTCATATACTCATTTACAAGCAAGGAAATCAGCCACACAAGCAAATAGGTCACTAGAACAAAAACCCCTAAAAGTTCATTCCAAACTCATAATCCAAAACCTAATCAATTCTGATCCAAATCATGATATAAGGAGATGAAATCAAGTATAATTGAGTAGAGAAGACATAAATATTCATACCTTGAAGTTTTGGTGAAGGAGGGAAGAGATTTGAGCTCAAAATCTCAAGAATGGCTTAGGGTTTTCTCTCCTTTCTTCTCTTCCTCCATATCGATCAGTTGCAGCAATGAGAGGAGATGTTTGGTTCGGTTTTCTGAGCTAAAAGGGAAGAGAAAGGGGTTAACTCAAGGTGGTTAAGTCATGGTTAAGGTAGGGTTAGGTTAAGGGGTGTTATAGGGTCCCACCATGAAGACTAGTCAACATAAAGAGCTCTTCTTGCACGGGTTGCTCGTTACGGTTGGATTTCGGAGGTCTTAATGATTTCAAAAAGGTACGAGTCTTGTTCCATTGTCTCTGAATCGTCGATACGAAGGCAACGGAGTTGACGGAATTCGAATCCGAATTCCCGAGCTCAAGATATCACGCACGGAACCAAGGGTGCGCTAATTGCTCGTTAGCCCCCGATTTGGTTCCACAATAAAAATTAAATTCATAAACACGTCAAATGAATCCGAAAACATAAACCGAGCATACAGACATGTTCATAACACACATATTTACGACATATTAAATTTTCACGTCAATCCGACATCATTACATATAAGAACGAAGTAGAAATAGAACACTCAAGCGCATGAACGAATTCATATTGTTATAAATAAATTACTAAACTTAAATTCCATATTAATCAAATTAAAACCAACTAATAACATGTTGAAATTAATTAACGAAATTACCAAAACATTTAAGGCAACATGAAACCCTAATTGAGAATTTAAACACTAAGTATCAAGGTAAAATAAATGAATTAAATTAAAATAGAAATAGTTTATAGTTTAAAACAAATATAAACATTTATAAACAATTAATCATATAATTAAATAATTAATTTGCGCAATTTATAAACAAATACGCCACATTATTTAAAACTGAAAAACTGGGGCGTTACAAATTTAGTCCCTCAATTGAAATGAATGAGCATTTAAGGACAATTTGGCAATTAAATCAAATTGGACAATTAACTCATGTAACAATTAAATTCCATTCATACAAGGATTCTCAAAATGAAATGAATATCACATAATTTTCACGTAATCATGTTGAACATAATTTATAGAAATTAATCTAACACGTATAAGTTAAATAAAAGAAAATAATACAATAAAGTCCTAACGCTCGAAACCCACACGTGTCGAGCGTACCTGACTGTCTGAAAATCGGGGCGTTACAAGTTAGATGTATTGGATTCATGATTTCCTAGTTGTTGGCTCTGAGAAACATCTAATAGATTCCTTCACTAAAGTATAGGTGCAAAAGAGTGCAAAACAAGTTTTGACACTCATGTGAAAGGAATAAGACTTATATGTGTGGCCAAATTGAATTTAGGGCAAGTGGGAGATTGCTGGGAATAGTGCCCTGAAAATTCAATTTTTTGAATTAATTAAACTGAATTTACAGCGAGTTGTGAGTATTTAATATCTATACTATATTATTAAGCGCGAGAGACAAATGTGGTCTCTTGGTGTCCTCTTTTTCTTTTTTTCTATTTATTTATTTTTTATCCTATCAGTTTTCTTCTCTTACGATATAGTGTTGTTTGATATTTTATGCTTTCATGTTATTTTTTATATTAGTTCAATAATTATATTAAAAATACTGATAAAATATATATTAATATAAAAATTAATTTAAATATATTTTAAATAAAAGAATTTTATAATTTGCACACGCAACGAGTGTGCCAAAATTACTAGTATTTATAATTAATGGCATGTGGTGGTATTCTTATATGAAATGTGCTTCATAGGAAAAGACTTTGAATACCGAAATCATGTGTCATTAAAGTTGTTGGTAAGATAAGAATATGTTCTTATCTATACTATAATGTGGTTACATAAGATGATTAGTCTTTCGTCATAGGGAATGGTGATTCCGGTTATAACACGTTGATGATTTTCAATAGGATTTGAAACATCGAACTGGACCACTGAGATTATTCATTTTATATTGCTATCTAATATGAAGAAAATCTCAGGAAGTACTGTACTCTTAATCCTGATAATGTTTCAGCTTTAGGCATGTAGTTTTAGTCACTGTAATACACTTGAAGGGAGCTCTCGACAACAGTGGCCAAAATACTTTGTACGTTCGGTGACAACATGAAATATGCTAAAGAGTTATATTGATCGAGGAATCTGTGGCCTTGCTGGAAGGTAAAAGATATCCCTGAAATAGATTTGCATAAGTTCGAATTAAGACTTTGGCCAAAGCAGTTCGCGTGATACATTACCGAAGTTGTATGATGAATGTGTTTCACATACAGAGAATTTGAACTTAAGGAGAATCAATAAATTTCGGATTAGAGATGAAAAATGAATGATAGTAGTTACAATTTATTTTTCATGGATATCTACACGGAGGAGTGAAATACGAAATTGTTCTAGATCGAGAAATTCTTGAATAATTTAATTAAATTTTAGAGTGCTACAATATTTATTTAGTGGAATTAAATATTGTTAAACAATAATTAATTACTATCATGAGATGATAATATATTAACCCGATTGGAGCTAAAATTAATTAGTCCTACAGCTCCCACTGCAAGCCCCAATTGAAAAACCGAAGAGAAAATATTAAAAGGAGAAAAAGAAATGAATTTTCAAAGTATCTGAAAATAGCCAAGGGATTTATTTTAAGAAAATAAATCAAAGTTTCAAAGAGTTGGAAATGCCCAAAATTTCATTTTGGAGAAAATGAAAAATTTTAATTAAAAAAAAACAAATTAATTAATTGCTGACGTGGCACCTGACGTGTCATACCACGTCAGCAGGGCAGGGCCCAGTTGGTGCTGACGTAATGCCGTTTGGCGCGCCAAGTGAACGGCGCAGATCACGCCGTATCAGTGCAAGCGATGACCCAGATTTGATTCGGCTGGAGCAGTCAATGGGTCATAACCCGGTTCAAAGGGGCAGGGTCAGATCGGTCTTCGGATTGGGTCAGGGTAGGACCTGACACAGACACGTGTCACAAGCTGATGGTATATGCGTGTGTGAACACGTGCCAACCACTTGGCCACCTTGTGGCGGCGTGTGACGGCGCGTGGGGCCACATTGCGGCCCGTGCTTGGCGGCGTTGTGTCCGTGGCGGAAAGAGCTACAACATGGTGTATTTGGATTGGCCGTCAGGGACTCGGTTTGTACGCGGGATGGTAAAATGACCATTATGCCCTCATTTTTATGCCTATAAATAGGGTGCCCTTTGGCCATTTTATTTCATCCGATTTTGGCAGCAATTTTGGCCTTTATGGATGATGTTCTCCTTTATTAATTAATCATTAATTAATGATTAATTAGTTATATAATCAGGTGGTTATATAATTAATATATAAACCATTTAATTATTAGAAAATAGGGATTTTCTAGTTTTAGAAAAATGAGTTTTTCTAGAAAATATTTTCTCGAGTATTTAGGGAAATACTCGCAGAGCCCACACTCCGAGGGTTGAGTCGGGGATATTCCAGGGAAGCTCTGTCGGTCTCACGAAAGGGAAAGGAGGTGGAAAAATACCGTTAGATAGCCGTATTTGCAGTACGGTAATACTTTACAGTTATATTATTTTTAAGCATGATAAATTATATGCTCTTAAGTGTTAATTGCATGTTAGATATTTATCTGCTTAAGTGATTTAAAATTTATTATCAATTGCATGTTTATACTTGAGTCGTTCCGGCTAGTCTTCCGCTATTGTATTAAAATGTTTTAGAAATATTTTAATACTTGTATTATAAACAAAAATTTTAAAATGTGGTCCCTCCACCCAACACTCTAAACAAGACAAACATCAAAGACATACCTACACTCGAAATGAACCATATAAACGCTCGGCAAATGCATATGAATGAGAATGATGCGATGCAAGTCACAAATGTTCAAACTTAGACACATCGAATCAATTGCCACGTTATCATATCAACAACACATAAATCAAACTCAAAACACATTAAATAAACTCATAACACATCATATAATAGCATACCAAGAGCATACACGAAGCTAAAACACATACGGAAGCAACAAGGGATGACATTTGGAGCATATATATTCATATCTTGCATATAACACGTCAAACGGATCCATAAACCTAATACAATGCTCATAACATATCATTTAACATGTTAAAAATTAATATATATCGTAAAATAAATAAGAAAGTATCATACGAGAAGAATAAACGAGGCATTTACACATGCATTTCAAATAAGGGAGCATTTAGGTCACATAAGAGCACATGAAGTCATAACTCGAAAACGGTAAATAAAAGAAGCCTTATAATTAGAATTAATATCAAACCACATTATATTACAACTTAGCACACAATATAACATGTTAGCAATGCATAAGATTACACAAAACAACATAAACACACAAGAAAAACAAGCCCAAAACCTCCCCTACGTCGCAGCCATTCAAGGCCAAGAAGAGGGGGGGGGGTGACTAGGGTTACCACTCCCATGCACAAATGGGGTAACCCCCGTTACCTGAGGCAGTAGCTAAGGCCTTGAGCAGACATGGAGGTAATGCCCGTTACCTCCCCACGGAAGATTTGAGGTAATGCCCTTTACCGTGACCAGGTAGCTTGTAACGCCCCGGTTTCCGGAAGAACAGGTAAGCACGCCACGTGTGGGTTTTGAGCGTAGGTTATTTATTTCTTTTGATTTCATAATATATTCTTATGTGGCATTGCATATTTTTATAAAATTCACGAAACGTTGTTTATATCAATTATATGATTTCATATCATTGAAAAATTATTTCATGACACGGAAAATATTTTCTTGCATGAAATCAATTACCGAGAGTGATAGAATTACTAAATTGTTCCTAGTTAAATACTTTCTAAAATATTAGGGACTTAATTGCATGATTTCTAAGGACCAAATTAAGCATATTTTAAATCATGGCATAGTTAACTGTACAACTTAGGAACTTCAAGGATTGATTAGCAATTTGGCAAATTTCACAAAAATCAAGATGATGTATCACGTAATATCATCTCTTCTCCCACATTCCTTGATCATTTCATCCAAAATTTGCCAAACATATTCATCTCTCTCTCGGTTCATAGAAGGAAAAGGGAAGAAGATAAATTTTATCTCAATCATTAAGATTTCAAGAAGTGTTCCAAGAAATTGGAAGTGATCATCATCATCATCATCATATTTCTTCATTTCTTCTAGTCTCAAGGTGGGTTTGGCATGAATCCATGATTCTTGATCATTTATGGGATAGCTAGGGTTTGAGTTTAATATACTAGATGTATGGTTAGTGGTGCAAAGCATGATTGAAGGAGCATAACTTGAATTATAGCATGATTTGGTCATGAAAATCTTGAATATTTGGCAAGATGGAGCTAGTGTGATCATGTCCATGAAACCTTGAAATCTTGTTGATATAGCATGTTCTATGTGTTTAAATGTTATATTAGTGTCTATTGAACATATTTGCATCATGTTTCCAGAAATTATAGCATTTGGGGATCAAAAATGGATTTTTGTTGCTTGGTTGTTTTCTTCCCGAGAGCTTCCCCTGTTTCTGCTCTGTTTTTCAGTTGCAGAAACTGGGAACGACCGTTCCCAGCCTCAAGGCTTGGTGGGAACGGGCGTTCCCATTTCCTTTTCAAAATTTGGGCGGCCGAGCATGGGAACGGCCGTTCCCATTTTGGCCTTTCGCCGGAAGGGCCGTTCCCAGCTCAAAGGCGCGCTTTAAAGGGAAAGAAACGTGGGCATGTTTTGGGGAACCTTGGGAATGACCGTTCCCATTTTTGCAAAAGGGACCGGAACGGCCGTTCCCACCTGTGTTGCAGAACAAAAGTTTCTGCATAAATTTCCGAAAATGACCCCTCGACCCGACGACTTCTTTGACCCCGAATTGCTATAATACGTGTTAATATGATGTGAAACGAAAAGTTATAATACCACATTGCATTGTCATGGTCGTCTCGACACGTTTTCGCCGTTCGTCATATTTTGGCCATTTTAGTTCATGTCTCATGGTTGTACATCGTAATTACACAGGTCACGAGGGCGTGGACGGGGAGCAAGCTCCTTAGAACGCTACTTTATTATATTTTGCAAGAAAGGTGAGGTTTTGTTTTGGTAAAAACGAACCCTATAACCCTTATGTGCTAATTTTCGGCCAGAACCTAGTATACTTATAAACGTTTTCAAGTAATAAATGTTTCAAGCATGTTTGGCGAGTACATGATTGCACGTGGGCCCGAGGGTAATTCTTGAGCCAACCGGGAAAGCAAGGGCTGACGGGTAACTCCTGAATTATCCTCACATTGTTGGGATCACCCCCGAAGCCACTAGGAGATTAGTGGTGGAAGGAGTTCCGTATCTAGAGGGTCATGTCCTCTACACACACCATGTCGTGGATAGTCGAGCCTTGCAAACTCGCTATCACCCGGAGGAAGAAGGAGACTGGGGATTAATCCGGAATGTCGGGTTATCCTCGGGTTATTGCATGTTTTCAAGAATGAAATTGTCTATGTGAGCACTAAAATATATTGCATGATCACTTATTTATCAAGCAAGCAAGCATGATCACGTATTGTTCACGATTGGGAGTTCGGTTGGAGATTGCCCTTACTCGCCGGGGCCACATGTTCATGAGATTGACAAGCATGATTAAATAAAAGTGTTAAAATGGTTGGTTGTAATCTCGGGCAAAGATTAAACTTATTGAATTATATATCTATTTTATTTTATGCTAAAGTCTTCACCCGAGGCTACAATTTGCATGTGATGTGTGTTATATTCATTTACTGGCCCTCACTCAGTCTTCGGTAGACTGATACTCCACTTTTCAGGTACCTTTTGAGCGTGGTTGTACTAGGCGGGAGTTGGTCGAGTCCTGCATTATCCCGGGTCTAGTGTTGCACCTTTCATGTACATGTTAGTTCGGATATCATGTTATGTCCACGATTGACAACTTTTGGATACTTACTGATGTATATTATTGAAGATATGATAATGTATTGATAGATAATTGGTACCTATATGTATCTATGTCATAAATATGGTACCTATATATATATATATACGAATGACTTTACTGCTTCCGCTTTTCTATTCATGTGTGATTGTTGATTTGTTGGGGAGAGTGTCCCGCCTAGAGCGTCATTTTTGTTGTCACCCGTTCGCTGTGGTCTTGGTTTATGTATGAACTGTCCATTTCATACGTGGATTGAGGCTACAGTGCGGGGGATGTGGTGCCTTGGGGTCTAGGGTGCTACATAGCTCCTTCTTAGAATTCTCTGGCTGAAATCCCCTGTTCAACTTCCCCAAATCAACAGCTACGAAGCAGCACCAAACAAGGTAGCAAAGCAGTAACAAAACACCCAAAAAGTAACACTAAAACGAGTATAACTCCACCCCTCAACAACCAGCAAAGAAAAGAGATGCAAAGCTCCACATATATGCATATATATATCCAAGAAAACTCAAAGCTTCATTAATGGCAACTTCCTAAATGCTCACCCACCATGAAATTCAAGTTCTTAAATGCATTAAGGGTGCCCAAGAGTGTAGCACCCAACACAGGAGGTCACCAAATCCCCCGCACCTGAGCCTAATCTACATACGAGATGGGAAACCTATACATGAACCAAGCAGAGGCGAACGGGAGACTGACATATATACCTAAGCCAGGCAGAACGTTGACCCTGAAACTCAAACAAAATCACAAAGCCAATACATATGCGGAAGAAAATCATACATTCAAATAATAAAGCACAAGCAGCAGGTGACGGGTTCAACTAGCATAGATACCTAATCCTGAATATTAACGTAAATCATAAATACAAACGGGTTCAAATTATTTCCTAGAAGCCTGTCTCGGAATATAGCATATCAAAATACATCATATGGAAAACGTACGAATGTTTAAACTTATACAAATTATAGGAATGAGTATGCAAGGACTCAAACTCGACAAAAGACTCGACAGACTCCGCCTAGCTCAAACTCCACGCAAACCTGCACACTATAACAAAAGGGGAGAGGGGTCAGTCACACGGACTGAGTGAGGGGCTACCCACACACGCTGCATATATATAGAGTAAAGCATATTCAATCACACGGTTCGTGAACTCAGGGGTAGTTTTCGCATACCAAACTTTGCCCGTGATACATACATATAGGGATTCTTATCAAAACGGAACAAAACATAACTTATCAAATTCTTACGTATAAAACATATCATTACATATCTTAATATATTAAATCTTATCAAAACATATCTAACCTTAACTTACTTTCAAAAGATCCATATTTTAACTTAATTAAAAGTTACCAAAAAAAAAAAAGTCTATCCCCGTTTCACGAACTTAAGAGAGCATACAAATATAACTCGGTGGGTACGAGTAGAAAATCCCATCATGGGCTCCTCAGACATAACATATCATATCAGAACATATCAATACAAAACTTACATATCAGACATACCTCCTTCTTTGGTGATGGAAGGGTTGTTTCACCCTAACCATCCGTATAGACGAGGGGAGCGTGGACACTCAAACCTTCAGGTTCCCATCCCCCTACCAAACCTCTTGGTCGGTTCCGGGTTAGTCCTATCAAACTTGGAGAATGTGCACAGGGGTGATAACCGGCGACCCCATGGCCGTCCCGGGTCTCCCTTACCCACAACTCCGGGGGCCATCATACCAAAACATACCATATCAGAGTATAACATAACCCGCTACAGAACTTAATGTATCAAAACTTATAAACATACCTTACCTTGCAACAACTACGCTATACATACCTCTCGGTGTCAAATCCATAACATATCCGTAGCTAGTAGCTCTCAGCTCATAAGAGGCACATGGTTTGAAGCATAGTTAATGTTGTAGACATAACAAATCATATATAATCTGAACAAACATACATAGGCTTGTACATAGCGTGTCGTACCTGCAAAGTCTTACCAAATTCATAAACTTACATATTTCTTACATATTTACTTATACTTAAAGTTATAGTTCACATGCATAGAAAACGACCTGGATTGCTGAGGGAGGGGGTGTCAAAAAGAGATCAACAAATCAGTTTAATATCAACAAATAACCTCAAGATATGCATATAATTCAAGAATTCATCCAAACCCTTACTATTCATCATAAAATTCATAGCATGCTCAATACTCCATGAAATTCAGCAAATAAAGACTTAAAATAAAGAGGAGAAGATAGAGATTACAATTCCAAACATAACTTTCAAATTTGAGGCGAATCGGAGGTGTAATGAGCTTACAAAGTGAAAAAGGAATAGTGCTCTTCCTCTATTCTCTTGGAGCTCGGTTTTTAGCAGTAAAAACCCTTCTCTCCTTCACGTAGGACAAAATAAATGGCTAAGAGAGAGATAGGGGATTAAGTCTTGAAGATGTGGGCCCAAGTTTCGCTTAATTTGGTTAAATATTGAGGGAGATATGGCCATTTTAGTGAATGATGGTCAAAATACACGCGAGGCTCGGTACGGGTGAAATATTGTAGCACTCCTACACATAGAGATGCCAGACCCCCACACTATAGGTCAATCCACATACGAAATGGGTAATCCGTACATGAACTAACCTATAGCGAACGGGTGACAATGCAATAAAATGACAAGCTAGGTGGGACTAACTAACACATACAACATAACAAAGCGGAAGCATAATCGATTCACTTTAAAATATAACTATTTAAAACATGCTATATCTTGGATCATCTATTCGATAACTTATATATACTAGTTCACTTATCAATACATTATCATTTCCGAATACATAACAATTAACTTTAACAATAATGTCATAGGAAATGATAAATAAACAAATAAATGCACCGTGCCGGACTCGACTACATGGACTGGACTTGACTCGATTCCCCCCTAGCGTGCACCTGTAATAACCTGAAAGGTGGAGGCGTCAGTCTGTGAAGACCGAGTGAGGGGTTTAAATAATATTAGCGCAAATAACATGCAAGCTATATTCTCGGGTAAAGATTTATAAAAGATAAATGTATAAATTCAATAATGAAGTACCCTTCGCCTGAGAATACGACTATCAATATTAAATACTTGTTCATTTCATGCATTCAATAAATGGCCCCGGCGAGTGAGGGCAGTCTCCAACCTTACTCCAAATGTACATGAAACATCCTTGCTTTATTAACTAATAGGTTATCGTGCAATTCAATTATCGTGCAATCGTGCGATAGTATTGTGACACCCCGGGTTTTCGGCCATCCAGGTATGCACCTACGAGAGAGCTAGTTGTGCAATTTAAATCATTTTAATTTTATATTTAACTGAATTACACTTTATTATTTGAAATTCTTATATGAGTTATTTGAATTTATATGAAATATTCGAATTATATGTCTAAACTTCCTAAGTGATTGATGATACGAATTTTTTATGAATTTTATGATATGTGAATTTAATTTCCGAGCATGCTAATTTTTGTGAATTACGTGATTAAGGGCTTAATTGTATGATTTATTTAATTTTCGACTTAATTGAGAGAAAATCTACCTTCCACTAGAACAAGTTGACAAGTTACCAGAAATAGTGAGAGTGCCCCATCTCTCAATAACCAATGAGAGAACCCCGTCTCTTGACAACCCTGAGAGAATCCCCGTCTCTCACGCACACAAAATAAAATTCATGCAACCACCTAGATAAGCATTTACAATTAACACACAAGGAGCAAGTAGAAATTATCAGTTATACAACTTATTGTTCACATAAAACAATTAATAGTAACAAGGAATCATATACATGAATAACAAAAATAATGATAAACAAATAATAATAAAATAATGGTGCACGTGGTATGCATGATTAAGTGTACCGTTCATCGAGGATTGAAGTTTTTGCACTGAAACTATTCGGCTGAATACTTGATTCTTTAGTTGAGATTTTTCTCGCTTTGTACCGCTACGGTTCGATATTCCCATTCTTGATAGCCATCTTAGGTCCAGTGCTATTTTCTGGCATAATCCGTAAATCATCATTAATCACCATGTCTTCATGCCTGTTTTTAAACTCAGATTTACCGGTTGCACCCTTCTTAAATTAATTTCCACACCCACTTTCGGGTTTTGGAATTTAAAACAACCTTGGGTTTCTTATTATGGAGTGGTTGTATATTCAAGCTTAAAAGACTGGCTTTCTGCTCCAAGCAAGCTCTTATTCCACTATAAAATAACACGGTGGAACCGTTAATACCATTAGTATCTTTGGTTCCACGACTATTTTTAGTCGAATTGTTTACCCTGTCCATTTCATGAAGGTTTCCATTTAAGACAGAGGTTTGATGCAGAAAAGGAACGAGGTCGTCATCCCTTGAGAGTAATTCAGCAAGTACACTTGCATAGAAACCGAAGGAATCAGGTCCTAGTGAAACGTCTTTCATTTGACTCCTGGAATCTGATGATATACCCAACAACTTTGCAAAAGATCTTGAAAGAGATGATCGATTGGCTTCAATTTTCTCAAACATTTTCACAGCAACTAGTATATTCATGGAAGCGACGCCGGCAGCACAGATGAAAGAGTGATGCGTAGTTACAAGCATCTCTAGGGTATAAATAACAACTTCGTAATAAAACTCTTATCGGAGTTAACCTATTAGAACTTGGATTGATTCCGAGTATTAACCAAGTTGAATCCTTTTCTATTTACTGAGTCAACTGATATTCCAAGACTTCACACACACCAGTCAAAGGCACCCACTTGTTTAGAACAACAATGAATCAAAGATGCTGTCGATGATTGGACTTTCCTTCACCCGACTTCAATAGAGGCTCTAAAAAGAATTGGTTTTCTCAAACCCTAACTTCCCCGAGCAAGGTCTTAGCTTCTGTTTTCAATTTTTTTCCTGGCCGACTCTCCCCTTAAAAAAAATAGAAGTTGTCTAATTCCTCGAGCTTGTTTACCACTCCGTAAATTTCTCCAACTGTATTGCCAACTTGATCTGATATCTGTAATTTTCGACATCCCACAATCCGATAAAAGACCTAATCAGCTGTCATAAGTTCCTTAGGTGAAGGTGGTGGATTTCTACTGTCCGTAGAAACGCAAATAACAATATACTTGCCACCTATTACTTCCAGAGGATTGACATTTGCAAGATGAACACCATAATCTGAAGTAAGAAAAGTTCATTCTCCTACCCCCAATGCATTTCCAAGATGCTGACTAATTTCTGAAGGCCGGAGGAACCACTGAACATTTATCTACTTGAAGCTTATCAACATTTTTCCCAGATCCCAATAATCTTACCAATAATACTCAAACATAAATTTCTTTTAATCTCTTGATTCAATATAACCTTAGTTGAGACGATAATTGAAATAGAATTGGAGAGAGAGCTGAACCTGTCATGGTAAACACTAAATAATGCATGCCGGTTAAGATGTTAATGTACACACGTTACACTTACAAATAATTTTAAATGCAACACTTTCGAACAATTATATTAATTTAAAGATATATATGTATACACGGAGAAGTTTGATTAATTTACGTACTTTAAACAACACATTTAACACTTCAAGTATGAAATCTTAAATAACAAGTATGACAACATATATAAACAAGAGTAATTAATTAATAAATATGATGCACGTGTTTATGAATGCATTGAAGAACCTGTCACCGTAGAAATATTAAGCTTGGATCCGGTATCTATTCCTTGTTGGCCAAGTTGCAAACTTGATTTGAACGGTTGATCCTTCTTTAATTTTTCCCACGGTCTTTTATCTCTCGAAGCTTCTCCGGCTTCCACCTGGACCTTTCCTTGACTTGGTTGGAAATTTCTTGAACCCAACTTCTTCTAGGTTATTGATGTCCAAATAGTTTCCAAACCTTTTTCCATAATCCACTCCTTAGTCCCAAATTTCTTCGTAGAACTTTTGATAGCTTTAGGATCCGAGGTGGTACTTCTTGGATTCAATTGTTTCCATTTGTTGCTCCATATCTTCCTATTTAACCATATAACCATTAGTAATCTTTGAAGCCACTTTATCGTTAATTCCCCGAGAATGCCTCTTCCTTGTTGATAGAATTTCCGGCCTAAGCATCTTCGAAAAATTATTATTATTATTTTTTCAACCTCCCGAGTCTTGTAAGTAATCTTCACACTTAATCTTTATTTTCCAGTCCAGTTCTGTCCTTTTGAAGCCTACCCCATGAAAGTGATAATAGCTCTCAAGTCCTTTTATGAATTTGCGACGCACTTTCTTACTCGTCCCGAAGTTAAAGAAGGAATCTTGTAGTAGACTGAATTGGTTGAACGATTGGCCGTGGTTTGATAGCATTTCCATATCCTGTCACTCACAACTTATTTTGAAAATAAATGCATATGGGTAAGGCATGCTCGTGTCACACAATTGTCACATAATTGATGCTGACAACAAGAATTTTGTATAAGTACAACAGGTAATTCATCAATGTTTGAAATAAAACGCGTTGATCACTTAAGTTCCAAACAATTCAAGATCAATTAATTGACAATTAATAGCATGAATTAATGCAAGACACAAGTTATCAAGTAATCCATTTAATTCAAAGAGGTCAAATAGACCAAAGAGTTCAAATAAAATGCAAGACTCCCAAATTCACAATTAATTCCTATGTCGTTCGACCTAGACTGGACACGACACGACACGACAGTAGAACCTCGGTTTTGCAACCGGGCTCTGATACCACCTAAGATGTAGCACCCCTACACGTGGAGATGCCACACCCCCGCACTATAGGTCAATCCACATACGAAACGGGTAATCCGTACATGAACTAACCTATAGCGAACGGGTGGCAATGCAATAGAATGACAAGCTAGGCGGGATTAACTCACACATGCAACATAATAAAGCGAAAGCATAGTCGATTAACTTGCAAATATAACTATTTAAAACATGCTATATCTTAGATCATCTATTCGATAACTTATATATACTAGTTCACATATCAATACATTATCATTTCCGAATACATAACAATTAACTTTAACAATAAAGTCGTAGGCAATGATAAATAAACAAATAAATGCACCGTACCGGACTCGACTACATGGACTAGATTTGACTCGATTCCCGCCTAGCGTGCACCTGCAATAACCTGAAAGGTGGAGGCGTCAGTCTGTGAAGACCGAGTGAGGGGTTTAAATAATATTAGTGCAAATAACATGCAAGCTATATTCTCGGGTAAAGTTTTATAAAAGATAAATGTATAAATTCAATAATGAAGTACCCTTCGCCCGAGAATACAACTATCAATATTAAATATTTGTTCATTTCATGCATTCAATATATGGCCCCGGCGAGTGAGGGCAGTCTCCAACCTTACTCCAAATGTACATGAAACATGCTTGTTTTATTAACTAATAGGTGATCATGCAATTCAATTATCATGGAATCATGCGATAGTGTAATCAAGTAACATGTTCATGGAATGAAAATTTTGCAATAACCCGAGGACAATCCGTGGTGCCGGACCCGTCCCTAGTCTCCTTCTTCCTCTGGGTGATGGTGGGATTGCAAGGCCCCACCATCCAATCTCATTGAGCAAAGGGTACATGAATCCCTAAGCCCGGAACTCCTTCCTTAACTAATCTCCTAGCGGAATCAGGGGTCATCCCAATGTGGTGAGGATAGCGTGAGAGTTACCCGTCAGCCCTAGCTATCCCGGTTTGCTCAAGCTACTACCCTCGGGCCCAACGTGAACGGTCATGCTACTCGCCTAAAACATACACGATACTTGGCTTGCTTGCTTGCTTGCTTTTCATGAACATGACTTGATTGAAATGATAAGTGTTTTATTTAAAATTATAGATATAAATACCTTTTGGCCGAAACATCACATAAGGGGTATACGGGTTCTATATAACTAGGAATTAAGCCTCACCTGACAGGCGACACGACGACTCATGGATGCGTGAACGTGCTCATGATCAACAATCTCTGCCCTGGAGAATAACTGAACAAGAAACGGGACAATGTACGTGCATGAGACCACAATTCAAGAATAGTACCAAATAAGAAGCACGGCGTGATCAAGTAACGAGACTTCGTGCAATGTAGCATGTAAATATTATGTTTTGCCATGTAATCAATCATATAATCACAAATTGGGATCAATAAAACCATTGGAATTGAAAGTGAAAAATGGAATTTTATGCAGAATGTTTCTACCTCTCTAGAGGCCTGGGAACGGCCGTTCTGGCCCTTAGTTCAAAATGGGAAGCGCCGTTCCTAGCTCCCCGAAGTTGCTCCCCGAAGATGGGAACGGCCGTTTAGGCTTGTAAGCGAAAACGGGAAGGGTCGTTCCCCGTCCTCGCCACCATGCACACAGTTCAAATATATGGGAACGGCCATTCCCCAAATACAAAGGGAACAGGAAGGGCCGTTCCCGTTACGCAGATAATACAGAAACAGGGGACGAAGCAAGGGAGCTGGCTGTCTGAAAATTGGGGCGTTACAAATATGGGGGTTCAAACGGGCTTAGAAAAATACAACATTGAGTTCCTTAGCTTTTTTTCTTTGTTATGAGTCTGACGCTTCTTCCGGAATTCAAATTCGAATTCCCGAGCTCATGTTATGCCTTCCGGAACACAAGGTGCTCTAAAACTACGTTAGGCCCTCGAGTCCCCAAAACAAATAAATGGTCATAGACCAAAACAAACGACTTCTAAAACATAAAACGAACATATAATCACGTTCATAAATCACATAATTCATACATAGCAAATTGTCACCAAATATGGGAATGGAAAACGAAGTTAAACAAATTAAAACGAGTTAAAAAGGTTTAAAAATGTTTAAAACTTAAACATATGTCATATTATAATTATTCA
This sequence comes from Lantana camara, assembly GCA_037501455.1. Taxonomy (NCBI): domain Eukaryota; kingdom Viridiplantae; phylum Streptophyta; class Magnoliopsida; order Lamiales; family Verbenaceae; genus Lantana; species Lantana camara. Next base: position 51,211,052 of record CM074858.1, read on the forward strand.
AATTAATCATATAGTTGCATACTTAATTAATTAAACATGCACCTAGCCCACTCGTGACATCATACCTTGAAAGCCGAAGAGTCGGGATGTTACAAACTTCTCCCTTAAAACAACCTGGTCCCCGAGGTCCAACCGCTCGAGTTAGAACTATGAGCAACTCTCTCGTATTCACCTAAGTTCGAGGTTCACGATGTCCCGACGAGGGTTAGCTCATGAAAGGTCTTCAAGCACAAGGGGTTTGATTTCTTCATATGTTGATGGAGGAACTCCTTCACGAACTTGGTTACGGATAGGAGCAACCCGATTTGTCCCGCACGATGAGAGGGTCTAAACGAGATTCATCACCCACTGGACTTCCACCACTCGCACCTACTAACATAGGACGGTGAGAATGATGGAGATGAGTTTGAGATGTATGTCATTCAAGGAACTCTCAGAGAGTGGGTTACTATAGATGAAGTGAGACGTTTCATCGGGAAAAAGTTCAAGGAGTTTTCACTCACATACGTGAATCCGAAGAGCGAGCATGTAGACTTTGAGTATCTAAGGGAGATCAATGACATGGTCTGAGGTTACAATCTTCCCTGTATAACTTTATAATCTATACGTAATGTTAAGCCTTCATTTTTGTGTTAATCTTAGTATGTTGCTGATGCTTTTAGTTAGCATGAGATGCATGATAAAAATTCATCCTGGTGTTGAACTTACTCATTTTTGTCTGTAGTTAACAAGTGTAGCCTTGAGATTGACTACAAGCAATTTATCTATGTCCATCGAAACATTGCAATCTGGCTCGCAGATGCTCCTCAGTCTGTGCTTGAGGTCATGGAAGAAGTTGCCAATAAGATTGTTCCGCCTCGAAATCATTACCTCCAAGCCACTATGGAGGGTTATTATCCCGGAATTTCTTATAGACCGAATTGATAACTCTTCCTTGTCCTTCGCCTTGAGGAATTGGTTATAGTGGATTTTGTTGAAGGTAGTTGAGGAGGGCTCGCACAATGCCTTCTGCAGTTGGTGGCGGTGGCTGTGGAGCATTATTACGATCTCTTCTTCTTGGAGGCATCCTAAAGAAGCACAAATTCAAGGAAAAATCGATGCGTGGGGGTTTAGTGCATGTTCATGCGAACAATTAATACAAATAAAGCACATAAGTCACATTAGAGTGAAAGTGAATGCAAATAAACTCATATATTCCTAAGCCGAATGACCTAGACAGACAAACACGATATGAGAACCCCGGTTTTGCAACCTGGGGCTCTGATACCACTTTAGATGTAGCACCGCAAGCGGTGGGCGCTACATCCCCCGTACTAGAGCCCAACACAAGTAATAAAATAGAGAATCCGTCTACGCACCAAGCACTAGCGAACGGGTGACAAACAAAAGACCCTCCTAAGCTAGGCGGTCTAAACCCTCAGACAGAGCACGCAAAACATAAACATACAATAGCGGAAGAATTAACGAAAAAAACATTGGCAAATTGTGAAGCTATACAAGACTGGAACACATTAAATACAAACTTGCCTCCACAGCCAAAAACTTACAAATACATAATTTGAATTACAAAGGATCAAGGTGTACAATGCAAAACATGCTCTAAACAGATTGCAGACTCGACCAAAGCTACCAAGGACCCAAAAGATAGCAAACCGTCTAGCAAGAACCAACGGACCGGAACCTGCAAACTAAAGATATATAGAGGGAGGGGCCAGTCTCACTGACTGAGTGAGGGGCTACACATGCACGCGTACGTACTTATACGGAGCACAACACATAACATAGTTGGGAGTTCATGAATCGGGGCGTGGTTTTTGCATTCTAATTCATTTTCTCACGTGATAATAGATATAGGGAGAGAAAGAGTTAGGCCGAAAACCAAGATCACCAAATTTTATTAATTGAGAATCCACTCCCGTTTCACGAACTATTACGTAACAGACTGATAAATCGAAACATACACAAAAACAAACCGTTAAACAAAAGGGGAAATGTGCATAGGGATATTATCCATGCCGGATCTCCCTTACCCACTTCACGGTGATCATGCACAGGAGTAATACCCTGCGTCCCGAGTCTCCCTTACCTACAATCACCGATCCCCAAGCAGATTCAGAGTCAGAGTCTTACCAGAATCAGAGGCATAACAAGGTCCAAGAGCAAGTCCATAATCATATTCATAACCAGAAGCATAACATATTCATATCATAATCATATTCATAGTCATAACATATCAAATTAATGTGCATGCCCACATGTATATCGTATTCTTGTTCATAATTATTTCTTATTCACAATCCTATTCTTAAACATATTCCTAGTGTATTCTTCATGACAACATAATCATATCATAGTTATGTTCATAATTCTAAACTCATACCCTAGCGTGTTCATATCCTAGCATTATCATATGTAACATAATCATATCGGATTCTTAATTAAATCATATACCTAATCATATTCATAACATAACAAACCTACACATTCTAGTACCTAGCATAGCATATTCTGTAGCATAGATCATAATCATATGTATTCACAGCTCACACACATTTACTTATACATAGGGTGTAACGCCCCGACTTTTCAAGTCGTTCAGGTATGAATTATGTAATAATTACGTGCGCATTTAATTTATTTTAATTACGTTATTAATTGTTTTATTTTATAATATATGAAATTATGAAATAATTGAATTATTTGAAAATGTTTGAATTTGAATTTATATGAATTTTGAACGATTTGCGCTTGTATGAATTGTTTGCTTGCCGTTTCTACGTGAAATGAATTCGGAATTTCGTGCAAATTTAATATGTCAGAGGTATGCGTGTCTTGAATATGAATATATGTTTGTTTCGTATTTTTGGGTTCATTTGCATGAGTTACGAATTTATTTTGATTTTGGAATCCAAGTCGGGGGCTAACGAGCAATTAGCGTACCATTGGTTCCTTATTTGATATCTTGAGCTAGGAAACTCGGATTCGAGTTTCGTCAACTTCGTTGAGCTCATATCAAAAATTTGAGTTTAATGAACTTAGCCTTATATTTTTCCAAAATTATTTGAACCTCCGAAATTCTACCGAAACATGCAACAGAAACCAAATCTGCCACAGTTTACTAAAATGACCATATCTTATTCAAACCTTGACCAAATTAACCATGGTTTGATTCCTTGGAACCCTAACTCAACCCTCTAACCAGCCTTAACCACCCCAAACCGAGATAACCCTCTTCACTTGGAGAAAATCAGACAAACTTCCCCTGCTTTCCAGTTTTCCCGTAGCTCAAGCCAATCCTTGGAGATTCAAGCTCAAATCTCTTCCAAACCTCCATTAATCCACAAGGTAAGATTAGGATTACATTATACATTCATCATGAGTCATTTTAATCCATTCATCCCTAATTTTGATCATGTTTTCATGGGTATTTGACTGACTTGAAGAAATAGCTAGGTTTGAGCACATATGTTGATCTCTTTCAATTATTGAGGTATTTGGTTGATTCCAAGCATGAATATGATTGTCTTGATCTCTTCTTTGCATTTATGGTGAAGTTTTAGCTGATAGTTGAAGCATTTATGAGATATCATTAATGAAATGTTGGAGGTATATCATGAATTGATCACCACACCCTCTATTTCACGTTTTAATGTTTTGGGAGCATGTTTGTGTGTTGTTGTGGAGAGGTTTTCTTGCATATTGGTGATCTTAACTTACCTGAGTATGTTGGTTGGAGATTGAATGGTGTTGCTCTGTTTTTCTGTTGCGTATCTTTATTTTTTTTTTGGCTACAGACTCAAATCCACGGGGTGGATTTGAGTCAATAGGCTTCTGGACCAGATCCATGGGGGTGGATTTTTCGCTTTGGACAAATCCATGGGGGTGGACTCTGTCCTGTTTTTTATTTTTTTTTGTTACTCCGGTTTCGTTTTTCTTGTTTTTCTTCACTTGTTTTATATTCCTCCACCTCTTTTATGACTTCTATACTATGCTAACATGTATTATCTTAAGTGTTATGAAATTTTATGATTTTTCGTGGAATATTTTACGAGTTATGCTTCAATATGTCTTCTTTGCTCCTAATGTGCGCATGCATGGACTTTGCTATTAAGTTTGAACTCTAATTGCTATTTATTCCTTAACTTTGCATGCATGCATGATCATGTAATTATATATATCTTTGCATGCATGCATGAGTATTCATTAAATTGTTTGTTATAAATTGCATGCATGCATGTTATGATTTTAATGTGTTTTGTTTAATTTATACATGCTACGTATACATATAATTAGGTTGATATATATATATATATATATATATATATATATATATATATATATACATATATATATATATATATATATATATACATTATTTATTTAATGCATGTTTAACATTATATATATTTAATTATGGTTTAATTTATTTAAATCATAGAATTTAAATGTTATTTTAATTTGTGTTATATAATTTTCGAATATGACTTGAATGTTTCTATTTGCCTATTTGTCAAGTGTGAACAAGTTATGCTACTACGTGTCATGATCGTTATTTAAATTCCTTGGATTAATTTGGTATGAAATATGGAAGAGATGAACTTTAACTAATTTAAATGCTTCATGAAAGGAATGAAATGAATGTTTATATGTCTTTAAGGCATTAATAGTGTACATGAACGTGTTCATTACATAATATATTCTTTTACGCATTCATATCATGATCATTTCATTGCCGAGCGTCTTAATTGGTCATTTTGAGTCTCACTTCACCTTTCTTGCACAAATTTTGGTCCTGTTGGAGACGAGGCCGGTCCGTACGGCTCTTGTGTTCTCCTTTTTGCCGTTTAAGGTGGGTTTCTCTTCTATTTAGTTATATGACCCTATATATACCTTCAATGTGAAAAGTTTTCGACCAAAATGAATATATATATAGAGTCGTTTTAAAGAGTAAATGTTTTCAACGTAAAGCCTTATTTTTATAAATCCTACCAAATGTTTTGCCGACAAATGAATTAATGCACGAATGGGGCCCAGGGACTTAGTGTGAGTAGATATCCGGGGAGGCATGGGCCGACGGTGATCCCTCATAGTAGTTCCACCAATTAACGGCGTAACCGGACCTCGTTAGGAGCTAGCGAGGAATGGACGTTGAGTGCCACTAGGGGAGTCATGTAACCCCTTTTGGTCAATGAATAGGTGGTCGGGCCTTGCAAACCCACCACCAACCCGGAGGAAGAAGGTGTAAATGTTAATGAATGTGCACGAAAGAATGTTATGTATGAAAAGAAAGAATGAATGTTAATGAACTACACAAGGTGCTAGTTGGAGATAATGCACGCTCCCTCGCCGGGCCAAGAATGACCTAATGTAAATTGATCGTTGTAATCCCTTTTGATGATTTTCCATTTCACCCACTTGGGAAATTCTTTAAAAACCTCACTTGGGATTATAGCTTGCATGTGAATCTTTAAATACCGTCATATATTATATTTATACCCTGTTTTATACCGACCAGTCCCTTTTGGACTGAACCAGTTTGGTGTTCAGTTGTTTTATGCAGGTGTCAGGGAGCTAGGCGGGAATTCAAGTCATTAGGTCTTGCATTCACTTCTAGCTCTTGTATTTTTGGGTCTTACACTTGCATACACTATTTATGATTATTGTATATGAATATTGTTATGGAGCGTACTTGTTTTGGGCCGTGACGGCATGTGAATGGTGTATATGATCTATTTTTGGAGCTTTGACGCTCATGGTATATATATATGATGTATGTTCATTGATTGTTTCCGCTTTAGTGTTTAACTCTGATTCCGATAGTTTAAGGGTTAGTCCCGCCCAACATAGAGTGTGTGTATGTCCCTGTTCGCCGTGATTTAGCTCGGGTATGGAGTGTCCGTTTCATATTCGGGTCGAGTCTCGGTGCTGGGGATGTGGTACCTTCCGCTCGGGTGCTACATCCTTAAGTGGTATCAGAGCTTAGGGTTGCAAAACTCGGCTCTCGTGTCGTGTGAGTCAGTTTAGGTCGTTCGGCTTAGGAACTAATTGACAATGTGTTACATATGCATCTCTTTTGTGCTTAATTGCTTTAAATTTCGAATTTTGATTGAATTAATTGCATTATCATGCATAAACTAGACCTAGAACGCATCCTCAGTGTTTATTGACAGGATACATCCATGTAGACATCGTGATAGATCTCCTGGACGACGTCATCATCATGATCGTACTCGTACACCACCACCTTGTAATGCCCCGGTTCCGGATGAACAGGTAAGCACGCCACGTGTGAGATTTTGAGCGTAGGAATTTATTCTAATTCTTTAATTTCATAATATTCTTACGTGACATCTCATATTTTTATAAAATTCATGAAACATCATTTATGTGAATTATGTGAATTCATATTATTGGAAAATTATTTCAAGTCATGGAAAAATAATTATTACGAAAAACAATTAACGAGAGTGTTTCAATTACGAAATTATCCCTAAATATTTATTTCTTTAACTTTAGGGACTTAATTGCATGGACTTGTAAGGGCTTAATTGATCATATTTCAAAAGTTTATATCCTCAATTGCATGATTTGAGTTCTTGGAGGATTAATTGGCAAATTGGACCTTTCACACATTTCAAAGATTGGATGAATCGTTATATTATCTCCAAGCTTCCATGAACTCATTCCATTCAAGAATTTCCCAACATATTTGCTTCTTCTCACTCTCGGTTCATCAAGCTAAAAATAGAGAAGTGATTTTCATCCTTTTCTTCAAGAATCTCAAGAAATTTTCCAAGCTTTGGGGTTTTATCACCATCTTCACTCCTTTCTTAATTTCTTGGTTTTAAAGGTCACGAGGTCGTGGACGAGGAGTAGGCTCGGTAGAGCATATCCTTGTTGTGTTTTGTAAGAAAGGTGAGGTTTTGTTCTAGGTACATAGAACCCTACAACCTTTATGTGCTATTTTCGGCCAAAACGTATTATATATATAAATGTTTTCCAAAATACAAATACTTCAAGCAAGAAAGCCATGATTATCATGATTTTCAAGCATGTTTGGTGAGTACTTTATTGCACGTGGGCCCGAGGATAGTTCTTGAGCCAACCGGGAAAGCAAGGGCTGACGGGTAACTCCTGAGCTTTTTCTCACCTCATTGGGATCACCCCCGAAGCCACTAGGAGATTAGTGGTGGAAGGAGTTCCGTGTTTAGGGAGTCATGTTCCCTATACACACCATGTCGTGTATAGTTGGGCCTTGCAAACCCACTATCACCCGGAGGAAGAAGGAGACTGGGGATGATTCCGGCATGTTGGGTTATCCTCAGGTTATTGCATGTTTCAAGCATGAATATGTTATTTGAGCACTGAAGGAAATGTATGATCATGTATCGAATAAATCTTGTAAGCACATAATGTCACGTTTGGTGTAAAGGTTGGAGAATCACCCTTACTCGCTGGGGCCACATGTTCATGAAATGATCAAGTTAAAATGTTAAAGTGATTAGTTGCAATCTCGGGAAAAGAACAAGTTTTCTTGAACTATATATTTATTTCTTTTCCAAGTCTTCACCCGAGGCTAAAACTTGCATGTGACGTGTGCTATATATATTTATTGCCCCTCACTCAGTCTTCGGTAGACTTATACTTCACTTTTCAGGTACTTGTGAGTGTGGTCGTGCTGGGCGGGAGTCCGGTCCAGTCTTGCATTTTCACGGGTCTAGCATTACACCTTTCATGTATAGCTTGTTGATATAGCATGTATAGAACTTTTGGGAAAGAAATGTCATGATAATTGTTTGCATATTTTGAGTACTTGAGCATGTATATAGTATAAAGAGATGATAATGTATTGATAGTTAAGTTTGGTACCTATATGTATCTATATCGGTAAATATGGTACCTATACGTATTTATTGAATTGCTTCCGCTTTTATTATCATATCTTCATGGTTCACCTTGGGGAGTGTCCCGCCTAGCTCGTTTATTTTAATTGTCACCCATTCGTTATAGTTTTGATTTATGTACGGATTGTCCATTTCGTATGTGGATCGAGGCTATAATGCGGGGGATGTAGTGCCTTGGGGTTAGGGTGCTACATCTGCAGGAGGTATTAGAGCCCGGTTGTAAAACCGAGGTTCTCGAGTCGTGTCAAGTCAGTGTAGGTTGCACGACATAGGATTAATTGTTACTTGGGAGTCTGCATTTAATTGAATTATTTGATTTACTTGGATTCTTGTATTACTTGATATATTTGACCTTCTGGAATTATTGACATTCTGGAATTATATGCACACATTTGCATATATTGATCAAACCATGCATGTGAAGTGATCTGATAGCAGGATGGATCGTGATAGACAGCACCATGATCGATCTCCGAGACACAGGCATCATCATCATCGCCGCCACCATCGTCGTGAGAGATCACCTCCTCCTCCACCTGCTCAGGCACAGCCTCAGGATTTTATGAACGCGGTAGTGGGGTTGATTGATCAGAGGCTATAGGAAAGGGTCCCTCCACCACCACCACCACCAGTAGCACCCCAGGAGAACCCCATTTCTTCCATTTTATGAGAGTTTCAGAATCAGCGTCCCCCGAAGTTCTATAAGGGTGACGACATACAGGTTGAGATGTGGTTGAAGGAGATTGAGAGGATTTGGCAGCTTACACCTTGTGACACTCAGGAGAAGGCTCGCTGCACCCTTACTTTGATCCAGGGTGAGGCTTACTCTTGGTGGGAGAGCACACAGATAGTTTTGGAGGCCGCTGGTACCGATATTACTTGGGAGGTCTTCGCACGGGAGTTCAGAAATAAATTTATTCCTCCAGCTTCCGGTACTCGCAGATTGAGGGAGTTTACAGAGCTGAAACAAGGAGGGAGAACAGTGGGCTAGTATATCGCCGAGTTCGAGAGACTTTCTCTCTATGCACCCAACATAGCGAATGATGACTTCCACAAGGCGATGTAGTTCGTTCAGGGACTTCGACCCGACATCTAGGACGCCCTGAAAGCAACTAATACGAGCACCTGGGCAAAAGCTACAGCTAAAGCTTTGAAAGTTGAGGATTCTGACATTGCCAGGAGATCTACTCCTCGTACTGGACAGGCTTCAGGCTCGAGGTCGGGACAGGGTCCGAGCTTGGGAAAGAGGCCTATGGTTTATTCTGCACCTCCAGCACAGAAGGACGCCGGAAAGAAGCTTAAAGCTACAGGACCGTCACAGAAGGCTCCCAGAGCTCCAGCACCACGTCAGCCACCTCAGAAACCGGGCTACAGATTCTGTGGACTTCCTACACATAACTATGATAACTGCAGACGCCGGTTGGGTTTATATTTAATTTGCGGGAGTGACGAGCATAGAGTTGATGGTTGTCCGGATCGCCAAGATCCACCACCTGCAGGTCCGAGGCCACTTGTGAGAGCCCGAGCTTATGCACTAGATGGAGAGGAGCAGGATGCGGAGATTGACCCTGCAGCGGAAGTTGAAGGTACTATTTACATCCATGGCACGAACATCCATACATTATTTGATCCAGGAGCTACACACTCCTTTCTTGCGCATTCTATTGCTATTACATTGTCCTTGCCTGCTATGTGCTCTTCTGTGCGCTATTTAGTTAGTACTCCTTTCGGTAGTAGGCGAGAGACGGATCAGGTTTACAGGGAAGTTCCCGTGGTGATTGAAGGCCGGGAGTTTCTGACAGACTTTATTGTTATGCCAATGGAAAGATACGGATCTATTTTGGGGATAGATTGGTTGTACAGGCACTGTGCTGCAATAGATTACCGAGCAAAGAAAGTACAGTTGGGTTCAGAGGTTATTACGGGTTGGACTTCGAAGACAGTACCCCTACTTTCATTCTCAGAGGCTCAGAAATTGGTCAGAGACGGGGCCACAGGGTTCATTGCTTATATTCTGAATAAGCCGAAAGATCAAGTTAAACTGGAAGATACAGAAGTGGTAAAAGAATTTCCCGAGGTATTTCAAGAGAAGTTAGATTCTTTGCCTCCTGAACGAGAGATAGAGTTTGTAATTGATCTTTATCTGAATGCCGAGCCTTATTCAAAGACTCCATACCGGATGGCTCCAACGGAACTGAAAGAGCTAAAAGTTTAACTCGTGGCATTATTGGAAGTTGGGTACATCCGGCCGAGTTCTTCACCCTGGGGAGCACCGGTGTTATTCGTAAAGAAGAAGGACGGAACTTTGAGAATGTGGATCGATTACTGGGAGTTAAACCGGATGACTATTAAGAATAAGTATCCCCTCCCACACATCGAGGAGTTATTCGGAATACTTCAGGGTTTTAAAGTCTATTCAAAACTGGATTTAAGACAGGGATACTACCAGCTGCGGATCCGAGCAGAAGATATTCCTATAACAGGATTCAATACTCGGTACGGGCATTACGAGTTCGTGGTTATGCCTTTTGGATTAACTAATGCCCCTGCAGCTTTCATGGATGTGATGCACCGGATGTTTAGGCCTTTCCTCGACAAGTTTGTGGTGATATTTATCGATGATGTTTTGGTATTCTCAAAATCAGACGAGGAGTACGCGAGGCATCTTAAGCTCGTTCTACAGACTTTAAAGGAGCATCAGTTATTTGCCAAATTCAGTAAGTGTGAATTTTGGATCGATTGGGTTGCTTTCTTGGGACATTTGATTTCGGTAAAGGTTTGGAAGTCGATCCCTCAAAAATCGAGGTCGTGCTTAAGTGGGAGAAATCGAAGAATGCCTCGGAAGTTAGAAGCTTCTTGGGATTGGCCGGATATTACAGGAGGTTCGTTCAGGATTTTTCTAAGATTGCTGCACCGTTGACCCGATTGACAAAGAAAGATGTTAAGTTTGTCTGGGACGAGAAATGTGATCAAAGTTTCAACTTCTTGAAAGAGAAGTTAGTCTCAGCTCCGGTGTTAGCACTTTCCGAGGGTTCAGAGGAGTATGCAGTGTATACAGATGCTTCTGAGGAAAGCCTAGGGTGTGTTTTGACTCAAAAGGGAAAGGTGATCGCCTACGCCTCCTGAAAGTTAAAGGAATATGAAAAGAACTATCCTACACACGACCTTCAGCTTGCAGCCGTGATCTTTGCTCTCGGGAAAAGGAGACATTATTTGTACGGGACTTCCTTTGAGATTTTCACCGACTACAAGAGCCTCCAGTATTTATTCACGCAGAAGGATTTGAATATGAGGCAACGGCGTTGGATGGAAAAGTTAGAGGATTATCATTGTACGATCAAGTATCATCCAGCAAAAAGCCAACGTGGTCGCCGATGCACTCAGCAGGAAGGCAGCTGTGTCGAGTTTGGAAATAAAGGAAAGTGAAGAGGTTGTTCCGATAGTATTAAAGGCTCGGGTTTCCAATATCACAATTCAACCGGAATTGAAGCATCGGTTATTTGAGGCTCAGAATAACGATCCGAAAGTTCAAAGCTAGTAAGCAAGGCTAGGGCTGATTCGGAGAGTCCTTTCGGGTTTCATGAGACCGGTTTACTTAGATTTGAAAACAGAGTAGTAGTACCTGAAGAATTAAAACGGGTTCTACTCGAAGAAGCTCACAAGTCAGCCTATTTGATCCACCCGGGAGGAAACAAAATGTATAAGGATTTGAAACAATATTATTGGTGGAATGGGATGAAAAGAGATGTGGTCGAGTATGTGAAAAATTATCTGACCTGTCAGAGAGTGAAGGCTGAGCATCAAAAGCCCGCGGGACTTCTACAACCGTTACCTATTCCCGAATGGAAGTGGGAACAAGTAACGATGGACTTTGTTTCCGGATTACTAAAGGTTAAAGGCGGGTTTGATGGAATTTGGGTAATCATGGATAGATTTACGAAGTCTGCTCACTTCCTACCAGTCCTGATGTCTTATAAGATTCCAAAGTTGGTCGAGATCTATAACAGAGAGATTATCCGACTTCATGGCATTCCGGTGAGCATAGTTTCAGACCGAGACCCGAGGTTCACATCCAAGTTGTGGCAAGAATTACAGGCCGTTTTGGGGACAAGGCTCAAGTTCAGTACAACATTTTACCCGCAAACAGACGGTCAAACATAACGGTTAATCAGGTATTTGGAAGATCTACTTCGGGCATGCGCTATGGATTTTCAGAATTCTTGGCAAGAACAGCTTCCGTTGATTGAATTTGCATAAAATAACAGCTTTCAGGCTTCAATCGGGATGGCTCCATATGAGCTTCTTTATGGAAGGAAGTACCGATCTCCGTTGTTCTTCGACTTGGAAGAGTGGAAATGGTCGAAACAAGTAGGGGTAAAGAAAGGTGAAAGGTTTGAGAAACCTTCCAAGGTCGTTCAGGATATGATTGAGAAGGTTCAGACAATTTAACAACGGATGAAAGCCGCACAAGATAGGCAAAAGAGCTATGCCGATACACGCCGAAGAGATCTAGAATTCGAAGTTGGTGACCGGGTATTCTTGAAGGTGTCACCAAGGAAAGGTTTCACCCGGATCGGGAAAGGAGGAAAACATAATCCTCATTATTTAGGTCCTTTCGAGATTCTTGTAAGAATAGGCGAAGTAGCCTATCGGCTGTACCTACCACCGAGTCTTACGGGGATCTACAACATGTTCCATGTTTCACAGTTATGGAAGTATTACCCCGATGAGACCACGATTCCCCCCGTGGAAGATGTTGAATTGGAACCGAATTTGACATTGTCAGAGGCCGGTTAGAATCTTGGATTGGAAAATTCAGGAATTGAGAAACCGGAGGATTCCCATGGTTAAAGTGTTGTGAAGAAACGATAAAACAGAGGAAGCTACGTGGGAAAACTGAAGATAAAATGAAACGGTTCCACCCGGAGTTGTTCACGCAAGACTAGAGAATCTGGGGACCAGATTCTTTTAAGGGGGGAGAGTTGTAACGCCCCGGTTCCGGATGAACAGGCAAGCACGCCACGTGTGAGATTTTGAGCGTAGAAGTTTATTTTAATTCTTTAATTTCATAATATTCTTACGTGACATCTCATATTTTTATAAAATTCATGAAACATCATTTATGTGAATTATTGATACGTTGCATATTCCTTTATTTTTTAATCTTAGAATTCCTATGTTTTGCCCCACTTTTTGATTTAATTGCCTAATATTCTATATTTTGTGTAGGATATGTAATTGGAAGGATTTGAAGGAGAATTTGCAACAAAAGGAATTGACACGCAGGCCCATTTCTTGGATCAATTGGAGACAAGTCAATTTCGGCCCATTGACTTGGGATATAATTAAATGAAGGAATCACTTGATGGAGGCCTACGGCCCATGTGGCTTCAAGGGAAGAGGCCCGAAATCCTTGTTGATGGCCATGGTAGAGGAGCCCAGATTTTCAGCCCTATTTTGACCTTAGATTTAATTCACAGAAAGTGGGGGCTGCACGTTGTTGAAAGGGACATTACTTGGTTGTTGGAACATGAAGTAAATTCTCTTAAAGGCACAATGAGATGGGAGAGAACATGGGGCCAACGTGGGAGAAAGTGGGAGGAACAGCAGCAGTCCCACTTCGCACTATTTAGTGGAGAGGAAATCATGCAGAATGGGGAACTTCGGACGTCATTCACAGACGCCAATTCACGCAGCAGTAGCTCTAGTTCGTGGGGAAAAAACTTTGGAGCATCAAGAGTTTTATTCTCTTTCCTTCCTCTTATTTTTAGTTGAGTACTATGTTATTTCCAGAACCTTGTTTGTTTAATTTCGTTATGAGTAGCTAATTTACTTTTTAGTTGGGATTTTCCAAAGCATGTATTAGATTATATGAGACAATTTGCCTTGGGTTGATTAATTAAGTTATCCGTTTTATTTCCGAATTCACGATATTGTGTTTTACTTTGTTCTTTGGTTTAAGAGCTCGAATCTTAGGATTAGCAATTCATATAAAGCTAGTTAATTTATTTGGTGGAGTCTAGCCGGGTAATTAACGGAGTAGCAATCAACACTAGGTTGTTAAGTTCGGCTGATTTTGTGTTGTGAAATATTACGGTCTAATTAGGCAAAGTAGGAGTTTCTACCTAGTCGATTAGGGTTAGTGTTTCTTTAGTTCGTAAAGCAATTGGTTAATTGAATCTTTGAACGAGTTTCTGAAAAGGTTATTAGCTAATTAGGGAGTAGTCTTTAGGAGTTTCTTCAGATTATTCTAAAAATACGAAGAAACGAGGGAGCCTAAGGTAATTGGTAACTATAGCTAGCCTAACGAGGAATTAATCACCCTGTCCGTGATCATAGTCAGATGCACGCGTAGGAAAATCCCAGCTATTCGTCATTCACTGAGTTAATCTAAGTGTCAACTGAGTAGTTGTTAATCTTTTAACTATTTAGTCAGTTTTATTCTTGTTTATTTAGTTTCATTATTAGTTTGGTAGAAAATCTTGAAACCCCCCTTTTATTTTAATTAGTCGTTTTATTTTCTTAGCGTATTAAAAGATTGCAAACTCGTCTAATCCCCGTGGATCGATACCCGTTGCCACTATTTTACAATTTAATTGTGTGCAATACTAGGGGTTTATTTTTGGTGGTTTCGACACCCATCAGTTTTTGGCGCCGTTGCCGGGGACTTGGTTTTTAATTGACTTTGTTTCTTTTCTTATGCCTAGGAACCTTCATTCTGGACAACTCGTTGCATACGATCCCGAGATCGAAAAGACCGCTAAGAAGATTAGGAAGTGGACAAGACAAAGGAAAGAACAAGTAGCAGTTGGTGAAAGTTCGAGTCTATTTGAATTGGGTTCGGACATTGAAGTTGAACAGCAGTTAGAATTTGAAGAACAGACTGTCAGTGAACCTGATAGTGATCACGGTCAGGATATGGCTCATAACGGAATGCTTCGTGAGCTTGCCCGACCAACTGAAGCTCAACAGCCACTGTGCATAACCTTTCCAGCACTGCAAGAAGGGTTCGAACTAAAGTCAGGACTCATCCATTTGTTGCCCACTTTCCGTGGTTTGGAAAATGAATATCCGAATAAGCATTTGAAAGAGTTCCACCTTGTGTGCACATCCATGAAGCCGCAAAACGTCACGGAGGATCAAATTAAGCTTAGGGCCTTCCCATTCTCATTGCAAGATGCAGCTAAGGATTGGTTGTATTACTTACCTTCGGGTACGGTCACTACTTGGGCTGAAATGTCGAGGCAATTTCTAGAAAGGTACTTTCCAGCCTCCCGTGCCACCAATATTAGGAGGGAGATTTGTGGTGTTAAACAAAAAGATTCCGAGGGCCTCTACGATTATTGGGAAAGATGCAAGAGGTTGCTAGCAAGCTGCCCTCAACATAGAATTTCGGACCAATTGGTTATCCAATATTTCTATGAAGGCTTGACTCCGATGGAAAGCCGAATGATGGATGCCGCAAGTGGTGGAGCTATTGTTAGCAAGACCCCCGCCGAAGCTATGGCTGCAAATTCTCAACAATTTGGAGCTCGAGAGCACATCCCTCGAAGGGTGAATGAGGGAACTCTTAGCCCTCTTAATAAAATTAATTCTTTGCTAACAACCTTGGTGCAAAAAATGAATGTAGGTACTAATCCACCCTCGAGAGTATGTGGCATTTGCATTAGTCCCGAGCACCCTACCGATGCGTGCCCTACACTCCATGAGGAGACACCCGCGGATGTAAATGCAATGGATTTTCAGCAGAGAAAGTTCGACCCCTATTCGAACACTTACAACCCCGGATGGAAGTACCACCCGCATTTAAGCTACGCCAATAATCAACCATCAAATAATCAGAATTTCCGTCCACCGCCTCCACCGCAGCCAAGACCACAACACCCTCAGGGTTCAGGTACGCCTCTTAGTGAAATTGTTCGTTTGTTGGCCACTAATTCCGAGAAATATGAACAGGATACGACGGACAGGATTCAAAAGATAGAGGACACTATAAAGACCATGGAGACTCATATGGGACAAATTGCCTCTTCGGTGAGTAAATTGGAGACCCAAGGAAAACTACCATCGCAAACCCACGACCCTAGACACAATGTGAGCGCGGTTGTGTTGCGAAGCGGGAAGGAATTGCAGTCTCCGGTGGACGGGATTTCAAAAAGTGATCAGATGCAGGTTTCTGATACAAAAACGAGTTAACTGCACCAAACCCCCTGTGTTTTTTCGAATTTGCAGAAAAAACCCTCTGTTATAAAAATTAGTTCAAAAAACCTTATGTTATTTTATTTTTTGCACACCGCCCCTTTATTCCATTTGGTCAACTATTAAACCTTTTAACCCTAAAATACCCTTATTTTTATATTAAAATAATATTAAAAATATAAATATTTAATGTATTCAGAAAAAAAAATATTATAATTATATTATTTTAAAAATATACATATTTAATATATGCATATTATATTAAAATATACAAAATGTATAAATATTAAATATATATATATATAAATGAATAGTTATTTTTAAAATACTATTAATAAATAAAAATATACATAGATATGATTTATATATTTTCATTAAAAAATATATTTTAAATATGTATACTAAATAAATATATACATAATACAATATACAATATTTTATATTTATACATTATATTATATGCTTATAATGTATTTCTATTATTTAAAAATATTATTAATAAATAAAAATGTACATAAATATTATTTATATATTTTCATTAAATAAATATATACATAATACAATATACAATATTTTATATTTATATATTATGTTATATACTTATAATGTATTTCTATTATTTTAAAATATTATTAACAAAAAAATATATATATAAATATTATTTATAAAAAATATATTGTTTATATATGTATATACATTTACTTATACATATATATTAAATAAATATATACATAATACAATATAAAATATTTTATATTTAGATATTATATTATATGTGTATAATGTATTTTTATTATCATATATACTATTACTATATTACATAAAAATATAAACCTCCCCCCCTCACCCCGGCACCCCCCACACCTTTCTTCCCCAGGAAGAAGCGTAGACACCAGCCCCAATCCCTCTTCCCCTCAGCCCCCCGCCCACCACTCTTTTCCTTCCCCCGTTCCCCGCCCAGCACCAAACAACAGCCGCCCTTCTCCTCCCCCGATCTACCGCCGCCGCCACCGACCTCCTTCTCATTCTCCTTCCCCGATTTACAGTCACGGTCGCCCCACTCTTCTCCTTCTCCGATTCGTCGCCTGGGGCGGCCACTCACTCTTCTCGTTCCTCCACCAACAGCCGCCGCCACCCCCTTCTCCTTCCCCGATCAACAGCCGCCGGAGATCCCCCCTCACGCCACAAACACGCACACACAGATATACATATATACATACATACATACACATATATATATGTATATATATTATATAATATAATATTGTATATACAATATTATATTATATAATATATATATACATATATATATATTATATAATATATCATTAAGGGCATTATAGACATTTTGTCCAAAAAAACCTATTCCTACACGCAGTCAAAGCGCGTGAGGGCCACACAACGCGCTCAGGGGTTTTTTTGCAAACTTTTAAAAAATACAGGGTTCTTTGGATGATATTCCATATGACGGGGTTTTTTCTGTTCTTTTCGCCTAACACGAGGTAGTTTCCAGCAATTTACTCATACAGAAACTGAAAAAGAAATTGAGAAGAAGCCTGCCAGTGATCACGGACAGACTTCTAGACAAGCTGAAATCACTCAGAAGCCTAAACTCCTCGTAGTACCACCACCATTCCCTCAGAGATTGGCTTAGAACAAGAAAGATAAAGAGGATAAGAGCATCTTGGCTCTTTTCGAAAAAGTTGAAGTAAACATTCCACTTCTCGAGGCCATCAAACAGGTTCCACGCTACGCCAAATTCCTTAAGGAATTATGCACCAATAAGCGTAAGTTGACAGGTAATGAGAAGGTGAGTGTTGGTGAAAATGTTTCAGCCGTTTTACAAAGGAAATTACCACCGAAGTGTCGTGATAGAGGTATGTTTTCTATCCCTTGCAAAATTTGTAATATTGGTATTGGTAAGGCTATGTGTGATTTGGGAGCTTCTATTAATGTGATGCCTCTGTCCATTTACACTTCTTTGGGTCTTGGTCCATTAGCTCACACCGGGGTTATTATCCAATTAGCCGATCGTTCGCTTGTTTATCCCGAGGGTGTCTTAGAAGATTTTTTGGTACAAGTGAATGAATTGATTTTTCCCGCTGATTTCTTTGTTCTTGATATGGAAAAGGATAGTTCTACTAAGTCTTCGGACATTCTATTGGGTAGACCTTTCCATAGCACGGCTAAAGCGAAAATCGATGTTCATAGTGGTTGTTTGACTTTAGAGTTTGATGGTGAAATGGTCAAGTTTAATATGTATGATGCTACGAAACATGTTGATGATGTGTCTTGTGTCTACAATGTTGATATCATAGATAACTTGACTAATAAAGTGTTTGCCTTGAACCATGATGATGAATTGGACTATGTCTTGTGCCATAGCTTGTCCGTTGATAAAATGAAGAAATTTGATGATAAATTCAGACTTTCTGAAGATATGCTTGAGATAATTTATGCTTTGGAAGTTCTCCAAGTTACAAGTTCTAAATTTGTACCTTTTGATCTTAATCGGTCTGAATCTAAACTTTTACCTTCTGTTTTGCATGCCCCTAAGCTGGAACTTAAGACACTGACGGAACACTTGAAATATGCATATCTGGGAGACAAAGAGACACTGCCAGTGATCATAGCCAGTACGCTCAACAGTCTGAAAGAGGAGAAATTGATCAGAGTTCTTCGGGAATACAAACAGGCGATTGGATGGACCATTGCTGACATCAAAGGACTCAGTCCTTCGACGTGCATGCATAAAATCATTTTGGAAGAACGTGCCAAACCACGCCGCGAAGCACAACGAAGACTCAACCCACCAATGATGGAGGTAGTGAAAAAGGAGATCATCAAACTCCTTGATGCAGGTATGATCTATCCGATATCCGATAGCGAGTGGGTAAGTCCCGTTCAAGTTGTGCCCAAGAAAAAGGGAATTACGGTTGTTGAAAACAAGGATGGTGAGTTAGTTCCTACTAGAGTTCAAAATGGTTGGAGGGTGTGTATGGATTATAGAAGTCTTAATTCTCTTACTAAGAAAGATCATTTTCCCCTCCCCTTTATTGATCAAATGCTCGAACGATTAGCTGGGAAAACTCACTATTGTTATCTTGATGGTTATTCAGGGTTCTATCAGATTCCAGTGGCACCCGAAGATCAAGGAAAGACGACTTTCACATGTGCATTCGGGACCTTTGCGTTTAGGCGAATGCCTTTTGGACTTTGCAATGCGCCGGCCACCTTTCAAAGGTGCATGGTAAGTATATTTTTTGAATATGTTGAGCAAATTATTGAGGTATTCATGGATGATTTTACGGTTTATGGAAACTATTTTGATGAATGTCTCAATAATCTTGCTACAATATTGAAACGTTGCATAGAAACGAATTTGGTCTTGAATTATGAAAAATGTCACTACATGGTTGATAAAGGTTTAATTTTGGGGCATATTGTTTCTGCACATGGTATTGAAGTTGATAAATCTAAAGTTGATGTCATTAAGTCCTTGTCTTACCCCGCGAGTGTGCGGGAAGTACGTTCCTTTCTTGGACATGCAGGTTTTTATAGGCGATTTATTAAGGACTTCTCGAAGATCACCAAACCGTTGTGCAAGCTACTCCAAAAGGATGTGAAGTTTGAGGTTGATGATGAATGTAAAACTTCTTTTGACTTGTTAAAAGAAAAATTGATTTCGGCCCCGATCATTCAACCACCCAATTGGGAGTACCCGTTCGAAATCATGTGTGACACGAGCGATTATGCCGTAGGGGCTGTACGTGGACAAAAGATCAACAAGAACTCTCACGTGATCTTTTACGCCTCGAAGTTGCTAGACAATGCCCAAAGCAACTACACTACTACCGAAAAGGAGCTTTTGTCAATTGTTTATGCTTTGGATAAATTCCGTCCTTATTTGCTTGGTACTAAAGTTGTTGTGTATTCTGATCATGCAGCTTTACCGTATCTTCTCACCAAAAAGGATGCGAAACCAAGGCTCATTCGATGGATTCTACTCTTACAAGAGTTCGACTTGGAGATAAGAGACAAGAAGGGATGCGAGAATCTGGTAGCTGATCATCTCAGCCGAATTCCAGTCCTTAAGCCAAATTCTCTACCTATCAATGATGAATTTCCAGATGAACAACTTTTTGTTGCTCAGGAATCCTACCCGAGATCACAGACAGGTTTCCTGACTCCCTGGTATGCTGATATTGTTAATTTTTTAGCTAATGGTGTTTTTCCTGATCATTTGTCTAGGTCTGAGAAAGATAAAATCAAGTCTGATTCTAAACACTATATTTGGGATGATCCTTACTTGTGGAAAATAGGCACCGATCAGATTATTAGGCGTTGTGTAGCTGAAAATGAAATCAAATCCATACTAGAGTTTTGTCATGCTTATGACAGTCACTTCGGTCCTAAACGAACAGCTCATAAAGTGTTAGAAAGTGGATTTTTCTGGCCTACACTTTTTAAGGATGCATATTTGTGTTGCAAAAGTTGTGTTAATTGTCAAAAAACGGGAAATATAGGTCCTAGAAACCAAATGCCTCTTAATCCTATACTTATTTGTGAAATTTTTGATGTATGGGGTATGGATTTTATGGGTCCTTTTCCTTCGTCTTATGGTAATTTATACATTTTACTTGCCGTTGATTATGTGTCGAAGTGGGTGGAAGCTAGAGCCACCCGAACTAATGATTCTAAAGTTGTTGTGGATTTTGTTAGGTCTCACATTTTTGTCAGGTTTGGAATTCCTCGAGCCATAATCAGCCATAGGGGTACTCATTTTTGTAACCGCACGGTCGAGGCACTTTTCAAGAAGTATCATGTGACCCATCGCACGTCCACGGCCTATCATCCACAAACAAATGGCCTCGCCGAAGTCTCGAATAGGGAGATCAAGTCTATTTTGGAGAAAACGGTTAGTCCTAACCGTAAAGATTGGAGTTTGAGACTCGATGATGCACTTTGGGCCTATAGGACGGCGTACAAGACTTCGATCGGTATGTCACCTTATAGAATGGTTTTTGGGAAAGCTTGCCACCTCCCGGTTGAGCTAGAGCATCGAGCTTATTGGGCAATCAAGAAGTGTAACTTTGGCTTAGAAGAGGCGGGGACGCATCGAAAGCTTCAATTGCAAGAGTTAGAGGAAATTAGAAATGATGCCTATGAAAATTCCAAAATATACAAGTCCAAAACTAAGGCATTTCATGATGGGATGTTATCTAGGAAGAGTTTCGAAGTTGGACAAAAGGTGTTGCTCTATCAATCAAAATTGAGGCTTTTTCCGGGCAAATTACGATCAAGATGGTCTGGTCCGTATGTTGTGATTAAAGTCTTTCCACATGGAGCTGTGGAAATTGGGGAAATTGATACGGACAAGACTTTCAAAGTGAACGGGCATAGACTTAAGCCATTTTACGAGGGATTCGAGCCACACACGGTTGAAAAGATGAACCTAGAGGATCCTCCTCTAGGAACTTGAGTGTGAAATTAAGAACTCGTCGAGTCCGCGACGTTAAACAAGGGCGCTGTATGGGAGGCAACCCATATTTCTTTTCCCTCGCTTTAGTTTCTTTTGTTTTTCGTTCTCTTTCTTTGCTCGTTTTCCTTGGCCGTTGTAATGTCCTCTATTTGCGTGTTTTCAGGTGAATGGGAAGCCGACATCTTTGGATAAGTGTGGGGGAGTGTTCCAGGTTGATTAATTTTCGGATTTGGTGATGCAAAAGACTGGTAAATTTGGTTTAAAGCTACTGTGAGGATACCTGTCTGAGGTCACGGACAGGGTTCTGGACCCAATTTTACAACAAAAGGAGCCCCAACCCATAAACTAACCCTGATCCGCGACCCGCTCCGCTCACCAACCCGACTTGCTCCACTCACCAACCCGACCTGCTCCACTCACCAACCCGACCCGCCCCATCTCCTCACCCTAACACCCACTATAGCAGCTTTCTTCCCCAAATTCCCCAAATTCACTCAACAAAACTCTCCCCAAGTTGCAAAACCCTAGATTCACGATCAGCCATGGGGAACGGGATGATCCGCCGCCCCGGAAAACCACCGCTCAAACTCGACGGCGGCACCGCATCTACACCGCAACCACCAACCCCTCTGCGGCGCAGATCCACGAGGCTCCACCCTCACAGATCTCCGGCCGCCGCCGCTTCTCCTCCACCCGACACGGCGGCGGATGCCACATCTCCACCACCCACCTCCATTCACAGCGCCGGCGATCTGAGCCAAGGCACCATCACCACGTCGCCTACCTCCTCCCCTGACCTAATCACGAGCTCGCCGTCCCTCTCCAGTGAGCAGACGCCACCCACCACCGAGCCCGCCACCATCCACTCTCTTCCTCCGCCCCCAACCAAGGTTGCTGGTCCCTCACGGAAGAGACACGCTACCCACGCACCACCTGCACCATAGCGCCGCCGTGCTTCCACCATCGTCTCAGACGCCGCACCACCGCCTCCACCGTGTCGTGCCTCCGCACGCCTCCGCCACATGCTACCATCACACAATGCCACATCTTCACCCCCTGTTATTGTCCTGGAATCCCATTCCGATAATGTTTCTCGCACGACCTCGCACGGAGCTTCTTCTCCAAGCTCTGATCCTAGTTCAGTAGCCCCGGATGAAGGCGACCCATCCTTCTTAGACCATGACTCCATCAACGGTGACGCTGAACCCCCACGACGGCCCTTCGATCCCGCCTTGGATCTGACCCAACACATTCGTAACAGAGGCAGTGATGTCCACATTGTTCCAGTGCTGACATTTCTGAAAGAAATTGGTCACCTCAATTTCGAGAATGAAGCTCATCAAGCTCGTCTTCGCCGCCTCCCGAAACGAAAGGTAATTCGAGATAAAATGCTCCATACTCCAACCTTGGAAACCTTGAATATTCATGATAGAGTTATGGAATTGATTGATGGCATTGGTTGGCGTTCTTTCTTTATGCTAGATTGCCCGATTATCTATGAGTTGGTATATGAATTTTTCTGCACTTTCAAGTTTGATAAGCATGCCAATTTGGATGTTAATTCTCCTGTGATTTCTTATCGTATGCTTGGGCAAAATTTTGAGGCTTCTATCACTGATATTAATGCAGCTTTAGGTGTTGATAGAACTGCTCCCACTTCTGTGCTGAGTGTTTGTGGATACCCTCCTGATTTTCATGTGAAAACAGCCTGGACTTTGTTAACAGGACGCCCTGGGCATGATTATTCTGATTCTAGTTGTGATAGGCACCTTATTGACCCGGCTTTGCGTTATTTGCATAGATTTCTTGCTTACTCATTTTCCGGTAGAACGAAAGGTGCACCCACAGTTACACAAACTGAATTATTTTTCTTGTGGGCTATGGTGACTAACACTAAAGTGAACTTGGGATATTGGGTTGTTACTGCTTTCAATTATGCACTTGCATCCTCTCGTTCACTTATTATGGGGCATGTTATTACTCGTCTTGCTGTTTTTCACAATTTGATTGACACCACAGCCTTAGGGACTCACGTTGCACGACCTTTGGAGTATCTTGACTTGTTATCGCTTGATTTGAGGATGTTGTTAGTCCGTGTAGATGGTGTTGTCTCTATGACCCATGCAGGTGTTAAAGCTCCGGTTCGTGTATTCCACACGGATGCTCGTCGGCGCCGTGCGCCTGCTGTTGTCCCACCTCCAACCACCGAAGAGCGCCTTGCGCGATTAGAAGAACGCGTTCCCATTATTGAGGAGCGACTTCATACTCTCCTTACCCTCGTTCGCGAGATCCATCAATACCGCTGAGCAGCGTATCACACCCCCCCCCCCCCGGGTTCAGAGAAGTCCTCGGTTTTTCATTTCTGCTTTCATTTATGTTGAGGACAACATGCTTTAAGTGTGGGGGGGTCCTAGGGCTGAATGGAAGTCCCTTTTTGGGTATTTTGAACACGGCTAGGGGCTGATAATTTTGAACATCTAGGACTGATATGCTATTTGTTTTGGTGATATTGTTGTCCTGGTCTTTTTGGGTAATTTTTGGAGAATTTAGATGCATGAATAGGGCTGTCAGTTTAGAGTTTATATGCAGTTGATGCTGCCGCAAATTTTGAGCATTCTCATGATAGCATAGAATTGTTTACTATGGCGTTATATCCTCTCTAATGAACTTCTTACAGCATCCTGTTTGTGATGGATTTGATCTTTGAAAAGGAAACTGAGTTTGAACCTTTGATTATTTATGATTCACATGACATGAAGTTGAGTTTGTTTGACACTTGACATAGTAGGAATTATGTGAGCTTGGGAATAATTAATTAAACCTAAGTTTGTGTGTGCTGAATTGGAACCATGCTACGACTGAATCTTGTCTAAAGTGATTAGTTGATTTAATATCTTTTAAATTTTGCAAGTATGTCGAGAAACGGTAGATTGGTGTTGAGCTTTGCTAAGTTTGACTTGATAAGCATTTAGATGTGAGGGGGAGCTTGCGAGGGGCCAACTAGAGAAAGGTTGGTCAGTAGAACTCGCACGACTACTCCTCTGGCCTTGGAAGAATTCCAAATCATTAAAATGCCATGAGTAGGGCCGAGTGTCGGCCGCTATCGAAATTGTTTTCCCAACACTTAAAGGGATAAACAACTGGAGTTTGCCTTGCTTTGCGAAAAACTCAGGAAAGAAACGAGATAAAAAAGAAAGAGAAAGAAAAAAAAAATTGCTGACAGAAAAATGGGAAAATGTTGAGCAGAAAAAAAAGAAGAGATATATTGGAAAAAAAAAATACTTGTTAAAAGCTCTCTAGGAATTTTAGGTTGCTTATCTAGGAAGGTGTAACTCGGCTCATCACCATATCTTTGGTATTCTTTAACATGTGTGCAAAATTGATTGATATTCAATTAAACTAACTGCTTTATACTTGTTTCCTTTGTTTGCATTGGATTAATCGAATCAAACTAATCTTGCGTGATTATAATTGAAACTCGAGCTCATATGTTCTTGCTTTGGAAGGTTGATTTCAAAATTGGCTTTGTGATCATGTTCGTTGTAGATGGTTTTTGGTGACAGAAAAAGTTTCCTAGTTTACACAACGGACTGCTGTAGTTGGAATTTGGAGTGTGATTCTGGCCTTGGTTCTGTGTTATGCTTAGGGACAAGCATCGCCTAAGTGTGGGGGGATTTGATACGTTGCGTATTCCTTTATTTTTGAATCTTAGAATTCCTATGTTTTGCCCCACTTTTTGATTTAATTGCCTAATATTCTATATTTTGTGTAGGCTATGTAATTGGAAGGATTTGAAGGAGAATTTGCAACAAAAGGAATTGACACGTAGGCCCATTTCTTGGATCAATTAGAGACAAGTCAATTTCGGCCCATTGACTTGGGATATAATTAAATGAAGGAATCACTTGATGGAGGCCAATGGCCCATGTGGCTTTAAGGGAAGAGGCCCGAAATCCTTGTTGATGGCCACGGTAGAGGAGCCCAGATTTTCAGCCCTATTTTGACGTTAGATTTAATTCACAGAAAGTGGGGGCTGCACGTTGTTGAAAGGGACGTTACTTGGTTGTTGGACCATGAAGTAAATTCTCTTAAAGGCACAATGAGATGGGAGAGAACATGGGGCCAACGTGGGAGAAAGTGGGAGGAACAGCAGCAGTCCCACTTCGCACTATTTAGTGGAGAGGAAATCATGCAGAATGGGGAACTTCGGACGTCATTCACAGACGCCAATTCACGCAGCAGTAGCTCTAGTTCGTCGGGAAAAAACTTTGGAGCATCAAGAGTTTTATTCCCTTTCCTTCCTCTTATTTTTATTTGAGTACTATGTTATTTTCAGAACCTTGTTTGTTCAATTTCGTTATGAGTAGCTAATTTACTTTTTAGTTGGGATTTTCCAAAGCATGTATTAGATTATGTGAGACAATTTGCCTTGGGTTGATTAATTAAGTTATCCGTTTTATTTCCGAATTCATGATATTGTGTTTTGCTTTGTTCTTTGGTTTAAGAGCTCGAATCTTAGGATTAGCAATTCATATAAAGCTAGTTAATTTATTTGGTGGAGTCTAGCCGGGTAATTAACGGAGTAGCAATCAACACTAGGTTGTTAAGTTCGGCTGATTTTGTGTTGTGAAATATTACGGTCTAATTAGGCGAAGTAGGAGTTTCTACCTAGTCGGTTAGGGTTAGTGTTTCTTTAGTTCGTAAAGCAATTGGTTAATTGAATCTTTGAACGAGTTTCTAAAAAGGTTATTAGCTAATTAGGGAGCAGTCTTTAGGAGTTTCTTCAGATTATTCTAAAAATACGAAGAAACGAGGGAGCCTAAGGTAATTGGTAACTATAGCTAGCCTAACGAGGAATTAATCGCCCTGTCCATGATCATAGTCAGATGCACGCGTAGGAAAATCCCAGCTATTCGTCATTCACTGAGTTAATCTAAGTGTCAGCTGAGTAGTTGTTAATCTTTTATCTATTTAGTCAGTTTTATTCTTGTTTATTTAGTTTCATTATTAGTTTGGTAGAAAATCTTGAAAACCCCCCTTTTATTTTAATTAGTCGTTTTATTTTCTTGGCGTATTAAAAGATTGCAAACTCGTCCAATCCCCGTGGATCGATACCCGTTGCCACTATTTTACAATTTAATTGTGTGCAATACTAGGGGTTTATTTTTGGTGGTTTCGACACCCATCAATTATGTGAATTCATATTATTGGAAAATTATTTCAAGTCATGGAAAAATAATTATTGCGAAAAATAATTACCGAGAGTGTTTCAATTACGAAATTGTCCCTAAATATTTATTTCTTTAACTTTAGGGACTTAATTACATGGACTTGTAAGGGCTTAATTGACCATATTTCAAAAGTTTATATCCTCAATTGCATGATTTGAGTTCTTGGAGGATTAATTGGCAAATTCCATGATCTCATTTCATTCAAGAATTTCCCAACATATTTGCTTCTTTTCACTCTCGGTTCATCAATCTAAAAAGAGAGAAGTGATTCTCATTCTTTTCTTCAAGAATCTAAAGAAAATTTCCAAGCTTTGGGGTTTTATCACCATCTTCATCTCCTTTCTTCATTTCTTGGTTTTAAAGGTCATGAGGTCGTGGACGGGGAGCAGGCTCCGTAGAGCATATCGTTGTTGTGCCTTGTAAGAAAGGTGAGGTTTTGTTCTAGGTACATAGAACCCTACAACCTTTATGTGCCATTTTCGGCCAAAACGTATTATATCTATAAACGTTTTCCAAAATACAAATACTTCAAGCAAGCAAGCCATGATTATCATGATTTTCAAGCATGTTTGGAGAGTACATGATTACACGTAGGCCCGAGGATAGTTCTTGAGCCAACTGGGAAAGCAAGGGCTGACGGGTAACTCCTGAGCTATTCTCACCTCATTGGGATCACCCCCGAAGCCACTAGGAGATTAGTGGTGGAAGGAGTTCCGTGTTTAGGGAGTCATGTTCCCTATACACACCATGTTGTGGATAGTTGGGCCTTGCAAACCCACTATCACCCGGAGGAAGAAGGAGACTGGGGATGATTCCGGCATGTCGGGTTATCCTCGGGTTATTGCATGTATCAAGCATGAATATGTTATTTGAGCACTAAAGGAAATGTATGATCACGTATTGAATAAATCATGCAAGCACGTATTGTCACGTTTGGTGTAAAGGTTGGAGAATCACCCTTACTCGCCGGGGCCACATGTTCATGAAATGATCAAGTTAAAATGTTAAAGTGATTAGTTGTAATCTCGGGCAAAGAACAAGTTTTCTTGAACTATATATTTATTTCTTTTCCAAGTCTTCACCCGAGACTACAACTCGCATGTGACGTGTGCTATATATATTTATTGCCCCTCACTCAGTCTTCGGTAGACTGATACTTCACTTTTCAGGTACTTGTGAGCGTGGTCGTGCTAAGCGGGAGTCCGGTCCAGTCTTGCATTTTCATGGGTCTAGCATTACACCTTTCATGTATAGCTTGTTGATATAGCATGTATAGAACTTTTGGAAAAGACATGTCATGATAATTGTTAGCATATTTTGAGTACTTGAGCATGTACATAGTATAAAGAGATGATAATGTATTGACAGTTAAGTTCGGTACCTATATGTATCTATATCGGTAAATATGGTACCTATACGTATTTATTGAATTGTTTCCGCTTTTATTATCATATCTTCATGGTTCACCTTGGGGAGTGTCCCACCTAGCTCGTTTATTTTAATTGTCACCCGTTCGCTATAGTTTTCATTTATGTACGGATTGTCCATTTCGTATGTGGATCGAGGCTATAGTGTGGGGGATGTAGTGCCTTGGGGTTAGGGTGCTACATCTAACGGTGGTATCAGAGCCCGATTGTAAAACCGAGTTTTTCGAGTCGTGTCAAGTCAGTCTAGGTCGCACGGCATAGGATTAATTGTTACTGGGGAGTCTGTATTTAATTGAATTGTTTGATTTACTTGGATTCTTGTATTACTTGATATATTTGACCTTCCTTGAATGTGGGTTTATTGACATTCTGGAGTTATATGCACACATTTGCATATATTGATCAAACCATGCATGTGAAGTGATCTGGTAGCAGGATGGATCGTGATAGACAGCACCAAGATCGATCTCCGAGACACAGGCATCATCATCATCGCCGCCACCATCGTTGTGAGAGATCACCTCCTCCTCCACCTGCTCAGGCACAACCTCAGGATTTTATGAACGCGGTAGTGGGGTTGACTGATCAGAGGCTACAGCAAAGGGTCCCTCCACCACCACCAGCACCAGTAGCACCCCAGGAGAACCCCATTTCTGCCATTTTATGAGAGTTTCAGAATCAGCGTACCTCAAAGTTCTATAAGGGTGACGACATACAGGTTGAGATGTGGTTGAAGGAGATTGAGAGGATTTGGCAGCTTATACCTTGTGACACTCAGGAGAAGGCTCGCTGCACCCTTACTTTGATCCAGGGTGAGGCTTACTCTTGGTGGGAGAGCACACAGATAGTTTTGGAGGCCGTTGGTACCGATATTACTTGGGAGGTCTTCGTACGGGAGTTCAGAAATAAATTTATTCCTCCAACTTCCTGTACTCGCAGATTGAGGGAGTTTACAGAGCTGAAACAAGGAGGGAGATCAGTGGGCCAGTATATCGCCGAGTTCGAGAGACTTTCTCGCTATGCACCCAACATAGCGAATGATGACTTCCACAAGGCGATGCAGTTAGTTCAGGGACTTCGACCCAACATCCAGGACGCCCTGAAAGCAACTAATACGAGCACCTGGGCAAAAGCTACCGCTAAAGCTTTGAAAGTTAAGGATTCTGACATTGCCAGGAGATCTAATCCTCGTACTGGACAGGCTTCAGGCTCGAGGTCGAGATAGGGTCTGAGCTCGGGAAAGAGGCCTATGGTTTATTGTGCACCTCCAGCACAGAAGGACGCCGGAAAGAACCTTAAAGCTACAGGACCGTCACAGAAGGCTCCCAGAGCTCCAGCACCACCTCAGCCACCTCAGAAACTGGGCTGCAGATTCTGTGGACTTCCTACACATAACTACGATAAATGCAGACGCCGGTTGGGTTTATGTTTGATTTGCGGGAGCGACGAGCACAGAGTTGATGGTTGTCCAGATCGCCAGCATCCACCACCTGCAAGGCCGAGGCCACTTGTGAGAGCCCGAGCTTATGCATTAGCTGGAGAGGATCAGGATGCGGAGATTGACCCTGCAGTGGTAGTTGAAGGTACTATTTACATCCATGGCACGAACATCCATACATTATTTGATCCAGGAGCTGCACACTCCTTTCTTGCGCATTCTATTACTATTACATTGTCCTTTCCTGCTATGTGGTCTTCTGTGCGCTATTTAGTTAGTACTCCTTTCGGTAGTAGGCAAGAGACGGATCAGGTTTACAGGGAAGTTCCCATGGTGATTGAAGGCCGGGAGTTTCTGATAGACTTTATTGTTATGCCAATGGAAAGATACGGATCTATTTTGGGGATGGATTGGTTGTACAGGCACTGTGCTACAATAGATTGCCGAGCAAAGAAAGTGCAGTTGGGTTCAGAGGTTATTACGGGTTGGACTTCGAAGACAGTACCCCTAGTTTCATTCTCAGAGGCTCAGAAATTGGTCAGAGACGGGGCCACAGGGTTCATTGCTTATATTCTGAATAAGCCGAAAGATCAAGTTAAACTGGAAGATACAGAAGTGGTAAAAGAATTTCCCGAGGTATTTCCAGAGAAGTTAGATTCTTTGCCTACTGAACGAGAGATAGAGTTTGTAATTGATCTTTATCCGAATGCCGAGCCTTATTCAAAGACTCCATACTGGATGGCTCCAGCGGAACTGAAAGAGCTAAAAGTTCAGCTCGAGGCATTATTGGAAGTTGGGTACATCCGGTCGAGTTCTTCACCCTGGGGAGCACCGGTGTTATTCTTAAAGTAGAAGGACGGAACTTTGAGAACGTGCATCAATTACCGGGAGTTAAACCGGATGACTATTAAGAACAAGTATCCCCCCCCACACATCGAGGAGTTATTCGACATACTTCAGGGTTCTAAAGTCTATTCAAAACTGGATTTAAGACAGGGATACTACCAGCTGCGGATCCGAGCAGAAGATATTCCTAAGACAGGATTCAATACTCTGTACGGGCATTACGAGTTCGTGGTTATGCCTTTTAGATTAACTAATGCCCCTGCAGCTTTCATGGAGATGATGCATCGGATCTTTAGGCCTTTCCTCGACAAGTTTGTGGTGATATTTATCGATGATATTTTGGTATTCTCAAAATCAGCCGAGGAGTACGCGAGCCATCTTAAGCTCGTTCTACAGACTTTAAAAGAGCATCAGTTATTTACCAAATTCAGTAAGTGCGAATTTTGGATCGATCGGGTTACTTTCTTGGGACATGTGATTTCGGGTAAAGGTTTGGAAGTCGATCCCTCAAAAATCGAGGCCGTGCTTAAGTGGGAGAAACCGAAGAATGCCTCGGAAGTTAGAAGCTTCTTGGGATTGGCCGGATATTATAGGGGGTTCATTCAGGATTTTTCTAAGATTGCTGCACCGTTGACCCGATTGACAAAGAAAGATGTCAAGTTTGTCTGGGACGAGAAATGTGATCAAAGTTTCAACTTCTTGAAGGAGAAGTTAGTCTCACCTTCGGTGTTAGCACTTCTCGAGGGTTCAGAGGAGTATGCAGTGTATACAGATGCTTCTAAGGAAAGCCTATATGTATCTATATCGGTAAATATGGTACCTATACGTATTTATTGAATTGCTTCCGCTTTTATTATCATATCTTCATGGTTCACCTTGGGGAGTGTCCCGCCTAGCTCGTTTATTTTAATTGTCACCCGTTCGCTATAGTTTTGATTTATGTACGGATTGTCAATTTCGTATGTGGATCGAGGCTATAGTGCGGGGGATGTAGTGCCTTGTGTTTAGGGTGCTACGCACCTCCACAACCACCGTCAGCAGAGGCTTTTGTAAATTCTGTTATGAACATCATAGATCAGAGGCTCCGGGATTATGTACCACCGGCCCCTCCAGCACCACCTGCACCTGTTGTACCACCCGAGGCACCGATTTCAGTTATACTTAGGGAGTTTCAGAATCAAAGACCTCCTAAGTTTTTCAAGGGAAATGATATACAAGCAGAAATATGTTTGAAAGAAGTCGAGAGGATATGGGAGCTCATTCCATGTGAGTCCCGAGAGAAGGCTCGATGCACCATCACTTTGATACAAGGGGAAGCCTACTCTTGGTGGGAAAGCACATGGATAGTCTTGGAAGCAGCTGGAGAAGAGAATAATTGGGAAGTCTTTACACGGGAATTCAAGAATAAATTCATTCCTCCTTCATCACGTACTCGAAGACTGAGGGAATTCACCGAATTGAAGCAGGGATCGAGGTCTGTGGCCGAGTATATTTTGGAGTATGAGAGGTTATCCCGCTATGCACGTAATATAGCGGGTGATGACTTTCATAAGGCTATGCAGTTTGTTCAAGGGCTTCAACCGGATATCCAGACAGCTCTTGAGGTAGTGAATACGAGCACTTGGGCGAAGGCTACTTCGAAAACCTTAAAGGTTGAAGATTCTGTGAATGCTAGGACGCCAGTTTATCGCCAATGACAAGGGTCAGGATCCGGCTCGGGATTTAACAAGGGAAAGAGGCCGATGAATTTTCCAGCTCCACCACCGAAGGGACCTTTCAAGAAGCCTCGAACAGGAGGTCAAATTACTCCAATTCCACGAGCACCTCAGGCTCCACTAGCTCCTAAGGGATCCCGCAACGATCAGGCCCCGTGTACTTATTGTGGATGACCAACCCATTCTTCCAACAATTGCCGAAAGAGATTGAGATTGTGTTTGATTTGTAGGAAAGGGGATCATATGGCTTTTGCATGCCCGGACAAGATTCCAGGATATCAAGCTGGAGCTCAGAGACCAATGATTCAGGCACGAGCTTATGCCCTTGAGGGCGAGGAGCAGAATGTCGAGGTTGATCCAAACGCCGTGGTGGAAGGTACCATTTACATTTATAACACGAGCATCCATGCATTATTCGATCCGGGTGGCACGCATACTTTTATATCTTGTGATCTATGTGCCTTTCTGTGCCTACCTGTTACTTGTTCAAATTCTTGCTATTTTGTAAGATTTCCTCTTGGAGGTAGTTTGCAGACAGATCGGATTGTTCGGGGTTGTTCAGTTTTGACAGAAGGGAAAGATTATCTGGAAGATTTTATTATGATGCCTATGAAGAAGTATGGGGTAATCTTTGGCATGGATTGGTTATACCGACACCGGGCCGAAGTTAATTGTTTTGAGAAGAAGATTAAGTTGGGTAAAGAGTTTGATTGGAGAAGTTGGGTCGAAAATGTACCTCTCTTATCGTTTATGGAAGCTCGCAAGTTAGTAAAGGATGGAGCCTTGGGATTTATTGCCTATCTCCTTAACAAACCAAAGGATCAATCATGTTTTGAGGAGATGGCCGTGGTAAAGGAATATCCCGACGTATTTCCAGAAAATTTGGGTTCTCTACCGCCGGATCGGGATATTGAGTTTGTTAGTGACTTATATCCGGGATCAGAACCGTACTCTAAGACTCCTTAGAGAATGGCTCCGGAAAAGTTGAAGGAGTTGAAGATTCAACTCGAGGAATTACATAAGATTGGGTATATTCGACCGAGTTCGTCTCCGTGGGTGCTCCGGTTCTTTTCGTTAAGAAAGAAAGACGGGACATTAAGAACGTGTATAGATTACTGGGAGCTTAATCGGATGACTATCAAGAATAAGTATTCGTTGCTCCACATCGAGGATCTATTTGATTTGCTACAAGGTTCGGGGGTCTATTCGAAATTGGATTTAAGGCAAGGTTACTACCAGTTGAAAATCCAGGAAGCGGATATACCAAAGACAGGATTTAATACCCGGTATGGGCATTATCAGTTCGTAGTGATACCTTTTGGTTTGACTAATGCCCCTGCAGCATTTATGGATATGATGCATCGGATTTTTTGGCCTTATTTGGATAAATTCGTGGTAATTTTCATAGATGACATTCTTGTGTATTCGAAGACTCCGGAAGATCATGCTAGGCATCTCAGATTGGTATTGGAAACGTTGAGAGACCACCGGTTATATGCGAAGTTTAGTAAGTGTGAGTTTTGGATCGACCGGGTTGCTTTTCTAGGTCATATCGTCTCAAGTAAGGGTTTGGAAGTAGATCCTTGAAAAATCGAGATGGTTATTCAGTGGAAGAGTCCGAAGAATGCTTCAGAGGTCAGGAGTTTCTTGGGTTGGGCATGGTATTAGCGAAGGTTTGTGAAAGATTTATCTAAGATCGCCGCTCCTTTAACTCGGTTGACTAAGAAGGAAGTGAAGTTCGAGTGGGACGAGGCATGTGAGACGAGTTTCGAACTCTTAAAGGAAAAGTTGACCACTGCACCGGTATTAGCACTTCCCGAAGGCACTGAAGGATACATGGTTTTGATGCAGAATGGTAAAGTGATAGCCTATGCCTAGAGGAAATTGAAGGATCATGAACAGAATTACCCCACTCACGATCTCGAACTAGCAGCAGTGATCTTTGCTTTGGGAAAGTGGAGACACTACTTATATGGAATTTCTTTCGAGATCTTTTCCGACCACAAGAGCCTCGAGTATTTGTTTTCTCAGAAGGAGTTAAACAAGAGATAGAGGCCTTGGATGGAGACTTTGGCGGATTATGAGTGTAGAATCCGATACCATCCCGGAAAGGCCAATGTGGTTGCAGATGCGCTTAGTACAAAGGCTAGCGTCTCTAGTGTAAAAGTGGAAGTTATGGATGAAACTGAGTCTTTCAAGCTGAGAGCTAGCATTCGGAATATTACCGTTCAACCGGATCTTCAGCAGAGATTGTTTGAAGCTCAAAGAGTGGATTATGAGGTTCAGAAATTAGTACAGAAAGTTAGAAATGATCCAGAAAGTCCGTTTGGGTTTGATGACACCGGGCTTCTAAGGTTTAAGACCAGAATTGTGGTTCCGGAAGAGTTAAAACGGTTGATATTGGAAAAAGCTCATCGATCTGGGTATTCGATACATCCCGGGGGAAACAAGATTTATAAGGACTTAAAGAAATTTTATTGGTGGAATGGACTTAAAACATTGCATGACTTGTCAGGTTGTGAAAGCAGAGCATCAGAAGCCATCGGGGCTACTTCAACCGTTACCTATCCCAGAATGGAAATGGCAGCAAGTGGCGATGGATTTCGTTTCCGGTCTTCCACGAGTGAAAGGTGGTTCAGATGGGATTTGGGTGATTGTGGATCGATTGATGAAATCGGCACATTTTCTGGCTATCCGGATGTCGGATAAGGTGAATAAGTTAGCTAAGAAATATGTTGATGAAATTATCCGACTTCATGGTGTGCCGGTCAGCATTGTATCAGATCGAGATCCGAGGTTTACTTGTAGATTTTGGCAAGAATTCTAAAGGAATCTGGGAACAAGGCTTCAATTTAGCACAGCTTTCCATCCTCAGACAGACTGGCAATCAGAGAGATTAATTAAATATTTAGAGGATATGTTGAGAGCATGTGCATTAGATTTTCCGAGTTCGTGGAACGACCAGTTCCCTTTGATTGAGTTTGCCTATAATAATAGCTTTAAAGCATCAATAGAAATGGCGCCATATGAAGCTCTCTACGGACGGAAATGCAGGTCTCCGTTGTTCTTTGATTTAGAGGAATGGAATTGGACCAAACAGGAAGGTGTAAAACGAGGGGAGAAAAAGGAAAAACCCTCTAAGGCCGTGTAAGAGGCAATTGATAAG
This sequence comes from Lantana camara, assembly GCA_037501455.1. Lineage (NCBI taxonomy): Eukaryota > Viridiplantae > Streptophyta > Magnoliopsida > Lamiales > Verbenaceae > Lantana > Lantana camara. Next base: position 51,246,460 of record CM074858.1, read on the forward strand.
GTCCAAATAATCCGACAACGGATGAAAGCAGCCCAGGATTGACAGAAAAGCTATGCAGATCATCGAAGGAAAGATCTTAAGTTTGAGATTGGTGATAGGGTCTTCTTGAGATCCTCGCCACGAAAGGGATTCTCAAGGATTGGAAGAGGAGGGAAATTGAATCCTCGGTACTTGGGACCGTATGAGATTCTTGAGAAAATTGGAGATACGGCCTACCGTTTAGATCTACCTCCGAGCTTGACCGGAATTCACAACGTATTTCATGTTTCTCAGCTTTTGAAATGTTATCTGGATGACTTCGAGATCCTACCCGTTGAAGAAGTGGAACTTGAGCCTAACCTCAACTTCGTTCAGAAACCGGTTAGAATTTTGGATCGGAAATTGCAAGAATTAAGAAACAGGCAAATCCCACTAGTTAAAGTCTTATGGAGAAGTGATAAAACGGAAGAGGCTACGTGGGAGACGGAGGATAAGATGAAAAGATTCCATCCTGAGTTGTTTCCGGACAATCAGTGAATCCGAGGACAGATTCTTCTAAAGGGGGGAGATTGTAACACCTCGACTTTTCAAGTCGTTCAGGTATGAATTATGTGATAATTACGTGCACATTTAATTTATTTTAATTACGTTATTACTTGTTTTATTTTATATTATACGAAATTATGAAATAATTGAATTATTTGAAAATGTTTGAATTTGAATTTATATGAATTTTGAACGATTTGCGTTTGTATGAATTGTTTGCTTGTCGTTTCTACGTGAAATGAATTCGGAATTTCGTGGAAATTTAATATGTCAGAGGTATACGTGTCTTGAATGCGAATATATGTACGTTTCGTATTTTCGGGTTCATTTGCATAAGTTACGAATTTATTTTGATTTTGGAATCCAAGTCGGGGGCTAAAGAGAAATTAGCGCACCATTGGTTCCTTATTTGATATCTTGAGCTAGGAAACTCGGATTCGAGTTTCATCAACTTCGTTGAACTTGTATTGAAAATTTGAGTTTAATGAACTTAGCCTTATATTTTTCCAAAATTATTTGAACCTCCGAACTTGTACCGAAACATGCAATGGAAATGAAATCTGCCACAGTTTACTAAAATGACCATATCTTATTCAAACTTTGACCAAATTAACCATGGTTTGATTCCTTGGAACCCTAACTCAACCCTCTAACCAGCCTTAACCACTCAAAACCGAGATAACCCTCTTAACTAGGAGAAAATCAGCCAAACTTCCCCTGCTTTACGGTTTTCCCGTAGCTCAAGCCAATCCTTGGAGATTCAAGCTCAAATCACTTCCAAACCTCCATTAATCCACAAGGTAAGCTTAGGATTGTATTATAAATTTATCATGAGTCATTTTAATCCATTCATCCCTAATTTTGATCATGCTTTCATGGGTATTAGGCTGACTTGAAGAAATAGCTAAGTTGGAGCACATATGTTGATCTCTTTCAATTCTTTAGGTATTTGGTTGATTCCAAGTATGAATATGATTGTCTTGATCTCTTCTTTGCATTTATGGTGAAGTTTTAGCTGATAGTTGAAGCATTCATGAGATATCATTAATGAAATGTTGGGAGATATATCATGAATTGATCACCACACCCTCCATTTCACGTTTTAATGTTTTGGGAGCATGTTTGTGTGTTGTTGTGGAGTGGTTTTCTTGCATATTGGTGATCTTAGCTTACCTGAGTATGTTGGTTGGAGATTGAATGGTGCTGCTCTATTTTTCTGCTGCGTGTCTTTATTTTTTTTTTTGGCTACAGACTCAAATCCACGGGGCTGGACCAGATCCATGGGGGTGCATTTTTCCCTTTGGAAAAATCAATGGTGGTGGATTCTGTCCTGTTTTTTTTTTTTTTTTTGTTACTCCGGTTTCGTTTTTCTTGTTTTTCTTTGCTTGTTTTATATTCCTCCACCTCTTTTATGACTTCTATGCTATGCTAACATGTATTATCTTGAGTGTTATGAAATTTTATGATTTTTCGTGGAATATTTTACGAGTTATGCTTCAATGTGTCTTCTTTGCTCCTGATGTGCGCATGCATGGACTTTGCTCTTAAGTTTGAACTCTAATTGCTATTTATTCCTTATCTTTTCATGCATGCATGATCATGTAATTATATATATATATATATATGTATATCTTTGCATGCATGCATGAGTATTCATTAAATTGTTTGTTGTAAATTGCATGCATGCATGTTATGATTTTAACGTGTTTTGTTTAATTTATACATGCTACGTATATATATAATTAGGTTGATATGTATACATATGAATATACATTATTTATGTAATGCATATAGCACCCCAAGCGATGGGGCACCACACCCCCGTACTATGACCTGACACGTGGTACGAAATGGAAGGTCCGCACACGCACCAAGTCACAGCGAACGGGTGACAAACGAAAAATCCAACCTAAGCTAGGCGGTACGTAACCCTGTACAAGTAAAATATGCAAAACCTGAATGCGGAAGCGATGCAAAATACGATCCATCAAAAAACTTTAATCAACAAATATAAATAAACGGGTTCAACTAATTCCACGAACCTGTCCTAACCTGTCCCGAATTCAAACATACAACAAAGACGGGTTCAACTAATCCAAGCCCTGTCCTAACCTGTCCCGAACTTCATATAATTAAAGCATAAACATAATCCTGTACAGAGCATACTATTTACATAATTTTCATACATAATTCGGAACAAAGTATTTAACAAAAATCAAACGGACTGACACAGACTCGACAGACCTGACTCAAAGCCGCCTAGCTCGAACTCCAACAACTTGCACCTGCAAACTATAAACATAGGTGGGGCGAGGGTCAGTCCAACGACTGAGCGAGGGGGCTAACACACACCAACACATATATACATATAGAGCAAAGCATGTATCAAACAAAAGACTATGAACCGGGAATAGGGTTTTACATACCAAAGCCATTTTCCAAAAAGAGCTCATATTTATACATATATTCATATCTTCTTAAGTTTGAAAACTCATAAGGATTCGTAGATTCAGAAATGCATATGGATTCATATATATTCAAATGGATTCATATTAAAACTCATAGGGACTCATATAAACAAAATTGGTTCATAAATTCATAAATTCAGAGCTTAATCGTATAAATCTCTTATTAAAACGAAACCTCCTATCTCGTTTCATAATCATCAAAACCAAAGAATTCAAATACCCGGCGAGTACGGGTCTCCAACCTTACTCCTTAAATCACAAGACTCAAAAGATTTAAAAGGAAGCATAAACTCATAAAATTCATAAGATTCATAAATTCATAGATTCATATTCCCGTATTCCAACCTTTCTCCGGAAGTCTGCACGCGGGTTACAGGCCCACATCGTGTAACTCAATATACGTGGGGTCGCGAGTCCACAACGTACCTTCTCCGGCCTCAACCAAAGGCTCAAAGCACCACGCCTTCTCCATCTCCCTTAGAGTCGCGCGTAGATACTTCAAAGGAGCATGTGCACAGGGGTGATAACCGGCGACCCCAACAGTCGCACCGGGTCTCCCTTACCCACACCTCCGAAACCCGGGGATTCAAATAGATTCATAAAGACTCATAAGATTCATAGGAAACTTACCTAACTCGCGAAACCAAGAAACATATGATTCATACTTAAGAAACATACCTTACCGTGCAACTCGGCATATGCTATACACATACCTCTCCGTGTCTTCCAAATTCATAATATGCTGAAGGAAATCCATAGTTTGCTCGACGATACACGGTTTGGAGCATAGCCTCGTTCCAAAATAATTTTAAGCTTACATACGCCCATACGTATAATTTTAGAAGGATTCATATCAAATCGAATTAACAAAATTCATAACATATCGTAAGACACATATTTAATATACATATAGTATATATTTGCATGCGGGCTTGAAAACGAGCACATAGGGTTGTAGGTCTCTTTAACTAAAACAAAAATCCTAAAACCTCACCTTACACCGACGAGAACGGAAAACATAAGCCAAGAAGTCCCACTTGAACCCAAACCGCTGACAGATACAACCAGGAAAAACCCTGATCGACTGAACACACGGAACATAAGACTCAGACTCAAATCAAACCACAAAGATGCACGGCAAATGCAATCTCACAAATAGGGATCAAATGCATAGCAATTATTTGCAGAAGAAACATTATATAATTTAATCAAATCAAATTATTCATTTATCACACAAACAATTCATGGATTGTATAAAAAATTTAATTAACAAAGTTGACTTAATTCATTTCATTTAAATTCATATATTAAATAACCAATTCATAATCGTACGAATAACTTATTAATTTATACAAAGAGTGCAAAGTAAACAACAATAACATTTAGGCATATTTGTGATTCATAATAATCGAAACATTACATGCTCATCAATCACAAATTAATCCAAACTTATTTAAACACATACAAAATCTAGTTTCTAAATATTACGCTAACACCCCCTTCAATTAGACAATTTGCTCACTTAGACAAAACGGGGATTCAAATTGCAAATTAAAGCATCAATATATTCCATAATTCATTTAATACATAATTTCGTACATATTGAAATACAATTCGATCGACAAATCAAGCAATTAGCAATTAAAACAATTAATTCCAAATATTCAAGTTATTCAAAAAAATCACAACAAATCAACCGGACATCCGATTGACGAACGGAAAGTGTCGCTGGACTCACCACGACAAGAGGAACTTGCTGCCCGAAGGGCGTCGGAGTGACGCCCCCGAAACCAGTCGAACCGCCACATGCAGCCACCGGACCACCAACTCCGGTGGTTGAAAATTCCCCGGAAGGACAGAAACTTACGCCTCGGCCTGCTTGACAAAAGCCCTAAACCAATTTCAGAAAATACCAAGCACACCGGATTTCGTTGATGAAAGACCGAACTAAATTCCAAGGACGAAAACTGAAATTAAATGCAAACCGCAAAACGAAAACGAAATCCGAACATACCATTAGAAAGCCCGTAACGAGCCCTACGAAAGCCCCATAGCCAAAACCCGGAAAAATCATCGAAAAACCAGACCGCCGATCCAGCCACGATCCACCACCGGTTCACCGCCGGCTGGTTCTTGGGTCGGCACCACCACGAATGGCTCGGACTTGACGTGAGGAACAACTTCTCAGAAGGAACCGTTGACAAAAGATCGCCGAAAAAGCTCCAAACCGCCGCCGAAAGCCGCGCTCCACCGCTGCCACACCGGAACCACCACTTCCGCCGCGGTTCAGGTAAAAAGAAGTCCGGAAATGGATTCAGGGCACCGAAAAAGCTAGGACACCACCCTTCAACGTCGGAGAAAGTCGCCGGAGGCGGCGGAATCGCGCCGCTACAGTAGCCGGGAACTCCTTCATCTAGGTAAGGGGCGCGTGCTCCAAGACTGTCGCCGGAAGCTGCCGCGAATGGGCGGCGAAGCGGCGGCTCTAAGCCGTGCCGCCTGCTGTTCGCCATAGTGCCACCACCACTGATTTTCTGGTCCCGATTCTTGTACCATCGTGTCGGGCTCATTGTGACGATAAATTTCCACTACTCAAACGTCGAATTCCGTCGAGAAACGAGCGAGAACGGACATGTGTGCGAAAACACACCTCCACTGCATGAACAGTACCAATCGCGGGAGGAAGACGCTGAGTCTGGAGCTGAAGTTCTGGCATGCAAAACGAGGATTCGGGGTGTAGCACCCGGAATGCTAGGCGCCACATCCCCCGCACTATAGGCTCAATCCACATATGAAACGGGCAATTCATACATGAACCGAAACTATAGCGAACGGGAGACAATCAAAAAAACACAAGGCTAGGCGGGTACCCTCAATTAAAACCAAAACAACTCAGAGCAATAAAATAGCGGAAGCAAAAGCGTTCAATACATATAGATACCATATTTACATATTTACTTATAGGTACCGACAAATCATACCATTACAATCTCCATTCAAGTATAATGTAAGATTTAATACAAAATAACAAGTACAAAGTATGAAGGTGCAGTGCTAGACCCGAATAAAAGACACGAGACTCTAATCCCCGCCTAGCACGAACCTGCAAAACTGAAAAGTTGAGGTGTCAGTCCAAACAGACTGAGCGAGGGGTATAAATAAATATATGCGCACGTACATGCAAGTTATAATCTCGGGTAATAATTTTTGGAAATCAAACACAATTATTAGAGTAGAAGGTACTATCGCCCGAGGTTACAACTAATTCCATTTACCAATTAGTTCAGTTCAATACAATCAATATGTGGCCCGGCGAGTGAGGGCAATTCTCCAACCTTGCTCCGACCGTGTACAATCAATCAATTTGTTAGGTGATTAGGTGATCAAGCAATTATTTACTGTGCACAATTAGCAGTTTCAGTCCATCCTTCTTCCTCCGGGTGATGGTGGGATTGCAAGGCCCCACCATCCAATCAGTCTGGGCAGAGGGTACATGAATCCCTAAGCCCGGAACTCCTTCCTCCCCTAATCTCCTAGGGGGTTCAGGGGTCATCCCATTTGGTGAGGATAGCACTCGAGTTACCCGTCAGCCCATGCTTTCCCGGTTGGCTCGAACCACTATCCTCGGGCCCACAGTGCAATTCAATACTCGCCCAATACAATCAATCCGTCAATCAATCAATCCATTTTATCAAATCATTTGAAAGTCATAAGGTTCGCAAACTATAGATATATATATATACATTTTGGCCGAAATAGTCACACAGGGGTTGTAAGGGTTCTATTTATCTAGAATTTAAACCTCACCTGACCAGACGACCAAAAGAAAGCAAGAGGGCACCCTACTGAGCGGGCTCCTCAAAACCGGGACCGTGATCTGTGCAACAAGGACAAGTGTGAAGTAAGACTCGACTCGAATGAACCAAGTATGACGAGCGGCAAAATCATGCACCAATATGTTATGCAATAATTATTTAATGAATGTCAAATACGAGCATGATGTTAATAACCCAAGTATATAACACATACACATACATCCAAGCATGCAAAACAATATGCAAGAAAACAGGGAGTGACACGCCCGTGTCACAAAATTACACTAAGCCGTGACACCCCCGTGTCACGGTACAGCGGACCAAAAGCTTGCAAAACAAGGTGACACGCCCGTGTCACCAAAACAAGGCAAACCGTGACACCCCCGTGTCACGGTACAGAAAAACCGCCCCAGCCAACCCGCACCCCCGTGTCACGCAAAACAAAGCAAAGGTGACACGCCCGTGTCACCTGTGCGTGACAGAAAAACAGGGGAGAAAACAGGGGTTTCCATGCAAAACCAACTCCAACCCAAATAAATCCCAAACACCAACCAAAACAATTGTTAAAACACCTCATACATGCATCATACTTCAAGTATTCAACAATCAAACCAATAAATATGCATCAAATCTCCAAGAATCAAGCCCCAAAACCCCATAATTATTCATATACACCAACCATCACATAACCTCATGTATTAGGCAAGAATGAAGGGAAAAAGGACCTAAACATGCTTCTATACAAGAATAACCAAGAAAGCATCAAGCTAACATCAAACCCTACCCATGTAGCCAATCAAGAAATTCAATCCATTCTCATTTTATACCTTGAAATGAAAGAAGAATGAGATGAGATGAAGAGATGAAGATGTTGATGCTTCTAGCTCCAAAGTTCTTCAAAATAGCTTGAGATTAGTTGAAATCTTCCTTCTTCTCTCTTGAATGTGTAAGGACCGATCCTTAGGGTGTGTATGTGTGATGTTCTTGTGTGTATGTGATGTATGAGAGTGTTGGAAGAGATGCATATACTAGATACATATTATATCATCCACTATCTAAACATATGTCCCCAATTTGCAAACAAGTCCCTAGGTTATTTAAATGAATGCAATCAAGTATTATCCCTACCTAAAAGATCCATTAGCTCCAAACCAAGTTATGCAATTAAGTCCATAATTTCATGAAATGATCAATTAAAGTCACATAATACAATTAAGCGCACTATCACTTAATTCATGAATTTCACATTAAAATTAATTCATATAAATATAGAGAATTGTATAATGCACACATTATTGTAATGAAATCATAATAAGCAAGTAAATGTATAAACTTAAACTCCCAACTCCCGAAGACCCGCACGTGGCGTGCTTACCTGAACTTCCGGAATTTGGGGCGTTACACGGGGTATATATCTCGGGTCCTCGTACGTAAAAACGATCGGAAGAACGGGCTAACGAAGTCGGAATGGGGCAAACTTAGAGTCTACGGACTCGTTTCGCTGGCCCGAATGCGTTAAAGGGGTCAAATAGATCAAAATCTCGACCGAACAAGAAGTGACTGGACAACCCCCCTAAAAGAAGAAAATTACAAAAGGACCCTGAACTCTAAAAGAGTTCATAAGAGGGCCACACAACGCATAAATCACATAATTAAACACATAAAAAGTTTGGAAGGTGACGTACCTTATTTATCGGATGAGAGGGATGTTACAATTTATGTTTAATGTTATATATATTTAATTATGGTTTAATTTATTTTTATCTTGGAATTTAATTGTTATTTTAAATGTTTCTATTTGCCTATTTTCCAAGTGTGAACATGTTATGCTACTACGTGTCATGATCGTTATTTAAATTCCTTGGATTAATTTGGTATGAAATATGGAAGAGATGAACTTTAACAAATTTAAATGCTTCACGAAAGGAATGAAATGATTGTTTATATGTCTTTAAGGCATTAATAGTGCACATGAATGTGTTCATTACATAATATATTCTGTTATGCATTCATATCATGATCATTTCATTGCCGAGCGTCTTAATTGGTCATTTTCAGTCCCACTTCACCTTTCTTGCACAGATTTTGGTCCTGTTGGAGACGAGACCGGTCCGTGAGGCTCTTCTGTTCTCCTTTTTGTCGTTTAAGGTGGGTTTCTCTTCTATTTAGTTATATGACCCTATATATACCTTCAATGTGAAAAGTTTTTGACCAAAATGAATATATATATATAGAGTAGTTTTAAAGAGTAAATGTTTTCAACGTAAAGCCTTATTTTTATAAATCCTACGAAATGTTTTGGCGAGAAATGAATTAATGCACGAATGGGGCCCAAGGACTTAGTGTGAGTGGCTATCCTGGGAGGCATGGGCCGACGGTGATCCCTCATACTAGTTCTACCAATTAAAGGCGTAACCGGACCTCGTGAGGAGTTAGCGAGGAATGGACGCTGAGTGCCACTAGGGGAGTCATGTAAGCCCTTTTGGTTAATGAATGGGTGGTCGGGCCTTGCAAACCCACCACCAACCCAGAGGAAGAAGGTGTAAATGTTAATGAATGTGCACGAAAGAATGTTATGCATGAAAAGAAAGAATGAATGTTAATGAACTACACAAGGTGTTGGTTGGAGATAATGCACGCTACCTCACCGGGCCAAGAATGACCTAATGTAAATTGATCGTTATAATCCCTTTTGACGATTTTCCATTTTACCAGTTGGGAAATTCTTTAAAAACCTCACTTGGGATTATAGCTTGCATGTGAATGTTTAAATACCGTCATATATTATATTTATACCCTGTTTTATACCCACCAGTCCCTTTTGGACTGAACCCGTTTGGTTTTCAATTATTTTATGCACGTGTCAGGGATCTAGGCGGGAATTCGAGTCATTAGGTCTTGCATTCCCTTCTAGCTCTTGTATTTTTTGGGTCTTACACTTGCATACAGTATTTATGATTATTGTATATGAATATTGTTATGGAGCGTACTTGTTTTGGGTCGTGACAGCATGTGAATGGTGTATATGATCTATTTTTGGAGCTTTGATTCTCATAGTATATATATATGATGTATGTTCATTTATTGTTTCTGCTTTAGTGTTTAACTCTGATTCTGATGGTTTAAGTGTTAGTCCCGCCTAACATAGAGTACATGTATGTCCCCGTTCACCGTGATTTAGCTCGGGTATGGAGTGTCCGTTTCATATTCGGGTCGAGTCTCGGTGAGGGGGATGTGGTACCTTGCGCTCGGGTGCTACATAGGGCTTATAATAACATGCATACACAACGATCACATTTTATTATGGTTTATCTATAACCTAACCTCACCTTACACCGACAAAACCGGGGTAAACGGGGACAAAACCAATGCCTATGGAGCAACCTCATCACCAACGGGATACTCCTCTGAACAAGAAAAACATCAAAGACATACTTAGACTAGAACTGAACCATATAAACGCTCGGCAAATGCATATGAATGTCAATGATGCGATGCAAGTCACAAACGTTCAAAGTTAGACATATTGAATCAATTAACACGTTATCATATCAACAACACATAAATCGAATAACACATTAAATAAACTCATAACACATCATATAATTGCATACCAAGAGCATACATGAAGCTAAAACACATAAGAAAGAAACAAGGGATGGCATTTGGAGCATATAAATTCATATCTTACTTGATACAATGCTCATAACATATCATTTAACATGTTAACAATTAATATATATCATAAAAGAAACAAGAAAGTATCATACGAGAAGAATAAATAAGGCATTTACACATGCATTTCAAATAAGAGAGCATTTAAGTCACATAAGAGCATATGAAATCATAACTCGAAAACGACAAATGAAAGAAGCCTTATAATTAGAATTAATATCAAACCTCATTATATTACAACTTTATACGCAATATAATATGTTAGCAATGCATAAGATTACATAAAAAAACACAAATGCATAAGAAAAACAAGCCCGAAACCTCCCCTACGTCGCAGCCATTCAAGGCCAAAAAGGAAGTGGGGTGACTGGAGTTACCACTCCCATGCACAAATGGGGTAACCCCCATTACTTGAGGCAGTAGCTCAGGCCTTAAGCAGATATGGAGGTAACGTCCGTTACCTCTCCATGGTAGATTTTTGGTAACGCACGTTACCACGACCAGACAGCGCCTTCTTCGAATTCCATGGCTGAAATCCGCTGTTCAACTTTCGTAAATCAACAAAAATAAAGCAGCAGCAAACAAGGTAGCAAGGCAGCAGTAAATCCCCCCAAAAACAACACTAAAATGAGCATAAAACCACCCCTCAACAACCGACAAAAACAAGAGATGCAAAGCTCCACATATATGCATATATATATATCCAAGAAAGCTCAAAGCTTAATTTATGGAAACTTCATAAATGCTCACCTACCATGAAATTCAAGTTCTTATATACATTAAGGGAGCCCAAGAGATCATCAAATCAGTTTCAAATCAACATATAACTTCAAAATATGCATATAATTTAAGAGTGCATCCAAACCCTTACTATTCATCATAAAATTCATAGGATGCTCAGTACTCCATGAAATTCCACAAATGAACACTTAAAAGAAAGAAGAGAAGATGGAGATTACAATTGTGTACTTATCTTTCAAGTTTGAGGCGAATCGGAGGTGTAATAAGCTTCGAAAGTGAAAAAGGAATAGTATTTTTCCTCTCTTCACTTGGAGCTCGGGGATTAATTCTTGAAGATGTGGGCCTAAGTTTCACTCAATTTGGTTTAATATTGAGGGAGATAGAGCCATTTTAGTGAAAGGTGGTCAAAATGCACATGAGGCTCGATACGGGTGAAATACGTGTACAAGAATTGAGAAACCGTCAAATTCACTTAGTCAAAGTCTTGTGGCGTGATCAGAAATGCAAAGAATCCACTTGGGATACAGAGGAGAAAATGAAATAATTGTACTCGGATCTTTTCAAGACCTCGCTACAGACCTGAGGACAGGTAGTTTTGAAGGAGGAAAGTTTGTAACAACCCGATTGTTCGGACTTTCAGGTACACTAAAATGTGCGCAATCTAATTATTTAATTATGCAATTACTTGATATATTAAATGCTTTTGTGCTTATTGGAATTTATTTGTTTAAGTATTAAATTGATTTTTGGACGTTTAAGCTTATATACCTTGTATTTTGCTCTATTTGTATCCGATTTCAAATATGATTTTTGTGAATTATTGATATGTATGAATTATGTGAGTTATGAACTTTATTATATGCTCATTTTATGTTTTGGAACTTGTTTGGTTTTCCTTTTTATTCGTTTTCGGGAGACGGGACCTAAAGGGGCTAAAGGGCATTTAGCGCACCTTGGGTTCCGTGCGACATAACTTGAGCTTGGGAATTCGGATTTGAGTTCCGTCACCTCTGCTGAACTTTTATTGATGATTTGGGTTCAATGAACCTAGTCTCATATTTTTCTAAGCCCATTTGGACCTCCGAAATTTGACCGAAATGAGCCTCACGTGCAAATTTAGACCTCTACTCACTCTTTTAGCCATAACTTGAGATATACTTGACCAAATTAATTGAAACCTAGCCCCAAATGCTATTGACTTAACCCCCTTTCAGCCATTATATTCCCATTTCGTCTAGTCTTGAAGAAAAAGGGGGAATTTACTGCTCCAAACCGAGATTCAAGGAAGAGAGAAAAGATACTATTCACCTTTCCTACTTTTGAGCTCAATACTTCATCAAATCACTCCAAATTCAAAAGGTAAGTTTAGAATTGTGATCTCTATCTTCTCCTATTTGTTTGGACACATTATTTTCTGAAATCCATGGAGAAATGAGCATGCTATGAAGATTATAGTGAATAGTAAGTGTTTGAACTATTTTGATGAATTTGGTTGATATCTTGTGGATTCTTTGGATATGATGCATCCTAATTGATCTTAAGACAATTTAAAGTAAGTTTATGAACTGATTTTGCATGTAGGTGAAGGAATTTTTGGGATAACATTTGAATTCTTGAAGTTTTTGGACATGAAAATCAAGATGCCTATATCTCTTGCTCTTGTTTCTTGTATATCTTCATGTTAGGCTCAGATTTTTTCATGATATGGTTGGGTTCTTGTCATATTTTCTTGCCCTTATGTGTCTACTTGGAGATAGCATGAATCCCTTTGAGTTTTGCTGGAGTTTTTGCCTGAACTTCGCGTTTTTTCCTTACTGTCGCATGGTGTGTCACGGCCGTGAGCGGGGTGTGTGTATTTCTTGTAGCGGACGCAACCTGCTGCTGGTTCAGTTTCTTATCTTAGATCTAAACCGCGACCATTTCATGCATGAAATGGGTAGCGGTCACGACCACCTTCCCATAGGTTACTGAAAAGGTGTAGTGGCTACGACCACCCTCTTGCATGCATGTGTGTTCGTTTTCTTCCTTTCGCTTATGCTTGCTTGCTTTTTATGGTTCGTTAATGATTCATATGTTATGTTAACGTGTTATATTATGTGTTAAGCTTTATGTTATGAATTTATAGCTTGTTTTATGCCCTCGTTTATGAAATATGATCTCATATGCAATGTATGTCCTTATATGACTTAAGTATGACCTCATTCCATTTCATTTGCATCATAAACATTCATACGTATTTACCGAGCATCTATATGGTACATTTTAAGTTTAAGAGTATCTTTTGTTGTTTGTTTTGTCCAGTTGATCCTTCCCCTGACGACAAGGTTGCTCCTTAGGCGTCCGATTCACTCTCTTTTGTCACCACTTAGCGTTGGAAAGGTGAGGTTTTCTTCTTTTAGATATAATGACCTAAAACCCTAAATGATTTGAATCCCGCATAAGAGTTATGTATATTATATGCTAGATACATGTATGATATGTACTTTGAGGGCTTGTCTCATTTGTTATAAGACTTTGAAAAAGATTTGTATACATATGTCAGCTATTTGATGTTTGATTTGAAAACCTTTGATAAGTGTGTGTGTGTGTAAGCGAGCTTTGGGCTTTGAAAGATAAGTTTTGTTGGAAAATAGGATTTTGAAATATGATTTGGGCCCCGGAGAGTGGTATGGTATCTCGGGTCGGCCATGGGGTCGCCGAGCTCTCCCGTCAACACTTTCCTTTGAGAGTCTCGCCTAACCTTAGGAGGTTGAGAAAGGGCATTTCTTTTGAGCCGGTGGAAGCAACCGCCGAAGGTTTCTAGGAAGTTATTAAGCTTCGTCTCGTGTGATTTTGATCGATAGTTAGGGCTGTCAACCCTTCTATCACTCGGAGAACGGATGGTTTGTGAATTATGTTTTCATTATGGTTATGTTTTCATTAGAGGAATAACTCGTACTCGCCGAGTTGTGTGAATTTGTACGATCTATGGAATGGTAATGGATTCCTAAATACTTAAAACTTGTCATTTTAGCCTATGGCCTTTAACTTCTTTTAAGTATATATATATATACCACGAGAAACGTTTTAGCTTGTAAAAACTATCCCCGGTTCACAGATCTCTTTATGATTTGTTAAGTGGTTTGCTCTATACGTATTATGGGTGCGTGTGTTAGCCACCTCACAAGTCATTAGGACTAACCCTCGTTGTTGTTCCCCTCTTTTTCCTTTCTTTGAGTTGCAGGTGCGGTCTGAGTCGAGCTTGGCGACAAGTGTTCATTGTTATTAGTTTGATACGTATTATGGGTGCGTGTGTTAGCCACCTTACTCGAGTTACATTTGCATTGTAGTTGTTATTAGTTTGATACTTATGAACTATTTTGGGAATTGTGTATTATGAATACTTTTCTCACTTTGATACTTGTTCTCTTTTGGCACGGGTCGGGCATTGTACATTGTGCATGGACTTAGCATGCTCTTATGACTATATGATATGTATAAACATTGATCTTGGGATTTGATATAACTATTTTTTCGCTTCCGCTATATTATAGAATGATATGCACTCTGATTGAGGGTTTAGGCCGCCTAGCTAGAGTGTGAGTTTTATTTATCTCCCGTTCGCTATTGTTTGATGCTTGTGCGGACTCTCCATTTCGTTACATGTGTCGGACTCTAGTACTGGGGATGTGGTGCTCTTCGCTCGGGGTGCTACATCGTAAAGTGGTATCAGAGCTCTCAATTACAAAACTGGAGCTCTAGAGTCGTGTCAAGTCTGTCTAGGTCGTTCGGCTTTGAATTATGTGATTATTTGCGTTCATTTACATATTTATGATTGTTTACACGAACATGTATTGAACCCCATGCATCAATATTTTCTTGATTTGTGATTTTCAGGATGCCTCCACGAAGGAGAGTAGAAAGGGAACAAACACCGGATGTTAATCTCCCTCCTCCACAAGCACCACCACCACCGCCATTGAATGCCAAAAATATAGTTTAGACCCTTCTGAACCAACTTCAGCAAAATCAACGAAATCGAAATCCATATGGAGAAACACTAGAAGGGCAGGTTACACCTGTATACCGTGAATTTCGAAGCAATAATCCTCCTAAGTGGTTTGGGGGAGATGACGTTAAAGCAGGGGAGTGGTTATCAAAAATCATTGGAATTTAGGAAATTTGTCCGGCTCCTTCTCAAGAGAAAGCAATATGTACCGGTCGATTTATTCAAGGTTCGGCTACAAGATGGTTAAAAGCAATAAGATCCAAGTTGGAAAGAAGTGGAGAGGAACGCAATTGGGAAAATTTCATGAGGGAATTCCACAAAAAATATATCCCTCCAAGTGCTTATCATGAAAGAAGGCTCAAAGAATTTTCTGATTTAAAACAAGGAAATAGAACGGTTGAGGAGTATATTCTTTAGTTCTAGAGGTTGGTTCCCTATGCCACGCATATTACTTATATTGACTCTTTCAAAGCTCGGAGTTTTATCCATGGTTTGAAGAGGGAGATTCAAGAACCTCTACAAGCTGACACTATTGATACTTGGGAGAAAGCAACTAAGAAGGTCTTGAAAGTTGAAGCTCATAAATTAAGATTGAAGCCCCATATTTTTTCTTCGGGCCAAGGTTCGGGTTATAGTTCCTACTTGGGTAAGAGGCCCATTTCTCAGGGTGGGCCTCCAGGTTTCAAGGCCCAAGATTTCAATACCAACAAGAAGCCCCGACCTCAGTGACAGGCTGCGGTACCCATTCCCGCATTACTGGCTCCAATTCAATGTTCGTATTATAAAGGACCCAATCATACCGAGGAGACGTGCCGGAAGAAATTGGGAAGATGTTATGGTTATGGTGAGCCCGGTCACATGATCAACGCTTGTCCTAGGAAAAAAGATCCAAAGCCTTTGAATGCCATCCCTCCAAGAGCTCCCATCCAGGCTAGGGCTTATGCATTTGAAGGCGAAGAAGAGGATGCTGAAGTTGATGTTACCGCCGTCGTGGAAGGTACTATTAGTATTCATGGCATTCCATTGCATGTATTACTTGATCCGGGAGCAACGTATTCTTTTATTGCTTCCCGGTTTGTTCCTACTCTCTCTTTACCTATTGCTTACTTTGATAATTCTTTTGTGATAAGTTCCCCGCTCGAGGGAAGTCTGGTGGCGAACTGTGTTTTCCGTAGGTGCTCGGTGGTTGTTGAAGGTCAAGAGTATTCAGCAGATTTGATTGAGATGCCTATGAAAAGGTATGGGGTGATTTTGGGGATGGATTGGTTATTCCGACATCGAGCGAAAATGGATAGTTTTGCAAATAAGGTTACTTTGGGTTCTATGGTATTTTCGGGTCAGAGTTTGAAGACCTGCCTATTTATTTCCTTTATGGAAGTAACTAAATTATTTCGGGACGGCGCGACGGGCTATGTGGCTTATCTTTTAAATAAACCGAAAGATCAGGCCAAACTCGAGGAGACGGAGATTGTGAAGGAATTTCTTGATGTTTTCTTGGAGAGTTTGGGATCTTTGCCTCCCCGATCGGGACATCGAGTTTGTAGTCGGTCTCTATCCCCGAGCAAAACCTTATGCAAAATCACCCTATAGGATGGCTCCAGCAGAGTTGAAGGAGCTGAAGACACAACTTGATGAGCTCTTAGAGTGTGGTCACATTCGCCCGAGCACTTGTCCGTGGGGTGCTCCTGTCCTGTTTGTAAAGAAGAAAGTCGGGGCATTGCAGATATTTATTGACTACCGTGACCTGAACTGATTAACGATTAAGAAAAAATACCCAGTTCCTCATATTAAAGAGTTATTTGATCTCCTTCAGGGTTCGTGTGTTTACTCGAAGTTGGACTTGAGGCAAAGGTATTATCAGTTGGGTATCCGGGAGGAAGACATACCAAAGACGGGTTTCAACACTCGTTACGGGCATTTTGAGTTCGTGGTCATGCCTTTTGGCCTTACAAATACTCCAGCCGCGTTTATGGATAATGATGCACCGAATATTCCGGCCTTACCTCGATAAATTCATTGTCATCTTTATAGATGATATTCTGGTGTATTCGAGGTCCATGGAAGAGCATGCGCGACATTTGAGAATGGTATTGTCAACGCTTCGAGAGCATAGACTGTTCGCCAAGTTCGGCAAGTGTGAGTTCTGGATAGATCGGGTTTCCTTTTTAGGTCACTTCATTTCAGGGAATGGTGTGGAAGTGGATCCGGCGAAAATAGAAACAGTTATGCTTTGGAAGCAGCAAAAGAATGCCTCGAAAGTGAGAAGTTTTCTTGGGTTAGCGGGGTACTATAGGCGCTTTGTGAAAGATTTCTCGGGGATTGCCTCCCCATTGACTTGGTTAACAAAGAAAGAGGCTAAGTTCGAGTGGGATGAGGCGTGTGAGAAGAGTTTTCAAACTCTTATGGAAAGATTGACTACCACACCGGTTTTAACCCTACCCGAGGGTTCTGAAGGCTACTCAGTTTACACCGATGCATCGAAGGAAGGCCTCGGTTGTGTGTCGATGCAGAATGACATGGTGGTAGCGTATGCCTCTAGAAAGTTAAAAGATCACGAGAAGAACTAGGCCACTCATGATTTGGAATTTGGTGCGGTTGTTTTTGCTTTAATGAAATGGTACCATTAACTCTATGGAGTTACTTTTGAAGTGTTTACCGACCACCAAAGCCATAAGTATTTGTTCACTCAGAAAGATTTAAACATAAGGCAGAGGCGTTGGGTGGAGTTATTAAAGGACTATGATTTCAAGATTTAATACAACCCAGGTATTTCAAGATTTAACGTGGTTGTAGATGCTTTGAGTAGGAAAGCTAGTATTTCAAGTTTGGAGATAGGTTCAAGCAAACAGAGCTCAGTGTTCTTGGTTTTAGAAGCTCGCTTGGCCAATATGTCTGTTCAATCTGATTTGAAGCAAAGATTGATTAAAGCTCAATCTAATGATCCGGAAATGCAAAGATTGGTAGCTAAGGCAAGGATTAATCTAGAGACTAAGTTTGGATTTGATGATTCAGGTTTATTTCGATTTAAGGCTCGGGTTTGTGTTCCAGAGGAGCTTAAACAGTTAGCTCTTGATTAGGCACATAGATCGGCTTATACGGTACATCCCGATACTAATAAGATGTATAAGGATTTAAGGACTTTGTATTAGTGGAACGACATGAAAAGAGATGAGGCTAATTTTGTAAGAAGATGTCAAACATGCCAAGTGGTGAAAGCTGAGCACCAAAAACCGGGAGAAACTCTCCAACCACTTCCAATTCCCGAATGAAAGTGGGAGCAGGTGACAATGGACTTCGTGTCGGTCTTGCCAAGGACCAAAGGAGGTTTCGATGGGATTTGGGTCATTATTGATCGGTTCTTGAAGTCGGACAATTTTCTGAAAGTCCGAATGTCCGATAAAGTGCCTAAGCTAGCCAGATTGTACCGTAAGGAGATTGTAAGATTACATGGTATGCCAGTTAGTATTGTTTCTGATCGAAATCCACGGTTTACTGCGAGTCTCTTGGAAGAATTGTAGAAGTATATGGATATAAAGCTCCAATTCAGCACCGCATCTCACCCACAAATGGATGGACAATCCTAAAGGTTAATTAACTATCTCGAGGACATGCTTTGTGCTTGTGCCTTAGATTATCAAGACTTGTGGGATGAGCATTTAGACTTAATCGAGTTCGCCTATAATAAAAGCTTTCAGAGATCGATTGGTATGGCTCCGTATAAGGCACTGTACGGAAGAAAGTGCAGGTCACCTCTATTTTGGGACATTGATGAGTGGAGGTGGACCAAGGATGGTATGCTCGATAGAGCTAAGAAACCAGTGGAGATTCAGGATACCATTGAGAAAGTGAAAGTGATTCAGCAGAGGTTAAAGGCGGCTTAGGACCGACAGAAAAGTTATGCTGACAAAAGAAGATGACCCTTACAATTTGAAGTGGGAGATAAGGTTTTTTCGAAAGCATATCCTAGAAAAGGGTTTGCTCGGATTGGTAAAGGTGGGAATCTTAACCCGCGGTAATTGGGTCCCTTAGAGATTCTTGAACGAGTTAGGAAAGTAGCCTACCGGCTGGACTTACCACCGAACTTGACTGGGATTCATAATGTTTTCCATGTCTCTCAGCTTCGGAAATAATATCCCGATGAGTCTTCCATACTTCCCATTGAAGAGGTACAATTAGAGCCGGATTTGACAATTAAGAAGAACCCGGTTAAAGTCCTGGACCGGAAGATGCAAGAATTGAGAAACCGGAAAATTCCCTTGGAGAAAGTCTTGTGGCGTGATTAGAAATCCGAAGAAGCCACTTGGGAGATAGAGGAGAAAATAAAACAATTGTACCCGGATCTTTTCAAGACCTCGCTACGGACCTGAGGACATGTCTTTTTGAAGGAGGGAAGTTTGTAACATCCCGATTGTTCAGACTTTTAGGTACACTAAAATGTGCACAATTTAATTATTTAATTATGTGATTACTTGATATATTAAATGCTTATGTGCTTGTTTGAATTTATTTGTTTAAGTATGAAATTGATTTTTGGACATTTAAGCTTATATATATGCCTTGTATTTTGCTCTATTTGTATCCGAATTCAATTCCGATTTTTGTAAATTATTGATATGCATGAATTATGTGAGTTATGAAATTGACTATGTGCTCGTTTTATGTTTTGGAACTTGTTTGGTTTGCCTTTTTATTCTTTTTCGGGAGATGGGACCTAAAGGGGCTAAAGGGCATTTAGCGCAACTTGGGTTCCGGGCGACATTACTTGAGCTCGGGAATTTGGATTCGAATTCTGTCACCTCCATTGTACTCGTATTGATGATTTGGGTTCAATGAACCTAGCCTCATATTTTTCTAAGCCCATTTGGAACTCCGAAATTTGACCAAAACGAGCCTCGCGTGCAAATTTAGACCTTTAGTCACTCTTTTAGCCATAACTTGAGATATACTTGACCAAATTAATTGAAACTTGGCCCCACATGATCTTGAATTAACCACCTTTCAGCCATTAGCTTCCCCTTTCATCCAGCCTTGAAGGAAAAAGGGGAATTTACTGCTCCAAACCGAGATACAAGGAAGAGAGGAAATATACTATTCACCTTTCCACCTTTTGGGCTTAATACATCATCAAATCACTCCAAATTAGAAACATAAGTTTAGAATTGTTATCTCCATCTTCTCCTCTTTGTTTGGACACCTTATTTGCTGAAATCCATGAAGAAATGAGCATGTTACGAAGATTATAGTGAATAGTAAGGGTTTGAACTATTTTAATGAATTTGGTTGATCTCTTGTGGATTATTTGGAAGTGATGCATCATAATTGATCTTAAGACACTTTAGAGTAAGTGTATGAACTGATTTTGCATGGAGGTTAACGAATTTTTGTGATAGCTTTTGAATTCTTGAAGTTTTTGGACATGAAAATGAAGATGCATATATCTCTTGCTCTTATTTCTTGTATATCTTCATGGTAGGCCCAGATTTTAGCACGATATGGTTAGGTTCTTGACATATTTTCTTTCCCTTATGTGTTTACTTGGAGATAGCATGAATCCCTTTGAGTTTTGTTGGAGTTTTGGCCTGAACTTCAGGTATTTCCCCTGTTGTCGCACGGTGTCGCGGCCGCGAGCGGGGTGTGTGTATTTCGTATAGCGGCCGCGACCTACTGCTGGTTGAGCTTCTGATCTTAGGTCACAACCGTGACCATTTCATGCATGAAATGGGTAGCAGCTGCGACCACCTTCCCGTAACTTTTTGCATTAGGTTCGCGACCGCGACCCTTTCTTGAAGAAAAGGTCTATTGGCCGTGACCACCCTCTTGCATGCATGTGTGTTCGTTTTCTTGCTTTTGCTTGTGTTTTCTTGCTTCTTATGGTTCGTTTATTGTTCATATATTATGTTAACGTATTATATTATGTGTTAAGCTTTATGTTATGAATTTATAGCTTGTTTTATGCCCTTGTTTATTAAATATGATCTCATATGCAATGTATGTCCTTATAGGACTTAAGTATGATTTCATTTCATTTTATTTACGTCATAAACATTCATACGCATTTGTCGAGCGTCTATATGGTGCATTTTGAGTCTAAGAGTATCCTTTGTTGTTTGTTTTGTCCAGTTTATCCTTAACTTAACGATTCACTCTCTTTTGTGACCACTACATGTTGGAAGGGTGAGGTTTTGTTCTTTTAGATATAATGACCTAAAACCCTAATTGATTTGAGTCCCGCCTGCGAGTTATGTATATTATATGCTAGATACATAAATGATATGTACTTTGAGGCCTTGTCCCACTTGTTATAAGTCTTTGAAAACGATTTGTATACACACGTAGGCTATTTTACGTTTGATTTGAAAACCTTTGATAAATGTGTGTGTGTGTGTAAACGAGCTTTGGGCTTTGAAAGACAAGCTTTGTTGGAAAATTCAAATTTGAAATATGATTTGGGCCCCGGAGAGTGGTATAGTATCACGGGTCGGCCATGGGGTACGAAAGCCCGGACTAGACTATTTCATACAGATGCTCGTAGACGCTGTGAGCCAGCTATCGACCCTCCACCGACCGTAGAGGAGCGGCTTGCTCATCTCGAAGAGATTGTTCTCACATTTCAGGATGTACCTGCACGGCTTCCACGATTGGAGAAGAGAGTTCCCGTTATGGAGAAGCACCTTTGTAACATTCTCACCCTCATCACTGAGATCCATCAGCGTTGCTGAACGACGAAACACACCGCCCGGGTTTAGGAAAGTCCTCAGTTTTCCATTCTCATTTATTTTTATGTTGAGGACAACATGTGCTTTAGGGAGGGGGGGTATTAGGGATGTATTAGAAATTTTTGCAAGATTTCGGGGCATTTTTTAGCTGATAAGGGGCTAAAAATATGAGAATGTGTTGTTGTAGCTATAATCTGCTTTAGGGACCGTCTTACTGCATATCTTAATTGCTTTTGTGGCCATAAATAGTGAATTCTAGGTCTGCTGTGTTGAGTATTGTGGCGGTTATTTCCCTGTTTTGAATATGTTAAACATGGAATTGTTTACTATGGCATGAGTCGATTCCTAATAACTTTTTTCGGGCGTCTTGGTGGTTGATGGATTGAATTTAAAAAGGAAAAAGTTGAAACTACTAATTCTTCGTGACTTGTATGATATAAGGTGAAATTTATTGATGCTTGACAATGCAAAGGGTGTTATGAGTTCCAGATTAAAGAACTGAATTTAAGCTTGTGTGCTTAATTGAAAATCGTGCAACGTTTGGAATCTTGTCTAACATGAATAAGTGATTGAATATTTCTGAATTTCATAACTATGTTGAGGAACCTGTAGGGTGGTGTTGAGCTTGGATAAAGTCTGACTTGGTGAGTAATTAGGTTTTGGTTGAGAGCTATCCGGGTGTTGATTTTCATAGCTAAGTAGACGGTGCCATTTATGACTAACTACTCCTCTGGCCGTGGAAAAATTCTCAATTAACTAATTTCTATGACTAGGGCCAAAGGCCACTCTCAAAATTGTTTTCCCAACACTTAACGGATAACAACTGGAGTTTTGAAGAGAGAAAAAAAAATTCCCAATCAAAAACAAAGAAAAAAGAAGAGAAGAGAAGTGAAATGTGATGCAAAGTGTAATGGGAAATCTTATTTATAGAGGTGACAATTGAGCTCTCTTAATTGGTGTTTGTAAATTGCTTGCCAAGGATGCTAATAACTTAGCTCCTCGCCACTTCTTCGATTTTTCTCAACATATGCGTGAAATTCTTTAATATTCGACTCACTTGGTTGTGTTATACTTACTTCTCTCACTTGCATTGATTTAATTGGGAAATAATTAAACATGTGTGATGATGAATTAAACTCCGACTTATGCATTCTTGCACTGGAAGGTTGATTTTGAATTAAACCTTGTGTTATGCATGTTGGGGACGATTTTTGGTGACAAAGTACTTTTCGTAGATGCCAACACCGGAGAGCCATGATTTGGTTTTGTATTCTGATTGTAGCGTTGATTCCTAGTTTATAAGGGCAAGCATTGCCTAAGCGTGGGGGGATTTGATAAGTCACATATTTGCCTAATTATTGAGCTTGGGTTGTTATAATCGTTAGACTAGTGCCTTAGAAGAGCCAAAATAGTTTAACTCTCTTTTAATAAACTACCCTTATTAGCAGCAATTTTTGACATTAATGAAATAATAAATGTAACGTTTCATAGTCGTTTAATTCTATGTGGCCAATTCATCATATCTTAGTCAACTTTATTAATTGCATATTATAACTTTTGTGTACGGATGAAACCCAAAGGTCATATTAAGCTACGGGACTTGACCTCGCATAGGGATGGAGGTTATGGAACATGTGACACCCTGCCTCTTCGGCATTGCAGGTACGACATCACGAGTGAGTTTAATTCAGTAATTTATGTGAATTATGTGATTAGCATGCTTACGTGTCAATATGAGATTTATTTTATTACTTGTGCTTTAGAATTTAATTAATTGTACTTGGACTGAAGTGTCCAATAATTCTAAATTAGGATACCTAATTTTAATTAGGGTGTTTTGGCCCTCGTGGCTATTTAAGCTTGGGAATTCGAATTCGAATTCAACCCCGTAATTTGATTCGTTTCGATGATTTGGATTTAATGGATTTAACCTACTAATTTTCTAAAGCCGTTTGATAGCCCTACCGTTTTAAAATCCGATCCGTTTGGACCGGATACCGTTTGACCCTAACCGTTTTTCCCGACCCGTTTCTTGACTAATAAAATGGGCCAAGCCTTCCTCCTCCCTCACTTTTCACGTGAAACACACAAGGAAGAGAGAAGAGAAGATTTCTTCCCCCTTTTGGCCAAAAAGCTTCCGAGCTCGAGTTTGTGAGATCCAACCGTCTGATCGACGACTTAAGGTAGGATTTGTGACCCTTTCATTACGTGCTTCGATTTAATATCCCTTTCAAACCTTGGATATGTGTTATTTGTCAATTTGGGAAAGATGATGAATAGTACTAGGTTCAGGTTTTGGGTGTTTGGGCTAGTTTCGGGAGTACTTATGTGTAAATATGTGACCTACGTGTTATATATCCTTCGTGGTATGAATTTTGTGTGATTTGGTGTTGCATAAGTTCGTGTGAGCTTGGGGTTTGTTCCCATTTCCGCCATTGTTACTATTCAAGCATTTTTCTCGCAGACGGTATCCAAATGCCCATTTCGTGGCCTAGTTCATTTCCCAAACACCCGTTTGGGCACCCCCTGTTTTCAGCCGAGAGCTTTCACACGCCCATTTCTATTTTCAGTTCAATTTTCAAATGCCCGTTTCTCCCTCTTATGAGCTCCAATTAACCTGATTTTTTAACCATTGGAAACCTCTTGAAGTGTAGAAAAATCTCCAATTGTAATCAACTCGATATCTTTTCTAGTTTGTGAGATATAATTGATTAATTTTGGTGTCGCAATTTTTTCGAAACTCTGCGATCACCAAACTTCGAGCCTACGCTATTTCCTCCTCACTTTGAATTAGAATTCAAGCCATATATCATTTTAAAGGTTTATCTGTGTAGTTTCATACCCAAGAAACAAAACACAATTACCATTTCTCAAACTCAAGATATTCCAGTTTTCTTATGACGTACACGTTTAGGAAAATTTCCAGCTTTTGCCCAATTTCGCTCAAAACCACTTTTCGCATTCTTCATCCACTTTTCTTGTACCTTCCGACCCCGAGGTTGTTCCTAACTTCTTATAACATGTGTTGATATTTGTTCTATTTATGCATTAATTGGTTAGTATGCGTTCATGAACACCTTGTTTGCTCTTGAATGGAGTAATTAGATACTTGAGTGTTTCCTAAGCATGATTATTACTCCATTACATTGTGAGACGCATACGTTTGCATGAATTTGATTTGTATATAAACTTCGCCTACCTACTTGCATTCTTTAAATGCGTAAGCATAAGTCGTGCGTCAATGTGGTTCATTTGGAGTCTAAGCTTTGTGTTTTGTCTTCAGTTGGTTCAGGTGCACCCGGGGTGGTGTTTCGTGGTCCGTTTTGATTCTGGGGTGAATCGTTTGTCCCGTTTTGGTTCCTTCGGTGTAAGGTGAGATTTAGGTTTGTTTCTTTTTAGTTAATACGACCTACAACCCTATATGCTCCTTTTCAAGGCCGCATTCGAATATATACTATATGTATATTAAATACGTGTCTTATGATATGTTATGAATCTTGTTAATTCGGTTTGATATGAATCCTTCTGAAATTATACGTATGGGCGTATATAAGTGTAAAATGGTTTTTGCAATGAGGCTATGCTCCAAACCGTGTTGTGTGTACTGCCCCGGTTTTTCATTTGTACTAATCTGTCGTATGTGTTTATAATTGTGCAATTAAATTATTTAATTATGTGATTAATTGTTTATCAGTGTTTTAAAATTTTAATTTTAATATAAATTGTTATTAGTTTATTTTATTTCATTTTATTATTTTATTTTATTACGTAATTAATATATTTAATTTGATAATTAAGTGTTAATGATAATTAATTATATCTTTAATTATACTAATTAATTAAAACATTAATCGTGACTTGGTTTTAATTTAAAAATAGAATTTAAATTTGTTTATTTAATTTGAAATGTTATGAATTGTCAATGTATTGTTGTTGCATGATTTAAACGCGCTTCGTTCTTATATGATTTGATACCGAAATTTCGTGCAAATTTAATATGTCGAAGATATACGTGTTGTGAATATGAATATATGCTCGTTTCATGTTTTCGGATTCATTTGCATTAGTTTCGAATTTATTTTGTTCTTGGAATCCAAATCGGGGGCTAATGAGCAATTAGCGCACCCTTGGTTCCGTATGTGATATCTTGAGCTAGGAAACTCGGATTCGAGTTTCGTCAAATTCTCTGAACTCTTAACGAAAATTCGAGTTTAATGAACTTAGCCTCATATTTTTCTAAGACCATTTGGACCTCTGAAATTCAACCGAAAACCGAAACCGATGCAAAACTGCCACACTTTACTAAAAATGCCATAACTCCCTCAAACCTTGATCAAATTAACCATGGTTGGAGGCTATGGAACCCTAACTCAACCCACTATCACTCCATATCATCCCCAAACCGAACCACACACCTCACACCAAGAAAAATCAGCCAAAAGCCCCTGTTCCAGAAAAATCCCATAACCCTTGCCATACTTGGAGACTCAAGCTCAAATCTCTTCCATCTTCCATCCAATCAACAAGGTGATTTTAGGGTTGTGATATACATTTAATATGTGTCATTTTAAGCTATGCATCCCCAATTTTGAGCATGTGAGCATGGGATTTTGAAGAGATGATGAAATAGTTAGTTTATGACTCCAATTTTGAATTCATGATTTAGATTCTATTTTCTTGAGAAATTGGGAGTGAAATCTGACCACTTCAGCTCCTAGTATGTATATTTGAACTTGAATTTGATGTATGTTAAGTGTGTGTGAAACCACCATTGTTAAACTTCATGAAACTTGAAGGTTTATGCATGAAATAAACTGCTATTCGTAGAAGCTACTGCTGCGGCGTTTTAGGATCGAATTGCAGTCAATTGCAGCTCATTTTTGCCTTGTTTGTTACACATACATACCTGATCATGTTACATAAGGAATGGATTGTTTGTTGCTCTATTTTCCTTCCGTTTACCCCTTGTTTTTGTCCTGAAACATTGCTGTCAACCGCTGCTGTTTTCCTTGCTTCATTGCTATCATTTTCCAGTCTTTTTCCGTGGGATCTGTTTTGTTGCTGATTCTTACCTTATATTGCTGCTACCTGCTGCTGTAATTTATTACAATTGTAACAAGGTAAAGCTCAGTATTAAGCTGGTACCTCGTGTCTGTAATGTAACTCCCCGGCCGGGGAGATTTTATGCATGGAAAAGGCCCGGCCGGGTAGTTGTGTTGCAGAAGCCGCTGATCCTTTCTTCCAGTTGTGCCTGAATGTTATTAATGTCTATTACATGGTTAACCATATATAAATGCATGCAGTACGTGCATGCATGAGATTAATTTTGGTTTATGAGTAATTTATAATCTAATTGCATGCATGGTGTAATTTAATTGTGATTGTTTATGCATGTCTGTTGCGTATAAGTATATATATGTATATAATGTATTAATATGTGATAGTGTATAGTGTACATGTTATATATACATGCATGTATAATTACGTATATAATTATAAATCTTGCGTGCATGTGTTTTGTAATTCCATGCATGCCATGCACGTATAGGTATATAGATACTTTAAGAATGATTTTCTATATGTCAATTAATTGCATGATTAATTTAATATTAAGTATTGATTGATTTATTAAAATATGGGAATTAAATTGTTACCTATTTCATGTTCCTTTCTAATTTCCAATTTTAAATGGAATGTAATTATTTGCCTATTTTATAATTGTAAACGTGATATAGTACGTGTCATGACTGTTATTTGAATTCGTGGATTGAATTGTTATGGAATGTGTAAGGATGGAACTTAAGTGAATATGAACGCTTCCTTGAATGAATGAATGGTTTGTTTATATGATTTAAATGCATTAATGGTGCACATGAACATGTTCATTACCTAATGTCATCTCTTATGCATTCATAACATGTTCATTGTATGCCGCGCGTCATATATGGCTCATTTGGAGTCTTGAGTCTGACGAACACGTTACGTTGTCCTTTGGTTTTGTTCTTGGTTCTTAGGACACTTTCAAGTCTTCTTGTCTTCTTGGTTTTGTTCGGTAAGAGGCGTTCAGGTGGGTTTCACTACTATCTAGTTAAACAACCCTATATACTTTCAATGTGCAAAGATTTCGACCAAAATTTATTATATGTATATAGAGTCGTTTTAAGAGTAAATGATTTCAACGTAAAGCCTTTATTTTATGAATCCTACCAAATATTTTGGCGACAATGAATGAATGAATGCACATAATGGGGCCCAGGGACTTGGTGTGAGTGGTGACCCGAGGAGGCATGGGCTGACGGTGATCCCTCACACTAGTTCCATCAATGAACGGCGTAACCGGACCTCGTTAGGAGTTAGTAAGGAATGGACGCTGAGTGCCATCTGGGGAGTCATGTTCCCTTTTTGGTCAATGAATGGATGGTTCGGGCCGATCACCCGGCCATCAACCGGAGGGAGAAGGTGTAAATGTTCATGAATGTGCATAAAAGAATGTAATCCATGAAAGAAAGAAAGAATGAATGAATGTTTAATGAACTGCACGAGGTGTTGGTTGGAGATAATGCACGCCCACTCGCCGGGCCACAAACGACCTAATGAAAAATGAACGTTATAATCCCTTTTGATGACTTCTTTATTTTACCCACTTGGGAAATGCTCTAAAACCTCATTTGGGATTATAACTTGCATGTGAATGTTTAAATATTGTTGTATATGCCCTGTTTTTACGTATTTTTGCCCTGTTTTTAAGCTGAATTTTGCTGCTGTCAAACTGCTGCGTCTTCTTGCTTGTTGCTGTCAATTTTAACCAGTTTTGTGGGAGATGTTAGGGCTAGTTTGCTGTTGTATTTCGAGCCTTTTGTTGTTGCATCAATTGGCTTTTAGTTACTGCATCTTGCTGTGGCATTTTCATGACAAAAACAGGGGATAAGTCTGTGTTGCTGCTGCGTTTGTGTCTCTGTTGCCTCCCCCCGGCCGGGGAGCCTTTTTACAGAAACTCCACTGCATGACTTCCCCGGGCGGGGACTTTTACGTGAAAAATTTCCCCGGGCGGGGAGATTGAAGCTGTACCATGTTGTTGCTGCTGCTATTTATTTCCTTCTTTCTTTCCATTAATGCATGTAATGCATGTTGATTGGCAGTATGTGAATGAGCTTCAGGCATGCATATGTTGAAATTGATTGTTTCATGCATGAAGTGGGTTGATTTAATGTAAATTGCATGCATGTTGTTGTTGGTACGTATGCATGTATATATATATATATATATATATATATATATATATATATATATATATATTTTTAAATAATAGCATGCATGGGATATATATATATATATAATACTATAATTTATGTATATTGATATATATATGTAATTATATATATATTTATATATGTTTATTAAATATTAAATATTATTTGATTTAATTGAATTAGAGAATTTAATTGTACTTATTTCATGTTTTATTTAATTTCCAATTTTGAATTGAATGTATTTAATTGCCCATTTTCTAATTATAAATGCGATTTAACACGTGCTTTGATTATATTTGAATTCTTGAATTAATTTGATTGGAAATGTGAATTTATGAACTTGAATGAAAGTGAACGAATGATTAAATGACTTGTTTATATGATTTAAATTCCTTAATAGTGCACACGAACATTTTCATGACATAATCTTATCTTTCATACATTCATATCATGATCATTACATTGCCGAGCGTCTTATTTAGTCATATTGAGTCTCACTTCACCTTTCTTGCACAGATTTTGTGTAACGCCCCGGTTTCCGGATGAACAGGTAAGCACGCCACGTGTGCGTTTTGAGCGTAGGTTTTATTTTATTTCTTTTAATTTCATAATATTCATACGTAGCATTCATATTTTTTGTAAAATTCATGAAACATAATTTATAACAATTATATGATTTTATATCATTCAAAATACTATTTCATGGCACGAAAAAAATCTTTCTTGCATGAAATCAATTACCGAGAGTGATAGAATTACTAAATTGTCCCTAGTTAAATGGTTTCTAAAATTTTAGGGACTTAATTGCATGAACTTTTAGGACCAAATGGATCATATTTTGAAACTATGTATACTTAATTGCGTATTCTTATAAGCTAGAGGATTAGTTGACAAATTGGTACATCTCACTCATTTCAAAAAGAGATGAATCATGTATTATCATCTCCTAGCTTCCATGCTCTCATTTCATCAAAACATTTCTCAACTCATTCATCTCTCCCACTCTCGGTACTAAGAAGACAAAAGGGAAGAAGTGATTTTCATCATCCATCTCAAGAATCATCAAGAAATATTGCAAGAAATTGAGAGATCATCATCTTTTTCATCCATCTCTTCATTGTAAGGTTGGTTGCATGGAAGCCATGGTTCTTGATCATAATTTCCTAGGCTAGGGTTTGAGTTGGTTATGCTAGATGATTGAATTAGAATTGGAAGCATGATTGAGTGATTATTTCATGAATTATTGCATGAATTTTAGCTTAAATAATTGAATATTGGGCATGAATGATCAAATTGATCATGAACTTGAAAGCATGAATTCTTGAGGATATTTTATGGTTTAAGTGCCTAAGTGTTATATTATCATTTCTTGAAGTTGGTTGCATCATATTTCCAGAAATTATAGCATTTGGGGTCCAAAAATGGATTTTGGTTGCTTTGTTGCTTTCTTCCCGAGAGCATACTCTGTTTCTGCTCTGTTTTTCAGTTGCAGAAGCAGGGAACGACCGTTCCCAGCCTCAAGGCTTGGTGGGAACGGGCGTTCCCATCCCTTTTGAAAATATGCGCGGCCGACTACGGGAACGGCCGTTCCCACTTTGGCCTTGGAACCGGAAGGGCCGTTCCCAGCGTAGGCGCGCTTTTAAAAATGGAAAAACGTTGCCGCGCTTTCTGGGCAACGGGAACGACCGTTCCCAGTTTTCAAAGGAAGCCTGGAACGGCCGTTCCCAAGGGGCTGACAAAACAAAATTCACTGCATAAAATTACGATTTTGACCCCTCGATCCAACGACTTCTTTGACCCCGAATTGCTATAATATGTACTAATATGATGTGAAACCAAAAGTTATAATACCACATTGCATTTTCATGGTCGTCTCGACACGTTTTCGCCGTTCGTCATATTTTGGCCATTTTAGTCCATGTCTCATGGTTGTACATCGTATTTACACAGGTCACGAGGGCGTGGACGGGGAGCAAGCTCCTTAGAACGCTTCTTTATTATATTTTGCAAGAAAGGTGAGGTTTTGTTTTGGTAAAACGAACCCTATAACCCTTATGTGCTAATTTTCGGCCAAAACCTAGTATACTTATAAACGTTTTCAAAATAATAAATGTTTCAAGCAAGAATGTATCGATTGTCATGATTTTCAAGCATGTTTGGCGAGTACATGATTGCACGTGGGCCCGAGGCTAATTCTTGAGCCAACCGGGAAAGCAAGGGCTGACGGGTAACTCCTGAATTATCCTCACATTGTTGGGATCACCCCCGAAGCCACTAGGAGATTAGTGGTGGAAGGAGTTCCGTGTCTAGAGGGTCATGTCCTCTACACACACCATGTCGTGGATAGTCGAGCCTTGCAAACTCGCTATCACCCGGAGGAAGAAGGAGACTGGGGATTAATCCGGAATGTCGGGTTATCCTCGGGTTATTGCATGTTTTCAAGAATGAAATTGTCTATGTGAGCACTAAAATATATTGCATGATCACTTAATTATCAAGCAAGCAAGCATGATCACGTATTGTTCACGATTGGGAGTTCGGTTGGAGATTGCCCTTACTCGCCGGGGCCACATGTTCATGAGATTGACAAGCATGATTAAATAAAAGTGTTAAATTGGTGGGTTGTAATCTCGGGCAAAGATTAAACTTATTGAATTATATATCTATTTTATTTTATGCTAAAGTCTTCACCCGAGGCTACAATTTGCATGTGATGTGTGTTATATTTATTTATTGCCCCTCACTCAGTCTTCGGTAGACTGATACTCCACTTTTCAGGTGCCTTTTAGCGTGGTTGTACTAGGCGGGAGTTGGTCGAGTCCTGCATTGTCACGGGTCTAGTGTTGCACCTTTCATGTATCTATATTTTGTCGGATATCATGTTATGTTCACGATTGACAGCTTTTGGATACCTATTGATGTATATTGTTGAAGATATGATAATGTATCGATAGAGAATTGGTACCTATATGTATCTATGAAATAAATATGGTACCTATATATATGGATGAATAACTTTATTGCTTCCGCTTATCTACTCATGTTTGGTTGATTATGTTGGGGAGAGTGTCCCGCCTAGAGCGTCGTTTTGTTGTCAGCCGTTCGCTGTGGTCTTGGTTTATGTATGAACTGTCCATTTCATACATGGATTGAGGCTACAGTGCGGGGGATGTGGCGCCTTGGGGTCTAGGGTGCTACATCTACAGGTGGTAGCAGAGCCCGGTTGCAAAACCGAGGTTCTCGAGTCGTGTTCAGTCAGTCTAGGTCGCACGGCATAGGATTATGTGGTATTTGGGAGTCTGCATTGGGTTGATTTATTTGATTTACTCCTTTATTCACATTAATTGAGCTACTTGATCTTCCTTGAACATGTGCTACTTAATATTATGGAAATTCTATGCACACATTTGCATTTATTGATCAAGCCACGCATGTTTAGTGATTTAATTTCAGGATGGAGCCCGATAGACATTACAGTGATCGATCCTCGAGGCACAGGCATCATCATCGCCGACATCATCGCCGCGAGAGATCACCACCTCCTCCACCTGCTCAGGCACAGCCCCAGGACTTTATGAATGCAGTAGTGGGGCTAATTGATCAAAGGTTACAGGAACGGGTACCTCCACCACCACCACCAGCGCAGGTAGCACCTCCAGAGAATCCCATTTCTGCTATCTTGCGAGAATTCCAGAATCAGCGTCCCCCGAAGTTCTATAAGGGAGACGACATACAGGCAGAGATGTGGTTGAAGGAGATAGAGAGGATTTGGCAGCTTATTCCTTGTGACAGTCAGGAGAAGGCTCGTTGTACACTCACTCTTATTCAGGGCGAGGCCTACTCCTGGTGGGAGAGTACAGAGATTGTTCTGCAGGCAGCAGGGACCGAGATTACCTGGGAGGTCTTTGTACGGGAATTCAGAAACAAGTATATTCCTCCAGCTTCCCGTACCCGCAGATTGAGGGAGTTTACAGAGCTAAAACAGGGAGGCAGGTCTGTGGGTCAGTACATCGCCGAGTTCGAGAGGCTTTCTCGCTATGCACCCAACATAGCGAACGATGACTTTCACAAAGCGATGCAGTTTGTTCAGGGGTTGAGACCGGACATTCAGGATGCACTGAAAGCTACTAATACCAGTACCTGGGCAAAGGCTACTGCAAAGGCCTTGAAGGTTGAGGATTCGGATAGTGCTAGGAGGGCTACTCAGCGAGCAGGACAGGCTTCAGGCTCGAGAGCAGGCCAGGGTTCGAGCTCAGGAAAAAGGCCGATGACTTACTCTACACCTCCAGCTCAGAGGGATACCGGGAAGAAACCTAAGTACACCGGGCCACTCCCGAAGGGACCGAGAGCTCCAGCACCACCCCAGCCACCTCAGAGGCCGAGATGTACATGGTGTGGACATCCTACGCACACCTATGATAACTGTAGACGCCGGTTGGGCTTATGTTTGATCTGCGGGAGTAACGAGCACTTGGTCGATGGTTGTCCGGATCGTCAGGATCCACCACCTGCAGGACCGAGGCCACTGGTACGAGCTCGGGCGTATGGACTTGCTGGAGAGGAGCAGGATGCTGATATTGACCCCGCTGCAGTAGTTGAAGGTATTATTTGCATCCATGGCACGAACATCCATACATTATTTGATCCAGGAGCTACACACTCCTTTCTTGCGCATTCTATTGCTATTACCTTGTCTTTGCCTGCTATGTGTACTTCTGTGCGCTATATAGTTAGTACTCCTTTCGGTAGTAGGCGAGAGACGGATCAGGTTTACAGGGATGTTCCAGTTGTGATTGAAGGCCGGGAGTTTCTGACTGATTTTGTTGTAATGCCGATGGAAAGATATGGAGCTATTCTGGGAATGGAATGGTTATACAGGCATTGTGCTACAGTTGATTGCCGGGCTAAGAAGGTTCAGTTGGGTTCAGAGGTTGTTACGGGTTGTACTTCGAAGACTGTACCCTTACTTTCATTTTCAGAGGCTCAGCGACTAGTCAGAGACGGGGCCACAGGGTTCCTTGCTTACATTCTGAACAAGCCTAAGGATCAAGTGAAGTTAGAGGACACCGAGGTAGTAAAGGAATTCCCCGAGGTATTTCCAGAGAAATTGGATTCATTGCCGCCTGAACGGGAGATTGAATTTGTGATTGATCTTTTCCCGAATGCCGAGCCGTATTCTAAGACTCCTTACCGGATGGCTCCAGCCGAATTAAAGGAACTAAAAGTTCAGCTTGAGGCTTTATTGGAAGTTGGGTACATTCGGCCGAGTTCTTCGCCGTGGGGAGCACCAGTGTTGTTTGTAAAGAAAAAGGACGGGACTTTAAGAATGTGCATCGATTACAGAGAGCTGAACCGGATGACTATTAAGAACAAGTATCCCCTCCCACATATCGAGGAATTGTTTGATATCCTCCAGGGTTCCAAGGTGTATTCGAAATTGGATCTAAGACAGGGATACTACCAGCTGCGAATCCGAGCAGAGGATATTCCAAAGACAGGATTTAATACTCGGTACGGGCATTATGAGTTCGTGGTTATGCCTTTTGGGTTAACTAACGCCCCTGCAGCTTTTATGGATATGATGCACCGGATATTCAGGCCTTTCCTTGACAAGTTTGTGGTAATTTTCATCGATGATATTCTGGTTTTCTCAAAATCAACCGAGGAGCATGCGAGACATCTCAGGCTCGTTCTTCAGACACTAAAAGAGCATCAGTTGTTTGCTAAGTTCAGCAAGTGTGAATTTTGGATCGATCGGGTTTCATTCTTGGGGCATGTGATTTCAGGAAAAGGGTTGGAAGTCGATCCCTCGAAAATTGAAGCCGTGCTTAAGTGGGAGAAACCAAAGAATGCCTCGGAGATTAGAAGCTTCTTGGGATTGGCCGGTTATTACAGAAGGTTTGTTCAGGATTTCTCCAAGATTGCGGCACCGTTAACCCGGTTGACTAAGAAGGATGTTAAGTTTGTCTGGGACGAGAAGTGTGATCAAAGCTTTAATTTTCTGAAAGAAAAGTTAGTCTCAGCTCCGGTATTAACGCTTCCCGAGGGTTCAGAAGAGTATGCAGTGTATACGGATGCGTCTAAAGAAGGCTTAGGTTGTGTTTTGACTCAGAAAGGAAAAGTGATCGCTTATGCTTCTCGAAAGCTAAAGGAATATGAAAGGAATTATCCGACACACGACCTAGAGCTTGCAGCCGTGATCTTTGCGCTCGGGAAATGGAGACATTATCTTTACGGGACTTCCATTGAGATCTTTACTGACCATAAGAGCCTCCAGTATTTATTCACACAGAAGGATTTGAATATGAGGCAACGGTGTTGGATGGAAAAGTTGGAAGATTATGATTGTACAATTAAGTACCATCCCGGGAAAGCCAATGTAGTCGCTGATGCACTTAGCAGGAAGGCGAGTGTATCGAGTTTGGAAATAAAGGAAAGTGAGGAAGTTGCTCCGATTGTGTTACGGGCTCGGGTTTCTAATATCACAATTCAGCCGGAATTGAAGAATCAGTTATTTGAGGCTCAGAATAGGGATCCGGAAGTGCAGAAACTTGTAAGTAAAGCTAAGGATGATCCGGAGAGTCCGTTTGGGTTTGATGAGACCGGGTTGCTTCGGTTTAAGAACAAAGTAGTAGTACCTGAAGAGTTGAGACGGGTCCTACTCGAAGAAGCTCACAAGTCAGCTTACTCGATCCACCCAGGAGGAAATAAAATGTATAAGAATTTGAAACAATATTATTGGTGGAACGGGATGAAGAGGGACGTGGCAGAGTACGTGAAACATTGCTTGACTTGTCAGAAAGTGAAAGCGGAGCACCAAAAACCCGCGGGACTTCTACAACCGTTACCTATTCCCGAGTGGAAGTGGGAACAAGTAACGATGGACTTTGTTTCCGGATTACCAAAGGTTAAAGGCGGGTTTGATGGTATTTGGGTAATCGTGGATAGATTTACAAAGTCTGCTCACTTTCTACCGGTCCGGATGTCCTATAAGATCCCGAAGTTGGCTGAAATCTATAACAGAGAGATTATTCGACTTCATGGTATTCCGGTGAGCATAGTTTCAGACCGAGACCCGAGATTTACTTCTAAGTTGTGGCAGGAATTACAGGCCGTTTTGGGAACGAAACTTAAGTTCAGTACGGCATTCCACCCGCAAACAGACGGTCAGACTGAAAGGTTAATCATGTATTTGGAAGATCTTCTTCGGGCTTGCGCGATGGATTTTCAGAACTCGTGGTCAGAACAGCTTCCCCTGATCGAGTTTGCTTATAATAACAGCTTTCAGGCTTCGATCGGGATGGCTCCTTACGAGTTACTTTATGGAAGAAAGTGTCGATCTCCGTTGTTCTTCGACTTGGAGGAATGGAAGTGGTCGAAACAGGAAGGGGTAAAGAGAGGTGAAAGATTCGAAAGGCCTTCCAAAGTTGTTCAGGCTATGATTGAAAAGGTTCAGATGATTCAACAACGGATGAAAGCCGCGCAGGATAGACAGAAGAGCTATGCTGATAAGCGCCGAAGGGATCTAGAATTTGAAGTGGGTAACCGGGTATTCTTGAAGGTGTCACCAAGGAAAGGTTTCACCCGGATTGGGAAAGGAGGAAAACTTAATCCTCGCTACTTAGGTCCGTTTGAGATTCTAGAAAGAATAGGCGAGGTAGCCTATCGACTGGACCTACCACCGAGTCTTACGGGGATTCACAACGTGTTCCATGTTTCGCAACTAAGAAAATACTACCCCGATGAGACTACGATTCTCCCCGTGGAAGAAGTTGAGCTGGAACCGAACTTGACATTTGTTCAGAGACCGGTTAAGATTATGGATCGGAAATTTCAAGAGTTGAGAAACCGGAGAATTCCCATGGTTAAGGTGTTGTGGAGAAGTGACAAGACCGAGGAAGCCACGTGGGAAACAGAGGATAAAATGAAACGGTTCCACCCGGAGTTGTTCGAGCAGGACTAGAGAATCTGGGGACCAGATTCTTCTAAGGGGGGGAGAGTTGTAACGCCCCGGTTTCCGGATGAACAGGTAAGCACGCCACGTGTGCGTTTTGAGCGTAGGTTTTATTTTATTTCTTTTAATTTCATAATATTCATACGTAGCATTCATATTTTTTGTAAAATTCATGAAACATAATTTATAACAATTATATGATTTTATATCATTCAAAATACTATTTCATGGCACGAAAAAAATCTTTCTTGCATGAAATCAATTACCGAGAGTGATAGAATTACTAAATTGTCCCTAGTTAAATGTTTTCTAAAATTTTAGGGACTTAATTGCATGAACTTTTAGGACCAAATGGATCATATTTTGAAACTATGTATACTTAATTGCGTATTCTTATAAGCTAGAGGATTAGTTGACAAATTGGTACATCTCACTCATTTCAAAAAGAGATGAATCATGTATTATCATCTCCTAGCTTCCATGCTCTCATTTCATCAAGACATTTCTCAACTCATTCATCTCTCCCACTCTCGGTACTAAGAAGACAAAAGGGAAGAAGTGATTTTCATCATCCATCTCAAGAATCATCAAGAAATATTGCAAGAAATTGAGAGATCATCATCTTTTTCATCCATCTCTTCATTGTAAGGTTGGTTGCATGGAAGCCATAGTTCTTGATCATAATTTCCTAGGCTAGGGTTTGAGTTGGTTATGCTAGATGATTGAATTAGAATTGGAAGCATGATTGAGTGATTATTTCATGAATTATTGCATGAATTTTAGCTTAAATAATTGAATATTGGGCATGAATGATCAAATTGATCATGAACTTGAAAGCATGAATTCTTGAGGATATTTTATGGTTTAAGTGCCTAAGTGTTATATTATCATTTCTTGAAGTTGGTTGCATCATATTTCCAGAAATTATAGCATTTGGGGTCCAAAAATGGATTTTGGTTGCTTTGTTGCTTTCTTCCCGAGAGCATACTCTGTTTCTGCTCTGTTTTTCAGTTGCAGAAGCAGGGAACGACCGTTCCCAGCCTCAAGGCTTGGTGGGAACGGGCGTTCCCATCCCTTTTGAAAATATGCGCGGCCGACTAGGGAACGGCCGTTCCCACTTTGGCCTTGGAACCGGAAGGGCCGTTCCCAGCGTAGGCGCGCTTTTAAAAATGGAAAAACGTTGCCGCGCTTTCTGGGCAACGGGAACGACCGTTCCCAGTTTTCAAAGGAAGCCTGGAATGGCCGTTCCCAAGGGGCTGACAGAACAAAATTCACTGCATAAAATTACGATTTTGACCCCTCGATCCAACGACTTCTTTGACCCCGAATTGCTATAATCTGTACTAATATGATGTGAAACCAAAAGTTATAATACCACATTGCATTTTCATGGTTGTCTCGACACGTTTTCGCCGTTCGTCATATTTTGGCCATTTTAGTCCATGTCTCATGGTTGTACATCGTATTTACACAGGTCACGAGGGCGTGGACGGGGAGCAAGCTCCTTAGAACGCTTCTTTATTATATTTTGCAAGAAAGGTGAGGTTTTGTTTTGGTAAAACGAACCCTATAACCCTTATGTGCTAATTTTCGGCCAAAACCTAGTATACTTATAAACGTTTTCAAAATAATAAATGTTTCAAGCAAGAATGTATCGATTGTCATGATTTTCAAGCATGTTTGGCGAGTACATGATTGCACGTGGGCCCGAGGGTAATTCTTGAGCCAACCGGGAAAGCAAGGGCTGACGGGTAACTCCTGAATTATCCTCACATTGTTGGGATCACCCCCGAAGCCACTAGGAGATTAGTGGTGGAAGGAGTTCCGTGTCTAGAGGGTCATGTCCTCTACACACACCATGTCGTGGATAGTCGAGCCTTGCAAACTCGCTATCACCCGGAGGAAGAAGGAGACTGGGGATTAATCCGGAATGTCGGGTTATCCTCGGGTTATTGCATGTTTTCAAGAATGAAATTGTCTATGTTAGCACTAAAATATATTGCATGATCACTTAATTATCAAGCAAGCAAGCAGGATCACGTATTGTTCACGATTGGGAGTTCGGTTGGAGATTGCCCTTACTCGCCGGGGCCACATGTTCATGAGATTGACAAGCATGATTAAATAAAAGTGTTAAATTGGTGGGTTGTAATCTCGGGCAAAGATTAAACTTATTGAATTATATATCTATTTTATTTTATGCTAAAGTCTTCACCCGAGGCTACAATTTGCATGTGATGTGTGTTATATTTATTTATTGCCCCTCACTCAGTCTTCTGTAGACTGATACTCCACTTTTCAGGTGCCTTTTAGCGTGGTTGTACTAGGCGGGAGTTGGTCGAGTCCTGCATTGTCACGGGTCTAGTGTTGCACCTTTCATGTATCTATATTTTGTCGGATATCATGTTATGTTCACGATTGACAGCTTTTGGATACCTATTGATGTATATTGTTGAAGATATGATAATGTATCGATAGAGAATTGGTACCTATATGTATCTATGAAATAAATATGGTACCTATATATATGGATGAATAACTTTATTGCTTCCGCTTCTCTACTCATGTTTGGTTGATTATGTTGGGGAGAGTGTCCCGCCTAGAGCGTCGTTTTGTTGTCACCCGTTCGCTGTGGTCTTGGTTTATGTATGAACTATCCATTTCATACATGGATTGAGGCTACAGTGCGGGGGATGTGGCGCCTTGGGGTCTAGGGTGCTACATTTTGAGTCCGTTGGAGACGAGGCCGGTCAGTGAGGCTCGTGTGTTCTCCTTTTTGCCGTTTAAGGTGGGTTTCTCTTCTAATTAGATAAATGACCCTATATACCTTCAATGTGAAAAGTTTTCGTCCAAAATGAATATATATATATATAGAGAGAGAGAGTCGTTTTAAAGGGTAAATGTTTTCAACGTAAAGCCTTATATTATGAATCCTACCTAATGTTTTGGTGAGAAATGAATGAATGCCCGAATGGGGCCCAGGAACTTAGTGTGAGTGTGTAATAGCCAAAGGTGCTTTGTCCCACATCGGATTGGAGGTGGGCTTGAAGCCACTTTATAAAGTGGTGGATCCCCCTCCCCTTGTAGAGGCCTTTTCCTGGGTGGTTCCCTTCGGGGTCTGTTTCCCACCTGGGAGAAACAAAACCGTGAGGGTGGTTCCCTTCGGGGTCTGGTTCCCATCCAAAGCGGACAATATCGAACGGCGGGTTTTCGGGCTGTTACAAATGGTATCAGAGCCGGGGACCCGAATTCGGTGTGCCAGCGAGGACGCTGGGCCCTCTTAAGGGGGGTGGACTGTAATAGCCAAAGGTGCTTTGTCCCACATCGGATTGGAGGTGGGCTTGAAGCCACTTTATAAAGTGGTGGATCCCCCTCCCCTTGTAGAGGCCTTTTCCTGGGTGGTTCCCTTCGGGGCCTGGTTCCCACCTGGGAGAAACAAAACCGTGAGGGTGGTTCCCTTCGGGGTCTGGTTCCCATCCAAAGCGGACAATATCGAACGGCGGGTTTTCGGGCTGTTACAGAGTGGCTATCCGGGGAGGCATGGGCCGACGGTGATCCCACACACTAGTTCCACCAATGAACGGCGTAATCGGACCTCGTTAGGAGTTAGCGAGGAATGGACGCTGAGCGCCATCTGGGGAGTCATGTTCCTCTTTTAGTCAATGAATGGGTGGTCGGGCCTTGCAAACCCACCACCAACCCGGAGGAAGAAGGTGAAAATGTTATTGAATGTGCACGAAAGAATGTTATGCATGAAAAGAAAGAAAGAATGAATGTTAATGAACTACACAAGGTGTTGGTTGGAGATAATGCACGCCCACTCGCCGGGCCAATAATGACCTAATGTAAATGAATCGTTATGATCCCTTTTGATGATTTCTGTATTTCACCCACTTCGGAAATTCTCTAAAAACCTCACTTGGGATTATAGCTTGCATGTGACTGTTTAAATACCGTCGTATATTATATTTATGCCCTGTTTTTATACCCACCAGTTGTTTTTGGACTGAACCCCTTTGGCTTTCAGTTGTGTTGTGCAGGTGTCAAGGGAGCTAGGCGGGAATTCGAGTCATAGGTCTTGCATTCGCTTTTAGCTCTTATATTTTGGTCTTACACTTGCATATTGCACTTTTGGTCATTGTATATGAATATTAATGGAGCGTACATGTTTTGAGCTTTGACGGCATTTGGGGATGTATATGGCTTATTTTTGGAACTTTGATGTTCATGGTATATATATATGTTATATGTTCAGATTTTGCTTCCGCATTAATGTTAGTCTGATTTTATGGTTTAAGGGTTAGCCTGCCTAGCTTAGAGTGTGTGTTTATCCCCGTTCGTTGTGATTTAGCTCGGGTATGGATTGTCCATTTCATATTCGGGTCGGGTCTCGGTGCGGGGGATGTGGTACCTTGCACTCGGGTGCTGCATCCTTAATTGGTATCAGAGGCCGGTTGCAAAACCAGGGTTCGCCAGTCGCGATGTGTGCATTGCATCGATTTTGATCATGAAATTGCCTTTCGTTTTGAATTTTATTGAATTACTTGTTGCATTATTATATGGATCCTTGCCTTTCGTGTTAAATGTGTCATGGCCATGCACTAATCGCATGCATATATCTTTGAAATGAGTTATGATCTATAGGTTGTGAAGATAATATCAAACCACCGTCAAGTTCTACAATAACAACAACTTATTGCAAGTCCTTTCTTCAGCATGGAAGATAGGAGGGATGCACCGGGGAGGAATATGGAGAATTCGAGATGTGAGGCCTTCCTATAGGAGCTAGGGTTCAAGGGTTGGGAGCCGGAATGAGAGGTTCCACTTTAGGGATGCAATGGTAGAGAGACACTTGATAAGATAAGAATTGATCGGCGAAAACATTTATGACTCCAAATATGGGTATATACGACTCTCCTACATAAGATGCCATAATTGGATTCAATGGGATCGTTCAACCTAAAGAATGAAGTAAATGAATCTTGAAGGTATTTTTGTTCAGGGTTCGGACCATTGAAGTTGTAACGCCCCAAATTCCGGAAGTTCAGGTAAGCACGGCACGTGCGGGTCTTCGGGAGTTGGGAGTTTAAGTTATACATTTACTTGTTTATTATGATTTCATTATAATATTGTGTGCATTATACAATTCTCTATATTTATATGAATTAATTTTAATGTGAAATTCATGAATTAAGTGATAGTGTGTTTAATTGTATTATGTGACTTAATTGATCATTTCATGAAATTATGGACTTAATTGCATAACTTGGTTTGGAGCTAATGGATCTTTTAGGTAGGGATAATACTTGATTGCATTCATTTAAATAACCTAGGGACTTGGTTGCAAATTGGGTGCAAGTGTTATGTTTAGTGGATGATATAATATATTTAGTATATGCATCTCTTCCAACACTCTCATAGATCACATACACACAAGAACATCACACATACACACCCTAAGGATCGGTCCTTACACATTCAAGAGAGAAGAAGGAAGATTTCAACTAATCTCAAGCTATTTTGAGGAACTTTGGAGCTAGAAGCATCAACATCTTCATCTCTTCATCTCATCTCATTCTTCATTCATTTCAAGGTATATATGGAAGCATGGATTAAATTTCTTGATTGGTTATATGGGTAGGGTTTGATGTTAGCTTGATGCTTTCTTGGTTATTCTTGTATAGAAGCATGTTTATGTCCTTTTTCCCTTCATTCTTGCATAATACATGAGGTTATGTGATGGTTGGTGTATATGAATAATTATGGGGTTTTGGGGCTTGATTCTTGGAGATTTGATGCATATATGAGGTGTTTCAACAAGTGTTATGGTTGGAGTTTGGAATTTATTTGGTTTGGAGTTAGTTTTGCTTGGAAACCCCTGTTTTCTCCCCTGTTTTTCTGTCCCGCACAGGTGACACGGGCGTGTCACCTTTGCTTTGTTTTGGGTGACACGGGGGTGCTTGATGGCTGGCTTGGTTTTTCTGTACCGTGACACGGGGGTGTCACGGTTTGCCTTGTTCTTGTGACACGGGCGTGTCACCTTCCTTTTCCCACTTTTGGTCCGCTGTACCGTGACACGGGGGTGTCACGGCTTAGTGTAATTTTGTGACACGGGCGTGTCACTCCCTGTTTTCTTGCATATTGTTTTGCATGCTTGGATGTACGTGTATGTGTTATATACTTGGTTTATTGACATCATGCTCCTATTTGACATTCATTAAATCGTTATCGCATAACATATTGGTGCATGACGTTGCCGTTCGTCATAATTGGTTCATTCGAGTCGAGTCTTACTTCACACTTGTCCTTGTTGCACAGATCACGGTCCCGGTTTTGAGGAGCCCGCTCAGTAGGGTGCTCTCTTGCTTTCTTTTGGTCGTCTGGTCAGGTTAAGTTTGAATTCTAGATAAATAGAACCCTTACAACCCCTATGTGACTATTTCGGCCAAAATGTATATATATATATCTATAGTTTGCGAACCTTATGACTTTCAAATGATTTGATAAAATGGATTGATTGATTGACGGATTGATTGTATTGGGCGTGTATTGAATGGCACTGTGGGCCCGAGGATAGTGGCTCGAGCCAACCGGGAAAGCATGGGCTGACGGGTAACTCGAGTGCTATCCTCACCAAATGGGATGACCCCTGAACCCCCTAGGAGATTAGGGGAGGAAGGAGTTCCGGGCTTAGGGATTCATGTACACTCTGCCCAGACTGATTGGATGGTGGGGCCTTGCAATCCCACCATCACCCGGAGGAAGAAGGATGGACTGAAACTGCTAATTGTGCACAATAGATAATTGCTTGATCACCTAATCACCTAATAAATTGATTGATTGTACACGGTCGGAGCAAGGTTGGAGAATTGCCCTCACTCACCGGGCCACATATTGATTATATTGAACTGAATTAATTGATAAATTGAATTAGTGGTAATCTCGGGCGATAGTACCTTTTCCTCTTACTATTGGTGTTGTTTTTCAAAAAAAATCATTACCCGAGATTATAACTTGCATGTAAGTGCGCATATATTTATTTATACCCCTCGCTCAGTCCGTTTGGACTGACACCTCAACTTTTCAGTTTTGTAGGTTCGTGCTAGGCGGGGATTAGAGTCTCGTGTCTTTTATTCAGGTCTAGCACTGCACCTTCATACTTTGTACTTGTTATTTTGTATTAAATCTTACATTATACTTGAATGGAGATTGTATTGGTATGATTTGTCGGTACCTATAAGTAAATATGTAAATATGGTATCTATATGTATTGAATGCTTTTGCTTCCGCTATTTTATTGCTCTGAGTTGTTTTGGTTTTTATTGAGGGTACCCGCCTACCTTTGCGTTTTTTTTTATTGTCTCCCGTTCGCTATAGTTTCGGTTCATGTATGAATTGCCCGTTTCATATGTGGATTGAGCCTATAGTGCGGGGGATGTGGCGCCTAGCGTTCCGGGTGCTACATCCCAAGGTGGTATCAGAGCCCGGTTGCAAAACCGCGGCTCTAGTGTCGTGTCTTGTGAGTCTAAGTC
The DNA here is from genome assembly GCA_037501455.1 of Lantana camara. Taxonomy (NCBI): domain Eukaryota; kingdom Viridiplantae; phylum Streptophyta; class Magnoliopsida; order Lamiales; family Verbenaceae; genus Lantana; species Lantana camara. The sequence goes on from CM074858.1 coordinate 51,291,121, forward strand.
GTACGGCATAGGAGTAATTGATTATTTGAGAGTCTTGCAACCTATTTGAACTTATTTGATTCTATTTGAAGAGCTTGGATTATGTGACTATGTGGTTGGATTACATTGTGTGTTGTAATTACACTCATTGCACTTGTTAATCAACCATGCATGTAAAGTGTTCGAATTTCAGGATGGCTCGTGACCGACATCACCGGGATCGATCTCCTCGACATCGACGTCGTCACCGGCGTGATCGAACCCCTCCTCCTCCACCTCCAGCTCAACCCCAAGATTTCTTAAATTCAATGGTGCAACTCGTGGATCAGAGGCTAAGGGATTATGTGCCTCCAGCACCGCCAGCTCCTCCACCGCCACAACAAGCCCCTATTTCCGTTATTTTAAGGGAATTCCAGAATCAACATCCGCCGAGATTCCAAAAGGGGAACGATATTCAAGCCGAGCAATGGCTTAAAGAAGTTGAACGGGTGTGGGAACTTATTCCATGTGAGTCTCGGGAAAAGGCCCGGTGTACTCTTACCCTCATCCAGGGAGAAGCATATTCATGGTGGGAGAGTACCAAAATTGTCTTGGATGCCACCGAGGAGCAAATTACATGGGAGGTATTCGAAAGAGAGTTCAAGAATAAGTTTATTCCGCCATCTTCGCGCACTAGAAGACTTAAGGAGTTTACTGAGCTTAAACAAGGAGGAAGATCAGTTTCGGAGTATATAGCCGAGTTCGAGAGGTTGTCCAAATACGCCCCTAACATTGCTAGCGACGACTTCCACAAGGCTATGCAATTCGTACAAGGTTTGAGGTCGGATATTCAAGCGGCGATTGAAGCGGTTAACACAAGCACTTGGAAGAAGGCCACTACCAAAGCTCTTTAAGGTTGAAGACTCGGTTGTTGCACGGAGGTCTTCCTTTAGGACGGGATAAGGTTCAGGTTCCGGGTCAAGATCGGGTTACAATGCCGGCAAGAGGCCGATGGTTTATGATACCGCTCCTCCTCAGTTTAAGGGCCCTATGAAGAAGTTTAAACCACAAGGGCCAGTCCAGAAGGCTCCTCAGCCAACAATTATGCCGCCACCACCGGAGAAGCCTAAGTGCACTTTTTGCGGGCAACCTACACATCATTATGATAATTGTCGAAGGCAGCTAGGGTTATGCCTAATTTGTGGGGCTGCCGATCACATGGTGGATACTTGTCCGGATCGACGTAATCCGCCGCCTGGAGGGCAGAGGCCGATGATTCGGGCCCGTGCTTATGCCTTGGAAGGCGAGGAACATGATGCAGACGTGGACCCGGCTGCCGTTGTTGAAGGTATCATTTGCATTCATGGCATCAACATACACACTTTATTTGATCCGGGAGCCACTCACTCCTTCATTTCTTGTGATGTTTCTATTAAATTGCCCTTGTGTGTTACTTATTCTGATGCATGCTACGTGGTTAGTACTCCTTTTGGTGGTAGTATAGAAACTAACCAGGTTTTTCGAGAGGTGCCGGTGAGTATTGAGGGTCGAGTTTTCTCAACGGATTTCATTGAGTTGCCTATGTCTCGGTATGGTTCTATCTTGGGTATGGATTGGTTGTACAAGCACTACGCCACTGTTGATTGTCGGACCAAGAGAGTTAGTTTGGGTTCTGAATTGGTTACGGGTCAAAGTTTGAAGACGGTGCCTTTATTATCTTTTTCAGAAGCTCAGAGATTGGTTCGTGATGGGGCTACAGGGTTTATAGCCTATATTCTTAATCAACCAAAGGATTAAGTGAAGTTAGAGGAAACCGAGGTAGTTAAAGAGTTTCCCGAAGTGTTTCCCGAGAGGTTGGATTCGTTACCGCCGAAAAGGGAGATAGAGTTTATGATTGATGTGTATCCGGATGCCGAACCTTATTCTAAGACTCCATATAGGATGGCACCGGCGGAATTGAAGGAATTAAAAGTACAACTGGATGGTCTTTTGGAAGTTGGGTATGTGAGACCGAGCTCGTCACCATGGGGTGCTCCAGTTTTATTCGTGAAGAAGAAGGACGGTACTTTAAGAATGTGTATTGATTATCGGGAGCTTAATCGGATGACCGTTAAGAATAAATATCCTCTTCCACATATTGAAGAGCTGTTTGATATACTCCAAGGGTCTAAGGTATATTCGAAGCTTGATTTAAGACAAGGGTATTATCAACTACGGATCCGAGCCGAGGATATTCCAAAGACGGGTTTTAACACAAGATATGGGCATTATGAATTCGTGGTCATGCCTTTTGGATTGACAAATGCTCCCGCCGCTTTTATGGACATGATGCATAGAATTTTCCAGCCGTTTCTTGACAAGTTCGTTGTAATCTTCATTGATGATATTTTGGTTTTTTCTAAATCAGCCGAGGAACATGCAAGGCATCTCAGATTGGTTTTAAGGACGTTGAAAGAGCATCAATTATTTGCGAAGTTCAGCAAGTGTGAATTTTGGATCGACCGAGTGTCCTTCTTGGGTCATATTATTTCGGGGAATGGATTAGAGGTTGACCCCTCGAAGATGGAAGCGGTGTTGAAGTGGGAGAAGCCAAAGAACGCCTCGGAAATCAGAAGTTTCTTGGGACTGGCGGGTTACTATAGAAGATTCGTGCAAGATTTCTCTAAGATCGCTGCTCCTTTGACTCGGTTAACTAAGAAGGATGTGAAATACGATTGGGATGAGAAATGCGAGAGAAGCTTCGATGTTTTGAGAGAGAGATTGGTTTCTGCTCCGGTGTTAACTCTTCCAGAGGGTTCAGAGGGATATGCCGTGTATACTGACGCGTCGAAGGAAGGTTTGGGAAGTGTATTAACTCAGAAGGGCAAGGTTGTCGCTTATGCCTCACGGAAGTTGAAAGATCATGAGAAGAACTACCCGACACATGATTTAGAGCTTGCTGCCGTGATTTTCGCCCTCGGGAAATGGAGGCATTATTTGTATGGAGTGTCCTTCGAGATTTTCACTGATCATAAGAGCCTCCAATATCTTTTCACACAAAAGGAGCTCAATATGAGGCAACGAAGATGGATGGAGCGACTAGAAGATTATGATTGTGTTATCAAATATCATCCCGGAAAAGCTAATGTAGTTGCTGATGCTCTAAGTAGGAAGGTGGGTGTTTCGAACTTGGAAATAGGTACAAGTAAGGGAGTTGAGCCTATTGTGATTAGAGCTCGAGTTTCTAATATCTCCATCTATCCGGACTTGAAGTACAGAATGTTCGAGGCTCAAGGAAAGGATCCGGGAGTTCAGAGATTGGTCTCTAAAGTTAGAGAGGATCCGGAGAGTCCATTCGGGTTCGATGAAACCGGTCTTCTTCGTTTCAAGAACCGAGTAGTAGTACCCGATGATTTGAAAAGGGTATTGCTCGAGGAAGCTCACAAGTCGGCTTATTCAATTCACCCTGGAGGGAATAAGATGTACAAGGATCTCAACCAGTTTTATTGGTGGCGTGGATTGAAGAAGGATGTAGCAGAGTTTGTGAAGCACTGCCTCACTTGTCAGAAAGTAAAAGCCGAGCACCAAAAACCGGGAGGTCTTCTTCAGCCATTGCCTATTCCTGAGTGGAAGTGGGAACAGGTGACGATGGATTTTATATCCGGGTTACCTAGAGTGAAGGGTGGATTCGATGGTATTTGGGTGATTGTGGATCGTCTGACAAAATCTGCTCATTTTCTACCGGTCAGAATGTCTTTCAAGATTCGGAAGTTGGATGAGATTTACAACCGGGAGATTGTACGGCTTCATGGTATTCCGATGAGTATTGTTTCGGATCGAGATCCCCGTTTCACTTCGAAGTTATGGCAAGAGTTACAAGAGATGTTGGGTACAAAGCTTCAGTTTAGTACGACGTTTCATCCACAAACTGATGGGCAATCAGAGAGGGTTATTCGGTATTTGGAAGATCTACTTCGAGCTTGTGCCTTGGATTTCCAAACCTCGTGGCACGATCAACTTCCTTTGGTAGAGTTCGCTTACAATAATAGCTTTCAGGCAACGATTGATATGGCTCCGTATGAATTGTTATATGGGCGGAAATGTAGATCGCCATTATTCTTTGATTTGGAAGAGTGGAAATGGTCAAAACAGGAAGGAGTCAAGAAAGGGAAAAAGCTGGAGAAATCTTCGAAGGCTGTGGAAGCCATGATTGAGAAAGTTCGGATTATACAACAACGGATGAAAGCTGCACAAGATAGACAAAAGATTTATGCCGATATTCGCCGGAGGGATCTTAAATTTGAAGTGGGGGACCGGGTTTTCTTGAAGGTATCTCCTCGAAAGGGATTTTCTAGAATTGGAAAGGGAGGGAAGTTGAATCCCTCTTACCTAGGTCCGTTTGAAGTTATTGAGAGAATCGGAGAAGTAGCTTATCAAGTGGACCTACCTCCTAATCTTACCGGAATTCACAATGTTTTTCATGTATCTCAACTCAGGAAGTATTACCCAGATGAAACCGAAATTCTCCCTGTGGAAGAAGTGGAGTTGGAACCGAATTTATCTTTTGTGCAGAAGCCGGTCAGAATATTGGACAGGAAATATCAAGAGTTAAGGAACCGGAATATTTCTATGGTGAAGGTGTTATGGCGAAGTGACAAATCTGAGGAGATGACCTGGGAACCGGAAGAGAAGATGAAGAAGTTTCACCCGGGGTTATTTTCATCCGACCAATGAATCTGGGGACCAGATTCTTCTAAGGGGGGGAGAGTTGTAACGCCCCAAATTCCGGAAGTTCAGGTAAGCACGCCACGTGCGGGTCTTCGGGAGTTGGGAGTTTAAGTTATACATTTACTTGCTTATTATGATTTCATTATAATATTGTGTGCATTATACAATTCTCTATATTTATATGAATTAATTTTAATGTGAAATTCATGAATTAAGTGATAGTGTGCTTAATTGTATTATGTGACTTTAATTGATCATTTCATGAAATTATGGACTTAATTGCATAACTTGGTTTGGAGCTAATGGATCTTTTAGGTAGGGATAATACTTGATTGCATTCATTTAAATAACCTAGGGACTTGGTTGCAAATTGGGTGCAAGTGTTATGTTTAGTGGATGATATAATATATTTAGTATATGCATCTCTTCCAACACTCTCATACATCACATACACACAAGAACATCACACATACACACCCTAAGGATCGGTCCTTACACATTCAAGAGAGAAGAAGGAAGATTTCAACTAATCTCAAGCTATTTTGAGGAACTTTGGAGCTAGAAGCATCAACATCTTCATCTCTTCATCTCATCTCATTCTTCATTCATTTCAAGGTATATATGGAAGCATGGATTGAATTTCTTGATTGGTTATATGGGTAGGGTTTGATGTTAGCTTGATGCTTTCTTGGTTATTCTTGTATAGAAGCATGTTTAGGTCCTTTTTCCCTTCATTCTTGCATAATACATGAGGTTATGTGATGGTTGGTGTATATGAATAATTATGGGGTTTTGGGGCTTGATTCTTGGAGATTTGATGCATATATGAGGTGTTTCAACAAGTGTTATGGTTGGAGTTTGGAATTTATTTGGTTTGGAGTTAGTTTTGCTTGGAAACCCCTGTTTTCTCCCCTGTTTTTCTGTCCCGCACAGGTGACACGGGCGTGTCACCTTTGCTTTGTTTTGGGTAACACGGGGGTGCTTGATGGCTGGCTTGGTTTTTCTGTACCGTGACACGGGGGTGTCACGGTTTGCCTTGTTCTTGTGACACGGGCGTGTCACCTTCCTTTTCCCACTTTTGGTCCGCTGTACCGTGACACGGGGGTGTCACGGCTTAGTGTAATTTTGTGACACGGGCGTGTCACTCCCTGTTTTCTTGCATATTGTTTTGCATGCTTGGATGTACGTGTATGTGTTATATACTTGGTTTATTGACATCATGCTCCTATTTGACATTCATTAAATCGTTATCGCATAACATATTGGTGCATGACGTTGCCGTTCGTCATAATTGGTTCATTCGAGTCGAGTCTTACTTCACACTTGTCCTTGTTGCACAGATCACGGTCCCGGTTTTGAGGAGCCCGCTCAGTAGGGTGCTCTCTTGCTTTCTTTTGGTCGTCTGGTCAGGTGAGGTTTAAATTCTAGATAAATAGAACCCTTACAACCCCTATGTGACTATTTCGGCCAAAATGTATATATATATATCTATAGTTTGCGAACCTTATGACTTTCAAATGATTTGATAAAATGGATTGATTGATTGATGGATTGATTGTATTGGGCGAGTATTGAATGGCACTGTGGGCCCGAGGATAGTGGCTCGAGCCAACCGGGAAAGCATGGGCTGACGGGTAACTCGAGTGCTATCCTCACCAAATGGGATGACCCCTGAACCCCCTAGGAGATTAGGGGAGGAAGGAGTTCCGGGCTTAGGGATTCATGTACCCTCTGCCTAGACTGATTGGATGGTGGGGCCTTGCAATCCCACCATCACCCGGAGGAAGAAGGATGGACTGAAACTGCTAATTGTGCACAATAGATAATTGCTTGATCACCTAATCACCTAATAAATTGATTGATTGTACACGGTCGGAGCAAGGTTGGAGAATTGCCCTCACTCGCCGGGCCACATATTGATTATATTGAACTGAATTAATTGATAAATTGAATTAGTGGTAATCTCGGGCGATAGTACCTTTTCCTCTTACTATTGGTGTTGTTTTTCAAAAAAAATCATTACCCGAGATTATAACTTGCATGTAAGTGCGCATATATTTATTTATACCCCTCACTCAGTCCGTTTGGATTGACACCTCAACTTTTCAGTTTTACAGGTTCGTGCTAGGCGGGGATTAGAGTCTCGTATCTTTTATTCGGGTCTAGCACTGCACCTTCATACTTTGTACTTGTTATTTTGTATTAAATCTTACATTATACTTGAATGGAGATTGTATTGGTATGATTTGTCGGTACCTATAAGTAAATATGTAAAAATGGTATCTCTATGTATTGAATGCTTTTGCTTCCGCTATTTTATTGCTCTGAGTTGTTTTGGTTTTTATTGAGGGTACCCGCCTAGCTTTGCGTTTTTTTTTATTGTCTCCCGTTCGCTATAGTTTCGGTTCATGTATGAATTGCCCGTTTCATATGTGGATTGAGCCTATAGTGCGTGAAGCACCCCGCACGTGAGGCGCCACATCCCCCGCACTATGGCTCAACACGAGTAACGAAACAGTTAATCCGCACCCATATCAAACCATAGCGAACGGGAGACAAACATAAAACCTTCCTAAGCCAGGCGGAGATAGACCCTGCAATGATAACCAATCCACAAAGTATAATGCATTGCAAAGCCAAAATTCAATCATACAAACCATAAGCAGAATTTGGGCTCTTCAGGCCTCTTTTAAACTCATAATTAGTCCAACAAAGCAATTCAATAATAAATACATAATTATTCAAGTTTATGATACTGCAGAATCGAATCAAACATAAATCCAATACATGAATGAGTGAAGAGACCCTCCTAACCTAACTCGACCAACTTAACATACTCCAAACACCTCCGCCTAGCCCGAAACTCCAAAGCCACACCTGCACACTAAAGTGTTGGGGAGGGAGAGGGGTCAGTCTCTAGAAGACTGAGTGAGCAGGAGCGATACCTATATAAAAACATGCACATGCAAGTCGTAAACTCCGAACAAGGTTTTTATTTGAAATTAGTTCCCAAAAAGGGCAAGAGAGTGACTAATCAATGCTCGGATTTTATGACTAAGTCATATTAAATTCATTACATTCATAAATCATACATAAATATAAGGCTCGGCGAGTGAGCGTGTACAATCTCCATCCAAACTCCGACCGTGTACGACAAATATCATTAATTTATTGATTAAGCGATCATGCAATATATCATAATACACACAGACCATAAATCATGTCCTAAATATATTGTTTGGGCAATCCGATTCCCGGCCTTCCCGCACAGTGCCTATCAATCGATAACCAATCAGTCAATCAATCATTTTCAATCATAAATAAGTTCCAACCTTCTTCCTCCGGGTTGGTGGTGGGTTTGCAAGGCCCGACCACCCGATCATTGACCAAAAGGGGTTACATGACTCCCCAGATGGCACTCAGCTCCCTTTCCCCGCCAATCTCCTGACGAGGTCCGGTACCGCTGTTCAATAGTGGGACTAGTATATGGAATCCCCGTCAGCCCTTGCTTCCTCGGTTAGCCACATATACTAAGTCCCGGGGCCCGTACAATAATAAGTAATAAATGTGTCTCGCCAAAACATAACAATCATAAGAATCATACCATATCCATTTGAAAAGGGTTTACTCGATCAATCATACTATAAGAATCATACCTTACCGTGTAATTCGGCATATGCTATATACGTACCTCTCCGTGTCATCCTATTCCGTAGCTAGCATGAAGACACACGGTTTGGAGCATAGCCTCATTACAAAACCATTTTTAAGTTTATATACGCTCATACGCATAATTCAGAAGGATTTACTCGATAACTCCATTTGAAAATCATATATATATAATCATAAGGTTTTGGCCAAAGCTTTTCACATAAGGGTTGTAGGGTTTGTTACATAGCTAAAACAACAACCACCCTCACCTGAACCGTGACGAAACAAGGAACGGGTTAACAAGTGCTCGAAGGATCAAGATCTCTCCACCCTGGAGATAAACTGTACAAAAGACAACATGACGTGTTGGTGAGACTCGAGACTTCAATGAACCATATATGACGCACGGCCAGGAAGTGAATATGAAATGAATGCATATATGATCATGTTATATCATAAGAACATTCATGTGCACTATTAATGCAATTAAGGCATATAACAAGCCATTCATTCAAATACTTTCAAGAAATGAAGGTATCATACTCATTTATTTCATATCCTTCATAATTCTTAGCAATATCTTACAAAATCTTAGAACCATAATCATATTATACCTTCAAACATGTTTACATTGAGTATGATACACAAAAAGGCAAAGAACATCACTTAAGACATCAAAAGAATGCAAGAATGTACTTAATATTTCATATAGAAGTATGTAAGCCACGTCAAAGCAATTCACTAAAAGCATACTTTAAACCTCATCCAAATATCATGAAATTGCACCATAATGCTCCCAACATATAGCAAAACAAGTTCATAGTTCAACACGAAAGGAGATAAAATCATTAAGGAGGTGAAACGAATCAAAAACCGAAGAGGAAGTAACGAAGACTGCGCATGGGAAGTGACACGGGGGTGTCACCAACCCTAGCCCAACTGAGCCACGGGCGTGGCTCAGTACAGAGCTTCCCAGAAGGTGTGACACGCCCGTGTCTCACTCTTATGAGTAAATGAGACACGGGGGTGTCACGGTACAGAACTTAAAACGCATGCAAGACCTAACTGGTTAAACTGAACTCATACAAACTCAATCCAAAGGCATACCAAATGAACTCCAAATGCTCTGAAACTTAATATACAACATATTTGGCATGTTATAAACATTTTTCATTTAGAGTGCAAAGGCTAAATCACACGTTAAGATCATCGAATCCATGTAACAAAACGGGGTCGCCAAAATCGCACATATGAGCCCTAATGATCCTATCATGCCTTGATCACGTACTTAGAGGTTGAGTTTGGATCTGAAACTTTGGGGAAAGCATGCTAACATACAAAAAAACTAATATACATCACATATATGCAAAATGGTACAATTTAAAGCACATTAGGGTGACCAACAAGTTACCAAACACAACAGCAACAAATCTGTCATGGAGCATGCATAGAAACAGGCCATGTATTTCGGTTTTGAGGCTTCAAATGGATCCAAACACTTGAAACATGAATGCTAACATATATAACAATGAGTATACATCAACTCCAAGCAATTTCACACGAAATGGAGACCATTTGATCAAGCAACAACACAAAGTTTTGCACAGCAGTTCGAAAAACAGGGGAAGTAGTTTGATCATCAAGTTTGGAGCTCCATATCTCAGAATTTTATAAAAGGAGCAAGAGATGAAATCCTCATAACATCATATACTATCAGTTAGGAAAGAAATAAGCCAAGAAACAAGCTCATATACTCATTTACAAGCAAGGAAATCAGCCACACAAGCAAATAGGTCACTAGGACAAAAATCCCTAAAAGTTCATACCAAACTCATAATTCAAACCCTAATCAATTCTGATCCAAATCATGTTGTAATGAGATGAAATCAAGTATAATAGAGTATAGAAGACGTAAATATTCATACCTTAAAGATTGGTGAAGAAAAAAATGGTGATTTGAGCTCAAAATCACAAAGGATGGCCAAGGGTTTCTTCCTTTCTCCTCTTCTTTTCTTTCTCGTTTCAGTTGCAGCTGGAGAGTGAGGGTTTGGTTCGGTTTTTCAGAGGTAAAAGGGTACGAGAAGGCTTAACCCATGGTACAAAAGTCATGGTTAATCTTTGGTTAAGTTTGGTTAAGTAAAAAGGGTCCCACCAAGGAGACTAGTCAACATGAAGAGCTCTTCTTGCACGAGTTGTCCGTTACGGTTGGATTTCGGAGGTCTTAATGATTTCAAAAAGGTATGAGGCTTGTTCCATTGTCTCCGAATCGTCGATACGAAGGCAACGGAGTTGACGGAATTCGAATCCGAATTCCCGAGCTCAAGATATCACGCACGGAACCAAGGGTGCGCTAATTGCTCGTTAGCCCCCGATTTGGTTCCACAATCAGAATTAAATTCATAAACACGCCAAATGAATCCGAAAACATAAACCGAGCATATAGGCATGTTCATAACACACATATTTACGACATATTAAATTTCCATACCAATCCGATATCATTACATAGAAGAACGAAGCACAAATAGAACACTCATGCGCATGAACGAATTCATATTGTTATAAATAACTTACTAAAACTTAAATTCCATATTAATTAAATTAAAACCAACTAATAACATGTTGAAATTAATTAACGAAATTACTGAAATAGTTAAGGTAACACAAAACCTTAATTGAGAATTTAACACTAAATATCAAAGTAGAAATAAAATGAATTAAATTAAATATTAATAGTTTATAGTTTAAATCAAATAAAAACACTTATGAACAAGTAATCATATAATTAAATAATTGAATCGCGCAATTTATAAACAAATACGCCACATTATTTAAACTGAAAAACTGGGGCGTTACAGTGCGGGGGATGTGGCGCCTAGCGTTCCGGGTGCTACAGAAGTGGTACCGAGGACTGAGAGGAGTTAAGGTAAAATAAATTCGATGGGAATTGAGCACAAAGAGTTGTCAAAGAAGGGTTTCTAAATAAACCTGGAAATTAGAAATCGAGATTGTAGAAGTCAAGATTGGGAAGAGTTTAAATTTAGGTGTTCTGGATTTCGACTAAGATAGAAACGAGTAGGGAAGGGAGTACAGAAAGACAATTGACGGGGTAAATACAAATTTTGGGAAGGTGGTGACATTGAGGACGGGAATTGAGTTCCTTTTTCCAAATCCAAGCTAAATTGCCGAGTTGTAAGGTCGAATTGGGAGATATGGAGCAACAAATGGAAACGATAAAGTAAGGCGAAGACTCTTTGAAAGGAAATCATGCGCTCAAGTATAAGCAATCGGAAAACAAGGTTAATTTGTCAATCTAAGTTCATAAAGGATAAGCGCGGGAAATTTGATCAGGGGGATGATTCGAAGTAGAATTCAAAAACACAGTCGGAGTAATTTTATAAGACGATTTGGGGAAATTTTGAAGGGTGTTTCTTGGGGAGAAATTCAGATATTAATTCAGTGGATGTCGAAGAAATCAGGGATCGTAAAATTGCAATTCCAGACAGTAGAAGATACAAGTGATGCAAAAAGATTCATGGAAAACTTGAAGACCGTAGGAAAGACAAGGCATGATTAGCAAGTCAAAGTAACCACGTGATTGGAGGAACGAGGAAAACCTACCGAGCTAACAGCTTACTATATTGGTGACAGGTTCCAAAACATTCATGGCACGTGCATCATATTTCGCATCAAATTATTATTTTCTTTAGTTATGTTTGTGTGCGCATTCCTATTTGATTTTATTGCTCTAATGTGTGGCATATTTAACTGTTGCAAGTATGCCACGTGCATTGTAATTTTTAGTCGACATGCACTTCAGTGTTTATTTGATAGGAAATTCTTTTATCTCACTTACCAAGCATCTCTTCGATCGGGCCACATCTGAGTTAAGAGGAAAAGAAATAATGGGATGGTACGTTACAAGGAAGGTGATGTTGGGAAAATAAAGAATTTCAAGTGAGGGATAGGTTAATGGAAACGGGGATTCATAAAGAGAAGTGAGATTACAGTTGATTGCGGGGTATCTGGATCAGATAAGAATAGGAAAGGGGTTTCGGACATCAAGCGAATTAGAAGGGAAGTTGAAAGGCAAAACTTTGGGGTTCCTCTTTTGATTAAAATCCTCCCTAATGGAAATTATTCATCCATAATTTCGACAAAAAAAGAATCGATGGAGTTCAACACGTCACAATAGAAATTTAAGGGGGAGAGCACGACCAAGAAACAAATTGGAAGATTGAAGTGGTGCTCGAAGAAATATTTTAGTAGGAATAACAGAATTGCGAATTTAAGAAGACCTGGAAGTCCTAATGGTGGTGATCGGAAATAAATAAAAGAGTTTTAACCGTTAAACCGTTCAAGTGGGCGTTAAATATTAAGTTCGTGTTGAAGGCCACCACGGGATATTGAGGAGAGGGTTTGTTGAGAATTTCTACACATGGGATTTAAATTTTGGGAAATAATGGAATTATGGAAGAGCTTCTGCGAGACCATTAAATCGCCTCAGGGAACATAAATTAAATCAATTTAATGCGTTCGTGATGTCAACCATAGAGGGTAATTTGACTAAGTATTGGAGGAGTTCGGATATCACTTAACAAAATAAAACCTTACTGCATCGCTAGTCGTTTTCCATAATAAGTTAGAAGGAATTTGAGAAGGAAGGAATCAGAAAGAAGTAACCATGGAAGGACTTGAATTGACTCTCAAGAAGTATCAAGGAAGTTTTCCCTCGATTAGAAATTTGGGTGGACCGAAATTTAATGTACGCATAATGGTTTTAGGAGGATGAAGGGGTAAGGAAACGATCCACGAAGAGATTAATCTAAATTTTTGGGAACCGATGATCACAACCCGGTTTGGAAAGAACTCGTCAAGAAGGCTGTGATTATTAATCTAAAAGGTCATTGAATTTCAAGGGTTTCACCAAATTATAGAAGGAGGCATGAACTGTGAAGAAGACCGGTCCAAAATCTTAAGATGTAGGGTAAAACTCGTTTTGGAAGGGCAGGTTGATTGGATCAGGGTCAACGTATAACCGAGAAATGGAAGAAGGTAAGTAGATATAAGAATGAGAGTGGAACTAAGAATAGGACCAGTAAAGAGCCTTATCAGTTTCTCAGGTGGACACGTTGAGGATATTAAAAACAAGCCAAGAGTCGAGCTAGCTTTTGGGTTCAGACCATACCTTGGGACCAGGAACGCTTTAGCTTCAAATTCATTTCCACGGTGAACGGTACCTCAGACATCCATGGCATATGCATACACGCATTGTTAATTTAAATAATTTTGATAATCTGTGCTTTGACTCTTTGATGTGTTAACTGTTGTTGTATAATCAATGTTGGATGTAAGTAAGTGATAATTGTTCCCTGGCTTTATGTGGTTGTTTTGATTATTGTCATAATTGGATGTTTTGATACATTCTCCTTGATGGTTGCTCTTCGTTGTGATTGAATTTTGTATTTTGAACTTCGTTACCTGTTTGCGAGAGATGGGGTTCTCTCGTTGTTGCATTCGAGAGACGGGGTTCTCTCTTTGTTGCTTTTGAGAGACGGGGTTCTCTCAATGTTGTTCGAGAGATGGGGTTCTCTCTTTGTTGCTTTTGAGAGACGGGGTTCTCTCATTGTTGTTCGAGAGACGGGGTTCTCGCTTTGTTACTTTTGAGAGACGGGGTTCTCTCATTGTTGTTTGAGAGATGGGGATTCTCTCCATGTTTGTGACGCCCGGTATTCTCGAAGGGCGTCCTGACGACATTAACAAGTAAGTCTCTACACTTGTGTGTGTTTAATTTAAGAGTTCTTGAATTATGTGATTTAATGTAAATTCAATTTAATATGTGTTCATTCGAATTATTCTAAGATTAATTGTCAACTTGATTAATTACATGCATATTTAACCCTAACTGTCTAATTTGATTTAATCCAAATTTATTCCATGAAATAATTGTCAAGTTGATTTTAAATCCATCATGTTACTTAACTTGTTTAATTTCGGTTTACTTGAATTACTTGAGATTAATTGTCAATCATGTGTTTACGAAATGTCGTTAAATTGTACGAAAGGTTTCCAAAATTAAATTGAATTAAACTCTAATTGGTAAATCTATCTCTTTCATTTTAATTTGTAAAATTAATTCGGAGCTTGAATGTTTATTCGTAATTTTACCAATTTTATTTACGATTATTTGTACGTGCTATTACTTGCTATGCGATAAGGATACCCGGTTGTATATAGCTTGTGCACAAAACACATTTCTCCCAATCCCTTTTCTCTCTCTCTCTTTCCTCTCCCACTCTCTCTTTCCCGCGGGTCACTATGCGCGGCTTCGGTTACGAGCCCATAACTCGATCGTTTCTCGACGGAATTCAACAAACGAATAGTCCATTTCGATTATCTTGGAGAGACCGATGTAAGAGTACCAATTTCACAGCCTAACAACAAACGCTGGCGGAGTTATGGCCGGATTTCAGTAGCAGCGGCAGAGCTATCAGACCGCCACCACTTCGCCGGCGTTTCGCGGCATTTTCCGGCCACTTCCTTGGTACACGCGCCGAAGACCCAACAAGAGGAATTCCCGGTGCAGCGGTTGATGCCGGCGGCACGGCCATCGGAGCAGAGACGGCGCCGCACGCCCCGTCCAAAGCTCGCGGCGGCGGCAGCGCGAGTTACTGTAGCTACGGCGGCAGAAACTTCGGCGGCCAACGGGGGCCTTTTCCGGCTATCTTTTGGCCTCGGGCTCTTCAGAAAAGTTGTTCGGAACGACGAGAACTAGTTACCTATGTTCAGGTAACTCCAGATTCGGTGGTTTGGTGGCGGATCTGCGGTGGCAAAGTGGCGGTGCAACGGCGGCACTAGCTCCGAGGATTTTTCCGGAAAGCTAACTTAGGGCTCTCGAAGAGCTCGTCATGGGTAAGACAACGCCTCTTTCGGATTGCATTTTGGTTCACCGGTTTGGAAGTAATTTGAGTTTGAAGATTTAGGGTTTTCGTGTTCTTAGATTTCAGATCTAGGACAATCGGCTTGCAATTTCCAGAAATTGATCGAGGATTCGGAACGGGCACGAAGACTTCATTCAGGACTGAGTTTTTGGGATTTTTCCGGTGACCTTCGGCGGCGGTCCGGCCAAATTCCGGCAGCTACAGTGGTGGCGTTCCGGCGGCGTCCTGTCAGAATGTTCGTCTCGTAGTGGTGAGTTCAACGCCACTTTCCGTTCGTTAATCGGACACTCGATCTATTTATTATGAATTATTTTGCGTAATTGTGATTATTTGAATTAATTGTTTTAAGTGCAAATAAATTGGTTATTGTTGGTTTGTTGATCGAGATGTATTCCAATCGTATACGAAAATATGTATTGAATGAATTGTGATATGCATGAATGTTTCGATTTACAATTTGAATCCCGATGTGATGAATTTACGCTATTTGTTAAGTACGAAGGGGTGTTAGTGTAATATCTAGAAACTAATCTTTTATGTGACTAAATGAACTTGAATGATATTTTAGAAGAACGAAAATGTTGTGATTTCTCTATATGAATTTGAGACGTTCTCAATGTTATGTTTATTGTAAATTGTGTTTCAAATATAAATTTAGATACATGAAAGATGCTTGAACAACTTGAGACTTGATGCATGATAGGAGTTAGAATTGTAATATCTTGATTTACTCTTACTACTCGAAAATGGTATATCATGAATTACGATAAATTAATAATTGTAATGCTTGTAAGTAATTAATTCCTAGTTGAATAATTGTATAAACACCTTAAACGAACAATTATGCTTAGTAATCAACTAAGGGGATGTATGTGTAGTAATTCTAAATTTTTATAAATGACTTAGGGGATGTAAATGTAATATTTATGAAACTATGAATGTGACTTGAACTTGTGTACCAAACATGTTGTGAAGTTGTAAAGCATGATCTTAAGTGAATTAAATGCACTCTTTATTTGTATCAAGCATGCTATCTACGTACAACAACTTTGTATGTTTATATGATCAAGTTGCTCTTACTTATGCACTTTATAACTCGACATGAACTTGATGCTTAATTCTAATATTATAATCGAACCCTGTGACATTGGATGATTTAATATGCATTTTGTGAATACATTGACTTCCTAAATTGATTGTGCATCATTGGATATGGAATTACATGTCGGTTGCTTGTAAATATGACCTTGTTGAGCATTGATATGCCTTGAATGACCAGGACACCTTATCCAAGCACAACATGAACACTTATGCATAACCACGATCATGTTGAGAAACGCCGTGCGTCTTGTTTGGTTCATATAGAGTCTAAGTCTGGGCTTCTGTATGTCTTGTCACAGAGTTTGGTGGTGCCGGTGGGCCCGAGGTTTAGAGTGTTTGGCCCTTCACACTCTCAGACTCTACTTTCATGAGGTGAGGTTTAGGATTTTGTATAGTTATGCAACCTATGGCCTTTACATGCTGATTTCTACCCCTGCATGCGAGTATACCTTACAATAGTTATGTATGTGTTGAATATGATATTTTTATCATCTTATGCTTGCACTTCTCCGTGGGCAGGCTATCCCTGCAGCGTGGGAATGTAAGTGTGTGAGTCCTGCGTGGGCGGGCTATCCCTGCAGCGTAGGAATATATATAAAAACCAATTTTTGAAGCATATGTAAGCTATTTTGGAAAAACAGTTGTGTTGTGATTATGTAGCGAGTTGGCCATGAAATATTGGCATCTGTATGTATGTATGTATGTATGTGGATCCGAGGAGCTATGGGTAAGGAGCCCCCGGGACTGTTAGGGCCGTCGGGGATATACCTGTGCGTAGTTCCATTTGAGATATCTTCACGCGACCCGTACTGTAGGGAAGGTGTGGTATCTTGAGCCTTCGGCTAAGGCCGGGGAGGACTCTTGTGGGTTCGGTACCCCTTGAGGGTATGTCTGTTATGGATGGTTTGGGGACGGTACATCTCCTCCATCATTGGTGTGACGGTTGGATTGATTTTGTATTTTATGATATGTTCTGAGGCGTAAAGGTTGGAAGCTCGTACTCGCCGAGCATATGTTCTGTTCTGTCTGGGAATCATGAATCGAGATAGAGTTTCTGAAATGTTCTCTAAAGCTTATACTTATAACTATCTTTTGGGTACTTTTGGAAATATCTTTGGTATGCAACACCTATCTCCGGTTCATGAGTCCACCCTTTTGATATGTGCTATGCTCTATATATATATACAGTGGGTGTGTGTTAGCCCCCTCACTCTGTCAAGTTGACTGACCCCTCATTTACACTTTTAGTTGTAGGTTGTTGGCGTTTGCTAGGCGGAAGTGAGTCCTTTGAGTTGCACTTCATCGGACCAGTCTTTTCTATTTGCATTTGTCTTTTCATACACTTTACTTATGCTTTGACTTGTAGACTTGAGATTATACTTTACTATTCGGTAGCCCTGCGAGGCACTCTCATTCGGCCCTTGTGGCACTTGATGATTATTACTTTATGTTGATATTCGGGACTAGGGATTTATGCTAGTTGAACACGTCACTTGTTATGTTTGTTGATCTATTATTCGGGATTAGGTATCTATGCTAGTTGAACCCGTCACCTGCTTTGTATGTTTTGTTTTAAATGCTTCTGCTATCTATTGTTGATGGTTTTAATTGCTTCCGCACTCTGAGTTTTGGTCAAGTTAGATCCGCCTAGCCTAATGTGTGAGTTGGTCTCCCGTTCGCTCTGATTCGGATTCGGGCATGGACTTTCATTTCATGTTCCGGGTCTGGGTCATAGTGCGGGGGATGTGGCATCCTCCGTTTGGGGTGTTACATCCTTAAGTGCTATCAGAGCTCTAGGTTGCAAAACCCAGCTCTTAAGTCGTGTTGAGTCTGTCCAGGTCGTACGGCATAGGAATAACTGTGCATTGCGTTTGTTTGACTTGATATTTTGACCCTTCGCCATGAATTATTTCGTGATTATATGATTGTGTGCACATTATAACTTTGATTATGCAACATCTTATTTTTTGTGCTTTATAAATTACAACTAATTGTTGCATTTACATGATATACTTGTTACATTTCATTTGCATCCTAATTCGCATGCATCGAATTTAGTGTTTGAATTTCAGGGTGCTCTATGAGTCAACACTAAGATTTCCCTCCGTCAACACTACCTATTAGCACTACAACAAAAACACACCATGATTCGAAGATGAAAGGATTCTTCACCAAGATGAATGGGTCATGAAAAGGTTTAGAGTTGTAGGAATGAGATTTGCAATATTGACTTACTACCTTAAAGTCAATTGAAAGATGAAGTTTGACGAATTCTAACCTTGAGGATTCGTTCATTTGGAAGTAGTCACCTTGTTGAGGAAATAAGTCAATGGAGGAGAATCTGACCTAGTAGAACCGTTTTGAAGGAGTTTGATGAGCTTTCGCCTTGATGATTCATTTATTTGGGAGTAGTCACCTTGTTGATGGAAACGAGTTAATGTAGAAGTATACGATCAAATAAGATCCGATCAAGTTCAAGGGATGTGGATAGGTAGCTATGTTACTACGATCAAATAAGATCCGATCAAGTTCAAGGGATGTGGATAGGTAACCGTGTTACTTAAACAACGAGCTACAAACCATCGGTGGGTGTTGAAGGTTTTGGTGCCGTTCAGAGTTAACAAACGACAAGAGAAGATTGGTTGTTAACTCTTTGGGTGTTTCTACAAGATAAGATGGAAGATTCTACTGAGATGGGAATGGGTCACATAGATGCCAAAAGATTTTATTCAAGTTTCAGAATCATATACCATGGATTGCTTTGGCAAGTGCTTAGCACCACGATCATCCAACGAAAATCTGAGGTAAATATCTAATTGACAAACGAATCATGGACAACTCCTTGAAGATGAGCAGACTAAGATTTAACACATAAATGAGAATTCTTGGGAGAAACTGAAGATGATTCTAGTTGAGCAAGGATTACGGTATAGTAAGGGGTTTGGTGATAGACGAGCTTTGCTGAGTTACCACTTTATGAAAAGACTCAAGACAAAGAGGTTCAGATGACGAGGGTTACATGCATCGCTTAAATACTCTTACCTTGTTTTGCTTGATGTGGGTGACGACCATTGTTGTTTTAATTGTGATAACTTGGATACCTGATCTAGTAATTGTAACTTGAAATTTCTACTTGTTATGAACTGTGCTGGAATGAATGGGTTATGTACTTATGTGAACTATGCGTGCCTATGTGATTTAAAAACTCTCTTGATTGCTCACTAACTTCTCATATAACATACATACATACTGTAACCTTGTTTTATAGGGATTCCATCGCGATATCCCCCTTGAGTTGAGGTATGAGGGTTGAATCTATACTCAAGGGACACCGATATCAGTTGTATAAGGTACACCAAACATGCATCGCATACTTTTCGTCAAGTGTTACTATGATGTGTGTATGTATGAATAACTGATCAGTGGATTTATGTGTAAGAGAGACCTTAGGTTCCCTCTTTTTACGTGTTGGAGAGTTGTAGGATTCTCTCTATTTATGTGGTAGAAAGATGTTGGAATCTTTCTAAGTTTTGTGCGCGAGAGATGTTGGATTCTCTTGTATTTAGATATTCAGGGATGCTGGATTCTCTTGAATCTAGGGGTTTGAGGAATGCTGGATTTTCTCAAACTAGAATGTTGGGAGACGTTGGAATCTGCCCGACTTAGGTTTAGAGACGTTGTTCTCTCAATTATGTGCTTGAGAGACGGGGTTCTCTCTTTTATATGTGCTCGAGAGACGGGGTTCTCTCTCTTGTGGGTCCTGAGGGACGGGGCTCTCTCACTTACGTGATGAGAGATGGGATTCTCTCTTGTTTGTTGTGGTTGCGTTACGCGTTGTTTTAACTACGGGTTGCAAGTGGCGATTATGAGACGACATCGAGGTTGGGTGCAGTTGGAGCTATCCGATCATGGGAATGACTGACCGAGTTCGAAACAACTAATGGATCAAGTACTCGCACTGACCTCGACGATAACAAAGCATCCTAAAGGAGGTTCGGTGTAGATGACAAGAGTAAGCCTCACCATTAGAGTTATGATCTTAGGCGAGTTCGGGAGAAGGGTTGGAGCACTACAACTCGAGGATCTACATTTTAGCAGTGGAACCTGGGGACCAGGTTCTCTTAAGGGGGGAAGGTTGTGACGCCCCGTATTCTCGAAGGGCGTCCTGACGACAATAACAAGTAAGTCTCTACACTTGTGTGTGTTTAATTTAAGAGTTCTTGAATTATGTGATTTAATGTAAATTCAATTTAATATGTGTTCATTCGAATTATTCTAAGATTAATTGTCAACTTGATTAATTACATGCATATTTAACCCTAACTGTCTAATTTGATTTAATCCAAATTTATTCCATGAAATAATTGTCAAGTTGATTTTAAATCCAACATGTAACTTAACTTGTTTAATTTCGGTTTACTTGAATTACTTGAGATTAATTGTCAATCATGTGTTTACAAAATGTCGTTAAATTGTACGAAAGGTTTCCAAAATTAAATTGAATTAAACTCTAATTGGTAAATCTATCTCTTTCATTTTAATTTGTAAAATTAATTCGGAGCTTGAATGTTTATTCGTAATTTTACCAATTTTATTTACGATTATATGTACGCGCTATTACTTGCTATGCGATAAGGATACCCGGTTGTATATAGCTTTTGCACAAGACACATTTCTCCCAATCCCTTTTCTCTCTCTCTCTTTCCTCTCCCACTCTCTCTTTCCCGCGGGTCACTATGCGCGGCTTCGGTTACGAGCCCATAACTCGATCGTTTCTCGACGGAATTCAACAAACGAATAGTCCATTTGGATTATCTCGGAGAGACCGACATAAGAGTACCAATTTCACGGCCTAACGATGAACGTTGGCGGAGTTATGGCCAGATTTCAGTAGCAGCAGCGGAGCTATCAGACCGCCGCCACTTCGCCGGCGTTTCGCTGCGTTTTCCGGCCACTTCCTTGGTACACGCGCTGAAGACCCAGCAAGAGGACTTCCCGGTGCAGCGGTTGACATCGGCGGCGTTGCCATCGGAGCAGAGACGGCGCCGCACGCGCCGTCCAAAGCCCGCTGCGGCGGCGCGAGTTACTGTAGCGGCGGTGGCAGAAACTTCGGCGGCCAACGGGGGCCTTTTCCAGACATTTTTTGGCCTCGGGCTCTTCACAAAAGTTGTTCAGAACGACGAGAACTAGTGACCTGTGATCAGGCGACTCCAGATTCGGTGGTTTGGCGGCGGATCGGCGGTGGCAAAGTGGCGGTGCAACGGCGGCACTAGCTCCGAGGATTTTTCCGGAAAGCTACCTTAGGGCTTTCGAAGAGCTCGTCATGGGTAAGACAACGCCTCTTTCGGATCGTATTTTGGTTCACCGGTTTGGAAGTAATTTGAGTTTGAAGATTTAGGGTGTTCGTGTTCTTAGATTTCAGATCTAGGACAATCGGCTTGGAATTTCCAGAAATTGATCGAGGATTCGGAACGGGCACGAAGACTTCATTCAGGACTGAGTTTTTGGGATTTTTTCGGCAACCTTAGGCGGCGGTCCGGCCAAATTCCGGCAGCTACAATGGTGGCGTTCCGGCGGCATCCTGTCAGAATGTTCATCTCATGGTGGTGAGTTCAATGCCACTTTCCGTTCGTTAATCGGACACTCGATCTATTTATTATGAATTATTTTGGGTAATTGTGATTATTTGAATTAATTGTTTTAAGTGCAAATAAATTGGTTATTGTTGGTTTGTTGATCGAGATGTATTCCAATCGTATACGAAAATATGTATTGAATGAATTGTGATATGCATGAATGTTTCGATTTACAATTTGAATCCCGATGTGATGAATTTACGCTATTTGTTAAGTACGAAGGGGTGTTAGTGTAATATCTAGAAACTAATCTTTTATGTGACTAAATGAACTTGAATGATATTTTAGAAGAACGAAAATGTTGTGATTTCTCTATATGAATTTGAGACGTTCTCAATGTTATGTTTATTGTAAATTGTGTTTCAAATATAAATTTAGATACATGAAAGATGCTTGAACAACTTGAGACTTGATGCATGATAGGAGTTAGAATTGTAATATCTTGATTTACTCTTACTACTCGAAAATGGTATATCATGAATTACGATAAATTGATAATTGTAATGCTTGTAAGTAATTAATTCCTAGTTGAATAATTGTATAAACACCTTAAACGAACAATTATGCCTAGTAATCAACTAAGGGGATGTATGTGTAGTAATTCTAAATTTTTATAAATGACTTAGGGGATGTAAGTGTAATATTTATGAAACTATGAATGTGACTTGAGCTTGTGTACCAAACATGTTGTGAAGTTGTAAAGTGTGATCTTAAGTGAATTAAATGCACTCTTTATTTGTATCAAGCATGCCATCTACGTACAACAACTTTGTATGTTTATATGATCAAGTTGCTCTTACTTATGCACTTTATAACTCGACATGAACTTGATGCTTAATTCTAATATTATAATTGAACCCTGTGACATTGGATGATTTAATATGCGTTTTGTGAATACATTGAATTCCTAAATTGATTGTGCATCTTTGGATATGGAATTACGTGTCGGTTGCTTGTAAATATGACCTTGTTGAGCATTGATATGCGTTGAACGACCACGACACCTTATCCAAGCACAACATGAACACTTATGCATAACCACGATCATGTTGAGCAACGCCGTACGTCTTGTTTGGTTCATATAGAGTCTAAGTCTGGGCTTCTGTATGTCTTGTCACAGAGTTTGGTGGTGTCGGTGGGCCCGAGGTTTAGAGTGTTTGGCCCTTCACACTCTCAGACTCTACTTTCATGAGGTGAGGTTTAGGATTTTGTATAGTCATGCGACCTATGGCCTTTACATGCTGATTTCTACCCCTGCATGCGAGTATACCTTACAATAGTTATGTATGTGTTGAATATGATATTTTTATGATCTTATGCTTGCACTTTTCCGTGGGCGGGCTATCCCTGCAGCGTGGGAATGTAACTGTGTGAGTCCTGCGTGGGCGAGCTATCCCTGCAGCGTAGGAATATATATAAAAACCAGTTTTTGAAGCATATGTAAGCTATTTTGGAAAAACAGTTGTGTTGTGATTATGTAGCGAGTTGGCCATGAAATATTGGCATCTGTATGTATGTATGTATGTATGTGGATCCGAGGAGCTATGGGTAAGGAGCCCCCGGGACGGTTAGGGCCGTCGGGGATATACCTGTGCGTAGTTCCATTTGAGATATCTTCACGTGACCCGTGCTGTAGGGAAGGTGTGGTATCTTGAGCCTTCGGCTAAGGCCGGGGAGGACTCTTGTGGGTTCGTTAACCCTTGAGGGTATGTCTGTTATGGATGGTTTGGGGACGGTACATCTCCTCCATCATTGGTGTGACGGTTGGATTGATTTTGTATTTTATGATATGTTCTGAGGCGTAAAGGTTGGAAGCTCGTACTCGCCGAGCATATGTTCTGTTCTGTCTGGGAATCATGAATCGAGATAGAGTTTCAGAAATGTTTTCTAAAGCTTATACTTATAACTATCTTTTGGGTACTTTTGGAAATGTCTTTGGTATGCAACACCTATCTCCGGTTCATGAGTCCACCCTTTTGATATGTGCTATGCTCTATATATATATACAGTGGGTGTGCATTAGCCCCCTCACTCGGTCAGGTTGACTGACCCCTCATTTACACTTTTAGTTGCAGGTTGTTGGCGTTTGCTAGGCGGAAGTGAGTCCTTTGAGTTGCACTTCGTCGGTCTAGTCTTTTCTATTTGCATTTGTCTTTTCATACACTTTACTTATGCTTTGACTTGTAGACTTGAGATTATACTTTACTATTCGGTAGCCCTGCGTGGCACTCTCATTCGGCCCTTGTGGCACTTGATGATTTTTACTTTATGTTGATATTCGGGACTAGGGATTTATGCTAGTTGAACCCGTCACTTGTTATGTTTGTTGATCTATTATTCGGGATTAGCTATCTATGCTAGTTGAACCCGTCACCTGCTTTGTATGTTTTGTTTTAAATGCTTCCGCTATCTATTGTTGTTGGTTTTAATTGCTTCCGCACTCTGAGTTTTGGTCAAGTTAGATCCGCCTAGCCTAGTGTGTGAGTTGGTCTCCCGTTCGCTCTGATTCGGATTCGGGCATGGACTTTCATTCCATGTTCCGGGTCTGGGTCATAGTGCGGGGGATGTGGCATCCTCCGTTTGGGGTGTTACATTGTTGCTTAGGAGGAACGGGGTTCTTTCATTAATTGTCTTCAGGCAGACAGGGAATCCGAGGACGAATTCTTTTAAGGGGGAGAGGTTGTGACGCCCCGATATTTCGGCCGTACAAGTATGACGTATGTGTTTACCAAATTCCACGAAATAATTATTTATACGTGTTTTATATATTTAATTTTATTTTAAATATATTAAATGTTAATTATATATCTTAAGTTTTATTAATATTAATTTTTATATGTTAATGAGAATTGTTATTAAATTAATTATGTAATTTAATTCAGTTAATTAGTATTCATGACATTTAATATAATTCGTTGACTATATTTTAAAAATTTTATTTACGAATTCAATTTAAATTTTATAATTATTTGTAATGTTATGGTTTTCTTGTTGCATTGCTTATGAGTGACATTTACGTGCTTCGTTTTTATATAAATTGATACCGAAATTTCGTGCAAATTTAGTATTTTGGACTTATATGTGTCTTGTATATGAATATATGTTCGTTTCGTATTTTCGGGTTCATTTGCATAAGTTTCGAATTTATTTTAACTTTGGAATCCAAGTCGGGGGCTAACGAGCAATTAACGCACCCTTGGTTCCATAATTGATATCTTGAGCTCGGGAACTCGGAATCGAGTTCCGATTGAATCGTATCGAAAATTCGGGTTTAATAAACTTGGCCTTATATTTTTCCAAAGTCATTTCAACCTCCGAAATTCAACCGAAAAACTAAACGGCGACAAAATTGACCATGTTTTACTAAAATGACCATAACTCATCCAAAATTTAACCAAATTAACCATGGTTTGATGCTATGGAAGCCTACCTAACCTGTTATACCATCCCTTAACTGAACCAACCCTCCCACAAACCAGAAATCTCGGATAAAGCTACTGACTTCCAGTCATTCCCGTAACCTTGCCTTCCTTGGAGATTTTGGAGCTCAAATCTCTTCCAACCTTCATCCAATAAACAAGGTAAGCTTAGGGTTTTAATATACATTCAATATGTGTCATTTTAAGTTATGCATCCCCAATTTTGATCATGGTTTCATGAGTTTTTGGCTCAATTGGAAATATAGCAGGTTTTCAACTTTTATGTTGATCTCTTTCGTTTCTTGCTGGTTTTGAGTGATTCCAAGCTTTAATATGATTGTTTTGACATCCTCTTCTCATTTATGATCATTGATTACATGGTAGTTGAAGTATTCATGAGATACCATTAATGGCACTTTGAGGAAAATTCATGTAATGGTCACGTATGCCTGCATCTCAAGTTTGAGCTCCTTTCGGACTAATATATATGTTGAATTGGTATTGTTTTGCTACGTATTGGATAGGCTAATTGACCTGAACTTGTTGAGATGAAGAAGATCAGTTGTTGCCCTGTTTTTACGTATTTTTGCCCTGTTTTTTAGCTGAGTTTTGCTACTGTCAAACTGCTGCGTCTTCTTGCTTATGGCTGTCAATTTTAACCAGTTTTGTGGGAGATGTTAGGTCTAGTTTGCTGCTGTATTTCGTGCCTTTTGCTGCTGCGTCAATTGGCTTTTAGTTACTGCATCTTGCTGTGGCATTTTCATGACAAAAATAGGGGATAAGTCTGTGTTGCTGCTGCGTTTGTGTCTCTGTTGCCTCTCCCCGGCCGGGGAGATTTTGAGCATGAAAGTACCCAGCCGGGGAGCCTTTTTACAGAAACTCCGCTTCCCGGGTGGGGACTTTTACATGAAAAATCTCCCCGGGTGGGGAGATTGAAGTTGTACCGTGTTGTTGCTGCTGCTGTTTATTTCCTTCTTTCTTTACCTTAATGCATGTAATGCATGTTGATTGGCAGTATGTGAATGAGCTTCAGGCATGCATATGTTGAAATTGAATGTTTCACGCATGAAATGGGCTGATTTAATGTAAATTGCATGCATGTTGTTGTTGGTACGTATGCAGTTATATATATATATAAATATACTTAAATAATAGCATGCATGGGATATATATATATATATATATATATATATATATATATATATATAATATACTATAATGTATGTATATTGATATATATATGTAATTATATATATATTTAAATATGTTTATTAAATATTAAATATTATTTGATTTAATTGAATTAGAGAATTTAATTGTACCTATTTCATGTTTTATTTAATTTCCTATTTTGAATTGAATGTATTTAATTGCCTATTTTCTAATTATAAATGCGATTTAACACGTGCTTTGATTATATTTGAATTCTTGAATTAATTTGATTGGAAATGTGAATTTATGAACTTGAATGAAAGTGAACGAATGATTGAATGGCTTGTTTATATGATTTAAATTCCTTAATAGTGCACATGAACATTTTCATGACATAATCTTATCTTTTATATATTCATATCATGATCATTACATTGTCGAGCGTCTTATATGGTCATATTGAGTCTCACTTCACCTTTCTTGCACAGATTTTGAGTCCGTTGCAGACGAGGCCGGTCAGTGAGGCTCGTGTGTTCTCCTTTTTGCCTTTTCACCTTCAATGTGAAAAGTTTTTGCCCAAAATGAATATATATATATATATATATAGAGTCGTTTTACAGGGTAAATATTTTCAACGTAAAGCCTTATATTATGAATCCTACCTATTTTGGCGAGAAATGAATGAATGCACGAATGGGGCCCAGGGACTTAGTGTGAGTAGCTATCCGGGGAGGCATGGGCCAACGGTGATCCCTCACACTTGTTTCACCAATGAACGGCGTAACTGGACCTCATTAGGAGTTAGCGAGGAATGGACGTTGAGCGCCATCTGGGGAGTAATGTTCCCCTTTTGGTCAATGAATGGGTGGTCGGGCCTTGCAAACCCACCACCAACCCGGAGGAAGATGGTGGAAATGTTATTGAATGTGCACGAAAGAATGTTATGCATGAAAAGAAAGAAAGAATGAATGTTAATGAACTACACAAGGTGTTGGTTGGAGATAATGCACGCCCACTCGCCGGGCCAATAATGACCTAATGTAAATGAATCGTTATAATCCCTTTTGATGATTTCTCTATGTCACCCACTTGGGAAATTCTCTAAAAACCTCACTTGGGATTATAGCTTGCATGAGACTATTTAAATACCGTCGTATATTATATTTATTCCCTGTTTTTATACCCACCAGTCCCTTTTGGACTGAACCCATTTGGCTTTCAATTGTGTTGTGCAGGTGTCAAGGGAGCTAGGCGGGAATTTGAGTCATAGGTCTTGCATTCGGTTTTAGCTCTTGTATTTTGGTCTTATACTTGCATATTGCACTTTTGGTCATTGTATATGAATATTAATGGAGCGTACATGTTTTGAGCTTTGACGGCATTTGGCGATGTATATGGCATATTTTTGGAACTTTGATGTTCATGGTATATATATATATTATATGTTCAGATTTTGCTTCCGCATTAATGTTACTCTGATTTTATGGTTTAAGGGTTAGCCCGCCTAGCTTAGAGTGTGTGTTTGTCCCAGTTCGCTGTGATTTAGCTCGGGTATGTATCGTCCATTTCATATTCGGGTCGGGTCTCGGTGCGGGGGACGTGGTACCTTGCGCTCGGGTGCTATAGGTATGTTTCTTATGGTAGGTTTCTTAAGGTATGAATCGTATGTTTCCATGATTCGCGAGTTAAGTATGTTTCCTATAAATCCATTTGAATCTATATGAATCCCTGGGCCCCGGAGGAGTTGGTAAGGGAGACCCGGTGTGGCCATTGGGGTCGCCGGTTATGACCCCTTTGCACGTGCTCCTTTGAAGTACCTACGCTCGACTCTAAGGGAGATGGAGAAGGCGTAGTGTTTTGATCTGTCGGCTAAGGCCGAAGAAGGTACGTTGAGGGATCACGACCCCCACGTATATTGAGTTGCACGATGTGGGCCCGTAATTGTGCAGATTTCCGAAGAAGGTTGGAATATGGGAATTCGAATCTTATGAATCTATGAATCCTATGAATTATATGAGCCTATGCTTCCTTTCTAATCTTTTGAGCCTTTTGATTAAGGAGTAAGGTGGGAGACCCATACTCGCGGGTATTTGAATTCTTTAGATATGTTGATTATGAAACGGGATAGGAGAGTTTTTTTCAATGTGAGATTTCTACTCTAAGTTATGAATCGCTCTGAATCTATTTGAATCCCTATGAGTTTTAAATGAATCCATATGCGTTTTTGAATCTATGAATCCTTATGAGTTTTCACACTTAAGAGTTTATGAATATATGTATAAGTATGAGTTCTTTTGGAAAATGGCTTTCGTATGTAAAACCCTATCCCCGGTTCATAATCTTTTGTTTGATACGTGCTTTGCTCTATATGTATATATGTGTTGGTGTGCGTTAGCCCCCTCACTCATTCGAGTTGTAGACTAACCCTCTCATTCCCCAATCTTTTAGTGTGCAGGTCTGCTTTTGAGTATGGAGCTAGGCGGAGTTGAGTCAAGTCTTTTGAGTTGCTCGGTCTGAGTTAGTTTAGTCTGCATTTGCATTTGTATTATTTGAATTCAGATCGATATGTAAGATTTGTATACGTATGCTTGTGCTATTGTTATTTGAATTGCCCTTGTTGGGTTTTGTAATTTGCTTAAAGGAGGCCTGAGGAGCCCAAGTCTGTTTGCGAGCCGTGTGTTTAATTTCTGCAGGCGTGGCCAATGCATGTGTTTGATCTTTAGTCTTCCGCTGTACTCTGCTTTGTTGGTTAGATTTGCTTGACAGGGTCTACGTTCCGCCTAGCTTAGGTGTTTGTTTTGTTTGTCTCCCGTTCGCTACGGTTTGATCCGGGTGCAGACCCTCCATTTCGTTGCTCGGGTTGGACCGTTGTGCGGGGGATGTGGTGCCTCACGTGCGGGGTGCTACATCCTGAAGTGGTATCAGAGCCCAAGGTTGTAAAATCGGGGTTCAGTGCCATTTTCTGTCTGTCTAGGTCGTACGGTATAGGACAATGTGATTAAGTGTGTGCATTTGCATCCGATATGATATGATATGCATTTGAATCTCTTAACACTTGTTGATTTTACTACGTGCAATGCATTGCATTTCATAATTACAATTACCTAACTTGATTACGTGGCATACTCATATACTAACCGACATACATATATCTATATTGTAAGTTGTGAGATTTTCAGGATGCCACCACAACGACAAGGTCTTAATCAACCATCACCTCCACTTTTCTACAATCAAGAACAACATCACATTGAAGTACAACCAATGAATTTGATGGCAACATTATACCTGGACTTTCGAGCATTCAATCCTTCCCAATTTCGTGAAGGTGATGATATACAAGCAGAAGAATAGATATTCGGGGTTTAAACTATCTTTGAAATGTGGTAGTGCAACCCACAAGATAAGGCACGCCTTGTAACTCTACTACTACAAGGACGAGCAAGGTAATGGTGGAAAGAGTTGCCCTCCAAATTGAAGTTACGAGCGAAGGGTTAACTTGCGATGCCTTCATTCATGAGTTTAGGAAACGGTACACACCGACTATTTTACAAATTTGAAGGTTTGAGGAGTTTCTTAACCTCAAACAAGCAAATGGAACGGTTGTGCAATATATCAATGAGTTCGAGAGACTAGGCACACATGTACCTAACATTATGGGCAACAAAGATATGAAAGTAAGGTACTTTATGGAAGGCCTTCGGGAGGAGTTTAAGGAAGCTTTAATTGCAAAGAATACGAGCACTTGGGATAAGGCGAGGATTCGGAGTCGAGAAATGAGTTGGGGTTTCGCTTCAATCTACGAATAGAGGAAAATCTTAACATTCGGGTATTCAAGCCAAAAGGAAGATCCGTGGGAAGAAGTATAAAGTCGGGAATTCGTCTAGAACATGAAAGAAGCCTCAACCGTGTGCTATTGTGGAGAAGCTAATCACGCCTACAATATGTGTTGGGACCGGTTGAAGAAGTGTTATGCATGCGGATCAGAGGATCACATGGTCTCAAAATGTGATTGATCGAGGAATTACAAACAATGGGAACGAAATCAAAGGCTCCAATTTGGACATTAACAAGAATTTGAGGATCGAGGTATATGCATTCATGGCACGTGTTTTCACGACATATTTAATTATTGTCTTATTACTTGATTTTGATTATATGTATTCCTTGGAGCATTCTACGTGTCTAAATGCCGAATATGTGTTATATTCCATTTGCATTTTAACTCAGTATGCATAAGTTGGTGTTTGATTTTTAGCTTGGTACTCCCCACGTGTCACGAGGGATGGTTTGTTGAGAATTGAGAAGAGTAGGTTGAAGATGAAAGAGGTGATTCGGGACTCTTCTTGTAAGGGCGTAAGCTAGGGAATTGATATGTAATTGGAACGAACACCATCGCAAGGATATGTCGGAATCCCTTAAATATGGTGATGAATCAAGAAAGGATGTTGCAGACGAGATTGTTAACAAGTATAAGAAGTTGGGATATGATGCTTCCGAGATGGGTGAAAGCGCGAAGAGATCCACGAGGAAGCTAATGCTAGATTGCATATAACATACAATTATGCAATGAGTTATCTAAATTGATCAATATAAATTCCGCAGCATGAAGACGACCTCTATGTAACCGTGACTTTGGAAGATGAGGGTTCAATGGGAGAAATTTTGAAGGTTCCTTTCGGGTTTTCCAAGGACTTTAGAACTCCGAAGAGACAAGATAATGGTCATGAGGTTTGTTATACCAAGGAAATAATTCTATACTTCAAACGAATACCGAGGAAGAGGAATTATCACAAGGGAATGAGGCCGATTCTTTGGAAATTTACAAGATGTCTATGAGACAATGAAATGGAGTTATAAAGGTGTTGATGTTTCATTGACTTCCAGGATCGGGTGAATGGTTTTAGTCAATAATCGAAGTCCGCGGAGCTCCATTTTGAGGAAAACAAGAACAAGGCCAAGAGAACAATCAAGAGTGGAATTAGAAATTGAGGAAGTGTAAGGGCTAACCAACAACTATGGGATAAAGTCCAGAATGGTGATTGAAGCAGTAAGTGAACTACAAAGTTCATAGCTCAAATGTGAATAAAGGACCTCGGCAATAATCAAGTTCCTTAAAGACAAGCTTTACAAAGCATTGATGAACGGTACCTCAAACATACATATCACTTGCATCATACATATTGATGTTTGTTTATACTTGTTTTGTTGTTTTCTTTTTACCTTGTGAGAAGTTTTGAGAGTTCGAGAGTTGTTGTTCTTCGGTGAGGTGAGGGTCGAGCTTTGCAACAGTATCAACAACCTTTTTGAAGACTTTAGTGGTGTGAAGGGAGTCCAGATGTGTGACACTTCGGACTTTAGATCGTGATGAAGTAGATTCGGCTAGAGCTTGGTTATAGAGCGACTTGAGTTCAATAACTACGCCAATCGTTGAATACCGAGCCTTAGAGTTGACTTGGTTGTACTCAAATGGTGAGAGTTGAATCTACCTTAGACCCTCTTTATCGTGCTAGTCGAGCAATTCATAACCGGATCGATTTGAAGATTCAAACCCCTTGTGCTTGAAGACTTTTCTTGGGCTAACCCTCGTCGAGATGTCATGAACCTCGAACTTGGGTGAATACAGAAAGTCATTTGAGCTTGAAACTCGAGCAGGCGAACCTGGGGACCAGGTTCTTTGAAGGGGGGGAGATTGTGACACCCCGCCTCTTCGGCATTCCAGGTACGGCATCACGAGTGAGTTTAATTCAGTAATTTTTGTGAATTATGTGATTAGCATGCTTACGTGTCAACATGAGATTTATTTTATTATGTGTGCTTTAGAATTTAATTAATTGTACTTGGACTTAAGTGTCCAATAATTGTAAATTAGGATACCTAATTTTAATTAGGGTGTTTTGGCCCTCGTGGCTATTTGAGCTCGGGAATTCGAATTCGAATTCGAATTCCGACGCCGCCATTTGATTCGTTTCGATGATTTGGATTTAATGGATTTAACCTATTAATTTTCTAAAGCCGTTTGATAGTCCTACCGTTTTAAAATCCGATCTGTTTGGACCTGATACTGTTTGACCCTAACCATTTTGCCCGGCCCGTTTCTTGACTAATAAAATGGGCCAAGCCTTCCTCCTCCTTCACTTTTCACGTGAAACACACAAGGAAGATAGAAGAGAAGATTTCTTCCCCCTTTTGGCTAAAAAGCTTCCGAGCTCGAGTTTGTGAGATCCAACCGTCTGATCGACGACTTAAGGTAAGATTTGTGACCCTTTCATTACGTGCTTCGATTTAATATTCCTTTCGAACCTTGGATATGTGTTATTTGTCAATTTGGGGAAGATGATGAATTGTACTAGGTTCGGGTTTTGGGTGTTTGGGCTCGTTTTGGGAGTTCTTGTGTGTAAATATGTGACCTACGTGTTATATATGCTTCGTGGAATGAATTTCGTGTGATTTGGTGTTGCATGGATTCGTGTGAGCTTGGCGTTTGTTCCCATTTCTGTCATTGTTACTATTCAAGCATTTTTCTCGCAGACGGTATCCAAACGCCCGTTTCGTGGCCTAGTTGATTTCCCAAACGCCCGTTTGGGCACCCCCTATTTTCACCCAAGAGCTTTCACACGCCCGTTTCTGCTTTCAGTTCAATTTTTAAACGCCCGTTTCTCCATCATATGAGCTCCAATTGACCTGATTTTTTAACCATTGGAAACCTCTTGAAGTCTAAAACAACCCCCAATTGTAATCAACTCAATATATTTTCTAGTTTGTGAGATATAATCGATTCGTTTTGGTGTCGCCATTTTTCCGAAACTCTACAATCACCCAACTTCGAGCCTACGCCATTTCCTCCTCACTTTGAATTAGAATTCGAGCCATATATATTTTTAAAGGTCTATTTTTCTAGTTTCATACCCAAGAAACAAAACGTAATTCACACTTCTCAAACTCAAGATATTCCAATTTTCCTATGACCTACTCGTTTTGGAAAATTTCCAGCTTTTGCCCAATTTCGCACAAAACCACTTTTCGTGTTCTTCCTCAACTTTTCTTGTACCTTTCCGACCCCGAGCTTGTTCCTAACTTGTTATAACATGTTTATGTGTTGATATTTGTTGTATTTATGCATGAATTGGTTAGTATGCGTTCATGAACACCTTGTTTGCTCTTGATTGGATTAATTAGATACTTGAGTGTTTCCTAAGCATTATTATGACTCCATTACATTGTGAGACCCATACGTTTTCATGAATTTGATTTGTATATGAACTTTGCCTACCTACTTGCATTCTTTAAATGCGTAAACATAAGCTGTGCGTCAATGGGGTTCATTTGGAGTCTAAGCTTTGTGTTTTATCTTCAGTTGGTTCAGGTGCACCCGGGGTGGTGTGTAACACCCCGCACGTGAGGCGCCACATCCCCCGCACTATGACCCCACACGTGTACGAAATGGAGAATCCGCACACGCACCAAGTCACAGCGAACGGGGTGACAAACGAAAACGCACACACTAGCTAGGCGGTACCTAACCCTATACAAAAGAAAATACGCGAAGCATGACAGCGGAAATAGTACGAAATGCCAACTTTCAAAAACTTTTACACACCAAGCATATAACGAAGTACATACATCAGAATCAAATATACGGGTTCAACTAGTTCAGCAAACCTGTCCTATCCTATCCCGAATAATTACACATCAAAACGGGTTCAACTAAAACGAGCACTTGTCCTAACCTGTCCCGAATTCCATAAAAGCAATTCAAACATGCAAACCTGAGCAGAATATATCTTATACAAAATTACAAAACATAAATCGATTCAAAGAGCTGAACAAACTCAGACAGACCGACAAACACGACAGACAGCCGCCTAGCACGAACTCCAACGATCTCCAAAGCAAAGCCTACAAACTAAAAACATAAAAGGGGAGCGGTCAGTCCAAAGACTGAGTGAGGGGCTACACACACACGCGTATATACATATATAGAGCACAACACAAATCATAAAGGGGAGTTCGTGAACCAGGGCGTGGTTTTTGCATTCTAAAATATTTATCACGTGATACTAGATATAGGAGAGTAAAAGAGTTAGGCGAAAGGCCAAAACAATCCCAATTTTATTAATTAGAAATCCACTCCCGTTTCCCGAATAATTTCCTAACAAACTAACTTAACGAAAACAAACACACCAAGCAAACGGTCAGACAAAAGGGGAAAATGTGCACAGGAGTAATACTCGATGCTCCGAGGCTCCTTACCCACATCCCGATGATCATGCACAGGAGTAATGCTCGACGCCCCGAGGCTTCTTACCCATAATCACCGGGCCCCAAACAAAGCAGAGTCAAACCATCAAATCAGAGGGGAAATGTGCACATGAGTAATACTCGACGCTCTTAGGCTCCTTACCCACATCCCGATGATCATGCACATGAGTAATACTCGACACCCCGAGGCTCCTTACCCATAATCACCGGGCCCCCAAACAAAGGAGAGTCGGAAACATACCAGAATCAGAGGCACAACAAGGTCCAAGGCAAGCGCAAATCATATCCGGAGGCATATCATATCTGTAGTCAAAGCATAGGCATAACCATAGCATATTCAATCCTATCATATCAGATCCTAGCATAATCAGATTCTTGAACATAAATCATATCAGGCGTATCCATAGGGCTTTTATTCACATACATATCGACATATATCATTAGGGTTTAACTATAACCTAACCTCACCTGACACCAAACACAATCGAAGACATAGCAGACGGTTCACCCCGAAACCTGCACGACTCACATGACACCACCCAGGGTGCACCTGATCCACTGAACACACAAAACAGACCACAAAGCTCAGACTCAGACAGACAATCACACAGAGACGCACGGCAAATGCACTCACACAAACAGGGATCAAATGCCTAATAATTATTTGCAGAAGAAACATTACATAATTTAATCAAATCATATTATTCATTTATCTCACAAACAATTCATGATTTGTATAAAAAATTTAATTAATAAAGTTTACTTAATTCATTTCATGCAAATTCACGTAGCATCTTTCATACCAATTGACACATATTAATAAATCAAATAAATCATAATAGCATGCTTCCTAATTCAATTAAAATCATAAGATTACATGCTTAAATTCCAACTAAATCATAAAGAGCACAATTAACACAAACCAGAAAGATAGGGAGACAAAGCAAATTCAAATTATTTCATATGATTTCATATATAGCATACTAAATTCATATTTGTACAATTAAACTATTTTTAAGTACAAAAGTTCCTAATTAAATCTCATAAGTTTCACATAAGTCATATATCAAATTCATTTGTCACACAACAATTCATTTATCACAAAACGGATTCAATTAACAAGGTCTACCTAATCAAATCAAATAAATTCACATCATTTCCAAAATTACACATACACCATTTTCAAATTAGACACTTAGCTCAATTAGACCAAAACGGGATTCAAATTGCAAATTACAATGTTCATATTTGTCACATTTCATATCATACATGATTTCATACATAACGGAATACATTTCAATCGACAATTCAAGCATATTACAATTAGAACAATTAATCAAATAATTCTCAAATACACAAATAAATTCGTAGAAAATAAACCAAGTGTCCGATTGACGAACGAAAAGTGGTGTTGGACTCACCACAACGAGGCGGACATTCTGTCCGAAGCCCGCCAGATCGCCGCCACTGTAGCCACCGGAACAGTGGCCGGCCGCCATTCGGCCACCGTCGGAACATGCCGGAAAAATCCCGAAAAATCACACGTGCAAGGATTCGTAGTGCTCAATCCAATTCCTCGATTAATTTCTGCAAATTCCAAGCCAATCGTCACCAATTCCAAATCCAAGATTACGAAAACCCTAAAATCTTCAAACTTCAATTACTTTCGAACCGGTGAACCAAAATGAGATCCGAAAGAGGCATCGGCTTACCCGTGACGAGCTTTACGAAAGCCCTAGGCTTTCTAGCCGGAAAAATCCTCGGAGGTGGCGCCACCGGTGCGCCGCCACTGTACCACCGTGAACCGCCGCCAAACGGCAAAATCTGGAGTCGAGCAAATGGGGTTTACTAATTCTCGTCGTTCCGAACAACTTTCGTGAAGGGCCCGAGGCCAAAAGATCGCCGGAAAAGGCCCCCGATAGCCTCCGAAGTTTCTGCCGTCATCGCACCTCCCCTAACCACCACCTACGGCCAGAATTGGGTGAAAACGATGCCGAAAATGGACTCAGGGGGGTCGGAAAACCTTGGAAAAAACTAACCTTGGTCGGAAAAGGTCGCCGGAGTGCCGCCGTGTCACTGTTCACGCGCGGCGGCGGGAGCTTCAGGCGGCGCGTGCACCGCTGTCCAGTGGCCATTGGCCGCGCCGCCAACGTCATTCGATGCGCGGGAAAGTCTTCTAACTGGGTCCATGGCGCGTGTCGCCGGAAAGGCACCGAAAACAGCCGCGAATGGGTGGCGAAGT
Source organism: Lantana camara (assembly GCA_037501455.1). NCBI lineage: Eukaryota > Viridiplantae > Streptophyta > Magnoliopsida > Lamiales > Verbenaceae > Lantana > Lantana camara. The sequence continues at coordinate 51,328,190 of CM074858.1, forward strand.
GGCGGCTCCGCCACCCTCCTCCAGCCGCGTCTGAAAATGGTGGATATCTCCGCCGTCGGTCGTCGGTTGGTCGAGTTCTTGGTACGGTTGTCACCGCGTCGTCGAAATGGACTAGTGGTTCGTCGAAATCCGTCGAGAAACGAGCGAGTTTGGTGATGTGTGTGAAATCACACCTCGGGTGTATGTGTACAGTGAAAATCGCGGGAGAAGAGAGAGAGGCTGAAGTCTGCTGCGCTTTTGCACAAAAAACGAGGGTCCGGGTATATATCACGGGTCCTGGTACGCGAAAACGGTCGGAAGAACGTGCTAACGAAGTCGGAATGGGGCAAACTCAGAGTCTACGGATTCGTCTCGATGCCCCGAACGCATTGAAGGGGTCAAAAAGGTCAAAATCTCGATCGAACGAGGAATGACCAAAAAACCCCTAAAAAGATAAAATTGCAAACAAGCCCCTAAACTCATAATGAGTTTAAAAGAGGGCCACGCAAAGGATAAAATCACATAATTAAACACATAAAAAAGTTAAATAGTGACGTACCTTATAAGTCGGACGATCGGGATGTTACATGGTGTTTCGTGGTCCGTTCTGATTCCGGGGTGAATCGTTTATCCGGTTTTGGTTCCTTCGGTGTAAGGTGAGCTTTAGGTTTGTTTCTTTTTAGTTAATACGACCTACAACCCTATATGCTCGTTTTCAAGCCCGCATGCGAATATATAGTATATGTATATTAAATATGTGTCTTATGATATGTTATGAATCTTGTTAATTCGGTTTGATATGAATCATTCTGAAATTATACGTATGGGCGTATATAAGCTTAAAATGGTTTTTACAACGAGCCTATGCTCCAAACCGTGTACTGTTAAGCGAACTATGGATCTCCTTCAGCATATTATAAATTAGGAAGACACGGAGAGGTAAGTGTATAGCATATGCCGAATTGCACAGTAAGGTATGTTTCATATGGTAGGTTTCTTAAGGTATGAATCGTATATTTCCATGATTCGTGAGTTAAGTATGCTTCCTATGAATCCATTTGAATCTATATGAATCCCTGGGCCCCGGAGGCGTGGGTAAGAAAGGCCCAGTGCGGCCATTGGGGTCGCCGGTTATGACCCCTTTGCACGTGCTCCTTTGAAGTACCTACGCTCGACTCTAAGGGAGATGGAGAAGGCATAGTGCTTTGAGCCTTCGGCTGAGGTCGAAGAAGGTACATTGAGGGATCGCGACCCCCACGTATATTGAGTCGCATGATGTGGGCCCGTAACCGCGTGCTGACTTCCGAAGAAGGTTGGAATACGGGAATTCGAATCTTATGAATCTATGAATCCTATGAATTGTATGAGTCTATGCTTCCTTTTGAATCTTTTGAGCCTTTTGATTAAGGAGTAAGTTGGGAGACCCGTACTCGCCGGGTATTTGAATTCTTTAGTTATGTTGATTATGAAGCGGGATAGGGGAGTTTGTTTTCAATATGAGATTTCTACGCTAAGTTATGAATCGTTCTGAATATATTTAAACCCCTATGAGTTTTATATGAATCTATATGCGTTTTTTAATCTATGAATCCTTACGAGTTTTCACACTTAAGATTTTATGAATATATGTATAAGTATGAGTTCTTTTGGAAAATCGTTTTGGTATGTAAAACCCTATCCCTGGTTCATAGTCTTTTATTTGATACGTGCTTTGCTCTATATGTATATATGTGTTGGTGTTCGTTAGCCCCCTCACTCAATCGAGTTGTAGACTGACCCTCTCCCTCCCCAACCTTTTAGTGTGTGGGTCTTCTTTGGAGTTTGGAGCTAGGCGGAATTGAGTCAAGTCTTTTGAATTAGTCGGTCTGAGTTAGTTTAGTCTGCATTTGCATTTGTATTATTTGAATTCGGATCGATATGTAAGATTTGTATAGGTATGCTTGTGATTGTTATTTGAATTCCCCTTGTTGGGTTTTGTAATTTGTTTAAAAGAGGCCTGAGGAGCCCAAGTCTGTTTGCGAGTCGTGTGTTTAATTTCTGCATGCCGTAGCCAATGCATGTGTTTGATCTTTAGTCTTCCACTGTACTCTGCTTTGTTGGTTGGATTGGCTTGACAGGCTCTACGTTCCGCCTAGCTTAGGTGTTTGTTTTGTTTGTCTCCTGTTCGCTACGGTTTGATCTGGGTACGGACCCTCCATTTCGTTGCTCGGGTTGGACCGTACTGCGGGGGATGTGTTGCCTCACGTGCGGGGTGCTACAGAACAAGTATGTATGGCGTGACCTAAACGAACTCCAAGTCGAAGAGTCTAATAAGAACGGGGATGCTGACTTGACTCGGTTTCGAGTTGCTCATATGACGTACCTTTAAGAAAGGTTACTTTGTTTCATAAGTAATGAATGTGGAGACATTCACGCGTGTATGAGGGTGCTTGTTAGGGAATAAGCACACTGAGGATCCCGATGGGAACACCTCAATGGGGTAAGGCTTTTATGTCTTAATGACGAGGTTGGTTCCCTAGTTATGGTAGTGTCTAAATGGTCCTTAGACTTGAGGCTCCATTTATGCTCTATGCATGGCAAGGGTAATGTTGGCACTGTTCAAATCATGTATGGGGGCATAATATATCGCTCATCTAGAAGAACTAGTGAATCACCCATGAATTCTATTGTAGCACATTCCACTTGAATACTTGCGCAAGGTAGTGAGATCTAAATTAGGAAATGGGTTGCCTAGAGTGTTAGATCAAATGAAATTGCTATTACAATTAATTCATTGCATTAGGACTAATAGGGTTCTATCATTCCCATGCCTTTGGTCCTAATCGGGGGTTAGGCATTAGAAGGATCTTATATCACGGTATCCATGAGACTGAAAGGTTCACATCATAAACTTCACCCGTTGGATGGCTGGTCATGAGCTTGTCACTAGACATCAATCATGATCTGTAGGTACTGATTAATTAAAAGGACTTTTAATTAAGCAATGATTAATTGAAACGGTTCAATTAAATTAATAAGATAAATAGTCATCTAAAATACCACATTAAGAATGTGGGCCTATTGCTATTCATTGGTGAACCTAAGGGGTCACACAATAACTCGAACTGAACAACGTGATTATCTAAAGATCTATTGAGATTGATCTATAAATGAAAAGAGTTTAATTTATAATATGAGAGAGTAATTAATTAATAATTGTATTAATTAATTTATACTTAATTGTTAAGCTATTGAGAATAGATGTTAAAGAGTTAACATTAATTTAAATAAGTGTATTTAAATTAAATTGGACTTGAAATTTAATTAAGAGTAATTAAATTTTAAGTCCACCAATTTAATTACATATTGGACTTGTGATTTAATTAATGTAATTAAATTAAGTCCACTAATTAAAATAATTATTAGGTTTTTAATTTAATTAGTAGTAATTAAATTAAGGCTCATAACTAGCCCATAGGGTTTTAGACCTAGGGTTAAGTATTAAAGCAAAACTTGGGAGAAGAAAGATACATCGTTGTTTTCTTCTCTTCTGCTTTATCTCCAACACTTGTCTTTTTCTCTCTTCTCTCACATCTCAATATAGTATTGAGAATACTATTGGTTAATCAATATCCAATTAGTATTCTAGTGTACTAATTGAATCGTTGTTCAATTACGAGTCATGGACTACCTTAATTGAAGCGTGGAGTTCTTGGAAGCAGATCAGATAAGAGGAGACCGGATATGTAGCACCCGGAACGCTAGGCACCACATTCCCCGCACTATAGCCCCGATCCACATATGAAATGGACAATCCACACATGAATCAAAGCTATAGCGAACGGGAGACAATAAAACGACACAAGGCTAGGCGGGTACCCTCAATTAAAACCAACCCAACAATCAGTTCAGAGTAAATAAAAGCAGAAGCAATAATATTCATTTTATACTTATAGGTACCATATTTATTTATTTACTAATAGGTACCAACAATTACACTATCAATACAATATCATCTCCAAAATAGATAACAAGGCATGATACAAAATATCCCAAGTAGCTATATATGAACAAAATGTGGGAATGAAGTGTGCTAGACCCAAATTTAAAGACAACTAGACTCTAAATTCCCGCCTAGCATGCCCTGCAAAACAACTGAAAAGTTGAGGTATCAGTCCAACACAGACTGAGCGAGGGGCATAAATAAATATAAGCGCACAAACATGCAAGTCATAATCTCGGGTAATAATTTTTGGAAAACAATACAATTTAATAGAATAAAAAGGAATACTATCGCCCGAGGTTACAACTAATTCAATTTCAATTCAACCAATTCAATACAATCAATTTGTGGCCCGGAGAGTGGGGCAATTCTCCAACCTTACACCGACTGTGTACAATCAATCAATCAATTAATTGTTAGGTGATTAAGTGTTCAAGCAATCTATTACTGTGCACAATTAGCAGTTTCAATGTCACCTTCTTCCTCCGGGTGATGGTGGGATTGCAAGGCCCCACCATCCAATCAATCTGGGCAGAGGGTACATGAATCCCTAAGCCCGAAATTCCTTCCTACCCTAATCTCGTAGGGGGTTCAGGGTTCATCCCAATTTGGTGAGGATAGCTCTCGAGTTACCCGTCAGCCCATGCTTTCCCGGTTGGCTCGAGCCACTACCCTCGGGCCTACAGTGCAATACAATACTCGCCAAATCAATCAATCAATTAATCAATAGTTCGATAAATCCTTTGAAAACCCATCTCATTTGAAAACTATAATTTATAAATAGGTTTTGGCTTAAAATTTCACATAGGGTTATACGGGTCCTATGTATCTAAAATTAAACCTCACCTGAACGACCCAAAAACAACCAAGGAAATAGCTCACGGGGCCTGCTCCTCGTCACCAGGAAGTTGGTCTGTGCAAGAAAGACAAATGTCCGTGAAACATGACTCAAAATGTACCAAATATGACGAACGGCGGAAATGCAACGAGATGACGGGAAAAATACAATGTACCATGAAAATATCGCGTTTCGACATGTATGCAATCATATAATAGCAATTAGGGGTCAAAGAAGTGATTGGATGGTGGTGGTGAAAATTGATTTTTATGCAGTATCTTTTTGCTCTGCAGACGCTATGGGAACGGCCGTTCCGGTCTCCCTTTGAAAATGGGAAGGGCCGTTCCCATGGCCCTCACAAACGTGCCAGCGTTATTTAAAAAGGGAAAAGGTTTTAGCTGGGAACGGCCCTTCCGGGACACAGGCCAAAATGGGAACGGCCCTTCCCAATCTCGCTGGCCTTGCTGACTCAGAATCATGGGAACGGCCGTTCCGGTTTTAAACTGGGGTTGGGAATGCCCGTTCCCAAAATACGTGAGCAGCTAAAGAAGAACAGAAACAGAGCAGCAATGGAGTAACAACAATCAACCACCAAAAATGGCTTCAAGCCAAGATGTAATGCATATATTTGATGCAATAAACATGCTAGCTTACATATAATCAATAACAATTCATTTAAACACTCACTTCCCATGTTAGATGATCAATAATCCATCAATCCAAATCCACATCAACACTCATGCTCTAAGTCCATAAAACTCAAGATATATGCACCAAACTTAAGATTAATGATTACAAACATATTTCCAACAACCAATACACAATCTAATCAACACATAACAAAGCCCTAACTATAACACATATTCAAGAAAATCATCCATTCTCCATAATTACCTCAAATGAAAGAAATGAGAGATGAGAAGAAGATATGATGTTGATGATGCCTCAAATATCACAAATCCCACAAATATGATGCTTGCAAGATGAAATCTCCCTCTTATCTTGCTAGGGTTGGTCTCAGTTGAGCAAGGAAGGAAATGGAGCAAATATGATATGTTTGTATGAAGAAAGAAATGTGTTGGTACGTGATGCTGCTATGAAAGGGGAAGATATGGCCAATTTGCAATTAAATCCTTCCTTAAAGTCATGCAATTAAGTTCACTTCCATAACAATTGATGAATCAAGTCTGTTGCAATTAAGTCCCAAATTCATGAAAATGAGCAATTAAGGCCATAAAAGAATTAAATCACATTCGGGAAAAATAATTCACATTGCAATCACGTTCAATTTATGCAATAATTATAATATGATATGAATTTTCAATAAAATACATAGAATATAATTTTATAAAATTATGTCATGCTATGGAAAATTAAAGAAATGATCAAATACAAATTAAAATCTAACTCTCAAACGCACACCTGTCGATCATACCTGAATTGCCGAAAGCTGGGGCGTTACAATCCTCCCTCCTTAAAAGAATCTGGTCCCCAGATTCACTGATCAGAAGGGAACAACTCTGGATGGAATCGTCTCATCTTGTCTTCGGTCTCCCACGTGGCTTCTTCGGTCTTGTCACTTCTCCAAAGAACCTTAACCATGGGAATCTTCCGGTTTCTTAATTCCTGAAACTTCTTATCCAATATCTTAACCGGTTTCTGAACAAAGGTAAGACTCGGTTCCAATTCCACTTCTTCAACGGGAATGATCTCGGTTTCATCGGGGTAGTATTTCCTCAGCTGAGAAACGTGAAATACATTATGAATCCCCGTGAGGCTCGGTGGTAGGTCCAATCTGTAAGCAACTTCTCCAACTCTTTCCAAAATCTCATAAGGACCTAAATAACGAGGTTTAAGCTTACCTCCTTTCCCAATCCGAGCAAATGCTTTACGTGGAGACACCTTCAAGAATACCCGGTCTCCAACTTCGAACTCGAGATCCCTTCTACGTCAATCGGCGTAGCTTTTCTGTCGGTCCTGAGCTGATTTCATCCGTTGTTTTATTAATTGGACTTTCTCAATCATAGCTTCAACGGCCTTGGAAGGTTTTTCCAACTTCTCACCTTTCTTAACACCTTCCTGTTTAGTCCATTTCCACTCTTCCAGGTCAAAGAACAACGGAGAACGACACTTCCTACCATAAAGAAAGCTCATACGGTGCCATTCCAATCGAAGCCTGAAAACTGTTGTTGTACGCAAACTCAATCAAAGGTAGCTGATCATGCCAAGAAGACTGAAAATCCAAAGAACAAGCTCGAAGCAAGTCCTCGAGATATCTTATTAATCTCTCGGACTGACCATCCGTCTGAGGATGAAAAGCTGTACTAAACTGGAGCTTCGTACCCAAAACCTCTTGCAATTCACACCACAACTTCGAAGTGAACCGTGGATCTCTGTCAGAAACTATACTAACCGGAATCCCGTGAAGTCTAACAATCTCCCGGTTATAAAGCTCGACTAGCTTGCGAATCTTATACGATATCCGAACCGGCAGAAGATGTGCAGACTTCGTCAAACGGTCCACAATCACCCAAATCCCATCGAATCCACCTTTCACTTTAGGTAATCCGGACACGAAATCCATCGTCACCTGTTCCCACTTCCACTCAAGAATAGGTAACGGCTGAAGAAGACCTCCCGGTTTCTGAAGCTCGGCTTTCACTTTCTGACAAGTGAGACAATGCTTCACATACTCGGCCACATCCTTCTTCAATCCACGCCACCAATAATATTGCCTAAAGTCCTTATACATCTTGTTTCCTCCGGGGAGGATAGAATAAGCCGATCTGTGAGCTTCCTCGAGCAAAACCCGTTTCAACTCTTCGGGCACGACCACTCGGTTCTTGAAACGAAGAAGACCGGTTTCATCGAACCCGAATGGACACTCCGGATCAGCTCTTGCCTTAGCTACCAATTTTTGAACTTCCACATCCGTACTTTGAGCCTCAAACAACCTGTGCTTCAAATCTGGCTGAACCGAAATATTAGAAACTCGAGCCCTTAAAACAATTGGCTCGATTCCACTACTTTCATCCACTTCCAAGCTCGACACACTAACCTTCCTACTAAGTGCATCGGCGACCACGTTAACTTTGTCGGGATGGTACTTAATCGTTTAATCATAATCTTCCAACCTTTGCATCTAACGCCGTTGCCTCATATTCAAATCCTTCTGAGTGAATAAATACTGGAGGCTTTTGTGGTCTATGAAAATCTCAAAAGACACCCCGTACAAATAATGTCTCCACTTTCCAAGTGCAAAGACTATGGCGGCGAGTTCAAGATCATGTGTCGGATAATTCTTTTCATGCTCTTTCAATTTTCGGGATGCATAAGCGATTACTTTACCCTTCTGAGTCAACACACATCCCAAGCCTTCCTTAGAAGCATCCGTATAAACAGCATAACCTTCAGAACCTTCCGGAAGGGCTAACACTGGAGCAGAAACTAACTTCTCTTTCAGGAAAATGAAACTCTTCTCACAATCTTCATTCCAATCAAATTTCACATTCTTTTTCGTCAACCGGGTTAAATGAGCTGCTAACTTGGAGAAATCCTTAACAAACCTCCGGTAATAACCTGCCAATCCCAAGAAACTCCTGATCTCTGAGGCATTCCTAGGTTTCTCCCACTTCAAAACTGACTCAATCTTAGAAGGGTCAACTTCTAAACCATTACCTGAAATCAAGTGACCCAAGATTGACACCCTGTCAATCCAAAACTCACACTTACTGAATTTGGCAAAAAACTGATGTTCCTTCAAAGTCCTCAATACCAACTGAAGGTGTCTTGCATGCTCCTCGGTAGACTTTGAGAAAACCAGGATATCATCAATAAAAATAACTACAAACTTATCCAGAAAAGGCCTGAAGATCCTGTGCATCATATCTATAAAAGCTGCTGGGGCATTGGTCAAACCAAACGGCATCGCAACAAACTCATAATGCTCGTACCGAGTGTTAAATCCTGTCTTAGAAATATCCCCTGCTCGGATTCGCAGCTGGTAGTACCCTTGTCTCAAATCCAATTTCGAGTAGACTTTCGATCCCTGAATTATGTCAAACAACTCCTCGATATGTGGAAGAGGATACTTGTTCTTGATCGTGATCCGGTTCAACTCCCTATAGTCTATACACATTCTGAAGGTTCCGTCCTTCTTCTTTACAAACAAAACCGGTGCACCCCAGGGAGAAGAACTCGGTCTAATATACCCAATCTCCAACAATGCATCAAGTTGAGTCTTCATCTCTTTCAACTCGGCCGGAGCCATACGATACGGAGTCTTGGAGTACGGCTCTGCATTAGTGTATAAATCAATCACAAACTCAATTTCCCTTTCTGGAGGTAAAGAATCCAATTCATCAGGAAAGACCTCGGGAAACTCCTTCACTACTTCCGTTTCTTCCAACTTACTTTGATCGTTGGGTTTGTTGAGAATATAAGCAATGAAACCCGTGGCTCCCTCTCGAACCAACTTATGAGCTTCTGAAAAAGAAAGTAGAGGTACTGTAACGCCCCAAATTCTGGAAGTTCAGGTAAGCACGCCACGTGCGGGTCTTCGGGAGTTGGGAGTTTAATTTTATACATTTACTTGCTTATTATGATCTCTTTATAATATTGTGTGCATTATACATTTCTCTATATTTATATGAATTACCTTTTTATATGAAATTCGTGAATTAAGTGATAATGTGTTTAATTGTACTATGTGACTTTAATTGATCGTTTCATGAAATTATGGACTTAATTGCATAACTTGGTTTGGAGCTAATTGATCTTTTGGATAGGGATGATACTTGATTGCATTCATTTAAATAACATAGGGACTTGTTTGCAAATTGGGTACAATTGTTATGTTTAGTGGATGATATAATATATCTAGTATATGCATCTCTTCCAACACTCTCATACATTACATGCACACAAGAACATCACACCCACACACACACTAAGGATCGGTCATTACACATTCAAGAGAGAGGAAGGAAGATTTCATCTAATCTCAAGCTATAATTGAAGAACTTTGGAGCTAAGATCATCAACATCACCACATCTTCACCTCATCATTTCTCTTCTTTCATTTCAAGATAGATATTGGAGAATTTTTGAAATCCTTGAGTGAGCATATGAGTAGGGTTTGATGTTAGCTTGATGCTTTTATGTGTAGTCATGATTAGAAGCATGTTTGGCTCATATTTCCTTCATTTCTTGCATAAAACATGAAGTTATGTGAAAGTTGGAGTATATGAATAATTATGGGGTTTTGGGGCCTAATTCTTGGTGATTTGATGCATATTTATTGGTTTGATCGTTGTATAGTTGAATTATATTATGTATATGTTGTGTTTGATCATTTATATTGGATTGAATTTGGTGTTTTGGTTGGATCTTAGTGTTGTTCGAGTTGCCCTATTTTTCTATCACGCAGAGATGACACGGGCGTGTCATATTTGCTTTGTGTTGGGTGACACGGGGGTGCATGCTGTTGGGTTTTGTTTTTCTGTACCGTGACACAGGGATGTCACGGTTTGCCTTATTTTGGTGACACGGGCGTGTCACCTTCTTTTGCACGCATTTGGTCCGCTGTACCGTGACACGGGGGTGTCACGGCTCAGTGTATTTTCGTGACACGGGCGTGTCACCCTCTGTTTTCATGCATATTGTTTTGCATGCTTGGTTGTACCTGTATGCTATGTGTACTTGGTTTATTGACAATCATGCTCTTATTTGACATTCATTAAATCGTTATCGCATAACATACTGGTGCATGACCTTGCCGTTCGTCATAATTGGTTCATTCGAGTCGAGTGTTATTTCACACTTATCCTTGTTGCACAGATCACGGTCCCCGTTTCGAGGAGCCCGCTCAGTAGGGTGCTCTCTTGCTTCTTTTTGGTTGGTTTGGTCAGGTGAGGTTTAAATTCTAGATAAATAGAACCCTTACAACCCCTATGTGACTATTTCGGCCAAAATGTATATATATATCTATAGTTTGTGAACTTTATGACTTTCAAATGATTTAGCAAAACCGATTGATTGATTGATTGATTGATTGATTGACGGATTGATTGTTTTGGCGAGTCATTGAATTGCACTGTGGGCCCGAGGATAGTGGCTCGAGCCAACCGGGAAAGCATGGGCTGACGGGTAACTCGAGTGCTATCCTCACCATTTGGGATGACCCCTGAACCCCCTAGGAGATTAGGGGAGGAAGGAGTTCCGGGCTTAGGGATTCATGTACCCTCTGCCGAGACTGATTGGATGGTGGGGCCTTGCAATCCCACCATCACCCGGAGGAAGAAGGAGTCACTGAAACTGCTAATTGTGCACAGTAAATAATTGCTTGATCACCTAATCACCTAACAAATTGATTGATTGTACACGGTCGGAGTAAGGTTGGAGAATTGCCCTCACTCGCCGGGCCACCTATTGATTGTATTGAACTGAATTAATTGGTAAATGAAATTAGTTGTAACCTCGGGCAATAGTACCTTCTACTCTAATAATTGTGTTTGATTTCTAAAAATTATTACCCAAGATTATAACTTGCATGTACGTGCGCATATATTTATTTATACCCCTCGCTCAGTCCGTTTGGAGTGCCACCTCAACTTTTCAGTTTTGCAGGTTCGTGCTAGGCGGGAATTAGGGTCTCGTGTCTTTTATTCGGGTCTAGCTCTGCACCTTCATACATTGTACTTGTGTTGATACTTGTTATTTTGTAGTAAATCTTGAATTATATTTGGATGGATATTGTAATGGTATGATTTGTCGGTACCTATAAGTAAATATGTAAATATGGTATCTATATGTATTGAATGCTTTTGCTTCCGCTATTTTATTGCTCTGAGTTATTTTGGTTTTAATTGAGGGTACCCGCCTAGCCTTGTGTTTTTTTATTGTCTCCCGTTCGCTATAGTTTCGGTTCATGTATGAATTGCCCGTTTCATATGTGGATTGAGCCTATAGTGCGGGGGATGTGGCGCCTAACGTTCCGGGTGCTACATCCCAAGGTGGTATCAGAGCCCGGTTGCAAAACCGCGGCTCTAATGTCGTGTCTTGTGAGTCTAAGTCGTACGGCATAGGATTAATTGATTATTTGAGAGTCTTGCAACCTACTTGAACTTATGTGATTCTATTTGAAGTACTTGGATTATGTGACTATGTGGTGGGATTACATTGTGTGTTGTAATTACACTCATTGCACTTGTTAATCAAACATGCATGTAAAGTGTTCGAATTTCAGGATGGCTCGTGACCGACATCACCGGGATCGTTCTCCTCGACATCGACGTCATCACCGGCGTGATCGAACCCCTCCTCCACCACCTCCAGCTCAACCCCAAGATTTCTTAAATTCCATGGTGCAACTCATGGATCAGAGGCTAAGGGATTATGTGCCTCCAGCACCGCTAGCTCCTCCACCGCCACAACAGGCACCTCTTTCCGTTATTTTAAGGGAATTCCAGAATCAACATCCGCCGAGATTCCAAAAGGGGAACGATATTCAAGGCGAGCAATAGCTTAAAGAAGTTGAACGAGTTTGGGAACTTATTCCATGTGATCTCGAGAAAAGGCCCGGTGTACTCTTACCCTCATCCAGGGAGAAGCATATTCATGGTGGGAGAGTACCAAAATTGTCTTGGATGCCGCCGAGGAGCAAATTACATGGGAGGTATTCGAAAGAGAATTCAAGAATAATTTTATTCCGCCATCTTTGCGGACTAGAAGACTTAAGGAGTTTACTGAGCTTAAACAAGGAGGAAGATCAGTTTCGGAGTATATAGCCGAGTTCGAGAGGTTGTCCAAATACGCCCCTAACATTTCTAGCGACGACTTCCACAAGACTATGCAATTCGTACAAGGTTTGAGGACGGATATTCAAGCGGCGATTGAAGCGGTTAACACAAGCACTTGGAAGAAGGCCACTACCAAAGCTCTTAAGGTTGAAGACTCGGTTGTTGCACGGAGGTCTTCCTTTAGGACGGGACAGGGTTCAGGTTCCGGGTCAAGATCGGGTTACAATGCCGGCAAGAGGCCGATGGTTTATGATACCACTCCTCCTCAGTTTAAGGGTCCTATGAAGAAGTTTAAACCACAAGGGCCAGTCCAGAAGGCTCCTCAGCCACCGGTTATGCCGTCACCACTGGAGAAACCTAAGTGCACTTTTTGCGGGCAACCTACACATCACTATGATAATTGCCGAAGGCGTCTAGGGTTATGCCTAATTTGTGGGGCTGCCGATCATATGGTGGATACTTGTCTGGATCGACGTAATCTGCCGCCTGGAGGACAGAGGCCGATGATTCGGGCCCGTGCTTATGCCTTGGAAGGCGAGGAATATGATGCAGACGTGAACCCGGCTGCCGTTGTTGAAGGTACCATTTGCATTCATTGCATCAACATACACACTTTATCTGATCCGGGAGCCACTCACTCCTTCATTTCTTGTGATGGTTCTATTAAATTGCCCTTGTGTGTTACTTATTCTGATGCATGCTACGTGGTTAGTACTCCTTTTGGTGGTAGTATAGAAACTAATCGGGTTTTTCGAGAAGTGCCGGTGAGTATTGAGGGTCGGGTTTTCTCAACGAATTTCATTGAGTTGCCAATGGCTCGGTATGATTCTATCTTGGGTATGGATTGGTTGTATACGCACTACGCCACCGTTGATTGTCCGGCCAAGAAAGTTAGTTTGGGTTCTGAGTTGGTTACGGGTCAAAGTTCGAAGACGGTACCTTTATTATCTTTTTCAGAAGCTCAGAAATTGGTCCGTGATGAGGCTACGGGGTTTATAGCCTATATTCTTAATCAACCGAAGGATCAAGTGAAGTTAGAGGAAACCGAGGTAGTTAAAGAGTTTCCCGAAGTGTTTCCCGAGAGGTTGGATTCGTTACCGCCGGGAAGGGAGATAGAGTTTATGATTGATTTGTATCCGGATGCCGAACCTTATTCTAAGACTCCATATAGGATGGCACCGGCGGAATTGAAGGAAGTAAAAGTACAACTGGATGGTCTTTTGGAAGTTGGGTATGTAAGACCGAGCTTGTCACCATGGGGTGCTCCAGTTTTATTCGTGAAAAAGAAGGACGGTACTCTAAGAATGTGTATTGATTATCGGGAGCTTAATCGGATAACCGTTAAGAATAAATATCCTCTTCCCCATATTGAAGAGTTGTTTGATATACTCCAAGGGTCTAAAGTATATTCGAAGCTTGATTTGAGGCAAGGGTATTACCAATTACGAATTCGAGCGGAGGATATTCCGAAGACGGGTTTTAACACAAGATATGGGCATTATGAATTCGTGGTCATGCCTTTTGGATTGACAAATGCTCCCGCCGCTTTTATGGACATGATGCATAGGATTTTCCAGCCGTTTCTTGACAAGTTCGTTGTAATCTTCATTGATTATATTTTGGTTTTCTCTAAATCAGCCGAGGAACATGCAAGGCATCTCAAATTGGTGTTAAGAACATTGAAGGAGCATCAATTATTTGCGAAGTTCAGCAAGTGTGAGTTTTGGATTGACCGAGTGTCCTTCTTGGGTCATATTATTTCGGGGAATGGATTAGAGGTTGACCCCTCGAAGATTGAAGCGGTGTTCAAGTGGGAGAAACCAAAGAAAGCCTCCGAGATCAGAAGTTTCTTGGGATTGGCGGGTTATTATAGAAGATTCGTGCAAGATTTCTCTAAGATCGCTGCTCCTTTGACTGGGTTAACTAAGAAGGATGTGAAATACGACTGGGATGAGAAATGTGAGAGAAGCTTCGATGTTTTGAGAGAGATTGGTTTCTACTCCAGTGTTAACTCTTCCAGAGGGTTCAGAAGGGTATGCTATGTACACTGACGCGTCGAAGGAAGGTTTGGGAAGTGTATTAACTCAGAAGGGCAAGGTTGTCGCTTATGCCTCACGGAAGTTGAAGGATCATAAGAAGAACTAGCAGACACATGATTTAGAGCTTGCTGCCGTGATTTTCGCACTCGGGAAATGGAGACATTATTCGTATGGAGTGTTCTTCGAGATTTTCACCGATCATAAGAGCCTCCAATATCTTTTCACCCAAAAGGAACTCAATATGAGGCAGCGGAGATGGATGGAGCGACTAGAAGATTATGATTGTGTTATCAAATATCATCCCGGGAAAGCTAATGTAGTTGCTGATGCTCTAAGTAGGAAAGTGGGTGTTTTGAACTTGGAAATAGGTACAAGTAAGGGAGTTGAGCCTATTGTGTTTAGAGCTCGAGTTTCTAATATCTCCATCTATCCGGACTTAAAGTACAGAATGTTCGAGGCTCAAGGAAAGGATCCGGGAGTTCAGAGATTAGTCTCAAAGGCTAGAGAGGATCCGGAGAGTCCATTTGGGTTCGATGAAACCGGTCTTCTTCGTTTCAAGAACTGAGTAGTAGTACCCGATGATTTGAAAAGGGTATTGCTTGAGGAAGCTCACAAGTCAGCTTATTCGATTCACCCTGGAGGGAATAAGATGTAGAAGGATCTCAAACAGTATTATTGGTTGCGTGGGTTGAAGAAGGATGTAGCAGAGTTTGTGAAGCACTGTCTCACCTGTCAGAAAGTAAAAACCGAGCACCAGAAACCGGGAGGTCTTCTTCAGCCGTTACCTATTCCTGAGTGGAAGTGAGAACAGGTGACGATGGATTTTATATCCGGGTTACCTAGAGTGAAGGGTGGATTCCATGGTATTTGGGTGATTGTGGATCGTTTGACAAAATCTGCTCATTTTCTACCGGTCAGAATGTCTTTCGAGATTCGGAAGTTGGCTGAGATTTACAACCGGGAGATTGTACGGCTTCATGGTATTCCGGTGAGTATTGTTTCGGATTGAGATCCCCGTTTTACTTCAAAGTTATGGCAAGAGTTACAAGAGATATTGGGTACCAAACTTCAGTTTAGTACGGCGTTTCATCCACAAACTGATGGACAATCTGAGAGGGTTATTCGGTACTTGGAAGATCTACTTCGAGCTTGTGCTTTGGATTTTCAGACTTCGTGGCATGATCAACTTCCTTTGGTGGAGTTCGCTTACAATAATAACTTTCAAGCAACGATTGGTATGGCTCCGTATGAATTGGTTTATGGGCGAAAATGTAGATCACCGTTATTCTTTGATTTGCAAGAGTGGAAATGGACGAAACAAGAAGGGGTAAAGAAAGGGAGAATGCTGGAGAAATCCTCGAAGGCTGTGGAAGCCATGATTGAGAAAGTCCGAATTATACAACAACGGATGAAAGCTGCACAAGATAGACAGAAGAGTTATGCCGATATTCGCCGGAGGGATCTCAAATTTGAAGTGGGGGACCGGGTTTTCTTGAAGGTATCTCCTCGAAAGGGATTTTCTAGAATTGGAAAGGGAGGAAAGTTTAATCCCCGTTACCCAGGTCCGTTTGAGATTATCGAGAGTATTGGGGAAGTAGCTTATCGAGTGGACCTACCTCCTAATCTTACCGGAATTCACAACGTTTTTCATGTATCTCAACTCAGGAAGTATTATCCGGATGAAACCGAAATTCTCCCTATTGAAGAAGTGGAGTTGGAACCGAATTTATCTTTTGTACAAAAGCCGGTCAGAATATTGGATAGGAAATATCAAGAGTTAAGGAATCGGAATATTTCTATGGTGAAGGTGTTATGGCGAGGTGACAAATCCGAGGAGATGACCTGGGAACCGGAAGAGAAGATGAAGAAGTTTCACCCGGAGTTATTTTCATCCGACCAATGAATCTGGGGACCAGATTCTTCTAAGGGGGGGAGAGTTGTAACGCCCCAAATTCCGGAAGTTCAGGTAAGCACGCCACGTGCGGGTCTTCGGGAGTTGGCAGTTTAATTTTATACATTTCCTTGCTTATTATGATCTCTTTATAATATTGTGTGCATTATACATTTCTCTATATTTATATGAATTACCTTTTTATATGAAATTCGTGAATTAAGTGATAATGTGTTTAATTGTACTATGTGACTTTAATTGATCGTTTCATGAAATTATGGACTTAATTGCATAACTTGGTTTGGAGCTAATTGATCTTTTGGATAGGGATGATACTTGATTGCATTCATTTAAATAACCTAGGGACTTGTTTGCAAATTGGGTACAATTGTTATGTTTAGTGGATGATATAATATATCTAGTATATGCATCTCTTCCAACACTCTCATACATTACATACACACAAGAACATCACACACACACACACTGAGGATCGGTCATTACACATTCAAGAGAGAGGAAGGAAGATTTCATCTAATCTCAAGCTATAATTGAAGAATTTTGGAGCTAAGATCATCAACATCACCACATCTTCACCTCATCATTTCTCTTCTTTCATTTCAAGGTAGATATTGGAGAATATTTGAAATCCTTGAGTGAGCATATGAGTAGGGTTTGATGTTAGCTTGATGCTTTTATGTGTAGTCATGATTAGAAGCATGTTTGGCTCATATTTCCTTCATTTCTTGCATAAAACATGAAGTTATGTGAAAGTTGGAGTATATGAATAATTATGGGGTTTTGGGGCCTAATTCTTGGTGATTTGATGCATATTTATTGGTTTGATCGTTGTCTAGTTGAAGTATATTATGTATATGTTGTGTTTGATCATTTATATTGGATTGAATTTGGTGTTTTGGTTGGATCTTAGTGTTGTTCGAGTTGCCCTATTTTTCTGTCACGTAAAGATGACACGGGCGTGTCATATTTGCTTTGTATTGGGTGAGACGGGGGTGCATGCTGTTGGGTTTTGTTTTTCTGTACCGTGACACGGGGATGTCATGGTTTGCCTTATTTTGGTGACACGGGCGTGTCACCTTCTTTTGCACGCATTTGGTCCGCTATACCGTGACACGGGGGTGTCACGGCTCAGTGTATTTTAGTGACACGGGCGTGTCACTCTCTGTTTTCATGCATATTGTTTTGCATGCTTGGTTGTACCTGTATGCGATGTGTACTTGGTTTATTGACAATCATGCTCTTATTTGACATTCATTAAATCGTTATCGCATAACATACTGGTGCATGACCTTGCCGTTCGTCATAATTGGTTCATTCGAGTCGAGTCTTATTTCACACTTGTCCTTGTTGCACAGATCACGGTCCCGGTTTCGAGGAGACCGCTCAGTAGGGTGCTCTCTTGCTTCTTTTTCGTTGGTTTGGTCAGGTGAGGTTTAAATTCTAGATAAATAGAACCCTTACAACCCCTGTGTGACTATTTCGGCCAAAATGTATATATATATCTATAGTTTGCGAACTTTATGACTTTCAAATGATTTAGCAAAACCGATTGATTGATTGATTGACGGATCGATTGTTTTGGCGAGTCATTGAATTGCACTGTGGGCCCGAGGATAGTGGCTCGAGCCAACCGCGAAAGCATGGGCTGACGGGTAACTCGAGTGCTATCCTCACCATTTGGGATGACCCCTGAACCCCCTAGGAGATTAGGGGAGGAAGGAGTTCCGGGCTTAGGGATTCATGTACCCTCTGCCCAGACTGATTGGATGGTGGGGCCTTGCAATCCCACCATCACCCGGAGGAAGAAGGAGTCACTGAAACTGCTAATTGTGCATAGTAAATAATTGCTTGATCACCTAATCACCTAACAAATTGACTGATTGTCCACGGTCGGAGTAAGGTTGGAGAATTGCCCTCACTCGCCGGGCCACCTATTGATTGTATTGAACTGAATTAATTGGTAAACGGAATTAGTTGTAACCTCGGGCGATAGTACCTTCTACTCTAATAATTGTGATTGATTTCCAAAAATTATTACCCGAGATTATAACTTGCATGTACGTGCGCATATATTTATTTATACCCCTCGCTCAGTCCGTTTGGACTGACACCTCAACTTTTCAGTTTTGCAGGTTCGTGCTAGGCGGGAATTAGGGTCTCGTGTCTTTTATTCGGATCTAGCTCTACACCTTCATACATTGTACTTGTGTTGATACTTGTTATTTTGTAGTAAATCTTAAATTATATTTGGATGGATATTGTAATGGTATGATTTGTCGGTACCTATAAGTAAATATTTAAATATGGTATCTATATGTATTGAATGCTTTTGATTCCGCTATTTTATTGCTCTGAGTTGTTTTGGTTTTAATTGAGGGTACCCGCCTAGCCTTGTGTTTTTTTATTGACTCCCGTTCGCTATAGTTTCGGTTCATGTATGAATTGCCCGTTTCATATGTGGATTGACCCTATAGTGCGGGGGATGTGGCGCCTAACGTTCCGGGTGCTACATCCCAAGGTGGTATCAGAGCCCGGTTGCAAAACCGCGGCTCTAGTGTCGTGTCTTGTGAGTCTAAGTCGTACGGCATAGGATTAATTGATTATTTGAGAGTCTTGCAACCTACTTGAACTTATGTGATTCTATTTGAAGTACTTGGATTATGTGACTATGTGGTGGGATTACATTGTGTGTTTTAATTACACTCATTGCACTTGTTAACCAAACATGCATGTAAAGTGTTCGAATTTCAGGATGGCTCGTGACCGACATCACCGGGATCGTTCTCCTCGACATCGACGTCATCACCGGCGTGATCGAACCCCTCCTCCACCACCTCCAGCTCAACCCCAAGATTTCTTAAATTCCATGGTGCAACTCATGGATCAGAGGCTAAGGGATTATGTGCCTCCAGCACCGCCAGCTCCTCCACCGCCACAACAGGTACCTATTTCCGTTATTTTAAGGGAATTCTAGAATCAACATCCGCCGAGATTCCAAAAGGGGAACGATATTCAAGCCGAGCAATGGCTTAAAGAAGTTGAACGAGTTTGGGAACTTATTCCATGTGAGTCTCGGGAAAAGGCCCAGTGTACTCTTACCCTCATCCAGGGAGAAGCATATTCATGGTGGGAGAGTACCAAAATTGTCTTGGATGCCGCCGAGGAGCAAATTACATGGGAGGTATTCGAAAGAGAATTCAAGAATAAGTTTATTCCGCCATCTTCGCGCACTAGAAGACTTAAGGAGTTTACTGAGCTTAAACAAGGAGGAAGATCAGTTTCGGAGTATATAGCCGAGTTCGAGAGGTTGTCCAAATACGCCCCTAACATTGCTAGCGACGACTTCCACAAGGCTATGCAATTCGTACAAGGTTTGAGGCCGGATATTCAAGCGGCGATTGAAGCGGTTAACACAAGCACTTGGAAGAAGGCCACTACCAAAGCTATTAAGGTTGAAGACTCGGTTGTTGCACGGAGGTCTTCCTTTAGGATGGGACAGGGTTCAGGTTCCGGGTCAAGATCGGGTTACAATGCCGGCAAGAGGCCGATGGTTTATGATACCACTCCTCCTCAGTTTAAGGGCCCTATGAAGAAGTTTAAACCACAAGGGCCAGTCCAGAAGGCTCCTCAGCCACCGGTTATGCCGTTACCACCGAAGAAACCTAAGTGCACTTTTTGCGGGTAACCTACACATCACTATGATAATTGCCGAAGGCGTCTAGGGTTATGCCTAATTTGTGGGCTGCCGATCATATGGTGGATACTTGTCCGGATCGACGTAATCCGCCGCCTGGAGGACAGAGGCCGATGATTCGGGCCCGTGCTTATGCCTTGGAAGGCGAGGAATATGATGCAGACATGAACCCGGCTGCCGTTGTTGAAGGTACCATTTGCATTCATGGCATCAACATACACACTTTATTTGATCCGGGAGCCACTCACTGCTTCATTTCTTGTGATGTTTCTATTAAATTGCCCTTGTGTGTTACTTATTCTGATGCATGCTATGTGGTTAGTACTCCTTTTGGTGGTAGTATAGAAACTAATCGGGTTTTTCGAGAAGTGCCGGTGAGTATTGAGGGTCGGGTTTTCTCAACGGATTTTATTGAGTTGCCAATGGCTCGGTATGATTCTATCTTGGGTATGGATTGGTTGTATACACACTACGCCACCGTTGATTGTCGGGCCAAGAAAGTTAGTTTGGGTTCTAAGTTGGTTACGGGTCAAAGTTCGAAGACGGTGCCTTTATTATCATTTTCAGAAGCTCAGAAATTGGTCCGTGATGGGGCTACGGGGTTTATAGCCTATATTCTTAATCAACCGAAGGATCAAGTGAAGTTAGAGGAAACCGAGGTAGTTAAAGAGTTTCCCGAAGTGTTTCCCGAGAGGTTGGATTCGTTACCGCCGGAAAGGGAGATAGAGTTTATGATTGATTTGTATCCGGATGCCGAACCTTATTCTAAGACTCCATATAGGATGGCACCGGCGGAATTGAAGGAAGTAAAAGTACAACTGGATGGTCTTTTGGAAGTTGGGTATGTAAGACCGAGCTCGTCACCGTGGGGTGCTCCAGTTTTATTCGTGAAAAAGGACGGTACTCTAAGAATGTGTATTGATTATCGGGAGCTTAATGGGATGACCGTTAAGAATAAATATCCTCTTCCCCATATTGAAGAGTTGTTTGATATACTCCAAGGGTCTAAAGTATATTGGAAGCTTGATTTGAGGCAAGGGTATTACCAATTACGAATTCGAGCGTAGGTGTAGTAGCCCAAAGACCGACCCAGTATGCAGATATTGTCCGCTTTGCACGCCCTTAATCGAAACGGCCTCACGGATTTGTTCCTCCCAATGGGTTGGGCCACTGGGAAAACGCGTCTGCAAGGAAAGGTTTCCATCCCCCTTATAAGGAGGACTTCGTTCTCCTTCCCAACCGATGTGGGATGGGCGCACATCCACCCCCCCTAAGAGGAGCTCAGCGTCCTCGCTGAGGACCTGACACATCAGCTTCCTGGCACCGGCTCTGATACCACATGTAGTAGCCCAAAGACCGACCCAGTATGCAGATATTGTCCGCTTTGCACGCCCTTAATCGAAATGGCCTCACGGATTTGTTCCCCCCAGTGGGTTGGGCCACTGGGAAAACGCGTCTGCAAGGAAAGGTTTCCATCCCCCTTATAAGGAGGACTTCGTTCTCCTTCCCAACCGATGTGGGATGGGTGCACATCCACCCCCCCTAAGAGGAGCTCAGCGTCCTCGCTGAGGACCTGACACATCAGCTTCCTGGCACCGGCTCTGATACCACATGTAGTAGCCCAAAGACCGACCCAGTATGCAGATATTGTCCGCTTTGCACGCCCTTAATCGAAACGGCCTCACGGATTTGTTCCCCCCAGTGGGTTGGGCCACTGGGAAAACGCGTCTGCAAGGAAAGGTTTCCATCCCCCTTATAAGGAGGACTTCGTTCTCCTTCCCAACCGATGTGGGATGGGCGCACATCTGGTATCAGAGCCAGGTTTCGATCCTGGGATAGTAGCCCAAAGACCGACCCAGTATGCAGATATTGTCCGCTTTGCACGCCCTTAATCGAAACGGCCTCACGGATTTGTTCCCCCCAATGGGTTGGGCCACTGGGAAAACGCGTCTGCAAGGAAAGGTTTCCATCCCCCTTATAAGGAGGACTTCGTTCTCCTTCCCAACCGATGTGGGATGGGCGCACATCCACCCCCCCTAAGAGGAGCTCAGCGTCCTCGCTGAGGACCTGACACATCAGCTTCCTGGCACCGGCTCTGATACCACATGTAGTAGCCCAAAGACCGACCCAGTATGCAGATATTGTCCACTTTGCACGCCCTTAATCGAAACGGCCTCACGGATTTGTTCCTCCCAATGGGTTGGGCCACTGGGAAAACGCGTCTGCAAGGAAAGGTTTCCATCCCCCTTATAAGGAGGACTTCGTTCTCCTTCCCAACCGATGTGGGATGGGCGCACATCCACCCCCCTAAGAGGAGCTCAGCGTCCTCGCTGAGGACCTGACACATCAGCTTCCTGGCACCGGCTCTGATACCACATGTAGTAGCCCAAAGACCGACCCAGTATGCAGATATTGTCCGCTTTGCACGCCCTTAATCGAAACGGCCTCACGGATTTGTTCCCCCCAGTGGGTTGGGCCACTGGGAAAACGCGTCTGCAAGGAAAGGTTTCCATCCCCCTTATAAGGAGGACTTCGTTCTCCTTCCCAACCGATGTGGGATGGGCGCACATCCACCCCCCCTAAGAGGAGCTCAGCGTCCTCGCTGAGGACCTGACACATCAGCTTCCTGGCACCGGCTCTGATACCACATGTAGTAGCCCAAAGACCGACCCAGTATGCAGATATTGTCCGCTTTACACGCCCTTAATCGAAACGGCCTCACGGATTTGTTCCCCCCAGTGGGTTGGGCCACTGGGAAAACGCGTCTGCAAGGAAAGGTTTCCATCCCCCTTATAAGGAGGACTTCGTTCTCCTTCCCAACCGATGTGGGATGGGCGCACATCTGGTATCAGAGCCAGGTTTCGATCCTGGGATAGTAGCCCAAAGACCGACCCAGTATGCAGATATTGTCCGCTTTGCACGCCCTTAATCGAAACGGCCTCACGGATTTGTTCCCCCCAGTGGGTTGGGCCACTGGGAAAACGCGTCTGCAAGGAAAGGTTTCCATCCCCCTTATAAGGAGGACTTCGTTCTCCTTCCCAACCGATGTGGGATGGGCGCACATCCACCCCCCCTAAGAGGAGCTCAGCGTCCTCGCTGAGGACCTGACACATCAGCTTCCTGGCACCGGCTCTGATACCACATGTAGTAGCCCAAAGACCGACCCAGTATGCAGATATTGTCCGCATCCCACATCGGTTGGGAAGGAGAACGAAGTCCTCCTTATAAGGGGGATGGAAACCTTTCCTTGCAGACGCGTTTTCCCAGTGGCCCAACCCATTGGGAGGAACAAATCCGTGAGGCCGTTTCGATTAAGGGCGTGCAAAGCGGACAATATCTGCATACTGGGTCGGTCTTTGGGCTACTACAGTAGGATATTCCGAAGACGGGTTTTAACACAAGATATGGGCATTATGAATTCGTGGTCATGCCTTTTGGATTGACAAATGCTCCCGCCGCTTTTATGGACATGATGCATAGGATTTTCCAGCCGTTTCTTGACAAGTTCGTTGTAATCTTCATTGATGATATTTTGGTTTTCTCTAAATCAGCCGAGGAACATGCAAGGCATCTCAAATTGGTGTTAAGAACATTGAAGGAGCATCAATTATTTGCGAAGTTCAGCAAGTGTGAGTTTTGGATTGACCGAGTGTCCTTCTTGGGTCATATTATTTCGGGGAATGGATTAGAGGTTGACCCCTCGAAGATTGAAGCGGTGTTCAAGTGGGAGAAACCAAAGAACGCCTCCGAGATCAGAAGTTTCTTGGGATTGGCGGGTTATTATAGAAGATTCGTGCAAGATTTCTCTAAGATCGCTGCTCCTTTGACTGGGTTAACTAAGAAGGATGTGAAATACGATTGGGATGAGAAATGTGAGAGAAGCTTCGATGTTTTGAGAGAGAGATTGGTTTCGGCTCCAGTGTTAACTCTTCCAGAGGGTTCAGAAGGGTATGCTATGTACACTGACGCGTCGAAGGAAGGTTTGGGAAGTGTATTAACTCAGAAGGGCAAGGTTGTCGCTTATGCCTCACGGAAGTTGAAGGATCATGAGAAGAACTACCCGACACATGATTTAGAGCTTGCTGCCGTGATTTTCGCGCTCGGGAAATGGAGACATTATTTGTATGGAGTGTTCTTCGAGATTTTCACCGATCATAAGAGCCTCCAATATCTTTTCACCCAAAAGGAACTCAATATGAGGCAGCGGAGATGGATGGAGCGACTAGAAGATTATGATTGTGTTATCAAATATTATCCCGGGAAAGCTAATGTAGTTGCTGATGCTCTAAGTAGGAAAGTGGGTGTTTTGAACTTGGAAATAGGTACAAGTAAGGGAGTTGAGCCTATTATGTTTAGAGCTCGAGTTTCTAATATCTCCATCTATCCGAACTTAAAGTACAGAATGTTCGAGGCTCAAGGAAAGGATCCGGGAGTTCAGAGATTAGTCTCAAAGGCTAGAGAGGATCCGGAGAGTCCATTTGGGTTCGATGAAACCGGTCTTCTTCGTTTCAAGAACCGAGTAGTACTACCCGATGATTTGAAAAGGGTATTGCTTGAGGAAGCTCACAAGTCAGCTTATTCGATTCACCCTGGAGGGAATAAGATGTAGAAGGATCTCAAACAGTATTATTGGTGGCGTGGGTTGAAGAAGGATGTAGCAGAGTTTGTGAAGCACTGTCTCACCTGTCAGAAAGTAAAAGCCGAGCACCAGAAACCGGGAGGTCTTCTTCAGCCGTTACCTATTCCTGAGTGGAAGTGGGAACAGGTGACGATGGATTTTATATCCGGGTTACCTAGAGTGAAGGGTGGATTCCATGGTATTTGGGTGATTGTGGATCGTCTGACAAAATCTGCTCATTTTCTACCGGTCAGAATGTCTTTCAAGATTCGGAAGTTGGCTGAGATTTACAACCGGGAGATTGTACGGCTTCATGGTATTCCGGTGAGTATTGTTTCGGATCGAGATCCCCGTTTTACTTCAAAGTTATGGCATGAGTTACAAGAGATATTGGGTACCAAGCTTCAGTTTAGTACGGCGTTTCATCCACAAACTGATGGACAATCTGAGAGGGTTATTCGGTACTTGGAAGATCTACTTCGAGCTTGTGCTTTGGATTTTCAGACTTCGTGGCATGATCAACTTCCTTTGGTGGAGTTCGCTTACAATAATAACTTTCAAGCAACTATTGGTATGGCTCCGTATGAATTGCTTTATGGGCGAAAATGTAGATCACCGTTATTCTTTGATTTGGAAGAGTGGAAATGGACGAAACAAGAAGGGGTAAAGAAAGGGAGAAAGCTTGAGAAATCCTCGAAGGCTGTGGAAGCCATGATTGAGAAAGTTCGAATTATACAACAACGGATGAAAGCTGCACAAGATAGACAGAAGAGTTATGCCGATATTCACCGGAGGGATCTCAAATTTGAAGTGGGGGATCGGGTTTTCTTGAAGGTATCTCCTCGAAAGGGATTTTCTAGAATTGGAAAGGGAGGAAAGTTTAATCCCCGTTACCTAGGTCCGTTTGAGATTATCGAGAGTATTAGGGAAGTAGCTTATCGAGTGGACCTACCTCCTAATCTTACCGGAATTCACAACGTTTTTCATGTATCTCAACTCAGGAAGTATTATCCGGATGAAACCGAAATTCTCCCCATTGAAGAAGTGGAGTTGGAACCGAATTTATCTTTTGTATAGAAGCCGGTCAGAATATTGGACAGGAAATATCAAGAGTTAAGGAATCGGAATATTTCTATGGTGAAGATGTTATGGCGAGGTGACAAATCCGAGGAGATGACCTGGGAACCGGAAGAGAAGATGAAGAAGTTTCACCCGGAGTTATTTTCATCCGACCAATGAATCTGGGGACCAGATTCTTCTAAGGGGGGGAGAGTTGTAACGCCCCAAATTCCGGAAGTTCAGGTAAGCACGCCACGTGCGGGTCTTCGGGAGTTGGGAGTTTAATTTTATACATTTCCTTGCTTATTATGATCTCTTTATAATATTGTGTGCATTATACATTTCTCTATATTTATATGAATTACCTTTTTATATGAAGTTCGTGAATTAAGTGATAATGTGTTTAATTGTACTATGTGACTTTAATTGATCGTTTCATGAAATTATGGACTTAATTGCATAACTTGGTTTGGAGCTAATTGATCTTTTGGATAGGGATGATACTTGATTGCATTCATTTAAATAACCTAGGGACTTGTTTGCAAATTGGGTACAATTGTTATGTTTAGTGGATGATATAATATATCTAGTATATGCATCTCTTCCAACACTCTCATACATTACATACACACAAGAACATCACACACACACACACTGAGGATCGGTCATTACACATTCAAGAGAGAGGAAGGAAGATTTCATCTAATCTCAAGCTATAATTGAAGAACTTTGGAGCTAAGATCATCAACATCACCACATCTTCACCTCATCATTTCTCTTCTTTCATTTCAAGGTAGATATTGGAGAATATTTGAAATCCTTGAGTGAGCATATGAGTAGGGTTTGATGTTAGCTTGATGCTTTTATGTGTAGTCATGATTAGAAGCATGTTTGGCTCATATTTCCTTCATTTCTTGCATAAAACATGAAGTTATGTGAAAGTTGGAGTTTTGGGGCCTAATTCTTGGTGATTTGATGCATATTTATTGGTTTGATCGTTGTATAGTTGAAGTATATTATGTATATGTTGTGTTTGATCATTTATATTGGATTGAATTTGGTGTTTTTGTTGGATCTTAGTGTTGTTCGAGTTGCCCTGTTTTTCTGTCACGCAGATATGACACGGGCATGTCATATTTGCTTTGTGTTGGGTGACAAGGGGGTACATGCTGTTGGGTTTTGTTTTTCTGTACCGTGACACGGGGGTGTCACGGTTTGCCTTGTTTTGGTGACACGGGCGTGTCACCTTCTTTTGCACGCATTTGGTCCGCTGTACCGTGACACGGGGGTGCCACGGCTTAGTGTATTTTAGTGACACGGACCTGTCACCCTCTGTTTTCATGCATATTGTTTTGCATGCTTGGTTGTACCTGTATGCGATGTGTACTTGGTTTATTGACAATCATGCTCTTATTTGACATTCATTAAATCGTTATCGCATAACATACTGGTGCATGACCTTGCCCTTCGTCATAATTAGTTCATTCGAGTCGAGTCTTATTTCATACTTGTCCTTGTTGCACAGATCACGGTCCCGGATTCGAGGAGCCCGCTCAGTAGGGTGCTCTCTTGCTTCTTTTTCGTTGGTTTGGTCAGGTGAGGTTTAAATTCTAGATAAATAGAACCCTTACAACCCCTATGTGACTATTTCGGCCAAAATGTATATATATATATCTATAGTTTGCGAACTTTATGACTTTCAAATGATTTAGCAAAACCGATTGATTGATTGATTGATTGATTGACGGATCAATTGTTTTGGCGAGTCATTGAATTGCACTGTGGGCCCGCGGATAGTGGCTCGAGCCAACCGGGAAAGCATGGGCTGACGGGTAACTCGAGTGCTATCCTCACCATTTGGGATGACCCCTGAACCCCCTAGGAGATTAGGGGAGGAAGGAGTTCCGGGCTTAGGGATTCATGTACCCTCTGCCGAGACTGATTGGATGGTGGGGCCTTGCAATCCCACCATCACCCGGAGGAAGAAGGAGTCACTGAAACTGCTAATTGTGCACAGTAAATAATTGCTTGATCACCTAATCACCTAACAAATTGATTGATTGTACACGGTCGGAGTAAGGTTGGAGAATTGCCCTCACTCGCCGGGCCACCTATTGATTGTATTGAACTGAATTAATTGGTAAATGGAATTAGTTGTAACCTCGGGCGATAGTACCTTCTACTCTAATAATTGTGTTTGATTTCCAAAAATTATTACCCGAGATTATAACTTGCATGTACGTGCGCATATATTTATTTATACCCCTCGCTCAGTCCGTTTGGACTGACACCTCAACTTTTCAGTTTTGCAGGTTCTTGCTAGGCGGGAATGAGGGTCTCGTGTCTTTTATTCGGGTCTAGCTCTGCACCTTCATACATTATACTTGTGTTGATACTTGTTATTTTGTAGTAAATCTTGAATTATATTTGGATGGATATTGTAATGGTATGATTTGTCGATACCTATAAGTAAATATGTAAATATGGTATCTATGTGTATTGAATGCTTTTGCTTCCGCTATTTTATTGCTCTGAGTTGTTTTGGTTTTAATTGAGGGTACCCGCCTAGCCTTGTGTTTTTTTATTGTCTCCCCGTTCGCTATAGTTTCGGTTCATGTATGAATTGCCCGTTTCATATGTGGATTGAGCCTATAGTGCGGGGGATGTGGCGCCTAGCGTTCCGGGTGCTACAGGTACAGTCTTGGAACTCCAACCCACTACCAAATCTGATCCCAACTGAACCTTCTTCGCTCTGCAATCAACTGTGGCAGAATGTCTGTACAACCAATCCATGCCCAAAATGGATCCATAGCAAGTCATCGGCAGCTCCATGAAGTCTGACAAGAAAACTCGGCCCTCGATGCTCACCGAAACCTCTCTAAACACCCGATCAGATTCTAAACTACCACCAAACGGAGTACTAACCACATAACATGCAGAAGAGTGAGTAATAGGAAAAGGCAAAGAAACAGATATAGAACTCGAAAGAAAGGAGTGAGTAGCTCGCGGATCAAACAAGGTATGAATGTTCGTGCCATGTATGCAAATGGTACCTTCCACTACCGCGGCTGGATCAACATCAGCATCCTGCTGCTCACCCTCCAAAGCATAAGCACGAGCCCTGATCAGTGGTCTCGGTGCTCCCGGTGGTGGCATCCTGTGATCTGGACAGCCGTCTACCATATGCTCGTCGCTCCCACAAAGTAGGCATAAACCCAGACGCCTCCTGCAGTTCTCATAAATGTGTGTCCTCTGACCACAGAAGGTACAAGTAGGCCTCTCGGGTGGTGGTGGCAAAGCTGGAGCAACTGGAGCTCTAATCACTGATCCTGCTGGTCGGGGCTTCTTCCTAGGCCCTGTGGAGCTGGTGGTGGACAAGAATAAACCATCGGCCTCTTACCTGAAGCAGAACCCGAACCTGAACCCTTATACCCTGATCCGGCACCTCTGAAACCCGATCCAGAACCTCTGAATCCCGATCCTGATCCTGAGCCCGAACCTGAGCCTGAACGGTAACTAGACCGCCTCGCATTCACTGAATCCTCAACCAATAATGCCTTCTTGGTAGCCTTCACACACGTGCTCCCGGTGGTGGCATCCTGTGATCTGGACAGCCGTCTACCATATGCTCGTCGCTCCCACAAAGTAGGCATAAACCCAGACGCCTCCTGCAGTTCTCATAAATGTGTGTCCTCTGACCACAGAAGGTACAAGTAGGCCTCTCGGGTGGTGGTGGCAAAGCTGGAGCAACTGGAGCTCTAATCACTGATCCTGCTGGTCGGGGCTTCTTCCTGGGCCCTGTGGAGCTGGTGGTGGACAAGAATAAACCATCGGCCTCTTACCTGAAGCAGAACCCGAACCTGAACCCTTATACCCTGATCCGGCACCTCTGAAACCCGATCCAGAACCTCTGAATCCCGATCCTGATCCTGAGCCTGAACGGTAAGTAGACCGCCTCGCATTCACTGAATCCTCAACCAATAATGCCTTCTTGGTAGCCTTCACACACGTGCTCGTGTTGACCGCCTCAATCGCTGCCTGAATATCCGGTCTAAGGCCCTGAACAAACTGCATCGCCTTATGGAAATCATCACTCGCTATGTTAGGAGCATAGCGGGACAATCTCTCAAACTCGGCGATATACTCTGAGACCGACCTGCTTCCTTGCTTAAGTTCTGTAGATTCTTTCAATCTTCTGGTGCGAGAAGATGGAGGAATGAACTTGTTTCTGAACTCTCTAAAAAACACTTCCCAGTTCACTTCCTCGCCTTCCGCCTCTAACACTATCCGGGCACTCTCCCACCAAGAATAGGCCTTACCCTGAATCAAAGAAATAGTACAACAGGCCTTCTCCTGGGACTCACAAGGAATGAGCTCCCAAACTCTCTCATTCTCCCTGAGAATTCAGAAACAAGTTTCCTTTATGGAACTCCCTAAAAATAGCTGAAATCTGTGCCCCTGGCTGTGGTGGTGGAACTGATGGTGCTGGAGGAACATAATCCCGGACTCTCTGATCAATAAGACCCACCACTGCGTTCATAAAATCCTGTGGCTGAGCCTGAGGAGGTGGAGGAGGAGGTGGTGATCTCTCCCGGTGATGATGACGATGATGTCGATGTCTAGGAGAACGATCACGATGATGTCTATTGCGAGCCATCCTGAAATCAAGTCACTATTGTGCATGTTCGATTAGTTATGCCAATGTGTGCAAATAATTCAAGATTGCACATAAGTTATAAAGTTCAAACAATTCACCATAAGGTTCAAATATATCAAATAACGATGCAAGACTCTCAAGTTGACAATTAGTTCCTATGCCGTGCGACATAGACTCACAAGACACGACACTAGAGACCCGGTTTTACAACCGGGCTCTGATACCACTGTAGGATGTAGCACCCGGAACGCTAGGCACCACATCCCCCGCACTATAGCCCGAATCCACATATGAAATGGACAATCCATACATGAATCAAAGGTATAGCAAACGGGAGACAATAAAACGACACAAGGCTAGGCGGGTACCCTCAATTAAAACCAACCCAACAATCAGTTCAGAGTAAATAAAAGCGGAAGCAATAATATTCATTCGATACTTATAGGTACCATATTTATTTATTTACTAATAGGTACCAACAATTACACTATCAATACAATATCATCTCCAGAATAGATAACAAGGCATGATACAAAATATCCCAAGTAGCTATACATGAACAAAATGTGGGAATGAAGTGTGCTAGACCCAAATTTAAAGACAACTAGACTCTAAATTCCCGCCTAGCACGCCCTGCAAAACAACTGAAAAGTTGAGGTGTCAGTCCAACACAGACTGAGCGAGGGATATAAATAAATATAAGCGCACAAACATGCAAGTCATAATCTCGGGTAATAATTTTTGAAAAACAATACAATTTAATAGAATAAAAGGAATACTATCGCCCGAGGTTACAACTAATTCAATTTCAATTTAACCAATTCAATACAATCAATTTGTCGCCCGGCGAGTGGGGCAATTCTCCAACCTTACACCGACTGTGTACAATCAATCAATCAATTAATTGTTAGGTGATTAAGTGATCAAGCAATTTATTACTGTGCACAATTAGCAGTTTCAATGGCACCTTCTTCCTACGGGTGATAGTGGGATTGCAAGGCCCCACCATCCAATCAATCTGGGCAGAGGGTACATGAATCCCTAAGCCCGGAATTCCTTCCTCCCCTAATCTCCTAGGGGGTTCAGGGTTCATCCCAATTTGGTGAGGATAGCTCTCGAGTTACCCGTGAGCCCATGCTTTCCCGATTGGCTCGAGCCACTACCCTCCGGCCCACAGTGCAATACAATACTCGCCAAATCAATCAATCAATTAATCAATAGTTCGATAAATCCTTTGAAAACCCATCTCATTTGAAAACTATAATACATAAATAGGTTTTGGCTTAAAATTTCACATAGGGTTATACGGGTCCTATGTATCTAAAATTAAACCTCACCTGAACGACCCAAAAAAAACCAAGGAAACAGCTCACAGGGCCTGGTCCTCGTCACCAGGAAGCTGGTCTGTGCAAGAAAGACAAATGTCCGTGAAACACGACTCAAAATGTACCAAATATGACGAACTGTGGAAATGCAACGAGATGACGGGAAAAATACAATGTACCATGAAAATATCGCGTTTCGACATGTATGCAATCATATAATAGCAATCATATACGAGATGACGCTATGGGAACGGCCGTTCCGGCCTCCCTTTGAAAATGGGACGGGCCGTTCCCATGGCCCTCAGAAACGCGCCAGCGTTTTTTAAAAAGGGAAAATGTTTTAGCTGGGAACGGCCCTTCCGGCACACAGGCCAAAATGGGAACGGTCATTCCCAGTCTCGCTGGCCTTGCTGACTCAGAATCATGGGAACGTACGTTCCAGTTTTAAACTGGGGTTGGGAATTGCCGTTCCCAAAATACGTGAGCAGCTGAAGAAGAACAGAAACTGAGCAGCAATGGAGTAACAACAATCAACCACCAAAAATGGCTTCAAGCCAAGATGTAATGCATATATTTGATGCAATAAACATGCTAGCTTACATATAATCAATAACAATTCATTTAAACACTCACTTCCCATGTTAGATCATCAATAATCCATCAATCCAAACCCACATCAACACTCATGCTCTAAGTCCATAAAACTCAAGATATATGTACCAAACTTAAGCTTAATGATCACAAACATATTTCCAACAACCAATACACAATCTAATCAACACATAACAAAGCCCTAACTATACCACATATTCAAGAAAATCATCCATTCTCCATAATTACCTCAAATGAAAGAAATGAGAGATGAGAAGAAGATATGATGTTGATAACGCCTCAAATATCACAAATCCCACAAATATGATGCTTGCAACTTGCTAGGGTTGGTCTCGGTTAAGCAAGGAAGAAAATGGAGCAAATATGATATGTTTGTATGAAGAAAGAAATGTGTTGGTACGTGATGCTGCTATGAAAGGGGAAGAGATGGCCAATTTGCAATTAAATCCTTCCTTTATTAAATTCATGCAATTAAGTTCACTTCCATAACAATTGATCAATCAAGTCCGATGCAATTAAGTCCCAAATTCATGAAAA
Source organism: Lantana camara (assembly GCA_037501455.1). NCBI lineage: Eukaryota > Viridiplantae > Streptophyta > Magnoliopsida > Lamiales > Verbenaceae > Lantana > Lantana camara. The sequence continues at coordinate 51,361,241 of CM074858.1, forward strand.
TGAGCAATTAAGGCCATAAAAGAATTAAATAACATTCGGGAAAAATAATTCACATTGCAATCACTTTCAATTTATGCAATAATTATAATATGATATGAATTTTCAATAAAATACATAGAATATAATTTTAGAAAATTATGTCATGCTATGGAAAATTAAAGAAATGATCAAATAAAAATTAAAATCTAACTCTCTAACGCACACGTGTCGATCATACCTGAATTGCCTAAAGTTGGGGCGTTACAGGATAGGTTTTGAAAATCCTTCTAATCATCGTCATCAATTGGAAGCGAAAGAGGTATTTGGGTCTTCTTTTGTTTAAATCGTAAATCTTGAATCAAAGACTGATCTTAATTGGAATTCTGATTAAATTGTTTTCATAATCCCTAAAATTTTTATTTTTGGCTGCATTAGGGTTGACGAATTCCAACAGTGGTATCAGACTAATATTTTTTTGGGCATTTGTTTTAAAATTTGAAGCAAAGTTGTTGGTTTAAAACTGATATGGAAATTACTAGATTTTATGAAAATATTGAGAAACTTTTTTTCTTATACTCATAAATTATAATTTTCATATGTTATATATTTTATTTTAAAATGGTTTTAAAATAAAATTAAACAAAAAATAAATAAAATCGACTGTACAGTGCATCGTGATGCACTGCATAGTCGAACAGATTATCTGGAAAGGGCGAAAGGTTACTGTTGGTGTGCCCTAGGGCATACAACGGACTGGGCTTTGTTGAAGCCCAAGTCGCAGCTTGTCCAGAAGGATAGTGGGCCAGCATCACTGAAGGGTCCATGGTCCTTCTACACTCGAGTCCGGCAGCATGGGCCACGGCCCGCCTGTTCTGGGCGCTAGTAGCCGATGATTGGGGCTCTGTAAGGCCGACCCGAATGAACCCCCTTTAACAAAAAAATAATAATTAGATTAATTTGAGGATGTAGGGTTTTGAACCTGAGATTTCAAGTTTGTTAAAGGACCTTCCGACCAATGGGTCCATTTTGTTTGTTGGTCCATTTGTGCTGAAATCAGATTTTAGCTTATAAAGCCACAGTTTCAAAATTATTTTAAAACTAAATCTTTATAATTAATTTTGTAAAATCGTTTTACTTGAAAATTAATTATGTTTCCCCAAATACGAATTGTTAAAATATGCATGATTTTATTAGATAGAGATCTAATGGGAATTAAATTGGAATAGACAATTTAATTTAATTTAAATTTGAAGGATTAATTTAATTCAATTCGGGATTTAAAAGATAATCGTTAGTCGATAAATAATTTTAAGAATTATTTAAAGACCTGAAATCACATAAGAACTATTTACTTGGTAAATTTATTTTATGCTATGCATTGGATGTATGGTTGGATCCATCATGGGCTTTATTTGTGCTATGTATATTTTTATTTTATTTATGCATTTTGAAATTGGTGTTAGACGAGAATCTACGAGCCTCTTATTCAATTGTTGTAAGCATTGTTTTTCTTTTTCTCCCTTTTAAAATGTAATCCCCTTTATTTTGTAAAGATAGTAGTTTGAGGGTGAGATTGCTACTTAGATTAGGAGATGGAGAAACAAGACGGAGAAAGCAATGGAATAACATGTCCATCAATGCCGCAAAACTGTTTCGGTGTGATTATTTGGTGTAATAGAAAAGGATTGGATTTAAGTGCTCTATTTGTGTGTTTAATTATGTTTAATGCATGAATAGAACCATGGTTCATAAAATGGCTATTATGGACAATGCGTAGGAAGCCCATGATTATCCATATTATAGGAGCATTGTAGCACCCCAGAGCGCAAAGCACTACATCCCCCGCACCATAACCCGACACGTGTAACGAAATGGGAACACTGCACACGCACCAAGCTACAGCGAACGGGAGACAAACAAAATCTCTCCTAGGCTAGGCGGCCTAGAGCTTAAGTCGGAGTGCACAAGAAAATCGAAATCATAAGCGGAAGCACCAGGATTGAGATATACAGATATACATACTTAGAATATAAACAGATATACAAAATAAAGCGAGTCAAATTATATACAAATATTTTCAAATTCGAATTCATAATCTTATACATGCGTTCAAAAGCTCAAAAGTACAAAAATAAACCAAGTACGATGCATGAGACTCGCTATACGACCCAAGACTCGAAAGAAGACCGCCTCCTAGCACAAACTTCCCCAAAAGAGCACCTGTAACTCAAAGAACAAAGGGGAAAAAGAAACAACAAGGAGGGGTCAGTCCTAAAGACCCGTGAGGGGCTAACACATGTACACGTACATATACGTAAGAGCATAACATATTCAAAATTAAAGAGTTCATGAAGCGGGGCGTGGTTTTTGCATTCTAAAACATTTTAGCCCGTGGTAATATGTATAAAGAAAAAGGTTTAAGGTCGAAGTAAAAAATCGACCAATTTTAGAAGTTATAAGTACACTCCCGTTTCACAAACCATACTCAGAATCAAAATCATAATAACTTGGCGAGCACGAGTTTCCAACCACACGCCTTTCATATACAAAATCAGAGACAAAACTAAAATCATAATCAATCCCATCTTCGCGGTTTGGGAAGGACAGGCGCGCCCTCTCAACCCCGGTTCTCTCGTCATAAGTTTGGAGTCGGGGGATCCTACCCGCTCCACCGACAGGGTTAACGTCGGCCAAAAGGAGAACCGCCTTCCCCTCGACCTCCCGAGGTTGGGCGAAGTCTCCTAAAAGTGGAGTTATGTTGATGAGAGAGCTCGGCAACCCCACGACCCACCCGAGATCACATACCACTTCACCGGTGCCCAGTTCATAATTCAGAATTTTTTAAATTCTCGATTTTACAGACTTATATTTCAAAGTCAAAAGCTCGCTAGTTCAAAAGTTCACACACACCTACTCTTCTCGAATCAAATAAACGAAAATAGTTTACGTATACATATATATATATATATAAACATTTTTCAAATGGTTTTCATAACAAAAGGGTCAATTCCCACAAAATACGTGTCAAGCACATATTTAAGTACATATATATATATATACTTAAGTCGCATGCGGGCTTAAAAACACATATAGGGTTGTAGGTCACATTGACTAAAAGAAGAAAACCTCACATTGTCAACAAAACCGAACAAGACGAACCCAAAACATCTCTAAGTGACCTCCTCGTCACCCACGGAATGAACCCAAGGACAAAATAAAGAGCAAACGATAAACATGGAATCAATATACACCAAATAGATGCTCGAAAAATGCATAGGGATGTTAATGATGCGTAAAGAATGCAATGAGATATCACTTAGGTCATATGAAGTCATATTAAATCACATTAAATCATAACTAGTTTATTTCATGTTAAATGAATCCATAACGCTCACATAACGAGCATAACATATCATTCAACATGTTAGGCATGCATACATACAATAAAAGGATGAAGAAAATATCATACAAAGCAAGGAAACGTCATATTGATTCATGCATGCACGTTAAGGGACATGTATCACATATTAGGTCATATATCATACATAAGAGCATCGAATCTACATCAAATAAATTCATAAATTTAGCATAATGATCATGACATATCATATTACAACATATTATAAGTATTTATGAATTTAAATTCATAAGAAAGGCGAAAGGATGCAAGAAAATTTCTCACGTATCAATTAAACGTTCATGCAAATAAGTCTCGCTTACACCTAATAAAAAAAACCATAAAATTAAAATAAATAGCAAAACATATCATATAGTAATATATTAACATGTTGGGATCATAATTCGGGTGGGAGAAAATAATTAAAGTCACAAACGAAGTAAGAAACGAGACCGGGCACGGAAAGAACACAACACACAAAACTACCACAAAAGGAAGGGGTGACGGGTGTCACCAAAACCTAGCACAAAAGGGGTGACCCCCATCACTAGAGGCAGTAGCAAAAGGCTACTGTAGCCTGTGACCTCCAAAAAGCCTAAATGTGGTGACGGGCGTCACAGCGCTCAGGGGCTTCTTTGTCTCTTCAAACGGCCCTGTTCTCCGGGCTTCTTCCTCACGTGAAACGGCCCTGTTCCCCTTCTCCAAAGCACCACCAAAGTAGAAAAAGCTCCAGGCATTTTCCAAAATCAGCAAAAAGCAACACAAAAGCAAGGCTAAACACGTAACCAGCAAGGAAAACAACAAGATTGAATGCAAGAACTCATTTTCCATCTTCTTCTCCAACTTTCTCAAAAGTTCATCAATGGTGGTTTATTATACAGAAACTTATGACAAAATTTCACTTCATATTAACATAGGAGAAGGCCTTAGGATCATATAACTAGCTTTGAATCAGGAAATGGTTCAAGGATTTGCAAGCGATCATCAAATGAGTTCATAACCCTTACTATTCACATATCTCTCCATGCCATGCTAGAAAATGGATGGAAAAGGACAATTTAAGATTAAAAGAAAGATAAAAATATGTAGGTCATAAAAATTTAATTACCTTTCGAATTTGAGGAAGAATGGAGGTCGAACGAGCTAGAAATCCCAAGTTGTGAATAGTGCCCTGCTCTTCTTTCTTTTCTCTCCTTCTTCTCTCTACTTTCTGCTTCCTTCTTACTTTTCTCCTGGGTTGAACTGAAATAAGGGCATGATTTAGAGATTAAGGGTTAAATAAGTTTTAACTGGGTTCAAAAATGGGTCGATTCGGATAAGAAACAAGTTGAATATAAGCAAAACAGGCGAGGGTGGCAAAGCTGCCACATGGGTCACGTTTCGGGAAATATGCTGGGGTCCAAATGGGCTTAGAAAAATATGAGGCCAAGTTCTCTAGCTTCTATTCTTTGTTATGAGTCTGAGGTCACTTTCAGAATTCGAATCCGAATTCCCGATCTCAAGATACGCCTTCCATAACCTAAAGCGCGCTAAAACGAGTTAGGCCCTCAAGTCCCTAACAAATAAAACGACTCAAAAATCGTATCAAATGAACTCAAAAACATACGAAAACGGATTCAACCGGGTCAAGAACTAGGTAAAAAGGGGAAATACGTTAAGATAATACATATAAAGTTCAAGTAAAACTTCAAATAATAAATCACGTAATTCAAGAATATCACATAAATATAATAGCAAACACATAACTCACGTAATTAAATAATTTAAATAAGTAGTTAACACTCTTGTAGTGGTGTACTTGTACGGACGGACGAGCGGGATGTTACAAACTCCCCTCCTTCAAAAGGACCTATCCTCAGGTCCTAAAGCAGAACTTGATGAAGTTCAACTCCAACTTCCATTGAGCTACTCTGATCGATCTTCATGTGGCCTCTCAGATTTTCTAATCCCGCCACAAAACTCGGTGGAAGTTTTCGACTCTAAGGATCTTCTCTTCCAGACCACAAATGTCACGCCCCGATTTTCAGTTTTTTAGGTACGCACGACACGTGTGAGTTTTCGAGGGTTAGGATTTATTTTATGTCTTTCGTTTATTAAATCTTACCTTTCATGAAACTTATGTGGATTATATTTCAATATGTTTACGTGAAAATATATGAATTTTTATTAACGTGAAATTTACGTGAATTAATTGCTAATGTGTCTAATTGCTTTTATGTGACCTTACTTGATCATTTCATAAATGTGTGGATTTAATTAAATAACATGAATGAGAGTTAATTGATCATTTTCCATGGATTAGAACTTGTTTGCTTGAACTCATATATTGGAAGGACTTATATGAAAATTGTGATGAGTCATGTAATGTCTTGGGAGACTTTATAAAATATCTAATATCATTTATCTCTTACATTCATTCATCTAATTTCATCTAAATTACACACACCCACACACACTAAATAACGTTCCAAACACCAAGAGAAGAGAAGGAGGATTTCATCTCAATTTCTAGCTAGTGATTGTTTTTTTTTATTGTCTCCCGTTCGCTATAGGCTTGATTCACGTATGGGTGTTCGTTCCATATGTGGATTGAACTATAGTGCAGGGGATGTGGCTACCTAGCGTTCCGGGTGCTACATGCTAAGTTGGTATCAGAACCCAATTGTAAAACCGAGGTTCTAGTGTCGTGTCATGTGAGTCGAGGTCGTAAGGTATAGGAAATTAATTGTCAACTTAAGAGTCTTGCATTTTATGTGAAATTATCGGATTTCTTAAATCCTTTGAATTACTTGAATTTCTTGATAACTTGTGCGTGGTATTGATTCGTGTCACTACTTGGTGATTAATTGACCTTCTATAGCTTGGAAATTTATATGTTCAACGTGTCTATTTAAGCTTTTGTAGAAATTTTATGTGTCAATGTGGTTTACCTTAAATTTTGTTGATTTATTTATTGCATTTTACATCAAATTCACATATTTGATATCAATTATGTGGCATGAGCATGTACTAACCATATGCATCTAGTCTTGAATTGATTTTGATTTATAGGCTATGAAGATCATATTAAACCCTACCAATTCCCATGACAACAATGAATTATCTCCGGTCTTAAGTTTAACCATGGAAGATGTAAGAAATGTACCCGGATTATATATGGGAATTTGGGAGTTGTTTTTCTAATGGAGCTATGTTTAGAATAATGAGATCGGGAATAGAAGAAACAATCGGGAGAGTAGCTTACAAGTTCACTAGAAGTTGGTGAATACTCGATAAGGTGATGGTAAGGGTGATGTTTACAACTTGCAAGCTTAATACTTACATGCCTATATTGCGACAGTTATTCCATCCGGATTTCGTAGGATCAATTATTTAAGAGAGAAATGAAGAAAGTCTCGAAGATGTTTTAGGGTCAAGGTTTCTATCAACAAGGAGGCAATGATTTTCAGGAAAATTAATAGTAAAGTGAAACCGGGGATTAGATGAAAAAAAATATAAAAAGGCGGATTATGCGGAGGTAAAGGAAACGGCTAACATAGTGACTTCAAGTCCATGCAAAGCCAAAATATTAAGGGTTCTACTTTAGACGAGTTGGAATTTATTTTCCAAATTTAAGCCGAATTGTTGTGAAATATGTAGAATTGGGAGATATGGAGCAACAAATGGAAACGGTAAAGAAAGACAAAAAGCTTTTGGAGCAAGGTTACGTGCTCAAGTATGAATAATTGAAAGATTAGTTTGTTCAACCCTTCAGCTCATAAAGATTAAATCGAGGAAGTTTCGATCAAAGTAATAACTATGATGAAGACCAGGATAACCTTCGGAGATTAATTCTTTGAGAAATATAAGGCATCAACTTCATAAATGTGGAATAATTTGAATTTAAGAATTACCATCTCGGATCAGTAAAGCTACCGAGTAAAGAATTAGTTATGGTGAAGATTCGGGCAATACATAGAGATCGATATTTGGGGAAAGAAAGGAGTTCAAGAAATATCAATCTCGGGGAATGAAAATATATGTGTTGAAGATAGAGAGTTTTAAAGAATTGGAAGATCGTGGATAACAAGAGATGACCAAACTAAAGGATGTGACTACTGTGACAGGTTCAATGCATTCACAAGCAAGTGCATCATATGTGTATTAATTTAATTTGCCTCGCATTTACGTATGCTACAATTTGTTATTCAAGATTGCATACTTGATGTGTTAAATACAATGTTTAATTGTTTAAATTATTTAACTTTCTTTATTTATATGCACATCTTTAATTTATATAATTGTTCCAATGTGTCGCATCTTTAAATTATTTATAAGTGTGATACTTGCATCGGCATCTTAACCCACAATGCATTTTAAGTGTTTTCTTGATAGGAACTCTCCCCACTTCATTTATCAAGCATTACTTCAACCGAAACACAATCGAAGTATAATAAGGAAATAATTGGATCGAAAAGTGTGGGCCAAGAGGGAAAGAACAAATTAGAGTTCGGGGAAGTATCCGGGAGTTTGATTGGTAGAAGTGGGTTATTCCTACCAATCGTTACAAAAGTAACGTGGGAAATTTTCGGCCAAGGGGCGTGGTTAGAATCAATTATACCAAAGAGGCAATAGAAAGAATTGAGATTCTTTAAATTTGGGATTGACACCACGAGCTCAACGGATAAGAATAAGCATTTTTAAGGGGGAGAGTCAACCGGGAAATAACATTAAATTTATGAATTGGCTCAAACAAAATATTTTCAATAGAAGCAAAAAAAATGCAAGAGGTCTCAACAACGCAATTTCTTGAAATTGGAAAAAGGAAGGAATTAGAAGATTTTAACAATTGATGACTTTCTAGATTTGGATGAAAAATTTTGTGACATTAATTTTAGAGAAAACTAGGTACTTCAAGAACTGGAGGGGAGTATTCAAGAAAGGATGGTATGTTTAGTACTTATTTTAATTTCCAACCGGAGTGGAGGAATTTGGGAACAAGATTTGAAGTGATAGGTACTTCAAGAGAATTAGAAAGACGAGAATCTTTGATTGAGAACTGGTAGAGCAAGTTCAAGAAGTTAGACGAAAAATATATGTGTTTTATTTTCTTAAGGGGGAGAGCCGGCCGGGGATCAACTTAAAGCCGATGTTTGGACCTCACTTGGGAGAGTAGAAAATTTCAAGAAAAAAAAAATAGTTCTTTGGGGAACCCTCTATCGAAACCATGTGAAAGAAGTCCTCAACATCTTAAGTCTCATGCGTCCAAAGTTTCTCAAAATGGGGACTTCTAAAACCATAAGGAGGAGTGTTGGGAGCCGAGTTGAAATTAAAAGAAATTTGATGAAAATGGGTAAGACAATGACTTCTACGAGTTGATTAAGCATACTTTGGTCACAGGTGAGAACCATACAAGGAAGAGAACGACGTGGGAATCAATTCAACCGAGGTTGAAAATGGAATCAAATATTCAACCAAATTGTTATAATGCAAAAATTTCAATCCACGGTGAACGGTACACTTAACCATGCATATCAAACGCATCATGTCTTTTATAATTGTTGTATATGACTTCTTGATATTTGTTAATTGCTTCCATATAAATGATAATTGATATTTTCTATATGCTCCTTACGTAATACCTGAGTGAATAATTATCTAGTTGTTCTTTTGGGATTTATTTATTTTATTTGCATGAGAGACGGGGATTCTCTCATCGGTGTTCGAGAGACAGGGTGCTCTCGTTGGTTGAGAGATGGGGTTCTCTCACTGCTTGTTGGAGAGACGGGGCTCTCCCATCATTACTTGTTACTTGTTGAAACTTGTTCTAGCGGCAGATTAGATTTTCTTTCGAGTGTGTAGCTTCCGGTAAGTGAGGGTCGTGACTTAATAGTACTTGGATGAATTTTATTGATTGAAGATCTTCTGAACTAATCCCTGACGGGGATTTGCTAACCCGCGTGGGATGAACACAAGAGAGTTACTAAAATTCTAGGAATTTGGGACAGTGGATCTGGGGACCAGATCCTCTTAAGGGGGAGAGAATTGTAAAGCCCGATTTTCAATTTTCAGGTACGCACGACACGTGTGAGTTTTCGAGGGTTAGGATTTATTTTACGTCTTTCGTTTATTAATTCTTACCTATCATGAAACTTATGTGAATTATATTTCAACATGTTTAAGTGAAAACATATGAATTTTTATTAACGTGAAATTTACGTGAATTAATTGCTAATGTGTCTAATTGCTATTATGTGACGTTACTTGATCATTTCATAAATGTGTAGATTTAAATACATAACATGAATGAGAGTTAATTGATCATTTTCCATGGATTAGAACTTGTTTGCTTGAATTCATATATTGGAAGGACTTATATGCTAATTGTGATGAGCCATGCAATGTCTTGGGAGACTTTATAAAATATCTAATATCATTTATCTCTTACATTCATTCATCTAATTTCATCTAAATTACACACACCCACACACACTAAATAACGTTACAAACACCAAGAGAAGAGAAGGAGGATTTCATCTCAATTTCTAGCTAGTGATTGTTTTTTTTTTATTGTCTCCCGTTCGCTATAGGCTTGATCCACGTATGGGTTTTCGTTCCATATGTGGATTAAACTATAGTATGGGGGATGTGGCTACCTAGCGTTCCGGGTGCTACAATGAAGCTCTCGAAACTCGTCTGACAACCGCGCTAAGAGAAAGTAGGTTAAGTCGTTAAAATGAGCAACCCGTCGAATCTCTTAGTGTCTCCTTAGTGCTAGCAAACCGGGCACGAAGTCCTTAGTTGTCTGCTCCCACTTCCAAATGGAATTCGGAAGTAATTGGAGAATACTACCGATGTTTGATACTCGGTCTTCAACCGATGACACATTAGACACTACTACACAAATTCTGCAACATCTCTACTCGTGCCACTACAGGAAACCGGTTCTTCAAGTCCTCGAACAAACTCGAACCAAGAGTGGGAATAATTCTTGTGACCTTGCACTTTATGAGGTGTAGGCCAGAATCTCTTGCTAGCAACCCACAACCAAAGCCTTCCTTGGGGCCTCGATCGTAAAAGATGTAGCCTTGAGTACCCTCGGTTAAGCAACAGCTGATGCCGAAGGCGACGCACTTCAACCGCCACTTCTCACTCACAACCGTACCTCTTATCTGTCATTCATGTTAACAGGATGGCTACCTATAGAAAGACGAATCTCCTATTGAATCCCGATAACACTAGAGACTTCTCTGAGGTAATTCTTGGTTCTTCTACCCGATCACGTAGTCGGCAATACCCTTGTAGAAACCACACTCGGCGAAGCCCACGAAACCCTGAAAGAAAACAAACCACCAACCCCTCGAAGCAAGCCAAAAAGGGTATTTCCTTCTTCCACGGTTAACCCGTGTAGCTTACGGTAGGTTACACTCATCTTAAAGTCCCATCTTCTCCTTAGATATGACTAAGCACTCAATGAAGAAGTACTCAAACGGATCAAACTACCTTCTAAGAGCTCATCAACAACGTCTTGAACTCCAACATCCACACTAGAGTCATCCGGTAGGGAATATTCATACAAGGTCCAATTCCGGGATAAAGATCACAACCGCCTCAACCTCCCTATCGGGTGGTAACGAATTCCAACCTTCAAGGAACCATCAAGAAGGTCTTACTAAGATCTTCGTTGTTTCTGCTTCTTTTTTCTTTTCTCTCCTTCTTCTCTCCCATTTTTCCTTCTTTCTTGCTTTTCTCTTGGGTTGAACCAAAATGAGGGCATGAGGGAGAGATTAAGGGTTGAATAAAGTTTAGTTGGGTTCAAAAATGGGTCGATTCAGATAATAAACAGGTCAGATATAAGCAAAACAGGCGAGGGTGGCAAAGTTGTCACACGGGGACGTTTCGGGAAAAATATGAGGGTCCAAAACGGATTAGAAAAATATGAGGCTAAATTCTTTGGCTTTCATTCTTCATTACATGTCTGACGCCACTTTCGGAATTCAAATCCGAATTCCCGATCTCAAGATACGCCTTCCGGAACCCAAGGCGCACTAAAACGAGTTATGCCCTCAAGTCCCTAAAAAATAAAACGGCTCGAAAACCGTATCAAACAAACTCAAAAACATGTAACGAACATAAAAACACATTCATAATACATATAATTCATGCATAACACGTAATAACAAAAATCACAAACGAAAACGGATTCAATCAGATCAAGAATAGGGCAAAAAGGGCAAATACGTTCAAATAATACGTATAAAGTTCAAGTAAAACTTCAAATAATAAATCACAAAAATTAAGAATATCACATAAATAATATAATAAACACATATTTCGCGTAATTAAATAATTTAAATACACAGTTAGCACTCTCGTTGTGGCGTACCTGTACGACCGGACGAGCAGGATATTACAAGCATGCTATACTCTATTATCTTGTTATGAATGTTATCTTTATGTGGATAAATATGTTAATGCTGAGATAATAATTACAATTGATGAGTCTTCGTGGAATTTTTTAAATTCTTTAACCTCGAACCGTCTTAGATAGTCTCAGATAAAATAAATATTAGATCCAAATGGAAATTGAGGTATAAAATTCGATTTTATAAATTTCCAAGAGTTCCGTCAATAGAATTATTTGTTTTAGAATTAATCAAATCATTAAGTATTGGCCACGAGGCGTGGCATACAAAATGACGAGCTTATTTGAACTAAAATAATTCTTTTCATAAAAGATGTAATTTTTCAAAGTCAAAATTATGGTATTGGCCACGAGGCATGGCATACTCATAATGTCGATGGAGAAATCTTAGGGATTAACGGGTCGGATTTAAATACTGATTAGTATAGATGTCGCACGAGTCGTGGGTTTATATTAAAGGTAATAAAAAATAATATTAAGAGTTGTATAGAGATACAATTGATGATAAGATCGTCTACCTTGAGGCTTAAAGTCGGATGTCTCACGAATTGTGGGTTGGATGATAAGTGGTAGGGGGTCTTAATACCCACTATTTGAGAAATATGATTTTTCGAAAATTCGAAGGGGGTCAAAATAGTTTGATTAAAATAGTGGGAGACAACATTTGATAAAAGTCTATATCATTTGTAATTGTTATTATTTCATATCAGTCACTCATACTACGTTTTCTGCTTACATGTAGATTTTCTGCTAAAATTGTGATGTCTAAAAATCCACTTAGTGCTATCCTTGAGGCCAATAAATTGACTGGTACGAATTATGTTGATCGGCTCCGCAATCTAAAGATTGTCTTGGATTCAGATAAGAGGACGTATGTATTGACACAGTGTCCTCCCGATGTCATACCTGATGACATGGCAGCCGATGAGATGGAAAAAGCTCTCCAGTGGCAAGAAGATGATCTACAGGCTACATGTCTAATACTCGCCACTATGTCTCCCGAATTGCAGAGGCAGCATGCTGAGATGCGCCACTCGGTTCAGATCCATCTTCACTTGGAACAAACTTACAAGCCGATCAATAGGATTGATCGATTCGCAGCATCTAATGAGTTATTCTCACTTAAGATGGCTGAGGGATCGAGTGTTGAGCACTGCATTAAGGCTTTAGGCCTTATTGAGAAGCTTGCAAGTCTCGATGTGATCATAGATAATGAGCTTTAGGTAGATTTGATCTTAACCTCTCAGTCACCTTCGTTCTAACAGTTCATAATAAACTTCAATATGAATGGAGCTAAAGTCTAAGTTGAGGAACTGATGAACATGCTTGTAACTGCCGAGCGAACTATGAAGAAGGATAAAGCTGTTTTCTTCCTAGGTCAACCTTCATCCCAGACTAAGGCTGCAAAGCCAAAGAAGGGTAAAGGAAAGGGTTTCCAAAAGACGAAAAAGACTCTTAAGCCCACTGGTGGGGTTAAGAAAGAAAACACTAAGAAAAAGATCAATCAAGCTGAGGAGCAGTGCTTCCATTACAAAAAAACAAGGGCATTGGAAAAGGAACTGTAAGTAGTACTTAGCTACCCTTACGAAAGGTATAAATCTCATCGAAATTAACCTTTCATTCAATTCTACTAATTGGATATTAGACTCTGGATGCGCTTCTCACATGTATAATATGTTACAGGGAAAGAGCAACGTCCGTGAGGTTCATGAAAGAGAACATGTTTTTTGAGTGGGCAATGGAGCAAGAGTTGCAGCAAAAGCCATAGGACATGTTAGTTTAATGTTAGGAGGTGGTTTTATTTTAGTCTTGAACAATGTTTTATTTATTCTTGAGTTAGTTAAAAATATTATTTCCATTCCTGTACTAGACTTGAAAGGTTTTTCCTTCTCTATTACTAATGTTATGTTTTACATTTTGAAGAATGGCTCCTCTGTTGAATGGGGTGTCCAACCGAAGAAATCAGACTTTATTGGATATGGTTCGATCCAGCATGAGATTAACGGATCTTCCAAAATCGTTTTGGGGTCATGCCCTTGAAACGACTACGAAGATAATTAATTAAGTTTATTCCAAATCTATGCCCAAAATACCATATAAGATGTGGTTTTCAAAACCCCCTACTTATTCATACCTTAGAGTTTGGGGATATCCTGCATACGTCAAGAGACTTGTGGGAGACAAATTGGATTCCAGATACAGTTTGTGTAAATTTGTAGGATACCATAGAGAGTCCATGTATTACTATTTTTATGATCCCTCGAAACAAAAGGTGTTTATTTCGAGGAATGACACTTTTCTAGAAAAAGAATTTCTAGTTGAAAAGTCAGGCAAGATCGCAGAACTTAGTGAAGTTCAAGATGAACCTACAAATAATCAAGCAGTGGAACCTCCCTCTTTCCCGCAATAAGAAATAAACACAAGCCCTCTTAGATCCGCGAGAACTATCAGACTGCCAGACCGACTCAATTTACTAACTGAAATCGGTCAATCGGATAGCGACCCGAGATCATATGATGATGCAATATCGGATAGAGATTCGATAAAATAGAAGCACACCATGAATTCCGAAATGGACTCCATGTACTCCAATAAGGTATGAACCTTGGTAGATCTTCCTAAAGGCGAGAAATCCATAGGATGTAAATGGATCTACAAGTTAAAGCTTGGAGCTGTTGGAGAAGTGGCGACCTACAAGGTCAGGTTGGTTGCTAAGGGATATACTCAAAGGCCAAGTGTTGACTTTGAGGAAATGTATTCCCCTGTGGCAATGCCTAAATCCATTCAGATACTTGTAGCCATAGCTGCATACTATGATTATGAAATATGGCAGATGGATGTGAAAACGGCTTTTCTAAATGGAGATTTAGATAAAGATATTTATATGGAACAACCGGAAGGTTTCATATCCGGGATCGAACAAAAAGTCTGCAAACTCTAGAGATCCATATATGGACTCAAACAGGCGTCTAAAAGTTGGAACATCCATTTTGTTAAGACAGTCAAATCATTTGGCTTCATCAAGAACGAGTATGAACCATGTGTTTACAAGAAAATCAATGGGCGAGTCGTGAGATTTTTGGTGACATCTTACTCATTGGGAATGAGAAAGATGCGCTGCAAACAACAAAGACTTGGTTGTTTACTCAGTTTTCCATGAAGGACTTGGAAGAAGCTTCCTTTATTTCGGTATAAAAATTTATAGAGATAGATCACAGAGATTAATAGGTATGTTCCAACATCACTACATAGACAAAGTACTAAAACGGTTCTGTATGGAGGAATCTAAAAGGGGATTCCTGCCAATGAGATATGGGTTTATCCTCTCTCAATCAATGTGTCCTAACACTGAAGAAGAGAAGGATAGGATGTCTCGCATACCCTATGCATCTGCAATTGGGAGCATAATGTATGCTATGCTGTGTACTAGACCTGATGTCGCATATGATTTGAGAGTTACAAGTCGATTTCAATCAAACTTTGGTGAGAATCACTGGTTTTCCGTGAAATCCATTCGTAAGTACTTGAAAAGGACTAAGGATTTATTTCTTTTATACGACGGAAAGGGAGAACTGAAATTAGAAGGATACACCGACTCAAGCTTCCAGTCGGATGTAGACCACTTTAAATCTACATCGGGATTCATATTCCAGTTGAATGGTGGTGTGGTATGTTAGAACAGTTCTAAATAGGAAGCTACTGCTGACTCCACTTGTGAAGCGGAGTACATAGCTGCATCAGAGGCAGTGAAAGAAGGTGTGCGGAGGAAAAACTTCATCTAAGAGTTTGATGTACTGCCTAGTATTACCGCCCTAGTCATTGTCTTCCGCGACAATAATGGAGCGATTGCATAATCAAAGGTACCAAGAGCTCATCAATGGTCCAAACAAATGTTAAGAAGATTTCATCTAATTAGAGAAATCATAGAAAGAGGTGACGTTGTTGTGGAACGTGTGCCCTCGACAGAAAATGTAGCAGACCCCCTTACTAAACCTTTTAGCCAAAAGGCCTTTGAAGGGCCTATCTCCAGGAGATAGGCCTTAAGGCTATGGGCAATTGCCTCTGAGGGCAAGTGGGAGATTGCTAGAGTAGTGCCCTAAAAGAGCCAAAATATTTTAAGTCTCTTTTTGTAAACTACTCTTATTAACAATAATTTGTAACATTAATGAAATAATAAATGTAACATTTCATAGTCGTTTAATTCTATGCGGCCAATTCATCATATCTCATTCAAGTTTAATAATTCCATATTTTAACTATTTGTGCATGAATGAAGCCCCAAGGTCACATTAAGCTACAGGACTTGACCTCACGTAGGGATGGAGGTTATGGAAAAAGTCTCTATGGTGTCACCTAAACCAACTCCAAGTCAAAGAGTCTAATAAGCACGGGGATGCTGACTTGACTCGGTTGAGAGTTGCTCATATGACGTGCCTTTAAGAAAGGTAACTTTGTTTCATAAGTATTTAATGTGGAGACATTCATACGAGTATGAGGCTGCTTGTTAGGCAATAAGTACACTTAGGATCCCAATGGGAACACCTCAATGGGGTAAGGCTTTTATGCCTTAATGATGAGGCTGGTTCCCTAGTTATGGTAGTGCCTAAATAGTCCTTAGACTTGAGGCTCCATTGATGCTCTATGCATGACAAAGGTAATGCTTGTTATGCACCTAGAGATTCATGGGTTCCATGAATCTTTTTATGGTTGTATGTTGGCATTGTTCGAATCATGTATGGGGGCATATCAGATGCCAACATAGAATCTATCGCTCATCTAGAAGAACGAGCGAATCACCCATGAATTATATTGTAGCATATCCCACTTAAATCCTTGCGCAAGGTAGTGAGATCAAAATTAAGAAATGGGTTTCCTAGAGTGTTGGATCAAATGGAATTGCTATTAGAATTAATTCTTAGCATTTGGACTAGTAGGGCTCTATCATTCCCATGGCCTTGGTCATAATTGGGGGTTAGGCGATAGAAGGATCTTATCTCACGGTATCCATGAGACTGAAAGGTTCACAACATAAACTTCACCTGTTGGATGGGTGGTCGTGAGATTGTCACTAGTCATCGATCATGATCTGTAGATACTGATTAATTAAAAGGAGTTTTAATAAAGCAGTGATTAATTGAAAGAGTTCAATTAAACCAATAAGATAAATGGTTATCTAAATACCACATTAAGAATGTGGGCCTACTGTTATTCATTGGTGAATCTAAGGGGTCACACAATGACTCAAGTTCAAGAACGTGATTATCTAAAGATGGATAGAGATTGATCGATAAATTAAAAGAGTTTAATTTATATTATAAGAGAGTAATTAATTAATAATTGTATTAATTAATTTATGCTTAACTGTTAAGCTATTGAGAATAAATGTTAAAGAGTTAACATTAATTTAAATAAGTGTATTTAAATTAAATTGGACTTGAAATTTAATTAAGAGTAATTAAAGTTTAAATCCACCAATTTAATTAGATGTTGGACTTGTGATTTAATTACTGTAATTAAATTAAGTCAACTAATTAAAATAATTATTGGGTTTTTAATTTAATTAGTAGTAATTCAATTAAGGCCCATAACTAGGCCATATGGTTTTTGACCTGGGGTTATGTATTAAAGCAAGACTTGGGAGAAAAAATTATACATCGTTGCTTTCTTCTCTTCTGCTTTCTCTCCAAGACATATCTTTTTCTCTCTTCTCTCACATCTCAATATAGTATTGGGAATACTATTGGATAATTAATATCCTAATATTGTTCTAGTGTGCTAATTGAATAGTTGTTCAATTACGAGTCGTAGACTACATTAGAGGAATTTCGCGTGGAGTTCTTGTAAGCAGATCCGATAGGAGAAAACCGGATAGGTTTTGGAAAACCTTCTAATCATCGTCATCAATTGGAAGTGAAAGTTGTATTTGGATCTTCTTTTGCTTAAATCATAAATCTTGAATCAAAGGAAGGTCTTAATTAGAATTTTGATAAAATTATTTTTATAATCCCTACAAATTTTATTTTTCACTGCGTTAGGGTTGACGAATTCCAACAATACTATGCTCCTTGTTTTGATCTAATTTGTGGATAATTGATCAAGTTTTATATTTTGTTGTAGGGACCATGACTTAAGTGGGCTTGAGGAATAATTAGGGAATCAATATGATTAGAAGAGTTTGAAAAGAAATTAGCAACAAATAGAGCAACAACCATGTGTTTTTTAAGGGAGGCCCACACCTTCAAATGTGATTAAGAGATTCTTGGGCTAATTGGAGGCAAACCAGTTGTGACCCATTAGTTTATGATGTAATTAATTGGGGGAAAAATCATTTGGAGTGTCTTGGAGACATATGGCCTATGCATGCAGCATTGGAAGAAGCCCACTCTCAATTTATGAATCTATCACGGTTGGAAAGAGTCCACAAAAACCCTCAGCTTTGTTGGGTGCTAATTGACTATTCATGTGGAGAATTAATTGGCTTAAAGACGTAGCATGTGACACCCCACCCAACTACACGTACAAGTTTGTGCCACATGTGAGTTTAATTTCCATATTTTCTTTTATTTGCATGTTAATTGATGCATTTGTTATTTGGTTTTATATTCTTTTCTGACTAAATGGATTATTTGATACGGTTTTGCCCCTTATGATTCTATGCTATGAATTCGTGTTATACGTGTAAGTTTCAACTTATCAATTTAAATTCCGAGCATGCTAACTTCATGAATTATGTGACGTATATGATTTTTGGATTAATTTCAAGCTTTAAACTTGTTTTAGACATGATTGTTCTTTAGAGGACTCAACTGCTCTTTGTTTTAACTTTTGGGGGCAATTTGCAATTTGGCCATTCTTGAGTCTTTAATTCGTAACTTGGGCTCGGGAACTCGGAATTGAGTTCCATCTTTGCCATTGAACTCGAATCAATAATACTTGTCCTTTTTGGATGCCGTTTCGATCCCTAACAACGTAGATTTCGCCCGTACGTACCTATAACGCACCTAGAGCCACGTGTGTACTGGCCTATCTTTTCTCTTGTACCTTCCTTGACTTTTCCCCAACCAAACTCAACTATCTCTCTCTCCCACATGCTGATTTTCGAACCATAGAGGAAAGAAAAGAGAAGGAAGAGAAGCCATTGAAGAGAACCTCCATTTTTGCACCATTAAACTCAAGTTTTATGCCTTTCTTGCTCCAATCTCTTGAGGTAATCCATGATTCTTGCTCTCCTTGATATGGTCATCTTTTTTCACCCTTTTAATCTTGGTTATATTCTTGATATGGTGGAATTTGATTTACATGATGAATAGTTAGGTTTTGGAAGATTTTGAAGGTTATATGCATCTCTTACCTATTTATTAATTTCAATTCTTGAGTCTTATTTAGTGTTAGGAGCTTGGTTTTTGGATTGCCATTAATGAGCATGTAAGTCTTGCAAGTATTTGATTCCATTTCATAGCCTTACTTGACCTCTAGTTATGCTTTCTCTTCTTGTTCAATTGTGGCTTGATTTTATGGTGTTTTGATACATGAATCTTTGCCTAGTCGAAGCCTTACCATGCCTTATTTCTTGCCTTTGGAGTTGTGAAGCTTGTGTGTGAGTTTCAGGGGTGTTTAGGGCTGGAAATTGCACCTATTCCAGCCCCGGAGGAACTAATGCCCCGTTAGTCCTAGGCCAGTCGCTACTGACCTAGGTAATGACCGTTAGGACCTTGCTGTAAGAGTATATCAAGTTCGTGATAGACCTCTACCCCGGAGCAGAGCCTTTCCCGAAGACTGCTTATAGGGTGGCTCCTGCCGAGTTAAAGCAGTTGAAGGCGCAGCTGGATGAGCTTCTAGCTTACGGGTACATCCGTCCGAGCACTTCTCCATGGGGTGCTCTTGTTTTGTTTGTAAAGAAAAAGGATGGAACATTACGGATATGCATAGATTACCGTGAGTTAAATAGGATGACCGTGAAGAACAAATATTCTTTACCTCACATCAACGAGTTGTTTGATATTCTGTAGGGTTCTAAGGTTTACTCCAATTTAGATTTGGGGCAGGGTTATTATCAGCTGCGTATCAGGGAGGAGGATATTTTGAAGACCGGGTTTAATACTCGGTATGGGCATTTTGAGTTTGTTATGATGCCGTTTGGGTTGATGAATGCCCCAGCTGTGTTTATGGACATCATGCACCGAGTGTTCAGGCCGTTTCTTGACAAGTTCGTGGTGATCTTTATAGACGACATTCTGGGGTATTCCAAGTCTACTGAAGAGCATTCACAGCATCTCCGGATTGTCTTGGAAACTCTGAGGGAACCCAAGCTTTATGCTAAGTTCAGCAAGTGTGAGTTTTGGATAGACAAAATCATTTTCCTTGGCCATATTATTTCAGGCAACGGAGTTGAAGTTGATCCGTCCAAGATTGAGTCAGTGCTTCACTGGAAGAGACTGAGAAATGCCTCAGAGATCCGAAGTTTTCTTAGGTTGGTAGGGTACTACCGTAGATTCGTTAAGGATTTCTCTAAGTTTGCCACCTCGTTGACTCGTTTAACGAAGAAAGAGGTATGATTTGAGTGGGATGACAATTGTGAGGCTAGTTTTCAGACGTTGAAGGTGAAGTTGACTTCAGCACCAGTTCTTACCCTACCCGAGGGTATCGAGGGTTATACAATGTATACGGATGCTTCCAAGGAAGGTCTCAGTTGTGTGTTGATGCAAAATGGTAGAGTGGTAACTTATACTTCGAGAAAGTTGAAGGAGCATGAGAAGAATTACCCTACTCATGACCTTGAATTGGCCGCCGTTGTGTTTGCATTTGTAGCACCCTAAACCCCAAGGCACTACATCCCCCGCACTATAGTCCGATCCACATACGAAATGGTCAATCCGTACATAAACCGAACATATAGCGAACGTGTGACAATCAAGAAAATAATGAGCTAGGCGGGACACTCCCCAACATACACAAACCAAGACATGAAATTAAAAGCTAAAACATTTCAATTAATACATATAGGTACCATATTTACCAAAGTATATACATAATAGGTACCCACATTAACTATCAATACATTAACATCAATCATATGTTATACATATCCAAGTATCCAAAATGTACTAACAATAATCATGACATGATATGCCCAAAAATTCTACACATGAAGATACAATGCTAGACTCAAGGAAATGTAAGAACTGACTCGACTCTTGCCTAAGACGACCGAGTACCAGAAAAGTGGAGTATCAGTCTACTGAAGACTGAGTGAGAGGCATTATATATAACACACGTCACATGCAAGTTATAGTCTCGGGTGAAGATTTGAAATGAAATAAAGATAAAGTTCAAGAATAGATCGTTCTTTGCCCGAGATTACAACTATCCAATTTAACATGTTAACTTGATCATTTCATGAAACATGTGGCCTGGCGAGTAGGGCAATTCTCCAACCTTTACACCAATCGTGAACAATACGTGCTTGCATGATTAATTCAATACGTCATCATTCATTTCCTTTACTGCACAATTAGACATAATCAAGATTAAAACATGCAATAACCCGAGGACAATTCGTGGTGCCGGATCCGTCCCCAGTCTCCTTCTTCCTCCGGGTGATAGTGGGTTTGCAAGGCCCAACTATCCACGACATGGTGTACGTCGGGAACATGACTCCCTACGCATGGAACTCCTTCCACCACTAATCTCCTAGTGGCTTCGGGTGTGATCCCAATGAGGTGAGGATAGTTCAAGAGTTACCCGTCAGCCCTTGCTTTCCCAGTTGGCACAAGATACTACCCTCGGGCCCAAGTGCAATCATGAACTCGCCAAAACATGCTTGAAATCATGAACAATCATGGCTTGCTTGCTTGAAAAGGTTTATAGTTTGAAAAACGTTTATAAATATAATAGGTTTTGGCCGAAAATATCACATAAGGGTTGTAAGGTTCTAAGTACCTAGAACAAAACCTCACCTTTGCTACAAAATAAAATAAGGATATGCTCTAAGAAGCTTGCTCCTCGTCCACGGCCTCGTGACCTGTGCAAACACGATGTGTATACGTGAGACATGACTCAAAATGGACCAATAAGACGAACGGCGAAAATGCAATGAGATGACGAGCAATATGGAATGCGGCCTGAAAATATCTTGTTTTGACATTTATTCAATCATATAATAGCGATTTGGGATCAAAGAATGCATTGGATCAAAATCTCAAAAATCATTTTTTATTCAGTAGCTTTCCTTCTGCCAGACGATATGGGAACAGCCGTTCCGACTTCCCTTTGAAAATGGGAAGGGCCGTTCCCATGCCCTTCCAAAGCGCGCCAGCACTTTTATATTTTAAAATGCGCGCTTTGCTAGGAACGACCCTTTCGGTACGCAGGCCAAAATGAGAACGGCCGTTCCTAGTCTCACTGGCCTCCTCTACACAGAAGACTGGGAATAACCGTTCCCAAAATGTACTAAGGCGGGAAGGGCCGTTCCCAATTTCTGTAAATTGAAAAATAGAGCAGAAGCAGGGCAACAGCTACGACATCAACAACAACAACAACAAAGCTTCAAGTTTGATCAATAAAGCCAATAATTTCTGGGAATATACATGCATATATATTCAAAACACGATAATATACATGTAACGCCCCAATCTTTCAATTATGCAATATGTGACTTAATGTTAAATAATTTCCAATTATGACTTAATTGTTTAATTGCCTAATTGACCTTAAGTGATCATTTATCTTAATTTGAAGACCTAATGGCATGACTTATATTTTACAGGGATTAAATTGCAAAGTGTGCTTAGTTATATAATATCTGGCATATATCCCTTTGATTGCATACAAACATTACACACTTGATCCCTTCCCTCTCTCCCTTTTACCGATCCAAAAACCCCAAGAAGAAGAAGGGATTTCATCCATTTCAAGCTATATTTGTGGAGGAAGTTGTGGATTAGAAGCATCATCATCATCATATCTCCATCTCTTTTCTTCTATTTCTTTCATTTAAGGAAACCTTGGAGATTTATATGAATTCTTGCATATATATGAGAATTAGGTTTATGGTTTGAGCTTGCCTAAATGTGTTTTATTTGGTGAAAGCATGATCATATGATATTAGCTTGCATTTGATGTACATATTATGAAGTTTAAAAGCTTGGAGCATGAGTTCATGTATGGGTTCGATCTTGATGATTCTTGATGATGAATCATGGATTTAAGTGTTTATTGGAGTTATTATTGAACTATAAGTATGTTAGCATGTTTATTTCATGATTTATATGCATTTGGTGCTTGTTATGTGATCAATTGTGGTTTATTTCGTGCTTCCCCTGCATAACTGCTCTGTTTTTCTCTTCTGCGTACGTGACACGGGCGTGTCACGTCTTCCTCTTTCAGTGTGACACGGGGGTGCATTGTTCTTGGCCTAGGTTTTCTGTACCGTGACATGGGGGTGTCACGGATTGCTTTGTTTTGGTGACACGGGCGTGTCACCTTCTGTTCGCATGCATTTTTCCACTGTACTGTGACACGGGGGTGTCACGGCTTAGTGTATATTTGTGACACGGGTGTGTCACACTCTGTTTCATGTGTATTTTGGTTGCATGCTACTACACGTGTTATCATATGCTTGTTTTATGCTTAAATATGATCATGACATTTGATAATTGTCCATTCTTGTTATTGCACGTCATGTTACGCCGTTCGTCCTAATTGGTTCATTTGAGTCGTGTCTTATGTACACTTGTCTTTGTCGCACATAACAGCACACTAGTGACGTGGAGTGGGCTTCTTAAGTCGTGTCTTTCTCTTTATTTTGTCGATTCAGGTGAGGTTTAATTTCTAGATATAAAGGACCGTTACGACCCTATGTGATGGTTTATGCCACAAGGTATCTATATATCTATAGTTTTCCAAACTCTATTGGTTTTCAACTGATTTACTGAATGGTACTATATTGATTGATCGTGTTTTCGGCGAGTATATTGTATCGTGCACTGTGGGCCCGAGAGTGAGTGTTTGAGCCAACCGGGAAAGCATGGGGTGACGGGTAACTCTTACACTCCTCTTAACCGTGGGGATGAACCCTGAATCCACCAGGAGGTTTGGTGGAGGAAGGAGTCCCGTGCGTAGGAGTCATGTTCCCGACGTACACCGTGTTTACCGTGGATGGATCGGGCCTTGCAAACCTACCATCATTGGAGGAAGAAGGAGTCATTGAAACTGCTACGTGTGCACTGTAATTGATTGTGTCATCACTTAATTAATTAACTAAAAGTATCGTGATTGTACACTGTTGGAGTAAGGTTGGAGAATTGCCCTCACTCGCCGGGCCACCGATTGATTGATTGAAATTGTGTAAATTGTTAAATCTGATAGTTGTAATCTCGGGTGAGCTCTATGTTGTCATTGAACTTATATTGATTTCTGTTATAAAACCTTACCCGAGGTTATGATTTGCATGTTATCTGCGCTTATATCTATTATGCCCCTCGCTCAGTCTGTGGTAGACTGACACCTCACCTTTCAGTTTTGCAGGTTGTGTGCTAGGCGGGATTGGTGTCGAGTCAAGTCTTTCTTTTCAGGTCTAGCACGTGTCCACTCTACCTTGTTGCATATGTATTGTTATTTTGGATTATATGAAATGTTATGTATTTGAGAGATGATAATGTATTGATAGGAATTTAGAAATGGTTTGCTTGATAAATGCTCGTGAATGGCAGGCTTATGTTTATTCCTTTTTGCATTGTGGTAATTGGTTTGGGGTTAGTCCCGCATAGCTAGTTAGTCATCGTTTCTTGTCACCCGTTCGCTATGGCTTAGTTCTTGTATGGATTGTCCGTTTCATATGTGGACTAAGCTATAGTGCTGGGGATGTGGCACCTTTGCGCTTCGGGTGTTACATCTAAGGTGGTATCAGAGCCCGGTTGCAAAACCGGGTCTCTAGTGTCGTGTCGTGTCGAGTCTAGGTTGTGTGGCATAGGAATTAATTGCCAACTTGAGTGTCTTGCATCTTTAACTGAAATTATTTGAGTTATTTGAATTATTTGAATAACTTGAAGTCTTCGAATTATGTGAATTACCGGTGACTTGGGACTTAATTGCAACCATTAGCATCCACTAATGCCACATGCATATCACGTGCATCCTACGCTTTCTTATTTTGTATACTTGTATTCCTTGTGTTTTCTATTTGCTCTTATGTGAATAATTGAAATGTTGATCTTCCTACTTGCTCCATATGTGACGTGTATGTAAGTGTTATTTAAGTTTGTGCGTGGTGTGTTTGTGTGAGAGACGGGGTTCTCTCTTTTGTGTGAGAGAGACGGGGTTCTCTCTTCTGTGTGAGAGACGGGGTGCTCTCTTGTTTGTTGAGAAACGGGGCTTTCTCATTAATTGTTTGGGGAGAAGGGGTTCTCTCGTCTTTTGTTTTAATTTGTAGTTAGGGTAGTAGACCTGGGGACCAGGTCCTTTTAAGGAGGGGTGATTGTAACGCCCCAATCTTTCAATTATGCAATATGTGACTTAATGTTAAATAATTACCAATTATGACTTAATTGTTTAATTGCCTAATTGACCTTAAGTGATCATTTATCTTAATTTGAGGACCTAATGGCATGACTTATGTTTTGGAGGGATTAAATTGCAAAGTGTGCTTAGTTATATAATATCTAGCATATATTCCTTTGATTGCATACAAACATTACACACTTGATCACTTCCCTCTCTCCCTTTTACCGATCCAAAAAACCCTAAGAGGAAGAAGGGATTTCATCCATTTCAAGCTATATTTGTGGAGGAAGTTGTGGATTAGAAACATCATCATCATCATATCTCCATCTCTTTTCTTCTATTTCTTTCATTTAAGGTAACCTTGGAGATTTATATGAATTCTTGCATACATATGAGAATTAGGTTTATGGTTTGAGCTTGCCTAAATGTGTTTTCCTTGGTGAAAGCATGATCATATGATTTTAGCTTGGATTTGATGTACATATTATGAAATTTATAAGCTTGGAGCATGAGTTCGTGTATGGGTTTGATCTTCATGATTATTGATGATTAAGCATGGATTTAAGTGTTTATTGGAGTTATTATTGAACTATAAGTATGTTAGCATGTTTATTTCATGATTTATATGCATTTGGAGCTTGTTATGTGATCAATTTTGGTTAATTTCGTGCTTTCCCTGCATAACTGCTCTGTTTTTCTCTTCTGCGTACGTGACACGGGCGTGTCACGTCTTCCTCTTTCAGTGTGACACGGGGGTGCATTGTTGTTGGCCTGGGTTTTCTGTACCGTGACACGGGGGTGTCACAGATTGCTTTGTTTTGGTGACACGGGCGTGTCACCTTCTTTTCGCATGCATTTTTCCGCTGTACTGTGACACGGGGGTGTCACGGCTTAGTGTATATTTGTGGCACGGGCGTGTCACACTCTGTTTCAAGCATATTTTGGTTGCATGCTACTATACGTGTTATCATATGCTTGTTTTATGCTTAAATATGATCATGACATTTGATAATTGTCCATTCTTGTTATTGCACGTCATGTTACGCCGTTCGTCCTAATTGGTTCATTTGAGTGGTGTCTTATGTACACTTATCTTTGTTGCACAGATCAGCACACCAGTGACGTGGAGTGGGCTTCTTAGGCCGTGTCTTTCTCTTTATTTTGTCGGTACATGAGAGGTTTAATTTCTAGATATATGGGACAGTTACAACCCTATGTGATGTTTTAAGCCAAACGGTATCTATATATCTATAGTTTTCTAAACTCTATTAGTTTTGAATTGATTTACTGAATTGTACTGTATTGATTGATCATGTTTTGGGCGAGTATATTGTATCGTGCACTGTGGGCCCGAGAGAGAGTGTTTGAGCCAACCGGGAAAGCATGGGCTGACGGGTAACTCTTACACTCCTCTTAACCGTGGGGATGAACGCTAAATCCACCAGGAGGTTTGGTGGAGGAAGGAGTCCCGTGCGTGGGAGTCATGTTCCCGACGTACACCGTGTTTACCGTGGATGGATCGGGCCTTGCAAACCTACCATCATTGGAGGAAGAAGGAGTCATTGAAACTGCTACGTGTGCACTGTAATTGATTGTGTGATCACTTAATTAATTAACTAAAAGTATCGTGATTGTACACTGTTGGAGTAAGGTTGGAGAATTGCCCTCACTCGCTGGGCCACCGATTGATTGATTGAAATTGTGTAAATTGTTAAATCTGATAGTTGTAATCTCGGGTGAGCTCTATGTTGTTATTGAACTTATATTGATTTCTGTTATAAAACCTTACCCGAGGTTATGATTTGCATGTTATCTGCGCTTATATCTATTATGCCCCTCGCTCAGTCTGTGGTAGACTGACACCTCACCTTTCAGTTTTGCAGGTTGTGTGCTAGGCGGGATTGGTGTCTAGTCAAGTCTTTCTTTTCGGGTCTAGCACGTGTCCATTCTACCTTGTTTCATATGTATTTTTATTTTGGATTATATGAAATGTTATGTATTTGAGAGATGATAATGTATTGATAGGAATTTAGAAATGGTTTGCTTGATAAATGCTAGTGAATGGTAGGCTTATGTTTATTCCTTTTTTCATTGTGGTAATTGGTTTGGGGTTAGTCCCGCCTAGCAAGTTAGTCTTCGTTTCTTGTCAGCCATTCGGTATGGCTTAGTTCATGTATGGATTGTCCGTTTCATATGTGGACTGAGCTATAGTGCGGGGGATGTGGCACCTTTGCGCTTCGGGTGTTACATCTAAGGTGGTATCAGAGCCCGGTTGTAAAACCGGGTCTCTAGTGTCGTGTCGTGTCGAGTCTAGGTCGTGCGGCATAGGAATTAATTGCCAACTTGAGTGTCTTGCATCTTTAACTGAAATTATTTGACTTATTTGAATTATTTGAATAACTTGAAGTCTTAGAATTATGTGAATTACTGGTTACTTGGGACTTAATTGCAACCATTAGCATCCACTAATGCCACATGCATATCACGTGCATCCTACGCTTTCTTATATTGTATACTTGTATTCCTTGTGTTTTCTATTTGCCCTTATGTGAATAATTGAAATGTTAATCTTCCTGCTTGCTCCATATGTGACGTGTATGTAAGTGTTATTTAAGTTTGTGCGTGGTGTGTTTGTGTGAGAGACGGGGTTCTCTCTTTTGTGTGAGAGAGACGGGGTTCTCTCTTCTGTGTGAGAGACGGGGTGCTCTCTTGTTTGTTGTGAAACGGGGCTTTCTCATTAATTGTTTGGGGAGAAGGGGTTCTCTCGTCTTTTGTTTTAATTTGTAGTTAGGGTAGTAGACCTGGGGACCAGGTCCTTTTAAGGAGGGGTGATTGTAACGCCCCAATCTTTCAATTATGCAATATGTGACTTAATGTTAAATAATTACCAATTATGACTTAATTGTTTAATTGCCTAATTGACCTTAAGTGATCATTTATCTTAATTTGAGGACCTAATGGCATGACTTATGTTTTGGAGGGATTAAATTGCAAAGTGTGCTTAGTTATATAATATCTAGCATGTATCCCTTTGATTGCATACAAACATTACACACTTGATCACTTCCCTCTCTCCCTTTTACCGATCCAAAAAACCCTAAGAAGAAGAAGGGATTTCATCCATTTCAAGCTATATTTGTGGAGGAAGTTGTGGATTAGAAGCATCATCATCATCATATCTCCATCTCTTTTCTTCTATTTCTTTCATTTAAGGTAACCTTGGAGATTTATATGAATTCTTGCATATATATGAGAATTAGGTTTATGGTTTGAGCTTGCCTAAATGTGTTTTCCTTGGTGAAAGCATGATCATATGATTTTAGCTTGGATTTGATGTACATATTATGAAGTTTATAAGCTTGGAGCATCAGTTCATGTATGGGTTTGATCTTGATGATTCTTGATGATTAAGCATGGATTTAAGTGTTTATTGGAGTTATTATTGAACTATAAGTATGTTAGCATGTTTATTTCATGATTTATATGCATTTGGAGCTTGTTATGTGATCCATTTTGGTTAATTTCGTGCTTTCCCTGCATAACTGCTCTGTTTTTTCTCTTCTACATGCGTGACACGGGCGTGTCACGTCTTCCTCTTTCAGTGTGACACGGGGGTGCATTGTTGTTGGCCTGGGTTTTCTGTACCGTGACACGGGGGTGTCACAGATTGCTTTGTTTTGGTGACACGGGCGTGTCACCTTCTGTTCGCATGTATTTTTCCGCTGTACTGTGACACGGGGGTGTCACGGCTTAGTGTATATTTGTGGCACGGGCGTGTCACACTCTGTTTCAAGCATATTTTGGTTGCATGCTACTATACGTGTTACCATATGCTTGTTTTATGCCTAAATATGATCATGACATTTGATAATTGTCCATTCTTGTTATTGCACGTCATCTTACGCCGTTCGTCCTAATTGGTTCATTTGAGTCGTATCTTATGTACACTTATCTTTGTTGCACAGATCAGCACACCAGTGACGTGGAGTGGGCTTCTTAGGCCGTGTCTTTCTCTTTATTTTGTCGGTACATGAGAGGTTTAATTTCTAGATATATAGGACAGTTACAACCCTATGTGAGGTTTTAAGCCAAAAGGTATCTATATATCTATAGTTTTCTAAACTCTTTTGGTTTTCAACTGATTTACTGAATTGTACTGTATTGATTGATCATGTTTTGGGCGAGTATATTGTATCGTGCACTGTGGGCCCGAGAGAGATTGTTTGAGCCAAGCGGGAAAGCAAGGGCTGACGGATAACTCTTACACTCCTCTTAACCGTGGGGATGAAGGCTGAATCCCCCATGAGGTTTGGTGGAGGAAGGAGTCCCGTGCGTGTGAGTCATGTTCCCGACGTACACCGTGTTTACTGTGGATGGATTGGGCCTTGCAAACCTACCATCATTGGAGGAAGAAGGAGTCATTGAAACTGCTACGTGTGCACTGTAATTGATTGTGTGATCACTTAATTAATTAACTAAAAGTATCGTGATTGTACACTGTTGGAGTAAGGTTGGAGAATTGCCCTCACTCGCCGGGCCACCGATTGATTGATTGAAATTGTGTAAATTGTTAAATCTGATAGTTGTAATCTCGGGTGAGCTCTAGGTTGTTATTGAACTTATATTGATTTCTATTATAAAACCTTACCCGAGGTTATGATTTGCATGTTATCTGCGCTTATATCTATTATGCCCCTCGCTCAGTCTGTGGTAGACTGACACCTCACCTTTCAGTTTTGCAGGTTGTGTGCTAGGCGGGATTGGTGTCTAGTCAAGTCTTTCTTTTCGGGTCTAGCACGTGTCCATTCTACCTTGTTTCATATGTATTGTTATTTTGGATTATATGAAATGTTATGTATTTGAGAGATGATAATGTATTGATAGGAATTTAGAAATGGTTTGCTTGATAAATGCTCGTGAATGGCAGGCTTATGTTTATTCCTTTTTTCATTGTGGTAATTGGTTTGGGGTTAGTCCCGCCTAGCAAGTTAGTCTTCGTTTCTTGTCACCCATTCGGTATGTCTTAGTTCATATATGGATTGTCCGTTTCATATGTGGACTGAGCTATAGTGCGGGGGATGTGGCACCTTTGCGCTTCGGGTGTTACATCTAAGGTGGTATCAGAGCCCGATTGCAAAACCGGGTCTCTAGTGTCGTGTCGTGTCGAGTCTAGGTCGTGCGGCATAGGAATTAATTGCCAACTTGAGTGTCTTGCATCTTTAACTGAAATTATTTGACTTATTTGAATTATTTGAATAACTTGAAGTCTTCGAATTATGTGAATTACTGGTGACTTGGGACTTAATTGCAACCATTAGCATCCACTAATGCCACATGCATATCACGTGCATCCTACGCTTTCTTATATTGTATACTTGTATTCCTTGTGTTTTCTATTTGCTCTTATGTGAATAATTGAAATGTTGATCTTCCTACTTGCTCCATATGTGACGTGTATGTAAGTGTTATTTAAGTTTGTGCGTAGTGTGTTTGTGTGAGAGACGGGGTTCTCTCTTTTGTGTGAGAGAGACGGGGTTCTCTCTTCTGTGTGAGAGACGGGGTGCTCTCTTGTTTGTTGAGAAACGGGGCTTTCTCATTAATTGTTTGGGGAGAAGGGGTTCTCTCGTCTTTTGTTTTAATTTGTAGTTAGGGTAGTAGACCTGGGGACCAGGTCCTTTTAAGGAGGGGTGATTGTAACGCCCCAATCTTTCAATTATGCAATATATGACTTAATGTTAAATAATTATCAATTATGACTTAATCGTTTAATTGCCTAATTGACCTTAAGTGATCATTTATCTTAATTTGAGGACCTAATGGCATGACTTATGTTTTGGAGGGATTAAATTGCAAAGTGTGCTTAGTTATATAATATCTAGCAATATCCCTTTGATTGCATACAAACATTACACACTTGATCACTTCCCTGTCTCCCTTTTACCGATCCAAAAAACCCTAAGAAGAAGAAGGGATTTCATCCATTTCAAGCTATATTTGTGGAGGAAGTTGTGGATTAGAAGCAACATCATCATCATATCTCCATCTCTTTTCTTCTATTTCTTTCATTTAAGGTAACCTTGGAGATTTATATGAATTCTTGCATATATATGAGAATTAGGTTTATGGTTTGAGCTTGCCTAAATGTGTTTTCCTTGGTGAAAGCATGATCATATGATTTTAGCTTGGATTTGATGTACATATTATGAAGTTTATAAGCTTGGAGCATGAGTTCATATATGGGTTTGATCTTGATGATTCTTGATGATTAAGCATGGATTTAAGTGTTTATTGGAGTTATTATTGAACTATAAGTATGTTAGCATGTTTATTTCATGATTTATATGCATTTGGAACTTGTTATGTGATCCATTTGGTTAATTTCGTGCTTTCCCTGCATAACTGCTCTGTTTTTCTCTTCTGCGTACGTGACACGGGCGTGTCACGTCTTCCTCTTTCAGTGTGACACGGGGGTGCATTGTTGTTGGCCTGGGTTTTCTGTACCGTGACACGGGGGTGTCACAGATTGCTTTGTTTTGGTGACACGGGCGTGTCACCTTCTTTTCGCATGCATTTTTCCGCTGTACTGTGACACGGGGGTGTCACGGCTTAGTGTATATTTGTGGCACGGGCGTGTCACACTCTGTTTCAAGCATATTTTGGTTGCATGCTAATATACATGTTATCATATGCTTGTTTTATGCTTAAATATGATCATGACATTTGATAATTGTCCATTCTTGTTATTACACGTCATGTTACGCCGTTCGTCCTAATTGGTTCATTTGAGTCGTGTCTTATGTACACTTATCTTTGTTGCACAGATCAGCACACCAGTGACGTGGAGTGGGCTTCTTAGGCCGTGTCTTTCTCTTTATTTTGTCGGTTCAGTAGAGGTTTAATTTCTAGATATATAGGACAGTTACGACCCTATATGATGTTTTAAGCCAAAAGGTATCTATATATCTATAGTTTTCTAAACTCTATTGGTTTTCATCTGATTTACTGAATTGTACTGTATTGATTGATCGTGTTTTGGGCGAGTATATTGTATCGTGTAATGTGGGCCCGAGAGTGAGTGTTTGAGCAAACCGGGAAAGCATGGGCTGACGGGTAACTCTTACACTCCTCTTAACCGTGGGGATGAACCCTGAATCCACCAGGAGGTTTGGTGGAGGAAGGAGTCCCGTTCGTGGGAGTCATGTTCCCGACGTACACCGTGTTTACCGTGGATGGATCGGGCCTTGCAAACCTACCATCATTGGAGGAAGAAGGAGTCATTGAAACTGCTACGTGTGCACTGTAATTGATTGTGGTATCACTTAATTAATTAACTAAAAGTATCGTGATTGTACACTGTTGGAGTAAGGTTGGAGAATTGCCCTCACTCGCCGGGCCACCGATTGATTGATTGAAATTGTGTAAATTGTTAAATCTGATAGTTGTAATCTCGGGTGAGCTCTATGTTGTTATTGAACTTATATTGATTTCTGTTATAAAACCTTACCCGAGGTTATGATTTGCATGTTATCTGCGCTTATATCTATTATGCCCCTCGCTCAGTCTGTGGTAGACTGACACCTCACCTTTCAGTTTTGCAGGTTGTGTGCTAGGCGGGATTGGTGTCTAGTCAAGTCTTTCTTTTCGGGTCTAGCACGTGTCCATTCTACCTTGTTTCATATGTATTTTTATTTTGGATTATATGAAATGTTATGTATTTGAGAGATGATAATGTATTGATAGGAATTTAGAAATGGTTTGCTTGATAAATGCTCGTGAATGGCAGGCTTATGTTTATTCCTTTTTTCATTGTGGTAATTGGTTTGGGGTTAGTCCCGCCTAGCAAGTTAGTCTTCGTTTCTTGTCAGCCATTCGGTATGGCTTAGTTCATATATGGATTGTCCGTTTCATATGTGGACTGAGCTATAGTGTGGGGGATGTGGCACCTTTGCGCTTCGGGTGTTACATCTAAGGTGGTATCAGAGCCCGGTTGCAAAACCGGGTCTCTAGTGTCGTGTCGTGTCGAGTCTAGGTCGTGCGGCATAGGAATTAATTGCCAACTTGAGTGTCTTGCATCTTTAACTGAAATTATTTGACTTATTTGAATTATTTGAATAACTTGAAGTCTTCGAATTATGTGAATTACTGGTGACTTGGGACTTAATTGCAACCATTAGCATCCACTAATGCCACATGCATATCACGTGCATCCTACGCTTTCTTATTTTGTGTACTTGTATTCCTTGTGTTTTCTATTTGCTCTTATATGAATAATTGAAATGTTGATCTTCCTACTTGCTCCATAAGTGACGTGTATGTAAGTGTTATTTAAGTTTGTGCGTGGTGTGTTTGTGTGAGAGACGGGGTTCTCTCTTTTGTGTGAGAGAGACGGGGTTCTCTCTTCTTTGTGAGAGACGGGGCGCTCTCTTGTTTGTTGAGAAACGGAGCTTTCTCATTAATTGTTTGGGGAGAAGGGGTTCTCTCGTCTTTTGTTTTAATTTGTAGTTAGGGTAGTAGACCTGGGGACCAGGTCCTTTTAAGGAGGGGTGATTGTAACGCCCCAATCTTTCAATTATGCAATACGTGACTTAATGTTAAATAATTACCAATTATGACTTAATCGTTTAATTGCCTAATTGACCTTAAGTGATCATTTATCTTAATTTGAGGACCTAATGGCATGACTTATGTTTTGGAGGGATTAAATTGCAAAGTGTGCTTAGTTATATAATATCTAGCAATATCCCTTTGATTGCATACAAACATTACACACTTGATCACTTCCCTGTCTCCCTTTTACCGATCCAAAAAACCCTAAGAAGAAGAAGGGATTTCATCCATTTCAAGCTATATTTATGGAGGAAGTTGTGGATTAGAAGCAACATCATCATCATATCTCCATCTCTTTTCTTCTATTTCTTTCATTTAAGGTAACCTTGGAGATTTATATGAATTCTTGCATATATATGAGAATTAGGTTTATGGTTTGAGCTTGCCTAAATGTGTTTTCCTTGGTGAAAGCATGATCATATGATTTTAGCTTGGATTTGATGTACATATTATGAAGTTTATAAGCTTGGAGCATGAGTTCATATATGGGTTTGATCTTGATGATTCTTGATGATTAAGCATGGATTTAAGTGTTTATTGGAGTTATTATTGAACTATAAGTATGTTAGCATGTTTATTTCATGATTTATATGCATTTGGAACTTGTTATGTGATCCATTTGGTTAATTTCGTGCTTTCCCTGCATAACTGCTCTGTTTTTCTCTTCTGCGTACGTGACACGGGCGTGTCACGTCTTCCTCTTTCAGTGTGACACGGGGGTGCATTGTTGTTGGCCTGGGTTTTCTGTACCGTGACACGGGGGTGTCACAGATTGCTTTGTTTTGGTGACACGGGCGTGTCACCTTCTTTTCGCATGCATTTTTCCGCTGTACTGTGACACGGGGGTGTCACGGCTTAGTGTATATTTGTGGCACGGGCGTGTCACACTCTGTTTCAAGCATATTTTGGTTGCATGCTAATATACATGTTATCATATGCTTGTTTTATGCTTAAATATGATCATGACATTTGATAATTGTCCATTCTTGTTATTACACGTCATGTTACGCCGTTCGTCCTAATTGGTTCATTTGAGTCGTGTCTTATGTACACTTATCTTTGTTGCACAGATCAGCACACCAGTGACGTGGAGTGGGCTTCTTAGGCCGTGTCTTTCTCTTTATTTTGTCGGTTCAGTAGAGGTTTAATTTCTAGATATATAGGACAGTTACGACCCTATATGATGTTTTAAGCCAAAAGGTATCTATATATCTATAGTTTTCTAAACTCTATTGGTTTTCATCTGATTTACTGAATTGTACTGTATTGATTGATCGTGTTTTGGGCGAGTATATTGTATCGTGTAATGTGGGCCCGAGAGTGAGTGTTTGAGCAAACCGGGAAAGCATGGGCTGACGGGTAACTCTTACACTCCTCTTAACCGTGGGGATGAACCCTGAATCCACCAGGAGGTTTGGTGGAGGAAGGAGTCCCGTTCGTGGGAGTCATGTTCCCGACGTACACCGTGTTTACCGTGGATGGATCGGGCCTTGCAAACCTACCATCATTGGAGGAAGAAGGAGTCATTGAAACTGCTACGTGTGCACTGTAATTGATTGTGGTATCACTTAATTAATTAACTAAAAGTATCGTGATTGTACACTGTTGGAGTAAGGTTGGAGAATTGCCCTCACTCGCCGGGCCACCGATTGATTGATTGAAATTGTGTAAATTGTTAAATCTGATAGTTGTAATCTCGGGTGAGCTCTATGTTGTTATTGAACTTATATTGATTTCTGTTATAAAACCTTACCCGAGGTTATGATTTGCATGTTATCTGCGCTTATATCTATTATGCCCCTCGCTCAGTCAGTGGTAGATTGGCACCTCACTTTTCAGTTTTGCAGGTTGTGTGCTAGGCGGGATTGGTGTCTAGTCAAGTCTTTCTTTTCGGGTCTAGCACGTGTCCATTCTACCTTGTTTCATATGTATTGTTATTTTGGATTATATGAAATGTTATGTATTTGAGAGATGATAATGTATTGATAGGAATTTAGAAATGGTTTGCTTGATAAATGCTCGTGAATGGCAGGCTTATGTTTATTCCTTTTTTCATTATGGTAATTGGTTTGGGGTTAGTCCCGCCTAGCAAGTTAGTCTTTGTTTCTTGTCACCCATTCGGTATGTCTTAGTTCATGTATGGATTGTCCGTTTCATATGTGGACTAAGCTATACTGCGGGGGATGTGGCACCTTTGCGCTTCGGGTGTTACAATACCATTTAAATCCACAAATCATGAAATTCAAAGTTTCAAGTTCATGAACCACTCTTCACATAATCTCAAATTTAAGCAAGAATTCATGCTATAAATTAAGATATAATCATGTAATCATGCTTCAACAACAAATAATCCATTTAAGCCACGATTTCTCAAACCCTAGCTATTCCATATTTGATCAAGAATCATCAAACCATGCATGCGCCCACCTTTGAATAAAATGAAATGAAGAAGATAGATCGAGATGATGATCAAGCTTCGAAGCTTGATTTTTTCTTGAAGTCTTGATGAAAATTTGATGAAATCTCTTTCCCTTTTCCTTGAATGAACCGAGAGCAAGAAGCAATATGTTGGGGTGAAATTTTTAGATAAAAGTGATGAAGGAAGCTTGGAAATGCATAAACTGATTCATCCCATTTTGAAATGTGTGAAATGCCACAATTTGCAATTTAATCCTTCAAGTGTTCAAGTCATGCAATTGAGGATATGTAGTTTTGAAATATGATCAATCAAGTCCTTGAAAAGTCATGCAATTAAGTCTCTAAAGTTAGAAAAATGAATATGTGGGACAATTTTAGTAATTAAAGCACTCTCGGTAATTATTTCATGTAACAATATTTTTCCATGACATGAAATAATTTTCCAATAATATGATTTCATATAATTCACGTAAATAATGTATCATGAATTTTATAAAAATATGGGATGTCACGCAGGAAAATAGAAATTTAAAAGAATTAAAATAAATCCTACGCTCAAAATCTCACACGTGGCGTGTTTACCTATTCATCCGGAACCGGGGCGTTACAACTCTCCCCCCCTTAAAAGAATCTGGTCCCCAGATTCTGTAGTCCTGAGCAAACAACTCCAGGTGGAACCGTTTCATCTTATCCTCGGTTTCCCACGTAGCTTTCACAGTTTTATTGCTTTTCCACAGATATTTAACCATGGGAATCCTCCGGTTCCTCAATACCTGAAATTTCCGAACCAAGATCCTAACCGGCCTCTGAACAAACGTCAAATTCGGTTCCAATTCAACTTCTTCAACGGGGAGAATCGTGGTCTCATCGGGGTTCCTTAACTGAGATACATGAAACAAGTTGTGAATCCCCGTAAGACTCGGTGGTAGGTCCAGTCGATAGGCTACTTCGCCTGTTATTTGAAGAATCTGGAAGGGACCTAAAGAGCGAGGATTAAGCTTTCCTCCTTTCCCGATCCGGGTGAAACCTTTCCTTGGTGACACCTTCAAGAGTACTAGGTCATCAAGTTCGAATTCAAGATCTCGTCGGCGTTTATCGGCGTAACTGTTTTGCCTATCTTGCGTGGCTTTCATCGGTTGTTGGATCGTTTGAACTTTCTCAATCATAGCTTGAACGACCTTGGAAGGTTTCTCAAAATCTTTCACCTTTCTTTACTCCTTCCTGTTTCGACCGTTTCCACTCTTCCAAGTCGAAAAACAATGGAGATCGACATTTTCTTCTATAAAAAAGTTCATAAGGAGCCATCCCGATCGAAGCTTCAAAGCTGTTATTATAGGCAAATTCAACCAAAGGTAGCTGTTCTTGCCACGAATTCTGAAAATCCATCGCGCAAGCCCGAAGTAGATCTTCCAAATATTTTATTAATCTCTCTGTCTGTCCGTCTGTCTGCGGGTGGAATGTTGTACTAAACTTGAGTCTCGTACCCAAAATGTCCTGTAACTCTTGCCACAACTTCGATGTGAACCTGGGGTCTCGATCTGAAACTATGCTCACCGGAATCCCATGAAGTCGGATAATTTCTCTGTTATAGATCTCGGCCAACTTCGGAATCTTATAAGACATCCGGACCAGTAGAAAGTGAGCAGACTTAATAAATCTATCCACGATTACCCAAATATCATCAAATCCACCTTTCGCCTTCGGTAATCCGGATACAAAGTCCATCGTTACTTGTTCCCACTTCCATTCGGGAATAGGTAACGGTTGTAGAAGTCCCGCGGGTTTCTGGTGCTCAGCTTACGCCCTCTGACAAGTCAGGCAATGTTTTACATACTCGGCAACGTCTCTTTTCATTCCATTCCACCAATAATATTGTTTCAGATCCTTATACATTTTATTTCCTCCCGGGTGGATCGAATATGCTGACTTGTGAGCTTTTTCAGGTAGAACCCGTTTCAATTCTTTAGGCCCCACTACTCTGTTTTTAAATCAAAGCAAACCGGTCTCGTCAAACCCAAAAGGACTCTGCGGATCAGCTCTTGCTTTACTTACCAGTTTCTCTACCTCCGGATCACTATTTTGATCCTCAAACAACCGATACTTCAATTCCGGCTGAATTGTAATGTTAGAAACCCGGGCCTTTAACACGATTGGAGCAACTTCATCACTTTCCTTTATTTCCAAGTTCTATACACTTGCCTTCCTGCTAAGTGCATCGGCGACCACATTGGCTTTTCCTGGATGATACTTGATTGTGCAATCATAATCTTTCAACTTTTCCATCCAACGTCGTTGCTGCATATTCAAGTCCTTTTGCGTGAATAAATACTGGAGGCTGTTGTGGTCGGTGAAAATCTCAAAAGAAGTCCCGTAGAGATAATGTCTCCATTTCCCGAGAGCAAAGATCACGGCTGCAAGCTCCAAGTCGTGTGTAGGATAATTCTTTTCATATTCCTTTAAGTTTCGGGAGGCATAAGCGATCACCTTTCCCTTCTGAGTCAAGACATAACCTAAGCCTTCCTTAGAAGCATCAGTATACACGGCATACTCCTCTGAACCCTCGGGAAGTGCTAACACCAGAGCTGAGACTAACTTTTCTTTCAAAAAGTTGAAACTTTGTTCACACTTCTCACCCTAGACAAACTTGACATCTTTCTTTGTCAATCGGGTCAACGGTGCAACGATCTTTGAGAAATCCTGAACGAACCTTCTGTAATATCCGGCCAATCCCAAGAACCTCTTAACTTCCGAGGCATTCTTTGGTTTCTCCCATTTAAGCACTGCCTCAATTTTCGAGGGATCGATTTCCAAACCCTTGCCTGAAATCACATGTCCCAAGAAAGTAACCCGATCAATCCAAAATTCACACTTACTGAATTTAGCAAACAACTGATGCTCCTTTAAAGTCTGTAAAACAAGCTTGAGATGCTTCGCATGCTCATCGGCAGATTTGGAGAATACCAAAATATCATCAATAAAAATTACCACAAACTTGTCGAGGAAAGGCCTGAAAATCCGGTGAATCATATCCATGAAAGTTGCTGGGGTATTAGTTAACCCAAATGGCATAACCACAAACTCGTAATGCCCGTACCGAGCATTGAATCCCGTCTTTGGAATATCCTCTGCTCGGATTCGCAGCTGGTAATACCCCTGTCTTAAATCCAATTTCGAGTAAACCCTGGAACCCTAAAGTTTTTCAAATAATTCCTCGATGTGTGGAAGGGGCTACTTGTTCTTAATAGTCATCCGGTTCAACTCCCAGTAATCGATGCACATCCTTAAAGTTCCGTCCTTTTTCTTTACAAATAACACCGGTGCTCTCCAGGGTGAAGAACTCGGCCTGATGTACCCAACTTCCAATAATGCCTCAAGCTGAACCTTTAATTCTTTCAATTCCGTTGGAGCCATCCGATAAGGAGTCTTCGAATACGGCTCTGCATTCGGATATAAATCAATCACAAATTCAATATCTCGCACGGGAGGCAAAGAATCCAATTTCTCTTTGAAGACCTCGGGAAATTCCTTCACCACTTCCGTATCTTCCAACTTCACCTGATCTTTGGGCTTATTCAGAATATAGGCAATTAACCCTGTAGCCCCGTCTTTAACCAATTTCTAAGCCTCTGAGAAGGAAAGTAGAGGTACTGTCTTCGAAGTCCAACCCGTAGTAACCTCTGAACCCCACTGTACTTTCTTGGTCCGATAATCTATTGTAGCACAGTGCCTGTATAACCAATCCATCCCCAGAATAGACCCCGTATCTCTCCATCGGCATAACAATGAAATCTGTCAAGAACTCTCGACCCTCTATAATGCCCCAATTTCCAGACAGTCAGGTACGCTCGAGATGTGTGAGTTTCGAGCGTTAGGATTTTATTTATTACTCTCATTTATCCCAATTTATATGTGTTCTAATAATTTTATAAATTAAGTTCCAACATGATTACGTGAAAATATGGGAAAACGTGTTAACTTGAGAATTATATGATAAAGTAAATTTAATTGCTACGTGAAATAATTATCGAACATGAATTAATTGCATACTTGTCCCTAAATGATTATTCTTGTAAATGTGAGGACTAAATTGCATAATTAGTTCTTGGGTTTAATTGATCAAATTGCAAAACTTGCATTCTTAATTGCATAACTTATAGATTTGGAGGATTTAGTGGCAAATACTCTATTTTTGCCAAGATATATCGATATATGCTTCTTCATTCTTCTTCCATCTTCATTTTATTTCCAAGACATACAATCATCATCATCTCTCTCGGTCAAGTTCCCACAAGAGGAAGAGATGGTTTCATCTTATTCAAGTTAAATCATCAAGAACTTAGGAGGTTTGAAGCATCATCATGTCCATAACTTCATCTTTCATCTTCTCTTTTCATTTCAAGGTATACATGAGTCACTATAAGAATTCTTGAAATTATGTGTGAGGTTAGGGTTATGGTTCTTATGGAATAAGTTACTTATATGATGCTAGAAGTATGATTAGGAGCTTTGAACTTGAATTCCTTGCATATATTATGAAATTATGAAGTTATATGATGAATTCATATATGAACTTGAAGTTAATGATTCTTGATGATCAAGCTCGATTTGTGTGTTTATATTGGTCCTTAGTACACCATAAGCATATATGAGTGCCTCCCTTCATGAATTCTACATTTGGGAATGATTTGAGTGATGTTTGATGCATTTTGGGGATGGTTCGTAGCTTCCCCTGTTTCTTCCCCTGCTTCTATATTGTCTGCTCAACGGGAACGACCCTTCCCGTTCCCAGTTGTTTTGGGGAAAGGCCATTCCCACGTTTGAATTGGGTACATGGCGGCGAGGACGGGAACGACCCTTCCCGTTTTGGCTTGTAAGCCGGAACGGCCATTCCCATCTTCGGGGAGCAACTTCGGGGAGCTGGGAACGACCCTTCCCATTTTGAACTAATGGCCAGAACGGCCGTTCCCAGGCCTCTGGAGAGGCAGAAACATTCTGCATAAAAATGGAATTTTTGAGTTTAACTCCAATGATTTATTTGACCCCAAATTGTTATTATGTGGTTGATTACGTACCAAAACATGATATTTACATGTTACATTGCTCATTGCACGAAGTCTCGTTACTTGATCACGTCGTACGTCTTATTTGGTAATATTCTTGAATTGTGGTCTCATGCACGTACATTGTCCCGTTTCTTGTCCAGTTATTCTCCAGGGCGGAGATTGTTGATCATGAGCACGTTCACGTATCTACGAGTCATTGTGTCGCATGTCAGGTGAGGCTTAATTGCTAGTTATATAGAACCCGTATACCCCTTATGTGATCTTTCGGCCAAAAGGTATTTAATTTTGAATGAAATCACTTATCATTTCAAGCTAGTCATGTTCATGAAAAGCAAGCAAGCATGCAAGCCACATATCGTGCATGTTTTAGGCGAGTAGCATGACCGTTCACGTTGGGCCCGAGGGTAGTGGCTTGAGCCAACCGGGAAAGCATGGGCTGATAGGTAACTCCGGCACTATCCTCACCACATTGGGATGACCCCTGAATCCGCTAGGAGGTTAGTGGAGAAAGGAGTTCCGGGCTTAGGGATTCATGTACCCTCTGCTCAACACGTCGTGGATGGTGAAGGCTAGCTACCTTCCCATCATTGAAAAGAGAAGGAGACTGGGGATGGGTCCGGCACCACGGATTGTCCTCGGGTTATTGCATGATTTCCAGTCCATGAATATGTTACTTGATTACACTATCGCACGATTGCACGATAATTGAATTACATGATCACCTATTGATTAACAAAGCAAGCATGTTTCATGTACATTTGGAGTAAGGTTGGAGACCGCCCTCACTCGTCGGGGTATTGAATGCATGAAAATGAACAAATAATTAATACGGATAGTTGTATTCTCGGGCGAAGATATCTTATTCTTGAACTTAAATATTTATCTTTTATAAAACTTTACCCTAGAATATAGCTTGCATGTTACCTGTGAAAATATCTATCCAAACCCCTCACTCGGTCTTCACAGACTGACGCCTCCACCTTTCAGGTTATTGTAGGTGCACGCTAGGCGGGAAGTGAGTCGAGTCCAGTCCTTGAAGTCGAGTCAAGAACGGTGCATTTTATTTAATTATTTCTTTATTGTACAAAGTAATTATGCTTATTGTTATTTGTTATGTATTTAGCAGATGATAATATATTGATATGAAAATTTGAGTTTTGGTTAATTGTTAAACGTTCATGAAGTCATGCTTCCGCTTATTACTTTTTGCATTATGACATTTAAATTGTGAGTAGTCCCGCGTAGCTTGTCTTTCTTTTCTTGTTGTCACCCGTTCGCTACAGGTTGGTTCATGTACGGACTATCCA
Organism: Lantana camara; assembly: GCA_037501455.1. NCBI lineage: Eukaryota > Viridiplantae > Streptophyta > Magnoliopsida > Lamiales > Verbenaceae > Lantana > Lantana camara. The sequence continues at coordinate 51,403,916 of CM074858.1, forward strand.
TTTCGTGCGTGGAACGATCAGTAGTGCGGGTGTGTAGCATCTTCACGTGAAGGAGTGCTACATCTTAGGTGGTATCAGAGCCCGGTTGCAAAACCGAGGTTCTAGTGTCGTGTCGTGTCAAGTCTAGGTCGTACGACATAGGAAATTAATTGTCAACTGGAGAGTCTTGCATTTTATTTGAACTTCTTGATTTACTTGAACTCTTTGAATTAATTGAATTGTTTGATAACTTGTGTACCGCATTGATTTATATTATTAATTGTCAATTACTTGACCTTGAATTGTTTGAAAATTTAGGTGATCAACGTGTTTTATCAAACATTGATGAATTACTTGTTGTACTTATATTAAATTCTTGTCATTGGCAGTAATTGCGTGACAAATGTGTGACATGAGCATGCCTTACCCACATGCATTTATTTTCAAAGGAAGTTGTGAGTCATAGGTTGTGAAAAGGCTATCAAACCACGGTCAATTGTTCGATGATTTCAGTTTATTACAAGACTACCTCTCTAACTTGGGACGGGTGAGAAGGTGTGCCAGAAATTCATACAAGGATTTGAGAGCCATTGTCTTTTCCTATTGAGTGAAGGTGCAAGCAAGGGGATCCGGAAAAGAGGTATCAAGCTTGAAAATCATTTACAAGATTCGGGAGGGTTGAAAAAAAACAAAAAAAGGGAGAGAAGAAGAAATATTTGTAAGATGCTTAGGCCGGGAATTCTTGCAACAAGGAAGAGGTATTCTCGAGGAGTTGATGAGGAAGTGGCTTCAGAGATTACCAACTATGATATGGTTGAATTGGAAGATATGGAGCAACAAATGGAAATAATAAAGAAAGGCGAGGTGACAATTAGGGTGAATAGCGGGAGCATCGTTGGAGATTAATTCCTTGAGAAGTATTTGAATTCAAGAATTATAATCTCGGGGTATCAAGTTACACAAGGGGTTATTAGGAAGGTTTTAATCAAGGAATCAATCATGGGAGGTTCGGGAATCATTCAGAAATTTATAATCGGAAAGTGTTAGGTTCAAGGAACTTCCAAATCTAACCAAGTAAAGGTTCGAATTGAAGCCGAAGAATCTTAAAGAAATAAAATACCGTGAGGAAAATTAGAGAATGATCAAACATTCGAGACAAGCTTGGAAGTCAACCAACAGTGAATGGACACCGGACTTAAGCCTAGCATTTCTACGGAGACAAGTTCCTCAATGCATTCATACTCACGTGCATCATATATTGTATTAATTTAACTTGCCTCTCATTTATACTTATTACTATAATTATTGTTGCTGAAATTGCATGAGTGATCTGTTAAGTACCTTGTTTAAATTAGTCAAGTTTCCTTTTTACATGCATACATTTAAATTAACATAATTGTTCCAACGTGTTGCATTCTAAACTGGTTGTAAATGTAATATGTGCATTAACATTTTAACCGGCATGTATTATTTAGTGTTTACTACGATAGGTTCGGTTCTCTCTCCAATTCTATTGCAATTATCGTCTCAATTAAAATTACATTGAATCAAGAGATTGGAAGAAATTATGTTCGAGTATTATTAAGAGGATTTTTGGGATGTTGGAAAAATTTCAGATATCAAAATTAAATTGGCAATGTAGCTGGAAAGTAAGGAATGGTAAACGAGCTCAACGAATTAGACAATCTTATTTTTTTTTAAGGGGGAGAGACGGCCGGGAAATAAGCCCAAACCAGTAATTAAACCTCACTCGGGAGAGTTGGAACTTCCAGAAAACCAATTCGTTCCAGAGTCCTCTAACAGAATCGTGTAAAAGAAATCTTTCCTCCCTCTTACACAAAGAAAAGGTCCCATCATCGACAACATCTTTGATTTATTACTATTCTCAGAATGTGGATGCCTTTGAGTGGTATAGGTGTGTAGTCTCGGGATATCAGTTGACTCAGTAAATAGAAAAGGATTCAACTTGGTTAGTACTCGGAACCAATCACAAGTTTAATTGGGTGACTCCGACAAGAGATTTCTTATAAAGTTGTTACTTATACCCGAGAGATGTCTGTAAATATAAACCGCCCTTCCAAGCGTGCGGTCTCCGTTGATTCTCGCCGTGAATTGTCACTACATCCGGGAAAATAAAAGCATGATAATTACAAATCAAAGATTAATCCTCTTCTTCAAGATACTTCAGAAGAGTTGTCGGGATATGTCGTCAAAGTTCCGGGGTCAAAAGAATAAAGATTTTGCTTGGAACATAAAGCCAGTCTTTTAAGTTTAGATATACAACTTCCCTCTAACGAGTAGCAAAGGTTATTTCCAATTCCAAAATCAGAAAATGGATGTGTGAATCAGCCTAAGAATGGTGCAACCGGCAACCCTGAGAATGAAACGGGTATGAAATGTGGTAACTAAAGATGATTTATAGATTATGTTAGGAGATAGCACTAGGACTGAGGTGCCTATCAAGAATGGGAATATTGAACCGTGATGGTACAAAGCTAGAAGACATCTCAACTAAAGAATCAAGTATTCAACCAAAATTTTACAATACAAGAGCTTCAATCCTCGGTGAACGGTACACTTAATCATGCATATCACGTGCATCGTTTATTTTATTATTACTCTATATGATTCCTTGTTTATTGTTGATTGTTTTATGTGAATAATAACTTGATATAACTGATCTCTTTCCTCTGCTCCTTATATGATATTTTTTAAATGTTTATTTAAATTCTTGCTTAAGTTTTATTTTGTGTACGTGAGAGACAGGGATTCTCTCAGGGTTATCAAGAGACGGGGTTCTCTTGTTACTTGCTCGAGAGATGGGGTTCTCTCGTTGGTTGTTGAGAGACGGGTCACTCTCACTATTTTTAGCTACTTGTCAACTTACTCTAGTGGAAGGTCAGATTTTCTTTCAAGTGTTTAGGCTCCGGAAAGTCGGGGGTCATGATTTCACACATTGGAGGACCTTGTGGATTGAAGACCTCTTTCGAACTAATCCCTGACGGGGAGTAGCTAACCCACGTAGGATGAACACATAAGAGTCAACTAAATTCTAGGAATTCTAGACAATGAATCTGCGGACGGATTCTCTTAAGGGGGAGAGAGGTGTAACGCCCCAATTTCCAGACAGTCAGGTACGCTCGACACGTGTGAGTTTCGAGCGTTAGGATTTTATTTATTACTCTCATTTATTCCAATTTATATATGTGTTCTATTAATTTTATAAATTAATTTACAACATGATTAAGTGAAAATGTGGGAAAACGTGTTAACTTGAGAATTATTTGATAAAGTGAATTTAATTGCTACGTGAAATAATTAGCGAACATGAATTAATTGCATACTTGTCCCTAAAAGATTATTCTTGTAAATGTAAGGACTAAATTGTATAATTAGTTCTTGGGTTTAATTGATCAAATTGCACACCTTGCATTCTTAATTTCATGACTTATAGATTTGGAGGATTTAGTGGCAAATACTCCAGTTTTGCCAAGATATATTGATACATGCTTCTTCATTCTTCTTCCATCTTCATTTTATTTCCAAGACATACAATCATCATCATCTCTCTCGGTCAAGTTCCCACAAGAGGAAGAGATGGTTTCATCTTATTCAAGTTAAATCATCAAGAACTTAGGAGCTTTGAAGCATCATCATCTCCATAACTTCATCTTTCATCTTCTCTTTTCATCTCAAGGTATACATGAGTCAATATAAGAATTGTTGAAATTATGTGTGAGGATAGGGTTATGGTTCTTATGGAATAAGTTGCTTATATGATGCTAGAATTATGATTACGGGCTTTGAACTTGAATTCCTTGCATATATTATGAAATTATGAACTTATATGATGAATTAATATATGAACTTGAAGTTAATGATTCTTGATGATCAAGCTCGATTTGTGTGTTTATATTGGTCCTTAGTATACCATAAGCATATATAAGTGCCTCCCTTCATGAATTCTACATTTGGGAATGATTTTAGTGATGTTTGATGCATTTTTGGGATGGTTTGTAGCTTCCCCTGCTTCTTCCCTTGCTTCTGTATTGTTTGCTTAACGGGAAAGGCCCTTCCCGTTCCTAGTTGTTTTGGGGAATGGCCGTTCCCACGTTTGAATTAGGTGCATGGCGGCGAGGACGGGAACGACCCTTCCTGTTTTGCCTTGTAAGCGGGAACGGCCATTCCCATCTTCGGGGAGCAACTTCGGGGAGCTGGGAACGACCCTTCCCATTTTGAAGTAAGGGCCGGAACGGCCGTTCCCAGGCCTCTAGAGAGGCAGAAACATTCTGCATAAAAATATAATTTTGGAGTTTAACTCCAATGATTTATTTGACCCCAAATTGTTATTATGTGGTTGATTATGTGCCAAAACATGATATTTACATGCTACATTGCTCATTGCACGAAGTCTCGTTACTTGATCACGTGGTGCGTCTTATTTGGTAATATTCTTGAATTGTGGTCTCATGCACGTATATTGTCCGGTTTCTTATCCAGTTGTTCTCCAGGGCGGATATTGTTGATCATGAGCCCGTTCACGTATCTACGAGTCGTTGTGTCGCCTCTCAGGTGAGGTTTAATTGCTAGTTATATAGAACCCGTATACCCCTTATGTGACCTTTCGACCAAAAGGTATTTATATCTATAATTTTGAATGAAATCACTTATCATTTGAAGCTAGTCATGTTCATGAAAAGCAAGCAAGCAAGCAAGCCATGTATCGTGCATGTGATAGGCAAGTAGCATGACCGTTCACGTTGGGCTCGAGGGTAGTGGCTTGAGCCAACCGGGAAAGCATGGGCTGACGGGTAACTCCGGCACTATCCTCACCACATTGGGATGACCCCTGAATCCGCTAGGAGGTTAGTGGAGGAAGGAGTTCCGGGCTTAGGGATTCATGTACCCTCTGCTCAACACGTCATGGATGGTGAAGGTTAGCTACCTTCCCATTATTGGAGGGAGAAGGTGACTGGGGACGGGTCCGGCACACAGATTGTCCTCGGGTTATTGCATGATTTCCATTCCATAACTATGTTACTTGATTACACTATCGCACGATTGCACGATAATTGAATTGCATGATCACCTATTGATTGATTAACAAAGCAAGCTTGTTTCGTGTACATTTGGAGTAAGGTTGGAGACCGCCCTCACTCGCCGGGGCTATGTATTGAATGCATGAAAATGAACAAATAATTAATACGGATAGTTGTATTCTCGGGCGAAGATATCTTATTCTTGAACTTAAATATTTATCTTTTATAAAACTTTACCCTAGAATATAGCTTGCATGTTATCTGCGAAAATATCTATCGAAACCCCTCACTCGATCTTCACAGACTGACGCCTCCACCTTTCAGGTTATTGTAGGTGCACGCTGGGCGGGAAGTGAGTCGAGTCCAGTCCTTGTAGTCGAGTCAAGCACGGTGCATTTTATTTAATTATTTTTTTATTGTACAAAGTAATTATGCTTACTGTTATTTGTTAAGTATTTAGCAGATGATCATGTATTGAGATGAAAATTTGAGTTTTGGTTACTTGTTAAACGTTCATCAAGTCATGCTTCCGCTTATTACTTTTTGCATTATGATAGTTAAATTGCGAGTAGTCCCACCTAGCCTGTCTTTCTTTTTTTGTTGTCACCCGTTCGCTGCAGGTTGGTTCATATACGGACTATCCATTTCGTGCGTGGATCGATCTGTAGTGCGGGGGTGTAGCACCTCCACGTGAAGGGGTGCTACACCCTCAATCACCACTGGAACATCCCTGTAAACCTGATCTGTCTCTTGTCTACTACCGAAAGGAGTGCTAACTAAATAGCACACAAAAGAGCACATAGCAGGCAAGGATAAAGTAATAGCAATAGAGTGCGCAAGAAAGGAGTGTGTAGCTCCTGGATCAAATAATGTATGGATGTTCGTGCCATGGATGCATATAGTACCTGCGACAATTGTAGTAGGGTTGATCTTAGCATCCTGCTCCTCTCCAGCTAATGCGTAAGCCCGAGCTCTCACTAGTGGCCTTGGACCATCCTGACGATCCGGACAACCATCAACCCGATGCTCGTCACTCCCACACATCAAACACAAACCCAACCGGCGTCGGCAGTTATCATATGTATGTGTAGGAACTCCACAAAATCTGCAACCTGGTCTTTGAGGTGGCTGTGGTGGTGCTGGAGCTCGTGGAGCCTTCTGAGGTGGTCCTACAGCTTTAAACTTCTTCCCGGATTCCTTCGGTGCTGGAGGTGCAGAGTACACTATAGGCCTCTTTCCTGAGCTCGATCCCTGCCCTGACCTTGAACCTGAAGCCTGTCCAGTGCGGGCAAGAGACTTCCTGGCATTGTCTGACTCATCAACTTTCAAAGCTTTAGTAGTAGCTTTGGCCCAGGTGCTAGTATTTGTAGCATTCAAAGCATTCTGTATGTCTGCCCTGAGTCCCTGTATGAACTGCATCACCTTATGGAAATCATCATTCGCTATGTTGGGTGTATAGCGAGATAGTCTCTCGAACTCGGCGATATACTGGCCAACGGATCTTCCTCCTTGCTTTAACTGAGTAAACTCTCTCAACCTGCGGGTACGGGAAGCTGGAGGAATGAACTTGTTTCTGAACTTCCGTACAAAGACCTCCCACGTGATAGTTGTCTGAGTGCTCTCCCACTAAGAGTAAGCCTCGCCCTAGATCAAGGTAAGGGTGCAGCGAGCCTTCTCCTGAGAATCACAAGGAATGAGCTGCCAGATTCTTTCAACTTCTTTCAACCACATTTCCGCCTGAATATCATCGCCCTTATAGAACTTCGGGGGACGCTGATTCTGAAACTCATGCTATATAGCTGAAATGGGGTTCTCATAGGGTGCTACAGATGCTGGTGGTGCTGGAGGAACCCTTTCCTGAAGTCTCTGATCAATCAGCCCTACCACAGCGTTCATGAAATCCTGGGGCTGAGCCTGAGGAGGTGGAGGAGGAGGTGATCTCTCACGGCGATGATGGCGGCGATGATGATGCCGATGTCTCGGGGATTAATCACGATGATGTCTATCATGATCCATCCTGAAGCCAAATCACTACACATGCATGAGTTGATTAATAAATGCAAAGATGTACATATAATTCTATAATATCAATAAGCACACATTCGAAGAAGATCAAATAACTCAGGTAATGCAAGAATTCATGTAAATCAAGTAATTCAATTAAATGCAGACTCTCAAGTAACAAATAATCCTATGCCGTGCGACCTAGACTCACTTGACACGACTCGAGAACCTCGGTTTTGCAACCGGGCTCTGATACCACCTGTAGATGTAGCACCCTAAACCCCAAGGCACTACATCCCCCGCACTATAGCCCGATCCACATACGAAATAGTCAATCCGTACATAAACCAAACATATAGCGAACGGGTGACAATCAAGAAAATAACGAGCGAGGCGGGACACTCCCCAACATACACAAACCAAGACATGAAATTAAAAGCGGAAGCATTTCAATTAATACATATAGGTACCATATTTACCAAAGTATATACATAATAGGTAACCACATTAACTATCAATACATTATCATCTCACTTATGTTATACATGTCTAAGTATCCAAAATGTACTAACAATGATCATAACATGATAAGCCCAAAAATTCTATACATGAAGATACAATGCTAGACTCAGGGAAATGCAAGACTTGACTCGACTCCCGCCTAGCATGACCGAGTACCTGGAAAGTGAAGTATCAGTCTACCGAAGATTGAGTGAGGGGCATTATATATAAAACTCGTCACATGCAAGTTATAGTCTCTGGTGAAGATTTGAAATGAAATAAATATAAAGTTCAAGAATAGATCGTTCTTTACCCGAGATTACAACTATCCAATTTAACATGTTAACTTGATCATTTCATGAAACATGTGGCCCGGTGAGTAGGGCAATTCTCCAACCTTTACACCAATCGTGAACAATACGTGCTTGCATGATTAATTCAATACGTGATCATTCACTTCCTTTAGTGCACAATTAGACATAATCATGGTTAAAGCATGCAATAACCCGAGGAAAATCCGTGGTCCAACTATCCACGACATGGCGTACGTCGTGACTCCCTATGCACGAAACTCCTTCCACCACTAATCTCCTAGTGGCTTCGGGGGTGATCCCAATGAGGTGAGGATAGTTCCAGAGTTACCTATCAGCCCTTGCTTTCCCGGTTGGCTCAAGAAACTACCCTTGGACCCAAGTGCAATCATGAACTCGCCAAAACATGCTTGAAATCATGAACAATCATGGCTTGCTTGCTTGAAAAGGTTTACAGTTTGAAAAACGTTTATAAATATAATTGGTTTTGGCCGAAAATGTCACAGAAGGGTTGTAAGGTTCTAAGTACCTAGAACAAAACCTCACCTTTGCTACAAAACAAAACAAGGATATGCTCTAGGGAGCTTGCTCCTCGTCCACGGCCTCGTGGCCTTTGCAAACACGACGTGTATAAGTGAGACATGACTCAAAATAGACCAAATAAGACGAACGGCGAAAATGCAACGAGAAGATGAGCAATATGGAATGTGGACTGAAAATATCTTGTTTTGACATTTATTCAATCATATAATAGCGATTTGGGATCAAAGAATGCATTGGATCAAAATCTCAAAAATCAAATTTTATGCAGTAGCTTTCCTTCTGCCAGACAGTATGGGAAAGGTCGTTCCGGCTTCCCTTTGAAAATGGGAAGGGCCATTCCCATGCCCTTCCAAAGCGCGCCAGCACTTTTAAATTTTAAAATGCGCGCTTTGCTGGGAACGGCCCTTCCGGCACGCAGGCCAAAATGAGAACGGCCGTTCCCAGTCTCGCTGGCCTCCTCTACACAGAAGCCTGGGAACGACCGTTCCCAAAATGCTCTAAAGTGGGAAGGGTCGTTCCCAGTTTCTGCAAATTGAAAAACAGAGCTGAAGCAGGGCAACAACTACGACATCAACAACAACAATAACAAAGCTTCAAGTTTGATCAATAAAGCCAATAATTTCTGGGAATATACATGCATATATATTCAAAACATGATAATATACCATTTAAATCCACAAATCATGAAATATCTCCAAGAATTCAAAGATTGCAGTTCATGCACCACTCTTCACATAATCTCAAATTTAAGCAAGAATTCATGCTATAAATTAAGATATAATCATGCAATCATGCTTGAACAACAAATAATCCATTTAAGCTATGATTTCTCAAACCCTAGCTATTCCATATTTGATCAAGAATCATCAAACCATGCACACACCCACCTTTGAATAAAAAGAAATGAAGAAGATAGATGGAGATGATGATCAAGCTTCAAAGCTTGAATTTTTCTTGAAGTCTTGATGAAAATTTGATGAAATCTCTTTCCCTTTTCATTGAATGCACCGAGAGCAAGAAGCAATGTGTTGGGACGAAATTTTTAGATAACAGTGATCAAGGAAGCTTGGAAATACATATACCGATTCATCCCATTTTGAAATGTGTGAAATGCCACAATTTGCAATTTAATCCTTCAAGTGTTCAAGTCATGCAATTGAGGATATGTAGTTTTGAAATATGATCAATCAAGTCCTTGAAAAGTCATGCAATTAACTTCCTAAAGTTAGAAAAATGAATATGTGGGATAATTTTGGTAATTGAAGCACTCTCGGTAATTATTTCATGTAACAATATTTTTCCATGACATGAAATAATTTTCCAATAATATGATTTCATATAATTCACGTAAATAATGTATTGTGAATTTTATAAAAATATGGAATGTCACGTAGGAAAATAGAAATTTAGAAGAATTAAAATAAATCCTACGCTCAAAATCTCACAGGTGGCGTACTTACCTGTTCATCCGGAACCGGGGCGTTACAGTATTGTTGAAGTGGCGACACTATCTTTACGGTACAACTTTCGAGGTGTTCACCCATTATCAAAGCCACAAGTACCTTTTTTCTCAGAAGGATCTGAATGTGAGATAGAGACGTTGGATGGAGTTTTTAGAGGACTACGACTGCACAATTCAGTACCACCCCGGTAAGCCTAACGTGGTAGCCGATGCCTTGAGTAGGAAGATGAACGTAGCTAATCTGGAAGCTGGTTCTTCGAGCTTAGGTTCAGAGGGTTCAGAAGTTCGAGTGTTGGGAACTTGGTTGGCTAATCTGACAGTTAAACCGGATTTGAAACAACAATTGTTAGAGGCTCAGACTTCGGATTCAGATATTCAGAAGTTGGTTGCTCGATCAAGAGATGATCCGAATTCCAAGTTCAGCTTAGATGATTCGGGCTTGTTAAGATTCGAAGCGAGACTATGTGTCCCAGAAGAGCTCAAGAGGCTTATACTTGAGGAGGCACATCCCTAAAATGTATCGAGATTTGAAAAAACAATTCTGGTTGAGTGGCATGAAAAGGGATGTCGCAAACATCGTGAAGCCATGTCTAACGTGCCATAGGGTGAAGGCAGAGCACCAGAAGCCGAGAGGAACTCTCCAACCGCTTCCTATTCCCGAATGGAAGTAGGAGCAAGTGACTATGGACTTTGTGTCCGGCTTGCCTAGAGTTAAAGGAGGGTTTGACGGAATATGGGTGATTGTTGACAGATTTACTAAGTCAGCCCATTTCCTCAAGGTTCGGATGTTCGACAAGGTTCCGAAACTAGCCGAGTTATACTGCAAAGAGATCGTCAGATTACATAGGGTTCTGGCTAGTATTGTTTTAGATTGAGATCCAAGGTTCACTTCGTTCTTTTGGCAGAATCTTTAGAAATGTTTAGGCACCCAACTCAATTTTAGCATCGCTTCGCATCCTCAGACCGATAGACAATCTGAAAGGTGAATTCAGTATCTCTAGGATATCCTTAGAGCGTGTGCTTTGGATTTTCAAGATAAGTGGGATGAGCACCTGTCGTTGGTTGAATTTGCTTACAGCAACAGTTATCAAGCTTCGATCAAGATGGCTCCGTACGAGGAACTTTATGGGAGGAAGTGTAGGTCTCCTCTGTTTTGGGACATATAGGATTGGAGGTGGACCGAGGAAGATAAGCTCGAGAGAGCAGAGCCTAAGGGGAAGATTGCTGCTACCATTGAGAAGGTTCAGCAAATCCGTCAGCGGATGAAAGCAGCTCAGGCTCGTCAGAAAGGCTATGCTCACAAGAGGAGAAGGCCTTCGGAGTTCGAAGTCGGAGATAGAGTTTTTTAAAAGCATCTCCTAGAAAGGGTGTCACTCGAATAGGTAAAGTGCAAAGCTCAATCCATGATACGTCGGGTCTTTTGAGATCCTAGAATGGACTGGGGAGACGGCGTACAGGTGGGACCTACCGCCAAGTTTGATCGGGATACACAACGTGTTTCATATCTTTCAGCTTCGCAGGTACAATCTCGACGAGGCAACTATTCTCCTTGTTGGAGAAGTTCAGTTAGAGCCGGACTAGACAAAAAAGAAGCACCCGGTTGCGATTCAGGACCGAAAGATGCAAGAGTTAAGGAACCGGCTGATTCCCTTAGTCAGAGTTCTTTGGAGAGACCAGAAATCAGAAGAGTCCAGTTGGGAGACCGAGGAGAAGATGAGGGAGTTGTACCCCGAGTTGTTCAGTGTTAAGGCAAACCTGGGGACCAGGTTCTCTGAAGGAGGGGAGGTTGTAACACCCCGCCCCATCTACACGTACAAGTTTGTGCCACGTGTGAGTTTAATTTTCGTATTTTCTTTTATTTGTATGTTAATTGATATATTTATTACTTGGTTTTATATTCTTTTGTGACTAAATGGATTATTTGATATGGTTTTGCCCCTTATGATTCTATGCTATGAATTCATGTAATTCGTGCAAGTTTTAACCTATGAATTTAAATTCCGAGCATGCTAACTACGTGAATTATGTGACATATATGATTCTTGGCCTTAATTGCAAGCTTTAAACTTGGTTTGGACTTGATTGTTCTTTAGAGGACTCAATTGCTCTTTGTTTTAACTTTTGGGGGCCAATTTGTAATTTGGCCATTCTTGAGTCTTTAATTTGTAACTTAGGCTCTGGAACTCAGAATCAAGTTCTGTCTTTGCCATTAGACTCGAATCGACGATTCGGAAATGATGGAATAAGCGTTATCCTTTTTTGATGTCCTTTCGATCCTTGACGATGCAGATTTCACCCGTACATACTTATAACGCACCTAGAGCCACTTATGTACTAGCCTATCTTTTCTCCTGTACCTTCCTTGACTTTTCCCCAACCAACCTCGGCCATCTCTCTCTCCCACATGCTGATTTTCGAACCATAGAGGAAAGAAAAGAGAATAAAGAGAAGCCATTGAAGAGAACCTCCATGTTTACACCCTTAAGCTCAAGTTTTGTGCGTTTCTTGGTCCAATCTCTCGAGATAACCCGTGATTCTTGCTCTCCTTGAATCTTGGTTAAATGATAGAGACCGTGTAATTTGAATTACACGATGAATAGCTATGTTTTGGAAGATTTTGAAGGTTATATGTCTCTCTTGCCTATTTATTGATTTAGAGCTTGATTTGATAAGCAAGGGTGAGTATTAATTTCAATTATTTAGTCTTATTTAATGTTAGGAGCTTGGTTATTTAATATTTAGTCTGATTTAGGCGCTTGCTTCTTGCTTTGTTTACTCGTTTTATGTCTCGTATATGATATATGTGCCTTGTATACTTGCTTAGTTATGTGTTTTGAGTTCCGTATTAAGTTTATGTCTTGATTTGATATGTTATTTGTAAGATATGAACATGAATGACTTAAGTGTTTCATTCTTGCACTGCATATGCATACTTTGCACTCATGAGCATTGTCGAGAGTCTAATTGGTACATTTTTTGTAGTCTAAGTCTCGGGTGTTGTGTTCTGTGTTTCAGAGCCTCTTCTCGAAGTCGATAAACCCGAGGTTTAGGTGGTTATTTGCTCTCTTTGGCCCTCTGCTCCTAGTCTTTTGCTATAAGGTGAGGTTTAGAACATTTCTTTTAGAATATGAATCATATAGCCTTTATGTGTTGATTTCTCACCCCGCATGCGGCTATATATTTATTATATAGTAAATATGAGTGCTTAAGCTATGATTTTGACCTTATGAATGCGTTTCAGATTTATGGAAGTGGTATAAGTATGAGCATACGCAAGCTTGTGTTTTGAACTCCTTTTGTACGTTTACGCTTGGTATGAGCGAGGTATGCCCTGAAATATGGGAAGTTTGGTATGTATTGGTATGATGGGCCCCGGGAATTATGGGTAAGGAATGCCCGGGATGGCAAAGGTCGTCGGGTTTGGCCTGTGCATGATCCCCATTTGAAGTACTCATGCGCGACTAGTGGAGATAGGGAAGGCGTAGTGTGGGTTCGCTACCCCGTATGTATTTGTATTGCAGGTGGATGAGAGTTTGATTCCCGAATACCATTGATGTTGGGGTTGGAATGATATTTATGATTTGTACATTTTATGTTATGTTATAATATGAGGAGATGTTGGAGGTTCGTACTTGCCGGACATATGTGTTGGAAAACACGAAAGAGTTGAGCAGCGGAAGTTTAAAATTTTGCAAAAGTTTAATCGTTATCTTGCAATTTTCGAATTGTATTGTAGGGTGTTTTAGAAACTTACAAAGGTAGAAGCTTTCTAGTGATTTCGTTACCGCCTAACGAACAACCTTCAAGCGAAATCCCTAGAAGGCCTTCGAATTAGACTCCAAAGTAGAAGCAAGCATATCCACACTAGTCCTAGAATACGATCAAGTGAGTGAGAATGCTAGTTCTATGGCTTGTGTTTGGCTAGGATTTACTTTGAAAACATTTCTTTTGGATTTTCTCAAAAACTTAACACTTCGGGAGTGTAGCACCCCTTAACACTACAACCCCGCACCGTTGTACTTCCCGAGTGGATGTGAGACCTAGCACTCGAGAAATACTCCGACGAACGGACAATACTATACAATACCAGAGTATGAAATTTAAACGCAACAGAAAATAAACTTGAGTAATAAAAGGGGACAATATATAACGAAACACATATTATTAAGTTGGATAAGTAATTACAGCGATAGATCTAATTTCATAGGAGAGTGCTTATTGAAATAGGTACATGCACTCTTAGTATAATCCTGATTAGCTAAGATATGACACCTTAAAGCTTCAAGATACCTCTAAGGCGTCGTTCCGTGGATTCCTGAAATCATGCATTTTAAAAATAGGCGAGAGGTTAGTCAAAGTGACTAAGAGAAGGGGGTTTAATAACTTATAGGTATAAGTATATGTATATATATATTTATATAATCAAGAAGATCTTGATCAAAATATTGGCAATAGGATATAGCAAATAGGAAACGGTTCATAGCAATTGTTGAAATAGGGATAGGGGTAGTTGGATCTCTTTGTAGAAATATGAACAGTTTGTAACAAGAACTTTAATGCCCGCAAGCTATGCCTCTCCATCCGTAACTCCTTAAATCATGATAAAATAGTAACGGTGTTGATCAAGACGCCGATACTTCAATAAAACCAATGTGACAATAACTCTGCTACTCCTTGGTGTCAATAGGGGAGCCAACCCTGGAGACCATGAACACGATTCGGGAGGCAGCTATCTCTCCCTCATCCCTTGGCGTGGAGTAACTAACCTCCAGTTAAACCACTACCAAGAGGTGGTGGCAGTCCGCAGCGCCAACAATACCTCGGCCCGATACCTTCCGGGTAATTGCTCGCTACGGATACAACCGGGGCCCATAACAGGAATCAAGAACAATACTTTTCTTGCATAACCCGGAATCAATGTTTTGATAAAATGGACTTGAAATATATAATGTTCTAGTAAAACGTTGATTCCGGCATGAAAGTATTTTTCCCTTAAGAGGGACAGTGTAGTAAAGTAATATGTATATAGGGTAATAAATCAAAATAGTAGGTAGGCTTGAAAATAGTTTTTATATAGATACGTATGTATAGGCATGATTCCAGTTGAAAACAATTTAACCATCACCGAGTGTCTTGATGGTCTAGATAAAATCCTTGGGATTCCACTGTTTAATTATATCCTCGCCTGAAAGTAATAACTACTACTGGCTTAGAACTAGGTTCTAATATTCTAATTAATTAATCATACAGACATAAGGTACACATTATGCAATATATTAAAGATTTCCCGATAAACCCTAAATTTACCCGTTTAAGGGAATTTGATTAATAATTTAGGGTTTATGGGATCTTTAGCTAATCAAATATATATATAGCATATGATAATTATCATTATAAGATTTGAAATAAGATTTATGGTTAAATTTGACAATGTAGGTTATCTTTTGAAAATATTACATAGTTTACCGATTTTTGGAAAATTCTTTCTTTAAAAATTCCAAAACCTATTTTATAATTATTTTTAAAATAATTTCGAAATTATTTAATTAATTTTGACCAAAAAGTGAAAATTACTATTGAAAACATTTACTATTCAATTTCTTATGAATTAAACACTTTATAACACAAAATCAAACTCACACACACACACACACTAGTCACGACACACACACACAAACATACACATCCAAGAACATTAAGAACATGTTCTTGAGCTTATTTGAATATTCAAAGAGGGTGTGTAACATGTTCATTCATATTCATATCTATAACATAAGATTGAAGCATATTATAGCAAAATATATGAATTCTCTATAGAAAATAATTCTAAATAATTTACTCTAGGAATGAATTTATTCAAACAAGATCATAATCATTTAAATAAATACTCACATTATATCATACCATAATTCATGCATATAATTAAATAAAATTCCATAATGTACACACATTGTATTTAAACTAACAATTATGCACATATTTCATAAAAATAAATTCCTAAAGCATAATTTAATTAATCCTAGACATGCTACTATTATTATTATACTAAGAACCTAATATAAAGGATGAAATAATAGAAGAAAACATACCTTGTTGAGAGGGAGAGAATTGGGGCGTGAGGTTTAGGGAGAGAGGGTGTCATTTTTGTGTTGATTTTGTGAGTTATAAATGATGCTTGAGGGGGGTATTTATAGGTAGTCATGAGGGGTCTTTCAGCAATTTATGAAAGTTTAAGGGAGATGTGATTGTCTATTATTTCAACAAATGCTTGGTAATTATTTAAGAGATGTGGTTAAACTACATTTTAAACAAATGCTTGGTAATTATATAGGTAATGTGGAGAAATTACATTCATTTAATTAAATCTTCTAGAAGTTCATGTTGTCATGAATGATGTCATATTGAATAAAAATAAATGTAAAATAATATAAAATTTATTCAAGAGTCGAGAGGTAAAAACTTGAAGTAGTGAATTAATGAAAGAACCAGTGAAAAATAAGCTTCGTTTTGATTATAAATGTGGAATATTTAGAGTTTTAGTTTATAAATTATGACTATTAAAGATGATAAAAATCATAAGAAAATTATATAGACGAAGCTATGATAAAGTTTAAAGTTTGGAAAAATCATTATTATTTAGAGAAAAATTCAAGAATCGTTTTAAGTATAATTTCGACTATTGAATAAAATTTAATTGTTTTAAAATAAAATGAAAATTTTTAAAAAGGAAAATATTTATAAAATATGCTATGATTGGAATCAAGTTTTGGTAAATGCATGAAAATTCACAAAATAATTCAAGGATCGTTTGACTATAATATTGAATAGGGAAAACATTGAAATTCGGAAATATCTAAATTTAGGGTTAAGGTAGGGTTTTTGGCCGGTTTTGGTTACTACGGGAGTTAAAATGAGAATTAGGGTTTAGGTTGTTACACGGAGTGTTCGTCTGAAGATTAAAAGAAGCACCACCCCTAGTATATCTACTAGGTTGATTCGAAAATCCCTAGGGTTTCTTAAACCTAGTGTGTAACATCCCGATATTTCGGCCGTACAGGTACGCTATTGCGATTGAGCTAAATACGCGTTTAAATTATTTAATTATGTGATTATGTGTTAATTACGTTATTATTTGATAATTCTTGAATTACATGAAATTATTTGTTAAGAATTATTTGCGAGTTTTGAACGTTTTTGCCCATTTAACTTTGTTTTCGAACCGTATGCTCTTGTTTTTAATTTTGATTTTTGTGACAACGTGTTATGCATGAATTATATGTGTGATGAATGTGTTTTTATATTCGTTGCATGATTTTGTGTTCGTTTGATACGGTTTTCGAACCATTTTATTTGTTAGGGACTTGAGGGCCTAACTCGTTTTAGCGCACCTTGGGTTACGGAAGGCGTAACTTGAGATCGGGAATTTGGATTTGAATTCCAAAAGATGCGTCGGACTCAAAACAAAGAAAGGAAGACAATGAACCTAGTCTCATATTTTTTTAAGCCCATTTGGTCCCCCGTATTTCCTCCGAATTAAGCCCGTGTGACAGGTTTGCCACCTTTGACTAAAATAGCCATATCTTCCTCATCCTTTGACCAAATTAAGTGATTCTTGGCCCCAACTTCTCCTCACTTAATCCCCTTCCTCTCCTTTGACTTTTCATTTCGTTTTCCTCAGGAAAAAAGGGGAGAAGTAGCTGCCAAACCGAGATAGAGGAAGAGAGGAGATTGGCATTATTCCTTTTTCATTTTCCAAGCTTGTTTCACCTATGATTCGCCTCAAATTTGAAAGGTAAGTTCGGATTTGTGTTCTCTATCTCCTCCTCTTTCTTTTAAGTCCAGATTTCCTTGAATTTATGAGATATATATCATCTATATGACTTATATATATTATTTAAAAGCCTATTTTCCTTTGATATTGGCTGAAATTCAAACCCCCATGACTGAACCTCCATGAATGTGATGAATGTTTGATATATGCATCTCTTCCTTGCCTGCTTTGTTGCTGCATGTTTGCTACCTTTTAGTTGTTGTTTTATGCTTCATTTTGCTTCCATTTCATGCTTTGTTGTGGCCTGGATGTGTTGCTGTTGTTTTGTAGGATTTGAAGGGGAAACAGGGCCTGGTTTGCTCGTCCCGCTGTCAGCTCGCCCGAGGTAGCACCCGCGATGAAAACATGAGTATTTTAGGGCGCAGCCGCGACCTATTTTGGCCCTAACTTTGACTTGAAGACTGCTGGAAGGCTGGAGGAGGTGGTGGTCGCGACCGCGACCAACTTTGAGTTGGTCGCGACCCCATTTGAGGCTACCTTCGAGTTGTTGTTGCTGCCACGTTTGTTTTTCATTTCGTTCGTGTTTTTCTTATTCTTCT
Source organism: Lantana camara (assembly GCA_037501455.1). Classification (NCBI taxonomy): domain Eukaryota; kingdom Viridiplantae; phylum Streptophyta; class Magnoliopsida; order Lamiales; family Verbenaceae; genus Lantana; species Lantana camara. The sequence continues at coordinate 51,422,125 of CM074858.1, forward strand.
TAATTCTTTATTACCTTGTATGCATTAGTAACATCATGTATTATGTGTTACGTGTTTTATTTTGTATTTATGGCATCATTTTGATGCTCGTACGTGAGATATATGGCCTAATATGCATTATATATCCTCCTACGTGCATGCATGTATGAATATGTGGCTTCCTTGCTTTGTATGATTTTTCCTTGTTACTTTTAGCATATGCATGCATGCCTAACATGTTTATTGAAGTGCAATGCTTGTTATGCGAATTTTATGAATTTTTTTAACGTGAAATATATGAATTATGATTTAATATGATTTCTCATGACCTAAGTGCTATCTTGTTTCCTTCCATACGCATCATTTGCATCCATATGCATTTTTTCAACGTCTACTTGTTACATTTTGATCTAAGGTTGCTTTTATTGTTTGTTTTGTCCTTAGGTGCATTCCGTCGGTGACAAGGAGGTTTCTTAGAGGTGTTCTGAGTTTGTTTCGTTCGGTTCGGACGACAAGGTGAGGTTTCTTTCTTTTAGTTAAAACCTCCTACAACCCTACCTGTATTTCGAGCCCGCAAGTGAATTGTATATATATATATATAAATATATATATATATATATATATATATATATATATAGATAGATAGATATGTGCATGATACGTATTTTGTGGGAATTGACCCGTTTGCTATGAAATCATTTGAAAAACGGTTTTATATATATATACGTAACCTATTTTTACGTTTGTTTGATTTGAAAAGGGTTGGTGTGTGTGAATGTTTTGAAATAGCGAGAATTGGACTTTGAAATATAAGGCGGAAAATTATGAAATTTCAAAAAATATAAAATTATGACATATGAATTCTGAATTGGGCCCCGGAGAAGTGGTTTGTGATTTCGGGTAAGTCGTGGGGTCACCGAGCTCTCTCATCAACATGACTCCAGTTATGTAGAGAGATTCGCCCAAATTCGGGAGGTCGAAGGGAAGGTAATCTCTTGAGAACAGGCGGTTAAACCCCATCGGGGAGCTGATAGGATCCCCTGACTCACACTTATGATGAGAGAACGGGGTTGAGGATGCGCATCCTCATCCCCATCCAGAGAAGGTGGATTGATTATGAACTTCGTATTATTTTGTTTTAATTATAAATATGAAAGGAGTTAGGTAGGTTTGAAACTCGTTCTCGCCGAGTTTTTTCGATTTTGATTATGAATATGGTTCGTGAAACGGGAGTGGACTTTTAATTATAAAATTGGTTGATTTTGGCCTTCGGTCTTAAACCCCTTTTCCTTATATATAGTACCACGGGCTAAAATGACTTGGAATACAAAAACCACGTCTCAGTTCATGAACTCTTTAATTTGAATATGCTATGCTCCTACTTTTACGTACTTGTGCATGTATTAGCCCCCTCACTAGTCTTTAAGACTGACCCTTGCTCGTTGTTTTCTTTTTCCCCTTCTGTTTTTGAGTTGCAAGTAGTCTTTTGGGGAGTTTGTGCTAGGCGGCCTTCTTCTTTTAGGTCTTGGGTTATATAGCGAGTTTTATGCATTTGATTTAGTTTAATGTTGTACTTTCAAGCTTTTGAAGCATATATAAGAACTTAGATTCGAAACTTGAGAATATTTGTGTAACTTGACTCACTTGGATTTTGTATATATATGTTTTAATTCGAGCATGTTTATTTATATGTTTGAATCCTAGAGCTTCCGCATGTGGTATTTGATTTGATTGCGCACTCTGATTTAGGGTCTAAACCGCTTAGCATAGGAGAGATTTTGTTTGTCTCCCGTTCGCTGTAGTTTGACATGTGTGCGGAGTTCCTATTTCGCTACACGTGTTGGGCTATGTTGCGGGGGATGTAGTGCTCTGCGCTCGGGGTTCTATATCCTAAGTGGTATCAGAGCTCTTGGTTGCAAAACCGGGCCTCTAACATCGTGTTGGGTCTGTCTAGGTTGTTCGGCTTAGGATTATGTGTTTATTTAAATTCATTCTCACTTTTATGCGAATTATTTAAATTATTTTCATTAATTGTTCACATGGACATGCACTAAACCCCGCATGAATCGATATTTTCGAATAAATTTTCTTATTTCAGGATGGTATCTCGATAGAAACATGAATCATTGAAAGAAGGACAAAAAAAAAACAAGAGTCTTCGGTATACAAGAGGTTTAAAGAATTAGATCCGCTAAAATGGTTCGGAGGTGATCAAGTTAGGGCCGAAAAACGGTTGTCCGAAATACTAGTGATTTGGGAAAATTGTCCAGGAACCTCGCAAGAGAAAGTGAAGTTTACTTGCCGTTTACTCCAAGGCCGAGCTTCAAAATGGATAAATAATTAAGATCGAGAATGAAAGACTCCGGGGAGGAGTTCACTTGGGAAAAAAATCATCCTAGAATTTTGTTATAGATACATTCCTCCAAGTGTAATGGTATAACGCCTTCAAGAATTCTTGGACTTTGAGCGAGAATTGAAGAGAATAGATGACCTCATACTGGAACTTGAGAGTTAGGGAGCCAACAAAGATTGCCCTAAGATCCGGTGTTATTTACAAGAATGTAGAGATAATATTCTTCAAGTCTTCCAAGCTTCACCGGTGCACGAATGGTCCGAGGAAGTTAGAAAGACGGTTCAAGTGGAACTAGGTAACTAACGATTGATGTCTCACATCTCTTATATGGGATAAGTACTGAGTTTGAGTTTGAGCAAGAGTCCCATGCCATAAGACAAATCTCAAGGAATTCAAGTGAGTATGACACTAAGAAGAAGAAGCTTTAACCACCAGAGATGGGTTCGATGCCTTCTCCATCGGAGATAATTCAATGCTCGTATTGCCGAGGCCCGAACCATATGGAGGAAGTTTGTCGGAATAAGTTTGGTAGATGCTTGAAGTGTGGAGAATCGGGATATATGGTTAGTGGTTGTCCGAAGAACATGAGTTCGAGGTCCACGAGGATCCGCGGTTCCAAGACATCATGTCAAGTCCGAGTTGAAACAAGTGGAGATAAAGACTTAGATGCCGAGTTCGACATTCTCGCTACGGTGAAAGGTACACCAAAGCATTCATGGCGTCTCATCCATGCACATTTATTTTGGGGAAACCCATTTGTTTGTTTTCTTCTTGTTTCCTTGCTTCTCAGTGCTTCTTGTTGTTGCTTTTTGTTACTTTTTGTTGTTGCTCGTTGTTTCCTTTTGTGGAACTCTCTTCTTCAAGAGGGTTAGTGAGTTGAGTGCCCGGGAGTGTTGGTGAGTTGTGAGAGTCGAACTTACCTAGTAGTTCTTCTTGAAGATGCCTAGTTAAGGTATGGAGTGACTACTGGAGTTGGTGGTTGGTTTAGAAGGTCTTTTTTAGGACTCAACGATATTTTTGGCTGTTAGATTGAAGGCTAGCCCATTTATATCCTTCGTGCAGTGGTAGGTGGGTAGGAGTGGGTCTAGTCCGTAGCGCCGTGGAGCAACAGTGGCGTCCGGATCTGATCTATTTACTCGGTAATTCATCTGGCGTGTAGATAGACCGCGGCATACATGTCTGATAGCTGGTCACGTGGTAGCTTCATAGCTGGAACTATGGTGTTGAACACCTGATAACATACCCGCCACATGATAGAATTTCCATGTTGATTGAGCGGAGTTGCCCGGAACAAGGTTTGGGGATCGACGGTAACTCTCCCGAATGGGCCCGTGGCCCAAGATATCGATCCAGCCCATAGTCAAGGAGTGAAAACCAATCTCAGAAGAGAAATCGGGGCAAATTTAGGGTCGAGCGAAGCTTGGGGAGACAAAGATCTTAGTAAGACCTTCTTGAGGATTCCTTGAAAGTTGGGATTCATCACCACTTTATAGGGACGTTGAGACGGTAGTGGTCTTTATCCCGGAATTGAACCTTGTTCGAAGATTCCCTACTGGAGGGCTCTAGCATGGGTGTTGGAGTTTAAGACGTGGTTGATAAGCTCTTAGAAGGTTGTTTCATCAATTCGATTACTTCTTCATGGAGTGCTTAGTCCTATCTAAGGAAGAAGACGGGACTGTAAGATGAATATAAACTACCATGAGCTATACGGGGTTACTCGTGGGAGAAGAATACACTTTTCTAGCTTCGAGGAGTGGTGTCTTCGCTCTTCTTCAGAGTTTCGTTGGTGGCTCTGAGTGTGGTTTCTACAAGGGTATTGTCGACTACATATTCTGGTTGAAAAACCGAGAATTACCTCAGAGAATAAGTCTCTATTGTTATCGGGATTCAACAGGAGATTCATCGTTTTATAGGCGGCCATCCCGTTACATGAACGACATAGAAGAGGCATGGTTTTGAGTGGGATGAGATGGTTGAAGTGAGTTGCCTTCGGCACCGGCTTTTGCTTAACAAAGGGTACTCGAGGCCACATTGTTTACAATCGAGGCACAAAGGAAGGCTTAGGTTGTTGGTTCTAACGAAAGGGTGTGGCTTACGCCTTGAGAAGTACAGGTCACAGGAATACCGCACTCTTGGTTCGAGTTTGTTCGAGGACTTGAAGAGTCGGTTTGGTGTAGTAGCACGAGAAAGGATATTGCAAACTTCATGTAGCAATATCTATCGTGCCATCGGTTGAAGACCGAGCATCGAGAACCGACAGGATTCTCTAACTACTTTCAAATTCTAATTTGAACTGGGAGCAGACGACTAAAGGCTTCATGTCCAGTTTGCTATCTTTAAGGAGACCCTAAGAGATTCGAAGGGGTTGCTCGTTCTAAGGAGTTAACCTATTTTCTTCTTAGTGCGGTTGTCCGACGAGTTTCGAGAGTTTCGCGAGTTGGAAGAGAAGATCTTTGGAGTTGAAGACTTCTATCGAGTCTTGTGGCAGGATTTAAAATCCGAGAAGCCACATGAAGACCGATCGGAGTGGCGTAAAGGAAGTTGGAGCAGAACTTCATTCTAGATTCAATCAAGACTCTGCTTTAGGACCTGAGGACAGGTCCTTTTGAAGGGGGGGGGGGGGGGGAGGTTGTAACATTCCCATTTTTTGGCCGTACAGGTACGCCTTTGCGAGTGAGCTAAATGTGCATTTAAATTATTTAATTATGCGATTATGTGTTAATTATGTTATTATTTGATAATTCTTGAATTATACGAAATTATTTGTTTAGAATTATTTGTAAGTTTTGAAAGTTTTTGCTCATTTAACTTTGTTTTCGAACTGTATGCTCTCGTTTTTAGTTTTGATTTTTACAATAACGTATTATGCATGAATTATATATGTTCTGAATGCGTTTTTATATTCGTTGCATGATGTTGTGTTCGTTTGATTTGGTTTTCGAACCGTTTTATTTGTTAGGGACTTGAGGGCCTAACTCGTTTTAGCGCACCTTGGGTTCCGGAAGGCGTAACTTGAGATCGGGAATTCGGATTCGAATTCTGGAAGATGCGTCCGAATCGTATTGAAGAAAGAAAGACAAAGAACATACTCTCATATTTTTCTAAGCCATTTTGATCCCCCGTATTTTGCCTGAACCGAGCACGTGTGACAAATTTACCACATTTGACCAAAATAGCCATATCTTTCTCATCCCTTGACCAAATTAAGTGATTCTTGGCCCCACCTTCTCCTCACTTAATCCCCTTCCTCTCCTTTACTTTTCATTTCGTTTTCAGTAGGAAAAAAGGGGAGAAGCAGCTGCTAAACCGAGATAGAGGAAGATAGGAGATTGGCACTATTCTTTTCACTTTCCAAGCTCGTTTCACCTCTGATTCGCTTCAAATTTGAAAAGTAAGTGCGGATTTGTGTTCTCTATCTCCTCCTCTTTCTTTCAAGTCCATATTTGCTAATTTTGATGACCACTTGAGCATGCTATGCATTAATTGGTGAATAGTAAGGGTTTATGGTAATTTTGATGAGTTCTTGTGCTCTTTTGCCTCTTTCCTTGAATTTATGAGATATATATGATCTATATGACTTCTATGTATTATTTGCAAGCCTTTTTTTTATGGATATTGGCTGAAATTCGAACCCCTATGACTGAACCTCCATGAATGTGATGAATGTCTGATATATGCATCTCTTCCTTGCCTGATTTGTTGCTACTTTGTTGCTGCGTGTTTGCTGCCTTTTAGCTGCTGTTTTATGCTTTATGTTGCTGCCATTTCGTGCTTTGTTGTGTCCTGGATGTGCTGGTGTTGTTTTGTAGGATTTGAAGGCGAAACAGGGACTGTTTTGCTAGTCCCGCTGTCAGCTCGCCCGCAACCAAAACATGCCTGTTTTAGGTCGCGGCCGCAACATATTTTGGCCCCAACTTCGACCTAAAGACTGTTGGAAGGCTGGAGGAGGTGGTGGTCGCGCTGGAAGGCCGGAGGATGTGGTGGTCGTGACCGCGACCACCTTTGAGCTGGTTTTGGGTCGCGCCTACGACCCCATTTGAGGCTACCTTCGAGTTGTGGTTGCTGCCACGTTTTGTTTTTCATTTTGTTCGTGTTTTTCTTAGTCTTTTTGCTTCTTTATTACCATGTATGAATTAGTAACTTCATGTATTATGTGTTACGTGTTTTATTTTGTATGTATGGTGTGATTTGATGCTCGTATGTGAAATATATGGCCTAATATGCATTATATATCCTCCTACGTGCATGCATGTATGAATATGTGGCTTCCTCGTTTTGTATGATTTTTTCTTGTTACTTTTAGTGTATGCATGCATGCCTAACATGTTTACTGAAGTGTTATGCTTGTTATGTGAATTTTATGAATTTGTTTAACGTGAAATATATGAATTATGATTTAATATGATTCAATATGATTTTTCATGACCTAGGTGCTATCTTGTTGCATTCCATACGCATCATTTGCATCCATATGCATTTTCCAAGCGTCTAATTGGTATATTTTGAGTGTAAGGTTATCTTTTATTTTTTTTTTTGTCCTTCGGTGCGTTCCGTGGGTGACGAGGAGGTTTCTTACAGGTGTTCTGAGTTCGTTTCGTTCGGTTCGATCGACAAGGTGAGGTTTCTTTCTTTGAGTTAAAACGACCTATAACCCTACCTGTATTTTGAGCCCGCATGTGGATTACGTATATATATATATATATATATATATATATATACTTAGATATGTGCATGATACGTATTTTGTGGGAATTGACCCGTTTGCTACGAAATCATTTGAAAAACGGTTTTATATATATACGTAACCTATTTTTACGTTTGTTTGATTTGAAAAGGGTTGGTGTGCGTGAATGTTTTGTAATAACGAGATTGGGACTTTGAAATATAAGTCGGAAAATTATGAAACTTCGAAAATTATAAAATTATGACTTATGAATTATGAATTGGGCCCCGGAGAAGTGGTATATCATCTCGGGTCGGCCGTGGGGTCACCGAGCTCTCTCATCAAATGGACTCCAATTATGTAGAGAGATTCGCCCAACCTCGGGAGGTCAAAGGGAAAGTAATCTCTTAAGAACCGGCGGTTAACCCCCGTCGGGGAGCGGGTAGGATCCCCCGACTCATACTTTTGACGAGAGAACGGGGTTGAGGATGTGCATCCTCATCCCCAACTGGAGAAGGCGGATTGATTATGAACATCATACGTATTTTGTTTTGATTATAAATATGGAAGGAGTTAGGTGGGTTTGAAACTCGTTCTCTCCGAGTTTTTTCGATTTTGATTATGAATATGGTTCATGAAACGGGAGTGGACTTCATACTATGAAATTGGTTGATTTTAGCCTTCGGCCTTAAACCCCTTTTCCTTATATATAGTATACAGGCAAAAATGATTTAGAATGCAAAAACCACGCTCCGGTTCATGAACTCTTTAATTTGAATATGCTATGCTCTTACTTTTATGTACGTGTGCGTATGTTAGCCCCCTCACCAGTCTTTAGGACTGACCCCTCCTCGTTATTTTCTTTTTCCCCATGTGTTTTTAAGTTGCAGGTGCTCTTTTGGGGAATTTGTGCTAGGCGGCGGTCTTTGTTTAGGTCTTGGGTTGTATAGCGAGTTTCATGTATTAGATTTAGTTTAATGTTGTACTTTTCAGCTTTTGAAGCATATATAAGAACTTAAATTCGAAACTTGAGAATATTTGTATAATTTAACTCTCTTGGAGTTTATATATTTATGTTTTAATTCGAGAATGTTTTTTTATATGTTTGAATCCTGGAGCTTCTGCATGTGGTATTTGATTTGATTGCGCACTCTGATTTAGGGTCTAAACCGCTTAGCGTACGAGAGATTTTGTTTGTCTCCCGTTCGCCGTAGTTTGACATGTGTGCGAAGTTCCCATTTCGCTACACTTGTTGGGCTATGGTGCGGGGGATGTAGTGCTCTGTGCTCCAAGGTGCTACATAGTGGACTTTATTTTCTTGCCCACTAATTAACTAATTAATTATTAATTTAATTGGAAGAATAAGTTCCCAACTTGTTCTCCAAGTCTTGCAAGAATAATCTTCTCTCTCCTACAATAGGATGTTGGATTTTTCAACTTTCCCAAAGTTAAAAATCAATATTCAATAAATAAATCAATTCCCAATTAATTATTTGTTGAGTTAAGTTGAGAATAGTCTTAACAATTAATTCAATAATTAATTAAAGGATAAAAATTAATTAATTACAATTTAATTAGTTAATTCTGGAAAAGAATTCACGTGTAATATAATTACACAAATGGAAACACGTACGTGCCACGTGTGCTTGACACGTGGCAGCCAAGCAGGCTACGCGTGAGACGTGGCAGTCACGTGTCCTTGACATGTGGCAATGGCCACGTGTTCCAATCTCCATTTTAGATCAACAATTTGATCCTTCTTTAATCACATTAACATCCTACTATAACCCTCATATTATGGCATTTGTGTGTGACCCTTTAGGTTCATTATTCGATTAGCTGTGACAGCAATTAATTAATTCCCTAATTAATTAATCACTTCACAGATCACACTACCGTAATCTACCAATGGGTGTGTGACCCCTAGCCGAATAATGAAATGAATCGGAGAACCTTTCAGTCAATCAAAATCAGTGAAATATGATCCTCCTACAACTCCATCTCTCAATCAAGAACTAACGCATGAGAATATTTTCAGCGCCTAAATATTCTTGATCTTTAAAGTTAAGTTCATTTCCTATCCATTTCGATCTCAATCCTAGAAAACCCCATCTTCTAGATGTCTTGATCTTTTATCCCCCTTAGCCAAGGGTTTAATGTTTAATGGACAACGAACAACTCAATCAGTAAGAGATCATTCTTGTTCTTAACAAGTGTAGGTCCTTTATCGATTCTACTAATTCTACATATGCCACTTGTGTAATCCCAACGTTGGTTCTGGTTTAGGTGTCTATATGGCGACACCCTTTTGTGCGCATATCAAAGATCACAGAGTTAGCTTATATGAGACATTCTAGAATCTCACGTCTAAGGATTAATGAATCACGTCATTGACCTGTGAGATATTTCCTAATCTGGAAGTTTCTGGAAACTTCCTTTCCCATTTAGGAATGTTCTCATGCGGTACATCTCAATGATGTAGTTCTTGAAACAATCACCCTTATGTATTAGAAACGCATGAACATATGCACTTACACTCCATGAAACTGAGTGATCCTTCAAAAGGACATAATCACATAAGCAAGTCTTAGCCGAGTTAAGGTCGACACTCCCACTATCTGTTGGACTCATTGACTTGGAGAAGTTTCTAATCCTCGCCTATGGAGTTAAGAACTTATTTCATGTGTCTTTCCCATAACGATAAAGTTCTTACCGGCCTCATCAGATTAGGGGAGTTCGGTACATACCAAAATAGTCAAACCCAAATACATATAAATAAGCACATAAAGAAGTGATTACCTATGAACAAAATCATTTTGTTTATTATTCAAAGACTATTTGTGATTTTACAAGGAAATAGTAAAGCAAACATCTGCTTTAAGGGCACTATTCCTAACAATCTCCTACTTGCCCGTCAAAGCCACTCAGGTGCTAATCTAAGTCCCATCTTCTGAAGATGTCCATCGAAAGCCTGTTGACTAAGGGCTTTAGTAGTCCATCTGCCATGTCCTCTACCGATGTGACCCTTTCAATTTGCACATCTCCTCTCTTGATTATATCACGGATTAGGTGATACTTCCTCAAAATGTGCTTGGCCCTTTGGTGAGATCTTGGTTCTCTTGCTTGAGCAACTGCCCCGGTGTTGTCACAAAACACTTTTACAGGGTCTTTAATGCTAGGAACTACACTCAACTCTTGGATGAAGTTTTGTACCCAAACACCTTCCTTAGCTACGTCATTTGCAGCTAAGTATTCATCCTCAGTGGTCGAATCTACAGTGGTCGCTTGCTTGGAACTTTTCAACTCACTGCTCCGTCGTTCAGGCAGAATATGTATCCTGACATGGATTTAAAGTCATCTATGTCTGATGCAACATAGTATCCTCTAATGACAAGATCTTGCTGGCCTCCGTAAACCCAGAACAAATCCTTAGTTCTTCGCAAGTACTTAAGGATGTTCTTTACAGCAGTCCAGTGACCTTCACCAGGGTCAGATTGGAATCGGCTAGTCACGCTAAGTGTATAAGCCACATCCGGCCGAGTACATAGCATCGCATTCATTATGCTTCCTATAGCTGATGCATAAGGAATTCTGGACATCCTGGACTTTTCAAGTTCAGTCTTGGGACACAACTTCTTCGAAAGAACTGTTCCAGGGCCCACTGGAAGTTTCCCAAACGTTTGGAATCTTCCATACTAAACCTCTTTAGTATTTTATCTATGTAAACCGACTTTGATAATCCTAACAATCTCCTAGATCTATCCCAATAGATCTTTATCCCGAGAATATAGGATGTATCACCAAGATCCTTAATCTCAAATTAGTTCGATAACCAAGACTTTGTTACTTTCATATCATCCTTCGCATTCCCAATGAGAAGGATGTCATCTACATAAAGTATCAAAAATTGAACCGAAGTTTCCAATTCTTTCGTGTACATACAGGATTTATTCGGATTTTGAATAAAGCTAAACAATTTGACTACTTCAACAAATCGAATATTCCAATTCCTAGAAGCTTTTTTCAATCTGTAGATTGATCTTCGGAGCTTACAAACCTTTTGTTCGCTCCCATGGAATGTGAAACCCATAGGTGGATCCATGTAACTGTATTTGTCAATGTCTCTATTGAGAAAGACAGATTTCACATCCATTTGCCATATCTCATAGTAATAATATGTTGCAATGGCAAGCAAGATTCGATTGGATTTTTGGATTGGAGCCAGGGAGAATGTTTCATCAAAGTCTACACCTGGTCTTTGACTGAAACCTTTAGCCACTAATCTTCTTTAAAGGTTGCTCCGCTTCCATCTACTACAAGCTTACGCTTATATATCCATTTACACCCTATGGGCCCGATTCCATCAGGTGGATCAACCAAGGTCCAAACTTGGTTACACTACATGGAATCCATTTCGAATTTCATTGCTTCTTACCACTGTTCAGAGTCCGAATCTAGTAGTGCCTCCTCATAAGTTAATGGATCATTATCCATTTGAGATGTTTGGTGGAGAAAACCATACCATCTCTCTGGTTGTCTATGAATACGTTCAGAACGTCTTACTAGAGGAGGATTTTCGCATGTATCACTCTCTTAGATTGGATAAGGGATGTTAGTCTCCAAACTTCGCGTGGGACCTTGGTCTCGAAATTCTTCGAGCTCTGTGATCTTACCTTTCTTTTCTTTGAGGAACGAGTCCTCAAGAAAAGTAGCATTTCTTGACATAAAGACCTTTTCTTTAGGAGGATCGTAGAAATAATATCCTATTGACTCTTTAGGATACCCTACGAAGTTACATAAGCTTGATCTAGCTTCAAGCTTATCTCCCATTGTCCTCTTCACATAAGTAGGACAACCCCAAATTCTTAAGTAAGAATAGTTAGGGGTTTTGCCAAACCACATCTCAAATGGGGTTTTGGGTACAGATTTGGAGGGAACAAGATTCAGAATCTTAACTGCTGATTCTAGGGCATAACCCCAGAATGAAGGTGGCAATTCAGTGAAACTCATCATGGAATGAACCATATCAAGTAAGGTTCAATTCCTTCTCTCCGAAACTCCATTTAATTGAGGAGTTCCCGGAGGAGTCCACTAAGAGATAATTCCATTATCTTTGAGATGACTAAGGAATTCGTCACTTAGATATTCGGCACCTCGATCAGATCAAAGTGCCTTAATCTTGTGACCAATTTGGTTTTCAACCTCCTTTTGAAATTCCAAGAATTTCTTGAAGGCTTCGGATTTATACTTCATTAAGTACACATAACCAAAACAACTAAAGTTTTCTATGATGGTTATGAAATACAGATGATTGTTTCTCGTACATACACTAAGTGGTCCATAAATATCAGTTTGGATTAAATCCAATACTTTAGTGGCACGTTCCACTTTACCATTGAAGGGAGTTTTGGCCATCTTTCCTTTAAGACATGATTCACAAAGAGTTAACTCTTTAAGCTCATTATCGTAGAATGATCCTAAATTAGTTAACTTAGCAATCCTGTCCTTAGAAACGTGGCCTAAACGTGCGTGCCATAAAGAAGCCGAGATCTTGTCATCTCTTTTGCGTTTGGTTAATTGTTGCATATTCAGAATATTAACATCTTTAGTTCTGTAAAGTCCATTAGACAATGTACTAAGCAAAGCGGAAGTTTTATTCTTCTCGAGATAAAAGTTTCAATTTCGGGAGAAAGTCTCATATCCTTCACAATCTAATACTAAAATGGAAATTATATTACGAATAATAGAAGGTACATAAAGGACTTTGTTCCAAACTAAAGTAAAGACACCTAAATCTAATCTACACGTCCCGATGGCGTGAGCTTGAACGCTTGATGCGTTCCCAACCCTCAAGACGTATTCTTTTTTTTCGAGCTGGCGAACCTCATTTAGCATCTTTACATCATTACAGATATGAACTCCACAACCGGTATCAAGTATCTAAGAATTAGAATCAATAGATAGATTTACTTCAATAATAAACGCACCTTTCTTTAGAGCATCCTTGTACACTCGGTAGTTCCTCTTCCAGCGCCCTTTCTTGCCACAATGGTGGCAATCGTCGTCTCTCTGATCTTTTTTATGACACCCCGCTTTTTCGATCGTCCGAGCAGACACCACGAGTTGATTTCCTTGTGCGCTTAATTGCCTAATTTACTTTTACTTGTGGCTTATGTGCTTTTTAATGTTTTAATTATGTGATTCTGTGCGTTAAGTGGCCCTATTTTCAACTCTTTATGAGTTTAGGGGTCATTTTGCAATTTTGTCTTTTTAAGTATTTTTTGGTCATTTCTCGTTCGATCGAGGTTTCAACCCCTTGGAACCCTTCAACGTGTTTGGGGCATCGAGACGAGTCCATAGACTCTGAGTTTGCCCAATTCTGACGTTGTTAACCCTTCTTTCGTCCGTTCCGTGCGTTGAGGACCCAGGATAAAACACCCGGATCCTCGTTATTCGTGCCAAGAACTTCCGACTTCAGCCTTGTTCTCTCTCTCTCCCGATGAAAACACACACCACACACACTAAGCCCTTCTCGCTCGTTTCTGGACGGCTTTCATCGTATGAGTAGTGGAAATTGATCAGCTCGATGAGCCCGTCACATTGGGACCAGAATCATGGCCTGAAACCCAGTGGTCGTGGCCCTACGGCAAGCTTCAGGCGGCGGGATTTACTCCCGCCAATTCTTTGGCGGTATTGGAGCGCGAGGTTCCGACAATCAAATTGGTGAAGACGGCGCGGCCAATGGTGGCCAACGTGTACTGTAGCACTTTCCTCCGCCGCGTTCCGGCGAGCAGGGCCGGTTACTTATCTTTTTCGGCCCCCTGATTCCATTTTTGGCGTTATTTTAGGCCAAGGGCGGCCAGAGCTGGCTGAGCCGGCGAGATGATAGCGGCGGGATTTCGGTTGTGGTTGGGGGCCTTTTTTCGGCGAGTTTTGGTGGTGGTCCCTTTACAAAAGTTGATCAGCGGGTGGAGGACAGCATTTTCACGTTAGCCCCGACTTGAGAACCAGCCGTTGGCGGCCGACCGGTGGCGGACCCGCTGTGAACCGGCGGTCAGTTTTTCCGGCGACTTTTTTTGGGTTTTGGCTAGGGGCTTTCGAAGGCCTCGTTACGCGCTTTCCAATGGTACGTTCGGATTTCGTTTTTGTTTAACTGTTTACGTTTAATTTTAGTTTTTGTTCTAAGGATTTTGTTGGGTTTTTTGTTAACGAAATCCGAGACGCACGTTTCTGTGCTTCCGGGGATTTTTTCGACCACCGGAGGCTGTTCGGTCGGCTACGGCGACGGTATTCCGGTGACTTTCGGGCAGTAGGTCCGTTTCGTTGTGGTGAGTCCAATGCTGCTTACCGTTCGTCAATCGGATTACGAATTTTTGAAGTTTTTTTTTTTCCGAAAATTGTTGTAATTATGGAATTGATCATGTATGTGTAATAAAGTGTGAATTATGAATTGTATGACTGCCGGGAATATGTTATAATATATGAAAACTTGATTCTTGAATTATTGTATTTATTTGTTCTGTTTCGTGCCAAATCAGTTGAGAATAATTCTTGTTTAAGGGATATTACTGCAATTTAAGGATCTAAATTATTTGTACGATTATGTTACACCTAATATTTAAATTCTGAAAGGTTATGTTGAATTTATTTTGAATGAATTGTTAAAATATGTGAATTACTGGGATTGTTGTGAAATAATCAATATGCATTTATATATGAGATTGTTATGTAATTCGTGGTTACTTTCTTGGGATTTGGTGCATGATAGGAATTAAATTCATAATGACTTGATTTATTTTATGTAATTAATATTATGAATTTTACAACATATGCATCTCTTGATATGTAATACGAATTATAATATGCTCTGAAAGACTTGATTGCATGGGTAAGGATTATATGTTGTATCATTTGTATTCGTAATCATAGTCGTGCATCATTGTGGTTGTGATTTGAGTCTGAGTCTTGTGTTCTATTTGTTAAGTTGATCAGGGGTTTTCCAGGGAGTGTCTGTTTGTTTTAGTTAAGGTGACCTACAACCCACTGTGCTCGTTTTCAAGCATGCATGCGATTATTCTATTATATTTACATAATAGATATGTGTTTATACGATACATTTATGATTTTGTCATACGATTAAAGGTTTTCGAACTGTATATATACGAGCATATGTAAGCTTGAAATGTTTTGCAACGAGGCTGTGCTCCAAACCGTGTGTCCTCATGCCAGCTACGGATTAGGATAACACGGAGAGGTTCGTTTATAGCATATGCTAAGTTGCAAGGTATGGTATGTCGGATCAGGTACGTAAGTCTGTTATGATTTGATAAGTATGATATGTAGCGAGTTATGATCTGATCTGTTATGTTCTGTCCTGATTTGTTGGGCCCTGGGAGATATTGGTAAGGGAGACCCGGGACGGCCATGGGGTCGCCGATTATGACCCCTGTGCGCGTTCTCCATCTGAAGTACTTACGTGTGACTCTTGGAGGTTGATTAGGCATGGTGGTTTAAGCCCTCGGTGGATAGCCGGGGAAGGCATGGTGTGGGTTAGCTACCCCGTGTGTGTTTTTATTGGTATGATGAGTGAGGGTTTACTCCCCGAACTACATGGTTATTGGGGTTGGATTGTTTATGATATGTGTTTTTCTTTTCCGTTATGATACGTATGATAAGATATGGAAGTAAGGTTGGAAACCCGTACTCGCCGGGTATTAGATTATGATCTGTTATGTTGATTATGAAACGGGATATTAGCTTTCTCTCTTGATATTATATAAGTATGCTCGGTTTGTTAGATTTTGATAAGATATGTATAAGTTTGATTCGAAAATGGTTTTGGTATGCAAAACCCTACTCCCGATTCATAGTCTTTCTTTTGATACGTGCTCTGCTCCTTATTATGTATAGTGTGTGTGTGTGTTCAGTCCCGTCACTCAGTCAGTGGACCAATCCTCGCCCCACCTATGTTTTTAGTTTACAGGTGCAGGTTGTTAGAGTTCGACCTAGGCGGTGGTGTGTCGAGCCTGTGTCTTTTGTTGAGTTGGTTAAGTTTCTATTTCGGTTATGTTAAGAATTTGTAATTGTATATACTCTGTACAAGTCTATACTTATTGATCATATGTATGGAATTCAGGACAAGTTAGGGCAGGTTCTTGGATTAGTTGAACCCGTCTTTATTGTGATTCTTTCCGGACAGGCTTACAAGACCAGTTGAACCCGTGTAGCTACTACTGGTTGCATTGATATGTTTGTTGTGTTAATTTTTTTGTAAATCCGTATTATTTGCCTTGCTTCCGCTTCTAGGTTTGGTTTTATCTGTTGTACAAGGTTTAGGTACCACCTAGCTTAGGGAGGGTCTTGTCTTTCACCCGTTCTCTACTGCTTGATTCGTGTACGGAATTCCCATTTCGTATGCGGATTGGGCATTAGTGCGCGAGATGTGGTGGCCTTACATTTCGGGCGCTATATCTTAAAGTGGTATCAGAGCTACCAGTTTCAGAACCGGTGCTCTGGGTCATGTTGTGTTGAGTATAGGTTGCACGGCATAAGAACTAATTGTCAATTTGCGCATTACATCGAATTGTTTGAAATATCTTAACTTACGTATGTTAAATTCTTGTAATTGTGTGCTACATCTGTATTAACTACGTACTCTTATTTGCTATCATTAATTGACATATCCATGTACTAACCGATATGCATAGATATTTGTTTAATTTGTGAATTGCAGGGTGACACCTCGGAGCCAAAATTGTAATTGATCGTGACAACACTCCCTACTTCTACAAATTGATGAAAGAGGATCTGAAACTACCATGCTTTAACTACTTGGATAAGAAGTAAATGGATCTTTACAGAATTCAACAAGGACTCGATGCTTGTGTTAGCGGAATAGTTTCGTGGTTCTATTTTTTAGGTGTCTTCTTTACTTGTGCCACCGAGTGCTGTTTAGTTAAAGCCACTTAGGAATCGGAATAGGGTTGACCAGAAAATATACGATCGAGCTAATAGCTTCAAGATATAGGGTGAATGCAAATCAGATAGAACATTGGGTTGTGGTCAACTTCTCTGCACGATGCGATGTTCGTAGCCTCATAAATGATTTGAAATTGTCCCTTAATGTTTGGCGCCACATAAGGCAAGGATCGGTACCTGAAAAATCTCCTAATGAAGATTAATATAACGCTTGGTGGGTTGGGTTTCTATTCAATTAACGAGCGTTCTCCTTCACTTTCGATGGTGTCTAAGGTTTCAGCTTTGATTCTTCACACAGATATTTCTCATGGCTCGCCTAGACAATCAGATGTCTCCTTAATTATCATTGATGTTAACTCGAGACAGTGATTGTCAATCTCGTGTTTTGGGGCACGCTAAGCAATCTACGAAATTTGAAATGATCGATTTACTATACAAACATGCCTCACATACTGAAGATGAGGGAATTATGGAAAAGCTGCTAGAAGACATCAGTTCGAAATGGTATGCCAAAGCAGGATCGACCAAATAAGGCCAAACGAACACTTAAGAATTTGAGAAGCACTGTAGTTGTAAGTCAGTGGTCAGGATTCTGGCTCCCTACAAATTGGGACATTTTCCACCTAAGAAAATTTCAACTTTGACTCTGTTGCTACGGTGAACGGTACGCTAAACAATCATGGCATTTGCACATATACATCGCATCAGTAATTATATTTTATCTTGCTTGGTGGATGTTGTATGGATTGTAATAACATGGCTAAATGATTTGATTTTCATAACTTGAAATTTATTGTTGTTTGTGAACTCTTATTAAATTGAATGAATAACCTGTTGTGTGAATTAGTCATGCTTACGTGTTTAAAAAAACTCCCTAATTGCTCATTAACCCTTCATGCACATACATACATATTGTAATTTATCCTACAGGGATTTCATCACGATATCCCCCTTCAGTTGAGCATAGATGACGAGTCTATACTCTAAGGACACCGATATCAGTCATGTAAAGGTACACCAAACATGCATCACCTGTTTTGCATCAAGTGTTACTCGGATGTGTGCATGTATGAATGCTGAGTAAATGGACTTATGTGTTAGAGAGTTGTTGAGATTTCTTAATTTATGTGATAGAAAGATGTTGGATTCTTTCTAAATTTTGTAAGCAAGAGATGCTGGATTCTCTTGGAGTTAAATATTTGAGAGATGGGGTTCTCTCGATGTGTGCTTGAGAGATGGGGTTCTCTCAATTAGGTGTTCGAGAGACGGGGTTCTCTCGGTTATGTGCTTGGGAGATGGGGCTCCCTCTTTCTCTTTTGCGTGCTGAGAGATGGGATTCTCTCTTTGTGCTTGTTTCGTGCTTTTCGTCGGCCCACTTGAGGATTGCAAGTGGAACTAACCAATGGCTTCAAGATCGTGTACAACCATAGTCATCTACTTCGAAGAAGAATCGAAGGAGCTTGAACAACCAGTGATCGGGTACATAGGCCCTTAGCAAGGTTTATGGAAGTGTTAAAGTGATCGAAGTCGTTCCAAACTCAGCACTCGAACCTGGGGCCCAGGTTCTCTGAAGCAGGGGAGGGGAGGTTGTGACAGCCCGCTTTTCCGATCATCCGGGCAGACGCCACGTGTTGATTTCCTTGTGTGCTTAATTGCTTAATGTACTTTTACTTGTTTCTTATGTGCTTTTTAATGTTTTAATTATGTGATTCTGTGTGTTACATGGCCCTATTTTCAACTCTTTATGAATTTAGGGGTCTTTTTGCAATTTTGTCTTTTTAAGGGTTTTTTGGTCATTTCTCGTTCGATCGAGGTTTCAACCCCTAGGAACCCTTCAACGTGTTTGGGGCATCGCGACGAGTCCGTAGACTCTCAGTTTGTCAAATTCTGACATTGTTAACCCTTCTTTCGGCCTGTCTGTGCTTTGAGGACCTAGGATAAAACACTTGGATCCTCGTTATTCTTGCCAAGAGCTTCAGACTTTAGCCTCGTTCTCTCTCTCCCTCTCCCGGCGAAAACACACACCACACACTCTAAGCCCTTCTCGCTCATTTCTCGATGGTTTTTGACACATGAGTAGTGGGAATTGATCAGCTCTACGAGCCTGCCACATTGGCACCAGAATCGTGGCCTGAATCCCAGTGGTGGTAGCGCTACGACAAGCTTCAGGCGGTGGGATTTACCCCCGCCACTTCGCCGGCGGATTCTCACGGCCTCCGGCGTCGGAATCGATCGATTCTTGGGTGGTATTAGAGCACGAGGTTCCGACAATCAGATTGGTGAAGACGCCGCGACCAATGGTGGTCGGCGGTGGCTCATGCACCGGCTGAAGACCGGCGGCGGTGGGGCGTGCACTGTAGCACTTTGCTCTAACGCGTTCCGACTACCTTATCCGGCGAGCAGGGCCGGTTCCCTATCTTTTTTGGCCCCCTGATTCCATTTCCAGTGTTATTTTGGGCCAAGGGCGGCTGGAGGCGGCTGAACCGGCCAGATGACAGCGCCGGAATTTCAGTGGTGGTTGGTGCCTTTTTTCGGCGAATTTTGGTGGTAGTCCCTTTACAAACGTTGATCAGCGGGGGGAGGAGAGCATTTTCATGTTAGCCCCGACTCAAGAAGCGGCCGTTGGTAGACCGGTTGTGAACCGGCGGTCAATATTTTCGTAACTTTTTTCAGCTTTTTACTAGGGGCTTTCGAAGCCCTCGTTTGGAATTTCCAACAATACGTTCGGATTTCATTTTCGTTTAATGGTTTACGTTTAATTTCAGTTTTCAT
This sequence comes from Lantana camara, assembly GCA_037501455.1. Lineage (NCBI taxonomy): Eukaryota > Viridiplantae > Streptophyta > Magnoliopsida > Lamiales > Verbenaceae > Lantana > Lantana camara. Next base: position 51,441,870 of record CM074858.1, read on the forward strand.
TCTAAAGATTTAGTTTGGTTTCTCATCAACGAAATCCGGTATGCTTAGTATTTTCTGAAATTGTTTGAGGTCTTTTGTTGAGCAGGCCGACGCGCACGTTTCTGTGCTTTAGTGGATTTTTTCGACCACCGGAGGCGGTGTTCCGGTGGGGGCCGATGGCTATTCGGCCAGCTACGGTGGCAGTATTCCGAGGACTTCCGGCTACCGTTCATCAATCGGATGTCCGGTTGATTTTATATGAATTTTTGAAGTTTTTTTTTTCAGATAATTGTTGTAATTATGGAATTGATCATGTATGTGTAATAAAGGGTGAATTATGAATTGTATGACTCCCAGGAATATGTTATAATATATGAAAACTTGATTCTTGAATTATTGTATTGTTTCGTGCCAAATCAGTTGAGAATAAATCTTGTTTAAGGATCTAAAGTATTCGTTTGATTATGTGACACCTAATAATTAAATTATAAAAGGTTATGTGAATTTAATTTAAATGAATTGTTAAAATATGCGAATTGTTGGGATTGTTGTAAAATAGTCAATATGCATTTATGTATGAGATTGTTATGCAATTCGTGGTTACTTTCTTGGGATTTAGTGCATGAAAGGAATTAAATTCATAATGACTTGATTTATTTTATGTAATTAATATTATGAATTTTACAACCTATGCATCTCTTGATATGTAATATGAATTATAATATGCTCTGAATGACTTGATTGCATAGATATGGATTACATGTTGCATCATTTGTATTCGTGAGCATAGCCGTACATCTTTGTGGTTATGATTTGAGTCTGAGTCTTATGTTCTGTGTGGTCAGTCAATCAGGGGTTTTCCAGGGAGTGTCTGTCAGCTATTTGGGTTCCAGTGGGATTTCTTTGCACGAGTTTTTCGTTCTCGTCGGTGTAAAGTGAGGTTTTAGGATTTTTGTTTTAGTTAAAGTGACCTACAGCCCCCTGTGCTCGTTTTCAAGCCTGCATGCGATTATTCTATTATATTTATATAATAGATATCTGTTTATACGATACTTTTATGATTTTATCATATGATTAAAGGTTTTCGAACTGTATATATACGAGCATATGTAATCTTGAAATGTTTTGCAACGAGGCTATACTCCAAACCATGTGTCTTCATGCCAGCTACGGATTAGGATGACATGAAGAGGTACGTTTATAGCATATGCTATGTTGCAAGGTATGGTATGTCTGATCAGGTACGTAAGTTTGTTATGATTTGATAAGAATGATATGTAGCGCGTTATGATCTGATATGGTTCGGTTCTATTCTGATTTGTTAGGCCCTGGGAGACATGGGTAAGGGAGACCCGGGACGGCCATGGGGTGGCCGGTTATGACCCCTGTGTGCGTTCTCCATTTGAAGTACTTACGCGCGACTCTTGGAGGTTGAGGAGGCGTGGTGCTTTGAGCCCTCGGTGGATATCCGGGCAAGGCACAATGTGGGTTAGCTAGCCCGTGTGTGTTTGTATTGGTATGAGTAGTGAGTGTTTGCTCCCCGAACTACATGGTTGTTGGGGTTGGATTGTTTGTGATATGTGTTTGTTTTCCGTTATGATACGTATTATGAGATATGGAAGTAAGGTTGGAGACCCGTACTCGCCGAGTATTAGATTATGATCTGTTATGTTGATTATGAAACGAGATAGGAGCTTTCTCTCTTGATATGATATAAGTATGCTCGGTTTGTTACGTTTTGATAAGATATGTATAAGTTTGATTTGAAAATGGTTTCGATATGCAGAACCCTACTCCCGATTCAAAGTCCTTCTTTTAATACATGTTCTGCTCCTTATTATGTATAGTGTGTGTGTGTTCAGTCCTCTCACTCAGTCAGTGGTCTGATCCTCGCCCCACATATGTTTTTAGTTTGTAGGTACAGTTTGTTGGAGTTCGAGCTAGGCGGCGGTGTGTCGAGTCTCTGTCTTTTGTTGAGTTGGTTAAGTTTCTATTTCGGTTATGTTTGGAATTTGTAATTGTATGTACTTTGTATAGCTTTATACTTATTGATCGTATGCATGGAATTTGGAACAGGTTAGGATAGGTTCTTGGATTAGTTGAACCCGTCTTTGTTGTGATTCTTTCGGGACAGGGTTCTAGGACCAATTGAACCCATGTAGTTGCTACTACTGGCATTGATATGTTTGTTGAGTTAAGTTTGTTGTAAATCTATATTCTTTACCTTGCTTCCGCTTCCAGGTTTGGTTTTATCTGTTGTACAGGGTCTAGGTATAGCCTAGCTTAGGGAGGGTATTGTCTGTCACCCGTTCGCTACTTACTGCTTGATTCGTGTAAGGATTTCCCATTTCGTATGCGGATTGGGCATTAGTGCAGGGGATGTGGTGGCCTTGCATTTCTGGCGCTACATTTTCACTTCTTAGCCTTTCTCTTTTTAACCCCTTCTCCGGGTTTAAGAGATCTCTTCTTCTTGGTAACATTCTTCCCTTTGCCTTTAGAAGGCCTAGAAGAGGATGTGACCATCATTACTTTGTGATCCTTCTTGATCGTATCTTTAGCAATCACAAGCTGACTAATCAAATCAGCTATAGTAGCATGAGCATGCTTCATGTTGAAGTTTAACACGAAAGGATTAAATGATGGTGGAAGCGACGCGAGCAACAAATCCACAACGAGTTCTTCACTCAGTGCCATTTCCATGGAGGCCAGTTTCTCGTTCAAAGCAAGAAACTTTAGACCGTGTTCATGGACACTTGTACCTTCTTTCATTCTGAGATGAAAGAGCTCCTTAGAGCTGTTGTACCTTAGAACACGCTCTTTGGGGTGGTACAATTGATCGAGATGGTCGTAAGTCTCCCAATCATTTTCCATAGACTCATGTTGTCTTTGCATATCTCGAGATATGTTTGCCAACATGAGGCAACGGTTTTGAAGATTATCTTCAGACCATTTCGCGATCCCCTCTCTTTCAGCCAGAGTCGGAGCCTCGCCTTCAGCGACAGGCTCTCCCTCGAAGAGAACATATCTTCTCTTTTCAAAATCTAAAACTATCTTTAGATTCCGAAGCCAACCAGAGCAATTGGGCCCAGTTAACTTGTTTGATTCGAGGATGGATATCAAAGTGTTTCTGATTGCCATTTCAGAATGCAGAGAATCACAGAATTAAAACCTAAATGAAAATTTTGAGAAATCACGAGCATGCTGAATAATAACAATTACATAATATCAAGGTCTTTATAAATATGTTCTCCCACTGTTTTTAAAAGGTCTATAAATCCCTAACCACCTTAGAAGAAACTTATTTTCTCAATGGGTACTAGGATCCCAAGCATTCTTAGTTTTGGACCCACGACTCGTGAGACATCCAAAGTCTAAGAATATTTTGGTAGGTACGAATTGCCGATTCCATCCCTATGGAATTCCTAGTAATATTTTTGCATCACTAATCTTTCGATCATGGACCCACGACTCATGAGACATCCATATCTACTTTAGTGTTGAGCGGGACCCATTAATCATAAGATTTCAACCAAACTTAGTCCGGAACGACCCACGACTCCTGAGACATCGCCCATTTTAAAATGGTCAAAAAATATTAATTATTTAGAATAATTAATCCGTAAACTAAGAGTTAATAAGCTACACTAATTACCCCATGACTCGTTAGATAGCAATTAGTTTCACTTATTAAGTCCTAAATCCTATTGATGGAATGCTAGGAATTTTATTACTGTGATAAAATACCTATTTATTCGAAATTGATCAATATTTAATAAAGGGATTTTTGAATTTCCAGAGAGTTGTCTGGAATGACCTCACCAACATATAATGTTATCCAAATTTTAATTGTCTTGTTTAATGAAGTTTCACATAAAGTGCATCACAGAAGTAATTAGCAGATAACATGTCCTAGCATAATACTAATTATGAGATGATCATGGGTATCCTATCTTATATGTGATTTTGGGAGGTGCTCCCAAATCACTAGTTCTAACATTCATGCCACATAAGACAGTTCATATCACATAGGGGTACAAAATTTAATGGAAAGCCCTATCTATTACATTAATAGAAACCCTCCTAAACATTTTGAGGGATCTTCTTATGGCCACCGTTCTTCAAGGGCTCCTTGTGGATCCTTCTTATTCCATGGGTGCTTGTCTCCAAAATGAAAATAAAACCTCACTTTCTAAGTTCTACTCTCTTTACATAAAGTAATATGGCTCAATTTTCATATTGGCCATAGATAAATACACGGGGAATACCCTGGCCCAAAAGCAATAATAAGGAAAGCCACATTCCAAAAGATCATCCGAGAATAACCCATGGGGATCTCGTGGAATAGGAAGATGTGGTGCTTGTTGCTCGACTGGCGGTTGTTGAGGAGGCGGAGCTTGAGCTTTTCGATGTTCAACATAGTTATACACCGCATCCATGAAATGCTCCATATTTATAGGTAGGGCTTGAGGATGTGGAGGAGTAGGAGATCGACCTCGGAGATGGTGTCGTCCCAAGGATCTCCCTCTATCGATTATAGGAGGCATTATGTAAGAAGAGACTCTAAAATGCATGTGGTGTTTTAGTCCATGCATGATAGTGCAAATATTCCAATCAATATTCAAGAAATAATACACATAATCACATAAAAGATGTAATAACAACATGTTGACAAATAGTTCCTAGAGCCGTACGACCTAGACTGACTCGACACGACACGAGAGACCGGGTTTTGCAACCCTAAGCTCAGATAACTTAAGGATGTAACGCCCGAGCATAAGAAATCACATCCCCTACACCAAGACCCGACCCACATATGAAATGGATTTCCATACACGTGCCAAATTGTGGCGAACGGGGACACAACACATAGACTAAGCTAGGCGGGACTAACCCTTAACCATTCCTTCAAGTATAACTCAACAGAGTAAGCATAACATATTATATTTACAAGAGATATTAATGTACGGCCCCACACGGCCTCATATCATTTATATACGCTCCATAATACATATCATATCCAAAAGTGATGAAGGTATGAGTGTATACATAAAGAAATGCTAGACACTAATGCAAGACTCTCTTAGACTTGTATTCCCTCCAAGCATTCCCACCTGCAGAAAAGACACTGAAACAACTCTGGGTTCAGTCTTAGACAGGCTGGTGGGTATAAAACAGGCATAATACAATAATAGGGCCGAATTGAAACACATATATGCAAGTTATAATTCCGAACGAGGTGTTAAATCCTTTTCCCAAGTGGGACAAATCAAGAAATACAACGAACAAAATTATAACAACCAATTTTGTTCATTAAGTTAAACGTGAGCCGGCGAGTGGCTAAGTCTCGAACCTGTATCTTGTGTATCCTTAATCACTTTATCGTTAATTGTCACACACATATCTTTCGTGCATAATCATTGATTATCCATAATCATTCACCTAATCCTTTTTCCTCTGGGCAGTGGACGGGTTTGCAAGGCCCGACCACCCATTCATTATGGCTAGTGGGGTACATGAATACCTAAAAGCCCGGTTTCCCTCCTTCACTAATGTCCTAGTGAAGTCCGGTATCACTGTAGTTTGGTGGAACTAGTGTATGGGGTTTGTAACACCCTGTTTTTTGGCAAGTCAGGTACACGCGCCACGCGTGTGAGTTTTGGTATTTAGGATTTATTTAATTCCTTTTTGTTCTTTAATTGCGGCATTTAGTTTCTTTATTTGAATACTTGTGAGTTATGTGCTTTTAAATTCCTTTTTTCATGAATCTTATTTCGTAGATTACGTATTTAAATTCCGCGAGCATGCTTAAGTGATATACTAATTTAATTATGAGAATTCTTGAACAATTGTCCTTAATTGAAAGATTTAGAAACCTTTGGACCTAATTGATAAATTATTCGGACTTATGTGGAGCATTCATGAAACTTGAAACCTAAGTCCATTCATTTAAATCTTCCAAGGACCAAGTAGCAATTTTTTTCCCTTTTATTCTCTTCTTGATCGATATAAACATTATACACACATATACATGCACTCATTTTGTGATGCCCCGTTCATCTAAAGGTTTGGGTTAACAAGTGTTAGGGTCATGGGAAGTTCGAACGAAGAATCAGTTAGAACGAATGTAACCCTAGCAAGCTTGTTTCGGGATAACAATGTCAGTAGATCACTTTCAATCCCTTTGAATTAACCTAAGGTCGGGATGAGCTATGTGAGATCCATCTTCGCCATTTAATTCATTTTGATGTCTTGAGATGAATGACGTTAATTTCATAATTTTTGGAAACCGTTTGCTATCCCGACGCCCTAAAACCGATCCACTTCGACCGGTTATTTCTTGGAATTGAGCCTTGATCATTCACCTACTTGCTTCCACTTTTTCCTTCACAATTAAGCAAGAGATAGCAGCCTTAAAAATCAGCCTCATCACCACCTTGCTTCCATTTTCTCCCACGTTAAAGCAAGTGGCATCAATTTCTTAATTTCAAAAGCATATTCACCTACTTGCTTCCATTCTCCTCATGTGAAAGGCAAGGAGCAGCAGCCATACACATCTACTTTCTTCCTTTTCTTTCCCCACGTACATCCATCTCTCTCTTTCTTGCAAAGTGTTGAAGAGATTCGGACAAGTGAAGAAGTAATCCTCCATCTCTTTCCATCTTCGGTATTCAGTTAAGGGAGGTAATGATTGAGTCTCTCATCATGTTTCCCCCTCCATATCAGTAAGGTTTAGCTTCCAAGAGTTGGATATGGAGCTTAGGATTTCAGATATATGTAGAGATATGTGAGAAATTGGAGATTCTTGTGTATTTGCTGAAAGTTGATGACCGTTGCGTGACTTCAAGTGCATAAACGGCATAGTTCTTGCATAAACTGAAGTTAAATTTGAAGCATGTTACCTTATTTGATATTATAGATGCTTTATGTATGAGTTATGGACCTTATATGCAAGTTTCGAGGCCTGGAACAAGTAGGAACCGAACCTACAAGAAATCCCCTGTTCTGCCCTGTTTCATAGTTTCTGCAGTGACTTTCTTGCATCTGTTAGCCACCCAAAACATCTTAGAGTTGCCTTAATTTGTAACCACTGAAAATTCTTTGAGTCTAGGACACTCTCCTTTTTTCGGGTTGTCAAAATTCATTATGGAGTGTGAGATATGCCCAATACAAAATCATGTCGCCAGTCTGCCGAAATCCTGCGTTCAGCCAACTTTAAACAATAAGCTCTTTTGATCCACTTTGAATAAAAAATTGAGCCATATATGGTCAAAAAGATGTGTCTGTCTAGTTTCATTTCCAAAAAACGAAACCGCATTTGGACTTCTAAATTTTAAGATATTTTGATTTTCCTATGGCCTGGTCATTTTCAGAAAACTGCCAGCTTTTTCTAGATTTGCATCCGAAGCCTCGTTTGAGCTTCTCTTCCATTTCTTTCGTGATTTTTCCATACCGAACTTGTTCCTAACATGTTAAATTATGTAATTATGTACTGTTCAGATTATGGTGCTATGATATGAGTTGAAAATATGCTCCGTGATTTGTTCTTCGTAGCCCGGCATGCCTAAATGATATCCTTGCTCACATGCATTTCATTTCTTGCATTCAGTTGCATTCATTTTTCATTTTCCGTGTATCTAAGTGGTTCATGATTGAGTCTTTGTCATGTCTTGTTGTTTGTTTGTTCAGAGGTGATCCCAGGAGAGTTCGATCCGGAGGGTTAGTCTCATTTCCGTGTCCGGTGTTGATCTTTGCATCTCTTTTGTCAAAGGTGAGGTTAGGTGTGCTTTAGTTATGCCCTAATACCCCTATATGATTGTTTCTAGCCTGAATAGCTATGTATTAAGGTAATATATGTACGTATACTTTTGATATTTGCACTCCTGAATGTTTTATTTGATACGTGTATAATTTTGGGCCTATGTATGCCTTGATTTTGAGGAGTGGTAACTCTTGAAAGTGATAAAATGTGATATTTGTACTCTTGCGTGATAAGCCATTGAAAGATATGGAAAGTGCACTCCTAATACTTACTTCGTGTATTGGGCCCGGAGGCTATGGGTAAGGGAGCCTGGAACGGTATTGGGCCGTCAGGACCGTGCCCTGTGCATAGTCTTCATTTGAGATTACTTGCTTGCTTCCAGGAGGTTTGGTACATGCCAGTTATCTTGAGCCGGTGGTAACCTCATCGAAGGAGCGGGTAGGAGTCATGAGCCCCCGTCTCGATGTGTATACGTGTTTCTGGAAGGATTGGGGTGCACTCCCTTCCTTTCCATGGCGTGATGGCGGGATTGTGTTTTGATTTCTGTTTTTCCTGTATTTTTTAGGCGTGTTGACGGATGTGGTTTGAAAGCTCGTACTCACCGAGATCTGTTCTATTTTGAGTTTGTGAAACAAGGATGGACTGAATAGGATTTTGATTTCTTTTGTATACGTTTGTATCTTTTGGCTTTTAGAAAAAGTTTTGGTATGCAAAAACCATCGTTGGGTTCATGAACATTCGAATTTTCATACGTGCTCTACTCTGTTATATCTATAGCGTGCGTGGGTTAACCCCTCACTAAGTCGTGGACTGATTCCTTGCTTTTCCATCTTTTAGTTTCGCATGTACAAGTATGCTTTGGTCGACCTAGGTGGAGCATTGAGTAGTTCATGTTCGTCTAAGTCGAGTCTTTGGGTTGTACTTGCATACACTCTACATTTTGTTCATGTACATATTGTGGCCTTACCAGCATAGATGTTATGTAACACCCGAAGCGCAAAGGTGCCACATCCCCCGCACTTTAGCTCAGTCCACATATGAAACGGACAATCCATACATTAACTGAGCCATAGCGAACGGGTGACAAGAAAATAAAGACTAACTAGCTAGGCGGGACTAACCCCAAACCAAATACCACAATGCAAAAAGTAATAAACATAAGCATGCTATTCACGAGCATTTATCAAGTAAACCCAAAACCTAACATTATATATCAATACATTATCATCTCTCAAATACATAACATTTCATAAAACAGTATATAACAATACATATGCAACAAAGTAGGATGGACACGTGCTAGACCCGAAAAGAAAGACTTGACTCGACACCAATCCCGCCTAGCGCACAACCTGCAAAACTAAAAAGTGAGGTGCCAGTCTACCACAGACTGAGCGAGGGGCATAATAGATATAAACGCAGATAACATGCAAATCATAACCTCGGGTAAGGTTTTATAAACGAAGTCAATCTAAGTTCAATAACAACATAGAGCTCGCCCGAGATTACAACTATCAGATTTAACAATCAATCATTTTAAACCAATCAATCAGTGGCCCGGCGAGTGAGGGCAATTCTCCAACCTGACTCCGACAGTGTACAATCACGATACTTTTAATTAATTAATTAAGCGATCACACAATCAATTACAGTGCACACGTAGCAGTTTCAATGACTCCTTCTTCCTCCAATGATGGTGGGTTTGCAAAGCCCGATCCATCCACAGTAAACACGGTGTACGTCGGGAACATGACTCCCACGCACTGGACTCCTTCCTCCACCAAACCTCCTGGTGGATTCAGGGTTCATCCCCACGGTTGAGAGGAGTGTAAGAGTTACCCGTCAACCCATGCTTTCCCAGTTGGCTCAAACACTTACTCTCGGGCCCACAGTGCACGGTACAATATGCTCGCCCAAAACACGAACAATCAATACTGTACAATTCAATAAATCAGTTGAAAATCAATAGAGTTAAGAAACTATAGATATATAGATACCTTTTGGCTTAAAACATCACATAGGGTTGTAATGGTTCTATATATCTAGAAATTAAACCTCACCCGTACCGACAAAATAAAGAGAAAGACACGGCCTAAGAAGCCCACTCCACGTCCCTGATGTGTTGGTCTGTGCAACAAAGACAAGTGTACATAAGACATGACTCAAAATGTACCAAATATGACGAACGGCGAAAATGCAACAAGACGACGAACAAAATGCAATGTGGCATGAAAACATCTTGTTTCACTTTATTATGGATCATATAAAAGCAAATCGGGGTCAAAGAAGCCGTTGGAACAAGGTGTTAAAAATGCACTTTTATGCAGAATATTTTGTTCTGTCAGACGCACGGGAACGGTCGTTCCGGCTTCCCTTTGAAAATGGGAAGGGCCGTTCCCATGGCCCTTCAGAAACGCGCCAGCGTTTTTAAAAGGGTAAAACGTTTTAGCTGGGAACGACCCTTCTGGCACACAGGCCAAAATGGGAACGGCCGTTCCCAGTCTCGCTGGCCTTGCTGACTCAGAATCATGGGTACGGCCGTTCCAGTTTTAAACTGGGGCTGCGAAGGGCCGTTCCCAAAATACGAAAACAGCAGAAAACAGAGCAAATGCAGGGGAGGCACGAAATAACACCAAAACTCCACAAATGATCATATACCAAACTCCAAATGTATATAATTCATGAAATAATCATGCTTGCACACTTATAGTTCAATAATAACTAAATTAAACACTTAAATCCATGCTTAATCATCAAGAATCATCAAGATCAAACCCACAAATGAACTCATGCTCCAAGCTTATAACCTTCACAATATATGCATCAAATCCAAGCTATAACCATATAACCATGCTTCCAACATCTCAAACATAAACTACCAAGCTCAACACATAACCCTAGCTCTCATATATATATTCATGTATTTCCCCAACTAAGCTCATACCTTGAATGAATGAGAAAAAGGAAAAGAGATGATGTTGTGATGATGATTATGCTTCATTTTATGGAATTTTCCCTTGAATTCAAGCTTCAAATGATGAAATCCTCTTCTTTCTTCTTGTTTGGGTTTGGACGAGATGAGGGAGAGAGGGAAGGGATCATGTGTGTATATGTTTGTATGCAACCAAATGATATAGGATAGATATTATAAACTAGGCACAAATTGCAATTTAATCCCTCCAAAACATAAGTCATGGAATCAAGTTCAATCTCATGGAAAATGATCAATTAAGTCCAAGACTATTTCATGCAATTAGGTCCTCAAATTAATAAAATGACCACTTAAGGACAATTATGCAATTAAACAATTAAGTCATAATTGGAAATTATTTCACATTAATTCACATATCGCATTTTTGAAATATTGGGGCATTCCAATCACCCCTTCTTAAGAGGACCTGGTCCCCAGGTCCACTACCCTAACTTCAAATTAAAACGCAAGACGAGAGAACCTCGTCTCCCCAAATAATTAATGAGAAAGCCCCGTTTCTCAGTAAACAAGAGAGCACCCCGTCTCTCACACAGAAGAGAGAACCCTGTCTCTCACACAAACACACCACGCACAAACTTAAGTAACACTTACATACACCGTCACATATGGAGCAAATAAGAAAGATTAACACTCCATTCATTCACACAAGAACAAATAGCAAACACAAAGAGTGCAAACATATAAAGTAAGAAAGCGCATGATGCACGTGGTATGTATGTTTAGATGTACCGTTCACCGTTGTTCTTGCCTGTTAAATGGTCTCTGACCCCCGGGGAATAGTTCTTGTCGCTCCGGACATGTATCTATCTGATGCTCAGCACTCCCACAACGGAAACACAGACACAACCGCTTCCTACAACTATCATAAGTATGGGTGTCACGTCCACAATAAGTGCAGAGAGGTTTTTCTGGAGATGGTGACAAAGCTGGTTTAGGTAGAGTCTTCTGAGTCGATCCCGCTCGTGAGGTAGAACTCCTAGCATTTACGGCATCCTCAACTTTCAAAGCTTTGCTAGTAGCTTTGGCCCACATGCTGGTATTGACCGCTTCTAATGCCTCTTGTGTGTCCGGTCGAAGTCCTTGCACAAACTGCATTGCTTTATGAAAGTCATCACTCACTACATTAGGTGCATAGCGAGATAGCCTCTCATACTCGGCTATATACTCCGAAACTGACATCCTTCCTTGCTTTAATTCCGTGAACTCCTTCATTCTCCTAGTACGCGCTGAAGGTGGAATGAACTTGTTCCTAAACTCTCGAGTAAATACCTCCCAGGTTATTTCCTCCCCGGTGGACTCCAACACAAAGAGAAAGCCTCTCCTTGGATCAATATAATGGTGCAACGAGCTTTCTCTCGAGACTCACATGGTATAAGCTCCCAAAATTCTCCCCACTTCCTTTAACCACATCTCCGCCTCGGTATCATTCCCGTGGAAGAATTTCGGAGGGTGTTGATTCTGGAATTCCCGAAGTATAGTTGAGATAGGTGCTTCTAATTGCACCGGTGGAGCAGGCGGTGCGGGAGGAACATGCTCTCTCATCCTCTGATCTATAAGGCCAACCACAGCATTCATGAAGTCCTGTGGTTGAGCTGGAGGGGGTGGTAATCTCTCTCGATGATGATGCCGACGATGTCGATGTCCCTGAGAACGATCACGATGATGACGACCTCTGTGCATCCTGTATTCAAGACACTAAGGATGCACGTGGCATTAGTAGATGCTATTGGTTGCAATTAAGTCTCAAGTCACAAATAATTCACATAATTCAAAGACTTCAAGTTATTCAAATAATTCAAATAAGTCAAATAATTTCAAATAAAGATGCAAGACTCTCAAGTTAACAATTAATTCCTATGCCGCACGACCTAGACTCGACACGACACGATACTAGAGACCCGGTTTTGCAACCGGGCTCTGATACCACCAAAGGATGTAACACCCGAAGCGCAAAGGTGCCACATCCCCCGCACTATAGCTCAGTCCACATATGAAATGGACAATCCATACATGAATTGAGCCATAGCGAACGGGTGACAAGAAAATAAAGACTAACTAGCTAGGCGGGACTAACCCCAAATCAAATACCACAATGCAAAAAGGAATAAACATAAGCATGCCATTCACGAGCATTTATCAAGTAAACCCAAAACCTAACATTACATATCAATACATTATCATCTCTCAAATACATAACATTTCATAAAACAGTAGATAACAATACATATGCAAAAAAGTAGGATGGACACGTGCTAGACCCGAAAAGAAAGACTTGACTCGACACCAATCCCGCCTAGCACACAACCTGTAAAACTGAAAAGTGAGGTGTCAGTCTACCACAGACTGAGCGAGGGGCATAATAGATATAAACGCAGATAACATGCAAATCATAACCTCGGGTAAGGTTTTATAAACGAAGTCAATGTAAGTTCAATAACAACATAGAGCTCGCCCGAGATTACAACTATCAGATTTAACAATCAATCATTTTCAATCAATCAATCAGTGGCCCGGCGAGTGAGGGCAATTCTCCAACCTGACTCCGACAGTGTACAATCACGATACTTTTAATTAATTAATGAAGCGATCACACAATCAATTACAGTGCACACGTAGCAGTTTCAATGACTCCTTCTTCCTCCAATGATGGTGGGTTTGCAAGGCCCGATCCATCCACGGTAAACACGGTGTATGTCGGAAACATGACTCCCACACACGGGACTCCTTCCTCCACCAAACCTCCTGGTGGATTCAGGGTTCATCCCCACGGTTGAGAGGAGTGTAAGAGTTACCCGTCAGCCCATGCTTTCCCGGTTGGCTCAAACACTAACACTCGGGCCCACAGTGCACGGTACAATATACTCGCCCAAAACACGATCAATCAATACGGTACAATTCAATAAATCAGTTGAAAATCAATAGAGTTAAGAAACTATAGATATATAGATACCTTTTGGCTTAAAGCATCACATAGGGTTGTAATGGTTCTATATATCTAGAAATTAAACCTCACCTGTACCGACAAAATAAAGAGAAAGACACGGCCTAAGAGGCCCACTCCACATCACTGATGTGCTGGTCTGTTTAACAAAGATAAGTGTACATAAGACACGACGCAAAATGTACCTGTAACACCCAAAACGCGAGGTGTCCCATCCCCCGCACTATAGCCTCGATCCACATATGAAACGGACAATCTATATATGAATCAAAGCTATAGCGAACGGAGACAATAAAAAAAACTAACCGAGCTAGGCGGGACTAACCCTTAACCACTTAGAACAATGCAGAAAGATATATATAAGCGGAAGCATAAGTTTCAAAATCAATCCGTCATATCAATACAATATCATCTCCCATATATACATGACAAAATAGTGATGAACATAAGTGGTACAAAAGTGTGTAAAGTCAAACATAGGTGCTAGACCCGAAACTACGACTCCGGACGATACAGTTTCCCGCCTAGCACTCCCTTAGCAAAACCTGAAAAAATGAGGTGTCAGTCTAAGAAGACTAAGCGAGGGGTATATATACATATAAGCGCATTTAACACACAAGTCCTAACCTTGGGTAATGAGTTATGAAAACCACAATATAAGTTCAATAAAAAGATAACATTGCCCGAGATTATGACTAACAAGTTTAACAATCAATCAATCAATTCCATTTCAGTCAATCAGTGGCCCGGCGAGTGAGGGCAATTCTCCAACCTTACTCCAACAGTGTACAATGATTAGGTTATCAACTATATAGGTGATCATGCAATCAATTACAGTGCACACGTAACAGTTTCAGTCCATCCTTCTTCCTCCGGGGTGATGGTGATTTAGCTAGACTCAACCATCCAATCAGTGTGAGCAGAGGGCGCATGAAACCCAAAGCCCGGAACTCCTTCCACCACTAATCTCCTAGTGGCTTCAGGGGTCATCCCAAATGGTGAGGATAGAGCCTGAGTTACCCGTCAACCCATGCTTTCCCGGTTGGCTCAAGCTACTACCCTCGGGCCCACAGTGCAATCAATATACTCGCCAAAATAGTCGGTTCAATACAATACAGTCGTTCAGTGAAAATCAATTAACATTTGAGGAAAGCTATAGATATACGTATACGTTTTGGCTTAAAATCCATATAAGGGTCATATGGTTCTATATAACTAGAAATTAAACCTCACCTGTACAAACAAAACCAATCGAGAAAACCGCCTAAGGTGCCGGCCCCTCGTCACCAGGAAGCTGGTCTGTGCAAACAATGACAAGTGCAAGTGAGACACGACTCGTATGAACCAATTAAGACGAACGGCTAAATGCAAAGAGACGATGTGGAATCATGAATACGGCACAAAATAATCTTGTTTTTGCATGAAATGTATCATATAATAGCAATTTGGGATCAATTAAGGCATTGGAGCAAAATGTGAAACTTCTAGGTACTAATGCAGAAAATTTTCAACATGCGCACGTTGTATTCAAATAAGCATAACTGCTTCATCGGAATGAATTTTAACGAACCGCAAAATTCCTAGAAAACTAGACAACCATATCTTTACAATGATGTAAGGCTCAAATTCTAGTTCAGCCCGAGTAAATACCAGATTTTGTTTGAATATGACACAAAGCAGAAAATTTCCTGCAGCGCTATTAGTAAAAGATGATCGTCGTTCCCTTATCAAACGAAGTCGAAACGATCTGAAAATTGGTGGAGATATCTACAACATACCCAGAAATACACCAGTAAAACAGTTTTAAAAACTTCCATCATTTAGTCTCTCTGATCAAGCCACAAATCGGTTTTAAATTGGATCTGCGCAGAATCGCGACAGTTTGGCGGCCCCAAATTAAAACGGCCATAACTCACAAACGAAAATAGATATTGACGAGCCGTAAAAAGGAGAGTACTCTACACTTCAAATATTTTCTACAGTAGAAAAATCAGAGGAATTGGAACAGGGGAGCAGAGTCATAAAAACAGAGCAAAAATCCAACCACAACAAACAATCAACCAATTCCAATTCTAATCAATCCAAATGCCATAATTCATGCAACATAGATATATACAAGTTCAATACTCACTAAAGTTCCACATATTCTTGTCCATAACTCATTAATCATCAAGAATCACACATATGAGCTCAATATATCAACTTATGCTACAAGTCCATAAACCTTAATATATGCACATCAAATTCAAGCCATAACCAAGTATTCATGCTTCCCATAATTAAAACAAATTATCTAATCCAAATGAATAACCCTAGCTATCATTCATGATCAAGAAATCAATCAAATAAATCCATTTTCACCTTGTAAATGAAAAGAGAAGAGATGATACGCTAGGATGAGGATGATGATGCTTCAAGATGAATGATCAACTCAAGAATTAGCTCAAAGTATGGAAATCTCCTCTTTCCCTTCTCTTGGCAATTGATCGATCAAGCAATGGAGGAATATGTGTATGAATATGTCTTGTGTGTAATGGATTAAAATATGATATAAATGAAGATATTAATGCTTCCCACTTTATGAGTCATCCTAATTAATTGCACATAAATCCTCCCATTTTATTAGTTAAGCAATCAAGTACAAGTTAGAGAATTTAAATAATCAAAGAGCAAGCCCTCTTATGCAATTAATCCCATAGTTCAAGGAAATGATCAATTAAAGTCACATAATCAATTAATCAATTCTAGTACATAAATCATGAAATGAAATAATTTTCACAACTTTAGAAAATGCAATTTTATAAAATGATCATGTCACATTTAATTAATGAATGCAAGAATTAAATAATTAATATAAAATCATCAAAACACACACGTGGCGTGCTTACCCGAAATCCGGAAATATAGGGCGTTACAATCCTCCCCCCTTAGAAGAATCTGGTCCCCAGATTCACGGATCGGAAGAGAACAACTCCGGATGAAACCTTTTCATCTTATCTTCGGTTTCCCAAGTAGCCTCTTCGGTTTGATCACTTCTCCAAAGGACCTTAACCACAGGAATTCTCCGGTTCCGTAGTTCCTTAAACTTCATATCCAAGATTCTAACCGGTCGTTGCACGATTGTCAAATTCGGTTCCAATTCCACTTCTTCAACCGGTATGATCTTAGTCCCATCGGGGTAGTATTTCCTTAGTTGAGAAACGTGAAATACGTTATGAATCCCCGTGAGACTCGGTGGTAGGTCTAATCGGTAAGCTACTTCACCAATTCTTTCAAGAATCTCGAAAGGACCTAAATAACGAGGATTAAGCTTTCCTCCTCACCCGATACGAGCAAATCCTTTCCGTGGAGATGCTTTCAAGAATACCCGGTCTCCAACTTTGAATTCAAGATCCCTTCGGCGACGGTCGGCGTAGCTCTTTTGTCTATCTTGAGCTGATTTCATCCGTTGTTGAATTTGTTGAACTTTCTCAGTCATTTCCCGAATGGCTTTAGAAGGTTTTTCCAATTTATCATCCTTCTTCACGCCTTCTTGTTTAGTCCACTTCCACTCCTCAAGGTCGAAGAACAACGGAGAACGATATTTCAGGCCGTAGAGTAGCTCGTAAGGAGCCATCCCAACCGAGGCTTGAAAACTGTTATTGTAGGCGAATTCAATAAGAGGTAGTTGCTCATGCCACGAAGTCTGAAAATCCAAGGAACAAGCCCGAAGTAGATCTTCCAAATACCTAATTAATCTCTCGGACTGACCGTCGGTTTGAGGATGAAATGAAGTACTAAAATTAAGCTTCATTCCCAACATCCCTTGTAATTCCTGCCACAACTTGGAAGTGAACCTCGGATCCCTATCCGAAACGATACTCACTGGAATCCCGTGAAGTCTAACAATCTCCTGGTTATAAATCTCGGCCAACTTACGAATCTTGAAAGACATCCGAACCGGCAGAAAATGTGCAGACTTAGTTAAACGGTCCACGATTACCCAAATGCCGTCAAATCCACCTTTCACTTTAGGCAACCCGGTTACAAAATCCATCATCACCTGTTCCCACTTCCACTCGGGGATGGGTAACGGCTGTAAAAGACCTCCGAGTTTTTTATTCTCGGCTTTCACTTGCTGACAATTCATACAGTGTCTCACCTACTCGGCGACGTCTTTCTTCAATCCCCGCCACCAATAGTATTGCCTTAAATCTTTATACATCTTGTTTCCTCCTGGGCGGACCGAATATGCCGACTTGTTAGCTTCTTCGAGCAATACTCGTTTCAACTCTTCGGGTACGACCACACGGTTCTTGAAACGAAGAAGTCCGGTTTCATCAAACCCGAATGGACATTCTGGATCCTCCTTTGCTTTGGTTACCAACTTTTGAACTTCCGGATCCTTGGTCTGAACCTCGAACAACCGATATTTCAAATCCGGTTGGATAGTAATGTTAGAAACTCGAGCTTTGATCACAATTGGCTCGATTCCACTACTCCTCCTGTAACACCCCGGTTCCGGATGAACAGGTAAGCACGCCACGTGTGAGTTTGAGCGTAGGTTTTATTTTATTTCTTTAATTCTATAATATATTCTTAAGTGGCATTCATAATTTTATAAAATTCACGAAACATCCTTTATGTGAATTATATGAATTCATATCATTGAAAATATTATTTCACAACACGGAAAATATTTATTGCATAAAATCACTACCGAGAGTATTTCAAAATTACCAAATTGTCCTTAGTGGAGATTTCTTTAAAGTTCTAGGGACTTAATTGCATAACTTTCAAAGATCTAATTGATCATATTTTAAAACTATGTATACTCAATTGCATACTCTCATGAGTTAGAGGATTAATTGGCAAATTGGCACATTTCACACATTTCAAAAATGTGTTTTACGTAATGCATCTCCAAGCTTCTTTCTTGATCATTTTCTATCCAAAAATTTCCCAACAACTTGCTCTCTCACTCTCGGTTCTTCAAGGGAAAAGGGAAGAGTGATCTTTTGCATCCAATCATCAAGATTTCAAGAAACCATCCAAGTTTTGGGAGATTGATCATCGTCTTCATCTATTTTCTCCATATTTTCATCTTCAAGGTTGGTTTGCATGAAAGTGATGATTCTTGATTGTATTTGGTGTGGTTAGGGTTTGAAAATTATATGCTAGATGAATGAATTAGAATTAGAAGCATGATTATGAGATCATTTCATGAATTATGGCATGAGTTATAGCTTGAATCCTTGAAAATTTGGCATGAATGATCAAGTGTGATCATGAACTTGAAATCATGAATTCTTGATAATATTGCATGCTTTGAGTGTTTGAATGTTATAATATCATTTCTTGAGCAAGTATACATGTATATTTCCTGAAATCATGACTTTGTTGATTGTAAAATGGAATTTGGTGGCTTTGTTGATCATTCCCGTGAGCATCCCCTGTTTTTGCTCTCTTCTTCAAATTTGCAGAAACTGGGAACGACCGTTCCCAGCCTCAAGGCATTAAGGGAACGGGCATTCCCACCTTTTCAAATGAACTGGGTGGCCGAGCATGCGAACGGTTGTTCCCACTTTGGCCTTGCTGCCGAAAGGGCCGTTCCCAGCTAAAAGGCGCGCTTTTATTTTTAAAATCGTTGGCGCGTTTTGGGGAACTCATGGGAACGACCGTTCCCATTTTGCAAAGGGGACCGGAACGACCGTTCCCACCTGACTTGCAGAACAAAATTCACTGCATAAAATTACGAAAATGACCCCTCGATCCAACGACTTCTTTGACCCCGAATTGCTATAATATGTACTGTTATGAAGTGAAACAACATGTTATCATGCCACATTGTATTTTCGTGGTTGTCTCGATACATTTCCGCCGCTCGTCATATTTTGGTCATCTTAGGTCATGTCTCATGAATATACGTCGTGTTTGCACAGGTCACGAGGGCGTGGACGGGGAGCAAACTCCTTAGAACACCACATTATTGTATTTTGCAGGAAAGGTGAGGTTTTAGGTTATGTTTATAGAACCCTACCACCCTTATGTGCTATTTTCGGCCAAAACCAATTATAATTATAAACGTTTTCAAAGTTATAAACGTTTCAAGCAAGAAAGTATTGATTGTCATGATTTCAAGCAAGTTGGCGAGTACATGATTGCACGTGGGCCCGAGGGTAGTTCTTAAGCCAACCGGGAAAGCAAGGGCTGACGGGTAACTCCTGAATTATCCTCACATTGTTGGGATCACCCCCGAAGCCACTAGGAGATTAGTGGTGGAAGGAGTTCCGTGTCTAGAGGGTCATGTCCTCTACACACACCATGTCGTGGATAGTCGAGCCTTGCAAACTCGCTATCACCCGGAGGAAGAAGGAGACTGGGGATTAATCCGGCATGTCGGGTTATCCTCGGGTTATCGCATGATTTAAAGCATGAAATTGTCTATATGAGCACTAAATGAAATTGCATGATCATGTATTGAGTTGATAAAGCAAGCACGTATTGTCACGTTTGGTGTTATGGTTGGAGATTCGCCCCTGCTCGCCGGGGTCACATGTTTATAAAATGTTAAGCTAAAATGTTAAAGTGATTGGTTGTAATCTCGGGCAAAGATTAAGTTTCTTG
The DNA here is from genome assembly GCA_037501455.1 of Lantana camara. Taxonomy (NCBI): domain Eukaryota; kingdom Viridiplantae; phylum Streptophyta; class Magnoliopsida; order Lamiales; family Verbenaceae; genus Lantana; species Lantana camara. The sequence goes on from CM074858.1 coordinate 51,462,147, forward strand.
AATTATATTTCTTTTCATTTCCAAGTCTTCACCCGAGGCTACACCTTGCATGTGATGTGTGTTATATATATATATTTATTGCCCCTCACTCAATCTTCGGTAGACTGATACTTCACTTTTCAGGTACCTCTTGAGCGTGGTCGTGCTAGGCGGGAGTTGTTCGAGTCTTGCATTTCCACGGGTCTAGTCTCATACCCTCATGTATAGTTTTATGCTAGTTTCATGTTATAACAATGTTCTCACGTTTTGGATACTCGAGTATGTATATTATTAAGAGATGATAATGTATTGATAGTTAAGTTGGTACCTATATGTATGAATGACTTTATTGCTTCCGCTTCCATTATCATGTTTGCTTTAGTGTTGTTGGGGAGAGTGTCCCACCTAGCTCATCATTTTTATTGTCACCCGTTCGCTATAGTTTTGGTTTATGTATGGACTTTCCATTTCATACGTGGATCGAGGCTATAGTGCGGGGGATGTGGTGCCCTGGGGTTTAGGGTGCTACATCTACAGTTGGTATCAGAGCCCGGTTGCAAAACCGAGGTTCTCGAGTCGTGTCAAGTCAGTCTAGGTCGCACGGCATAGGATTATGTGGTATTTGGGAGTCTGCATTTGGTTGACTTACCTGATTTACTCATTTCTTCGCATTAATTGTGCTACTTGATATTATGGAAATTATATGCACACATTTGCATTTATTGATCAAGCCACGCATGTTTAGTGATCTAATTTCAGGATGGAGCACGACAGACGTTCCAGTGACCGATCCTCGAGGCACAGGGATCATCACCACCGACATCATCGCCGCGAGAGATCACCACCTCCTCCACCTACCCAGGCACAGCCCCAAGATTTCTTGAACGCGGTAGTGGGGCTAATTGATCAGAGGCTACAGGAAAGGGTTCCTCCACCACCTCCAGCACCAGTAGCACCTCCGGAGAACCCCATTTCTGCCATTTTACGAGAGTTTCAGAACCAGCGTCCCCCGAAGTTCTATAAGGGAGACGATGTACAGGCAGAGATGTGGCTAAAAGAGATCGAAAGGATTTGGCAGCTTATCCCTTGTGACAGTCAGGAGAAGGCTCGCTGTACACTTACTCTTATTCAGGGCGAGGCCTATTCTTGGTGGGAAAGCACACAGATTGTTCTGGAGGCAGCCGGGACCGAGATTACTTGGGAGGTATTTGTACGGGAGTTCAGAAACAAGTATATTCCTCCAGCTTCCCGTACTCGCAGGTTGAGAGAGTTCACCGAGCTAAACTAGGGAGGCAGGTCTGTGGGTCAGTATATCGCCGAGTTCGAGAGACTTTCTCGCTATGCACCCAACATAGCGAATGATGACTTTCACAAGGCGATGCAGTTCGTCCAAGGACTCAGACCGGATATTCAGGATGCCCTGAAAGCAGCTAATACGAGCACCTGGGCAAAAGCTACCACTAAGGCCCTAAAAGTTGAGGATTCGGATATTGCTAGGAAAGCTACTTCGCGGACTGGACAGGCTTCGGGCTCAAGAGCAGGTCAGGGATCGAGCTCAGGGAAGAGGCCGATGATTTACTCTGCACCTCCAGCTCAGAAGAACCCCGGGAAGAAGCTTAAGGCGACAGGGCCATTACACGAGAGGTCCGAGAGCTCCAGCACCACCCCAGCCACCTCAGAGACTGGGCTGCAGATGGTGTGGACTTCCTACACATTCCTACACATACCTACGACAGATGGTGTGGGCTGCAGGCGCCGGTTAGGTTTGTGTTTGATTTGCGGGAGTGACGAGCACATGGTTGACGGCTGTCCGGATCGTCAGGATCCACCACCTGCAGGACCGAGGCCACTGGTGAGAGCTCGGGCTTATGCACTCGCTGGAGAGGAGCAGGATGCAGAGATAGACCCCGCCGCAGTAGTTGAAGGTATTATTTGCATCCATGGCATGAACATCCATACATTATTTGATCCAGGAGCTACACACTCCTTTCTTGCGCACTCTATTGCTATTACTTTGTCTTTGCCTACTATGTGTACTTCTGTGCGCTATCTAGTTAGTACTCCTTTCGGTAGTAGGCGAGAGACGGATCAGGTTTACAGGGATGTTCCAGTGGTGATTGAAGGCCGGGAGTTTCTGATAGATATCATTGTTATACCGATGGAGAGATACGGAGCTATATTAGGGATGGAATGGTTATACAGACATTGTGCTACCGTAGATTGCCGGGCTAAGAAGGTTCAGTTGGGTTCTGAGGTTACTATGGGTTGTACTTCAAAGAACGTACCCCTACTTTCGTTTTCAGAGGCTCAGAGGTTAGTCAGAGACGGGGCTACAGGGTTCATTGCCTATATTCTGAACAAGCCAAAAGATCAGGTGAAATTAGAGGACACCGAAGTGGTAAAGGAATTTCCCGAGGTATTCCCAGAAAAATTGGATTCCTTGCCTCCTGAACGAGAGATTGAATTTGTGATCGATCTTTTTTCGAATGCTGAGCCGTATTCAAAGACTCCTTACCGGATGGCTCCAGCTGAATTAAAAGAATTAAAAGTCCAGCTGGAAGCATTGTTGGAAGTTGGGTACATTCGACCGAGTTCTTCGCCTTGGGGAGCACCAGTTTTATTTGTAAAGAAAAAGGACGGGACTTTAAGAATGTGTATCGATTACAGGGAGTTGAACAGGATGACTATCAAGAACAAGTATCCCCTCCCACATATCGAGGAGTTATTCGATATACTTCAGGGTTCCAAAGTTTATTCGAAATTGGATTTAAGACAGGGATACTATCAGTTGCGAATCCGAGCAGAGGATATTCCTAAGATAGGATTCAATACTCAGTACGGGCACTACGAGTTCGTGGTTATGCCATTTGGATTAACTAACGCCCCTGCAGCTTTTATGGATATGATGCATCGGATATTCAGGCCTTTTCTTGACAAGTTCGTGGTGATTTTTATTGATGATATTCTGGTTTTCTCAAAATCAGCCGAGGAGCACGCGAGACATCTCAGGCTCGTTCTTCAGACTCTGAAAGAGCATCAGTTGTTTGCTAAGTTCAGTAAGTGTGAATTTTGGATCGATCGGGTTTCCTTTTTGGGACATGTGATTTCAGGAAAAGGGTTGGAAGTCGATCCCTCGAAAATCGAGGCTGTGCTCAAGTGGGAGAAACCAAAGAATGCCTCGGAAATTAGAAGCTTCTTGGGATTGACCGGTTATTATAGAAGATTTGTTCAAGACTTCACCAAGATTGCGGCACCGTTAACCCGATTGACAAAGAAGGATGTTAAGTTTGTCTGGGACGAGAAGTGTGATCAAAGCTTTAATTTTCTGAAAGAAAAGTTAGTCTCAGCTCCGGTATTAACTTTACCCGAGGGTTCAGAGGGATATGCAGTGTACACCGATGCTTCTAAAGAAGGCTTAGGTTGTGTTTTGACTCAGAAAGGAAAAGTGATCGCCTACGCTTCTTGGAAGCTAAAGGAATATAGGCTTGCCCTTGAATGAGTGAGATAGTACACCGGGCCTTTTCCTGGGAACTGCAAGGAATGAGTTCCCAAATTCTTTCTATTTGAGTAAGCCACTCCTCCGCTTGCATATCATTCCCTTCTTCAAACCGGGGAGGATTCTGGTTCCGAAACTCCCGATAGATGGCTGTGATTTGCCCCACTTCATTAGATATGAGAGGAGGAGCAGGAGGATCTGGCAGACGAGGCGAACGATCCCGATTATTCCTACGGCCTGGAGACCTGTCACGGTGATGTCTACGGTCTGCCAACCTGTTACGATGATGTCTACGGTCTGGTGATCTATCACGATGATGTCTACGGCCTGGCGATCTGTCAAGATGATATCTACGGTCTGGCATATCTGGAATGCACAAATGAGAAAAGAGATAGATGCATGTTCGTTAGTGTATGTTTATGAATGCTAGTAAATAAAAATTAAATAGGCAAGAAATAAAATAACATCAAAGAATGGCACAGAGGCACATAATCCTAAGCCGTACGGCCTAGACGAACTCGACACGACACTAGAGCTCTGGTTTTGCAACCTTGGGCTCTGATACCACGCAAGGATGTAGCACCCCGAAGTATAGGGTCACCACATCCCCCGCACTCTGACCCGACACATATACGAAACGGGAAATCCGTATACATGCACAAGTCAAAGCGAACGGGAGACAGACAAACACTCCTATGCTAGGCGGATTCTAACCCTTATGAAATGTACATTCAAATATCAAAAGTTCATACACATGCGGAAGCGTTATATTTCAAAACAACTCACATACGAGCCCATCACAGGCCATAACTGAGCAACTATATATCATTCACAAAAACTATTCCAAAAGTTCAAGTCCGTCAAGGGCAATTTAAAACTTAACATCTAAACTGGCAAGATCACAGAATAAACATGAACAAAATGTATAGTGTATGCAAGTATAACCCAAGGACTCGACTTAGACGAACATGAACTTGACCCAACTCAATGCTCCGCCTAGCTCGACCAAAGCATACCTGTACCTGCGAAACTAAAAGATAGAAAAGCGAGGAATCAGTCCACGACTGAGTGAGGGGTTAACCCACGCACGCTATAGATATAACAGAGCAGAGCACGTATCAAAATTCGAATGTTCATGAACCCAAGGATGGTTTTTGCACACAAATACATTTTCTAAAAGCAAAAGGATGCATACGTATACAAAAGAAATCAAGATCCTATTCAGTCCATCCTTGTTTCACAAACTCAAAATAGAACGGAGCTCGGCGAGTACGAGCTTTCAAACCACATCCGTCAACAAGCCTCAGAAATACAGGAAAACAGAAATCAAAATACAATCCCGCCATCACGCCATGGAAAGGAAGGGAGTGCACCCCAATCCTTTCAGAAACACGTATACACATCGAGACGGGGGCTCATGACTCCTACCCGCTCCTTCGATGGGGTTACCACCGGCTCAAGATAACTAACATGTACCAAACCTCCTGCAAACCAGCAAGTAATCTCAAATGAAGACTATGCACAGGGCACGGTCCTGACGGCCCAATACCGTTCCAGGCTCCCATACCCATAGCCTCCGGGCCCAATGCACGAATTATACACAAGTATCAGGAACGCACTTGCCATATCTTTCAATGGCTTATCTCGCAATAGTACAGATATCACATTTTATCACTTTCAAGAGTTACCACTTCTCAAGATCAAGGCATACCTAGGCCCAAAATTATACACGTATCAAATAAAACCTTCAAGAGTGCAAATATCAGAAGTATACGTACATATATAACCTTAATACATAGCTATTCAGGCCGGAAACAGTCATATAAGGGTATTAGGGCATAACTAAAACACACCTAACCTCACCTTTGACAAAAGAGTTCCAAAGAACAATACCGGACACGGAAATGAGCCTAACCCTCCGGCTCGAACTCTCCTGGGATCACCTCTGAACAAACAATGAACAAACCATGACAAAGACTCGAACATGACCCACTTAGACGCACGGCAATGAAAAATGAATGCAATGGAATGCAAGAATTGAAATGCACTTGAGCAAGGGTTTCATTTAGGCATGCCGGGCTACGAGGAAGCAAATCACGGAGCATATTTTCTCCTCATATCTTAGCACCATAATCTGAACAGTTCATAATTACATAATTTAACATGTTAGGAACAAGTTCGGTATGGAAAAATCACGAAAGAAACGGAAGAGAAGCTCAAACGAGGCTTCGGTTGCAATTCTAGTAAAAGCTGGCAGTTTTCTGAAAATGACCAGGCTGTAGGAAAATCAGAATATCTTAGAATTTAGAAGTCCAAATTCAGTTTCGTTTTTTGGAAATGAAACTAGACACACACATCTTTCTGAAAATATATGGCTCAATTTTTTATTCCAAGTGGATCAAAACAGTTTATTATTTAAAGTTGGCTGAACGCAGGACTTCGCCAGACTGGCGACACCATTTTGTATTGGGCATATCTCATTCTCCAGAAGGAATTTTGACAAGCCGTAAAAAGGAGAGTGTCCTAGACTCAACGAAGTTTCAGTGGTTACAAATTCGGGCAATTCTAAAATGTTTTGCTTGGGTAACAGATGCGAGAAAGTCACTGCAGAAACTATGAAACAGGGCAGAACAGGGGATTCTCTTGTAGGTTCTGTTTCTTCTTGTTCCAGGCCTCAAAACTTGAATATCAGGTCCATAACTCACACATAAAGCATCTATAATATCAAATAAGGTAACATGCTGCAAATTTAACTTCAGTTTATGCAAGAACTATGCAGTTTATGCACTTGAAGTCACACAACGGTGATCAACTTTCAGCAAATACACAAGAATCTCCAATATCTCACATAACTCTACATGTATCTGAAATCCTAAGCTCCATATCCAACTCTTAGAAGCTAAACCTTGCTGATATGGAGGGGGAAACATGATGAGAAACTTACTCCTTACCTCCCTTAACTGAATACCGAAGATGGAAAGAGATGGAGGATTGCTTCTTCACTTGCCTTCAATTATGTTCTTCAAATTTTTGCAAGAAGAAAAGGGGTTGTCCGTGAGGGGAAAAGAAGAAAATAGGTGTGTATGGCTGCTGCTCTTTCCTTTAACGTGAGGAGAAAAGAAGAAAAATAGGTATAGAATGGCTGCTGCTCTATGTTTTAACGTGAGAAGGGTGAGAAGGAAAGGAAGCAAGGAGGTGATGATGCCTTTGAAGTTAGGAGCTGCTGCCACTTGCTCAAACGTGGAAGGAAAATGCAAGCAAGTAGGTGATGAGGCTGAAATTAAGGCTGCTATGTCTTGCTTAAATGTGAAGGAAAGAGTGGAAGCAAGTAGGTGAATAATCTAGACTCAATTCCAAGAGATAACCGGTCGAAGTGGACCGGTTTTAGGGTGTCGGGATAGCAAACGGTTTCCGAAAATTATGAAATTAACGTCATTCATCTCAAGACGTCAAAATGAATTAAATGGCGAAGACGGATCTCACATAGCTCATCCCGAACTTAGGTTAATTCAAAGAAACTTCAAGGCGATCTATTGACGTTGTTATCCCGAAACAAGCTTGCTAGGGTTACATTCATTCTAATGGATTCTTCGTTTGAACTTCCCACGACCCTAACACTTGTTAACCTAAACCTTTAGATGAACGGGGCGTCACAACCTATTCCCGAGTGGAAGTGGGAACAAGTAACGATGGACTTTGTTTCCGGATTACCAAAGGTTAAAGGCGGGTTTGATGGAATTTGGGTAATCGTGGATAGATTTACAAAGTCTGCTCACTTTCTACCGGTCCGGATGTCCTATAAGATTCCAAAGTTGGCTGAAATCTATAACAGAGAGATTATTCGACTTCATGGCATTCCGGTGAGCATAGTTTCAGACCGAGACCCGAGGTTTACTTCTAAGTTGTGGCAGGAATTACAGGCCGTCTTGGGAACGAAACTAAAGTTCAGTACAGCATTCCACCCGCAAACAGACGGTCAAACTGAAAGGTTAATCAGGTATTTGGAAGATCTTCTTCGGGCTTGCACGATGGATTTTCAAAACTCGTGGGCAGAACAGCTTCCTTTAATCGAGTTTGCTTATAATAACAGCTTTCAGGCTTCGATCGGGATGGCTCCCTATGAACTTCTTTATGGAAGAAAGTGCCGATCTCCGTTGTTCTTCGACTTGGAATAATGGAAATGGTCGAAACAGGAAGGGGTAAAGAAAGGTGAAAGATTCGAAAGGCCTTCCAAAGTTGTTCAGGCTATGATTGAGAAAGTACAAATGATTCAACAACGGATGAAAGCCGCGCAAGATAGGCAAAAGAGCTATGCCGATAAGCGCCGAAGAGATCTAGAGTTTGAAGTTGGTGACCGGGTATTCTTGAAGGTGTCACCAAGGAAAGCTTTCACCCGGATCGGGAAAGGAGGGAAACTTAATCCTCGCTACTTAGGTCCGTTTGAGATTCTTGAAAGAATAGGCGAGGTAGCCTATCGACTGGACCTACCACCGAGTCTTACGGGGATTCAAAACGTATTTCATGTTTCACAATTAAGGAAATATTACCTCGATGAGACTACGATTCTCCCCGTGGAAGAAGTTGAACTGGAACCGAATTTGACATTTATTCAGAAACCGGTTAAAATCATGGATCGGAAATTTCAGGAATTGAGAAACCGGAGAATTCCCATGGTTAAAGTGTTGTGGAGAAGCGATAAAACCGAAGAAGCTACGTGGGAAACTGAGGATAAAATAAAACGGTTCCACCCGGAGTTGTTCGAGCAGGACTAGAGAATCTGGGGACCAGATTCTTTTAAGGGGGGAGAGTTGTAACGCACCGGTTCCGGATGAACAGGTAAGCACGCCACGTGTGAGTTTGAGCGTAGGTTTTATTTTATTTCTTCAATTTTATAATATATTCTTACGTGGCATTCATAATTTTATAAAATTCACGAAACATCCTTTATGTGAATTATATGAATTCATATCATTGAAAATATTATTTCACGACACGGAAAATATTTATTGCATAAAATCACTACTGAGAGTATTTTAAAATTACCAAATTGTCCCTAGTGGAGATTTCTTTAAAGTTCTAGGGACTTAATTGCATAACTTTCAAAGATCTAATTGATCATATTTTAAAACTATGTATACTCAATTGCATACTCTCATGAGTTAGAGGATTAATTGGCAAATTGGCACATTTCACACATTTCAAAAATGGGTTTTACGTAATGCATCTCCAAGCTTCTTTCTTGATCATTTTCTATCCAAAAATTTCCCAACAACTTGCTCTCTCACTCTCGGTTCTTCAAGGAAAAAGGGAAGAGTGGTCTTTTGCATCCAATCATCAAGATTTCAAGAAACCATCCAAGTTTTGGGAGATTGATCATCGTCTTCATCTATTTTCTCCATATTTTCATCTTCAAGGTTGGTTTGCATGAAAGTGATGATTCTTGATTGTATTTGGTGTGGTTAGGGTTTGGAAATTATATGCTAGATGAATGAATTAGAATTAGAAGCATGATTATGAGATCATTTCATGAATTATGGCATGAGTTATAGCTTGAATCCTTGAAAATTTGGCATGAATGATCAAGTGTGATCATGAACTTGAAATCATGAATTCTAGATAATATTGCATGCTTTGAGTGTTTGAATGTTATAATATCATTTCTTGAGCAAGTATACATGTATATTTCCTGAAATCATGACTTTGTTGATTGTAAAATGGAATTTGGTGGCTTTGTTGATCATTCCCGTGAGCATCCCCTGTTTTTGCTCTGTTCTTCAAATTTGCAGAAACTGGGAACGACCGTTCCCAGCCTCAAGGCATTAAGGGAACGGGCGTTCCCACCTTTTCAAATGAGCTGGGCGGCCGAGCATGGGAACGGCCGTTCCCACTTTGGCCTTGCTGCCGGAAGGGCCGTTCCCAGCTAAAAGGCGCGCTTTTGTTTTTAAAATCGTTGGCGCGTTTTGGGGAACTCATGGGAACGACCGTTCCCATTTTGCAAAGGGGACCGGAACGGCCGTTCCCACCTGACTTGCAGAACAAAATTCACTGCATAAAATTACGAAAATGACCCCTCGATCGAACGACTTCTTTGACCCCGAATTGCTATAATATGTACTATTATGAAGTGAAACAACATGTTATCATGCCACATTGTATTTTCGTGGTCGTGTCGATACATTTCCGCCGTTCGTCATATTTTGGTCATCTTAGGTCATGTCTCACGAATATACGTCGTGTTTGCACAGGTCACGAGGGCGTGGATGGGGACCAAGCTCCTTAGAACACCACATTATTGTATTTTGCAGGAAAGGTGAGGTTTTAGGTTATGTTTATAGAACCCTACCACCCTTATGTGCTATTTCCGGCCAAAACCTATTATAATTATAAACGTTTTCAAAGTTATAAACATTTCAAGCAAGAAAGTATTGATTGCCATGATTTCAAGCAAGTTGGCGAGTATATGATTGCACGTGGGCCCGAGGGTAGTTCTTGAGCCAACCGGGAAAGCAAGGGCTGACGGGTAACTCCTGAATTATCCTCACATTGTTGGGATCACCCCCGAAGCCACTAGGAGATTAGTGGTGGAAGGAGTTCCGTGTCTAGAGGGTCATGCCCTCTACACACACCATGTCGTGGATAGTCGAGCCTTGCAAACTCGCTATCACCCGGAGGAAGAAGGAGACTGGGGATTAATCCGGCATGTCGGGTTATCGTCGGGTTATCGCATGATTTAAAGCATGAAATTGTCTATATGAGCACTAAATGAAATTGCATGATCATGTATTGAGTTGATAAAGCAAGCACGTATTGTCACATTTGGTGTTATGGTTGGAGATTCGCCCCTGCTCGCCGGGGTCACATGTTCATGAAATGTTAAGCTAAAATGTTAAAGTGATTGGTTGTAATCTCGGGCAAAGATTAAGTTTCTTGAATTATATTTCTTTTCATTTCCAAGTCTTCACCCGAGGCTACACCTTGCATGTGATGTGTGTTATATATATATTTATTGCCCCTCACTCAGTCTTCGGTAGACTGATACTTCACTTTTCAGGTACCTCTTGAGCGTGGTCGTGCTAGGCGGGAGTTGTTCGAGTCTTGCATTTCCACGGGTCTAGTCTCATACCCTCATGTATAGTTTTATGCTAGTTTCATGTTATAACAATGTTCTCACGTTTTGGATACTCGAGTATGTATATTATTAAGAGATGATAATGTATTGATAGTTAAGTTGGTACCTATATGTATGAATGACTTTATTGCTTCCGCTTCCATTATCATGTTTGCTTTAGTGTTGTTGGGGAGAGTGTCCCGCCTAGCTCGTCATTTTTATTGTCACCCGTTCGCTATAGTTTTGGTTTATATATGGACTTTGCATTTCATACGTGGATCGAGACTATAGTGCGGGGGATGTGGTGCCCTGGGGTTTAGGGTGCTACACCTCCCACTTCTAAACTTGATACACTAGCCTTCCTGCTTAGTGCATCGGCGACCACGTTAGCTTTGTCGGGATGGTATTTAATAGTATAGTCATAATCTTCTAACCGTTCCATCCAACGCCGTTGCCTCATATTCAGATCCTTCTGAGTGAACAAATATTGGAGGCTTTTGTGGTCGGTGAAGATCTCGAAAGAAATCCCGTATAAGTAGTGTCTCCACTTTCCTAGTGCAAAGACCACGGCAGCGAGCTCAATGGCGTGTGTTGGATAATTCTTTTCATGCTCCTTTAACTTTCGGGAGGCATAAGCTATCACCTTCCCGTTCTGAGTCAACACACCACCCAAACCTTCCTTTGAAGCATCCGTATAGACCGCGTACCCGTCTGAGCCCTCGGGAAGGACTAACACTGGAGCAGAAACTAACTTCTCCTTCAAGAGATTGAAGCTCTTCTCACAAGCTTCGTTCCACTCGTACTTCACCTCTTTCTTTGTTAATCGGGTTAAAGGCGAGGCAATTTTCGAGAAATCCTTCACAAACCGTCTGTAATAACCGGCCAAACCCAAGAAACTTCTAATCTCTGAGGCATTCTTCGGCTTCTCCCAACTCATTACCGATTCGATCTTCGAGGGATCTACTTCCAAACCCTTCCCCGAAATCACGTGTCCTAGGAACGAAACCCTGTCGATCCAGAACTCACACTTGCTGAGTTTAGCAAACAACTGATGCTCTTTTAGAGTTTACAATACCAACTGGAGATGCCTCGCGTGATCCTCAACGGATTTAGAGAATACCAGGATGTCCTCGACGAAAATCACAATGAACTTATCCAAGAAAGGCCTGAATATCCGATGCATCATGTCCATAAAAGCTGCAGGGGAATTAGTTAAACCGAACGGCATCACCACGAACTCGTAATGCCCGTACCGAGTGTTGAATCCTGTCTTTGGAATGTCCTCTGCTTGGATTCGCAGCTGATAGTATCCCTGGCGTAAATCAAGCTTCGAGTACACCTTTGATCCCTGAAGGATATCGAATAACTCCTCAATATGTGGGAGGGGATACTTGTTCTTGATTGTCATCCGATTCAGCTCCCGGTAATCAATGCACATTCTCAAGGTCCCGTCTTTCTTCTTCACAAACAAGACCGGTGCACCCCAGGGAGAAGAACTCGGTCTCACGTATCCAACTTCTAATAATGCATCGAGTTGAGTTTTCAACTCTTTTAACTCGGCCGGAGCCATGCGATACGGCGTCTTGGAGTACGGCTCTGCATTCGGGTAGAGATCAATTACGAACTCAATTTCCCGCTCCGGAGGTAAAGAATCCAACCTCTCGGGGAAAACCTCGGGAAATTCCTTCACTACTTCCGTTTCTTCCAACTTTGTCTGATCCTTCGGAGGGTTGAGTGTAGCACCCCTTGACACGTGGAGGTGCCACACCCCCGCACTATAGATCAATTCACATACGAAATGGTCGATCCGTACATGAACCAACCTATAGCGAACGGGTGACAATGCAATACTCGACAAGCTAGGCGGGATAACTAAAACAGGTAATAAGATAAAGGGGAAGCATAAAGTAATTTCTAACAAATAGTTTCATTTATTCAATCATGACATTTCTCATTTCCCAATAAAATATATTCTAAAGTTGCATATCAATACATCATCTCCAATTTTAACAATAATAATAACTACAGCTCCACCATGAACAATTAAATGCACGAACCACGGAAGACATGACTACATGAATTAGACTCGACTCGACCCAACTCCCGCCTAGCGTGCACCTGCAATACCTGAAAGGTGGAGGCGTCAGTCTGTGAAGACTGAGTGAGGGGTTTAAATACGTATTAGCGCAGATAACATGCAAGTCGTATTCTCGGGTAAAGGTTTATAAAAGATAATTATACAAGTTCGATAATAATATAGCTTCGCCCGAGAGTACAACTATCAATATTAAATACTTGTTCTCTTTATACCATCGATAAACATGCTCGCTTGCTTGTTAATCATTAGGTGATCATGCAATTCAATTATCGTGCAATCATGCAATAGTGTAATCACTGAGCACGTTCATGGAATGGAGATCATGCAATCACTACTTGGCTTGCTTGTCACATGATAGGGTTTATTCCTCCTGTGATTGGACGGACAATCATTGGCACAAAACCAATCCAGCGCCCTTCACTCAGAAGGACCTAGCCAGGGGAAACATGGGTACACGATAGGGTTTTGTTCTTCTTGTGGTTGGACGGACAACCACGGGCAGGACCCGTCCAGTGCCCTCACTAAGGAGAACCTGGCCAAGAGAACACACGAACATGGTAGGATATTGTTCTTCTTGTGATTGGACGGACAATCATTGGCACGAGAACCAATCCAGCGCCCCCACTAAGGAGGACCTGGCCAAGAGAACACACTTGCTTGCATTCATGAACATGGCATGCTTTGATGGGTGAACACTAACATGCTTTACTTGCTTGATTAATGAACAATAATATAACTTGAAACGATAAATGATTTCATGAAAATATAACTATAAATACCTTTTGGTTAAAACAATCACGTAAAGGTTATACGGGTTCTATATAACTAGAAATTAAACCTCACCTGACAGGCGACATACGACTCGTGAATGCGTGAACGTGCTCATGATCCATAATCTCCACCCTGGAGAATAACTGGACAAGAAACGAAACAATGTACGTGCATGAGACAACCATTCAAGCATATTGTTCATATAATGACGCACGGCATGTTCAGACACGAGACATCGAGCAATACACAATGTAGCATGAAAACATGTTGTTTCGACATATAATCAATCATATAATAGCAATTCGGGATCAAATAAGCCATTGGAACGACGTCCCAAAAATCCCATTTTGTGCAGAATGTTTCTGCACTTCCAGGGGTATGGGAACGGCCCTTCCAGGTTTTAATGCAAAATGGGAAGGGCCGTTCCCCCACTCCCGAAACTGCTCCCGAAGATGGGAACGGCCGTTCCGGCTTGCAAGCCAAAATGGGAACGGTCGTTCCCGTCCTCGCCGCCCTGCAACTATTCAAATCATGGGAACGGCCGTTCCCTGTTTACAAAGGGAACGGGAAGGGCCGTTCCCGTTTTACAGAAGATGCAGCAGAACAGGGGAGAAAACAGGGGAGCATGAAAACACCACAAATCTCCACACTACTCACATATTTCAATCCCAAACATAATAATCCATGAAGAGAGATAAGCATACATGCTTAAAGTGCAATAAAACACAATATAAACACTTGTTCCATGCTTAATCATCCCAATTCATCAACTTTAACTCATATATGAATTCACCACATAATCCTATATTTCTCAAGATTCCATGTATCCATTAAATTCTAAAGCTTAGAATCATGCTCCTAGCCTCATATACACAAGCTATTATATGGAAATCATAACCCTAGCTTCATGCATAATTATCAAGAGATCATATATATGCTCATATATACCTTGAGATGAAAATAAATGGAAGAAGATGATGAAGCTAGATGATTGAGCTCCTAAGCATGCAATTTCCTTGGAAGCTTGGATGAAATCAATGAAATCCCTCTCCCTTTTCTTGGGGTTCTGGTTCGGTAGACAAGGGAGCAAAATAGATGATGATTTTTGATGAAATGAAAATGAAGAACAAGGGAGAGATGTAAATACCGACATGTCTAGGGAAATATTGTAATATTGATGATCAATCCTCCAAATACCATAAGTTATGCAATTGAGGATATCAAGTTTAGAAAGTGATCAATTTAGCCCTCAAGGGTTTTCATGCAATTAAGTCCTTAAAGAAAAGGAAATGAACACTTAAGGACAATTTGGTAATTAATTCAAATTGGACAATTAATTCATGTAATAATTAAATTCCATTCATATAAGAATTCTCAATTTGAAATGAATATCATATAATTTCACGTAATCATGTTGAAAACAATTGACAAGAATTAATATAACACGTCTAAATCAATTAAACGAAATTAATAAAATAAAATCCTAACGCTCAAAACCCACACGTGTCGAGCGTACCTGACTGTCTGAAAATCGGGGCGTTACAACTCTCTCCCCCTTAAGAGAATCCGTCCTCGGATTCCATGTCCTGAATTCCTGAAATTTTAATTGGCTCTTACATGTTCATCCCACGCGGGTTAGCTACTCCCCGTCAGGGATTAGTTTGAAAGAGGTTTTTATTCCACAAGGTCTTCCAATGGTTGAGATCACTACTCTCAACTTCCGGAGTCTAATCACTCGAAAGAAAATCTAACCTTCCACTAAAACAAGTTGACAAGTAGTTGGAAATACTGAGAGTACCCCGTCTCCCAACCAATTAACGAGAGAACCCCGTCTCCCGAGCAAGTAACAAGAGAACCCCGTCTCCTGACAACCCTGAGAGAATCCCCGTCTCTCACGCACACGAAATAAAATTCAAGCGAGAACTTAAGTACATATTTACAATTAATACACAAGGATCAGATAAAATTACCATTTATGCAAGTAATCGTTCACGTAACAATTATTAATAAACAAGGAATCATATACAAGACTAACGAATTAACAATAAACAATTAATAATAACAAGGAGTCATACATAGAATCAACAAAATAATGATAATGATAAAATAATGATACACGTGGTATGCATGATTAGGTGTACCGTTCACCGAGGATTGAAATTCTGAGACTGAATTAATTCGGTTGAAAACTTGATTCCTTTAGTTGAGATTTTTCCCCGCGGGATACCGTTACGGTTCGATATTCCCAGTTCTGATAATCATCTCTGCCCTTGCGCTATTTTCTAACATAATCCGTAAATCATCATTAATCACCACATCTTCAAACCCGTCTGAATTACAGATTTCCCGGTTGAACCATTCTTGCACTGATTCTCACATTTACTTTCCGATTCCCGAATTGAGAACAACCTGATATTCTGGTTAGAGTGTAATTGACCGTTTAAGCTTAAAGGACTGACTTTGTATTCCAAGCAAGCTCTTGTCCAACGAGCAGAGAAAACAGGTGTTACCATTTCTTCAACCTCAGTAATTAAAGTAAACCTTTCCCCGAAGCAACATTCCTGACTTCTTGTTTGCAATCTGAAAGTTGAGCTCTTACTCCCTTAGTTACCAATACGACGGATATTTGCAATAGAAGAATCAAGGTCGTCGTCCCGTGAGAGTAATTCAGCAAGCACACTTGCATAGATACCGAAGAAATCAAGGCCTAGGAACACGTCTTCCTTTGTCCCCTGAAATTTGATAACATACCCCACAATTCCACGAAATATCTTGAAAGAAAGGATCGCTCAAGCTTCCATTTCTCTGGAGGGTTCATAATAAACTGGTGTATTCATGGAGGCGACGGCTACCACACGAATGGAAGCACGATGAGCATTCCCACACATCTCTAGGGTACAAGTAACAACTTCGTAAGAACACTCTTGTCGGAGTTGACCTACCAAAACTTGAAATTGGTTCCGGATATCGCCCAACCTGAATCCTTTTCTATTTTCTGAGTCAAATGATATCCTGAGGTTGTCGGAGGAGTGCAGACAGTGTACCCACTTTCCTGAAAATGATAATAGAACAAAGGTACTGTCGATGATGAGACTTTTCTTTGTGTAAGAGGGAGGAAAGGTTGAGCTAACTGAAACTTCTTTCACATGGTTCTGATAGAGGACTCCTGACTCTCCTGAATGTTGTCCAACTTCCGATTTAATTCATTCCCAGACCGGCTCTCCCCCTTAAGAAAATGGAAATTTTCTTATCCTTTGGGTTCCTTCTGTCCCTTCCCACTTGCAAGCTTCTCTGCTGATTCAATTCCCGTAACCTTGTCTTTGTCCTACTGATCATTAATCAAAATGTTGATTGATGATTTCTTTCTAATTCTTTCTGTTATCCACATACTCAACTTGAAGCTCCCTGACTATCACCACTTTGGTTTGATTTTAAATTTCTTCAACATCCTATACCCCTTCTGCTATTCATGAAAATGCCATGTCCTGTAATTACCCCCTACTGCTTCTAAAATTGATATCTGTCAAGCTAGCATCCTAATCCAAAACAAGAAAGTTCTTTCTCCTACCCTTACTGAATTCCCAAAATACTGCGCAATTCCTGAAGGTTGAAAGACCCACTGAACATTTATCTGCTTGAACTTATCATCATGTTCCAGTTTCCCAAAATTTTCCAATATCTACTTCCCACCTCCTGCTCTTACCAACTCCCGAGTAAATTCTTCTCACAACCCCAAAATTTTCTAAACTCTCAATCTAAATCAAATTACCCGGTTACCACCATGGTACCCACTGATTCAAAATCTCTTCCTTAAAATTCAAACTGTAGAAATAAGAGCAAAGAGTGTGCAGAACATCCGAAAAGCCTATTGACAATAAACACTAAATAATGCATGATGGTTAAAGTGCACATGTACACAGTATACCTATCAACAAATTTGGAATGCAA
Organism: Lantana camara; assembly: GCA_037501455.1. Lineage (NCBI taxonomy): Eukaryota > Viridiplantae > Streptophyta > Magnoliopsida > Lamiales > Verbenaceae > Lantana > Lantana camara. The sequence continues at coordinate 51,479,547 of CM074858.1, forward strand.
CACGTCGAATCAACTATATCACTTTGAAGGTATACATATAAATAAAAGAATATAAGTAATGCGAATAATTTGAATAGCCACTCAAGACATCAAGTAAGAAAATCTGAATATAATTAAATCAAGGTTTATAATTGAGGAACAATTTAATTAACAGTTACAATGCACGTGCTTATGAATGCATTGAAGAACCTGACACCGTAGAAATGTTACGCTCGATCCTGGTGTCTATTCTTGGTTAACCGTATTGCAACTTGGTCCAAGCGGTTGATCCGTCTCTTAAGTCTTCAAATCCTCCAGCCTTGATTCATACATTTCCAAAACCTGTCACTCACAACTTGCTTTGCAAATAAATGCATGTGGGTGAAGCGTGTTCATGTCACGTAATTGTCACCTAATTAATACCAGCAAGAATTTAATATATAATGCAACAATTAATTTACCAATGCTTGGAATATAACACGTCAAGTAAATAATTGATGCTGATAACAAGAATTTAATATAAATTGAAGCAAGTATTTCATCAATATTTAAAATAAACACGTTGGTCACATAAATTTCCAAACAATTCAAGATCACTCAATGGTAATTAATAGCATGAATTAATACAAAGTACAAGCTATCAAGTATTTCAAGTAATTCAAAGAATCCAAGTAGCCAAGTAATTTTCAAATAAAATGCAGGACTCACAAATTATCAAGTAATTCCTATGCCGTACGACCTAGACTTGACACGACACGACACTAGAACCTCGGTTTTGCAACCGGGCTCTGATACCACCTTAGATGTAGCACCCGTTGACACGTGGAGGTGCCACACCCCCGCACTATAGATCAATTCACATACGAAATGGTCGATCCGTACATGAACCAACCTATAGCGAACGGGTGACAATGTAATACTCGACAAGCTAGGGGGGATAACTAAAACAGGTAATAAGATAAAGCGGAAGCATAAAGTAATTTCTAACAAATAGTTTCATTTATTCAATCATGACATTTCTCATTTCCCAATAAAATATATTCTAAAATTGCATATCAACACATCATCTCCAATTTTAACAATAATAATAACTACAGCTCCACCATGAACAATTAAATGCATGAACCACGGAAGACATGACTACATGAACTGGACTCGACTCGACTCAACTCCCGCCTAGCGTGCACCTGCAATACCTGAAAGGTGGAGGCGTCAGTCTGTGAAGACTGAGTGAGGGGTTTAAATACATATTAGCGCAGATAACATGCAAGTCGTATTCTCGGGTAAAGGTTTATAAAAGATAATTATACAAGTTCGATAATAATATAGCTTCGCCCGAGAGTACAACTATCAATATTAAATACTTGTTCTCTTTATACCATCGATAAACATGCTCGCTTGCTTGTTAATCATTAGGTGATCATGCAATTCAATTATCGTGCAATCATGCAATAGTGTAATCACTTAGCACGTTCATGGAATGGAGATCATGCAATCACTACTTGGCTTGCTTGTCACATGATAGGGTTTATTCCTCCTGTGATTGGACGGACAATCATTGGCACAAAACCAATCCAGCGCCCTTCACTCAGAAGGACCTGGCCAGGGGAAACATGGGTACACGATAGGGTTTTGTTCTTCTTGTGGTTGGACGGACAATGTAACGCCCCCACCCGTACCAGAACAAGAGGAGAGCGGCGTCTCAACCCCCGCACTGAAGCACCCCTCAAGTAATGGTGTGAGCCATCACTCAAGAAATACTCCAGCGAACGGCTGTCTATCAGAACTATACATGTACAACGATGTGGCTATGCAGCGGAAAATCAGAGTATTTTAAAACTTTTCAAAACATGTGCGTGATGGCATGTAACAAGCAAGAACATATTGATCGTGTAAGAGAGACTCGGCATATCAGAACATATAACAGATGAACATATAAGTACCGATATAACAGAGTTCAAAATATCGGTAACAGAGTAGCAGAGAGAGTATAACAAAGATACTCAAGTATTCAGAAACATATACAGAAGTATAAAGTGATGCAGCCATAAAACATATGCAGGACACAAAAGGAAGTAATACTAAGTCCTGACAGAAACAAAAATGACAATCTAGAGCTTCAAGATACCTCTAGACTGCGGCTGCAAGACCTGAAACCACGAGGCAAGAAAACGGGAGAGGTATTAGTCAAAAGGACTAAGTGAGGGAATACTTTAAAGAAAGTACTGAATTAAAGAACTTGAAGTAAAGTTCGAAAGTGTTAAATGCAATGCTTTAAAGAAGAACTTGAAACAAGTTCGATTGATAAAACTCTTTGAATGCGATGCTGTAAAAGAATGCACGTTATAAAACATTTTCATGAATGCTATCACACGCGCACACATATGCTGTTGATGGTTCATAGTTCTTTCATAAAACGGGATAAGGGTAAAGTGAACTTTTCCAGATATGAACCATCCTTTATGAAACAGAATTTTGCCCGCAAGCTAGGCTTCTCCATCCTTACTCCAGAAAACATGATTCGGTAGAGTGTCGGACCAGGATCAACGATAATTCCACGTTTAGTAAAGTATCGGACCAAGATCAACAATAACCCCACATAAAGTAGAGCATTGGACCAAGATCAACAACAACTCCGCACATAGTAGACTATCGGACCAAGGTCAACAACGACTCTTACCAACACATACAAGCATGCACCATCCTCCACCGGTTGTCACTTCGGGTAGCTAGCCCTAGGCGACCTGTAAACATGTAATGGGAACAGATTTGCTGTCCGTTCCCAGACAAATTGTCCTGACTTAACAAACCTCCTGTTCAAAGTCGGTGTCAATAGTCTAAGTGTGGCGGCCGGTATTGGTGATGTCGTTGGCGCTCACCTCCCGAGCATCACCTCCACACATAACCGCCGGGCCCAAACTGTAAACTGTATGCTTGCATTTAAGATTAGCAGTGACCAGAGTAACACTCCAGTATACTAACTTATAACATGTGAAACTGTAACTGTAACATATGATGCTGTTTGTAAAACATATGATTCTGTCTGAAAACATGTGAAACTGTCTGTAAACTGTACTTTGAAAACATATGCAAAACATGTAACTGTCTTTGAACAAGAATGCAGAACTTTGGAAAACATGTACTGTTGATCAAGGTATACTATTAAAGTATGAATGATCCTTTCAAGAGAATGTCCCGATAAAAGGGAGTAGTTCAAAACGAGGTTTAGCTTTGAATTTCAAAACATATGATACGATAGTATAATCGTGGTTCCAGTTGGAAAACATTTATAACTTCACCTCACCTAATAGTAACAAAGGTAGGTAGACAGATTATGCGGTGCCCTGGGGATCCCAGTGCTCAACTTTAACTCCTGTAGGTGGTGTACTAGAGTGAGCTTAACAACTAAGACCCACTACTAACCAAGATGCATATGAAATGCAAGAAACAATGAACAAGGAACATGTAACACAAGAGAGTAATACCATTTAAGGTATTCAAGAAAGGTAACACACAAAGGAATACGTCAAAGTGAGTTACTCTTAACGTTAGACTATGATCTTACTATAACCGAGTAAGCTTTAGTCAAATTATGAATCCTATCGCAAACCTTAGGTTAAGAAACAAGTCCACGAAAGAAAACACATTTTGAAAACACATTTTAGACCCTGGATATGGAAACCCTAGGTGCAAATGTCTATTAGGAAAGCACAAGTTTTAATTCATTTTTACTATTCAAAAGCACTATTCAAAAGTACTATTCAAGATTACTATTCACAGGTTACTATTCACATGTCGGGTCAAAGGGTCGGGTCAAACCCTTACTATACACACACCCACACACACACGGTACACACACACACCATGCACGAACACACACACACACACGGCATGCACACACACACACACCCTAATCAAATTATGATCTTGATTATAACCTATAGTTTCAAGTTCATGTTAATATAATCAAGTGTGATCTAGGTTAAAGGTATAACCTATGGTTAAGAGATCCAATTAAGGCATAAGATCAAGTTATGAAACACTATTCTATCTTAGGTTATAACATGTGACACTAATAAAGTGTACAACATGATCAAGGCACTAATCCATTAATCCAAATCATATCATAAGCTCAATTCATAATCAAGAGTCATATAACAATGTGACAACATGTCACAACATATATCATGAACCTTTAGGCATGTAACATGTAACAATTTAATTCCATATCAACATGTAACAAGTTGTGACATAATTAATTGTAAATCACTATTCCATTAGCAAACATGCATGAACATAATTCAAATTCCATAATCATGCATCAATTCTCATAATATAACAATCATATCACATGATCATAGCATATACTAGAGCAATTCATAACATATTCATGCATATACTAAACAATTAAAACATATAAACAACTACACAAACATATCATAAAAACTATATAATAAATGCATAAAATAAAATCCTATATGGCTTAGGGAAGACCCTAAGACCCAACCTAAACATAATATAAACATACCATAACATAAAAACATAAACTAAACTAACATAACATAAAAACAAAACAAACTAACCTAGCTACAAGGGGGGGGTGGCCGACGGCAATGAGGGGGAGAGGGAGAGAAGAAAGGGTGTTGTTAACACAACTTTGAGCAAGGAATGCAATGCCTCTTGGCCTCTATTTATAGCTGAAGATAAGCCCCTCACCTTGGAAATAAAATGTGGAGAAGGGTAGGAGAGCAAAAATTGGATAGATTCTCTTGGAAGCTTTAGGCATGTTGAAGCTAAAATTGGACTGCTGGGGGTATTTCTGTAATTTCGTCCCCCATGGCTCGAGGATAAGTGGCTGGAAGTTTAACCATTCCGACGGCAAGAAAATTAGCTTCGAAACGCATATTCATTCGTCGAAATCGGATTTACCGTTTGAAAGATACATTCGTTTTAGTGAATAAAAGTTTTGAGCTCGAAACTCGACATGAGTGAAAAACGACTTTCTAGAATGATTTTCAAGTCCGGATTGCTTCTAAAATTCAAGAAATAAATCGAGAAGCGTTTTGAGTCCAAAATCGACTATAAAACGTTTTACCGTTAAAAAGTTGAAAACGTAGGATGAATAGTGAATTCTCACGTACGAACGTACGCTTCAATTTTTCAAACTAAGACTTGAATCAAGAGTTGTAAAACATCTCAAAAATCTTGAAATAGCTCAAGTAGTGCAAATCCGAAGAGAAAACATTTTCCGAATGAAAACCGTTCGTAAAAGGAATAGTAAACTAGGGTTTTCAAAAACGTTTTCAATAAAACAAAGTTCCGGAATGGATTTCCAAGCCAAGAATGATTTCAAAAGACTCGTCTCGACTCAAGGATCGATTCGACTGTAACTTGGGTAGAAAAAGGTATCAGAATCAAAAGATCATTTTCTGATGAATAGTAACTTTGGTCGGTAAGTTCCAAAAATACCCTTATGGCTCAAGAAAGACTTTCTGAGTTCGGGAAACAAGTTCAAACGATTGGGAAACATGTGTGATGAACCTCTAGGGTTCGAGTAGCAATATGAACAAGGTAGGCTCGGGTTATGAATAGTAAACTGAATCAAAGGTCAAGAATTCCCCCTTAAAACAGGTCAGAACATATACGAGCACCAAGTTCATGTAAGAATGCAATGCATGATGATTCAAAAAGTTGGATCACGGTCTATAAACGCTTTACCACTGCCTTTAACTTACTGTTTTCATCCAGGCCCTGTTTTGGGCTGTTACAATCACCCCTCCTTAAAGAGAATCTGTCCTCAGATTCTTCCGCTGTAACTGCAAACAACTCAGGGTGATGTTTCTGCATTTTTCTCTTCTGTCTCCCAGGTTGCCTCTTCTGTCCCATGTCCTTTCCAAAGGACTTTAACCAAAGGAATCTTCCTATTCCTCAGCTCTTGAAACTTCCTGTCTAGAATCTTAGCGGGCTTCAAAACATAAGTCAGATCCGGTTCCAACGGTATCTCCTCTACCGGCACAACCTCTGTCTCATCCGAGAAACACTTGCGAAGCTGAGATACATGAAATACGTTGTGGATTCCTGTAAGACCTACAGGCAAATCCAATCTATAAGCAGTCAGTCCGACTCTTTCCAGTATCTCATACGGTCCCACATATCTTGGGTTTAACTTTCCACCTTTCCCAATTCGGGAAAATCCTTTCCTTGGCGATGCCTTCAGAAATACCTTTTCGCCTACTGCGAATTCCAAATCCCTTCTTCGTCGATCAGCATAACTCTTCTGCCTGTCCTGGGCAGCTTTCATTCTCTGGCGAATGATCTGAATCTTTTCTGTCGCTTCTCTTATCCATTTGGCAGAATTCACTCTGATCGGTCCTTCCTCAGTACATCTCGCTTCATCCAAATCCCAGTATAACGGGGATCTACATTTCCTTCCATACAGAGCTTCATATGGAGCAGCTTTAATAGAAGCTTGATAACTATTATTGTATGCAAACTCCACAAGAGGTAAACAATCTTTCCAACTTTCCTGGAAGTCCAAAGCGCAAGCTCTTAGCATATCTTCCAAGTATTTGATCATCCTTTCAGATTGTCCATCCGTCTGAGGATGCGCTGCAGTACTGAAGTTCAACTTCATTCCCATCAAAGTCTGAATTTCTTTCCATAAGTGCGACGTGAATTTCGGATCTCTGTCCGACACTATACTGTTCGGGACTCCATGTAGTCTAACAATCTCTTGTTGATACAGCTTTGCCAACGTGCTGACCTTATCCGTCGTCTTAACTGGCAAAAAGTGCGCTGACTTGGTCAATCGATCAATGATCACCCAGATACTATCTTGTCCTCCTCTGACTTTGGGTAATCCAGTGACAAAATCCATCGTGATTTGCTCCCACTTCCATGTCGGAATCGGTAATGGTTGCAACTTCCCACTCGGCTTCTGGTGCTCAGCTTTAACTTTCTGACAAGTTAAGCACTTCTTGACATAGTTGGCTATGTCTCTCTTCATTCCGTTCCACCAGAAATGCGTCTTAACATCTTGATACATCTTAGTGCCTCCGGGATGTATCGTGTACTTAGTCTTATGCGCTTCGTCGAGAATCTCTTTCCTCAAAACAGTTGGTACGCATACTCGACCTTTGTACCTCAATACTCCATGTTCATCAACCTTGAACTTGGTCTCATCATCTTTCTCCTTAGATTCGAGACATTTCTTAATCCACTCGTCGTTCTTCTGAGCTTCCAACACTTGTTCTTTCAATGGTGATATCATCACAACATTCGCAATTCGAGCTTTGGTTATCACCTCGATTCTTTCTCTTTGATCAACCTCGGGATTGGCAGAAATCTGTGCCAAACGAACTTTCCTGCTTAGAGCATCTGCTACAACATTCGCCTTTCCTGGATGGTACTGAATAATGCAATCGTAGTCCTCCAGAAATTCCATCCATCTCCTCTGTCGCATATTCAACTCCTTCTGAGTGAATAGATATCGCAGGCTCTTATGATCAGTAAAGATCTCAAACGTAACTCCATACAGGTAATGTCTCCATTTTCCCAGAGCAAAAATTATCGCGGCTAACTCCAAATCATGTGTCGGGTAGTTGACTTCATGCGTTTTGAGTTTCCTTGATGCATACGCAATCACCTTTCCATTCTGCATCAAAACTCCTCCTAGTCCTTCTTTCGAAGCATCGGTGTAAACAGTATATCCTTCTTTTCCTTCTGGTAACGCTAACACGGGTGCAGTTGTTAGCATCTCCTTCAATCTTTGAAAACCTTGCTCACACTTCTCCGTCCATTCAAACTTCCCTTCTTTCTTTGTCAACTTAGTGAGAGGTGTAGCTATCTTCGAGAAATCTTGGACAAACCTTCGGTAGTAACCAGCTAATCCCAGAAAACTCCTCACTTCTGAAGGATTCTTCGGTGACTTCCAATCCATGATCGTCTCGATCTTCGAGGGATCTACTTCGATTCCAGATCCTGATATGATGTGTCCGAGAAATGTAACTCTCTCAAGCCAGAATTCGCATTTACTGAACTTTGCATATAGCTTGTGATCCAGCAAAGTGCGTAACACGATTCGAAGATGTTCAGCATGTTCCTCTGGTGTCTTCGAAAATACCAAAATATCGTCGATGAAGATCACTACAAACTTGTCAAGAAACGGCTTGAATATACGGTGCATCATATCCATGAATGCAGCTGGTGCGTTTGTCAAACCAAACGGCATTACTACAAACTCATAATGTCCACATCGGCTGTTGAAAGCAGTCTTCGGAATATCTGCTTCTCTGATCTTCAATTGATAATACCCTTGTCTAAGATCTAACTTGGAGTAGACCTTTGATCCTTGTAGTATGTCGAACAGCTCTTCGAAATGAGGGAGAGGATACTTATTCTTGATGGTCATCCTGTTCAGCTCCCGATAGTCAATGCATAAACGCAATGATCCATCCTTCTTCTTAACGAAAAGCACAGGTGCTCCCCACGGCGATGTGCTCGGTCGAACATATCCAGACTCAATCAGTTCATCCAATTGCTTTCTCAGTTCATCTAATTCAGCTGGAGCCATTCTGTAAGGTGTCTTTGAGTACGGCTCAGCTCCTGATATCGTCTCGATCGTAAACTCCAACTCTCGGTCAGGAGGTAACGAATCTAAATGCTCAGGAAACACATCTAGGAACTCATTCACCACTTCCACTTCTTCGATCTTAAGTTGATCTTTCGGTCTATTCAAAAGATAAGCCACAATTCCACTAGCTCCTTTCTGAATCAACTTCTTAGCTTCCATCGAAGAAATCACTGATAACTCCTCAACTTTCCTTTCTGATGTCCCACTTTCATCTTCTTCCAAGATGATCTCTTTCTTGTAACAATCCAACTTAGCTCGGTACTTAGACAACCAATCCATACCAAGTATAACTTCGTATCTCGTCATCGGTAACTCAATAAGATCCGTCGGGTAACAACGGGTACCAATACATATAGGGCAGCGTTTATATACTTGATCCGTAACAAGGCAAGTTCCCAAAGGAGAACTCACTTCAAATTTATATGGCAAGTATTCAAGCGGAAACTGTAAATGCGCACATAATTCAGAAGCAACAAAAGAATGCGTAGCACCAGGGTCATACAAGACCTTAACTGGCGTGTTAAGAATGTGCACAATACCTTCCACAACAGACGAAGGATCAACCTCCTCCTTACCATCCAAAGCATAAGCTCTGCCTCTGACCACCGGTTTGTTCGTCGTACCCACCACTGCTTTTCCTTTATCCTGGACCCCAAATCTCCTGATCTTGTGCGGGCAACTATCCATCTGGTGCTCAGGGGAACCACACGCGAAACACTGTCCAGCTTTCTTGCGACAGTTCTCCTCAGTGTGTCCCGTTCGGCGACAATATCGACAAACAATTTCCTCTGGACCTGGCTGAGGTGCTCTCTGCTGTTGTGGCGCCTTCTGATACTGCTGTGGCGCTTTCTGCTTCTGTGCTTGCTGTTTCGGTGGAGCATTCTGCTGCTGACGCTGTGGTGTTATCATTGGCCTCTTTCCAGTTCCTTGGGGAAAAGGTTCGGAAGGTCGCTTATTCCCTTGATAAGGCTTAGGGTTAGAAGGTCCTTGACGGGCAGTAGTTATCTTGATCTCCTTGTGTGCAGCCTCAACCCTTAGCGCTCTATCAACAGCCTGGTTGTAGGTCTCAATAACCAAAGAAGCAAGTGCCAACCGAATTTCAGGCTTCAGTCCATCGATAAATCTCTTCGTCTTGCGACGCTCATCAGTCAAAATATGAGGCGCATACTTGATTAGCCTCACAAACCTAGCCTCATACTCCATCACATTCATAGTTCCCTGAACCAGACTCATAAACTCAGCCTCTCGTGCATCACGAGTCACTTGAGGCGTATACTTCTGCTGAAACTCTCTGATAAACTCATCCCAACTTTCCTCGACGTTATTCTCAATCCACATATGCTGAACGTGCTTCCACCAATTGTATGCAGCTCCTTCCATAAGAAAAGTAGCATACCGAACTCGTTCACGATCCTCTGGGTAGATCTCCATAGCCTCGAAAATTTTCTCAAGACTGGTAATCCAATTCTCAGCCTTTATGTCGTTCGGTTCTCCATAGAACTTAGGTGGATTCATCCTCAGAAACTTCTCCAATGACCTTTCATTAGGAGGATTATCTCTCGGTGCACAAGCCCTCATAAATTGTCGTAGCACATCCCTTAATTCCGGAGTTCTTTCTCTTTCAGGGGGTGGCGTGACATCTCTTTGGGGTGGCGTGATCTCTCTTTGGGGTGGCAGTGGTGGTACACGATTCCGGGGTGCTCTTCTCGGTGGCATATTGTTACTGAATTCATAAGCATTCAGATACATATATTCGATGCATGACATATAATGATTCACAGAATCCGTAACCACGTATTCACATTCTCACGTAGTCACACATAAGTATGAGAACAACACATTCCCATAACAACATGTCAGCAAGGATTCAAGATCTCCAAACATATCATATAATCAGAAACAATTGTCAGACAACATGAAAACAGAAGCTCGGGCAACATATCAACATATCAGAAACATGTATAACATATCCCAAAACATGATCAACATGTAAAACGGGAACAGAACGTATACTGTCATATCAACAAGAACTGTAACATGATCAGAAGCATGATCAACATATCCAGAAGCGTATTCAACATATCAAGAACAATAGCATGCTAACAATAAATGAAATGGCATGATCCTATCAACGGTCCTAATGGTATCTTGAAGCAACTCTAAGACTCATGCAATGACAGTTATGGAAAGCAGTAAACAGATATCCAACATAAAGCCGAAAGTGTTATAACTGTGCAAGGTTTGGTAAAATTTACTACAGGCCACATGTTAACAGTATTAATTCAAAATGGGGAGGACCCGATACTATCGAGTTGACTCCCTTACAGGCCTTACCAATCCGTCCAACCCTGCTGACAATAACCTAGTAGGTACCAAGTCATCTGAACCATCATCCGTGGTGCCAAAAGTCGGGGACCATCTACCAGAGCTATACATCCCCTCATCCAAAAGTCAGTCCTGAACTGTCCCGGCTATACGTCCGCCATCGATAGATAGATATATATGCATCAGTACTATATACAGAAATCTCCCATCAGCAATCAACCCTGATAACTGTGATCCAAAGAACCCCTGGTGGTGTCATCAGAAACGGCAACGACCTCACCCTGTCCGTGTCCTGCTGGATCATCTCCGCCATCATCATCATCATCAGATCCTCCATCGCCTCCATCAGACTGCTCCTGCATAGGCTCGGGCTCCTGAGAAGCCTGACTGACATCCTGACCCTCGACCTCCTCAACTGCCTGCTCATCGGATAAGTGATAGGTATCATACAGGCGAGCTCTCACGCGGGCACGGTAGTGCTGGTGACGCTCCATAGAGGTGTCGCGATCAATAGTCATCTGCATAAGATCTGCCTCCAGCTCAGCAATACGAGCAGCCCTCTGATCAGCAATATGAGTCATCTCTGCAGCATGCTCACGAGCGATGTCCCTATCAATCTGGTACTGCAGTGACTGATCCTGATAGCGCAGAGACTCCAACCTGACCTCACGGGTCCTCTGATACTCCTGAAAGTAACCATCTCTCTCAGACTCGAGATAGTGCACAACTCTGTTAGGATAGGAATACCCAGGTCTGCCACTGTTCCTAGACCTACGCCAAGTGTAGAAACGAGTGGCTCCACGGCGAGAAACTGCCACAGTACGCGGGGCCTCAAACTGCTCAAAGAAAGCCTCATCCATCTGCTGATTAGGATCCTGGTGTGGCTGAACTGCCATAGCTATACAGAAGATACCACAGATATGAAATCCAGATAACAGAACCATACAATCCCAAATATCCTGTCTCGATGCAATATGAGAATGATCCTGGATGCAATGCGTGAACAATCCATGATGCAACATGAGAGCAATCTAGGTTAAGTCTCTTCTTACTTAACCCGATGCTCTGATACCACCTCAGAGCTGTAACGCCCCCACCCGTACCAGAACAAGAGGAGAGCGGCGTCTCAACCCCCGCACTGAAGCACCCCTCAAGTAATGGTGTGAGCCATCACTCAAGAAATACTCCAGCGAACGGCTGTCTATCAGAACTATACATGTACAACGATGTGGCTATGCAGCGGAAAATCAGAGTATTTTAAAACTTTTCAAAACATGTGCGTGATGGCATGTAACAAGCAAGAACATATTGATCGTGTAAGAGAGACTCGGCATATCAGAACATATAACAGATGAACATATAAGTACCGATATAACAGAGTTCAAAATATCGGTAACAGAGTAGCAGAGAGAGTATAACAAAGATACTCAAGTATTCAGAAACATATACAGAAGTATAAAGTGATGCAGCCATAAAACATATGCAGGACACAAAAGGAAGTAATACTAAGTCCTGACAGAAACAAAAATGACAATCTAGAGCTTCAAGATACCTCTAGACTGCGGCTGCAAGACCTGAAACCACGAGGCAAGAAAACGGGAGAGGTATTAGTCAAAAGGACTAAGTGAGGGAATACTTTAAAGAAAGTACTGAATTAAAGAACTTGAAGTAAAGTTCGAAAGTGTTAAATGCAATGCTTTAAAGAAGAACTTGAAACAAGTTCGATTGATAAAACTCTTTGAATGCGATGCTGTAAAAGAATGCACGTTATAAAACATTTTCATGAATGCTATCACACGCGCACACATATGCTGTTGATGGTTCATAGTTCTTTCATAAAACGGGATAAGGGTAAAGTGAACTTTTCCAGATATGAACCATCCTTTATGAAACAGAATTTTGCCCGCAAGCTAGGCTTCTCCATCCTTACTCCAGAAAACATGATTCGGTAGAGTGTCGGACCAGGATCAACGATAATTCCACGTTTAGTAGAGTATCGGACCAAGATCAACAATAACCCCACATAAAGTAGAGCATTGGACCAAGATCAACAACAACTCCGCACATAGTAGACTATCGGACCAAGGTCAACAACGACTCTTACCAACACATACAAGCATGCACCATCCTCCACCGGTTGTCACTTCGGGTAGCTAGCCCTAGGCGACCTGTAAACATGTAATGGGAACAGATTTGCTGTCCGTTCCCAGACAAATTGTCCTGACTTAACAAACCTCCTGTTCAAAGTCGGTGTCAATAGTCTAAGTGTGGCGGCCGGTATTGGTGATGTCGTTGGCGCTCACCTCCCGAGCATCACCTCCACACATAACCGCCGGGCCCAAACTGTAAACTGTATGCTTGCATTTAAGATTAGCAGTGACCAGAGTAACACTCCAGTATACTAACTTATAACATGTGAAACTGTAACTGTAACATATGATGCTGTTTGTAAAACATATGATTCTGTCTGAAAACATGTGAAACTGTCTGTAAACTGTACTTTGAAAACATATGCAAAACATGTAACTGTCTTTGAACAAGAATGCAGAACTTTGGAAAACATGTACTGTTGATCAAGGTATACTATTAAAGTATGAATGATCCTTTCAAGAGAATGTCCCGATAAAAGGGAGTAGTTCAAAACGAGGTTTAGCTTTGAATTTCAAAACATATGATACGATAGTATAATCGTGGTTCCAGTTGGAAAACATTTATAACTTCACCTCACCTAATAGTAACAAAGGTAGGTAGACAGATTATGCGGTGCCCTGGGGATCCCAGTGCTCAACTTTAACTCCTGTAGGTGGTGTACTAGAGTGAGCTTAACAACTAAGACCCACTACTAACCAAGATGCATATGAAATGCAAGAAACAATGAACAAGGAACATGTAACACAAGAGAGTAATACCATTTAAGGTATTCAAGAAAGGTAACACACAAAGGAATACGTCAAAGTGAGTTACTCTTAACGTTAGACTATGATCTTACTATAACCGAGTAAGCTTTAGTCAAATTATGAATCCTATCGCAAACCTTAGGTTAAGAAACAAGTCCACGAAAGAAAACACATTTTGAAAACACATTTTAGACCCTGGATATGGAAACCCTAGGTGCAAATGTCTATTAGGAAAGCACAAGTTTTAATTCATTTTTACTATTCAAAAGCACTATTCAAAAGTACTATTCAAGATTACTATTCACAGGTTACTATTCACATGTCGGGTCAAAGGGTCGGGTCAAACCCTTACTATACACACACCCACACACACACGGTACACACACACACCATGCACGAACACACACACACACACGGCATGCACACACACACACACCCTAATCAAATTATGATCTTGATTATAACCTATAGTTTCAAGTTCATGTTAATATAATCAAGTGTGATCTAGGTTAAAGGTATAACCTATGGTTAAGAGATCCAATTAAGGCATAAGATCAAGTTATGAAACACTATTCTATCTTAGGTTATAACATGTGACACTAATAAAGTGTACAACATGATCAAGGCACTAATCCATTAATCCAAATCATATCATAAGCTCAATTCATAATCAAGAGTCATATAACAATGTGACAACATGTCACAACATATATCATGAACCTTTAGGCATGTAACATGTAACAATTTAATTCCATATCAACATGTAACAAGTTGTGACATAATTAATTGTAAATCACTATTCCATTAGCAAACATGCATGAACATAATTCAAATTCCATAATCATGCATCAATTCTCATAATATAACAATCATATCACATGATCATAGCATATACTAGAGCAATTCATAACATATTCATGCATATACTAAACAATTAAAACATATAAACAACTACACAAACATATCATAAAAACTATATAATAAATGCATAAAATAAAATCCTATATGGCTTAGGGAAGACCCTAAGACCCAACCTAAACATAATATAAACATACCATAACATAAAAACATAAACTAAACTAACATAACATAAAAACAAAACAAACTAACCTAGCTACAAGGGGGGGGTGGCCGACGGCAATGAGGGGGAGAGGGAGAGAAGAAAGGGTGTTGTTAACACAACTTTGAGCAAGGAATGCAATGCCTCTTGGCCTCTATTTATAGCTGAAGATAAGCCCCTCACCTTGGAAATAAAATGTGGAGAAGGGTAGGAGAGCAAAAATTGGATAGATTCTCTTGGAAGCTTTAGGCATGTTGAAGCTAAAATGGGACTGCTGGGGGTATTTCTGTAATTTCGTCCCCCATGGCTCGAGGATAAGTGGCTGGAAGTTTAACCATTCCGACGGCAAGAAAATTAGCTTCGAAACGCATATTCATTCGTCGAAATCGGATTTACCGTTTGAAAGATACATTCGTTTTAGTGAATAAAAGTTTTGAGCTCGAAACTCGACATGAGTGAAAAACGACTTTCTAGAATGATTTTCAAGTCCGGATTGCTTCTAAAATTCAAGAAATAAATCGAGAAGCGTTTTGAGTCCAAAATCGACTATAAAACGTTTTACCGTTAAAAAGTTGAAAACGTAGGATGAATAGTGAATTCTCACGTACGAACGTACGCTTCAATTTTTCAAACTAGGACTTGAATCAAGAGTTGTAAAACATCTCAAAAATCTTGAAATAGCTCAAGTAGTGCAAATCCGAAGAGAAAACATTTTCCGAATGAAAACCGTTCGTAAAAGGAATAGTAAACTAGGGTTTTCAAAAACGTTTTCAATAAAACAAAGTTCCGGAATGGATTTCCAAGCCAAGAATGATTTCAAAAGACTCGTCTCGACTCAAGGATCGATTCGACTGTAACTTGGGTAGAAAAAGGTATCAGAATCAAAAGATCATTTTCTGATGAATAGTAACTTTGGTCGGTAAGTTCCAAAAATACCCTTATGGCTCAAGAAAGACTTTCTGAGTTCGGGAAACAAGTTCAAACGATTGGGAAACATGTGTGATGAACCTCTAGGGTTCGAGTAGCAATATGAACAAGGTAGGCTCGGGTTATGAATAGTAAACTGAATCAAAGGTCAAGAATTCCCCCTTAAAACAGGTCAGAACATATACGAGCACCAAGTTCATGTAAGAATGCAATGCATGATGATTCAAAAAGTTGGATCACGGTCTATAAACGCTTTACCACTGCCTTTAACTTACTGTTTTCATCCAGGCCCTGTTTTGGGCTGTTACAGACAACCACGGGCAGGACCCGTCCAGCGCCCTCACTAAGGAGAACCTGGCCAAGAGAACACACGAACATGGTAGGATATTGTTCTTCTTGTGATTGGACGGACAATCATTGGCACGAGAACCAATCCAGCGCCCCCACTAAGGAGGACCTCGCCAAGAGAACACACTTGCTTGCATTCATGAACATGGCATGCTTTGATGGGTGAACACTAACATGCTTTACTTGCTTGATTAATGAACAATAATATAACTTGAAACGATAAATGATTTCATGAAAATATAACTATAAATACCTTTTGGTTAAAACAATCACGTAAAGGTTATACGGGTTCTATATAACTAGAAAGTAAACCTCACCTGACAGGCGACATACGACTCGTGAATGCGTGAACGTGCTCATGATCCATAATCTCCACCCTGGAGAATAACTGGACAAGAAACGAAACAATGTACGTGCATGAGACAACCATTCAAGCATATTGTTCATATAATGACGCACGACATGTTCAGACACGAGACATCGAGCAATACACAATGTAGCATGAAAACATGTTGTTTCGACATATAATCAATCATATAATAGCAATTCGGGATCAAATAAGCCATTGGAACGACGTCCCAAAAATCCCATTTTGTGCAGAATGTTTCTACACTTCCAGGGGTATGGGAACGGCCGTTCCAGGTTTTAATGCAAAATGGGAAGGGCCGTTCCCCCACTCCCGAAACTGCTCCCGAAGATGGGAACAGCCGTTCCGGCTTGCAAGCCAAAATGGGAACGGTCGTTCCCGTCCTCGCCGCCCTGCAACTATTCAAATCATGGGAACGGCCGTTCCCTGTTTACAAAGGGAACGGGAAGGGCCGTTCCCGTTTTACAGAAGATGCAGCAGAACAGGGGAGAAAATATGTAACGCCCCGGTTTCCGGAAGAACAGGTAAGCACGCCACGTGTGCGTTTTGAGCGTAGGTTATTTATTTCTTTTGATTTCATAATATATTCTTACGTGGCATTGCATATTTTTATAAAATTCACGAAACATTGTTTATATCAATTATATGATTTCATATCATTGAAAAATTATTTCATGACACGGAAAATATTTTCTTGCATGAAATCAATTACCGAGAGTGATAGAATTACTAAATTGTTCCTAGTTAAATACTTTCTAAAATATTAGGGACTTAATTGCATGATTTCTAAGGACCAAATTGAGCATATTTTAAATCATGGCATACTTAACTGTACAACTTAGGAACTTCAAGGATTGATTAGCAATTTGGCAAATTTCACAAAAATCAAGATGATGTATCACGTAATATCATCTCTTCTCCCACATTCCTTGATCATTTCATCCAAAATTTGCCGAACATATTCATCTCTCTCTCGGTTCATAGAAGGAAAAGGGAAGAAGATAAATTTTATCTCAATCATCAAGATTTCAAGAAGTGTTCCAAGAAATTGGAAGTGATCATCATCATCATCATCATATTTCTTCATTTCTTCTAGTCTCAAGGTGGGTTTGGCATGAATCCATGATTCTTGATCATTTATGGGATAGCTAGGGTTTGAGTTTAATATGCTAGATGTATGGTTAGTGGTGCAAAGCATGATTGAAGGAGCATAACTTGAATTATAGCATGATTTGGTCATGAAAATCTTGAATATTTGGCAAGATGGAGCTAGTGTGATCATGTCCATGAAACCTTGAAATCTTGTTGATATAGCATGTTCTATGTGTTTAAATGTTATATTAGTGTCTATTGAACATATTTGCATCATGTTTCCAGAAATTATAGCATTTGGGGATCAAAAATGGATTTTTGTTGCTTGGTTGTTTTCTTCCCGAGAGCTTCCCCTGTTTCTGCTCTGTTTTTCAGTTGCAGAAACTGGGAACGACCGTTCCCAGCCTCAAGGCTTGGTGGGAATGGGCGTTCCCATTTCCTTTTCAAAAATTTGGGCGGCCGAGCATGGGAACGGCCGTTCCCATTTTGGCCTTTCGCCGGAAGGGCCGTTCCCAACTCAAAGGCGCGCTTTAAAGGGAAAGAAACGCGGGCACGTTTTGGGGAACCTTGGGAACGACCGTTCCCATTTTTGCAAAAGGGACCGGAATGGCCGTTCCCACCTGTGTTGCAGAACAAAAGTTTCTGCATAAATTTTCGAAAATGACCCCTCGACCCGACGACTTCTTTGACCCCGAATTGCTATAATACGTGTTAATATGATGTGAAACGAAAAGTTATAATACCACATTGCATTTTCATGGTCGTCTCGACACGTTTTCGCCGTTCGTCATATTTTGGCCATTTTAGTTCATGTCTCATGGTTGTACATCGTAATTACACAGGTCACGAGGGCGTGGACGGGGAGCAAGCTCCTTAGAACGCTACTTTATTATATTTTGCAAGAAAGGTGAGGTTTTGTTTTGGTAAAAACGAACCCTATAACCCTTATGTGCTAATTTTCGGCCAAAACCTAGTATACTTATAAACGTTTTCAAGTAATAAATGTTTCAAGCATGTTTGGCGAGTACATGATTGCACGTGGGCCCGAGGGTAATTCTTGAGCCAACCGGGAAAGCAAGGGCTGACGGGTAACTCCTGAATTATCCTCACATTGTTGGGATCACCCCCGAAGCCACTAGGAGATTAGTGGTGGAAGGAGTTCCATGTCTAGAGGGTCATGTCCTCTACATACACCATGTCGTGGATAGTCGAGCCTTGCAAACTCGCTATCACCCGGAGGAAGAAGGAGACTGGGGATTAATCCGGAATGTCGGGTTATCCTCGGGTTATTGCATGTTTTCAAGAATGAAATTGTCTATGTGAGCACTAAAATATATTGCATGATCACTTATTTATCAAGCAAGCAAGCATGATCACGTATTGTTCACGATTGGGAGTTCGGTTGGAGATTGCCCTTACTCGCCGGGGCCACATGTTCATGAGATTGACAAGCATGATTAAATAAAAGTGTTAAAATGGTTGGTTGTAATCTCGGGCAAAGATTAAACTTATTGAATTATATATCTATTTTATTTTATGCTAAAGTCTTCACCCGAGGCTACAATTTGCATGTGATGTGTGTTATATTCATTTACTGGCCCTCACTCAGTCTTCGGTAGACTGATACTCCACTTTTCAGGTACCTTTTGAGCGTGGTTGTACTAGGCGGGAGTTGGTCGAGTCCTGCATTATCCCGGGTCTAGTGTTGCACCTTTCATGTACATGTTAGTTCGGATATCATGTTATGTCCACGATTGACAACTTTTGGATACTTACTGATGTATATTATTGAAGATATGATAATGTATTGATAGATAATTGGTACCTATATGTATCTATGTCATAAATATGGTACCTATATATATATATATACGAATGACTTTACTGCTTCCGCTTTTCTATTCATGTGTGATTGTTGATTTGTTGGGGAGAGTGTCCCGCCTAGAGCGTCATTTTTGTTGTCACCCGTTCGCTGTGCTCTTGGTTTATGTATGAACTGTCCATTTCATACGTGGATTGAGGCTACAGTGCGGGGGATGTGGCACCTTGGGGTCTAGGGTGCTACATCTACAGGTGGTATCAGAGCCCGGTTGCAAAACCGAGGTTCTTGAGTCGTATCAGGTCAGTCTAGGTCGGACGGCATAGGATTATGTGGTATTTGGGAGTCTGCATTCTGTTGATTTACTTGATTTACTTCCTTATTCGTATTAATTGAACTACTTGATTCTCCTTGAATATGTGCTATTTGATATTATGGAAATTGTGTGCAGACATTTGCATTTATTGATCAAGCCATGCATGTTTAGTGATTTAATTTCAGGATGGAGCATGATAGACGTTCCAGTGACCGATCCTCGAGGCACAGGCATCATCATCGCCGACATCATCGCCGCGAGAGATCACCCCCTCCTCCGCCTGCTCAGGCACAGCCCCAGGACTTTATGAACGCAGTAATGGGGCTAATTGATCAGAGGTTACAGGAACGGGTACCTCCACCACCACCACCAGCGCAGGTAGCACCTCCAGAGAATCCCATTTCTGCTATCTTGCGAGAATTCCAGAATCAGCGTCCCCCGAAGTTCTATAAGGGAGACGACATACAGGCAGAGATGTGGTTAAAGGAGATTGAGAGGATTTGGCAGCTTATTCCTTGCGACAGTCAGGAGAAGGCTCGTTGCACCCTCACGCTTATTCAGGGCGAGGCCTACTCCTGGTGGGAGAGTACAGAGATTGTTCTGCAGGCAGCAGGGACCGAGATTACCTGGGAGGTCTTTGTACGGGAATTCAGAAATAAGTATATTCCTCCAGCTTCCCGTACTCGCAGATTGAGGGAGTTTACAGAATTAAAGCAGGGAAGCAGGTCCGTGGGCCAGTATATCGCCGAGTTCGAGAGGCTTTCTCGCTATGCACCCAACATAGCGAACGATGACTTTCACAAAGCAATGCAGTTTGTTCAGGGGTTGAGACCGGACATTCAGGATGCACTGAAAGCGACGAATACTAGCACCTGGGCGAAAGCTACTTCAAAGGCCCTAAAGGTTGAAGATTCTGATAGTGCTAGGAGGGCTACTCAGCGAGCAGGACAGGCTTCAGGCTCGAGATCAGGCCAGGGTTCGAGCTCAGGAAAAAGGCCGATGATTTACCCTACACCTCCAGCTCAGAGGGATACTGGGAAGAAACCTAAGTACACCGGGCCATTTCCGAAGGGTCCGAGAGCTCCAGCACCACCCCAGCCACCTCAGAGACCGCGATGCACATGGTGTGGACATCCTACGCACACTTATGATAACTGCAGGCGTCGGTTAGGCCTATGTTTGATCTGTGGGAGTAACGAGCACCTGGTTGATGGTTGTCCGGATCGTCAGGATCCACCACCTGCGGGACCGAGGCCACTGGTGAGAGCTCGGGCTTATGCACTCGCGGGAGAGGAGCAGGATGCGGATATTGACCCCGCTGCAGTAGTTGAAGGTATTATTTGCATCCATGGCACGAACATCCATACATTATTTGATCCAGGAGCTACACACTCCTTTCTTGCGCATTCTATTGCTATTACCTTGTCTTTACCTGCTATGTGTACTTCTGTGCGCTATATAGTTAGTACTCCTTTCGGTAGTAGGCGAGAGACGGATCAGGTTTACAGGGATGTTCCAGTTGTGATTGAAGGCCGGGAGTTTCTGACTGATTTTATTGTGATGCCGATGGAAAGATATGGAGCTATTCTGGGAATGGAATGGTTATACAGGCATAGTGCTACGGTGGATTGTCGGGCTAAGAAGGTTCAGTTGGGTTCAGAAGTTGTTACGGGTTGTACTTCGAAGACTGTACCCTTACTTTCATTTTCAGAGGCTAGTCAGAGACGGGGCTACAGGGTTCATTGCTTACATTCTGAACAAGCCTAAGGATCAAGTGAAGTTAGAGGACACCGAGGTAGTAAAGGAATTCCCCGAGGTATTTCCAGAGAAATTGGATTCACTGCCTCCTGAACGAGAGATTGAATTCGTGATTGACCTTTTCCCGAATGCCGAGCCGTATTCAAAGACTCCGTACCGGATGGCTCCAGCTGAGTTGAAGGAACTAAAAGTTCAGCTTGAGGCTTTGTTGGAAGTTGGGTACATTCGGCCAAGTTCTTCGCCGTGGGGAGCACCGGTGTTGTTTGTAAAGAAAAAGGACGGGACTCTAAGAATGTGCATCGATTACAGGGAGTTGAACAGGATGACTATCAAGAACAAGTATCCCCTCCCACATATCGAGGAGTTATTCGATATACTTCAGGGTTCCAAGGTGTATTCGAAATTGGATTTAAGACAGGGATACTATCAGCTGCGGATCCGAGCAGAGGACATTCCAAAGACGGGATTCAATACTCGGTACGGGCACTACGAGTTCGTGGTTATGCCGTTTGGATTGACTAATGCCCCTGCAGCTTTCATGGATATGATGCACCGGATATTCAGGCCTTTCCTCGACAAGTTCGTGGTGATTTTCATTGATGATATTCTGGTTTTCTCGAAATCAGCCGAGGAGCACGCGAGACATCTCAGACTCGTTCTTCAGACACTAAAAGAGCATCAGTTATTTGCTAAGTTCAGTAAGTGTGAATTTTGGATAGATCGGGTTTCCTTCTTGGGGCACGTGATTTCAGGAAAAGGGTTGGAAGTCGATCCCTCAAAAATTGAGGCCGTGCTTAAGTGGGAGAAACCTAAAAATGCCTCGGAGATAAGGAGCTTCTTGGGATTGGCCGGATATTACAGGAGGTTCGTTCAGGACTTTTCCAAGATTGCGGCACCGTTAACCCGGTTGACAAAGAAGGATGTTAAGTTTGTCTGGGACGAGAAGTGTGATCAAAGCTTTAATTTTCTGAAAGAAAAGTTAGTCTCAGCACCGGTATTAACCTTACCCGAAGGTTCAGAAGAGTATGCAGTCTATACAGATGCTTCTAAGGAAGGCTTAGGTTGTGTTTTGACTCAGAAAGGAAAAGTGATCGCTTATGCTTCCCGAAAGCTAAAGGAATACGAAAGGAATTATCCGACACACGACCTAGAGCTGGCAGCCGTGATCTTTGCGCTCGGGAAATGGAGACATTATCTTTACGGGACTTCCTTTGAGATTTTTACCGACCATAAGAGCCTCCAGTATTTATTCACACAGAAGGATCTAAATATGAGGCAACGGCGTTGGATGGAAAAGTTGGAAGATTATGACTGCACAATTAAATACCATCCCGGGAAAGCCAATGTGGTCGCCGATGCGCTTAGCAGGAAGGCGAGTGTATCAAGTTTGGAAAGTGAGGAAGTTGCCCCGATTGTGTTAAAGGCTCGGGTTTCTAATATTACAATTCAGCCGAAATTGAAGAATCAGTTATTTGAGACTCAGAATAGGGATCAGGAAGTACAGAAACTGGTAAGTAAAGCTAAGGATGACCCGGAGAGTCCGTTTGGGTTTGATGAGACCGGGTTGCTTCGGTTTAAGAACAGAGTAGTAGTACCTGAAGAGTTGAGACGGGTCCTACTCGAAGAAGCTCACAAGTCAGCTTACTCGATTCACCCAGGAGGAAACAAGATGTATAAGGATTTGAAGCAATTTTATTGGTGGAACGGGTTGAAGAGAGACGTGGCAGAGTACGTGAAACATTGCTTGACTTGCCAGAAAGTGAAAGCTGAGCACCAAAAACCCGCGGGACTTCTACAACCGTTACCTATTCCCGAGTGGAAGTGGGAACAAGTAACGATGGATTTTGTTTCTGGATTACCGAAGGTTAAAGGCGGGTTTGATGGTATTTGGGTGATCGTGGATAGATTTACGAAGTCTGCTCACTTTCTACCGGTCCGGATGTCTTATAAGATTCCGAAGTTGGCCGAAATCTATAAGAGAGAGATTATTCGACTCCACGGTATTCCGGTGAGCATAGTTTCAGACCGAGACCCGAGGTTCACTTCTAAGTTGTGGCAAGAGTTGCAGGCCGTTCTGGGAACGAAACTTAAGTTCAGTACAGCATTTCACCCTCAAACAGACGGCCAGACTGAGAGGTTAATCAGGTATTTGGAAGATCTTCTTCGGGCTTGTGCGATGGATTTTCAGAACTCGTGGTCAGAACAGCTTCCCTTGATCGAGTTTGCTAACAATAACAGCTTTCAGGCTTCGATCGGGATGGCTCCTTACGAGTTACTTTATGGAAAAAAGTGCCGATCTCCGTTGTTCTTCGACTTGGAAGAATGGAAATGGTCGAAACAGGAAGGGGTAAAGAAAGGTGAAAGATTTGAAAGGCCTTCCAAAGTCGTTCAAGCTATGATTGAAAAAGTTCAAATGATTCAACAACGGATGAAATCCGCGCAGGATAGACAGAAGAGCTATGCTGATAAGCGCCGAAGGGATCTAGAATTTGAAGTGGGTGACCGGGTATTCTTGAAGGTGTCACCAAGAAAAGGTTTAACCCGGATTGGGAAAGGAGGAAAGCTTAATCCTCGCTACTTAGGTCCGTTCGAGATTCTGGAAAGAATAGGCGAGGTAGCCTATCGACTGGACCTACCACCAAGTCTTACGGGGATTCACAATGTGTTTCATGTTTCGCAACTAAGAAAATATTACCCCGATGAGACCACGATTCTCCCCGTGGAAGAAGTTGAATTGGAACCGAATTTGACGTTCGTTCAAAGGCCGGTTAAGATCATGGATCGGAAATTTCAGGAATTAAGAAACCGGAGGATTCCCATGGTTAAGGTTTTGTGGAGAAGCGATAAAACTGAGGAAGCCACGTGGGAAACAGAAGATAAAATGAAACGGTTCCACCCGGAGTTGTTCGAGCAGGACTAGAGAATCTGGGGACCAGATTCTTCTAAGGGGGGGAGAGTTGTAACGCCCCGGTTTCCGGAAGAACAGGTAAGCACGCCACGTGTGCGTTTTGAGCGTAGGTTATTTATTTCTTTTGATTTCATAATATATTCTTACGTGGCATTGCATATTTTTATAAAATTCACGAAACATTGTTTATATCAATTATATGATTTCATATCATTGAAAAATTATTTCATGACACGGAAAATATTTTCTTGCATGAAATCAATTACCGAGAGTGATAGAATTACTAAATTGTTCCTAGTAAAATACTTTCTAAAATATTAGGGACTTAATTGCATGATTTCTAAGGACCAAATTGAGCATATTTTAAATCATGGCATACTTAACTGTACAACTTAGGAACTTC
The DNA here is from genome assembly GCA_037501455.1 of Lantana camara. Lineage (NCBI taxonomy): Eukaryota > Viridiplantae > Streptophyta > Magnoliopsida > Lamiales > Verbenaceae > Lantana > Lantana camara. Next base: position 51,504,378 of record CM074858.1, read on the forward strand.
AAGGATTGATTAGCAATTTGGCAAATTTCACAAAAATCAAGATGATGTATCACGTAATATCATCTCTTCTCCCACATTCCTTGATCATTTCATCCAAAATTTGCCAAACATATTCATCTCTCTCTCGGTTCATAAAAGGAAAAGGGAAGAAGATAAATTTTATCTCAATCATCAAGATTTCAAGAAGTGTTCCAAGAAATTGGAAGTGATCATCATCATCATCATCATATTTCTTCATTTCTTCTAGTCTCAAGGTGGGTTTGGCATGAATCCATGATTCTTGATCATTTATGGGATAGCTAGGGTTTGAGTTTAATATGCTAGATGTATGGTTAGTGGTGCAAAGCATGATTGAAGGAGCATAACTTGAATTATAGCATGATTTGGTCATGAAAATCTTGAATATTTGGCAAGATGGAGCTAGTGTGATCATGTCCATGAAACCTTGAAATCTTGTTGATATAGCATGTTCTATGTGTTTAAATGTTATATTAGTGTCTATTGAACATATTTGCATCATGTTTCCAGAAATTATAGCATTTGGGGATCAAAAATGGATTTTTGTTGCTTGGTTGTTTTCTTCCCGAGAGCTTCCCCTGTTTCTGCTCTGTTTTTCAGTTGCAGAAACTGGGAACGACCGTTCCCAGCCTCAAGGCTTGGTGGGAACGGGCGTTCCCATTTCCTTTTCAAAAATTTGGGCGGCCGAGCATGGGAACGGCCGTTCCCATTTTGGCCTTTCGCCGGAAGGGCCGTTCCCAGCTCAAAGGCGCGCTTTAAAGGGAAAGAAACGCGGGCACGTTTTGGGGAACCTTGGGAACGACCGTTCCCATTTTTGCAAAAGGGACCGGAACGGCCGTTCCCACCTGTGTTGCAGAACAAAAGTTTCTGCATAAATTTCCGAAAATGACCCCTCGACCCGACGACTTCTTTGACCCCGAATTGCTATAATACGTGTTAATATGATGTGAAACGAAAAGTTATAATACCACATTGCATTTTCATGGTCGTCTCGACACGTTTTCGCCGTTCGTCATATTTTGGCCATTTTAGTTCATGTCTCATGGTTGTACATCGTAATTACACAGGTCACGAGGGTGTGGACGGGGAGCAAGCTCCTTAGAACGCTACTTTATTATATTTTGCAAGAAAGGTGAGGTTTTGTTTTGGTAAAAACGAACCCTATAACCCTTATGTGCTAATTTTCGGCCAAAACCTAGTATACTTATAAACGTTTTCAAGTAATAAATGTTTCAAGCATGTTTGGCGAGTACATGATTGCACGTGGGCCCGAGGGTAATTCTTGAGCCAACCGGGAAAGCAAGGGCTGACGGGTAACTCCTGAATTATCCTCACATTGTTGGGATCACCCCCGAAGCCACTAGGAGATTAGTGGTGGAAGGAGTTCCGTGTCTAGAGGGTCATGTCCTCTACACACACCATGTCGTGGATAGTCGAGCCTTGCAAACTCGCTATCACCCGGAGGAAGAAGGAGACTGGGGATTAATCCGGAATGTCGGGTTATCCTCGGGTTATTGCATGTTTTCAAGAATGAAATTGTCTATGTGAGCACTAAAATATATTGCATGATCACTTATTTATCAAGCAAGCAAGCATGATCACGTATTGTTCACGATTGGGAGTTCGGTTGGAGATTGCCCTTACTCGCCGGGGCCACATGTTCATGAGATTGACAAGCATGATTAAATAAAAGTGTTAAAATGGTTGGTTGTAATCTCGGGCAAAGATTAAACTTATTGAATTATATATCTATTTTATTTTATGCTAAAGTCTTCACCCGAGGCTACAATTTGCATGTGATGTGTGTTATATTCATTTACTGGCCCTCACTCAGTCTTCGGTAGACTGATACTCCACTTTTCAGGTACCTTTTGAGCGTGGTTGTACTAGGCGGGAGTTGGTCGAGTCCTGCATTATCCCGGGTCTAGTGTTGCACCTTTCATGTACATGTTAGTTCGGATATCATGTTATGTCCACGATTGACAACTTTTGGATACTTACTGATGTATATTATTGAAGATATGATAATGTATTGATAGATAATTGGTACCTATATGTATCTATGTCATAAATACGGTACCTATATATATATATATATACGAATGACTTTACTGCTTCCGCTTTTCTATTCATGTGTGATTGTTGATTTGTTGGGGAGAGTGTCCCGCCTAGAGCGTCATTTTTGTTGTCACCCGTTCGCTGTGCTCTTGGTTTATGTATGAACAGTCCATTTCATACGTGGATTGAGGCTACAGTGCGGGGGATGTGGCGCCTTGGGGTCTAGGGTGCTACAAAATAGGGGAGCACGAAAACACCACAAATCTCCACACTACTCACATATTTCAATCCCAAACATAATAATCCATGAAGAGAGATAAGCATACATGCTTAAAGTGCAATAAAACACAATATAAACACTTGTTCCATGCTTAATCATCCCAATTCATCAACTTTAACTCATATATGAATTCACCACATAATCCTATATTTCTCAAGATTCCATGTATCCATTAAATTCTAAAGCTTAGAATCATGCTCCTAGCCTCATATACACAAGCTATTATATGGAAATCATAACCCTAGCTTCATGCATAATTATCAAGAGATCATATATATGCTCATATATACCTTGTGATGAAAATAAATGGAAGAAGATGATGAAGCTAGATGATTGAGCTCCTAAGCATGCAATTTCCTTGGAAGCTTGGATGAAATCAATGAAATCCCTCTCCCTTTTCTTGGGGTTCTGGTTCGGTAGACAAGGGAGCAAAATAGATGATGATTTTTGATGAATTGAAAATGAAGAACAAGGGAGAGATGTAAATACCGACATGTCTAGGGAAATATTGTAATATTGATGATCAATCCTCCAAATACCATAAGTTATGCAATTGAGGATATCAAGTTTAGAAAGTGATCAATTTAGCCCTCAAGGGTTTTCATGCAATTAAGTCCTTAAAGAAAAGGAAATGAACACTTAAGGACAATTTGGCAATTAATTCAAATTGGACAATTAATTCATGTAATAATTAAATTCCATTCATACAAGAATTCTCAATTTGAAATGAATATCATATAATTTCACGTAATCATGTTGAAAACAATTGATAAGAATTAATATAACACGTCTAAATCAATTAAACGAAATTAATAAAATAAAATCCTAACGCTCAAAACCCACACGTGTCGAGCGTACCTGACTGTCTGAAAATCGGGGCGTTACATTGAGAATATAGGCTATGAAACCCGTAGCCCCGTCCCAAACCAATCTCTGAGCTTCAGAGAAAGAAAGTAAAGGAACGGTCTTCGAACTCCGACCCACTGAAATTTCTGAACCCAACTGAATCCTCTTCGCCCGACAATCAACAGTAGCACTATACCGGAATAACCAATCCATACCCAGAATAGCCCCGTAACGAGTCACCAGCATCTCTATGAAATCTGTCAAAAACACTCTGTCCTCGATGATCACCGGCATATCTCTGAAAACCCGATCTGTCTCGAGACTACTACCGAAAGGAGAACTAACCATATAGCAAGAAGTAGTGCACACAACAGGCAAAGATAAAATAAAAGCGCACGTACTCGAAATAAAGGAGTGAGTAGCTCTCGGATCAAATAAAGTATGTATGTTCGTGGTATGAATGCAAATTGTACCTTCAACAACAGTGGCTGGGTCGACCTCTGCATCCTGGTCCTCTCCGTCTAGGGCATATGCACGTACCCTAATCATCGGTCTCTGGCCCCCTACAGGCGGTACCCGGCGATCCGGATATGTATCCACTCGATGATCGGCGGCCCCACAAATCAGACAAAGCCCTAAACGCCTCCTACAATTGTCGTACATGTGGTTGGGACCTCCACAGTATCTACATCCTGGCTTCTCAGGTGGCGGTGGCAAAACAGGTACAGGTGGAGCCTTCTGAACCGGTCCCACGGGTCGGGACTTCTTCCACTGAGCCCTATGTGGTGGTGTAGAATAAACCATCGGCCTCTTGCCAGGATTGAAACCCGAGCCTGAACCCCTAGAACCCAATCCGGAAGCTGAACCCGGACCTGACCGAAAAGTAGGTCGACGTGCAATCACCGAATCCTCGACCTTCAGGGCCTTCCTCGTAGCCTTGAGCCAAGTGCTCGTATCCACCGCTTCGAGGGCGTTTTGCATATCCCGGTTAAGTCCTTGCATGAACTGCATAGACTTGTGGAATTCGTCAATCGCTATATTGGGTGCATAGCGAGATAACCTCTCAAACTCGGAGAGATACTCCGAAACATCCTTATCCCTTTGCTTCAGTTCAGTGAATTCCTTCAATCTGCGGGTGCGAGAAGACGGAGGAATGAACTTGTTCTTGAACTCCCGGGTGAAAACCTCCCAGTTTACTTCTTTTCCTGCAGCAGTCAGAATAATCCTCGCGCTCTCCCACCAAGAATAAGCCTCGCCCTGGATCAAAGAAATAGTGCAACGGGCCTTCTCGGTAGAGCTGCAAGGAATCAACTCCCAAATTCTTTCCACTTCCTTTAACCATTGTTCCGCCTGAACATCGTTACCTTTAAAGAATTTAGGCGGGTGTTGGTTCTGAAACTCCCGAAAAACGGCTGAAATCTGAGCTCCCGGTGGCACAGGTGGAGCTGGAGGGGCTGGAGGAGCTGGAGGGACATAATCTCTGACCCTCTGATCGATGAGCTGAACCATAGAAGCCACTAAGTCCTGTGGCTGAGCTGGAGGTGGAGGGGAAGGAGTACGATCACGGTGATGATGGCGGTGGTGTCTCGGTGATCGATCACGGCCGTGTCTATCGCGAGCCATCCTGAAATTCAAGACACTAGCATGCATGCTCCATCAATAAGTGCAAATGTGTGCAATTAAGGCTCAAGTTACAAGTAAACACATAATTCAAGAACTCAAATAATTCAAATAGGTTCAAACAATTCAAGTATCAATGCAAGACTCTCAAGTTGTAAAGTAATTCCTATGCCGTGCGACCTAGACTCACAAGACTCGACACAATAAACCCGGTTTTGCAACCGGGCTCTGATACCACCTTAGGATGGAACACCCAAAACGCGAGGTGTCCCCTCCCCCGCACTATAGCCTTGATCCACGTATGAAACGGACAATCCATATATGAATCAAAGCTATAGCGAACGGAGACAATAAAAAAAACTAGCCGAGCTAGGCGGGACTAACCCTTAACCACTTAGAACAATGCAGAAAGATATATATAAGCCGAAGCATAAGTTTCAAAATCAATCCGTCATATCAATACAATATCATCTCCCATATATATATGACAAAATAGTGATGAACATAAGTGGTACAAAAGTGTGTAAAGACAAACATAGGTGCTAGACCCGAAACTACGACTCCGGACGATACAGTTTCCGGCCTAGCACTCCCTTAGCAAAACCTGAAAAAATGAGGTGTCAGTCTAAGAAGACTGAGCGAGGGGTATATACATGTAAGCGCATTTAACACACAAGTCCTAACCTCGGGTAATGAGTTATGAAAACCACAATATAAGTTCAATAAAAAGATAACATTGCCCGAGATTATGACTAACAAGTTTAACAATCAATCAATCAATTCCATTTCAGTCAATCAGTGGCCCGGCGAGTGAGGGCAATTCTCCAACCTTACTCCAACAGTGTACAATGATTAGGTTATCAATTATATAGGTGATCATGCAATCAATTACAGTGCACACGTAACAGTTTCAGTCCATCCTTCTTCCTCAGGGGTGATGGTGAGTTAGCTAGACTCAACCATCCAATCAGTGTGAGCAGAGGTATAACAGCCCAAAACAGGGCCTGGATGAAAACAGTAAGTTAAGGCAGTGGTAAAGCGTTTATAGACCGTGATCCAACTTTTTGAATCATCGTGCATTGCATTCTTACATGAACTTTGTGCTCGTATATGATCTGACATGCTTTAAGGGGGAATTCTTGACCTTTGATTCAGTTTACTATTCATAACCCGAGCCTACCTTGTTCATATTGCTACTCGAACCCTAGAGGTTCATCACAAATGTTTCCCAATTGTTTGAACTGGTTTCCCGAACTCAGAAAGTCTTTCTTGAGCCATAAGGGTATTTTTGGAACTTACCGACCAAAGTTACTATTCATCAGAAAATGAGCTTTTGATTCTGATACCTTTTTCAACCAAAGTTACAGTCGAATCGATCCTTGAATCGAGATGAGTCTTTTGAAATCATTCTTGGCTTGGAAATCCATTCCGGAACTTTGTTTTATTGAAAACGTTTTTGAAAACCCTAGTTTACTATTCCTTTTACGAACAGTTTCATTCGGAAAATGTTTTCTCTTCGGATTTGCACTACTTGAGCTATTTCAAGATTTTTGAGATGTTTTACAACTCTTGATTCAAACCCTAGCTTGAAATTTTGAAGCGTACGTTCGTACGTGAGAATTCACTATTCATCCTACGTTTTCAACTTTTTAACGGTAAAACGTTTTATAGTCAATTTTGGACTCAAAACGCTTCTCGATTTATTTCTTGAATTTTGGAAGCAATCCGGACTTGAAAATCATTCTAGAAAGTCGTTTTTCACTCATGTCGAGTTTCGAGCTCAAAACTTTTATTCACTAAAACTAATGTATCTTTCAAACGGTAAATCCGATTTCGACGAATGAATATGCGTTTCGAAGCTAATTTTCTTGCCGTCGGAATGGTTAAACTTCCAGCCACTTATCCTCGAGCCTTGGGGGACGAAATTACAGAAATACCCCCAGCAGCCCATTTTTAGCTTCAACATCCCTAAAGCTTCTAGAAGATACAAGTGGATGAACTCTTGTTTCGCTCTCCTACCCTTAAGCCATCTCTAATTGCAAGGTGAGGGGCTTCTTCACACCTATATATACCCCTCTCATGGCATTTGAATCCTTGCTCAAAGTCTTGTGTTAACAAGCACTCCTCTCTCCCTCCTTTCCCCTCTTGCCGTCGGCATCCCCTCCCCTTGTAGCTAGGTTAGTTTGTTTTGTTTATGTTATGTTAGTTTAGTTTATGTTTTTATGTTATGGTATGTTTATATTATGTTTAGGTTGGGTCTTAGGGTCTTCCCTAAGCCATATAGGATTTTATTTTATGCATTTATTATATAGTTTTCATGATATGTTTGTGTAGTTGTTTATATGTTCTAATTGTTTAGTATATGCTTGAATATGTTATGAATTGCTCTAGTATATGCTATGATCATGTGATATGCTTGTTATATTATGAGAATTGATGCATGATTATGGAATTTGAATTATGTTCATGCATGTTAGCTAATGGAATAGTGATTTACAATTTATTATGTCACAACTTGTTACATGTTGATATGGAATTAAATTGTTACATGTTACATGCCTAAAGGTTTATGATATATGATATGATATGATATGAGATATGTTGTGACATTTTGTCACATTGTTATATGACTCTTGAATTATGAATTGAGCTTATGATATGATTTGGATTAATGGATTAGTGCCTTGATCATGTTATACACTTTAATAGTGTCACATGTTATAACCTAAGATAGAATAGTGTTTCATAACTTGATCTTATGCCTTAATTGGATCTCTTAACTATAGGTTATACCTTTAACCTAGATCACATTTGATTATATTAACATGAACTTGAAACTATAGGTTATAATCAAGATCATAATTTAATTAGGGTGTGTGTGTGTGCATGCCGTGTGTGTGTGGGTGTGTGTATAGTAAGGGTTTGACCCGACCCTTTGACCCGACATGTGAATAGTAACCGGTGAATAGTAATCGTGAATAGTAATCTTGAATAGTACTTCTGAATAGTGCTTTTGAATAGTAAAAATGAATTAAAACTTGTGCTTTCTCTATAGACATTTGCACCTAGGGTTTCCATATCCAGGGTCTAAAATGTGTTTTAAAAATGTGTTTTCTTTCGTGGACTTGTTTCTTTACCTAAGGTTTGCGATAGGATTCATAATTTGACTAAAGCTTACTCGGTTATAGTAAGATCATAGTCTAACGTTAAGAGTAACTCACTTTGACGTATTCCTTTGTGTGTTACCTTTCTTGAATACTTTAAATGGTATTACTCTCTTGTGTTACATGTTCCTTGTTCATTTGTTTCTTGCATTTCATATGCATCTTGGTTAGTAGTGGGTCTTAGTTCTTAAGCTCACTCTAGTACGCCACCTACAGGAGTTAAAGTTGAGCACTGGGATCCCCAGGGCACCGCATAATCTGTCTACCTACCTTTTGTTACTATTAGGTGAGGTGAAGTTATAAATGTTTTCCAACTGGAACCACGATTATACTATCGTATCATATGTTTTGAAATTCAAAGCTAAACCTTGTTTTGAACTATCCCTTTTATTGGGACATTCTCTTGAAAGGATCATTCATACTTTAATAGTATACATTGATCAACAGTACATGTTTTCCAAAGTTCTGCATTCTTGTTCAAAGACAGTTACATGTTTGCATATGTTTTCAAAGTACAGACAGAATCACATGTTTTCAGACAGAATCATATGTTTTACAGACAGCATCATATGTTACAGTTACAGTTTCACATGTTATAGTTAGCATAATGGAGTGTTACTCTGGTCACTGCTAATCTTAAATGCAAGCATACAGTTTGGGCCCGGCGGTTATGTGTGGAGGTGATGCTCGGGAGGTGAGCGCCAACGACATCACCAATACCGGCCGCCACACTTAGACTATTGACACCGACTTTTACCAGGAGGTTTGTTAAGTCATGACAATTTGTCTGGGAACGGACAGCAAATCTGTTCCCATTACATGTTTACAGGTCGCCTAGGGCTAGCTACCCGAAGTGACAACCGGTGGAGGATGGTGCATGTTTGTATGCGTTGGTAAGAGTTGTTGTTGACCTTGGTCCGATAGTCTACTATGTGCGGAGTTGTTGTTGACCTTGGTCTGATGCTCTACTATATGTGGGGTTATTGTTGATCTTGGTCCGATACTCTACTAAACGTGGAATTATCGTTGATCCTGGTCCGACACTCTACCGAATCATGTTTTCTGGAGTAAGGATGGAGGAGCCTAGCTTGCGGGCAAAATTCTGTTTCATAAAGGATGGTTCATATCTGGAAAAGTTCACTTTACCCTTATCCCGTTTTATGAAAGAACTATGAACCATCAACAGCATATGTGTGCGCGTGTGATAGCATTCATGAAAATGTTTTATAACGTGCATTCTTTTACAGCATCGCATTCAAAGAGTTTTATGAATCGAACTTGTTTCAAGTTCTTCTTTAAAGCATTGCATTTAACAGTTTCGAACTTTACTTCAAGTTCTTTAATTCAGTACTTTCTTTAAAGTATTCCCTCGCTTAGTCCTTTTGACTAATACCTCTCCCGTTTTCTTGCCTCGTGGTTTCAGGTCTTGCAGCCGCAGTCTAGAGGTATCTTGAAGCTCTAGATTGTCATTTTTGTTTCAGTCAGGACTTAGTATTACTTCCTCTTTTATGTCCTGCATATGTTTTATGGCTGCATCACTTTATGTTTCTGTATATGTTTTTGAATACTTGAGTATCTTCGTTATACTCTTTCTGCTACTCTGTTACCGATATTTTGAACTCTGCTGTATCGGTACTTATATGTGAATCTGTTATATGTTCTGATATGCCGAGTCTCTCTTACACGATCAATATGTTCTTGCTTGTTACATGCCATCACGCACATGTTTTGAAAAGTTTTAAAATACTCTGATTTTCCACTGCATAGCCACATCGTTGTACATGTATAGTTCTGATAGATAGCCGTTCGCTGGAGTATTTCTTGAGGGATGGCTCACACCATTATTTGAGAGGTGCTTCAGTGCGGGGGTTGAGACGCCGCTCTCCTCTTGTTCTGGTACGGGTGGGGGCGTTACAGCTCTGAGGTGGTATCAGAGCATCGGGTTAAGTAAGAAGAGACTTAACCTAGATTGCTCTCATGTTGCATCATGGATTGTTCACGCATTGCATCTAGGATCATTCTCATATTGCATCGAGACGGGATATTTGGGGATTGCATGGTTCTGTTATCTGGATTTCATATCTGTGGTATCTTCTGTATAGCTATGGCAGTTCAGCCACACCAGGATCCTAATCAGCAGATGGATGAGGCTTTCTTTGAGCAGTTTGAGGCCCCGCGTACTGTGGCAGTTTCTCGTCGTGGAGGCACTCGTTTCTACACCTGGCATAGGTCTAGGAACAGTGGCAGACCTGGGTATTCCTATCCTAACAGAGTTGCGCACTATCTCGAGTCTGAGAGAGATGGTTACTTTCAGGAGTATCAGAGGACCCGTGAGGTCAGGTTGGAGTCTCTGCGCTATCAGGATCAGTCACTGCAGTACCAGATTGACAGGGACATCGCTCATGAGCAAGCTGCAGAGATGACTTATATTGCTGATCAGAGGGCTGCTCGTATTGCTGAGCTGGAGGCAGATCTTATGCAGATGACTATCGATCGCGATACCTCTATGGAGCGTCACCAGCACTATCGTGCCCGTGTGAGAGCTCGCCTGTATGATACCTATCACTTATCCGATGAACAGGCAGTTGAGGAGGTCGAGGGTCAGGATGTCAGTCAGGCCTCTCAGGAGCCCGAGCCTATGCAGGAGCAGTCTGATGGAGGCAATGGAGGGTCTGATGATGATGATGATGGCGGAGATGATCCAGCAGGACACGGACAGGGTGAGGTCGTTGCCGTTTCTGATGACACCACCAGGGGTTCTTTGGACCACAGTTATCAGGGTTGATTGCTGATGGGAGATTTTTGTATATAGTACTGATGCATATATATCTATCTATGGATGGCGGACGTATAGCCGGGACAGTTCAGGACTGACTTTTGGATGAGGGGATGTATAGCTCTGGTAGATGATCCCCGACTTTTGGCACCACGGATGACGGTTCAGATGACTTGGTACCTACTAGGTTATTTTCAGCAGGGTTGGACGGATTGGTAAGGCCTGTAAGGGAGTCAACTCGATAGTATCGCGTCCTCCCCATTTTTTTGAATTAATACTGTTAACATGTGGCCTGTAGTAAATTTTACCATACCTTGCACAGTTATAACACTTTCGGCTTTATGTTGAATATCTGTTTACTGCTTTCCATAACTGTCATTGCATGAGTCTTAGAGTTGCTTCAAGATACCATTAGGACAGTTGATAGGATCATGCCATTTCATTTATTGTTAGCATGCTATTATTCTTGATATGTTGGATACGCTTCTGGATATGTTGATCATGCTTCTGATCATGCTACAGTTCTTGTTAATATGACAGTACACGTTCTGTTCCCATTTACATGTTGATCATGTTTTGGGATGTGTTATATATGTTTCTGATATGTTGATATGTTACCCGAGCTTCTGTTCTCGTTTACATGTTATCTGACAATTGTTTCTGATTATATGATATGTTTAGAGATCTTGAATCTTTGCTGACATGTTGTTATGGGAATGTGTTGTTCTCATACTTATGTGTGACTACGTGAGAATGTGAATACGTGGTTACGGATTCTGTGAATCATTATATGTCATGCATCGAATATATGTATCTGAATGCTTGTGAATTCAGTAACAACATGCCACCAAGAAGAGCACCCCGGAATCGTGTACCACCACTGCCACCCTAAAGAGATGTCACGCCACCCCCTGAAAGAGAAAGAACTCCGGAATTAAGGGATGTGCTACGACAATTTATGAGGGCTTGTGCACCGAGAGATAATCCTCCTAATGAAAGGTCATTGGAGAAGTTTCTGAGGATGAATCCGCCTAAGTTCTATGGAGAACCGAACGACATAAAGGCTGAGAATTGGATTACTAGTCTTGAGAAGATTTTCGAGGCTATGGAGATCTACCCAGAGGATCGTGAACGAGTTCGGTATGCTACTTTTCTTATGGAAGGAGCTGCATACAATTGGTGGAAGCACGTTCAGCATATGTGGACTGAGAATAACGTTGAACGAAGTTGGGATGAGTTTATCAGAGAGTTTCAGCAGAAGTATACGCCTCAAGTGACTCGTGATGCACGAGAGGCTGAGTTTATGAGTCTGGTTCAGGGAACTATGAATGTGATGGAGTATGAAGCTAGGTTTGTGAGGCTGATCAAGTATGCGCCTCATATTCTGAATGATGAGCGTCGCAAGACGAAGAGGTTTATTGATGGACTGAAGGCTGAACTTCGGTTGGCACTTGCATCTTTGGTTATTGAGACCTACAACCAGGCTGTTGATAGAGCGCTAAGGGTTGAAGCTGCACACAAGGAGATCAAGATAACTACTGCCCGTCAAGGACCTTCTAACCCTAAGCCTTATCAAGGTAATAAGCGACCTTCCGGATCTTTTCCCCAAGGAACTGGAAAGAGGCCAATGGTAACACCACAGCGTCAGCAGCAGAATGCTCCACCGAAACAGCAAGCACAGAAGCAGAAAGCGCCACAGCAGTATCAGAAGGCGCCACAACAGCAGAGAGCACCTCAGCCAGGTCCAGAGGAAATTGTTTGCTGATATTGTCACCGAACGGGACACACTGAGGAGAACTGTCGCAAGAAAGCTGGACAGTGTTTCGCGTGTGGTTCCCCTGAGCACCAGATGGATAGTTGCCCGCACAAGATCAGGAGATTTGGGGTCCAGGATAAAGGAAAAGGAGTGATGGGTACGACGAACAAACCGATGGTCAGAGGCAGAGCTTATGCTTTGGATGGTAAGGAGGAGGTTGATCCTTCGTCTGTTGTGGAAGGTATTGTGCACATTCTTAACACGCCAGTTAAGGTCTTGTATGACCCTGGTGCTACGCATTCATTTGTTGCTTCTAAACTATGTGCGCATTTACAGTTTCCGCTTGAATACTTGCCATATAAATTTGAAGTGAGTTCTCCTTTGGGAACTTGCCTTGTTACGGATCAAGTATATAAACGCTGCCCTATATGTATTGGTACCCGTTGTTACCCGACGGATCTGATTGAGTTACCGATGACAAGATACGATGTTATACTTGGTATGGATTGGTTGTCTAAGTACCGAGCTAAGTTAGATTGTTACAAGAAAGAGATCATCTTGGAAGAAGATGAAAGTGGGACATCAGAAGGGAAAGTTGAGAAGTTATCAGTGATTTCTTCGATGGAAGCTAAGAAGTTGATTCAGAAAGGAGCTAGTGGATTTGTGGCTTATCTTTTGAATAGACCGAAAGATCAACTTATGATCGAAGAAGTGGAAGTGGTGAACGAATTCCTAGATGTGTTTCCTGAGCATTTGGATTCGTTACCCCCTGACCGAGAGTTGGATTTTACGATCGAGACGATATCAGGAGCTGAGCCGTACTCAAAGACACCTTACAGAATGGCACCAGCTGAATTAGATGAACTGAGAAAGCAATTGGATGAACTGATTGAGTCTGGATATGTTCGACCGAGCACATCGCCGTGGGGAGCGCCTGTGCATTTCGTTAAGAAGAAGGATGGATCATTGCGTTTATGCATTGACTATCGGGAGTTGAACAGGATGACAATCAAGAATAAGTATCCTCTCCCTCATATCGAAGAGCTGTTCGATATACTTCAAGGATCGAAGATCTACTCCAAGTTAGATCTTAGATAAGGGTATTATCAATTGAAGATAAGGGAAGCAGATATTCCGAAGACTGCTTTCAACAGCCGATACGGACATTATGAGTTTGTAGTAATGCCGTTTGGTTTGACGAACGCACCAGCTGCATTCATGGATATGATGCACCGTATATTCAAGCCGTTTCTTGACAAGTTTGTAGTGATCTTCATCGACGATATTTTGGTATTTTCGAAGACACCGGAGGAACATGCTGAGCATCTTCGAATTGTGTTACGCACTTTGCTGGATCACAAGCTATATGCGAAGTTCAGTAAATGTGAGTTCTGGCTTGAGAGAGTTACGTTTCTCGGACACATCATATCAGGATCTGGAATCGAAGTAGATCCCTCGAAGATCGAGACGATTATAGATTGGAGGTCACCGAAGAATCCTTCAGAAGTGAGGAGTTTTCTGGGATTAGCTGGTTACTACCGGAGGTTTGTCCAAGATTTCTCGAAGATAGCTACACCTCTCACTAAGTTGACAAAGAAAGAAGGGAAGTTTGAATGGACTGAGAAGTGTGAGCAAAGTTTTCAAAGGTTGAAGGAGATGCTCACAACTGCACTCGTGTTAGCGTTACCAGAAGGAAAAGAAGGATATACTGTCTACACCGATGCTTCGAAAGAAGGACTAGGAGGAGTTTTGATGTAGAACGGGAAAGTGATTGCGTATGCATCAAGGAAACTCAAAACGCATGAAGTCAACTACCCGACACATGATTTGGAGTTAGCCGCGATCATTTTTGCTCTGGGAAAATGGAGACATTACCTGTATGGAGTTACGTTTGAGATCTTTACTGATCATAAGAGCCTGCGACATCTATTCACTCAGAAGGAGTTGAATATGCGACAGAGGAGATGGATGGAATTTCTGGAGGACTACGACTGCATTAGTCAGTACCATCCAGGAAAGGCGAATGTTGTAGCAGATGCTCTAAGCAGGAAAGTTCGTTTGGCACAGATTTTTGCCAACCCCGAGGATGAACGAAGAGAGAGAATGGAGGTGATAACTAAAGCTCGAGTCGCGAACGTTGTGATGATATCACTTTGAAAGAACAAGTGTTGGAAGCTCTGAAGAACGACGAGTGGATCAAGAAATTTCTCGAATCTAAGGAGAAAGATGATGAGACCAAGTTCAAGGTTGATGAACATGGAATATTGAGGTACAAAGGTCGAGTATGCGTACCAACTGTTTTGAGGAAAGAGATTCTCGACGAAGCGCATAAGACTAAGTACACGATACATCCCGGAGGTACTAAGATGTATCAAGATGTTAAGACGCATTTCTGGTGGAATGGAATGAAGAGAGACATAGCCAACTATGTCAAGAAGTGCTTAACTTGTCAGAAAGTTAAAGCTGAGCACCAGAAGCCGAGTGGGAAGTTGCAACCATTACCGATTCCGACTTGGAAGTGGGAGCAAATCACGATGGATTTTGTCACTGGATTACCCAAAGTCAGAGGAGGACAAGATAGTATCTGGGTGATCATTGATCGATTGACAAAGTCAGCGCACTTTTTGCCAGTAAAGACAACGGATAAGGTTAGCTCATTGGCAAAGCTGTACCAACAAGAGGTTGTCAGATTACATGAAGTCCCGAACAGTATAGTCTCGGGCAGAGATCCGAAATTCACGTCGCACTTATGGAAAGAAATTCAGACTTTGATGTGAACAAAGTTGAACTACAGTACTGCAACGCATCCTCAGACGGATGGACAATCAGAAAGGATGATCAAATACTTGGAAGATATGCTAAGAGCTTGCGCTTTGGACTTCCAGGAAAGTTGGAAAGATTGTTTACCTCTTGTGGAGTTTGCATACAACAATAGTTATCAAGATTCTATTAAAGCTGCTCCGTATGAAGCTCTGTATGGAAGGAAATGTAGATCCCCGTTATACTGGGATTTGGATGAAGCGAGATGTACTGAGGAAGGACCGGTCAGAGTGATTTCTGCCAAATGGATAAGAGAAGCGACGGAGAAGATTCAGATCATTCGCCAGAGAATGAAAGCTGCCCAGGACAGGCAGAAGAGTTATGCTGATCGACGAAGAAGGGATTTGGAATTCGCACTGGGTGAAAAGGTATTTCTGAAGGCATCACCAAGGAAAGGGTTTTCCCGAATTGGGAAAGGTGGAAAATTAAACCCGAGATATGTTAGACCGTATGAGATACTAGAGAGAGTCGGACCGACTGCGTATAGATTGGATTTGCCTGTAGGTCTAACAGGAATCCACAACGTATTTCATGTATCTCAGGTTCGCAAGTGTTTCTCGGATGAGACAGAGGTTGTGCCGATAGAGGAGATACCGTTAGAACCGGATTTGACTTATGTTTTGAAGCCCGCTAAGATTCTAGACAGGAAGTTTCAAGAGCTGAGGAATAGGAAGATTCCTTTGGTTAAAGTCCTTTGGAAGGGACATGGGACAGAAGAGGCAACCTGGGAGACAGAAGAGAAAATGCAGAAACATCACCCTGAGTTGTTTGCAGTTACAGCAGAAGAATCTGAGGACAGATTCTCTTTAAGGAGGGGTGATTGTAACAGCCCAAAACAGGGCCTGGATGAAAACAGTAAGTTAAGGCAGTGGTAAAGCGTTTATAGACCGTGATCCAACTTTTTGAATCATCGTGCATTGCATTCTTACATGAACTTTGTGCTCGTATATGATCTGACATGCTTTAAGGGGGAATTCTTGACCTTTGATTCAGTTTACTATTCATAACCCGAGCCTACCTTGTTCATATTGCTACTCGAACCCTAGAGGTTCATCACACATGTTTCCCAATTGTTTGAACTGGTTTCCCTAACTCAGAAAGTCTTTCTTGAGCCATAAGGGTATTTTTGGAACTTACCGACCAAAGTTACTATTCATCAGAAAATGAGCTTTTGATTCTGATACCTTTTTCAACCCAAGTTACAGTCGAATCGATCCTAGAATCGAGACGAGTCTTTTGAAATCATTCTTGGCTTGGAAATCCATTCCGGAACTTTGTTTTATTGAAAACGTTTTTGAAAACCCTAGTTTACTATTCCTTTTACGAAAAGTTTCATTCGGAAAATGTTTTCTCTTCGGATTTGCACTACTTGAGCTATTTCAAGATTTTTGAGATGTTTTACAACTCTTGATTCAAACCCTAGCTTGAAATTTTGAAGCGTACGTTCGTACGTGAGAATTCACTATTCATCATACGTTTTCAACTTTTTAACGGTAAAACGTTTTATAGTCGATTTTGGACTCAAAACGCTTCTCGATTTATTTCTTGAATTTTGGAAGCAATCCGGACTTGAAAATCATTCTAGAAAGTCGTTTTTCACTCATGTCGAGTTTCGAGCTCAAAACTTTTATTCACTAAAACTAACGTATCTTTCAAACGGTAAATCCGATTTCGACGAACGAATATGCGTTTCGAAGCTAATTTTCTTGCCGTCGGAATGGTTAAACTTCCAGCCACTTATCCTCGAGCCTTGGGGGACGAAATTACAGAAATACCCCCAGCAGCCCATTTTTAGCTTCAACATCCCTAAAGCTTCTAGAAGATACAAGTGGATGAACTCTTGTTTTGCTCTCCTACCCTTAAGCCATCTCTAATTGCAAGGTGAGGGGCTTCTTCACACCTATATATACCCCTCTCATGGTATTTGAATCCTTGCTCAAAGTCTTGTGTTAACAAGCACTCCTCTCTCCCTCCTTTCCCCTCTTGCTGTCGGCATCCCCTCCCCTTGTAGCTAGGTTAGTTTGTTTTGTTTATGTTATGTTAGTTTAGTTTATGTTTTTATGTTATGGTATGTTTATATTATGTTTAGGTTGGGTCTTAGGGTCTTCCCTAAGCCATATAGGATTTTATTTTATGCATTTATTATATAGTTTTCATGATATGTTTGTGTAGTTGTTTATATGTTCTAATTGTTTAGTATATGCTTGAATATGTTATGAATTGCTCTAGTATATGCTATGATCATGTTATATGCTTGTTATATTATGATAATTGATGCATGATTATGGAATTTGAATTATGTTCATACATGTTAGCTAATGGAATAGTGATTTACAATTTATTATGTCACAACTTGTTACATGTTGATATGGAATTAAATTGTTACATGTTACATGCCTAAAGGTTTATGATATATGATATGATATGATATGAGATATGTTGTGACATGTTGTCACATTGTTATATGACTCTTGAATTATGAATTGAGCTTATGATATGATTTGGATTAATGGATTAGTGCCTTGATCATGTTATACACTTTAATAGTGTCACATGTTATAACCTAAGATAGAATAGTGTTTCATAACTTGATCTTATGCCTTAATTGGATCTCTTAACTATAGGTTATACCTTTAACCTAGATCACATTTGATTATATTAACATGAACTTGAAACTATAGGTTATAATCAAGATCATAATTTAATTAGGGTGTGTGTGTGTGTGCATGCCGTGTGTGTGTGGGTGTGTGTATAGTAAGGGTTTGACCCGACCCTTTGACCCGACATGTGAATAGTAACCGGTGAATAGTAATCATGAATAGTAATCTTGAATAGTGCTTTTGAATAGTAAAAATGAATTAAAACTTGTGCTTTCTCTATAGACATTTGCACCTAGGGTTTCCATATCCAGGGTCTAAAATGTGTTTTAAAAATGTGTTTTCTTTCGTGGACTTGTTTCTTTACCTAAGGTTTGCGATAGGATTCATAATTTAACTAAAGCTTACTCGGTTATAGTAAGATCATAGTCTAACGTTAAGAGTAACTCACTTTGACGTATTCCTTTGTGTGTTACCTTTCTTGAATACCTTAAATGGTATTACTCTCTTGTGTTACATGTTCCTTGTTCATTTGTTTCTTGCATTTCATATGCATCTTGGTTAGTAGTGGGTCTTAGTTCTTAAGCTCACTCTAGTAAGCCACCTACAGGAGTTAAAGTTGAGCACTGGGATCCCCAGGGCACCGCATAATCTGTCTACCTACCTTTTGTTACTATTAGGTGAAGTGAAGTTATAAATGTTTTCCAACTGGAACCACGATTATACTATCGTATCATATGTTTTGAAATTCAAAGCTAAACCTTGTTTTGAACTATCCCTTTCATCGGGACATTCTCTTGAAAGGATCATTCATACTTTAATAGTATACATTGATCAACAGTACATGTTTTCCAAAGTTCTGCATTCTTGTTCAAAGACAGTTACATGTTTGCATATGTTTTCAAAGTACAGACAGAATCACATGTTTTCAGACAGAATCATATGTTTTACAGACATCATCATATGTTATAGTTACAGTTTCACATGTTATAGTTAGCATACTGGAGTGTTACTCTGGTCACTGCTAATCTTAAATGCAAGCATACAGTTTACAGTTTGGGCCCGGCGGTTATGTGTGGAGGTGATGCTCGGGAGGTGAGCGCCAACGACATCACCAATACTGGCCGCCACACTTAGACTATTGACACCGAGTTTTAACAGGAGGTTTGTTAAGTCAGGACAATTTGTCTGGGAACGGACAGCAAATCTGTTCCCATTACATGTTTACAGGTCGCCTAGGGCTAGCTACCCGAAGTGACAACCGGTGGAGGATGGTGCATGTTTGTATGCGTTGGTAAGAGTTGTTGTTGACCTTGGTCCGATAGTCTACTATGTGCGGAGTTGTTGTTAACCTTGGTCCGATGCTCTACTATATGTGGGGTTATTGTTGATCTTGGTCCGATACTCTACTAAACGTGGAATTATCGTTGATCCTGGTCCGACACTCTACCGAATCATGTTTTCTGGAGTAAGGATGGAGGAGCCTAGCTTGCGGGCAAAATTCTGTTTCATAAAGGATGGTTCATATCTGGAAAAGTTCACTTTACCCTTATCCCGTTTTATGAAAGAACTATGAACCATCAACAGCATATGTGTGCGCGTGTGATAGCATTCATGAAAATGTTTTATAACGTGCATTCTTTTACAGCATCGCATTCAAAGAGTTTTATCAATCGAACTTGTTTCAAGTTCTTCTTTAAAGCATTGCATTTAACAGTTTCGAACTTTACTTCAAGTTCTTTAATTCAGTACTTTCTTTAAAGTATTCCCTCGCTTAGTCCTTTTGACTAATACCTCTCCCGTTTTCTTGCCTCGTGGTTTCAGGTCTTGCAGCCGCAGTCTAGAGGTATCTTGAAGCTCTAGATTGTCATTTTTGTTTCAGTCAGGACTTAGTATTACTTCCTCTTTTGTGTCCTGCATATGTTTTATGGCTGCATCACTTTATGTTTCTGTATATGTTTTTGAATACTTGAGTATCTTCGTTATACTCTTTCTGCTACTCTGTTACCGATATTTTGAACTCTGCTGTATCGGTACTTATATGTGAATCTGTTATATGTTCTGATATGCCGAGTCTCTCTTACACGATCAATATGTTCTTGCTTGTTACATGCCATCACGCATATGTTTTGAAAAGTTTTAAAATACTCTGATTTTCCACTGCATAGCCACATCGTTGTACATGTATAGTTCTGATAGATAGCCGTTCGCTGGAGTATTTCTTGAGTGATGGCTCACACCATTATTTGAGAGGTGCTTCAGTGCGGGGGTTGAGACGCCGCTCTCCTCTTGTTCTGGTACGGGTGGGGGCATTACAAGAGGGCGCATGAAACCCAAATCCCGGAACTCCTTCCACCACTAATCTCCTAGTGGCTTCAGGGGTCATCCCAAATGGTGAGGATAGAGCCTGAGTTACCCGTCAACCCATGCTTTCCTGGTTGGCTCAAGCTACTACCCTCGGGCCCACAGTGCAATCAATATACTCGCCAAAACAGTCGGTTCAATACAATACAGTCGTTCAGTGAAAATCAATTAACATTTGAGGAAAGCTATAGATATACGTATACTTTTTGGCTTAAAATCCATATAAGGGTCATATGGTTCTATATAACTAGAAATTAAACCTCACCTGTACAGACAAAACCAATCGAGAAAACCGCCTAAGGTGCCGGCCCCTCGTCCCCAGGAAGCTGGTCTTTGCAAACAATGACAAGTGCAAGTGAGACACGACTCGTATGAACCAATTAAGACGAACGGCGAAATGCAACGAGACGATGTGGAATCATGAATACGGCACAAAATAATCTTGTTTTTGCATGAAATGTATCATATAATAGCAATTTGGGACCAATTAAGGCATTGGAGCAAAATGTGAAATTTGTAGGTACTAATGCAGAAAATTTTCAACATGCGCACGTTGTATTCAAATAAGCATAACTCCTTCATCGGAATGAATTTTAATGAACCGCAAAATTCTTAGAAAACTAGACAATCATCTCTTTACAATGATGTAAGGCTCAAATTCTAGTTCACCCCGGGTAAATACCAGATTTTGTTTGAATATGACACAAAACAGAAAATTTCCTGCAGCGCTATTAGTGAAAGATGATAGTCGTTCCCTTATCAAACGAAGTCGAAACGATCTGAAAATTGGTGGAGATATCTACAACATACCCAGAAATACACCAGTAAAACAGTTTTAAAAACTTCCATCATTTAGTCTCTCTGATCAAGCCACAAATCGGTTTTAAATTGGATCAGCGCAGAATCGCGACAGTTTGGCGGCACCAAATTAAAACGGCCATAACTCACAAACGAAAATAGATATTGACGAGCCGTAAAAAGAAGATACTCTACACTTTAAATATTTTCTACAGTAGAAAAATCAGAGGAATTGGAACAGGGGAGCAGAGGCAGAAAAACAGAGCAAAAATCCAACCAGAACAAACAATCAACCAATTCCAATTCTAATGAATTCAAATGCCATAATTCATGCAACATCTAAATATACAAGTTCAATACTCATTAATCATCAAGAATCACACATATGAGCTCAATATATCAACTTATGCTACAAGTCCATAAACCTTAATATATGCACATCAAATTCAAGCCATAACCAAGTACTCATGCTTCCCATAATTAAAACACAATTATCTAATCCAAATGAATAACCCTAGCTATCATTCATGATCAAGAAATCAATCAAATAAATCCATTTTCACCTTGGAAATGAAAAGAGAAGAGATGATACGCTAGGATGAGGATGATGATGCTTCAAGATGAATGATCAACTCAAGAATTAGCTCAAAGTATGGAAATCTCCTCCTTCCCTTCTCTTGGCAATTGATCGATCAAGCAATGGAGCAATATGTGTATGAATATGTCTTGTGTGTAATGGATTAAAATATGATATAAATAAAGATATTAATGCTTCCCACTTTATGAGTCATCCTAATTAATTGCACATAAATCCTCCCATTTTATTAGTTAAGCAATCAAGTACAAGTTAGAGAAGTTAAATAATCAAAGACCAAGCCCTCTTATGCAATTAATCCCATAGTTCAAGGAAATGATCAATTAATGTCACATAATCAATTAATCAATTCTAGTACATAAATCATGAAATGAAATAATTTTCACAACTTTAGAAAATGCAATTTTATAAAATGATCATGTCACATTTAATTAATGAATGCAAGAATTAAATAATTAATATAAAATCATCAAAACACACATGTGGCGTGCTTACCCGAAATCCGGAAATATGGGGCGTTACAGTACCAAATATGACAAACGGCGAAAATACAACGAGACGATGAACAAAATACAATGCGGCATGAAAACATCTTGTTTCACTTCATTATGGATCATATAAAAGCAAATCGGGGTCAAAGAAGCCGTTGGAACAAGGTGTTAAAAATGCACTTTTATGCAGAATATTTTGTTCTGTCAGACGCACGGGAACGACCATTCCGGCTTCCCTTTGAAAATGGGAAGGGCCGTTCCCATGGCCATTCAGAAACGCGCCAGCGTTTTTAAAAGGGTAAAACGTTTTAGCTGGGAACGGCCCTTCCGGCACACAGGCCAAAATGGGAACGGCCGTTCCTAGTCTCGCTGGCCTTGCTGACTCATAATCATGGGAACGGCCATTCCAGTTTTAAACTGGGGCTGGGAAGGGCCGTTCCCAAAATACGAAAGCAGCAGAAAACAGAGCAAATGCAGCGGAGGCACGAAATAACACCAAAACTCCACAAATGATCATATACCAAACTCCAAATGCATATAATTCATGAAATAATCATGCTTGCACACTTATAGTGCAATAATAACTCAATTAAACACTTAAATCCATGCTTAATCATCAAGAATCATCAAGATCAAACCCACAAATGAACTTATGCTCCAAGCTTATAACCTTCACATTATATGCATCAAATCCAAGCTATAACCATATAATCATGCTTCCAACATCTCAAACATAAATTACCAAGCTCAACACATAAACCTAGCTCTCATATATATATTCATGTATTTCCCCAACTAAGCTCATACCTTGAATGAATGAGAAGAAGGAAAAGAGATGATGTTGTGATGATGATTATGCTTCAATTTATGCAATTTCCCCTTGAATTCAAGCTTCAAATGATGAAATCCTCTTCTTTCTTCTTGTTTGGGTTTAGACGAGATGAGGGAGAGAGGGAAGGGATCATGTGTGTATATGTTTGTATAAAACCAAATGATATAGGATAGATATTATAAACTAGGCAAAAATTGCAATTTAATCCCTCCAAAACATAAGTCATGCAATCAAGTTCAATCTCATGGAAAATGATCAATTAAGTCCAAGACTATTTCATGCAATTAGGTTTTCAAATTAATAAAATGACCACTTAAGGACAATTATGTAATTAAACAATTAAGTCATAATTGGAAATTATTTCACATTAATTCACATATCGCATTTTTTAAATATTGCGGCGTTACATGTTAAGTTTTAAATTGCCACTGTCGGGCTGGATCTTTTGGAATAAACTTGGTATATGTTGGATATTTGCTCAGTTATAGTAAATCGTTTTGAAATATTACGCTTCCGCATGTGTTTGTAATTTGATACTTGAATGTACATTTCGTAAGGGTTAGAATCTGCCTAGCTTAGGAGTGTTTGTCTGTCTCCCGTTCGCTTTGACTTTTGTATATATATGGATTTCCCGTTTCGTACATGTGTCGGGTCAGAGTGCGGTGGATGTGGTGACCCTACGCTCCGGGGTGCTACATCCTTGCGTGGTATCAGAGCTCAAGGTTGCAAAACCAGAGCTCTAGTGTCGTGTCAAGTTCGTCTAGGTCGTACGGCTTAGGATTATGTGCCTCTGTGCCATTCTTTGATGTTATTTTAATTCTTACCTATTTGATTTCTTAGTTGCTAGCATTCATAAACATACACTAACAAACATGCATCTATATCTTTTCTTATTTGTGCATTCCAGAAATGCCAGACCGTAGACATCATTGTGACAGGTCGCTAGGCCGTAGACATCATCGTGATAGGTCACCAGACCGTAGATATCATCGTGACAGGTCGCCAAACCGTAGGCATCATCGGGATCGTTTGCCCTGTCGGCAAGATCCTCCTGCTCCTCCTCTCATTGCTAATGAAGTAGGACAGATCATTGCCATCTATCGGGAGTTCCGAAACCAGAATCCTCCCCGGTTTGAAGAAGGGAATGATATGCAAGCGGAGGAGTGGCTTACTCAAATAGAAAGGATTTGGGAACTCATTCCTTGCAATTCCCAGGAAAAAGCCTGGTGTACTATCTCACTCATTCAAGCGCAAGCCTATAGTTGGTGGTTGAACATAAAAACCAGGTTGGAAGCCTCGGGCGAAGAAATCAATTGGGAGGTGTTCATCCGGGAGTTCAAAAATAAATACATTCCACTGGTGGACCGAAGGTTGAGAGAGTTCATGGACCTGAAGCAAGGCAACCAGACTGTGACAGAGTATATTAATGAGTCTGACAGGTTGGCCCGGTATGCTCCCAACATTGCAAGTGATGATCGACATAAGGCAATCCAATTTTATCAAGGCCTTCGGGAAGATATGAAGGATGTTCTTGAGGCTGCAAATACAAGCACCTGGGCTAAGGTGACTGAGAAAGCTTTGAAGGTTGAAGAAAGAGTTGTGAGTAGAAGAAGGGCATATCATTCGGGACCGGCATCGAGCTCGGGTCAGATTCTGAGGTTTGGAAAGAGGCCGGTATATCAGTCAGTTCCAACACCGAGACCTCAGGGTAAGAAAACTAGACCCCCAGGGCCTATTCCAGTGTCTACCCCAACTCTACCACAATGTTCATATTGCCATGGTCCGAATCACACAGCAGAGGAATGTAGGAAAAGACTCAAGAAATGTTTTAAATGTGGCTCGTCGGACCATATGTTGACTCAGTGCCCTCATAGGAGCCTGGAGTCCAGGCCCTTTGGGAATCAAAAGGCTACCATTCATGCACGGGCTTATGCATTAGGAGGTGAAGAGGACGCCGCCGACCCTGATCCTACTACTGTTGTGGAAGGTACGATCTGCATACATGGCATCACATTACATGCATTTTTTGATCCCGTGGCAATTTATTCATTCATTGCCCTGGATATAGCTGCTTCATTATCCTTGCCTGCTTTATGTGCCGAGCATATGTATGTGGTTAGCTCTCCTCTTGGAGGAAGCTTGGTGACCGATAGAGTTTTTCGTGAGTGCCCGGTGAGTATTGAAGGTAAAACCTATCTGGCGGATTTGATCGAGATGCCAATGACAAGATATGGTGTAATTTTAGGAATGGATTGGTTACATCGTCGTAGAGCTTTCATAGATTGTCAGGAGAAGAAGATTTCTTTGGGTTCGATGGTATTTTTGTGTGAAAGAGTGAAGCCCTGTCCATTCGGTTCATTTATGGAGGCAAATAAGTTAATACGGGATGGAGCAAGAGGTTATGTGGCCTATCTTCTCAACAAACCGAAGGATCAGGATAAACTAGAAGAAACAGAGGTTGTGAAAGAGTTTCCCGATGTGTTCCCTGAGCAGTTAGGTTCTCTACCGCCCAAAAGAGATATTGAGTTTGTTATCGATTTGCATCCCGGTGCAGAACCGTTTGCGAGGACTCCATATAGAATGGCTCCAGCAGAATTGAAGGAGTTGAAAATGCAGCTGGATGAGCTCTTAGCTTGTGGTTACATTCGACCGAGCATATCCCCATGGGGTGCCCCAGTGTTATTCGTGAAAAAAAAGGACGCGTCATTGCGTATGTGTATCGATTACCGTGAGCTGAATCGGATGACTATCAAGAACAAGTATCCACTACCACACATTGAGGAGTTGTTTGATCTCTTGCAAGGGTCTAAGGTCTATTCAAATCTTGATCTGAGGCAAGGTTACTATCAGTTGCATATCCGGGAGGAAGACATACCTAAGATGGGATTTAACACCCGTTATGGACATTATGAGTTCATAGTTATTCCTTTTGGATTGATGAATTCTCCAGCGGTATTCATGGACATGATGCACCGAGTATTCAAATCGTTTCTTGATAAGTTTGTGGTTATTTTCATTGACGAAATCTTAGTGTATTCAAAGTCCGTAGAAGAGCATGCACAACATTTAAGAAGAGTACTAGAAACCCTCAGAGAGCATCGGTTGTTTGCAAAGTTCAGTAAATGCTAGTTTTGGATCGACAGGGTTGCATTCCCGGGTCATATCATTTCAGGTAATGGAGTGGAAGTTGACCCATCAAAGGTGGAATCCGTTATGCAGTGGGAGAAACCGCGAAATGCCTCCGAAATTCGAACTTTTCTCGGATTAGCAGGATACTATAGGCGATTTGTGAAGGATTTTTCGAAGATCGCAGCCCCATTGACCCGATTAACAAAGAAAGAGACCCGTTTTGAGTGGAGTGATGCATGTGACGGGAGCTTCCAAACCCTGAAAGAAAGATTAACTTCAGCACCTGTTCTTACTTTATCCGAGGGTACCAAAGGTTATGCGGTGTATTCAGATGCTTCTAAAGAAGGGCTTGGATGCGTTCTAATGCAAAACGGTCAAGTAGTGGCTTATGCTTCGGGGAAACTAAAAGAGCATGAGAAGAATTACCCTACTCATGATCTTGAGCTTGCGGCTGTTGTGTTTGCTTTGGCAAAGTGGCGTCACTATCTTTATGGCGCTACGTTTGAAGTCTTCACTGACCATAAAAGTCTCAAGTTTCTCTTCACACAAAAGGAGTTTAACATGAGGAAAAGACGTTGGATAGAATTTCTTGAGGACTAGGATTGTACCATTCAGTACCATCCAGGCAAAGTTAACGTGGTCGTTGATGCATTAAGCAGGAAAGTGAATATCTCGAGCATCGAGGTTAGTCCGAGAAGTCAGGTTTCCAAGATTTTGATTTCAGAAGTCCGATTAGCAAACATTACCGTGCAACCAGAGTTGAAACAAATTCTATTAGATACTCAAGCCAGAGATCCGTGGATTCAGAGGAAAATTTTACGGGCAAGAGATGATCTAGAGTCAAATTTTGGGGTCAAAATTCAGAGGTAAATTATATTGGATTATTTCGGTTTTAGATCAGAGTTTGTGTTCCAGAAGAACTTAGACTTCTCATTCTTGAAGAGACACACCGTTCAGCCTATTCTATTCATCCCCGGAGGAACTAAAATGTTTAGGGATTTGAAGCAGTACTACTGGTGGAATGGTATGAAGAGAGATGTTGCTAACTTTGTAAGGCGTTGCCTCACTTACCAAAAGGGGAAAGCCGAGCATCAAAAACCAGGAGGAACTTTACAACCACTTCCTATACCGGTGTGGAAATGGGAACAGGTGACTATGGATTTTATATCTGTTTTACCGAGGGTCAAAGGAGGATTCGATGGGATTTGGGTAGTTGTGGATCACTTAACCAAATCAGCTCACTTTCTCAAGGTTAGAATCTCCGACAAAGTAGAAAAGTTAGCCAACTTGTATTGTAAAGAGATCATGAGACTTCACGGCGTGCCGGTTAGTATCGTATCAGACCGAGATCCTCGCTTTACAACTAGTTTATGGCAAGATCCACAAAGAAGTTTAGGGACTAAACTCAATTTCAGCACTGCATCGCGTCCCCAAACGG
Source organism: Lantana camara (assembly GCA_037501455.1). NCBI lineage: Eukaryota > Viridiplantae > Streptophyta > Magnoliopsida > Lamiales > Verbenaceae > Lantana > Lantana camara. The sequence goes on from CM074858.1 coordinate 51,531,960, forward strand.
ATGGCCAATCAGAGAGACTTATCAAGTATCTTGAGGACTTGCTCAGAGCTTGTGCTTTGGACTTTAAAGAATCTTGGGATGAGCACTTATCCTTAGTGGAATTTGCCTGTAACAATAGTTATCAAGCATCAATTGGCATAGCCCCATACGAGGCATTATACGGAAGAAAGAGTAGATCGCCTCTCTTTTGGGATCTGGAAGATTGGCGTTGGACTAAGGAAGGTGGTGTTAAACGAGCTAGATCTCCAAAGGTTATTGAAGAAGCCATTGAGAAAATCCAAATAATTCAACAACACATGAAAGCGGCCCAAGATCGTCAAAAGAGTTACGCCAATCACCGAAGAAGACCCCTGGAATTCGAAGTCGGAGATAAGGTTTTCTTGAAAGCATATCCAAGAAAAGGGTTCAGATGTATTGGTAAAGGTGGAAGCTCAATCCCCGCTATCTTGGACCTTTTGAAATCCTCGAACGGGTTGGAGAAACTCAAATACAGATTGAACCTACCACCGAACATAACCGGGATTCAAAATGTATTCCATGTTTCACAGCACCGAAAATATTATCCCGATGAATCAACCATACTCCCAATTGAAGATGTACAACTTGAACCGGACCTAACCATCATGAAGAAACCAGTGAGAATGAAGGACCGAAAAATGCAAGAGTTAATAAGTCGGCAGATCCCAATGGTTAAAGTGTTATGGAAAGATCAGAAGTCAGAAGAAGCCACTTGGGAAACTGAAGAAAAGATAAGGAAGCTGTATCCGGAGTTATTCAGATCAGAGTCGTGAACCTGGGGACCAGGTTCTTTTAAGGGGGGGAGGTTGTGACGCCCAGTTCATCTAAAGGTTTAGGTTAACAAGTGTTAGGGTCGTGGGAAGTTCGAACGAAGAATCAGTTAGAACGAATGTAACCCTAGCAAGCTTGTTTTGGGATAACAACGTCAGTAGATCACTTCCAATCCCTTTGAATTAACCTAAGGTCGGGATGAGCTATGTGAGATCCGTCTTCGTCATTTAATTCATTTTGACGTCTTGAGATGATGACGTTAATTTCATAATTTTCGGAAACCGTTTGCCATCCCGACGCCCTAAAACCGATCCACTTCGACCGGTTATTTCTTGGAATTGAGCCTAGATCATTCACCTACTTGCTTCCACTTTTTCCGTCACAATTAAGCAAGAGATAGCAGCCTTAAAAATCAGCCTCATCACCTCCTTGCTTCCATTTTCTCCCACGTTAAAGCAAGTGGCAGCAATTCCTTAATTTCAAATGCATATTCACCTACTTGCTTCCATTCTCCTCACGTGAAAGGCAAGGAGCAGCAGCCATACACATCTACTTTCTTCCTTTTTTTTCCCCACGTACAGCCATTTCTCTCTTTCTTGCAAAGTGTTGAAGAGATTCGGACAAGTGAAGAAGCAATCCTCCATCTCTTTCCATCTTCGGTATTCAGTTAAGGGAGGTAAGGATTGAGTCTCTCATCATGTTTCCCCCTCCATATCAGCAAGGTTTAGCTTCTAAGAGTTGGATATGGAGCTTAGGATTTTAGATATATGTAGAGATATGTGAGAAATTGGAGATTCTTGTGTATTTGCTGAAAGTTGATGACCGTTGTATGACTTCAATTGCATAAACTGCATAGTTCTTGCATAAACTAAAGTTAAATTTGCAGCATGTTACCTTATTTGATATTATATGTACTTTATGTATGAGTTATGGGCCTTATATGCAAGTTTTGAGGCCTGGAACAAGTAGGAACCGAACCTACAAGAAATCCCCTGTTCTGCCCTTTTTCATAGTTTCTGCAGTGACTTTCTTGCATCTGTTACCCACCCAAAACATCTTAGAATTGTCTTAATTTGTAATCACCGAAACTTCTTTGAGTTTAGGACACTCTCCTTTTTACGGATTGTCAAAATTCATTCTGGAGTATGGCATATGCGCAATACAAAATCGTGTCGCCAGCCTGCCGAAATCCTGCGTTCAGCGAACTTTAAACAATAAAATGTTTTGATCCGCTTTGAATGAAAAAATGAGCCATATATGTTCAGAAAGATGTGTCTGTCTAGCTTCATTTCCAAAAAACGAACCCGAATTTGGACTTCCAAATTTTAAGATATTTGGATTTTTCTACGGCCTGGTCATTTTCAGAAAACTGCCAGGTTTTGCTAGATTTGCAACCGAAGCCTCGTTTGAGCTTCTCTTCCACTTCTTTCATGATTTTTCCATACCGAAATTTTTCCTAACATGTTAAATTATGTAATTATGTACTGTTCAGATTATGTTGCTATGATATGAGTTGAAAATATGCTCCGTGATTTGTTCTCCGTAGCCCGGCATGCCTAAATGATATCCTTGCTCACATGCATTTCATTTCTTGCATTCAAGTGCATTCATTTTTCGTTTGCCGTGCGTCTAAGTGGTCCATGATTGAGTCTTTGTCATGTTTTGCTCTTTGTTTATTCGGAGATGATCCCAGGAGAGTTCGATCCGGAGGGTTAGTCTCATTTCCGTGTCCGGTGTTGATCTTTGGATCTCTTTTGCCAAAGGTGAGGTTAGGTGTGCTTTAGTTATGCCCTAATACCCCTATATGATTGTTTCTAGCCTGAATAGCTATGTATTAAGGTAATATATGTACGTATACTTTTGATATTTGCACTCCTGAAGGATTTACTTGATACGTGTATAATTTTGGGCCTATGTATGGCTTGATTTTGAGAAGTGGTAACTCTTGAAAGTGATAAAATGTGATATTTGTACTCTTACGAGATAAGCCATTGAAAGATATGGGTGTACTCCTGATACTTGTGGATACTTCGTGTATTGGGCCCGGAGGCTATGGGTAAGGGAGCCTGGAATGGTATTGGGCCGTCAGGACCGTGCCCTGTGCATAGTCTTCATTTGAGATTACTTGCTTGTTTCCAGGAGGTTTGGTACACGCCAGTTATCTTGAGCCGGTGGTAACCCCATCGAATGAGCGGGTAGGAGTCATAAGCCCCCGTCTCGTTGTGTGTACGTGTTTCTGAAAGGATTGAGGTGCACTCCCTTCCTTTCCATGGCGTGATGGCGGGATTGTGTTTTGATTTCTGTTTTTCTTGTATTTTTTAGGAGTGTTAACAGTATTGAAAAACACGAATCAAAAAGCAGCGGAAACTTAAAATTTTTTCAACAAAAGGATCTTGGACTCTTAATCGTGTATCCAAATTCGAAGGAATTAGAAACTTACTTTCTTAATTGTCTTTCTTGAAGCGTTTCAAGCCACCCAAGAACGCTCTTCTCGAGGCTTGATACCCTTTCCTTGGTAAAGCTCGAATCTTCAAACTTCTAACTTGAAGCTCTCTAGAGATAGTCCACCAACTTGACTAAAATCTAACTAATAAGGATGCTAGTTCTCTAGTTAGTGTTTAGGCTTAACCTAGGGTTTTGTTTATCTTGGAGAAAGGATGGTGTTCAACACATGAACCAAAAGAATTCTCGATTAGCTCTAAGAGGAGCTCGAGCTCCCCTATTTATAAGAAGGGAGTGGCCGAAATTCCTAGTCCTCATGGACTAAGGATTTGGTCCCTCTCTCCTATTACTTGATCACCAAGTAATTTTCACTTTGACTTTGAATTCAAATTCAAATCAACTTTCAAGGGAGCTAAATATCCAAACTATTTTTGGATAATTTTATACTTTATTTACTTAAAATAAATAACTTATTTTATCTAATTAATTAATTCACAATTAACTAACTAGATTATTTTTCTCCAAAATTAGACTTTCTTTTTAATTCAAAATTAAACCAAAGTCAATTAAATAATTAACAAATTTATTATTTAATATATATACAATATATATATATATTCACGTGAGACACGTGTCATAATGACACGTGTCACTCACGTGACCCACACGTGTGGTTTCACACGTGTGGAACCCTCTCGGCCCGATTAACTCGTTTAATCATTTTAAAGCCTCAACTCATGTAACCAAGTTGTTATGTGTGACCCTCTAGGTTCTCAATTCAATTAGCAGTGAACCTAATTAATTAATTCACTAATTAATTAATCAGTCCACAGATTAAACGACCATAGTCTAGCAACAGGTGTTTAACCCCTAGCTGAATTGGAATGTTGAGATTCGACAGAACCTTTAAGTCATTGATTCAGGTCAGGTACAATCCCCCTACTTACTATCTCTCAACCAAGATATAGGGTATGGGAATAATCAAAACCCTAATAATCCGGTCTTAAAGCTAAGTGCATTTCATATCCATTTGATCTCAATCCAAGAAACTCTTTTCTTGATGTCTTGATCTACTGCCTTGGCCAAGGACTCCATATGGCATATGAATGACTTACACAATAAGAGATCACCTTGCAAATGCAAGTGTAGGTCCTTTCTTGATTCTCATTCACTTTCATGAATCACTTGTGCAACCCCAGCATAAGCCTTGAATCAGTTGTCTAAGGCAAAACCCTTTAAAGCTTATACCTAAGACTAGAGAGTTAACTCATAAAGTGATAAGGAACCTCAAGTCTAAGGATCAATTAATCACATCAATGACTCGTGAGATATTTCCTAATCTGGAAGTTTCCATTTCCTGAAATAGAAACTTCCTTTCCCATTTAGGAATCTTCTTACACGGGGCACCTCAATGAACTTACTTATTAAAGTAAGCACCCTCAGTATCACGCACGTATCAACTATACACTTTGCACCTCCAAGAAACAAGGTGGTCCTTCTTAAGGGTGTGATCCCACAAGCAAGCCTTAGAGGAGCCATGTTGACACTCCCACTGTCTGCAGGACCCATCGGCTTGGAGCATTTTACTAATCATGACTTATGCGATATAGGGCTCGTTTCATGAACCATTTCACCTAAATGGTAGAGTCCTAAAGTCATCAGGATTAGGGGAGTTCTCATACATGCACAACTAAAGTAAACGTATACCAAACAAGAGCATACAAAGAAGTGTTGCCTCAATACGTTATTTTATTCAAAGATTGTCCTTGATTACAATAAGGAAAAGCACAAAGCAGATATACAATCGGCTTTCTAGGGCACTATTCCTAACAATCTCCCACTTGCCCGTCAAAGCCATTCTAAAGCTATTCTAAGTCCCATCTTCTAAAGATGACCTTGGAAAACTTGTCGACTAAGGGGTTTAGTAAGTGGATGTACCACGTTCTCTGCTGATGTGAGCCTCTCAATTTGCACATCTCCTCTTTTGATAATATCACGGATTAGGTGATACTTCCTCATAATGTGTTTGGTCCGTTGGTGAGATCTTGGTTCTCTTGCTTGAGCAACCGCCCTAGTGTTGTCACAAAACACAGTTATGGGATCTTTCATTCTAGGAACAACATTCAACTCTTGAATGAAGTTTCTAGTCCAAACACCTTCCTTAGCTGCATCATTTACAGCCAAGTATTCGGCCTCAGTGGTCGAATCTGTAGTGGTAGTTTGCTTGGAACTCTTCCAACTCACTGCTCCGCCGTTTAGGCAGAACATGGATCCTGACATTGACTTAAAATCATCTAAGTGTGATGCAAAGCTTGCATCGCAGTATCCTTCTGACCTCCGTAAACTAAGAATAACTCTTTAGTACTTTTCAAGTACTTAAGAATATTCTTCACGGCAGCCCAGTGACCATCTCCAGGGTCAGATTGGAAACGACTTGTTACACTATGTAACGCCCCGGTTTCCAGAAGAACAGGTAAGCACGCCACGTGTACGTTTTGAGCGTAGGATTTATTTTAATTCTTTAATTTCACAATATTCTTACGTGGCATTTCATATTTTTATAAAATTCATGAAACATCATTTATGTGAATTATTTGATTTCATATCATTGAAAATATTATTTCATGACACGGAAAATATTTATTGCATGAAATAATTACCGAGAGTGTTTCAAATTGCCAAATTGTCCCCAGTTGAATAATTCTTGAAACTCTAGGGACTTAATTGCATGAATTTCAAGGGCTTGAATGTGCCTAATTCAAATGGTTGCCTACTTGATTGCATAAATTCAAAAATTAAGGGATTAATTGGCAATTAGCATATTTCACAAAAATCAAGGAGGATGAATCACGTAACAATATCTCCAAGCTTCATTATGCTCATTTCATCCAAGTTTTCCCAACAACTTTGTTTCCTTTCAACTCGGTTCATCTCGTAAAAAGGGAAGAAGTGATTTTTCATCCAATCATCAAGATTTCAAGAAATATATCAAGGAATTGGGGAGTTCATCATCATCATCATCATCTATCTTCTTCATTTCTTTTCATTTCAAGGTTGGTTTGCATGAATTGATGATGTTGATCATATTTGGTTTAGGTAGGGTTTATGAATCATGGACTTGGTGGATTATTTATTGAGCAAAGTGTGATTATATGATCATAGCATGGATTATGGCATGAATTGTGCATGAATTTGTTGAGAAATTGAACTCGATTGATCAAAGTGAGCATGAGCTTGGAAACTTGGAATTCTTGATAATATTTCATGCTTTGAGTGTTTAAGTGTTATGATATCATTTCTTGAGCACATATGCATCATATTACCAGAAAATCCTAACTTTGTTGATTGAAAATGGAATTTTTGTTGCTTTGTTGCTTTGTTGCTCATTGCAGAGAGCCTCCCCTGTTTTGCCTTGTTTCTGTAAGTTGCAGAAACAGGGAACGGCCGTTCCCAGCCTTAAGGCATTGTGGGAACGGGCGTTCCCCTCTTTTAAACTAAAACAAGGCGACCGAGCATGGGAACGGCCGTTCCCATTTTGGCCTTGCGCCGGAAGGACCGTTCCCAGCTAAGGCGCATTTTTAAAATAGAAACGTTGGCGCGATTTTGGGGATCATGGGAACGACCGTTCCCATTTTTCAAAGGGGTCCAGAACGGCCGTTCCCACCTGGATTGCAGAACAAAAGTTTCTGCATAAAATTACGTTTGTAGCCCCTCGATCCGACGACTTCTTTGACCCCGAATTGCTATTATATGTGCTAATATGTACTGAAACAACATGTTATCATGCCACATTGCATGTTCCTCGTCATCTCGATACATTTTCTCCGTTCGTCATATTTGGTCCATTTTAGGTCATGTCTCACGTATACACGTCGTGTTTGCACAGGTCACGAGGTTGTGGACGAGGAGCAGGCTCAGTAGAGTATATCATTGTCATATTTTTGTAAGAAAGGTGAGGTTTTGTTTTAGGTAAATCAAACCCTATAACCTTTGTGTGTCCTTTTTGGCCAAAACCTATTATATATAAACGTTTTCCAAATTATAAATGTTTCAAGCATGCAAGAAATGATTGTCATGATTTTCAAGCAAGTTGGCGAGTACATGATTGTACGTGGGCCCCGAGGGTAATTCTTGAGCCAACCGGGAAAGCAAGGGCTGACAGGTAACTCTTAAATTATCCTCACATTGTTGGGATCACCCCCGAAGCCACTAGGAGGTTAGTGGTGGAAGGAGTTCCGTGTCTAGGGGGTCATGTCCCCTACAGACAACATGTAGTGGATAGTTGAGCCTTGCAAACTCACTATCACCCGGAGGAAGAAGGAGACTGGGGATTAATCCGGCATGTCGGGTTATCCTCTGGTTATTGCATGATTTCAAGCATGAAACTGTTTATGTGAGCACTAAGTGGAATTGCATGATCATGTATTGAATTGATAAAGCAAGCACGTATTGTCACGTTTGGTGTAAAGGTTGGAGAATCACCCCTGCTCGCCGGGGTCACATGTTCATGAAATGATTAAGTTAAACTATTAAATGGATTAGTTCTAATCTCGGGTAAAGAATACGTTTCTTGAACTATATATCTATTTCATTTCCAAAGTCTTCACCCGAGGCTACAACTTGCATGTGATGTGTGTTATATATATTTATTGCCCCTCACTCAGTCTTCGGTAGACTGATACTTCACTTTTCAGGTACTTGAGCGCTTGGTCGTGCTAGGCGTGAGTCCGGTCATGTCTTACACTGTCACGGGTCTAGTCTTGTACCTTTCATGTATAGTACTTTTGGACATCTCATGTTATGATCGTTGTTAGTACATTTTGAATACCTGAGTATGTATATTATTAAGAGATGATAATGTATTGATAGTTAAGTTGGTATTTATACGTATCTATTCGAAAAATATGGTACCTATATGTATATTTGAGTTATTGCTTCTGCTTTTGAATTCATGTTGGATTTATTTATTTTGGGGAGTGTCCCGCCTAGCTCGTCATTTTTATTGTCACCCGTTCGCTATAGATTTGGTTTATGTATGGATTTTCCATTTCATATGTGGATCGAGGCTATAGTGCGGGGGATGTAGTGCCCTGGGGGTTAGGGTGCTACATCTACAGGTGGTATCAGAGCCCGGTTGCAAAACCGAGGTTCTTTAGTCGTATCAAGTCAGTCTAGGTCGCACGGCATAGGATTACTTGCTATTTGAGACTCTGCATTTCGTTGAATTACTTGGTTTACTTGAATCTTTGCATTACTTGAGCTATGTGACCTTCTTGAATGTGTGTTTATTGATATCATTGAATTATATGCACACATTTGCATGTATTAATTCAACCACGCATGTGTAGTGATCTGATTTCAGGATGGATCTTGATAGACACTCTCGTGACCGATCCCCATAACACAGGCATCATCATCGCCGGCACCATCGCCGTGAGGGATCACCACCTCCTCCTCCACCTGCTCAGGCACAGCCCCAGGATTTCATGAACGCCGTTGTTGGGCTGATTGATCAGAGGTTACAGGAAAGGGCACCCCCACCACCACCAGCGCCAGTAGCACCTCAGGAGAACCCTATTTCTGCTATTTTGAAAGAAAAGTTAGTATCAGCTCCGGTGTTAGCACTTCCTGAGGGTTCAGAGGAGGATGCGGTGTATACAGATGCTTCTAATGAAGGCTTAGGTTGTGTTTTGACTCAGAAAGGAAAAGTGATCGCGTATGCTTCCCGAAAGCTAAAGGATTATGAAAAGAATTATCCAACACACGACCTAGAGCTTGCAGCCGTGATTTTTGCTCTCGGGAAATGGAGACATTATTTCTACGGGACTTCCTTTGAGATTTTTACAGACCACAAAAGCCTGCAGTATTTATTCACACAGAAAGAGTTGAATATGAGGCAATGGCGTTGGATGGAAAAGTTAGAAGATTATGATTGTACAATAAAATATCATCCCGGGAAAGCTAATGTGGTCGCCGATGCACTTAGCAGGAAGGCGAGTGTATCGAGTTTGGAAATAAAGGAAAGTGACGAGATGACACCAATTGTGTTAAAGGCTCGGGTTTCCAATATCACAATTCAGCCGGAATTGAAGAATCAGTTATTTGAGGCTCAGAATGAGGATCCGGAAGTTCAGAAGCTTATAAGTAAAGTTAGGGCTGATCCGGAGAGTCCTTTCGGGTTCGATGAGACTGGTCTGCTTCGGTTTAAGAACAGAGTAGTAGTACCTGAAGAATTGAAATGGGTTCTACTCGAAGAAGCTCACAAGTCAGCCTATTCGATCCACCCAGGAGGAAACAAAATGTATAAGGATTTGAAGCAATATTATTGGTGGAACGGGATGAAAAAGGATGTGGATGAGTATGTGAAACATTGTCTGACTTGTCAGAAAGTGAAAGTTGAGCACCAAAAGCCCGCGGGACTTCTACAACCATTACCTATTCCCGAATGGAAGTGGGAACAAGTAACGATGGATTTTGTTTCGGGATTGCCAAAGGTTAAAGGCGGGTTTGACAGTATTTGGGTAATAGTGGATAGATTTACAAAGTCTACTCACTTTCTACCGGTCCGGATGTCTTATAAGATCCCAAAGTTGGCTGAAATCTATAACAGAGAAATTATTCGACTTCATGGCATTCCGGTGAGTATAGTTTCAGACCGAGACCCGAGGTTTACATCCAAGTTGTGGCAGGAGTTACAAGCAGTTTTGCGAACGAAACTTAAGTTCAGTACAACATTTCACCCGCAAACAGACGGCCAAACAGAAAGATTAATCAGGTATTTGGAAGATCTTCTCCGGGCGTGCGCGATTGATTTTCAGAATTCATGGGCAGCACAGCTTCCTTTGATCGAATTCGCTTATCATAACAGCTTTCAGGCTTCGATCGGGATGGCTCCTTATGAACTTCTTTATGGAAGAAAGTGCCGATCTCCGTTGTTCTTCGACTTGGAAGAGTGGAAATGGTCGAAACAGGAAGGGGTAAAGAAAGGTGAAAGATTCGAAAGACCCTCCAAAGTAGTTCAAGCTATGATTGAAAAAGTGCAAATGATTCAACAAAGGATGAAAGCCGCGTAAGATAGACAAAAGAGCTATGCCGATAAGTGCCGAAGAGATCTAGAATTCGAAGTTGGTGACCGGGTATTTTTTAAGGTGTCACCAAGGAAAGGTTTCACCCGGATCGGGAAAGGAGGAAAGCTTAACCCTCGCTACTTAGGTCCTTTCGAGATTCTTGAAAGAATAGGCGAGGTAGCCTACCGACTGGACCTACCACCGAGTTTTACGGGGATTCACAACGTATTCCACGTATCTCAATTAAGGAAATATTACCCCGATGAGACTACGATTCTCCCCGTGGAAGAAGTTGAACTGGAACCGAATTTGATATTTGTTCAGAGGCCGGTTAAAATCTTGGATCGGAAATTTCAGGAATTGAGAAACTGGAGGATTCCCATGGTTAAAGTTTTGTGGAGAAGTGACAAGACCGAGGAAGCTACGTGGGAAACAGAAGATAAGATGAAACGGTTCCACCCGGAGTTGTTGACTCAAGACTAGGAGAATCTACGGGAGAGTTGTAACGCCCCGGTTTCCGGAAGAACAGGTAAGCACGCCACTTGTGCGTTTTGAGCGTAGGATTAATTTTAATTCTTTAATTTCACAATATTCTTATGTGGCATTTCATATTTTTATAAAATTCATGAAACATCATTTATGTGAATTATTTGGTTTCATATCATTGAAAATATTATTTCATGACACGGAAAATATTTATTGCATGAAATAATTACCGAGAGTGTTTCAAATTACCAAATTGTCCCTAGTTGAATAATTCTTGAAACTCTAGGGACTTAATTGCATGAATTTCAAGGGCTTGAATGTGCCTAATTCAAATGGTTGCCTACTTGATTGCATAAATTCAAAAATTAAGGGATTAATTGGCAATTAGCATATTTCACAAAAATCAAGGAGGATGAATCACGTAACAATATCTCCAAGCTTCCTTATGCTCATTTCATCCAAGTTTTCCCAACAACTTTGTTTCCTTTCATCTCGGTTCATCTCGTAAAAAGGGAAGAAGTGATTTTTCATCCAATCATCAAGATTTCAAGAAATATTTCAAGGAATTGGGGAGTTCATCATCATCATCATCTATCTTCTTCATTTCTTTTCATTTCAAGGTTGGTTTGCATGAATTGATGATGTTGATCATATTTGGTTTAGCTAGGGTTTATGAATCATGGACTTGGTGGATTATTTATTGAGCAAAGTGTGATTATATGATCATAGCATGGATTATGGCATGATTTGTGCATTAATTTGTTGAGAAATTGAACTCGATTGATCAAAGTGAGCATGAGCTTGGAAACTTGGAATTCTTGATAATATTTCATGCTTTGAGTGTTTAAGTGTTATGATATCATTTCTTGAGCACATATGCATCATATTACCAGAAAATCCTAACTTTGTTGATTGAAAATGGAATTTTTGTTGCTTTGTTGCTTTGTTGCTCATTGCCGAGAGCCTCCCCTATTTTGCTCTGTTTCTGTAAGTTGCAGAAACAGGGAACGGCCGTTCCCAGCCTCAAGGCATTGTGGGAACGGGCGTTCCCCTCTTTTAAACTAAAACAAGGCGGCCGAGCATGGGAACGGTCGTTCCCATTTTGGCCTTGCGCCGGAAGGGCTGTTCCCAGCTAAGGCGCATTTTTAAAATAGAAACGTTGGCGCGATTTTGGGTATCATGGGAACGACCGTTCCCATTTTTCAAAGGAGTCCAGAACGGCCGTTCCCACCTGCATTGCAGAACAAAAGTTTCTACATAAAATTACGTTTTTAGCCCCTCGATCCGACGACTTCTTTGACCCCGAATTGCTATTATATGTGCTAATATGTACTGAAACAACATGTTATCATGCCACATTGCATTTTCCTCGTCATCTCAATACATTTCCGCCGTTCGTCATATTTGGTCCATTTTAGGTCATGTCTCACGTATACACGTCGTGTTTGCACAGGTCACGAGGTTGCAGACGAGGAGCAGGCTCAGTAGAGTATATCCTTGTCATATTTTTGTAAGAAAGGTGAGGTTTTGTTTTAGGTAAATCGAACCCTATAACCTTTATATGTCCTTTTTGGCCAAAACCTATTATATATAAATGTTTTCCAAATTATTAATGTTTCAAGCATGCAAGCAATGATTGTCATGATTTTCAAGTAAGTTGGCGAGTACATGATTACACGTGGGCCCGAGGGTAATTCTTGAGCCAACCGGGAAAGCAAGGGCTGACGGGTAACTCCTGAATTATCCTCACATTGTTGGGATTACCCCCGAAGCCACTAGGAGGTTAGTGGTGGAAGGAGTTCCGTGTCTAGGGGGTCATGTCCCCTACACACAACATGTCGTGGATAGTTGAGCCTTGCAAACTCGCTATCACCCGGAGGAAGAAGGAGACTGGCGATTAATCCGGCATGTCGGGTTATCCTCGGGTTATTGTATTATTTCAAGCATGAAACTGTTTATGTGAGCACTAAGTGGAATTGCATGATCATGTATTGAATTGATAAAGAAAGCACGTATTGTCACGTTTGGTGTAAAGGTTGGAGAATCACCCCTGCTCGCCGGGGTCACATGGTCATGAAATGATTAAGTTAAACTATTAAATGGATTAGTTGTAATCTCGGGTAAAGAATACGTTTCTTGAACTATATATCTATTTCATTTCCAAAGTCTTCACCCGAGGCTACAACTTGAATGTGATGTGTGTTATATATATTTATTGCCCCTCACTCAGTCTTCGGTAGACTGATACTTCACTTTTCAGGTACTTGAGCGCTTGGTCGTGCTAGGCGGGAGTCCGGTCAAGTCTTGCACTGTCACGGGTCTAGTCTTGTACCTTTCATGTATAGCACTTTTGGACATCTCATGTTATGATTGTTGTTAGTACATTTTGAATACCTGAGTATGTATATTATTAAGAGATGATAATGTATTGATAGTTAAGTTGGTATCTATACGTATCTATTCGATAAATATGGTACCTATATGTATATTTGAGTTATTGCTTCCGCTTTTGAATTCATGTTGGATTTATTTATGTTGGGGAGTGTCCCGCCTAGCTCGTCATTTTTATTGTCACCCGTTTGCTATAGTTTTGGTTTATGTATGGATTTTCCATTTCATACGTGGATCGAGGCTATAGTGCGGGGGATGTAGTGCCCTGGGGGTTAGGGTGCTACACACTAAGTGCATAAGCCACATCCGGTCGAGTACATAACATTGCATACATTATGCTACCTATTGCTGATGCATAAGGTGTATGAGTCATTCTTTCCTTCTCAAGGTTGGTCTTAGGACACATCTTCTTTGAAAGACATGTTCCTACACTCATAGGAAGGTTCTTAACCTTTGCTGACTCCATATTGAATCTCTTCAATACTTTATCAATGTACATCGACTGTGATAGTCCTATTAACCTTCTAGATCTATCTCTATAGATTTTAATTCCAAGGATATAGGACGCATCACCCAGATCTTTCATCTCGAATTGGTTCGATAACCATAACTTAGTCACTTTCATATCATCCTTCGAATTGCCAATAAGAAGGATGTCATCAACATAAAGTACTAAGAATTGGATTGAGGTCTCCAATTCCTTTCTATACACACATGATTTATTCGAAATTTGAATGAAGCCAAACTCTTTGACTGATTCATCAAATCGAATATTCCAATTCCTAGAAGCCTGTTTTAATCCATACATTGATCTTTGGAGTTTGCAAGCCTTTTGCTCACTCCCACTGAATGTGAAACCTATGGGTTGCTTCATATAAATGTCTTTATCAATGTCACCATTGAGAAAGGTAGTTTTCACATCCATTTGCCATATCTCATAGTCATAATACGCAACAATGGCAAGCATGATCCCAATAGACTTTTGCATTGCAACTGGCGAAAAGGTTTCATCAAAGTCCACGCCGGATCTTTGAGTGAATCCTTTTGCAACCAGTCTTGCTTTGTAGGCTGCAATGCTTCCATCAACTCCAAGCTTTCTCTTAAAGATCCATTTGCAACCTATGGGTTTGACCCCATCAGTCAAATCTACCAAGGTCCAAACATGGTTGGAGTTTATGGAATCCATTTCGGATTTCATGGCTTCTATCCACTGTTCAGAGACAGAATCTGAAAGTGCCTCCTCATATGTTAAAGAGATCATTATCCTTTTGACAGATTTCATGGAAGAATCCATACCATCTCTCCGGCTGTCTAGGAGTGCGTTCAGAACGCCTTAGAGGAGGATTTACGTGCGTATCGAAATTCGTGATTGGTTGTTGTTGATTAGAAGGGGATGTTTCTTAAATGGGTGGCGTGGGGTCACTTTCTACTTCCTCTAATTCTATGATTTCTGGAAAACAAACACCTTTTGCTCAGATTGATCATAGAAGTAGTATCCTATAGATTCCTTAGGATAACCCACAAAGTAGCATAAGTTAGAACGAGATTCTAACTTATCTCCCACTGTGTCATTTCTGGAAACAAACACCTTTTGCTCAGATTGATCATAGAAGTAGTATCCTATGGATTCCTTAGGATAACCCACAAAGTACCATAAGTTAGAACGAGATTCTAACTTATCTCCCACTGTCCTCTTCACGTAAGCAGGACAACCCCAAATTCTTAAGTAAGAATAACTAGGGATTTTACAATACCACATTTCATAGGGCGTTTTAGGGATTGACTTAGAGGGAACTAGATTCAAAATCTTTGCTGCACTTTCTAGGGCACAACCCCAGAAAGAAGGTGGTATGTCAGTGAAACTCATCATGGAACGAACCATATCAAGTAGAGTTCGATTCCTTCTCTCAGAAACTCCATTAAGCTGAGGAGTTCCCGGAGGAGTCCACTTAGAGATAATCCCGTTATCTTTGAGATGATTAAGGAATTCATCACTAAGATACTCGCCTCCTCGATCAGATCGAAGTGCTTTGATCTTGTGACCAGTTTGGTTCTCAACCTCCTTTTACAATTCTAAGAATTTCTCAAAAGCTTCAGATTTATACTTCATTAAGTATATATAACCATATCGACTAAAGTCGTCAGTAAAGGTTATGAAATACTGATGATTGTTTCTAGTGCTTACACTAAGCGGTCCATAAACATCAGTATGGATCAAATCTAAGACCTTAGTGGCACGTTCCACAGTTCCTTTAAAAGGAACTTTGGACATTTTTCCTTTGAGACATGATTCGCAAGAAGTTAGCCCTTTGAGATCATTTTCAGAGAATGATCCTAAAGTGTTTATCTTGCTAATTCTGTTCTTGGAAATGTGTCCTAATCTAGCGTGCCATAAGGGAGCTGAAACTTTGTCATCTGTAACAGCCCGAAAACCCGCCTGTCGATATTGTCCGCTTTGGTGGGCTAAGCGACACCACCCTCACGGTTTTGTTTCTCCCGGTGGAATTTAAGCCCGAAGGCACCCACCCAGAAAAATGCATCAACAAGGGAAAGGTATACACCCCCTTATAAAGGAGGTTTTGTTCCCCTCTCCAACCTATGTGGGACAAGCACTTTGAGCTTTACAGTCCACCCCCCCATAAGGGCCCAGCGTCCTCGCTGGCACACCGGCCCGGGTCCCGGCTCTGATACCACTTATAGATGTAATACCCCGCACGTGAGGCGCCACATCCCCCGCACTATGACCCGACACGTGTACGAAAAGGAGAGTCCGCACACGCACCAAGTCACAGCGAACGGGTGACGAACGAAAATGCACACACTAGCTAGGCGGTACCTAACCTCACGGTTTTGTTTCTCCCGGTGGAATTTAAGCCCAAAGGCACCCACCCAGAAAAAGGCCTCAACAAGGGAAAGGTATCCACCCCCTTATAAAGGAGGCTTTGTTCCCCTCTCCAACCGATGTGGGACAAGCACTTTGAGCTTTACCCTAATGATATGTGCCTATATGTTTGCATGTGAATATAAGCCTTACCTATATATGTAGATACGTGTGTAATAAGAATATGTGTGACTTTGTGTTATGTTGGATATAAAACATGTACGTACGATATGTATGAATGTGCGCGTTATGTTTATGAAAGAGTGTGTGGGATGTGTGTGTTATAATATGTTTCGTTATGATTCGAATGTGTAAACTATGACTACTGATATGATTATGTCTGATATGATGTGCCGCTGATATGCCTCCAGATATGATTTGCACTTGTCTTGGACCTTGTTGTGCCTCTGATTCTGGTATGTTTCCGACTCTGTTTTGCTTGGGGGGGCCCGATGATTATGGGTAAGGAGCCTCGGGGCGTCGAGTATTACTCCTGTGCATGATCATCGGGATGTGGGTAAGGAGCCTCAGAGCGTCGAGTATTACTCCTGTGCACATTTCCCCTCTGATTTGATGGTTTGTTTGTGCTTTGCTTGGCGACCCGGTGATTATGGTTAAAGATCCTCGGGGCGTCGAGTATTACTCCTGTGCATGATCATCGGGATGTGGGTAAGGAGCCTCGGAGCGTCGAGTATTACTCCTGTGCACATTTTCCCCTTTTGTCTGAACGTTTGCTTGGTATGTTTGTTTTCGTTAAGTTAGTTTGTTAGGAAATTGTTCGGGAAACGGAAGTGGATTTTTAATTAATAAAATTGGGATTGTTTTGGCCTTTTGCCTAACTCTTTTACTCTCCTATATCTAGTATCACGTGAGAAATGTTTTAGAATGCAAAAACCACGCCCTGGTTCACGAACTCCCCTTTATGGTATGTGCTGTGCTCTATATATGTATATACGTGCATGTGTGTAGCTCCTCGCTCAGTCTTTGGACTGACCCCTCCCCTTTTATGTTTTTAGTTTGCAGGCTTTGCTCTGGAGGTCGTTGGGTTCGTGCTAGGCGGCTGTGTGTCGGGTCTGTGGAGTCTGTGTCTGTCTGTTTAAGTTTGTTAAGTTCTGCCTCTGGTTTATGATTTGTAACTGTTATATAAGATATGTTTGTGCAGGTTTGCATTTATGATTTGAATGTATGGAATTCGGGACAGGTTAGGACAGGTGCTCGGATTAGTTGAACCCGTTTTGATGTGTAATTATTCGGGACAGGTTAGGACAGGTTTACTGGACTAGTTGAACCCGTATATTTGATTCTAATATATGTACTGCGTTGTATGCTTGGTGTGTAAAAGTTTTTGAAAGTTGGCATTTCGTACTACTTCCGCTGTCATGCTTGGCATATTTTCTTTTGTACAGGGTTAGGTACCGCCTAGCTAGTGTGTGCGTTTTCGTTCGTCACCCGTTCGCTGTGACTTAGTGCGTGTGCGGACTCTCCTTTTCGTACACGTGTCGGGTCATAGTGCGGGGGATGTGGCGCCTCACGTGCGGGTGTTAGGTACCGCCTAGCTAGTGTGTGCGTTTTCGTTCGTCACCCGTTCGCTGTGACTTGGTGCGTGTGCGGACTCTCCTTTTCGTACACGTGTCATGTCATAGTGCGGGGGATGTGGTGCCTCACGTGCGGGGTGTTACATCTATAAGTGGTATCAGATCCGGGACCCGGGCCGGTGTGCCAGCGAGGACTCTGGGCCCTTATGGGGGGGTGGACTGTAAAGCTCAAAGTGCTTATCTCACATCGGTTGGAGAGGGGAACAAAGCCTCCTTTATAAGGGGGTGGATACCTTTCCCTTGTTGAGGCCTTTTTCTGGGTGGGTGCCTTCGAGCTTAAATTCCACCGGGAGAAACAAAACCGTGAGGGTGGCGTCGCTTAGCCCACAAAAGCGGACAATATCGACAGGCGGGTTTTCGGGTTGTTACAAACTTCCCTCCTTCAAAAGGACCTGTCCTCAGGTCCTAAGGTCGGATTTTGAACGACGCTGAAACGAATTCCACTTCAAGCTTCCGCTGCGCAACTCTGATCTAGGCGAACTGCAATCTCTGCAGGATACTCCTCCCTTAGTTGGCATCAACTCCCTTCATAGTGACTCGTTGTCACTGAAGTTCCACTGAGCACTTGACCGTTGGTCCCTTCAACCTCATTCGATCACCACTAGGCCACTGCACCCGAAGCTTGATACGGTCACGTCCTCATTGCTTGCAAACTGCCGTCTGGCCAGAAGTAATGCAACCGCAACAAACAAGAGAGAGAATCCCATCTCTCGACACGCAAGCGAAGGAATCCCGTCCCTCGGCACACAAAAAGAGAAAACCCCGTTTCTCAACACACAAAAGAGAGAACCCCGTCTCTCAGGCACACAATTGAGAGAACCCCGTCTCTCAACCTAAGTCTGATTGATTCCACATCTCTCAGACAATCTAGTTTGAGAAAATCTGACATTTCTCAAACCCTAAATCCAAGGGAATCCAGCATCCCTCGAATACCTAACTACAAGAGAATCCAGCATCTCTCGTGCACAGAACTCAGAAAGACTCCAGCATCTTTCTGTGACGTAATTTAGAGAGAATCCAGCGTCTCTCTAACACACATGTAGGAAGAATCAACATCCCCCTAGCACATAAATAGAGAGAATCAAATCTCTCTCACTCAAGCACAAAAGCAGAATCAAAATTACAACAATCAACAAGTATCACAATTGACAGATATAACACATAATAACAAGAATTAATTAAATAAAGAATGCATGGATGCTCGTGCCATGAATGCATAGTGTACCGTTCACCGTAGCAACAAAATCAAAGTTCCAATTTCCTTTAGTGGCAATTGTCCCCACTCGTAGTGATCGGAATCCTGGCCTTTAATTCAGAATTGCAGTGCTCCTCAAATTCTTAAGTGTTCTCTTAGCCTTGCTTGGTCAATCCTGCTTTAGCGTACCATCCTTGCTAGCCAAGTCTAATAGAGGTTCCATAGCAGCTTTCACACCTATCTACCTACTTCCATCAAACCATTTATGAGGCTACGAACATCGCTTTGTACAAAGAAGCTAACCACAGCCCAACGTTCTATCTTACATGCATTCACCTACAAATCACAAATTGAACGAATATCTATGCATGTTGGTCAGTGAGTGGACATGTCAAGTAAGGGAAATAATTAAGAGCACATAATTAAATGCAACTGCAATACATGGCTGCTAGAATTTAATAAGCATCAAGTAAAATGTTGCATAATCATAATCACAGCGTACACACACTCACAAAAGTTCAAATCAATTCATGCAAAGAAGTCAAATGTCACG
This sequence comes from Lantana camara, assembly GCA_037501455.1. Taxonomy (NCBI): domain Eukaryota; kingdom Viridiplantae; phylum Streptophyta; class Magnoliopsida; order Lamiales; family Verbenaceae; genus Lantana; species Lantana camara. Next base: position 51,551,359 of record CM074858.1, read on the forward strand.
TCAAAATGGATGCAATGCACATGTATTCCTATGCCGTACGACCTAGACTGATACAACACGACCCAGAGCACCCGCCGGTAATCAAGAAACCGCCTTCCCCTAGAACTCCCGAGGATGGGCGAATTTCCCTAAATCAAAATGGGGTTGTGTTGATGAGAGAGCTCGGCGACCCCGTGGTCGACCCGAGAATCACATACCACTTCCCCGGGCCCATTTCAAAAGTCAGAATTCATAGTCTTATTAATTTCGAAATTTCAGAATTTTTCGACTTCTAATTCAAAGTCGCATCTCTCGCTATTTTCAAAACATTCACACACTCCAACCCTTTTCAAATCGAATAAACATAAAATAGGTTACATATATATATAAAAGCGTTTTTCAATATTTCATAGCAAAAGGGGCAAATCCCACAAAATACTAATCGAACACGTATTTACTTAATTATATATATACGTATATCGCATGCGGGCTTAAAATACATGTAGGGTTGTAGGTCATTTAACTAAAAAGGAAGAAAACCTCACCTTGTCGACCACACCGGACGCAACGAACCAAAACACTTCTAAAACACCTCCCCGTCAACCACGAAACGGACCTAAAGACAAAACAAAAGACAAGGGACATACTTAGACTCAACATGAACCATTTAAACACTCGGCATATGCATATGAATGCAAATGATGCATAAGAATTACAATGAGAGGTCATTTAACGCATACAAATTCATAACACATATTAAATTCCATAAATTACGCTAAATGACTTCATGAATTTCTTATAACACACCTAACATGCCATATAATAAATTAACTATGCATGTAAGTCATGAAAGGATCAAGAAATTACCATCCAAAGCAATGAAGCATCACTTAGGTTCATGCATGCAACGTATAAGAACATATGAAACACGTAGGCCATTTATTACACGTTAAATGGATCCATAAATCAAATACTTTCAAATTAACACATAAATCAATATGTTATCATATCACTCAACTCATAATATATACAAAAGATTAGCATATTAAACGAATAAATGAAGTACTAGCTCGTTCATGCATATCGAGAAGCACTTAAGTCACTTAAGAATACATGAGAGTATAAATCAAGAACGAGCAACTAAATTCGATCACAACTTCATATTATAAAAGATAACACGTATTACAACATATTATCAATGTGTACATGTCATAAAATTAACAAGAAGAGGTCACACAAAGTGAATAAATTGAGCATCAATTCAAGTATGCGCGTAGGGTAGCATATGGAGCATATAAAATCATATCTTGCACGTTTCATATCAAATGAATCCATAAAATTAATTCAATAATCATAACATATAATACAACATGTTAGCAAAGCGTGGGGATCAAATTAGGGGCGAGGAAAGTAAGAAACAAGTGAAAAGAAACAAGAAAACAAAGTTCAGAGCGAATGGAGCCACTGCCCTAAATCCACCCCGGTGGATTTTTTTCAAAAGGGGAATCCACCCCCATGGATTTAGGTCTGGAAGCTCCAGGAGGGTCTGCTTCAAATCCACCCTGGTGGATTTTTTTCAAAAGGAAAATCCACCCCCGTGGATTTGTGTCAGGGGTCAAAAAAATCGAAATTTTGCTCCTGGACTCACCAAAAACTCAAAGCCAACCAAATTAACATCAATATAGCATATAAAGGAAGGTTTAATCAGCAAGAAATCATACAATCCAAGTCAAGAAATGATCCAAAGAGGCAACAACACAAGCTAGAGAAGAAAAGAGATCAATTCATACCAATAGTGCCCCGACACGTGTACGAAATCGGAAATCCGCACACGCACCAAGTCATAGGGAACGGGTGACAAACCAAAATCCAACCTAAGGCTAGGCGGTCTAGACCCTGTACAGAGTACGCAAGAGAAAACAAAAGCAGAATGCGGAAGCATTTCAAAATATGAACTTTAAAAAATTTCATGCAACCAACCGAATTCATACAATCCAGAAAATAAATAAACATCAACTAAACGGGTTCAACTAGTTCCACTCACCTGTCCTAACCTGTCCCGAGTGCATACAATCAAAACGGGTTCAACTAATCCAAGCCCTGTCCTAACCTGTCCCGAAGAATTCATATATTCAAACTTAAACATAAATCTGTTCATAGTGGCAATACAAAGCGAATAAATTAAACTTACACATTAAACAAATTAAATCAAATTCAAACGAATGCAAAACCTATACAAACACAAAGACCGACTCAACCCGAACAAAACGAAAGACTTGACTCAACCGCCTAGCTCCAACAAGCTCCAAAGCAAACCTGCAACTCAAATGAAAGAAGGGGAAAAAGAAACAACGAGGAGGGGTCAGTCCTAACGACTGGTGAGGGGGCTAACACACGCACCCATACATATACATACGAGCAGAGCATATAGCAAATTTAAAAGTTCATGAACCGGGGCATGGTTTTTGCAATCTAAAACATTTTCCCGTGATATTAAATATATAAAACAGTTTAAGGCACAGAGGCCAAAATCAACCAATTTTATTAATTATTAATCCATTCCCGTTTCACGAACCATTTTCGTAATCGAAATCAAACTAACTCGGCGAGAACGAGTTTCAAACAAACTTACTCCTTTCATAACCATAATCAAAGCGAAGAAAACTTACAAAATTCATAAACAATCCTCCATCTCCGGTTAGGGATGAGGATGGCCATCCTCAACCCCGTTCTCTCGTCATAAGTGTTGAGTCGGGGGATCCCGCCCGCTCCTTCGACGGCCAGCCCGAAGCGCTCCGTCGGCATAGGAGATCTATGTCTCCCGTTGGTGGAGTCTTGTTGATGTGAGAGCCCGGCGACCCCATGGTCGACCCGAGAATCACATACCACTTCCCTGCGGCCCATTCATAGTTCATAATTCATAATTCATAGTTTTAGTTAATTTCAAAATTTCATAATTTTCCGACATATCTCCAGAGTCGTAATCTCGCTATTTTCAAAACGTTCACACACGCCAACCCTTTTCAAAACAAACAAACGTAAAATACCTATACGTATACCAAACCGTTTTTCAAATGATTTCATAACAAAGGGGTCAATTCCCAAAAAATACATATCCGAACACATATCTATATACATATATAAATATAGTTCACATGCAGGCTTCAAAATACACGTAGGGTTTTAGGTCGCTTTAACTAAAAGAAAGAAAACCTCACCGTACACCGACGAACACGGAAAACACAGTCCAAGAAGTCCCACTGAAACCCAGACAGCGGACAGACACTCCCTGGACAACCCCTGAACAACTGAACAAACAACACAGACTTAGACTCCAAAAACAACCAAACAAACGCACGGCCATGTCACGAATACAAATGATACAACATATAACCCATATTTATTTAATCAAGTCATTCAGAGCATATTACAATTCATAACACGTATCAAAAGATGCATAGCCAATAAAATTCCTAACATTAATTACATAGAATAAATTAGGACATTAAGAATTCCATTCACATCAAGTACCAATTCTCGAAAGGATAAACGCAATTTACATAACAATTTATATACAAATTATACATTGATAATTCTCACGATATTCTAACAATTAGCATATTTGAGCAATTCATTCAAATTAAATATAACTTAGCCTATCATAATTCATTTCTTATATTTCATAAAATTCATAATCAATTAGTTTTCTAAAATTACACTAATACCCCTTAAACAAGAATTATTCTCAAGTAAGTAATCATATAAAGAGGCAATTAAATTCAATAAGTCACGAATCAAGCTTTCATACAACATAATATATTTTCATATATCATACAATTCACAATTTCCATTTCATAGTTCATACAAGGCCGAAATTACAATTAAAATAATTAACGAAAGTAAATACAACAACTTCAAAAATTCATATAAAATCAACCGGACATCCGATTGACGAACGGAAAGTGGCGTTGGACTCACCACAACGAAAGGAACCCGCTGACCGAAAGTCACCGGAATGCCGCCACCGTAGCCGGCCAAACCGCCATGTGCAGCCGCCGGACCACCACCTCCGATGGTCGAAAAATTCCCAGGAAGGACAGAAACGTACGCCTCGGCCTGCTCGACAAAAGCCCTCAACCAATTTCATAAAATACCAAACACACCGGACTTCGTTGATGAAAAACCGAACTAAATTTTAAGGACGAAAACTGAAATTAAATGCAAACCGTAAAACGAAAACGAAATCCGAACATACCGTTGGAAAGCCCGTAACGAGCCCTACGAAAGCCCCATAGCCAAAAGCCGAAAAAGTCACCGGAAAAACGAACCGCCGGTCCAGAGACGGTTCGCCACCGGTTCGCCGCCGCCGACCGGTTCTCGTGCCGCCACCACCACGAATAGCTCGGACTCGACATCAGGAACAACTTTTGTGAAGAAGTCATCACCAAAACCGGCCGGAAAATGGCCGAACCGCCACCCCAAAGCTGCGCCGCTGCTACCTTGCCGGAAAACCCCATTTCCGGTCACTTTCTTGCCTAGCCAATACCGGAAATGGAACCAGGAGGACGAAAAACCTTGGAAACCGTTGAAGTTCGTCGAAAAAGGTCGCCGGAGGCGGCAGAATCGCGCCGCTACAGTAGCGCCGCCACCTGCCGCCGGCTTTGGGCGGCACGTGCGGCCTCCTCGCCGCCCCGAAGGCTGCGCCGTCTGCAAAGAAAATTACGCCGGGAAGTCTTCTTGTCGGGCCTGGACCTCATGTCGCCGGAGGATAGCCCGAAGCCGCCGCGAATGGACGGCGAAGTGGCGACTCTGCCACCCCCCACCTGCGCGCCTGAAAATCCACCATATCTCCGCCACCGCTCGTCGGTTGGTCGAGATCTTGGTACGGTTGTGACCGCGTCTTCGAGCTCGTCAAAAAGCACTATTGGTTCGTCGAAATCCATCGAGAAACGAGCGAGTTTGAACTAGTGTGTGTTTGTGCATGTTAATAGTGACTGGATCGCTGTGTTGCGGGAGAGAAGACGAGGAAGCTGAAGCTGACATAATGGCACGAATAACGATGAAGAAGATATTTAACCCGGACCTCACGTCAAGAAACGATCGGCAGAAAGGGCTAACGACGTCAGAATTGGGCAAACTCAGAGTCTACGGACTCGTTTCGCTGCCCTGAACGCGTTAAAGGGGTCAAAGAGGTCGAAATCTCTATCGAAAGAGGAATGACCGAAAAAACCCTAAAAAGAGAAAATTACAAACAAGCCCCTAAACTCTTAAAGAGTTCAAAACAGGGCCGTGCAAAGCACAAAATCACATAATTACACACATAAAAAGGTTTAAAAGTGACGTACCTTATTTAGGACAAGCGGGATGTTACAAACTTCCCTCCTTCAAAAGGACCTGTCCTCAGGTCCTACTGCTGAGTCGAAGAGCTTCGATCTGGACTACCTCAATCAATCTCCCAAAATCGTATAGAACCATGACCTCGGCTATGAAGTTTACTCCCTCCAGTGTATCTCATCATTACAAAAGTCTGCCTGAACGCTTGACCGTTGATCACTTCAAACTCGACACCGTCGCATCTTCATTACTTGCTGGCTGTTGTCAGGCCACCCACAACGCAACGGCAACAAACAAGAAAGAATCCCATCTCTCAACACGCAAGTGAGAGCACCCCGTCTCTCGGCACACAAAAGAGAAAACCCCATTTCTCAGCACACAAGGGAGAGAACCCCGTCTCTCAACCTAAGTCTGACAGATTTCACACCTCCCAGACACTCTAGTTTGAGAAAATCCAACACTTCTCAAACCCCTAAATTCGAAAGAATCCAGCATCTTCGAATATCTAGCTTCAAGAGAATCCAGCATCTCTCGCTCACACAAATAGGGAGAATCCCGCATCTCCCTAACACATAAATAGAGAGAGATCTCAACAACTCTCTAGCACACAAGTTCACTCACTCAGCAATTATACATACGCAATTCAGAATAACACTGGATACAAAACATGTGATGCATGTTTAGTGTACCTTATCACAACGGATATCGGTGTCCCTAGAGTACACATACATCATCCATACCTCGACTTAAGGGGGATATCGCGATGGAATCTCTGTAAAATAAGATTACAATATATATGTATATACATGAAGGGGTTAATGAGCAATCAAAACATTAACCATAGAGGCACGAATAAATTACACAAGTATGCAATCCAATCAGTTGGCAAGAGTTCACAAACAACAGAAAACTTTAAATTACGAAATTAAATCAATTAGTCACGTTATTACACACGTTGTCACACACGCCAAACACATGTGTGCAAATGACATGAATGTTTAATGTACCGTTCACCGTGGCAGTGAAGTCGTGGTTGCACATTTCCCCTCTGATTTGATGGTTTGTTTCTGCTTTGCTAGGGGACCCGGTGATTATGGGTAAGGAGCCTCCGGGCGTCGAGTATTACTCCTGTGCATGATCATCGGGATGCGGGTAAGGAGCCTCGGAGCGTCGAGTATTACTCCTGTGCACATTTTCCCCTTTTGTCTGAACGTTTGCTTGGTATGTTTGTTTTCGTTAAGTTAGTTTGTTAGGAAATTGTTCGGGAAACGGGAGTGGATTTCTAATTAATAAAATTGGGATTGTTTTGGCCTTTTGCCTAACTCTTTTACTCTCCTATATCTAGTATCACGTGAGAAATGTTTTAGAATGAAAAAACCACGCCCTGGTTCACGAACTCCCCTTTATGGTATGTGTTGTGCTCTGTATATGTATATACGTGCGTGTGTGTAGCCCCTCGCTCAGTCTTTGGACTGACCCCTCCCCTTTTATGTTTTTAGTTTGCAGGCTTTGCTCTGGAGGTCGTTGGGTTCGTGCTTGGCGGCTGTGTGTCGGGTCTATGGAGTCTGTGTCTGTCTGTTTAAGTTTGTTAAGTTCTGGCTCTGGTTTATGATTTGTAATTGTTATATAAGATATGTTTGTGCAGGTTTGCATTTATGATTTGAATGCATGGAATTCGGGACAGGTTAGGACAGGTGCTCGGATTAGTTGAACCCGTTTTGATGTGTAATTATTCAGGACAGGTTAGGACAGGTTTGCTGGACTAGTTGAACCCGTATATTTGATTCTAATGTATGTACTGCGTTGTATGCTTCGTGTGTAAAAGTTTTTGAAAGTTGGCATTTCGTACTACTTCCGCTGTCATGCTTGGCATATTTTCTTTTGTACAGGGTTAGGTACCGCCTAGCTAGTGTGTGCGTTTTCGTTCGTCACCCGTTCGCTGTGACTTGGTGCGTGTGCGGACTCTCCTTTAGGCTTTGAGCTTTGAAAGTTAGCATTTCGTACTAATTCCGCTGTCATGCTTGGCATATTTTCTTTTGTACAGTGTTACGTTCCGCCTAGCTAGTGTGTGCGTTTTCGTTCGTCACCCGTTCGCTATGACTTGGTGCGTGTGCGGACTCTCCTTTTCGTGCACGTGTTGGGTCATAGTGCGGGGGATGTGGCGCCTCACGTACGGGGTGTTACATCTATAAGTGGTATCAGAGCCGGGACCCGGGCCGGTATGCCAGCGAAGACGCTGGGCCCTTATGGGGGGTGGACTATAAAGCTCAAAGTGCTTGTCCCACATCGGTTGGAGAGGGGAACAAAGCCTCCTTTATAAGGGGGTGGATACCTTTCCCTTGTTGAGGCCTTTTTCTGGGTGGGTGCCTTCGGGCTTAAATTCCACCAGGAGAAACAAAATTGTGAGGGTGGTGTCGCTTAGCCCACCAAAGCGGACAATATCAACAAGCGGGTTTTCGGGCTGTTACAAATGGTATCAGAGCCGGGACCCGGGTCGGTGTGCCAGTGAGGACGCTGGGCCCTTATGACTTAAAACTTTTGCGAGAATTTAAATTTAGCCAATAAATTAAAATTCCCGTTTCAAGTCCTAATGACTTAAAACACGACTTGATGTGAGTTTTATTTATAAAAGTTTTCAATAAATCCCAAATTAACAAAACAAATAAAATTCCAATTAATTTCTGAAAATTAATAATTTTATCAAAGATGTAATTTCCAAAAATACAAACCGTTTCTATTTCTCAAAAATCCCAATTTTAAGTTTTATTCAGAAATTAAAATAAATATTCAAAAATAAAATTTTAAAATTAAAATAAAAAATTGGGACTGGATTGCACGATACACGAAAATATATTACGAAAAACGGGGCCCGTACGCGAAGAGAGCCACGCGCGCGCGCGACATGCCACGCGACTCCTTCCCGCGCGTGGTTTCGTGTGTTCGTCGTAATCCGGGTTTCCATTTCGTGTTTTCGTTCAAAAGCAAAACCAATCCAAGAAATCCAAAAACAGTTTATACAGTTTCAAATCTAAAATAGTTTTTCAAAAATTAAATTTTGCAAAAAAAACAATTTTCAGAAACTTTCAGGAAAAAATACAGTTTTGTAATTCAGGCTTTCTAAAATAATTACAAATACTCAATCGCATCAAGCCTAAGAATTTCTACCAAATTCAGTATAATGGAGACGAATCAGAAACACGATTAACGAGGTGGCTCTGATACCACTTGTTGGAAAACACGAATCAGAAAGCAGCGGAAATTTAAAATTTTTCCAATAAAAGGATCTTGGACTCGTAATCGTGTATCCAAATTCGAAGGAATTAGAAACTTACTTTCTTAATTGTCTTTCTTGAAGCGTTTCAAGCCACCCAAGAACGCTCTTCTCGCGGCTTGATCCCCTCTCCTTGGTAAAGCTCGAATCTTCAAACTTCTAACTTGAAGCTCTTTAGAGATAGTCCACCAACTTGACTACAATCTAACTAGTAAGGATGCTAGTTCTCTAGCTAGTGTTTAGGCTTAACCTAGGGTTTTGTTTATCTTGTAGAAAGGATGGTGTTCAACACATGAACCAAAAGAATTCTCGATTAGTTCTAAGAGGAGCTCGAGCTCCCCTATTTATAAGAAGGGTGTGGCCGAAATTCGTAGTCCTCATGGACTAAGGATTTGGCCCCTCTCTCCTATTACTTGATCACCAAGTAATTTTGACTTTGACTTTGAATTCAAATTCAAATCAACTTTCAAGAGAGCTAAATATCCAAACTATTTTTGGATAATTTTATACTTTATTTATTTAAAATAAATAACTTATTTTATCTAATTAATTAATTCACAATTAATTAACTATATTATTTTTCTCCAAAATTAGACTTTCTTTTTAATTCAAAATTAAACCAAAGTCTATTAAATAATTATCAAATTAATTATTTAATATATATACAATATATATATATATTCACGTGAGACACGTGTCATAATGACACGTGTCACTCACGTGACCCACATATGTGGTTTCACACGTGTGGAACCCTCTCAGCCCGATTAACTCGTTTAATCATTTTAAAGCCTCAACTCATGTAACCAAGTTGTTTTGTGTGACCCTCTAGGTTCTCAATTCAATTAGCAATGAACCTAATTAATTAATTCACTAATTAATTAATCAGTCCACAGATTAAACGACCATAGTCTAGCAACAGGTGTTTAACCCCTAGCTGAATTGGAATGTTGAGATTCGGCAGAACCTTTAAGTCATTGATTCATGTGAGATACAATCCTCCTACTTACTATCTCTCAACCAAGATCTAGGGTAAGGGAATAATCAGAACTTGAATAATCCGGTCTTAAAGCTAAGTGCATTTCATATCCATTTGATCTCAATCCAAGAAACCCTTTTCTTGATGTCTTGATCTACTGCCTTGGCCAAGGACTCCATATGGCATATGAATGACTTACACAATAAGAGATCACCTTGCAAATGCAAGTGTAGGTCCTTTCTTGATTCTCATTCACTTTCATGAATCACTTGTGCAACCCCAGCATAAGCCTTGAATCAGTTGTCTAAGGTAAAACCCTTTAAAGCTTATACCTAAGACTAGAGAGTTAACTCATAAAGTGATAAGGAACCTCAAGTCTAAGGATCAATTAATCACATCAATGACTCGTGAGATATTTCCTAATCTGGAAGTTTCCATTTCATGAAATAGAAACTTCCTTTCCCATTTAGGAATCTTCTCACACGGGGCAACTCAGTGAACTTACTTATTAAAGTAAGCACCCTCATGTATCACGCACGTATCAACTATACACTTTGCACCTCCATGAAACAAGGTGGTCCTTCTTAAGGGCGTGATCCCACAAGCAAGCCTTAGAGGAGCAAGGTTGACACTCCCACTTTCTGCAGGACTCATCGGCTTGGAGCATTTTACTAATCATGACTTATGTGATATAGGGCTCGTTTCATGAACCATTTTACCTTAATGGTAGAATCCTAAAGTCATCAGGATTAGGGGAGTTCTCATATGGACAGCTAAAGTAAACGCATACCAAACAAGAGCATATAAAGAAGTGTTGCCTCAATACATTATTTTATTCAAAGATTGTGTGTGATTACAATAAGGAAAAGCACAAAGCGGATATACAATCGGCTTTCTGGGGTACTATTCCTAACAGACGGATGTGGTTTGAAAGCTCGTACCTGTTCTATTCTGAGTTTGTGAAACAAGGATGGACTGAATAGGATTTTGATTTCTTTTGTATACGTATGTATCTTTTGGCTTTTAGAAAATGTTTTGGTATGCAAAAACCATCCTTGGGTTCATGAACATTCGAATTTTGATACGTGCTCTGCTCTGTTATATCTATAGCGTGCGTGGGTTAACCCCTCACTCAGTCGTGGACTGATTCCTTGCTTTTCCATCTTTTAGTTTCGCAGGTACAGGTATGCTTTGGTCGAGCTAGGCGGAGCATTGAGTAGTTCTTGTTCGTCTAAGTCGAGTCTTTGGGTTGTACTTGTATACACTCTACATTTTGTTCATGTACATATTGTGGCCTTACCAGCATAGATGTTAAGATTTAAATTGCCACTGTCGGGCTGGAACTTTTGGAATAAACTTGGTATATGTTGGACATTTACTTAGTTATAGCCTATGATGGGCTCGTGTGTGTAAATCGTTTTGAAATATTACGCTTCCACATTTGTTTGTAATTTGATACTTGAATGTACATTTCGTAAGGGTTAGAATCCGCCTAGCTTAGGAGTGTTTGTCTGTCTCCCGTTCGCTTTGGCTTGTGCATGTATACGGATTTCCCGTTTCGTATATGCGTCGGGTCAGAGTGCAGGGGATCTGGTGACCCTACGCTCCGGGGTGCTACACATTTCATCTCCATTCAACCAAGAACAAGGCAAGAACTCTTCCATTTCTCCCTCTGTTCATCCGACCCACCAAGGAAGTAAGGAGGCCAAGATTTTTTTCTCTTTTCAACAAGAATTCAAGCTTCTTACCATCATCTCTTCAACTTCTCCATCTCATCACTCATTCAAGGTATGATCATGCATTTTTATTTGATGAATTCTTGAGCTATGTTAGGGTTTTAGGATTCTTTGCATCCCATCACTTTATATGAAGCTTATATGATGATCTTGAGTTAATTCATACGTATTCAGCATGATTTATGTGAAGCTTGAGCCATTTGTGATCATTTCTCTTTAGTGGTTTCATATGAAGATTTTGGATAAATTAATGCATGCCCCTTGGATTATTTGATGTCTAATTGAGATATCTGATAGGATATGTGTATATGAACTTATGCCTTCAATTTGGAGTGTTTGGTTGAGTGTTGATGTGGTTTTGCTTCCTCCCCTTTTCCCCCTCGAACAACCCTACTGCTACCCCTTTTTCCAGCCCAGAGAGGTTCCCCGGGCGGGGAAATTTTGTTCATGAAATGTCCCTGGACGGGTACCTTAGTTCAGAAAGTTCTCTGCATAGGTTCCCAGGGAGTGGAACATTTTTCCCTGAAATCTCCACGGTGGGGACCCACCCATCCGAACTCCAATTGACCTGAAATTTGAACTGTAGAAACATTTTTGAGTCTAGAGTATTCTCAAATTAGAATCATCTCAATATCATATCTGGTTTGGGAGTTTTAACCATTTTAATTTCATGTCGCCATTTTATCGAAACACTGCACTCACCCAACTTCAAGCCTACGCCATTTCCACCTAGCTTAACCACGATTTGAGCCACATATCATTCAAAAGATCTATTTGTCTAGTTTCATTTCTAACAAACAAAACCCAATTCCAACTTCTAGAACTCAAGATATGTTCAATTCTTTTTAGTTTGCGCATTTCAGAAACTGTCAACTTTCACCCAAATTTGCTCAAATCCGTTCTCTTACTTTCCTTCCACTCCCTCGGACTCCGTATGTCACCAGAATGAATTGTATGCATGATTAATTGATAATATGTGATATATTTTGATATGATTATGGATTTTATGTTGTGAATCCAATTTGTTAATGTGAAATGAAAATGTGAACTTTTAAATGCTACAATATGGCTTTCTTTGTAACTATTGCTTTCTTTATGTGTTATTGGATTTCTTTCACCTTAAATTGATTCCTATACATTGTAAACATGTTGATATGTATGTTATGATTATTTTTTTAACGTTATGGCTCGATTTGGTACGATTCATGAAAGATATGGAACGAATGAACTTCAAACCTCCATATATTGATTGAACTTGAATGAATTGCTCGTTTATGTGCTTCTAATGAGTTAATTGTGCACATAAAACGTTCATAATATGTTATTGTCACGTATTCACTTCATATCATGTTTATTGCATTATCGTGCGTCATTTATGGTTCATATGGAGTCTTGAGTCTCACGAATTCACCGTGTTACTTCTTGTACAGTTCTCTCGAAGGCGGAGACTTGTCAGGTTCTTAGGCTATCTTCATGTCTTCTTTTCCTCTTGGTATTGTTCGGTAAGTTGTAACAGGTGGGTTTCTCTTCTATTAGTTACGATGACCCGATATATCCCTTATGTGAAAGTTTTGAGCCAAAGTATTATAATTATATATCGAGTCTTTTAGAGTAAATGATTTTCTAACGTAATGCCCCACTTTTATGTATCCCTACCTTATGAGTTTTGGCGTGGACATGATAATGAACACACGGGCCCAGGGACTTAGTGCAAGTGGCTATCCGAGGAGGCAAGGGCCGACGGTGATCCCTTGTACTAGTTCCAACAGCATGTACGGCGATACCGGCCCTCGCTAGGAGGTTAGCGAGGAATGGGGGTTGAGTGCTAATTGGGGAATTCATGTAACCCCATTGTTCAATGAATGAGGTGGTCGGGTCTTACAAACCCGTCCACCACCAGGAGGAAAAAGTTGTAAGTGCTTATGATTATGAATGATAAGGATTATGAATGATTATGTATGAATGTTGTATGATCGCTAATGTAAAGACTAAATTGATATGGAGACACGAGGAGAAGGTTGGAGATATTCGCCTATCCGCCAGGGCCCACGTAATGACCGCATGATTGTAATGAATAAATGAATGAAGGATATTGATTATTGTAATCCCGAGCGTTATTTTCTTTGTTTTCACCCACTTGGGAAATATTTCAAAACCTCAACTGGGATAACCACTTGCATGTGTGGGTATTTAATTTCTGCACTATGATTATTATAATCAACCCCATGTTTTTTACCCACCAGTCTCTTAAAGACTGAACCCGGCTTTGTTTTCAGTTCTTTTGCAGGTTTTCGGGTGCTAGGTGGGATCTCGAGTCTATAAAGTCTTATGGTTAAGTCTGAGTCTCTTCACGCATTTATTAATTATACAAGTCATGTATAGAATGTATGAAAGATTTGATTATGACTTATGTTTTATGTTTGATGATTGAAATTTCGGGATTAAGTATCTATGCTAGTTAAACCCGTCACTTATTGCTTATTTATAATTGTATATATATCCTGCTTCCAGTCGTGCTTTATTTTATTGAATTCCTTGTTTGGTTTCGAGAGTTAGCTCCCGCCTAGAATAGCGAGTGAGTGAGTCCCCGTTCGCCGTGACTTGGCACGTGTATGGACTTCCCATTTTATATTCGGGGTCGGGGTCTCGGTGCGGGGGATTTGGCGTCTCGCGCTCGGGCGCTATAGGGTTCACCGTCAGCCCGAGATTCCCAGGATAGCCACGTACACTAAGTCCCAGGGCCCCCACTCGTTGTGGTCAATCAATTTCTCGCCAAAACATTTGTTAGGGTTCATAAAATAAAGGCTTTACGTTTGGAAACATTGACTCTTGAAAGACTGGATATATATATAGATTACTTTGGCCGAATGCTTGGATATTGGGTATATCGGGTCATATGTTTAACTAATAGAAGAAAAACCCACCTGCTAGACAAAAGAAATGGATCAAAGACCTCACTGCCCAGCCTCGTCTCCTACTGGACCAAGATCTGTGCAATGAAAGTAGTGTGAGACTCAAATGACCATATTTGAAGCTCGGCAATGTAATAAACGTGCCATGAAATGCATAAGCAAGAATAATCATGTAATGGAGGTATTCATGTGTACAAATAGGCCACTTAGACAAGTAGACAAGTTATTCATTCAATACATGGAGAAATAGCATTCTTTCATGTTCATTCATTCATTAGATTCCAATTCAATTCATACGTTGGTTCATACTTGAGCTTCATATATATATATATAATATAATTCAAGAAGCAAGGTCATATCATAGCATAAGAGTTCATAAAACATTTGATATTAAAAAACGAAACTTAAGAAAAACGTAAAAGAAACATACAACACAAGGTATAAAATAAGCTAAAAGTATACAAGAAAACAGGGGAGACATGGGGGTGTCTCCAACTTAGTACAAAGTGAGACATGTCAGTGTCTCAGTACAAAAACTTTCCCCTCGCGAAATCACTTGGTGACAAGGTCGTGTCTCATTCCCTTCACAAAACCTGCCATGACGGTGGCTCGGTACAGAGAATTCGTCATCTTGAAAGTTCAACCTGCAAACTCATGCGCACACACAACTTCACCTCCCCGTTCCATGGAAGCAACAACAACACAAATACACAACATCTTGGGCCACGAATTCATCACAAAAACTTACAAAAAAATGTATTTCAACTTCCCAAACAAGAATTCATCCAAATATGTTGAAAATCCACATTAAAACTCCATATTTTCAAGCTTGAGTTTTAAGGTCCATCAATGGAAACTTTCATATCATGCAAGTAACTCTTGATTCATGCTTGTAGAAATGATAAGGAAGCTAGATAGAGCAAGTTTCATGCATTAAAACTCAATTTAAACCATAGATGATCATACACCAAGAATCAAGCTTCAACTTCACTATTCATGATCTTCTTCCCAACTCAAGAATCTCTAACTTATATCATGCATTACATGGATGAAAATAAGTATGAAGATGAGGAGATTTCATTAAAATCTTTACCTTGAAACAAGATTGGAAGATGGTTGATCTTGAGCTCAAAATATGGTTGATCAAGTTGAGGGTTTCTTGGGGCTTATTTTCTCTTCCTCTTGTGCTGAATTTGATCGTGGAAAATGGATGAGAAGAAAGCAAATCTGTGATATTTGAAGTAGTATACGGGGTAGGATACGAGTAGCTCCAAGTCTGGGTTTGGTGAAAATGGTTCAAATCAAGCCATAAGGTCATGTTGGATGAACTGCGCATCATCGGAGGTTCAAACAACCTTGAGAAGGTATAAGGTCAATTGCATTGGATCCGAATCGTCAAAACGAGTCCAACTCCGTAAACAGATCTCGATTTTGAGGTCCCAAACTCCAGATGTTAACAAAACCGTTCAGGGTCGCCTATTACTCAAATAGGTCCCTAAACTTTCAAAAAGTGGCAATTAAGCCCAAACCCAATTTCCGGTTGAGTCCAAAACATTCAAATGAGTTACAATCAAGTCCTCGAAATATGAAAATCACACAATCTTATTCAATTAACACCAAAGTCATCAAATTCGCAATCATACGAGTCCGATCACATATTCGTAATCCGAATATAACATCAAAAATAATTTAGAGAAATTATTTCAAGTTGTAACAATTCAAATATATATATATATATATATATATATGGAATTTAAATCAAATAATGAATGAAATAACGCACATAACACTTACCTGTTCGTACGAAAATGCGGGGCGTTACATTTAAAGTAAGTCCTAGTTTGGAACTTGTCTTATCATGAATAAAGGATACAAACACCACCTAAAGTTATTATGAAACATGAGTAGAATCTGACGACAAATTCTCTTTAGGGGGGGAGGATTGTAACAGCCCGGATTTCGGGCCTAAGAAGAAATAGGTAAGAAAAGGGTTAGAAGAAAGATCAATCCATTATGCATTGCATTTTATGTTAACTATGTGCTTTTATGCCTCGATTATTGAATGATATTTCATTTCGAGACTCATATCACTATTCATTCACCGAGCCCAAACGTTCACATAATTCTTAATAAAACCTTAGAAAATTAGATTTCATATATCCCGGATTCATATCTCAGCTTTTGTTACCCCAAGATACACTTTAAAAATTATTTGTCAAAAACTCCATTAGGTCCCTAATTACTATCCACTTCACAAATGTAGAAATTACCGGAACACTCTTGTGAAATTTTATGAATTATGGTATCATTCCTGAACCCTAATTTTCATTGTAAATTTTGTAACACCCGAAATGGAGGATGTCACATCCCCCGCACTAAGACCCAGACCCGGTCACGAAATGGAAAGTCCATGCCCGAATCCGAATCAAAGCGAACGGGAGACCAACTCACACACTAGGCTAGGCGAATCTAACTCGACAGACTCAGAGCGCAGAAGCAATTTAAACAATTATCATCAGATAGGGGAAGTAATTAAATCAACGTACAAAATAAGTGACGGGTTCAGCTAGCATAGATACCTAGTCCTGAATATCAGCATACATAACAGGTGACGGGTTCAACTAGCATAGATACATAGTCCCGAATCTCAAATCATCGCAACATAATAAACCAACATAAGTATCAGCAGAATAGCTAATTACATACAAATGCTAGCATACCAACCCCACACGGGTTTAAGTCTAAGTAGAGAATAAAACATAATCTCGAAAAGCGAAATAAGAATACATAACATAAATAGAGTATGTGACAAATGCATCTTAACACCAACTAAACCGATAAGTGTGACCCCGAAGACTCACATCCGCCTAGCTCAAGCCAAAAGAAACCTGCAACTAAAAGATAAAATGAGGTGTCAGTCAACTGACTGAGTGAGGGGGCTAACGCACACCCACAATAAATATATATAGAGCACAGTACAGAATGAAAGGATGGACTCATGAACCGAGGATAGGTGTTGCATACCAAAACATTTCGAAATAACCCAAATAAATATAGATATAAGTTTAGAAACCATTTTCCAGAAAGACTCTATCCCAATTCATAATTCCATAACAAAATAGAACACATGCTCGGCGAGTACGAGCTTCCCACCTTTACTCATCATATCAGAATAAAACGGAAATACAGAAATAAATCCCTCCTCAACTCCAGTGATGGAAGAGCCCCGCGTTGGCCCTAACCATCCATAATAAAACCGTCTAAAATAGACTCGACCTCAAGGGGTAGCGAACCCACAAGAGTCCTCCCCGGCCTTAGCCGAAGGCTGAAGATATCACGCCTCCCCTATCTCCCTAAGTCGCGCAATGATATCTCAAATGGAACGTACGCACATGGTTGAAACCCCGACGGCCTAACCGTCCAGGGGGACCCATTACCCGTACCTCCTCGGATCCACAATAGAACAGAACAGAACAGAACATACGCCAGTCTTTCATGGCAATCTCGCTACAGAATCATAACACAATCGATTTTTTCCAAAATAGCTTACATATGCCTCAGAAAACTTAATTTTTATATATATATTTCCACGCGGTGGAATTTAAGCCCTTACACACCCATCCACGCAAATCACACACCATGGAATTTAAGCTCGTAAGCACCCATCCACACAAAACCCACGCGATGGAATTTAAGCCCGTAAGCACCTATCCACGCAGAACACACGCTCAATGTAGCACCCGGAACGCCAGGCACCACATCCCCCGCACTATATCCCCAATCCACATATGAAATGGGCAATCCATACATGAATCAAAGCTATAGCGAACGGGAGACAATAAAATGACTCAAGGCTAGGCGGGTACCCTCAATTTAAAACCAACCAACAATCAAGTCAGAGTATTAAAAAGCGGAAGCAATAACATTTATTCGATATGTATAGGTACCATATTTATTTATTTACTTATAGGTACCAACATTCACAATATCAATACATTATCATCTACCAACAATATAGATAACCAGGCGATATCCAAAATATCCCAAATAGCTAAACATAACAAAATGTGGGAATGAAGTGTGCTAGACCCAAATTTAAAGACCACTAGACTCTAAATTCACGCCTAGCACGCCCTGCAAAACACTGAAAAGTTGAGGTGTCAGTCCCACACAGACTGAGCGAGGGGTATAAATAAATATAAGCGCACGAACATGCAAGTTATAATTTCGGGTAATAATTTTGGAAAAACAATACAATCTAATAGGTTAAAAGAGATACTATCGCCCGAGATTACAACTATTCCAATTTCAATTCAATCAATTCAATACAATCAATTTGTAGCCCGGCGAGTGGGGTAATTCTCCAACCTTAAACCGACTGTGTACAATCAATCAATCAATTATTAGGTGATCAAGCAATACATTACTGTGCACAATTAGCAGTTTCAATAACGCCTTCTTCCTCCGGGTGATGGTGGGATTGCAAGGCCCCACCATCCAATCAATCTGGGCAGAGGGTACATGAATCCCTAAGCCCGGAACTCCTTCCTCCCCTAATCTCCTAGAGGGTTCAGGGTTCATCCCAGTTTGGTGAGGATAGCCCTCGAGTTACCCGTCAGCCTATGCTTTCCCGATTGGCTCGAGTCACTACCCTCGGGCCCACAGTGCAATACAATACTCGCCAAATCAATCAATCAATCAATCTCTTCCATAGTTCGGTAAAACATTTGAAAACCAATCTCATTGAAAACTATAAGTATAAAGATAGGTTTTGGCTTAAAACTTCACATAGGGTTGTACGGGTCCTATGTATCTAAAATTAAACCTCACCTGAACGACCCAAAACAAACAAGGAAACAGCTCACGGGGCCTGCTCCTCGTCACCAGGAAGCTGGTCTGTGCAAGAAAGACAATTGTCCGTGAGACACGACTCAAAATGCACCAAATAGGACGAACGGCGATGCAATGAGATGATATGAATATGTAACAGACAAGATTATGTTCAACTTATCCAGTCAATTCATTCGAAATCACAATTAGGGAATAAACAATTAAATACGGTCACTCAAACCAAACAACTAATATATAACGAACATACACGTACAACCATGCATGCAAAACAATACGCATGAAAATTAGGGGGGTGACACGCCCGTGTCACCAAAATGTACTAAGCCGTGACACCCCCGTGTTACGGTACAGCGGACAACATACATGCAAACAGAAGGTGACACGCCCGTGTCACCAATGCAAAGCAACCCGTGACACCCCCGTGTCATGGTACAGAAAAGTCTAACCAACCAACATGCACCCCCGTGTCACCCGTGAGAGAAGAAAAGTGACACGCCCGTGTCACTGTGCGTAGCAGGAAAAAACAGAGCAAGCAACGTAACAGCAACAACAACCCACAAAATGAAATCAAACCAAGATGTAATGCATCTAAATCATGCAATACACATACTATCATGCATAAAAAAATCAATATCAATTCATATAAACACTCATTTCCATGCCAGATCACCACTAATCCATCAAATGAAACCCATTTCTTCATTCATGCTCCAAGTTAAATTTCAACAAGTTGAATGCATATAACTTAAGCTCAAAGTTCATACACAAGTTTCCAACAACAAAAGCACAATTTAACCAAGCCAAAACAAAGCCCTATCTATACCATATTCAAAGAATTCATCCAAGTTCCATAATTACCTCAAATGAAAGAGAAGAGAGAAGAGAAGAAGAGATGATGTTGATGATGCTTGAATGATTCCAAAACCCACAAAAATTGATGCTTGCAAGATGAAATCTCCCACTTAACTTGGTAGGGTTGGATCGGTTGAAGAAGGAGAAGAAATGGGCCAAGATGATATGTTTGTATGAATGAGAAGCCAAAGGTACGTGATGCTGCTAATGAAGAAGAGAAGAGATGGCCAATTTGCTAGTAAATCCTTCCATTTAGTAAGTTATCCAATGAGGTCCAAATCCAATATTAAATGATCAATCAAGTCCAATGCAATTAGGTCCCATATTCATGAAAAATGATCACTTAAGGACATAAAAGGATTAAATCACATTCGGGAAAATAATTCACATTGCAATCACGTTCAATATATATCCGAAAAATATGATATGATATGAATTTTCAATAAAATATCAAAGAATATAATTTTATAAAATTATGTCATGCTATGGAAATTTAAAGAAACGACCAATTAATAATTAAAATCTAACTCTCAAACTCACACGTGTCGACCATACCTGAATTGCCGAAAGCTGGGGCGTTACACTCAATATTGTAAACATATCATATCCAACACATACGTACTTATAGTAAGGTATACTCACATGCAAGGGTAGAATTCACAATATAAAGGCCATAGGTCACATAACTATACAAAATCCTAAACCTCACCTCATGAAAGTAGAGTCTGAGAGTGTGAAGGGCCAAACACTCTAAACCTCGGGCCCACCGGCACCACCAAACTCTGTGACAAGACATACAGAAGCCCAGATTTTACGGAACTTTGAGCAGTTACGTCTGAAAATCACAGATTTCTCCTCTGCCGTTGGTCGTTTGGCTAAGATCTTTGTACCATCGTGATCCTCTCATCGAGCTCTCCGAAATGGACTACTCATTCATCGTATTCCATCGAGAAACGGCCAAGTTACGACTAGTGTGTGTTTTAGGTGTAGTGTGTGCGGGAAGGAGAGAGAGAGAAAACCAAGAGAGAGAATAGGAGATTGGGAGAAATGTGTCTTGTGCACAAACTATATAGAACCGGATATCCTTATCGCATAACAAAGTGAAATATCGCGTACGAATAATCGTAAATAAAATTGGTAAAATTACGAATAAACATTCAAGCTCTGAATTAATTTTATAAATTAAAATGAAAGAGAGAGATTTACCAATTAGAGTTTAATTCAATTTAATTTTAGAAACCTTTCGTACAATTTAACGACACTTCGTAAACACATGATTGACAATTAATCTCAAGGAATTCAAATAAACCGAAATTAAACAAGTTAAGTAACATGATGGATTTAAAATCACTTGACAATTATTTCATGGAATCAATTCGAATTAAATCAAATTAGACGGTTAGGGTTACATATGCGCGTAATTAATCAAGTTGACAATTAATCTTAGAATAATTCAAATGATCACATATTAAATTGGATTTACATTAAATCACATAATTCAAGAACTCTTAAATTAAACACACACAAGTGTAGGGACTTACTTGTTAATATCGTCAGGACGCCCTTTGAGAATACGGGGCGTCACAAGTCCCGTAGTAACTAAAACCGGCCATGAAACCCTAGTTTAATCCTAATTTAGGTATTTTCGAATTTCAACACTTTCTGTATCCAATATTATAACCAAAACTATCTTTAAATCATTTTATGAATTTTAAGACCTTTTCTAAACTCTAGATCAAATCCTAGGTCATTATATAAATTTTTCTTAATTTTCCTAAATTACTATTCCCGCCATAAAAACTAACTTTTACACCTTACGGTGTTTGATATTCAATATTATACTCAAAATAATCCTCAAATTATTTATGAATCATGAAAACATTCTTGGAAATTAATTCACGTCCTAGCTTCAATGTAACGCCCCCACTTTTCAGACGTAAAGGTAAGACGTATGTGTTTACCAATTTGCACGAATTAATTGTTTTTAGGTGTTTTATATTTAATTTTATTATAAATTTTTATTATTTTATAATATTATATTTTATTTTAATTTAATATTATTTATTAATATTTCGTATTTAAGTATATATATATATATATATATATATATATATGTTTATTTATTTTATTATTAACTTAATGATTATGCTAATTAAATGTTATGTTAATTAATCATGCTTTAATTAATTAATTACGTGACTATAATTTAATTTAATTAATATTAGATTTAATTTATTTATTTAAATTTTATTGCATGGAACTTATATTATATGCATGAATTGCATGATTGAGCTTGGTTGTTCATTTTGTGCTTCGTTCTTATATGAAATGATATCGAAATGCCACGAATTTGTAATATGTCGTAAATATATGTGTTATGAACATGCCTATATGCTCGGTTTATGTTTTCGAATTTAATTTGATTCGAGGAACCAAATCGGGGGCTAAAGAGCACTTAGCGTACCCTTGGTTCCGAATTTTATATCTTCAGCTCGGGAACTCGGATTCCAGTTCCGTCAACTCCGCTGAACTCGTAACGAAAATTCGAGTTTAGTAAACTTAGCCTTATATTTTTCCGAAATCATTTGAACCTCCGAAATCCAACCGAAAAACCAAACGGCATCAAAATGACCCCCTTTCACTATATTGGCCATAACCTTAACAAAACTTAACCAAATTAACTATGGTTGGTGGCCTTTTAACCCTAGTTCAATCCCCTATCAGTCCTTACCTGCCCCAACTCGATCCAACCCTCACACACACCAGAAATTTCAGCCAAACCCTTCTGCAGCCAGTTCTTCCCGTAACAGTGCAATCCTTGAGGTTTTGAGCTCAAATCTCAATCAACCTTCATCCAACCATCAAGGTGAGTTAAGATTATGTTGTACATGCATCTCTGGGTATTTTCTTCCTTTCATCACAAATTTTAACTCAGATTTCATATGGATTTTATGATTTTAATGAACAGTTAGGTTTTGAGGCATTTGGGTGATTTCTTGAATCTCTTTGATCTCTGATGTGTTTTGGTGATATATATATGATTCTTATACTCCATTTATGACTGAGTATTCTTGTATTAATTGTAGGTTAAGAGGTTGGTGAGATATCATCAATGAAATGAATATGTATTGCTCATACTTCAAACTGGAATTCCCTCTTTCTCCACGTATTGATCTACTGCTAGTTTTTGGAAGCTATTTTGATGTCAAATGCTGCTCATTTTATTCGTAATTGTAACTGTTTGATAGTTGTTTGTGCACATTTCAGCCTGCCCTGCTTTCGTTCGTTAATGCTCTGTTTTTCACGCATGAACTGTCACTCTTTTCCTTCTCAGTTTGTTGTATGTTTAGGGGTTAATTCCAGGCTGGGTGATGTGTGTGTTGTAGTCCTTTATTACCTTGATTGTTAGCTTAATTGGTTGCTAATATGTGGATGTTTTGGCCTGGGTTGAACACCACTTTCCTTCCCCTGTTTTTTTTTTACCATTTCTATTCGCTGCTTCTGTAACCTCTCCCCGGGCGGGGAGAGTTTCTTCTCGTTGAGTACCTGGCCGGGTACTTCTGCTGCAAAACCTTCTGTAACTCCTACCCGGACGGGGAGTTTTGTGCAGGGTTGGCTACCCGGGCGGGTAGCCACTGCGTTTTGCTTCTGCTCCTCTGCTCTGCTGCTTTGTTCTTCATCTTCTTCCTTTTTCTGCTGGGTTACAGCTTCTTTCCTTCCTTCTTTTCTTCTTTCCTTTCTTGTTCTGCTGTGTACGTGGTTGCTTGATCAGACCTTGGTTTGTTGTTCTTGTTACAGGGGTGTGTGTGTGAGTTTTGTGCAGATTGGTGAAGGCTAAGTCTGTGCTTGTATATATGTGGTTGAGAGTGTGCATGGTCTTTTAATTAATTTGCATGCATGGCTTGTAATTTAATTGCATGCATGTCTTTTAATCTAATTTGCATGCATGGTTTTGTAATAATTGCTTGCATGCATGTGTATATAATATATGGTATATATTTGTGTGTGTGCTTGCATGCATGGGTATATATATATATATATGTATTAATTATGTTAATATAATATATGCATGCATGCTTATTACGTAAATATATATATATATATATATATATATATATATATATATATATATATATATATATATATATTATATATATACATATGTTATTATCTATAATTATATATATTTATTATATTATATATATTTATTATATATTTTAAATATTATTTGACTTAATTCAATTCTTGAAATTTATTTGATTTCTATTCCGCGTATTTAAATTACCGACTATTATTTGAACGTTTTATTTAATTTATTCCTAATTGTAAATACGAATATTACGTGTTATGAATATTAAATGAATTCTTGGATTAATTTGATATTAATTATGAATGTTATGAATTTATGAATTTGAATGAAATATATGAACTAATGGTTTGATTATATGTTTTAAATTCCTTAATAGTGCACATGAACAATTTTATGATATAACATGAACTTTTATGCATTCATGTCATATTCATTTCATTGCCGAGCGTCATATGTGGTCATTGAGTCTCATACCTTGTCTTTTGCACTGATTCGGGTTTGGTCGGAGACGAGGGCGAGCATTGAGACGCTTGTGCCTTTCTTTTGCTTGTAAAGGTGGGTTTCTCTTCTACTAGTTAAAACAACCATATATATCCCTTATGTGCAAGGTTTTAAGCCAAAATAGTACATTTATATATATCGAGTCATTTTGGGTAAATGATTTCAAACGTATCATCCCCTTTTATTTATGAAACCCTACCTTATGTTTGGCGAGACACCTTTATGATTTATGATTGCACGGGCCCCGGGACTTAGTATATGTGGCTAACCGAGGAAGCAAGGGCTGACGGGGATCCTATATACTAGTCCCAACCAAACTACGGCGATACCGGCCCTCGCTAGGAGGTTTAGCGAGGAATGGGAGCTGAGTGCCCTTGGGGGATTCATGTACCCCCATTGGCCTATGTATGAACCGGTGGCCGGGTCTTGCAAGCCCGTCCACCACCCGGAGGAAGAAGGTGTATATGAATGATTATGATCATGATAATTATGAGCACAAAAGATATATGTATGATAATGAATGATTAAATAATTGATTATGATTAGACGAGGAGTAGGTTGGAGATTGTGCACGCCCACTCGCCGGGCCATAAACCCCTTATGAACATTTATGAATGAATATGAACGTCGTAATCCCGTTGATGAAATCTTTTGTATTAACCACTTGGTAAATTCTTATCAAACTTCACACGGGATTAGGGCTTGCATGTATGTGTTTAATTTATGCGATATTATACCTTATATCCCGTTTTTATACCCAGCAGTCTCTTTTAGACTGAACCCGGTTGTTTTCAGTTGATTTGTGCAGGTATAGGAGTGCTAGGCGGGAATACAAGTCGTCTAGGTCTTGCATTTATGTTTAGCACTTCTTTCCAGTTTCATATATTCATACTCTTATTGCTATGTTGTATACGATCATAGTATAGCCTGGAGCGTCATGATTTGTAGGCCGTGAGGGCTGTTGAATACTTGAATGCTTTTGTATATCTATTTTGGAGCTTGGTAGCTCATTGTATATATGCTATGTCGTTCTTGCTTCCGCGTTTTACTTTAACTCTGATTTTATATTATCTTAAGTTGAATGGTTTAAGGGTTAGTCCCGCCTAGCATAGCGTGTGTGTTGTGTCCCCGTTCGCCGTGGATTTGGCACGTGTATGTACTTCCATTTCATATACGGGTCGGGTCTCGGTGAGAGGGATGTGGTACCTTACGCTCGGGTGCTACATTCAATTTATGTATTTTATCATATTTTTCAAAATTCCAAACCCTCACTACTTTAACTTGAAATGTTTAAATGTTAAGTGTTTATAATCATCAGAAAACTCTTTCGATTCTCTTTCTTTTGGAATTTTTCCTATTTCAATGTCTAATCTAGAGATTCATGAACGTTTTAAGTATTGTTTTCTATCTATTTTTGAATTAATTTATTGATGATGTATTTATGATATAAATATGTATACATATGCACTTACATCACATATACACCTAAGTATACACCTAAGTACCCTAGACTTATGCACCTAGCCTACCCTATCTTGTGAATCACTACCCTAACTATTCAAAATTACCCTGTAGGACCCAAATACATACCTATAAATACACCTCTCATGTATTTCTTCACTCTGTACTCCCTAGGTTCGGCCATACATCTCTCTCTCACTAAGGTATCTCTTTTATTTTATTATTTTATGCTTTATGATATGTTATTAGGATAGTATGAATATAGCATGCTTAGATTTAATTAAATTATGCTATTAGGAATTTTATTTTATGAAATACATGCATAATTGTTAGTTTTATGTAAAATGTGCCTACATTTATGAATTCTTATTCAATTAAATGCATTCCTTATGATATGATATAATGTGATTATGTGTTTAAATATTCATGATTTTATTTGATTAAATTCATGCATAGAATAATTTATTTAGAATTATTTTTGTAATTAAAGCTACATAAAGTGCTACATTTTAAGTTTAATCATGTGTTATGAACTAAGAATCTAGTAAACATAATCATAAACTAACATGAACACATTAATAAGTTTAAGAACATGTTCATAGCATTCTTGAACCAAGAATAGTGCACGTGTGATAGTGTGTGTGTGACTAATTTGCTGTTATAAAGTGTTTAATTCTTAAGAATTTTGAATTGTAAATGTTTTCAATAGTAAATTTGAGTTTTTGGTCAACATTATAGTTAATTAATTCAGAAATAATTTAAAAATAATTATAAAATAAGTTGGGAATTTTTAAAGAAATATTTTATCCGAATTTTCCGAAAATCGGCAACTTGTAAAACGTTTTCAAAATCATGACCTATATTGTCAAATTAAACACTAAATTTCATTTCTAATATTATAATAAGGATCATAATATGATTAATAAATATTTGATTAGTTAAGGAATTCGTAAAACCTATGTAGTTAAAAAAATTCACTTAAACGGTTAAAATTAGGATTTATCGGGTTTTCTAACGTATTACTCTTTTACGTGTGAACACTATGTACTTTATGTGCTTATTTGATTAGAATGTTAAGAAATATACTGCTAAGTCTATAGTAGTCAATACTTTCAGGCAAAATTAGGATCAAGCAGTGAATACACATGACTTTGTCTAATTACCGGTATAAGTGAGGATTAAAATATTTTCAGCTGGAATCATGCCTATACATATATCTATATATAAATTATTTTCAAGCCTACCTATTATTTATTGTTTACTACCCGATGTACATAATACTATACTACAATATCCCTTTTCAAGGGAAAAACACTTTTATGCCTGAATCAACGTTTTATTAGGACAATATATACTTTAAGTCCACTTTATCAAAACATTCATTCCTGGTTATGCAAGCACATTACCATCGTACCATTATTGTTATTATTATGGGCCCAGTGCACAGTTGTGTCAAGCAATTACCCAGAAGGTATCGAGCCAAGGGTATTGTTGGTGACACGGACCGCCACCAACTTTGGGTAGTGGTTTAGCTGGAGTTTAGTTACTACACGCCAAGAGATAAGGGAGACAACCTCCTGGGGAACGTATTTCCCAATTTCTTATTTACGTCAACGTGGGGTAGCTCTTTGGGCGCGATAGCCGGAGTTATGGAGGTATTTTCATATTGGTTTTATTAAAGTATCGGTACCATGTACAGTGTTAAGGAGTTAAGGGTGGAGAGGCCTTGCTTGCGGGTATTAATGTTCTTATTACAAACGGTTTATATTTCTACAAATATTCCAAATTACCCTATCCCTATTCTAACATTTAGTATGAACCGTTTTATATTTGCTATATCCTAGTGCAAATATTTTAGATCAAGATCTTCTTGGTCATATATATATATATATATATACATATATATATATGCATACATCTATAAGCTGTTGTACCCCTTCACTTAGTCACGTTGACTAACTCCTCGCCTATTTTAACTGCATGGTTTCAGGAATCAAGGGAACGACAGATAGAGGTATCTTGAAGTATTAAGGTGTCACACATAGTAGTTCAGAACTGATTCTAAAGATTCATAGTTCTGAGTATATTTGCATTTTGAATCAGCTACCTTTATATTTACACCACCCAGTCGCCATGTTATCATCCCCGTTTATTGGCAAAGATTTAAATTTTGTTATTTTTCGTTGTATTTTAACTTGCTCTCTATTTAAAGTACTAGACCGTTCGCCATAGTATTTCTCGAGTGTAGGTCTAACCTTTACTCGGGAAGTATTGTGGTACGGGTATTGTAGTGCTAAGGGAAGCGCTAAAGCTTAAAGTGGTATCAGAGCCAGGTTGAGAAAATTTGGGGTTCATAGAGTCTCATAAATATTGTTGTATGCTTAGTACTTAAATTGTGATCAATCACTGTTTGGGCCGGCCGACCAGCACTTGATTTGTTACAATTATAGTACTAAACCCTTTCTTTATCAAGTCAACGATATAATTTCGATCCACACAAAATTTTTGAGTTTTATTGGATCCTTCAATACATTTCAAAACTATTCAATTCGTTGGTAAATTCATTTTTAAGATCTACATCTCCTTCATCATCTTACTCACATTTCCAAATTGTGAAAACCCTTCACCTACACTTCCTAACTTGTTCAAATCTCATGTTATTAGAATTACTTCAAGATACCAGTAGGAACGAAAAGTTAAAGTATTGATTTCCTATACCTTTACACGCCTTACCTTTGATGAAGATGTTGTGTCTATTAATTGCTATTATTTGGAAATTTTTATTCTCGTGATCATCTGCAAATCATTCTCAGCTATCATGTATTATATTCTCTCAATAAGGGTGATTGTACTTATAAATGTCATCCCCAAAGTTTTTAAGGTTCGCATTCTAAACACACCAGTTACTGCTTTATAAGACCCTAACACCATGCATCCATTCATTGCATCATAAATATATGCTTGTTCAAAATTTCTCACTTAAATAATTACCTTATGTGTTTAAAGTAAGTCCTACTCTGGAACTTGTCTTATCATGAAAAGAGGACACAAACACCACCTAAAGTTATTATGAAACATGAGTATAATATGAGGATAGATTTTCTTTTTTTTTTTTTTTTTTTTTGGGGGGAGGGGGGGGGGGGGGGGGGGAAAGATTGTAACAGCTCGGATTTCGGGGCCAAGAAGAAATAGGTGTAACATCCCGCTCATCCAGCCGTATAGGTACGCAGTATCGAGAGTATTACGTGCACATTTAATTGTTATTTATGCCTTTAAATGTTTATTTATTTACTAATGTGCTTACTGGAATATTTATTTGTATTATTTGTTACGTATTTAAACGTTTTGCCCCCGTTTGATCCCGTTCTTGATCTGTATGCCCCCGTATTTGCTCCTAATTATGTGATTTTGTGATATGCATGAAATACGTGTTTTAAGAACTTGTTTATGTGCCCGTAATATGTTTTTGAACCCGTGTGAGGTAGTGAAGGATCATTTTATCATTTGAGGGATTCGAGGGCCTAACTAGCTTTAACGCACCTCGTATTCCGGAAGGCATAACTCGAGCTCGGGAATTCGGATTCAAATTTCGGAAGAAGCGTCGGACTATCAACGAAGAATGGAAGTCATGGAACCCAAATTTGTATTTTTCTAAACCCGTTTGAATCCCTGTATTTCATCCGGAATGAGCCTCGTGTGTGACAGATTCGCCATATTTTACCATTTTGGCCATAACTTGATCAATATTTGACCAATTCAACCCATTCTTGGCCCCAATTACTCCTAACTCACCCACCTTTCACCCCATTCCACCCCATTTCGATTTTCAGAAGGAAAAAGGGAAGAAAAAGCAGCAGCAACCGAGATAGAAGGGGGAGAGAGATTGACACTATTTCAAATTCACTTTCCAAGCTCGTTTCTCATCCGATTCGGCTCAAATTTGAAAGGTATGCCTGGAATTGATTTCTCCATCTCTTCCTCTTTCATTGAAGTCCATTTTTTTCTGAATTTCATGATCATTTGAGCATTCTATGGATTAATAGATGAATATTAAGGGTTAGAGCCTCATTTGATGAATTTGCTTGCTCTCTTGTGTTTTTCTTAAATCTGAAGCATGATAATTGAACCTAATACATCCTATAACACTTTTATGGATCAAATATGCATGCTTTCTAAGGATTCATGGAGGTTTATTTCAAGAATTTTGAGTTTTGTATGAATATGTACATGTTTGATTCCCTTCTCTATTTCCTTGCATTTTAATTCGGTTTTAGCATGGATTTTGGCTTGGAATTAATGTCTATTTGCTGTATATTCTTTCCCTTTCATGTTGAGTTGAGTTTGGTTGGGTTTTGGTGGCGTTTTTGCTGCTATTTTTGCTTTCGCTGCTACTGTCGCCCTCGGTCACGACCACGACCCAAACATGAGTATTTTAAGTAGCGGCCGCAACCCGTTTTTGCCATTGTTTTGACTTTTTGCTACCTTGTTTGCTGGAGGAGGTGTGGTCGCACCCGCGACCACAATTAGGGGCGCGACCCCTTTTGGGGATAATTTCGAACTGCTGTCTCCTTTGTTGCTTCTTTCATTGTTTTGTTATGTTTTTCGTGTTTTTCTTGCTTCTTGCTTACCTTTTATGCATGAATAACTTATCTATTATATGTTATGTAATTATTTGTGAATTTATTATGTAAATTTAATGCTCTTGCAAGAAATAAATGACCTACGTGCTCCATATGTGCTTAAACGTGCATGCATGAACCAATGTAAGGTTTAATTGCTTTGCATGGTAATTTCTTGGTTCTGTCATGATACGCATGCATTGTTAACTTCATGAATTATATGTTACTTGTTTCATTATAATTTTATGACTTGAATTCGATGCTTCTATACGTGATATATGACAATATGTGATCTATATGCTCTTCTACGTTCGTGTGTGACTTCTTACTTCGTTTATTTGCCATGCGTGATCTTTGTTTGCTCTTTTTATGAAGTGTATGAATGGTTGAGAAGTTATATGGTATGTTACGTGTATTATGTGAAATTCATGAAGTTATTTAACGTAATTTATGGAATTTAATAAGTGTTATGAATTTGCATGCGTTAAATGACATCTCATTGCATCTCTTATGCATCATTTGCCTTCATATGCATATGCCGAGCATTTAAGTGGTTCATGTTGTGTCTAAGGTTCTCTTTGGTTGTTTGTTTTGCCTTTAGGTCCGTTTCGTCGTTGACGAGGAGGTGTTTTAGAGGTATTTTGGTTCATCACGTCCGGTGTGGTCGACAAGGTGAGGTTTTTCTTGCTTCTAGCTATTATGACCTACAACCCTATGTGTTTTGGAGCCCGCATGCGATTACGTATATATATACATACTTAGATATGTGTTTTAATATGTATTTTGTGGGATTTATCCCGTTTGTTTTGGAATCAATTGAAAAACGCTTTTATTTATATATATGTAATCTATTTTACGTTTGTTTGATTTAAAAAGGGTTGGTGCGTGACAATATTTTGAAATAACGAGATTTTGACTTTGAAATATAAGTCCTAAAAGTTATGAAATTTAAAAAATTATGATTTATGAATTAAGAACTGGGCCCCGGAGGTTTGTGTGAAGGAGCCCCGGGACGGTGTCGGGCCATCGGGTCTACTCCTAAGCATGGCCTCCATGTGTTGGAAAGGATGTACCGGAACCCACCAGGAGGTTTGGTTAGAGGATGGAGTCAGAGGGTTAGAGAAGCATTGAGCACTCCCCTCAACCGTTAGATGGTTAGGGGCGTGTATGACACCTTCCATCGTCGGAGGAGTGGAAGGTTTATGTGATTTGATTTCTTATGATTATGAACAGAGTAAGGTTGGTTAGAAACTTGTTCTCACCTAGTCTTTTGATTTTGATTATGAATATGGTTCGTGAAACGGGAGTGAATTTATAATTGCTAAAATTTAGTTTATTTGGGGCTTTTGGCCCTAAAATCACTTTATATTTAGTATCACGGGCTAAAATGTTTTAGAATGCAAAAACCACGCCCCGTTTCATGAACTTTCTAATTTGAATATGCTCTGCTCTTATTTATACATATGTGTGAGTGTGTTAGCCCCCTCACCAGTCGTTAGGACTGACCCCTCCACGTTGTTTTCTTTTTCCCCTTTTTATCTTTTGAGTTGCAAGTGCAGGTTGTTGGTTCGAGCAAGGCGGTGGTCTTTTATTTTCGAGTGTTTGAGTTGTTAGTAGAGTCTTTTTCACATCTCTATTTCTAAAATTATGTATAAATTATGTTTTAAATTCTCGAACTTTGGAATTTGTATGAATTAGTTTGATCGTTTTGGAGATAGCATGTATAACTTGAATTATTATGTCCCTAATGTGATAGCATGTATGTTTGAATATTTGAAATCCTGGAGCTTCCGCATGTGAATTTGTTTATTTCGCGCACTCTGAATTAGGGTCTAGACCGCCTAGCCTAGGTGAGATTTTGTTTGGCACCCGTTCGCCATAGCTTGGTGTGTGTGCGGAGGTTCCATTTCGTTACACCTGTCGGGCTATGATGTGGGGGGATGTAGTGCTCTGCGCTCCGGGGTGCTACAGTAGGTAAGAAAAGGGTTAGAAAAAAGCATCAATCCATTATGCTTTGCATTTTATGTGAACTATGTCATTTTATGTCTCTATTATTGAATGTTATTTCAGTTCGAGACTCATACCACTATTCATTCACCGAGCCCAAACCTTCACATATTTCTTAATGAAACCTTAGAAAATTATATTTCGTAAATCCCGGATTCATATCTTAGCTTTTGTTACCCCAAGGTACACTTTAAAAATTATTTGTCAAAAATTCCCATTAGGTCTCGAATTACTATCCACTTCACAAATGTAGAAATTACCGAAATACTCTTGTGAAATTTTATGAATTATGGTATCATTCCCGAAGCCTAATTCTCATTGTAACTCCCGTAGTAACTAAAACCGACGGTGAAACCCTAGTTTAACCCTAATTTAGGTATTTTCGAATTTCAACACTTTCCCTATCAAATATTATAACCAAGACGATCCTTGAATTATTTTATGAATTTTAAGATCTTTTTCAAACTCTAGATCAAATCCTAGCTTATTCTAAAAATTTTTCTTAATTTTCCTAAAGTGTTATGCCCGCCATAAAAACTAATTTTTAAATTGTACGGCGTTTGATATCCAATATTATACTCAAAATAATCCTCAAATTATTTATGAATCATGAATACTTTCTCAGATATTAATTCACATCCTAGCTTAATTTTATGTATTTTATCATATTTTTCAAAATTCCAAACGCTTAATACTTTAACTTGAAACGTGTAAACCTTAAGTGTTTATAATAATCAGAAAGCTCTTTCGATTCTCTTTCTTTTGCAATTTTTCCTATTCCAAACTCTAATCTAGAGATTCACGAACGTTTTAAGTATTGTTTTCTATCTATTTTTGAATTAACTTATTGATGATGTATTTGTGATATAAATATGTATACATATACACTTACATCACATATACACCTAAGTACCCTGGAATTATACACCTAGCCTACCCTTTCTTGTGAGTCACTACCCTAACTATTCGAAGTTACCTTCTACGTCCACAAATACATACCTATAGATACTCCCCGCAATTCATTTGCAAGAACACACATTTCTTCACTCTGTACTCCCTGGGATCGGCCATACCTCTCTCTCTCACTAACGTATCTCTTTTATTTTATTATTTCATGCTTTATGATATGTTCTTAGGGTAGCATGAATATAGCATGCTTAGATTTAATTAAATTATGCCATTAGGAATTTTATTTTATGAAATTTATGCATAATTGTTAGTTTTATGGAAAATGTGCCTACATTTATGAATTTTTATTTAATTAAATGCATGCCTTTTGATATGATATAATTCGATTATGTGTTTAAATATTCATGATTTTATTTGATTAAATTCATGCATAGAATAATTTATTTAGAATTATTTTTATAATTAAAGTTACATAATGTGCTACATTTTAAGTTTAATCATGTGTTATGAACTAAAAATCTATTAAACATGATCATAAACTAACGTGGACATATTAATAGGTTTAAGAACATGTTCATAATATTCTTGAACCAAAAATAGTGCACCTGTGATAGTGTGTGTGTGTGTGTGTGTGACTAATTTGATGTTATAAAGTGTTTAATTCTTAAGAATTTTGAATAGTAAATGTTTTCAATAGTAACTTTGACTTTTTGGTCAACATTATGCATAAATAATTCAGAAATAATTATAAAATAAGTTGGGAATTTTTAAAAAATGATTTTATCCGAATTTTCCGAAAATCGGCAACATGTAAAACGTTTTCAAAATCATGATCTACATTGTCAAATTAAAGCATTTCATTTCTAATCTTATAATAAGGATCATAATGTGATTAATAAATATTTGATTAGTTAAGGAATTCGTAAAACCTATGTAGTTAAAGAAATTCACTTAAACGATTAAAATTAGGATTTATCAGGTTTTCTAACGTATTACTCTTTTATGCGTGAACACTATGTACTTTATGTGCTTATTTGATTAAAATAAAAAGAAAAATAATCCTAAGTCTGTAGTAGTTAATACTTTCACGCAAAATTAGGATCAAGCAGTGGAATCCACCTGACTTTGTCTGACTACCGGTATAGGTGAGGATTAAAAATATTTCAACTTTAATCATGCCTATACATATATATCTATACAAAAATTCTTTCCAAGCCAACCTATTAATTATAGTTTACTACCCAATATAAGAATACTATACAACAATATCCCTTTTCAAGGGAAAAATACTTTTATGTCTGAATCAACGTTTTATTAGGACACTATATACTTTAAGTCCACGTTATCAAAACATTGATTCATGGCTATGCAAGCACAATACCATCTTTACCGTTATTCTTATTATTATGGGTCCCGACATGCAACAGTGTCGAGCAATTACCCGGAAGGTATCGGGCCGAGGATATTATTGGTGACACAGACCGCCACCAACTATTAGTAGTGGTTTAGCTGCAGGTTAGCTACTCCACGCCAAGAGATAAGGGAGACAACCTCCCAGGGAACGTATTTCCCGATTTCTTATTTATGTCACCACGGGGTAGCTCCCTGGGCACGACAACCGGAGTTAAGGAGGTATTATCATATTGGTTTTATTAAAGTATCGGTACCATGTACAGTGTCGTTACTGTTTTACCAAATATTTGAGGAGTTAAGGGTGGGGAGGCCTCGCTTGCGGGTATTAAAGTTCTTATTACAAACGGTTTATATTTTTACAAATATTCCAAATTACCCTATCCCTATTTTAACATTTATTATGAACCGTTTCATATTTGCTTTATCCTATTGCTAATATTTTAGATCAAGATCGTAGCACCCGGAACGCGAGGCACCACATCCCCCGCATTATAGTTCGATCCACTTATGAAATGGACAATCCATACATAAACCAAAGCTATAGCGAACGGGAGACAATAAAAAGAAATGACAACAAAGCTAGGCGGGACTAACCCCAAACCAACAATTAACCCAAAGTAATAAAAGCGGAAGCAATAATTCATTCAATACTTATAGGTATCATGTTTACATATCAACACAAACACTAATAGGTACCAACATTTACTTATCAATACAATATCATCTCCCAAAATATGCCAAGGCATGCTACAAAATATATCAAGTATCAATATATGAGCAAAATATGAGGTGAAGTGTGCTAGACTCAAATTAAGGACAAGCTAGACACTAATTCCCGCCTAGCACGCACCTGCAAAACTGAAAAGTTGAGGTGTCAGTCCACCACGGACTGTAACATCCCGATCGTCCAAATTATAAGGTACGTCACTATTTAACCCTTTTATGTGTTTAATTATGTGATTTTATATTTTCGTGGCCCTATTTTGAACTCTTTTAAAGTTTAGGGGCCCCTTTGTAATTTTATCTTTGTAGGGGTTTTTCGGTCATTCCTCGTTCGATCGAGATTTCGACCTTTTTGACCCCTTCAACGCGTTCGGGGCATCGAGACGAGTCCGTAGACTCTGAGTTTGCCCTATTCTGACGTCGTTTGCTCCTCCTACCGATCGTTTGGCGTGTGAGGACCCGAGATAAATACCCGGATCCTCGGTTTGCGTGCGATATTCCAATCTCAGCTTCTCTCTCTCTCTCCCCGCGATTTCACGCCATTCACACACACCCAAGGTGTGTTTTCACACACAACTCTAACTTGCTCGTTTCTCGACGGAATTCGACGAACCAATAGTGTTTTTCCTCTATCTCGACGACGCGGTCACAACCGTACCAAGAACTCGACCAACCGACGACCGACGGCGGAGTTATCACCGATTTTCAGACTCAGCTGGAGGGGTGGCAGAGCCGCCACTTCGCGGCCCTTTTGCGGCGGCTTCCGGCCATTTCCCGGTGACACGCGCCCCAGTCCCAGTGAGAGGACGTCCCGGCGCAGCGGGGGACGTTGGCGGCGCGGCCAACGGCCACCGGACGGCGGCGCACGCGCCGCCTGAAGTTCACGTCGCCGCCGCATGAACAGTGTCGCGGCGGCGCTCCGGCGACTTTTTCCAACCAAGGTTAGTGTTTTCCAAGGTTTTTCGACCTCCCGAGTCCATTTCCGGCATCGTTTTCACCGAATTTTGGCCGTAGGTGGTGGTTCCGGCGACGTGGTGGCGGCAGAAACTTCGGAGCTCAACGGGGGCCTTTTCCGGCCATCTTTTGGCCTCGGGCCCTTCACGAAAGTTGTTCGGAACGACGAGAACTAATGAACCCCATTTGCTCGACTCCAGATTTTGCCGTTTGGCGGCGGTTCGCGGTAGCTACAGTGGCGGCGCACCGGTGGCGCCACCTCCGAGGATTTTTCCGGCAAGAAAGCCTAGGGCTTTCGTAAAGCTCGTCAAGGGTAAGCCGATGCCTCTTTCGGATCTCACTTTGATTCACCAGTTTGAAAGTAATTGAAGTTTGAAGATTCTAGGGTTTTCGTATTCTTGGTTTTTAAATTGGAGACTTTGGGCTTGGAATATGCAGGAATTGATCGAGGAATTGGATTGAACACAACGAATCCTTGCACGGGTGTTTTTTCGGGATTTTTCCGGCACGTTCCGGCGGCGGCCGAACGGCGGCCGGCCACTATTCCGGCAGCTACAGTGGCGGCGATCCGGCGGGCTTCAGACAGAATGTCCGCCTCGTTGTGGTGAGTCCAACACCACTTTCCGTTCGTCAATCGGACACTCGGTTTATTTTCTATGAATTTATTTGTGTATTTGAGAATTATTTGATTAATTGTTCTATTTGTAAATTAAGTGTCATATGCTTGAATTGCCGATTGAAATGTTTTCCGTTATGTATGAAATCATTTATGATATGGAATGTGATAAGTATGGACTTTGTAATTTATAAATTGAACCCCGATTTATTGAATTTATGCTAATTGATTAGATTAGAGGGGTTGTTTGTGTAATTTTGAAACAGGATGAAATTGTTTGATTTGATTTGTTCAACCTTGCTAAGTGAATCCATTTTGTAACATATGATTTGGGTATATCACGTAGGAATTATATGAACTTGGTATGATTAGGGATTAATAGGTAACCTCGTGAGATTTATATAAATTTCGAAGCATGCTATTACGATTTGTTTAGCTTTGTAATACGTGCAAATTTGTATGATATATAATATGAGAACTTGAATAATTATGTAACTTAGTTAGAAGTTGCTTATGACCCCGTGGATTTAAATGAATTCCTAGCATGTTATTACATGATTTATTTGGCATTGTAATACGTGCAAGTTTATGAAATGCTATATAGGAATTTGATTTGATTGCTTTGTAAATGTGTAAGATATGAATCGATACGAGATAATGTGATTGCATTTGCCGTGCGTCTCTGTGTGGTTGTCTGTCTGAGTCTGAGCTTTGTGGGCTGTTTTGTGTGTTCAGTGGATCAGGTGCACCCGGGGTGGTGACAAGTGAGTCGTGCAGGTTCCGGGGTGAACCATCTGCTGTGTCTTCGGCTGTGTTTGGTGCCAGGTGAGGTTAGGTTATAGTTAAACCCTAAAGATATGTGTTGATATGCATGTGAATATAAGCCCTATGGATACGCCTGATATGATTTATGTTCTAGAATCTGATTATGCTAGGATCTGATATGATAGGATTATGAATATGCTATGATTATGCCTATGCTTTGACTGCTGATATGATATGCCTCTGATATGCTTCCGGATATGATTTGCGCTTGCCTTGGACCTTGTTGTGCCTCTGATTCTGGTATGTTTCCGACTCTGCTTTGTTTGTGGGCCCGGTGATTATGGGTAAGGAGCCTCGGGGCGTCGAGTATTACTCCTGTGCATGATCATCGGGATGTGGGTAAGGAGCCTCGGAGCGTCGAGTATTACTCCTGTGCACATTTCCCCTCTGATTTGATGGTTTGACTTTGCTTTGTTTGGGGCCCGGTGATTATGGGTAAGGAGCCTCGGGGCGTCGAGTATTACTCCTGTGCATGATCATCGGGATGTGGGTAAGGAGCCTCGGAGCGTCGAGTATTACTCCTGTGCACATTTTCCCCTTTTGTCTGAACGTTTGCTTTGTGTGTTTGTTTTCGTTAAGTTAGTTTGTTAGGAAATTGTTCGGGAAACGGGAGTGGATTTCTAATTAATAAAATTGGGATTGCTTTGGCCTTTGGCCTACCTCTTTTACTCTCCTATATCTAGTATCACGTGCGAAATATTTTAGAATGCAAAAACCACGCCCTGGTTCACGAACTCCCCTTTATGATATGTGTTGTGCTCTATATGTATATCCGCGTGTGTGTGTAGCCCCTCGCTCAGTCTTTGGACTGACCCCTCCCCTTTTATGTTTTTAGTTTGCAGGCTTTGCTTTGGAGGTCGTTGGAGATCGTGCTAGGCGGCTGTGTGTCGGGTCTGTCGAGTCTGTGTCCGTCTGTTTAAGTTTTTTTAAGTTCTGGCTCTGGTTATGATTTGTAAATGTTATATAAGATATGTTTGTACAGGTTTGCATTTATGATTTGAATTTATGGAATTCGGGACAGGTTAGGACAGGTGCTCGGCTTAGTTGAACCCGTTGTGAATATATGATTGCTCGGGACAGGTTAGGACCGGTTTGCTGGATTAGTCGAACCCGTTTAGTTGTTTTGATGTTTGTATGATACTGTGTGTTTAAGGTATGAAAGTTTTTGAAAGTTGGCATTTCGTATTACTTCCGCTGTCATGCTTCGCATATCTTCTTTTGTACAGGGTTAGGTACCGCCTAGCTAGTGTGTGCGTTTTCGTTTGTCACCCGTTCGCTATGACTTGGTGCGTGTGCGGACTCTCCATTTCGTACACGTATCGGGTCATAGTGCGGGGGATGTGGCGCCTCTCGTGCGGGGTGTTACATCTAAAAGTGGTATCAGAGCCACCAGGTTCAGAACCGGTGCTCTGGGTCGTGTTGTGTCAGTCTAGGTCGTACGGCATAGGAATACGTGCGCATTGCATCCGTTTTGACGTGACATTTGACTTCTTTCCATGAATTGATTTGAACTTTTGTGAGTGTGTGTATGCTGTGATTATGATTATGCAATATTTTATTTGATGTTTTTTTTAAATTTTAGCAGCTATGTATTGCAGTTGCATTTAATTAGGTGCTCTTAATTATTTCCCTTACTTGACATGTCCACTCACTGACCAACATGCATAGATATTCGTTCAATTTGTGATTTGTAGGTGAATGCATGTAAGATAGAACGTTGGGCTGTGGTTAACTTCTTTGTACAAAGCGATGTTCGTAGCCTCATAAATGGTTTGATGGAAGTAGGTAGATGGGTGTGAAAGCTGTTATGGAACCTCTATCAGACGTGGCTAGCAAGGATGGTACGCTAAAGCAGGATTGACCAAGCAAGGCTAAGAGAACACTTAAGAATTTGAGGAGCACTGCAATTCTGAATTAGAGGCCAGGATTCCGATCACTACGAGTGGGGATAATTGCCACCAAAGGAAATTGGAACTTTGACTCTGTTGCTACGGTGAACGGTACACTATGCATTCATGGCACGAGCATCCATGCATTCTTTATTTGATTAATTCTTGTTATTATGTGTTATATCTGTCAATCGTGATACTCGTTGATTGTTGTAATTTTGATTCTGCTTTTGTGCTTGAGTGAGAGAGATTTGATTCTCTCTATTTATGTGCTAGGGGGATGTTAATTCTTCCTACTTGTGTGTTAGAGAGATGTTGGATTCTTTCTATATTACGTGACAGAAAGATGCTGGAGTCTTTCTGAGTTCTGTGCACGAGAGATGCTGGATGCTCTTGTACTTAGGTATTCGAGGGATGCTGGATTCCCTTGGATTTAGGGTTTGAGAAATGCCGGATTTTCTCAAACTAGATTGTCTGAGAGATGTGGAATCAATCAGACTTAGGTTGAGAGACGGGGTTCTCTCAATTGTGTGCCTGAGAGACGGGGTTCTCTCTTTTGTGTGTTGAGAAACGGGCTTTCTCTCTTTTGTGTGTGCTGAGGGACGGGGTTCTCTCACTTGGGTTTAGAGAGATGGGATTCTCTCCTGTTTGTTGTAGTTGAGCAACGCGCCGCCTGACGACAGTCTGCAAGCAACGAGGATACGACAGTATCGAGCTTTGGGTGTGGTGGCCTAGTGCCGATCGAATGAGTTTGAAGGGACCAACGGTCAAGCGCTCAGTGGAACTTTAGTGACAACGAGTCACTATGAAGGGAGTTGATGCCAACTAAGGGAGGAGTATCCTGCAGAGATTGCAGTTCTCCTAGATCAGAGTTGCACAGCGGAAGCTTGAAGTGGAATTCGT
Source organism: Lantana camara (assembly GCA_037501455.1). Taxonomy (NCBI): domain Eukaryota; kingdom Viridiplantae; phylum Streptophyta; class Magnoliopsida; order Lamiales; family Verbenaceae; genus Lantana; species Lantana camara. The sequence continues at coordinate 51,592,183 of CM074858.1, forward strand.
TTCAGCGTCGTTCAAGATCCGACCTTAGGACCTGAGGACAGGTCCTTTTGAAGGAGGGAAGTTTGTAACATCCCGATCGTCCAAATTATAAGGTACGTCACTATTTAACCCTTTTATGTGTTTAATTATGTGATTTTATATTTTCGTGGCCCTATTTTGAACTCTTTTAAAGTTTAGGGGCCCCTTTGTAATTTTATCTTTGTAGGGGTTTTTCGGTCATTCCTCGTTCGATCGAGATTTCGACCTTTTTGACCCCTTCAACGCGTTCGGGGCATCGAGACGAGTCCGTAGACTCTGAGTTTGCCCTATTCTGACGTCGTTTGCTCCTCCTACCGATCGTTTGGCGTGTGAGGACCCGAGATAAATACCCGGATCCTCGGTTTGCGTGCGATATTCCAGTCTCAGCTTCTGTCTCTCTCTCCCCGCGATTTCACGCCATTCACACACACCCAAGGTGTGTTTTCACACACAACTCTAACTTGCTCGTTTCTCGACGGAATTCGACGAACCAATAGTGTTTTTCGACTATCTCGACGACGCGGTCACAACCGTACCAAGAACTCGACCAACCGACGACCGACGGCGGAGTTATCGCCGATTTTCAGACTCAGCTGGAGGGGTGGCGGAGCCGCCACTTCGCGGCCCTTTTGCGGCGGCTTCCGGCCATTTCCCGGTGACACGCGCCCCAGTCCCAGTGAGAGGACGTCCCGGCGCAGCGGGGGACGTTGGCGGCGCGGCCAACGGCCATCGGACGGCGGCGCACGCGCCGCCTGAAGTTCACGTCTCCGCCGCGTGAACAGTGTCGCGGCGGCGCTCCGGCGACTTTTTCCGACCAAGATTAGTGTTTTCCAAGGTTTTTCGACCTCCCGAGTCCATTTCCAGCATCTTTTCACCGAATTTTGGCCGTAGGTGGTGGTTCCGGCGACGTGGTGGCGGCAGAAACTTCGGAGCTCAACGGGGGCCTTTTCCGGCCATCTTTTGGCCTCGGGCCCTTCACGAAAGTTGTTCGGAACGACGAGAACTAGTGAACCCCATTTGCTCGACTCCAGATTTTGCCGTTTGGCGGCGGTTCGCGGTAGCTACAGTGGCGGCGCACCGGTGGCGCCACCTCCGAGGATTTTTCCGGCAAGAAAGCCTAGGGCTTTCGTAAAGCTCGTCAAGGGTAAGCCGATGCCTCTTTCGGATCTCACTTTGGTTCACCGGTTTGAAAGTAATTGAAGTTTGAAGATTCTAGGGTTTTCGTATTCTTGGTTTTTAAATTGGAGACTTTGGGCTTGGAATATGCAGGAATTGATCGAGGAATTGGATTGAACACAACGAATCCTTACACGGGTGTTTTTTCGGGATTTTTCCGGCACGTTCCGGCGGCGGCCGAACGGCGGCCGGCCACTATTCCGGCAGCTACAGTGGCGGCAATCCGGCGGGCTTCGGACAGAATGTCCGCCTCGTTGTGGTGAGTCCAACACCACTTTCCGTTCGTCAATCGGACACTCGGTTTATTTTCTATGAATTTATTTGTGTATTTGAGAATTATTTGATTAATTGTTCTATTTGTAAATTAAGTGTCATATGCTTGAATTGTCGATTGAAATGTTTTCCGTTATGTATGAAATCATTTATGATATGGAATGTGATAAGTATGGACTTTGTAATTTATAAATTGAACCCCGATTTATTGAATTTATGCTAATTGATTAGATTAGAGGGGGTGTTTGTGTAATTTTGAAACAGGATGAAATTGTTTGATTTGATTTGTTCAACCTTGCTAAGTGAATCCATTTTGTAACATATGATTTGGGTATATCACGTAGGAATTATATGAACTTGGTATGATTAGGGATTAATAGGTAACCTCGTGAGATTTATATAAATTTCGAAGCATGCTATTACGATTTGTTTAGCTTTGTAATACGTGCAAATTTGTATGATATATAATATGAGAACTTGAATAATTATGTAACTTAGTTAGAAGTTGCTTATGACCCCGTGGATTTAAATGAATTCCTAGCATGTTATTACATGATTTATTTGGCATTGTAATACGTGCAAGTTTATGAAATGCTATATAGGAATTTGATTTGATTGCTTTGTAAATGTGCAAGATATGAATCGATACGAGATAATGTGATTGCATTTGCCGTGCGTCTCTGTGTGGTTGTCTGTCTGAGTCTGAGCTTTGTGGGCTGTTTTGTGTGTTCAGTGGATCAGGTGCACCCGGGGTGGTGACAAGTGAGTCGTGCAGGTTCCGGGGTGAACCATCTGCTGTGTCTTCGGCTGTGTTTGGTGCCAGGTGAGGTTAGGTTATAGTTAAACCCTAAAGATATGTGTTGATATGCATGTGAATATAAGCCCTATGGATACGCCTGATATGATTTATGTTCTAGAATCTGATTATGCTAGGATCTGATATGATAGGATTATGAATATGCTATGATTATGCCTATGCTTTGACTGCTGATATGATATGCCTCTGATATGCTTCCGGATATGATTTGCGCTTGCCTTGGACCTTGTTGTGCCTCTGATTCTGGTATGTTTCCGACTCTGCTTTGTTTGGGGGCCCGGTGATTATGGGTAAGGAGCCTCGGGGCGTCGAGTATTACTCCTGTGCATGATCATCGGGATGTGGGTAAGGAGCCTCGGAGCGTCGAGTATTACTCCTGTGCACATTTCCCCTCTGATTTGATGGTTTGACTTTGCTTTTTTTGGGGCCCGGTGATTATGGGTAAGGAGCCTCGGGGCGTCGAGTATTACTCCTGTGCATGATCATCGGGATGTGGGTAAGGAGCCTCGGAGCGTCGAGTATTACTCCTGTGCACATTTTCCCCTTTTGTCTGAACGTTTGCTTTGTGTGTTTGTTTTCGTTAAGTTAGTTTGTTAGGAAATTGTTCGGGAAACGGGAGTGGATTTCTATTTAATAAAATTGGGATTGCTTTGGCCTTTGGCCTACCTCTTTTACTCTCCTATATCTAGTATCACGTGCGAAATATTTTAGAATGCAAAAACCACGCCCTGGTTCACGAACTCCCCTTTATGATATGTGTTGTGCTCTATATGTATATCCGCGTGTGTGTGTAGCCCCTCGCTCAGTCTTTGGACTGACCCCTCCCCTTTTATGTTTTTAGTTTGCAGGCTTTGCTTTGGAGGTCGTTGGAGATCGTGCTAGGCGGCTGTGTGTCGGGTCTGTCGAGTCTGTGTCCGTCTGTTTAAGTTTTTTTAAGTTCTGGCTCTGGTTATGATTTGTAAATGTTATATAAGATATGTTTGTACAGGTTTGCATTTATGATTTGAATTTATGGAATTCGGGACAGGTTAGGACAGGTGCTCGGCTTAGTTGAACCCGTTGTGAATATATGATTGCTCGGGACAGGTTAGGACCGGTTTGCTGGATTAGTCGAACCCGTTTAGTTGTTTTGATGTTTGTATGATACTGTGTGTTTAAGGTATGAAAGTTTTTGAAAGTTGGCATTTCGTATTACTTCCGCTGTCATGCTTCGCATATCTTCTTTTGTACAGGGTTAGGTACCGCCTAGCTAGTGTGTGCGTTTTCGTTTGTCACCCGTTCGCTGTGACTTGGTGCGTGTGTGGACTCTCCATTTCGTACACGTGTCGGGTCATAGTGCGGGGGATGTGGCGCCTCGCGTGCGGGGTGTTACACGGACTGAGCGAGGGGTATAAATAAATATATGCGCAATTACCATGCAAGTTATAATCTCGGGTAATAGTCTTGGAAAATAACAATACAATTTAAAATTATAAGAGATACTATCGCTCGAGGTTACAACTAATTCAATTTATCAATACAATCAATGCGTGGCCCGGCGAGTGAGGGCAATTCTCCAACCTTACTCCGACTATGTACAATCAATCAATTACTCAATGATTAGGTGATCAAGCAATTAATTACGGTGCACAATTAGCATTTTCAATAACTCCTTCCTTCGGGTGATGGTGGGATTGTAAGGCCCCACCATCCAATCAATCTGGACAGAGGGTATATGAATCCCTAAGTCTGGAACTCCTTCCTCCCCTAATCTCCTAGGGGGTTCAGGGGTCATCCCAATTTGGTGAGGATAGCGCTCGAGTTACCCGTCAGCCCATGCTTTCCCGATTGGCTCGAGCCACTACCCTCGGGCCCACAGTGCAATATGATACTCGCTAAAATAATCAATCAATCGATACAATACAATAGTTCGGTACATCCTTTGAAAACCAAAAACATTTGAAAACTATAGATATATAGATACATTTTTGGCTTAAAACATCACATAGGGTTATAACGGTTCTATATATCTAGAGTTAAACCTCACCTGTGCGACCAAAACAAAGCAAGAGACAGCTCATGGGGCCTGCTCCTCGTCACCAGGAAGTTGGTCTGTGCAAGAAAGACAATTGTCCGTGAGACACGACTCAAAATGTACTAATTAGGACGAACGGCATGTTCAATTAATGTCAATCATTCAATTATAATCAATGGGTATTATAAACATACGCAAATTGGCAATCGAGGTAGCAAAGATGAATTATTCAAGAAGTGATTCAAATTGTACAATTATTACATAAACCTCCCTTATGAACTTCAATCCTGAAATTACATGATACAACAATACACATAATATAATGAACTAAATAGCATATAATTAAAGTGTTCATGGCGGAAACGAGCCACGAAAATCAAGCATGAGAAGTTTGAAAAACAATTTTCATGCAGAAAGTTCCAGGGTCGCGGGCGCGACCAAATTCCTTCACAAAACGGTTGCGGTCGCCACCACCTATTTTTGGCCGAATTTTCCTCCAACTTTTCAAATCTCGAAACATGGCCAAAAACGGGTCGCGGACGCGACTGAAAAACAACTAATTCAGGTCACGAGCGCGACCTGGAGTTCTGCCAAAACTGTGAGTGGGTCACGGGCGCGACCAAATTTGTTCCGTTTTCGGTTGCGGCCGCGACCTTCAACGCAGCAGCAGAAAAATAGGGCAGAAACAGGGGGAACAACGTACCAACCATCCAAAAGACTACCAACCAAGATTAAATGCATATATATGAAGAAATATACATGCAAGTATACGTATAGATCAATTTCAACTCATAAAAATAACTAATTCCACGTTAGATCATCAAGAATCACTCATTTGAAACCCATATACTCATTCATGCTTCAAGTCCATAAATCTCAAGATATATACACCCAACTTCAGATCAAAGTTCATACACATAATTCCAACAACAAATAAACAAATTAACCAAGTCATGGTAAAGCCCTATCTATCACATTAATTCCAAGAAATCATCAATTCTCCAAAGTTACCTCAAATGAAAGAAATGGATGACAAGATGAAGAGATGATGATGAGAATGCTCCAGTGATCACAAAATTCACCAAAATGATTTTTGGATGAAGAAATCTCTTCTCTTCTTGGTAGGGTTTGGCTCGGTTGGAACAAGGAAAAAATGGAGCAATGTATGAAATGAACAAGGTTCGTGAGATGCTGCTATGAAAAGGGAAAAATGATCCAATTTGCTATCAAGTCCCTCATTTTATTAAGTCATGCAATTAGGTTCAATTCTATATTAAATGAGCAATTAAGTCCAACAAATAATTCATGCAATTGAGTCCCTAAAATCATGAAAATGGTCAAGTAAGGACGAAAAAGAAATTAGGTCATGCTCAGGAATTTAATTCACGTTACAATCAAGTTCAATTTATGCAATAAGTATGAATTGAATATGAATTTCATAAAAATACTTAGAATAGGATTTTATAAAAATTATGCCATAACATGGAAAATTAAAGAAATGATCAAATAAAATTTAAATTATAACTCTCAAATTCACACGTGGCGTTCATACCTGAAATGGCGAAAACTGGGGCGTTACAATCCTCCTTTCTTAAAAGAATCTGGTCCCCAGATTCACTGACTGGAAGGAAACAACGCGGGATGGAACCGTCTCATCTTGTCTTCGGTTGCCCACGCTTCTTCGGTCTTATCACTCTCCAAAGAACCTTAACCAAGGGAATCTTCCGGTTTCTTAATTCCTGAAATTTCTTATCCAATATCTTAACCGGTTTCTGAACAAACGTTAGATTCGGTTCCAATTCCGCTTCTTCAATAGGAATGATTTCGGTTTCATCGGGGTAATATTTCCTTAACTGAGAAACGTGAAATACATTGTGAATCCCCGTGAGGCTCGGTGGTAGGTCCAACCGATAAGCAACTTCTCCAACTCTTTCCAGAATCTCATAAGGACCTATGTAACGAGGCTTAAGCTTACCTCCTTTCCCAATCCGAGCAAATCCTTTACGTGGAGACGCCTTCAAGAAAACCTAGTCTCCAACTTCAAATTTGAGATCCCTTCTACGACGATCGGCGTAGCTCTTCTATCTATCCTGAGCTGATTTCATCCGTTGTTGTATTAATTGGACTTTCTCAATCATAGCTTGAACGGACTTAGAAGCTTTTTCCAACTTCTCATCCTTCTTCACGCCTTCTTGTTTAGTCCATTTCCATTCTTCCAAGTCCAAGAACAACGGAGAATGACACTTCCGTCCATAAAGTAGCTCATATGGTGCCATTCCAATCGAAGGCTGAAAACTATTGTTGTACGCAAACTCAATCAAAGGTAGCTGATCGTGCCAAGAAGACTGAAAATTCAAAGAACAAGCTCGAAGCAAATCCTCGAGATATCTTATTAATCTCTCGGACTGACCATCTGTCTGAGGATGAAATATCGTACTGAACTGAAGCTTTATACCCAAAATCTCTTGTAATTCTCGCCACAACTTAGAAGTAAACCGAGGATCTCTGTCTGAAACAATACTAACTGGAATCCCAGTGAAGCCTAACAATCTCACTGTTATAAAGCTCAGCTAGCTTGCAAATCTTATATGACATCCGAACCGACAGAAAATGTGCAGACTTAGTCAAACGGTCCACAATCACCCAAATCCCATCAAACCCATCTTTTTCCTTAGGTAATCCGGACACGAAATCCATCGTCACCTGTTCCCACTTCCATTCAGGAATAGGTAACGGCTGAAGAAGAACTCCCGATTTCTGATGCTCGGCTTTCACTTTCTAACAAGTGAGACAATGCTTCACATACTCGGCCACATCCTTCTTCAATCCACGCCACCAATAATATTGCCTTAAGTCCTTATACATCTTGTTTCCTCCGGGGTGGATAGAATAAGCCGATCTGTGAGCTTCCTCGAGCAATACCCGTTTCAACTCTTCGGGTACAACCACTCGGTTCTTGAAACGAAGATGACCGATCTCATCGAACCCGAATGGACACTCCGGATCCGCTCTTGCCTTAGCTACCAATTTCTGAACTTCCAAAACCTTATTCTGAGCCTCAAACAATTTGTGCTTCAAATCCGACTTAATCGAAATATTAGAAAGTCGAGCCCTTATGACAATTGGCTCGATTCCACTACTCTCACCCACTTCTAAACTCGATACACTAGCCTTCCTGCTAAGTGCATCGGCGACCACATTGGCTTTGCCGGGATGGTATTTAATCGTGCAATCATAGTCTTCCAACCGTTCCATCCAATGCCGTTGCCTCATATTCAAATCCTTCTGAGTGAATAAATACTGGAGACTTTTTTGGTCGGTGAAAATCACGAAAGACACCCCGTACAAATAATGTCTCCACTTTCTAAGTGCAAAGACTACGGCAGCAAGCTCAAGATCATGCGTCGGATAACTCTTCTCATGCTCTTTCAACTTACGGGATGCATAAGCAATTACTTTACCCTTCTCAGTCAACACACATCCAAAACCTTCCTTAGAAGCATTTGTATACACAGCATACCCTTCAGAACCTTTCGGAAGGGCTAACACTAGTGCATAAACTAACTTCTTCTTCAAGAAAGTGAAACTTTTCTCACAATCCTCATCCCAATCAAATTTCACATTCTTCTTCGTCAACCGGGTTGAAGGAACTGCTAACTTGGAAAAATCCTTAACAAACCTCCGATAATAATCTGCCAATCCCAAGAAACTCCTAATCTCCGAGGCATTCTTAGGTTTCTCCCACTTCAAGACCGACTCAATCTTCGAGGGATCGACCTCCAAACCATTACCTGAAATCACGTGACCCAGGAAAGACACCCTGTCGATCTAAAACTCACACTTACTGAACTTTGCAAATAACTGATGCTCCTTCAAAGTCCTCAATACCAACTGAAGATGCCTCGCATGCTTTTCGGCAGACTTCGAGAAAACCAGAATATCATCAATAAAGATGACCACAAACTTATCCAGAAAAGGGTTGAAGATCCTATGCATCATATCCATAAAAACTGTTGGGGCATTAGTTAGACCAAACGGCATCACTACGAACTCATAATGCCCGTACCGAGTATTAAACGATGTCTTAGAAATATCCTATGCTTGGATTCGCAGCTAGTAGTATCCTTGTCTCAAATCCAATTTCAAGTAAACTTTAGATCCCTGAAGTATGTCAAACAACTCCTCGATATGTGGAAGGGGATACTTATTCTTGATCGTCATCCGGTTTAACTCCCTATAGTTTATACACATTCTCAAAGTTCCGTCCTTCTTCTTTACCAACAAAACCGGTGCAGCCCAGGGAGAAGAACTCGGTCTAATGTACCCAATCTCCAATAACGCATCGAGTTGAATCTTCAACTCTTTCAACTCGGTCCGAGCCATACGATATGGAGTCTTGGAGTACGGCTCTGCACTAGGGTACAAGTCAATCACAAACTTAATTTCCCGTTCTAGAGGTAAAGAATCCAATTCCTCAGGAAAGACCTCCGGAAACTCTTTCACCACTTCCGTTTCTTCCAACTTATTTTGATCCTTAGGTTTGTTAAAAATATAAGCAATGAAATACGTAGGTCCCTCTCGAACCAACTTCTGAGCTTCTGCGAAAGAAAGTAGAGGCACTGTCTTAGAACTCCATCCCACTGCCAAATCTGATCCCAACGGAACTCTCTTTGCCCTGCAGTCAACTGTGGCACAATGTCTGTACAACCAATCCATGCCCAAAATAGATCTGTAGAAAGTCATCGGCAACTCAATGAAGTCTGACAAGAAAACTCGATCCTCGATACTCACCGGAACCTCTCTAAACACCCGATCGAATTCTAAACTACCACCAAACGGAGTACTTACCACATAACATGCAGAAGAGCAAGTAACAGGCAAAGGCAAAGAAATAGATATAGCACTCGAGAGAAAGGAGTGTGTAGCTCCTGGATCAAATAAGGTATGAATGTTCGTGCCATGTATGTAAATGGTACCTTCAACTACAGCGGCTGGATCGATATCAGCATCCTACTGGTCTCCGTCCAAGGCATAAGCACGAGCTCTGATCAGTGGTCTTTGACCTCCAGGCGGCGACATCCTGTGATCTGGACATCCGTGTACCATATGCTCGGTGCTCCCATAAAGCAAACATAGACCCAGACGCCTCCTGCAGTTATCATAGATGCGTGTAGTCTGACCACAGAAGGTACAAGCAGGCCTCTCGGGTGGTGGTGGCAAAGCTGGAAAAGCTGGAGCTCTAAACACTGGTCCTGCTGGTCGGGGCTTCTTCCCTGGGCCCTTCGGAGCTGGTGGTGGATAAGAATAAGTCATCGGCCTCTTGCCCGAAGCAGAACCCGAACCTGACCCTCTGAAACCCGATCTAGAACCTCTGAAACCCGATCCAGAACCTGATCCCGAACCTGAACCTGAGTGATAGGTAGACCGCCTTGCATTCACCGAATCTTTAACCAACAATGCCTTCTTAGTAGCCTTCACCCAAGTCCTCGTGTTGACCGCCTGAATCGCTATCTGAATATCCGGTGTAAGGCCCTGAACAAACTGCATCGCCTTATGGAAATCGTCACTCGCTATATTAGGAGCATAGCGGGACAATCTCTCAAACTCGGCGATATACTCTAAAACCGACCTATTTCCTTGCTTAAGCTCTGTAAATTCCTTCAATCTTCGGGTGCGAGAAGATGGAGGAATAAATTTGTTTCTGAACTCTCTGACAAAAACTTCCCAATTCACGTCCTCACCTACACCATCTAACACAATCCGGGCACTCTCCCACCAAGAGTATGCCTCGCCCTAAATCAACGAAATGGTACATCGGGCCTTCTCCTGGGACTCACACAGAATAAGCTCCCATATCCTCTCCATTTCCTTCAACCACTGCTCCGCCCGAATATCATTCCCTTTACAGAACTTGGGAGGATTCTAGTTCTGGAACTCCTTGAAAGCCAAAGAAATCTGAACCCCCGGCTGTGGTGGTGGAACTAGCGGTGCTGGAGGAACATAATCCCGGACCCTTTAATCAATAAGACCCACCACTGCATTCATAAAGTCGAGTGGCTGAGCCTGAGGAGGTGGAGGAGGAGGTCGTGATCTCTCACGGCGATGATGACGACGATGTCGATGTCCCGGAGAACGATCACGATGATGTCTATCGCGAGCCATCCTGAAATCAAGTCACTAATATATATGTTCGATTAGTAGGTGCAAATGTGTGCAAATAATTCACAAATTGCACATAAGTTGTAAAATCAAACAATTCACCGAGTTCAAATAAGTTCAAATAATTCAAGTGGTTCAAATACTTCAAATAACGATCTAAGACTCTCAAGTTGACAATTATTTCCTATGCCGTGTGACCTAGACTCACAAGACACGACACTAGAGACCCGGTTTTGCAACCGGGCTCTGATACCACCATAGGGTGTAGCACCCAGAACGCGAGGCACCACATCCCCCCGCACTATAGTTCGATCCACATATGAAATGGACAATCCATACATAAACCAAAGCTATAGCGAACGGGAGACAATAAAAAAAACGACAACAAAGCTAGACGAGACAAACCCCAAACCAACAATTAACATTGAGTAATAAAAGCGGAAGCAATAATTCATTCAATACTTATAGGTACCATATTTACATATCAACACAAATACTAATAGCTACCAACATTTACATATCAATACAATATCATCTCCCAAAATATGCCAAGGCATGCTACAAAATATATCAAGTATCAATATATGAGCAAAATATGAGGTGAAGTGTGCTAGACTCAAATTAAAGACAAGTTAGACTCTAATTCCCGCCTAGCACGCACCTGCAAAACTGAAATGTTGAGGTGTCAGTCCAACACGGACTGAGCAAGGGGTATAAATAAATATATGCGCAATTACCATGCAAGTTATAATCTTGGGTAATAGTCTTGGAAAATAACAATACAATTTAAAATAATAAGAGATACTATCGCCCGAGGTTACAGCTAATTCAATTTATCAATACAATCAATTCAATACAATCAATGCGTGGCCTGGTGAGTGAGGGCAATTCTCCAACCATACTCCGACTGTGTACAATCAATCAATTACTCAATGATTAGGTGATCAAGTAATTAATTACGGTGCACAATTAGCAGTTTCAATAACTCCTTCTTCCTCCGGGTGATGGTGGGATTGCAAGACCCCACCATCCAATCAATCTGGGCAGAGTGTACATGAATCCCTAAGCCCAGAACTCCTTCCTCCCCTAATCTCCTAGGGGGTTCAGAGGTCATCCCAATTTGATGAGGATAGTGCTCGAGTTACCCGTCAGCCCATGCTTTCCCGATTGGCTCGAGCCACCACCCTCGGGCCCACAATGCAATACGATACTCGCCAAAACAATTAATCAATCGATACAATACAATAGTTCGGTAAATCCTTTGAAAACCAATAACATTTGAAAACTATAGATATATAGATACATTTTTGGCTTAAAACATCACATAGGATTAAACGGTTTCTATATATCTAGAATTAAACCTCACCTGTGCGACCAAAACAAACAAGGAGACAGCTCACGGGGCCTGCTCCTCGTCACCAGGAAGCTGGTCTGTGCAAGAAAGACAATTGGCCTATGATACATACATATAGGGGTTTCTTATCAAAACAGATCAAAACCCAAATTAATAAATTCTTACGTATCTTACATATCAAATCATACCAAAACTTATCAAATCAATTCATATTTTAGCTTATACTTCCAAAAGGTTAATGTTTTATCTTAATTATGAGTCTATCCCCGTTTCACAAACTTTAACAGAGGATACCTACACAACTCGGCAGGTACAAGTACGAGATCCTATCATGCTCCTCATACTAATTACAACATAGCAAACTAAATTAAAACAATATATACTTACAGAACAACCTCCTTCTCTGGTGATGGAAGGTTTGCGAGACCCTAACCATCCAAGCAAAAGAGGGGAGCGGACGCACTCAACCCTCAGGGTCCCATCCCCCTACCAAACCTTCTGGCGGGTTCCGTGTTAGTCTTATCCGATTGGAAGCTATGCTCAGGCTTAACCCGACGATTCGCTGCCATCCCGAGAGTCCTAACTCATAGGCTCCGGGGCCTAACAGACTGACAGACATAACAGAACAGAGCAAATTAAACCCGTTAATAAACATAACATGCATAAACACCTTACCTCTCTGTGACAAATCCATAGCATATCTATAGCTCATAGCTCCCAACTCATAAGAGGAGCACGGTTTGAAGCATAGTTTAATGTTGCAAAAACAGAACAATAATAACAAATCAGAACAAGCGAACATACGCTTATACACAGCATATCATACTTGCAAAGGCTTAGCAAAATCATTAACTAACATATCCCGCATGTATTTACTTATAGTTCGCATACATAGAAAATGAGCACGTTTGACAGGGTTTAACTGTAACCTAACCCCACCTTACACCGACAAAAATCCAACGCAAAGGATGATCCACCCTGGGATCAATACAGTCAATGAGACAGCACCCCGGGTGCAGAACAAACTGAAGACATAAAACAAGAGTTAGACTCAAGGGTGAACCACATAGACGTACGGTATATGCATTAACACTTAAGAGATGCAAATACATAGGCACAACAAATATTCAAACCAATTTCATGCAAAGGAATGCATTTCGTAACTTAAACATAATCATAATCCACATAAAATATGTTAATGTGCACAATTAATGCAAATAAGGACAATCGAAATGCATAATGTGGAACTTAGTCATTTAAGAGCACATAACACGTGTAAACATCGTAACCATATCATATAATTACAAAACACATCTTTATACATGAATTCATACACATCATAACGTAGGTCAGGTTAGGATCATGATTGGGGAGGGATAAAAGCGTATAATGAGCATATAAAACAAAACCGGAGAAAACAACATAAAAGCACTTACAAGAGGGGAGACACGGGCGTGTCTTCCCCCAAGAGAAAACTGAGACACAGCCGTGTCTCAGTATAGACACCCAGCACAACAGGGGAGACCCGGCGTGTCTCTCCTCAAGAGGAAAAGGAGATACGGGCGTGTTCGAGGTTAGATGCCCAACCTTAAGCAGACATGGGCGTATCTCACACGAAGCACATAGGGGAACATGGGGCGTGTCTTCCCTCGAGAAGAAACTCCAAGTCCGCCATTAATGTCTGACAAGTAACAACAAACACACACCACACCACACCACAACCCTGATTCGCATAAAAATTAAGCCACAAGTTATGTACAACACGTAGAACACATATTCGCAAGTAAGAGCTCTCGAAAAGATCCTAAACACACCAAACCCCAAACCCGACACTATTCATCATCTCTCTCAAACAAAATCACACCACAAAATGCACGTAGAAACAAAGCACATAACGATAAGAATACAAGTCTTACCTTGGATCTTCGATTGGGCAAGCGAGGAGGCCGGAAGTTGAGCTCAAAGTCCAGGAGTGAATAGTGGCTAATTTCCTTCCTTTTCTCTCTTCTCTTGGATCGATCAAGAATGGGGAGAGGGAACGATATTTTCCACCTTTAAGGCTGAAACGGGTCAGTTAAACGGGTAGGTCAAACGGTAACTAGTCCATTTGGCTTTGATTTTTGTTGTAAGGTTTTACTACAGTTAAAAACAAATCGTGCAAGTGTACACTAACATACGCGTAGCACAATAGGATCGAACCCACAAGGAAGGGAAATCAATCACTACACTATATTCCTCTCTAATCTAGAGGCTTAACGGAAGCAATGGTTGTTTCTATTAATCTACTAACGCAGAAATTAACAAGTAACTAGAATAAAATTGCGAATAACAGCTTAAACACACGAATTAAATTCAGTAAACTAAATAGATAGCGGAAAAGTAATGAATCATACAATCAAGAGCTGACGTGATACTCGGTTGACAAGTGTAATCCTACAACCTAGTCACTTATATTTGGATTACCCTCTCTCGAGGTGTAACCAAGTGCTTAATTAGTGTTCAATGTTGCTCTCGCAATCACCAATAGTTAATTAAACCATAGGAACAAGACTAGTGTAATTCAGTATTCCAGCGGCTCGGCATGGAATAAGATTACTGTTGTATAAGCTAAGACCAAATCTCTTTATACCCTACAACTTACAAGTTCTGAAAACCATCTAAATTACCATCACTCTTTCGATCTATAGGCAATTATGACACATGCTAAGGGTGATCATGCCATTGCAAGTCAGTTCAAACCTGTTTTCAAACTAAGAATTAACACAAGTAATTCAAGCATCTCATCAAACATCCATCATGCAATCATCATCACTCCCCCTAACCCTAGAGAATTAGCTACTCATAATTAAAGCAAAACTCATAAAACTAAAGGAAATTGCATTAAAATAAACCATTGTCAACGAATCTAAATAAGGTCTAAAAATTAAACTCATAAGCATTCAGCAGTATCTAAAAACAAATCTAGCAAACGAAACTAAAACTACACTCAAAGGAATTAGTTTGTAAATTAAAGCAACAATGAAACCAAAGATCGTTCTCGGAATTCAATCCTGTCGTCTTCTCGAATTCTCTGAAAACCTCTGAAACCTCCTGAGTCTTCTTCCAAACCCTAGGTCTTGACCTGGAAGGAAAACTCTTTCTCTCTCTGTATCTCCTTCTGTCTATCTGTGTCCCCTTTCGGTCAAAACACTTCAAAACGCACTAATATAGTAGTCCTAGGATAATTCTCTCGCCGCCCTAGGTAACGGGTGTTACCTATCCTTGCCTTACTTTTGTTAACGCCCGTTACTGCCATAAAATCGCCATAACGCTTTAATAGTAGTAACGGGTGTTACCACTTTCCTTCTGCATAGGGATAACGGGCGTTACCCCTCTCTTCTCGCCAAAACTCTCCTCCTGTGGCCAGTAACGGGAGTTACTCCTTTTACACAGCTTAAGTGGTAACGGGAGTTACCACTTTATCTCCCAAAAATGTGTGAAATAGCTCTGCTTCGCCGTTTCGTAACTCCAACTCCATAATCACCTGAACGAAGCAAAATAAACACATAAACGCGTCAAATGGCACCAGAATATAATCTAATTAATGCTTAAAATCATGCAATTTCTACACACAACAATTTTAAAATGGTAGGGTAAACAAACGGCTTTAGAAAAATAAAAGGTTAGTTTCATAGAATCCGAATCATAGAGATGAACTCAGTGACAAGGTTGGAATTCGCATTCGAATTCCCGGGGTCAAGGTAGTCACGAAGGCTCAAACACCCTAATTACAATTAGGTCCTTAAATTCCGATTACTGGACGATTGAGTCCAAGTACATTTAATTAAATTCTAATACGTACATAATCAAAATAAAATACAAATTGGCACATAAGGCATGCGAATTCACATAATTCACGAACACACAAAATACAACTCTCTCGTGACGTCATACTTGATTTGCCGAGAAGACGGGGTGTCACAACTCTGAAACCCCTTAAGGATGTAGTACCCCGAGCAGTGGGCACCACATCCCCAGCACTAAAGTCCAACATGTGTAACGAAATGAAAGTCCACACACGTGCTAAATTATAGTGAATGGGTTATAAATCAAAAACTTTCCTAACCTAGGCGGTCTAGACCCTCATATCAAAGTGCGCAATTAAATAAGTAATAGCGGAAACGTTTAAAGAACATATTATAAAAAGCTAGTTAGCATCATCACAACTCCAAAACCAAGATCTCAAGTGTCAATCCATATATACATTCATATCCCGAGCCAAAAGAAAAGATATACTAACAAGAGTAATCATAATACAAGTCCAAGATATTCATAAATACATAAACAAGACTCCGACAATGCATGAGACCTGAGCTACCCACATGTACGACAACTAGATCACTTGCTGCCTAGCTCAAGACTCCCAAAAGAGATACCTGCAACTCAAAAAAAAAAAATATGGAAAAATAAGAAACAACAACGAGGGTTAGTCATAATGACTAGTGAGGGGGCTAACACACCCATGTACGTATAGAGTCTAGCATTTATCAAATCCAAGAACAATCCACGAACCGGGAATGGTTTTTGCACTGTAAAACTATTCCCGTGATTATAGAGATATAGGTACTTAAAAGAAGTTAAGGGCTGAAGGCCAAAAAGCAAAATTATAAATATTTAGAAGTCTATTCCTGTTTCATAGATTAAAGACACGATAAGTTAACTCGGCGAGTACGTGTTTTCCCAAGCTTCACAAGACCAAAACAAGTACAAAACCAAAGCAAGAAACAATTCCAACTAAGCTCCAAGTGGGAAGAAGAGTTGCGTTCTCTCAAACCTCAAGTCAAATACGTGTATGAGACGGGGGCTAATTACTCCCA
Organism: Lantana camara; assembly: GCA_037501455.1. Taxonomy (NCBI): domain Eukaryota; kingdom Viridiplantae; phylum Streptophyta; class Magnoliopsida; order Lamiales; family Verbenaceae; genus Lantana; species Lantana camara. The sequence goes on from CM074858.1 coordinate 51,608,850, forward strand.
CCCGCTCTGTAGCACACCATACAATAGGATACCACATCCCCCGCACTATAATTCAGTCCACATACGAAATGGGTGATCGTACATAAATCAAACGTATAGCGAACGGGAGACAGTAAAAAAACAATCCTAGCTAGGCGGAACTAACCCTTCAACCAAATCAATCAACATGAGATAAGGTAAGCGGAAGCATAATAATATTAATAGTAGCTCAAGAGATATTTAAATCAAAAGTACATATCCTTCAACACTGGCAACCATAACAATATATATAATCTTGCAAAAGTAACATAAATAAGTCATAAGTATCCATTATGCAGCATTAATATTAAGGTTTCCTACGCTAGACACGACTTAAAGACCCGACACGACTCTAATTCCCGTCTAGCACGCACTTGCAAAATACTGAAAGGGGTATAATAAATATATAAGCGCAGTTAACATGTAAGTCGTAACCTCGAGTAAGGTTTTATAAAGAAAGTAATATAAGTTTAATGATAGAGTAAATCACCACCCAAGATTACAACTACCAAGTTTAACAGTTTAATCAATTTCAGTCAATCAGTGGCCCGGTGAGTGAGGCAAGTCTCCAACCTTTACTCCGACAGTGTACAATAATTAGTTTATGAATGATTAAGTGATCATGGAAGTTATTACAGTGTAACCAATCAATACCAATAAACCTTGTTTCCTCCGAGTGATGGTTGGGTTTGCAAGCCCCGAACCATCCAATCTTGTTGAACATCGGGTACATGAATCCCATGCCTGGGAATCCTTCCTCCACCAACCTCCTGTTGGATTCAGGGGTCATCCCAAATGGTGAGAGTAGTGCAAGAGTTACCCGTCAGCCCTTGCTTTCCGGGTTGGCTCAATACACTAACTCTCAGGCCCACGGTATAGTACAATAGTAATACTTGCCAAAACAAGGTCCGGTTCAGTAGAAGAAATATGGTTCATTTTCAATCATTTAAGGTTTTGTGAAATATTTATATATATATATATATATATATATATATATATATATATTGTGGCGCCCTTACCATAGTCCGCACTGAAAAATACGCCGAGTGTTAGCTTTGAGCCTTCACTCGAGATCTCTCCCAGCGAACGACTAACAAACAAACAAAAGCTAGCATAGCGGAAGCGTAAAAACAACATTACACAAACACATAAGTCAATTACAAGGCCGATAAGGCCGACGACAAACTACAAACGACAACTGTATTAGGTATAGGTACATAGACTGTACATACTGAGTTTCCCACTAAAGAGAAATTCCAAAACGCTAAACTCCGAAACAAACTATCTAAACGGCACTTGACGACCCAGACCAAACATGCCACTTATTCATATCTTCCTGAAGCCAAAACCAGAAGAGAAGGGATGTTAGTCAAAGTGACTAAGTGAGAGGGTTATACATATATATAAACGAAATCACAAGTTTGGTTCACATTTTCCCTATTTTCGAAAAAGAGGTGTAAACATATAAGAAGAGATAGCTTTTAGTTTGTACGAAAACACACTTGTGAACCAATAATCAAAACGATCGATCAATCACAGTAACCCCGCGAGTACGGGTGAGTTCTCCAACCTTTCACACCCTGAACACAAGAAACACAAAACACAAACCAGCCTTCTCCCTCCAATTATTAGTCGAGGTGCCCCCCAACCAACCACACGATCACACATATAGGGGCAATATGCCCTGGTACCAATAACCTCACTCTATAAGTAACACAGTCAACCTCCAGCTATGCCCCGTATAGAGCTTCACAGAAGTACGTAGCAAGATCAGCCTTTGGCGCACACCTCCGGGCTTCACCCACTAGATACTTCGGACCCATATTCCCCAAGGGCGTCCCCAAGGGTTCTATCAGATCATTACTCGCCTTTTAAAACAGTTTCACACTTTCAAAAATTTTCTTTCTCTTAATCGTTTCACAGTTCAAAATCAAACTTTTCATTTACTCACACGTACATATAATATAACAAAAACCAATTTTTATAAGAAAATCCAATTTTTCAAAAAAATACTAAAATATTATAAAATAGTTAATACTATATATATAGTATCAACGGTTCAAAATCAGACTCAACAAATAAAGGTTGGGTTTGAAGAATATATATATTTACATAATATATGTTTTGGCCCCAGTTGAGAACATTTTAATCCCTCACCTTATAAGCTTCAACAACAGCAAAGAGACAACATCCGACACGATCAGGGCTCACCTGTAACACACATATGATCATAAATCATGACTCGACCGACAGCTAAATGACACGACTTACTTTGTGCGGCTATTGCACAATCACTCTAAAACTAGGCAGTTAAACACAAAAACAAAATACAAATAATAGGTTTATCGTAATATTTAAATTTATTTTATGCATACCGAAGTCCCTTATTCATAAGGTGTTCGATGCTAGTGAATTAATATATAGATATATTATTTTCCAAACAAACAATTAGAGAAATCGCATGATAAAAAAAATATATATATAGTTATAAAGAATGAATAATTTGCCGAGTCTATTTGATTTTTAATTTAAAATTTCCTACTCATATATTCCTTTCTACAATAGATCAGGGACCCCAAAATTAGATTCAATTTCCAAAGTCCGTTATCAAAATCCCGCATGTGCGACTATATCACATATATCATATTATTTCCAAATAATTGGACATAACCCCAAACCCACCTACTAATGGTCTAATGGCACATACAAATACCTATATCCCGCACAATTGTAACAAAAATTCATAATTAATATATTAAATAAAGTGAACAATTAAACCAGTCAGATTAGCAACAGGAGTCTTAAAACTAAGAATATATATATTTACAAAACTATCAAATTCGGTGTCTCCCCAAAGTCTATATGGGTCCAGAACTTCAACCACTTCTCCAATTTATAATAGTGCTAAACTGAAATACAAACCTATTATTTAGTTGCATGTTTATATGAATTCAAGGAATATATCAACGCATGTGAATTCATACTTTAACTAAATGCATGTAAGTAAAAGCAATCATTACAATTTCATCGAGCAAATGGGTTACTAAAATTATGAGCAATTTAAACATAAACAACTTCAAATTATTTTCTCTCTCTTGAGCATATGGTTTTATCAATATATGTTTATTTATTTATTTATTTATTTTAACATAACTCATAAAGAAAATATCATTGTTTAGAGCTCTTCTAATAGGCAATAAATTTTGAATTAAACCATATTTACCTTCCGGAGAAGGAGTTCTTCAAATTGATGGTTTCAAAGATCGTGTTTGAAGCTTCTTAGTAATATGTCTTTTGTTCTAGGCTAAAACTATTTTGGGGTAATATGACGGTTGAAAAGAAAAATACAGTGTAGCACCCGGAACGCCGAGATGCCACACCCCCGCACCATGAGTCTAGCTCACACATGAAATGGGTAGTCCATATATGAACCGGACTCATGGCGAACGGGTGACAATAAAAACTCAAAAGCTAGGCGGGTACCCTCAAATACTACCAATAAACAATTCAGAACAATAAAAGCGGAAGCAATAGCAATCAATACTTATAGGTACCATATTTACATATTTACTTATAGATACCAACATTTATATAATAGTAGGTACCAACACTTATCAATACATTAACATCTCCTATACCTCATACATGTATAAATAACCCAAAACCACTAACACGATAAGCCGAAAATACCAAGAACATGAAAATACAATGCTAGACTCAACTTGACAACTGGACACGACTCGGACTCCCGCCTAGCACGCCACTGACAGTACCTGAAAAGTGTGAGGTGTCAGTCTACCACAGACTGAGTGAGGGGTTTATAAATAAATATTCGCGCAAGTAACATGCAAGCCATAATCTCGGGTAAGGGTTCATAAAATAGAAACAATATAAGTTTAATAGTAAAAGATAACTCGCCCGAGATTACAACTAATCAATTTAACAATACACTCAATTTAATTCAATTCAATCAGTGGCCCGGCGAGTGAGGGCAAATCTCCAACCTTTCTCCGACAGTGTACAATAATTCAGTCGTAATTAATTAAGTGATCAAGCAATAGAACTTAGTGCACAATTAGCAATTTCAATCAATAACTCCTTCTTCCTCCGGGTGATGGCGGGCTTGCAAGACCCAGCCATCCAATCATGGTGTACGTCGGGAACATGACTCCCACGCACGGGATTTCTTCCTCCACCAAACCCCCTGGTGGATTCAGAGGTGATCCCACAATGGTGAGGATAGTGCAAGAGTTACCCGTCAGCCCTTGCTTTCCCGGTTGGCTCAATACACTACCCTCGGGCCCAACGTGAACAATAGTTACTCGTCAAAACAATCAATTCGTTAATCAATCAATCAATCAATCAATCCAATTCCGTGAAATCAATTGAAAATCATAAGGTTCGAAAACTATAGATATATAGATACGTTTTGGCCGAAAATCACATAAGGGTTGTAAGGTTCTATATATCTAGAATTTAAACCTCACCTGACGAGCGACGGAACAAGACAAAGATACAAGAAAGTGCCCAACGATCAATGATCTCCGCCCTGGAGAAAAACTGGACAAGAAAGGAAATAACGTGAACTCGTGGGACAAGACTCAATAATGAGACCAAGTATGACGCACGGCAACGCTCGTGTAAATAAATAACCATCCCAACACTTTAATAACCAAACATATTAATAATTAAGTGGCACTTAATCATATATGAGAACCAATTAACACTTAAAAGATGAAATAAATCTCAAGGAGTCACATATTCAATCATTTCAAGTTCAATTCATATAGTGCATGGAATTACACAATCAAGTTTGAGCAATTACGTACCAAGAAGTGTCAAGTAAGAGCATGCTTATCAATTAATCAAGTATATACAACATATAATTCACATATGGGAGCCAAGAGAGTGAAAGGAAAGCAATAAGAAAGGTTTTGGTGAAGTTTGGCCAAAACCGACAATTTTTGGAAATGTACATGTTGTGGGAAAACTGAAATATCTTAAATTCTAGAAGTGGGAATCGAGTTTTGTTTAATGGGTATGAAAGTAGACACATAGACCTTTCCAACGCTATATGGCACGCTTTCTAATTCAAACCGAGGTGAAAATGGCGTTCGTCCGAAGTTGGGCAAAATGCAGGAAAGTGACACGCCCGTGTCGTCAATATAAGGCAAACCGTGACACCCCCGTGTCACGGTACAGAAAATCAAACCAACGTGCACCCCCGTGTCGCCAGCACAAAGCAAGGTTGACACCCCCGTGTCAACTGTGCGTGACCGAAAAAACAGGGGAGAAACAGGGGTTTCCATGCAAAACCAACCCCAAACCAAAATATACCAAACTCCAACCATAACTTATGCTTTAAACACCTCATATATGCATCATACTTCCAATATTCATCAATTCAACCAAGAAATAAACATCCCAACATCAAGAATTTCTCATGAAAACCCCATATTAAACATATACTTCCAACCTTCCATGAAATTCCATATATTCATGCAAACTTCCATTCTAATCATCCTAATCATGCTCCTAACTCACATATTGCAAGAATTTATCAAATGATCCATGAACCCTACTTCTATGTAAATCAAGAAATTTATCCAAGTTTATAATATACCTTAAATTCAAAGAAGAAATGAGATGAAGTGATGATGTTGATGCTCCAAAATATGAAATTTCCCCTTGAAATTTAACTTGGAAATGATGAAATCTCCTTTGGTGCTTGAACCGTGAGAATGGAGCAAAATATGTGTGTTTGTTTGTATGATAATTGATGAATGAATGGAATATAGGAGATGACTTAGATATTTTACTAGTCTTCCACTAATATACATGAGTCATCTCATCTTGCATCTAAGTCCCCAAGTTTCTCAAGTCATGCAATCAAGTTTCATTCCTAACTAATTAGTCACTTTGGTCCAAGAATATATCATGCAATTTAATCCTTGAATTTAGAAGAATGATCACTTAAGGACAATTAGGCAATTAAATCACATTCGACCCTTATTTCACACACTAATTAAATGCAATTCACGTAATAATTCACATATTGACAAGTATTTCAATTAAACATGTAGAAATATAATTCATATAAGTTTATATAGACATAATGTATATAATGTTATAAAATTATAAAGTAACATATAATATCACAGAATGATTGAATGAAAAAAAATCGGGGCGTTACAATTCTCCCCCCCTTAAAAGGACCTGGTCCCCAGGTCCACTGCCGAGTTTCAAAAATGATGCACAAGCCAAAAGAGAACCCCGTCTCTTAAACATGAAATGAAAGAACCCCGTCTTTCAACAAGAAATGAGAGAACCCCGTCTCTCAACAAGAAATGAGAGAACCCCGTCTCTCAACAAGCAGTGAGAGAGCCCTGTCTCTCAAACACACACGAAAGCAATTCAAGGAAACAAATTGTAAAAACATTCATATAAATGTCACATAGACAAGTAAAGTCATATTGATCATATAAGTATCATTCATCAATAACCAATTTGGATTGACGAGAAATTAAGTACAGCAATAATAAGATTCATGATGCACGTGATATGCATGGTTAGATGTACCGTTCACCGTTGGTCTTAGAAAACTCCAATGGCAGTGGCTTGATTTAATACTTGATTCTTTGATCGGAATCCCTTCTAACCAAAATGCCATTCCTCGAGTGTCAAATATAGTGGACTTCCTCCGATACCTGGGCTAGTTATTTGGTAACTCGAAGTCTAGCTTTAATCCTTCATAATATTCCCGGTTCAAGTAATTCTCATGTGATCCTTTGCGATAGAGAATGTTCCCATCCAGTTGTTATTATCTAGCACCATAGTAGTAGTGTCGCCCTTCTTTGGTCACTTCGTGCAAATCTTGAATGACATTCGCTTTCCTCGTAAAATTCTAGCTTTTGATCAAAGTATGCTCAATCAACTTATAGAAGTCATTGTCTCTCCCTTTCCTTATCAGATTTTTCTTAATTTCAACTTTGCTCAAGATAAGCCTCCTTATAGCTTTAGAAATCTCCATTTGAGAACTTTAGGTGCATGAGCTTTGAGATATTGAAGATGTCGTCCACATAGTTCTGATAGAGGGAAAGAAGAACCACCTTTCTTGAAGTTTCCCGGTCAACTCTCCCCCCTTAAGAAAAGAAAACACATACATATATTTTCCGTCTCATTTCTTGAACTTGTACTATCATTTCTCAAATCAAAGAATCCCTTCTTCATAATTCTCTTGTAGTACCTATGACCTCCGATCTTGTTCCCGAAAATTCCTACATCCCGGTGGGAAATCGAAACAAACTAGTTCGAGCCCATCCATAATTTTGAGATCATTTCAATTCCCCGGTCGACTCTCCCCCTTAAGAATACCTATTCCTACCCGTTAGCTCGCAACATCACTCTTTAAATGGAAAATCTCAATTCCTTAAATTTAGCTTCCTTGGTATTAGTGATTCTAACCACACCACTTAGCCGAAATTTTCCTCACATTACTTTTGCAACAATCGGTAGGAACAACAACCCACTTCTACCAATCTAACTCTCGCCTATTTCTCCAACCTTTAAATTGCTCTTCCTCTTTTATTCTTTTCCAACCCCATTATTTCCTTGTCATAATTCGGCTATATCTCGGTTGAAGTAATACTTGGTACGTGAGGTGGGGAGAGTTCCTATCAAGTAGACACTTAACAATGCATGTCGGGTTAATATGCTAATGCATGCGCCACACTTGTGAGTAATAAAGTATACACGTTGGAGTAATTAGGCTCAATTAAGGATTCCTATATATATTAAGGAAATTTAAATAATTTAAACAATATATGATGCACGTGTTCATGAATGCATTGAACCTGTCACCGTAATAATGATAGACTTTGATCCGGCACTCATTCCTTGTTGGTTGAATTCCAAGCTTGTCTTGATCTGTTGATCATCTCCAGTTTTCCCACGGTTCTCTAATTTCTTCAAAATCCTAGATTCAGCTGGTCCCTTTTCCGTGACTCGATATTGAAATCTCTTGAACCCCATTCCTTCCCAATTATCGATTTCTAAGTGTTTGCCCTTCACTATCGTTATCTCCTTAATCACAATTTCCTTATATCAACTGGTATAACTTTAGGATCTAAGATTGTGCCTGTTGGATTCGTATTCTTCTAAACCCCTGAAGTTGATATCTTAGCTTCTTCTCAAAATTAATTTCCAAGTATCGTCCGACTCCTCCCCATAATTAACACCTTAATCAAGGTTCCCTCGGTTTAATCTTTATGAGTTGAATAAATAAATGAACTCACCCTCCAAGGACTTACACTTGAGCACCTAATTTGCTTCCAACAGCTCTTTTCTTTTCTTTACCATTTCCATTTGTTGCCCCATATCTTCCAATTCAACTTCTTCCTTATTCGAAATCTGTAGTGACTTCAACTCCCATTTTCTTAGCCTCTTCGTTCTTCTTCATCAATCTAACCCCTCAATCCGAATTGCTTAATACCCTTTTGAGAACGTCTACCCGAATTTCTTGAACTCCTCCTATCTTACCCGAGGATCCGATATATTTCAACCCAAGTCGTTATTGTTCATCCTTTACTCTACCTGATCATTTCAATTCCCAAACACTTCTTGAATACTCACCTCCCACTCCTGAAGCACTTACCTCTTCCGTTATTATTTCGGAAATTTTACCCTGTCTTATCCATTAACTTTTCAACACTCTTTGAATCCATATCTTCATCTCTCGACGCACTCGTCTTTTCCATCATTATTCCTGAAGTCTTTCTTACCTTGATCTTGAAATTTCACCGAGTTCTAATTCTCCTACCATTTCTTGAATACCCATTTTCGGTTCTTGAAGTGTTTCTCCTTCTTGAAATTATTCTCAAGATTTCCTTCATCACTCCCTTGAGATAATGAGTCTCTTGATCCCGGTTGGTCACATTCTTTCATAACGTGAGTTCACATTTTTATTTTGCGAGTTATAACATCCCTCCTTGTTGATGAAAACCTTGAACCTAAACATCTTCATGACTTTAGTTACTTTACTCCGAAATGAATGTTCCAGTAGAACACGGTTGAAAAGTCTTCATAGCGTGGCATATGTGTTGATCCTGTGAATTAAAGTCTTCACCCCCCCAACTTCCCATTGTATTTCGCCATTGGTACCATAGCTTGCAACTTTCCTCTTTCATTCTCTAACTTCCTATAGTTTGTAAATTACTCCCCCCAATTACCTCTCAATTTCAGATTTGATCACTTGAATCTTAACCCGATTAGAAAAAAAAATCATGGCTCTTGAATCCTTGTGTGAAATTCCCCGGTGCATTCCTCACAATTCCAAAGCTAGAGAGAGAAACTTGCGGTAGATTGAGATTATCATATAAATTGGCCGTGGTTTGATATGACCTTTATAACCTATAAGTCAGAAATCAATTCAAAGCTAAATGCATGCGATTAGTGCATGCTCATGTCACATAATTAGCATTTAAACACATATTTGATGTAAAATGCAATAATTAATTCAATTAAATTAAAGAAGATACATTAAATATATAAATTTCCAAACCATAGAAGGTCGATGAATCCTCAAGTAGTAACACAAATTAATGTCATGTACAAGTCATCAAGTAATTTAAAGATGTTCAGGTAAGTTCAAATAATTTCAAATAAGTCCAAGTAGTTCCCAATAAGATACAAGACTCGCAAATTATCAATTAATCCTATGCCGTTCGACCTAGACTCACGAGACACGACACTAGAACCGCGGTTTTGAAACCGGGCTCTGATACCACCTAAGATGTAGCACCCGGAACGCCGAGATGCCACACCCCCGCACCATGAGTCTAGCTCACACATGAAATGGGTAGTCCATATATGAACCGGACTCATGGCGAACGGGTGACAATAAAAACTCAAAAGCTAGGCGGGTACCCTCAAATACTACCAATAAACAATTCAGAACAATAAAAGCGGAAGCAATAGCAATCAATACTTATAGGTACCATATTTACATATTTACTTATAGATACCAACATTTATATAATAGTAGGTACCAACACTTATCAATACATTAACATCTCCTATACCTCATACATGTATAAATAACCCAAAACCACTAACACGATAAGCCGAAAATACCAAGAACATGAAAATACAATGCTAGACTCAACTTGACAACTGGACACGACTCGGACTCCCGCCTAGCACGCCACTGACAGTACCTGAAAAGTGTGAGGTGTCAGTCTACCACAGACTGAGTGAGGGGTTTATAAATAAATATTCGCGCAAGTAACATGCAAGCCATAATCTCGGGTAAGGGTTCATAAAATAGAAACAATATAAGTTTAATAGTAAAAGATAACTCGCCCGAGATTACAACTAATCAATTTAACAATACACTCAATTTAATTCAATTCAATCAGTGGCCCGGCGAGTGAGGGCAAATCTCCAACCTTTCTCCGACAGTGTACAATAATTCAGTCGTAATTAATTAAGTGATCAAGCAATAGAACTTAGTGCACAATTAGCAATTTCAATCAATAACTCCTTCTTTCTCCGGGTGATGGCGGGCTTGCAAGACCCAGCCATCCAATCATGGTGTACGTCGGGAACATGACTCCCACGTACGGGATTTCTTCCTCCACCAAACCCCCTGGTGGATTCAGAGGTGATCCCACAATGGTGAGGATAGTGCAAGAGTTACCCGTCAGCCCTTGCTTTCCCGGTTGGCTCAATACACTACCCTCGGGCCCAACGTGAACAATAGTTACTCGCCAAAACAATCAATTCGTTAATCAATCAATCAATCCAATTCCGTGAAATCAATTGAAAATCATAAGGTTCGAAAACTATAGATATATAGATACGTTTTGGCCGAAAATCACATAAGGGTTGTAAGGTTCTATATATCTAGAATTTAAACCTCACCTGACGAGCGACGGAACAAGACAAAGATACAAGAAAGTGCCCAACGATCAATGATCTCCGCCCTGGAGAAAAACAGGACAAGAAAGGAAATAACGTGAACTCGTGGGACAAGACTCAATAATGAGACCAAGTATGACGCACGGCAACGCTCGTGTAAATAAATAACCATCCCAACACTTTAATAACCAAACATATTAATAATTAAGTGGCACTTAATCATATATGAGAACCAATTAACACTTAAAAGATGAAATAAATCTCAAGGAGTCACATATTCAATCATTTCAAGTTCAATTCATATAGTGCATGGAATTACACAATCAAGTTTGAGCAATTACGTACCAAGAAGTGTCAAGTAAGAGCATGCTTATCAATTAATCAAGTATATACAACATATAATTCACATATGGGAGCCAAGAGAGTGAAAGGAAAGCAATAAGAAAGGTTTTGGTGAAGTTTGGCCAAAACCGACAATTTTTGGAAATGTACATGTTGTGGGAAAACTGAAATATCTTAAATTCTAGAAGTGGGAATCGAGTTTTGTTTAATGGGTATGAAAGTAGACACATAGACCTTTCCAACGCTATATGGCACGCTTTCTAATTCAAACCGAGGTGAAAATGGCGTTCGTCCGAAGTTGGGCAAAATGCAGGAAAGTGACACGCCCGTGTCGTCAATATAAGGCAAACCGTGACACCCCCGTGTCACGGTACAGAAAATCAAACCAACGTGCACCCCCGTGTCGCCAGCACAAAGCAAGGTTGACACCCCCGTGTCAACTGTGCGTGACCGAAAAAACAGGGGAGAAACAGGGGTTTCCATGCAAAACCAACCCCAAACCAAAATATACCAAACTCCAACCATAACTTATGCTTCAAACACCTCATATATGCATCATACTTCCAATATTCATCAATTCAACCAAGAAATAAACATCCCAACATCAAGAATTTCTCATGAAAACCCCATATTAAACATATACTTCCAACCTTCCATGAAATTCCATATATTCATGCAAACTTCCATTCTAATCATCCTAATCATGCTCCTAACTCACATATTGCAAGAATTTATCAAATGATCCATGGACCCTACTTCTGTGTAAATCAAGAAATTTATCCAAGTTTATAATATACCTTAAATTCAAAGAAGAAATGAGATGAAGTGATGATGTTGATGCTCCAAAATATGAAATTTCCCCTTGAAATTTAACTTGGAAATGATGAAATCTCCTTTGGTGCTTGAACCGTGAGAATGGAGCAAAATATGTGTGTTTGTTTGTATGATAATTGATGAATGAATGGAATATAGGAGATGACTTAGATATTTTACTAGTCTTCCACTAATATACATGAGTCATCTCATCTTGCATCTAAGTCCCCAAGTTTCTCAAGTCATGCAATCAAGTTTCATTCCTAACTAATTAGTCACTTTGGTCCAAGAATATATCATGCAATTTAATCCTTGAATTTAGAAGAATGATCACTTAAGGACAATTAGGCAATTAAATCACATTCGACCCTTATTTCACACACCAATTAAATGCAATTCACGTAATAATTCACATATTGACAAGTATTTCAATTAAACATGTAGAAATATAATTCATATAAGTTTATATAGACATAATGTATATAATGTTATAAAATTATAAAGTAACATATAATATCACAGAATGATTGAATGAAAAAAAATCGGGGCGTTACAATTCTCCCCCCCTTAAAAGGACCTGGTCCCCAGGTCCACTGCCGAGTTTCAAAAATGATGCACAAGCCAAAAGAGAACCCCGTCTCTTAAACATGAAATGAAAGAACCCCGTCTTTCAACAAGAAATGAGAGAACCCCTTCTCTCAACAAGAAATGAGAGAACCCCGTCTCTCAACAAGCAGTGAGAGAGCCCCGTCTCTCAAACACACACGAAAGCAATTCAAGGAAACAAATTGTAAAAACATTCATATAAATGTCACATAGACAAGTAAAGTCATATTGATCATATAAGTATCATTCATCAATAACCAATTTGGATTGACGAGAAATTAAGTACAGCAATAATAAGATTCATGATGCACGTGATATGCATGGTTAGATGTACCGTTCACCGTTGGTCTTAGAAAACTCCAATGGCAGTGGCTTGATTTAATACTTGATTCTTTGATCGGAATCCCTTCTAACCAAAATGCCATTCCTCGAGTGTCAAATATAGTGGACTTCCTCCGATACCTGGGCTAGTTATTTGGTAACTCGAAGTCTAGCTTTAATCCTTCATAATATTCCCGGTTCAAGTAATTCTCATGTGATCCTTTGCGATAGAGAATGTTCCCATCCAGTTGTTATTATCTAGCACCATAGTAGTAGTGTCGCCCTTCTTTGGTCACTTCGTGCAAATCTTGAATGACATTCGCTTTCCTCGTAAAATTCTAGCTTTTGATCAAAGTATGCTCAATCAACTTATAGAAGTCATTGTCTCTCCCTTTCCTTATCAGATTTTTCTTAATTTCAACTTTGCTCAAGATAAGCCTCCTTATAGCTTTAGAAATCTCCATTTGAGAACTTTAGGTGCATGAGCTTTGAGATATTGAAGACGTCGTCCACATAGTTCTGATAGAGGGAAAGAAGAACCACCTTTCTTGAAGTTTCCCGGTCAACTCTCCCCCCTTAAGAAAAGAAAACACATACATATATTTTCCGTCTCATTTCTTGAACTTGTACTATCATTTCTCAAATCAAAGAATCCCTTCTTCATAATTCTCTTGTAGTACCTATGACCTCCGATCTTGTTCCCGAAAATTCCTACATCCCGGTGGGAAATCGAAACAAACTAGTTCGAGCCCATCCATAATTTTGAGATCATTTCAATTCCCCGGTCGACTCTCCCCCTTAAGAATACCTATTCCTACCCGTTAGCTCGCAACATCACTCTTTAAATGGAAAATCTCAATTCCTTAAATTTAGCTTCCTTGGTATTAGTGATTCTAACCACACCACTTAGCCGAAATTTTCCTCACATTACTTTTGCAACAATCGGTAGGAACAACAACCCACTTCTACCAATCTAACTCTCGCCTATTTCTCCAACCTTTAAATTGCTCTTCCTCTTTTATTCTTTTCCAACCCCATTATTTCCTTGTCATAATTCGGCTATGTCTCGGTTGAAGTAATACTTGGTACGTGAGGTGGGGAGAGTTCCTATCAAGTAGACACTTAACAATGCATGTCGGGTTAATATGCTAATGCATGCGCCACACTTGTGAGTAATAAAGTATACACGTTGGAGTAATTAGGCTCAATTAAGGATTCCTATATATATTAAGGAAATTTAAATAATTTAAACAATATATGATGCACGTGTTCATGAATGCATTGAACCTGTCACCGTAATAATGATAGACTTTGATCCGGCACTCATTCCTTGTTGGTTGAATTCCAAGCTTGTCTTGATCTGTTGATCATCTCCAGTTTTCCCACGGTTCTCTAATTTCTTCAAAATCCTAGATTCAGCTGGTCCCTTTTCCGTGACTCGATATTGAAATCTCTTGAACCCCATTCCTTCCCAATTATCGATTTCTAAGTGTTTGCCCTTCACTATCGTTATCTCCTTAATCACAATTTCCTTATATCAACTGGTATAACTTTAGGATCTAAGATTGTGACTGTTGGATTCGTATTCTTCTAAACCCCTGAAGTTGATATCTTAGCTTCTTCTCAAAATTAATTTCCAAGTATCGTCCGACTCCTCCCCATAATTAACACCTTAATCAAGGTTCCCTCGGTTTAATCTTTATGAGTTGAATAAATAAATGAACTCACCCTCCAAGGACTTACACTTGAGCACCTAATTTGCTTCCAACAGCTCTTTTCTTTTCTTTACCATTTCCATTTGTTGCCCCATATCTTCCAATTCAACTTCTTCCTTATTCGAAATCTGTAGTGACTTCAACTCCCATTTTCTTAGCCTCTTCGTTCTTCTTCATCAATCTAACCCCTCAATCCGAATTGCTTAATACCCTTTTGAGAACGTCTACCCGAATTTCTTGAACTCCTCCTATCTTACCCGAGGATCCGATATATTTCAACCCAAGTCGTTATTGTTCATCCTTTACTCTACCTGATCATTTCAATTCCCAAACACTTCTTGAATACTCACCTCCCACTCCTGAAGCACTTACCTCTTCCGTTATTATTTCGGAAATTTTACCCTGTCTTATCCATTAACTTTTCAACACTCTTTGAATCCATATCTTCATCTCTCGACGCACTCGTCTTTTCCATCATTATTCCTGAAGTCTTTCTTACCTTGATCTTGAAATTTCACCGAGTTCTAATTCTCCTACCATTTCTTGAATACCCATTTTCGGTTCTTGAAGTGTTTCTCCTTCTTGAAATTATTCTCAAGATTTCCTTCATCACTCCCTTGAGATAATGAGTCTCTTGATCCCGGTTGGTCACATTCTTTCATAACGTGAGTTCACATTTTTATTTTGCGAGTTATAACATCCCTCCTTGTTGATGAAAACCTTGAACCTAAACATCTTCATGACTTTAGTTACTTTACTCCGAAATGAATGTTCCAGTAGAACACGGTTGAAAAGTCTTCATAGCGTGGCATATGTGTTGATCCTGTGAATTAAAGTCTTCACCCCCCCAACTTCCCATTGTATTTCGCCATTGGTACCATAGCTTGCAACTTTCCTCTTTCATTCTCTAACTTCCTATAGTTTGTAAATTACTCCCCCCAATTACCTCTCAATTTCAGATTTGATCACTTGAATCTTAACCCGATTAGAAAAAAAAATCATGGCTCTTGAATCCTTGTGTGAAATTCCCCGGTGCATTCCTCACAATTCCAAAGCTAGAGAGAGAAACTTGCGGTAGATTGAGATTATCATATAAATTGGCCGTGGTTTGATATGACCTTTATAACCTATAAGTCAGAAATCAATTCAAAGCTAAATGCATGCGATTAGTGCATGCTCATGTCACATAATTAGCATTTAAACACATATTTGATGTAAAATGCAATAATTAATTCAATTAAATTAAAGAAGATACATTAAATATATAAATTTCCAAACCATAGAAGGTCGATGAATCCTCAAGTAGTAACACAAATTAATGTCATGTACAAGTCATCAAGTAATTTAAAGATGTTCAGGTAAGTTCAAATAATTTCAAATAAGTCCAAGTAGTTCCCAATAAGATACAAGACTCGCAAATTATCAATTAATCCTATGCCGTTCGACCTAGACTCACGAGACACGACACTAGAACCGCGGTTTTGAAACCGGGCTCTGATACCACCTAAGATGTAGCACCCGGAACGCCGAGATGCCACACCCCCGCACCATGAGTCTAGCTCACACATGAAATGGGTAGTCCATATATGAACCGGACTCATGGCGAACGGGTGACAATAAAAACTCAAAAGCTAGGCGGGTACCCTCAAATACTACCAATAAACAATTCAGAACAATAAAAGCGGAAGCAATAGCAATCAATACTTATAGGTACCATATTTACATATTTACTTATAGATACCAACATTTATATAATAGTAGGTACCAACACTTATCAATACATTAACATCTCCTATACCTCATACATGTATAAATAACCCAAAACCACTAACACGATAAGCCGAAAATACCAAGAACATGAAAATACAATGCTAGACTCAACTTGACAACTGGACACGACTCGGACTCCCGCCTAGCACGCCACTGACAGTACCTGAAAAGTGTGAGGTGTCAGTCTACCACAGACTGAGTGAGGGGTTTATAAATAAATATTCGCGCAAGTAACATGCAAGCCATAATCTCGGGTAAGGGTTCATAAAATAGAAACAATATAAGTTTAATAGTAAAAGATAACTCGCCCGAGATTACAACTAATCAATTTAACAATACACTCAATTTAATTCAATTCAATCAGTGGCCCGGCGAGTGAGGGCAAATCTCCAACCTTTCTCCGACAGTGTACAATAATTCAGTCGTAATTAATTAAGTGATCAAGCAATAGAACTTAGTGCACAATTAGCAATTTCAATCAATAACTCCTTCTTCCTCCGGGTGATGGCGGGCTTGCAAGACCCAGCCATCCAATCATGGTGTACGTCGGGAACATGACTCCCACGCACGGGATTTCTTCCTCCACCAAACCCCCTGGTGGATTCAGAGGTGATCCCACAATGGTGAGGATAGTGCAAGAGTTACCCGTCAGCCCTTGCTTTCCCGGTTGGCTCAATACACTACCCTCGGGCCCAACGTGAACAATAGTTACTCGCCAAAACAATCAATTCGTTAATCAATCAATCAATCAATCAATCCAATTCCGTGAAATCAATTGAAAATCATAAGGTTCGAAAACTATAGATATATAGATACGTTTTGGCCGAAAATCACATAAGGGTTGTAAGGTTCTATATATCTAGAATTTAAACCTCACCTGACGAGCGACGGAACAAGACAAAGATACAAGAAAGTGCCCAACGATCAATGATCTCCGCCCTGGAGAAAAACTGGACAAGAAAGGAAATAACGTGAACTCGTGGGACAAGACTCAATAATGAGACCAAGTATGACGCACGGCAACGCTCGTGTAAATAAATAACCATCCCAACACTTTAATAACCAAACATATTAATAATTAAGTGGCACTTAATCATATATGAGAACCAATTAACACTTAAAAGATGAAATAAATCTCAAGGAGTCACATATTCAATCATTTCAAGTTCAATTCATATAGTGCATGGAATTACACAATCAAGTTTGAGCAATTACGTACCAAGAAGTGTCAAGTAAGAGCATGCTTATCAATTAATCAAGTATATACAACATATAATTCACATATGGGAGCCAAGAGAGTGAAAGGAAAGCAATAAGAAAGGTTTTGGTGAAGTTTGGCCAAAACCGACAATTTTTGGAAATGTACATGTTGTGGGAAAACTGAAATATCTTAAATTCTAGAAGTGGGAATCGAGTTTTGTTTAATGGGTATGAAAGTAGACACATAGACCTTTCCAACGCTATATGGCACGCTTTCTAATTCAAACCGAGGTGAAAATGGCGTTCGTCCGAAGTTGGGCAAAATGCAGGAAAGTGACACGCCCGTGTCGTCAATATAAGGCAAACCGTGACACCCCCGTGTCACGGTACAGAAAATCAAACCAACGTGCACCCCCGTGTCGCCAGCACAAAGCAAGGTTGACACCCCCGTGTCAACTGTGCGTGACCGAAAAAACAGGGGAGAAACAGGGGTTTCCATGCAAAACCAACCCCAAACCAAAATATACCAAACTCCAACCATAACTTATGCTTCAAACACCTCATATATGCATCATACTTCCAATATTCATCAATTCAACCAAGAAATAAACATCCCAACATCAAGAATTTCTCATGAAAACCCCATATTAAACATATACTTCCAACCTTCCATGAAATTCCATATATTCATGCAAACTTCCATTCTAATCATCCTAATCATGCTCCTAACTCACATATTGCAAGAATTTATCAAATGATCCATGAACCCTACTTCTATGTAAATCAAGAAATTTATCCAAGTTTATAATATACCTTAAATTCAAAGAAGAAATGAGATGAAGTGATGATGTTGATGCTCCAAAATATGTAATTTCCCCTTGAAATTTAACTTGGAAATGATGAAATCTCCTTTGGTGCTTGAACCGTGAGAATGGAGCAAAATATGTGTGTTTGTTTGTATGATAATTGATGAATGAATGGAATATAGGAGATGACTTAGATATTTTACTAGTCTTCCACTAATATACATGAGTCATCTCATCTTGCATCTAAGTCCCCAAGTTTCTCAAGTCATGCAATCAAGTTTCATTCCTAACTAAATAGTCACTTTGGTCCAAGAATATATCATGCAATTTAATCCTTGAATTTAGAAGAATGATCACTTAAGGACAATTAGGCAATTAAATCACATTCGACCCTTATTTCACACACCAATTAAATGCAATTCACGTAATAATTCACATATTGACAAGTATTTCAATTAAACATGTAGAAATATAATTCATATAAGTTTATATAGACATAATGTATATAATGTTATAAAATTATAAAGTAACATATAATATCACAGAATGATTGAATGAAAAAAAATCGGGCCGTTACAATTCTCCCCCCCTTAAAAGGACCTGGTCCCCAGGTCCACTGCCGAGTTTCAAAAATGATGCACAAGCCAAAAGAGAACCCCGTCTCTTAAACATGAAATGAAAGAACCCCGTCTTTCAACAAGAAATGAGAGAACCCCTTCTCTCAACAAGAAATGAGAGAACCCCGTCTCTCAACAAGCAGTGAGAGAGCCCCGTCTCTCAAACACACACGAAAGCAATTCAAGGAAACAAATTGTAAAAACATTCATATAAATGTCACATAGACAAGTAAAGTCATATTGATCATATAAGTATCATTCATCAATAACCAATTTGGATTGACGAGAAATTAAGTACAGCAATAATAAGATTCATGATGCACGTGATATGCATGGTTAGATGTACCGTTCACCGTTGGTCTTAGAAAACTCCAATGGCAGTGGCTTGATTTAATACTTGATTCTTTGATCGGAATCCCTTCTAACCAAAATGCCATTCCTCGAGTGTCAAATATAGTGGACTTCCTCCGATACCTGGGCTAGTTATTTGGTAACTCGAAGTCTAGCTTTAATCCTTCATAATATTCCCGGTTCAAGTAATTCTCATGTGATCCTTTGCGATAGAGAATGTTCCCATCCAGTTGTTATTATCTAGCACCATAGTAGTAGTGTCGCCCTTCTTTGGTCACTTCGTGCAAATCTTGAATGACATTCGCTTTCCTCGTAAAATTCTAGCTTTTGATCAAAGTATGCTCAATCAACTTATAGAAGTCATTGTCTCTCCCTTTCCTTATCAGATTTTTCTTAATTTCAACTTTGCTCAAGATAAGCCTCCTTATAGCTTTAGAAATCTCCATTTGAGAACTTTAGGTGCATGAGCTTTGAGATATTGAAGACGTCGTCCACATAGTTCTGATAGAGGGAAAGAAGAACCACCTTTCTTGAAGTTTCCCGGTCAACTCTCCCCCCTTAAGAAAAGAAAACACATACATATATTTTCCGTCTCATTTCTTGAACTTGTACTATCATTTCTCAAATCAAAGAATCCCTTCTTCATAATTCTCTTGTAGTACCTATGACCTCCGATCTTGTTCCCGAAAATTCCTACATCCCGGTGGGAAATCGAAACAAACTAGTTCGAGCCCATCCATAATTTTGAGATCATTTCAATTCCCCGGTCGACTCTCCCCCTTAAGAATACCTATTCCTACCCGTTAGCTCGCAACATCACTCTTTAAATGGAAAATCTCAATTCCTTAAATTTAGCTTCCTTGGTATTAGTGATTCTAACCACACCACTTAGCCGAAATTTTCCTCACATTACTTTTGCAACAATCGGTAGGAACAACAACCCACTTCTACCAATCTAACTCTCGCCTATTTCTCCAACCTTTAAATTGCTCTTCCTCTTTTATTCTTTTCCAACCCCATTATTTCCTTGTCATAATTCGGCTATGTCTCGGTTGAAGTAATACTTGGTACGTGAGGTGGGGAGAGTTCCTATCAAGTAGACACTTAACAATGCATGTCGGGTTAATATGCTAATGCATGCGCCACACTTGTGAGTAATAAAGTATACACGTTGGAGTAATTAGGCTCAATTAAGGATTCCTATATATATTAAGGAAATTTAAATAATTTAAACAATATATGATGCACGTGTTCATGAATGCATTGAACCTGTCACCGTAATAATGATAGACTTTGATCCGGCACTCATTCCTTGTTGGTTGAATTCCAAGCTTGTCTTGATCTGTTGATCATCTCCAGTTTTCCCACGGTTCTCTAATTTCTTCAAAATCCTAGATTCAGCTGGTCCCTTTTCCGTGACTCGATATTGAAATCTCTTGAACCCCATTCCTTCCCAATTATCGATTTCTAAGTGTTTGCCCTTCACTATCGTTATCTCCTTAATCACAATTTCCTTATATCAACTGGTATAACTTTAGGATCTAAGATTGTGACTGTTGGATTCGTATTCTTCTAAACCCCTGAAGTTGATATCTTAGCTTCTTCTCAAAATTAATTTCCAAGTATCGTCCGACTCCTCCCCATAATTAACACCTTAATCAAGGTTCCCTCGGTTTAATCTTTATGAGTTGAATAAATAAATGAACTCACCCTCCAAGGACTTACACTTGAGCACCTAATTTGCTTCCAACAGCTCTTTTCTTTTCTTTACCATTTCCATTTGTTGCCCCATATCTTCCAATTCAACTTCTTCCTTATTCGAAATCTGTAGTGACTTCAACTCCCATTTTCTTAGCCTCTTCGTTCTTCTTCATCAATCTAACCCCTCAATCCGAATTGCTTAATACCCTTTTGAGAACGTCTACTCGAATTTCTTGAACTCCTCCTATCTTACCCGAGGATCCGATATATTTCAACCCAAGTCGTTATTGTTCATCCTTTACTCTACCTGATCATTTCAATTCCCAAACACTTCTTGAATACTCACCTCCCACTCCTGAAGCACTTACCTCTTCCGTTATTATTTCGGAAATTTTACCCTGTCTTATCCATTAACTTTTCAACACTCTTTGAATCCATATCTTCATCTCTCGACGCACTCGTCTTTTCCATCATTATTCCTGAAGTCTTTCTTACCTTGATCTTGAAATTTCACCGAGTTCTAATTCTCCTACCATTTCTTGAATACCCATTTTCGGTTCTTGAAGTGTTTCTCCTTCTTGAAATTATTCTCAAGATTTCCTTCATCACTCCCTTGAGATAATGAGTCTCTTGATCCCGGTTGGTCACATTCTTTCATAACGTGAGTTCACATTTTTATTTTGCGAGTTATAACATCCCTCCTTGTTGATGAAAACCTTGAACCTAAACATCTTCATGACTTTAGTTACTTTACTCCGAAATGAATGTTCCAGTAGAACACGGTTGAAAAGTCTTCATAGCGTGGCATATGTGTTGATCCTGTGAATTAAAGTCTTCACCCCCCCAACTTCCCATTGTATTTCGCCATTGGTACCATAGCTTGCAACTTTCCTCTTTCATTCTCTAACTTCCTATAGTTTGTAAATTACTCCCCCCAATTACCTCTCAATTTCAGATTTGATCACTTGAATCTTAACCCGATTAGAAAAAAAAATCATGGCTCTTGAATCCTTGTGTGAAATTCCCCGGTGCATTCCTCACAATTCCAAAGCTAGAGAGAGAAACTTGCGGTAGATTGAGATTATCATATAAATTGGCCGTGGTTTGATATGACCTTTATAACCTATAAGTCAGAAATCAATTCAAAGCTAAATGCATGCGATTAGTGCATGCTCATGTCACATAATTAGCATTTAAACACATATTTGATGTAAAATGCAATAATTAATTCAATTAAATTAAAGAAGATACATTAAATATATAAATTTCCAAACCATAGAAGGTCGATGAATCCTCAAGTAGTAACACAAATTAATGTCATGTACAAGTCATCAAGTAATTTAAAGATGTTCAGGTAAGTTCAAATAATTTCAAATAAGTCCAAGTAGTTCCCAATAAGATACAAGACTCGCAAATTATCAATTAATCCTATGCCGTTCGACCTAGACTCACGAGACACGACACTAGAACCGCGGTTTTGAAACCGGGCTCTGATACCACCTAAGATGTAGCACCCGGAACGCCGAGATGCCACACCCCCGCACCATGAGTCTAGCTCACACATGAAATGGGTAGTCCATATATGAACCGGACTCATGGCGAACGGGTGACAATAAAAACTCAAAAGCTAGGCGGGTACCCTCAAATACTACCAATAAACAATTCAGAACAATAAAAGCGGAAGCAATAGCAATCAATACTTATAGGTACCATATTTACATATTTACTTATAGATACCAACATTTATATAATAGTAGGTACCAACACTTATCAATACATTAACATCTCCTATACCTCATACATGTATAAATAACCCAAAACCACTAACACGATAAGCCGAAAATACCAAGAACATGAAAATACAATGCTAGACTCAACTTGACAACTGGACACGACTCGGACTCCCGCCTAGCACGCCACTGACAGTACCTGAAAAGTGTGAGGTGTCAGTCTACCACAGACTGAGTGAGGGGTTTATAAATAAATATTCGCGCAAGTAACATGCAAGCCATAATCTCGGGTAAGGGTTCATAAAATAGAAACAATATAAGTTTAATAGTAAAAGATAACTCGCCCGAGATTACAACTAATCAATTTAACAATACACTCAATTTAATTCAATTCAATCAGTGGCCCGGCGAGTGAGGGCAAATCTCCAACCTTTCTCCGACAGTGTACAATAATTCAGTCGTAATTAATTAAGTGATCAAGCAATAGAACTTAGTGCACAATTAGCAATTTCAATCAATAACTCCTTCTTCCTCCGGGTGATGGCGGGCTTGCAAGACCCAGCCATCCAATCATGGTGTACGTCGGGAACATGACTCCCACGCACGGGATTTCTTCCTCCACCAAACCCCCTGGTGGATTCAGAGGTGATCCCACAATGGTGAGGATAGTGCAAGAGTTACCCGTCAGCCCTTGCTTTCCCGGTTGGCTCAATACACTACCCTCGGGCCCAACGTGAACAATAGTTACTCGCCAAAACAATCAATTCGTTAATCAATCAATCAATCAATCAATCCAATTCCGTGAAATCAATTGAAAATCATAAGGTTCGAAAACTATAGATATATAGATACGTTTTGGCCGAAAATCACATAAGGGTTGTAAGGTTCTATATATCTAGAATTTAAACCTCACCTGACGAGCGACGGAACAAGACAAAGATACAAGAAAGTGCCCAACGATCAATGATCTCCGCCCTGGAGAAAAACTGGACAAGAAAGGAAATAACGTGAACTCGTGGGACAAGACTCAATAATGAGACCAAGTATGACGCACGGCAACGCTCGTGTAAATAAATAACCATCCCAACACTTTAATAACCAAACATATTAATAATTAAGTGGCACTTAATCATATATGATAACCAATTAACACTTAAAAGATGAAATAAATCTCAAGGAGTCACATATTCAATCATTTCAAGTTCAATTCATATAGTGCATGGAATTACACAATCAAGTTTGAGCAATTACGTACCAAGAAGTGTCAAGTAAGAGCATGCTTATCAATTAATCAAGTATATACAACATATAATTCACATATGGGAGCCAAGAGAGTGAAAGGAAAGCAATAAGAAAGGTTTTGGTGAAGTTTGGCCAAAACCGACAATTTTTGGAAATGTACATGTTGTGGGAAAACTGAAATATCTTAAATTCTAGAAGTGGGAATCGAGTTTTGTTTAATGGGTATGAAAGTAGACACATAGACCTTTCCAACGCTATATGGCACGCTTTCTAATTCAAACCGAGGTGAAAATGGCGTTCGTCCGAAGTTGGGCAAAATGCAGGAAAGTGACACGCCCGTGTCGTCAATATAAGGCAAACCGTGACACCCCCGTGTCACGGTACAGAAAATCAAACCAACGTGCACCCCCGTGTCGCCAGCACAAAGCAAGGTTGACACCCCCGTGTCAACTGTGCGTGACCGAAAAAACAGGGGAGAAACAGGGGTTTCCATGCAAAACCAACCCCAAACCAAAATATACCAAACTCCAACCATAACTTATGCTTCAAACACCTCATATATGCATCATACTTCCAATATTCATCAATTCAACCAAGAAATAAACATCCCAACATCAAGAATTTCTCATGAAAACCCCATATTAAACATATACTTCCAACCTTCCATGAAATTCCATATATTCATGCAAACTTCCATTCTAATCATCCTAATCATGCTCCTAACTCACATAGTGCAAGAATTTATCAAATGATCCATGAACCCTACTTCTATGTAAATCAAGAAATTTATCCAAGTTTATAATATACCTTAAATTCAAAGAAGAAATGAGATGAAGTGATGATGTTGATGCTCCAAAATATGAAATTTCCCCTTGAAATTTAACTTGGAAATGATGAAATCTCCTTTGGTGCTTGAACCGTGAGAATGGAGCAAAATATGTGTGTTTGTTTGTATGATAATTGATGAATGAATGGAATATAGGAGATGACTTAGATATTTTACTAGTCTTCCACTAATATACATGAGTCATCTCATCTTGCATCTAAGTCCCCAAGTTTCTCAAGTCATGCAATCAAGTTTCATTCCTAACTAATTAGTCACTTTGGTCCAAGAATATATCATGCAATTTAATCCTTGAATTTAGAAGAATGATCACTTAAGGACAATTAGGCAATTAAATCACATTCGACCCTTATTTCACACACCAATTAAATGCAATTCACGTAATAATTCACATATTGACAAGTATTTCAATTAAACATGTAGAAATATAATTCATATAAGTTTATATAGACATAATGTATATAATGTTATAAAATTATAAAGTAACATATAATATCACAGAATGATTGAATGAAAAAAAATCGGGGCGTTACATACAGGGTAATCGAAATGTCTGGCAAAAAAAATTGAAAGGAAGGTTGATTGCATTTCTTAAAGGGTCAGACTCCAAAATAAAAATTAATTAATAAAAATGCATGTATAACACAATTTCAACTCTTGCCACGTGCATGTGAACAATTATTATGTTATTAATATGCGTATATATATATATATATATATATATATTGTAGCACCCGGGCGTAAGGTACCACATCCCGCGCACCGAGACCCGACCCGTATATGAAATGGAAGTCCATACACGTGCCAAATCCACGGCGAACGGGGACACAACACACACGCTATGCTAGGCGGGACTAACCCTTCAACCAATCAGCTCAAAACAATATAAAATCAGAGCTATAATGAAACGCGGAAGCAAGAACAACATATAATATATACGCTGAGCCACCAAGCTCCAAAAATAGATATACAAAATCATTCAAGTACTCAACGGCACGCACGGCCTAAAAAATTCATAACGCTCCATGCTATACTATGATCATATACAAAAGAGCTAAAAGAGTATGAGATGCTGAAAAGAAGTGCTAAACAACAATGCAAAACCTAGACGACTTATATTCCCGCCTAGCACTCCTATACCTGCACAACACAACTGAAAACAAACCGGGTTCAGTCTATATGAGACTGGTGGGTATAAAACGGGGCATAAGATATAATATTGCAGAAATTAAGCACATACATGCAAGCCCTAATCCCGTGTGAAGTTTGGTAAGAATTTCCCAAGTGGTTAACACAAAAGAAAACATCAACGGGATTACGACGTTCATATTCATTCATAATTGTTCATAAGGGTTTATGGCCCGACGAGTGGGCGTGCATAATCTCCAACCTACACCTCGTGTAATCATAATCAATTATTCATTCATTATCATACATATCTTTTGTGCTCATACATGTCATGATCATAATCATTCATATACACCTTCTTCCTCCGGGTGGTGGACGGGTTTGCAAGGCCTGACCACCTAATCATATCAATGTGGCTATGAGATTCATGAGTCCTCAAAGCCCGGTTAGCGTTTCCTCGTCAAAACTCCTTGACGAGGTCCGTTTCGCCGTAATTGGTTGGAACTAGTACATGGGATCCCCGTCAGCCCTTGCTTCCTCGGTTAGCCACATGTACTAAGTCCTGGGGCCCGTGCAATCATAATCATGTCTCGCCAAAATATAAGGTAGGGTTTCATAGGTAAAAAGGGGCATACGTTTGAAATCATTTACACGAAACGACTCGATTTATATAATATACTAATTTGGCTTAAATCCTTTCACATAAGGGACATATCGGGTCGTTTTAGCTATTAGAAGAAAAACCCACCATTTCAAAGCAAAAGAAAGGCACAAGCGTCTCAATGCTCGCCCTCGTCTCCGACCAAACCCGAATCTGTGCAAAAGAAAAGGTATGAGACTCAATGACCATATATGACGCTCGACAATGAAGTGAATATGACATGAATACATAAATGATCATATTATGCAATGAAAATGTATGTGCACTATTAAGGAATTTAAAGTACATAATCAAACCATTCGTTCATACATTTCATTCAAATTTATAAATTCATAAATTCATATTTCATATAAATTAACCTAAAAAATTCATTTAATATCCATAACACGTACTAATTGTCTTTACAATTAGAAATGAAATAAATAAAACGTTCAATCAATACTCGGTAAATTAAACACGTGAAATAGTTATCAATTATTTCTAAAATTGAATTAAATCAAATAATACTTAAATATATAATAAATATAAATATACAATAATTATATATATATATATAATCACGTACCCACATATATATATGTATATATATATATATATACATACATGCACATATATATATATACATATATAGCATTGCATGCATGTATATATATATACATATATGCTATATATGTATATATAGCATTGCATGCATGATGTTAATTTGATTTGTTTGGTTTTAAAATAAACATGCATGTATAATATATATATATATATATATATATATATATATATATATACGTCGAAATGCATGCATGCAGGTAAGGAAGAAGGATTAGAACTAAAGTTAAACCATTTAACCAAGTTTGAAAAACTGAAAATTTTTGCAGAAAAACAGGGGTCGCGGCCGCGACCCATTTTCTTCATGAAATGGTAGCGGCCGCTACCCATAATTTTCAGAATTTTTGATCCAATTTCAGAATACGTGAGCAACCCAAATATCAGTCGCGGGCGCGACTGATTTTCATGCAGTTAGGGTCGCAGGCGCGACCCTACGCGTTGCAGTAGAAAATGGCGCAGAGCATGGAGAAAACAGAGCAACAAGAAATCAACTTCAATCCAACAAGATCAGGTAAGGCAAGGCAACAATTATGCATAAAAAACACTCCAAAACAACATTCAATCCAGGCCCAAGAAGGATCATATATGAGATGAAGGCAAGGGTGCTCTTTTCATGATATGACCTCAAGGTTTCATTAATGGTAGCTCATGAATGCCTCAACTACCAGCTAATACACCACCATAAATGTAAATAGGAGATCAAAACAATCATTTTCACGCTTGGAATCATTCAAAAAGCTCAAGAATTGAAAGAGATCCACCAAATTGCTCAAAACCTAAATATATAACCATCTCAACCAAAACTTATGAAACCATGCTCAATTTTAGGGATAAATGAATGAAAATGACTCATAATGGATGCATAATACAATCCTAAGCTTACCTTGTGGATTAATGGAGGTTTGGAAGAGATTTGAGCTTGAATCTCCAAGGATTGGCTTGAGCTACGGGATTTCTGGAAAACAGAGGATGTTTGGCCAATTTACTCCAAGTGGGAAGGGTTATCTCGGTTTGGGGAGTTAATAGCTGAATAAAGGGTTGAGTTAGGGTTCCAAAGACTTAAACCATGGTTAATTTGATCAACAAATGAATAAGTTCTGATTTATTTGGTAAAAGGTGGCAGATTGAGTTCCCGTTGCATGTTTCGGTTGAATTTCGGAGGTTCAAATGATTTTTGGAAAAATATAAGGCTAAGTTCACTAAACTCAAATTTTCGTTGAGAGTTCAGCGAAGTTGACGAAACTCGAATCCGAGTTTCCTAGCTCAAGATATCAAATTCGGAACCAAGGGTGCGCTAATTGCTCATTAGCCCCCGATTTGGTTCCACGATTCAAATTAAATTCGTTAACATATCAAATGAATTCGAAAACATAAATCGAGCATATAGGCATGTTCATAACACACATATTTATGACATACTACAATTTCACGATATTCCGATATCATTTCATATAAGAACGATGCACAAATTAAACAACCATGCTCATTTCATGAAATTCCATGCATAAATAAAATTAAACCAAATAAATTAATTCTAATATTAAATAAAATTAAATTCAATGTAATTAATTAATTAAAGCATGGTTAATTAACATAATGCTTAATTAACAACATAATTAACATTAATCATTAAATTAACAATAATTAAAGAAATATATATATATATATATATATATATATATATACTTAAAATACGAATTATCTTAAAATAATATTAAATTAAAATAAAATATAATATAACAAAATAATAACAATTTATAATGAAATTAAAGATAAAACATGTAAAAACGATTAATTCGTGCAATTTGGTAAACACATACGTCGTACCTTTACATCTGAAAAATCGGGGCGTTACATATATATCCTATTTACTAAATATAGACATGCAAATATGATTAATGAAAACAATTTGATAAAGCAAAAATTTTGTTTTCAACACAAGTGTACTACAAGCATCCTAATTAAAATGACGAGGCATTTTCCAAATTTGTCAGGGGTTATGGTACGCGTGGGTGTCATTTCACTAAACATAGATGCACACATGACTTTATTTATATGTTGAATACAATCCAATAATGATACACTCAATCTCATACTTATTAACATGGTTGTAAATAAATTAAGATCCTTAATAATATAATTGAAGTTTAAATAAAGAAAAATAAGTAGCAGTATATTGTAATGGGATTTCGTGCAAATTTTAGTTTATCAAATGCAATCTAATTAATCACATATAAAAACAATCACGATGTATACGATTTTATTAAATATAATGTTTTACGTCTAGAATCATACTTAAATGTATATGCCACACGATCAAATTTTTAGATGCGTACCGATATCTTAGTTAACATACCTATTTTGGTTTGGTTCAAAATTTATGCTGTTACATATATTTTGGCCGAAAATTCCACATAAAAGTTTTAAGGGTTCTAAGTAACTAGAATTAAACCTCACCTGTCGAGACAAAATAAGATAAGGGCACGGCCTATGGTGCCTGCTCCTCGTCACCCGGAAGCTGGTCTGTGTAAGAAAGATAAGTGCAAGTGAGGCACGACTCTCAAGAACCAATTAGGACAAATGGCAAACTCAAGAGGTAATATCGACATGAACTGACAAGTATATAATGTCATGGACATGCTTATGTATACCATTAATGTTCCAATGACCAACTAAACGAGCCAATAAGTGAAACGTATGGAAATTACACAAGGTATGCTTCCAGTAGACAATCCCGGCCGGGACTATTTTTATTGTAAAGCTGATCCTAGCCGGGACATCCCAACAACAGCATCCCCTGCATAACTATCCCGGCCGGGAAAGGTTTTAGGCTGAAAAGGATCCCGGCCTGGATCAGTGCCCCCCCACCCCCCGATATAGGTTCCCGGCCGGTATGATTTTTGAACTAAAATGGGTCCCGACCAGGAGCCTCTGCTCGAGAAACAGGGCAGCAACAGGTTAGTTTCGAAACCTTAGTAAATCAACCCAAAAATCATTCTCAAGTTGAAACATTCACTTATAACATGTATACACACATAATACTTCACATAGGCATCAAATAACATAATATAGCATGCTTAGGTCATCAAGAATTTCAATATGAAACCCATATGTGTTCATGACACCCAACATCCATAACTAAAAAATTCAAACATCAAATTCAAGTTTAAAGCTCACAATCATGCTTTCAACAACAAATAAACAAGTTATCCAACTTAAATCATAACCCTAGCTTCAATCAATAAATTCAACAAATCATATATAACCCATCTCTACCTTAGAAAAAAAGAAGAAGAAGGAAATGAAGTTAGAATAGGTAGTTGGAGCTTCTAAGCTTGCTATTTGCCAGATTCAAAGCTTGAATTCAAGAAATCCCACCTTCTTTCTCCTTGGAGCTTGATCGAGGGAGAGCAAGAGAGAGCAAAGTTTATGTGTTGTGTGTATGAAGGCATTATGTGATTCTTCATATATAAGTGGTAAAATGCCAAAATTTACAATTAAGTCACCCAAGTTTGTAAGTCATGCAATTAGGTACCAACTCATGAAAAAAAATGATCAATTGGGTCCAATTGAAGTTCATACAATTAGGTCCTCAAGTTTTAAAGATGATCAACTAAAGTAATGTAAACAAACAAAATGGGTTCGACAATTAATTCACGTGTCAATTAAATACGAGTCATAAAATACTTCACAAGTTGATAAAATTTTCACATAAACACTTAGTAATATAATTCACAAAATATCATGAAATGCAGAACTTTAGAAATAAAAGAATTAAATAAATCCTATCTCTCCAAAACTCACATGCGTGGCACGTGTACCTTAACTGTGGGAAAACTGGGACGTTACACCCTCCTTCGACGGTTGTCGCCGTGACTAAAAAAAACTCACCTTCCCCTCGACCTCCCGGGGTTGGATGAATTCTCTCAAATGGGAATATGCACAAGAGGTGTATCCGGTGACCCCATGGCCGTCTCGGATGCTCCTTAACTATATTCCTAGGGCCCAAACAATTCAAGATCAAGTTTCAAGTCCAAGTGTCTATCTTTCAAGACCAAATCTCGCTATACACACACGCACACCTCAAGTCTTTTCAAAACAAAGCAAAATATAGCTTATATACATACAAAAGCATTTTCAAGATCATAAAGCATACGGGACAACCCCTAAAATACGTATCGAACACATATCTATCATATAAATATATAATTGCATGCGACTTCAAATCACATAGGGTTTTAGGTCAAGATAGCTGAAAGAAACAAAGCCTCTCCTTATCGGAGTCGCGGAGACTAAAGAGAGCAAGGAGGACACCTAAGGAGCAACCCGTCGTCCACAGGAAGGTCCATTGAACAAAATAAATAACAAGAGACGTTCTTAGACTTAATATGAACCAATTAGATGCTTGGAAAATGCATATGAATGTAAGTGATACGTATGAAATGCAACGAGGTAGCACTTAGGGCACGTTGGTTCATATTTCTGGTTTCATGTGTAGCACCCCGCACGTGAGGCACCACATCCCCTGCACTATGGCTCAACACGAGTAACGAAATGGTAAGTCCCGCACCCGTATCAAACCATAGTGAACGGGAGACAAAAAAACAACCCTCCTAAGCTAGGCGGAACTTAGACCCTGCAAATATAACCAACCAACAAAACATAATGCAGCAGAAAATTAAAATTCAAACACATGCATTGGCCACAGGCCTGCAGAAATTAAACACATGAACCACAAGCAAACTTGGGCTCCTCAGGCCTCTTTTTAACTCATAACAAAGCCCGGCAAGGGCAATTTAATAACAAATACATAAAGATTCAAATTCATAATCTTATAAAGTCGGATCATACACAATTCAAAGACATATGCGAGTGCAGAGACTCTTCTAACTTAACCTGACCGACTCAAAGACTCAACACAAATCCCCCTAGCTCGAAACTCCAACGCCAAACCTGCGCACTAAAAGATTGTGGAGGGAGAGGGTCAGTCTCTAGAAGACTGAGTGAGCAGGAGCGATACATATCTATAAAAACATGCACATGCAAGTCATAAATCCCGAGCAAAGTTTTATTTAAAGTTAGTTCCCAAGAGGGCAAGAGAATAACTAAGCAATGCTCGGACTTTACGACTAATAATATTAAATTCATTAAGTTCATAATTCATACATAAACAATAAGGCTCGGCGAGTGAGCGTGCATAATCTCCAATCAAACTCCGACCGTGTACGACAATAATCATTATTATATTGGATACGTGATCACACAATACGTTATAATACATGCAAGCCATAAAACATAACATAAGACATAGTCGTTTGGGCAATCCGTGTCCCGACCTTCCCGCACGGTGCATAACAATCATAACATAATCATAACATAATTCCAACCTACTTCCTTCGAGTGGTGGACGGGTTAGCAGGACCCGACCACCGGTCTATACATAGGCCAATGGGGGTACATGAATTCCCCAAGGGCACTCAGCTCCCATTCCCCGCTAAACCTCCTAGCGAGGGTCGGTATCACCGTAAATGTGGTGGGACTAGTACAAGGGATCACCGTTGGCCCATGCCTCCCCGGATAGCCACTTGCACTAAGTCCCTGGGCCCGTGCATTCATAATCATGTTCATAATCATATTCTCGCCAAAACATTTGATTCATAACAAACATAACATATTTCATAATTCAAGAGAAAACGCTCGACACGTGTGGGTTTCGAGCGTTAGGATTTTATTTTATTATTTTCGTTCATTTAATTTAAACGTGTTACATTAATTTCTATAAATTGTGTTCAACACGATTACGTGAAAATTATATGATATTAATTTTAATTTGAGAATTCTTGTATGAATGGAATTTAATTGTTGCATGAATTAATTGTCCAATTTGATTTAATTGCCAAATTGTCCTTAAATGCTCATTCATTTTAATTGAGGGACCAAATTGCATGAAAACTTTGTGGACCTAAGTGGTCATTTCCAAACCTTGGATACTCAATTTCATAAATTAGAGAACTTGGAGGATTTACTTGCTAATAATATATTTTTCCCTCTTGAAATGTCGGTATATGCATCTCTCCCTCAATCATCTTCATTTTCATGCCAATCATCCAACTTTGCTTCCATAAGCTCTTGGTTCATCTAGCAAGAAAAGAAGAAGAGATTTCACCAATTTCCATCAAGTCTTTTTCAAGAAATTTAGGAATTTGAAGCTCAAGCATCTATCTTCATCATCATCTTCCATTTATTTTCTTCAAGGTATATGTGTAAGCTAGCATGGATAATTCTTGTTAATCTTTAAGAAGCTAGGGTTAGTAAAATTATGGAATATATGGACTATATGAATATGTGATTACAACTTGAAGAGATGCATGAATTGTTGAAGAATTTGAGCTCATATGATGAATTCATACAAGAACTTGAAGCTTGTGATCTTTGATAATTTTGTGTGATTCATGTGTTTTTATGGAATTTTATTGTATCATGAACATATATGCATGATGGTTTCCAGAAATATTACATTTTGAAGCTTGAACATTGATGTTTTGAGTGATTTTGGTGTTTGGTCGAGCCTTCCCCTGTTTTCTGCTCTGTTTTTTCTCCAGAATTCGAAGGTCGCGCCCGCGACCAAAAATATGCATAAAACTGGTCGTGCCCGCGACCCCATTTTGGCCAACTTTCGACTTTTGGGAAAATTGCATGAAATTTCGGAAAAATACTTGGTCGCGGCCGCGACCATTTTGTGAAGGATTTTGGTCACGCCCGCGACCCCCGCCAGAAACTGCATTTCGTCCAACTTCGAACCAACGCCATTTTCACCTCGGTTGGAATTAGAAAGCGTGTCATATAGAGTTGGAAAGGTCTTTGTGTCTAGTTTCATATTCAATAAACAAAACTCCATTCCCACTTCTAGAATTAAAGATATTCCAGTTTTCCCTCAACATGTACATTTTCTAAAATTGTCCGTTTTTTCCAAACTTCACCAAAACTTCTATTATTGCATTCCTTTCACTCTCTTAGCCCCCATATGTGAATTATATGATATATAAACTTGGTTTAGTGATAATTATGTTCTTAATTGACATTCCTTAAGTGTTATTGCATAACATATTAATTATGATTACGTCGTGCGTCACATTTTGGCATCATTATTGAGTCCTGTCTCACGAGTGCACAAATGTTTCCATTTCTTGTCCAGTTCTTCTCCAGGGCGGAGATTGTTGATCATGAGCACGTTCACACATCCTTGAGTCGTCGTGTCGCCTGTCAGGTGAGGTTTAATTTCTAGTTATGTAGAACCCGTATAACCTTTACGTGGTTTTTGGCCAAAGGTAATTATATTTATAATTTCATGAAAGCTCTTATCATTTCAAGTATATTATTCATTCATGAATCAAGCAAGTAGGTCATGTTAGTGTGCATGAATCAAGCATGTCATGTCATGAAAGCAAGTTTATGTGTTCTCCTGGCCAGGTCCTCCTTAGTGAGGGCGCTGGGCTGGTCTTCGGGCTGGTGATTGTCCGTCCAATCACAGGAAGAACAATACCTTACCGTGTTCGTGCGTTCTCTTGGCCAGGTCCTCCTTAGTGAGGGCGCTGGGCTGGTCTTCGGGCTGGGGATTGTCCGTCCAATCACAGGAAGAACAAAGCCATCGTGTTCGTGTGTTCTCTTGGCCAGGTCCTCCTTAGTGAGGGCGCTGGGCTGGTCTTCGGGCTGGGGATTGTCCGTCCAATCACAGGAAGAACAAAGCCATCGTGTTCGTGTGTTCTCTTGGCCAGGTCCTCCTTAGTGAGGGTGCTGGGCTGGTCTTCGTGCTGGTGGTTGTCCGTCCAACCACTAGAAGAACAAAGCCCTATAGTGTACATACGTTCTCCTGGCCAGGTTCTCCTTAGTGAGGGCGCTGGACTGGTCTTAGAGCTGGTGGTTGTCCGTCCAACCACAGGAAGAACAACCCTATCGTGTTACAAGCAAGCCATGTACTGATTGCATGATCTCCATTCCATGAACGTGTTATATGATTACACTATTGCATGATTGCACGATAATTGAATTGCGTGATCACCTAATGATTAACAAGCAAGCAAGCATGTATTGATTGCATGAAAATGAACAAGTATTTAATATTGATAGTTGTATTCTCGGGCGAAGCTAAATTAGTATTGAACTTGTATATTTATCTTTTATAAAACCTTTACCCGAGAATATGACTTGCATGTTATCTACGCTAATATGTATTTAAACCCCTCACTAAGTCTTCACAGACTGACGCCTCCACCTTTCAGTTATTGCAGGTGCACGCTAGGCGGGAGTTGAGTCGAGTCGAGTCCCGTTCATATAGTCATGTCATACGTGGTTCGTGCATTTAATTATTATTGTTATTGTTTAGTTGAGGATGATAATGTATTGATATGTAACTTTAAAATATATTTTATTGGAAAATGAGAAATGTCATGATTGGATAAATGGAAATATTTGGTAGAAACCAGTTATGCTTCCGCTTTATTTTGTTGCATATATTGGTAATCCCGCCTAGCCTATTGAGTTATTGCATTGTCACCCGTTCGCTGTAGGTTGGTTCATGTACGGATTGGCAGTTTCGTATGTGGACTGACCTATAGTGCGGGGGTGTGGCACCTCCACGTGTACGGGGTGCTACACGATGACTCTACTTTGAAAATATCATATATATATATACACAAGGTTTGGCCAAAACTTGCCACATAAGGGTTGTAGGGTTTGTTACATAGCTAAAACAAAAACACCCTCACCTGGAATACCACGAGACATAAAGCGTAAGCAATGCGGGTGCCTATTCAAATCGGAAGTCTCCGCCCTGGAACGAATTGTATGAGGGAAGGAACAAGGTGTACTCGTGAGAATTGACTCGATATGAGATGTATAAAAACATAAATCATGTGATGAGGTCATATAATCACGTAATTCATTCAAAATGCTCAATACATAGTGGTTTCATATTCATATGTTTCATCTTTCATATTTTGTATCAAATCGAACCATAAGCCATATATGATAGGAATAACATAGGTTATAAATGCATAAGTAATACAATTCATGTCATGGAAATGATCATGTGTA
Organism: Lantana camara; assembly: GCA_037501455.1. NCBI lineage: Eukaryota > Viridiplantae > Streptophyta > Magnoliopsida > Lamiales > Verbenaceae > Lantana > Lantana camara. The sequence goes on from CM074858.1 coordinate 51,645,325, forward strand.
CGATTACTAATCCTTAGACATTTAAACATTCAACAACTTCAATTCAAGACTCATTCAATTCGTTTAAGTTCATCACTTACATAAATCATACCAAATTAATCCAAGGAATTCAAATAATACGCCTAGCACGTCATATAATATGTGTAAATATCATACAAGTCATAAAAAAGAAGATATATAAGTGATTAGGTTTCAAATGGTAAGCAAATACCTATGCATGTACACGTCAGAAGGAAGAAAGACACTTTAGGGCATAACTCGAAAATTACTCCACGAAAGATCAAGAAACTTCATAACACTTTACATAACAGATTATATGACATGTTAATGAAGAGAACGAACCATAAACAAGCCATACAGGCCATGCAATTCACGTTGAAAAACTGAAAATTCATGCAGATGTGTGAAGGGTCGCGGCCCCGACCCATTTCCTTCATGAAATAGTAGCGGCCGCTACCCATGCAATTTCCGGAATTTTGAGCAATTACTCCATGAAGTCGAAACATGGAAAAATTAAGGTGATGGCCGCGACCTAAGAGACGATGCAACAATGACGTGAGAGCGGTCGCGGCCGCTACCATTTTCCTTCATGGTTCGATCGCGGGCGTGACCGACCTGATACAGCAGCACAAATGCAACGAAAACAGAGCAGAACCAAAGCCACAATTCACCAACATGATCAGCTAAGATATGATCACAAATATGAGCTGAAACAACTCCAAAACAACACATAAACATGCTCTCCAAGTGTTCAAACATGAGATGAAGGAATGGATGATCATTTCATGACTTTTCTTCAAAACTCAATTAATGGCAACTTATGAATGCTTCAACTACCATGTAATACATCACAATTCAAAGAGGAAGTCAAGATAATCATATTCATGCTTGGAATCAACCTAAATCATCAGTGAATGAGAGAGATCAACACATGTATCCAAAACCTAACTATCTATTCTCTTCAGCCATAAACCCATGAAATCATGCTCAAATTGGGGATGAATGGATCAAAATGACTCATATTGAATGTATAACATAACCCTAAACTCACCTTGTGAATTGGATGAAAGATGAAAGAGATTTGAGCTTGAATCTCCAAGGTTGGGCATGGTGACGGGAATGAACTAGAGCAGGGCTTGGGGCTGATTTTTCTCTTGTTTGCTGAGTGTATCTCGGTTGAAAGAGGGTATGGGCAGATAGTGGGTGTAACTAGGGTTCCATAGCCTCCAACCATGGTTAATTTGGTCAAGGTTTGAATAAGTTATGGCTCTTTTAGTAAAATGTGGCAGTTTGGCGGACGTTACATGTTTCGGTTGAATTTCAGGGTTTCAAATTGTCTTAGAAAAATATGAGGCTAAGTTTATTGAACCCAAATTTTCGTTATGAGTTCAACGGAGTTGACAAAAGTCGATTCCGAGTTCCCTAGCTCAAGATATCACAAACGGAACCAAGGGTGCGCTAAGTGCCCGTTAGTCCCCGGTTTGGTTCCAAACATACCAAATAAATTTAAAACGCAATCAAACGAATTCGAAAATATAAAACGAGCATACGTACACATTCATGACACACATATCTACAACATATTAAATTTCCACAAAATTCTGAATTCATTTCATATAGTAACGGCGCGCAACTTGTCACATAAATGCAAATTGACCAAGAATTCATATAGTTCCAAAATTCAAATGAAATTTAAGAATCCATTTTAAATATTTAATAAAAATATAACGAAATGCATATAATGGAAAATTAATGAAAATTACAATTAGTAATTAGCAAAAATGATTAATTAAGCAATTAAATAATTTAAACGCGCAATTAAGGAGTACACAAGTTATTCATATTAATTCCAATTCAAATATTGCATATATTTCAATTAATCACATATTTAACATTTAAATAAAGAAATTTAAATATAGAAAATACTTAGAATCAATTAATTTGCGCAATTTAGTAAACACATACGTCATATTAAAATACAAAAAGTTGGGGCGTTACATCATGCATCAAAATAAATCTCATACTCAATTAAGCATAAAAACACATCATACTATACGTTATTAGCATGTTAGGATCATAATCGGGGTGGGAGGATACAAATAAAAGCAAGAACAAACTACGAAAAATACGGACAAACACATAAGGGGTAACACGAGCGTGTCACTCTCTAAGCACAAAAGGTGATATGCCCGTGACTCAGTACAGGCACTTCGGGCCCTTGAGACACGGGCGTGTTAAGGGACTAGTTATTCCTGCGACACGGGCGTGTCTCAGATCAGAAACTTAGCCTGAAGCCCTTGCACTAAGACACGCCCGTGTCTCAAAATGTAAGGGGGAGATGACACGGGCATGTCATCCCCTGCTGCAACTTCGTCGTCAAGGTATTCAACTGAAAAAAGGAAGGACAAACAAGACAACAACAAGTAATTCAAGGCAACAACTTAACATACTTCTCAAGCTCAAAACCATTTATTTTCAAGCTCCAAAACACTCTAAAAACTCAACAAATTATCAAAGCAACAAGGAGCAAAGTATATGTAGCACCCGTGACGATAGGCACCACATCCCCCGCACTACAAATCTTGTCCACACGTGAAACGGATGATCCAGCATGACCGGACTCATAGCGAATGGGTGACAAATAAAAAAAACTTTCTTAGCTAGGCGGAACTAACCCTGAACCAATTAACTCAATAACCAAAACGTGATGCGGAAGCAATAAAGTTAACGTGAACGGATTTAATAATGGCTTCAAGCAGATCAAATCAAAGCATAAAATAAATTCAACATGCAACCTAACGACGGGTTCAACTACTTTGCAACCTGTCCGGAATCAATATTCAAAATCCATAAAATATAAATCATAAACCTACATTGGCACACAGGCCCATTTAATTACATGATATCAATAAACATAATAAAGGTGAAATGTGACTCGAGTGTGCGTGGAAGACTTGAACAAATACTAAAACTTGACTCCCGCCTAACACAACCTACAAGAAAACTGAGAAGTGGAGAAAAGAGGTATCAGTCTTTAGAAGATTGAGTGAGTAGGAGCTATACGTATACATAAAACATGCACATGCAAGCCATAAATCCCGACCAAAGTTTTATTTAAAGATAGTTCCCGAGAAGGGCAAGAAATAGATTAGCAATGCTCGGACTTTACGACTAATTCATATTAAATTCGTTAAGTTCGTAATGCATGGATAATCGTTATAGCTCGGCGAGTGAGCATGCATTATCTCTAACCAAACTCCGACCGTGTACAATGAACTTGATTTAATGATTTGAATACGTGATCATACAATATATAATAATACATACAGGCGTAAAATATAGTCGTTTGGGGAATCCGTGTCCCGGCCTTCCCGCACGGTGCGTAACGTAAAGATGAACATGATCTTAAAATATTCCAACCTTCTCCCTCCGAAATGGTCGGCCCTGCAGACCCAAACATTTAGCGTTAACGTGCCGAGAAGGGGGCTCATGACTCCTACCCACTCATTTCAAGTGGATTAACCACTGGGTCAAGAATATCCCACCTTCCTGCCACCAAAGTAGCGCGAGGATAATCTCAAAGGGTACTATGTGATAAGGGATTGCCCGACGGCCCGATGCCGTACCGGTATCCAAGACCACGTTTCCCCAGGCCCAATAACGTGAATGTGAAGTGCGTTATCTCGCCAAAACATTTCAATTCGTTAGAACATTTCAATACATTTAACTTCAAATGATTCAATCCTTAAAAACATTTACTCGATAAGAATTTACTCAATGATTTTGCTTGCAAACGATATATAAATATATATATAGGAATTTGGCCAAAACATATCACATAAGGGTTATAGGGATTTAATACATGACTAGAACAAAAACACCCTCACCTGGAATACCACGAGACAAGGAACATGAATAATATAGGTGCCTATTCGATCTGGAAGCCTCCACCCTGGAGAAGAACTGTACAAGAGAAGGCATAACGTGTACTCGTGAGACACGACTCAATATGAAGCCTCATAAGACGCACGGCATGCTTATAAGATGATGTAATGTTTCATGAGATGATTCAATATGGAATAAAGCATAAGTATGTAATGGAAGGGTGTGATCATGTTCATATGCTCAATTACTCACATGAATTCAATTCATATATCAAGCACAATTCAAACAATCAAACTTAAGCAAGTAAGAACCAAAGAGTGTCAAATAAGAGCATAATTATCAATCAAGCAAGTATATACTCCATATAACTCACATACGGGAGCCAAGGAAGTGAAAGGAATGCAAGAAACGACGTTTTGGCAAAGTTTGGCAAAAGGTGACAGTTTTTGGAAATGTCCATGCTGAGGGAAAACTGGAATATATTAAGTTCTATAAGTTGGAATTGAGTTTTTCTTGTTGGATATGAAACTAGACACAGTGACCTTTCCGTTGGTATATGGCTCATTTTCTAGTTCAAAGTGAGGAAAAAATGGTATAAGCTTGAAGTTAGGCGAGTGCAGTTTTTCGGGAATGTGGTGACACCTAAAATAATTGATTATCACTCACAAATGGGAAACGATATTGAGATGATTCCAATTGAAGTTTATTCTAGGCTTCAAGAGATTTCTAACAGTTCAAAAATCAAGTCAATCGGAGTTTTTGTGAGGGAGAAACGCCTGTTTGAAAATTGGTCTGAAAACCCAACGGGCGTTTGGTGAATGAACTAAATGGCCAAACTCCCGTTTGGGAAGCTGCTGGTTGAGAAAAACAGGGGAAGAACTGGGTGGTTCACAGAAATAGCTCCCAAGCATACTCCAACACCAAACTAAAGCATCAAACACACTAAAAACAATCACATAACATGTATAAGACTCATATACATCAATTTGGCAACATATAAACCAAAGAAACATGCTTTGATTCAAGAAAGTATGTCAAGAAAACCCTCAAAATGCAGATGATCATGTATGCTGTAACGCCCCGATTTGCATTCATGTGTTATGTGACGTTATATTAAATTTCATCACATTTTATGTAATATATTCTCATGCATTTATATGAATTAGCTTTAATGTGAAATATGTGAATTAAGTGATAATGTGTCTAATTGTATTATATGACTTTAATTGATCATCTCATAAATATGTGGACTTAATTGCATAACATGAATTGGAGTTAATTGCTCATATCTTATGGAATGAAACTTGATTGCATACATTTAAATACTTCAAGGACGAATATGCAAGATTGGTTGAGTCATCATAATTGTTGCAAGACTTTTGATAAATATCATATTTATCTCTCATTTCAATCATTATATTTCATAAAAGAAAGCTACACACACCCACACCTACTAGATCACGGTATTTTCACCAAGAAGAGAAGAAGAATTGCATCTCATAATTCAAGCTAGGATTTGAAGGAATTATGGAGCTAGGATCATCATCATCATCATATCACCACTTCATCTTATCTTCCTTCCATCTTAAGGTATAATATGAAATATGTTTGCATCTTTTGAAAACATGATTGAGTAGGGTTAGGAATTAAATGATAAATTCTTGCATGATTGGGGCTATAAATATGTTGATGATCATGAGGGATGAATGCTTGCATGAAAACTTTGATGTATATGAAGGTTGGGAAGCATGTATATATATGGGTTTTTGGAGACAAATTCTTGGGAAGTTGATGCATATTTCATGGTTTGATTGATGAATAAATGAAGTATAATGTGTATTTGATGATTTGAAATAATTGTTATGGTTGGAACTTGGTATTATTGTTGTTTTGGTTGATTTTGGCATGAAAATGCCCTGTTTTGTTGCTGCTGCGTACATGGTCGCGCCCGCGACCTGTTTATGTGTAAAAATGGTCGCTTCCGCGATCCCATTTTGGCCAACATTCGACTTTTGGAAAATTGCATGAAAAATTCGAAAAAATATTAGGTCGCGCCCGTGACCATTTTGTGAAGGTTTTTGGTCGCGCCCGCCACCCCTCCAGAAACTGCATTTTGTCCAACTTCGAACCAACGCCATTTTCACCTCGGTTTGAATTAGAAAACGTGCCATATAGCGTTGGAAAGGTCTATGTGTCTAGTTTCATATCCAATAAACAAAACTCAATTCCCACTTCTAGAATTAAAAATATTCCAGTTTTCCCACAGAAGGTGCATTTCCTAAAATTGTCCACTTTTTGCCAAACTTCACCAAAACCTTTCATATTGCATTCTTTTCACTTCGTTGGCTCCCTTATGTGACTTATATGAGTTATAAACTTGGTTTAGTGATAATTATGTGCCTACTTGACATTCTTTGATTGTTATTGCATAATATATTGATTATGACTTTGTTGTGCGTCTTAATTGGTTCATTTGAGTCTAGTCTCATGTACACTTGTCCTTGTTACACAGATCTTCTTCCAATTGACGTGGGACATGCACCAATAGTTATATCCTTGTTTTGATCGTTACAGGTGAGGTTATTTCTATTTATAAAAGAACCCTACAACCCTATGTGATTTTGGACCAAAACCAATAATTATATCTATAGTTTTCCGAAAATTGAATTGTTATTTCATTGATCGATTGATATTGTACCGAGTGATTGTTATTGATATTGAATTGAATTGATTGATTGATTTGGCGAGTAAAACATGTTCACTTTGGGCCCCAAGGGTAGTGTATTGAGCCAGCCGGGGAAGCAAGGGCTGACGGGTAACTCTTGCACTATCCTTACCATGTAGGGACGAACTCTGAGTCCACCAGGAGGTTTGGTTGGATGATGAGAACCCGAGGGTTTGAGTGTTCGCGCTTCCCTCATCTGATTGGATGGCGGGGCCTTGCAATCCCCCATCACCCGGAGGAAGAAGGGTGGATTGATTGAAATTGTCTAATTGTGCACCGAATTGATTGCTTGATCACCCAATTAATAAAATTGAATTATTGTACACTAATGGAGAAAGGTTGGAGATTTGCCCTCACTCGCCGGGCCACTGATTGATTGTATCGAATTGTATTAAAATAATTGAATTGAAAATGGAATTGTTGTAATCTCGGGCGAGCACTATATTATTTTACAATGAATATCGTTTTATGAAAAATCTTACCTGAGATTACAATTTGCATGGTATATACGCTTTTAAATTATAACCCCTCTCTCAGTCTTTCATAGACTGACACCTCACATTTTCAGGTATTGTAAGTTGAGTGCTAGGCGGGATTGAGTCAAGTTTTACTTCTTTTGGGTCTAGTATTATCTTTCTCATGTTTACGTACATTATAAACACATTGTAGCCTTAAGAACTGTTTTGGTACCTATGTATATATTATGATTTATACTTGAGACTTTGAGCAGGTAAATGGAAATATTGTTTTGGGACATGTTAGTATGAAACCGAAAATGGGATCATGAAGTGAATGTACATTGTTATGCTTCCGTTTGTATGCATTGTTGTATAATTGAGGGTTAGCCCGCTTAGCTAGTGTTCTTTTTTTTTATTATCTCCCGTTCGCTATAGGTTAGTTCATGTATGGGTCGTCCATCTCATATGTGAATTGAGCTATAGTGTGGGGATGTGGCATCTTTGCGCTTCGGGTGCTACATCTTAGGTGGTATCAGAGCCCGGTTGCAAAACCGAGGTTTTAGTGTCGTATCGTGTCAAGTCTAGGTCTTACGGCATAGGAATTAATTGCTAATTTGAGTGTCTTGCATCTTGTTTGAAATTATTTGATTACTCGGATCTTCTGAAATTCTTGAGTTATTGAATAATTTGAGCATTGTGTTGAATTATGTTGTTAATTGTCAATTAATTGATCTTGAATTATTTGAAACTATTTGCCCAATGTGTTTTATTTTAAATATTGATGAATTACCTGTTGCATTTTATATTAAATTCTTGACATCAATTATGTGACAATTTTGTGACATGAGCATGTCTTACCCACATGCATTTATTTTCAAAGGAAGTTGTGAATACAGGTTGTAGAAATGATATCCAACCACGACCAACCTTTATGACAACCTCATTATATTACAAGTGCTACTTCTTGAGCTTGGAAGGGTTAGAAAATGGGCCAGGGACTTCATAAGCGGATCTGAGGGGTATTAACTTCTTCCATCGGGTTATGATTTACAGGATAAGATCCGGAATGAAGGAACCAACTATGCGAATTCATATTATCACAAAGGGTGCATCAACCGGGCAAGAAAGTCTATGTTATTCAAGGGTGAGGATCCGGAATAAAAGGTTTGAATTGTGGAATTATTTACAAGTTCTAAGGAGATTGATGAACATTTGAAGAGGTAAAGTTGGGGGTATGATGTTTAACCACCACAAAATTAACATATACCTTATGTCATATGGAAGGTTAGATAATCGGACTTCACGGGACTCTCTAAACTGAGGAATGGAAGGAAAGAGGTATTGGAGATATTAAATTCGAGAATTTAGTCAACAAGGAAGGAAAATCTTTGAGTTTAAGGTAAAATAGGTTATCGGAAAAGCAATAACAAGGGTAGCTAAGGAAGAATTTCAAGTAAATTGATCCGGTAGAGGGTAAGCTGGGTAGGAAGAAGAGGAAAGTAACTCAAATGATTCGGGTCAAGATCAAAATTTGGGGATTAAGTTTCGGGATGAATTGAGATATTTTCGACCTTGGAACAAGATTTGGATTAACTTGGGAAGAACTAAGAAATTGGGCCATTTTGGCCTTCTAAAGATGATAAATTGGAAGGATTGAACAACGAGGTAATTGATGTAGATCTACAAGAATTGAGATATTTGGATCTCGGGTTAAGAAGGCAGTCGGATGGGAAGAGTAAAGAGAACAACTAATATGGAGGTTGCTAGTTCGTGGTAAATCAAAGTACTAAAGATTCTATCTTCTCTTAAATTGAGTTGAATTTTGGATCCAAGATGAGTTGCTATACAGTGAGGTTAAACTGGGGGATATGGAGCAACAAATGGAAGCCGTGAAGAAAGACAAGTCATACAACCAATTCAAGTTCAAAAAGAGCAATTTGAGGGGAATTCAACCGAGGTAACGCCTAAATGAAGTCGGGAAAACAATGGGAGATTCGTTCCTTGAGAGAAGTTGGGATACTACCTTCATAAGTGGAAAAGAATTTGAATTCAAGAATTTCAATTTCGGATTATAAGGTTACACAAGTGGTACGAGGAAACTTTGATCGATGAGATATTTATGGTGAAGATTCGGGTAATACTTGAAGATCGATAATTGGAAAAGAACCGGGTTCAAGAAATTTCAACCCCGGGTAATGGAAGTGTATGGGTCGAAGATAGAGAATTTTGAAAATTTAGAAGACCGTGAGTAACAAGAAATGGCCAATCAATTCAAGGCAAGCTCGTAAATCACCAATCAAGGAAAAGTGCCAAGCTAAAAGAGGCAACTACGGTGACAGGTTCAACGCATTCATGAGCACGTGCATCATACATTGCTTAAACTACTTAAAATTTCTTTAATTATATATGCATTACTATTTGAGCTTGATTTTCCCCAACTTCTGTATTATATTAATTACAAGTGTGACACATGCATTGGTATATTAACCTGACATGCATTGTTAAGTGTTTCTTGATAGGAACTCACCCCAATTCATGTATCAACCATTACTTTAACCAAGACATAACCGACTCATGACAAAGAATCTATGGGGTTGAAAGGACAAATAGAAAGAGTCATGTAAAGGTCGGAGAAGTAACCGGGAGTTAGATTGATAGGAGTGGGTTGTTATCCTTGTTAATCATCTCAAAAATAACGTGAGAAAATTTCCGGCCAAGTGGCATGGTTAGAATCAACTATATCAAGGAAACACTAGGAAGAATTGAGATTCTTCAAACTAGGAATTGATATACGAGAGCAATGAATAAGAATGGAAAGTCTAAGTGGGAAGAATCAACTGGGGATGAGTTGAAATTTGGAATGTTGTGTAAGTGGGCTATTCTACTAGGAGCAACACAATTTCAGGAGCCGCCACAATGGGATTTCTTGGAAATGGAAAAGGGAAGAATTAGAAGATTTTGACATTTGATAATCTTCAAGATTTGGATAAAATTTTGTGAGAATAATTTCAGAAAAGGTTAAGTGATCCAAGAACCGGAGGTGAGCATTCGAGAAGGGAAGGTGGACTTTGGGTTTGTTTTGATTTCCCACCGAGATGGAGGAATTTTCGGGAACAAGATCGAAGGTCATAAGTACTTCAAGAGAATTATGAAGAAGAGATTCTTTGATTTGAGAGATGGTAGAACAAGTTCAAGAAATGAGACGGAAAATATATATATGTGTTTTCTTTTCTTAAGGGGGGAGAGTCGGCCGGGAAACTTCAAGAAAGGTGGTTCTTCTTTCCCTCTATCAGAACTATGTGGACGACGTCTTCAATATCTCAAAGCTCATGCGCCTGAAGTCCTCAAATGGAGATTTCTAAAGGTATAAGGAGGCTTATCTTGAGCAAAGTTTAAATTAAAAGAAATTTGATAAGGAAAGGGAGAGACAATGACTTCTATAAGTTGATTGAGCATACTTTGATCAAAAGCTAGAATTTTACAAGGAAAGCGACTGTCATTCAAGATTTGCACGAAGTGACCAAAGAAGGGCGACACTACTACTATGGTGCTAGATAATAACAACTTGATGGGAACATTCTCTATCGCAAAGGATCACCTGAGAATTACTTGAACCGGGAATATTATGAAGGATTAAAGCTAGACTTTGAATTACCAAATAATTAGCCCAGGTATCGAAGGAAGTCAACCATATTTGGCACTCGAGGAATGGCATTTTGGTTAGAAGGGATTCCGATCAAAGAATCAAGTATTAAATGAAGTCACTGCCATTGAAGTTTTCTAAGACCATGGTGAACGGTACACCTAAACATGCATATCACGTACAATGTATATTTTATTATTACCACATATGGTTCTTGGTATTCGTTAATTGCTTTTGTAAGACTAGTTGGTACTTGACTTCTTCTAGTTGTTCATTTCGTGAAGTTCTATATGAATGTTTAATTAAGTGTTCTTTCGGGCTCCTTGCTTTTGTGAGAGTCGGGGTACTCTCCTTGCTTGTGTGAGAGTCGGGGTACTCTCCTTGCTTGTTGAGAGACGGGGTTCTCTCATTTCATGTAGAAAGACGGGGTTCTTTCATTTCGTGTTTAAGAGACGGGGTTCTCTTTTAGCTTGTGCATCAGTTTGAAAATACGACAGTGGACCTGGGGACCAGGTCCTTTTAGGGGGGGGGGGAGAATTGTAACGCCCCAATTTGCATTCATGTGTTACGTGACGTTATATTAAATTTCATCATATTTTATGTAATATATTCTCATGCATTTATATGAATTAGCTTTAATGTGAAATATGTGAATTAAGTGATAATGTGTCTAATTGTATTATATGACTTTAATTGATCATCTCATAAATATGTGGACTTAATTGCATAACAAGAATTGGAGTTAATTGCTCATATCTTATGGAATGAAACTTGATTGCATACATTTAAATACTTCAAGGACTAATATGCAAGATTGCTTGAGTCATCATAATTGTTGCAAGACTTTTGATAAATATCATATTTATCTCTCATTTCATTCATTATATTTCATAAAAGAAAGCTACACACACCCACACCTACTAGATCACGGTATTTTCACCAAGAAGAGAAGAAGAATTGCATCTCATAATTCAAGCTAGGATTTGAAGGAATTATGGAGCTAGGATCGTCATCATCATCTTATCACCACTTCATCTTATGTAACGCCCCCACCCGTACCAGAACAAGAGGAGAACGGTGTCTCAACCCCCGCACTGAAGCACCTCTCAAATAATGGCGTGAGCCATCACTCAAGAAATACTCCAGCGAACGGCTATCTATCAGAACTATACATGTACAACGATGTGGCTATGCAGCGGAAAAATCAGAGTATTTTAAAAACTTTTCAAAACATGTGCGTGATGGCATGTAACAAGCAAGAACATATTGATCGTGTAAGAGAGACTCGGCATATCAGAACATATAACAGATTCACGTATAAGTATCGATACAGCAGAGTTCAAAATATCGGTAACAGAGTAGCAGAAAGAGTATAACGAAGATACTCAAGTATTCAAAAACATATACAGAAACATAAAGTGATGCAGCCATAAAACATATGCAGGACACAAAAGAGGAAGTAATACTAAGTCCTGACTGAAACAAAAATGACAATCTAGAGCTTCAAGATGCCTCTAGACTGCGGCTGCACGACCTGAAACCACGAGGCAAGAAAACGGGAGAGGTATTAGTCAAAAGGACTAAGCGAGGGAATACTTTAAAGAAAGTACTGAATTAAAGAACTTGAAGTAAAGTTCGAAACTGTTAAATGCAATACTTTAAAGAAGAACTTGAAACAAGTTCGTTTGATAAAACTCTTTGAATGCGATGCTGTAAAAGAATGCACGTTATAAAACATTTTCATGAATGCTATCACACGCGCACACATATGCTGTTGATGGTTCATAGTTCTTTCATAAAACGGGATAAAGGTAAAGTGAACTTTTCCAGATATGAACCATCCTTTATGAAACAGAATTTCGCCCGCAAGCTAGGCTCCTCCATCCTTACTCCAAAAAACATGATTCGGTAGAGTGTCGGACCAGGATCAACGATAATTCCACGTTTAGTAGAGTATCGGACCAAGATCAACAATAACCCCACATATAGTAGAGCATCAGACCAAGGTCAACAACAACTCCGCACATAGTAGACTATCGGACCAAGGTCAACAACAACTCTTACCAACGCATACAAACATGCACCATCCTCCACCGGTTGTCACTTCGGGTAGCTAGCCCTAGGCGACCTATAAACATGTAATGGGAACAGATTTGCTGTCCGTTCCCAGACAAATTGTCCTGACTTAACAAACCTCCTGTTAAAAGTCGGTGTCAATAGTCTAAGTGTGGCGGCCGGTATTGGTGATGTCGTTGGCGCTCACCTCCCGAGCATCACCTCCACACATAACCGCCGGGCCCAAACTGTAAACTGTATGCTTGCATTTAAGATTAGCAGTGACCAGAGTAACACTCCAGTATGCTAACTATAACATGTGAAACTGTAACTGTAACATATGATGCTGTCTGTAAAACATATGATTCTGTCTGAAAACATGTGATGTTGTCTGTACTTTGAAAACATATGCAAACATGTAACTGTCTTTGAACAAGAATGCAGAACTTTGGAAAACATGTACTGTTGATCAATGTATACTATTAAAGTATGAATGATCCTTTCAAGAGAATGTCCCGATAAAAGGGATAGTTCAAAACAAGGTTTAGCTTTGAATTTCAAAACATATGATACGATAGTATAATCGTGGTTCCAGTTGGAAAACATTTATAACTTCATCTCACCTAATAGTAACAAAAGGTAGGTAGACAGATTATGCGGTGCCCTGGGGATCCCAGTGCTCAACTTTAACTCCTGTAGGTGGCGTACTAGAGTGAGCTTAAGAACTAAGACCCACTACTAACCAAGATGCATATGAAATGCAAGAAACAAATGAACAAGGAAGATGTAACACAAGAGAGTAATACCATTTAAGGTATTCAAGAAAGGTAACACACAAAGGAATACGTCAAAGTGAGTTACTCTTAACGTTAGACTATGATCTTACTATAACCGAGTAAGCTTTAGTCAAATTATGAATCCTATCGCAAACCTTAGGTAAAGAAACAAGTCCACGAAAGAAAACACACTTTAGACCCTGGATATGGAAACCTTAGGTGCAAATGTCTATAGAGAAAGCACAAGTTTTAATTCATTTTTACTATTCAAAAGCACTATTCAAAAGTACTATTCACGATAACTATTCACCGGTTACTATTCACATGTCGGGTCAAAAGGTCGGGTCAAACCCTTACTATACACACACCCACACACACACGGTACACACACACACCATGTACGAACACACACACACACATACGGCATGCACACACACACACACCCTAATTAAATTATGATCTTGATTATAACCTATAGTTTCAAGTTCATGTTAATATAATCAAGTGTGATCTAGGTTAAAAGTATAACCTATAGTTAAGAGATCCAATTAAGGCATAAGATCAAGTTATGAAACACTAATCTATCTTAGGTTATAACATGTGACACTATTAAAGTGTATAACATGATCAAGGCACTAATCCATTAATCCAAATCATACCATAAGCTCAATTCTTAATTCAAGAGTCATATAACAATGTGACAACATGTCACAACATATCTCATATCATATCATATCATATATCATAAACCTTTAGGCATGTAACATGTAACAATTTAATTCCATATCAACATGTAACAAGTTGTGACATAATAAATTGTAAATCACTATTCCATTAGCTAACATGCATGAACATAATTCAAATTCCATAATCATGCATCAATTCTCATAATATAACAAGCATATCACATGATCATAGCATATACTAGAGCAATTCATAACATATTCAAGCATATACTAAACAATTAGAACATATAAACAACTACACAAACATATCATGAAAACTATATAATAAATGCATAAAATAAAATCCTATATGGCTTAGGGAAGACCCTAAGACCCAACCTAAACATAATATAAACATACCATAACATAAAAACATAAACTAAACTAACATAACATAAACAAAACAAACTAACCTAGCTACAAGGGGAGGGGATGCCGACGGCAAGAGGGGAAAGGAGGGAGAGAGGAGTGCTTGTTAACACAAGACTTTGAGCAAGGATTCAAATGCCATGAGAGGGGTATATATAGGTGTTGGGAAGCCCCTCACCTTGCAATTAGAGAGGGCTTAAGGGTAGGAGAGCAAAACAAGAGTTCATCCACTTGTATCCTCTAGAAGCTTTAGGGATGTTGAAGCTAAAAATGGGCTGCTGGGGGTATTTCTATAATTTCGTCCCCCAAGGCTCGAGGATAAGTGGCTGGAAGTTTAACCATTCAGACAGCAAGAAAATTAGCTTCGAAACGCATATTCATTCGTCGAAATCGGATTTACCGTTTGAAAGATACATTAGTTTTAGTGAATAAAAGTTTTGAGCTCGAAACTCGACATGAGTGAAAAACGACTTTCTAGAATGATTTTCAAGTCCGGATTGCTTCCAAAATTCAAGAAATAAATCGAGAAGCGTTTTGAGTCCAAAATCGACTACAAAACGTTTTACCGTTAAAAAGTTGAAAACGTAGGATGAATAGTGAATTCTCACGTATGAACGTACGCTTCAAAATTTCAAGCTAGGGTTTGAATCAAGAGTTGTAAAACATCTCAAAAATCTTGAAATAGCTCAAGTAGTGCAAATCCAAAGAGAAAACATTTTCCGAATGAAACTGTTCGTAAAAGGAATAGTAAACTAGGGTTTTCAAAAATGTTTTCAATAAAACAAAGTTCCGGAATGGATTTCCAAGCCAAGAATGATTTCAAAAGACTCATCTCGATTGAAGGATCGATTTGGGTTGAAAAAGGTATCAGAATCAAAAGCTCATTTTCTGATGAATAGTAACTTTGGTCGGTAAGTTCCAAAAATACCCTTATGGCTCAAGAAAGACTTTCTGAGTTCGGGAAACCAGTTCAAACAATTGGGAAACATGTGTGATGAACCTCTAGGGTTCGAGTAGCAATATGAACAAGGTAGGCTCGGGTTATGAATAGTAAACTGAATCAAAGGTCAAGAATTCCCCCTTAAAGCATGTCAGATCATATACGAGCACAAAGTTCATGTAAGAATGCAATGCACGATGATTCAAAAAGTTGGATCACGGTCTATAAACGCTTTACCACTGCCTTAACTTACTGTTTTCATCCAGGCCCTGTTTTGGGCTATTACAATCACCCCTCCTTAAAGAGAATCTGTCCTCAGATTCTTCTGCTGTAACTGCAAACAACTCAGGGTGATGTTTCTGCATTTTCTCTTCTGTCTCCCAGGTTGCCTCTTCTGTCCCATGTCCCTTCCAAAGGACTTTAACTAAAGGAATCTTCCTATTCCTCAGCTCTTGAAACTTCCTGTCTAGAATCTTAGCGGGCTTCAAAACATAAGTCAAATCCGGTTCTAACGGTATCTCCTCTATCGGCACAACCTCTGTCTCATCCGAGAAACACTTGCGAAGCTGAGATACATGAAATACGTTGTGGATTCCTGTTAGACCTACAGGCAAATCCAATCTATACGCAGTCGGTCCGACTCTCTCTAGTATCTCATACGGTCTAACATATCTCGGGTTTAATTTTCCACCTTTCCCAATTCGGGAAAACCCTTTCCTTGGTGATGCCTTCAGAAATACCTTTTCGCCCACTGCGAATTCCAAATCCCTTCTTCGTCGATCAGCATAACTCTTCTGCCTATCCTGGGCAGCTTTCATTCTCTGGCGAATGATCTGAATCTTCTCCGTCGCTTCTCTTATCCATTTGGCAGAATTCACTCTGATCGGTCCTTCCTCAGTACATCTCGCTTCATCCAAATCCCAGTATAACGGGGATCTACATTTCCTTCCATACAGAGCTTCATACGGAGCAGCTTTAATAGAAGCTTGATAACTATTGTTGTATGCAAACTCCACAAGAGGTAAACAATCTTTCCAACTTTCCTGGAAGTCCAAAGCGCAAGCTCTTAGCATATCTTCCAAGTATTTGATCATCCTTTCTGATTGTCCATCCGTCTGAGGATGCGCTGCAGTACTGAAGTTCAACTTTGTTCCCATCAAAGTCTGAATTTCTTTCCATAAGTGCGACGTGAATTTCGGATCTCTGTCCGAGACTATACTGTTCGGGACTCCATGTAATCTGACAACCTCTTGTTGGTACAGCTTTGCCAACGAGCTAACCTTATCCGTCGTCTTTACTGGCAAAAAGTGCGTTGACTTTGTCAATCGATCAATGATCACCCAGATACTATCTTGTCCTCCTCTGACTTTGGGTAATCCAGTGACAAAATCCATCGTGATTTGCTCCCACTTCCAAGTCGGAATCGGTAATGGTTGCAACTTCCCACTCGGCTTCTGGTGCTCAGCTTTAACATTCTGATAAGTTAAGCACTTCTTGACATAGTTGGCTATGTCTCTCTTCATTCCATTCCACCAGAAATGCGTCTTAACATCTTGATACATCTTAGTACCTCCGGGATGTATCGTGTACTTAGTCTTATGCGCTTCGTCGAGAATCTCTTTCCTCAAAACAGTTGGTACGCATACTCGACCTTTGTACCTCAATATTCCATGTTCATCAACCTTGAACTTGGTCTCATCATCTTTCTCCTTAGATTCGAGACATTTCTTGATCCACTCGTCGTTCTTCTGAGCTTCCAACACTTGTTCTTTCAAAGGTGATATCATCACAACGTTCGCTACTCGAGCTTTAGTTATCACCTCCATTCTCTCTCTTCGTTCATCCTCGGGGTTGGCAGAAATCTGTGCCAAACGAACTTTCCTGCTTAGAGCATCTGCTACAACATTCGCCTTTCCTGGATGGTACTGAATAATGCAGTCGTAGTCCTCCAGAAATTTCATCCATCTCCTCTGTCGCATATTCAACTCCTTCTGAGTGAATAGATGTCGCAGGCTCTTATGATCAGTAAAGATCTCAAACGTAACTCCATACAGGTAATGTCTCCATTTTCCCAGAGCAAAAATTATCGCGGCTAACTCCAAATCATGTGTCGGGTAGTTGACTTCATGCGTTTTGAGTTTCCTTGATGCATATGCAATCACTTTCCCGTTCTGCATCAAAACTCCTCCTAGTCCTTCTTTCGAAGCATCGGTGTAGACAGTATATCCTTCTTTTCCTTCTGGTAACGCTAACACGGGTGAAGTTGTTAGCATCTCCTTCAACCTTTGAAAACTTTGCTCACACTTCTCAGTCCATTCAAACTTCCTTTCTTTCTTTGTCAACTTAGTGAGAGGTGTAGCTATCTTCGAGAAATGTTGGACAAACCTCCGGTAGTAACCAGCTAATCCCAGAAAACTCCTCACTTCTGAAGGATTCTTCGGTGACCTCCAATCCATAATCGTCTCGATCTTCGAGGGATCTACTTCGATTCCAGATCCTGATATGATGTGTCCGAGAAACGTAACTCTCTCAAGCCAGAACTCACATTTACTGAACTTCACATATAGCTTGTGATCCAGCAAAGTGCGTAACACGATTCGAAGATACTCAGCATCTTCCTCCGGTGTCTTCGAAAATACCAAAATATCGTCGATGAAGATCACTACAAACTTGTCAAGAAACGGCTTGAATATACGGTGCATCATATCCATGAATGCAGCTGGTGCGTTCGTCAAACCAAACGGCATTACTACAAACTCATAATGTCCGTATTGGCTGTTGAAAGCAGTCTTCGGAATATCTGCTTCCCTTATCTTCAATTGATAATACCCTTGTCTAAGATCTAACTTGGAGTAGACCTTCGATCCTTGAAGTATATCGAACAGCTCTTCGATATGAGGAAGAGGATACTTATTCTTGATTGTCATCCTGTTCAACTCCCGATAGTCAATGCATAAACGCAATGATCCATCCTTCTTCTTAACGAAAAGCACAGGCGCTCCCCACGGCGATGTGCTCGGTCGAACATATCCAGACTCAATCAGTTCATCCAATTGCTTTCTCAGTTCATCTAATTCAGCTGGTGCCATTCTGTAAGGTGTCTTTGAGTACGGCTCAGCTCCTGATATCGTCTCGATCGTAAACTCCAACTCTCGCTCAGGGGGTAACGAATCCAAATGCTCAGGAAACACATCTAGGAATTCGTTCACCACTTCCACTTCTTCGATCTTAAGTTGATCTTTCGGTCTATTCAAAAGATAAGCCACAAATCCACTAGCTCCTTTCTGAATCAACTTCTTAGCTTCCATCGAAGAAATCACTGATAACTTCTCAACTTTCCCTTCTGATGGCCCACTTTCATCTTCTTCCAAGATGATCTCTTTCTTGTAACAATCCAACTTAGCTCGGTACTTAGACAACCAATCCATACCAAGTATAACATCGTATCTTGTCTTCGGTAACTCAATCAGATCCGTCGGGTAACAACGGGTACCAATACATATAGGGCAGCGTTTATATACTTGATCCGTAACAAGACAAGTTCCCAAAGGAGAACTCACTTCAAATTTATATGGCAAGTATTCAAGCGGAAACTGTAAATGCGCACATAATTTAGAAGCAACAAATGGATGCGTAGCGCCAGGGTCATACAAGACCTTAACTGGCGTGTTAAGAATGTGCACAATACCTTCCACAACAGACGAAGGATCAACCTCCTCCTTACCATCGAAAGCATAAGCTCTGCCTCTGACCACCGGTTTGTTCGTCGTACCCACCACTCCTTTTCCTTTATCCTGGACCCCAAATCTCCTGATCTTGTGTGGGCAACTATCCATCTGGTGCTCAGGGGAACCACACGCGAAACACTGTCCAGCTTTCTTGCGACAGTTCTCCTCAGTGTGTCCCGTTCGGCGACAATATCGGCAAACAATTTCCTCTGGACCTGGCTGAGGTGCTCTCTGCTGTTGTGGCGCCTTCTGACACTGCTGTGGCGCTTTCTACTTCTGTGCTTGCTGTTTCGGTGGAGGATTCTGCTGCTGACGCTGTGGTGTTACCATTGGCCTCTTTCCAGTTCCTTGGGGAAAAGATCCGGAAGGTCGCTTATTACCTTGATAAGGCTTAGGGTTAGAAGGTCGTTGACGGGCAGTAGTTATCTTGATCTCCTTGTGTGCAGCTTCAACCCTTAGCGCTCTATCAACAGCCTGGTTGTAGGTCTCAATAACCAAAGATGCAAGTGCCAACCGAAGTTCAGGCTTCAGCCCATCAATAAACCTCTTCGTCTTGCGACGTGCATCATTCAGAATATGAGGCGCATACTTGATCAGCCTCACAAACCTAGCTTCATGCTCCATCACATTCATAGTTCCCTGAACCAGACTCATAAACTCAGCCTCTCGTGCATCACGAGTCACTTGAGGCGTATACTTCTGCTGAAACTCTCTGATAAACTCATCCCAACTTCCTTCAACGTTATTCTCAATCCACATATGCTGAACGTGCTTCCACCAATTGTATGCAGCTCCTTCCATAAGAAAAGTAGCATACCGAACTCGTTCACGATCCTCTGGGTAGATCTCCATAGCCTCGAAAATCTTCTCAAGACTAGTAATCCAATTCTCAGCCTTTATGTCGTTCGGTTCTCCATAGAACTTAGGCGGATTCATCCTCAGAAACTTCTCCAATGACCTTTCATTAGGAGGATTATCTCTCGGTGCACAAGCCCTCATAAATTGTCGTAGCACATCCCTTAATTCCAGAGTTCTTTCTCTTTCAGGGGGTGGCGTGACATCTCTTTGGGGTGGCAGTGGTGGTACACGATTCCGGGGTACTCTTCTTGGTGGCATGTTGTTACTGAATTCACAAGCATTCAGATACATATATTCGATGCATGACATATAATGATTCACAGAATCCGTAACCACGTATTCAGATTCTCACGTAGTCACACATAAGTATGAGAACAGCACATTCCCATAACAACATGTCAGCAAAGATTCAAGATCTCTAAACATATCATATAATCAGAAACAATTGTCAGATAACATGCAAACGAGAACAGAAGCTCGGGTAACATATCAACATATCAGAAACATATATAACACATCCCAAAACATGATCAACATGTAAACGGGAACAGAACGTGTACTGTCATATTAACAAGAACTGTAGCATGATCAGAAGCATGATCAACATATCCAGAAGCGTATCCAACATATCAAGAATAATAGCATGCTAACAATAAATGAAATGGCATGATCCTATCAACGGTCCTAATGGTATCTTGAAGCAACTCTAAGACTCATGCAATGACAGTTATGGAAAGCAGTAAACAGATATTCAACATAAAGCCGAAAGTGTTATAACTGTGCAAGGTTTGGTAAAATTTACTACAGGTCACATGTTAACAGTATTAATTCAAAAAAAATGGGGAGGACCCGATACTATCGAGTTGACTCCCTTACAGGCCTTACCAATCCGTCCAACCCTGCTGAAAATAACCTAGTAGGTACCAAGTCATCTGAACCGTCATCCGTGGTGCCAAAAGTCGGGGATCATCTACCAGAGCTACACATCCCCTCATCCAAAAGTCAGTCCTGAACTGTCCCGGCTATACGTCCGCCATCCATAGATAGACATATATGCATCAGTACTATATACAAAAATCTCCCATCAGCAATCAACCCTGATAACTGTGGTCCAAAGAACCCCTGGTGGTGTCATCAGAAACGGCAACGACCTCACCCTGTCCGTGTCCTGCTGGATCATCTCCGCCATCATCATCATCATCAGACCCTCCATCGCCTCCATCAGACTGCTCCTGCATAGGCTCGGGCTCCTGAGAAGCCTGACTGACATCCTGTCCCTCGACCTCCTCAACTGCCTGCTCATCGGATAAGTGATAGGTATCATACAGGCGAGCTGTCACACGGGCACGGTAGTGCTGGTGACGCTCCATAGAGGTATCGCGATCGATAGTCATCTGCATAAGATCTGCCTCCAGCTCAGCAATACGAGCAGCCCTCTGATCAGCAATATGAGTCATCTCTATAGCATGCTCACGAGTGATGTCCCTGTCAATCTGGTACTGCAGTGACTGATCATGATAGCGCAGAGACTCCAACCTGACCTCACGGGTCCTCTGACACTCCTGAAAGTAACCATCTCTCTCAGACTCGAGATAGTGCACAACTCTGTTAAGATAGGAATACCCAGGTCTGCCACTGTTCCTAAACCTGTGCCAGGTGTAGAAACGAGTGCCTCCACGGCGAGAAACTGCCACAGTACGCGGGGCCTCAAACTGCTCAAAGAAAGCCTCATCCATCTGCTGATTAGGATCCTGGTGTGGCTGAACTGCCATAGCTATACAGAAGATACCACAGATATGAAATCCAGATAACAGAACCATGCAATCCCCAAATATCCCGTCTCGATGCAATATGAGAATGATCCTGGATGCAATGCGTGAACAATCCATGATGCAACATGAGAGCAATCTAGGTTAAGTCTCTTCTTACTTAACCCGATGCTCTGATACCACCTCAGGCTGTAACACCCCCACCCGTACCAGAACAAGAGGAGAGCGGCGTCTCAACCCCCGCACTGAAGCACCTCTCAAATAATGGTGTGAGCTATCACTCAAGAAATACTCCAGCGAACGGCTATCTATCAGAACTATACATGTACAACGATGTGGCTATGCAGCGGAAAAATCAGAGTATTTTAAAAACTTTTCAAAACATGTGCGTGATGGCATGTAACAAGCAAGAACATATTGATCGTGTAAGAGAGACTCGGCATATCAGAACATGTAACAGATTCACATATAAGTACCGATACAGCAGAGTTCAAAATATCGGTAACAGAGTAGCAGAAAGAGTATAACGAAGATACTCAAGTATTCAAAAACATATACAGAAACATAAAGTGATGCAGCCATAAAACATATGCGGGACACAAAAGAGGAAGTAATACTAAGTCCTGACTGAAACAAAAATGACAATCTAGAGCTTCAAGATACCTCTAGACTGTGGCTGCAAGACTTGAAACCACGAGGCAAGAAAACGGGAGAGGTATTAGTCAAAAGGACTAAGCGAGGGAATACTTTAAAGAAAGTACTGAATTAAAGAACTTGAAGTAAAGTTCGAAACTGTTAAATGCAATGCTTTAAAGAAGAACTTGAAACAAGTTCGATTGATAAAACTCTTTGAATGCGATGCTGTAAAAGAATGCACGTTATAAAACATTTTCATGAATGCTATCACACGCGCACACATATGCTGTTGATGGTTCATAGTTCTTTCATAAAACGGGATAAGGGTAAAGTGAACTTTTCCAGATATGAACCATCCTTTATGAAACAGAATTTTGCCCGCAAGCTAGGCTCCTCCATCCTTACTCCAGAAAACATGATTCGGTAGAGTGTCGGACCAGGATCAACGATAATTCCACGTTTAGTAGAGTATCGGACCAAGATCAACAATAACCCCACATATAGTAGAGCATCGGACCAAGGTCAACAACAACTCCGCACATAGTAGACTATCGGACCAAGGTCAACAACAACTCTTACCAACGCATACAAACATGCACCATCCTCCACCGGTTGTCACTTCGGGTAGCTAGCCCTAGGCGACCTGTAAACATGTAATGGGAACAGATTTGCTGTCCGTTCCCAGACAAATTGTCCTGACTTAACAAACCTCCTGTTAAAAGTCGGTGTCAATAGTCTAAGTGTGGCGGCCGGTATTGGTGATGTCGTTGGCGCTCACCTCCCGAGCATCACCTCCACACATAACCGCCGGGCCCAAACTGTAAACTGTATGCTTGCATTTAAGATTAGCAGTGACCAGAGTAACACTCCAGTATGCTAACTATAACATGTGAAATTGTAACTGTAACATATGATGTTGTCTGTAAAACATATGATTCTGTCTGAAAACATGTGATTCTGTCTGTACTTTGAAAACATATGCAAACATGTAACTGTCTTTGAACAAGAATGCAGAACTTTGGAAAACATGTACTGTTGATCAATGTATACTATTAAAGTATGAATAATCCTTTCAAGAGAATGTCCCGATAAAAGGGACAGTTCAAAACAAGGTTTAGCTTTGAATTTCAAAACATATGATACGATAGTATAATCATAGTTCCAGTTGGAAAACATTTATAACTTCACCTCACCTAATAGTAACAAAAGGTAGGTAGACAGATTATGCGGTGCCCTGGGGATCCTAGTGCTCAACTTTAACTCCTGTAGGTGGCGTACTAGTGTGAGCTTAAGAACTAAGACCCACTACTAACCAAGATGCATATGAAATGCAAGAAACAAATGAACAAGGAACATGTAACACAAGAGAGTAATACCATTTAAGGTATTCAAGAAAGGTAACACACAAAGGAATACGTCAAAGTGAGTTACTCTTAACGTTAGACTATGATCTTACTATAACCGAGTAAGCTTTAGTCAAATTATGAATCCTATCGCAAACCTTAGGTAAAGAAACAAGTCCACGAAAGAAAACACATTTTTAAAACACATTTTAGACCCTGGATATGGAAACCCTAGGTGCAAATATCTATGGAGAAAACACAAGTTTTAATTCATTTTTACTATTCAAAAGCACTATTCAAGATTACTATTCACCGGTTACTATTCACATGTCGGGTCAAAGGGTCGGGTCAAACCCTTACTATACACACACCCACACACACACGGCATGCACACACACACACCCTAATTAAATTATGATCTTGATTATAACCTATAGTTTCAAGTTCATGTTAATATAATCAAGTGTGATCTAGGTTAAAGGTATAACCTATAGTTAAGAGATCCAATTAAGGCATAAGATCAAGTTATGAAACACTAATCTATCTTAGGTTATAACATGTGACACTATTAAAGTGTATAACATGATCAAGGCACTAATCCATTAATCCAAATCATACCATAAGCTCAATTCATAATTCAAGAGTCATATAACAATGTGACAACATGTCACAACATATCTCATATCATATCATATCATATATCATAAACCTTTAGGCATGTAACATGTAACAATTTAATTCCATATCAACATGTAACAAGTTGTGACATAATAAATTGTAAATCACTATTCCATTAGATAACATGCATGAACATAATTCAAATTCCATAATCATGCATCAATTCTCATAATATAACAAGCATATCACATGATCATAGCATATACTAGAGCAATTCATAACATATTCAATCATATACTAAACAATTAGAACATATAAACAACTACACAAACATATCATGAAAATTATATAATAAATGTATAAAATAAAATCCTATATGGCTTAGGGAAGACCCTAAGACCCAACCTAAACATAATATAAACATACCATAACATAAAAACATAAACTAAACTAACATAACATAAACAAAACAAACTAACCTAGCTACAAGGGGAGGGGATGCCGACGGCAAGAGGGGAAAGGAGGGAGAGAGGAGTGCTTGTTAACACAAGACTTTGAGCAAGGATTCAAATGCCATGAGAGGGGTATATATAGGTGTTGGGAAGCCCCTCACCTTGCAATTAGAGAGGGCTTAAGGGTAGGAGAGCAAAACAAGAGTTCATCCACTTGTATCTTCTAGAAGCTTTAGGGATGTTGAAGCTAAAAATGGGCTGCTGGGGGTATTTCTGTAATTTTGTCCCCCAAGGCTCGAGGATAAGTGGCTGGAAGTTTAACCATTCCGACGGCAAGAAAATTAGCTTCGAAACGCATATTCATTCGTTGAAATCGGATTTACCGTTTGAAAGATACATTAGTTTTAGTGAATAAAAGTTTTGAGCTCGAAACTCGACATGAGTGAAAAACGACTTTCTAGAATGATTTTCAAGTCCGGATTGCTTCCAAAATTCAAGAAATAAATCGAGAAGCGTTTTGAGTCCAAAATTGACTATAAAACATTTTACCGTTAAAAAGTTGAAAACGTAGGATGAATAGTGAATTCTCACGTACGAACGTACGCTTCAAAATTTCAAGCTAGGGTTTGAATCAAGAGTTGTAAAACATCTCAAAAATCTTGAAATAGCTCAAGTAGTGCAAATCCGAAGAGAAAACTTTTTTCGAATGAAATTGT
Organism: Lantana camara; assembly: GCA_037501455.1. NCBI lineage: Eukaryota > Viridiplantae > Streptophyta > Magnoliopsida > Lamiales > Verbenaceae > Lantana > Lantana camara. The sequence goes on from CM074858.1 coordinate 51,671,021, forward strand.
TCGTAAAAGGAATAGTAAACTAGGGTTTTCAAAAACGTTTTCAATAAAACAAAGTTCCGGAATGGATTTCCAAGCCAAGAATGATTTCAAAAGACTCGTCTCGATTCAAGGATCGATTCGACTGTAACTTGGGTTGAAAAAGGTATCAGAATCAAAAGCTCATTTTCTGATGAATAGTAACTTTGGTCGGTAAGTTCCAGAAATACCCTTATGGCTCAAGAAAGACTTTCTGAGTTCGGGAAACCAGTTCAAACAATTGGGAAACATGTGTGATGAACCTCTAGGGTTCGAGTAGCAATATGAACAAGGTAGGCTCGGGTTATGAATAGTAAACTGAATCAAAGGTCAAGAATTCCCCCTTAAAGCATGTCAGATCATATACGAGCACAAAGTTCATGTAAGAATGCAATGCACGATGATTCAAAAAGTTGGATCACGGTCTATAAACGCTTTACCACTGCCTTAACTTACTGTTTTCATCCAGGCCCTGTTCTGGGCTGTTACATCTTATCTTCCCTCCATCTTAAGGTATAATATGAAATATGTTTGCATCTTTTCAAAACATGATTGAGTAGGGTTAGGAATTAAATGATAAATTCTTGCATGATTGGGGCTAGAAATATGTTGATGATCATGAGGGATGACAGCTTGCATGAAAACTTTGATGTATATGAAGGTTGGGAAGCATGTATATATATGGGTTTGTGGAGACAAATTCTTGGGAAGTTGATGCATATTTCATGGTTTGATTGATGAATAAATGAGTATAATGTGTATTTGATGATTTGAAATAATTGTTATGGTTGGAACTTGGTATTATTGTTGTTTTGGCTGATTTTGGCATGAAAATGCCATGTTTTCCCCTGTTTTGTTGCTGCTGCGCATATGGTCGCGCCAGCGACCTGTTTATGTGTAAAAATGGTCGCTCCCGCGATCCCATTTTGGCCAACTTTCGACCTTTGGAAAATTTCATGAAAAATTCGGAAAAAAATTAGGTCGCACCCCTGACCATTTTGTGAAGGTTTTTGGTCGCGCCCGCCACCCCTCCAGAAACTGCATTTTATCCAACTTCGAACCAACGCCATTTTCACCTCGGTTTGAATTAGAAAACGTGCCATATAGCGTTGGAAAGTCTATATGTCTAGTTTCAGATCCAATAAAAAAAAGTCAATTCCCACTTCTAGAATTAAAGATATTCCCGTTTTCCCACGGAAGGTGCATTTCCTAAAATTGTCCTTTTTTTCCAAACTTCACCAAAACCTTGCATATTGCATTCTTTTCACTTCTTTGGCTCCCGTATGTGACTTATATGAGTTATAAACTTGGTTTAGTGATAATTATGTGCCTACTTGACATTCCTTGATTGTTATTGCATAATATGTTGATTATGACTTTGTCGTGCGTCTTAATTGGTTCATTTGAGTCTAGTCTCATGTACACTTGTCCTTGTTACACAGATCTTCTTCCAGTTGATGAGGGACATGCACCAATAGTTATATCCTTGTTTTGATCGTCACAGGAGAGGTTATTTCTATTTATAAAAGAACCCTACAACCCTATGTGATTTTGGACCAAAACCAATAATTTTATCTATAGTTTTCCGAAAATTGAATTGTTATTTCATTGATCGATTGATATTGTACCGAGTGATTGTTATTGATATTGAATTGAATTGATTGATTGATTTGGCGAGTAAAGCATGTTCACTTTGGGCCCCGAGGGTAGTGTATTGAGCCAACCGGGGAAGCAAGGGCTGACGGGTAAGTCTTGCACTATCCTCACCATGTAGGGACGAACTCTGAGTCCACCAGGAGGTTTGGTTGGATGATGAGAACCCGAGGGTTTAAGTGTTTGCGCTCCCCTCAACTGATTGGATGGCGGGGCCTTGCAATCCCCCATCCCCCGGAGGAAGAAGGATGGATTGATTGAAATTATCTAATTATGCACCGAATTGATTGCTTGATCACCCAATTAATAAAATTGAATTATTGTACACTGTCGGAGAAAGGTTGGAGATTTGCCCTCACTCGCCAGGCCACTGATTGATTGTATTGAATTGTATTGAAATAATTGAATTGAAAATGGAATTGTTGTAATCTCGGGCGAGCACTATATTATTTTACAATGAATATCGTTTTATGAAAAATCTTACCTGAGATTACAATTTGCATGGTATTTACGCTTTTAAATTATAACCCCTCACTCAGTCTTTCATAGACTGACACCTTACATTTTCAGGTATTGCAGGTTGAGTACTAGGCGGGATTGAGTCAAGTTTTACTTCTTTTGGGTATAGTATTGTCTTTCTCATGTTTATGTACATTATAAATACATTATAGTCTTAAGAACTGTTTTGATACCTATGTATATATTATGATTTATAGTTGATACTTTGAGCAGGTAAATGGAAATATTGTTTTGGGACAAGTTAGTTTGAAACCGAAAATGGGATCATGAAGTGAATGTACATTGTTATGCTTCCGTTTGTATGCATTGTTGTATAATTGAGGGTTAGCCCGCCTAGCTAGCGTTCTTTTTCTTTATTGTCTCCCGTTCGCTATAGGTTAGTTAATGTATGGGTCGTCCATCTCATATGTGAATTGAGCTATAGTGCGGGGATGTCGCATCTTTGTGCTTCGGGTGCTACATATGCTTCAAGTTCCATGTAAATGTTGATATATATATACATCAATCAACTCATATAGTTCACAAATAATACATCTTGGTTCATGGAGTTCATATAATTCATAAAACCCTAGTATCAATTAATGGATTCATCAAACATATATTCACCAACTTACCTTGGAAGAAAGAAGAAATGAATGGAAAGGAGACAAGAGGGAATCATAAGGTTGATTCCTTGAAGAAAATGGGAGAAAACACTTGGCCTCTTGCTTCCTTGCTTGGACCGAATGGAAAGGGGAGGAAATGGAAGAGCTTGCCTTGTGTTTGAGTTCATGAAATGAGGAAAAGGAAGAGATGTATATTTATATACATGTATCTGGTGAAAGCAAGAAGGAAAAGGAGGAAAAATTTCCATCAAGCCCTTTGAAAGTTTAAGTGATTCAAATAAGTCCTCAAGGTCTCATAGGATGAGAAATTGAGTCCAAATCAAAGTCCAACTAAGTCCAAGGGTTTCATATAATTTCAAATAAGTACCTGAACGAAATAAAACGCTTAGTTAGCAAGTAAGCATATAATAAACGAATTTAAATAACATAATCAATTAAATCATATAAGTCATATAGTTGAAATCAAAATTAAAACACACTTATAAAGGAAAAGAAAGTTCCTAACGCTCAAACTCTCACGTATGGCATGCGTAACGAAATATTTGAATATACGGGGCGTTAAAACCTCTCCCCCTTAAAATGGACGTGTCCTTAGGTCGACCACCTCGAGTTCTGGACCCTTAAGAACTATGTCGTGTTCATCTCACGGGGGTTAGCAACTCCCCATCAGGAATTAGTTCGGAAAAGGTCTTGAAGCAACAAAGGGTCTTCAATTGCTGTGAAGTCACTTTAACTCACCGAAACTTACCCACTAGAAAAACTAAACTATCGCTAAAGCAAGTTAAACAAGTAGCAAGCGACAACGAGAGAGCCCCATCCCTCAACAAACAAGCAGAGAACCCCGTCTCTCAAAACAAGCACGAGAGAACCCCGTCCCCCGAACAAACAACGAGAGAACCTCGTCCCCCGAACAAACAACGAGAGAACCCCGTCTCTCAAAACGAAGAAAGAGAAACTCAAAACACAACACAAAAGGGCTCAACACCCCTTGGCACAAAGTAAGCACCAACATACAAAATACAGTTACGTTACACACAAGCACACAAGAAGCAATTAATACAACAACCATCAAGACACTAATCATCATAAATATATAAAGTCATGATATTTGTTTGCATATGCTATGAAAACATGATGTACCTTTCACCGTTGAATTAAAATTGATGAAGATGATCTCGTTGCTTGTGTGAATGCTTTATCCTATGATTAAGTTGTTTCTTGGCTTCTTTCTTATACCCTTGGCACGTGCCCGGTCCTTAATTAATTCCATCTTCCGAATGACTCGATTCTTAATCACTTTTCTCAAGTTTGGAGGGTGCTCTCGACTATAATCCAATCAACCCATTTTTCCTAATGCGTTATATTTGATAACCCCGATGCTCGAGTTAACCCGCTACTAGCTCATATTATGGTTTTCAAACCTAGAGGTATCTCTGGATCATCATGAAAAACAATTGATGGATCGGTAATTTCCTTCATGCATGTTGTATCTCCCTTCTTCAAATATCCCATCTTTAAGACTTGGTTGAATTAACTCATAGGATCACCTCTACAGAATATGTCAATTTGATCTGATTCTCCTTACTCTATTTTCTTATCGTCCCACTATCTTCGACATCCAATACCCATTATACTAAATTAAATCCTTTGAAATCTTGGGAGATTGAGTTCGCACTTCTCCTATTGCAAGGGGTTGGCGTAAGCAACCATCTTTCATACTTTTCCCACACTCATAGACAAATCCTTAAACATCCTCGAGCTTGCATCTTCACTAATTGAGATATCAATCCCTTCCAATGTGCCCCCAAAGCTATTATCATCTCGACCTTAAATTTCATCAATTTCTAAGATTTTTCGAACTTACTCCGTATTGTTTTCGTAAAGTCCTATTGCTTGCTAAACCTTGCACCTTCGTTGCTCCCAATTGAAGTAACTTCCTTAGCATCCTCTAAAATTTAAATTTATTCGTAGGTCGTGCTCTCCCCCTTAAGACTTTCTCCACCTTTGCTTGTTATCTTGATTCACTACTTCTTTATCTGAACTCTTCGACTTCTTCAACAATCATTTCACTTGAAATGAATAGTCCTTACTATGTCATGTTTACGGTGTTCTTGTCCCCATTCACTTGAGGTGATTGGTTAGGATAGCAATTACATCCCTTTCAACACCTACTTCGATTCAATTTCCAAACTTTTCAAAGTCTTTGTTATATCATCGTCTACTTTGTAACCCAAGACTCATCCCTCGACCTAAACTCAACTTGTTGCATATTGCACATGGGAAATGAGATGAAGAAGATTTCCTATCAATCAAACATCAAGCTATGCATGCCGGGTAAGAATGCTCGATGCATGTAACACATTTAGGACAATCAAGTTATGCGTTATATTAGGGAAATTATCTCAGTTAAATGAATATAAAGCGGGATTAAAAATTAACACGATGTATGATGCACCTACCATGAATGCAAGTACCTTTCACCTTAGTTGAACTCTTCAGCTCGGCAATTTAGTCCTTTGTGCTCAAATTCATCGATCACTTCTTGTATGCCCACGGTCTTCTAGCTTCTTTAATTCCTCTTATAATTCCCCATTTCCCAAAATCCAAATGCCTTATTGAGTTCCAATTCTTCTATACTCGAACTTCTCAGTGCATTACTTCTGCCCAAAATCGACTCTAAATTCCCATGCTTCCTTGTACCACGTGAGAACTCCCAAGATCCAAAGTTTCCATAAAACCCAAGCCTTCTACTTTCACGAAACTAGTCTCTTAAGTCTTTCCATATGCTGAACATAAATGTCAATTATATTATCTTGCCTCCCCGTGGCTTCCAAATCTTTGAAGTTCCTTGTATCGACTTACATGTCTCCATGATCCGAAATCTCGTAATTCTTGAACCTAATTTCCTCTTTAATCAAATCCCTTTAACTTTTGTCTTGTGAATTCAATTTAGTTGAATGAATCGTCCTCTAATAGTTTACACTTGAGCACATAATTTCCTTCCAAAAGCTCTTTGTCTTTCTTTATCGTTTCTCTTTGTTGTTCCATATCTTCCATGAGGTTGTACTCACCGTGTTAACTAGTTTTCTCTAACTCTTCTCTTCCTTGTATCTCTTGCACTACATTATGAATCTCTGAAATCTTTATTCCTCTAACAACAAGGAATATCTTCTCACAACCCGAGGTTGTCATTTGATCCCAAGTCTTCCATATACGAGTGACCTGATCCCTTCCACCGAACCTTGGATTTAAATATCGATCCAAATATCTTGCTTGTCCCCTTCATGAGTCCAAAAGTTGGGTGGTCTCTTAGTTCACCTTGATCCGACTTCCAATATCAAAAGTCTTTTTATTCCTCACCCCGGACTAAATTCCTGATTATAACTTCAATCTCGAGTAATGCTATTCTTTCTTACCCCGAACCCAAGTTTTGATCCTATCTCAACCCGAATTATCTTGACTTAGCTCTTCACCCCCACAACTTGACCTTAACTCAAACTACTTAAAGGTCTTCATCTTGATTATAATTTTGAATCTTGAATCTTAATGTCTTCAAGGTCTTTCCTTTACTTCTTTCTTAAGTTAAACGGCCTCTTGAACCCGGTTGATCAACTTCGTTTGCGGGGTAGGAGTATGTGTTTATTTGGCAGTCATAACATCACACTCTCGTACCATTCCTCAACCATAACCATCTTCTTACCCAATTTAATTCTCACCTCAGTCTTGAATTCCTCAGCTACAGCCCCGCCATAGGAACCACCAATTACCCGAATTATTGTTAACATCCGGAACCTTCTTCAAATCACCCATATCCATAAGGAATACTTGCAGTATATTGCGGTTACTTTGGAAATTTAGCCGTGGTTTGATGTTGTGATAGTAACCTATAAATTATAACTAAATTCAAATATAAATGCATTCTAGTTATTGAACCTATATGTCACATAATTAACACCAAAAACGCGTAGGGACGTAGGGATGCAAAATGCAACACACAATTCAACAAAATTTTCAAATAATACATGTTCATGATCAATGCGGTGCCCACGTTGACACGTTGTTCCTAAGCCGTTCGACCTAAACTTTACATGACACGACGCTAGAGACCCCGGTTTTGCAACTGGGCTCTGATACCACCTTAGGATGTAGCACCCGTGACGATAGGCACCACATCCCCCCGCACTACAAGTCTAGTCCACACGTGAAACGCATAATCCAGCATGAACCGGACTCATAAGGAACAGGTGACAAATAAAAAAAAACTTTCCTAGCTAGGCGGAACTAACCCTGAACCAATTAACTCAATAACCAAAACGTGATGCGGAAGCAATAAAGTGAACGTGAACGGATTCAATAATGGCTTCAAGCCAGATCAAATCAAAGCATAAAATAAATTCAACATGCAACCTAACGACGTGTTCAACTACTCATGCAACCTATGCCGAATCAATATTCAAAATCCATAAATTATAAATCATAAACCTACGTTGGCACACAGGCCCATATGATTACATGATACCAATAAACATAATAAAGGTGAAATGTGACTCGAGTGTACGTGGAAGACTTGAACAAATACTAAAACTTGACTCTCGCCTAGCACAACCTGCAAGAAAACTGAGAAGTGGGGAAAAGAGGTATCAATCTCGAGAAGACTGAGTGAGCAGGAGCTATACGTATATATAAAATATGAACATGCAGGTCATAAATCCCGAGCAAAGTTTTATTTAAAGATAGTTCCCGATAAGGGCAAGAAATAGATTAGCAATGCTCGGACTTTACGACTAATTCATATTAAATTCGTTAAGTTCGTGATGCATGAATAATCGTTATAGCTCGGCGAGTGAGCATGCATTATCTCCAACTAAACTCCGACCGTGTACAATGAACATGATTTAATGATTTGAATACGTGATCATACAATACATAATAATACATGCGGGCATAAAACATTATCGTTTGGACAATCCGTGTCCCGGCCTTCCCACACGGTGCGTAACATAAACATGAACATGATCGTAAAACATTCCAACCATCTCCCTCTCAAATGGTCGGGCCTGTAGACCCAACCATTTAATGTTAACGTGTCGAGACGGGGGCTCATGACTCCCACCCGCTCCTTTCAAGTGGATTAACCACCGTCTCTAGAATATCCCACCTTCCTGCCACCAAACTCGTGCGAGGATAATCTCAAAGGGTACTATGTGATAAGGAATTGCCCGACGGCCCGATGCCGAACCGGTATGCAAGACCACATTTCCTCGGGCCCAATAACGTGAACGTGAAGTGCGTTATCTCGCCAAAAAATTTCAATTCGTTAGAACATTTCAATACATTTCATTTCAAATGATTCAATCCTTGAAAACATTTACTCGATAAGAATTTACTCGATGATTTTTCTTGCAAATGATATAAAAATATATACGTAGGACTTTGGCCAAAACATATCACATAAGGGTTATAGGGATTTAATACATAACTAGAACAAAAACTCCCTCCCCTGGAATACCATGAGATAAGGAACATGAATAATATGGGTACCTATTCGATCCGGAAGTCTCCACCCTGGAGAAGAACTGTACAAGAGAAGGCATGACGTGTACTCGTGAGACACGACTCAATATGAAGCCACATAAGACGCACAACATGCTTATGAGATGATGTAATAGGTCATGAGATGATTTAATATGGAATAAAGGATAAGTATGTCATGGAAGGGTGTGATCATGTGCATATGCTCAATTACTCACACGAGTTCAATTCATATATCAAGCACAATTCAAACAATCAAACTTAAGCAAGTAAGAACCAAAGAGTGTCAAATAAGAGCATAATTATCAATTAAGCAAGTATATACTCCATATAAGTCACATACGGGAGCCAAGAAAGTGAAAGGAACGCAAGAAACGAGGTTTTGGCAAAGTTTGGCCAAAGGTGACAGTTTTTGAAAATGCGCATGCTGAGGGAAAACTGGAATATATTAAGTTCTATAAGTTGTAATTTAGTTTTTCTTATTGTATATAAAACTAGACACAAAGACCTTTCCGATGGTATATGGCTCGTTTTCTAGTTCAAATTTAGTAGAAAATGGTGTAAGCTTGAAGTTAGGCGAGTGCAATCTTCCGGGAAAGTGGCGACACCTAAAAGAGTTGATTATAAATCACAAATGGGAAAATATATTGATATGATTCCAATTGGAGTTTATTCTAGACTTAAACAGGTTTCTAAAAGTTCCAAAATCAAGTGAATCGGAGTTTGTATGAGCGAGAAACATCCTGTTTGAAAAATGGTCTGAAAACTCAAACGGGCATTTGGGAGCTCTCATCAATCAATCAACTCATATACTTCACAAATAATACATCTTGGTTCATGGAGTTCATATAATTCATAAAACCCTAATATCAATTCATGAATTCATCAAACATATATTCACCAACTTACCTTGGAAGAAAGAAGAAATGAAGGGAAAGGAGATAAGAGGGAATCTTGAGCTTGATTCCTTGAAGAAAATGGGAGAAAACACTTGGCCTTTTGCTTCCTTGATTGGACCGAATGGAGAGGTAGGAAATGGAACAACTTGCCTTGTGTTTAAGTTCATGAAATGATGAAAAGGAAGAGATGTATATGTATATACATGTATCTCGTGAAAGCAAGAAGGAGAAGGAGGAAAAATTTCCCTCAAGCCCTTTGAGAGTTTAAGTGATTCAAATAGGCCCTTGAGGTTTGATAGGATGAGAAATTGAGGCCAAATCAAAGTCCAATTGAGTCCAAGGGTTTCATATAATTTCAAATAAGTACATGAACGAAATAAAACACTTTGTTAGCAAGTAAGCATATAATAAACGAAACGAAATAAAACACTTTGTTAGCAAGTAAGCATATAATAAACGAATTTAAATAACATAATCAATTAAATCATGTAAGTCCTATAGTTGAAATCAAAATTAAAACACACATATAAAGGAAAAGAAAGTTCCTAATGTTCAAACTCTCACGTATAGCACGTGTACCTGAATATTTGAATATACGGAGCGTTACAGTATAAGAGTTCAAATTTCATCCATTCTTCAACAGAAACCCAAGAGCATTAATGGCATATTCAAATATGTTCATTTACCATGAATTATATGCAAGGAAATAAGGTATATAAGTTCATATGAGTCCATTTCATGCCATAGATCTTAAAAAAGCATCAAGGAAGCATGTATTCAAATTCTTCAAAATAACCTAACTATTCACCCTCATCTTCAATCATGCATGAAAGCTCAACTAATAGATACAAAATGGGACTTAAAACGAAGCATGGATCACGAGGAACACGAATCTTACCTTGGCTCGTCGAGAATCAAAAGGAAAATAGAGTTCTTGAGCTTTTTCTTGCAAGGAAGAGGATGAACAGTGGTCTCTTCTCTTCTTGCTCCAAGGGTTACTGAAAATCGATAGAGTGAAGGAAGAAATGAAGAGAAAATGGCCAAAGTTTGGGATTGAAATCAGCTCCAAATTCAAGGTGGGGCCATTCCTCAATTTCAGGGTTTATAGAGGTAGAAAAAGTCTTTGTCGGGGGGTTCAAACGACACCAAAAAATTACGAGGATAATTCCATTGGACCCGAATCGTCGAATTGAGTCCAACGGCGAAGATAGATCTCAAATCCGGGGTCCCTAGCTGAAGATATCAAACAAAAGAGCCTAAGGGGTCATATTTTCAAATAGGTCCCCTAAACATTCAAAAAGTGTCAAATAGGGCCAAAGCCTATTTTGAAATAAGCCCTAAAACTTTCAAATAGCATGCAATCAAGTCCAATTTGATATAAATCAATTAGATTTCATATCATATATGTAACACCCCACTCGTCCGGCCGTACAGGTACGCCGTTAGGAGAGTGCTACGTGCGAGTTTTAATTATTTAATTACGTGAATTATATGTGTAATATATTGTTTATGTGAAATTCTTAAATTATATGAATTAATATTTGAATTATACTTGAAGTTTGTACGTGGAATTTGAACGTTTTTTCCTTTTTACTTCGTTTATGATCCATTTGGAGTCGTTTTCATTTTCGAGTTTTGTGATTATGTGATATGAATGAATTATATATGTTATGAATGTGTTTGTATGCTCGTTGCATGATTTTCAGTTCGTTTGTTACGGTTTTCAAACCATTTAATTTGTTAAGGGACACGAGGGCCTAACTCATTTTAGCACACCTTGTGTTCCGGACGGCGTAACTTGAGCTTGGGAATTCAGATTCGAATTCCACAAGTGGCGTCAGACTCGTAAAAAATGTTGGGAGCTAAGGAATCTCGCCTTGTATTTTTCAAAGCCCGTTTGAACATCCAAACATTGCCCGAACCGAATCCCGGGTGATAGATTTTCCACCCCCGCCCATTTTGCTCATATCCAACCCGTTTTAGAACCAAATCAACCCATTTTTTAACCCTTATGACCCTTATTCGACCCTACCTCACTCTCTTAGCCCCTCTTTTTGAATCAGTCAAAGAAAAAGGGGAGAAAAAAAAGCAAGAACAGAGGTAAGAAAGGAGAAAAAGAAGAAGAGGGCTGTAACTATTCATCAAGTGCAATTTCAAGCTCGTTCGACCTCCATTCTTCGTCAAATTCGAAAGGTAAGATCAGAATCTTATTCTCCATCCTCTTGACTTTCTTTTAAGTCCTATTTGCCTCATTTTCATGGATATTTAAGCATTCTATGATCATGTGCATGAATAGTTAGGTCATATGACATTTTTGGATGAATCCATGCCTTCTTTGCCTTATACCTTGAATTGATGCATGATTTATGATCTCTAGACCTTCATATATATAAATATGAGCAGAAATTTCATGGAAACATGCTACATATAATTCCTCTATTGATGAACTTTCATGAATCTTGATGTTGAAGATGATAACTAGAACTCTTTGCTTGTTCCTTGTTGCATCCGGTTTTGAAAGCATATATGATATGAATTATGATAGTTTTTGCATGATATATGTGTTTCTTAGCTGCTAGATTCGTTCCTCCTTCTCCCTTCCTCGTTTAGCCCCTGTTTTAACTTCTTTTTATGCAGGTACGAGCAGGGTCACGCCCGCCATTGTACCAAGAGTAATCTTGGTAGCGGTCGTGACTATTTTAGGGCCTTATTTTGAGTTAGGGTCATGGCGGTGACCCATTTCCTTCTATTCTGAGTCACAGTCGCGACCTGGTGGAGCTGGTGGTTCGTGGTGGTGGTCAGGACTACTACCATTTCCTTGTGAAATGGGGTCGCGGCCACGACCATACTACAGGTGTATGTTGTTTGTTGCTTCGTTTGTGTGTTACTTGATCTTCATGCTTCTTTTATGCCGTTTATGCCTTTTTAACTTGCTATATTATGTGTTATGTTCTATGTTATGAATTTATTGTGTAATTTCGATGTCTTTTTACGTGATTTATGACATAATATGCTATATATGCTCTCTAATGTGCATGCATATATCCATGTCTCGTATATTTGCTTCGTATGATATTTTCTTATTCCTTTTATTGTACGCATGCATTTATAACATGTGAAATAACGTGTCATGCTCGTTATGTGAGAATTATGGATTCGTTTAACATGAAACATGTGAGTTATGATTCAATATGATTTAGTATGGCTTCACATGACCTAAGTTCTGCCTTATAACATTTCTTATGCATCATTTGCACTCAAATGCATTTGTCGAGCATCTAATTGGTTCATAATGAGTCTAAGTTGGTCCCTTGTTCTTTGTTTTGTTAAGAGGTTTATCCCCATTGGTGACGAGGTGATTTCGCAAGCATCGGTTTGATCTCTTTTATCCCCGTTACGTCGTCGAGGTGAGGTTTCTTTCTTTTAGTTAATATGACCTAGAATCCTACCTGATTTTTAAGCCCACATTCGACTTACATATATATATATATGTACCTAGATACGTGTTTGATATGTATTTTATGGGAATTGGCTTGTTTGTTATGAAATCCCTTTTTAAAAGGCTTTTATATATACGCAAACTATATTTTCATTTATTTGTTTTGAAAAGGGTTGGTGTGTGTGTGTTTTGAACTAGCGAGATGTGACTTTCAAAGATAAGTCTTTGAACTTTGAATTTAAAAAATTTTTAATTGGGCCCCGGGGAAGTGGTATGGCAACTCGGGTCGGCCGTGGGGTCGGTGAGCTCTCCCATCAACATGACTCCACCTTTGAGAGGATTCGCCCAAGCTCGGGAGGGTGAGGGAAAGGCGGGATTTCTTGAGCCGATGGGAGCCACCATCGAATGAGCGGGTAGGATCCCCTGACTTATATTTAGAATTTTGAATGGGGTTGAGAGGTCGTGCGTAAGTGAAGGTGTAGCACCCGGAACGCCAGGCACCACATCCCCCGCACTGTAGCCCCGATCCACATATGAAATGGGCAATCCATACATGAATCAAAGCTATAGCGAACGGGAGACAATAAAATGACTCAAGACTAGGCGGGTACCCTCAATTTAAAACCAACCAACAATCAAGTCAGAGTATTAAAAAGCGGAAGCAATAACATTCATTCGATACGTATAGGTACCATATTTATTTATTTACTTATAGGTACCAGCATTCACACTATCAATACATTATCATCTCCCAACAAAATAGATAACAAGGCGTGATACAAAAATATCCCAAGCTATACATAACAAAATGTGGGAATGAAAAGTTGAGGTATCAGTCCAAAACAGACTGAGCGAGGGGTATAATAAATATAAGCGCACATACATGCAAGTTATAACCTCGGGTAATAATTTTGGAAAAATAATACAATCTAATAGGTTAAAAGAGATACTATCGCTCGAGATTACAACTATTCCAATTTCAATTCAATACAATCAATTTGTGGCCCGGCGAGTGGGGCAATTCTCCAACCTTACACTGACTGTGTACAATCAATCAATCAATTCTTAGGTGATTAGGTGATCAAGCAATTCATTACTGTGCACAATTAGCAGTTTCAATAACGCCTTCTTCCTCCGGGTGATGGTGGGATTGCAAGGCCCCACCATCCAATCATTCTGGGCAGAGGGTACATGAATCCCTAAGCCCGGAACTCCTTCCTCCCCTAATCTCCTAGAGGGTTCAGGGTTCATCCCAGTTTGGTGAGGATAGCCCTCGAGTTACCCGTCAGCCCATGCTTTCCCGGTTGGCTCGAGTCACTACCCTCGGGCCCACAGTGCAATACAATACTCGCCAAATCAATCAATCAATCAATCAATCCTTTCAATAGTTTGATAAAACATTTGAAAACCGATCTCTTTTAAAAACTATAAGTTATATAGATAGGTTTTGGCTTAAAATTCACATAGGGTTGTACGGGTCCTATGTATCTAAAATTAAACCTCACCTGAACGACCCAAAAATATCCAAGGAAACAGCTCACGGGGCCTGCTCCTCGTCACCAGGAAGCTGGTATGTGCAAGAAAGACAATTGTCCGTGAAACACGACTCAAAATGTACCAAATATGACGAACGGCGGAAATGCAACGAGACGACGGGAAAAATACAATGTACCATGAAAATATTGCGTTTCAACATGTAATCATTCATATAATAGCAATTAGGGGTCAAAGAAGCCACCGGATCGAGGTGCGAAAAATGCAATTTTATGCAGTGAATTTTGCACACATTCTGGACTATGGGAACGGTCGTTCCGGCTTCCCTTTGAAAATGGGAAGGGCCGTTCCCATGGCTACAGAAAACGCGCTAGCGTTTTCAAAAAGGGAAAAACGGTTTAGCTGGGAACGGCCCTTCCGGCTCAAAGGCCAAAGGGGGAACGGTCGTTCCCAGTCTCGCTGGCCTACTATCTCAGCATCATGGGAACGTCCGTTCCAGTTTTGAACTGGGGATGGGAAGGGCCGTTCCCAGAATACGAGAGCAGCTGTATGCAGAGCAGAACAGAGCAGCAATGGCATAACAACAATCAACCACCAAAAATGGCTTCAAGCCAAGTTCAAAAGCATATATTAGATGCAATAAATATGCTAACATGCATATTGATCAACAACAAGTCATAAAAACATATAATCCCATGTTAGATCATCAATAATCAATCATTTGAAACCCATATACTCAATCATGCTCCAAGTCCATAAAGCTCAAGATATAAGCATCAAACTCAAGCTTAATGATCACAAACATTTTTCCAACAATGAATACACAATTTACTCAAGCCATTACAAAGCCCCATATATCACATTTTTTTCAATAAAATCATTCAAACTCCATAGTTACCTCAAATGAAAGAGATGAGAGACAAGATGAAGATATGATGTTGATGATGCTCCAAATATCACAAATCCCACAAAATTGATGCTTGAATGATGAAATCTCCCCCTTAACTTGGTAGGGTTTTGTCTCGGTTGAGATAGGAAGCAGGAACAAGGAAGAAATGTTGTGTATGAATGGAATGCAAATGGTACGTGAAAGCTGCTATGAAGGAGATAGAATTGGCCAATTTTGCAATTAAATCCTTCCATTTATTAAGTCATGCAATCAAGTCCAAATCCCATATTAAATGATCAATGTGGTCCAATGCAATTAGATCCCATATTCATGAAAATGAGCAATTAAGACCATAAAAGAAATAAATCACATTCGGGAAAATAATTCACATAGCAATCACGTTCAATATATCCAATAAATAAGATATGATATGAATTTTCAATAAAATGTCAAGAATATAATTTTTATAAAATTATGTCATGCTATGGAAAATTAGAGAAATGAACAATTAATAATTAAAATCTAAGTCTCAAACGCACACGTGTCGATCATACCTGAAATGCCGAAAGCTGGGGCGTTACAATCCTCCCTCCTTAAAAGAATCTGGTCCCCAGATTCACTGATCGGAAGGGAACAACTCTGGATGGAACCGTCTCATTTTGTCTTCGGTCTCCCACGTGGCTTCTTCGGTCTTATCACTTCTCCAAAGAACCTTAACCATGGGAATCCTCCGGTTTCTTAAGTCCTGAAACTTCTTATCCAATATCTTAACCGGTTTCTGAACAAAGGTAAGACTCGGTTCCAATTCCACTTCTTCAACAGGAATGATCTCAGTTTCATCGGGGTAGTATTTCCTCAGCTGAGACACGTGAAATACGTTATGAATCCCCGTAAGGCTCGGTGGTAGGTCCAATCTATAAGCAACTTCTCCAATTCATTCCAAAATTTCATAAGGACCTAAATAACGAGATTTAAGTTTACCACCTTTCCCAATCTGAGCAAATCCTTTACGTGGAGACGCCTTCAAGAATACCCGGTCTCCAACCTCAAACTCGAGATCCCTTCTACGACAATCGGCGTAGCTCTTCTGTCTGTCCTGAGCGGATTTCATCCGTTGTTTTATTAGTTGGACTTTGTCAATCATAGCTTCAACGACCTTGGAAGGTTTTTCCAATTTCTCACCTTTCTTAACACCTTCCTGCTTAGTCCATTTCCACTCTTCCAAGTCAAAGAACAATGGAGAACGACACTTCCATCCATAAAGTAGCTCATACGGTGCCATTCCAATCGAAGCCTGAAAACTGTTGTTGTACGCAAACTCAATCAAAGGTAGCTGATCATGCCAGGAGGACTGAAAATCCAAAGAAAAAGCTCTAAGCAAATCCTCGAGATACCTTATTAATCTCTCGGATTGACCATCCGTCTGAGGATGAAAAGCGGTTCTAAACTGAAGCTTCGTACCCAAAACCTCTTGCAATTCACGCCACAACCTCGAAGTGAACCGTGGATCTCTGTCAGAAACTATACTAATCGGAATCCCGTGAAGTCTAACGATCTCCCGGTTGTAAAGCTCGGCTAGCTTGCGAATCTTATACAACATCCGAACCGGAAGAAAATGTGCAGACTTCGTCAAACGGTCCACAATCACCCAAATCCCATCAAATCCACCTTTCACCTTAGGTAATCCGGACACGAAATCCATCGTCACTTGTTCCCACTTCCACTAAGGAATAGGTAACGGCTGAAGAAGACCTCCCGGTTTCTGATGCTCGGCTTTCACTTTCTGACAAGTGAGACAATGATTCACAAACTCGGCCACATCTTTCTCCAATCCACGCCACCAATAATATTGTCTTAAATCCTCATACATCTTGTTTCCTCCGGGATGGATAGAATAAGCCGATCTGTGAGCTTCCTCGAGCAATACCCGTCTCTACTCCTCGGGCATAACCACTCGGTTCTTGAAACGAAGAAGACCGGTTTCATCGAACCCGAATGGACACTCCGGATCAGCTCTTGCCTTAGCTACCAATCTCTGAACTTCCAAATCCGTACTCTGAGCCTCAAACAACCTGTGCTTCAACTCTGGTTGGACCGAAATATTAGAAACTCGAGCCTTTAAAACAATTGGCTCGATTCCACTACTTTCACCCACTTCCAAGCTCGACACACTAGCCTTCCTACTAAGTGCATCGGCGACCACGTTGGCTTTACCGGGATGGTACTTGATCGTGCAATCATAATCTTCCAACCTTTCCATCCAACGCCGTTGCCTCATATTCAAATCCTTCTGAGTGAATAAATACTGGAGGCTTTTGTAGTCAGTGAAAATCTCGAAGGACACCCCGTACAAATAATGTCTCCACTTTCCAAGTGCAAAGACTACGGCAGCAAGCTCAAGATCATGTGTCGGATAATTCTTTTCATGCTCTTTCAACTTTCGGGATGCATAAGCAATTACTTTACCCTTCTGAGTCAACACACATCCCAAGCCTTCCTTAGAAGCATCCGTATAAACCGCATATCCTTCAGAACCTTCCGGAAGGGCTAACACTGGAGCAGACACTAACTTTTCTTTCAAGAGAGTGAAACTCTTCTCACAATCTTCATCCCATTCGAATTTCACATTCTTCTTCGTCAACCGGGTTAAAGGAGCTGCTAACTTGGAGAAATCCTTAACAAACCTCCGGTAATAACCTGCCAATCCCAAGAAACTCCTAATCTCAGAGGCATTCCTAGGTTTCTCCCACTTCAGAACCGACTCAATCTTGGAAGGATCGACTTCCAAACCACTGCCCGAAATCACGTGACCCAAGAATGACACCCTGTCAATCCAGAACTCACACTTGCTGAATTTGGCAAACAACTAATGCTCCTTCAAAGTCCTTAATACCAACTGAAGGTGTCTTGCATGCTCCTCGGCAGACTTCGAGAAAACCAGGATATCATCAATAAAAATGACCACGAACTTATCCAGAAAAGGCCTGAAAATCCTGTGCATCATATCCATAAAAGCTGCTGGGGCATTGGTCAAACCAAACGGCATCACAACGAACTCATAATGCCCATACCGAGTGTTAAATCCTGTCTTAGAAATATCCCCTGCTCGGATACACTGCTAGTAGTATCCTTGTCTCAAATCGAATTTCGAATAGACTTTCGATCCCTGAAGTATATCAAACAACTCCTCGATGTGTGGAAGAGGATACTTGTTCTTGATCGTCATCCGGTTCAACTCCCTATAGTCTATACACATTCTCAAGGTTCCATCCTTCTTCTTTACAAACAAAACAAGTGCACCCCAAGGAGAAGAACTCGGTCTAATGTACCCAATCTCCAACAACGCATCAAGTTGAGTCTTCAACTCTTTCAACTCGGCCGGAGCCATACGATACGGAGTCTTGGAGTATGGCTCTGCATTCGGGTACAAATCAACCACAAACTCAATTTCCCGTTCTGGAGGTAAAGAATCCAATTCCTCAGGAAAGACCTCGGGAAACTCCTTCACTACTTCCGTTTCTTCCAGCTTACTTTGATCCTTGGGTTTATTGAGAATATAAGCAATAAAACCCGTGGCTCCCTCTCGAACCAACTTATGAGCCTCTGAAAAAGAAAGTAGCGGTACAGTCTTGGAACTCCAACCCACTACTAAATCTGATCCCAACTGAACCTTCTTAGCTCTACAATCAACTGTGGCAGAATGTCTGTACAACCAATCCATGCCCAAGATAGATCCATAGCAAGTCATCGGCAGCTCAATGAAGTCTGACAAGAAAACTCGACCCTCGATGCTCACCGGAACCTCTCTGAACACCCGATCAGATTCTAAGCTACCACCAAAAGGAGTACTAACCACATAACATGCAGAAGAACGAGTAACAGGCAAAGGCAAAGAAACAGATATAGCACTTGAAAGAAAGGAGTGAGTAGCTCCCGGATCGAACAAGGTATGAATGTTCGTGCCATGTATGCAAATGGTACCTTCAACTACCGCGACTGGATCAATATCAGCATCCTGCTGCTCACCCTCCAAAGCATAAGCACGAGCCCTAATAAGTGGTCTCGGTGCTCCCGGTGGTGGTATCCTGCGATCCGGATAGCCATCTACCAAATGCTCATCGCTCCCACAAAGTAGGCATAGACCCAAACGCCTCCTGCAGTTATCATAGACATGTGTCCTCTGTCCACAGAAGGTACAATAAGGTCTCTCGGGTGGTGGTGGCAAAGCTGGAGCAACTGGAGCTCGAATCACTGGTTCTGCTGGTCGGGCTTCTTCCCTGGGCCCTGTGGAGCTGGTGGTGGAGAAGAATAAACCATCGGCCTCTTGCCTAAAGCAGAACCTGAGCCTGAAACCTTATACCCTGATCCGGCACCTCTGAAACCCGATCCAGAACCTCTGAATCCCGATCCAAACCCTGAGCCCGATCCTGAACCTGAATGGTAGGTAGATCGCCTCGCATTCACTGAATCCTCAACCAATAGAGCCTTCTTGGTAGCCTTCACCCAGGTGCTCGTGTTGACTGCCTCAATAGCTACCTGAATATCCGGTCTAAGGCCCTGAACAAACTGCATCGCCTTATGGAAATCATCACTCGCTATATTAGGAGCATAGCGGGACAATCTCTCAAACTCGGCGATGTACTCTGAGACCGACCTGTTTCCTTGCTTCAGTTCTGTAAATTCCTTCAATCTCCTAGTACGAGAAGATGGAGGAATGAACTTGTTTTGGAACTCTCTGACAAAGACTGTCCAATTCACTTCCTCACCGGCAGCAGCTAACACAATCTGGACACTCTCCCACCAAGAGTAGGCCTCACCCTTAACCAAAGAAATGGTACAACGGGCCTTCTCCCGGGATCCACATGGGATAAGCTCCCATATCCTCTCAATCTCTTTCAGCCACTGCTCGGCCTGAATATCATTCCCTTTGTAAAATTTGGGAGGATGCTGGTTCTGAAACTCCCTGAAAACAGCTGATATCTGGCCTCCAGGCTGTGGTGGTACAACTGGTGGTGGTGGAGGAACATAATCCCGAACTCTCTGATCAATAAGAACCACCACTGCGTTCATGAAGTCCTGTGGCTGAGCCTGAGGAGGTGGAGGAGGAGGTGTTGATCTCTCCCGGCGATGATGACGATGATGTCGATGTCTAGGAGAACGATCACGATGATGTCTATCGCGAGCCATCCTGCAATCAAGTCACTATTATGCATGTTCGGTTAGTAAGTGGCAATGTGTGCAAATAATTCACAAATTACACATAAATTCAAAAATTTAACAAGTCACCCCACATTCAAGTAAGTCAAGTAGGTTCACGTATCAAATCACAATGCAGGACTCTCAAATTGACAATTAGTTCCTATGCCGTGCGACCTAGACTCATAAGACACGACACTAGAGACCCGGTTTTGCAACCGGGCTCTAATACCACCGTAGGATGTAGCACCCGGAACGCCAGGCACCACATCCCCCGCACTGTAGCCCCGATCCACATATGAAATGGGCAATCCATACATGAATCAAAGCTATAGCGAACGGGAGACAATAAAATGACTCAAGACTAGGCGGGTACCCTCAATTTAAAACCAACCAACAATCAAGTCAGAGTATTAAAAAGCGGAAGCAATAACATTCATTCGATACGTATAGGTACCATATTTATTTATTTACTTATAGGTACCAGCATTCACACTATCAATACATTATCATCTCCCAACAAAATAGATAACAAGGCGTGATACAAAAATATCCCAAGCTATACATAACAAAATGTGGGAATGAAGTGTGCTAAACCCAAATTTAAAGACCACTAGACTCTAAATTCCCGCCTAGCACGCCCTGCAAAACACTGAAAAGTTGAGGTGTCAGTCCAAAACAGACTGAGCGAGGGGTATAATAAATATAAGCGCACATACATGCAAGTTATAACCTCGGGTAATAATTTTGGAAAAACAATATAATCTAATAGGTTAAAAGAGATACTATCGCCCGAGATTACAACTATTCCAATTTCAATTCAATCAATTCAATACAATCAATTTGTGGCCCGGCGAGTGGGGCAATTCTCCAACCTTACACCGACTGTGTACAATCAATCAATCAATTCTTAGGTGATTAGGTGATCAAGCAATTCATTACTGTGCACAATTAGCAGTTTCAATAATGCCTTCTTCCTCCGGGTGATGGTGGGATTGCAAGGCCCCACCATCCAATCAATCTGGGCAGAGGGTACATAAAGCCCTAAGCCCGGAACTCCTTCCTCCCCTAATCTTCTAGAGGGTTCAGGGTTCATCCCAGTTTGGTGAGGATAGCCCTCGAGTTACCCGTCAGCCCATGCTTTCCCGGTTGGCTCGAGTCACTACCCTCGGGCCCACAGTGCAATACAATACTCGCCAAATCAATCAATCAATCAATCAATCCTTTCAATAGTTCGATAAAACATTTGAAAACCATTCTCTTTTAAAAACTATAAGTTATATAGATAGGTTTTGGCTTAAAATTCACATAGGGTTGTACGGGTCCTATGTATCTAAAATTAAACCTCACCTGAACGACCCAAAAATATCCAAGGAAATAGCTCACGGGTCCTGCTCCTCGTCACCAGGAAGTTGGTCTGTGCAAGAAAGATAATTTTTCGTGAAACACGACTCAAAATGTACCAAATATGACAAACGGCGGAAATGCAACGAGACGACGGGAAAAATACAATGTACCATGAAAATAGCAATTAGGGGTCAAAGAAGCCATCGGATCGAGGTGCGAAAAATGCAATTTTATGCAGTGAATTTTGCACACATTCTGGACTATGGGAACGGCCGTTCCGGCTTCCCTTTGAAAATGGGAAGGGCCGTTCCCATGGCTACAGAAAATGCGCCAGCGTTTTCAAAAAGGGAAAAATGTTTTAGCTGGGAACGGCCCTTCCGACTCAAAGGCCAAAGGGGGAACGGCCGTTCCCAGTCTCGCTGGCCTACTATCTCAGCATCATGGGAACGGCCGTTCTAGTTTTGAACTAGTGATGGGAAGGGCCGTTCCCAGAATACGAGAGCAGCTGTATGCAGAGCAGAACAGGGCAGCAATGGCATAACAACAATCAACCACCAAAAATGGCTTCAAGCCAAGTTTAAAAGCATATATTAGATGCAATAAATATGCTAACATGCATATTGATCAACAACAAGTCATAAAAACATATAATCCCATGTTAGATCATCAATAATCAATCATTTGAAACCCATATACTCAATCATGCTCCAAGTCCATAAAGCTCAAGATATAAGCATCAAACTCAAGCTTAATGATCACAAACATATTTCCAACAATGAATACACAATTTACTCAAGCCATTACAAAGCCCCATATATCACATTTTTTTAAATAAAATCATTCAAACTCCATAGTTACCTCAAATGAAAGAGATGAGAGACAAGATGAAGATATGATGTTGATGATGCTCCAAATATCACAAATCCCACAAAATTGATGCTTGAATGATGAATTCTCCCCCTTAACTTGGTAGGGTTTTGTCTCGGTTGAGATAGGAAGCAAGAACAAGGAAGAAATGTTGTGTATGAATGGAATGCAAATGGTACGTGAAAGCTGCTATGAAGGAGAAAGAATTGGCCAATTTTGCAATTAAATCCTTCCATTTATTAAGTCATGCAATCAAGTCCAAATCCCATATTAAATGATCAATGTGGTCCAATGCAATTAGATCCCATATTCATGAAAATGAGCAATTAAGGCCATAAAAGAAATAAATCACATTCGGGAAAATAATTCACATAGCAATCACGTTCAATATATCCAATAAATAAGATATGATATGAATTTTCAATAAAATGTCAAGAATATAATTTTTATAAAATTATGTCATGCTATGGAAAATTAGAGAAATGAACAATTAATAATTAAAATCTAAGTCTCAAACGCACACGTGTCGATCATACCTGAAATGCCGAAAGCTGGGGCGTTACAGAAGGGTTTTCACAAGTTGGAAATACGCGTAAGATAAAGGACATGTAGATCTTATGACTAAATCTACCAATGAATTGGATAGTTTCCAAAAGCACTGAAGGATTCAATAAAACTCAGGATTTTGGTGTGGGTTAAAACTATATGGTTGACTTGATTGAGGAAGGGTTTATCACTACAATTGTAACTAATCACGTGCTGGTCGGCCGGCCCAAACAGTGATTCGCCATAAATCAAGTACCAAAGACACAAAAATACTTGGGAGACTATGAACCATGAACCCCAGATTTCCGCAACCTGGGGCTCTGATACCACTTTAAGTTGTAGCACCTCCCCTAGCACTACAACCCCCGTACCGTAATACTCGTCGAGTACAGGTTAGTCCTAACACTTGAGAAATACTATGGCGAATGGTTTGGATAATACTTAAGTCACTACAATAAAACAAGCAAATTTCGAGGAAATGTTTGAGGGAAATCCGAGGGAATTCATCAAATTAATTTCCGAGGGAATATTCCCTCAGAAATCCCTCAGAAGATTATTTTAATTTAAAAATTAATTATGTTTTAATTTTTTGAGGGAATTATCCCTCGGAAATCCCTCGGAAAATTCAAAATCTAAAAATGTGAATTTTTCCGAGGGATTACTTCCCTCGAAAATCCCTCGAAAAATAATTTTAATTTAAAAAATAATTAAGTTTTAATTTTCCGAGGGAATTATCCCTCGAAAATCCATTGGAAAAATATTTAATTTAAAAAATAAATAAATTTAATTTTTCTGAGGGAGTTTTCCCTCGGAAGTCCGTCGGAAAATTTTAAGAAATAAAATTGTGAATATTTCCGAGAGATTATTTCCCTCGGAAATCCCTCGAAAAATAATTTTAATTTAAAAATTAATTAAGCTTTAATTTTCCGAGGGAATTGTCCCTCGAAAATCCCTCGGAAAATTATTTTAATTTAAAAAATAAATAAATTTTTTTTTTCCGAGAGAGTTTTCCCTCGGAAATCCCTCGGAAAAATTTTAAGAACTAAAATTGTGAATATTTTCAAAGGATTATTTCCCTCAGAAATCCCTCGGAAAATAATTTTAATTTAAAAATTAATTCAGTTTTAATTTTCCGAGGGAATTTTCCCTCGGAATTCCCACGAAAAATTATTTTAATTTAAAAAATAAATAATTTTTTTTTTCCGAGGGAGTTTTCCCTCGTAAATCCCTCGGAAAAGTTTGCTACTAATCTTGGCGCAAAACTTTCCCATCGAATTCCCTCGAAACTTTCTGAGGAAAAATATCCCTCAGAATTCCCTCAGAATTCCCTCGTAAATTCCGAGGGATTTTGTCCCTCTGAATTTTCCCTCGAAATTCGCCTGTTTTCTTGTAGTGAGTAGAGCGCAGGACGCAGTGCAGCAGAAGATAGCGAGATTTGAAAACTTTGCAAGCGAACACAGGTGCTAACGCACACAAAGAACCATTGTTATAATTATTGATCGATGTAATTGACATAAAGGGGAGTATAACATGGTGGAATGCTGGTATAAAACGTAAGGGTAGCTTATAAATATACTCAGAACTATGTGACCTTAGAATCATTTCTGACTTTCTACGCATGACACCGTACTACTTCAGGATACCTCTAGTTGTTGTTCCCTCGATTCCTGAAACCATGCATTTCAAAATAGGCGAGGAGTTAGTCAAAATGACTAAGTGAAGGTGTATAACAGCTTATAGATATACATATATTTATATATTTATATGACCAAGAAGATCTTGATATAAAAATTAGCAATAGGATATAGCAAATAGGAAACGGTTCATAATAAATGTTAGAATAGGGATAGGGGTAGTTTAGAATATTTGTAGAAATATGAACCGTTTGTAATAATAACCTTAATGCCCGCAAGCTACGCCTTTCCGCCCTTACCTCCTTAAATATTTGGTAAAACAGTAACGACACTGTACATGGTACCGACACTTTAATAAAACAAATATGATAATACCTCCTTAACTCTGGTTGTCGCGCCCAGGGAGCTACCTCGCGGTGACGTAAACAAAAAATCAGGAAATACGTTCCCTGGGAGGTTGTCTCCCTTATCTCTTGGCGTAGAGTAACTAACCTCCAGTTAAACCACTACCAAGAGTTGGTGGCAGTCCGCATCACCAACAACACCCTCGGCCCAATAACTTTCGGGTTATTGCTTGATACGGATACAGTCGGGGCCCATAATAGTAACAATGATGATAAGATGGTATTTTACTTGCATAGCCAGGAATCAATGTTTTGATAAAGTGGACTTAAAGTATGTAGTGTCCTAATAAAATGTTGATTCCGGCATAAAGTATTTTTCCCTTACATAGGGATATTGTAGTATGGTATTATGTATATAGGGTAGTAAATCATAAATAATAGGTAGTCTTGAAATTAATTTTTTTTTATAATACATATGGTTAGGCATGATTCCAATTGAAAACATTTCGGTAGTCAGACAAAGTCATGTGGATTCCATTGCTCGGTGCTAATTTCGCCTGAAAGTATTAACTACAACATGCTTAGGACTAAGTTCAAATTATTATTCTAATCAAATAGGCACATAAGGTATATAATGGTCACACTTAAAAGAGTAATATGTTAGATCTTATTATTCTAATCAAGTATGCACATAGAGTATAACACGTTAAAGAATATTCGTTAAACCCTAATTTTACCAGTTTAAGTGAATTTTCAAACAAAAGGATTTGACCTTTGAATTCGTCTCTTCAAAAAGATCTTTAAGGTTGAAAGTCAAAATTTTAAAGTCAAAGTCAAAGTCAAAGGTTACTATTCAAAAATACGATATGGATACTATATGTGTACGATATGTATATGGTATTTATACGGTATGTATACGACATTTGTACAGGATGTATACTGTATTTATATTTTATGTGTACAGTATTTAAACAAAAATACGTACCATCTTTATACTGTATTTATACAATATGTATAAATATTTATGCAAGAATACATATAGTATTTGTAGAAAAATACATTTCATAATTATAAGAAAATACATTTGGTATTTATACGAAAATACATACGTATTTACTTGAAAATACATTTAGTATTTATAAAAAAATACATACGTATTTATACGTAGAGGTGTCCCGTACAAATACGTATATTATACATGTACATCATAACATATATCAATTTGTTAAATAATTAATAATTAAGAATTTAACAATTAAAACTATAGGTTATAACTTTAATTATGTAACATTAAGTTAAACATATAACAAATTAAATTACCTAATTATGATCATAAAATAATTAAAATGTAACATGTAACATGTCATAATAATTTTCACATAATTAAATTATGTAACACATTTCATTATAAACTATACATTATGTAACATAATTCATAAATTTTGTAATATTAAAGCATAAATTTAAAGATATAGTTTATTCATAAAATAAAGCATATAATATAACCTAAATTCTAAAATGATTAAAGTATAAAATAAAAACATAAATTAACTAATTAAAACATAAAAATAAAAGAAAACATAACTAGTTGGATTTCGGGGGGGGGGGGGGGGGTGGTTCCGACTCTGTAAGGGAAGAAATAGAGGATGTGAGCATGAAATGAGACCCCAACACAATTATTTATAGTTATGGAGAGGGACCTTTGTGCAATTAATATTTCTTCTAGGGACTTAATGTAACGCCCCAATTTTCAATTATTCAGGTACGCACGACACGTGTGGGATTTCGAGAGTTAGGATTTATTTTAATTCTTTCTTTTATTAATTTCTTACCTTTCATGAAAATTATATGAGTTATGTTTCAATGTGTTACGTGAAAATATGTGAAATACGTGTCAACTTGGGAGTTATTTTATAAATTAAATTTAATTGTTACGTGAAATAATTATTGAACATGACTTAATTGCTTAATTGTCCTTAAAAGGTTATTCTTGTAAATATGAGGACCAAATTGCATGTAAACTTCTTGGACCAAATTGATCATTCTTTAGTCCTTTTATCCTTAATTGCATAACTTGTATAGTTTAAGGATTTATTTGCAATTTTTAAAATTTCATCAAAACCAAGGCATGAATCACGTTATATCATCTTCATTCTTCCATGATCATCTTCATTACACATAAACCTCCTTGTTTGCTTCTTTGCTCTCACCGAACCAAACCCCAACAAAAAGGAAAAGAGATTTCATCATTTCAAGCTAAGATTTTGGGAGGAATTATGAATCTTGGAGCACCACCATCATCTTATCTTCATCACCTTCTTTAGCACCCGAGCGTAAGGTAACACATCCCCCGCACCGAGACCCGACCCGAATATGAAATGGACAATCCATACCCGAGCTAAATCACGATGAACGGGGACATACACACACGTTATGCTAGGCGGGACTAACCCTTAAACCATTTAAAACCAAGGACAACAAGAATCAAACTAAAAGCGGTAAAGCGGAAGCATTAGATACCATATAATATTCACAACCAGCCATCAAGCTCCAAAATAGAATATTTACAATACTAACATGCCATCACGGTCTATCAAGTGCGCTCAAGTCATAATCAATACATAAGAGTAAAATAAAACTAATATGAGTGCGTGAGAGACCCAAAATAAGAGCTAGAGACAAATGCGAGACACACCGATTCGAATTCCCGCCTAGCTCCCCTAACACTTGCACAACACAACTGAAAACAACCCAATTTCAGTCTAAAGGAGACTGGTGGGTATTCAAAACAGGGCATACTATATAAATAATACGGAATTTAATCACATTCATGCATGTTATAATCCCGAGTGAGGTTTAGGAACCATTTCCTAAGTGGGTTAAATAAGAAATCATCAAATAAGATTATAACTTTCATATTCATTCAATCAATAGGTTAAGCGAGCCCGACGAGAAGGCTAAGTCTCTAACCTCCACCTCGTGAAATCATTAAAGTGTTATTTATATGGTCATGCATACATTCTTTCGTGCTCAATCATTCGATCAATCATAATCTTTCGATCATTCATAATCATTCATATAATCCTCTTTTTCCTCCTAGCGATGGACGGGTTTGCAAAGCCCGGCTACCTCAATCATTGGCCAGAGGGGTTTCATGAGTTCCCCAAACGCACTCAGCTTCCTTTCCTCGCTAATCTCCTAGCGAGTTCCAGACCCTGTGGTTTGGTAAAACTAGTGTACGGGTTGACCGTCAGCCCGTGCTTCCCCGGATCGCCACGTATACTAAGTCTCGGGCCCCAATCAGTGCAATCAATCAATTTTCGCCAAAACATTTTGGGGTGGGATAAGAATAAAGAAAAGGCTTGACATTAAAATCATAGACTCTTTGAAAGACTCGAAATATATATATATAAATTTGGCTTAAAACGTTTCACATTGGGATATATTGGGTCATTTTAACTAAGTAGTAGAGAAACCCACCTTGAAAGACAAAAGAAATAGCAAGAAGAGCCTCACTGCTCGTCCTTGTCTCCAACTAGACCCGAATCTGTGCAAAGAAAACGAAGTGTAACTCAAATGACCATATAGGACGCTCAGCAAAGTAATGGATATTATATGAATGCATAAGAGATGACATTATGTCATTAACACATTCATGGGCACTATTAATACATTTAAGGTATATAGACAACTCTTCATTCAATATTAGAAACGTTCATATTGATTTGAGTCATGAATTTCATATTTCATATCAAATAAATCCAAGAATTTCATATAACGATGATAACACGTATTATATCATGTTTATAATTAGAAAGTAGACAAATAATTACATTCAATTCATTATCGGATATTAAATAACACGAAATAGATAACAATGAAATTCTATAATTTAAATAAATTAAACCATACTTAATATATATAATTAGCCATAAATTTAAATAATCTATAATCATATCTAAATATATATACATGTATACATACATGGCCACGCATGGAATATAACAATTCTAATTTAATCATAACACCACACACATACCTAATTACATGCATGCAAAAGACATTAAAATACACACATATTAACGTAGCCACCATGCATGCAAACATTGGAAGACAAGCAAAAAACCTTGCAATTTAGCTTGAAAAACGAAATTCATTCCTGCAGCGTGAGGGTCGCGGCCGCGACCCATTTTTTTCTTAAAATGGTAGCGGTCGCTACCTCTACTATTTTCAGAATTTTCACCAAATAAATCACAAGTCGTAACAAGGTAAAAATCAGGTAGCGATCGTGACAGACAATGAACTAAAATGGGTCGCGGGCGCAACCTATAATTCGAAACAAATACAAATATTGGTCGCGGCCTTTACCCGGATTGAACTAATCGCGGTCACGGCCACGACTTGCTCTACACAGCAACTTCTCGAAGCAAAAACAGGGGAAGAACTCATCAAAGCTTCAACCAAAGTGATGCTAACATGATTAGATTCAAGAGAACAACAATTATATAACAATTCAGCCCCAAACAACTCTCAAATTTGCAACAAGAACTTCAAAAAGGGGGTAATTGATCATTTCAACCATTTTCATCAAGAACTCATTAATGGCAACTCATTAAACCTTCAACTACCACAAAATATAAGATCATAAATCCAATAAGGAAGTCAAGATGATCACTTTCATGATTTAAAACCAACAAAATCTCCAAGGAATCAAAGAGATCAAGAATTAATGCTACAACCTAACTATTCATTCATCTTCTCAAAACTCCATCAATACAAGCTCAAAATTAGTAATATATGGTTCAAAATGAATGCAAATTAATGTGTAATACCATCCTAAACTCACCTCTTGAATTGGTTGAAAGTTGGAAGAGATTTGAGCTCAAAAATTTCAAGGTTTGTATATTGGCGAAAATGGAATTGGAATGCAGAAGATTGGCTGCTTTTTTCCTCTTTGGTGGAAGTGTGGTTCGGTATGGGGTGAGTGGGAAATGATAGAGTGTTGAGTTAGGTTTCCAAAAAGTCAAACCATGGTTAATTTAGTTAAGTATGGTGGGAGTTATGGTTTAAATTGTAAAATATGGCAGTTTCGCGACCGTTTTGTTTTTCGGTTTAATTTCTGGGGTCTAAATAGGCTTAGACAAATATAAGGCTAAGTTCATTAGACCCGAATCATCGATACGAGTCCAACAAAGTTGACGTAACTCGATTTCGAGTTCCCGAGCTCAAGATATCACATACGGAATCAAGGGTGTGCTAATTACCCGTTAGCCCCCGATTTGATTCCACAACTCAAAATAAATTCGTTACCACTCCAAATGAGATCGAAAAAATGAAACGAGCATAACGACATGTTCATAACACATGAATCTACAACATACTACAATTTCATGAAATTTCGATATCAAATCATATAGGAACGAAGCGCGATTATAACACTCATAGGCAAAGCATTTACAATTCCATAGAATTCCAAATTAATAACGAAAAATTAAATTTTTTATTTAAATAAATAATTAAAATAAATTATCAAAGTCAACGAGCTAAATATAAACTTAATATTAATAAGGTTAAAGATATAATTATTTAACTTTTAAACATTAAATTATAAAATTCAATATAAAAACATTTATAAACAATTAGTTCGCGCAATTTGATAAACACATACGTCATACCTGTACCACAAAAAAGTCGGGGTGTCACACCTTCCTTCTTCTAATTCATTTCATGGTATAGATGGTTATATGCTTGAATTCTTGAAATTATGTATGAAGCTAGGGTTTATGAATTCTTGAGATAAATGGTTGCTTGTTGTTAGAAACATGAATACATAATTTTACCTTGAATTTATGCATGAATTATAGAAGAATTTGAAGTTATGTGGTGAGTGGTGATATGAGCTTGAAGTTGATGATTTGAGATGATCAAGTATGAATTAAGTGTTTATATTGGTTCTTATTGTACCTTAGATATGAACACATGTTTCTTGCATAAATTATTGAATTTGGGATTGAATTATATGAGTTTTGATGAGATTTGCGAGTGGTTCGTGCATCCCCTGTTTCGGCTGCTCTGTTTCTGCTTCTGCTGCATAACAGGAATGACCTTTCTTGTTCCCTTTGTATTTGGGAACGACCGTTCCCACGTTTAAATGATTACATGGCGGCGAGGATGGGAACGACCCTTCCCGTTTTGGCTTACAAGCCGGAATGGCCCTTCCCATTTTTAACTAAGGGCCGGAACGGCCGTTCCCAGACCCCTGGAGAGGCAGAATGTTTCTGCATAAATTCCATTTTTCCAATTCCAATCCTATGCCACTAAATGACCCAAACATGTTATTATATGACCAATTACATGTAATAATATAATTATATTATGCTACATTGGGTACTGCACGTCATTTCATTACTTGATCATGTCGTGCGTCGAATTTGGTACCATTATTGAGTTAGTGTGTCACGAGTACACAATGTCCTGTTTCTTGTCCAGTTCTTCTCCAGGGCGGAGATTATTGATCAATGAGCACGTTCATGCATCCCTGAGTCATCGTGTCGCCTGTGAGGTGAGGTTTAATTTCTAGTTACATAGAACCTACACAATCGTTATGTGAGATTTCGGCCAAAAGGTATTTATATTTATAATTTTCCATGAAATTAATCATGATTTCAAGCCAGCCAAGTTTCTTGAAAGCAAGTCATGTTCATTGAAAGTAAGCCATGTTATTGTCATGAATCAAGCATGTTTGGCGAGTAATCATGTTCACTTTGGGCCGAGGGATAGTGTTTGAGCCAACCAGGAAAGCATAGGGCTGATGGATAACTCTGCACTCCCCTCATCATGTGTGATCACCCCTGAATCCACCAGGAGGTTTGGTGGAGGAAGGATTTCCGTGCGTGGGAGTCATGTTCCTGACGTACACCATGTCGTGGATGGTGAAGGCTAGTGTAACGCCCCGACTTTTCAATCGTATAACATGATGTATGTGTTTGTCAACATGCATGAATTATTTGGCTATAAGTGTTTTATTTAATTAATTTTATTGTTTGATTGATAAGTAAGTGATTAATTGAAATATATGAATTGAAATTTATACGATTACTTGAACCACTTGCGCATATATGACTTGTTTGTGTGCCGTTTCTATATGATTTGAATTCGAAATTTCGTAGAAATTTTATATGTTGGAGATATGTGTGTTGTGAACGTATATATATCCTCGTTTTACATTTTTGGATTCGTTTGATTGCATTTTGAATTTAATTTGAGTTGAGGAACCAAACCGGGGGCTAACGAGCACTTAGCGCACCCTTGGTTCCATATGTGATATCTTGAGCTCGGGAACTCGGACTCGAGTTCTGTCAACTCTGTTGGACTCGTATCAATGAGCTGATTTAAATGAACCTAGCCTCATATTTTTCTAAGCCAATTCGGATCCCCATATTTGACTGAAACGGGCCTCGCGTGCAATTTCGACCCTTAATAACTCATTTAGCCATAACTTGTGCTATACTTGTCCAAATTAAATGAAACTTGGTCCCACATACTCATAACATAATCCCCTTTCAGCATTTTGATTCCCATTTCGTCCCAAATCTAATAAAAAGAGGGAATTACTGCTCTAAAACCGAGACCCAAGAGGAAGGAAGAAAATACTATTTGCTTTTCACTCTTTTGAGCTCAAATCTTCATCAAACACTCCAAATTTGAAGGGTAAGCTTGGAATTGGTTTCTACATCTTCTTGTCTTTGTTTAGACTCCTTATTTTTTGAATTTGGTGGAGAATTGATCTTGGTATGAAGAATTTTGTTAATAGTAAGGGTTTCGAACTTTTTGATGAATTTAGGTGATCTGTTGGAGATTTGTTGGAAGTTTTGCATCCTAAATGATCTTAAAGAATCTTAAAGTATGTGTATAAACTTATTTTGCATGAGAATTAGAGAATCATTGGATTTCATGTAGGGGTTTTGAAGTCTTTCATGAAAGGATGAACTTATATGTATCTCTTGCGTTCCTTCATGTATATCTTCATGTTTAGGCTTAGATTCTGCATGGAATTGATGAGTTCTTAACATATTTTCATCCTACTATGTGTTAACTTGATTGTAGCATGTATTCATGTGAGTTTAGGGGGAGTTTTTAGCTTAAAATCGAGTTTTTCCCCTGCTGTCGCAAGTGGTCGCGCCCGCGATCGCGACAAGTCTATTTTTGGTCGCGACCACAACCAATTCTTCCTTTTGTCTCTTGGTCGCGACCGCGACCATTTTTAGTTCATTTTTCGTCGCGGCGGCGACCATATTTTGCCCCAGTTTTGACTTGTTGTTGTGTGTTGTGTTATTTTCGCTTCGTTTGCATTTTTCGTGGACTTCTTTCTCATTTTTCACTTCTTATACATTATAAACTTGATGGATTATGTATTATATGATTTTTTAGGAATTTATTACGTGATTTCGATACTTTTATTTATTTATTTAAAAACATATGCATTATATGCTCTTAAAAGTGCATGCATGCAAGAATACCTCGTTTATTCAATTCGTATTATACTTTCTTACCTTTCTTATGATATAATTAAATTGTTAACATGTTAAA
The DNA here is from genome assembly GCA_037501455.1 of Lantana camara. Lineage (NCBI taxonomy): Eukaryota > Viridiplantae > Streptophyta > Magnoliopsida > Lamiales > Verbenaceae > Lantana > Lantana camara. The sequence continues at coordinate 51,704,589 of CM074858.1, forward strand.
TGGTTTGTTATGCTAGTTGTATTAAATTTGCGGATTCAATTTACGTGATTTACACGAGCTATGATTTTATATGATCTAATGTGACTTATATGCTAAAGTGTGAAACGTTAAGTGCCTTTTGTAATATCTTGATGTCTAAAATGATTTCTATTGCTCCTATACTTATTTTATGCGTTGTAAACACGTTTGAACAAGTGTTAAGAATACTATATTAAGATTATGGCTCCCATCGTATGAATCATGAAAGATATGGAATTAATGAATATGGAACCACCATGTATTGAACGTTTTAAATGAATTACTTGACTATATGACCTCATAACATGATTCATGCTTCCTATGCATCTCATATCATGTGCATAACATGCCGTGCGTCTATATGGTTTCATATTGAGTCAATTCTCTCGAGTACACATTGTTCCTTCTTTTGTACAGTTCGTTTCCAGGGGGAGACTTCCGAATTGAATAAGCACCCGTATTACTCTCGCTTTATGTCCCATGGTATTCCAGATGAGGGTGTTTTCATTTTAGTTACATGTTAAACCCTACAACCTTATGTGACAAGTTTGGCCAAAACCTAATGTATATCTATATATGGTTTTCAAATGAGGTTATCGAGTAAACCTTTTCGCAAGGAGTATGATAAATATTATGTTTCTTATGAATTAAATGTTTTGGCGAGATTATGTTATGTTCACGGGCCCAGGAACTTAGTACATGTGGCTATCCGGGGAGACAAGGACCAACGATGATCCCATATGCTAATTCCAACTTTGTTTTACGAAGAATACCGATCTCGTTAGGAGTTTTGAGGAGAAAAGGCTAGTCGGGTTTTTGGGGCCTCATGAACCCCTATAGCCATTATACATGAGGTGGTCGGGTCTTGGAAACCCGTCCACCACCCAGAGGAAGAAGGTTGGAGCTTATTTTATGATTATGATTATGCTATGATTGTTATGCACCATACGGGAAGGCCGGGATACGGATTTCCCAAACGACTATGTCTTATGTTATGTTTTATTGCTTGCATTATTATAATGTATTGTGTGATCGCGTATTCAATATAATAATGATATTTGTCGTACACGGTCAGAGTTTGGTTGGAGATTATGCACGCTCAATCGCCGAGCCTTATTGATTATGTATGAATTATGAACTTAATGAATTTAATATGATTAGTCGTAAAGTCCAAGCATTGCTTAGTTATTCTCTTGCCCTCTTGGGAAATAACTTTAAATAAAACTTTGCTCGGGATTTATGACTTGCATGTGCATGTTTTTATATGTAGGTATCACTCCTGCTCACTCAGTCTTCTAGAGACTGACCCTTCTTTCCCATTTTTTAGTTCTTGCAGGTTTGGCTAAGCGGAGGTCATGTTTTAATTCTCTTGTCGAGTATCCCTTGTACACTTGAGTCACATTGAACATTTTTATGATTAATTGTATCTCTTTATGTATTCCGGCCCGTGTGCCATTTATAATTCTTGATTATGGATTCGGGACAGGTTGCATGCCTAGTTGAACCGTTGTTAGGATGTATGTTGGATTTATCCTATGTATTGGAATTGTTGGGCGTGTATCCATTGTTGAAAATTATGAATTATACGTTATTGCTTCAGCATTGCACTTTTGGCAATTATGATTTGTTTGGTACAGGGTTAGATTCCGCCTAGCTAGGATATCTTTTATTTTGTCTCCCGTTCGCTATGAGTCCGGTTCATGCTTGGATTACCCATTTCACGTGTGGACTAGACTTGTAGTGCGGGGGATGTGGCGCCTATCGTCCCGGGTGCTACAGCTAGCTACCTTCCCATCATTGGAGGGAGAAGGAGAATGGGGTCGGGTCCGGCACCACGGACTGTCCTCGGGTTACTGTATAGATTTCATTGATTGATAAATAAGTGATTAATTGAAATATATGAATTGAAATTTATACGATTACTTGAACCACTTGCGCCTATGTGACTTGTTTACGTGCCGTTTCTATAAGATTTGAATTCAAAATTTCGTGGATATTTTATATGTTGGAGATATGTGTGTTATGAACGTATATATATGCTCGTTTTACATTTTTGGATTCGTTTGATTGCCTTTTGAATTTAATTTGAGTTGTCGAACCAAACAGGGAGCTCACGAGCACTTAGCGCACCCTTGGTTCCGTATGTGACATCTTGAGGTCGGGAACTCGGATTCGAGTTCCGTCAACTCCGTTGGACTCGTATCAATGATTCGCGTTCAATAAACCTAGCCTCATATTTTTCTAAGCTAATTCGGATCCCCAAAATTTGACCGAAACGAGCCTCGCCTGCAATTTGGACCCTTAATCACTCATTTAGCCATAACTTGTGCTATACTTGTCCAAATTAAATGAAACTTGGTCCGACATGCTCATGACATAAACCCCTTTCAGAAATTTTCTTCCATTTCGTCCTAAACCCAAGAAAAAGAGGGAGTTCCTGCTCCAAAACCGAGACCCAAGAGGAAGCAAGAAAATACTATTCACTTTTCACCCTTTTGAGCTCAAATCTTCATCAAGTCACTCCAAATTTGAAAGGTAAGCTTGGAATTGGTTTCTACATCTTCTCTTATTTGTTTAGACTCCTTATTTTCTGAATTTGGTGGAGAATTGATCTTGGTATGAAGAATTTTGTGAATAGTAAGGGTTTCGAACTTTTTGATGAATTTGGGTGATCTCTTGGGGATTTGTTGGAAGTTTTGCATCCTAAATGGTCTTAAAGCATCATAGAGTATGTGTATAAACTGATTTTGCATGAGAATTAGAGAATCATTGGATTTTATGTTGGGGTTTTGAAGTTTTTCATGAAAGGATGAACTTATATCTATCTCTTGCATTCCTTCATATGTATCTTCATGTGTAGGCTTAGATTCTTCATGGAATTGTTGAGTTCTTACCATATTTTAATCCTACTATGTGTTAACTTGATTGTAGCTTTGATTCATGTGAGTTTTCCGGGAGTTTTTGGCTTGAAATCGAGTTTTTCCCCTGCTGTCGCCAGTGGTCGCGGCCACAATCGCAACCAGTCTATTTTTGGTCGCGACTGCGACCAATTCTTCCTCTTGTCTCTTGGTCACGACCGCGACCATTTTTAGTTCATTTTTGGTTGCGGCAGCGACCCTGTTTTGCCCCAGTTTCGACTTGTAGTTGTGTGTTGTGTTATTTTCGCTTCGTTTGCATTTTTTGTGGACTTTTTTCTCCTTTTTCACTTCTTATACATTATATACTTGATGGATTATGTGTTAAATGATTTGTTAGGAATTTATTACGTGATTTTGATACTTATATTTATTTATTTAATAAGATATGCATTATATGCTCTTATAAGTGCATGCATGCAAGAATACCTCGTTTATTCAATTCGTATGATACTTTCTTACCTTTCTTATGAAATAATTGACTTGTTAACATGTTGAATGGTGAGTTACGCTTGTATGAAATTTACGGATTCAATTAACGTGATTTACACGAGCTATGATTTTATATGATCTAATGTGATTTATATGCAAAAGAGTGAAACGTTAATTGCCTTTTGTAATATCTTGATGTCTTAAATGATTTCTATTGATCCTATACTTATTTTATGCATTGTAAACATGTTTGAACAAGTGTTATGAGTACTATATGAAGATTATGGCTCCAATCGTATGAATCATGAAAGATATGGAATTAATGAATATGGAACCACCATGTATTGAACGTTTTGAATGAATTACTTGATTATATGACCTCATAACATGATTCATGTTTCTTATGTGTCTATGTGGTTTCATATTGAGTCAATTCTCACGAGTAGACATTCTTCCTTCTCTTGTACAGTTCGTTTCCAGGGCGGAGACTTCCGAATTGAATAGGCACCCGTATTACTCACGCTTTATGTCCCGTGGTATTCCAGGTGAGGGTGTTTTCGTTTTAGTTATATGTTAAACCCTACAACCTTATGTGACAAGTTTGGCCAAAACCTAATGTATATCTACATATGGTTTTCAAATGAGGTTATCGAGTAAACCTTTTGACAAGGAGTATGATAAATATTATGTTTCTTATGAATTAAATGTTTTGGTGAGATTATGTTATGTTGACGGGCCCAGGAATTTAGTACATGTGGCTATCCGAGGAGGCAAGGGCCGACGGTGATCCCATATGCTAATTCCAACTTTGTTTTACAACGAATACGGATCTGGTTAGGAGTTTTGAGGGGAAAAGGCTAGTCGGGCTTTTGGGGCCTCATGAACCCCTATAGCCATTATACATGAGGTGGTCGGGTCTTGCAAACCCGTCCACCACCCGGAGGAAGAAGGTTGGAGCTTATTTTATGATTATGATTATGCTATGATTGTTATGCACCGTACAGGAACGCCGGGATACGGATTGCCCAAACGACAATGTCTTATGTTATGTTTTATGGCTTGCATGTATTATGATGTATTGTGTGATCGCGTATTCAATATAATAATGATATTTGTCGTACACGGTCAGAGTTTGGTTAGAGATTATGCATGCTCACTCGCCGAGCCTTATTGAAAATGTATGAATTATGAACTTAATGAATTTAATATGATTAGTCGTAAAGTCCAAGCATTGCTTAGTTATTCTCTTGCCCTCTTGGGAAATAACATTAAATAAAACTTTGCTTGGGATTTATGACTTGCATGTGCATGTTTTTCTATATAGGTATCACTCCTGCTCACTCAGTCTTCTAGAGACTGACCCTTCTTTCCCACTTTTTAGTTCTTGCAGGTTTGGCTAGGCGGAGGTCATGTTTTAATTCTCTTGCCGAGTATCCCTTGTACACTTGAGTCACATTGAACATTTTTATGATTAATTGTATCTCTTTATGTATTCCGGCCCGTGTGCCATTTATAATTCTTGATTATGGATTCGGGACAGGTTGCATGCCTAGTTGAACCGTTGTTAGGATGTATGTTTGATTTATCCTATGTATTGGAATTGTTGGGCGTGTATCCATTGTTGAAAATTATGAATTATACGTTATTGCTTCAGCATTGCACTTTTGGCCATTATGATTTGTTTTGTACAGGGTTAGATTCCGCCTAGCTAGGATATCTTTTATTTTGTCTCCCGTTCGCTATGAGTCTGGTTTATGCTTGGATTACCCATTTCACGTGTGGACTAGACTTGTAGTGCGGGGGATGTGGCGCCTATCGTCCCGGGTGCTACAGCTAGCTACCTTCCCATCATTGGAGGGAGAAGGAGAATGGGGTCGGGTCCGGCACCACGGACTGTCCTCGGGTTATTGTATAGATTTCATTGATTGATAAATAAGTGATTAATTGAAATATATGAATTGAAATTTATACGATTACTTGAACCACTTGCGCCTATGTGACTTGTTTGCGTGCCGTTTCTATAAGATTTGAATTCGAAATTTCATGGATATTTTATATGTTGGAGATATGTGTGTTATGAACGTATATATATGTTCGTTTTACATTTTTGGATTCGTTTGATTGCATTTTGAATTTAATTTGAGTTGTGGAACCAAACCGGGAGCTCACGAGCACTTAGTGCACCCTTGGTTCCGTATGTGATATCTTGAGGTTGGGAACTCGAATTCGAGTTCCGTCAACTCCGTTGGACTCGTATCAATGATTCACGTTCAATAAACCTAGCGTCCTATTTTTCTAAGCTAATTCGGATCCCCAAAATTTGACCGAAACGAGCCTCGCGTGCAATTTGGACCCTTAATCACTCATTTAGCCAGAACTTGTGCTATACTTGTCCAAATTAAATGAAACTTGGTCCCACATGCTCATGACATAAACCCCTTTCAGAAATTTTCTTCCATTTCATCCTAAACCCAAGAAAAAGAGGGAGTTCCTGCTCCAAAACCGAGACCCAAGAGGAAGCAAGAAAATACTATTCACTTTTCACCCTTTTGAGCTCAAATCTTCATCAAGTCACTCCAAATTTGAAAGGTAAGCTTGGAATTGGTTTCTACATCTTCTCTTATTTGTTTAGACTCCTTATTTTCTGAATTTGGTGGAGAATTGATCTTGGTATGAAGAATTTTGTGAATAGTAAGGGTTTCGAACTTTTTGATGAATTTTTGTGATCTCTTGGGGATTTGTTGGAAATTTTGCATCCTCAATGGTGTTAAAGCATCCTAGAGTATGTGTATAAACTGATTTTGCATGAGAATTAGAGAACCATCGGATATTATGTTGGGGTTTTGAAGTTTTTCATGAAAGGATGAACTTATATCTATCTCTTGCATTCCTTCATATGTATCTTCATGTGTAGGCTTAGATTCTTCATGGAATTGTTGAGTTCTTACCATATTTTAATCCTACTATGTGTTAACTTGATTGTAGCTTTGATTCATGTGAGTTTTCCGGGAGTTTTTGGCTTGAAATCGAGTTTTTCCCCTGCTGTCGCCAGTGGTCGCGGCCACGATCGCAACCAGTCTATTTTTGGTCGCGACTGCGACCAATTCTTCCTCTTGTCTCTTGGTCACCACCGCGACCATTTTTAGTTCATTTTTGGTTGCGGCAGCGACCCTGTTTTGCCCCATTTTCGACTTGTAGTTGTGTGTTGTGTTATTTCGCTTCGTTTGCATTTTTCATGGACTTCTTTCTCCTTTTTCACTTCTTATACATTATATACTTGATGGATTATGTGTTAAATGATTTGTTAGGAATTTATTATGTGATTTTGATAGTTATATTTATTTATTTAATAAGATATGCATTATATGCTCTTATAAGTGCATGCATGCAAGAATACCTCGTTTATTCAATTCGTATGATAGTTTCTTACCTTTCTTATGAAATAATTGAATTGTTAACATGTTGAATGGTGAGTTATGCTTGTTGTATGAAATTTATGGATTCAATTGACGTGATTTACACGAGCTAAGATTTTATATGATCTAATGTGATTTATATGCTAAAGCGTGAAACGTTAATTGCCTTTTGTAATATCTTGATGTCTTAAATGATTTCTATTGATCCTATACTTATTTTATGCATTGTAAACATGTTTGAACAAGTGTTATGAGTACTATATGAAGATTATGGCTCCAATCGTATGAATCATGAAAGATATGGAATTAATGAATATGGAACCACCATGTATTGAACGTTTTGAATGAATTACTTGATTATATGACCTCATAACATGATTCATGCTTCTTAAGCATCTCATATCATGTGCATAACAAGCCGTGTGTCTATGTGGTTTCATATTGAGTCAATTCTCACGAGTACACATTCTTCCTTCTCTTGTACAGTTCGTTTCCAGGGCGGAGACTTCCGAATTGAATAGGCACCCGTATTACTCACGCTTTATGTCCCGTGGTATTCCAGGTGAGGGTGTTTTCGTTTTAGTTACATGTTAAACCCTACAACCTTATGTGACAAGTTTGGCCAAAACCTAATGTATATCTATATATGGTTTTCAAATGAGGTTATCGAGTAAACCTTTTCACAAGGAGTATGATAAATATTATGTTTCTTATGAATTAAATGTTTTGGTGAGATTATGTTATGTTGACGGGCCCAGGAATTTAGTACATGTGGCTATCCGAGGAGGCAAGGGCCGACGGTGATCCCATATGCTAATTCCAACTTTGTTTTACAACGAATACGGATCTCGTTAGGAGTTTTGAGGGGAAAAGGCTAGTCGGGCTTTTGGGGCCTCATGAACCCCTGTATCCATTATGCATGAGGTGGTCGGGTCTTGCAAACCCGTCCACCACCCGGAGGAAGAAGGTTGGAGCTTATTTTATGATTATGATTATGTTATGATTGTTATGTACCCTACGGGAAGGTCGAGATACGGATTGCCCAAACGACTATGTCTTATGTTATGTTTTATGGCTTGCATGTATTATAATGTATTGTGTGATCGCGTATTCAATATAATAATGATATTTGTCGTACACGGTCGGAGTTTGGTTAGAGATTATGCACGCTCACTCGCCGAGCCTTATTGACTATGTATGAATTATGAACTTAATGAAGTTAATATGGTTAGTCGTAAAGTTCGAGCATTGCTTAGTTATTCTCTTGCCCTCTTGGGAACTAACTTAATGAATTGCATGTGCATGTTTTTATATATAGGTATCTCTCCTGCTCACTCAGTCTTCTAGAGACTGACCCCTCTTTCCCACTTTTCAGTTCTTGCAGGTTTGGCTAGGCGGAGGTCATATTTTAATTCTCTTGTCGAGTCTCACTTGTACACTTGAGTCACATTGTACATTTTTATGATTAATTGTATCTCTTTATGTATTCGGGCCTGTGTGCCATTTATAATTCTTGATTATAGATTCGGGACATGTTGCATGCCTCGTTGAACCATTGTTAGGATGCATGGTGGATTTATCCTATGTATTGGAATTGTCGGGCGTGTAGCCATTGTTGAAAATTATGAATTATACGTTATTGCTTCAGCATTGCACTTTTGGCCATTATGATTTGTTTGGTACAGGGTTAGATTCCGCCTAGCTAGGATATCTTTTATTTTGTCTCCCCGTTCGCTATGAGTCCGGTTCATGCTTGGATTATCCATTTGACGTGTGGACTACACTTGTAGTGTGGGGGATGTGGCACCTATCGTCCCGGGTGCTACAGCTAGCTACCTTCCCATCATTGGAGGGAGAAGGAGATTGGGGTCGGGTCCGGCACCACTATCTGTCCTCGGGTTACTGCATTGATTTCATTCATTGACTGTATTGACTGAAAACTATCGCACTACTACACTGTAACTGAATTGCATGATCACCTGTTAATTAATAAAGCAAGCATGTTGTAACGCCCCTACTTTTCGGACGTAAAGGTACGACGTATGTGTTTATCAATTTGCGCGAATTAATTGTTTTTACGTGTTTTATATTTAATTTTATTATAAATTGTTATTATTTTATTTTATTATATTCTATTTCAATTTAATATTATCTATACCTATTTCGATATTTTAAGTATATATATATATATATATATATTTATTTAATTATTGTTAATTTAATGTTTAATGTTAATTAAGTGGTTTATGATAATTATATTATGCTAATTAATCATGTTTTAACCAAATTAATTAAGTTCTATAGTAATACGTTGACTTGAATTTTATTTAATATTAGAATTTAAATTTAATTAGTTTAAATTTTTTTATTATTATGCATGAATTGTATGAAAATGTGCATGGTTGTTTAAATTGTGCATCGTTCTTCTATGAAATGATATCGAAATATCGTGAAATTGTAGTATGTCATAAATATGTGTATTATGAACATGCCTATATGCTCGATTTAGGTTTTCGAACTTGATTGAGATGTTAACGAACTTAATTTGAATTGTGGAACCAAATCGGGGGCTAACGAGCAATTAGCGCACCGTTGGTTCCGTACGTGATATCTTGAGCTCGGGAACTCGGATTCGAGTTTCGTCAACTTCGTTGAACTCGTATCGAAGATTCGAGTTTAATAAACTAAGCCACATATTTTTCCAAAATCATTTGAACCTCCGAAATCCAATCGAAAAACAAAACGGCATCAATATGACCACCTTTCACTATATTGGCCATAACTTGATCAAAACTTAACAAAATTAACTATATTTGGTGGCCTTTTAACCCTAGTTCAATCCTCTATCATCCCGTAACCACTCCTAACCGATCATATCCTCACAAAAACCAAAAATTTCAGCCAAACCCTCCTCTTCCAGTTTTTCCCGTAACTGTGCAAATCCTTGAGGTTTTGGAGCTCAAATCTCAATCAACTCTCATCCAATCAACAAGGTGAGTTAGGATTATGTTGTACATGAATCTATGGTTATTTTCATTCTTTCATCCCTAATTTTAATTCAGATTTCATATGGTTTTGGGATATTTGATTGAATAGTTAGGTTTTGAAGCATCTGGGTGATTTCTAGAATTTTCTTGATCTCTGACTTGTTTGATGATATATATATGAGTCTTATACTCCATTTATGACAGAGTAGGCTTGTATTAATTGATGGTTAAGAGGTTGGTGAGATATCATTAATGGAATGTTCATGTATTGAATGAATTCTTGAACTGATCTTCCCTCCCTTCGCGTACAGGTTTGCTGCTAGCTTTTGAAACTTGTTTTAGTGTTAAATCTTGTTCATTTTTAGCTTGTTTGCAGCTGTGTTAATGGTTTTTTGATCATGTATTGGCTTGCTCCATTTTCTTCTTCTTCTTCTTCCCCTGTTTTCCCGCTGGAGTTGCTGCCTTTTTGTTCTCTGTTTTGCTGCAATTGTTGAGGTTCATTCATGCCTATTTTTGTTGAGTATTGAAGTCCCTTCTCACCTTAGTTGTTGGTTTGAATTGTTTGCAAATTACGTGTGTGTTTGGCATGGTTTGAACACCACATTTTCCTCCCCTGTTTCACTACTTTGCCGTGCCTTTTGCTGCTTCTGTAACCTCTCCCCGGGCGGGGAGAGTTTCTTTTTGTAGAGTGCCCGGTCGGGTACTTCTGCTGCAAAACCTTCTGTAATTCCTACCCGGCCGGGGAGTTTTGTGAGGGATTGGCTACCCGGGCGGGTAGCCACTGCAGTACCTCTGTTCCTTTTTCCTTTTCTTCTTCTGTTTCTTTCTTCCCTCTTCTTCTTTCCTTGTGTTGCTGCGAGTGTGTGACTGTTGTTCAGTGCTGCTACTGTGTTGCTGCTGTTCTTCGTTGTGCAGGGGTGTGTGTGTGAGTTTTTATGCAGGCAAGGCTCTTGTTTTGGGTAGAGATGCATGCATGGGTGTTACTGTATATATATATATATATATTTTGTGTGTGTGGGTCATGCTGCATGTGTGTTGTGTATATTACATATATATATATATATTATTTGTGTGTGTTTGCATGGCTTGTAATATTACTTGCATGCATGTATAATATATATATATATATATATATATATATATATATATGTATATATGTGTGTGTACGTGTAAATATATGTATATATATATTATATATATATATATATTTATTATATATTTTAAATATTATTTCATTTAATTCAATGTTAGAAATTAATTGATAACTATTTCGCGTATTTAATTTACCGATTATTGATTGAACGTTTTATTTATTCTATTTCTAATTGTAAATATGAATATTACGTGTTATGAATACTAAACGAATTCTTGGATTAAATTGATATTAATTATGAATTTATGAATTTGAATGAAATGAATGAACGAATAGTTGATTATGTGCTTTAAATTCCTTAATAGTGCACATGAACATTTTCATGATATAATATGATCTTTTATGCATTCATGTCATATTCACTTCATGGCCGAGCATCATATATGGTCATTGAGTCTCATACCTTTTCTTTTGCACAGATTCGGGTTTGGTCGGAGACGAGGACGAGCATTGAGACGCTTGTGCCTTTCTTTTGCTTGTAAAGGTGGGTTTTTCTTCTAATAGTTACGACAGCCTTATATATCCCTTATGTGCAAGATTTAAGCCAAATTAGTATATATATATAAATCGAGTCATTTCGGGTAAATGATTTCAAACGTATGACCCTTTTATTTATGAAACCTTACCTTATGTTTTGGCGAGACATGATTATGATTGCACGGGCCCCGGGACTTAGTACATGTGGCTAACCAAGGAAGCAAGGGCTGACGGGGATCCCATGTACTAGTCCCAACCAAACTACTGCGAAACGGACCTCGTCAAGGAGTTTTTGACGAGGAAACGCTAACCGGGCTTTGAGAACTCATGAACCTCATAGCCACATTGATATGATTAGGTGGTCGGGCCTTGCAAACCCGTCCACCACCCGGAGGAAGAAGGTGTATATGAATGATTATGATCATGATATGTATGAGCACAAAAGATATGTATGATAATGAATGAATAATTGATTATGATTACACGAGGTGTAGGTTGGAGATTGAGCACGCCCACTCGCCGGGCCATAAACCCTTATGAACAATTATGAATGAATATGAACGTCGTAATCCAGTTGATGTTTTCTTTTGTTTTAACTACTTGGGAAATTCTTATCAAACTTCACACGGGATTAGGGCTTGCATGTATGTGTTTAATTTTTGCAATATTATATCTTATGCCCCGTTTTGTACCCATCAGTCTCGTATAGAATGAACCCGGTTTGTTTTCAGATGTTTTGTGCAGGTATAGGAGTGCTAGGCGGGAATACAAGTCGTCTAGGTCTTGCATTTATGTTTAGCACTTCTTTTCAACATCTCATACTCTTATTGCTCTTTTGTATATGATCATTGTATGGAGCGTTATGATTTTTGTAGGCCTTGTGGCCTTGGGTACTTGAATGATTTTGCATATCTAATTTTGGAGCTTGGTGGCTCATTGTATATATTATATGTTGTTCTTGCTTCAGCGTTTCATTATAACTCTGATTTATATTGCCTTGAGTTTGAATGGTTTAAGGGTTAGTCCCGCCTAGCATAGCGTGTGTGTTGTGTCCCCGTTCGCCGTGGATTTAGCACGTGTATGGACTTCCATTTCATATACGGGCCGGGTCTCGGTGCGGGGGATGTACTACCTTATGCTCGGGTGCTACATCCTTATGTGGTATCAGAGCCTAGGGTTGCAAAACCCGGGCTCTCGTGTCGTGTTGAGTCAGTTAAGTTAGATTTTGAATTTTGATTGAATTAATTGCATTTGCAAGCATGAACTAAAAATAGCATGCATTTCAGTGTCTCTTGAACAGGATGCCTCCACGCAGACACCGTGAGAGATCTCCAGGACGCCGCCGCTATCATGACCGATCCCCTATGCCTCAACCACAACCACAAGCGCCTTCAATGGACATGGGTAATTTCATGGAAGCAGTTTTTAATTATGTCGAGCATAGGAGGGCTCAAGCTCCCCCACCACAACAAGCAGAACAACCGGCTCCTCCACCAAATCATAATAATAATAGAGACCCTCATGGGGTGTTTCTGAGCTACAATCCCCCTCGGTTTTCCGGTTCTATTGATGATGTGGTCTCGGAGGGTTGGTTGATTCGGTTGGAGAGGATTTTTGGAGTCCGACAGTTTACTACGCAAGAGAGGGCTCAATTCGCTATATTTCAACTAGATGGCGACGCGTATGAATGGTAGGAAAGAAAGAGAGAGAAACTTGAAGTGGATGGAGAGGAAGTTACTTGGGAGGTCTTCAAGAGAGAATTCGGGGAAGAGACCGATGATTTAAGCTACTCCCCCTCCTAAAGGTCTGTTTAAGAAGCCAAGAATGGGAGGACCAACTCCATCGGTTCTAAAAGCTTTGCCTGCACCAACGAGAGATCGACAAGGTCCGAGTGAGGCAAGATTGGCTCAAGCTCCTTGTACACATTGTGGAGGACCAACTCACAATTTCTATAATTGTCGGAGGAGGTTAAATTTGTGTCTCATATGCGGGAAGGGTGACCATATGGCGGATACTTGTCCTGACAAGGACCCCGGATTTCAAAAACGAGTTCAAAGGTGAATGATCCCGGCTCGTTCTTATGCCCTCGAGGGTGAGGAGCAAGATGCAGAGATTGATCCTACCGCTGTGGTGGAAGGTACACTATGCATACATAACATGAACATTCATGCACTCTTTGATCCGGGTGCCACACATTCCTTTATTTCTTGTGACTTAGTTGCTACTCTGTCCTTGCCTGTTATTTGTCTCTCTTCTTGTTATTTGGTGAGTTCGCCACTTGGTGGGAGTCTTCAGACAGATCGGTTGGTTCGGGAGTGTTCAGTTCTGATTGACGGGAAAGAATATCCGGATGATTTAATCGTTATGCCTATGAAGAGGTATGGAGTTATTTTGGGTATGGATTGGTTGTCCAGGTATCGGGCCAATGTTGATTGTTTTGCGAAGAAGGTGATTTTGGGGAATGAATTGTTGATTGGTAGTGGATCAAGAACAGTACCTCTCTTGTCTTACATGGAAGCTCATAAGTTGATGAGAGAAGGAGCAACGGGATTTATTGCTTATCTTCTTAATAGGCCGAGAGATCAAGTCAAGTTGGAGGATACCGCGGTTGTTAAGGATTTTCCCGATGTGTTTCCGGAGAATTTGAGTTCTTTACCACCAGACCGTGAGATCGAATTTGTTATCGACTTATATCCAGGATCGAAACCGTATTCTAAGACTTCGTATTGGATGGCACCGGCCGAATTGAAAGAGTTAAAGATTCAATTAGAGGAATTACTCAAAGTTAGATATATACGACCAAGTTCGTCAGCTTGGGGTGCTCCGGTTCTCTTCGTTAAGAAAAAAGATGGAACCTTAAGAATGTGTATAGATTACCGGGAGCTTAATCGAATGACCGTAAAGAACAAGTATCCTTTGCCCCATATTGAAGATTTATTCGACATGTTACAAGGTTCGAGGGTATATTCAAAATTAGACTTAAGACAAGGATACTACCAATTGAAGATCCGGGAAGAGGACATTCCGAAGACGGGATTTAACACCCGGTATGGGCACTATGAGTTCGTAGTGATGCCTTTTGGACTGACTAATGCTCCGGCTGCTTTTATGGATATGATGCATCGGATTTTTCGGCCCTATTTGGATAAGTTTGTAGTGATATTCATCGATGTTATTCTGGTTTATTCGAGAACTCCGGAAGATCATGCTAGGCATCTCAGAATTGTGTTGGACACCTTGAGAGAACACCGATTGTATGCTAAGTTTAGCAAATGCGAGTTCTGGATTGATCGGGTAGCATTTCTGGGCCATATTATCTCAAGGAAAGGTTTGGAAGTAGATCCTTCTAAGATTGAGACGGTTATTCAATGGCAAAGCCCGAAAAATGCTTCTGAAGTGAGGAGTTTCTTGGGTCTGGCAGGCTACTATTGAAGATTTGTACAGGATTTTTCAAAGATTGCGGCTCCTTTAACCCGATTGACTAAGAAAGCAGTTAAGTTTGAGTGGGACAAGGCATGTGAGGCTAGCTTTCAGCTTTTAAAGGAGAAATTGACCACTGCCCCTATATTTGCGCTTCCCGAAAGTACAGAAGGGTACACAGTTTATACGGACGCCTCGAAGGAAGGTTTGGGATGTGTGTTGATGCAGATCGCCTATGCCTCAAGGAAATTAAAAGACCATGAGCAGAACTACCCCACTCACGATTTGGAATTAGCGGCAGTGATCTTTGCTTTGGGATATCATTATGGAATATCAGTCGAAGTCTTTTCTGATCATGAGAGTCTCCAATACTTATTTTCACAAAAGGAATTGAACAAGAGATAACGGCGTTGGATGGAACTTTTGGCGGATTATGAGTGTACAATCTGATACAATCCCGGCAAAGCCAATTTGGTCGCGGATGCGCTTAGTAGAAAAGCTAGTGTGTCCAATGTGAAAGTGGAAATTGGGGATGAGAATGAGATGTTTAAACTGAGGGCTAGTATTCGGAATATTACGGTTGAACCGGATCTCAGACAGAGATTATTTGATGCTCAGAGGATTGATCCCGAGATTCAGAAATTAGCTGAGAAAGCTCGAACTGATTCAGAGTGTCCGTTTGGGTTTGATGATACGGGACTTCTAAGATTCAAGAATAGAATTGTTGTCCCGGAAGAGTTAAAAAGGATTATTCTTAAGGAAGCCCATCGGTCAGGGTATTCGATACATCCTGGATGGAACAAAATGTATAAGGATCTAAAGCAATTCTATTGGTGGAATGGTTTGAAACGGGATATTATCAACTTCGTGAAACATTGTATGACCTGTCAAGTGGTAAAGGCAGAACATCAAAAGCCATCTGGGCTACTTCAACCATTGCCTATCCCGGAGTGGAAATGGGAACAAATAGCCATGGATTTTGTTTCGGGATTACCAAGAGTGAGAGGAGGTTTCGATGGAATTTGGGTTATCGTGGACAGGTTAACGAAATCAGTTCATTTCCTTGCTATCAGGATGTCCGATAAAGTGAGTAAACTGGCCAAGAGATACAATGATGAGATTGTTAGGCTTCATGGCGTACCTGTTAGTATTGTCTCGGATCGGGATCCAAGATTTACTTCACGGTTATGGCAAGAATTACAGAAATGTTTGGGAACAAGGCTTCAATTCAGCACAGCTTTCCATTCTCACACCGACGGACAATCAGAAAGGTTGATTAAGTATCTGGAGGACATGTTGAGAGCATGTGCATTGGATTTTCAAAGCTCGTGGAATGAACAGTTGCCGTTAATCGAGTTCGCTTACAACAATAGCTATCAAGCCTCGATTGAAATGGCCCCTTATGAAGCTCTTTATGGACGTAAATGTCGATCTCCGTTGTTCTTTGATTTGGAGGAATGGAATTGGACCAAGCAAGAAGGTGTTAAACGAGGGGAAAAGAAGGAAAAACCCTCTAAGGCGGTACAAGAGGCTATTTACAAGGTCCAGATAATTAGACAAAGGATGAAGGCCGCCCAGGATCGATAAAAGAGTTATACCGACCTTCGGAGAAAGCACCTTGAGTTTGAGGTTGGTGATAGAGTTTTCTTAAAGGCATCTCCACGAAAAGGGTTCTCAAGGATTGGACGAGGAGGAAAATTAAACCCTCGGTATATGGGACCGTATGAGATTCTAGAGAAAGTTGGGGATACGGCCTATCGATTGGACTTGCCTCCGAATTTAACCGGAATTCATAACGTATTTCATGTTTCACAGCTCCGAAAATATTATCGAAATGAGTTCGAGGTTCTACCGGTTGAAGAAGTGGAATTAGAACCAGATCTCACCTTCGTTCAAAAGCCGATTAAGATATTGGATCGAAAATTTCAGGAACTTCGAAATCGGCGTATTCCACTAATCAAGGTTCTTTGGAGAAGTGATAAAACCGAAGAGGCTACATGGGAAACGGAGGAAAAGATGAGAAAATTTCACCCCGAATTATTTCCGAGCGAGCAATGAATCCGGGGATGGATTCTTTTAAGGGGGAGAGATTGTAACGCCCCGACTTTTCGGACGTAAAGGTACGACTTATGTGTTTACCAATTTGCGCGAATTAATTGTTTTTACGTGTTTTATATTTAATTTTATTATAAATTGTTATTATTTTATTTTATTATATTCTATTTCAATTTAATATTATCTAAGCCTATTTCGTTATTTTAAGTATATATATATATATATATATATATATATTTCTTTAATTATTGTTAATTTAATGTTTAATGTTAATTAAGTGGTTTATGTTAATTATATTATGCTAATTAAGTGTTATGCTAATTAATCATGTTTTAAAAACATTAATTAAGTTCTATAACAATACGTTGACTTGAATTTTATTTAATATTAGAATTTAAATTTAATTAGTTAAAATTTTTTTATTATTATGCATAAATTGTATGAAAATGTGCATGGTTGTTTAAATTGTGCATCGTTCTTCAATGAAATGATATCGAAATGTCGTAAAATTGTAGTATGTCGTAAATATGTGTATTATGAACATGTCTATATGCTCGGTTTATATTTTCGAACTTGATTGAGTTGTTAACGAATTTAATTTGAATTGTGGAACCAAATCGGGGGCTAACGAGCAATTAGCGCACACTTGGTTCCGTACGTGATATCTTCAGCTCGGGAGCTCGGATTCGAGTTCCGTCAACTTTGTTGAACTCGTATCGAAGATTCGAGTTTAATAAACTAAGCCACATATTTTTCCGAAATCATTTGGACCTCCGAAATCCAACCGAAAAACAAAACGGCATCAATATGACAACCTTTCAGTATATTGGCCATAACTTGATCAAAACATAACCAAATTAACTATGGTTGGTGGACTTTTAAACCTAGTTCAATCCTCTATCATCCCATAACCACCCCTAACCGAGAATATCCTCACACAAACCAAAAATTTCAGCCAAACCCTCCTCTTCCAGTTTTTCCCGTAACTATACAAATCCTTGAGGTTTTGGAGCTCAAATCTCAATCAACTCTCATCCAATCAACAAGGTCAGTTAGGATTATGTTGTACATGCATCTATGGTTATTTTCATCCTTTCATCCCTAATTTTAATTCAGATTTCATATGGTTTTGGGATATTTGATTGAATAGTTAGGTTTTGAAGCATTTGGATGATTTCTTGAATTTTCTTGATCTCTGACTTGTTTGATGATATATATATGATTCTTATACTCCATTTATGACAGAGTAGGCTTGTATTAATTGATGGTTAAGAGGTTGGTGAGATATCATTAATGGAATGTTCATGTAATGAATGAATTCTTGAACTGATCTTCCCTCCCTTCGCGTACAGGTTTGCTGCTAGCTTTTGGAACTTGTTTTGGTGTTAATTATTGTTCATTTTTAGCTTATTTGCAGCGGTGTTAATGGTTGTTTGATCATGTATTGACTTGCTCCATTTTCTTCTTCTTCTTCCTATGTTTTTCCCGCAGGAGTTGCTGCCTTTTCGTTCTCAGTTTTGCTGCAATTGTTGAGGTTCATTCATGCCTATTTTCGCTGAGTATTGAAGTCCCTTTTCACCTTAGTTGTTGGCTTGAATTGTTTGCAAATTGCGTGTGTGTTTGGCATGGTTTGAACACCATATTTTCCTCCCCTGTTTCGCCACTTTGCGGCGCCTGTTGCTGCTTCTGTAACCTCTCCCCGGGTGGGGAGAGTTTCTTCTTGTAGAGTGCCTGGCCGGGTACTTCTGCTGCAAAACCTTCTGTAACTCCTACCCGGCCGGGGAGTTTTGTGAGGGATTGGCTATCCGGACGGGTAGCCACTCCAGTACCTCTGTTCCTTTTTCCTTTTCTTCTTTTGTTTCTTTCTTCTCTCTTCTTATTTCCTTGTGTTGCTGCGAGTGTGTGACTGTTGTTCAGTGCTGCTACTGTGTTGCTGCTGTTCATCGTTGTGCAGGGGTGTGTGTGTGAGTTTTTATGCAGGCAAGGCTGTTGTTTTGGGTAGAGATGCATACATAGGTGTTACTGTATATATATATATATCTTGTGTGTGTGGGTCATGCTGCATGTGTGTTATGTATATTACATATATATATATTATTTGTGTGTGTTTGCATGGCTTGTAATATTACTTGCATGCATGTATAATATATATTTATATATCTATGTATATATGTGTGTGTACGTGTAAATATATGTATATATATTTATTATATATATATATATATATATATATATATATATATTTATTATATATTTTAAATATTATTTGATTTAATTCAATGTTAGAAATTAATTGATAACTATTTCGCGTATTTAATTTACCGATTATTGATTGAACGTTTTATTTATTCTATTTCTAATTTTAAATATGAATATTAAATGAATTCTTGGATTAAATTGATATTAATTATGAATTTATGAATTTGAATGAAATGAATGAACGAATAGTTGATTATGTGCTTTAAATTCCTTAATAGTGCACATGAACATTTTCATGTTATAATATGATCTTTTATGAATTCATGTCATATTCACTTCATGGCCGAGCGTCATATATGGTCATTGAGTCTCATACCTTTTCTTTTGCACAGATTCGGGTTTGGTCGGAGACGAGGGCGAGCATTGAGACGCTTGTGCCTTTCTTTTGCTTGTAAAGGTGGGTTTTTCTTCTAATAGTTACGACAGCCTTATATATCCCTTATGTGCAAGATTTAAGCCAAATTAGTATATATATATAAATCGAGTCATTTCGGGTAAATGATTTCAAACGTATGACCCTTTTATTGATGAAACCCTACCTTATGTTTTGGCGAGACATGATTATGATTGCACGGGACCCGGGACTTAGTACATGTGCCTAACCAAGGAAGCAAGGGCTGACGGGGATCCCATGTACTAGTCCCAACCAAACTACTGCGAAACGGACCTCGTCAAGGAGTTTTTGACGAGGAAACGCTAACCGGGCTTTGAGAACTCATGAACCTCATAGCCACATTGATATGATTAGGTGGTCGGGCCTTGCAAACCCGTCCACCACCCGGAGGAAGAAGGTGTATATGAATGATTATGATCATGATATGTATGAGCACAAAAGATATGTATGATAATGAATAAATAATTGATTATGATTACACGAGGTGTACGTTGGAGATTGTGCACGCCCACTCGCCGGGCCATAAACCCTTATGAACAATTATGAATGAATATGAACGTCGTAATCCCGTTGATGTTTTCTTTTGTTTTAACCACTTGGGAAATTCTTATCAAACTTCACACGGGATTAGGGCTTGCATGTATGTGTTTAATTTCTGCAATATTATATCTTATGCCCCGTTTTATACCCACCAGTCTTGTATAGACTGAACCCGATTTGTTTTCAGTTGTTTTGTGCAGGTATAGGAGTGCTAGGCGGGAATACAAGTCGTCTAGGTCTTGCATTTATGTTTAGCACTTCTTTTCAGCATCTCATACTCTTATTGCTCTTTTATATATGATCATTGTATGGAGTTTTATGATTTTTGTAGGCCGTGTGGCCTTGGGTACTTGAATGATTTTGTATATCTAATTTTGGAGCTTGGTGGCTCATTGTATATATTATATGTTGTTCTTGCTTCCGCGTTTCATTATAACTCTGATTTATATTGCCTTGAGTTTGAATGGTTTAAGGGTTAGTCCCGCCTAGCATAGCGTGTGTGTTGTGTCCCCGTTCGCCGTGGATTTGGCACGTGTATGGACTTCCATTTCGTATACGGGTCGGTTCTCGGTGCGGGGAATGTAGTACCTTACGCTCGGGTGTTACACATGTAATGTTCACTGTTGGTGTAAGGTTGTAGATTTTCCCTCACTCACCGGTCCACGTATTGCATGAAACTGAATGAAATAAAGTGTTAAATTGGATAGTTGTACTCTCGGGCAAAGATTATTCCACTCTTGAACTTATATTATTTCCCTTTCTAAAACTTTACCCGAGAATAAAACTTGCATGTTATTTTTGCTAATATGTATTTATACCCCTCACTCCGTCTTCATAGACTGACGCCTCCACCTTTCAGGTTCATGCAGGTACATGCTAGGCGGGAGTCGAGTCAAGTCCAGTCTTGGTAGTCGAGTCATGCACGGTTCATTTATTTATTGTTATTGTTAGTTATTGTGTATTTTAGAGATGATAATGTATTGATAGTGAAAATAGCATGCTTTCGTGGTTTGAATTAATATTGAACATATTATGCTTCCGCTTTATTTTGACGCACGATGAATTAATTATGTGGTTTGGGGTTAGTCCCGCCTAGGTAGTTGTCATTTATTTTTATTGTCTCCCGTTCGCTATAGTTTAGTTCATTTATGGGTTGTCCATCTCATATGTGGATTGACCTATAGTGCGGGGATGTGGCATCTTTGCGCTTCGGGTGCTACACTTAAGTGGGGTATTTTATGTAATTTCCATAAAATAGGTTTCCTCTTAACAAAATTGTTAGGAGAGGGGTAATTTCATCATTTGACCTTCATACTGTGTATTTTAGAAGCTGAAAAAGTGTCCAAGAGCTAGAAGACAAATTAGCTTCGAAACGGTTACTCATGGGTCGAAATTTGAGGTACTGTTTAAAAGTTAGAATCTTCGGAAGAAAGGATTTTCCTTAATTTCATAAAATGATTTAATTATGAAATAAATACTAGGACATAATTTGAAGGTCCGAAAAGTTTTCCAAATATGTAGAAAAAACGAGGAACGTTATGGCGATGATCTCAAGGGTTAAAAAGTTTCGCCGATGGAATATATTCCGCCAATAGAAAAATATTCTTTGAAAATAAATTCTTAAATTGCTCTGGACATACAAACGAAGCCTCGAAGCATTGAAAAACAAACTGAAAAATTTAGAAAAGATGTGTATAAGTCCTCTTGTGTTTCTTTAATAAAACGGAGTAGTGATTGTTCAGAAAATCAATAGAACTTTTTAACAAAAATTCCCAAAATGCCCTTAATGATCAAGAAAGAATTCGAAGCTTGGAAAATATGTTCATATGGCTGGGGAACATGAGTTATGAACCTCTAGGGTTCTAATGAGATGCTAGGGCAATGTAGGCTCGGGAAATAAATATTAAATTTGGTTCGTGGTAAGAAAATCCCCCCTAAAACACAATACGACCAATGGATGCGCATTGTTCACATAAGAATGCAATGCATGAACATTGGTAAAGTTAAACCAAGGTATACACATGCATTCTTGTTGTGCTTGATTTGTTGTTTCCAGCTAGACCTTGATACGGGCTGTTACAATCCTCCCCCCTTAAAGAGAATCTGTCCTTAGATTCTACTCATATGTCGGAATAACTTAGAGTAGTGTTTATATCCTCTATCTATGATAAGATAAGTTCCCAATGTAGAACTTACTTTAAACACGTTAGGTAATGGTTTAAGTGGAAAATTTAAATACACACGTAATTATGATGCAATAAATAGATGTATGGCGCCAGGGTCTTATAAACCATTAACTGGCATGTTTAGAATGCGTACCTTTAAAAGGTTTGGGGATGACAATTTTAAACTGCAATCACCATTATAAAGAGAATTTTATGCATGATAATGGAGAATGATTTGCAGATGACAACGAGAGAAAAATTTTCTAGTAATAGCAATTAATAGACACAACATTTTTAGCAAAGGTAAGCCATGTAAAGGTATAGGAAATCAATAATTAACTTTTCGGTCCTACTGGTATCTTGAAGCTATTCTAATAAATTGAGACTGGAACGAGCTAGGAAATGTAAGTTAAGTGTTTTCACAAGTTGGAAATGCATGTAAGATAAAAGAGATGTAGATCTTATGACTAAATCTACCAATGAATTGGATAATTTCGAAAAGCACAGAAGGATTCAACAAAACTCAGGATTTTGGTGTGGATTAAAACTATATGGTTGACTTAATTGATGAAGGGTTTAGTACTACAATTGTAACAAATCACACGCTGGTCGGCCGCCCCAAACAATGATTAACCATAAATCAAGTACCAAAGACACAGAAATACTTGTCAGACTCTATGATTCACGAACCCCAGATTTCCGTAACCTGGGGCTCTAATACCACTTTAACTTGTAGCACCTCCCCTGGCACTACAACCCCTGCACCGCAATACTCCCTGAGTACAGGTTAGTCCTAACACTCGAGAAATACTACGGCGAACAATTTGGATAATAATTAAGTAAAGCTTAGGAAGCAGTGCAACGGAAGATAGCGAGATTTGAAAACTTTGTAAGTGAACACAGGTGCTAACACACACAAAGAACCAATGCTATTATTATTGATCGATGTAATTGACATAAAGGTGAGTATAACATGGTGATATGCTGGTATAAAACACTAGGTTAGCTGATAAATATACTCAGAACTATGTGACCTTAGAATCATTTCTGACTTTCTACACATGAAACCTTAATACTTCAAGATACCTCCAGTTGTTGTTCCCTCGATTCCTGAAACCATGCATTTCAAAATGGGCAAGGAGTTAGTCAAAGTGACTAAGTGAAGGTGTATAACAGCTTATAGATATATGTATATTTATATATTTATTTGATCAACAAGATCTTGATCTAAAATATTAGCAATAGGATATAGCAAATATGAAACGGTTCATAATAAATGTTAGAATAGGGATAGGGGTAGTCTAGAATATTTGTAGAAATATGAACCGTTTGTAATAATAACCTTAATGCCCGCAAGCTAAGCCTTTCCTCCCTTACCTCCTTAAATATTTGGTAAAACAATTGTACATGGTACCGACACTTTAATAAAATCAATATGATAATACGTCCTTAAGTCCGGTTGTTGCGCCCAGGGAGCTGCCCTGCAGTGACGTAAACAAGAAATCGGGAAATACGTTCCCTGGGAGGTTGTCTCCCTTGTCTCTTGGCGTGGAGTAACTAACCTCCAGTTAAACCACTACCAAGAGTTGGTGGTAGTCCGTGTAACGGCCCAGTTTTCCAGCTGTTCAGGTACGCGCGTCACGCATGTGAGTTTTGAGACTTAGGTCTATTTAATTTTCTTTTCGTTATTTTATTTGTGCAATCTAATTTATCTATTTGTAATCTTTTGTGAATTATATGATTTAAATCGCTAATCTCGTGACTATAATTACATGAGCTGTGTATTTAACTTCCCCAAGCATGATAAGGTGTTTAATTATTTTCAATTATGAGAACGTTATGCCTAATTGACTTTACTTGAAACTTTGTATAACTTATGTACTTAATTGATAAATTTCTTGTGGACTTATTTGTAACATTTACAAATTTTGGATTCAATTGCATGACTTTAATTTTACTAAGGACTAAGTTGAAATTTCCCTTTCCTCTCTCTCCCTCTTACATGAAACACATATACACACACATACATTTTTTTTCTTCTCATTTTCAACACAAGCACAAGACACACACGTCCCTCTTCTCCCTTCCCCTCCACATCGATCGATCCTAGGAACCAAGAGCCAAGCATTTTCTTCCAATTCCTTCAAGAAATCAATCACAAGAGTTCATCTTCTCCATTCCCTTCTTCCTTTCCCACAAGGTGAGTTATGTATATATATAATGATGAGTTCTTGATTATACGTTAGGGTTTTATAGTTGTATGAAATCCATGATATAATATGAAGTATTTGTGACGATCTTACCTCGGTTTCATGCATCTAAACCATGAGTTGAAAGGAATATGAACTTGGTTGATTTTACATACATACAAGGGTTTGCTCTTGAATTTTCATTGAATCAAAGCATGTTTCCTTGGATTAAATGTTACCTAAATGATGTATTTGAGTTATATGCATGATACATGATTGTTTGGAATATTTTGGTTGAGCTTTGAAGTGGTTTTTGCTTCCTCCTCCTTCCCCTTCGAGCAACCCCTGGTTCTGCCCTTTTTTCCAGCCTTGAATGACTACCTGGGCGGGTAGATTTTGTACACAAAAGTACCCGGGCGGGTACTTTATTGTAGGAGAGTTTCTGCACACTTTTTCCCCGACCGGGTAGATTTTGCCTTGTATTTTTCCCGGCTAGGTACTCCCTCATACGAACTCCGTTTGACCTGATTTTTGGGCCGTTGGAAACCTTTTGAAGTCTAGAACAACCTCAATTAGAATCACCTCATTATTCTTTCTAATTCGTGAGATATAATCAATTCTTTTTGGTGTCACCACTTTATCGGAAATCTGCATTCACCCAACTTCGAGCTCACGCCATTTTCTCCTTGCTTTGAACCATGATCCAAGCCATATATCATTTTAAAGGTCTGTGTGTCTACTTTCATATCGAACAAACAAAACCCAATTACAATTTGTAGAACTCAAGATATTCCCATTTTCCTACAGCATGTTCAATTCCAAAAACTGTCAGCTTTTCCTAAACTTTTTCAAAACCTCTCTTCTTGCGTTCCTTTCACCCCTTTGGCTCTCGTATGTGACTTGTATGAGTTATATGCTTTCTTAATTGATAAATATACTCTTTTTTTTTTTACATTCCTTGGTTCTTAGTTGCTTAACTTGATGGTTAGCTTCGTGATAAACGTGAAATGGCTTTAGTTGGTTGAATGGCTTGAATACATGACCTCCTTGAGTTTCATTGCATCTCTTAAGAGTTAATCTAATGTCATACTTGTTTAAGTGCTACTTTCTTGCTAAGTGATTTATTTATGATGGTGTTGATATTTGTTGAGGTGTTGGTGTTGTCCTATCTATTTACGTGAACACGACCACAACATTTCCATGTCTTTTATACTTTCATTGGGTATCGTATCATCTCATGACATGTCACACAACTTCATGATCATTTGCCGTGCGTCTTACTTGGTTCCATTATTGAGTCGTGTCTCACAAGTACACCATGTTTCCTTTTTGTTCAGTGTTCTCCTCGGTGGAGACTTTCAAGCCTGTGGTTCTTCTCCTGCCTCTTTCTTGCACTTGGATGCGAGGGTTTTTCTTTATAAATGACCTATGACCTTGCATGAAGTAAAATTATGCCAAATGGTTTTCCTATTAAAGTTAACCATATCTTTTATACCGGCTATGTATCGGAAATGTTTTATAAATCCTAAATCTATTACCTTGAGCCTGTTTTGTGAGATCCTGCTAATGCCCCCGGCTCTTCTAACGCTGGACTAGCCAGAGTGGTTCTAGTTCTTGTTCCTAGGGCCCAGAGGCTTGTGTATTGAGTGATCCGGGGAGGTATCGGGCCGACGGTGATCTCTTACAGAAGTCCCACACTGTTGGACTACCCGGATACCCACTAGGAGGTTTGGTGGGAGATGGGGCTCCGATCTGAGGGAGTCATGAACCCGAAGATCATCTTGATGCGCGGATGTGGAGGTTAGCTACCGACCACATTGCACTCGGAGAAAGGAGATTAATTTGTACTTGTTTTCCCACCTGTTATAATTATAAACTCCTGTTTCTTGCTTGTTTCCTGATTACCTGCTTGTACCTATCATTTAATAAGTCAAAAGAGGAGTCCAAGATGGAATAATTACCCGTTCTTGTCGGATCCCCTAAAATTTTATGCATAGATATCCGTAACTCAGTCCCGGTTCAGCACCAGAGTTCGTGGATCGTATAGGTAAAGTGGGCATCAACAGAGGTGTACGGATATCGAAACATGCATATTATATCTCATTTACGTGACTTGCATGCCCTGATATAATTCCACCAGTACGTATTGATTTAATCCTGATTCCTGTCTCCTGTTTATTTAATCCTAAAACGTATAGTGGAAGTATGCCTGCCTGATTTCCTGATTATATATGTATATGCATGTGTACCCCCTTCACTCAGTCAGTTGGCTGACCCCTCCCTCTCGTTGTTTTAGTCTTGTCTTGCAGGTTCTGTGGTCGTTAGGCGGGAGTCTTTTGAAGTCTTTGATCGAGTCTTGGTCCTGTTTGCACTGCATCGTACCGTACCTTTATTTCCTGCTTGTAACTGGGTTATGTATGCCACTCTGTATGTTATTGCATTTTATTGATCGGGACAGGATAGGACAGGATCTTGAACTAGTTGAACCCGTGTTTATATTCTTGTATGAATTGTAAATTCATATTGGTTAGTGATTGCATGATTGCCTCGCTTCCACATCCTTGTTTCTATTGATTTGTTGGTACAGGGTCTAGTCCCGCCTAACCCATGATGTTTTATTTCTGTCTCCGTTAGCTGTGAGCTTGGTTCATGTATGGACTTTCCATTTCATGTTTTGACCGGGTTCATAGTACTGGGGATGTGGGGCCCTCCGTGTCGGGTGTCACAGTCCGCATCACCAACTACACCCTCGGCCCAATACCTTCTAGGTAATTGCTCGATACGGATACAGCCGGGGGCCATAATAGTAACAATGATGATAAGATGGTATTTTGCTTGCGTAGCCAGGAATCAATGTTTTGATAAAGTGGACTTAAAGTATGTAGTGTCCTAATAAAACGTTGATTTCGACATAAAAGTATTTTTCCCTTAGATAGGGATATTGTAGTATGGTATTATGTATATAGGGTAATAAACCATAAATAATAGGTAGGATTGAAAATAATTTTTTTTATATAGATACATATGTATAGGCATGATTCTAGTTGAAAACATTTCGGTAGTCAGATAGAGTTATGTGGATTCCATTGCTCGGTGCTAATTTCGCCTGAAAGTATTAACTACAACAGGCTTAGGACTAAGTTTTAATTATTATTCTAATCAAATGGGCACATAAGGTATATAATGTTCACGCTTAAAAGAGTAACATGTTAGATCTTATTATTCTAATCAAGTAAGCACATAGAGTATAACACGTTAAAGATTATTTGGTAAACCCTAATTTTACCCGTTTAAGTGAATTTTCAAAAAAAGGATTTGACCGTTGCATTCGTCTCTTTGAAACGATCCTTTAGGTTGAAAGTCAAAACTTCAAAGAAAAAGTCAAAGGTCAAACATTACTATACAAAAATACGGTATGGATACGATATGTATACGGTATGTAAATGATATTTATATGGTATGTATACAGTATTTATATAGTATGTGTACAATATTTAAACAAAAATACGTACCGTCTTTATACAGTATTTATACAATGTGTATACAGTAGTTATGCAAGAATACGTACAGTATTTGTACAAAAATACATTTCATAATTATGGAGAGGACCTTTGTGCAATTAATATTTATTCTAGGGACTTAAGTGGGGTATTTTATGTAATTTCCATAAAATAGGTTTGCTCTTCCCAAAATTGTTAGGAGAGGGGTAATTTTATAATTTCACCTTCATACTGTGTATTTTAGAAGCTAAAAAAGTGCCCAAGAGCTAGAAAATAAATTAGCTTCGAAACGGTTACTCATGGGTCAAAATCGGACGTACGGTTTAAAAGTTATAATCTTCGGAAGAAAGGATTTTCCTTAATTTCATAAAATGATTTAAGTATAAAATAAATACTAGGATATAATTTGAAGGTCCGAAAAGTTTTCCAAATATGTAGAAAAAAACGAAGAACTTTATGGCCATGATCTCAAGGGTTAAAAAGTTTCGCCGATGGAAATATATTCCACCGACTAAAAATATTCTTTGAAACTAAATTCCTAAATTGCTCTGGACATACAAACGAAGCCTCGAAGCATTGAAAAACAAACTAAAAAATTTAGAAAAGATGCGTATAAGTCCTTCAGTGTTTCTTTAATAAAACAGAGTAGTGGTTATTCGGAAAATAAATATTACTTTTTGACAAAAATTCCCAAAATGCCCCTAATCATCAAGAAAGGATTTTGAATCTTGGAAAATATGTTCATACGACTGGGGAACATGAGTTATGAACCTCTAGGGTTCCAGTGAGACACTAGGGCAATGTCGGCTCGGGAAATGAATAGTAATTTTGATTCGTGGTATGAAAATCCCCCCTAAAACACAATACGACCAATGAATGCACATTGTTCACATAAGAATGCAATGCATGAACTTTGGTAAAGATGAACCAAGGTATATAAAAGCATTCTTGTTATCCTTGATTTACTGTTTCTTGCTAGGCCCTTATACGAGCTGTTACATGTTGCGAGTCTCATGCATATTATTTAGCTACTTTTGCACTTTTGAGGTTTTGAAGGTATGTACATGTGAATATGATTCGAATTTGAAAGCACTTGTATAATTTTATTTGGCCCGTGGCGGGCATAATATGTATGTCTTTTATAAAGTTGAACTCGCTATATATTTTTGTATATCTGTATGTTTGAAATCCTAGTGCTTCTCCATTTGCTTTCGGTTATTTTCGCACTCTGTATTAGGGTCTAGACCGCCTATCCTATGAGAGATTTTGTTTGTCTCCCATTCGTTGTAGCTTGGTACGTGAGCGGAGTTTCCATTTTGTTACACGTGTCGGGCTATGGTGCGACGAATGTGCTGCCCTTCGCTCGAGGGTGCTACAATGTAAGTTCAATTAGCATAATGTTCCAAAATTCATAAAACACTCAGGCATACATTGCATTTAAATGAAATAATACAATTAATTTCAAACACAAATTAAATAAATGAGCATATAACAAGAATATAATTAAATAAAAGTACGAAAATAAAGGAATTATAGAAAGTAAACGCACACGTGGCACGAACCTGTACGGGCGGACGAATGGGGTGTCAAAGATTTCCCCCGCTCAGGTACGGTGATTGTCTCGTTAAAAACCTCACAAGGAAAATCACTTGGGAAAAACCCTCATGAGTAAAAAGAGTGCAACCAAGCGGACCCGTACCCAAGATTTAACTGATTTTCTGTTGAGTAATTTGCAAATGCTTCTCTTATCCGATAGACTTTTCTGGTTTCTTCATTTGTCCATAGAATTTCCAGCTCATCATAACATTCCTGCTAATTTCCCTTCAATTTTCACCTGGGTTATCCTTCCTAGTTTTCTTACTTGCAGATCTTCCTGCTTTCTTTTCCCACCTGCTTAGCTACACTACTTATGCATACTCGAATCCTATCTTTCATTTTCCTTACTCCATGCATTCTTTTCCAGCAAAAATCTCTCCAAATATATGCAAATGTTTCTTCTTCTCCAACCGTTGGCGGGAATACAAAATCTTCGAAATATTTTCCCAAAATCTAATCATATCTTAATTCATTTAAGATGATTTTTTCCATTTTATCACGACAAATCTTTCAAAATAACAAGATAACTTTCCACATTAATAAGATAATTCTCCATTACTAGTAGGATGATTATAACAAAATAGAAAAATTGTTAAGATAACTCTCACATAATTATAATTAGTAATAGCTTCCAAAGTAATTGAGGAAAAGAATAGTATCACCAAGAAATTGAAAGGTACACCCCACTTATGGCTTTAAGACATATTTTTGTGAAATTAACTTTTGTCTCCTCACTTATACCGTTGAGAGATTTAATAATTTCATAAGAGAGAATAAATTTAAAAATAAGAAAACGAAGAAATAGCACCGGGTTTTGAAGGGTCTTCTCCTCATAGGGCTTTGTTCCTTTTTAACTTAAGAAGAGATTTCTTCCTCCTTTATTCATTTGCTCGAACCGTCCTCAAAGGTAGGAATCTCAAGCCTATCTCACGCTGCCGACGCCACCCTTCATCGGAAGTTAGTGCCCCTTTTCCTCTTTTTCGCTATGTATCCTGCCTTCATCTCTATCTCATTCTTTCTTCGGTAGTACGAACTGTCCTCTCGGCTCGTGTGGACCATCGTTGGCTGTCCTTCTCGCCACCATCGGAGGCGTGCGCCGTATCTGCTACTTCGTCACCGGCATCTACATCGCAAGTAAGGGTTTCGAGAATCCTTCTTCAGATTCATCCCTTCTTCTTCCACCTTTTCTTTTTCCTATTAATATGAATACTTGAGGACTTGAAGACTCAAGAACATATGTAGACTCGACCGCATGAAGAATCCTTTGATGTCGTTCTCCTCTGCTTCTCATTTGTGTGTGTGACATCCCGTTTTTCCAGCAGGCCCGGTATGACGTCATTAGAGAGTTTAATTCAGTAAATCATGTTGCATGTCTACGTGTCAACTTGTAACTCTATATTAATTACGTGCGCTTTAGAATTTATTTAAATTGTACATGGGCTCAATTATCCAATATTTGCAAGTTAGGGACCTAATTAATTAAGCTATTTTGGGGCCTTCGTGGCTACCTTGAGCTCAGAAATTCGGATTCAAATTCCAACCTTACCATTTAATTCGTCTCGATGATTCGGATTCAGTGGATTAACCTTTTAATTTTCTAAAGCCATTCGATCGCCCTACCGTTTTAAAATCCGATCCAGAAGGACCGGGTACCTTTTAACCCTACCCGTACTATCGAACCCATTTCAGCTCAAAAAGGGCTAAGCCCTTTTCTCCCCTCTCATTCCCATGTTTTAGCAGCCAATGAGAGAGAAAGAGAAGGAAATTCCACCCCTTTTGGCCCCAACCTTTCGAGCTCGGGTTTTCAAGATCCAACCGTCCGATCGACGACCTAAGGTAAGATTTGTACTCCTTTCGTTACATGCTTCGATTTCATGGATATTTCGGGCCTCGAATCCTTGTCATTGTGGCTATGTGGGGAAGACAATAAATAGTTTCGAGGTCGGGATTATATGTGTTTAAGCGTGTTTCGTGAGCTCTAACTTGCAAATATAAGATCTACTTGTCGTACATGACTTCTGGTATGATTACTGTGTGATTTTGGGGGGGGGGGGTGTTTTGGTTTGTGCTCCGCCATTGAAGGCGGAGCATGAAGCTGCACTTCATGGGTGAGTAGACCCCGTTACTGCTTTTGGTCCTGGGGGAGGTAATTATAACATCCCGCTTGTCCGGCCGTATAGGTACGCCCTTACGAGTGAACTAAGTGCTCATTTAAATTACTTTAATTACAATAATTACATGTTTATTATATAATTAATTGAATTAATATTTGAAGTTTTATTTGAACCTTATATGAATTATTTGAACGCTTATGCCTTATGTGCTTCGTTTTTAATCCGTTTGAACTCGTTTTTTATTCTAACTTTTGTTATTATGTGATACGCATGAATTATATATGATATGAACTTGTCTACATGCTTGTTTTATGTTTTTAGGTTCGTTTGTTACGGTTTTCGAACCGTTTTATTTGTTAGGGATTTCAGGGCCTAACTTGTTTTAGCCCACCTTGGGTTACAAAAGGCGTATCTTCAGATTGGGAATTCGGATTCGAATTCAAGAAGTTATGTCGGACTTGTAATGAAGAATGGAATCTAGAGAATTTGGCCTCATAATTTTCTAAACCCGTTTGATCCCTCGAATTCCACCCGAAACGTGACCCGTGTGACAGATTTGCGACCCTCGCCCGTTTTGCTCATATCCGACCTGTTTCTTATCCATTTTTACCCATTTTCAAACCCATTTACTCCTTTATTAACCCTCTAGCTCTCTATCAGCCTCACATATCGGTTCAGCATAGGGGAAAAGAAAGAAACAAGAAGAACTGAAGCAGCCAAGGAAGAAAAGGAAAAGAGGGCAGCCACTATTTACCAAGCCCGATTTCTTGCTCGTTCGACCTCCAATGTAACGCCCCGACTTTTCGGACGTAAAGGTACGACGTATGTCTTTACCAATTTGCGTGAATTAATTGTTTTTACGTGTTTTATATTTAATTTTATTATAATTGTTATTATTTTATTTTATTATATTTTATTTTAATTTGTTATTATTTTAATTATATTTCGTATTATAATATATATATATATATATATATCTCAATTATTGCTAATATAATTATTAATGGTAATTATGTTATTAATTTAATGATTATGCTAATTAAGTGTTATGTTAATTAATCATGCTTTAATTAATTAATTACGTGACTTTATTTAATTTGATTAATATTAGATTTAATTTATTTATTTAAATGTTATTGCATGGGAATTTTAATTCGTGCATGAATTGCATGAACTTTGACTTAAAATTCTTGCATGGAACTTATATTATATGCATGAATTGCATAAAATGTGCATGTTGTTCATTTGGTGCTTCGTTCTTATATGAAATGATATCGAAATGCCACGAATTTGTAGTATGTTGTAAATATATGTGTTATGAACGTGTTTATATGCTCGGTATATGTTTTCGAATTTATTTGATAGGTTAACCAATTCAATTTGATCGAGGAACCAAATCGGGGGCTAACGAGCACTTAGCGTACCCTTTGTTCCGAATTTGATATCTTGAGCTCGGGAACTCGGATTCGAGTTCCGTCAACTCCGCTGAACTCGTAACGAAAATTCGAGTTTAGTAAACTTAGCCTTATATTTTCCCTAAGTCATTTGAACCTCCGAAATCCAACCGAAAAACGAATCGGAGACTAAACTGACCTTGCTGTACAAAAATAGCCTTATCTCATCCAAACTTTAACCAAATTAACCATGGTTTGATTCTATTGATCCCTAACTCAACCACCTATCCTAACATATCATGCCCTAACCACACTAATCCTCACACAATCCCCAAAACTCAGCCAAAGTCACTGGAATCACAAGCAGTCCCGTAACCCTTCATTCCTTAGAGATTTTGGAGCTCAAATCTCATCCAAACTTCTTCCAATCAACAAGGTAAGCTTAGGGTTGTGATATATGTTTATTTCTGTTTATTTTCATCCTTTCATTCACGAATTTGAGCATGGTTTCAAGGATTTCTGAACATATTTCAAAAATGAAGAATTTTGGGCATTTTATTGATCTCGTTCGATTCTTGTTGGTTTTGATTGATTCCAAACTTGAGATTGATTGTTTTGACATCCTTATATATTTACTTGCTTATTATGATTTCATTATATTATTGTCTGCCTTATACATTCCTAGGTATTTATATGAATTGATTTTTAATGTGAAATTCATGAATTAAGTGATAGTGTGCTTAATTGTATTATGTGACCTTACTTGATCATTTCATGAAATTATGGACTCAATTGCATAACTTGGATTGGAGCTAATGGATCTTTTGTGTATGGTTATTACTTGATTGCATTCATTTAAATAACCTAGGGACTTGTTTGCAAATTAGGGACATATGTTATGATAGTGGATGATATAATATATCAAGTATATACACCTCTTCCATCACTTGCTCATACATACAGTTTCATACAAGAACCTCACATACACACACACTAAGGATCGGTATATACACCTCAAGAGAAGGAGAAGATTTCATCTCATAATCCAAGCTATTTTGAGGAACTTTGAAGCTAGAAGCATCAACATCTTCATCTCTTCATCCTCATCTCATTCTTCTTTCATTTCAAGGTATAACATGAGAATGGATTGAATCTCTTGATGGATTATATTAGTAGGGTTTGATGTTAGCTTGATGCTTTCATGTGTATCCATGATTAGAAGCATGTGTGGCTCATATTTCCTTCATTTCTTGCATGAAACATGAAGTTATGTGAAAGTTGGAGTATATGAATAACTATGGGGTTTTTGGGCCTAATTCTTGGTGATTTGATGCATATTTATTGGTTTGATTGTTGTATAGTTGAAGTATATTATGTATATGTTGTGTTTGAGCATTTTTATTGGATAGAATTTGGTGTTTGGGTTGGTTTTGCATGGAAACCCCTGTTTTCTCCCCTGTTTTTATGTCACGCACAGGTGACACGGGCGTGTCACCTTTGCTTTGTTTTGGGTGACACGGGGGTGCATGTTGGCTGGCTGGGTTTTTCTGTACCGTGACACGGGGGTATCACGGCTTGCCTTGTTGTGCTGACAAGGGCGTGTCACCTTCCTTTTCCCACTTTTGGTCCGCTGTACCGTGACACGGGGGTGTCATGGCTTAGTGTGTTTTGGTGGCACAGGCGTGTCACCTCTTGTTTTCGTGCATATTGTTTTGCATGCTTGGATGTACGTGTATGTGTTATATACTTGGTTTATTGACAATCATGCTCGTATTTGACATTCAATAATCGTTATTGCATAACATATTGGTGCATGACTTTGCTGTTCGTCATAATTGGTCCATTCTAGTCGAGTCTGACTTCACACTTGTCCTTGTTGCATAGATCACGGTCCCGGTTTTGAGGAGCCCGCTCAGTAGGGTGCTCTCTTGCTTCTTTTTGGTTGGCTGTCAAGGTGAGGTTTAAATTCTAGATAAATAGAACCCTTACAACCCCTATGTGACTATTTCGGCCAAAATGTATATATATATCTATAGTTTGTGAACTTTATGATTTTCAAATGATTTAGCAAAACCGATTGATTGATTGACTGATTGACGGATTGATTGTTTTGGCGAGACATTGAATTGCACTGTGGGCCCGAGGATGGTGGCTTGAGCCAACCGGGAAAGCATGGGCTGACGGGTAACTCGAGTGCTATCCTCACCATTTGGGGTGACCCCTGAACCCCCTAGGAGAGATTAGGGGAGGAAGGAGTTCCAGGCTTAGGGATTCATGTACCCTCTGCCCAGACTGATTGGATGGTGGGGCCTTGCAATCCCACCATCACCCGGAGGAAGAAGGAGTCACTGAAACTGCTAATTGTGCACAGTAAATAATTGCTTGATCACCTAATCACGTAACAAATTGATTGATTGTACACGGTCGGAGCAAGGTTGGAGAATTGCCCTCACTCGCCGGGCCACCTATTGATTGTATTGAATTGAATTAATTGGTAAATGGAATTAGTTGTAACCTCGGGCGATAGTACCTTCTACTCTAATAATTGTGTTTGATTTCCAAAAATTATTACCCGAGATTATAACTTGCATGTATGTGTGCATATATTCATTTATACCCCTCGCTCAGTCCGTTTGGACTGACACCTCCACTTTTCAGTTTTGCAGGTTCGTGCTAGGCGGGAATTAGGGTCTCGTGTCTTTTATTCGGGTCTAGCACTGCACCTTTATACATTGTACTTGTGCTGATACTAGCTATTTCTAGTATATCTTGATTTATGCTTGGGATTGATATTGTAATGATATGAATTATCGGTACCTATAAGTAAATATGTAAATATGGTACCTATATGTATTGAATGCTTTTGGCTTCCGCTATTTTATTGCTCTGAGTTGTTTTGGTTTTATTTGAGGGTACCCACCTAGCCTTGTGTTTGTTTTTTATTGTCTCCCATTCGCTATAGTTTCGGTTCATGTATGAATTGCCCATTTCATATGTGGATTGAGCCTATAGTGCGGGGGATGTGGCGCCTAGCATTCCGGGTGCTACACGTATGCTTCCATTTCTTGATTGAGCTTGTTTGGAACTGATATATATGTTGAATTTGTGTTTCTTGGATGAGTATTTGTTGGCCTAAACTGATATGGATGTGTGGAGTTGAAGTGAATCGTTCATGCCCTGTTTTTCGCGTAAGCTTTGCTCTGTTTCGGCCTGATTTTCTGCTGTCATAGCTGCTGTAATTCCTTCCTCTTTTGCTGTCCATTTTCATGGTTTCTTGGTGTGTGTTTTAGCTGAGTTGTTGCAGCTTTTCATGTTTAATTTTGCTGCTTTTCTTGCTTGCTTTTCTTGCTTGAGGTTGCTGCCTTCTTCTGCGTCAGTTTCTGTCTTGAACAGGGGAGGTTGCTGCTGTGCGACACGGTTGTGTCTTTTTGCGCGTTCCAGCGATGAACGGGGGTGCAGTCTTGGCCTGGAATTGCTGTACCGAGACACGGGGGTGTCTCGGTCTGGGCTTGGGAGGTGACACGGGGGTGTCACCCCGTTTTTCTTGAGCTCTTACCTGCGTTTCTGAACTACTGCTGTATATGTATATATATATACTGTATGTGTTTGTGTTGCTGTTGTTACTGATCTTCTTGTACAGAGGTGTGTGGGTGTTTGTTCTTGAATAAGTTGCTGTTGCTGTTCCTTCCTGTACGTGTGTGAGTATATATATATATATACATATTATGTAAATTTGCATGCATGGCTTGGTACTTTAGTTTGTATGTAATATATATATATGTGTAGTATATATGTTAATTTCATGCATGGGTTATATATATATATATGTAGAATATATGAATTTATGCATGCATGTGTGAGTACGTATATATATATATATATATATATATATATATATATATTAAATATACATATGTATTTATATAATTATTATATATTTATTATATAATATCTGTTTATTATATATTATATATATTTATTATATATTTTAAATATTATTTGATTTAATTCAATTCTTGAAATTAATTGATTGCTATTTCGCGTATTTAAATTACCGACTATTGATTGAACGTTTTATTTATTTATTTTATTCTTAAATGTGAATATGAATATTATGTATTATGATTATTAAATGAATTCTTGGATTAATTGATATGCATTATGAATGTTATGAATTTATGAAATTGAATGAAATATATGAACGAATGGTTTGATTTTATGTTTTAAATTCCTTAATAGTGCACATGAACATTTTTATGATATAATATGATCATTTATGCATTCATGTCATATTCACTTCATTGCCGAGCGTCATATGTGGTCATTGAGTCTCATACCTTTTCTTTTGCACAGATTTGGGTTTGGTCGGAGACGAGGGCGAGCATTGAGAGACTTGTGCCTTTCTTCTGCTTTGTAAAGGTGGGTTTTTCTTCTAATAGTCAAAGTGACCGATATATCCCTTATGTGAAAGGTTTTAAGCCAAAATAGTATATTTATATATATCGAGTCATTTTGGGTAAATGATTTCAAACGTTTGACCCCATTTATTTATGAAACCCTACCTTATGTTTGGTGAGACATTTATGATTTATGATTGCACGGGCCCCGGGACTTAGTATATGTGGCTAACCGAGGAAGCAAGGGCTGACGGGGATCCCATATACTAGGCCCAACCAAACTACGGTGATACCGGCCCTGGCTAGGAGGTTTAGTGAGGAATGGGAGCTGAGTGCCCTTGGGGGATTCATGTACCCCCATTGGCATATGTCAGAACCGGTGGCCGGGTCTTGCAAGGCCGTCCACCACCCGGAGGAAGAAGGTGTATATGAATGATTATGATCATGTTATTTATGAGCACAAAAGATATATGTATGATCATGAATGATTGAATAATTGATTATGAATACACAAGGTGTTGGTTGGAGATTGTGCACGCCCACTCGCCGGGCCATAAACCCTTATGAACAATTATGAATGAATATGAACGTCGTAATCCCGTTGATGTTTTCTTTTGTTTTAACCACTTGGTAAATTCTTATCAAACTTCACACGGGATTAGGGCTTGCATGTATGTGTTTAATTTATGCGATATTATATCTTATGCCCCATTTTATACCCACCAGTCTCTTTTAGACTGAACCCGGTTGTTTTTAGTTGTTTTGTGCAGGTATAGGAGTGCTAGGCGGGAATACAAGTCGTCTAGGTCTTGCATTTATGTTTAGCACTTCTTTTCAGTCTCATTTGTTCATACTCTCATTACTACTTTTGTATATGATCATATTATAGCTTGGAGCGTCATGATTTGTAGGCCGTGAGTGCCGTTGAACACTTGAATGCTTTTGTATATCTATTTTTGGAGCTTGGTGGCTCACTGTATATATATGCTATGTCGTTCTTGCTTCTGCGTTTTATTTTAACTCTGATTTTATATTGCCTTGAGTTGATTGGTTTAAGGGTTAGTCCCGCCTAGCATAGCATGTGTGTTGTGTCCCCGTTCGCTGTGGATTTGGTACGTGTATGGACTTTCATTTCATATACGGGTCGGGTCTCGGTGCGGGGGATGTGGTACCTTACGCTCGGGTGCTACATCCAATCTTCGTCAAATTC
Organism: Lantana camara; assembly: GCA_037501455.1. Classification (NCBI taxonomy): domain Eukaryota; kingdom Viridiplantae; phylum Streptophyta; class Magnoliopsida; order Lamiales; family Verbenaceae; genus Lantana; species Lantana camara. The sequence continues at coordinate 51,743,220 of CM074858.1, forward strand.
AAAAGGTATGCCTAGAATTTGAACCTCCATCTCCTTGACTTTGTTTTAAATCTTATTTGGTCCATTTTCATCCATGTTTGATCATGTTTTAGGTGAGATATGTGAATAGTTAGGTTATGTGCATTTCTTTGATGAATTCATGCCAAATTGCTCTATAATTTGAATTTATGAATGATATATGAGCTCTTAACCTTCTTTTATGTAAATATGATCTGAAATTCATATATGAAACCAGACCACCATTGAGGAACATATATGAAACCTGAAGAAGAAGAAGAAGGATTGGATCGTTTGCCTTTAATCTCATTTCCCACTTGTTTGTTGAGTGTTTAACTGTTATTTTGTGTTGTATTTGTTGCCTTTTTCCTTGCCTTTTGTTGCTTGAAGCTGCTGCTATGATGTTGTTGCTTTAGAGAAGACGAACAGGGGAGGAAATGCAATTTTTCGTGATTGCTGCTTTAGTCGCGGCCGCGATAATTTTCAGTTCATTTTGTGTCGCGGCGGCGATTGAAAATTGCCTTGGTTTCGAGATGAATTTCTTCTGAGGCTGGAGGAGGTGTTAGTCGCGGGCGCGACCAGATTTGGCCAGATTAGGGTCGTGACCGCGACCCCATTTTGATGAAGTATCGAGCTACTGCCTTGATTAATTGAGTGTTTCTTTAATTGCTTTCAGTTTGTATGTAAGATGAACTGCTGTTGTTTCTTTTTGTTGTTTGAATTGTTGTGCATGAGTGTATAAATAGTATATAGTATTTGTGCATGTGTGTTTGTGTGTGCGCGTGAGTGCATCATGTGTGTGTATATGTAATATATATATGTCATGTATTGTTTTTGCATGCATTTATGTTTGTACATACGTAATAAATATATGTAATATATATTTGTGTAATATTTTATACATTATGTGTTTACATATTAAATTAATTAATATGAATTTTTATGTATTGTAATTTTGAACATTTTAAATGATATGATCGTTTGTGACCTAAGTGCTATTTCATTTTGTTCATATTCATCATATACGCTTCAACTTGTATGCATGACTTCATACATTAATTGTTTGCTTTGCATGTAGTTTCCTTGCTCTTTTTATGAAGTGTATGCATTGCTAACGTGTTATATGACGTGCCATGTGTGTTGTATGAAATTTATGGATTTATTTAACGTGCTATATGGGAATTATGACTCAATATGAATAAATATAGCACCTTAGGACCTAAATGGAACCTCATTGCATTCTTTATGCATCATTTGCATCCATATGCACTTGTCGAGTGTCTAATTGGTACATTTTGAGTTTAAGTTAGTCGTTTGTTCTTTGTTTTGTCCTTAGGTTTGTTCCGTGGGTTACGAGGAGGAGTTTTACGAGTGTTTTGAGTTTATTTCGTCCGGTGTGGTCGACAAGGTAAGGTTTTTTTCCTTTTAGTTCAAACGACCTACAACCCTACCTGTATTTTGAGCCCGTATATGACTTACGTACATATATATATATATATACTTAGATATGTGTATGGTACGTATTTTTTGGGATTTGTCCCGTTTTGTTATGAAATCCTTTGAAAACGCTTTTATATATATACATAATCTATTTTTGCATTCGTTTGATTTGAAAATGGTTGGTGTCTGTGAATGTTTTGAAATAGCAAGATTATGACTTTGAAATATAAGTCGAAAAACTTATGAAATTTCAAAATTGTAAAATTATGACTTATGAATTATGAAATGGGCCCCGGAGAAGTGGTGTGTGATCTCGGGTCGACCGTGGGGTCGCCGAGCTCTCTCGTCAACACGACTCCATTTATGTAGAGAGATTCGTCTAACCTCAGGAGTTCGATGGGAAGGCGGTTTCTTGAGAACCGGGGGTTGAAATCCATCAGGGAGCGGGTAGGATCCCCCGAATCAACCATTATGACGAGAGTATGGGGTTGAGGAAGCACTTCCTCATCCCCAACCGGAGAAGGTAGATTGTTTATGTTCTATGTATGATTTCGTTTTCATTATGATTATGAAAGGAGTTAGGTGGATTTGAAACTCGTTCTCACCGAGTTATTTTGATTTTGATTATGTTTTGGTTTGTGAAACGGGAGTGGACTTCTAATTTCTAAAATTGGTTGATTTTGGCCTTCGGCCCTAAACCTTTTTTTTTTATGTGTATTATCACGTGATAAAACGCTTTAGAATGTAAAAACCACGACCCGGTTCATGAATTTTCTAATTTCGAATATGCTATGCTCTTACATATATGCAAGTGTGTGTGTGTGTGTTAGCCCCCTCACCAGTCTTTAGGATTGACCCATCGTCGTTGTTTTCTTTTTCCCTTTTTCCTCTTTAGGTTGCAGGTGCAGGTCTTCAGTTCGAGTTGTTCGAGTCTTTGGGGAGTGTTTTGCATACCTTGCATCATTATTTATGAATTTCGAAATTATGTATAAGATATGATTTAAATTTCAAACTTTACAACTTATATGAATTTAATTTGGCCCGAGTTGGGCATGGTATGTATAAATTGATTATGTTATGCCTATTATGAAAGCATGAACGTTTGTTTATTTGAATCCTGGTGCATCCCCTTTTGCTTTGTTTATTTTGTACGCTCTGATTTAGGGTCTAGACCGCCTAGCATAGGATATATTTTGTTTATCTCCCGTTTGCTAAAGTTTAACATGTGTGTGGAGTCCCCATTTCGTTACACGTGTTGGACTATGGTGCGGGGGATGTACTGCTCTGTGCTCCGGGGTGCTACATCCTAAAGTGGTATCAGAGCTCCGGGCTGCAAAACCGAAGCTCTAGCGTTGTGTTGGGTCTGTTTAGGTCATTTGACTTAGGATTACTTGTTTGTTTGCATTCACTTTCATCAAATGTGTGAATTACTTGAATTATTTGGATTATTTTCGCTAATTGTTCACATAAACATGTACTAAACCCTGCACGCGTCGATATTTTGGAATCACTTTTCTTATTTTAGGATGGCTTCTCGACATCAATATGTATCTTTGAGGGAAGGACAACAAAAGCAAGAGTCTTCGGTATACAAGAGGTTTAAAGACTTTGACCCGTCGAAGTGGCTCGGAGGTGATGAACCGAAGAATGGTTGTCCGAGATACTAGAGATTTGGGAAATTATCCGAGAACCTCGCAAGAGAAAGTGAAGTGTACATGTCGTTTATTTCAAGGCCAAGCTTCAAAATGGATAAAAGAATTAAGATCGAGAGTGGAAGAATCCGGGGAAGAGATTACTTGGGAGAAATTCACTCGGGAATTTTGCAATAAGTATATCCCTCCAAACGTAATGGTAAGAAGACTCCAAGAATTCTTGAATCTTGAACAAGAATTAAAGAAAATGGATGACCACATTATAGAGCTTGAGAGTTCGGGAGCCGGCAAAGATTGTCCTTGCCCAAATATCCGGAGTTATTTGCCAGAATCTAGAGACGATATTCAACGAGTTCTCCAAGCCTCACCGTTACATACATGGTCCGAGAAAGTTGAAAGAGTGGTTTAAGATGAGATGAATAACCAACGGATCGAGTCTCACACTCCTTATGTGTGACAAAAACCGAGTTCTATTTCAAGCAAGAGATCCGTATTTCAATAGAAACCTCAAGAATTTCAAGATGTTAACGATGATAGGAAGAAGAAAAAAATTCGATCTTCGAAGATGGAATTGATGCCTCCACCAATGGAGATAATTCAATGTTCCTATTGCCGAGGCCCGAACCATATGGAAGAAGTATGTCGGAAGAAGTTCGGTAAATGCTTCAAGTGTGTAGAATCGAGACATATGGCGAATGGTTATCGAAAGGACAAGAATCCAAGGGCTCCGAAGAACCGTGGTTCCAAAGCTCCTAGCCGAATCCGAGTTGGAACAAGTGAAAGTGAAGATCATAAGCTCGACTCTACCGGCACGGTGAAAGGTACACTCAACATTCATGGCACTATATACATGCATGTTATTTTTAATTTTGTGTTATTTTTCCTTCTTCCTTCGTTGTTTCCTAGTACTTGTGTGTTCTTGTTTGCTGCTTGTTTGTAGCTTTTCTTTTCTTTTTGTGTAGACTCTCATCTTTGAAGAGATTTTGGTGAGTTGAGTGTCCGAGAGTGTTGGTGAGTCGTTAAGGCCGAGTTTGCTTGGTGGTTCTTCTTGAAGGCGCTTTGTTAAGGTACAGGGTTACCTTAGGTGTGGTGGTTGCTTTTAGGAGGTCCTTTTTGGGACTTAACGATATTTTCAGGTATTAGATTGAAGACTAGCCCATTTATATCCTTCATGGAGCGGATGATTATTTCAAGACGGTGCGACAAGCTTTGTGGTTTGCCTTTAGGGTAACCGGAGGGTCGAACCAAGCTTGAGGAGACAAAGATCGGAGCAAGTCCTTCTTGACGATTCCTTGAAGGTTGGAATTGATCACCACCTGATAGGGACATTGAGATGGTCTTGGTCTTTATCCCGGAGTTGGACCCCTTTTTCAGAAGATTTCCTATCGGTGGACTCTAGTGGGGTTGTGGAGTCCAAAACGTGGTCGATAAGCTCTTAGAAGGTGGTTTTATCAAGTTGAGTATTTCTTAGTGGAGTGCTCTTGTCCTATCTAAGGAAGAAGATGGGACTTTAAGATAAACATAACCTACCGTGAGCTACGCGGGTTAACTGTGGAGAAGAGAATACCCTTTTGCTACCTTCGAGGAGTGGTGTCTTCATGCTTCTTCAGAGTTTCGTGGGTGGCTTCGGTTGTGGTTTCTATAAGGGTATTGTCGACTACGTGTTTGGGTAGAAGAACCGAGGATTTACCTCAGAGTAAAGTTTATAGTGTTATCTGGATTCAACAGGAGATTCATTTTTCTATAGGCGGTCGTCTCGTGACATGAACGACAATTAAGAGGTATGGTTTTGAGTGGGATGAGGCGGTTGAAGTGAGTTACCTTCGGCACCGGCTTTTGCTTAACCGAGGGTAATCGAGTCTACATCATTGACAATTGAGACATTAAGGAAGGATTTGGTTGTGGGTTCTAGCTAGAGAGTGTTGCCTACGCCTCGACAAGTGTAAGGTCACGAGAATATCCCACTCTTGGTTCGAGTTGGTTCGAGGACTTGAAGAGTCGGTTTGACGTAGTAGCACGAGAAAGGATGTTGCAAACTTCGTGTAGCAATATCTATCGTGTCATCGGTTGAAGACCGAGCATCGAGAATGGACATGATTCTCTAAGTACTTTCAAATTCTATTTGGAAGTGGGAGCAGACAACTAAGGACTTTGTGACCGGTTTGCTATTACTAAAGAGATTTTGAGAGACTTGAGGTGCCTAGAATTCAAACCAGCATCTTCTTGCCTTTCTTTTAGATCTGATTTGGTCTGTTTTCATCCATGTTAGATCATGTTTTGGGTGAGATATGTGAATAGTTAGGTTATATGCATTTCTTTGATGAATTCATGCCAAACATGAACTATAATTTGAATTGATGAATGATATATGATCTCTTAATCTTCTTTTATGTAAATATGATCTGAAATTCCATGGAAATTGGCTAAAAATCGGACCACCATTGATGAACATATATGAAACTTGAAGAAGAAGAAGGATTGGATCGTTTGCCTTTAATCTCGTTTCGCTCTTGTTTGTTGAGTGTTTCGCTGCTATTTTATGTTGTATTTGTCGTCTTTTTCCTTGCCTTTTATTGTTTGAAGCTGCTGGTCTTTGGTTGTTGCTTTGGAGAAGACGAACAGGGAGGAAATGTAATTTTTCGCGACTGATGCTTCAGTCGCGGCCGCAACTGGAAATTGCCTTGGTTTCTAGATGAATTTCTTCTGAGGCTGAAGGAGGTGTTGGTCACAGGCGCGACCAGATTTGGCCCGATCAGGGTCGCTAGCGCGACCTCATTTTGATGAAGTTTCGAGCTACTGCCTTGATTAATTGAGTGTTGCTTTAATTGCTTTCGGTTTGTATGGAAGATGAATTTTTGCTGTTTCTTTTTGTTGTTTGAATTGTTGTGCATGAGTGTATATATAGTATATAGTATTTGTGCATGTGTGTATGTGTGTGTACGTGAGTGTATGATGTGTGTGTATATATAATATATATATATATGTCATGTATTGTTTGTGCATGCATTTGTGTGTGTACATACGTAATAAATATATGTAATATATATTTGTGTAATATTTTATACATTATATATTTACGTATTAAATTAATTAATGTGAATTTTTATGTATTCTAATTTTGAACATTTTAAATGATATGTTCATATGTGACCTATGTGCTATTTCATTTCGTTTCATATTCATCATATACGCTTCAACGTGCATACATGACTTCATACATTAATTGTTTGCTTTGCATGTGATTTCCTTACTCTTTTTATGAAGTGTATGCATTGCTAACGTGTTACATGACATGTCCGGTGTGTTGTATGAAATTTATGGATTTATTTAACTTAGAATATGTGAATTATGACTCAATATGAATAAATATGGCACCTTAGGACCTAAATGAAATCTCATTGCTTTCTTTATGCATCATTTGCATCCATATGCCCTTGCCGAGCATCTAATTGGTACATTTTGAGTTTAAGTTCGTCGTTTGTTCTTTGTTTTGTCCTTAGGTGTAGCACCCGGAACGCTAGGTAGCCACATTCCCCGCACTATAGTTTGATCCACATATGGAATGAACGATCCATACATGAATGAAGCCTATAGCCAACGGGAGACAATAAAAAAAATGACTCACTAGCTAGGCGAGACTAACCCTCAAAAGAATACAAACATGCATAACAATAAATGGAAGCATAATATTCATGCATTACATTAGCATATTCATGTTCATTATTCCCAAATATACAAACTGGTAAATATCAAGAACAAACGATAATATAGATATGCATCAATAATGTAGCACCCCGCATGGTGGGTCACCACATCCCTCGCACCTAAGCTAATCCGCATACAAGATGGAAAACCCATACATGAATCAAGCAGAGGCAAACGGGGAGACCGACAGACACTCACCTAAGCTAGGCGGAACGTAGACCCTGCCAGTTAAAACAAATTACAGAACACATGCGTATGCGGAAGCGATGTCATATATTCAAATAAAAAAAAAAACAAGCAGCAAGTGACGGGTTCAACTAGCATAAATACCTAATCACGAATAACAACATAAATCATAAAACACACGGGTTCAAAACTGTCCCTAGAAGCCTGTCCTGAAATCAAATGTACAACTTAATAAAGTTTACATAGCAAATTAATATACTTAAACAAAATCCTAATAAAATGAAATGCAACAGACTCGAACAAGACAAAGACTTGACAGACTTCAAGGACTCCACATGCCGCCTAGCACAAACTCCACGCGACACCTGCACACTAAAAACAGAAGAGGAGAGGGGTCAGTCACATGGACTGAGTGAGGGGCTAACGCACACCAACACATATCTACATATAGATCAGAGCACGTATTAAACAAAAGACTATGAACCGGGAATAGGGTTTTACATACCAAAGTCATTTTCCCAAAAAGAGCTCATATTTATACATATATTCATATCTTCTTAAGTTTGAAAATTCGTAAGGAATCATATATATTCAAAGAACGCATATGGATTCATATTAAAGCTCATAGGGATTCATATTGAAACTCATGAAGATTCTTAATTAAAACTCATAAGGATTCTTATATTCAGATCGATTCATTGTTTAACATAGAAATCTCATATTGAAAACAAACTCTCCTATCCCGTTTCATAACCAACATAATAAAACAAACGTAAATTACCCGGCGAGTACGGGGTCAACTCTACATCTTAAAAAAAATACATAAGAAACATAATGAAACATAAATACATAAAATTCATAAGACTCATATTCCCGTATTCCATCCACCTTCTCGGGAAGTCTGCATGCGGGTTACGGGCCTACATCGTGCAACTCGATACCTATACGTGGGGTAGCGATCCCACAACGTACCTTAAGCAGCACGTAAACAGGATTAACCCGGCAGCCCAACACTGCCTCGAGTGTCCTTACCCACGCCTCCGGGGCCCAAGGATTCATAAGATTCGTAAGGAAACATAAGGCTCATAAGAAACATATCTAACTCACGAAACCTAGAAACATACGATTCATACGTAAGAAACATACCTTACCTTGCAACTCGGCATATGCTATACACATACCTCTCCGTGTCTTCCAAATTCATAATATGCTGAGGGAGATCCGTTGTGCTGCCCCGCTTCTCGATCTAGGTAGGGTTTGGCACGAGAGTGTACGATTTATCTTTACATTGCATGAGTTATGTGACCCAATTTCAATCCTAACCCAATTTGAGACCCAATCTCACTTAAATCCGACCCGTATGACCCGCTCCATGACCCTATTAAGCTGAGCCAAATCAGATTATAACACCAAACATAAGTTACGTTATTTTCATAAGATTCAAGCCATTCTCTCTCAATACCTTCTCTTAAGTCTATTCATATTCTCTCAAGAACACCCAAGACCTTCAAACCATTTTCAAGAACCAAGATCGAAGATTAAAGCTGGAGATTCAAGACTAGAGAACAAGATTCCCTCCTCGATTTCTAGCTCCCAAGGTAAGATTTATGTGCTCTTTTCATAGGTTTGTGTTCTTGATGGTTTTGAGCTTGAATGTAAATCTAGGGTTCATGTTAGTCGGATTAAATCCGAATTTGTTGATGGAAATAAGTTTATCTTGATGCTAGGAACGATTTTCTATAAGAATTTCTTGTTTTCATTTTCATTGGAAGATTTCACCATTAAAGCACTTTGAAAGTTTCATAAGAACTTATACATGTTTATGTTCTAACATATTTTAGATTGTTTTGATGATGGATTCGTGTTCCTTATGTGCTTTTATGAAGAATATGATAGGTTTCCTTAAGTTTCATGCTTGTTTGAAGAAACCACCATTGTTCACCTTTGAAGCTCCTATGAATATTCTTGCATGTTCATCTTCTTGTGTGTTTTAGCTTGATTTGGTGATTGATTCTTGTTCCTTGAGAAATTTCATGAAGAATGTGATTAATATCCTTAAGTTTCTTACATGATTGGGGATTTCACCATTTTTGAGTTTGAAGCTTTGAATGTGTGAAGAAGATGAAGTTCATGTTTGTAATTTGTTGGAATTTTGATGCATATTCATTCCTAAATTTTCGTGACATGATATTTGATGTTTAAATTCGTATATACATATTACATTAGCTTTGGAACATGATTTAGGAGTATTTGGAGCTTAATTTTCATCATTTTCAAGCATATGTTCGTAAATCCGTTTTGCACCAGCCGCATGTTAAACGCCCGTGTGAAAATTGCATTGAAACCCCAAACCCTCGTTTGAGAAAATACTGTCACGTTTTTTCAAGGGCCAAACGCCCGTTTGCATTTCCTTCACAAACACCAAACGCCCGTTTGGGTGCTCTCGGGTCCAATTTTTTAGTTTTTGTGATTTTGATCGTTTTGCTTCGTTTTCACTTCCTTTGCACTTCTTACAGCACTAATATGATATATATAACTTGGAATCATGTTTATGTGCTTTATAATGTCTTGTATGACTCGATTATGTGTAAGAGTATGCTAAGTATGGTTCACATGTTGCTAATTGCATGCCTTATGACTTGAAAGCTTGTTATATGACTCGTATGACTTCATTTGATTGTAATTGCCAAGTTATGCCATCCTTGGACATTCATTGCACATCATGAGCATATTTGCATTGTTTTAAGCCGTTCGTCGTCTTACTTGGTTTGAGTCGAGTCTTACCTTTGTTGGTACGTTTGTCTTGTTTAGGTGGTGAGTCTTCGGACGAGTCGACTTAGCTGTTCGTGGTGCTTCTCCGGTTGGTTCATGGTAAAGGTGAGGAGATATTATATAAAAATGTTTCCAAAACTGTGGACACCTAAAGCCTTTCATGTTTGATGGTTTTAATCTCCGTTTTCAAAATGTATATATATAGGTTCTATAAGCCAAGTTTGTGAGCTTTGCTCGTAGTATTGATATTTGCTTAAGATAAGCGATTTACAAGTAAAGTATAAGTTTTGGTATATGGGATAGATACCCAAAATGCATTTCGAGACTTTATTGGATATTATGTATACGTGTGTGTAGCGAGATGTTTTGGCCCATGCTACGAAAGTGGTATGGAGATTTGGTACCTTGCAGGGACGCTTGCATGGTTGGATTTGGATTTGTGACCTCGGGGATGGAGTAAGTGGGGACACCGAGAAGGCAAGGGCCGACGGTTACCTCTTACGAAGTTCCCACTTGGAAGAGATACTTCCGATTCCGACGGAGTGTTGGGGCTAAGGTATACTCGAGGGTGGAATGTGGAGTTTCATGGACTCGCTTCCCAATGTTTTGGACCGATGTTTGGGGGGTGCACACCCTCGACATCATGGAGTTTGGATGGATTGGTTTGATTTGGTTTGGATTCGGAAGTTTGGTTGGAGTGCTCGTTCTCGCCGAGGCGGGTGTTTTGTGGTTTATGATCCGTATCTTTGAAAACTTGCATTATTTTGGAAAACTCATGCGGATCATGAACAATCCTTGGTTTAGCATGCATTGAACCTTTTTATATTGTATTATGTAAACTTCTCCTCACCGGTTCCTTTTGAGCTGACCTCTTTGACCTTTCGTGTTTGCAGATCGCGTTTTGGAGTCTTGGTAGGCTGGGTCGTGCTTGAGAGTTGTTGTTGAGTCTAGCTTGTACTCGTTGTGTCATTATCTACTTTATGATATGTTTCGCTTTTGGATTTATGGATTCGGTTTGTATGACGAATTATTATGTTAGTTTGGACCGCGATGGTCATTTACATGTTGGATATATTACTCTTATGGCTTGATGAATGCAGTTTGATTTAAGCTTCCGCATACTTGTCTTTCTTTTACTTGCTTTGTGAGTCTAGCACCGCCTAGCTAGGATGTCTGTTTGTCACCGCTTGCTTCGTACTTGGCGGGTACATGGATAGCAATTCTATATACAAGCTAGGTACGTAGCGCGGGATTGGCGTTGTAGCACCCTAACCCCAAGGCACTACATCACCCGCACTATAGCCCGATCCATATACGAAATGGACAACCCGTACATAAACCGAAACCATAGCGAACGGGTGACAATCAAGAAATAAACGAGCTAGGCAGGACACTCCCCAACTTAAAACAAACCAAGACACGAAAATCAAAAGCGGAAGCATTTATCATTGATACATATAGGTTCCATATTTCATATCAATACTTTATCATCTCCTACATAATATTCATATTCAAGTATCCAAAATGTAATAACAATGATCATATCGTGATATTCCAAAAGTTCTATACTTGGAAGAGAAATGCTAGACTCGGTGAAATGCAAGACCTGACTTGACTCCCGCCTAGCACGACCGTATACCTGAAAAGTGAAGTATCAGTCTACCGAAGACTGAGTGAGGGGCAATAGATATATATAACACACGTCACATGCAAGTCATAGTCTCGGGTAAAGACTTGGAAATGAAATAAATATAAAGTTCAGAAATAGATTATTTTTCGCCCGAGATTACAACTATCAAATTTAACATGCTCACTTGCCAATGTCATGAAATACGTGGCCCGGCGAGTGAGGGCAATTCTCCAACCTTTACACCAAACATGATCAATATGTGCATGCTTGAATCATGAAATAGGCGATCATGCAATTCATTAAGTGCACAAGTAGTAACATAATCATGAGTGAAAACATGCAATAACCCAAGGACAACCCGTGATTTCAGATCCGTCCCCAGTCTCCTTCTTCCTCCGGGTGATAGTGGGTTTGCAAGGCCTAACTATCCACGACATGGTGTACGTCGGGAACATGACTCCCACGCACGGACCTCCTTCCACCACCAATCTCCTAGTGGCTTCGGGGTTGATCCCAATGAGGTGAGGATAGCTCAAGAGTTACCCGTCAGTCCTTGCTTTCCCGGTTGGCTCAAGATACTACCCTCGGGCCCAAGTGCAATCATGAACTCGCCAAAACATGCTTGAAATCATGAACAATCATGGCTTGCTTGCTTGAAATGTTTATATTTTGAAAACGTTTATAGATATAATAAGTTTTGGCCGAAAACAACACATAAAGGTTATAAGGTTCTATATACCTAGAACAAAACCTCACCTATGCAACCAAGTATAACAAGTATACGCTCTAGGGAGCCTGCTCCTAGTCTACAGCCTCGTTATCTGTGCAACACGACGTGTATACGGGAGACTTGACTCAAAATGGACCAAATAGGACGAACGGCGAAAATGCAATGAGACAATGAGAAACGAACAATGAACAATGTGGCATGAAAATATCTTGTTTTAGCATTTATTCAATCATACAATAGCACTTTGGGATCAAAGAAATCATTAGAGCAAAATGTGACATTAATGCAGAAAATTTTCAACATGCGCAAGTTGTATTCAAATGAGCATAACTCGTTCATCGGAATGAATTTTAAGAAACCGTAAAATTCCTAGAAAACAAGACAAACATATCTTTACAACAATGTAAGGCTCACATTCTAATTCATCCCGAGCAAATACCAGATTTCGTTTGAATATGACCCAAAGTAGAAAATTTCCTGCAGCGCTAGTAGTGAAAGATGATCGTCGTTCCCTTATCAAACGAAGTCGAAACGATCTGAAAATTGGTGGAAATACTTATAACATACCCAGAAATACCCCAGTAAAATAGTTTTAAAAACTTCCACCATTTAGTCTCTCTGATCAAGCCAAAACAGAAATATGAAAACAAGGGATAGCAGGGGATGTTGCTATTTTTCTCAGGGTTCAAATCAATTCGGATTAACACCAATTTTTACATAGAACATCTATAAAATATCAAGAATATCCCCACAAAACAGTTTTGAAAATTTCCAACTCAACAAGCCACAATTTGATTTTTAATTGGGTTGACGCAGATTCACGAAAGTTGTGCGGCACCAAATTAAAACAGTCATAACTCACAAACGAAAATAGATATTGACGAACCGTAAAAAGGAGAGTGTTCTACACTTCAAATATGTGCTAAAGTAGAAAAACCAGAGCAATTGGAACCGGGGTGGGGAGTCGGGAAAACAGGGGAGCTACAAACCATAACCAAAGCTCACCAAAATCATCATAATTCCCCTTTAAATGCTATAATTCATGAAAAGGAACATATACTCATGCTTGTGGTACAATAAAACTCAATATAAACACACAAATCATGCCTTAATCATCATAATCACCAACTTTCACTCATGTATGAACTTATCATATATCTTCATAATTCTCAAGATTTAAACATGAAATTCAAGCTACAAGCATGTAATAGTACTTCTAGCAACAAATACCCAAATTATCAAGCGTAAATCATGAACCCTAGCTTCACATATTAATTCATGAATTCTAGCAATTATGTCTACCTTGTATGGAGGAAGAAGAAGAGAAGATATGATGAAGATGATGCTTCAAGAGTTTCAATTCCTCAAAGATTTTAGCTAGACATGATGAAATCCCTTATTCTTTTGTGGGTGGTGTGGATCGGTGAAGACAAAGAAGCAAGTATGTGTGTATATCTTGTATAAAATGAAAATGGAATGAAATGGAAGGAGGGAGAAGATATATCACGTAATTCACCTCCTCAAATTTGATGAAATACTTAAATTGCAATTAAGTCCTTCAATTGTGTAGGTCATACAAGCAAGTTCTATGCCATGAAAAATAATCACTTAAGTCCAAGGAGTAGTCATGCGATTTAGTCCTTACATTTGAAATAATGATCAATTAAGGACAATTAAGCAATTAAGTCACGTTTATCAATTAATTCACCTAACAATCTTATTCATTTCATGTAATAAGTCATAAATTGACAAGTATTTCAAATAAACATATGAAAATATAGTTTCGAAAATTATCATGAAAGGTATGAATTTAATAAATAAAAGAATTAAATAGATCCTAACCATCGGAAAATCACACGTGTCGCACGTACCTGAATAACCGAAAATTGGGGCGTTACAATTCTCTCCCCCTTAAGAGGATCTGGTGCCCAGATCCATCGTCTCGATTTGTTGGAATTTAATTGGCTCTCTCGTGTTCATCCCACGTGGGTTGGCATTCCCCGTCAGGGATATGTTCGAAAGTGGTGTTCAGTCCACAAGGGTCTTCCAATATTGTGAAGTCACGACCCTCAACTTTACGGAACCTAGACACTCGCGAGAAAATCTAACCTTCCACTAGAACAAGTTGACAAGTAGCAAGTAGAAACAAGAGTGCCCCGTCTCTCAACAATGACGAGAGAACCCCGTCTCTCGAACAAATAACAAGAGAATCCCGTCTCTTGGCAACCCTGAGAGAATCCCCGTCTCTCACGAACACGAAATAAAATTCAAGCGGGCACTTAGATAAATATTTTCACAATTATCACATAGGAAATAATTAGAAAATATCAATTACGTCTATTTATTATGCATATAAAAACAAATTAACAATGAACAAGAAATCGTATACGGCAATAATAAAATAACTGATGCACATGATATGCATGATTAAGTGTACAATTCACAGGGGATTGAAGTTCTTGCATTGTAACAATTTGGCTGAATACTGGATCCTTTAGTTGAGATTTCTTCTCATTGTACTATCATGCCTCAAATACTCGGCGCATATAACCTTATAACCGAAGTTTCCATCACTGTTCTGTTACCTCCTTGTCTCTTAGAACACCCGTTTTCGTAATTTCTCAAAGCACTTACCTTTCTAACTTTATTTCCCGAATTATCCGATCCTTTACCTCACCCTGGTTTAAAGTTCCAATTCTTGACAGCTACCTTAGCCTTGATGTTCCTTTCTAACAAAACCCGTAATCATCATCAATCACTACATTTCTATGCCAATTTCAATCTCAGATTTTCCGGTGTAATCATTCTTAGATTGATTCCCACATCTTTCCTTTATGGACCCGAAAATAGAAGTAACCATTAAGTTTCCAATCCATTAGAGAATAGGATTGTGGAGCTTGTAATACCATCTTTGATCTCATAACTATTTTGGGTTGACTTGTTCACCCCGCCACTTTCATGAAGGTTTCCATTTTAAGGATAATATTTGATGAGGAAGAGGAACAATGTCGTCATCCCTTGCAAATAACTCAACAAGCACACTCGCATGAACTAAAGGAATCAGGTCCTAGTAGAATGTCTTCCTTGTAGGATTCTCATCATTGATCAAAGTATGCTCAATCAATTTATAAAAGTCGTGGTCTCTCCCATTCCCATTGTTAACACTATATCCAAAATTAAGTAGAATTTTCGGTAACGATATTCATTCCATTGGCGCCTAGTCATTGGCCTTGATAGAGAATTCCTACTAGCATGTATGTCATTAACGAGAGGAATTAAGATCCAAGATTTACCATCCAAATTTAACCAGACTGGATCTCTTCTCCCATTTACTGAGTCAAATAATATAAGATTACAAGGGAATCATAAACAGAGGAACTTGGAATCATAAACAGAGGAACCCACATTCTGAGAACAGTAATAAATTAAAGATGTTGTCGATGATGAGACTTTTCTTTGTGTAAGAGGGAGAAAAAGTTTAAATTGTCGAAGACTTCTTTCACATGGTTCTAATGGAAGACCCGAATACACCAGTTTTTCTTGAAACTTCAATTTTCTCAAATGACGTCCTCGCATGGGTTTTAAATTATCTCCAGGCTAACTCTCCCCCTTAAGAAAATAAAATAATGAGTAGAATTATTTCCTGAATACTCAACTTGTTGAGTTCCTTCCCGGATTGTAATCCCAATTCTTCCAGTTTAATTTTCTCAAGATAAGGGTTCCAACCAAACCACGAACTCAATGTTCGAACTCATTAACACCCTAAATGCCAGATTTTTCCAATATCCATACAACGACGGTTTGTATTAAAATCATGGACCAACAAGTTCTCATAGATTCTAAATTTATTACTAGACTTCAAGTAGAATCAGATGTCCCGGTTACAAACATGATGTTTGATGACTAAGAAATATTCTTCTTTAAACTCGAGTTGGTAGAAATGGATTGAGGCGATGGTTGGAACAGAGAATAGGGAAAGTCTATTAACAATAAACACTAAATAATGCATGCCGGTTAAAATGTTAATGCACAACTTATACTTACAAACAATTTAAAATGTAGCACGTCAAAGTAACTATATAAATAAAAAAAATTATGCATATAATAAGTAAAGAAATTTAAATAATTTAAACAACTTATTTAACACATCAAGCATGAATTTTGAAATAACAATTATGGTGACATATATAAAGGAGAAGTAGTTAAATTAATGCAATATATAAGGCACGTGTTTATGAATGCATTGAACCTGTCACCGTAGTAGGGGTAATTTTGTCCCTGCATATTTTCTTGATTGTTGTATCATAAGCTTGTCTCACTTTTTAATCGTTTCTTGTTTACCCACGGTCTTCTAATCTTCAAAAGTCTCCAACCTTAATTTATACATTTCCCTGACTTGATTTTAAATTTTCTTGAACTCAACTCCTTCCCGGTTATCGATGTCTAAATGGTTCCCGAACCTTCTCCATAATTAATTCCCTGATTACAACCTTCCTTGTAGTACCTTGTGTAACTTGATGGTTTGAGATTGTAATTCTTAAATTTAATTGCTTCTACGCTCAAGCCGTTAACATCTCGGTGTTTCTCAAGAAATTAATCTCCAACCATGGTCCCGATATTCGCTTTAGTTGTCACTTTGCCTTCCTTTATCATTTTCATTTGTTGCTCCATAACTTCCAATTCCTCCTCACAACACGACAATTCAGTTTGGATCGGGACGATAGGCTAAATTCACCTGGATATAGAATCTCTAGTATCTTGGCTTCCCGTACACTCGAAATCACTTTATCGATCAACTTTCTTTAAATCCCATCTATTCGGTTTCTTTCTTCACCAAGATGCAAAATGTTCCAATTCAATTGATTTCTGAACCTTCCCATTTAATTAGAGCCCTACCTCAAGATCCGAAGTATCTCAACTCCTTCCGCATTCAATTCCCAAAAATTTTTCTCTGACCGGAATCACTTGAATTGCTTTCTTCTCACGTTTTCATTTCGGCTCCTGCTACTGAAAATCCTCACTTACATGAAATTTCGAACCTTGGATCATTAATAGCCCTTCACCCCTTCCTTGAATGAAATAAACCTTCTAACACGATGGAAAATGATAGTGGCTCTCAAGTCCTTATACGAATTTCCAGCACACTTCCTTACCCGACCTAAGTTAGAGAAGAAATATTATATAGGCTGAAATTATTGGACGATTGGCCGTGGTTTGATAGCATTTTCACAACCTGTAACTCACAACTTCCTTTTGAAAATAAATGCATGTGGGTAAGGCATGTTCATGTCACATAATCAATACCAAGGACATGAATTTGATGCATAAGGCCACAACTAGTTCAACAATTTTCAAAATAAGCCCATTGAACATATAAATTTTCAACATTTCAAGATCGATTAATCAACAATTAATAGCATAATTCGATGGATCACCCAAGTTATCAAGTCATTCAATTAATTCAAAGAGTTCAAGTAGATCAACAAGTTCAAATAAAATGCAAAACTCTCAAATTGACAATTAATTTCCTATGCCGTACGACCTATACTTGACACGACACGACACTAGAACCTCGGTTTTGCAACCGGGCTTTGATACCACCTTGAGATGTAGGACCCTAACCCCAAGGCACTACATCCCCCCCGCACTATAGCCCGATCCACATACGAAATGGACAATCCGTACATAAACCGAAACCATAGCGAACGACTGACAATCAAGAAATAACCGAGCTAGGCGGGACACTCCCCAACTTAAAACAAACCAAGACATGAAAATCAAAAGCGGAAGCATTTATCATTGATACATATAAGTTCCATATTTCATATCAATACTTTATCATCTCCTACATAATATTCATATTCAAGTATCCAAAATGTAATAACAATGATCATATCGTGATATTCCAAAAGTTTTATACATGGAAGAGAAATGCTAGACTCCGTGAAATGCAAGACCTGACTTGACTCCTGCCTAGCACGACCGTATACCTGAAAAGTGAAGTATCAGTCTACCGAAGAATGAGTGAGGGGCAATAGATATATATAACACACATCACATGCAAGTCATAGTCTCGGGTATATACTTGGAAATGAAATAAATATAAAGTTCAAAAATAGATTATTCTTCGCCCGAGATTACAACTATCAAATTTAACATGCTCACTTGCCAATGTCATGAAATACGTGGCCCGGCGAGTGAGGGAAACTCTTCAACCTTTACACCAAACGTGATCAATACGTGCATGCTTGAATCATGAAATAGGCGATCATGCAATTCATTAAGTGCACAAGTAGTAACATAATCATGAGTGAAAACATGCAATAACCCGAGGACAACCCGTGATTTCGGATCCGTCCCCAGTCTCCTTCTTCCTCCGGGTGATAGTGGGTTTGCAAGGCCTAACTATCCACGACATGGTGTACGTCGGGAACATGACTCCCACGCACGGAACTCCTTGCACCACCAATCTCCTAGTGGCTTCGGGGTTGATCCCAATGATGTGAGGATAGGTCAAGAGTTACCCGTCAGTCCTTGCTTTCCCGGTTGGCTCAAGGTACTACCCTCGGGCCCAAGTGCAATCATGAACTCGCCAAAACATGCTTGAAATCATGAACAATCATGGCTTGCTCGTTTGAAATGTTTATATTTTGAAAACGTTTATAGATATAATAAGTTTTGGCCGAAAACAACACATAAAGGTTATAAGGTTCTATATACCTAGAACAAAACCTCACCTGTGCAACCAAGTATAACAAGTATACGCTCTAGGGAGTCTGCTCCTCGTCTACGGCCTCGTTATCTGTGCAACACGACGTGTATACGTGAGACTTGACTCAAAATGGACCAAATAGGATGAACGGCGAAAATGCAATGAGACAACGAGAAACGAACAATGAACAATGTGGCATGAAAATATCTTGTTTTAGCATGTATTCAATCATACAATAGCACTTTGGGAAAGAAGAAATCATTAGAGCAAAATGTGACATTAATGCAGAAAATTTTCAACATGCGCAAGACAAATGAGCATAACTCCTTCATCGGAATGAATTTTAACAAACCGTAAAATTCCTAGAAAACAAGACAAACATATCTTTACAACAATGTAAGGCTCACAATCTAATTCATCCCGAGCAAACACCAGATTTCGTTTGAATATGACCCAAAGTAGAAAATTTCCTGCGGCGCTAGTAGTGAAAGATGATCGTCGTTCGCTTATCAAACGAAGTCGAAACAATCTGAAAATTGGTGAAAATACTTATAACATACCCAGAAATACCCCAGTAAAATAGTTTTAAAAACTTCCATCATTTAGTCTCTCTGATCAAGCCAAAACCGAAATATGAAAACAAGGGATAGCAGGGGATGTTGCTATTTTTCTCAGGGTTCAAATCAATTCGGATTGACACCAATTTTTACATAGAACATCTATAAAATATCAAGAATATCCCCATAAAACAGTTTTCAA
The DNA here is from genome assembly GCA_037501455.1 of Lantana camara. Classification (NCBI taxonomy): domain Eukaryota; kingdom Viridiplantae; phylum Streptophyta; class Magnoliopsida; order Lamiales; family Verbenaceae; genus Lantana; species Lantana camara. Next base: position 51,762,803 of record CM074858.1, read on the forward strand.
AAATTCCAACTCAACAAGCCACAATTTGATTTTTAATTGGGTTGACGCAGATTCGCGAAAGTTTAGCGGCACCAAATTAAAACAGTCATAACTCACAAACGAAAATAGATATTGACAAACCGTAAAAAGGAGAGTGTTCTACACTTCAAATATTTGCTAAAGTAGAAAAACCAGAGCAATTGGAACCGGGGTGGGGAGTCGGGAAAACAGGGGAGCTACAAACCATAACCAAATCTCACCAAAATCATCATAATTCACCTCTAAATGTTATAATTCATGAAAAGGAACATATACACATGCTTGTGGTACAATAAAACTCAATATAAACACACAAATCATGCCTCAATCATCATAATCACCAACTTTCACTCATGTATGAACTTATCATTTATCTTCATAATTCTCAAGATTTAAACATGAAATTCAAGCTACAAGCATGTAATCGTACTTCTAGCAACAAATACCCAAATTATCAAGCGTCAATCATGAACCCTAGCTTCACATATTAATTCATGAATTCTAGCAATTATGTCTACCTTGTATGGAGGAAGAAGAAGAGAAGATATGATGAAGATGATGCTTCAAGAGTTTCAATTCCACAAAGATTTTAGCTAGACATGATGAAATCCCTTCTTCTTTTGTGGGTGGTGTGGATCGGTGAAGACAAAGAAGAAAGTATGTGTGTATATCTTGTATAAAATGAAAATGGAATGAAATGGAAGGAGGGAGAAGATATATCACGTAATTCACCTCCTCAAATTTGATGAAATACTTAAATTGCAATTAAGTCCTTCAATTGTGTAAGTCATACAAGAAAGTTCTATGCCATGAAAAATAATCACTTAAGTCCAAGGAGTAGTCATGCGATTTAGTCCTTACATTTGAAATAATGATCAATTAAGGATAATTAAACAATTAAGTCACGTTTATCAATTAATTCACGTAACAATCTTATTCATTTCACGTAATAAGTCTCAAATTGACAAGTATTTCAAATAAACATATGAAAATATAGTTTCTAGAATTATCATGAAAGGTATGAATTTAATAAATAAAAGAATTAAATAGATCCTAACCCTCGGAAAATCACACGTGTCGCACGTACCTGAATAACCGAAAATTGGGGCGTTACAGGCGTGGATGCCCTCGTCCGGGCGTTACACCCCTATTTGGTTGGTATCAGAGCCGAAGGTTGAAAACCGGGCTCTTGAGTCGTCTCGAGTCATCTAGATCGAACGACAATAGGAACAACTTGCTTAAGTGCTTTTAATTGATTCATTTTGCATATGCTACGTTGTTGATTAACATAATTGTTCTTGCATCACATGAGCATCTTGGATTGAATATGTTGTTTCTATTGTGGCCTTTTGTTAACTACTTGCCTATATCACCTAACTTGCAACTATCTTGTTGTGCTTAATTCGCTTCGTACCTATTTCTTAGCTTGTTTCAAATTGTCTACAATCTTATGATACATATATCTTGTTAACTATTGCTTCTAAATTATGCAATTGCATTGCTTACTTGACAATATGTGACATGAGCATATGACTAATCGACATGCATACATGATAAGATTGCGTGTAGGATGCCTCCTCATAGAAGTGATCGCTCTCCGGCACGCCATAATGAGCAAGATCCTCCAGAAGAAAATCAACATGCACCACAACCGTCACCTCTGAATGTTAATGATTTGCTCACTTTTATGATTCAGATTTTGCAACTCTTACAAGCACCGCAAACCTTACTGGCACCTCATGCGTTGACACCTACGCCCACCGTTAAGACTAAGGGAGCAATTTCTGAAACAAGGTTTAAGAGATCACCATCCTTGAAGGCACCTCCGACTTCTCGAGTACCACGCAAGGGGTTAGGAGATAGGAAGGCTAAAAATTTTGCATCCGGATTAGCGACCCCTTTGGCTATGAAGGGCCGAAACACGTACAAGCATTATGGGAGCACCAATCTTTTCCGGGATAACTGTCGGGTGAGATATGGGAAGTGTTGTATATGTGGTAACCCGGGATATAAGGCTAAGGATCGCGATTGAAGGAGAGACCACCATACAGATAAGAAGGGTAAGGCTAACATTTCTACACCTCAAGTATCGACCTCTCAAGTTACTAAGGGCCATGATCCGTGTGAGCATTGTGGTCGTGCTACACACCTGGGAGAGAATTGTTGGTGGAAACAAGGTAGATGTTTCAATTGTGGCAGCGCCAAACATCTGGCAAGGAATTGTGATAGACCGAGAACTAGAGGTTTGTATGAGCATCGTGGCGACATTGGCCATAAGGGAGACGAATGTTGGGGAGAGATTGGGAAATGCTTTACTTGTGGGGATCCAGCACTTTGGGCTAACGATTGTAATCAGAGGATGGACCGACAAAATTTTTGAAGGGCTTCGCGGGAAGATAGCGAGGACCTTAACTCAGGTAGAGACCAACGATTGGGCCACCGCTACCGGGCTAGCTATGGAAGCTGAAGCGGAGGAACAAAGACTTGGTACTAGGAAGAATGTTGCTAATCCTTGTTTCAGTTCGGGTCTTAAGAGAGTTGTCCGTAGTTCTTTCTCTCAATCTCCTCCGCCGAAAAAGGGTCGTTTTATGGGGAACAAAGGAAAAGAGAAGAAGACTCCTCCGACTGCACAAGGGTAAAAACCGTGTGAGAATTGTGGTAGTGTCACCCATGATGAGGATCATTGTTGGAAGAAGCTCGGGAAATGCTTTAATTGTGGGAGCACCGGACACATAGCAAGGAATTGCACCGAGCCAAAAGCTCAAGGATCGGTTGGGATGGCGAGGCCGTGACTCATATATGTAACACCCCTTACACGTGAAGGTGCCACACCCCCGCACTATAGGTCAATCCACATACGAAATGGGCGATCCGTACATGAACCAACCTATAGCGAACGGGTGACAATGCAATACACGACCGGCTAGGCGGGATAAACTTATACATGTAATAATATAAAGCGGAAGCGTAAGAGTATTATATCATCATATCAATACATTATCATCTTCCAAGTAACATTCACATATATGTACTTAGAACTATTAACACGATACTCTGAACTGTTAATACATGAGAAGAAAAGCTATGCTAGACTCAGCTGGACAGAAAGACAAGACCCGACTCCCGCCTAGCACGCTACGAACAAAACCTGAAAGGTGGAGGTGTCAGTCTGTGAAGACCGAGTGAGGGGCATAAATATATATAGACACAAGTAACATGCAAGTTATAATCTCGGGTAAGGTTTGGTAACTAGAATAATATAAGTGCAAGATAACATGAAGCTCGCCCGAGATTACAACTATCAGGTTTAACACGATAATCACGGTTATTATAACAATCAGTGGCCCTGGCTAGGGGCGTGCACTATCTCCAATCCAATCTCGACAGTGAACAAGAGTTACCATTTCATTTAATTAAGTTATCATGCAAGTCATTATAGTGCACACGATGAATAACACGAAATTCTCCTTTCTCCAATGGTGGTGGGTTTGCAAGGCCCGAACCACCCACGATATCACGTTGCATGTCGGGAACATGACTCCCACGTACGGGACTCCTTCCTCCACCAAACCTCCTGGTGGATTCAGGGGGCATCCCCACGGTTTGAGAGAGGTGTGTGAGTTACCCGTCAGCCCTATGCTTTCCCGGTTAGCTCAAACACTCACCCTCGGGCCCATAAACACGATACACGATAAGGCTTTGTTCTTCCTGTCGTTGGACGGACAACCACCAACCCGAAGACCAGCCCAGGGCCCTCACTAAGGAGGACCTGGCCAGGAGAACGCATGTACACGATAGTTCGCCAATCACGATCACGATAACACGATGACACGATTCATGGCTTCATTATATCACGATACACGTTTTGCTTGTCATGAACACGATTAGTTTCAGGAAACACGATTTACTTTCAAGGAACACGATTTGTAACATGATACACGAGTAGTTATTAAATCCCTTGTTGTTGGAAAACGATGATAAAGATATACGCATGTGTAATTTGGCCAAAATCCACATAAGGGTTATAGGGTTCTAGATAATTAATAACTAAACCTCACCTGACAGGCGACACGATGACTCATGGATGCGTGGACGTGCTCTATTGATCACAATCTCCGCCCCGGGAGAGTAACTGGACAAAAAACAGGACATGGTGTACTTGTGAGACAATAACTCATCAATGTTACCAAATAGGACGCACGGCTTAACTATATCACGAGATGACATGCATTCACGAATGTAGCATATAAATATCATGTTATGACATGTAATTGATCATATAATAGCATGTTAGGGTTAATTAAATGATTAGAGAAGGAATTGGAGTTTCCATATTTATGCAGAAACTTTACTGCCTCTCCAGGGGTACCGTTTCAGGTTTTAATAGAAAATGGGAAGGGCCGTTCCCCTACTCCCGAAGCTGCTCCCGAAGATGGGAACGGCCGTTCCCGTCTTGTGAGACAAAGTGGGAACGGGCGTTCCCATCCTCGCCGCCACGTACACTGTTCACATTATGGGAACGACCGTTCCCCCTTTACAAAGGGAATGGGAAGGGCCGTTCCCGTTATGCAGAAGATGCAGAACAGAGGATGAAGAACAGGGGAGGCACGAAATACATCTTCAAAGCATCCAATCTCTTATATTTCAATCCCAAATGCAAGTATTCATGAAAGTAACATATATTCATGCTTAAGGTATAATAAAGACCAATATAAACACACAATTCATGCTTTAATCATCATAATTACCAACTTTAGCTTAGATATGAACTCATCATAATATCTCATAATTCTCAAGATTTCATGCACCAATTCTTGTTTAAGGCCTAGAATCATGCCTCTAGCATCAAACAATCAAGTTAGCTAGCTTAAACACTAACCCTAGGTTCAAGAAATATTATCAAGAAATCACATATATCATCACATATACCTTGAAATGAAAAGAGAAGATGAAGGATGAAGTTATGGAGATGATGATGCTTCAAACATCTAACTTCTTGATGATTTAACTTGAATAAGACGAAACCATCTCTTCCTCTTGTGGAAGCTTGCCGAGAGAGAGAGAGAGGATGATTGTATGTCTTGGAAATGGAATGAAGATGGAAGAAGAATGAAGAAGCATATAACACGTAATTCATGCCTTGATTTTAATAAAATAATGTAAATTATAATTAAGTCCCTTAAGAGATATAAGTTAAGCAATCAAGGATACAAGTTTGGAGGATGATCAATTAGGTCCATTAGTATTTGTATGCAATTTGGTCCTTACATTTAAACAAATAGCCATTTAGGGACAATGAAGCAATTAAACCATGTTTGACAATTAATTCACGTAACAATTAAATCCCAAATCGATACACATTTCACTTATTTCCACGTAAACATATTGGAATAAATTTATATCATTTATCATAAAATATAGGAATTTAATAAATAAAAGAATTACGATTAAATCCTAACCCTCAAAATCACACGTGTCGTGCGTACCTGAAATTGGGGCGTTACAATATACGTGCTTATGCGTTGAAAGGAGGGCAAGAGGATGATGAGTATGACTTCCGTACTACGGTGAAAGGTATGAATTGCATTCATGGCATTGCACTCATACATTTTGGTTTGGATGTCATTACCGAATTGTTACACTTGTGATGTTATATGCTAGAATGTAATTATTTGATATGCATGTGATTTGCGATGCTAATTGCTTTAAGTGCTAACATGAATAAGGTAAGTTAGAAACTGATTGCTCTTTACCGGTGGTATATTTTATAGTTGATATATGTGTTTCACCTAAACTTGATTTATTTTATGGCCTCTCTTATGTTATGTCGGTAATGATTGATAGTAGATGTTACATTTGTATTTAGCTTGTCTCCTACTTGTACAATTGTATAAATGCATCCTCGGACAATTTGCTCTACAATGTGATAACTCTAGTAACCCTTGTATTAATGCAACCTTGAGAATTATGAGCTATGTTGAATAGATTTGAAGCATGAATGCATACTTGTGAGACCATGTTGTTTTCTTGTTTTTGGGATACATGATTTTTGGTTGAGAATATGTCTAATTTGCTCGTGGAGAACTTTAGCTTAATCGGAAAATCATGCTTAATTAGTTAACAAATGGGTGGTTTATATCAAGTTGCTAGGAATCTTAAAGGATGTTTTTGTATTGATTCCAAACTTATGTGAATTGGCAAGGGGATCTTTTTGTAATATCTCTAAACCAACAATGTGTGTAAAACTTGAGTTTGTGCTCCAATGCATGTTGTGAATTTGTAAGGCATAATTAATGAATCGAGAATTTACAGCTTACCTTAAAACATGACTTTATGCGATTAAATTATGTTGTTCATTTGAGCATGATAATATGGGATGACTATGCATACACTCATCTATGATTTCGAATATGAGACTTGAATTGATTATTAGAGTGTCATATAAAGGAATCAGGAAAATGTCATTTACCTTGAAAGCACGATCTTATGTGATTAAATGTGTGCCTTATACGTATTGAACATGACGTATGTGTTCCAGAGCGTTGCATAGACCTATACATGACTAAGATTACGATTTTTGGATTAGTACAACTTGAATTAATTGCAAAGTATGACTTGAAACTGCTATACTTAGATACTTACAACTTCATGTACATTAAATGCTCGAATTGACCTTATCTATGCATGTTAATACAACACATGAGCTTGGAAATTGAATCGAATGACCTTTCTATGCATGCTACTACTAGGTATGAAGTTAGTAATTGAATTGCATAGTCTTGGATACTTTGGTGAACTTGTATTAAGTATGAGTTAATTCCTGTGATATTTGTGACCTCGAACCTTGTACATACTTGACTATGTGTGTTTGTTACGGTGAGCTTTGAGGGACGCTCTTGACGCGACGAAGCCTTTACTTCACTGATGGAGAACGACTCGACCGTTCGAAAGCCCTTTGTTGTGTGTCTTGTTTGTGCTTTGCATGTTTTAGATTCGAGTAGTTGTGCGTGTGCTTTTGTGCTTGGGTGTTGCTGGGTTCTTCCTCTTTTGTGTTCAGGGGATGTTGGGTCGCCTCGGTTATAATTATTCGGGAATGTTACATTCTCCCGAATTTAGGAGTTTATGAGATGTCAACTCTTTCAAACTTAGATGTTTGAGGGATACGGGATTCCTTCGAACATAGGATGAGCGACGGGGTTCTCTTGTTGCTTGTTGAGAGACGGGGTTCTCTCGTTGCTTGTTGAGAGACGGGGTTCTCTTGTTGTGTGTCTCGTCTCGTTGGCTAGCACGTTCAGATGACTCCGATCAGAAGGGATCTTTTGAAGGGAGTAAGCCGGATCAAGATGGACCGAAGGTGTATGCACCAGTTAAGATCTCTTGCAATGACAATTATGAAAGGTTAAACCTCATGGGGAAGCTGTACAAGGATGGCAATAGAGTTATGCCAACGAAGAAGGAAAGACTTTTAGTTCGAAGTCAGTGAACGAGTCTTCCTAGAGGCAAAACCAAGAAAGGGTTTCTCATAAATGGGTAAGAGCGGTAACCTAAACCTGAGATCTATGGAACCGCTTGGAGCTGTGGAATGAATTGAGGAAGTATTTCCGAGAATAGATGGGGACTTTTCTGATGGAAGAGCTACACTTGGATCAGAACTTGACACTTGTGCCAGAACTGGGGAATATTTCGGACGAGAAAACCCAAAGGATTAAGGGTTCATCTAACTCCTCTGGATAAGTTTCTATGGAGAGATCGTAAGTCCGAAGAAGCAACTTGGAAGATAAAAGAGAAGATGCGTAGTTTTCAACCTGAGTTATTTTCGATGGTAAATATGGGGACCAGATTTCTTTAACGAGGGGAGGTTGTAAGGCCCCGCTTCTCGATCTAGGTAGGGTTTGGCACGAGAGTGTACGATTGATCTAGGTAGGAATTATGCCTTAATTTGGTAATCGTTTTACGCTTATGTGAAATACGTGATTTGTATGAAATACATGACTATTTGATATGTTAATTATGCGAGCGTATTGTTCCTATTGAGCTTTGATAGCTTGTTTTATGATTAAACGAAACTATGTGCTTATTTGGACATTAAAGCATAATTTAGGGACAAAAAGGTAAATTTATTTTTTGAGCTTGGAACTGGATATAACTGAATGAAATTGATTAGATGATTCGATTATGAGTTCGTGGGTTCTTGAATCGCTCGATTTGGAGTTCGGACGAAGAAGTTATGGCCGTTTTGCGAAAAGTCAACCCTTTCAAGCCTAAATGTTGACCTGCGACCCAATTTCAATCCTGACCCAATTTGAGACCCAATCTCACTTAAATCCGACCCGTATGACCCGCTCCATGACCCTATTAAGCTGACCCAAATCAGATTATAACACCAAACTTAAGTTACGTTATTTTCATAAGATTCAAGCCATTCTCTCTCAAGACCTTCTCTTAAGTCTATTCATATTCTCTCAAGAACACCCAAGACCTTCAAACCATTTTCAAGAACCAAGATCGAAGATTAAAGCTGGAGATTCAAGACTAGATAACAAGATTCCCTCCTCTATTTCCAGCTCCCAAGGTAAGTTTGTGTGCTCTTTTCATGGGTTTGTGTTCTTGATGGTTTTGAGCTCCCAAGGTGAGTTTGTGTGCTCTTTTCATGGGTTTGTGTTCTTGATGGTTTTGAGCTCCCAAGGTGAGTTTGTGTGCTCTTTTCATGGGTTTGTGTTCTTGATGGTTTTGAGCTCCCAAGGTGAGTTTGTGTGCTCTTTTCATGGGTTTGTGTTCATGTTAGTCGGATTAAATACGAATTTGCTGGTGGAAATATGTTTATCTTGATGCTAGGAACGATTTGATATAAGAATTTCTTGTTTTCATGTTCATTTGAAGATTTCACCATTAAAGCACTTTGAGGCTTTCATAAGAACTTATGCATGTTTATGTTGTAACATATTTTAGATTGTTTTGATGATGGATTCGTGTTCCTGATGTGCTTTTATGAAGAATATGATAGGCTTCCTTAAGTTTGATGCTTGTTTGAAGAAACCACCATTGTTGACCTTTGAATCTCCTATGAATATTCTTGCATGTTCATCTTCTTGTGTGTTTTAGCTTGATTTGGTGATTGATTCTTGTTCCTTGAGCAATTTCATGAAGAATGTGATTAATATCCTTAAGTTTCTTGCATGATTGGGGATTTCACCATTTTTGAGTTTGAAGCTTTGAATGTGTGAAGAAGATGAAGTTCATGTTTGTAATTTGTTGGAATTTTGATGCATATTCATTCCTAAATGTTCATGAGATGATAATTGATGTTTAAATTCGTTTATACATATTGCATTAGCTTTGGAACATGATTTAGGAGTATTTGGAGCTTAATTTTCATCATTTTCAAGCATATGTTCGTAAATCCGTTTTGCACCAACCACATGTTAAATGCCCGTGTGAAAATTGCCTTGAAACCCCAAACCTCCATTTGAAAAAATACTGTCACGTTTTTTCAAGGGCCAAACGCCCGTTTGCATTTCCTTCACAAACACCAAATGCCCGTTTGGGTGCTCTCGGGTCCAATTTTTGAGTTTTTGTGATTTTGATCGTTTTGCTTCGTTTTCACTTCCTTTGCACTTCTTACAGCACTAATATGATATATATAACTTGGAATCATGTTTATGTGCTTTATAATGTCTTGTACGACTCGATTATGTGTAAGAGTATGCTAAGTATGGTTCACATGTTGCAAATTGCATGCCTTATGACTTGAAAGCTTGTTATATGACTCGTATGACTTCATTTGATTGTAATTGCTAAGTTATGCCATCCTTGGACATTCATTGCACATCATGAACATATTTGCATTGTTTTAAGTCGTTCGTCGTCTTACTTGGTTTGAGTCGAGTCTTACCTTTGTTGGTACGTTTGTCTTGTTTAGGTGGTGAGTCTTCAGACGAGTCAACTTAGTTGTTCGTGGTGGTTCTCAGGTTGGTTCATGGTAAAGGTGAGGAGCTATTATATAATAATGTTTCCAAAACTGTGGACACCTAAAACCTTTCATGTTTGATGGTTTTAATCTCCGTTTTCAAAATGTATATATATAGGCTCGATAAGCCAAGTTTGTGAGCTTTGCTCGTAGTATTGATATTTCCTTAAGATAAGCGGTTTACAAGTAAAGTATCAGTTTTGGTATGTAACATCCCGACTGATCAGACTTTCAGGTAACCTATTATGTGCGCTATTTAATTATTTCTTGAAGTGATTATGTGATCTTTAATTGCTAACGTGGATTTAATTGTTTGAACGTTAACTTTCCTTTGCTTTGTATTTTGCTTGTTTGGAATCCGTATCTAATTCTGATTTTTTATGAATTCGTGATATGTGTTAATTATATGCTTCATGGACTCGATTATGTGCTCGTTGGATGTTTTGGTATTTGCTTTGCTTGCCCTTTTGGTACGTTTTGGAGACGGGACCTAAAGGAGGCTAAAGAGCATTTAGCACACCTTGGGTTTCGGGATGCGTATTTTGAGCTCGGGAGCTCGGATTCGAATTCCGTCACCTCCGTTGAACTAGTATCGACGATTCGGTTTCAATGGGATAAGCCTCACATTTTTCTAAGTTCATTAAGACCCTCGAATTTCACCCGTAACGAGCCCCTTACGCTTGAAATCTACCTTTTGACCTAGCAAAGCTTATGGACCCCACTTAAAACTTAACCAAGCCTTAACCATGATTTATGCTTTGAGTTAACTCCCACTTTCAGCCCCGAAACCCCCAATACCGATCCATTCTCTCCCTCTCTCACCAATCTCGTTCAGCAAGCAAGGGAAAAGAAGAGAAGGAAAACCCCTTTGTCCATTTTGTGATTTTTGAGCTCAAATAATCCCCTTAGCTTCTCAAATTTGAAAGGTAAGTTTATGGTTGTAATCTAAACTCCCTCTTCGCTCTTTTATGTGATCTTGAGCTCATTCCCTTGGTTGATTCATGAGATAGAGCAAGCATGTGAATGGTAGTAGTTGGGAGAAATTGTTGATTCTTGCTTCCATTCTTCTTCCCTTGATTCTTGGTGTTGATATATGACTTCTAGAGCATGATTCTTGCTATTTATTACATCTCCTTTCAGGGTTGTTGAGGTATGATTAATTTGCCATTAATGAAGCTTGAGGATTGGATGATATAACTTGATGCATTTCTTCCCATTCTTGACTTGTTTGCTTTCATTTTTGTGGCTGAAGTTATTGCTACTTATTGGGTATAAAATTTTGATGAATTGGTGTCATTTTGTTGCATGTTGAGTGTGCTTTGAATGGCATAAGAGTCTCCTAAGTGCCCCCAACCGAAATCCCCTGTTTTTGCCTTCAAAATTCAGTGTTGCTGCGTTAAAATTTTTTTCCAGCCCGAACGCCTGACAAGGCCGCGTCAGATTACAAAGGAAAATGGACACGGCCATGTTGAGCTCTCGGAAATGTTTTTTTTCGAATTTATTTGCCTGACACGTCCGTGTCCATGCCCTTTGTATTTCTGACACGGCCATGTCCAACAGGGTGGCTTCCGGAAGATTTTTTTCGCCTTTTCGTTGTTTCTTGTTGTTTCTTCTTGCCTCATTTTTTATGTGTATGCATGATTAACTTGTTATATCATGTGTTAAGCCTTATGTTAAGAATTTGTGCTTTGATTTACCTCCTCGTTTATGATATATGTTCCTAGGTGTAATATTTGCTCGTAAAAGGCGTAAATGTGGATGTATTTCATATCTTTTACATCATAAGCATACATATACAGGTACCGAGCGTCAATGTGGTTCATATTGAGTCTAAGAGTCTTCCTTGTTGTTTGTCTTGTTCAGAGGATCTTCCTCTTGAGGACGAGCTTGCTCCGTAGGTGTCCGGTTTCCCCCTTTTGTCTCCACTACGTTCGTTGTCAAGGTGAGGTTTTTGTTCTTTTAGTTATTCGACCTATGACCCTATTTGATTTGAAACCTCGCATGTGAATACGTAAAATATATGGTAAATAAGTGTATGATACTTATGTTGCGGGATTTGTCCCATTTGTTATAAGAGTTTGAAAACGTTTTGTATATGTATGTAAACTATTCTGCTTTTGTTTGAAAAGTTTAGTTTTGTGCAAGTGTGTGTGTGTAAGCGAGATGTGGCTTTGAAAGATACGCTTTGTGATGTTTGTGTGACTTTCGTGAACTGTTTGGGCCCCAGAGTGTGGTATGGTAATCTCGGGACGGCCGAGGGGTTGCCGAGCTCTTCCATCAACACCTCCATTTGAGAGTCTCACCCAACCTTGGGAGGTTGAGGAAGGGTGTTTCTCTTGAGTCGGCGGAGGCAACCACCGAAGGTTTCAAGGTAGTGATTAAACCTTGTCTCGTCTATGTATGTGGATAGTTAGGGCCGATCAACCCTTCTATCAACCGGTGTTGGGGATGGATTCTGATTTGTTTTGCTTTGCTTTGTTCTTCGTATATGGAAGTTTGGAGTGTAACTCGTACTCGCCGAGTTGGTTTAGTTTTGTATGATCTATGGAACGAGAGTGGATTCCTAATTTCCTAAAGCTTGGGATTTGGCATTTGCTCCTTTTGCCTTTTCTTTAACCTATGTATATCTATATCACGGGAACTACTTTGGCTTGCAAAAACCACTCTCGATTCAAGGATCCTTCTGTTTTGATTAGCTGCTTTGCTCTATATATATATCGGGTGCGTGAGTTAGCCCCCTCACTAGTCACTAGGACTAACCCTCGTTGTTGTTTTTCCCTTTTCCCTTTCTTTTGAGTTTGCAGGTTCTTCCGAGTCAAGCTAGGCGGCAAGTGTCTTTTGGTTTACATGAGGTATAGCTTGAGTCCGCATGCATCGTAGTGGATTACTTACCCTCTCACTTATGTATTTTGGATTATGTAGTCTGATTACACGTATGCTATTCTGGCCGTGACGGCAATGTATATTTTGTATATTATCTAGCATGTAGCTTGAATATTTGACCCTCTCCCATTTTGATTAAGTATATATGTCATCTTGGCAATTATGTTGGATATGAATTGCTTCCGCTACTCTGATTTTATTTTGTACTGTTTTTGAGGGTCTAGTCCGCCTAGCGAGTGTTTGAGTTTTGTGTGTCTCCCGTTCGCTACGGTTTGATACGGGTGCGAACTCCCTATTTCGTTAATCGTGTTAGACCTTAGTGCGGGGGATGTGGCACCCTTCGCTCCGGGGGTGTTACATCCTTGCGTGGTATCAGAGCTCTCGATTACAAAACCGGAGCTCTGGAGTTGTGTTGAGTCTATCTAGGTCGGTCAGTATAGGGTATGTGATTATTTGCATTCATCTACATCTCTAAGTGACTTATTTGTTTTAAATTGGTGATAATTGACTTCATGATCATGAACTAAACGCCATGCATCTATATTTCTTGATTTGTGTATTCTCAGGATGCCTCCAAGAAGGAGAGCAGATAGGGAGCAGACTCCTGATCTTAATCAACCCCCTCCACAAGCACCTCCACCTCCTCCGATGAATGCTGAGAATATTGTGCAGGCTCTTCTTAACCAGCTTCAGCAGAATCAGAGAAATAATCCACAATGGGAAGGACAAGGTGGACAAGTAACTCCAGCCTTCAAGGAGTTCAGAAATAACAACCCACCGAAGTGGTATAGAGGAGATGACATACAAGCAGAAGAGTGGTTGTCAGAGGTTGCGGGAATTTGGGAAATTTGGCCCACTCCTTCGCATGAGAAAGCTGTTTGCACGGCTCGGTTTGTTCGAGGTCCCGCATCCAATTGGCTCAAAGCTATGAGAGCTCGATTGGAGAGAAATGGAGAGGAGTTTGATTGGGAAAGGTTTGTACGAGAGTTTCGTCACAAGTATGTTCCACCTAGTGCTCGCGAGAGAAGACTTCAGTAATTTACAGAATTGAGACAAGGGAACCGTTCGGTTGAAGAGTATATCTTGGAATTTGAAAGACTTGCACCGTATGCTCCACATATCACCAATGATGACACCCAAAAGGCCCGGAATTTCATTCATGGTTTGAGATATGAGATCCAGAATGCTCTTAAGGCGGCTACAGTGGATACGTGGGAGAAGGCTACGAGGAAGGCTATCAAAGTGGAGGCCAATAACACGAGATTGAGGCCGACCTACTCCTCGGGGCAAGGCTCGAGCTCTAATTTAGGGAAGAGGCCTGCATCACATAGTGGGCCTCCGGTTTTCAAACCCCAAGGTCCTAATATTTCAGTCAAGAAAGCCCGACCTCCAGTACCTGCGGCACCAGCTCAACCTGCTCCGATACAGTGTAGTTATTGTAAGGGTCCCAATCACACCGAGGAGTCATGCCGGAAGAAATTGAGAAGATGTTATAGATGTGGAGAGCCCGGTCATTTGATTAGTACTTGTCCTCAAGTGAGAGCACCTCAGCCTCGAGCTCCTCAACCATTGAATGTGATGCCCCCGAGAGCACCGATCCAGGCTAGAGCTTATGCTTTGGAGGGCGAGGAAGAGAATGTGGAAGTGGATGCCAATGCCGTTGTTGAAGGTACTATCCACATTCATGGCATTTTACATTCATTTATTGCTTCCCGGCTTGTACCTACTCTTCCCTTGCCTGTTGGTTGCCTAGATGATTCTTTTGTTGTTTCTTCTCCTCTTGGTGGTACTTTGTCTACGAATTGTATTTACCGTGGTTGTCCGGTGGTTGTGGAAGATCAAGAGTATCCGGCAGACCTGATCAAGATGCCTGTCAAGAAGGTTGGTGTGATTCTAGGTATGGACTGGTTGTACCGTTATCGAGCTATGATGGATTGTTTTGCTAAGAAGGTAACTTTGGGTTCTATGGTCTTTGCGGGTCAGAGGTTGAAGACCTGCCCGTTTATCTCCTTTATGGAAGCGAGTAGATTGTTCCGGGACGGTGCAATGGGCTACGTGGCCTACCTTTTGAATAAGCCAAAGGATCAGGCCAAGCTCGAGGAGACGGAGATCGTGAAGGAATTCCCCGATGTGTTTCCGGAGAACTTGGGATCTTTACCTCCGGATCGGGACGTCGAGTTTGTGATAGATCTCTATCCCGGAGCAGAACCGTATGCGAAATCTCCCTATTGGATGGCTCCAGCCGAGTTGAAGACGCAATTGGACGAGCTCTTAGAATGTGGTACATTCGCCCGAGCACTTCTCCGTGGGGTGCTCCGGTCCTGTTTGTAAAGAAGAAAGACGGGACTTTGCGAATGTGTATTGACTACCGTGAGCTGAACAAGTTAATGGTTAAGAACAAATACCCACTTCCTCACATTGAAGAGTTGTTCGATCTCCTGCAAGGTTCAAGTGTTTATTCCAAGTTGGATTTAAAGCAAGGGTATTACCAGTTGCGTATCCGGGAGGGAGATATACCGAAGACAGGTTTCAACATAAGGTATGGGCATTTTGAGTTTGTTGTCATGCCTTTTGGTTTTACCAATGCCCCAGCCGCGTTTATGGATATGATACACCGAATATTCCGGCCTTACCTCGATAAATTCGTGGTCATCTTTAAAGATGATATTCTGGTGTATTCGAGGTTCGAGGAAGAGCACGCGCGGCATTTGAGTATTGTCTTGTCTACGCTTCGGGAGCACAAGTTGTTTGCCAAGTTCAGTAAGTGCGAGTTCTGGTTGGATCGAGTTTTCTTTTTGGGTCACTTCATTTCTGGGAACGGTATAGAAGTGGATCCGGCGAAGGTTGAAACGGTTATGCTTTGGAAGCAACCTAAGAATCCCTCGGAAGTGAGAAGTTTTCTTGGGTTAGCAGGGTATTATAGGCGCTTTGTGAAAGATTTCTCGAAGATTACTTCCCCGTTGACCCGGTTAACTAAGAAAGAGGTTAAATTCGAGTGGGATGAGGCGTGTGAGAAGAGTTTCCAAACTCTTAAGGAAAGATTGACTACTGCACCGGTTTTAACCCTACCCGAGGGTTCAGAAGGCTACTCAGTTTACACCGATGCTTCGAAGGAAGGTCTCGGTTGTGTGTTAATGCAGAATGGTAAGGTGGTAACCTACGCTTCAAGGAAGTTAAAGGATCATGAGAAAAATTATCCCACTCATGACTTGGAACTCGCGGCAGTGGTGTTTGCTTTGATGAAATGACGACATTACCTCTATGGAGTTACTTTTGAAGTGTTCACCGATCACCAGAGTCTTAAGTATTTGTTTACTCAGAAAGATTTGAACGTAAGGCAGAGAAGGTGGATGGAGCTACTTGAGGACTATGATTTTAAGATTCAGTACAATCCGGGTAAAGCTAATGTGGTGGCGGATGCTTTGAGTAGGAAGGCTAGTATTTCAGGTCTGGAAGCAATTTCTAGTAGACAGGGTTCGGTGGTTCTGGTCTCAGAGGCTCGTTTGGCTAATATTTCAGTTCAGCCGGATTTGAAGCAGAGATTGATAGAAGTTCAATCTGTGGATCCCGATATTCAAAAATTGGTAACTAAGTCAAGGATTGATCCTGAAACTATGTTTGGATTTGATGATTCAGGGTTCTTCAGATTTAAAGCTCGGGTTTGCGTTCCATAAGAACTTAAGCAGTTGGTACTTGATGAAGTCCACAAATCAGCATATGCAGTACATCCTGGTACCAACAAAATGTACAAGGACTTAAGGACTTTATATTGGTGGAACGACATGAAAAGAGACGTTGCTAACTATGTTAGAAGATGTCAAACATGCCAAGTGGTTAAAGCAGAACACCAGAAATCGCGAGGAACTCTCCAACCATTTCCAATACCCAAGTGGAAGTGGGAGCAAGTGACTATAGACTTCGTGTCCGGCTTGCCAAGGACCAAAGGAGGTTCCGATGGAATTTGGGTGATTATTGATCGGTTGACGAAGTCGGCACATTTCCTCAAGGTGAGAATGTCCGATAAGGTTCCTAAGTTGGCCCGGTTATATCGGAAAGAGATTGTTAGGTTGCATGGTACCCCGGTCAGCATTGTGTCGGATAGGGATCCTCGGTTCACATCCAGTTTTTGGTAGGAATTACAGAAGTGTTTGGGGCGAAGCTTCACTTTAATACTGTATTTCACCCACAAACGGATGGCCAGTCTGAAAGGCTAATTAGGTATCTCGAGGACATGTTTCGTGCTTGTGCCTTGGATTATCAGGATTCGTGGGATGAACAGTTGGATTTGATTGAGTATGCCTACAATAACAGCTTTCAGTCTTCTATTGGCATGGCACCGTACGAGGCATTATATGGAAGGAAATGCCGATCCCCTCTCTTTTGGGATGTACATGAGTGGAGATGGACCAAAGATGGAAAGCTCGAAAGGGCTAAGAAACCTAAGGAGATTCAGGATACCATCGAGAGGGTGAAAGTGATTAGACAGAGGTTGAAAGCGTTACAAGACCGGCAGAAAAGTTATGCGGATAAGAGAAAACGACCCTTAGATTTTGAGAAAGGAGATAAGGTCTTTTTAAAGGCATCTCCTAGAAAAGGGTATGCTCGGATTGGTAAAGGCGGGAAGCTTAACCCTGGCTACTTAGGCCCCTTTGAGATCCTTGATCGAGTTGGGGAAGTAGCCTACAGACTTGATTTACCACCGAGTTTGACTGGGATTCACAATGTGTTTCATGTTTCGCAGCTTAGGAAACTTTATCCCGATGAGTCTTCTATTCTTACAGTTGAGAAAGTTCAGTTAGAGCCGGATTTGACTTTTAAGAAGTATCCGATTGAGGTGTTGGATCGGAAGATGCAAGAGTTGAGGAATAGACAAATCCCTCTTGTGAAGATCTTGTGGGGTGATCAAGAATCCGAGGAAGCCACTTGGGAGACCGAGGATAAGATGAAACAGTTGTATCCGGATCTTTTCAAGACCTCGCCTCGGACCTGAGGACAGGTCCTTTTGAAGGAGGGAGGTTTGTAACATGCCGACTGATCAGACTTTCAGGTAACCTATTATGTGCGCTATTTAATTATTTCTTTAAGTGATTATGTGATATTTAATTGCTAATGTGGATTTAATTGTTTAAACGTTAACTTTGCTTTGCTTTGTATTTTACATGTTTTGAATCCGTATTTAATTCAAATTTTTCATGAATTCGTGATATGTGTTAATTATATTCTTCATGGACTCGATTATGTGCTCGTTGGATGTTTTGGTATTTGCTTTGCTTGCCTTTTTTGGTTCGTTTTGCAGACGGGACCTAAAGGAGGCTAAAGAGCATTTAGCGCTCCTTCAGTTTCGGGATGCGTATTTTGAGCTCGGGAATTCGGATTCGAATTCCATCACCTCGGTTGAACTTGTTTCGATGATTCGGGTTCAATGGGATAAGCGTCACATTTTTCTAAGTTCATTAAGACCCTCGAATTTCACCCTTAACGAGCCCCTTACGCTTGAAAGCTACCTTTTGACCTAGCAAAGCTTGTGGACCCCACTTAAAGCTTAACCAAGCCTTAACCATGATTTATGCTTTGATTTAACTCCCACTTTCTGCCCCAAAACCTTCAATACCGATCCATTCTCTCCCTCTCTCACCAATCTCGTTCAGCAAGCAAGGGAAAAGAATAGAAGGAAAACCCCTTTGTCCATTTTGTGATTTTTGAGCTCAAATAATCACCTTAGCTTCTCAAATTTGAAAGGTAAGTTTATGGTTGTAATCTAAACTCCCTCTCCTCTCTTTTATGTGATCTTGAGCTCATTCCCTTGGTTGATTCATGAGATAGAGCAAGCATGTGAATAGTACTAGTTGGGAGAAATTGTTTATTCTTGTTCCCTTGATTCTTGGTTTTGATATGTGACTTCTAGAGCATGATTCTTGGTATTTATTGCATCTCCTTTCATGGTTGTTGCGGTATGATTAATTTGCCATTAACAAAGCTTGAGGATTGGATGATATAACTTGATGCATTTCTTCCCATTCTTGCCTTGTTTGCTTGTATTTTTGTGGCTGAAGTTATTGCTACTTATTGGGCATGAAATGTTGATGAATTGGTGTCATTTTGTTGCATGTTGAGTGTGCTTTGAATGGTATAAGAGTCTCCTAAGTGCCCCCAACCGAAATCCCCTGTTTTTGCCTTCAAAATTCGGTGTTGCTGTGTTAAAATTTTTTCCAGCCCGAATGCCTGACACGGCCGCGTCAGATTAAAAAGGAAAATGGACACGGCCGTGTTGAGCTCTCGAAAATTTTTTTTCCGAATTTATTTGCCTGAAACGGCCGTGTCCGTCCCCTTTGTATTTCTGACACGGCCGTGTCCAACAGGGTGGTGTCCGGGGAGATTTCTTTCGCCTTTTCGTTGCTTCTTGTTGTTTCTTCTTGCCTCATTTTTCATGTGTATGCATGATTAAGTTGTTATATGATGTGTTAAGCCTTATGTTAAGAATTTGTGCTTTGATTTACCTCCTCGTTTATGATATATGTTCCTAGGTGTAATATTTACTCGTAAAAGGCGTAAATGTGGATGTATTTCATATCTTTTACATCATAAGCATACATATGCATGTACCGAGCATCAATGTGGTTCATATTGAGTCTAAGAGTGTTGCTTGTTGTTTGTCTTGTTCAGAGGATCTTCCTATTGCAGACGAGCTTGATCCGTAGGTGTCCGATTTCCCCCTTTTATCTCCACTACGTTCGTTGTCAAGGTGAGGTTTCTGTTCTTTTAGTTATTCAACCTATGACCCTATTTGATTTGAAACCTTGCATGCGAATACGTAAAATATATGGTAAATAAGTGTATGATACTTATATTGCGGGATTTGTACCATTTGTTATAAGAGTTAGAAAACGTTTTGTATAAGTATATAAACTATTTTGCTTTTGTTTGAAAAGTTTAGTTCTGTGCAAGTGTGTGTGTGTAAGCGAGATGTGGCTTTGAAAGATAAGCTTTGTGATGTTTGTGCGACTTTCGTGATCTGTTTGGGCCCCGGAGTGTGGTATGGTAATCTCGGGACTGCCGAGGGGTTGCCGAGCTCTTCCATCAACACCTCCATTTGAGAGTCTCACCCAACCTTGGGAGGTTGAGGAAGGGTATTTCTCTTGAGTCGGCGGAGGCAACCACCGAAGGTTTCAAGGTAGTGATTAAACCTTGTCTCGTCTGTGTATGTGGATAGTTAGGGCCGATCAACCCTTCTTTCAACCGGTGTTGGGGATGGATTCTGATTTGTTTTGCTTTGCTTTGTTCATCGTATGTGGAAGTTTGGAGTGTAACTCGTACTCGCCGAGTTGGTTTAGTTTTGTATGATCTATGGAACGAGAGTGGATTGCTAATTACCTAAAGCTTGGGATTTGGCATTTGCTCCTTTTGCCTTTTCTTTAACCTATGTATATCTATATCACGGGAACTACTTTGGCTTGCAAAAATCACTCTCGGCTCAAGGATCCTTCTATTTTGATTAGCTGTTTGCTCTATTTATATATCGGGTGCGTGAGTTAGGCCCCTTACTAGTCACTAGGACTAACCCTCGTTGTTGTTTTTCCCTTTTTCCTTTCTTTTGAGTTTGCAGGTTCTTCCGAGTCAAGCTAGGCGGCAAGTGTCTTTTGGTTTACATGTGGTATAGCTTGAGTCTGCATGCATCGTAGTGGATTACTTACCCTCTCACTTATGTATTTTGGATTATGTAGTCTGATTACACGTATGCTATTCTGGCCGTGACGGCAATGTATATTTTGTCTATTATCTAGCATGTAGCTTGAATATTTGACCCTCTCCCATTTTGATTAAGTATATATGTGATCTTGGGAATTATGTTGGATATGAATTGCTTCCGCTACTCTGATTTTATTTTGCGCAGTTTTTTGAGGTCTAGGCCGCCTAGCGAGGGTGGGAGTTTTTTGTGTCTCCCGTTCGCTACAGTTTGATACGGGTGCGAACTCCCTATTTCGTTACTCGTGTTAGACCTTAGTGCGGGGGATGTGGCACCCTTTGCTCCGGGGGTGGTACATGGTATATGGGATAGAGACCCAAAATGCATTTCGTGACTTTATTGGATATTATCTATACGCGTGTGTAGCGAGATGTTTTGGCCCATGCTACGAAAGTGGTATGGAGATTTGGTACCTTGCAGGTACGCTTGCATGGTTAGATTAGGATTTGAGAGCTCGGGGATGGAGTAAGTAAGCACACTGGGAAGGCAAGGGCCGACGGTTACCTCTTACGAAGTTCCCACTTGGAAGAGATACTTCCGGTTCTGACGGAGTGTTGGGGTTGAGGTATACTCGAGGGTGGAATGTGGAGTTTCATGGACTCGCTTCCCAATGTTTTGGACCAATGTTCGGGGGGTGCACACCCTCGACATCATGGAGTTTGGATGGATTGGTTTGATTTGGTTTGGATTCGGAAGTTTAGTTGGAGTACTCGTTCTCGCCTAGTCGGGTGTTTTGTGGTTTATGATCCGTATCTTTGAAAACTTGCATTGTTTTGGAAAACTCATCCGGATCATGAACAATCCTTGGTTTAGTATGCATTGTACCTTTTTATATTGTATTATGTAAACTTCTCCTCACCGGTTCCTTTTGAGCTGACCTCTTTCACCTTTCGTGTCCGCAGGTTGCATTTTGGAGTCTTGCTAGGCAGGGTCTTGCTTGAGAGTTGTTGTCGAGTCTAGCTTGTACTCGTTGTGTCGTTATCTACTTTATGTTTTATGTTTCGCTTTTGGATTTATGGATTCGGTTTGTATGACGAATTATTATGTTAGTTTGGACCGCGATGGTCATTTACATGTTGGATATATTACTCTTATGGATTGATCAATGCAATTTGATTTAAGCTTCCGCATACTTGTGTTTCTTTTACTCGCTTTGTGAGTCTAGCACCACCTAGCTAGGATGTCTGTTTGTCACCGCTTGCTTCGTACTTGGCGGGTATATGGATAGTAATTCTATATACAAGCTAGGTACGTGGCGCGGGATAGGCGTGGATGCCCTCGTCCGGGCATTACATACATAGTTCGCTTGACACTACACGGTTTGAAGTATATCCTCGTCGCAAAACCATTTTAAGCTTATATGCGCCCATACATATATTTTCAGAAGAATTCATATTAAATCGAATTAACAAGATTCATAACATATTATAAAAGACATATTTAATATACATATAATATATTCGCATGCTTTCTTGAAAACGAGCATATAGGGTCGTAGGTCACATTAACTAAAAGAAAACAAACCTAAATCTTACCTTATACCGACGTGGCCAAGAACAAGATTAATGATTCACCCCGGAATCAACTCGGATCACGAAACACCATCTCGGGTGCACCTGGGCAAACTGAAGACAAAATACAAGACTTAAACTCGAGGATGAACCATATAGACGCACGGCGTATACGTAAGCACTTAAGAGATGCAAACACTTAGGAAAAACTCATATTTAAATCAATTCCATGCAATTCAATAAATTTCATAGTTCATCGGATTCATTTATAATCATATAACACGTTCATGCACACAATTAACGCATATTACAAGGTAGAGATGCTTAACAAGGTGCATATGTGCTTTGTGCAAACAATTCACATTAAAAAAGAAACAAAAAAAATGTATATAAGAACAAATACATACACATACACATGATATAACAAGTTCGGAGGGGGGAAGATACGAGAAAAACGGAATAAGAACACAAAAAGCGGTTCCGAGTGAAATTGGGCCAAAGCTGACAGTTTTACCGAAACGGATAAGCTGTCCGAAAACAAGAATATCTTGAGTTAGAGGAATGGGAATTGAGTTTTTCATGTTGGAAATGAAACTAGACACACAGATCTTTCCGATGATATATGGCACAAATCGTGGTTCAAAGGGATCAGAAAATGGCTGAGGTTTGAAGTTGAACGAATGCAGAATTTCGGCGAAGTGGCGACACCAAATTAAAACAATTATCTCTCACAGTCTAGAACGAAATTTAGGGTGATTCCCATTGGAGAATGTTCTAGACTCAAAAATTTCGATCGTATCCAAAAATCATCTCAATCCGAGGTCGTATGAGGGAGTACCCGGGTGGGAAAAAAAAGGCAAAAATTTACCCGGCCGGGGAGAGCAGTGCAGAAAACTTTCTACACTAAAGTACCTGCCCGGGTACTTTCTAGTGCAAAAACTCCCCGCCCGGGGAGACACTCCGGAGGTGAAAAAGAAGCAGAAACAGGGGCTAATCCTGGGAGAACCAAAAAAACACTAAATCACCTCCAAACTCAACCAATTCACCTCAAAATCAAGCCATAAGATCATGTATGCATGCTCTATCACATAACTTAATCTTAAGGCATGAAACAAGGTAGAAAACAAGTTGCCATTTCATGGTTTTCAAGCTCCATCAATGGAGGTTCAAGCAAAAATCACTCAACACTTACAAATTCCAACAAATATGCAATAAGGAAGCTCAATAGAAGAACATACATCAAATTTAGATCATATAATTCAAGTATGAAGGTAAGCGATCAAATTTTCATATTTTACACTATTCATCATCTTCTCCAAGTTCAAGAATTCAAGAAAGAAAACAAGATTCAATCGGGTAGAATTGAAGCACGTAGTGAGAGGATCACATATCTTACCTTGAATCTTCGATCGGTTGGTCGTAGCTCGCGAGCTTGAGCCAAAGCTTGAAGGCACAAATGGGGAGGCTTTCTTCTTCTCCTTTGTTGCCTTCTTTTGATCGATCTAAAATGAGTGGAAAAGGGGTGATATTTTCATCCATAAAGGGCTGAAACGGGCCGATAAACGGGGCGTGTCAAAAAGGATCCGGTTCACTCGGATCGGATTTTAAATCGGTAGGGCTATCAGACGGCTTTAGAAAATAAAAAGGGTTAATTCATCGAGTCCGAATCACCGAAACGAACTTAATGACAAGGTTGGAATTCGCATTCGAATGCCCGAGCTCAATGTAGCCACGAAGGCTCAAACACCCTAGGTACAATTAGGTCCTTAATTTGTAAATATTGGACGATTGAGTCCAAGTACATTTAATAAATTCTAAAGGGCACATGATTAAATAAATTACAAATTGACAATTAGGGCATGCGAATACACATAAATCACAAAATACTGAATTAAACTCTCCCGTAATGTTGTACCTGGATTACCGAAAAGATGTGGTGTCACAAATAATGTACATGGGAATGAAACTAACAAGTGGTAGACCCAAAATGAAGACGGACTCGTTCACGCCTAGCAGACAGCCTGCAAAACCTAAAAATGTGAGGGGTTTAAATAATATAAGCGCACATATCATTTAAGTTATAATCTCAGGTAAAACTTTATAAAAGAAATAATATAAGTTCAAGAATAGAATCAATTCCGAAATTACAACTAAATCAATTTAACAATACAATCATTAACAATTCAATCCGTGGCCCGGCGAGTGAGGACAATCTCCAACCTTTCTCCCAAAAATTGAGTAATCATGAATGTTTCAATTTATTAAGTGATCATGAAAATCATTACGTGCGATCAACTAGCAGTTTCACGAACCCTTCTTCCTCCGGGTGATGGTGGGCTTGCAAGACCCAACCATCCAATCATGTTGTACGTCGGGAATATGAGTCCCACGCACGGGATTTCTTCCTCCACCAAACCTCTTGGTGGATTCAGAGGTGATCCCAACAATGGTGAGGATAGTGCAAGAGTTACCCGTTAGCCCTTGCTTTCCCGGTTGGCTCAATACACTACCCTCGGGCCCACAGTGCAATTCAATTTACTCGCCCAATCAATCAATCAATCAATCGATCCGTTTCATGAAATCAGTTGAAGATCCTTAAAGTTTGAAAACTATAGATATATATATATAGTTTTGGCCAAAACATCACATAGGGTTGTAAGGGTTCTAAGTATCTAGAATTAAATCTCACCTTTACCAACCAAAAAGAAGAAAGGAAACACCCTAAAGCGTGTGCTCCTCGTCTCCGGGACCGTGATCTGTGTAACAAGGACAAGTGTACATAAGACTCGACTCTTATGAACCAATTATGACAAATGGCAGAGTCATGCAATGTCAATCATGCTCTTACAATCATTAAAGGTCATAAATGAGTCCAATTTATCAATTAGAGAACAAGAATTAAGCACGCAATTTATAATTCACAGTTTCACAAAATTACACAAACCTCCCCCGTCATAGAAAATCCCGAAATAAAATGTCGTACAAGGTCAATTATAAAATGTCATAAACATGATTGAAACAAGCATGATTTATCACAAATTTAGCAATTAAGAACACACGAGGAATAATGGAATTAATCGAAGAAAGGATAATTTTTACACGAAAAGCCACTGTTCACTCAGAGAGAGGTCCCGGCCGGGATTATTTTTCAGTTCAAAAGTGTCCTGGCCGGGCCACAATTAGCGAGAGCAACCTGCTGGCTAGTCCTAGCCGAGATTATTTTTAGGGCAAAAAGGATCACGGCCGGGATCCATTTCTTGATAAACAGGGCAGCAGCAGGGCAATTTTAAACTCATGCAAAACCAACCAAAAATCCAACTTCAATCCATGAGAAATGATCAAACATAGTATATACACATAATACTTCAATTACACCACAATCAAACCATCAAAACATGCTTGAATCATAAAAAATTCATCATCAAAACCCCTTAATATTCATGCCTCCAACTTTCATATAAATTCAAGGTTTCATGCAAAGCTTCCAAGTATAAAGGTCCTAAACATGCTTGTAAACTCATATATTAAACGAATCCCACCAAGATCATCAAACCCTACTCAAGCATGGATCAAGAGATTCATATACTTTCATATTATAACTTAAAATGGAAAATAAAATGGATGAAATGAGGAGATGATGATGATGGTGCTTCAACTTGTACACTTTCTCCTCGAATTCTAGCTTGAAATAAAAGATGAAATTCTCCTTCCTTCCTTGGTGTTTCGATCGAGCTAAGTGTGTGTGAGTGTGTGTAAATTTTGTATGCAATATGATGAACAAAATTGTGAGAGATGAGATATAGAAGACATATTATAATTCTTTCACTAAAACATATGAGTCATCACATTTTGCATGTTAGTCCTTGTAATATTCAAATTCATGCATTCAAGTTTCATTCCATGGAATATGACAAAAAAACTCCAAATTTATATATGTAATTAAGTTCACATATTTAAAATAATGGTCAATTAAGGTCACATATGAATCAGTTAGTCATCTTAGCAAGTAATTCACATTGATTCACGTTAATGATAATTTCATATAAATTCATATAAATGCATAAAAATATAATGCATATAATATCGTGAAAGTTATAAATACACGAGTAAGATATTTAAATTAAACCCCCAACTCCCGAAGACCCGCACGTGGCGTGCTTACCTGAACATTCGAAAATTAGGGCATTACAACTCTCCCCCCCTTAGAAGAATCTGGTCCCCATATTCACTGATTGGAAGAGAATAACTCCGGGTGGAACCGTTTCATCTTATCTTCTGTCTCCCACGTCATCTCCTCGGTCTTGTCACTTCTCCACAACACCTTAGCCATAAGAATACTTCAGTTCCTCAATTCTTGATACTTCCGGTCCAAAATTCTAACCGGCTTCTAAACGAACGACAAATTCGGTTCCAACTCTACTTCTTCAACGGGGAGAATTTCAGTTTCATCTGGGTAATACTTCCTTAACTAAGATACATGAACCACGTTATGAATTCTGGTAAGATTTGGCGGTAAATCCAACAGTTAAGCCATTTCTCTAATTCTCTCAAGAACTTCAAACGGACCCAAATAACTGGGATTCAGCTTTCCTCCCTTTCCAATTCGAGAGAACACTTTACGTGGAGATACCTTCAAGAAAACCCGGTCCCCCACATCAAACTTAAGATCTCTCCGGCGACGATCGGCGTAACTTTTCTGCCTATCTTGTGTAGCTTTAATCCGTTGTTGTATCTGTTGGACTTTCTCGATCATAGCCCTCACAACGTTAGAAGGTTTCTCTAGTTTCTCACCCTTCCTCACACCTTTCTGCTTCGTCCATTTCCACTCTTCCAAATCGAAAAACAACGGAGATTGACATTTTCGACCATAGAGTAATTCATAGGGAGCCATTCCAATCGACGCTTGATAACTATTGTTATACGCAAATTCAATCAACGGAAGTTGCTCGTACCAAGAAGTTTGAAAACCCAATGTGCAAGCTCGAAGCAAATCTTCTAAATACCGTATGACCCTCTCGGACTGCCCATCTGTTTGGGGATGAAAAGCCGTACTGAATTGAAGTTTCGTACCCAAAATTCCTTGAAGTTCTTGCCACAACTTTGATGTAAATCGGGGATCTCTATCAGAAACAATGCTCACCGAAATCCCGTGAAGTCGAACAATCTCCTTATTGTAAATCTCAGCCAACTTTCGGATTTTATAAGATACTCGGACCGGTTTAAAGTGTGCAGACTTGGTCAGCTAATCCACAGTCACCCAAATACGGTCATATCCACTCTTCACCTTTGGTAACCCGGATATAAAATCCATTGTCACCTGTTCCCACTTCCATTCGGGAATAGGTATTGTAGAAGTCTTCCGGGCTTTTGATGCTCGGCTTTTACTTTTTGACATGTTAGGCAATGTTTCATGAACTCGGCCACATCCTTCTTTAATCCATACGACCAATAATATTGCTTGAGATCCTTATACATTTTGTTCCCTCCAGGGTGTACTGAATAAGCAGACTTATGTGCTTCTTCAAAAAATACCCTTTTCAGCTCGTTGGGTAATACCACTCGGTTCTTGAAACGAAGAAGACCAGTTTTATCGAACTCGAATGGACTTTCCGGATCCTCTCTTGCTTTAGCAACCAACTTCTGAACTTTCGGATCCTTACCTTGAGCATCAAACATTCTATGCTTTAATTTCCGGTTGAATGGAGATATTGAAAATCTGAACTCTAATCACAATAGGCTCAACTCCACTACTTACACCAACTTCCAAATTCGAAACACCAACCTTCCTACTTAGAGCATCGGCAACTATATTAGCCTTCCCGGGATGATACTTAATAACACAATCATAGTCCTCCAACCATTCCATCGATCTTCGTTGCCTCATATTGAGATCCTTCTGAGTAAACAAGTATTGGAAGATCTTATGGTCGGTGAAAATCTCGAAGGTTACCCCGTATAAATAATGTCTCCACTTTCCGAGTGCAAATACCACTGCTGCGAGTTCAAGGTCATGTGTTTGGTTGTTCTTTTCATATTCTTTCAACTTTCGGGAAGCATAAGCAATCACCTTTCCATTCTGAGTTAAAACACACCCTAATCCCTCCTTCGACGTGTCCGTATACACAACATATCCCTCTGAACCCTTCGGAAGAGTTAATACCGGAGCTGAAACCAATTTCTCCTTCAATACATTAAAGCTCTTATCACAATCCTCATCCAACACGTACTTCACATCTTTCTTTGTTAACCGGGTTAAGGGAGCGACGATCTTTAAAAAATCTTGCACGAACCTTCTATAATAACCCGCCAATCCTAAGAAAATTCTAATCTTGGACGCATTCGTTGGCTTCTCCCACTTCAACACCGCTTCAATCTTCGAAGGATCAACCTCTAATCAATTACCCGAAATTATATGACCCAAGAAAGAAACTTGGTCGATTCAAAATTTGCACTTACTAAACTTTGCGAACAATTGATGCTCCTTCAATGTTTTCAATGCTAACTTGAGATGCCTTGCGTGTTCCTCGGCCGACTTTGAGAAAA
Source organism: Lantana camara (assembly GCA_037501455.1). Taxonomy (NCBI): domain Eukaryota; kingdom Viridiplantae; phylum Streptophyta; class Magnoliopsida; order Lamiales; family Verbenaceae; genus Lantana; species Lantana camara. The sequence continues at coordinate 51,791,469 of CM074858.1, forward strand.
CTAAAATATCATGAATGCAAATCACAACAAACTTATCAAGAAACGGTCGGAAAATTCGATGCATCATATCCATAAAAGCGGTGGGAGCATTAGTCAAACCAAAAGGCATAACCACAAATTCACAATACCCGTATCTAGTATTAAACCCCATCTTTAGAATATCCTCGGCTCAAATCCGTAGTTGATAATACCCTTGTCTCAAATCAAGCTTCGAATAAACGTTGGACCCTTGGAGTATATCAAATAACTCTTCAATGTGTGGAAGAGGATATTTGTTCTTGATAGTCATCCGATTTAACTCCCGATAATCAATACACATCCGTAGAGTACCATCCTTTTTCTTTACAAATAATACCAGTGCACCCCACGGCGAAGAACTTGGTCTTATATACCCAACTTCCAAAAGACCATCAAGTTGCACCTTTAATTCCTTTAATTCTGCTGGAGCCATCCGATACGGTGTCTTAGAATAGGGCTCTGCATTCGGATATAAATCAATCACGAACTCTATCTCTCTATCCGGCGACAACGAATCCAATTTCTCCGGGAACACCCCGGGAAATTATTTAACAACTTTCGTTTCCTCTAACTTCATCTGGTCTTTGGGTTGATTAAGGACATAGGCTATGAATCCCGTAGCCCCATCATGTAGCACCCCAACCGCAAAGGCGCCACATCCCCCGCACTATGAGCCCGATCCACATATGAAATGAAAAATCCATACATGAACCCAGCTCACAGTGAACGGGGACTCACTCACTCACAAGGCTAGACGGGAACTAGACCTTCGCAACCAAATCATAAAGAATAAAAATAAATGATAAATGTGGAGGCATAACATATAGTCTAGTACCAATTAAAGCAAAATAACGGGTTCAACTAGCACAATGACCTATTCCCTAACATTCATACATAACATGATCTCATAGTCATAATCATAGTCATAACGTTTATCCGTTCTTGAAATATTCAGTCTAGTTACAAAATGCATATGAAGCGACCCAGGCTTAACTAATAAACTTGACAGACTCGACTTCCCGCCTAGCACTCCAAACCTGCAAAGAAACTGAAAACAAACTGGGTTCAGTCTTAAAGAGACTGGTGGGTATAAAACAGGACATAATTATAATATCAGACTGTATTTAAACATTCACATGCAAGTTATAATCCCAAATGAGGTGTTTAAAGCATTTCCCAAGCGGGTATAATAAAGAAAATCATCAAAAGGGATTATAAAAATCAATTTCTAATAGGTCGTTTGTTGCCCGACGAGTGGGTGTGCATTATCTACAACCAACACCTTGTGTAATTCATTAAACATTCATTCTTGAATAAGTGATTGAGTAGGGTTCATGAATTAGATGATAAATTCTTATGTGATTAGAGCTAGAAGCATGTTTATGATTAAAAGGGATAAAAGTTTGCATGAAAACTTTGATTTATTTGGAAGTTGGAAGCATGTATATAGATGGGGTTTCCATGATGAATTCTTGATGCTTTGATGTATATTTCATGGTTTGAATGATGGATAATTGAAGTATAATGTGTATTTGATTGTTTGAAATAATTGTTATGGAGTGAACTTGGTGTGGTTGTTGGTTTTGGGTTGAAATGCCCTGTTTTTCCCCTGTTTTGCTGATGCTGCTTACTTGGTAGTGCCCGCGACCTGATTTACGTGTAAAACTGGTCACGGCCGCTACCCGTTTTTGGCCTAGTTTCGAGATTTTGGAAAAATTGGAAGAAAAATTAGCCGCGACCGTGACCCTTTTGTGAAAGAAATTAGTTGCGACCGCGACCAAAATTTGGCCTAGTTTTGAGATTTTGGAAAATTTGGAGGAAAATTCGGTCAAAATTAGGTGGTCACGACCGCGACCATTTTGTGAAGGATTTTGGTCGCGCCCGCGACCCTGTGTATTTTGTACGAAAATTTTGATTTTCATACTTTTCATGCATGGTTTTCTTTACTCGTTTCCAATGCGAACACTTCACTGATATGCCACATAATGCATGATATTACGTACATCATTGGTATTATGGAAGTTCATGTTAAAATCCCTTAGGGGAGGTTTGTGCAATATTTCATACTTTGATTATACCGTGAGTACTTGATCATTGTTACCTTATTTGATAAATTGAACATGTCATGATACTTATTGATTGTAATTGCATGATTGACTTTATTGGAACATGTCGTTCATCTTAATTAGTTCATAAGAGTCGAGCCTTATGTACACTTGTCCCTTGTTACACAGATCACGGTCCGGGAGACGAGGAGCACGCTCCGTAGGGTGTATCCTTATTTCTTTTTGGTTGGTAAAGGTGAGGTCATTTCTATATATATTGAATCCTACAACCCTATGTGAATTTTGGACCAAAACGTATACATATATTTATAGTTTTCCCGAAAACTCAATTGTTTGACCATTGATCGATTGATATTGTACCGAACCATTGTTATTGATATTGAATTGAACCGATTGGTTGTTTTGGCGAGTAGATTGTTCACTGTGGGCCTGAGCGTAGTGTATTGAGCTAACCGGGAAAGCTCGGGCTGACGGGAAACTCTTGGACTATCCTCACAATTGTTGGGATGACCCCTGAATCCACTAGGAGATTACTGGAGGAAGGAGTTCAGGGGTATATGGAATCATGAACCCTATACTCAATTAGACTGGATGGCAGGGCCTTGCAATCCCCTATCACCCGGAGGAAGAAGGATGGATTATTGAAATTGTCTAATTATGCACTGAAATTGATTGTGTGGTCACTTAAGCTATTAAAACTGAATTATTGTACACTGTCGGAGAAAGGTTGGATAACTGCCCTCACTCGCCGGGCCACTGATTGACTGTACTGAATTATATCGCACTGATTAAATAATAAATTGATTAGTTGTAATCTCGGGCGAGTATTGTATTAATATTGAACCTATATTGTTTTCTTTTATAAGATCTTACCTGAGATTATAGCTTGCATTGTAATTGTGTTTTTAAATTATAACCCCTCACTCAGTCTTTCATAGACTGACACCTCACATTTTCAGGTATTGCAGGTCGAGTGCTGTAGCACCCGGGACGATAGGCACCACATCCCCCGCACTACAAGTCTAGTCCACGCATGAAATTGATGATCCAGCATGAACCGGACTCATAGCGAACGGGTGATAAAATTAAAACAACACCCTGGCTAGGCGGAATCTAACCCTGTACCAATTAATGCAACAACCTGACGAGTGCAATGCGGAAGCAATGATACCAACAATAAAATTCAGTAATGGCTACAAGCCCAAACAATTCATAAATATAATTAAATAATCAATAATCAATAATACATAAATGGCACACCGGCCTATTCCATGAATAAATACAATTAAAGCCGTGATAATGTAAAATGTGACTCGAGTGTAAAAGTGAGACTCAAAAGAAAGCTATGACTTGACTCCCGCCTAGCTACACCTGCAAGAAAACTGAAAAGAGTGGAAAAGAGGGGTCAGTCTCTAGAAGACTGAGTGAGCAGGAGCTATACATATATATAGAACATGCACAGGCAAGCCATAACTCCCGAGCAAGGTTTTATATGAAGTTAGTTCCCGCGAGGGGCAAGAAGATAGATAGCAATGCTCGGACTTTACGACTAATTCATAATAAATCCTTTAAGTTCATAATTCATGATAATCATAATAGCTCGGCGAGTGAGCGTGCATAATTCTCCAACCAAACTCCGACCGTGTACAATGAACATGACTTAATACTTCTGAATACGTGATCATGCAATACATGCGAGCAATAAACATGAGACTTGATCGTTTGGGCAATCCGTGTCTCAGCCTTCCCGCACGGTGCATAACATTAATAAACATAATACATGAACATGATCATAAAGCATTTCCAACCTTCTCCCTCCATAATAGTCGGGCCTGCAGACCCGAACCATTTAATAATAACAATATTGAGACGGGGGCTCATGACTCCTACCCGCTCCTTCGATGGGTTAACCATTGGCTCAAGAATAACTCACCTTCCACACTACACGGTCCCATGAGAGATTCTCAATGAGTACTTTGTGCAATGGCTTAGCTATACGTCGGGCCGATGCCGAACTGGTCTCCATTCACACATTTCCTTGGGGCCCAATAACATGTGCATGATCAGTGTGCATAATCTTGCCAAAACATTTCAAGTTATGATCGTAATTATCATAATTCATTTCATAATTCATGAGGAAACATTTACTTGATAAATATTTACTCGATGACTCCACTTTGAAAACTATATATGTGTACATAAGGTTGTTGGCCAAAACTTGTCACATAAGGTTATAGGGTTTGATACATAGCTAGAACGAAAACACCCTCACCTGGAATAACCCGAGACAAGAAACATGATTGATACGGATGCCTATTCAATCCGGAAGTCTCCGCCCTGGAGATGAACTGTACAAGAGAGAGTAACAATGTGTACTCGTGAGAGGAGACTCAATATAATACCAAATAGGACGCACGACAATGCTTAGAAAGTGGTATATCATCTTATAACATGTGTGACATTCAATTAACATATAGGAGATGCAATTACACTCAAATAGGTCATGTATTCATGCCATTTAATCAGATGAATTCATTTCATGTAAGGCACGGAGTTAACAATCAAGTTTAACCAATTAAAGATCAAAGAGTGTCAAATAAGAGTACAATTATCAATTAAGAAAGTATATAATTCATATAAGTCATATACGGGAGCCAAGGAAGTGAAAGGAATGCAATAAGAGGGGTTTTGGCGAAGTTTGGGAAAAGTTGACAATTTTTGGAAATGTACAAGCTGTACAAAAATGAAAATATCTTGAGTTGTAGAATTTAGAATTTGGTTTTGTTCGTTGGATATGAAAGTAGACATTCATTCCTTTAAAATGATATATGGCTCGTATTGTAGTTCAAAATGAGGAGTAAATGGCGTAGGTCCGAAGTTGAAGGAATGCAGATTGTCGGTGAAGTGGCAACACCAAAAAGGATTGATTATATCTCACAAACGACAAAAGATATTGAGAAGATTCCAATTGGAGGTTGTTCTAGACTTCAAGTGGTTTCCGTCGGTTCAAAAATCAAGTCAATCAGAATTCTTATGTGGGAGAACGAAGAAAAACAAACTTGGACAGAAAACAGAGGAGGATCCACGGCCGTGGGTCAAAAATCCACGGCCGTGGGGAGATGTCCAGGTCTCTGGACACAAATCCATGGCCATGGGAGAAAATCCACGGGCGTGGATTCACTAAAGGGCCCAAAAAACGTAAGAAAAACGGGCATACACTCGGCAATGGCTCACAAACCACTCCAACACCAAACCACAACAAATAAACACATCAAAACTAACATATAAAACCAATACACATCTAATACTTCAATTCCAGCACATATAATTCAAGTTGAGGCCAAAGACCAAACCAAACAATCATAATACATCTTCCAAAAATCAAATAAATGCAAACCATTCAAGTTACAAGGAAACAAGGCTAAGAATTCATAAATTCACATAGATATGCTCATAAAATCAAGCTTAATCAACAAGAAATTAAATCAAATCTAAAGATTCTAACAAACCCTCACATATACACACACCTACACACACACAAAAATAAATATGTAACCAACTTTGGAAGAAAAGAATGAAATGGAAATGATGAGATGATGAAGATGATGATTCTTCTTGAATCCTTAATCCTTCTCTTCTTGCTCCAAGATGAATGTGATGAAATGAGAGAAAGGGTTTAGTGTGTGTTGTAGAGATTTAGTGTGTGTTGGGTGTGTGAGTCTTTTATATATGATATACTGTATACAATATATGTAATAAATATAGATATAAGATGTATATGTATAAAGTAAGATATTATGTATATTATATGTATATATAATCTTTAGTGCTCTATTAATATATACATATATAATGCATGTGTGAGTGTATTAGTGTAGGGAAAATATGTATATATATGAATATATAAAATTGCATGTCTCTTGCATGAATGAATGATATAAATGAAATGTTATTCTATTGAAATTAGTTTAAATATATATATACTCATATATGAAAATATGTTGTGAAATGATATGTATTGGAATTGCAATTAAAATGATCGCCTAGACAAGCAAGCAATTAATCAAATAGTCACTTGGTCACATAATGCAATTAAACATGTTTAACAATTCTAACTCCCAAACTCACACGAGTGGTGCGCGTACCTGAATAATTAAAATTGTGGGGCGTTACAAGTGCTAGGCAGGGTTTGAGTCAAGTTTACTTATTTGGGTCTAGCATTGTCGTCCCCATGTTTACTGTATATTATGGATACTTGTACTTCTTATGAAGCATTTCGGTACCTATGTATATATTATGGCATATACTTGAGACTTTGAGGAAGAAATTTTGGAGATATTGGTATGAATGGAAAAATAGGATCATAGAGTGAATGTATATTGTTATCCATTGTTGTTTATTTGAGGGTTAGCCCGCCTAGCTAGTGTTGTGTTTTTGTTATTTTCTCCCGTTCGCTATAGGCTTGATTCATGTATGGGTGATTGTTCCATATGTGGATTGAACTATGGTGCGGGGGATGTGGCTACCTAGAGTTCCGGGTGCTACATGCTCAAACCGATGGTCAGTCCGAGAGAGTTATAAGATATTTGGAAGATTTGCTTCGGTATTGTGCTTTGGATTAGCAAAATTCATGGCATGCTCAACTTCCGTTGATTGAGTTTGCATACAACAATAGTTATCAATCTTCTATCGGCATGGCTCCTTATGAATTACTTTATGGTCAAAAGTGTCAATCCCCGTTATTCTTTGATTTAGAGGAGTGGAAATGGACGAAACAAGAAGGGGTAAAGAAAGGTGGGAAACTTGAGAAACCTTCTAAGACCGTGGGAGCTATGTTCGAGAAAGTTCAATTGATACAACAACGGATGAAAGCTGCCCAAGATAGGCAGAAAAGTTATGCCGATACCCGCCGGAGAGATCTTAAGTTTGAAGTTGGAGACCGGGTTTTCTTAAAGGTATCACCACGAAAAGGGTTTTCTCGGATTTGAAAGGGAGAAAAGTTAAATCGTCGTTATTTGGGTCCGTTCGAGATTCTTGAAAGAATTGGGGAAGTGGCTTATAGATTACATCTAGAGCCTAATCTTACTGGAATTCACAATGTCTTTCATGTATCTCAACTAAGAAAGTATTATCCGGATGAAACCGAAATTCTCCCCATTGAAGAAGTTGAGTTGGAACCGAATTTATCATTTGTTCAGAACCCGGTTAGAGTTTTGGATAGATAATATCAAGAGTTGAGAAACCGGAGTATTCCTATGGTCAAGGTAATATGGAGAAGTGATAAAACTGAAGAGATGACTTGGGAGCCGGAAGATAAAATGAAAAGGTTCCACCCAGAGTTGTTTATTTCCGATCAGTGAATCTGGGGACCAGATTCTTCTGAGGGGGGGAGAGTTGTAATGCCCCAATTTTCGGAAGTTTAGGTAAGCACGCCACAATCGGGTCTTCGGTAGTTGGAAGGTTTAATTTAATTATTTTATTCAGTTATTTACAATTTTCATCATATTATATGCATCACCTCTCTATGCATTTATATGAATTGTCTTTAATGTGAATTATATGAACTAATTGATATAAGTGACTTAAATGTATATATCTTAAATGTATTACAAGTCCTTAATTGCTCCTTTATGTAAAATTGTACACTTAATTGTATAGCATGTAATGGGTTAATTGGCTTGTTGGTTAGAGATGATACTTGTTTGCATTAATTCAAATATTAGGAGGGCTTATGTGCAAATTGTTGGGAAGCATACACTTTCATGCAAGACTTTGAGCATATCATTTCATTTCTTCCATGTTATTCCATCACATTCCATTTCATTCAAGAGAAGAAAATTTCACACACACTCACACACTAAAAATCGACATTTACACCAAGGAAGAGAAGGAAAATTTTATCTCAAAATTGAAGCTATACTTGAGGAATTTTGGAGCTAAGATCATCATTATCATTGTATCTTCATATCGTCATTTCTTTCCTGGATTTAAGGTATAACTTGGAGAATTTATGAATTTCTTGAAATTGTAATTGAGTAGGGTTTGTGAATTGAATGATGAATTCTTGTATGTTGGGAGCTAGAAGCATGTTTAGGATCATAAGGGATTGAACTTGCATGAATATTTTGCTGTATATGAGAGTTGGAAGCATGTATGTATATATGGGGTTTTCATGATTGATTTTAGTGACTTGATGCATATTTCATGGTTTGTTTGGTGTATGCTTGAAGTATAATGTGTATTGGATGATTTGAAACAATTGTTATCGAGTGAACTTGCCTTTGTTGTTAATTTTGTGGTATTTGGTTCGGAATCCCCTGTTTTTCCTCTGTTTTGTTGCTGCTGCGTAAGTGGTCGCGCCCGCGACCTAATTCATGTGTAAAACCAGTCGCGCCCGCTACCCGATTTTGGCCTAGTTTCGAGTTTTGAAAATATTAGATGAAAATTCGGCCAAAAATAGGTAGTCGCGACCGTGACCCTTTTATGAAGAAAATTAGTCGCGACCGCGACCAAAATTTGGCCCTGTTTCGAGATTTTGGAAATTTTGGAGGAAAATTTGGGCAAAAATACTTGGTCGCGGCTGTGACCCTTTTGTAAAGGAATTTGGTCGCGCCCGCGACCCTGCTAGTTTTTGCATGTAAAATGGATTCTTTTTAAACTTCTCGTGCATGGTTTTATTAGTTCGTTTCCGATAGGAACACTTCATTGATATGTCATCTAATGAATTATATTATGTGTATGGTATGTATCATGTGATTTCATATTTGAATTTCATAGGGGAGGTTTGTGTAATAATTGTATTCTTTGATTATAGATTGAATACTGGATCTTTGCTACTTTATTTGATAAATTGCATATGTTTATGATATTTATTGATTGTAATTGCACGATTGACATTATTTGAAAATGCTGTTCGTCTTAATTGGTTCATACGGGTTGAGTCTCACGTACACTTGTCCTTGTTACACAGATCACGGTCTCGGAGACGAGGAGCACGCTCCGTAAAGTGGTTCTTTGTTATTCTTGGTTGGTAAAGGTGAGGTTTAAATCTAGATACCTAGAACCCTTATAGCCCTATGTGACGTTTTCGACCAAAAGTATCTATATACCTATAGTTTTCAAATCATTTCTTTTTCAAATGATTTTCTGAAAATGTTGAAAGGATTGATCGATTGATTGGGCGAGTGCATGTATTGTTCACTGTGGGCCCGAGGGTAGTGTATTGAGCCAACCGGGAAAGCATGGGCTGACGGGTAACTCTTGCACTATCCTCACCATTTTGGGATCACCTCTGAATCCACCAGGAGGTTTGGTGGAGGAAGAAATCCCGTGCATGGGAGTCATGTTCCTGACGTACACCAAAATTTGGATGGTTGGGTCTTGCATGTAACATCCTGCTCGTCCGACTTGTAAGGTACGCCACGTTTCAACCTTTTTATGTGTTTAATTATGTGATTTTGTAGTTCTCGTGGCCCTATTTTGAACTCTTTTAGAGTTTAGGGGCCTGTTTGTAATTTTCTCTACTTAGGGGTTATTCGGTCATTTCTCGTTCGGTCGAGAGTTCGACCTTTTTGACCCCTGCTTTGCGTTGGAGGCATCGAGACGAGTCCGTAGACTCTGAGTTTGCCCAATTCTGATGTCGTTAGCCCCTTTTACCGATCGTTCTTACGCGCGTGGACCGGGATAAATATCTTGATCATCGTAATTCGTGCCAGACTTCAGCTTCATCGTCTCTTTCTCCCGCGATCAGACACACCCACACACATTCAAGGTGTGAAAACACACACATATCCGTTCTCGCTCGTTTCTCGACGGAATTCGATGTTTGAATAGTGGAAATCGATCAACTCGACGAGCCCAATACCATGGTACAAGAATCATAGCCTGAAACTCAGCGGTGGTGGCGCTACGGCAAAGCAGCGGCGGCGGAACAGACAACCGCCACTTCGCCGCCTCTTCGCGGCGGTCTCCGGTGACTTTTCTCCGTCACGCGCCACCCCACCTGTTAGAAGACGTCCCGGCGTAGTGGAGGGTGTTGGCGGCACAACCATCCGGCCAGCGGCGGCGGCTCACGCGCCGCCTGAAAGTTACGGTGGCGGCGGCGTTACTGTAGCGCGATGGTTCGTCGTGTTCCAACGAGCTTTTCAGTCGACCCTTGATGGTACCCTACCGTTTTCGATGTCCTGAATCCATTTTCGGCCTCAAATCAGAGTGAATCGCGGTGGAGATGGGGTTTTTCCGACGAGAAGCAGCGGCGGGGCTAGAGGCGGCGGTTCGGCCATTTTTCGGCGGGTTTTGGTGGTGATCCCTTTACAAAAGTTGTTCCTCACGTCAAGGCCGAGCTTTTCGCGTAGGTGGCGGCCCGAGAACCGGTGGTTAGCGGCGAACCAGTAGCGGGCCGGCCGTGGACCGGCGGCTCTCTTTTCCGGCGATTTTTCCGGCAAATTGGCTAGGGGCTTTCGAAGGCCTCGTTACAGGCTTTCCAACGGTATGTTCGGATTTTGTTTTCGTTTTACGGTTTGCGTTTAATTTCAGTTTTCGTTGTTGGGATTTAGTTCGGTTTTTCGTCAACGAAATTCGACGTGTTTGGTATTTTCTGAAATTGGTTGAGGGCTTTTGTCGGGCAGGCCGAGGCGTACGTTTCTGTCTTCCGGGGATTTTTCTGACCACCGGAGGTGGTGGTCCAGCGGCTGCACGTAACGGTCCGGCAGGTTCCGGTGGCGGCAGTCCGGTGACTTTCGGTCAGCGGGTTCCTTTCATCGTGGTGAGTCCAACGCCACTTTCTATTCGTTAATCGGATGTCCGATTGATTTTATATGAATTTTTGAAGTTGTTGTATTTATTAAAGTTCGATCTTGTATAAACTATGAAATGAAATTACGAGCTGTATGATGTATGAAAATATGTTATGATATATGATAAGCTTGATTCTTGATTTATTGAATTCAATTGCCTCGTTTATGCCACTTCTTGTATATGATTATTGCTTTTAAGGGGTGTTAGTGTAATATTGGAAAACTAATTTGATAATGAGATTATATGAAACTTGAGAAATAAATTATGAAATGATACGTTATATTTAATTTTGAATGAATCGATCAAGTATGCTATTTGTTGGAATATTAAGCATTATGCATTATGTATTTAATTATCAAATTTGCTATATGATCAATGTTTTAACTTCGCAAGACTTGGAGCATGATAGGATTAAATTATTATGCCTCGAATTATATTCCCTATGTGATGATATGAATTCTATAAGTTATGCATCCTCTAAGGTGTGAAATGGTTGTGATTCGGTATGAACGAGTTAATTAGGATAAATGTGAACTAACTGTGTGTGCATCATTTGTATTTGTGAGCATAGTCGTGTGTCTTTGTGGTTGTGATTTGAGTCTGAGTCTTGTGTTCTGTGTGTTTAGTCGATCAGGGTTTTTCCAGGGAGTGTTTGTCAGCTGTTTTGGTTCCAGTGGGACTTCTTGGCTCGTGTTTTCCGTTCTCGTCGGTGTAAGGTGAGGTTTTAGGATTTTTGTTTTAGTTAAAGTGACCTATAACCCTCTGTGCTCGTTTTCAAGCCTACATGCGACTATTATATTATATTTATATAATAGATATGTGTTTATACGATACGTTTATGATTTTTGTCATACGGTTAAAGGTTTTCGAACTGTATATGTACGAGTATATGTAAGCTTGAAATGTTTTGCAACGAGGTTATGCTCCAAACCGTGTGTCTTCTTACCAGCTGCGGATTAGGATGACACGGAGAGGTACGTTTATAGCATATGCTAAGTTGCAAGGTATGGTATGTCTGATCAGGTACGTAAGTTATGTTTATGATTTGATAAGTACGATGTGTAGCGAGTTATGATCTGGTATGCTATGTTCTGTTATGTTGGGCCCCGAGACGTGGGTAAGGGAGACCCGGGACGACCATGGGGTCGCCGGTTATGACCCCTGTGCAAGTTCTCATTTGAGATATTCACGTGCGACCTATGGAGGTTGGGAAGGCGTGGTATCTTGAGCCCTCGGTGGATAACCGGGGAAGACACAGTGTGGGTTAGCTACCCCGTGTGTGTTTGTATCTGTATGAGTGGTGAGGGTTTGCTCCCCGAACTACATGGTGTTGGGGTTGGATTGTTTATGATATTTGTTGGTTTCTGTTACGATACGTATGATTCGATATGGAAGTAAGGTGGGAGACCCGTACTCGCCGGGTATAAGAATATGATCTGTTATGTTGATTATGAAAAGGGATAGGAGCTTTCTCTTTTGATATGATACGACTAAGCTCAGTATGTTTTGGTTTGAATAAGATAAGATATGTATAAGTTTCATTTGAAAATGGTTTTGGTATGCAAAACCATACTCCCGGTTCATAATCTCTCTTTTGATACGTGCTATGTTTCTTATTATGTATAGTTTGTGTGAGTGCAGCCCCCTCACTCACTCAGTTGACTGATCCTCACCCCACCTATGTTTTTAGTTTGCAGGTGCAGGTTGTGGGAGTTCGAGCTAGGCGGCTTTGAGTCGGGTCTGTTGAGTCTGTGTCGGTCTTTGTGATTTGTTAAGCACTTTGTTTTGATTTATATAGGAAACTATGTATATAATATATGTATTTTGCAGGGTGGTAATTATGATTTGTATATTTGAAATTCGGGACAGGTTAGGACAGGTTCGCGGAATTAGTTGAACCCGTTTTTGTTGTATGATTATTCGGGACAGGTTAGGACAGGATTACTTAATTAGTTGAACCCGTTTACTTGTGATTGTTGATTAATGTTTTTAATAGTTCATATTCTGCATCGCTTCCGCATTCAGATTTTTTTTTGCATATTTTACTTGTACAGGCTTTAGGTACCGCTTAGCTTAGGTTGGATTTTTCGTTTGTCACCCGTTTGTTGTGACTTGGTGCGTGTGCGGACTTTCCATTTCGTACACGTGTCGGGTCATAGTGTGGGGGTGTGGTGCCCCACCGCTTGGGGTGCTACATCTTAAGTGGTATCAGACCTACCAGGTTCAGAACCGGTGCTCTGGAGTCGTGTTGTGTCAGTTTAGGTCGTACGGCATAGCAATACTTATGCATTGCATTTGTCTGACGTGAAAATTTGACTTCTCTGTGTGAATTTGTCTGAGCTTATGTGATTGTGTGCACACTATGATTACAATTTTTGCAAAATTATCACTGTTATGCTTTAAATTTTATTAAATTACGTATTGCATCTGCATTACTTAAGTGTTCTTAATTGCTTTCATTACTTGACATACCCACGTACTAACCCACATGCATAGATATTTGTCCAATTTGTGAATTACAGGGTGTTGGCTCGATGACAAAAGTGTAATTGATCGTGACAACACTTCCCACTTCTATAAATTGATGACAGAAGATTCAAAATTGCCATGCCCTGATTACTTGAATAAGGGACAAATGGACTTCTGAAAGAATTCGACAATAGGTAGATGCTAATATTAAGGAAACATGTATCATACATTCATAGCACGTGCATCATGCATTAGATTAAATTATAATTATTTCGAACATTTATTGTACGTGCTTGATTGTCTCCCTTGCTGATTAATGCGTGTATGCCATACACATCCCTAACCCCACATGCATTAGCTTCGTGGTTGTAATTTAGGTGTTCCCCTACCTGATCCACTAAGTGCTGTCTTGGTCGAAGCAACATTTAGATTCGAACCGGGGTTGACCAGAAGATGTCTGATCAAGCTAACACAGTCAGGATATTGGGTGGATACAAGAAGATATTCGAATATGAGAGAGACAAGAGATCCCTTAATTATCAGGGTGCCTTCAGGATATGTACTTATTACTTGGAGGTGCTCGGGAGTACATTTTTTATAAGAAAGCCAGAATTTCTAACTATGGATGGCGTGAGGTGACAATAAAGAAATAAAGGCACTTGTACCATTCAGAGAATCCTAAGCAGGAAATCGGATTACTATTATAACGACACCCACCAGAGTAGTTACACTTACACAAAGGAAAAAGGGGAAAATTGTGCAAGCTATGGAATTTTGTGCCGAGGTCATTGAAGATCAACTTTACCAAATATTGAGGATAAGGACATCATTTAAAACGACGGTGCACTAAGCAAGACTATTTAAAGATTCTTCATTTATCTCCCCACGATTGTCCTGAGAGATTTTACCGTGAAAGAAATGGCAATTTCCGATTATCGAGGATTTTATTGGGATTTCAAAAGACTCCACGGATCACTATACTTTGAGAATCAAGTGAGACGGTCCATGTAACACCCCGGTTCCGGATGAACAGGTAAGCTCGCCACGTGTGAGATTTTGAGCGTAGGTTTTATTTTCATTCTTTAAATCTTTATTTTCCATACGTGACATCTCATAATTTTATAAAATTCATGAAACATCATTTATGTGAATTATGTGATTTCATATCATTGGAAATATTATTTCATGACACGGAAAAATATTCATCACGTAAAACGAGTACCGAGAGTCCTTTAATTCCCAAATTGCCTCTACCCGACTATTTTTCTAAGTTTAGGGGCTTAATTGCATAAACTTTTAAGGACTTAATTGCACATATTTCAAAATATTGCATACTTGATTGCATGATTTCATAAAGTGAAGGATCCAATTGTAATTTCAACATTTCACTAAAATCAAGGATGATGAATCACGTAATATGGCTTCTCTATGCTTCCTTGATCCATTTCAATCCAAAATTTTCCCAACAATTTTGCTCTCTCTCTCGGTACCAAGAAGCAAGGAGGAGGAAAGAGAATTTTATCATTTCATCAAGAATTTCCAAGAAATATTGCAAGAATTGGGAGTTCATCATCATCTTTATCCATTTTCTTCATTTCTTTCATTCAAAGGTTGGTTGTGCATGAATGGATGATGTTGATCATATTTGTTTGAGCTAGGGTTTAGGAATTATGTGCCAGATGAATTAATTGGAGTTGGAAGCATGATTATGTGATCATAGCATGAATTAAGGCATGATTCTCTCATGAATTTATTGGAAATTTGAGCTTGATTGATCAAGTTGAGCTTGAACATGAAACCTTGATTTCTTGACGATTTACCATAGTTTGAGTGTTTAAAGTTTTCTATTATCATCATTTGAATATATGTGCATCATATTTCCAGAAATATTGGCTTGTGTTGATCAAAAATTGGAATTTTGTTCCTTTGTTGATCATTCCCGTAGCCATGCTCTGTTATTCTCTGTTTCTTTCCAGTTGCAGAACTGGGAACGACCGTTGCCAGCCTCAAGGCTTTGTGGGAACGGGCGTTCCCACCTTTTCAAATAAAATAGGCGGCCGAGATTGGGAACGGTCGTTCCCATTTTGGCCTGCGTGCGAAAGGGCCGTTCCCAGCTTCAACACGTTCTAAAATTGGAAATCGTTGCGTGCGGAAGGGCCGTTATGGGAACGACCGTTCCCATTTACAAAGGGAATCCGGAACGGCCGTCCCCACCTGACTTGCAGAACAAAAGTTTCTGCATAAAATTACGATTTTAGCCCCTCGATTCAACGACTTCTTTGACCCCGAATTGCTTTTATATGATCCAATATGTAGTGAAACAAGATGTTATCATGCCACATTGTATTTTCCTCGTCATCTCGTTGTATTTCCGCCGTTCGTCATATTTGGTCCATTTTAGGTCATGTCTCAAGTATACACGTCGTGTTTGCACAGGTCATAAGGGCGTGGACGAGGAGCAGGCTCCGTAGAGCATATCCTTGTTTTATTTTGTAAGAAAAGGTGAGGTTTTGTTTTAAATAAATAGAACCCTACAACCTTTTTGTGCTATTTTCGGCCAAAACGTATTATATTTATAAACGTTTTCGAAACTATAAATATTTCAAGCAAGCAAGCCATTATTGTCACGATTTCAAGCAAGTTTGGTGAGTACATGATTGCACGTGGGCCCGAGGGTAATTCTTGAACCAACCGGGAAAGCAAGGGCTGACGGGTAAGTCCTAAATTATCCTCACTTTGTTGGGATCACCCCCGAAGCCACTAGGAGATTAATGGTGGAAGGATTTCCGTGTCTAGGGAGTCATGTTCCCTACACACACCATGTCGTGGATAGTTGGGCCTTGCAAACCCACTATCACCCGGAGGAAGAAGGAGACTGGGGATTAATCCGGCATGTCGGGGTTATCCTCGGGTTATTGCATGATTTCAAGCATAAAATTGTCTAATTGAGCACTAATTGGAAATGCATGATCACGTATTGAATTAATATTGCAAGCACGTATCGTTCACGATTGGTGTAAAGGTTGGAGAATCGCCCTTACTCGCCGGGGCCACATGTTCATGAAATGATTAAGTTAAATTGTTGTAATGATTAGTTGTAATCTCGGGCAAAGAATGAGTTTCTTGAACTATATATCTTTTCCTTTCCAAAGTCTTCACCCGAGGCTACAACTTGCATGTGATATGTGTTATATAATTTATTGCCCCTCACTAAGTCTTCGGTAGACTGATACTTCACTTTTCAGGTACTTGAGAGCTTGGTCGTGCTAGGCGGAAGTCTGGTCCAGTTTTGCATATCGCGGGTCTAGTATTGTACCGTTCACGTATATACTTTTGTTAGCTATCATGTATGATCATTTCTATCATGTTTTAGAGACTCAAGCATGTATAGCATATTGAGAGATGATAATGTATTGATAGTTAAGTTGGTACCTATTATGTATCTATTCGGTAAATATGGTACCTATATGTATAATTGTTTCATTGCTTCCACTTTTATATTCATGTTTTGGTTTAATTATGTTGGGGAATGTCCCGCCTAGCGAGTTTGTTTTAATTGTCACCCGTTCGCTGTAGTTTTGATTTATGTATGAATTATCCGTTTTATACGTGGATCGAGACTATAGTGCGGGGGATGTAGTGCCTTGGGGTTAGGGTGCTACATCTACTGGTGGTATCAGAGCCCGTTTTCAAAACCGAGGTTCTTGGGTCGTGTCAAGTCAGTCTAGATCGCACGGTATAGGATTACTTGTTACGTGAGAGTCTGCATTTTATTGAACTACTTGAATTACTTGAATTCTTGCACTACATGAGCTATGTGATGATTCTTCTTGAATGTGTATTTATTGACATTGTTGAACTATATGCACACATTTGCATTTATTAATCCAACCACGCATGTGTAGTGATTTGATTTAAGGATGGACCATGATAGACATCTTCTTGACCGATCTCCGAGACATAGGCATCGTCATCATCTTCACCACCATCGCCGTGAGAGATCACCTCCTCCTCCACCTGCTCAGGCACAGCCTCAGGATTTTATGAATGCGGTAGTGGGGCTAATTGATCAGAGACTACAGGACAGGGTTCCTCCACCACCACCAGCACCCGTGGCACCCCAGGAGAACCCCATTTCTACCATTTTGCGCGAATTTCAGAATCATCGTCCCCCGAAGTTCTATAAGGGCGACGATATCCAGGCGGAGATGTGGCTGAAGGAAATTGAGAGGATTTGGCAGCTTATCCCTTGTGATACCCAGGAGAAGGCTCGCTGTACACTTACTTTGATTCAGGGCGAGGCTTATTCCTGGTGGGAGAGCACGCAGATCGTCTTGGAGGCAGCCGGGACAGAGATTTCTTGGGAGATCTTCGTACGGGAGTTCAAAAATAAATTTATTTCTCCAACTTCTCGTACTCACAGATTGAGGGAGTTTACCAAGCTGAAACAGGGAGGAAGGTCCGTGGGGCAGTATATTGCAGAGTTTGAGAGACTTTCTCGCTATGCACCTAACATAGCGAATGATGATTTACATAAGGCAATGCAATTCGTTCAGGGACTCCGACCCGACATCCAGGATGCCCAGAAAGCGGCTAACACCAGCACCTGGGCCAAAGCTACCGCTAAAGCTTTGAAAGTCGAGGATTCTGATATTGCCAAGAGGTCTATTCCTCCCACAGGACAGGCTTCAGGCTCGAGAGCGGGTCAGGGATCGAGTTCAGGGAAGAGACCGATGATCTATTCTGCACCTCCAGCCCCGAAGGACACCGGGAAGAAGTTTAAGGCTACAGGACCGTTACAGAAGGGTCCAAGAGCTCCAGCACCACCACAGCCACCTCAGAAACCGGGCTGCAGATTCTGTGGACTTACTACTCACACCTATGATAACTGCAGACGAAGGTTGGGCTTATGTTTGATCTGCGGGAGCGACTAGCATTTGGTTGATGGTTGTCCGGATCGTCGGGATCCGCCACCTGCAAGTCCTAGGCCACTTGTGAGAGCTCGTGCGTATGCACTCGCTGGAGAGGAGCAGGATGCTGAGATTGACCCTGCAGCGGTAGTTGAAGGTACTGTTTGCATCCATGGCACGAACATCTATACGTTATTTGATCCAAGAGCTACACACTCCTTTCTTGCGCATTCTATTGCTATTACATTATCTTTACCTGCTATGTGCTCTTCTGTGCTCTATTTAGTTAGCACTCTCTTCGGTAGTAGGCGACAGATGGATCAGGTTTACAGGGATGTTCCAGTGGTGGTTGAAGGTCGGGAATTCTTGACCGATTCCATTGTTATGCCAATGGAAAGATACGGGTCTATTCTGGGGATGGATTGGTTATACAGACACTGTGCTACCGTGGATTGTCGAGCAAAGAAAGTGCAGTTGGGTTCCGAGGTTATCACGTGCTATACTTCGAAGACAATACCCCTACTTTCATTTTCAGAGGCTAAGAAATTAGTCAGAGACGGGGCTACAGGGTTTGTTGCCTATATTCTGAACAAACCAAAGGATCAGACGAAATTGGAAGACACAGAAGTGGTAAAAGAATTTCCCGAAGTTTTCCCTGAGAAGTTAGATTCTTTGCCTCCTGAACGAGAGATCGAGTTTGTAATTGATCTTTATCCGAATGCCGAGCCATATTCAAAGACCCCATACCGGATGGCTCCAGCAGAATTGAAAGAATTAAAGGTTCAACTCGAGGCAGTATTGGAAGTCGGGTACATTCGGCCGAGTTCTTCACCTTGGGGAGCACCGGTGTTATTTGTAAAGAAAAAGGACGGAAGTTTAAGAATGCGCATCGACTACCGGGAGTTGAACCGGATGACTATTAAGAACAAGTATCCCCTCCCACATATCGAGGAGTTATTTGATATACTTCAGGGTTCCAAAGTCTACTCAAAATTGGATTTAAGACAGGGATACTATTAGCTGCGAATCCGAGCCAAGGATATTCCAAAGACAGGATTCAATACTCGGTATGGGCACTACGAGTTTGTGGTTATGCCTTTTGGGTTAACTAATGCCCCTGCAGCTTTCATGGATATGATACACCGGATCTTCAGGGCTTTCCTCGACAAGTTTGTGGTAATATTTAACGATGATATTCTGGTATTCTCAAAATCAGCCGAGGAGCATGCGAGACATCTTAAGCTCGTTCTACAGACCTTAAAAGAGCATCAGTTATTCGCCAAATTCAGCAAGTGTGAATTTTGGATCGATCGGGTTTCCTTCTTGGGACATGTAATTTCAGGAAAAGGGCTGGAAGTCGATCCCTCGAAAATCGAGGCCGTGCTTAAGTGGGAGAAACCAAATAATGCCTCGGAGGTTAGAAGCTTCTTGGGATTGGCCGGTTATTACCGAAAGTTTGTTCAGGATTTTTCCAAGATTGCTGCACCGTTGACCCGATTGACAAAGAAAGATGTCAAGTTTGTCTGGGACGAGAAGTGAGATTAAAGCTTTAATTTTTTGAAAGAAAAGTTAGTCTCAGCTCCGGTGTTAGCAGTTCTCGAGGGTTCAGAGGAATATGTAGCGTACACAGATGCTTCTAAAGAGGGCTTAGGTTGTGTTCTGACTCAGAAAGGAAAAGTGATCGCTTATGCTTCTCGAAAGCTAAAGGAATATGAAAAGAATTATCCAACACACGACCTGGAGCTTGCAGCCATGATCTTTGCTCTCGGGAAATGGAGACATTATCTATACGGGACTTCCTTTGAGATTTTCACCGACCACAAGAGCCTCCAGTATTTATTCACGCAGAAAGACTTGAATATGAGGCAACGGCGTTGGATGGAAAAAGTAGAAGATTATGATTGTACGATCAAATATCATCCAGGAAAAGCTAATGTGGTCGCTGATGCACTTAGCAAGAAGGCGAGTGTATCGGGTTTGGAAATAAAGGAAAGAGATGAAACGACACCAATTGTGTTAAAAGCTCGGGTTTCGAATATCACAATTCAGTCGGAATTGAAATATCAGCTATTTGAAGCTCAGAATAAGGATCCGGAAGTTCAGAAGCTTGTAAGTAAAGCTAGGGCTGATCCGGAGAATCCTTTCGGGTTTGATGAGACCGGGTTGCTTCGATTTAAAAACAGAGTAGTAGTACCTGAAGAGTTGAAACGGGTTCTACTTGAAGAAGCTCACAAGTCAGCCTATTCGATCCACCCAGGAGGAAACAAAATGTATAAGGATTTGAAGCAATATTATTGGTGGAACGGGATGAAAAGAGATGTTGCGGAGTACGTGAAACATTGCCTGACTTGTCATAAAGTGAAAGCTGAGCATCAAAAGCCCGCGGGACTGCTACAGTCGTTACCTATTCCCGAATGGAAGTGGGAACAAGTAACAATAGATTTTGTTTTCGGATTACCGAAGGTTAAAGGCGGGTTTGATGGAATTTGGGTAATCGTGGATAGATTTACGAAGTCAGCTCACTTTCTACCGGTCCGGATGTCCTATAAGATTCCAAAGTTGGCTGAAATCTATAACAGAGAGATTATCCGACTTCATGGCATTCCGGTGAGCATAGTTTCAGACCGAGACCCGATATTCACATCTAAGTTGTGGCAGGAGTTGCAGGCCGTTCTGGGAACGAGGCTCAAGTTTAGTACAGCATTCCACCCTCAAACAGACCGTCAAACTGAAAGGTTAATCAGATATTTGGAAGATCTTCTTCGGGCGTGCGCGATGGATTTTCAGAATTCATGGCAAGAACAACTTCCTTTGATTGAGTTTGCTTATAATAACAGCTTTCAGGCTTCGATCGGGATGGATCCTTATGAACTTTTGTATGGGAGAAAGTGCCGATCTCCGTTATTCTTCGACTTGGAAGAGTGGAAATGGTCGAAACAAGAAGCGGTAAAGAAAGGTGAAAGATTTGAGAAACCTTCCAAGGTCATTCAGGATATGATTGAGAAAGTTCAGATGATTCAACAACGAATGAAAGCCGCGTAAGATAGGCAAAAGAGCTATGCCAATAAGCGCCGAAGAGATCTAGAGTTTGAAGTTGCTGACCAGGTATTCTTGAAGGTGTCACCAAGGAAAGGTTTCACCTGGATCGGGAAAGGAGGAAAGCTTAATCCTCGTTATTTGAGTCCTTTTGAAATCCTTGAGAGAATAGGCGAGGTAGCCTATCGGCTGGACCTACCACCGAGTCTTACGGGGATTCACTACGTGTTCCATATTTCACAACTCAGGAAATATTACCCCGATGAGACCACAATTCTCCCAGTGGAAGAAGTTGAATTGGAACCGAATTTGACATTTGTGCAGAGGCCGGTTAGAATCTTGGATCGGAAATTACAGGAGTTAAGAAATCGGAGAATTCCCATGGTTAAGGTTTTGTGGAGAAGCGATAAAACCGAGGAAGCTACGTGGGAAACGGAAGATAAAATGAAACGGTTCCACCCGGAGTTGTTCACACAAGATTAGAGAATCTGGGGACAAGATTCTTTTAAGAGGGGGAGAGTTGTAACGCCCCGGTTCCGGATGAACAAGTAAGCTCGCCACGTGTGAGATTTTGAGCATAGGTTTTATTTTCATTCTTTAAATCTTTATTTTCCATACGTGACATCTCATAATTTTATAAAATTCATGAAACATCATTTATGTGAATTATGTGATTTCATATCATTGGAAATATTATTTCATGACACGGAAAAATATTCATCACGTAAAACGAGTACCGAGAGTGCTTTAATTCCCAAATTGCCTCTACCCGACTATTTTTCAAACTTTAGGGGCTTAATTGCATAAACTTTTAAGGACTTAATTGCACATATTCCAAAATATTGCATACTTGATTGCATGATTTCATAAAGTGAAGGATCCAATTGGAATTTCAACATTTCACTAAAATCAAGGATGATGAATCACGTAATATGGCTTCTCTATGCTTCATTGATCCATTTCAATCCAAAAATTTCCCAACAATTTTGCTCTCTCTCTCGGTATCAAGACGCAAGGAGGAGGAAAGAGAATTTTATCATTTCATCAAGAATTTCCAAGAAATACTGCAAGAATTGGGAGTTGATCATCATCTTCATCCACTTTCTTCATTTCTTTCATTCTAAGGTTGGTTGTGCATGAATGGATGATGTTGATCATATTTGTTTTAGCTAGGGTTTAGGAATTATGTGCTAGATGAATTAATTGGAGTTGGAAGCATGATTATGTGATCATAGCATGAATTATGGCATGATTCTCTCATGATTGATCAAGTTGAGCTTGAACATGAAACCTTGATTTCTTGATGATTTACCATAGTTTGAGTGTTTAAAGTGTTCTATTATCATCATTTGAATATATGTGCATCATATTTCCAGAAATATTGGCTTGTGTTGATAAAAAATTAGAATTTTGTTGCTTTGTTGATCATTCCCGTAGCCATGCTCTGTTCTTCTCTGTTTCTTTCCAGTTGCAGAACAGGGAACGACCATTCCCAGCCTCAAGGCTTTGTGGGAACGGGCGTTCCCACCTTTTCAAATAAAATAGGCGGCCGAGACTGGGAACGGTCGTTCCCATTTTGGCCTGCGTGCCGGAAGGGTCGTTCCCAGCTTCAGCGCATTTTAAAATTGGAAATCGTTGGTGCGATTTTGGGGTTTATGGGAACGACCGTTCCCATTTACAAAGGGGATCCGGAACGGCCGTCCCCACCTGACTTGCTGAACAAAAGTTTCAGCATAAAATTACGATTTTAGCCCCTCGATCCAACGACTTCTTTGACCCCGAATTGCTTTTATATGATCCAATATGTAGTGAAACAAGATGTTATCATGCCACATTGTATTTTCCTCGTCATCTCGTTGCATTTCCGCCGTTCGTCATATTTGGTCCATTTTAGGTCATGTCTCAAGTATACACGTCGTGTTTGCACAGGTCACGAGGGCGCGGACGAGGAACAGGCTCCGTAGAGCATATCCTTGTTTTATTTTGTAAGAAAAGGTGAGGTTTTGTTTTAAATAAATAGAACCCTACAACCTTTTTGTGCTATTTTCGGTCAAAACGTATTATATTTATAAACGTTTCCGAAACTATAAATATTTCAAGCAAGCAAGCCATTATTGTCATGATTTCAAGAAAGTTTGGCGAGTACATGATTGCACGTGGGCCCGAGGGTAATTCTTGAGCCAACCGGGAAAGCAAAGGCTGATGGGTAACTCATGAATTATCCTCACATTATTGGGATCACCCCCGAAGCCACTAGGAGATTAGTGGTGGAAGGAGTTCCATGTCTAGGGAGTCATGTTCCCTACACACACCATGTCGTGGATAGTTGGGCCTTGCAAACCCACTATCACCCCGGAGGAAGAAGGAGATTGGGGATTAATCCTGCATGTCGGGTTATCCTCGGGTTATTGCATGATTTCAAGCATGAAATTTTCTAATTGAGCACTAATTGGAAATACATGATCACGTATTGAATTAATATTGCAAGCACGTATCGTTCACGATTGGTGTAAAGGTTGGAGAATCACCCTTACTCGCCGGGGCCACATGTTCATCAAATGATTAAGTTAAGTTGTTAAAATGATTACTTGTAATCTCGGGCAAAGAATAAGTTTCTTGAACTATATATCTTTTCCTTTCCAAAGTCTTCACCCGAGGCTACAACTTGCATGTGATATGTGTTATATAATTTATTGCCCCTCACTAAGTCTTCGGTAGACTGATACTTCACTTTTCAGGTACTTGAGAGCTTGGTCGTGCTAGGCGGAAGTCTGGTCCAGTTTTGCATATCGCGGGTCTAGTATTGTACCGTTCACGTATATACTTTTGTTAGCTATCATGTATGATCATTACTATCATGTTTTAGAGACTCAAGCATGTATAGCATATTGAGAGATGATAATGTATTGATAGTTAAGTTGGTACCTATTATGTATCTTTTCGGTAAATATGGTACCTATATGTATAATTGTTTCATTGCTACCACTTTTATATTCATGTTTTGGTTTAATTATGTTGGGGAGTGTCCCGCCTAGCGAGTTTATTTTAATTGTCACCCGTTCGCTGTAGTTTTGGTTTATGTATGAATTGTCCGTTTCATACGTGGATCGAGACTATAGTACGGGGGATGTAGTGCCTTGGGGTTAGGGTGCTACAGTCCAAGACTATTTGGGTACCCGAGAATCTGAGGGAATACTAAAGAATGCAAGTTTGAACGAAGGGTTGGAACCACTGCCAGTCAAGGATTCAATTATCCTTCCAAATCAAACAATTGCCAATCTCGACTTCATTTCCACGGTGAACGGTACCTTAAGCATTCATGGCATTTGCACATATGCATTTCATAAGTAATTATATTTTACTTTGCTTGACATGTGTGACTACAGGTAGTGCGTGTGCCTTGATTGTAATAACGTGGCTAATTGATTTAATTTCCATAACTTGAGATTTATTGTTGTTTTGAACTCTTGTAAACTGTGGATTACGTGCTTGTGTGGATTGTTCGTGCTTTAGTGTTTATAATTTCCTTAATGGCTCACTAACTCTTCATGCACATACAAGTACATTGCAATCTTATTTTACAGAGATTCCATCGCGATATCCCCCTTGATTTGAGCATGGATGATGTGTCTATACTCTAGGGACACCGATATCAGTCTTGTAAAGGTACACTACGCATGCATCCCATGTTTTGCATCAAGTGTTACTTTGATGTGTGTATTTTGAATGCTGAGTAAGTGAACTTGTATGCTAGAGAGTTGTTGAGATCTCTCTATTTACGTGTTAGGGAGATGTGGGATTCTCCCTATTTATGTGATAGAAAGATGCTGGATTCTTTCTAAATTATGTGAGCACGAGATGCTGGATTCTCTTGGAGTTAGATGTTTGGGAGATGTTGGATTCTCTCGAATCTAGGGTTTGAGAAATGCTGGATTTTCTCAAACTAGGATGTTTGGAAGATGTGGAAGTCTGCCAGACTTAGGTTGAGAGACGGGGCTCTCTCGATTACGTTGTTGAGAGACGGGGTTCTCTCAATTCTGTGCCTGAGGGATGGGGTTCTCTCTTTTGATGTGCCGGGAGACAGGGCTCTCTCTCTCTTACGTGCTGAGAGATGGGATTCTCTCTTGTTTGTCGCGGCTGAGTTACGTGTGGCCTGTTGTTGGTTTGCAATCAACGAGGAAGCGACTGTACCGAGTTTTGGGTGCAGTGGCCTAGTGGGGATCGAAAGAGTTTGAAGCGATCAACGGTCAAGTGCTCAGTGGGACCACAGTGACAACGAGACACTTTGAAGGGAGTTGATGCCAACTAAGGGAAAAGTATCCTGAGGAGGTTCCAGTTCGCCTAGATCAGAGTTACGCAGCGGAAGCTTGAAGTGGAATTCGTTTCGGAGTCGTTCAAGATCCTGCTTCCGGACCTGAGGACAGGTCCTTTTGAAGGAGGGGATTTTGTAACATCCGGCTCGTCTAACTTATAAGGTACGCCACGTTTCAACCTTTTTATGTGTTTAATTATGTGATTTTGTATTTCTCGTGGCCCTATTTTGAACACTTTTAGAGTTTAGGGGCCTGTTTGTAATTTTCTCTTCTTACGGGTTATTCGGTCATTTCTCGTTCGGTCGAGAGTTCGACCTTTTTGATCCCTGCTTTGTGTTCGGGCCATCGAGATGAGTCCGTAGACTCTGAGTTCGCCCAATTCTGACATTGTTAGCCCCTTTTACCGATCGTTCTTACGCGCGTGGACCGGGATAAATATCTTGATCATCGTAATTCGTGCCAGACTTCAGCTTCATCGTCTCTTTCTCCCGCGATCAGACACACCCACACCCACTCAAGGTGTGAAAACACACACATATCCGTTCTCGCTCGTTTCGGAATTCGATGTTTGAATAGTGGAAATTGATCAACTCGACGAGCCTAACACGATGGTACAAGAATGATAGCCTGAAACTCAGCGGTGGTGGCGCTACGACAAAGCAGCGGTGGCGGAACAGACAACCGCCACTTCGTCGTCTCTTCGCGGCTGTCTCCGACGACTTTTCTCCATCACGCGCCGCCTGAAAGTGACGGTGTGCGGCGACGTTATGTAGCGCGGTGGCTCGCCGTGTTCCGGCGAGCTTTTCAGTCGACCCATCTTGCTACCCTACCATTTTTTACGTCCTGAATCCATTTCCGGCCTCAGATTAGAGTGAATCGGGGCGGAGATGGGGTTTCTCCGACGAGAAGCAGTGGCGGGGCTAGAGACGGCGGTTCGGCCATTTTTCGGCGGGTTTTGGTGGTGATCCCTTTACAAAAGTTGTTCCTCACGTCAAGGCCGAGCTTTTCTCGTACGTGGCGGCCCGAGAACCAGTGGTTGGCGGAGAACCGGTGGCGGACTGGCCGTGGACCGGTGGCTCTCTTTTCCGGTGATTTTTCCGGCAAATTGGCTAGGGGCTTTCGAAGGCCTCGTTACGGGCTTTCCAACAGTATGTTCAGATTTACTTTTCGTTTTACGGTTTGCGTTTAATTTCAGTTTTCATCGTTGGGATTTAGTTCGGTTTTTCGTCAACGAAATTCGACGTGTTTGGTATTTTCTGAAATTGGTTGAGGGCTTTTTTCGGGCAGGCCGAGGCGTACGTTTCTGTCCTTCCGGGGATTTTTCCGACCACCAGAGGTGGTGGTCCAGCGGCTACACGTGGCGGTCCGACAGGTTCCGGTGGCAGCATTCCGGTGACTTTCGGTCAGCGGGTTCCTTTCGTCGTGGTGAGTCCAACGCCACTTTCCGTTCGTCAATCGGAAGTCCAGTTGATTTTATATGAATTTTTGAAGTTGTTGTATTTATTAAAGTTCGATCTTGTATAAACTATGAAATGAAATTACGAGTTGTATGATGTATGAAAATATGTTATGATATATGATAAGCTTGATTCTTGATTTATTGAATTTAATTGCTTCGTTTATGCCACTTCTTATACATGATTATTGCTTTTAAGGGGTGTTAGTGTAATATTGGAAAACTAATTTGATAATGAGATTATATGAAACTTGAGAAATAAATTATAAAATGATACGTTATATTTAATTTTGAATGAATCGATCAAGTATGGTATTTATTGGAATATTAAACATTATGCATTATGTATTTAATTATCAAATTTGCTATATGATCAATGTTTTAACTTCGTGAGACTTGGAGTATGATAGGATTAAATTATTATGCCTCGAATTATATTCCCTATGTGATGATATGAATTCTATAAGTTATGCATCCTCTAAGGTGTGAAATGGTTGTAATTCGGTATGAACGACTTAATTTGGATAAATGTGAACTAACTGTGCATCATTTGTATTTGTGAGCATAGTCGTGCGTCTTTGTGGTTGTGATTTGAGTCTGAGTCTTGTGTTCTATGTGATCAGTCGATCAGGGTTTTTCCAGGGAGTGTTTGTCAGCTGTTTTGGTTCCAGTGGGACTTCATGGCTCGTGTTTTCCATTCTCGTCGGTGTAAGGTGAGGTTTTAGGATTTTTATTTTAGTTAAAGTGACCTATAACCCTCTGTGCTCGTTTTCAAGCCTGCATGCGACTATTCTATTATATTTATATAATAAATATGTGTTTATACGATACGTTTATGATTTCTGTCATACGGTTAAAGGTTTTCGAACTGTATATGTACGAGCATATGTGTAACACCCCAAACGGATGATGCCACGTCCCCCGCACTATGACCCAGATCCGGAACATGAAATGGAAGTCCTTGGCCCGAAGCCAAATCAGAGTGAACGGGAGACAAACGCACACGCTATGCTAGGCGGATCTAACTTGACAAACTCAGAGCGCGGAAGCAATTTAAACATTCAAACAAGATAGCGGAAGCATTTAAATCAACATTCAAAACAGGTGACGGGTTCAACTAACACAGATACCTAGTCCCGAATATCAACAAGCATAACAGTGACGGGTTCAACTACCATAGATCCCTAGTCCCGAATAGTAGATTAACATAAAGGAATAATTATCAAGTGCCACAAGGGGCCGAATGAGAGTGCCACGCAGGGCTACCGAATAATAAAGTATAATCTCAAGTCTACAAGTCAAAGCATAAGTAAAGTGTATGAAAAGACAAATGCAAATAGAAAGACTAGACCGACGAAGTGCAACTCAAAAGACTCACTTCCGCCTTGCCATGCCAACAACCTGCAACTAAAAGTGTAAATGTGGGGTCAGTCAACTTGACCGAGTGAGGGGGCTAACGCACACCCACAATATATATATATATAAAGAGCATAGCACAGAAAAAAAGGATGGACTCATGAACCGGGAGTAGGGGTTACATACCAAAACATTTTGAAAGAACCCAAATAAGATATAGATATAAGTTTAGGAACGATTTTTCCAGAAAGACTCTATCCCGATTCATAAGTCCAAAACATAAGATAATCAACTGCTCGGCGAGTACGACCTTCCCACCTTTACTCCTCAGAACATAAATCACAATCAATCCAACCGCTACACCAATGATGGAGGGGATGTACAGTCCCCAAAACCATCTATAATAACACTGTCTAAAATAGACTCGATCTCAAGAGGGTAGCGAACCCACAAGAGTCATCCCCGGCCTTAGCCACATGCTCAAGATATCACGCCTCCCTCATCACCCTAAGTTCGCACAATGATATCTCAAATGGAAACTACGCACATGGTTGAAACTCCGATGGCCCTAACCGTCCCGGAGGCCCCATTACCCGTACTCCTCGGATCCACAATATAACAGAACAGAACAGATACCATATAACATGGCTAACTCGCTACAGAATCATAACACAACTGAATTTTCCAAAATAGCTTACATATGCCTCAAAACTTATCTTGATATATTCCTACGCTGTGGAATTTAAGCCACGAAGGCTCCCACACACGCAGGACGCACGCAAAAGGGCATAAACATATCATATCCAACACGTATGAATTTATAATAAGATATAATCACATGTAAGGGTAGAAATCAGTATATAAAGGCCATAGGTCGCATAACTATACAAAATCCTAAACCTCACCTCGTAGTAGTAGAGTCTGAGAGTGTGAAGGGCCAAACACTCTAAACCTCGGGCTCACCGGCACCACCAAACTCTGTAACGAGACATACAGAAGCCCAGACTTAAACTCTATATGAACCAAGTAAGACGCACGGCAACATAGAACATCATGTATGAAATACATTATGGAATGATATGTATCACATAGGTCACGTAACATAGCATAAGACATGTATTTAATAATAAATTCCATAATGAACATGAAGTACTATAGTTTAGAGCATAATTAAAGTGATATCATAACATATAATATACCAAGCAACCCAAAGGCTAAGATAAACAATCTCAGTTCATATCATTCTTAAGGTTAAAAGCACATTTATAACATATAAAGATATTATAACACTTTCGATAATTAACCAAGTCAGATTATAATAACAATTACTCTAAAATAGAAAATGGATACAACACATTAATACCGTCAAAGAAAGGAAGCGGGGTTACCTTGAATTCTCATTTCCATTTTAATACCTAGAATTTATAATTACACTAACACCTAAATATATATATATATATATAATGTTAATTTAGAATATTATATAAGTACTTTCATTTATGCATATTACACGACAAGCACCCAATAACAGATAATCTACCTAACTTAATTTGATTTGGACACAGCCACGTGAAGGAACCCAATAAGCCTATATTTACACTAAATATATAATACACATACACATGTATTGATCAATTAATGAAGCATCAGCTAGTTGGTGTGAAAATGGCGTTTTAAAACACAAAAATTTCAACACCCAAAATAAATGAAAGAAGGCAACGTGGCGGCAGGCAAGAATAAAGGAAGTTCGTGCTACCCAATTTTTACATTTCAAGCAATTAATGCATCTCTTATATTTGATTTGAGGAAATATTGACTTTAATTTCCAACTTTTGTTAATGCATATACACCACCAAGCTTAAATAATTCCAAGCAAAAAGTCACGGTTTCCTAGGTACAAGTCACGCAGCAAATATTTCAACTTTAGTACACCTATCAAGTATATTAAATTCAAAAGCACAAAACTGAAGGTTGAAATTAGTATTATTCGTCCTGATCTCCAATTCCATGTAATCATCACGGTTCCCAAGTGTAAACAATACAAAATTTGGCATAATTTGAGAATCATAATTTTTCTTAGCAATTCATTTCAGCACGAAGCTGCTGCTCACGATTCCAGTAAGAAAAGCGGACGAACAGGGATAAATTCCAGCCTAAATTAATTAATTAATATATACCATCAAAGCTTGCTCAAGTAATTCAAGATCTCATCATTCAAGTTCATACCAACAAATTTGATGCTCCAATCCAAGAATAGAAATGAAATACTCATTAAAAGAGATCCGAAGCTTACCTTGTCTTGTGAAGGAGTGAGAAATAAAGGAATATGGGCTCTTAGAATGAAAGATGGTTCAAGTCTTGATCTTCTCTTTAAATTTCTCCATGAATCTATTGGAAGCTAACTTGTGTGGTTTGAAATGAAATGAAAAGGGGATAAAGCTATTTATATGGTGGCTAATAGTTTTAGGTCAAGGTTAGGGTTTCCAAGATAAAATATGAGGCTAAAGGCTTGAAAAGGATTTGGGCTCAAACAAATGACATTCGGCCTAATAAGTCACAATTAAAAGGTTTATAGTCCAAACGGTTTCCGAAAAATATAAAATAAATCCCGTTGGACCCGAATCACCGATTCAAGTCCAATGGTGGTGTCGGAATTCGAATTCGAATTCCCGAGCCCATATTAGTCTCGAATGACCCGAACTCACCTAATTCAAGTTAGGCCCAAAACACACAAATAGGTCCAAGTCCTATTTAAATCCAACTCCAACAATTAATTTAAATTCATCCAAGTTCCATTCTCAAGTTGTCATGCAAGAATTCATACTTTACTATTTTGGATTTTAGTCAATTAAGTCACATTTTCAATCAAAGTTGGAATTAAACACATAAAAAGGAAATTAAATCACATAAGTTCATAAGGTAAACTCTCTCGTGGCGCATACCTGTACGATTTATCGGACGGGGCGTCACAATATGTAAGCTTGAAATGTTTTGCAACGAGGCTATGCTCCAAACCATGTGTCTTCA
Organism: Lantana camara; assembly: GCA_037501455.1. Classification (NCBI taxonomy): domain Eukaryota; kingdom Viridiplantae; phylum Streptophyta; class Magnoliopsida; order Lamiales; family Verbenaceae; genus Lantana; species Lantana camara. The sequence goes on from CM074858.1 coordinate 51,822,916, forward strand.
TACCAGCTGCGGATTAGGATGACACGGAGAGGTACGTTTATAGCATATGCTAAGTTGCAAGGTATGGTATGTCTGATCAGGTACGTAAGTTATGTTTATGATTTGATAAGTACGATGTGTAGCGAGTTATGATCTGGTATGCTATGTTCTGTTGTGTTGGGCCCCAAGACGTGGGTAAGGGAGACCCGGGACGACCATGGGGTTACCGGTTATGACCCCTGTGCACGTTCTCATTTGAGATATTCACGTGCGACCTATGGAGGTTGGGAAGGCGTGCTATCTTGAGCCCTCGGTGGATAACCAGGGAAGACACAGTGTGGGTTAGCTACCCCGTGTGTGTTTGTATCTGTATGAGTAGTTAGGGTTTGCTCCCCGACCTACATGGTGTTGGGGTTGGATTGTTTATGATATTTGTTGGTTTCTGTTACGATACGTATGATTCGATATGGAAGTAAGGTGGGAGACCCGTACTCGCCGGGTATATGAATATGATTTGTTATGTTGATTATGAAACGGGATAGGAGCTTTCTCTTTTGATATGATATGACTAAGCTCAGTATGTTTTGGTTTGAATAAGATAAGATATGTATAAGTTTCATTTGAAAATGGTTTTGGTATGCAAAACCCTACTTCCGGTTCACAATCTCTCTTTTGATACGTGCTATGTTTCTTATTATGTATATTGTGTGTGAGTGCAGCCCCCTCTCTCAGTCAGTTGACTGATCCTCGTCCCACCTATGTTTTTAGTTTGCAGGTGCAGGTTGTGGGAGTTCGAGCTAGGCGGCTTTGAGTCGGGTCTGTTGAGTCTGTATCGTTCTTTGTGATTTGTTAAGCACTTTGTTTTGATTTATGTAGGAAACTATGTATATAATATATGTATTTTGCAGGGTGGTAATTATGATTTGTATATTTGAAATTCGGGACAGGTTAGGATAGGTTCGCGAAATTAGTTGAACCCATTTTTGTTGTATGATTATTCGGGACAGGTTAGGACAGGATTACTTAATTAGTTGAACCCGTTTACTTCTGATTGTTGATTAAAGTTTTTAATAGTTCATATTTTGCATCGCTTCCGCATTCAGATTTTATTTGCATATTTTACTTGTACAGGGTTTAGGTACCGCCTAGCTTAGGTTGGATTTTTCGTTTGTCACCCGTTCGCTGTGACTTGGTGCGTGTGCGGACTTTCCATTTCGTACACGTGTCGGGTCATAGTGCGGGGGTGTGGTGCCCCATCGCTTGGGGTGCTACATTGCAAGCCCACCATCACCCGGAGGAAGAAGGGTTAATGAAACTGCTAATTGATCGCATGTAATGATTTGCATGTTCACTTAATAAATTGAAACATTCATGATTGTTCACTATCGGAGTAAGGTTGGAGACTGCCCTCACTCGCCGGGCCATGGACTGAATTGATAATCGTTTGAATTGTAAATTGATTAGTTGTAATCTCCGGCGAGTATTGCAATATTATTGAACCTATATTGTACCTTTTTTAAAATCTTACCCGAGATTATAACTTGCATGGTACTTGCGCTTTTAAATTATAACCCCTCACTCAGTCTTTCATAGACTGACACCTCACATTTTCAGGTTTTGCAGTTGGAGTGCTAGGCGGGTTTGAGTCTTTTGTCAAGTCTAGCATTTTATTCACATTTTGCTATTTGTATAATTTTGAAACATGTGGAAGTATATGTATATTATGGCTTGATGTTAGGGGTTTGAAATGCGTGTTTATGGAATTAATGAACAAGATTGCTAATGGACTGTATATACATGGTTATGCTTCCGCCTCTCTTTATGCATTGTTATACAACTTGAGGGTTAGCCCGCCTAGCTAGTGTTGGGTTTTTTTTTATTGTCTCCCTTTCGCTATAGGCTTGTTTCATGTATGGGTGATTCTTCCATATGTGGATTGAACTATAGTGCGGAGGATGTGGTGCGTTTACGCTTAGCGTGCTACATTTCATGCAGAAGGTTTCTGCACAAAGTCTACCCGGCCGGGCCTTTTCATGGCCAAAATCTCCCCGCCCGGGGAGATCTATTCCAGTCGCGCAGCAGCAGCTCAAAAACGAAGCTTATCCCTATTCTAAATGCCAGAATTAATAGCAGCAAGTAGCAGTAACATAAGGCAAGGAATTAGGAGAAAAATGGCACCAAAAGCTCCCACAAAATAACCGAAAACTGACAGAAATTAAGCAAGAAGGAAGCGCAGCAGCTGACAGCAGCAGTTTAGGCCGAAAAACAGGGCAAAAAGAATGCAAAATAGAGCAGAAGCTCACACACACAAACAATCATCAATCTAACAACAACAAGGTGCGAAAATGCAGCAAATGACAGTACATATAGTCCCAAAACGCAACAACAGCAGTTCAGTACGAGAGGAAGAGAAAAGATTATCATTTCATGTAATTTTTCAAAGTGCCATTAATGGAATCTCATTAAATCTTCAACTACCATATACTCAATGATCATAAATGAAAAGAGGGAGTTCAGACAACCATATTCATGTTTTGTATCAACCAAATCCATCAAGGAATGAAAGAGATCAACAAAATAACATTAACCTAACTATTTCATCATCTCATCAAAATCCCATGCTCACAAGCTCAAAATTGGGGATGCATAGCTTAAAATGACACATATTGAATGTATATCACAACCCTAAACTCACCTTGTGGATTGGATGGAAGATTGAAGAGATTTGAGCTTGAATCTCCAGGGTGCACAAGGGTTACGGGATTTTCTGGAGAGCAGCGGTTTTGGCTGATATTTTCTCTAAGTGAGGAGTGTGGTTCGGTAGGGAGATGTTATGGAAGGATAGTGGGTCTAACTAGGGTTCTATATGCTCCAACCAAGGTTAATTTGGTCAAGGTTTGAGTGAGATATGGTTAATTTAGTAAAATGTGGCCGTTTTGGCTTCCGTTGCATGTTCCGGTTGAATTTCGGGGGTTCAAATGGTCTTAGAAAAATATGAGGCTAAGTTCATTGAACCCGAATTTTAGTTACAAGTTCAACGAAGTTGACGAAACTCGAATCCGAGTTTTCTAGCTTAAGATATCACATACGGAACCAAGGGTGCCCTAATTGCTCATTAGTCCCCCGATTTAGATTCCAAGAACAAAATAAATTCGAAACTACTGCAAATGAATCCGAAAACATGAAAAAAAACATATATTCCTATTCAGGACACGTATATCTCCAACATATTAAATTTTCACGAAATTTCGATTTCAATTCATATAAGAATGAAGCGCGCTTATAACACTCATGAGCAATGCATAAATAAATTCATAATATATAACAATGTTTAAATTCATATTTAAATATAACTCAAAGTGCACAAATTAAATATAATTTAAATTAAAGTACACGAATTAGAAATAAATTTAATATGAAGGTAATTGAGATATAATGTCAACAATTCACATCACTTTAATATTAATAAATTTAAGATAGGATTATTTAACATTTAATCAAAGGTTACGAATTAATTTAAATTTTAATCTTAATAAACTTAAATAGAAATAATTAACATTTAATATATAAAATTAAATATATAAAACACTTATAAACAATTAATTTGCACAAATTGATAAAAACATGCGTCATGCTATACGACTGAAAAACTGGGGCGTTACACATCACGAACCAATTTCTGAGCTTTGGAGAAAGATAACAAAGGCACTGTTTTAGAACTCCAACCCGTAACAACTTCTGAACCCAACCGAACTCTCTTTTCTTGATAATCAACGGTGGCATAGGGCTTGTAAAGCCAGTCCATACCCAAGATAGATCCATAACGAGACATCGATCGTTCAATGAAATCCGTTGAGAAAACCTTACCCTCAATACTCACCGGCACCTCTCTAAAAACCCGGTTAGTTTCTACACTACCACCAAAAGGAGTACTAACCAGGTACATGCATCAGAATAAATAACACACTAAGGTAATTTAACAGAAACATCATAGGAAATGAAGGAGTGAGTGGCTCCTGGATGAAATAAAGTATGTAGGTTTGTTCCATGAATGCAAATGGTACCTTCAACAACTGCAGCAGGGTCTACATCCGCATCCACTTCCACTCCTTCTAGAGTATAAGCCCGAGCCCGGATAACCGGCCTTTGACCCCCAGGTGGTGGATCCCATCGAGCTGGACATCCATCTACCCTATGGTCTGTACTTCCACAAATCAAACAAAGACCCAGACGATGCCGGCAACCCTCATAAGTATGGGTAGGTAACATACAATAAGAACAACCCGGCTTCCCGGCAGGTGGTGGCACGGCTGAACCAGCCCTTGTAGTTTAAATTTCTTTATCCTCCCCTTAGGTTGTGAAGGAGCTATATCAAAACTAATTGGCCTCTTGCCGGTATTATAGTTGGACCTCGACCCTGAACCTAAACCTTGTCCCGACTTGTAAGTAGGCTTCCGTTCATTTACCGAATCCTCGACCTTAAGAGCTTTTATAGTGGCCTTCTTCCATGTACTAGTATTAACAGCTTTGATTGCTGCTTGTATGTCCGGTCTAAGCCCTTGTACAAATTGCATAGCCTTGTGGAAATCATCGCTTGCAATATTGGGTGCATACTTGGACAACCTCTCAAACTCGGCTATATACTCAGCAACTGATCTACCCCCTTACTTGAGCTCCATGAATTCCTTGAGCCTTCTGGTACGAGATGAGGGAGGAATGAACTTGTTCTTAAATTCTCTTAAAAAGACCTCACAAATGACTTGTTCTTCGGCGGCATCAAGAACAATTTTGGTGCTTTCCCACCATGAATAAGCCTCTCCTTGAATCAACGAGAGGGTACATCGAGCCTTCTCTCTCGACTCGCAAGGAATAAGCTCCCACACTCTCTCAACCTCTTTAAGCCATTGTTCGGCTTACATGTCATTTCCCTTGAAAAACCGTGGTGGATTTTGGTTTTGAAATTTCCAAAATATAGCCGAAATCGGTGCTGCCAGGGGTGGAGGAGCTGGTGGTGCTGGCGGGACATAATCCCTCTATCTCTGATCGATGAGTTACACCATAGAATTTAGGAAATCCTGTGGTTGAGCTTGAGGGGGTGGAGGTGGAGGAGTATGATCATGATGATGGCGCCTATGACCGGGAGAATGCTCTCTACGATGGCGACCACGTGGCATCCTGAAATTCAGACACTATATATGCATGTTTGATTAACAAATGCAAATGAGTGTAAATAAAACACATAGTACAAGTAAATCACATAGATCGTATCATCAAGTAGTTTCAAATAAATTCAAATAGGTCCAAGTAAAATGCAAGACTCCCAATTAATCAAATAATCCTATGCCGTACGACTTAGACTCACAAGACACGACACGAGAACCGTGGTTTTACAACCGAGCTCTGATACCACCATGGGATGTAGCACCCGAAATGCTAGGTAGCCACATCCCCCACACTATAGTTCGATCCACATATGGAATGGATGATCCATACATGAATCAAGCCTATAGCGAACGGGAGACAATAAAAAAAAACGACTCACTAGCTAGGTGGGACTAACCCTCAAAAGAATACAAACATGCATAACAATAAATGGAAGCATAATATACATGCATTATATTAGCATACTTATGTTCATTATTCCCAAATATACAAACTGGTAAATATCATGAACAAACCATAATATACATATGCATCAATAATGTACATGGGAATGAAACTAACAAGTGCTAGACCCAAAATGAAGACCGACTCGTTCCCGCCTAGCACTCAGTCTGCAAAACCTGAAAATGTGAGGTGTCAGTTTATGAAAGACTGAGTGAAGGATTTAAATAATATAAGCGGACATGTCGTGCAAGTTATAATCTCGTGTAAGACTTTATACAAGAAACAATATATTTTCAAGAATAGAATCAATTCTTACCCGAAATTACAACTAAATAAATTTAACAATACAATCATTAACAATTCAATCCGTGGCCCGGCAAGTGAGGGCAATCTCCAACCTTTCTCACAAAAGTGAGCAATCATGAATGTTTCAATTTATTAAGTGATTATGCAAATCATTACGTGCGATCAATTAGTAGTTTCATGAACCCTTCTTCCTCTGGGTGATGGTGGGCTTGCAAGACCCAACCATCCAATCATATTGTACGCCGGGAACATGACTTCCACATACGGGATTTCTTCCTCCACCAAACCTCCTGGTGGATTCAAAGGTGATCCCAACAATGGTGAGGATAGTGCAAGAGTTACCCGTCAGACCTTGCTTTCCCGGTTGGCTCAATACACTACCCTCGGGCCCACAGTGCAATGCAATTTACTCTCCCAATCAATCGATCCATTTCATGAAATTAGTTGAAGATCATTAAAGTTTGAAAACTATAGATATATATATATATATATATATATATACTTTTGGCCAAAACATCACATAGGGTTGTAAGGGTTCTAAGTATCTAGAATTAAACCTCACCTTTACCAACCAAAAAGAAAAAAGGAAACACCCTAAGGCGCGTGCTCCTCGTCTCCGGGACCGTGATATGTGTAATAAGGACAAGTGTACATAAGACTCGACTCTTATGAACCAATTATGACAAACGGCAAAGTCATGCAATGTCAATCATGCTCTTACAATCATTAAAGGTCATAAATGAGTCCAATTTATCAATTAGAGAACAAGAATTAAGCATACAATTTATAATTCAAAGTTTCACAAAATTACACAAACCTCCCCCGTCATATAAAATCCCGAAATAAAATGTCGTACAAGGTCAATTATAAAATGTCATAAACATGATTAAAACAAGCATGATTTATCACAAATTTAGAAATTAAGAACACACGAGGCATAATGGAATTAATCGGAGAAAGGATAATTTTTACACGGAAAGCCACTGTTCACTCAGAGAGAGGTCCCGGCTGGGATTATTTTTCAGTTCAAAAGTGTCCCGGTCTGGACATAATTAATGAGAGCAGCCTGCTGGCCAGTCCCGGCCGGGATTATTTTTAGTGCAAAAAGGATCCTGGCTGGGATCCATTTCTCGAAAAATAGGGCAACAGCAAGGTAGTTTTAAACTCATGCAAAACCAACCAGAAATCCAACTTCAATCCATGAGAAATGATCAAACATAGCATATACACATAATACTTCAATTATACCACAATCAAACCATGAAAACATGCTTGAATCATCAAGAATTCATCATCAAAACCCCTTAATATTCATGCCTCCAACTTTCATATAAATTCAAGGTTTCATGCAAAGCTTCCAAGTATAAAGGTCCTAAATATGCTTCTAAACTCATATATTCAAGGAATCCCACCAAGATCATCAAACCCTACTCAAGGATGGATCAAGAGATTCATATACTTTCATATTATACCTTGAAATGGAAAATAAAATGGATGAAATTAGGAGATGATGATGATGATGCTCCAACTTGTACACTTTCTCCTTGAATTCTAGCTTGAAATAAAAGATGAAATTCTCCTTCCTTCCTTGGTGTTTTGATCGAGTTAAGTGTGTGTGAGTATGTGTAAATTTTGTATGCAATGTGATGAACAAAATTGTGAGAGATGAGATATAGAAGACATATTATAATTCTTCCACTAAAACATATGAGTCATCACATTTTGCATGTTAGTCCTTGTAATATTCAAATTCATGCATTCAAGTTTCATTCCATGGAATATGACCAAATAACTCCCAATTCATATATGTAATTAAGTTCACATATTTAAAATAATGGTCAATTAAGGTCACATATGAATCACTTAGTCATATTAGCAAGTAATTCACCTTGATTCACGTTAATGATAATTTCATATAAATTCATATAAATGCATAAAATATAATGCATATAATATCATGAAAGTTATAAATATACGAGAAAGATAATTAAATTATACCCCTAACTCCCGAAGACCCGCACGTGGCGTGCTTACCTGAACTTCCGGAAATTGGAGCGTTACATTAGGTTTATTCCGTGGGTGACGAGGAGGAGTTTTAGAAGTGTTTTGAGTTTGTTTCGTCCAGTGTGGTCGACAAGGTGAGGTTTTTTTCCTTTTAGTTAAAACGACCTACAACCCTACCTGTATTTTGAGCCTGCATGTGACTTACATATATATATATATATACTTAGATATGTGTATGATACGTATTTTGTGGGATTTGTCTCGTTTTGTAATGAAATCGTTTGAAAACGCTTTTATATATATACGTAACCTATTTTTACGTTTGTTTGATTTGAAAAGGGTTTATGTGCTTGAATGTTTTGAAATAGCGAGATTATGACTTTGAAATATAAGTCGGAAAAAATATGAAATTTTGAAATTGTAAAATTATGACTTATGAATTATGAAATGGGCCTCGGAGAAGTCGTATGCGATCTCGGGTCGGCCTGGGGTCGCCGAGCTCTCTCATCAACACGATTCCATTTATGCAGAGAGATTCGTCCAACCTTGGGAGGTCGAGGGGAAGGCGGTTTCTTGAGAATCGATGGTTAAAACCCGCGGGGAGCGGGTAGGATCCCCGACTCAACCATTATGACGAGAGTACGGAGTTAAGGAAGCGCTTCTTCATCCCCAACCGAAGAAGGTGGATTTTTTATGTTTTATGTATGATTTTGTTTTGATTATGATTATGAAAGGAGTTAGGTGGATTTGAAACTCGTTCTCGCCGAGTTATTTTGATTTTGATTATATTTGTGGTTTGTGAAACGGGAGTGGACTTCTAATTTCTAAAATTGGTTGATTTTGGCTTTCAGCCCTAAACCTTTTTATTTATATGTATTATCACGGGATAAAACGCTTTAGAATGCAAAAACCACGCCCCGGTTCATGAACTTTCTAATTTCGAATATGCTATGGTCTTATATATATGTATGTGTGTGTGTGTTAGCCCCCTCACCAGTCTTTAGGACTGACCTCTCCCCATTGTTTTCTTTTTCCCCTTTTCCTCTTTAAGTTGCAGGTGCAGGTCTTCAGTTTGTTATAGGCGGCGGTCTTTTATTTTTGAGTTGTTCGAGTCTTAGGGGAGTCTTTTGCATACATTGCATCGTTATTTATGAATTTCGGAATTATGTATAAGATATGATTTAAATTTCGAACATTACAACTTATATGAATTTAATTTGGCCCGGGTTGGGCATGGCTTATATAAATTGATTATGTTATGCCTATTATGAAAGCATGAATGTTTGTTTATTTGACTCCTGGTGCTTCCGCTTTTGCTTTGTTTATTTTGCTCGCTCTGATTTAGGGTCTAAACCGCCTAGCATAGGAGATACATTGTTTGTCTCACGTTCTCCATAGTTTGACACGTGTGCGGAGTCCCCATTTTGTTACACGTGTTGGGCTATGGTCCGAGGGATACAGTGCTCTGCGCTCCGAGATGCTACATCCTAAAGTGGTATCAGAGCTCTGGGTTGCAAAACCGGAGCTCTAGCATATGTCGGGCCTGTCTAGGTCGTTCGACTTAGGATTACGTGTTTATTTGCATTCACTTTCATCAAATTTGTGAATTAGTTGAATTATTTGGATTATTTGCGCTAATTGTTCACATAAACATATACTAAACCCTGCACGCATGGTTATTTTGGAATCAATTTTCTTAGTTTAGGATGACTTCTCGACATCAATACGTATCTTTGAGGGAAGGACAAGAAAAGTAAGAGTCTCCGGTATACAAGGGGTTTAAAGAGTTTGACCCGCCGAAGTGGTTCGGAGGTGATGAAGCTAGGGCCGAGGTGGTTAGGAGAGATTTTGTTTGTCTCCCGTTCGCCATAGTTTCATACGTGTGCGGAGTCCCCATTTCGTTACACGTGTTGGGCTATAGTGCGGGGGATGTAGTGCTCTGCACTCCTGGGTGCTACAGTAAGGCCCGTTACCTCCCAGCTTGCTTTTCATTTTGGACTTCTGCCTGGGGTAACGGGCATTACCCCATTTGTGCAGGCAAGTGGTAACGCCCGTTTCCCCTACTCCCTTTAACGCCTGTGACCCTTAACGGGTGTTTCTGCTTTTACTCTTGAATAGGATAACCCCCGTTACCCCCTTGTCTTTGAGAGGTGGTTTGCCTCTTTTTTTCTTTCTTTCGTTTTCATTTTTGGTTTCGTTTCTTACGCGTTTTATGTTCGTTACGTGATAATAATTGACATGCATTTCTATAAATTGGTATGTTAAGAATGTGTATTTGTATATTAAATATGTTTTGCTATTATGTGATTTAATTTTAGTAATTAAATGTGCTACGTGTTCATATTCGTGTAAATGCTATTTGTTGCATTTCATTTGTACTTGATTGCATTTAATTGTACACATGAACACAATCACTTAATTCCATAACATTTATGATTTATCTCATATTGAATCATGCCATGACAGGTACACCACTTCATGAACATTTGTCGTGCGTCCTACTTGGTACCATTTTGAGTCGTGTCTCACAAGTACACTGTGTTTCCTTTATTGTTCAGTGATCTCGTAGGTGGAGACTTTCGAGGCTCGTGGTTTCTCTCTCGGTCTTTCTTACACTTGAAGGTGAGGGTTTTCTTTTATAAACGACCTATAACCTTGCATGCTTTAAATAAACCAAATGGTTTTCATGTAAAACTAGTCGTATCTTTTATACAGGCTATGTACTAGAAATGGTTTATGAACTGTGTAGTGTTAACCTTGAGCTTGTTTTGCGAGATATTGTTATTGCCCTCGGCTTTCCTAGCGCTGGGCTAGCTGGTGTGGATCTTGTACTTGAACTGGCAAACTACAAATGCCAGAGCTCAGAATAAAGCCTTAATTCAACTTGACTCTAAGGTTGATAAGGTTTTATCTCATGTCCAAGATACCAACCAGAAAGTGAATACAATCTCTCGAGAGCTTGATCAGATGTACCACAGAGTAGTTGCCAGAATTGAGCTTCTTGATAAAGAACTCAGGCAGCTTATTTCCTTTAGAAGGATGGGTCCAGAATTTGACCAAAAAGAGAGAGAAATCAGACAACTCAAGAAGGATCTTGCTTACATGGAGCAAGACAGGAAGAGAAGTTCCATTCCTACACTTCCTTTTCTTCCAACAACTGTTTCACCTTCTCTCTATGACCCACCAACTTCTCCTGATCCATCAAGCCAATTTTTCATGGTATCTGATATTCCTTTTGAGCCACCTCCTCCAAGGCCTAAGCCAACGAAAGCCTCTCCTTCTTCAAAGGAGAAAAACAAAGAAAAAGTTGGAGAACATTCTTCCACATTGATGGTTAGAAACCTTCCTGATCATAATATCCAAAGAGAGCCTACAAGAATTGAAGACGCCTCTTCAAATGATTCTAGTTCTCAATACTCTGAATCAGAAGCTTCTTCGGAAAGATCCAGTTCCCAACACAATGATTCTGAAATCTCTTCAGAACAATCCTTTTCCCAGTCCAGTGAAGATAACGTTGCAGACATCTCTCAGATGTTAATGGCTGATGATCCAAACTTTGGATTCCATCAAGATCAGCCTCCTCAGGAATATGATGAACCAATAATGGAAGAACCCCCAGAGTTCCAGACTACAAATTCTGGACCATCCAAGCCAACCAATGGCCCATGGTTCACATTTGATGATGTTCCAGTGGGAAAAAGGAAAGAAAGGTTACAAACCTTTGCTGCATGGATCGATCTCCAAAGAATCAAAGAACCTCATCTCCCTACTGTCTTGAGGGAGTTTGTTTCGCGATTCACAGGAACATTACGTGATTGGTTCCAATCATTGGGAGAATACAGACAGATCCAGTATACACAAGCAACCGCTCCTATGGCTTTGTTAGCACTTCACCTTGAGTTCATAGGTGACCATACTCTCTATCAGAAGATGATCCAGCAAAGCTACTTCGCCATGAAGTGTTGTTCTCTGAACAAGCCAGATTTGGATTTCCATTTCAAAAGAATGTCAGAACTATATTATGCCCTCAATGGGTATAATGATCCAAATCTAAAGCATGTGTATATTGCATCTCTTCCTCAAGAGATCCAGCCTGAGCTACACAGAGCCATTGCCGCCTCAAGAAGAGAAATTCCACAGCTTTCTCTTGGAGAAATCCACCAGATTGCTATTTCTACAATAGATAAACTCTGTGAGCAGCAAACAATGTTCAAGTCCTTATTAAAGAACAAATCAGTCCTGAAGAAAGCTTGCACTAAATCTCATCTTGAGATTAAATGCAAATCCAAACAAGAATGCAATTGTTCTCATCCAAAGAGTCAAAAGAAAGGACTTGCTGAAAGAAAGGTGAAAAAGAGAAAACGTCTCAGATACTTCAGACGTAAACCTTTCAGAAACAGGCGGACTGACCGATGCTTTGTTTGCAAAAAGAAGGGACACTTTGCGAAAGATTGTCCTCAGAACAGAGAGAAATCAGCCAGAATGATTTCTCATGTCCAACAAAGCATAGAAGCAAATCTCAACGATGCAGAGGTTGAATCCTTGTTCTCAGAACAAGATGAGCAAACAGAAGAAACCATCTTTGCAATTCAAGATGATGGTTCCTCCTCCTCTGATTCTGACAATGATCAAGTTCTACCGATCCTTCAGTCAGAATGCATCACTCAAGAGATTATCCCGTCTCCACATATCCAGATCCAAATACTTCCCTCGAAGTATGACAGACCAATCAGAGCAATTGGATTTATGGATACAGGAGCCATGAAGTCCATGATGAATCCAGACATCCTACCAAAGGAAGCATGGACAACTCACTACGAGTATTTCCAAGCAGCAGATGGCCAACAGTTCAAAACATCATTGATCACAAAGTATCCTATCGGGATACAATTCTTCCCAGATTGTATTATCTGGATGAAGGTCATTGGAAGCAAGCTGCATGGAAAAGATCTTCTCATTGGGTTTGATCTTTATCACAGAGCTCAGAAGCTCACCATTCTCCCCAATGGAATCAAGTATAAGAGGTACTTTCAACCTTATACTGCGGTCCAGAAGATCTATGCACTTACAGAAGCATCCAAGGAATTCTATGATCTTGCCTCAAAACTCAAAGGATGCTGTGCTGAGTCTCACTCGGAATTCTCACATCCACATCCCTTGTGGAAGAATTCTGAATTCTTCATTCAACTTCCTTTCAAAAAGAATGAAGATGTTAATCCGACAAAAGCTACACATCCAGGAATGACTCCGGATGATGAGAAGCTTGCAAAAGCTGAATGTGCTCAATTGAAGAAACTTGGATTAATTGAATCCACCACATCCAATTGGGCGTGCCAGGCATTCTATGTCAACAAACGGGCTGAACAAGTCAGAGGTAAAAAGAGGCTTGTAATTGATTATAAGCCACTTAATCATTTCCTTGCAGATGATAAATTCCCAATACCTCGAGCCCAAATGCTTTTCTCACCTTTGGCCCAAGCCCAAATCTTTTCTAAGTTTGATCTCAAAGCAGGATTTTGGCAACTCGGTATTGATCCAAAAGATAGGTATAAAACAGCATTTTGTATACCTAATGCCCAATACCAATGGACTGTCATGCCTTTTGGTCTCAAAACCGCTCCATCACTATTCCAAAAAGCCATGACCCAAATCTTTGAGCCCATCCTGTTTAGTGCCTTAGTCTACATTGACGATATCCTCCTCTTCTCTGAAAATGAGTAAACTCACAGGGCACTCCTCTCACAGTTCCATGAAATTGTCCAAGAACATGGCATCATGCTATCAGAGAAAAAGAGTCTCATTGGACAATCTTCCATCATGTTTCTTGGAATGGAGTTTTCAGAAGGAAAATACAAACCAGGTCCTCACATTGCACAGGAACTTCTCAGGTTCCCAGAAGATAATTTGACTACAAAAGAAATTCAACAATTTCTTGGAATAGTCAATTATATCAAGGATTTCCTTCCACAATGCTCCAAATACACGAGTCAGCTTTCCAAGATGCTCAGAAAGAAAGCCCCCCCTTGGGGTAAAGAACAGACGGCAGCTGTCAAGCAATTGAAACAAATCTGCCAAATCACTCCACCTTTAAAGATTCCTGATAAAGCTGATAACTTTTTTCAGATTTGTGTGCCTATAAAATGCAGGTTCTCTGGAAGCCATTACAGCAAATCTTACAATCCAAAAATCAGCAAGAAAGGAAAAATGGAATCCTTCTCCACAGTCTCTTTAGGTGAAAAGCTCAGAGCTATGACCTCCTCAACTGTTCATCTCCTACAACAGCAGATTGATCTCATGAGCCATGACCTTGAACTCTCACATCTGAAGATCAAGCTTCTTCAAAAGAAGATTCAGAAGCTGGAAGAAGAAAGAAGAATAATTCTTCTTGGTTACCGTCTGGAAAAACTATTTCTCTACCATGAGAAAAAGAATTTCCGTACAGGTCTTCCTCCTGAGATCCAGCAGAAAATTCTCAGTATTTCTGATCAAAGATTCTATGATAATATCATGGAATTACAGGAATACATCTTCCACAAAAAGAAAGTTGAAACACTCAATCTAATCAAGGATGATATCCATACTCCCACAGGGTTTAAGTGTTTCCAACCACAGAATGAACCATTAAGGGTTATCATTGACCTCCATATGGTTCACGACTTAGATTTCATTGCAGATCTCTACCACAATGGGTTAGTCAAGGGATTCTCTCTTCCGTTCTACCAGAATAAAGTAGTCTTCCCAATACCCGAGTTCTTTGGTCCGACTATTATTGCAGCAATCCAATCCTTCCGAAGAGGATTGCATGTTTTCATCTCTGTCCTTAGCAACTTCCCTCAGCAGCATAATGGGATGCACCAACCATGCCAAAGACATTTGCTCCTAAGTCATAAGAAGCCAATGTATTTTGATTTTGAAAGCTCAAATATCAACCCCTACAGTTTTGGGATTGATAAAATCAAAAGATGCATTTCAGTACAGGAGCTTGCACCAGAGCATATGGCCTTGTTCGACAAAACTCAAACTACTTATGTTTGGGTTGAACACTGCCAAGATATGTATATAAAAAGCATCCATCATATCTTTGCCAATGAGATAGGGGATCCAAGAGCCAGTTATCCTCCTGATGAAGAATGGAATTCACTCTGATAAGAGTATTGAGGAAGCTTGCTGCAAATAATGAAAATGACTAAAGAAGAAAATGACATAAAGAGAATCTTATCTCTTTAATACCTTTAAGTCATCTTCAGCCTTAAAAGTCTTTGTAGGTCCTACCATGAAGACTTTTGTATCTTTACTTTATGCTGTGTCAGCCATTGTTTAGGCCTGCTTTATTGAGTGCTGAGTCAGGGCCAGTTGTCTTTTAGCCCTTGCTTTTTGTTAGTGGTCTGCGCACCACTTTCCTTTGTCGGCCAGTATGTTTTGGCTTTTAGTGTGCATTATTGCACTTAGTGGAGGAAAAGAATCTCAATTATATGAGGCGATGGGGCCCAGAAGTGTACCCGCCATATAATTTGGGGTTTAATTCCGCGTCTGAAATCCGAAAGTTTGCCTATATAAGGGAGGCTTCGGTTTTCATTCTACTCAGACTGGATTAGAGTTTGAGTCCCTTGTAAAGAGTTTGGAAATAAAATCAAGTTTCTTATCTCTGATGTCTTCCTTTCTAGCTTAAAGCCTTTTCCCTAGTTCTTCCATACCCTCAAAGGGTCTACTATGATATACTCCTAATTATCTTAAGAGTATGCTCTGTACTTGCCTCTTATGAGGATCCTGTACATCAGAAATTAGATAATTTCCATGGAATGGTCTATTGCTACGGTCCCTAGTATCTCTGTAAGTGAGTATCTTGAGTAGCTTTGTTGAATCTGTAATGGGGAATATTTGGAGTAACTAGTAAGTCCCGCCGAGGCAAGGAGGCCGTTAGGGCAGTTGTGTTACGAGAGATATATTCCCAGAGAAAGATTCATAAAGTGAAATTGAGATTAGTTCTCTACACTATACGATACATGAGATACTGGGGCTCCCGGCGTGCTATGGTATCGCAGTCCACTGTTTTTATCGCGGATCTGAGGGCTAGCTACCGGTAACATTGCACCCGGTGAAAGGAGTAATTGATAATTGAACTGTATCCTGATTTCCTACTTGTTTCTTGTATACCTGCTTGTACCTGTCATGTAATAAGTTATAAGTGGAGTCCAGGATGGAATAAATACCCTTTCTCGCCAGGTCCCCTAAAATGTAATACATAGATATCCGTAACCTCTGGCATGCCTCTAGTCCCTGTTCAGCAGCTCGAGCTCATGAATTGTTAAGGTAAAACAGGCATCAATGGAGGGCGTACGGATATCGACACATGCATTGTATATCATGCTTACCTGATTGCATACTTTGACGTAATTTCACCCGTACGTGTTAATTGACTCCTGATTCCTGTTACCGGTTTTAATAACAAATCAAGTATAGTGGAATTACGCCTGCCAGACTGGCTGTTTATATATATATGCTTGTGTTAAGCCCTTCACTCAGTCAGTTGGCTGGCCCTCCCTCTCGTTTTTTTTAGTGTCTGTCTTGCAGGTTCAGTGGTCGTTAGGTGGGAGTCTGTTGAGGTCTTTATTCGAGTCTTGGTCCTGTACACACCTTGAATTGGACCGGGCTCACGGTGCGGGGTATGTGGGGTCCTCCGTGTAAGGTGTCACAGTGTGTCTCTATGTATCTATACATGTTTGAAGTGTTAACTATGACCCCTATTTATAGGTGTAGGGTCGAACTTTTTAATAGTTATCCCTTTATTTATTTATTAAAAGGATAATATCAAATGTATTTTTATTTATTTTTCACTTTAATATGAATTTATATTAAAGAAAATAAATAACTGATATATGTTTTGACTTAATTTGTCCGCATGTCAAAACATGTCACGTGTTGTCATTTGCTTGGTCATGACCAACTGGACTAGAAGGCTTGATTTCCTGAACACTTCAATTTAACACATCTCGATACTTGATTTGATAACAAAATAAATATTTAAATTATCAATTAAATCAACTATTTAAATATTTTATGGACTTTGATTTAATAATTATCCAAAAAATATGAAAATAGAGAGAATTAAAATTGATAATTAATAATCATTTTTGGCACGTGTCACATTTTGATTAGACGAAATTCATTCGTCTACAATATTATTTAAGATTGTTGGTATAATTGTAGACTTTATTTTTAATATGCCGTCGAAAATATGTAGCTAATTATTGGAAATTACGTATAAAAAATTTTCATACAAATTATTAGTAGATAATCAACAATTTTTTATTTATTTTTATTTAAAGTGAGAAATTCAAACCCGATCCTCAAGATTAGAGGAACCCTAACAACGGACTTGTTTCAACCCAAATACGTGGTCATGCCATATATTGGCCCAATTCTACCTATAAATACATTATAGCTCTAAAATCTGGTACACACTCTATTCTAAGTGGAAACTCCTAAAAACCAACCCCAAATTGTTACCCACGTTACCATCTAATATCCTCAATTTCTCATACTAATAACTTTTTTTAAATAAAAAAGAAAAAATAATATTTTTGAGGACTCCACCTTTGCAGCAAAATAAACAAAAATAAAGAAAAGAACAAGCTCAACTTAAGGTTTAGAAATAATAAAACATAGAAGTATTACTTGCCATACAATAGAAAGTCTAAATCGAAATTATTTTCATCAAAATTTTCTTGATTAAGAACTTCAAGAACACTATCTTGATCAAGAACATTAACATCTCTATCTTTAGAAATTAACCATCAAACAAAACCAGGTCTTCCGGACAGGAATCTCTTAAGAATCTCATACTAAAGAACATTAACCTCAACTCCTTTATGTTTGAAGTTATTTATGGAGTATCAATACCAAGAATGTAGCACCCGGAACGCCAGGCACCACATCCCCCGCACTATAGCCCCAATCCACATATGGAATGGCCAATCCATACATGAATCAAAGCTATAGCGAACGGGAGACAATAAAATGACTCAAGGCTAGGCGGGTACCCTCAATTTAAAACCAACCAACAATCAAGTCAGAGTATTAAAAAACGGAAGCAATAACATTCATTCGATACGTATAGGTACCATATTTAATTATTTACTTATAGGTACCAACATTCACACTATCAATACATTATCATCTCCCAACAATATAGATAACAAGGCGATATACAAAATATCCCAAAATATACATAACAAAATGTGGGAATGAAGTGTGCTAGACCCAAATTTAAAGACCACTAGACTCTAAATTCCCGCCTAGCACGCCCTGCAAAACACTGAAAAGTTGAGGTGTCAGTCCAACACAGACTGAGCGAGGGGTATAAATAATTATAAGCGCACATACATGCAAGTCATAGTCTCGGGTAATAATTTTGGAAAAACAATACAATTTAATAGGTTAAAAGAGATACTATCGCCCGAGATTACAACTATTCCAATTTCAATTCAATCAATTCAATACAATCAATTTGTGGCCCGGCGAGTGGGGCAATTCTCCAACCTTACACCGACTTTGTCCAATTAATCAATCAATTATTAGGTGATTAGGTGATCAAGCAATTCATTACTGTGCACAATTAGCAGTTTCAATAACGCCTTCTTCCTCCGGGTGATGGTGGGATTGCAAGGCCCCACCATCCAATCAATCTGGGCAGAGGGAACATGAATCCCTAAGCCCGGAACTCCTTCCTCCCCTAATCTCCTAGAGGGTTCAGGGTTCATCCCAGTTTGGTGAGGATAGCTCTCGAGTTACCCGTCAGCCCATGCTTTCCCGGTTGGCTCGAGTCACTACCCTCGGGCCCACAGTGCAATACAATACTCGCCAAAACAATCAATCAATCAATCAATCCCTTCAATAGTTCGATAAAACATTTGAAAACCAATCTCTTTTAAAACTATAAGTTATATAGATAGGTTTTGGCTTAAAATTCACATAGGGTTGTACGGGTCCTATATATCTAAAATTAAACCTCACCTGAACGACCCAAAAATATCCAAGGAAACAGCTCACGGGGCCTGCTCCTCGTCACCAGGAAGCTGGTCTGTGCAAGAAAGACAATTGTCCGTGAAACACGACTCAAAATGTACCAAATATGACGAACGACGAAAATGCAACGAGACGACGGGAAAAATACAATGTACCATGAAAATATTGCGTTTCAACATGTAATCAGTCATATAATAGCAATTAGGGGTCCAAGAAGTCGTCGGATCGAGGTGCGAAAAATGCAATTTTATGCAGTGAATTTTGGGCACTTTCTGGACTACGGGAATGGCCGTTCCGGCTTCCCTTTGAAAATGGGAAGGGCCGTTCCCATGGCTACAGAAAACGCGCCAGCGTTTTCTAAAAGGGAAAAACGTTTTAGCTGGGAACGGCCCTTCCGGCTCAAAGGCCAAAATGGGAACGGTCGTTCCCAGTCTCGCTGGCCTTCTGTCTCAGTATCATGGGAACGGCCGTTCCAGTTTTGAACTAGGGTTGGGAAGGGCCGTTCCCAAAATACGAGAGCAGCTGTATGCAGAGCAGAACAGAGCAGCAATGGCAACACAACAATCAACCACCAAAAATGGATTCAAGCCAAGTTCAAATGCATACATATGATACAATAAATATGCTAACATGCATATTGATCAACAACAAGTCATAAAAACACATAATCCCATGTTAGATCATCCATAATCAATCCTTTGAAACCCATATACTCAGTCATGCTTCAAGTCCACAAAACTCAAGATAATTGCATCAAACTCAAGCTTAAAGTTCACAAACAAATTTCCAACAACAAATACACCATTCACTCAAGCCAATACAAAGCCTTATATCTCACATATTTTCAATAAAATCATTCAATCTCCATAAATACCTCAAATGAGAGAAATGAGAGCCAAGATGAAGAAGTGATGATGATGATGCTCCAAATATCACAAATCCCACAAAAATTGATGCTTGCAAGATGAAATCTCCCACTTAACTTGGTAGGGTTGGCCTCGGTTGAAGAAGGAAGAAAGAACAAGGGATGAAATGTTTGTATGAATGGAATGCAAATGGTACGTGAAAGCTGCTAAAGAAGGGAGAAGAAATGGCCAATTTGCTAGTAAATCCTTCCATTTATTAAGTTAGCAATCAAGTCCAATTCCATTATTAAATGATCAATATGGTCCAATGCAATTAGATCCCATATTCATGAAAATGATCACTTAAGGACATAAAAGGATTAAATCACATTCGGGAAAATAATTCACATTGCAATCACGTTCAATATATATCCGGAAAATATGATATGATATGAATTTTCAATAAAATATCAAGAATATAATTTTATAAAATCATGTCATGCTATGGAAATTTAAAGAAACGAACAATTAATAATTAAAATTTAACTCTCAAACGCACACGTGTCAACCATACCTGAAATGCCGAAAGCTGGGGCGTTACAATCCTCTCTCCTTAAAAGAATCTGGTCCCCAAATTCACTGATCGGAAGGGAACAACTCTGGATGGAACCGTCTCATTTTGTCTTCGGTCTCCCACGTGGCTTCTTCGGTCTTATCACTTCTCCAAAGATCCTTAACTATGAGAATCCTCCGGTTTCTTAGTTCCTGAAACTTCTTATCCAAAATCTTAACCTGTTTCTGAAGAAAGGTAAGACTCGGTTCCAATTCCACTTCTTCCACAGGAATTATCTCGGTTTCATCGGGGTAGTATTTCCTCAGCTGAGACACGTGAAATACGTTATGAATCCCCGTGAGGCTCGGTGGTAGGTCCAATCTGTAAGCAACTTCTCCAATTCTTTCCAAAATCTCATAAGGACCTAAATAATGAGGTTTAAGTTTACCTCCTTTCCCAATCCGAGCAAATCCTTTATGTGGAGACGCCTTCGAGAATACCCGGTCTCCAACCTCAAACTCGAGATCCCTTCTGCGACGATCGGCGTAGCTCTTCTGTCTGTCCTGAGCTGATTTTATCCATTGTTTTATTAATTGGACTTTCTCAATCATAGCTTCAACGGCCTTGGAAGGTTTTTCCAATTTCTCACCTTTCTTAACACCTTCCTGCTTAGTCCATTTCCACTCTTCCAAGTCATAGAACAACGGAGAACGACACTTCCGTCCATAAAGTAGCTCATACGGTGCCATTCCAATCGAAGCCTGAAAACTGTTGTTGTACGCAAACTCAATCAAAGGTAGCTGATCATGCCAGGAAGACTGAAAATCCAAAGAACAAGCTCTAAGCAAATCCTCGAGATACCTTATTAATCTCTCGGACTGGCCATCCGTCTGAGGATGAAAAGCTGTACTAAACTGGAGCTTCGTACCCAAAACCTCTTGCAATTCTCGCCACAACCTCGAAGTGAACCGTGGATCTCTGTCATAAACTATGCTAATCGGAATCCCCTGAAGTCTAACGATCTCCCGGTTGTAAAGCTCGGCTAACTTGCGAATCTTATACGATATCCGAACCGGTAGAAAATGTGCAGACTTCGTCAAACGGTCCACAATCACCCAAATCCCATCAAATCCACCTTTCACTTTAGGTAATCCGGACACAAAATCCATCGTCACCTGTTCCCACTTCCACTCAGGAATAGGTAGCGGCTGAAGAAGACCTCCCGGTTTCTGATGCTCGGCTTTCACTTTCTGACAAGTGAGACAATGCTTCACAAACTCGGCCACATCCTTCTTCAATCCACGCCACCAATAATATTGACTTAAGTCCTTATACATCTTGTTTCCTCCGGGGTGGATAGAATAAGCCGATCTGTGAGCTTCCTCGAGCAATACCCGTTTCAACTCTTCGGGTACAACCACTCGGTTCTTTAAACGAAGAAGACCAGTTTCATCGAACCCGAATGGACACTCTGGATCAGCTCTTGCCTTAGCTACCAATCTCTGAACTTCCAAATCCGTACTATGAGCCTCAAACAACCTGTGCTTCAACTCTGGTTGAACCGAAATATTAGAAACTCGAGCCTTTAAAACAATTGGCTCGATTCCACTACTTTCACCCACTTCCAAGCTCGACACACTAGCCTTCCTACTAAGTGCATCGGCGACCACGTTGGCTTTGCCGGGATGGTACTTGATCGTGCAATCATAATCTTCCAACCTTTCCATCCAACGCCGTTGCCTCATATTCAAATCCTTCTGAGTGAATAAATACTGCAGGCTTTTGTGGTCGGTGAAAATCTCGAAGGACACCCCGTACAAATAATGTCTCCACTTTCCAAGTGCAAAGACCACGGCAGCAAGCTCAAGATCATGTGTCGGATAATTCTTTTCATGCTCTTTCAACTTTCGGGATGCATAAGCAATCACTTTTCCTTTCTGAGTCAACACACATCCCAAGCCTTCCTTAGAAGCATCTGTATAAACAGCATACCCTTCAGAACCTTCCGGAAGGGCTAACACTGGAGCAGACACTAACTTCTCCTTCAAGAAAGTGAAACTCTTCTCACAATCTTCATTCCAATCAAATTTCACATTCTTCTTCGTCAACTGGGTTAAAGGAGCTGCTAACTTGGAGAAATCCTTAACAAACCTCCGGTAATAGCCTGCCAAACCCAAGAAACTCGTAATCTCAGAGGCATTCCTAGGTTTCTCCCACTTCAGAACCGACTCAATCTTGGAAGGATCGACTTCCAAACCACTGCCCGAAATCACGTGACCCAAGAATGACACCCTGTCAATCCAAAACTCACACTTGCTGAATTTGGCAAACAACTAATGCTCCTTCAAAGTCCTTAATACCAACTGAAGGTGTCTTGCATGCTCCTCGGCAGACTTCGAGAAAACCAGGATATCATCAATAAAGATGACCACGAACTTATCCAGAAAAGGCCTGAAGATCCTGTGCATCATATCCATAAAAGCTGCTGGGGCATTGGTCAAACCAAACGGCATCACAACGAACTCATAATGCCCGTACCGAGTGTTAAATTGTCTTAGAAATATCCCCTGCTCGGATACGCAGCTGGTAGTATCCTTGTCTCAAGTCCAATTTTGAATAGACTTTCGATCCCTGAAGTATGTCAAACAACTCCTCGATATGTGGAAGAGGATACTTGTTCTTGATCGTCATCCGGTTCAACTCCCTATAGTCTATACACATTCTCAAGGTTTCGTCCTTCTTCTTTACAAACAAAACCGGTGCACCCCAAGGAGAAGACCTCGGTCTAATGTACCCAATTTCCAACAACGCATCAAGTTGAGTCTTCAACTCTTTCAACTCGGCCGGAGCCATACGATACGGAGTCTTGGAGTATGGCTCTGCATTCGGGTACAAATCAACCACAAACTCAATTTCCCGTTCTGGAGGTAAAGAATCCAATTCCTCAGGAAAGACCTCGGGAAATTCCTTCACTACTTCCGTTTCTTCGAGCTTGCTCTGATCCTTAGGTTTGTTGAGAATATAAGCAATGAAACCCGTGGCTCCCTCTCGAACCAACCGATGAGCTTCAGAAAAAGAAAGTAGCGGTACGGTCTTGGAACTCCAACCCACTACTAAATCTGATCCCAACTGAACCTTCTTCGCTCTACAATCAACCTTGGCAGAATGTCTGTACAACCAATCCATGCCCAAAATAGATCCATAGCAAGTCATCGACAGCTCAATGAAGTCTGAAAAGAAAACTCGACCCTCGCTGCTCACCGGAACCTCTTTGAACACCCGATCAGATTCTAAACTACCACCAAACGGAGTACTAACCACATAACATGCAGAAGAACGAGTAACAGGAAAAGGCAAAGAAACAGATATAGCACTCGAAAGAAAGGAGTGAGTAGCTCCCGGATCAAACAAGGTATGAATGTTCGTGCCATGTATGCAAATGGTACCTTCAACTACCCCGGCTGGATCAATATCAGCATCCTGTTGCTCACCCTCCAAAGCATAAGCCCGACCCTAATCAGTGGTCTCGGTGCCCCCGGTGGTGGTATCCTGCGATCCGGACAGCCATCTACCAAATGCTCATCGCTCCCACAAAGTAGGCATAAACCCAAACGCCTCCTGTAGTTATCATAGACGTGTGTCCTCTGTCCACAGAAGGTACAATAAGGTCTCTCGGGTGGTGGTGGCAAGGCTGGAGCAACTGGAGCTCGAATCACTAGTCCTGCTGGTCGGGGCTTCTTCCCTGGGCCCTGTGGAGCTGGTGGTGTAGAAGAATAAACCATCGGCCTCTTGCCTGAAGCAGAACCCGAGCCTGAACCCTTATACCCTGATCCGGCACCTCTAAAACCCGATCCAGAACCCCTGAATCCCGATCCAGACCCTGAGCCCGAACGTGAACCTGAACGGTAGGTAGATCGCCTCGCATTCACTGAATCCTCAACCAATAGAGCCTTCTTGGTAGCCTTCACCCAGGTGCTCGTGTTGACTACCTCAATAGCTACCTGAATATCCGGTCTAAGGCCCTGAACAAACTGCATCGCCTTATGGAAATCATCACTCGCTATATTAGGAGCATAGCGGGACAACCTCTCAAACTCGGTGATGTACTCTAAGACCGACCTGTTTCCCTGCTTCAGTTCTGTAAATTCCTTCAATCTTCTAGTGCGAGAAGATGGAGGAATGAACTTGTTCTGGAACTCTTTGACAAAGACTGCCCAGTTCACTTCCTCACCTGCAGCAGCTAACACAATCTGGACACTCTCCCACCAAGAGTAGGCCTCACCCTGAATCAAAGAAATGGTACAACAGGCCTTCTCCCGGGACCCACACGGGATAAGCTCCCATATCCTCTCAATCTCTTTCAGCCACTGCTCGGCCTGAATATCATTTCCTTTATAAAACATGGGAGGATGCTGGTTCTGAAACTCCCTGAAAACAGCTGATATCTGGCCTCCAGGCTGTGGTGGTGCAACTGGTGGTGGTGGTGGAATATAATCCCGAACTCGCTGATCAATAAGACCCACCACTGCGTTCATGAAGTCCTGTGGCTGAGCCTGAGGAGGTGGAGGAGGAGGTGGTGATCTCTCCTGGCGATGATGTCGATGTCTAGGAGAACGATCACGATGATGTCTATCGCGAGCCATCCTGAAATCAAGTCACTATGGTGCATGTTCGATTAGTAATGCCAATGTGTGCAAATAACTCGTCAAATGCGCATGAATTCAAAACTCAACAAGTCACCCCAAATTCAAGTAAGTCAAGTAGGTTCAAGTATCAAATAACAATGCAAGACTCTCAAATTGACAATTAGTTCCTATGCCGTGCCACCTAGACTCACAAGACACGACACTAGAGACCCGGTTTTGCAACCGAGCTCTGATACCACAGTAGGATGTAGCACCCGGAACGCCAGACACCACATCCCCCACACTATAGCCCCAGTCCACATATGGAATGGCCAATCCATACATGAATCAAAGCTACAGCGAACGGGAGATGATAAAATGACTCAAGGCTAGGCGGGTACCCTCAATTTAAAACCAACCAACAATCAAGTCAGCGTATTAAAAAGCGGAAGCAATAACATTCATTCGATACGTATAGGTACCATATTTAATTATTTACTTATAGGTACCAACATTCACACTATCAATACATTATCATCTCCCAACAATATAGATAACAAGGCGATATACAAAATTGAAGTGTGCTAGACCCAAATTTAAAGACCACTAGACTCTAAATTCCCGCCTAGCAGGCCCTGCAAAACACTGAAAAGTTGAGGTGTCAGTCCAACACAGACTGAGCGAGGGGTATAAATAATTATAAGCGCACATACATGCAAGTCATAGTTTCGGGTAATAATTTTGGAAAAACAATACAATTTAATAGGTTAAAAGAGATACTATCGCCCGAGATTACAACTATTCCAATTTCAATTCAATCAATTCAATACAATCAATTTGTGGCCCGGCGAGTGGGGCAATTCTCCAACCTTACACCGACTGTGTACAATCAATCAATCAATTATTAGGTGATTAGGTGATCAAGCAATTCATTACTGTGCACAATTAGTAGTTTCAATAACGCCTTCTTCCTCCGGGTGATGGTGGGATTGCAAGGCCCCACCATCCAATCAATTTGGGCAGAGGGTACATGAATCCCTAAGCCCGGAACTCCTTCCTCCCCTAATCTTCTAGAGGGTTCAGGGTTCATCCCAGTTTGGTGAGGATAGCTCTCGAGTTACCCGTCAGCCCATGCTTTCCCGGTTGGCTCGAGTCACTACCCTCGGGCCCACAGTGCAATACAATACTCGCCAAAACAATCAATCAATCAATCGATCCCTTCAATAGTTCGATAAAACATTTGAAAACCAATCACTTTTAAAACTATAAGTTATATAGATAGGTTTTGGCTTAAAATTCACATAGGGTTGTACGGGTCCTATATATCTAAAATTAAACCTCACCTGAACGACCCAAAAATATCCAAGGAAACAGCTCACGGGGCTTGCTCCTCGTCACCAGGAAGCTGGTCTGTGCAAGAAAGATAATTGTCCGTGAAACACGACTCAAAATGTACCAAATATGACGAACGGCGGAAATGCAACGAGACGACGGGAAAAATACAATGTACCATGAAAATATTGCGTTTCAACATGTAAACAGTCATATAATAGCAATTAGGGGTCGAAGAAGCCGTCGGATCGAGGTGCAAAAAATGCAATTTTATGCAGTGAATTTTGGGCACTTTCTGGACTACGGGAATGGCCGTTCCGGCTTCCCTTTGAAAATGGGAAGGGCCGTTCCCATGGCTGCAGAAAACTCGCCAGCGTTTTCTAAAAGGGAAAAACGTTTTAGCTGGGAACGGCCCTTCCGTCTCAAAGGCCAAAATGGGAACGGCCGTTCCCAGTCTCCCTGGCCTTCTGTCTCAGTATCATGGGAACGACCGTTCCAGTTTTGAACTAGGGTTGGAAAGGGCCGTTCCCAAAATACGAGAGCAGCTGTATGCAGAGCAGAACAGAGCAGCAATGGCAACACAACAATCAACCACCAAAAATGGATTCAAGCCAAGTTCAAATGCATACATATGATACAATAAATATGCTAACATGCATATTGATCAACAACAAGTCATAAAAACACATAATCCCATGTTAGATCATCCATAATCAATCCTTTGAAACCCATATACTCAATCATGCTTCAAGTCCACAAAACTCAAGATAATTGCATCAAACTCAAGCTCAAAGTTCACAAACAAATTTCCAACAACAAATACACTATTCACTCAAGCCAATACAAAGCCCTATATCTCACATATTTTCAATAAAATCATTCAATCTCCATAAATACCTCAAATGAGAGAAATGAGAGCCAAGATGAAGAAGTGATGATGATGATGCTCCAAATATCACAAATCCCACAAAAATTGATGCTTGCAAGATGAAATCTCCCACTTAACTTGGTAGGGTTGGTCTCGGTTGAAGAAGGAAGCAAGAACAAGGGATGAAATGTTTGTATGAATGGAATGCAAATGGTACGTGAAAGCTGCTAAAGAAGGGAGAAGAAATGGCCAATTTGCTAGTAAATCCTTCCATTTATTAAGTTAAGCAATCAAGTCCAATTCCATTATTAAATGATCAATATGGTCCAATGCAATTAGATCCCATATTCATGAAAATGATCACTTAAGGACATAAAAGGATTAAATCACATTTGGGAAAATAATTCACATTGCAATCACATTCAATATATATCCGGAAAATATGATATGATACGATTTTTCAATAAAATATCAAGAATATAATTTTATAAAATTACGTCATGCTATGGAAATTTAAAGAAACGAACAATTAATAATTAAAATTTAACTCTCAAACGCACACGTGTAGACCATACCTGAAATGCCGAAAGCTGGGGCGTTACAAAGAATATCACCATTATTACATAAAAATCATACATATTTAGTTAAATTTTCGTATTTGAGATTTGAGAAGGTTTAATTGCACACCCTCACTTACCGGTGATTCCACCACTACAAAAGTATCTGGTTCAGATCTCCTATTTCATCTATTTATATACGTCAAATTTTTAGTAGATGACCAAGATTAGAAGAGGTCATTTAATTTTTTTTTCATCCCACAAATATTTCTCTCTTCTAATCTCGATCTACTATTAATACACTTGACATATATAGATACATAAAACAAACCTAAAATAGGGATCCAAAGCCACAATACCCTTTCTTAAATACTTTTTCTCCTTTCCTTTACCGTTTCCCTTACCCTAAAGACAAAAGGGTTTCCACTTCCACAGTTGCATGTGAAAAATGAAGGAATCAGCCACTATTAATATATGTATCATCCATGCATAGTGGTCACAATGGAAAGTGCATGAATCAAAGGGTATTTCTGGGCCGAAAAGCAATATATATACCAAGGATCATCTTTTTATACAAATAATTACGAGGACCACTACCAATAATTTCATGACTAATTAGTATATTATATAGTATTTTTATGCAACAGAGAATTAAAGATGCTTTTCTCTCATTCACATCCATACGCACACGCTTTCCCTTTGCTTTAGAGAGTTGGCAGAAATGGATGTGAAAAATCTTTTTACTATTGATATTAATCAGTGTAACACCCCAAACGGAGAAGTGCCACATCCCCCGCACTATGACCCAGATCCGGAACATGAAATGAAAGTCCATGCCCGAATCCGAATCAGAGCGAACGGGAGACCAACTCACACACTAAGCTAGGCGGATCTAACTTGACCAAAACTCAGAGTGCGGAAGCAATTAAAACCAACAACAATAGATAGCGGAAGCATTTAAAACAAAACATGCAAAGCAGATGACGGTTTCAACTAGCATAGATACCTAATCTCGAATAGTAGATCAACAAACATAACAAGTGACGGGTTCAACTAGCATAGATACCTAATCCCGAATAATAGATCAACAAACATAACAAGTGACGGGTTCAACTAGCATAAATCCCTAGTCCTGAATATCAACGTAAAGTAATAATCATCAAGTACCACAAGGGGCCGAATGAGAGTGCCACGCAGGGCTATCGAATAGTAAAATATAATCTCAAGTCTACAAGACAAAGCATAAGTAAAGTGTATGAAAAGACAAATGCAAATAGAAAGACTAAACCGATAAAGTGTAACTCAAAGGACTCACTTCCGCCTAGCAAACGCCAACAATCCTGCAACTAAAAGTGTAAAATGAGGTGTCAGTCAACTGACTGAGTGAGGGGGCTAACGCACACCCACTGTATATATATAGCATAGCACATATCAGAAGGGTGGACTCATGAACCGGAGATAGGTGTTGCATACCAAAACATTTCCAAAAGTACCCAAAAGATAGTTATATAATATTTAGAAAACATTTCAGAACTCTATCTCGATTCATGATTCCCAGACATAACAGAACACATGCTCGGCGAGTACGAGCTTCCAACCTTTACTCCTCAGAACATATCAAATCATAGAATACAAAAGTCAATCCAACCGTCACACCAATGATGGAGGGGATGTACCGTCCCCAAACCATCCATATCAGACAAACCCTCAAGGGGTAGCGAACCCACAAGAGTCCTCCCCGGCTGTACACCGAAGGCTCAAGATATCACGCCTCCCCTATCTCCCTGAGTCGCGCAATGGTATCTCAAATGGAGACTATGCACAGGCCGAGCCCTGACGGCCCTATACCGTCCCAGGGATTCCTTACCCATAGCTCCTCGGATCCATAACAGAACAGAACAGAACAGATACCATATATCATGGCTAACTCGCTACAGAACAGATCATATCATAACATAACTTTTCAAAACAACTTACATATGCTTTCATATCAAATTTTCCAAAACAGAGCTGATTCACAAGGCCATAAACATATCATATCCAACACATACGTATTTATAATAGATATACTCGCATGCAAGGGTTGAAATCATCATATTAAGGCCATAGGTCGCATAACTATACAAAATCCTAAACCTCACCTCGTGAAAGTAGAGTCTGAGAGTGTGAAGGGCCAAACACTCTAAACCTCGGGCCCACCGGCACCACCAAACTCTGTGACAAGACATACAGAAGCCCAGACTTAGACTCTATATGAACCAAACAAGACGCACGGCGTTGCTCGTGGTTATGCATAAGTGTTCATGTTGTGCTTGGATAAGGTGCCGTGGTCATTCAAGGCATATCAATGCTCAACAAGGTCATATTTACAAGCAACCATCATGCAATTCCATATCCAAAGATGCAAGATCAATTTAGGAAGTCAATGTATTCACGAAATGCATATTAAATCATCCAATGTCACAGGGTTCAATTATAATATTATAATTAAGCATCAAGTTCATGTCGAGTTATAAAGTGCATAAGTAAGAGCAACTTGGTCATATAAACATACAAAGTTGTTGTACGTAGATGGCATGCTTGATACAAATAAAGAGTGCATTTAATTCACTTAAGACCATACTTTACAACTTCACAACATGTTTGGTACACAAGCTCAAGTCACATACATAGTTTCATAAATATTACACTTACATCCCCTAAGTTATTTATAAAAGTTTAGAATTATTACACATACATCCCCTTAGTTGATTACTAAGCATAATTGTTCATTTAAAGTGTTTATACAATTATTCAACTAGGAATTAATTACTTACAAGCATTACAATTATCAATTTATAGTAATTCATAATATACCATTTTCAAGTAGTAAGAGTAAAACAAGATATTACAATTCTAACTCCTATCATGCATCAAGTCTTAAGTTGTTCAAGCATCCTTCATGCATCTAAATTTTATATTTGAAACACAATTTACAACAAACATAACATTGAGAACGTCTCAAATTCATATAGAGAAATCACAACATTTTCGTTCTTCTAAAATATCATTTAAGTTCATTTAGTCACATAAAAGATTAGTTTCTAAATATTACACTAACACCCCTTCATATCTAAACACATAGCATAAATTCATCACATCGGGATTCAAATTGTAAATTGAAACATTCATGCATATCACAATCCATTCAATACATGTTTCCATATACGTTTGGAATATATTTCGATCAACAAACCAACAATAACCAATTTATTTGCACTTAAAACAATTAATTCAAATAATCACAATTAAGCAAAATAATTCGTAATAAATAAACCGAGCGTCCGATTAACGAACGGAAAGTGGCATTGAACTCACCACAACGAGACGAACATTCTGTCCGAAATTTGCCGGAGTGCCGCCACCGGAGCCACCTGAAAGTCGCCGGGCCGCCACCGGGCCGCCGTCAAAAGTCACCAAAAAAATCCTGAAAAAATCAGTCCCGAATGAAGTCTTCGTGCCCGTTCCGAATCCTCGATCAATTTCTGGAAATTCCAAGCCCATTGTCCTAGATCTCAAATCTAAGAACACGAAAACCCTAAATCTTCAAACTCAAATTACTTCCAAACCGGTGAACCAAAATGCGATCCGAAAGAGGTGTTGTCTTACCCATGACGTGCTCTTCGAAAGCCCTAAGGTAGCTTTCCGGAAAAATCCTCGGAGCTAGTGCCGCCGTTGCACCGCCACTTTGCCGCCGCCGATCCACCACCAAACCACCGAACCTGGAGTCGCCTGATGACAGGTCACTAGTTCTCGTCGTTCCGAACAACTTTCGTGAAGAGCCCAAGACCAAAAGATGGCCGGAAAAGGCCCCTGTTGGCCGCCGAAGTTTCTGCCGCTGCCGCTACAGTAACTCGCGCCGCCTCCGCGAGCTTTGGGGGGCGCGTGCGGCGCCGTCGCTGATCCGATGGCCTCGCCGCTGACGTCAAACGAAGGACCTGGAAGTCCTCTGTCTGGGAATGGGGCGCGTGCATCAAGGAGGTGGCCGGAAACCGCCGCGAAAGGCCGGCGAAATGGCGGCGGTCCGACACCTCCACCGCTGCTACTGAAATCCGACGATAACTCCGCCACCGTTCGTCGTTAGGCCGTGAAATTGGTACTCTTTCGGTCTCGCCGAGATAATCAAAATGGACTATTCGTTTGTTGAATTCCATCGAGAAACGGTCGAGTTATGGGCTCGTAACCGAAGCCGCGATAGTAACCCGCGGGAGAGAGAAAGTGGGAGAGGAGAGAGAGAGAGAGAAAAAGGGATTGGGAGAAATGTGTCTTGTGCACAAGCTATATACAACTGGGTATCCTTATCGCGTAGCAAGTAATAGCACGTACAAATAATCGTAAATAAAATTGGTAAAGTTAGGAATAAACATTCAAGGTCCGAATTAATTTTACAAATAAAAGTGAAATAGAGATTTACCAATTAGAGTTTAATTCAATTTAATTTTAGAAACTTTTCGTATAATTTAACGGCACTTTGTAAACACATGATTGACAATTAATCTCAAGGAATTCAAGTAAACCGAAATTAAACAAGTTAAGTAACTTGATGAATTTAAAATCAACTTGACAATTATTTCATGGAATGAATTTGAATTAAATCAAATTAGACAATTAGGGTTAAATATGCGCGTAATTAATCAAGTTGACAATTAATCTTAGAATAATTCGAATGAACACATATTAAATTGGATTTACATTAAATCACATAATTCAAGAACTCTTAAATTAAACACACACAAGTGTAGAGACTTACTTGTTAATGTCGTCAGGACACCCTTCGAGAATACGGGGTGTCACAATCAGAATCTCAACCCTACACTTCGCTGCTTCCTCACTTTTGTGTGCTACAAGCTGAGCTCCCTCTTTTATCAATAGTTGTGCTTTGAAGTTTTAGTATTTCTAACGGCTCACATGGAGCTAAAAGGGGGAGAAAGTCTAGTCAATATTCGTCCAAATTATATAAGAAGTTATATTTTCACGTGTACTTTGTTGACATTGAAAGTTTGACCTTTTATATATATATATATATATACACTAACATGTAGCCCATGCTATGCACGGTTTTTACATAGAAATTACATTAGAAGTAGTTTATTTTATAATAGAAAGTTAATTTATGTAAAATATATGAAATAGAAAATCATCCGATATGTATCTAGTTATTGGAAAATAATATATATTACTTTGATAAATTTATTTTTAAAATATATATTAATTTGGGTATAGTTCATTATATTCGAGACTTGATTAAAAAGAGGCATAATTGATAAACCGAATTTTCTTAATATCATATTTGAATTAAGCATATAAAAATAATATGTAAAATAAAAAAAAAAAGTAAATAATCAATTTATGTAAACTAAATTTAAAAATAAGGAATAATAAGTAAAGGTAAAAAAAAAGAAAAATTATTATGGTGCAGGAAACTGGACTTCCTAAAATGCAACAACACTCTTAATATTTA
Organism: Lantana camara; assembly: GCA_037501455.1. Lineage (NCBI taxonomy): Eukaryota > Viridiplantae > Streptophyta > Magnoliopsida > Lamiales > Verbenaceae > Lantana > Lantana camara. Next base: position 51,856,117 of record CM074858.1, read on the forward strand.
TATGAAAGGGAAAGACCATCACAGGCGTGAGGGCCTCAGGATCTGGGTTTCCTCTTGAGCGTGGGTTCTTCCAGCTAGGATAACACCAAGAGTGCAAGGTGCAATGGTGATGCAACTGTGGTGAGAGTAATATGGAGCTTGAGAAGGTGAGGGAAAATGCCCAGAATAATGTATGCAGTATGTATGTGAAAGATGACTTGGGGGAGAATGCATGTGTTCTTCCCTATTTATATGTTAGGGTTGAGGGTAAATCGGGTAAGTTGTCCGTGTGGTCCCAAACCTGTGTTGCCCTAACACGTGGCAGCCCATGGGGGTGTGAGAATGACATTTCTGAAAAGGAGGCGGCGTGTCAGGTGCAAAGTACGCACCACCTTTGTGTCAGAGGTTGTTAGCGAGGGTCGCACGAGAGGAAGGCCCAAGGTCCGCTTCGCTAGGGTTCGAATCCATCACGGTGGGGAAGGATCATACTCGAGCGCTGGTGACGCTCGAAGGGCGCACGAATGGGCTTCCCGCGGTTGATGACCCTTGAGCTTCAAAACTACGAGCATCGGGAACGGGGCCCTTGTGTGGTGCCCTCCTGAGAAGGGTAACCCTGAGGGCCGAGATGTGAGCGTTAAGCCTGTCGGCTCGGACCCTTTACCTGAATAGTAGGCCGAGGCTCATGGGCCTGTACTAGTAAGCAAGCGAGTGGGCTGGGTTGGCCCGCGAGCCCATCAATGCAAGCGTCCAATCCCTCAGCCGGCAAGTGGTGACACGTGGACGACTCCGATATGAACGCGGTTTTATATCTCATCATTTTACCCCCCAAATTCTGTAGTATCTCTTGAGCGTACTGTAGAATTTAAGGGAAGCGAGCCTTGAATTTTTGAATATCCGAGGGTCAAGCCTCTGCAAGGGATGTGACGGCTTGGCTTCCGTAACGGACACGTTCTGACATCGTATTAAATGAAGTCGTGTCCGCATTAAATGCTGAGTGGGAGCGTGGGCGCGTGCACTCCGGGAGACGTGAGGCGGTTACCAAAAGTGGGGGGATTTCCTAGGCGGGAAATGATTTTTTTTTAAAAACCAGCCCTAATCAGCACAAATTCTCCCTTATAAATAGGGATTTGCAGAGCCTTAGAGCCTCTTTCAGGCATTCAGACTTCTCTAAGCATAACAACAACAAAACCTTCTACAAGTCTTCCACAAACTCCAGTAACCCTTTTCTTTCAGATCTCAGGTAAATCCTAATAATTTTTTCATTTTCCTTGCACTAACATTAGATTTAGGTTGAGTGAGTGAAACTCTTGAGTGAAGAACTGTTTTTTCTGCCATTGAATCCTTTCCAGAAGCCTCCTTCTCCATCAATCTTACTGAGAGAAATTTCCAATCTCAAGAACCAATAAAACCCCAGATGTAACAACCCAAAACAGGGCCTGGATGAAAACAGTAAGTTAAGGGCATTGGTAAAGCGTTTATAGACCGAGATCCAACATTTTGAATCATCATGCATTGCATTCTTACATGAACTTTGTGCTCGTATATGATCTGACATGTTTTAAGGGGGAATTCTTGACCTTTGATACAGTTTACTATTCATAACCCGAGCCTACCTTGTTCATATTGGTACTCGAACCCTAAAGCTTCATCACACATGTTTCTCTATCGTTTGAACTTGTTTCCCGAGCTCAGAGAGTCTTTCTTGAACCATAAGGGTATTTTTGGAACTTACCGACCAAAGTTACTATTCATCCAAAAATGAGCTTTTGATTCTGATACCTTTCCTACCCAAGTTTACAGTCAAATCGATCCTTGAGTCGAGACGAGTCTTTTGAAATCATTCTTGGCTTGGAAATCTATTCTGGAACTTTGTTTTATTGAAAATGTTTTCGAAAACCCTAGTTCACTATTTCTTCTACGAACGGTTTTCATTCGGAAAATGTTTTCTCTTCGGATTTGCATTACTTGAGCTATTTCGAGATTTTTGAGATGTTTTACAACTCTTGATTCAAACCCTAGCTTGAAATTTTGAAGCGTACGTTCGTACATAAGAATTCACTATTCAGTCTACGTTTTCAAATTTTTAACGGTAAAACGTTTTATATTCGATTTTGGACTCAAAACACTTCTCGATTTATTTCTTGAATTTTGGGAACAATCCGGACTTGAAAATCATTCTAGGAAGTAATTTTTCACTCGTGTTGAGTTTTGAGCTCAAAACTTTTATTCACTAAAACTAATGTATCTTTCAAACGGTAAATCCGATTTCGACGAATGAATATGCGTTTCGAAGCTAAATTTTGCCCGGACGGAATGGTTACACTTCCAGCCACTTATCCTCGAGTCTTGGCCACGAAATTATAGAAATACCCCCCAACAGTCCCATTTTTACCTTCATAATGCCTAAAGCTTCTAGAAGATGCAAGTGGATGAACTCTTGTTTTGCTCTCCTACCTTTAAGCCATCTTTCTTTACAAGGTGAGGGGCTTCTTCACAACTACTAAATACCCCTCTCATGCCATTAGAATCCTTGCTCAAAGTCTTTTGTTGACAAGCACTCCTCTCTCCCTCCTTTGCCCTTTGGCCGTCGGCCTCCCCTCCCCTTTCCTAGGTTAGTTGCTTTATTTTTATGTTATGTTTAGTTAGTTTATGTTTTTATGTTATGGTATGTTTATATTATGTTTAGGTTGGGTCTTAGGGGGTCTTCCCTAAGCCAAATAGTATTTTATTTTATGCATTTATTATATAGTAACCTGTGAATAGTAATCGGGAATAGTAATCTTGAATAGTACTTTTGAATAGTGCTTTTGAATAGTAAAAGAGAAATAGAACTGGTGCTTTCTTAATAGACATTTGCACCTAGGGTTTCCATATCCAGGGTCTAAAATGTGTTTTCAAAATGAGTTTTCTTTTGTGGACTTGTTTCTTAACCTAAGGTTTACGATAGGATTCATAATTTGACTAAAGCTTACTCGGTTATAGTAAGATCATAGTCTCACGTTGTGAGTAACTCACTTTAACGTATTCCTTTGTGTGTTACCTTTCTTGAATACCTTAAATGGTATTACTCTCTTGTGTTACATGTTCTTTATATGTTCCTTGTTCATTGTTTCATACATTTCATATGCATCTTGGTTAGTAGTGGGTCTTAGTTCTTAAGCTCACTCTAGTACACCACCTACAGGAGTTAAAGTTGAGCACTGGGATCCCTAGGGCACCGCATAATCTGTCTACCTACCTTTTGTTACTATAGGTGAGGTGAAGTTATAAATGTTTTCCGACTGGAACCACGATTATGCTATCGTATCATATGTTTTGAAATTCAAAGCTAAACCTCGTTTTGAACTATCCCTTTTATCGGGACATTCTTTTGAAAGGATCATTCATACTTTAATAGTATACCTTGATCTACATCACATGTTTTCCAAAGTTCTGCATTCTTGTTCAAAGACAGTTACATGATCTGCATATGTTTTCAAAGTACAGTTTCATATGTTTTACAGACAGAATCATATGTTTTACAGACAGCATCATATGTTTACAGACAGTTTCACATGTTATAGTTAGCATACTGGAGTGGTACTCTGGTCACTACTAATCTTGAAATGCAAGCATACAGTTTACAGTTTGGGCCCGGCGGTTATGTGTGGAGGTGATGTTCGGGAGGTGTGTGCCAACGACATCACCAATACCGGCCGCCACACTTAGACAATTGACACCGACTTTTAACAGGAGGTTTGTTAAGTCAGGACAATCTGTCTGGGAACGGACAACAAATCTGTTCCCATTACATGTTTACAGTTCGCCTAGGGCTAGCTACCCGAAGTGACAACCGGTGGAGGATGGTACATGTTTGTATGCGTTGGTAAGAGTTGTTGTTGACCTTGGTCCGATAGTCTACTGTGTGCGGAGTTGTTGTTGACCTTGGTCCGATGCTCTACTATATGTGGGGTTATTGTTGATCTTGGTCCGATATTCTACTATACGTGGAATTATTGTTGATCCTGGTTCGATACTCTACCAAATCATGTTTTTCTGGAGTAAGGATGGAGGAGCCTAGCTTGCGGGCAAAATTCTGTTTCATAAAGGATGGTTCATATCTGGAAAAGTTCACTCTACCCTTATCCCGTTTTATGAAAGAACTTTGAACCATCCACAACATATGTGTGCGTGTGTGATAGCATTCATGAAAATGTTTTAAAACGTGTATTCTTTTACAGCATCACATTCAAAGAGTTTTATCAAACGAACTTGTTTCAAGTTCTTCTTTAAAGCATTGCACTTAACAGTTCTGAACTTTACTTCAAGTTCTTTAATTCAGTACTTTCTTTAAAGTATTCCCTCACTTAGTCCTTTTGACTAATACCTCTCCCGTTTTCTTGCCTCGTGGTTTCAGGTATTGCAGCCGCAGTCTAGAGGTATCTTGAAGCTCTAGATTGTCATTTTTGTTTCAGTCAGGACTTAGTATTACTTTCTTTTGTGTCCTACATATGTTTTATGGCTGCATTACTTTATGTTTCTGAATACTTGAGTATCTTTGTTATACTCTTTCTACTACTCTGTTATCGATATTTTGAACTCTGTTGTATCGGTATTTATATGTGAATATGTTACATGTTCTGATATGCCGAATCTCTCTTACACGATCGATATGTTCTTGCTTGTTACATGCCATCACGCACATGTTTTGAAAAGTTTTAAAATACTCTGATTTTCCGCTGCATAGCCACATCGTTGTACATGTATAGTTCTAAGATAGACAGCCGTTCGCTGGAGTATTTCTTGTGTGATGGCTCACACCATTACTTGAGAGGTGCTTCAGTACGGGGGTTGAGACGCCGCTCTCCTCTTGTTCCAGTACGGGTGGGGGCGTTACAGCCTGAGGTGGTATCAGAGCATCGGGTTAAGTAAGAAGAGACTTAACCTAGATTGCTCTCATGTTGCATCATGAATTATTCACGCATTGCATCCAGGATCATTCTCATATTGCATCAAGACAAGATATTTGGGGATTGCATGGTTCTGTTATCTGGATTTCATATCTGTGGTATCTTCTGCATAGCTATGGCAGTTCAGCCGCACCAGGATCTTAATCAGCAGATGGATGAGGCTTTCTTTGGGCAGTTTGAGGCCCCGCGTACTGTGGAAGTTTCTCGCCATGGAGGGACTCGTTTCTACACCTGGCGTAGGTTTAGGAACAGTGGCAGGCCTGGGTATTCCTATCCTAACAGAGTTGTGCACTATCTCGAGTCTGAGAGAGATGGTTACTTTCAGGAGTATCAGAGGACCCGTGAGGTCAGGTTGGAGTCTATGCGCCATCAGGATTAGTCACTACAGTACCAGATTGATAGGGACATCGCTCGTGAGCATGCTGTAGAGATGACTCTTATTGCTGATCAGAGGGCTGCTCGTATTGCTGAGCTGGAGGCAGATCTTATGAAGATGACTATCGATCGCGACACCTCTATGGAGCGTCACCAGCACTACCGTGCACGCGTGAGAGCTTGCCTGTATGATGCCTATCACTTATCCGATGAGCAGGCAGTTGAGGAGGTCGAGGGTCAGGATGTCAATCAGGCCTCTCAGGAGCCCGAGCCTATACAGGATCAGTCAGATGGAGGCGATGGAGGATCTGATGATGATGGCGGAGACGAGCCAGCAGGACACGGACAGGGTGAGGTCGTTGTTGTTTCTGATGACACCACCAAGGGTTCTTTGGACCACAGTTATCAGGGTTGATCGCCGATGGGAGTTTTCTGTATATAGTACTGATGCATATTTATATCTATCTATGGATGGCGGACGTATAGCCTGGACAGTTCAGGACTGACTTTTGGATTAGGGGATGTATAGCTATGGTAGATGATCCCCGACTTTTGGCACCACAGATGACGGTTCAGATGACTTGGTACCTACTAGGTTATTTTCAGCAGGGTTGGACGGATTGGTAAGGCCTGTAAGGGAGTCAACTCGATAGTATCGGGTCCTCCCCATTTTGAATTAATACTGTTAACATGTGGCCTGTAGTAAAAATTTACCAAACCTCTCACAGTTATAACACTTTCGGCTTTACGTTGGATATTTGTTGACTGCTTTCCATAACTGTCATTGCATGAGTCTTAGAGTTGCTTCAAGATACCATTCGGACCGTTGATAGGATCACGCCATTTCATTTGTTGTTAGCATGCTGATATTCTTGTTGTTGGATTGATCATGCTTCTGATCATGCTATTCATGTTACAGTTCTGGTTGATACGACTGTACACGTTTTGTTCCCGTTTACATGTTGATCATGTTTTGGGATATGTTATACATGTTTCTGATATGTTGATATGTTACTCGAGTTTCTGTTCCCGTTTATATGTTGTATGACAGTTGTTTCTGATTACATGATATGTGTGGAGATCTTGAATCTTTGCTGATATGTTGTTATGGGAATGTGTTGTTCTCATATTTATGTGTGACTACGTGGGAATGTGAATACGTGGTTACGGATTCTGTGAATCATTATATATCATGCACCGAATATATGTATCTGAATGTTTACGAATTCAGTAACAACATGCCACCAAGAAGAGCACCCCGGAATCGTGTACCACCACTGCCACCCCAAAGAGATGTCACGCCACCCCCGGAACGGGAGGGAACTCCAGAGTTAAGGGATGTGCTACGATAATTTATGAGGGCTTGTGCACCGAGAGATAATCCTCATAATGAAAGGTCACTGGAAAAATTTCTGAGGATGAATCCAACTAAGTTCTATGGAGAACCGAACGACCTAAAGGCTGAGAATTGGATTACTAGTCTTGAGAAGATTTTCGAGGCTATGGAGATCTACCTAGAGGATCGTGAACGAGTTCGGTATGTTACCTTTCTTATGGAAGGAGCTGCATACAATTGGTGGAAGCACGTTCAGCATATGTGGATTGAGAACAACGTTTAGGGAAGTTGGGACGAGTTTATCAGAGAGTTTCAGCAGAAGTATATGCCTCAAGTAACTCGTGATGCACGAGAGGCTGAGTTTATGAGTCAGGTTTAGGGAACTATGAATGTGATGGAGTATGAAGCTAGGTTTGTGAGGCTGATTAAGTATGCGCCTGATATTCTGAATGATGAGCGTCGCGAGACAAAGAGGTTTATTGATAGACTGAAGCCCGAACTTCGGTTGACACTTGTTTCTTTGGACATTGAGACCTACAACCGGGCTGTTGATAGAGCGCTAAGGGTTGAGGCTGCACACAAGGAGATCAAGATAACTACTGAACGTCAAGGACCTTCTAACCCTAAGCCTTACCAAGGTAATAAGCGACGTTCCGGATCTTTTCCCCAAGGAAATGGAAAGAGGCCAATGGTAACACCACAGCGTCAGCAGCAGAACGCTCCACCGAAACAGCAAGCACAGAAGTAGAAAGCGCCAGAGCAGTACCAGAGGGCGCCACAACAGCAGAGAGCACCTCAGCCAGGTCCAGAGGAAATTGTTTGCCGATATTGTCGCCGAACGGGACACACTGAGGAGAACTGTCACAAGAAAGCTGGACAGTGTTTCGCGTGTGGTTCCACAGAGCACCAGATGGATAGTTGCCCGCACAAGATCAGGAGATTTGGGGTCCAAGATAAAGGAAAAGGGGTGGTGGGTACGACGAACAAACCGGTGGTCAAAGGCAGAGCTTATGCTTTGGATGGTAAGGAGGAGGTTGATCCTTCGTCTGTTGTGGAAGGTATTGTGCACATTCTTAACACGCCAGTTAAGGTCTTGTATGACCCTGGTGCTACGCATTCATTTGTTGCGTCTAAATTATGTGCGCATTTACAGTTTCCACTTGAATACTTGCCATATAAATTTGAAGTGAGTTCTCCTTTGGGAACTTGCCTTGTTACGGATCAAGTATATAAACGCTACCCTATATGTATTGGTACCCGTTGTTACCCGACGGATCTTATTGAGTTACCGATGACAAGATACGACGTTATACTTGGTATGGATTGGTTGTCTAAGTACCGAGCTAAGTTGGATTGTTACAAGAAAGTGATCATCTTGGAAGAAGATGAAAGTGGGACATCAGAAGGGAAAGTTGAGAAGTTGTCAGTAATTTCTTCGATGGAAGCTAAGAAGTTGATTCAGAAAGGAGCTATTGGATTTGTTGCTTATCTTTTGACTAGGCCGAAAGATCAACTTAAGATAGAAGAAGTGGAAGTGGTGAACGAGTTCTTAGATGTGTTTCCTGAGCATATTGGATTCGTTACCTCCTGACCGAGAGTTGGAGTTTACGATCGAGATGATATCAGGAGCTGAGCCGTACTCAAAGACACCTTATAGAATGGCACCAGCTGAATTGGAAGAACTGAGGAAGCAATTGGATGAACTGATTGAGTCTGGATATGTTTGACCGAGCACGTCGCCGTGGGGAGCGCCTGTTCTTTTCGTTAAGAAGAAGGATGGATCATTGCGTTTATGCATTGACTATCGGGAGCTGAACAGGATGATAATCAAGAACAAGTATCCTCTCCCTCATATCGAAGAGCTGTTCGATATACTTCAAGGATCGAAGGTCTACTCTAAGTTAGATCTAAGACAAGGATATTATCAATTGAAGATCAGGGAAGCAGATATTCCGAAGACTGCTTTCAACAGCCGATACGGACATTATGAGTTTGTAGTACTGCCGTTTGGTTTGACGAACACACCAGCCGCATTCATCGATATGATGCACCGTATATTCAAGCCATTTCTCGACAAGTTTATAGTAATCTTCATCGACGATATTTTGGTATTTTCGAAGACACCGGAGGAACATGCTGAACATCTTCGAATCGTGCTACGCACTTTGCTGGATCACAAGCTATATGCAAAGTTCAGCAAGTGTGAGTTCTGGCTTGAGAGAGTTACATTTCTCAGACACATCATATCAGGATTTGGAATCGAAGTAGATCCCTCGAAGATCGAAACGATCATGGATTGGAAGTCACCGAAGAATCCTTCAGAAGTGAGGAGTTTTCTGGGATTAGCTGGCTACTACCTGAGGTTTTTGAAAGATTGCTCGAAGATAGCTACACCTCTCACTAAGTTGACAAAGAAAGAAGGGAAGTTTGAATGGACTGAGAAGTGTGAGCAAAGTTTTCAAAGATTGAAGGAGATGCTAACAACTGCACCCGTGTTAGCGTTACCAGAAGGAAAAGAAGGTTACACTGTTTACACCGATGCTTCGAAAGAAGGATTAGGAGGAGTTTTGATGCAGAATGGAAAAGTGATTGCGTATGCATCAAGGAAACTCAAAACACATGAAGTTAACTACCCGACACATGATTTGGAATTAACAACGATAATTTTTGCTCTTGGAAAGTGGAGACATTACCTGTATGGAGTTACGTTTGAGATCTTTACTGATCATAAGAGCCTGCGATATCTATTCACTCAGAAGGAGTTGAATATGCGACAGAGGAGATGGATGGAATTTCTGGAGGACTACGATTGCATTATTCAGTACCATCCAGGAAAGGCGAATGTGGTAGCCGATGCCCTAAGCAGGAAAGTTCCTTTGGTACAGATTTCTGCCAACCCCGAGGTTGATCGAAGAGAAAGAATGGAGGTGATAACTAAAGCTTGAGTCGCGAACGTTGTGATGATATCACCGTTGAAAGAGCAAGTTTTGGAAGCACTGAAGAACGACGAGTGGATCAAGAAATGTCTCGAATCTAAGGAGAGAGATGATGAGACTAAGTTCAAGGTTGATGAACATGAAACATTGAGGTACAAAGGTCAAGTATGTGTACCAACTGTTTTGAGGAAAGAGATTCTCGACGAAGCGCACAAGACTAAGTACACGATACATCCCGGAGGCACTAAGATGTATCAAGATGTTAAGACGCATTTCTGGTGGAATGGAATGAAGAGAGACATAGCCAACTATGTCAAGAAGTGCTTAACTTGTCAAAAAGTTAAAGCTGAGCACCAGAAGCCGAGTGGGAAGTTACAACCATCACTGATTTCGACTTGGAAGTGGGAGCAAATCACGATGGATTTTGTCACTGGATTACCCAAAGTCAGAGGAGGACAAGATAGTATCTGGGTGATCATTGATTGATTGACAAAGTCAGCGCACTTTTTGCCAGTTAAGACGACGGATAAGGTCAGCACGTTGGCAAAGCTGTACCAACAAGAGATTGTCAGATTACATGGAGTCCCGAACAGTATAGTCTCGGACAGAGATCCGAAATTCACGTCGCACTTGTGGAAAGAAATTCAGACTTTGATGGGAACAAAGTTGAACTTCAGTACTGCAGCGCATCCTCAGACGGATGGACAATCAGAAAGGATGATTAAGTACTTGGAAGATATGCTAAGAGCTTGTGCTTTGGACTTCCAGGAAAGCTGGAAAGAGTTTTACCTCTTGTGGAGTTTGCATACAACAATAGTTATCAAGCTTCTATTAAAGCTGCTCCATATGAAGCTCTGTATGGAAGGAAATGTAGATCCCCGTTATACTAGGATTTGGATGAAGCGAGATGTACTGAGGAAGGACAGGTCAGAGTGAATTCAGCTAAATTGATAAGAGAAGCGACGGAGAAAATTCAGATCATTCGCCAGAGAATGAAAGCTGCCCAGGACAGGCAGAAGAGTTATGCTGATCGACGAAGAAGGGATTTGGAATTCACAGTGGGCGAAAAGGTATTTCTGAAGGCATCGCCAAGGAAAGGGTTTTCCCGAATTGGGAAAGGACGAAAGTTAAACCCGAGATATGTTGGACCGTATGAGATATTGGAGAGAGTCGGACTGACTGCTTATAGATTGGATTTGCCTGTAGGTCTAACAGGAATCCACAATGTATTTCATGTATCTCAGCTTTGCAAGTGTTTCTCAGATGAGACAGAGGTTGTGTCGGTAGAGGAGATACCGTTAGAACCGGATCTGACTTATGTTTTGAAGCCCGCTAAGATTCTAGATAGGAAGTTTCAAGAACTGAGGAATAGGAAGATTCCTTTGGTTAAAGTCCTTTGGAAGGGACATGGGACAGAAGAGGCAACCTGGGAGACATAAGAGAAAATGCAGAAGCATCACCCCGTGTTATTTGCGGTTACAACAGAGGAATCTGAGGACAGATTCTCTTTAAGGAGGGGTGATTGTAACAGCCCAAAACAGGGCCTGGATGAAAACAGTAAGTTAAGGGCATTGGTAAAGCGTTTATAGACCGTGATCCAACTTTTTGAATCATCATGCATTGCATTCTGACATGAACTTTGTGCTCGTATATGATCTGACTTGTTTTAAGGGGGGAATTCTTGACCTTTGATACAGTTTACTATTCATAACCCGAGCCTACCTTGTTCATATTGCTACTCGAACCCTAGAGGTTCATCACACATGTTTCTCTATCGTTTGAACTTGTTTCCCGAGCTCAGAGAGTCTTTCTTGAACCATAAGGGTATTGTTGGAACTTACCGACCAAAGTTACTATTCATCCAAAAATGAGCTTTTGATTCTGATACCTTTCCTACCCAAGTTTACAGTGAAATCGATCCTTGAGTCGAGACGAGTCTTTTGAAATCATTCTTGGCTTGGAAATCTATTCTGGAACTTTGTCTTATTGAAAATGTTTTCGAAAACCCTAGTTCACTATTTCTTCTACGAACGGTTTTCATTCGGAAAACGTTTTCTCTTCGGATTTGCATTACTTGAGTTATTTCAAGATTTTTGAGGTGTTTTACAACTCTTGATTCAAACACTACCTTGAAATTTTAAAGCGTACGTTCGTACGTAAGAATTCACTATTCAATCTACGTTTTCAACTTTTTAACGGTAAAACGTTTTGTAGTCGATTTTGGACTCAAAACGCTTCTCGATTTATTTCTTGAATTTTGGGAACAATCCGGACTTGAAAATCATTCTAGGAAGTCTTTTTTCACTCGTGTTGAGTTTGGAGCTCAAAACTTTTATTCACTAAAACTAATGTATCTTTCAAACGGTAAATCCGATTTCGACGAATGAATATGCGTTTCGAAGCTAATTTTTCCCCGGACGGAATGGTTACACTTCCAGCCACTTATCCTCGAGTCTTGGCCACGAAATTACAGAAATACCCCCCAGCAGTCCCATTTTTACCTTCATAATGCCTAAAGCTTCTAGAAGATGCAAGTGGATGAACTCTTGTTTTGCTCTCCTACCCTTAAGCCATCTTTCTTTGCAAGGTGAGGGGCTTCTTCACAACTATAAATACCCCTCTCATGCCATTAGAATCCTTGCTCGAAGTTTTGTGTTGACAAGCACTCCTCTCTCCCTCCTTTCCCCTTTGGCCGTCGGCCTCCCCTTCCCTTTGCAAGGTTAGTTGCTTTATTTTTATGTTATGTTTAGTTAGTTTATGTTTTTATGTTATGGTATGTTTATATTATGTTTAGGTTGGGTCTTAGGGTCTTCCCTAAGCCATATAGGATTTTATTTTATGCATTTATTATATAGCAACTTGTGAATAGTAATCGTGAATACTAATCTTGAATAGTACTTTTGAATAGTGCTTTTGAATAGTAAAAGTGAAATAAAATTGGTGCTTTCTTAATAGACATTTGCACCAAGGGTTTCCATATCCAGGGTCTAAAATGTGTTTTCAAAATGGGTTTTCTTTTGTGGACTTGTTTCTTAACCTAAGGTTTACGATAGGATTCATAATTTGACTAAAGCTTACTCGGTTATAGTATGATCATAGTCTCACGTTGTGAGTAACTCACTTTAACGTATTTCTTTATGTGTTACCTTTCTTGAATACCTTAAATGGTAGTACTCTCTTGTGTTACATGTTCTTTATATGTTCCTTGTTCATTGTTTCATGCATTTCATATGCATCTTCGTTAGTAGTGGGTCTTAGTTCTTAAGCTCACTCTAGTACACCACCTACAGGAGTTAAAGTTGAGCACTGGGATCCCCAGGGCACCGCATAATCTGTCTACCTACCTTTTGTTATTATAGGTGAGGTGAAGTTTTAAAAGTTTTCCAACTGGAACCACGATTATACTATCGTATGATATGTTTTCAAATTCAAAGCTAAACCTCGTTTTGAACTATCCCTTTTATTGGGACATTCTTTTGAAAGGATCATTCATACTTTAATAGTATACCTTGATCTACAACACATGTTTTCCAAAGTTCTGCATTCTTGTTCAAAGACAGTTACATGATCTGCATATGTTTTCAAAGTACAATTTCATATGTTTTACAGACAGAATCATATGTTTTACAGACAGCATCATATGTTTACAGACAGTTTCACATGTTATAGTTAGCATACTGGAGTGGTACTCTGGTCACTGCTAATCTTGAAATGCAAGCATACAGTTTATAGTTTGGGCCCGGCGGTTATGTGTGGAGGTGATGTTCGGGAGGTGTGCGCCAACGACATCACCAATACCGGCCGCCACACTTAGACAATTGACACCGACTTTTAACAGGAGGTTTGTTAAGTCAGGACAATCTGTCTGGGAACGGACAGCAAATCTGTTCCCATTACATATTTACAGGTCGCCTAGGGTAGCTACCCGAAGTGACAACCGGTGGAGGATGGTGCATGTTTGTATGCGTTGGTAAGAGTTGTTGCTGACCTTGGTCCGATAGTCTACTGTGTGCGGAGTTGTTGTTGACCTTGGCCCGATGCTCTACTATATGTGGGGTTATTGTTGATCTTGGTCCGATACTCTACTATACGTGGAATTATTGTTGATCCTGGTTCGATACTCTACCAAATTATGTTTTTCTGGAGTAAGGATGGAGGAGCCTAGCTTGCGGGCAAAATTCTGTTTCATAAAGGATGGTTCATATCTGGAAAAGTTCACTTTACCCTTATCCCGTTTTATGAAAGAACTATGAATCATCAACAGCATATGTGTGCGGGTGTGATAACATTCATGAAAATGTTTTAAAACGTGCATTCTTTTACAGCATCACATTCAAAGAGTTTTATCAACCGAACTTGTTTCAAGTTCTTCTTTAAAGCATTGCACTTAACAGTTCTGAACTTTACTTCAAGTTCTTTAATTCAGTACTTTCTTTAAAGTATTCCCTCACTTAGTCCTTTTGACTAATACCTCTCCCGTTTTCTTGCCTCGTGGTTTCAGGTCTTGCAGCCGTAGTCTAGAGGTATCTTGAAGCTCTAGATTGTCATTTTTGTTTCAGTCAGGACTTAGTATTACTTTCTTTTGTGTCTTGCTTATGTTTTATGGCTTCATTACTTTATGTTTCTGAATACTTGAGTATCTTTGTTATACTCTTTCTACTACTCTGTTACCGATATTTTGAACTCTGCTGTATCGGTATTTATATGTGAATATGTTACATGCTCTGATATGCCGAGTCTCTCTTACACGATCGATATGTTCTTGCTTGTTACATGCCATCACGCACATGTTATGAAAAGTTTTAAAATACTCTGATTTTCTGCTGCATAGCCACATCGTTGTACATGTACAGTTCTAAGATAGACAGTCGTTCGCTGGAGTATTGCTTGAGTGATGGCTCACACCATTACTTGACAGCTGCTTCAGTACGGGGGTTGAGACGCCGCTCTCCTCTTTTTCCAGTACGGGTGGGGGCGTTACACCAGATATGGCGAATAACAATGCAGAAGCCTTTGTGAGGGAAATAGATGAGATGTCAGTGGGGAGTTCTTCCCCTCACGATAATGTGCCTACAACAGTTCCAATGGTCAGGGCTTCCCCAGGCGAGGAGATTCCTACTGCTATTCCAGTGGTCCGGGCTCCGGTTGAAGCCAGGGATGAAGAGGTTGACGCCGCCGTTCAAGGAATGAACAAGCGTGCTTCTGGAGGGGTAAATGACCTTTTTGAAGAGATGCACAACGTAATGGAAATGCAGAGGCAGGGAGAGAGAGTGTTCCCCGTGTTGAATAGTGCCATAAGACCCCAAGATCATAGGATTACGGTGGCCATTGTGGCCCCCGAGGGCGGTGCTGGGCCTTCCGAGCATCGTGCTGATGCCGAGCCCCCCAGAAAACGCGAAAGGAGAGGGAAAGAGCCTGCTACCCGAGTGAGATAAAATAACCCTCACCAAACCGACAGGTCTCCGGAGGAGATTGAGAGCATCTTGACGCTTGAAGATCTGGAGGAGTTAAGGACAAAAGCATACTGGGATGAGGCGGTGTTCCCCATGCGCCTTCCCGAGGAGGGGGAAAGAGCAAATTTACCGCCGCCGGGGATGATGACAGTTTATTGGGACGCGGTCCTGGCCGGGGGTCTAAGATTTCCGATCCCATCCACCGTTTGTACCATTTGCGATCATCTTAGATTGTGCCCTTCCCAAATTCTTCCAAACGGCATTGCTTTAATAAACACCTTCGTGATTCTGATGAGGGCATTAGTCCAGGAACCCTCCTTTGATAATTTTGATAGTTTGATCCAGGTGGCCCGCTCAACGCGTTCATCCCCCACATATGGGTTTTACTACGCCCAAGCCAAATCCGGCATCAAAATGATTCACTCTCCCTCCACTTCATATGGCGAGCATTGGAAGGAGAAATATTTCTTCGTTGGGCCTCCTGGGGGGATTTTCAGGGTTCACCGAGGGTGGTTGATACACGGTGAAGGGCCACTGATTAAGGAAAGGACAACGAACAAAGCTTTCGAGGATTGGGCGAAGGGACTGGCCCTCGCAATGAAAAATGAGAAGAAATGGATCAAGGCTGAGGTCTTGATGAAGAATGAGGGAGTATTATTCCGTTATGGCCTATCCTGCCCCCCGAGCATGATAACGAATCCTCCAGCAGATATCATGGCCCTTGATGGTTAGATTCTAGGAACTAACTGCTCTAACTCTTAGGATAGCATTGCTGACTTCATTTGGTTTATTGTACTTCTGCAATTATCATCCACACTGCCACCTTCTGACGCTCGTATTCTTTATTTGCAGATATCCAAATATTAACCACAGGAATGAACGCCGAGGCTCTTGCCCGCATGATGAACGCTCAAAGGGCTGGCGGCAACCCCCAGCAACAATAGCAACAACAGGTACACCCTCCCAACGCCCCAAGGGGGAGAGGAATCCGGCGAGGGGCCCGACGTGGCAATGATGGCGCTCGGGGAGGCACCGGGAACGAAACTCCCCCTGCGAGCCCCATTGAGGATTTGACAGTTGACGGCGCTCGAGGGGCTGCTCCTCCGCCGGCTGCCCCCGAGGGTCCCATTGCAGTAAGCTCCAGCGGCTCTCGAAACCGCTCGGGAGAGGCAGTCCACTTCCACGATGCAGTCCGGGCCGACCGCCAAGGAAAGAGGAAAAGATTGCCAGACTCCATCCCCATTTCTGGCAAAGGCAAGGAGGTGGTCGTGGGCCACCGTGGCGAGGGCAGCGATACTTCCTCATCGGAGGATGAGGACTTCTGGAAAATGGGCTGCAGGGGTGACGCTCGTTATAAACGCCAATAGACCGAAGGTCCAGTACGGCTGAAGAATAGCGCGTACTCCGTAAACCTCATTTCGGAAATCGTCGGAAAGCTTCAGTTTTCTGGCGATCATGACAAGATGAACGAGCATGATGCCGCTCGAGTCGCGGACGATGCTTGCCACCCCCTCCTGAGGGTTAGTCTTTAGTGCCCTTTGTGGGATTTCAACCTTTTCTACTCTAACTTAGATACTGACCCTCGAGTCTAGCTTTCCAGGAGGTAATCCCTAGGCTCAAGAACTTGCAGGGTCGAGCGCAGGCCTATTCTGAACATAAGGCCAAATATAAGAAGTTGCTGTGCATCTCTGACCCCGGTCAGTTGCAAGAGGATTACAACAATATCAGCGCTCAACTGACTGACGCCAACCTTGAGAACGATAGGCTGAAGGAGGATTTGAAGCGGTCTGACGTCATATATTTGGTCCTCGACGATCGCCACAAGAAGCTCAAACAAGAGCGCGATCAGTTGAGGAATCAGAATGGGGAGTTAGGGCCTCAGCTGGCCGAGAGCACACGCCAAAGTGAAGAGGCCAAGAAGACCCTCGCTGAACTGCAAGAGAAGGTAGCAGGCCTAGAAGGAAAAGTGGCATGGGATGCAGTGCTGAAGTTCGTGCGCTCAAAAGCCTTCGCTTTCGCTACCAATATGCATTGCTTTGACAATGCTCGTTGTTTCTTTTACAAGGCGATTGGGCAGATGGTGAAGCTGCGGTTGGCCCCGGAGAGCGCTCGAACAGATGACCGCCTACGCATGGATCTGGACGATAACTGCGAGCCTATGGTCCAGGAAGAAGAACCCTCGGACAGTCTGGCGGAGCCGGAGTATCAAGGACTCGTGTCGATGCTCCAGCAGGAGTTCATAGCGGCCAATCCTATAGACCCCGAGCCCATTCAGATAGACGACGAAGGCACCGTTGTGGAAGAGCCTGTCGATGAGGAGCCTGGAGAGGCTCAGGCTTCCGATGCCCATGCGTTAGCTGTCGTTCCTATTTCTATTGCTCCCCCAGAGCCTGGGAATCAAGCCCAATGATGCTCCTCCAATTGCCACCCCAACATTTCTCTTGCTCAATTTCCATTGTCGCTTATGAACAATTTTAACCTCCGCATTAGATATTTGTACTTCTGATGAACAATTTTAATTTCCTTGATGCTTGAATGCTTATGCTTTAAATTTCCATTTCTTGAATGTTGGGCAATGTTGACGCTCCTTGATTGAGGCTTGCATGCATGTTTTCTTTAATGCTTGAATATCTGTGATGGTACCGTATGCGCATGAATGTGTTTCTATCGAGGGTACCCTGCCTTATATTATAGTGCATTCTAGGCTTAGGACTTGAGAATGTCTGGTTACTTGAGTGATGAATGTTTGGGCTCGAGAGCGTTCCTCAACGAGGGATCCAGGCCATGTCCGTACCGAGGCTCGAATTTGAACTTAGAAACCCTCTGAGAGTTTTAACTAAGTATTGGCCTTAAGAGTGTAACTTACATTTTTAATTTTGATGCTCCAGCCACTTGAGTGAACCCAGGAGGCAACTATAGGACTTATACGCAGGGAATTAACTCGAGCGTAGCTGTAGTGTTGGCTTAGTACTTAGGCATCCGCGAGAGGATTAGCCGAGTGATAGCTTTTTTACGAGCGTACCCATACTCAAGAGGATGAGGTTCATCAGGGGTTTACGAGGGTAACTGGTGTGATCAACATCCAGTTGGCGTAAATTAAGCATTTAACATCCCGCATTTTCGACACGCTCATTCTTAGGGTTTATACACTTATGAATGTCAAACTATTAAGTGTGGAGGGTTCTCAACACACAGATAGCGTTGCTTTGAAATTATTGGGGTATTAATTAAGTCGTTCGACCTGGAAGATGCTCGACACGGAGTAGGCTTTCTGTTACCCGGATCATTAATCAAAAGGAAAGCAAATAAATGACATAATAATGGATCAAATACTTACTGTTATTCTTGCAATTTAAAGATGATTACATCATGCTTTCTGTCAAAATAAAGTACAAAGTGCCCCGAGAGGGCGATAACAAAGGTTGACACTTACACGTAGAATCGCCTAAGATTGCACGCGTTTCACGATCTAGGGAGACGCTCGCCTTGCAAAGTCTCTAGCAAATAGGTGTTGTTCGCTCGTTGAAGGGGCCTTCCCAGTTGGGATCCAATTTACCCACATGTTTTGAGACTTCCACCTTTTTGAGAACCAAGTCCCCTAGCTGGAAGGTTCTCTCCCTGACACGTTTGTTATATTGGTGGGCTACGGTCGACTTGTACTTGTGGATGCGAGCCCAAGCTATGTTCCTCCTCTCATCTAATAAATCCAATTCGAACGTCCGGTTGGCTTCGTTGATTGCAGGCTCGAAATAGGCAACGCCTGCGGATTCTTGAGCGATCTCCGCAGGTATCATAGCCTCGGAGCCATATACGAGGGAGTAAGGGGTTTCCCCCGTTGCCACTCGTGGGGTGGTACGGTACGCCCAGATGGCGCCCTGAAGTTCTTCTGCCCATTCCCCTTTCTTACTTTCGAGCATTGTTTTCAAATGTTGGAGTATGGTTCGGTTGGTCACTTCAGCTTGACCGTCGGCTTGAGGATGGCCCACGGAAGTGAAGCGTTGCTCAATCCCCAGCTCATAACACCAATCCCGTGTGTCAGCCGCAATGAATTGGGAACCGTTGTCCGAGATGAGTACCCTCGGGATGCCATACCTACAGATGATGTTCCTCCAGATGAAATCCCTCACAACTTTGAACGTTATTTTCGCGATCGCTTCGGCCTCGGCCCACTTAGTGAAATAATCCACGGCAAGTATTACAAACTTCTTTTGCCAGACCGCTATTGGAAGGGGTCCCACAATGTCAATGCCCCATTGGTCGAAGGGCCAAGAGACATCAATAGGGATCATTTGAGCGGCCGACAGCTGGGGGTGTTAGAATGAAACTGGCACTTAGGGCATTTCTTGGAGCAACTGACGGCATCTTGCAATAGCGAGGGCCAGTAGAACCCGCTTCTCAAAACTTTCTTGGCCAGTATTCGACAGGCCGAATGATTCCCACAGCTTCCACTGTGCACATGTTCCAACACTTCCTTGGCTTGCGAGGGTCGTAGGCATCTCAGGGGTGGACCTTGGAGAGATCGCTTGAACAGCCGACCGTTGCTATCGAGAGAAAAGCGAGGGGCCTTACTCCTAACCTTCTGAGCTTCTACCTTATCGGTCGGGCAGGTCCCATCCCTGATAACTTAATGATGTCATCCAACCAACAAGGTTCAACGGGGTCAATCATGTTCACCCCGCTCGAGGGTTCTGCCTCACTAATCAGCGGTTTCTCTGTCCTGAGGAACGTGACTGAGCGCTCGCACGAGTCATCAAGGGCTGAAGCGAACTTGAAAAGAGCATCAGCACGTTCGTTTTCTGCTCGGGGGACCTGCAACAAATGGAAATCTTTGAACATAAGTAGCCCTCACTAAATACTGCACCATAGTGGCTTCTCGAGCTTCATAAGTGCCATCGATCTGACTTGCGATCAGCTGGGAGTCAACATAAGTAGTTACCCGAACGGCACCATTCGGGAGGGCTATCCAGAGCCCTTGGATTAGAGCCTCGTACTCAGCCTCGTTGTTGGTGACCTGGAACGCCAACTTAATAGCGTAATCCGCTTTTGTACCGTGAGGGTCTCTAAGGGTCACCCCGGCCCCCCTCCCCCCCCCCCCTTTGTGAGCTCGAGGAGCCGTTTGTGTGCAGGAGCCACAAACCTTCCTCCACTGGGGGCTCGGTATCCAAATTGAATCGCTCCACTAACAAGTCCACTACTGCCTGGGCCTGTATCGCCGTGCGAGGCTCGAAAGAGATGTCGAATTGGCTTAGTTCAATGGACCATTTGATTGACCTTCCTGATATGTCTGGCTTTGCTAATACCTGCTTGAGGGGTTGGTGTGTGAGTACTGTGATAGAATGAGACTGAAAATAAGGCCATAGCCTTCGAGACGCATTGACGAGCACAAAAGCGAATTTCTCTATTTCCATGTATCTCTTCTCCGCCCCTTGCAAAGTTTTTCTCAAATAGTAGACCGGCATGTGTTTACGCTCATAAACAGCCACTAAGACAGCGCTCGTAGCCTCTGCGGAGACTGAAAGGTAAATAATCAAGTTTTCTCCATGGCTAGGCTTGGCCAACAGTGTTGCGCTCGCGAGGTATTGCTTCATATCCTGCAAAGCCTTCTCACATTCCTCACTCCAGGCGAAGTTGCGAGCGTTGCGCAAGATTCTGAAGAAAGGTAGGTTCCTATCCGCCGAGCGGGAGATGAATCTGTTCAATGAAATAATCTTTCCCACCAGCACTTGGACTTCCCTCACGTTCCTAGGGGAGGGAATATCAAGGATCGCCTTAATCTTTTCTGGATTCGCCTCTATGCCACGCTGACTGACCATGTACCCCAAAAATTTACCACCCCGAACACCAAATGTGCATTTGGAGGGGTTCAATTTCATTCCATAATGGCGTAGGACGTTGAAAGTTCACCTGAGATCCTCTAGATGGGAATTCCGGCGCTCGCTCTTGACTATCATATCGTCCACATATAGCTCCATAGATTTTCCTATCTCGCGCTCGAACATTCTGTTGACGAGGCGTTGATAAGTCGCTCCGGCATTTTTGAGTCCGAATGGCATGACTTCGAAACAATAAACTCCTATGTGCACCACGAACGAGGTCTTGGGCCAGTCCTCGGGCGCCATGAAGATTTGATAATATCCTTGAAAGGCGTCCATCATGCTCATGAGTTCGCACCCCGCTGTTGAGTCTACCAACTGATCAATCCACGGTAGGGGGTAAGGGTCTTTGGGGCATGTCTTGTTGAGGTCCGTGAAGTCATTGCACATGTGTCATTTGTTGGCGCTCTTGGGAACGAGGACCACATTGCAAAGCCATTCCGGGTATAAGATTTCCTCAATATACTATGCATCCAAGAGCTTACCCACTTCTTCTTCAATGACGTGCCTTCTGAAACCTTGGACGTGACTTTTCTTTTGTTTGACCGGCTTGAAGGCCGGATCCATATTGAGCCTGTGGACTATGACACTAGGATCTATCCAACTGAGATCAGAAGCTTTCCAGGCAAATATATCAAGGTTTTCTCGGAGAAAATCAATCATCATAAATTGCGAGGGACCGTCGAGATTTGAGCCAATCTGGGTGGTTTTATCTGGATTCCCCGGTTCCAACTCGATGGTCAAAAACTTTTCGGTGTGCTCGATTCGAACCTCAGGCCTAGGAGCCTCGAGCGCTCTTTTCTTCCCAGTGTGTCTACTCCCTTCCTCACCCGAGGGCCCATCACCCTCGCTCTCGGAAGCAAATCCTTCGACAGCCCCAGGCGGACCGTCTCCCGTGCTTTGGGTTCCACTGGGGGTCTTCTTTTTATTCTTCCTTTTATACAGCTTGCCCCTTTTGTGCTCCGGACCATCCTCGTCCAATTTGGGGAAGTCAACCGATTTTTTGGTGGATCCTGCCTGGATGGCTTGTTTGGGCTTATGGCTTCGAAGGGAAAGGACGTAACATTCCCATGCTTCCATGACATTGCATAGAACCTCGCCCGTGCCCTCGGGAGTGGGGAACTTGATTTTCTGATGATAAGTGGAGATTATTGCTTTGAAATCCACGAGGGCTGGGTGCCCAATGATGATGTTGTAGGGGAGATCCGCCTCAACGACTGTGTAAAGTACGCTAAAAGTTTTTCACTGCGGGGCGCGACCAAAAGAGGTGGCCAAGCGAATCTGTCTGCGATGAACAATCTTCGAACCCCCAAAGCCAACGAGGGCTGTTTTGAGGGGTTCGAGGGGAATGTTTGTTATGTTTAATTTCTGAAACGTTGAGTAAGGGAGAACGTTCACAGAACTTCCACTATCAATTAAGACCCTCTTTACAACGTGGTTATGAACGTCTAAACTAACCACCATGGGACAGTCAGAGGTTTCACCGATCCCATAGGGTGTTACAATGTGTTCCAGATCTTTCTCCGTAAACCCTACATTGTCATCCTCTTTCGAGCGTGGAGAGCTATCAACAGAGAGTACAGGCTTGGGCAGGGATGATCGTTGGTCATAACTCCGAATATGGCGACGCCGGGAGGCATTAGAGTCACCTCCCGAGGGTCCTCCTGCGATCATGTGGATGACCGCGAAGGGTTGATTCTCCAAATCCACAGCTTTCCCCTTCCTACGGTCGCTCGTTTCGGTGTGATGGCGGCGGGGACTTCGTGAGCGCGATCGGCTTCTCCCTCTAACATGCGCTCGTTCAGTACAATGCTCGTCATACCTCTCTAGCACCTTCACAAACTCCTTGAGGTGCCCCCTGGCGATAAGCCTCTGAATCTCGCTCTCGAGTTGGCGGCACTCGTTGGTATCATGCCCTTTCTGCTTATGAAAAGCCCAATACTTTCCTGAGCGCTTTTGAGCTTCAGTTTCCCTCAGCCTCGGCGGTCTTTTGAAGAGTTTCTTATCCGCCAGGGAATATACTTCAGCAATTGGGCGGTTGAGGGGAATACGCTCAAACTTAAGCGGAGGTGAGGAATTACGACGAGAGGGAATAGGGCTGCGACGCCGGCCCCTGTTGGTTTCTTCTCTGTCCTCGGGGGCTTTGCTGGGGCGAGGGGCGTTTGCCATTTTCTGATCCCTAATGATGTACATATCCTCGAGGGTGAAAAACGAGTCAGCTATGTCCCTAATCTCCATCAACGAGCGTGGCTTTTTCTTGGCCACCTCCTCCACGAATTCTTTACTGACATAGTGCTTCATGTTGATGGCTCCAAAGAGAATGTGCGTCAAGAAATCCATCGAGGGCTTCTCCACCAACAAGATTTCTTTGTTAAACCTTTCCATGAAGGACCGGAGCGTCTCGTTCGGCCCCTGGACCAAGTTGTAGAGAGCTGTCGCGGCTGGGGCTGGTGCCTTCAAGGAGTTGAAGTGGCTTATGAAGGTGTCTGTCAGATCATAGTATCCTCGGATTGAGCGCGGGGGAAGTTTTTTGTACCAGTATTGAGCCATTCCAGTGAGGGAAGTGACAAACACCTTGGCCCAATAGTTGCTCGGGTGATCGTACAAATGGATCAGGTGCACAAAGTGATCCAGATGCTCAGCTGGATAAGTGGTCCCATCATATCTGTTGACGGACGTGGGGATTTTTCCCTTCCCCGCACGGGTCATCAGTACCTCCTCGATGAGGGGGGAATCGCCCGTCACGATTCTGTAATCCCTGTCCTCGGGATCCTCATAGCTGGCTTCCCTTCGATGGCGAGAAATTGGGCTACGTGGTCGGCGAGCGTCTCTGGCCCTGGACCTCTTGCTCCCATCGCGGGGGACTTAAGGCCTTGCTCGAGAGAGCTGCTCCACCACATTCTGGAGCCCCTTAAGCTGATCTTGTACTGCGACAAGCTGAGGGTCACCGACATCTCTGCGGTTTGCCCTTTCTGTGGCCCTCGATTGGACCTCTTCGTTGTTTCCAGCTGTAACGCCCCGATTTGCAGACAGTCAGGTACGCTCGACACGTATGAGTTTCGAGCGTAGGAATTTATTTTATTATTTTCATCTATTTAATTTATAGGTGTTATATTAATTTTATAAATTGTGTTCCAACATGATTACATGAAAATATATGAAATGTATGCCAACTTGGGTATTATGTTACATATTGAATTTATTGTTACGTGAGTTAATGGCCGAATGTATCTTAATTGCTTAATTGTCCTTAATTGTTCATTTACATAAATTAGTGGACCAAATTGCATGAAAACCTTTGAGGACTAAATTGATCATTTTCCAAACCTTATATCCTCAATTGCATAACTTATGGTACTTGGAGGATTTGATCATAATTATTACATTTTTCCCCAAATATAACGGTATATGCTTCTTCATTCTTCTTCCATCTTCATTTTTATTCCAACATATACAATCATCATCCTCTCTCTAGGCATTCACTCAAAAAGAGAAGGAAATTGGGAAATCATAATCTTCAAGCTAGAATTTGCTGGGAAATTTCATGATTCAAGCTCAAGCATCCATATTCATCATCTTCTTCAATTTATTTTCATCTCAAGGTATATATGATCATTTATATGATTTCTTGGAATTTGGAGAGAAGCTAGGGTTAGTGGTTAAGCTAGCTAACTGGATTACTTGATGTTAGAAGCAAGAATACTTGATCATAGTTTGAAATCATGCTTGAATTATTGGAGAATTTGATTATATATGATGGATTTATGCATAAGCTTGGGACTTATGATTTTGGTGATTAATGGATGATATAAGTGTTCATATTGAATTTTATTGTGCCTTAAGTATCCATATATGTTTCTTTCATAAATCATGCAATTAAAGATGGAATTATGATGATTTTGGTGAGTTTTGGTTGAGGTTCGTGGATCCCCTGTTTTGCTGCTTTGTTTCTGCAGCTTCTGTAAAACGGGAACGGCCCTTCCCGTTCCCTTTGTAATTGGGGAACGACCGTTCCCATTGATTTGAAAGATGTGCTTGGCGACTAGGACGGGAACGATCGTTCCCAATTTGTCTCACAGACGGGAACGGCCGTTCCCATCTTCGGGGAGCAGTTCGGGAGTGGGGGAACGACCCTTCCCATTTTACACTAAAACCTGGAACGGCCGTTCCCATGCCCCTGGAAGTGCAGAAACTTTCTGCATAAAATGTAAATTTTAGCACTATGATCCAATGATTTATTTGACCCCAAATTGTTATTACATGAATGATTACATGCCAAAACATGATATTTACATGCTACATTGTTTATTGCATGATGTCTCGTACTTGATCACGCCGTGCGTCTTATATGAAATAATATACTTGAATTGTGGTCTAATGCACGTACATTGTCTCGTTTCTTGGCCAGTTATTCTCTAGGGCGGAGATTGTGGATCATGAGCACGTTCACGCATTCACGAGTCTGGTGTCGCTTGTCAGGTGAGGTTTAATTGCTAGTTATATAGAACCGGTATAACCTTTACGTGATCTTTCGGCCAAAGGTATTTCTATGTATAATCTCATGAAATCACTTATCATTTCAAGTCATGTTCATGAAACGCAAGCAAGCAAGCAAGCCATGTTATTGCCATGAATCAAGCATGTTTTAGGCGAGTAGCATGACCGTTCACGTTGGGCCCGATGGTAGTGACTAGAGCCAACCGGGAAAGCAAAGGCTGACGGGTAACTCTGGCGCTATCCTCACCACATTTGGGGCCACCCTTAAATCCGCTAGGAGATTAGTGGAGGAAGGAGCTCCGGGCTTAGGGATTCATGTACCCTCTGCTCAATATGCATGGATGTTGGGGCCTTGCAATCCCATCATCAACCGGAGGAAGAAGGAGACTGGGGATGAATCCGGCATCACGGATTATCCTCGGGTTATTGCATGATTTTCCATTCCATGAACGTGTTATATGATTACACATGCACGATTGCACGATAATTGAATTGCATGATCACTTATTGTTTAATAATCAAGCAAACATGTTCATGTACATTTGGAGTTCGGTTGGAGACCGCCCTTACTCGCTGTGGCCATGTATTGATTGCATGAAAATGAACAAGTATTTAATATTGATAGTTGTATTATCAGGCGAAGCTATATTATTATTGAACTCATATATTTATCTTTTACAAATCTTTACCCGAGAATATAACTTGCATGTTATCTGCGCTAATATGTATGTGAACCCCTCACTCGGTCTTCACAGACTGACACCTCCACCTTTCAGGTTATTGCAGGTGCAGCCTAGGCGGCAGTTGAGTCGAGTCTAGTCCAGTTCATGTAGTTGAGTCAACCATGGTTCGTGTATTTGGTTATTTATTGTTAATTATGGAATGATAGTTATGGTTATTGTTTTACTTGAAGATGATAAGGTATTGATATGAGAAGTTAGAATATATTTTACTTGGTAAGTGAGAAATGTCATGGCCTGATTAATAGAAATATTTGATAATAATTATTTATGCTTCCGCTTTATTTTGTTGCATGTAAAAATAATCCCGCCTAGCTTGTCGTGTATTGCATTATCACCCGTTCCCTATAGGTTGGTTCATGTACGGATTGGCCGTTTCGTATGTCGATTGACCTATAGTGCGGGGGTGTGGTACCTCCACGTGTTAAGGGGTGCTACATCTAAGGTGGTATCAGAGCCCGGTTGCAAAACCGAGGTTCTCGTGTCATGTCATGTCGAGTCTAGGTCGTACGGCATAGGAACTTCTTGACAAATTGAGAGTCTTGCATATTATTTGAATGCCTTGATTTCCTTGAACTCTTTGAATTGATTGAAATTACTTGATAACTTGTGCCTTGCATTGATTTCTGCTACTAATTGCTAATTAATTGATTTTTGAATCATTTGAAATTATTGCTCGACGTGTTTTATTCCAAGCATTGATAAATTATTGTTGCATTTTATATTAAATTCTTGCTGATATTAATTATGTAAAAACTATGTGACATGAACACGTTTTACCCACATGCATTTATTTGTAAAGTAAGTTGTGAGTGACGGGTTTTGGAAATATATGAATCAAGGCCAGAGGATTTTGAAATTTAAGAGACTGATCAACTGTTTGAATCAAGTTGTAATTCGGTCAACCAAGAATGGACACCGGGATCGAGCCCAATATTTCTACGGTGCCAGGTTCTTCAATGCTTTCATAAACACGTGCATCATAATTGTTAATTAAATTGCTTCTCATTATAAAATATTGTTATGAATATTATTGAGATTATCTACTTGATGCATTAAATATATGTTTGAATTAGTTGAAATATTTAAATTTCTTTGTTTAGAAGTATTTATGTAAATCAATATAAATGTTCCAATGTGTGGCATTTTAAATTGCTGGTAGGTTGCTACGTGCATTGACACATTAACCATCATTCATTATTTAGTGTTTGTTGATTAATAGGCTCTCCTTATGCTCAGCACAATCCTTGCTCCTAGTTCTACCAACTTG
The DNA here is from genome assembly GCA_037501455.1 of Lantana camara. Taxonomy (NCBI): domain Eukaryota; kingdom Viridiplantae; phylum Streptophyta; class Magnoliopsida; order Lamiales; family Verbenaceae; genus Lantana; species Lantana camara. The sequence goes on from CM074858.1 coordinate 51,883,525, forward strand.
AATTTAAAGAAGAGATTTCTGAAGCATTGGGTATCATGTTGGGAACCGGGTCATTTGACTTTGCTTGAAGTTTAGAAATGTTTGGGACTGTGAGAATTTATTGATCCAGGATTCCGTAGGAGCAGGTACGATATAGATATTTGGAAAATTTTGGAAACAGGAAAATGATGATAAGTTCAAGCAGATAAATGTTCAGCGGGTCTTTCAACTTTCAGAAATTAATCAGCACTTTGGGGATTCAGTAAGGGTAGGAGATAAAACTTTTCTTGCTTCGAATCAAAGTGCTAATTTGGCAAATATCAACTCTAGAAGTAGTAGGTGGTGAGTACAGGATATGGCATTTTCATGAATAGCTGAAGGGTTGTGGTATGCTGGAAATTTTTAATATCAAATCGGAGTGGTGGCAGTCGGGGAATTTCAAGTTGGGTATGTCATTAACAGCAAAGATTAGAAAAGAACCATTAATCAAAATCTTGATTAATAACACGTAGGACGAGGAAAAGGTTACAAGAATTGAATCAGCAGAGAAGCTTGCAAGTGGGAAAGGACAGAATGAATCTAAAGGGTAAGAAAATCTCCATTTTCTTATGGGGGAGAGCCAGCCTAGGAATAAATTTAAATCGGAAGCTAGACAGCATTCAGGAGAGTTGGGAATTTTAAGAAAATCGATTCTTCATGGAATCCTCTATCAGAACCATGTGAAAGAAGTTTTCAATAATCTGAACGTTCCCTCCCTCTTATACAAAGAAAAGTCCCATCATCGACAGTACCTTTGTTCCATTATCGTTTTCAAGAAAGTGGGTACACCGTCCGCAATTCTCCGGTAGCCTCAGGATATCAGTTGACTCAGTAAATAGAAAAGGATTCAATTTGGGTAATACTCGGAATCAATCTCAAGTTTTGGTAGGTTAACTCCGACAAGAGTTTTCTTACGAAGTTATTACTTATAACCCAGAGATGCCTATAAATGCACACCGTGTTTTCATCCGTGTTGTCGTCGTCACCTCTATAAATACCAGTTTACCCTGAACACTTCAGAAATATGGAAGCTTGAGTGATCCTTTCTTTCAAGATATTTCGTGGCATTGTTGGGTACGTCATTAAAATTCCCGGGGTTAAATAGAAGACGTTTTACAAGGACTTAATTCCTTTGGTTCTATGTAAAAGTGCTTGTTCGGGTACTCTCATGGGATAACCGCCTGGATTCTCTTCCATATTAAATATCCGTCGTGCTATTTTCTAAGGGAATAGAAGATCAACTTTCGAATTTCAAACAAAAGAGTTAAGATCTTTGCTTCGGGAAAATATTTCACTTTGATTACAAAGGTCGAGGAAATGGTAAAACCTGTTCTCTCTGGTTGTCGGATAAGAATTTGCTTGGAGCACAAAGCCAGTCTTTTAAGCTGGAATATACAGCTATTCTATGGCAAGAAATCTCGGGTTGTTCTCAATTCCAAAACCCACTAGTGGAAGTGGTAATTGAATTAAAGAAGGGTACAACCGGGGGGGATCTGAGGTTATATACGGGCATGAAAATGGGGTGATCAATGATGAATTACGGATTATGTTACAAAATAGCACGAGGACGGAGATGGTTATCAAGAATGGGAATATTGAACCGTAGTGGCACCAAGTGGAAAGAAATCGTTACTAAAAGAATCAAGAATTCAGTCGAGTTATTTCAACACCGGAACTTCCATCCTCGGTGAACGGTACACTTAATCATACATACCACGTGCATCATTATTTTATTACTATCTGTTTATTATTATTTGTCATTCTTGTAGATGATTCATTGTTTATTATCAATTGTTTATGTGAACTAATAGTTGCATAAATGATAATTTTATTTGATTCTTGTGTGTTACTTGCGAATATTTATCTAAGTGCTCACCTGAATTTTATTCGGTGTGCGTGAGAGACGGGGATTCTCTCAGGGTTTTCAAGAGACGGGGTTCTCTCGTTACTTGCTCGAGAGACGGGGTTCTCTCGTTAATTGTTTGAGAGTCGGGGCACTCTCGCTATTTTGGTTACTTGGCAACTTGTTCTAGTGGAAGGTAGATTTTCTCAAGTGGTTAAGTTCCGGAAAGTTGAGGGTCGCGATTTCACATATTGGAGAGTCTTGTGGATCGAAGACCTCTTTCGAACTAATCACTGATGGGGAGTAGCTAACCCGCATAGGATGAACACGTAAGATCTAATTAAATTCTAGGAATTCAGGACATGGAATCCGAGGACGGATTCTCTTAAGGGGGAGATAGTTGTAACTCCCCGATTTTCAGACAGTCAGGTACGCTCGACACGTGTGAGTTTCGAGCGTAGGAATTTATTTTATTATTTTCATCTATTTAATTTATACGTGCTATATTAATTTTATAAATTGTGTTCCAACATGGTTACGTGAAAATATATGAAATGTGTGCCAACTTGAGAATTATGTTACATATTGAATTTATTGTTACCTGAGTTAATAGCCGAATGTATCTTAATTGCTTAATTATCCTTAATTGTTCATTTACATAAATTAGAGGACCAAATTGCATGAAAACCTTTGAGGACTAAATTGATCATTTTCCAAACCTTATATCCTCAATTGCATAACTTATGGTACTTGGAGGATTTGATCATAATTATTACATTTTTTCCCAAATATATCGGTATATGCTTCTTCATTCTTCTTCCATCTTCATTTTTATTCCAACATATACAATCATCATCCTCTCTCTCGGCATTCACTCAAGAAGAGAAGGAAATTGGGAAATCATCATCTTCAAGCTAGAATTTGCTAGGAAATTTCATGATTCAAGCTCAAGCATCCATATTCACCATCTTCTTCCATTTATTTTCATCTCAAGGTATATATGATCATTTATATGATTTCTTGGAATTTGGTGTGAAGCTAGGGTTAGTGGTTAAGCTAGCTAACTTGATTACTTGATGTTAGAAGCAAGAATACTTGATCATAGTTTGAAATCATGCTTGAATTATTGGAGAATTTGATGGTATATGATGGATTTATGCATAAGCTTGGGACTTATGATTTTGGTGATTAATGGATGATATAAGTGTTCATATTGAATTTTATTGTGCCTTAAGTATCCATATATGTTCCTTTCATAAAATCATGCAATTAGAGATGGAATTATGATGATTTTGGTGAGTTTTGGTTGAGGTTCGTGGATCCCCTGTTTTGCTGCTCTGTTTCTGCAGCTTCTGTAAAACGGGAACGACCCTTCTCGTTCCCTTTGTATTTGGGGAACGACCGTTCCCATTGATTTGAAAGATGTGTTTGGCGGCGAGGACGGGAACGATCGTTCCCACTTTGTCTCACAGATGGGAACGGCCGTTCCCATCTTCGGGTAGCAGTTCGGGAGTGGGGGAACGACCCTTCCCATTTTACATTAAAACCTGGAACGGCCGTTCCCATTCCCCTGGAAGTGCAGAAACTTTCTGCATAAAATGTAAATTTTAGCACTATGATCCAATGATTTATTTGACCCCAAATTGTTATTACATGAATGATTACATGCCAAAACATGATATTTACATGCTACATTGTTTATTGCATGATGCCTCGTACTTGATCACGCCGTGCGTTTTATATGAAATAATATGTTTGAATTGTGATCTCTTGCACGTACATTGTCCCCGTTTCTTGTCCAGTTATTCTCCAGGGCGAAGATTGTGGATCATGAGCACATTCACGCATTCACGAGTCGGGTGTCGCCTATCAGGTGTGGTTTAATTGCTAGTTATATAGAACCCGTATAACCTTTACGTGATCTTTCGGCCAAAGGTATTTATATGTATAATCTCATGAAATCACTTATCATTTCAAGTCATGTTCATGAAACGCAAGCAAGCAAGCAAGCCATGTTATTGTCATGAATCAAGCATGTTTTAGGCGAGTAGCATGACCGTTCACGTTGGGCCTGAGGGTAGTGACTAGAGCCAACCAGGAAAGCAAGGGCTGACGGGTAACTCTGGGGCTATCCTCACCACATTTGGGGTCACCCCTGAATACGCTAGGAGGTTAGTGGAGGAAGGAGCTCTAGGCTTAGGGATTCATGTACCCTCTGCTCAACATGCACGGATGTTGGGGCCTTGCAATCCCATCATCAACCGGAGGAAGAAGGAGACTGGGGATGAATCCGACACCACGGATTGTCCTCGGGTTATTGCATGATTTTCCATTCCATGAACGTGTTATATGATTACACATGCACGACTGCACGATAATTGAATTGCATGATCACTTATTGTTTAATAATCAAGCAAGCATGTTCATGTACATTTGGAGTTCGGTTGGAGACCACCCTTACTCGCCGGGGCCATGTATTGATTGCATGAAAATGAACAAGTATTTAATATTGATAGTTGTATTATCAGGCGAAGCTATATTATTATTGAACTCATATATTTATCTTTTACAAATCTTTACCCGAGAATATAACTTGCATGTTATCTGCGCTAATATGTATGTAAACCCTTCACTCGGTCTTCACAGACTGACACCTCCACCTTTCAGGTTATTGCAGGTGCACGCTAGGCGGTAGTTGAGGCGAGTCCAGTCCAGTTCATGTAGTTGAGTCAGCCATGGTTCGTGTATTTGGTTATTTATTGTTAATTATGGAATGATAGTTATTGTTATTGTTTTACTTGAAGATGATAAGGTATTGATATGAGAAGTTAGAATATATTTTACTTGGTTCATGTATTGCATTGTCACCAGTTCGCTATAGGTTGGTTCATGTACGGATTGGCCGTTTCGTATGTGGATTGACCTATAGTGCAGGGTGTGGTACCTCTACGTGTTAAGGGGTGCTACACCAGCCCCCTCATTTTGAGGGGCCCTCTCATTTCCCACTGGTTGCTGCCCTTGCTGGACCCTCGGCGGGGCCTCATTTTCCTGAATCGGTGGTGGGGGAGGTTGTTGGGCCCTCAACGTATTTTGTGCCATTGTCAACGGGTGAGCCGGGAGTCGTCCCAGGGGCGGTGCCGCTCGAGCACCTACCAAAGAGGGAAAATAGGAGGCAGTGAAGTGCTCCCAGGCGTTCTGTACCGCCTGCCCCTCACATTGTGCGTAAAGCGCTTGGAGTTGCTGAGTTGTAATCTGGGGCATTTCCACCCCTTGTATTTCTCTAGGCAACGACATGGGGAGATTTAGTGTCCCCACCTAATATGGCTGGACCATGGGCATCACTCCGGGCATCATTCCGGGTTGCATATAAGCGTACCCCAGCGGTGGCACGGCCATGGAATATACGCCAGGATGGGAAGCAGGAGCGCTGCTGATGAAGGTTGGGGGAGGAGGAATGGTGCCAGATCCTCCGGCCTCGTTCCCATCGAGGGGGGGGGGGAGTAGCAGCGGCTACTTCACTGTTTCCGACAATAGGCGGAGGCGTGCCTCCAGCGGGGGTGGAGTTCTCAGCGTTTTCCTCATTGGCGGGAGGAAGACCGCCCCTATTCCCCAAAGCTCCGGATCTTGTAGCAGTAACCATGATGAAAGCTGTTGGTGTCACTTTTCAACTAGCTTTTAAGGGAAGAAACTGATGATGATGAAGACGGTGGTGATGGATTTCCCACAGACGGCGCCAAAAATGATGGTGCAGGAAACTGGACTTCCTAAAATGCAACAACACTCTTAATATTTGTATGAAAGGGAAAGACCATCACAGGCGTGAGGGCCTTAGGATCTGGGTTTCCTCTTGAGCGTGGGTTCTTCCAGCTAGGATAACACCAAGAGTGCAAGGTGCAATGGTGATGCAACTGTGACGAGAGTAATATGGAGCTTGAGAAGGTGAGGGAAAATGCCCAGAACAATGTATGCAGTATGTATGTGGAAGATGACTTGGGGGAGAATGCATGTGTTCTTCCCTATTTATATGTTAGGGTGAGGGTAAATCGGGTAAGTTGTCCGTGTGTTGCCAAACCTGTGTTGCCCTAACACGTGGCAGCCCATGGGGGTGTGAGAATGACATTTCTGAAAAGGAGGCGGCGTGTCAGGTGCAAGGTGCGCACCACCTTTGTGTCAGAGGTTGTTAGCGAGGGTCGCCCGAGAGGAAGGCCCAAGGTCCGCTTCGCTAGGGTTTGAATCCATCATGGTGGGGAAGGATCATACTCGAGCGCTAGTGACGCTCGAAGGGCGCACGGATGGGTTCCCCACGGCTGATGACCCTTGAGCGTCAAAACCACGAGCATCGGGAACGGGGCCCTCGAGTGGGTGTCCTCCTGAGAAGGGTAACCCTGAGGGCCGAGATGTGAGCGTCAAGCCTGTCGGCTCGGACCCTTTACCTGAATAGTTGGCCGAGGCTCATGGGCCTGTACGAGTAAGCAAGCGAGTGGGCTGGGTTGCCCGCGAGCCCATCAATGCAAGCGTCCAATCCCTCAGCCGGCAAGTGGTGATACGTGGACGGCTCCGATATCAACGCGGTTTTATATCTCATTAAATTACTTTCATACTTCAAATGAATACATAACCCTTGAAAATATTTATAAACAATAAAGTAATTAATATATTAATTTATTCTAAACTTTATGAGAAGGAAAAAAAAATACAAGAAAAAGCATTTGTTTGGTTTGCTATGACATCAAAGATCCTATGACGAAAAATATTATTTCAAAATAGTGAAAGTTATAAATAATTATAAATTTAACAAACAATACAATTTTTTTAAAAATTTTAATAAAAAAGTACCCAACCAAATTACAATCCGGATAAAAAAAATTAAAAAGTTCAAAAATTATATATAGTAATTGACAACATTTTAAAAAGATAAAAACTAAAAATAAATGGTTTTAAAAAGTGGTATTAAATATTAAAAAATAAAAATTATATAAAAATATAACATATTTTTTCAATGTTGGGGAAACAAATTAGTTAATAGAAAATAAAAACCTCGCAACTATTTATTTATAAAAACACGGCGAGGCATAACGATTTCACATGTTTTGAGAAAAGAGTGATGGCAACCCCCGTTAACATACAATAGCATACGGTGTGTAACTCCCATTAACGAACACAGGAGTACTGCATGAGATGAAACAGAGGAGTACTGCATGAGATGAAACAGAGTCATTAACGCCCATTAAAAGCCACAGGTGGAGATGAGTTTTGGAGAAGGAATGGTAACGCCCGTTACCCTTTTACTTAAGAAAATCAGTAACGTCCGTTACTACTTACATAAGCGCAGACACGATTTATCTGGTTAACAGGCGTTAACGAGAATTGCATGGAGACAGGTAACGCTGGTTAACCCTATCGGCGAGAGATTTTAGGTTTAGTATTTAGGTGCGTTTTGAGGTCTTTATGGGACTGAAGGAGGGGGGGAGAGACAGAATAATTCAGAGGAAGAGATAGAAGACGGATATTGCAGGAGAATTCTCAGAGAATTCATACAAATCAATTGAGAATAATTCCTTTTTCTAGTTTTATTTCTTTATTATTCAAACTAATTCCGCCTAAATTCAGTTTTCGCGTGTTAGATTTAATTTTCTAGAATTGTTAGAATGTTTATGAGTTCATTCTCTAGACTTTTTTTAGATTTGATGACTATGATTTTGATGGGTCTGATTATGGGTTACAGAATCCAATCACTTTACAATTTGTTTGGGTAAGGAAACCAGTTGATGATCGCCGGAAAAGATGGGGGTTCTACCTGCTAGGACAAACACAAAAGCAAAGTCAGAAGGCCAAGCTGGGGGAACCGGGGGTGATTCCCAGTTTGGCTCTCCGACCCTCAAGTCAGATGATGATCTGAAAGAGAAAGTAGCGAAGTTGCAAAAGTTTAGTGATGGAAGTTGCTTACCACGGAGAAGATGATCTTGTCTATTTATAGTTGAGGGTCAGGGACCCTTTGGTCATTTGCACCGTGTGGTCCTGACCAAATGTTGCCCTAACACGTGGCGCTATGAGAGAAACCTAGGAGGAATCTTCTGCAAAAGCGGGTGAAAGTTAGTGTTGGCAACAGTGGTAGGTGTGCGGGCATGTACAGGGTGTCAGAGAGCCATTTTAGGGGGTTGGTAACGAGGGCTAAGGGCACGCTCATGTCAACCAAGAGCCTTGGAGACCAAGGAATCCGCTAGGGGATTAAGGCCAAGGCTCATACAATGAGGGGGAGTGAACGTTTCCCTGAGGGAGTGTAGCACTCGAAGAGGGCTTCCTTGACTGATTGGAGCTTTAGCCATATACAATGAATCGCGCTCGTTAGAGAGCGGCAATGTTGATCACGTGTACACGTAGCAGAGATAGCACGTGTCCTTGAGGAATGCTAGTGCTTGAGGGGTTTGAACTCTCGTGTATAATTACCTTAATCACAAGAGGACAGGTGTCGTTATCTCGAGTTGCCACGTGCCCAAACGTGGAACGAACGAATTTTGACCCCATCATTTTGCGCCTCAATTCTGTAGTCCTTAATAATGAGGACTGTAGAATTCTGTCAAAGTTCATCTTCGAGCGTAGCGCTCGGGGAAAGCGTAGCGTGTTTGGCAATTTATCCTTCTGACTGCGCAATAAATGCGGTCCTTTCCTCTGACCGCTTGAAACGTTTACACATTAAATGCGGTCCTTTCTTCTGATCGCTCGTAACGTTTGTGCATTAAATGCTGATGCGCGTGGGGCGTGTGATTCTTGGGGAGTACGCGACAGTTCAATAAAGTGAACGATTTCCTAGGCGGGAAATGATTGCAATTTCAAATTTCTTGGCAGAAACGTACCAACTTCCATCCCTATAAATAAGGGATTCAGCATCCATTCCACTTTTTACGTGAACACAACTTCAAAGCAGACATTTACGAAAAACTTTTTACAGATAAGTTTCAGAGCATGCAAAACTTTTCCTTCAAGCTTTTCCAGAAAACTTAAGGTAACCTTTTGGTGAAATCTTTTAACTTTGCTAACCTTAGAATTAGATTAGGATTTGGTTCTCCTTATATCTCCCTTATTTCCCAAAGTTCCTGAATCCAGGATTTCCTCCCGACTCCAAAGAAACCCTTCCAATCCTTAAAAAAAAAAAACCCTTCTCGAACATGTTTGGAGATCACGTCGAAGAATTTGCCCGGGAAGTGGAAGATATGGCAAGCCAAAATTCATCTCCTAGAGATGAGGAATTGCACGCCGCCGTTTTCGCCATGGAAGAGAGGAACCCAAGTGCGGTTGAGCATATTTTTAAAGAGACGAACCTGGTGATGGAGGCGGAGAGGCAAGGGGTGACTCGCCCCATTATAGAGAGTGCAACTCATCCACATCGCCACACTGTGACCGTAGTCGTCGCTGCCCCGATCCCAGATTTCGAGGGGGAAGCGGGGCCTTCTGAAAGAACCCATGCCAAGGGCGAAGGCAAGAAACCCCAGAAACCCCGAAAAGCTAAGAAGGCCAAAGGGCCAAACGAGGGTGAGGGCTTAGGTATGCAAGCAACCGAGCGCACCCTAGATGAGACTCCCAGCACCATCACTCTGGGGGAGATAAAGTCGGTTATGGCCCCAATCTTCTGGGACGAGCGCTACACATGGAGAATCCCAGCTAAGCACGACCACGCCAACCATCCCCCTCCTGGCGAAATGGCAGTTTACAAGGACGCAATTGGCTCGGGGGGCCTACGATTTCCAGTTCCAGTCCCAGTGGCCAACATTTTGAATAATTTGAACCTGTGCCCCTTGCAGATCGTGCCTAACGGGCTCGCTTTGATAACGAGCTTCGTGGTCCTTATGAAGTGCATTGGATATGAGCCCTCGATGTCGAATTTCAACGCTTTGTTCCAAGTTGTCAGCTCACCACGCTCGTCTCCTGAGGAGGGCTTCTTTTATTATGTTCAAGTAAAGGCCCACCTGAAGTTGATCAATTCTCCATCATCCACCTACGGGCCAGATTGGAAGGAGAAGTTTATTTTTGTAAAAACCCCATCGGACGATGATTTCGGGGTATCACGAGAGTGTGATTAGGCACTACCTTTCCTGACAACTGGGCTAAGGATTTCGCTGGAATGCTGAGGGACGAGGGCCGGCTAATCCAGGCCAAAGACTTGATAGATGACGCAGAACTCCTGTTCCTTTATCGACTTACCAACGACCCCCATTATCTCAACAACCCTCCCGCTCGGGATTTGGAAAGAGATGGTTAGATTTTAGGGCACTAACTTGTAGATAGGGATGCTAACTGTTCACTTGCATTTTTAATTTGTATTTTGTGAAGTTTGCCTCAGCGCTTCTGACCCTCGTTGTTTTTTTTCCTTGCCTCAGGTTTAAACATTGTCATGGCTAGAGAAATTAGACATGCTACTCGTTTCGCCAATGCTAACAGGCGTCAGGCCAATCAAGGTAACCAGAAAAACTAACCACCCCGAGGCGCAGGCCGTGGCAACGAGCGCGGGGGACGACAAGCAGCAGGCTCGAGCGCCAGCCAAGGCCGTCGCAACAACCAAGCACCCAATCCTGATGCATGGGTGATTCAAAGGGCTCCGGCCGCTTCTCAAACAAGTGGGGCCCTTACTCCCATTCTAATTCCGCCACCTAGGCCCCAAATGAGCGTTAACACCAGAGATCAAGAAGCAAGCGCTTCAGCTTCTAGAAAGAGGAAAAGGATGCCGGATTCCTTCACCATATCCGACAAAGGTAAGCAAGTGGTCGAGGGCCCCAAGGGCGTCGACGGAGACACTTCCTCCTCAGAGGGGAAACATTTGTGGGATTTCGAGCGCAAAGGGGACAGGAGCTACAAGGGCTCCGCAGATGGAGGTGTCGTACTATTGAGGCACGGAACAGTCGCCCAAACCATTAGTGAGAGCTTATATGAGAGGGTGCAATTCACAGCAGACCATAAGCACCTATATTCTGAATCTGTTGAAAAGGTCACCAGCGATATGGTGCATGCCCTCATCTCTGTAAGTCCCTTTGTCTTCCGTGAATTTCATTTTCTGAAGATGTCTTTTTCCAAAGATTTTACTAACACTTCTGCCCTTTCGAGCCTGTGCAGCAAGTGCTTCCGAGGGCAAAGAACATTCAAATGCGTGCCACAGTTTATGCTGATCGGAAGGCCAAATACAAGAAAGTGGCACGCTCGAACGATCCTGCCCAAATCCAAGAAGAGTTGGATATGGAGAAGGCCATGTACATTTCTCTCAAGAAGGAGCACCAGAAGATGGAAGTTGAGATGAAGAAGTTACAGGAGGACTTCACGAACGTTGAGAACGCTCGAAGGAGTTGGCACAATGAGTTCAATAACCTTAATGAGAATCATGAGAAGCTCACAACCGATCGTGACGCATGGATGACGAGGGTTGCTCAAGCGGAGCAGAAATTTGTGGATACCATGAACCAACTTCCCCACCGTATTGAGCAGTCGGTCAAAGAGGCGCTCATCAAGTTTTGCCACTCAAAGGCTTTTAACATTGCGGCTTCTTTGCATTGCCTAGACAAGGCTCAAAAGGCCTTTAATTTGGCAATTGAACAAGAAATTTGGCACTGTGTTGAGGAAGATGATGACCGCGAAGACCCAGAGAAAAACATCTCCGAGCCTGAGTACAACTTTCTGGTCACGCTCATCCAAGATGAGTATATAGCGGCCCATCCTCCAGAAGAAGCCTCTCAGGCAGAACAGAGCGGGGGGACCAACAATGCTAGCGCCGTTCCATCAAATCCTCCAACAAATGAGCCGGTGGTGCCAACTCTTAACGCTCAAGATCCAGCAAACCAGGATGCTCCCGATGGGGGTGATGAGCCTGTGGTCCCCCCTGCACCAAGAAATAACAAGTCTGCCCCTCCGCCAGCTGACAAGAACCAGGGAGAAAATGCCCCCCAAGAGCAAGAGCCGGCAAGCCCCATTCATGGTCCAGTGGCCCAAAACATTCTGGTGGTTCAATCAATAAAATTCTTCCTTGTTTCGTAATTTTGGCGAGAGCCTCAATCAATAAAATTCTTCCTTTTCCATAATAATGTCTCTTTTTATTTTCTTGATTGTGGAATTTTTGCCTTGTGCCTGTTGTAATAAAATCTCATAATGCTAAGATTACGTGTGATCATTCTTGGTAAAATATGCCTTGTTTTAGCTAAGTCTTGAGTAAGCACGAGGGTCTTGCTGGAAGATTGCTCTCTTCCAAGAGTTGTGAAAATTTTTGCTTTTACACTTAGAAAATTTTACTAAGTCTTGAGTAATTATGAGGGTCTTACTTAGAGGCTGCCCTCGTTCAAAACCCGTAAACATTTTGCCTAACTTGGAAAAATTTGCTATGTCTTTGAGTAATTACGAGGGTCTTACTGAGAGGCGGCCCTCGTTCAAGACTTGTGAAAATTTTACTTTTATACTTTGAAAATTTTACTAAGTCTTTAAGTGTAACACCCAGAACGCCAGGCGCCACATCCCCTGCACCATAGCTCGAATCCACATATGAAACGGTCAATCCATACATAAACCGAAGCTACGGCGAACGGGTGACAATAAAAAAACGCAAGGCTAGGCGAGTACCCTCAAAACAAACTAACACGACTCAGAGCAATAAAATAGCGGAAGCAAAGCATTCAATACATATAGGTACCATATTTACATATTTACTTATAGGTACCGACAAATCATATCATTACAATATCCATCCGAGTATAATTCAAGATATACTACAAAAACTAGTATCAGTACAAGTACAATGTATGAAGGTGACGTGCTAGACCCGAATAAAAGACAACGAGACTCTAATTCCCGCTTAGCACAACCTGCAAAACTGCAATGTTGAGGTGTCAGTCCCAACGGACTGAGCGAGGGGTATAAATAATTATATGCGCACCGACATGCAAGTTATAATCTCGGGTAATAATTTTAGAAAACCAAACACAATTATTAGAATGGAAGGTACTATCGCCCGAGGTTACAACTAATTCAATTTATCGATTAGTTCAGTTCAATACAATCAATAGGTGGCCCGGCGAGTGAGGGCAATTCTCCTACTCCGACCGTGTACAATCAATCAATTATTAGGTGATTAGGTGATCAAGCAATTATTTACTGTGCACAATTAGCAGTTTCAGTGACTCCTTCTTCCTCCGGGTGATGGTGGGATTGCAAGGCCCCACCATCCCATCAGTCTGGGCAGAGGGTACATGAATCCCTAAGCCCGGAACTCCTTCCTCCCCTAATCTCCTAGGGGGTTCAGGGGTCATCCCATTTGGTGAGGATAGCACTCGAGTTACCCGTCAGCCCATGCTTTCCCTGTTGGCTCGAGCCACTATCCTCGGGCCCACAGTGCAATTCAATGACTCGCGAAAACAATCAATCCGTCAATCAATCAATCAATCAATCAATCGGTTTTCCTAAATCAGTTGAAAGTCATAAAGTTCGCAAACTATAGATATATATATACATTTTGGCCGAAATAGTCACATAGGGGTTGTAAGGGTTCTATTTATCTAGAATTTAAACCTCACCTGAGCAAACCAACCAAAAAGAAGTAAGAGAGCACCCTACTGAGCGGCTCCTCGAAACCGGGACCGTGATCTGTGCAACAAGGACAAGTGTTAAATAAGACTCGACTCGAATGAACCAATTATGACGAAAGGCAAAGTCATGCACCAATATGTTATGAAATAACAATTTAATGAATGTCAAATACGAGCATGATTGTCAATAAAACCAAGTATATAACACACACACGTACAGCCATGCAAGCAAAACAATGTGCATGAAAACAGAGGGTGACACGCCCGTGTCACCAAAATACAATAAGTCGTGACACCCCCGTGTCACGGTACAGCGGACCAAATGCGTGAAAAGCCTAGGCGACACGCGTGTCACCAAGGCAAGGCAAACCGTAACACCCCCGTGTCACGGTACAGAAAATCCAAACTAACCAACATGCACCCCCGTGTCACCCAACACAAAGCAAAGATGACACGCCCGTGTCATCTGTGCGTAGCAGAAAAACAGGGCAAATTCGGACAACACTTAAATCCAACCAAAACACCAAATCCAATCCAATATAAATGATCAAACACAACATATACATAATATACTTCAACTATACAACGATCAAACCAATAAATATGCATCTATTCACCAAGAATTAGGCCCCAAAACCCCATAATTATTCATATACTCCAACTTACACATATCCTCATGTTTCATGCAAGAAATGAAGGAAATATGAGCTAAACATGTTTCTAATCATGAATACACACGAAAGTATCAAGCTAACATCAAACCCTACTCATATAGCCAATCAAGAAATTCAATCCATTCTCATGTTATACCTTGAAATGAAAGAAGAATGAGATGAGGATGAAGAGATGAAGATGTTGATGCTTCTAGCTTCAAAGTTCCTCAAAATAGCTTGGATTATGAGACGAATTCTTCTCCTTCTCTTGAGGTGTAAAAACCGATCCTTAGTGTGTGTGTATGTGAGGTTCTTGTATGTAATGTATTGTATGAGCAAGTGAAGGAAGAGATACATATACATGATATATTATATCATCCACTAACATGACAAATGCACCCAATTTGCAAACAAGTCCCTAGGTTATTTAAATGAATGCAATCAAGTAATATCCCTGCCCAAAAGACCAATTAGCTCCAAACTAAGTTATGCACTTAAGTCCATATTTTTATAAAACGATCAAGTAAGTCATATAATACAATTTGGAACGTTATCACTTGATTCGCATATTGCACATTTAAAGTCAATTCGTATAAATACATAGAAATGTATGATGCACATAATATTATAATGGAATTATAATGAACAAGTAAATAGATAAAAATTAAACCCACAACTCCCGAAGACCCGCACGTGGCGTGCTTACCTGAACTTTCGGAATTTGGGGCGTTACAACTCTCCTACCCTTAGAAGAATCTGGTCCCCAGATTCATTGGTCGAATGAAAATAACTCCGGGTGAAACTTCTTTATCTTCTCTTCCGGCTCCCAAGTCATTTCCTCGGTCCTGTCACTCCGCCATAACACTTTCACCAAAGGAATATCCGATTCCTCAACTCTTGAAATTTCCTTTCCAATATTCTGACCGGCTTCTGTACAAAAGATAAATTCGGTTCCAACTCCACTTCTTCAACGGGGAGAATTTCGGTTTCATCCGGATAATACTTCCTGAGTTGAGATACATGAAAAACATTGTGAATTCAGGTAAGATTGGGAGGTAGGTCCACTCGATAAGCCACATCTCCAATTCTCTCAATAATCTCAAACGGACCTAGGTAACGGGGATTCAACTTTCCTCCCTTTCCAATTCTAGAAAATCCCTTTCGAGGAGATACCTTCAAGAAAACCCGGTCCCCCACTTCAAATTTGAGATCCCTCCGGCGAATATCGGCGTAACTCTTCTGTCTATCTTGTGCAACCTTCATCCGGTGTTGTATAATTCGAATCTTCTCAATCATGGCTTCCACAGCCTTCGAAGATTTCTCAATCTTCCTCCCTTTCTTGACTCCCTCCTGTTTTGACCATTTCCATTCTTCTAGATCAAAAAACAACGATGATCTACATTTTCGCCCATATAACAATTCATACGGAGCCATACCAATCGTTGCTTGAAAGCTATTATTGTAAGCGAACTCCACCAAAGGAAGTTGATCATGCCACGAAGTTTGGAAATCCAAGGCACAAGCTCGAAGTA
This sequence comes from Lantana camara, assembly GCA_037501455.1. Lineage (NCBI taxonomy): Eukaryota > Viridiplantae > Streptophyta > Magnoliopsida > Lamiales > Verbenaceae > Lantana > Lantana camara. The sequence continues at coordinate 51,899,126 of CM074858.1, forward strand.
GATCTTCCAAGTACCGAATGACCCTCTCCGATTGCCCATCAGTTTGTGGATGAAACGCCGTACTGAACTGAAGCTTTGTACCCAACATCTCTTGCAACTCTTGCCATAACTTTGAAGTAAAAGGGGATCTCGATCCGAAACAATACTCACCGGAATACCATGAAGTCGTACAATCTCCCGGTTGTAAATCTCAGCCAACTTCCGAATCTTTAAAGACATTCTGACCGGTAGAAAATGAGCAAACTTGGTCAGACGATCCACAATCACCCAAATACCATCGAATCCACCCTTCACTCTAGGTAACCCGGATACAAAATCCATCTTCACCTGTTCCCACTTCCACTCAGGAATAGGTAACGGCTGAAGAAGACCTCCCGGTTTTTGGTGTTCGGCTTTCACTTTCTGACAGGTGAGACAGTGCTTCACAAACTCTGCTACATCCTTGTTCAACCCACGCCACCAATAATACTGTTTGAGATCCTTGTACATCTTATTTCCTCCAGGATGAATTGAATAAGCTGACTTGTGAGCTTCCTCGAGCAATACCCTTTTCAAGTCATCGGGTACTACTACTCGGTTTTTGAAACGAAGAAGACCGGTTTCATCGAACCCAAAAGGACTCTCCGGATCCTCTCTAGCCTCAAACATTCTGTACTTTAAGTCCGGATAAATGGAGATATTGGAAACTCGAGCTCTAATCACAATAGGCTCAACTCCCTTACTTGCACCTATTTCCAAGTTCGAAACACCCACGTTCCTGCTTAGAGCGTCGGCAACTACATTAGCTTTCCCAGGATGGTATTTGATAACACAATCATAATCTTCTAGTCGTTCCATCCATCTCCGTTGCCTCAAATTGAGTTCCTTTTGAGTGAAAAGATATTGGAGACTCTTATGATCGGTGAAAATCTCAAATGACACTCCATACAAGTAATGTCTCCACTTCCCGAGTGCGAAAATCACGGCAGCAACCTCTAAATCATGCGTCGGGTAGTTCTTCTCATGATCCTTCAACTTCCGTGAGGCATAAGCGACAACCTTGCCCTTCTGAGTTAATACACTTCCCAAACCTTCCTTCGATGCGTCAGTATACACAGCATATCCCTCCGAACCCTCTGGAAGGGTTAACACTGGAGTAGAAACCAATCTCTCTCTCAAAACATCAAAGCTCTTCTCACACTTCTCATCCCACTGATATTTCACATCCTTCTTAGTTAACCGAGTCAAAGGAGCAGCGATCTTAGAGAAATCTTGCACGAATCTTCTAGAATAACCCGCCAATCCCAAGAAACTTCTGATCTCGGAGGCATTCTTTGGTTTCTCCCATTTTAACACCGCTTCAATCTTTGAAGGATCAACCTCTAATCCATTCCCCGAAATAATATGACCCAAGAAGGATACCCGGTCGATCCAAAACTCACACTTGCTAAACTTCGCAAATAATTGATGCTCCTTCAACGTCCTTAGAACCAATTTGAGATGCTTTGCACGTTCCTCGGCCAAACTAGAGAAAACTAGAATATCATCAATGAAGATTACAACGAACTTGTCAAGAAACGGCTGGAAAATCCTATGTATCATATCCATAAAAGCGGCGGGAGCATTTGTCAATCCAAAAGGCTTGACCACGAATTCATAATGCCCATATCTTGTATTAAAACCTGTCTTCGGAATATCCTCCGCTCGAATTCGTAATTGGTAATACCCTTGCCTCAGATCAAGCTTCGAATATACTTTAGACCCTTGGAGTATATCAAATAACTCTTCAATGTGGGGAAGAGGATATTTATTCTTAACGGTCAACCGATTAAGCTCCCGGTAATCAATACACATTCTGAGAGTACCGTCCTTCTTCTTCACGAATAAAACTGGAGTACCCCACGGTGACGAGCTCTGTCTTACATACCCAACTTCCAAAAGACCATCAAGTTGTACTTTTAATTCCTTCAGTTCCTCCAGTGCCATCCTATATGGAGTCTTAGAATAAGGTTCGGCATCCGAATACAAATCAATCATAAACTCTATCTCCCTTTCCGGAGGTAACGAATCCAACCTCTCGGGAAACACTTCGGGAAACTCTTTAACTACTCCGGTTTCCTCTAATTTCACTTGATCCTTCGGTTGATTAAGAATATAGGCTATAAAACCCCGTAGCCCCATCGCGAACTAATTTCTGAGCTTCTGAAAAAGATAATAAAGGCACCGTCTTCGAAGCCTGACCCATCACAATCTCAGAGCCCAAACTAACTTTCTTGGCTCGGCAATCAACAGTGGCGTAGTGCTTGTACAACCAATCCATACCCAAGATAGAACCATACCGAGACATAGGCAACTCAATGAAATCCGTTGAGAAAACCCGACCCTCAATACTCACCGGCACCTCTCTAAAAACCCGGTTAGTTTCTATACTACCACCAAAAGGAGTACTAACCACGTAGCATGCATCAGAATAAGTAACACACAAGGGTAATTTAATAGAAACATCACAAGAAATGAAGGAGTGAGTGGCTCCCGGATCAAATAAAGTGTGTATGTTGATGCCATGAATGCAAATGGTACCTTCAACAACAGCAGCCGGGTCCCCGTCTGCATCATGTTCCTCGCCTTCCAAGGCATAAGCACGGGCCCGAATCATCGGCCTCTGTCCTCCAGGCGGCGGATTACGTCGATCCGGACAAGTATCCACCATATGATCGGCAGCCCCGCAAATTAGGCATAACCCTAGGCGCCTTCGGCAATTATCATAGTGATGTGTAGGTTGCCCAAAGAAAGTACACTTAGGTTTCTCCGATGGTGGTGGCATAACCGGTGGCTGAGGAGCCTTCTAGACTGGCCCTTGGGGTTTAAACTTCTTCATAGGGCCCTTAAACGGAGGAGGAGCTGTATCAAACACCATCGGCCTCTCGCCGGCATTGTAACCTGATCTTGATTCGGAACCTGAACCTTGTCCCGATCTGTAGGAGGATCTCCGTGCGTTGACCGAATCTTCAACCTTAAGAGCTTTTGTAGTGGCCTTCTTCCAAGTACTTGTGTTAACCGCTTCAATCGCCGCTTCAATGTCCGGCCTCAAACCTTGTACGAATTGCATAGCCTTGTGGAAGTCGTCACTAGCAATGTTAGGACCGTATTTGAACAACCTCTCGAACTCGGCTATATACTCCGAGACTGATCTTCCCCCTTGTTTAAGCTCAGTAAACTCCTTAAGTCTTCTAGAGCGCGAAGATGGCGGAAGAAACCTATTCTTGAATTCTCTTTCGAATACCTCCCTTGTAATTTGCTCTTCGGTGGCATCCAAGACGATTTTGGTACTCTCCCACCATGAATATGCTTCCCGTTGGAGGAGGGTAAGAGTGCACCGAGCCTTTTCCCGAGACTCACTTGGAATAAGTTCCTAAACCCGTTCAACTTCTTTAAGACATTGCTCGGCTTGAATATCGTTCCCTTTTTGGAATCTCGGCGGATGTTGATTCTGAAATTCCCTTAGAATAGCAGAGATAGATGCCTGTTGTGGTGGTGGAGGAGCTGGCGGTGCTGGAGGCACATAATCCCTTAACCTCTGATCCATGAGTCGCACCATGGAATTTAAGAAATCTTGGGGTTGAGCTGGGGGAGGAGTCCTATCACGCCGATGATGACGTCGATGTCGAGGAGAACGATCACGGTGATGTCGGTCACGAGCCATCCTGAATTTCAAACACTGTACATGCATGTTTGATTAACAAGTGCAATGAGTGTAATTACAACACACAACTGAATCAAACCACGTAGTCACATAATCCACGTACTTCAAATAGAGTCATATAAGTTCAAGTAGGTTGCAAGACTCTCAAACAATCAATTAATCCTATGCCGTACAACTTAGACTTACAAGACACGACACTAGAGCCGCGGTTTTGCAACCGGGCTCTGATACCACCTTGGGATGTAACACCCGGAATGCCAGGCGCCACATCCCCCGCACCATAGCTCCAATCCACATATGAAACGGTCAATCCATACATAAACCGAAGCTACGGCGAACGGAAGACAATAAAAAAACGCAAGGCTAGGCGGGTACCCTCAAAACAAACTAACACGACTCAGAGCAATAAAATAGCGAAAGCAAAAGCATTCAATACATATAGGTGCCATATTTACATATTTACTTATAGGTACCGACAAATCTTATCATTACAATATCCATCTGAGTATAATTCAAGATATACTACAAAAACTAGTATCAATACAAGTACAATGTATGAAGGTGCCGTGCTAGACCCGAATAAAAGACAACGAGACTCTAATTCCCGCCTAGCACAACCTGCAAAACTGCAAAGTTGAGGTGTCAGTCCCAACGGACTGAGCGAGGGGTATAAATAATTATATGCGCACCGACATGCAAGTTATAAACTCGGGTAATAATTTTAAAAAACCAAACACAATTATTAGAATGGAAGGTACTATCGCCCGAGGTTACAACTAATTCAATTTATCGATTAGTTCAATTCAATACAATCAATAGGTGGCCCGGCGAGTGAGGGCAATTCTCCAACCTTACTCCGACCGTGTACAATCAATCAATTATTAGGTGATTAGGTGATCAAGCAATTATTTACTGTGCACAATTAACAGTTTCAGTGGCTCCTTCTTACTCCGGGTGATGGTGGGATTGCAAGGCCCCACCATCCAATCAGTCTGGGCAGAGGGTACATGAATCCCTAAGCCCGGAACTCCTTCCTCCCCTAATCTCCTATGGGGTTCAGGAGTCATCCCATTTGGTGAGGATAGCACTCGAGTTACCCGTCAGCCCATGCTTTCCTGGTTGGCTCGAGCCACTATCGTCGGGCCCACAGTGCAATTCAATAACTCGCCAAAACAATCAATCCGTCAATCAATCAATCAATCAATCAATCGGTTTTGCTAAATCAGTTGAAAGTCATAAAGTTCGCAAACTATAGATATATATATACATTTTGGCCGAAATAGTCATATAGGGGTTGTAAGGGTTCTATTTATCTAGAATTTAAACCTCACCTGAGCAAACCAACAAAAAAGAAGCAAGAGAGCACCCTACTGAGCGGCTCCTCTAAACCGCGACCATGATCTGTGCAACAAGGACAAGTGTGAAATAAGACTCGACTCGAATGAACCAATTATGACGAACGGCAAAGTCATGCACCAATATGTTATGAAATAACGATTTAATGAATGTCAAATACGAGCATTATTGTCAATAAACCAAGTATATAACACACACACGTACAACCATGCACGTAAAACAATATGCATGAAAACATAGGGTGCCACGCCCGTGTCACCAAAATACACTAAGCCGTGACACCCCCGTGTCACGGTATAGCGGACCAAATGCGTGAAAAGGAAGGCGACACGCCCGTGTCACCAAGGCAAGGCAAATCGTGACACCCCCGTGTCACGGTACAGAAAATCCAAACTAACCAACATGCACCCCCGTGTCACCCAACACAAAGCAAAGATGACACGCCCGTGTCATCTGTGCGTAGCAGAAAAACAGGGCAAATTCGGACAACACTAAAATCTAACCAAAACACCAAATCCAATCCAATATAAATGATCAAACACAACATATACATAATATACTTCAACTATACAACGATCAAACCAATAAATATGCATCTATTCACCAAGAATTAGGCCCCAAAACCCCATAATTTTTCATATACTCCAACTTACACATATCCTCATGTTTCATGCAAGAAATGAAGGAAATATGAGCTAAACATGCTTCTAATCATGAATACACATGAAAGCATCAAGCTAACATCAAACCCTACTCATATAGCCAATCAAGAAATTCAATCCATTCTCATGTTATACCTTGAAATGAAAGAAGAATGAGATGAGGATGAAGAGATGAAGATGTAAATGCTTCTAGCTTCAAAGTTCCTCAAAATAGCTTGGATTATGAGATGAATTCTTCTCCTTCTCTTGAGGTGTAAAAACCGATCCTTAGTGTGTGTGTATGTGAGGTTCTTGTATGTAATGTATTGTATGAGCAAGTGAGGGAAGAGAGACATATACATGATATATTATATCATCCACTAACATGACAAATGCACCCAATTTGCAAACAAGTCCCTAGGTTATTTAAATGAATGCAATCAAGTAATATCCCTACCCAAAAGATCAATTAGCTCCAAACCAAGTTATGCACTTAAGTCCATATTTTTATAAAACGAACAAGTAAGTCATATAATACAATTAGGAACGTTATCACTTGATTCGCATATTTCACGTTTAAAGTCAATTCGTATAAATACATAGAAATGTATGATGCACATAATATTATAATGGAATTATAATGAACAAGTAAATAGATAAAAATTAAACCCACAACTCCCGAAGACCCGCACGTGGTGTGCTTACCTGAACTTCCGGAATTTGGGGCGTTACATTGAGTAATTACAAGGGTCTTACTGAGAGGCTGCCCTCGTTCAAGACTTGTGAAAATTTTACTTTTTTACTTAGAAAATTTTACTAAGTCTTTGAGTAATTACGAGGGTCTTACTGAGAGGCTTCCCTCGTTCAAGACTTGCGAAAATTTTGCTTTTATACTTAGAAAATTTTACTAAGCCTTGAGTAATTACGAGGGTCTTACTCAGAGGCTACCCTCGTTCAAGACTTGTGAAAATTTTGCTTTTATACTTTGAAAATTTTACTAAGCCTTGAGTAATTACGAGGGTTTTACTCAGGGGCTACCCTCGTTCAAGACTTGAGCAAATTTATTCCGAATGTCATTACCATTGAACGAGCGCGATTGTACATGTTTTTTTTTTTTTTTTTTTTTTTTGGACTTACAAGCGATCCCGTTTTCGAGCGCAAGGCGTTGTGACAAACGACCAAGGCCTACTAGGGCTTTCCTTGTGTTTTTCTTTGATTCATCATATTGGTTGTGAGCATTACCGGGCTATATTTATGAGGGCCTCCTCCCCAGGTGGAGTAGGGCGCTGGCAAGCGTAACCCATGTGTAATAGCATCGTGCGTTTTGAAATTGATAGCCAACCACGCTCGTAGAAATGAGGGACGTGGGTCTTATCCACTTGGGAAACTTAAAAGTAGTAGTACAGAAATATTCAATAGAATGTATTGTAACTTACTTGAGATTTGAAGTAGTACATAGAGCCCATTAGTGGGATTGTTACATCATCATTTTTAGAGAACCTTTAAACATAGAACCTCCGGAGGTTACATGCGTTCCAAGGGCGAGGGAAACGTTCGCCTTGCAGTGTCTCCAGGGTGTAAGTGTTGTTAGCTCTGACTTGTATTACTTTGAACGGCCCTTCCCAGTTGGGATCCAATTTTCCCACATGCCTGGATACTTCTACTTTTTTCAAGACCAAGTATCCAAGTTGGAAAGTTCTTTCTTTCACATGCTTGTTGTATTGTTGTGCCACAGCTGCCTTATATCTGTGCATTTTTACCCACCCATTGCCCCTTCTTTCCTCCAGCAGGTCCAACTCCAGGCTCTTGTTGACTTCATTATCATGGGGCTCGAAATAAGCTACACGAGCAGATTCGTTTAAAATTTCCACAGGTACCATGGCTTCAGATCCATATACAAGGGCAAACAGCGTTTCTCCAGTTGACGCCCGTGGAGTTGTACGATACGCCCATAGGGCTCCTTGTAGCTCTTCAGCCCACTCACTTTTCTTGCTCTCTAGCATGGTTTTCAGATGTTGGAAAATTATCCTGTTGGTGACTTCTGCCCGTCCATTGGCTTGGGGATGACCCACAGAAGTGAAATGTTGCTCAATAGCTAACTCTGAGCACCATTCCCGCATGTCAGCTGCTATGAACTGGGACCCATTGTCCGAAATGAGCACCCTTGGTATGCCATATCTACAGATAATGTTTTTCCAAATGAAGTCCCTCACTACCCTGAATGTAATCTTTGCAACGGCCTCAGTCTCGGCCCATTTGGTAAAATAATCCACAACCAAGATGACAAACTTCTTCTGTCCGACCGCGATGGGCAAGGGACCCACAATCTCGATCCCCCATTGATCGAAGGGCCATGAGACATCTATAGGGATCATCTGGGCAGCTGGCAGTTGAGGGAGGTTAGAATGAAACTGGCACTTGGGGTATTTCCTGGAAAACTCAATGGCGTCTTGGAGAACCCTGGGCCAATAAAACCTACTCCTCAGAATCTTCTTAGCTAAGATACGCCCTCCGGAATAGTTTCCACAGCTTCCATTATGAATAAGCTCGAGCATTTCTTTAGCTTGTGAGGGCCTTAGACACCTCATCGGGGGTCCTTGAAATGACTTCTTGAATAACCTTCCCTCAGAATCCAAAGAAAACCGAGGGGCTTTGTTTCTGATTTTCCGAGACTCCACCTTCTCAGTGGGACAAACACCATCTTTAAGAAATCTGATAATTTCGTCAAGCCAATAAGGCTCGTGCGGATCAAACATAGCGACCATCTGCTTGGCGATTCTTTCCTTGATCTAAGGCTCTTCTATTCTAAGGAACGTGACAGAACGCTCGGAGGTACCTTCCAACGCTGAGGCGAACTTAGAAAGAGCATCTGCATGCTCGTTGTCTGCCCGTGGGACCTGGAGTAGATGGAATTCCTTGAACTTCCCAATAATTTCCCTGGCTTTGCTCAAATACTGCACCATGGTGGTTTCTCGAGCCTCATAAGTTCCTTCTATTTGGCTCGTAATTAACTGTGAATCGACATAAACGGTGATCCTGGAGGCTCCACTTTGAAAAGCACTTTTCAATCCTTGCACAAGGGCTTCATACTCTGCCTCGTTATTGGTGACCAGAAAATCCAACCTGATTGTAAAGTCTAAGTCAATTTCGTTGGGGTCTCTAAGGGTTACCCCTGCTTCTCCCCGTTGAGAGGTTGAGGAACCATCCGTGTGTAGGACCCATAGACCATCGTTCTTTAGAACAACAGGCTCTAAACCGAAGCTTTCAACCAGCAAATCCTCTACAACATGCGCTGGTATAGCACTTCTAGGCTCGAAACTTAAGTCAAACTGGCTCAACTTAATGGCCCATTTTATCAGTCTTCCTCATACATCTGGTTTGGACAGCAGTTGCTTCAGAGGCTGATCAGTGAGGACAGTTATTGTGTGTGCCTGGAAGTAAGGCCTCAACCGTCGTGATGCATTAATGAGAGCGTATGTGAATTTCTCGATTTCCAGATACTTCCTCTCGGCCCCTTGTAATGTTTTGCTCAAATAATAAACAGGCATGTGCTTTCGTTCCCGTACAGCTACTAGAACTGTGCTCGTAGCCTCGGTTGAAACGGAGAGGTACATGAATAGCTTCTCACCCTCAGTTGGTTTGGTCAGGAGCGGAGCGCGCGAAAGGTAAGCCTTCATGTCCTGCAACGCCTTCTCACATTCCTCAGTCCATGCGAAATTTCGAACGTTGCGCAAAATTTTGAAGAAAGGGAGGTTTCGGTCTGCCGAATGCGAGATAAATCAGTTTAAACAAATGATTTTCCCTACCATCACTTGTACTTCCCGGAGATTACGAGGGGATGGGATTTCCAAAATAGCCTTGATTTTCTCCGGATTAGACTCGATTCCCCTCTGACTGACCATATAGCCCAAGAATTTTCCTCCCCGCACTCCAAAAGTACAGTTTGAAGGATTCAATGTCATCCCATACTAGCGCAAAATGGCAAAAGTGCGCTTGAGATCCTCTAAGTGCGAGCCCTGACGCTCGCTCGTAACAATCATATCATCAACATACACTTCCATGGATCTTCAGATTTCTTTCTCAAACATCCTGTGGACGAGGCGTTGATAAGTGGCCACGGCGTTCTTGAGTCTAAAAGGCATGACTAAGAAGCAATATACACCCAAGTGAACAACAAATGAAGTTTTGGGGTGGTCTTCCGGAGCCATAAAGATTTGATAGTACCCTTGAAAGGTATCCATCATACTCATGAGCTCACAGCCGGCGATCGAATCTACCAGCTGATCTATTCGGGGTAAAGGGTAGGCATCCTTGGGGCAGGCTTTGTTAAGGTCGGTGAAGTCGTTGTACATGCGCCACTTATTCGCGCTCTTGGGTACCAGTACCACGTTACACAACCATTCTGGGTACAATATGGGCTCGATATATTGGGCCTCAAGGAGCTTGTTAACTTCTTCCTCAATAACTTTCTTCCGAAAATCGTGTACATCTCTCTTTTTCTGTTTAATTGGCTTGAATGATGGGTCCACATTGAGCCTGTGGACTATGACGCTCGGATCAATCATGGTAAGATCCGAGGCTTTCCAAGCATAGACATCAATATTTTCTTTGAGGAAGTCAATCATCATGATCTGCGAGGGCCCAGAGAGGTTGGACCGAATCTGAGTGGTTTTATCCTTGTTCCCCTGTTCTAGCTCAATAGTAAGGAATTTTTCTGAAGGCTCAATCCTCATTTCTGGATGGGGGAGCTCAAGTGCCCTTTTCTTTCCTGTCAAATGGCCATCATCCCTAGGCTCCTCTTGCCCACGCTCGTTTTCCTCAGAGGAAGATTCTCCTATCGCCCCTGGCGGGGTATCCTCGCGGGCCTCTTTGTTGTTGGGATCTCTCTTCTTGTTCTTTTTCTTGTTAAATTTGGCCCTCTTGCGCACGGGACCGTCCTCGTCCAAATTAGGGAAATCAACGGATTTCTTGGTGGACCCGATTTGGAATGCTTTTTCTATTTTAGGCTTCCTAAGGGATAGCATGTAGCATTCCCAGGCTTCCCGTACGTTGCACAAAACTTCTCCAATGCCCTCGGGGGTGGGGAACTTAATTTTCTGGTGGTAAGTGGAGATAATAGCTTTGAAATCCATGAGAGTCGGTCTCCCGATTATGATGTTATAGGGAATATCAATTTCCACCACTGCGTATGTGACCATGAGCGTTTTGCGTTGTGGGGCTCGACCAAATGAAGTGGCCAATCGAATTTGCCCTCGTGGGACGACCTCCGAACCTCCAAAGCCAATGAGGGCTGTTTTGAGGGGTTCGAGCGGGATGTTGGTAACATTCATCTTTTGTAACGTGGTGTTGGGCAAAACGTTAACAGAGCTTCCACTATCCACTAACACCCTCCTTACAATGTGATTGTGGACATCCAAGCTAACCACCATGGGGAAGTCAGAGGTTTCACTGACCCCATGAGGCGTTATGATATGTTCCAAATCACTATTAGTAAATCCTATTACATCATGCTCCCTTGAGCGGTCGTCCTTGGACTCCCGGATGGCGTAGACCGATTTGGGCACTGAGGGGCATTGATCATAACTCCGGACATACCGTCGCCGGGCAACATTAGAATCTCCTCCAGAGGAACCTCCTGATATCATGTTGGTGACTGCAAAAGGGGTATTTTCTTGCTCAGGAGCCTTTCCTTTGTTGCGATGGCTGCTCTCAGGAGTGCCTCTCCCTCGCGGGATCCTCCTCCTCTCTCTTGAACGATCATGACAACGCTTGTCATAACGGTCCAATATTTTCACAAATTCCTTCAAATGGCCCCCCGCTACGAGCCTTTGAATTTCCACCTCCAGTTGGCGGCATTCATCCGTATCGTGCCCCTTTTGCTTGTGGAAAGCACAGTATTTGTTTGAGCGCCTCAATGCCTCCGACTCCTTCATTTTTGTGGGCCTTTTAAAGAGTTTTTTGTCAGACAAGGCGTAAACCTCCGAGTTCGACCTTGTAAGGGGGATGCGCTCGAAACGACGAGGGGCCGGGGGTGATATCTTGCGCTCCTTCCTGATAACATCCTCTCGACCCCGCTGTAGGTGAAGTTCGTGTCTTATAGGGCTATGATACCGGGGCCCATTCGTCCCATACATATCTTCGAGTGCGAAAAACGGCTCGGTAACCTCTCTCAGGGCCATGAGGGATCCTAGCCTCCTTTCTACAATGGCATCAGCAAATTTCTTACTCACGTATTGTTTGTGATCCACAGCCTTAAAGAGCACCGGGATCAAGAAATCCATGGAAGGACTCTCCACTTGCAATATATCTTTCTTAAAGCGGGCAAAGAACGAGCGAAGAGATTCATTCTTGCCTTGCACTATATTGTAAAGTGTTGTGGGCGCAGTGTAGCCGCCTTGAAATAGTTGAAGTGGTTTAGGAAAGCATTGGCCAACTCCTCATACGATTGTATCGAGCGTGGCGGCAGCTGCTTATACCATTCCTACTAGGGAAGTGACAAGACTTTGGCCCAGTAGTGGGTCGAATGCTCGTACAAGTGCATATGGTGTAAGAAATAATCCAGATGCTCCGCTGGACCTTGTAACGCCCCGACTTTTCGGACGTAAAGGTAGGGCGTATGTGTTTACCTATTTGCGCGAATTAATTGTTTTTACGTGTTTTAGATTTAATTTTATTATAATTGTTATTATTTTATTATATTATATTATATTATATTATTTTATTTTAATATTATTAATTTTATATATATATATGTTTCGTATTATATATATATATATATGTTTAATTATTATTATTATTAATTTAATGATTATGCTAATTATATGTTATGTTAATTAATCATGTTTAAGCTAATTAATTACGTGACCAATTTAATTTATGTAATATTAGAACTTATTTATTTGTTTGATTTATGCATGAACCTTGATTTAATATAATTATGCATGAAAATCATAATCTTGCATGGGAATTATTTATGCATGGTTTTATTTCATTTTTGCATGGGAATTTTAATATATGTATGGGATTTATGTTGAATTGCATGTATGAGCTTGTTCGTTTATTTTGTGCTCCGTTCTTATATGATATGATATCAAATTGCCACGATTTTGTAATATGTTGTACATATATGTGTTATGGACATGATTTTATGCTCAATATATGTTTTTGAATTCATTTGATAGGTTAACGAATTTAATTTGTTTTGAGGAACCAAAACGGGAGCTAACGAGCACTTAGCGTACCCTTGGTTCCGAATTTAATATCTTGAGCTCGGGAACTCGGATTCGAGTTTCGTCAACTCCGCTGAACTCGTAACGAAAATTCGAGTTTAGTAAACTTAGCCTTACATTTTTCCAAAGTTTTTTGAAACTCCGAAATCCAACCGAAAAACGAAACGGAGACCAAATTGACCTTGTTGTACAAATTGAGCCATATCTCATCCAAACCATAACCAAACTAACCATGGTTTGATTCCTTAGATCCCTAACTCAACCACCTATCATTACATATCAAGCCCTAACCAAGATAACCCTCACACAATCCCCAAACATCAGCCAAAGCTACTGCTCTACAGTCCAGTCCCGAAACCCTTCATCCCTTGGAGATTTTGGAGCTCAAATCTCCTCCAAACTTCAACCAATCATCAAGGTAAGTTAAGGGTTGTATTATATGATTAATTCTGAGCATTTTCATCTTTTCATTCATGAATTTGAGCATGGTTTCATCCATTCTGGGCATTTTTCCGAAAATAAAGGATTTTGGGCAAAATGTTGATCTTCTTTGATTCTCAATGATTTTGATTGATTCCAAGCCTGAGATTAATTGTTTTGACTTCCTAATAACATTTATGATCTTTGATTTCGTGATTGTTGATATATTTATGAGATTTCATTTACGATCTTTTGAGAAAATCCCACATGTATGTCACGTACGGTTGATGATTTGTTTGAGCTTGTTTGGGACTGAATTACTTGTTGAAATTATGATGTTTTACTGCGTATTTGATGACCTTTTGGACCTGATCTGAGTCGTATGAGCTGAGAGCAAGCATGCTCTGTTTTTCCTCCAGTTTTGATCGGTTTTAGCTTGAGGATTGCTGTCAAAAACTGCTGTCATTTCCTTCCTTCTTTTGCTGTCAGTTCGTGGTTGTGTGGTGTGTGTTTTAGTTATGTTCTTGCTGCTTTTCTTGCTTAGTTTAGCTGCCTTTGTTGCCTTCTTTCTTGTTGGAAATGGGCTGCTCTGTTTCTGCGTTTTGCTGTCCGAAACAGGGGGTTGCTGCTGTGCGACACGATGGTGTCGTTTTTGGCCGTTCCGGCGAAGCACGGGGGTGCAGTCTGGGCCTAGGAATTCTGTACCGAGACATGGGGGTGTCTCGGTCTACGTTTGGAGGGTGACACGGGGGTGTCACCCCATTTTCTCTGAACTGTTTTGCCGCGTTACGGGGCCTGTTGATGCTGCTGTTTTGCTGCGTTTTTCCTGGAGTTGCTGCTGTATATGTGTGTGCTTGGTTGTTATTTGTATTGCATGCATGTATATTTACCTTATATATATATGCATGGTTTGTATAAGGTGTGTGCGTGTGTATGCATGGCTGTGTATATATATATATATGTAGGGTGTGTGTTTGTGTTTATAATGCATGCATGGTTAGGGTATAGTATATGTTGCATGCATGTTTGTGTATAATATATAGTATATATATTTATGCATGTAATATATAATATATATATGCATGCATGGGTAGGTTTGTGTGTGTGTACGTGTAGATATGTATATATTATATATATATTGTATATTATTATATATGATTATATATATATATATTATGTTATATATATTTATTATATATTTTTTTAAATATTATTTGATTTAATCTAATTTCTGAAATTAATTGATTTCCATTTCGCGTATTTATTCTACTGACTATTGTTTGAACGTTTCCAATTATTTATTTTATTCCTCAATGTGAATTTGAATAATATGTGTTATGCTTCTTAAATGAATTTTAGATTAATTGATATGCATTATGAATTTATGAATTTATGAATATTATAAATATTGTAAATTTATGAAATTTATATGAATTTATGAAATTATGAAATTGAATGAAATATATGAACGAATGATTTGATTATATGATTTAACTTCTTTAATCGTGCACATGAACATTTTTATGATATAACATGATCATTTATGCATTCATGTCATATTCACTTCATTGCCGAGCGTCATATGTGGTCATTGCGTCTCATAGCTTTTCTTTTGCACAGATTCGGGTTTGGTCGGAAACGAGGGCGAGCATTGAGACGCTTGTGCCTTTATTTTGCTTTGGTAAAGGTGGGTTTTTCTGCTACTAGTTAAATAACCCTATAAATCCCTTACGTGCAAAGTTTTAAGCCAAAATAATATATTTATATAAATCGAGTCATTTTGGGTAAATGATTTCAAACGTATGACCCCTTTTATTTATGAAACCCTACCTTATGTTTTGGCGAGATTGTATGTATGTTATGTTCACGGGCCCCGGGACTTAGTATATGTGGCTAACCGAGGAAGCAAGGGCTGACAGGGATCCCATATACTAGTTCCAACCAAATTTACGACAATACGGACCTCGTTAGGAGTTTTGACGAGGAAACGCAGGTCGGGCTTTTGAGGATTCATGTACCTCACTAGCCATTATGTATGATCCGGTGGTCAGGTCTAGCTAACTTGTCCACCACCCGGAGGAAGAAGGTGTATATATATGATTATGATCATTTTTGTATGTGCACGAAAGATATGTATGACAACCAATAATTATGATATGATTACACGAGGAGAAGGTTGGAGATTGTGCACGCTCACTCGCCGAGCTTAAACCCTTATGAACAATTATGAATGAATATGAACGTTGTAATCCCGTTGATGTTTTCTATTGTTTTAACCACTTGGTAAATTCTTGTCAAACTTCACACGGGATTAGGGCTTGCATGTATGTGTTTAATTTATGCGATATTATATTTCTTATGCCCCGTTTTTATACCCACCAGTCTCTTTTAGACTTTAACCCCTGCAGCTGGCCTTGCACTGCCGCGAGGAGGTTAGGATTTCCATCTCCCTCTTTGTCCCCTTGCTTTGTGTCTCAGGAGGCCCTTTTGGAGGCATGCAAGTCTTCCTCATCTTCGTTGACTCTTTCCATGGGCTCTCTGCCCCTATCCGCATGGGGGCACTTATTTTCACCTTGGTTGGGCGTCTCTTTGGCGGGCGGGGGCAGTGGTTGAGCCCTTAGGATGGCCTGAGCTTCCCTAAGCGGATATATCTGCAATCTGCCCAAAGGTGGGCCAGCTTGAGTGGCCTGCCCAGAGGGAAAATACATGGAATGAAATCTCTCCCATGCACCCTGGGCCGCCTGAACCTCGCACTGGGCGTAAAGGGCCCTCAGCTGTTGAGGGGTCAAAGGGGGCAACTCCACCCTTTCAATCTCCTTCGGAATCACCACCGGGAGCTGGATTTGCCCAGCCTGGTATGGTTGAATCGCCGGAATCATGACGGAGGGGGTGAGAATATACCCTGGAGGCGACATCATATAGGGTTGCCCTCCTGGATTCGCATGAGAATCAACCCACTGGTTCTAGAGAGGCTGCGGAAGAGTAGGGAGGGAAACACCTCCAACGACGCTAGAAACGGGTGGTGCGGGTAGCGCTGGCGGCGGAACCATAGGAGTTGTCGGAGGAGGCACTCCTCCGACCGATGGCGCTCCACCAACGATGGCGGATGGGATGGTGGTGGTATTAGCATCATGGGGCAGATCCTCTCCTCCTGCCGCAGCTCCTGACCTTGTAGTTACCATGTCTATGAAGGTGACGGGTGTTTGTTTCTCGACTAGCAAAAAGAGAGATAAAAATAAGCTGAGGACGGGTTTCTAACAGACGGCGCCAAAAACGATTGGTCTGATTATGGGGTACAGAATCCAATCACTTTACAATTTGTTTGGGTAAGGAAACCCGTTGATGATCGCCGGAAAAGATGGGGGTTCTACCTGCTAGGACAAACACCAAAGCAAAGTCAGAAGGCTAAGCTGGGGGAACTGGGGGTGATTCCCAGTTTGGCTCTCCGACGCTCAAGTCAGATGATGATCTGAAAGAGAAAGTAACGAAGTTGCCAAAGTATAGTGATGGAAGTTGCTTACCACGGAGATGATGATCTTGTCTATTTATAGTTGAGGGTCAGGGACCCTTTGGTCATTTGCACCGTGTGGTCCTGACCAAATGTTGCCCTAACACGTAGCGCTATGAGAGAAACCTAGGAGGAATCTTCTGCAAAAGCGGGTGAAAGTTAGTGTTGGCAACAGTGGTAGGTGTGCGGGCATCAACGGTATGTCAGAGAGCTGTTTTAGGGGGTAATGAGGGCTAAGGGCACGCTCGTGTCAACCAAGAGCCTTGGAGACCAAGGAGTCCGCTAGGGGATAAAGGCCAAGGCTCAAACAATGAGGGGGAGTGAACGTTTCCCTGAGGGAGTGTAGCACTCGAATAGGGCTTCCTTGACTAATTGGAGCTTTATCCATGTAGTATGAATCATGCTCGTTAGAGAGCGGCAATGTTGATCATGTGTACACGTAGCAGAGATAGCACGTGTCCTTGACGAATGCTAGCGTTTGAGGGGTTTGAACGCTCGTGTATAATTACCTTAATCACAAGAGGACAGGTGTCGTTATCTCGAGTTGCCATGTGCCCAAACGTGGGACGAGCGTATTCTGACCCCATCAGATTTATTTTAATGCAATTTCGTTTGGTTTTATGATTTTTACCTTTACTATGAGTAGCTAAATTTATAGGGCTAGGGGAGTGATGATGAATGCATGATAGATGTTTCATGTAATGCTTGAATGACTTGTGTGATTCTTAGTCTTGAAAACGGACGTAATTTGAATTGCAACGGTCTGGCCAACCTTAGCATGTCTCAGAATTGCCTACAAATTGAGAGATTGATGGTGATTTGGATTGTTCAATACTTGTAAGTTGTAGGGTTCAAATAGATTTGGTCCTAGCTTATACATCAGTAATCTTATTCCATGTCGAGCCGCTAGAATACTGAATTACACTAGTCTTGTTCCTATGGTTTAATTAACTATTGGTGATTGCGAGAGCAACATTGAACACTAATTAAGCACTTGGTTATACCTCGAGAGAGGGTAATTCAAATATAAGTGACTAGGTTGTAGAAGTACATTTGTCAAACGAGTATTGCATTAACTCTTGATTGTATGATTCAAAGCTTTCCCCCTGCCTGTTTAGTTTCCTGAAGTTAATTCGCGTGTTTAAGTTGTTAATTGCAATTTTAGTTTAGTTATTTGTTAATTTTTATATCAGTAGACTAATAGAAATGACCTTTGATTCCGTTAAGTTTTTAGATTAGAGAGAAATATAGAGTGGTGATTGATTTCCCTTCCTCGTGGGTTCGATCCTATTGTGCTACGCGTATGTTAGTGTACACTTGCACGATTGGTTTTTAACTGTAGTAAAATCCGTTACAAGAAGTTTTTGACGCCGTTGCCGGGAAAGGCGTTTTAAGTCAATATTACTCAATTATTTTGATCTAGTGCTTTAGACCATTATTCAATCTGCTGTTTGTAGTCTTTGTCATTGTGGAATTGAGCTAAGGAATTTCTTTGACCTTGTGCAGATTCGATGGCCGAAAATCCTATAAATGCGAGATATGGAGGGGTAGACGATCCAGCTCAAGAGCCACCCCCTCCTGCGATCAGAGATTACAATATACCGAATACAGGGGCGATTCAAACAATAACTCGCCTCCCCAATTGCGGCGATTAATTTTGAGATCAAACCAGCAATCATCAACTTGCTGTAAAACAATCCGTTTTCAGGATTACCCTTGGAGGATCCAACTTCACACTTGGAATATTTTTTGGAAGTTTGCGATACCTTCAAGATACATAATGTCACAATAGATGCGATCCGAGTTAGGCTTTTTCCCTTCTCACTTAAGGATCGAGCTAAAACATGGTTGGACACTGTACTAAACAATTCCTTTCAGACCTGGGCAACACTATCTTAGCCTTTCCTAGCAAAGTTCTTTCCACTGAGCAAAACCACGAAGTACAGGAATGATATTCAAGGTTTCAGGCAGATGGATGGAGAGTCCTTCTATGAAGCTTGGGAGAGATTTAAGGACTTGCAGAAGAAGTGTCCGCAACATGGGATACCAAGTTTGCTACTGTTACAGACATTCTATAATGGGATGTTCCCTACCTTTAGAGGAGCAATCGATGCAGCTGCGGGCGGGGCTTTCTTGTCAAAGCCCGAAACCGTTGCTTCTGAACTTTTAGAGAATATGTCTCAGAACGATGTTTTTGTACATGAAGGGAACCGTAATCAATAGGTCAAAGTTGCCATGGGAGTCACAAACCTAGATGGCCTAACTGCTATCAATGCCCAAATCGAAGCTCTCACTAACCGACAGGACCAACTATCCGTGAATGTTATTGGAACACAATTCCACCCAGTGCAGGTAACTTGTGATATTTGTAGTGGTCCACATATGTGTAACATTTGTCGCTATTCCAATGTAGGTGACCAAGTGCAAGAGCAAGTGAGTTACGCCAGTAACGGACACCACTACAACCCTAGTGTTGGAAAACACGAATCAGAAAGCAGCGGAATTTAAAAAATTTTCCCAACAAAAGGATCTGGACTCGCAATCGTGTAACCAAATTCGTAGAGATAAGAAACTTACTTTTCTTTTATTCTTTCTTGAAGTGTTTCAAGCCACCCAAGAACGCTCTTCTCGCGGCTTGATCCCCTCTCCTTGGTAAAGCTCGAATCTTCAAACTTCTAACTTGAAGCTCTCTAGAGATATTCCACCAACTTGACTACAATCTAACTAGTAAGGATGATAGTTCTCTAGTTAGTGTTTAGGATTAACCTAGGGTTTCGTTTATCTTGGAGAAAGGATGGTGTTCAACACACGAACCAAAAGAATTGCCAATTAGCTCTAAGGGGAGCTCGAGCTCCCCTATTTATAATAAAGGGAGGACCGAAAATCCTAGTCCTTATGGGCTAGGGTTTTGGTCTCTCTCTCCTATTACTTGATCATCAAGTAATTTTGACTTTGACTTTGAATTCAAATTCAAATCAACTTTCAAGAGAGCTAAAAATGTCCAAACTATTTTTGGATAATTTTATACTTTATTTATTTAAAATAAATAACTAATTTTATCTAATTAATTAATTCATTATTAATTAACTAGATTAAACCAAAGTCTGTTAAATAATTAATCACATAAATAAATATACACATATATTTACACACGTGTGAGACACGTGTCACAAGGGCACATGTAACTCACGTGAGCCACACGTGTGGTTCACACATGTGGAACCCTCTTGGCCCGATTAACTCGTTTAATCATTTTAAAGCCTCAACTCATGTAACCAAGTTGTTGTGTGTGACCCTCTAGGTTCTCAATTCAATTAGCAGTGACCCTAATTAATTAATTCACTAATTAATTAACCAGTCCACAGATTAAACGACTATAGTCTAGCAACAGGTGTTTAACCCCTAGCTGAATTGGAATGTTCGGATTCGACAGAACCTTTAAGTCATTGATTCATGTGAGATACAATCCTCGTACTTACTATCTCTCAACCAAGATCTAGGGCAAGGGAATAATCAGGACCCTAATAATTCGGTCTTAAAGCTAAGTGCATTTCATATCCATTTGATCTCAATCCAAGAAACCCTTTTCTTGATGTCTTGAACTAGTGCCTTGGCCAATGACTCCATTCGGCATATGAATGACTTACACAATAAGAGATCACCTTGCAAATGCAAGTGTAGGTCCTTTCTTGATTCTCATTCACTTTCATGAATCACTTGTGCAGCCCCAGCATAAACCTTGAATCAGTTGTCTAAGGTGACACCCTTTAAAGTTTATACTTAAGACTACAGAGTTAACTCATAAAGTGACAAGGAACCTCCAGTCTTAAGGATCAATTAATCACATCAACGACTCGTGGGATATTTCCTAATCTGGAAGTTTCTATTTCCTGAAAGAGAAACTTCCTTTCCCATTTAGGAATGTATAGAAACTTCCTTTCCCATTTAGGAATGTTCTCACACGGGGCACCTCAGTGAACTTACTTATTAAAGTAAGCACACATATGTATCACGCACGTATCAACTATACACTTTGCACCTCCATTAAACAAGGTGGTCCTTCTTAAGGGCGTGATCCCACAAGCAAGCCTTAGAGGAGTCAGGTTGACACTCCCACTGTCTGTAGGACTCATCTGCTTGGAGTATTTTACTAATCATGACTTATGTGATATAGGGCTCGTTTCATGAACCATTTCACCCAAATGGTAGAGTCCTAAAGTCATCAGGATTAGGGGAGTTCTCATACATGCACAACTAAAGTAAACGCATACCAAACAAGAGCATATAAAGAAGTGTTGCCTCAATTCATTATTTCATTCAAAGATTGTCTGTGACTACAACAAGGAAAAGCACAAAGCGGATATACAATCGGCTTTCTAGGGCACTATTCCTAACACCTAGTTGGGGAAAGTACCCCCAACGAGTGATACCATATCCTAGACTGCCATTTCAACCGAGGGTTCAGGATTTACGCCGACCAGGCCTAATCCATACTCCAGGCCGTTGTCTGATGCAACCAGAACTGGCTCCTTACATTTATCATACTCAGCCCTTTCCAAAACAAAAACAAGGGTGGGAGGCTGCACTTGAGAAGTTCATAGCAGTGTCTTCGGACAATTATCAGAAATTGGAAGCTCAAGTAGGGTAGGTGGTGAACCAAAATAAGAATTTGGAGTCTCAGGTCGGTCAAATAGCCCAATCACTGAATACCATAGGTCAAGGGATATGGCCTGATCCAGCCAACAACAATCATAAAGAACAGTGCAAAGCCATGGGCTTTGAGAAGTAGCAAGGAGTATGAAGGACAAAAGATGCCTACAGATCTTGATCAAGACACTATTGGTGGGGAGAAGCCGGAAAAAGTAGTACAGACAAAGGAGGGAAGTGTAGATGAGAAAAAGAAGGAACCCCCTACAACATCATAGGTGAAAGTAGCACATAAGGAGTATGTGCAACCAGTCCCTTTCCCTCAGAGGTTGCAGAAGCAGAAATTAGACAAACAATTTGAGAAGTTCTGAGCATCTTCAAAGAGTTACGTATCAACATCCCTTTTGCTGAAGCATTAGCACAGATGCCGACTTATGTTATGTTTTTGAAAGAGATCCTCTCTACCAAGAGGAAATTGGAAGAATATGCCACGATTGCACTCACAGAGGAGTGCAGCGCCATTATTCAGCATAAGTTTCCACCGTAGCTTAAAGACCCAGGGAGTTTTTCCATCCCTTGTACTATTAGCAATTTAACTTTCAATAAAGCTTTATGTGATTTAGGGGCCAGTGTGAGTTTAATGCCTTTATCTATTTGCAGGAAATTAGGGTTGGAAGACCTACAACCGACTACGGTGTCACTGCAGTTAGTTGACCGATCAATTACTTATCCTACTGGAATCTTGGAGAATGCTCTTGTAAGCATCCGAAAGTTTTACCTCCCAGTGGATTTTCTTGTGCTTGACATAGAAGAGGACGGGATAAGCCATTGATTCTAGGAGGACCCTTCCTTGCCACAGCTGGAGGTTTGATTGACATGAAAAACGGATTGCTGACCCTAAGAGTGGGGGAGGAGCAAGTGAAATTTAACTTATTCAAAACAATGAAGGGACCAGTACTGGAAGAACAGTGTTTCAAGGTGGATGATATTATTGCAACTTCAGCACTGCAAGAGGACCCCCTTGAATTATGTCTGCAGGGATTGGAAGAGAAAATAGACGGGGAAGAGTTGCTAGAAGAAATAGCTGGTTATTCGAGAGAGCTAGAGGTAACTCCATTTGTGCCTTTCTGATATAGGTTTTTCTATGAGGAGTTGGGTACAGGTAAGCCCACTCTTCCTCCATCTATTGTTAAGGCACCTACCTTGGAATTGAAACCCCTCCCCAATCATCTTAAGTATGCGTTTTTGGGCGAGGCTGATACATTATCTGTCGTTGTTGCTGCGGAATTATCTGAATTACAATTAAATGCTTTGTTGAGGGTGTTGAGGAATCATAAACGAGTAATAGGTTGGACTATTTCCGACATCAAGGGAATAAGCCCAGCCATTTGCATACATAAAATTTTGATGGAAGATGAACACAAACCCTCTATAGAGCACCAACGTAGGCTAAATTCAAATATGAAGGAAATTGTTAGGACTGAGGTAATAAAACTGTTAGATGTCGGGATTATCTATCCTGTCTTGAACAGTAAGTGGGTTAGTCCTGTTCAGGTTGTGCCAAAGAAAGGGGGAATGACTATAGTTAAAAATGAGAATAATGAATTGATTCCTACTAGGACTGTTACGGGATGGAGAGTTTGCATAGATTACAAGAAATTGAATACACCGACAAGGAAAGATCACTTCCCCCTTCCCTTCGTTGATCAAATGTTTGAAAGATTAGCCGGGCATGCATACTACTGTTTTCTGGATGGGTACTCAGGTTATAATCAGATAGCTATAGCCCCGGAAGACCAGGAAAAATGCACTTTTACTTGTCCTTATGGCACTTTCGCTTTTAGGAGAATGCCTTTTGGGTTGTGTAATGCCCACCCTACGTTTCAAAGGTGTATGATGGAAATTTTTTCTGACTGTATTGAGCGTACCATGGAAATATTTTTGGATGATTTCTCTGTGTTTGGTTCCTCTTTTGAATCCTGTTTACAGAATTTAACTCAAGTTTTGCAGAGATGTGAAGAGACTATCCTAGTTCTGAATTGGGAAAAATGTCACTTCATGGTGAAGGAAGGAATTGTGCTGGGCTACAGGATTTCAGAGAAGGGAATTGAAGTTGATAAGGCCAAAATGGAAGTGCTAGTGAAATTGCCGCCACCAACTAATGTTAAGGGAGTTAGGAGTTTCCTTGGTCATGCCGGATTTTACCGGCGCTTTATTAAGGATTTCTACAAAATCACTTTACCCCTTTGTAAGCTTTTACATAAGGATGCTGAATTTATCTTTGATAATGACTGTTTGATTACCTTTGACAGGTTGAAGAAAGAACTTACTTCAGCACCCATTATGATGGCGCCAGACTGGAGTTTGCCGTTTGAGCTAATGTGTGATGCTAGTGACTTGGCCATAGGAGTTGTCCTTGGCAAAAGAAGAGAGAAACGTTTACACGTCATTGCATATTCTAGCAAAACACTTAATGATGCACAGATAAATTATGCCACCATTGAAAAAGAACTGTTAACTATTGTACATGCTTTTGACAAGTTTCGTTCTTATTTAATAGGTTCAAAAACGGTGGTATACACTGACCATGCTGCCATTAAGTACCTGTTGTCTAAGAAGGACAGCAAACCGCTCCTTATTAGGTGGATATTGTTACTACAGGAGTTTGATTTGGAGATAAGAGACAAGAAGGGCACTGAAAATGTGGCGGCAGACCACTTATCGCGATTGGAGACTGAGGAACCCGCCGAGGAGAAGGAACAGGTTTTAGTGGAGAACTTCCCGGATGAACAATTATTTAAGGTGGATTCTGGCGTACCATGGTATGCAGACTTTGTGAACTACTTAGCAAGTAGAATCGTACCAATTGATTTGAGTTTCCACCAAAAAAGGAAATTTCTTTCGGATGCAAAGTATTATTATTGGGAAGAACCGGTGCTTTACAGACACTGTTCTGACCATCTGGTGAGGAGATGCGTCCCACAAGATGAGGTAGAGGAGGTGCTTTATCATTGCCATTCCAGCCTTTATGGAGGCCATGCGAGTGCAACTAAGACGGCTGCGAAGGCACTACAATCAGGATTTTGGTGGCCTTTCCTGTTCAAGGATGCACACGAGTTTGTGACCAAGTGTGACTCATGCCAGAGGACTGGTAATATTGGAAAGCGAGATGAGAGGCCACTGCGGTATATTCTTGAGATTGAGCTTTTTGACGTATGGGGAATTAATTTTATGGGTCCGTTTCCGTCATCAAATGGGAATAAGTATATTCTGGTGGGAGTGGATTACGTGTCTAAATGGGTTGAAGCCATAGCTTCACCGACGAATGATTCCAAGTTTGTGTTAAAATTTCTGAAGAAGAACATTTTCAGTCGATTTGGAGTTCCCCGAGCTCTTGTCAGTGACGGAGGCTCTCATTTCTGCAATAAGCCATTAGAGATTCTGTTGAAGAAGTACGGAGTACAACATCGAGTTGCAACACCATATCATCCCCAATCGAGTGGGCAAGTGGAGATTTCCAATAGGGAAATTAAACAGATTTTGGAAAAAACAGTAAGCAGCTCGAGAAAAGATTGGGCATCGAAGTTGGACGACATGCTATGGGCGTCTAGGACAACTTATAAGACAGCCATTGGCACATCCCCGTTCAATTTAGTCTATGGGAAACCGTGTCATTTGCCACTGGAATCCGAGCATAAGGCATACTGGGTAATTAAGGCTATTAATTTGGATATGAAGCTAGGCGAAGAGAAAAGAGCTTTGCAATTGCATGAATTAGAGGAATTCAGACTCAGAGCATATGAAAATGCTAAACTTTCTAAGGAGAGAACAAAGAGATGGCATGATAAGTATATCCGAGTGAAAGAGTTTGAAGTTGGACAGTCGGTTCTGTTGTTCAACTCTAGGTTGAAGCTTTTTCCTGGGAAGTTGAAGTCCCGGTGGTCCGGTCCGTTTCCTGTTATTAGGGTAATGTCCAGTGGAGCAGTGGAGATAGGGAATGAGAATTCGGGCACATTCGTAGTGAATGGATAGAGATTGTAGCCATGTCTAGTTGGCGAGCCCATTGAGAAACACACTTCGTGTGTGTCATTACATCCTGCAAGTTAATCAGGGCCACCCAGTCAAGCTAACGACTTTAACTTAGAACTATATTTTATTTCATTCTCTTTTCTTTTCCGTTTTCCCTTTTCTTGTTGTCTTGTTTGGTTGTCTTGAGATTCTCTGTTTTTCTGCTTTGGTTGCAGGTTAGGTTGAGAGCTGGCTAGGGTTGAGACAGGACTGAATGAGCAGAGGCAGGAGATGGTGGACTTCCGGGCCCATGTTAATCAGCGATTTGACACATGGACCACCCGTGTTGATGAGTAGTTTCAGGGGTTCTACCAGCGCTTAGATGGATATTTCAGGGCCCCTGCTGCCCCGCCTGATAAGTGACTGTGTTGCTCGTCGCTCTGTATTTCCTTTCATTGCTTTCTGAATTCGATACTGTTGCTATGTTGGATAATTGTGCTACTTTTGTTGTTTTGTTTTCCCCGTTGTGCTTTAACTTTGTTGTTTTTTATTGCAACTGCGCCTTTCTTAATTATCACTTGTGAGTTCTTTGATATTTGTTGGATGCATGTTGATTGTCAATTGCCTATGCACTTGATCCGTGTTTTCTAGTCACTTGTCCAGGTTCGGAAGCTTTACTAGCACGTTGTCGGTTCTTCAGTTACTTAGGGAGTTTTCTAGTCCTTTAATTCTTTCAATTGCATGAGGACATTGCAACGTTTAAGTGTGGGGGAAGAATGTGCATGCTTGCTATGAGCTTTATTGAATATTTGCAATATTAGATGTAGTTTCACTTGTAAATTGCTAAAATTCGAGTAATTTTGAAAATTTGCGAAAATTTTCCCTCATTTTGAACTTTTTCTTGGAAGTTTGATTTTTAAGCTTTTGCTAGAATGAGTTAGGCTTTTTGAATTGAGGAAAGTCGCCTGAGATTTGATGATTTAGTGTGTTAGTAAGCCCTTATATTTTGAGCACCTTTAAACAAAATAATGTACTTAACTTAGAAAGATGAGTTGATAATTTCCGAATAAGTCTACGATTTGATTAGGATGCACTTTAGTCCTATCGAGGTAAAATTTTGAGTTAATGAAAGACTAAGGAAGTGAAGTCGGCATTCGTTGTCGGAGGATTTTAAGCTTTTCCTATTTAGCCGTTTTTCATTAAATAATGTAATCTTATTGACCCCGCTGAGCCTAATTGTCGTGCAAAGATTTTTGTAGCCACATTATAAGCCCAGGCACAACATAGAAATACCTACCTTGATAATGTAGTTCACCAAGGCTTTCTCATTTGAATTTGTATGATGAGTATCTATTCTTAGACCCCTTTTTAATTGTTCTTGTGATTGAGAGTGAGGAGTTATTGTGCGAAAGAAAAAAGATAAAAGGAAAGAACAAAGAAAAGAAAGAAAAAGAGTGAAAAGAAAAGATATGAAAAGAGCAAGAGCAAAGAAGAATAAGATTATGCAAAGTGTGAATTTGAAAGTGTTGGATTCAATTGAAGAATTGGGGCAATTCTCGTGTTAACGGTGAATAGACGTGTCCATGTTTTGACTAGATTAAATAATGTAAGCTTGGTGAGTAGTCACTTTGATCCAAATTTTTGTAACCTTACCCTAAGCCTACATTAGAAGCCCGATAGACCTACCGATCCGAAGTTTTAAGTTAATTCCAATAGTGGAGATAGGTGCGAAGAATGTGTTCCGAAGTTGATGATTAGAGCTTAGGAGGAAATTGTGAAGATGTCACTCTAATTTTTGTACATTGTATCGTTTGACTCACACACTACACAAGGGTTTGCTTTTCATACTAAATTTTGAGGATTTCATGTCGATGAGTATTTGATTTGATTCGATAGACTTGTTTAGGCGAAGGTTTGATGATTGCTTAGAGGAGAGGGTTTGATGAGGATGTGTTTCTTAACTTCTGTATTACTCGGGGACGAGCAATGTTCAAGTGTGGGAGATTTTGTTTTGTGTTGAAATTACATGATTTTTTAGCGTTAATTCGATGATAAATTGTGTCGTTTGATGCGTTTATGTGCTTAAATTGGCCTGTTTTAGGTAATTATAGAGTTGGAGTTACAAAACGGAGAGGCATGACGATTTCACATATTTTGAGAAAAGAATGATGGTAACCCCCATTACCATACAATAGCATACGGTGTGTAACTCCCGTTAACGAACACAGGAGCACTGCATGAGATGAAACAAAGGAGTAACGCCCGTTACTCCATGGCAGCACAGAGTCATTAACGCCCATTAAAAGCCACAGGTGGAGATGAGTTATGGAGAAGGAATGGTAACGCCCGTTACCCTTTCACTGAAGAAAATCAGTAACGCCCGTTACCCTTTCACTGAAGAAAATCAGTAACGCCCGTTACCCTTTCACTGAAGAAAATCAGTAACGCCCGTTACTACTTATATAAGCGCAGACACGATTTATCCGGTTAACGGGCGTTAACGAGAATTGCATGGAGATAGGTAACGCCCGTTAACCCTGTCGTTGAGAGATTATAGGTTTAGTATTTAGGCGCGTTTTGAGGTCTTTTTGGGACAAAAAGAGAGGGGGAGAGACAGAAGAATTTAGAGAAAGAGATAGAAGACGGCTGTTGCAGGAGAATTCTTAGAGAATTCATACAAATCAATTGAGACTAATTCCTTTTTCTAGTTTTACTGCTTTATTATTCAAACTAATTCCGCCTAAATTCAGTTTTCGCGTGTTAGATTTAATTTTCTAGAATTGTTAGAATGTTTATGAGTTTATTCTCTAGACTTTGTTTAGATTTGATGACTACGATTTATTTTAATGCAATTTCATTTGGTTTTATGATTTTTACATTTACTATGAGTAGCTAATTTTATAGGGCTAGGGGAGTGATGATGAATGCATGATAGATGTTTGATGTAATGCTTGAATGACTTGTGTGATTCTTAGTCTTGAAAGCGGACGTAATTGGAATTGCAACGGTCTGGCCAACCTTAGCATGTCTCAGAATTGCCTACAAATTGAGAGATTGATGGTGATTTGGATTGTTCAATACTTGTAAGTTGTAGGGTTCAAAGAGATTTGGTCCTAGCTTATATAACAGTAATCTTATTCCATGCCGAGCCGCTAAAATACTGAATTACACTAGTCTTGTTCCTATGGTTTAATTAACTATTGTTGATTGCGAGAGCAACATTGAACACTAAATAAGCACTTGGTTATACCTCGAGAGATGGTAACGCAAATATAAGTGACTAGGTTGTAGAAGTACACTTGTCAAACGAGTATCACATTAACTCTTGATTGTATGATTCAAAGCTTTTCCCCTGCCTGTTTAGTTTACTGAAGTTAATTCGCGTGTTTAAGTTGTTGATTGCAATTTTAGTTTAGTTATTTGTTAATTTTTGCATCAGTACATTAATAGAAATAACCTTTGATTCCGTTAAGTCTTTAGATTAGAGAGAAATAGAGAGTGGTGATTGATTTCCCTTCCCTCTGGGTTCGATCCTATTGTGCTATGCGTATGTTAGTGTACATTTTCACGTTTGGTTTTTAACTGTAGTAAAATTCGTTACAACACGACCACTGAGCACATAGGCGTTAAGCGTGTTCCGCTTACTATTGAGCCGAATGTATGGCAAGTTGAGCGCTCTCGCCCAAGCGGATGGGCTGAGCGCGTTAGTCAAAGGGAATGTGTAGCACCCCGAAGCGTAGGGTCACCACATCCCCCACACTCTAACCCGACACATATACAAAATGGGAAATCCGTATACTTGCGCAAGTTAAAGCGAATCGGAGACAAAAAAAAAAAAAAAACTCTCTCAAACTAGGCGGATTCTAACCCCTAGGAAATGCATGCACATTCAAATATCAAATTACAAGCACATGCGGAAGCGTAATATTTCAAACAATTCACATACGAGCCCATCACAGGCCATAACTGAGCAAATAAACAACATTTACCAAGTTTGTTCCGAAAGATCAAACCTGACCGGGGCAATTTAAAACCTAACATCTGAGCTGCCATGGCAACAATATATACATGAACTGTAGCACCCCTCATGTGAGGCACCACATCCCCCGCACTATGGCTCAATACGAGTAACGAAATGGTAAATCCGCACCCGTATCAAACCGTAACGAACGGGAGACAAACAGAAAAACCCTCCTAAGCTAGGCGGAACTTAGACCCCTGCAAAAATAGTCAACCAACCAAACATAAATATCCGCTTGCCCTGTTGAAACCTCGCCCTATGTCAGCAGTGAAGTCTTGCTCGTCGAAGACGTAGAAATGAAACTGTCTAGATAGAGGTGAATGCATCGGAAAACTATAACCCAACCACATGCATTGGTCACAGGCCTGCAGAAATTAAACACCCGAACTACAAGTAGACTTGGGCTCCTTAGGCCTCTTTTAACTCGTAACAAAGCCTTGGTAAGGCAATTCGATAACAAATACATAAAGAGTCAAATTAATGATCTTACAGAATCGAATTAAACGCAATTTAAGTACATATGTGAGTGCAGAAACTCTTCTAACTAAGCTTGACCGACTCAAAGACTCAATCAAAACTCCGCCTAGCTCGAACTCCAACGCTAAACCTGCGCACTAAAAGGTTGGGGAGGGAGAGGGTCGGTCTCTAGAAGACTGAGTGAGCAGGAGCGATATATGAATATATAAAACATGCATATGCAAGTCATAAATCCCGAGCAAGGTTTTATTTAAAATTAGTTCCCAAAAAGGGCAAGAAAATGACTAAGTGATGCTCGAACTTTACGATAAATCATATTAAATTTATTAAGTTTATAATTCATACATAAACATAAAGGCTCAGCGAGTGCACGTGCATTATCTCCAACCATACTCCGACCGTGTACGACAAATATCATTAATACATGAAATAGGTGATCACGCAATATATCATAATACACACAGATCATATATCATATCATAAGACATATTCGTTTGGGCTATCCGTGTCCCGGCCTTCCCGCACGGTGCATATCAATCATACATAAACATAAACATAATCATAAAATCAGTTCCAACCTTCTTCCTCCGGGTGGTGGACGGGTTAGCAAGACCCGACCACCTCATACATAGGCCAATGGGGTTTCATGACTCCCCCAAGGGCACTCAGCTCCCATTCCCCACTAAACCTCCTAGCGAGGGCCGGTATCACCGTAAAACATAGTGGAACTAGCACATGGGATCACCGTCGGCCCATGCCTCCCCGGATAGCCACATGTACTAAGTCCCTGGGCCCGTGAACATATCATACATGCATAATCTCGCCAAAACATTTGATTCATAAGAACATAACATATTGCATAATTCATTTGAAAAGGGTCTACTCGGTCAATATTTACTCGATAACTTTACTTTAAAGTAACGGATATATATACATAAGGTTTTTGGCCAAAGCTTGTCACATAAGGTTGTAGGGTTTAATATGTAACTAGAAAGAAAACACCCTCACCTGGAACATGATGTTACAAGGATACGAGTTACCGAGTGCCTAGTTGTTCAGGATTTCTCCACCCTGGAGATAAGTGTACAAAGGACAATGTAACGTGTTGGTGAGACTCAAGACTCCAAATGAACCATATAAGACGCACGACAATGAAATGAATATGATATGGATGCGTGAAAGATGATAT
Organism: Lantana camara; assembly: GCA_037501455.1. Classification (NCBI taxonomy): domain Eukaryota; kingdom Viridiplantae; phylum Streptophyta; class Magnoliopsida; order Lamiales; family Verbenaceae; genus Lantana; species Lantana camara. Next base: position 51,930,304 of record CM074858.1, read on the forward strand.
TATTTCATGAAAAGGTTCAGGTGCACTATTAAGGTATTTAAGGCATATAACTAAGCCATTCATTCATTCATTTTTATTCAACTTCATAAATTCACATTTCATATCAATTGAATCAAAGGATTTCATATAATGATCATAACACGTACTATTTTACGTTTACAATTAGAAAATATGTAAATAAAAACATTCAAGCCATGAATTTCATATAACAAGTATAACTCAAATATACCAAGTTTACCATAAAGAAAAAATAACAAATAAAGGCATTTAAATCGTGAACGGAAATTAGATAACAAATTAATTTCATAAATTAAGTCCATAAATCATAACATAAAATTCCACAATTAAAAGGTCACGTTTCATGAACTAATATTACTATTTAAATCATTAAATTAATAGTACCTACGTTCATATTAATTAAATATATAATATAAAATATACATAGTATATATTACATATATTATATATATACAAGGAAATACATGCATTGAAATATATATATTTATATACGTATAATGCATGCAGATTAGGCACATGAACATAAATATAGGTTCGTATATATAATAAGATATATATATATATATATACACCTATACGTACCATGCATGCTTTCATAACATAATATACTTAGTGATTTATAAGCATGCATGCACATGCAATTAAAACACACACACATATCTACCACATGCATGTAATATTAGGAATATATATATATATATATATATATATATATTCACATATTCAACCATGTAAACTACCTTATAAATGCCATGCACAGTACAAATTAAACATGCATAGATCAACTGCACAACAATTACTCAGCATCAGAGAGAAAGCAACAGCTGCATAAATATACACATAAACCTTACAACCAAACAAAGAAGGAAAGAAGTAGTAGCAGAAGAAGGAAGAGGCAGCAGCACTGCAAGGGACTACCCGCCCGGGGAAGAAAAGCAAACGAAAGTCCCCGGCCGGGCAAAGGGGAAGGCAGAAGCTACTGCATGAGGTGTCCCTGCCCGGGGACACAATCAAGAGAAAATCTCCCCGCCCGTGGAGATTATGCAGGCGTGATCAACTGCAGCAACTGCTGCTCTGTTTTTTTTTTCGTCTAACGCAGCAAAGAGCAGGGCAAAGTAGCAGCAACAAAAGAATGGAAATAAGGAGTGAAAGGAGCAGCAAAACGCACACACAACAAGCGCATACACAGCAGCAACTTAAACATAATATTCAGACCAATTCATGCTCAAAAGTGATCACAATCGCAGCTGTAACTTAGGCAAAACCAAGGAAAAACAGGGGATGAAAGTGCGAGGAGCAGCAGCAACAGACAGACACTCTAAGGCAGCAAATTCGGTAGCAAAACATCACAAACACTCTCTTAAACTGACAGCAAGGGAAGGAAGGAAAACTCAACACCTCATGCCTTAAACTTTGCTAAAAACCCTCTGTTTTTATCCGTTAATCACAGCAGCAACAAAGGCAATGAGGAAAAGCAAATCACAGAAGCTAAGATCACGAAAACATGTGTGAAATCCATATAAAACAGCCACGAAATTACATGATAGCATAGATGTTCAAGGATTTCATTTTAACCTAACTATTCATCTATTAATCCATGGCATGCTTAAACCTCCAAGAAAATCAACCAAATTACATTTAGAAGAATGAGAAGAAGATGGAGAACAACATTCCAAGCTTACCTTTCAAGTATGAAAAGCGATGGAAGAGTATTGAGCTCTTGAGGGAGGAAATGAGTAGTGTTTCTCTTGGAGCATCAAGGGTGTCTCAGTTTGCAGCTGAATTCCTTTCTTTCCTGGGTCGATCTCGATTTGGGGATAATTTGAGGTGATAGGGGTGTGTGTTAGGTGAACTAGGGTTCAAGTTTCACTTTATTTGGATAACCATGGTTAAAGTTATGATTAAAATGGTGGATGGTGGCCATTTAGGCGAACGTCACAAGTTTCGGTTAAAGTTCGGAGGTCAAAACGAGCTTAGAAACAAATATGAGGCTCGTTCGATTGAACCCAAATGTTTGATACGAGTTCAGCGAAGGTTACGGAACTCGAATCCGAGTTCCCGAGCTCAAGATATCACGTACGGAACCAAGGGTGCGCTAATTACTCGTTAGCCCCCGATTTAGTTCCATAAATCAAATTAAATTCGTTAACCCGTCAAACGAGTTCGAAAACGTACACCGAGCATATAGGCATGTTCATAACTCATAAATTTACGACATACTAAGTTTTGACGATATTTCGATATCATTTCATATAAGAACGAAGCACAAATAAACATTCATGCGCATATTCTTAATAAATTCATGCATAATAAATTAAAACTAAAATTTAAATTCTATTATTAAATAAAATTCAAAGTCAACGGATTTTTAAAATTAATACAAATAATTATGGTTATAACTTAATTAACACTAAACACTTAATTAACAATTTAAAATATTAAGTTAACGAAAAGCTATTAAATGAAATAAAATAAAATAAAATAAAATAATAACAATTTATAATAAAATTAAATATAAAACTCATATAAACAATTAATTCACGCAATTTATAAGAGTATGAACATGTGAGACTGAAAAGAAGTGCTAAACATAAATGCAAGACCTAGACGACTTGTATTCCCGCCTAGCACTCCTATACCTGCACAAAACAACTGAAAACAACCGAGTTCGGTCTAAAAGAGACTGGTGGGTATAAAACGGGGCATAAGATATAATATCGCATAAATTAAACACATACATGCAAGCCCTAATCCTGTGTGAAGTTTGATAAGAATTACCAAGTGGTTAAAACAAAAGAAAACATCAACGGGATTACGACGGTCATTTTCATTCATAATTGTTCATAAGGGTTTATGGACCCGCGAGTGGGCGTGCACAATCTCCAACCTACTCCTCATGTAATCATAATCAATTATTCAATCATTCATTATCATACATAAATCTTTTGTCCTCATACATAACACGATCATAATCATTCATATACACCTTCCTCCGGGTGGTGGACGAGTTTGCAAGGCTCGACCACCTAATCATATCAATGTGGCTATGAGGTTCATGAGTCCTCAAAGCCCGGTTAGCGTTTCCTCGTCAAAAACTCCTTGACGAGGTCCGTTTCGCCGTAGTTGGTTGGGACTAGCATATGGGATCCCCGTCAGCCCTTGCTTCCTCGGTTAGCCACATATACTAAGTCCCGGGGCCCGTGCAATCATAATCATGTCTCGCCAAAACATAAGGTAGGGTTTCATAAATAAAAAGGGCATAAGTTTGAAATCATTTACCCAAAATGACTCGATATATATAAATATATTATTTTGGCTTAAAACCTTTCACATAAGGGATATATAGGGTTGTTTTAACTAGTAGAAAAAAAATCCACCTTTTTCAAAGCAAAGGAAACGCACCAGCGTCTCAAGGCTCGCCCTCGTCTCCGACCAAACCCGAATCTGTGCAGAAGAAAAGGTATGAGACTCAATGATCACATACGACGCTCGGCAATGAAGTGAATATGACATGAATGCATAAATGATCATATTATATCATGAAAATGTTCATGTGCACTATTAAGGAGTTTAAAACATATAATCAAATCATTCGTTCATATATTTCATTCAATTTCATAAATTCATAAATTCATAACACATAATATTCATATTCACAATTAGGAATAAAAGAATTAAATAAAACGTTCAATCAATAGTCGGTAATTAAATACGCGAAATGGAAATCAATTAATTTCAAGAATTGAATTAAATTAAATAATATTTAAAATATATAATAAATATATATAATATAATAATAAACATATATAATATAATAATATATAATAATTATATAAATACATAAGTATATATACAGTATATATATATATATATACATGCACACATACATAAATATATATATATATACATATGCATGCAATATATCATATAACTACATGCATACACGTACACATACAAAAATGTAATATAAATACTCATGCATGTAATTAACTCCACAATTCCATGCACACACAACACCACTCCCATTCATGCAACACACACACTGCACAGATTATATACAGCAGCAACACATGCATCGCCGGAAAAAGAAAACGCAGGCAAATGAATCAGGAAAAACGGGGTGACACCCCCGTGTCACCTCCCAAGCCCAGACCGAGACACCCCCGTGTCTCGGTACAGCAATTCCAGGCTAAACTGCACCCCCGTTCCTCGCTGGAACGAACAAAAATGACACCCCCGTGTCTCGCCCAGCAGCAACCTCTGTTCTTGACAGCAAACGCAGCAGAAAAAGGGTAGAAGTTCCAGCAAGAAATGCAGGCAACACAAGCAACATTACAAGGTATAAAATGCAGCCAGAACTCATCTAGAACACACCCACAAAGCTACGAAACTGACAGCAAAAGCATGAAGGAAACTCAGCAGTTTTGACAGCTGAAAATCAGTAAAAAAAAACAGGGCAACCAAACGCGAAAAATAGGGTATGAACGATTCTCATCATCTGCACACATCCATATCAGTTTAGGCCAAAAAATACTCATCCAAGAAACACAAATTCAACAAGTAATTCAGTTCTAAACAAGCTCAACCCAGAAATGGAAGCATACGTGACATTCATGAAAGTTTTCCCCAAGTGCCATAAATGATAACTCATTAATACTTCAACCACCAAGAAATCAATGATCATAAATGATATGAGGATGTCAAAACAATCAATCTCAAGCTTGGAATCAATCAAAACCAAGAAGAATTGAACGAGATCAAGAAAATGTCCAAAATTCTTCATTTTCGAAATCTGTTCAGAAATTCTTGAAACCATGCTCAAATTCGTGAATGAAAGGATGGAAATGAACAGAAATGAGCATATATTACAATCCTAAACTTACCTTGTTGATTGGATGAAGTTTGGATGAGATTTGAGCTCCAAAATCTCTAAGGAATGAAGGGTTACGGGACTGAACTGAAAGGCAGTAACTTTGGCTGAGTTTTGGGGATTGTGTGAGGATTGGTTTGGTTAGGGCTTGCTATATCCGGTTGGGGGGTTGAGTTAGGGATCAATAGAATCAAACCATGGTTAATTTGGTATAGTTTGGATAAGATATGGTTATTTTTGCACAGCAAGGTCAAATTGGTCGCCGATTCGTGTTTCGGTTTAATTTCGGAGGTTCAAATGACTTTGGAAAAATATAAGGCTAAGTCTACTAAACTTGAATTTTCGTTACGAGTTCAGCGGAGTTGACGGAACTCGAATCCGAGTTCCCGAGCTCAAGATATAAAATTCGGAACCAGGGGTACGCTAAGTGCTGATTAGCCCCCCGATTTGGTTCCTCGAATCAAATTAAATTAGTTAACATATCAAATAAATTCGAAAATATAAACCGAGCATATAAGCATGTTCATAACACATATATTTACGACATACTACGAATTCATGGCATTTCGATATCATTTCATATAAGAACGAAGCACAAAATAAGTAACATGCTCATTCCATGCAATTCATGCATATAATATAAGTTCCATGCACAAATTATTATTCCCATGCATAAATTTAAATAAATGAATCAGATTAATTAACATAATATTTAATTAGCATAATCAATAAATTAATAATAATTAAAGAAATATATATATATATATATATTATATTACGATATATATATATATATTAGAATTAATAATAAATTAAAATAAAATATAATAAAATAAAATAATAACAATTTATAATAAAATTAAATATAAAACACGTAAAAACAATTAATTCGCACAAATTGGTAAACACATACGTCGTACCTTTACGTCCGAAAATTCGGGCCGTTACAATCTCTCCCCCTTAAAAGAATCCGTCCTCGGATTCATTGCTCGCTCCGAAACAATTCGGGGTGAAACTTTCTCATCTTTTCCTCCGTCTCCCACGTAGCCTCTTCGGTTTTATCACTTCTCCAAAGAACCTTGACTAGTGGAATACGCCGATTTCGAAGTTCCTCAAATTTTCGATCCAATATCTTAATCGGCTTCTGAACGAAGGTGAGATCTGGTTCTAATTCCACTTCTTCAACCGGTAGAACCTCGGACTCGTCTCGATAATATTTTCGGAGCTGTGAAACATGAAATACGTTATGAATTCCAGTCAAACTCGAAGGCAAGTCCTACCGATAGGCTGTATCCCCAATTTTCTCTAAAATCTCATATGGTCCCATATACCGAGGGTTTAATTTTCCTCCTCGTCCAATCCTTGAGAACCCTTTTCGTGGAGAAGCCTTTAAGAAAACCCTATCTCCAATCTCAAACTCCAAATTCTTCCTCTGAAGATCTGCATAACTCTTTTGTCGATCCTGAGCGGCCTTCATCCGTTGTCTAATTATCTGGACCTTATCAATAGCCTCTTGTACAACCTTAGAGGGTTTTTCCTTCTTTTCCCCTCTTTTAATCCTTTCTTGCTTGGTCCAATTCCATTCCTCCAAGTCAAAGAACAACGGTGATCGACATTTACGTCTGTAAAGAACTTCATAAGGGGCCATTTCAATCGAGGCTTGATAACTATTGTTGAAAGCAAACTCGATTAACGGCAATTGTTCATTCCTTGAACTTTGAAAGTCCAATCCACAAGCTCTCAATAGGTCCTCCAGATACTTAATCAACCTTTCTGATTGTCCGTCGGTCTGAGGATGGAAACCTGTGCTGAATTGAAGCCTTGTTCCCAAACACTTCTGTAATTCTTGCCATAACCGTGAAGTAAATCTGGGATCCCGATCCGAGACAATACTAACAGGTACACCATGAAGCCTGACAATCTCATCGTTGTATCTCTTGGCCAACTTACTCACTTTATCGGACATTCTGATAGCAAGGAAATGAGCTGATTTTGTCAACCTGTCCACGATAACCCAAATTCCATCGAAACCTCCTCTCACTTTCGGTAATCCCGAAACAAAATCCATGGCTATTTGTTCCCATTTCCATTCCGGGATAGGCAATGGTTGAAGTAGCCCCGATGGCTTTTGATGTTCTGCCTTAACCACTTGACAAGTCATACAATGTTTCACGAAGTCGATCACATCCCGTTTCAACCCATTCCACCAATAGAATTGCTTAAGATCCTTATACATTTTGTTCCCTCCGGGATGTATCGAATACCCTGACCGATGGGCTTCCTCAAGAATAATCCTTTTTAACTCTTCCGGCACAACAATTCTATTCTTGAATCTTAGAAGTCCCGTATCATCAAACCCAAACGGACATTTTGAATCAGCTCGAGCTTTCTCAGCTAATTTCTGAACCTCGAGATCAATCCTTTGAGCATCAAATAATCTCTGTTTAAGATCTGGTTGAACCGTAATATTCCGAATACTAGCCCTCAGTTTGAACAACTCATTCTCATCTCCAATTCCCACTTTCACATTGGACACGCTAGCTTTCCTACTAAGCGCATCCGCGACCAAATTGGCTTTGCCGGGATGGTATCGGATTGTACACTCATAATCCGCCAAAAGTTCCATCCAACGCCGTTGTCTCTTGTTCAATTCCTTTTCTGAGAATAAGTATTGGAGACTCTTGTGATCGGAAAAGACCTCGAACGAAATTCCATAAAGATAGTGTCTCCACTTACCCAAAGCAAAGATCACTGCCGCTAATTCCAAATCATGAGTGGGGTAGTTCTGTTCATGCTCTTTCAATTTCCTTGAGGCATAGGCGATTACTTTTCCATTTTGCATTAGCACACATCCCAAACCTTCCTTTGAGGCGTCCGTATAAACTGTATATCCTTCTATACCTTCGGGAAGTGCTAATACAGGAGCGGTAGTCAACTTTTCCTTCAAAAGTTGAAAGCTAGCCTCACATGCCTCGTCCCACTCAAACTTAACCGCCTTCTTAGTCAATCGGGTTAAAGGAGTCGTAATCTTTGAGAAATCCTAAACGAATCTTCGATAGTAGCCTGCAAACCCAAGAAACTCCTTACTTCTGAAGCATTTTTCGGGCTTTGCCATTGAATAACCGTCTCAGTCTTAGAAGGGTCTACTTCCAAACCTTTCCTTGAGATAATATGACCCAAAAATGCTACTCGATCAATCCAAAACTCGCATTTGCTAAACTTAGCATACAACCGATGTTCCCTTAAGGTGTCCAACACAATTCTGAGGTGCCTGGCATGATCCTCCGGAGTCCTCGAATAAACCAAGATGTCATCGATGAAGATTACCACAAACTTATCCAAATAGGGCCGAAAAATTCGATGCATCATATCCATAAAAGCAGCCGGAGCATTAGTCAATCCAAAAGGCATCACTACGAATTCGTAGTGTCCATACCGGGTGTTAAATCCCGTCTTCGGAATGTCGTCTTCCCAGATCTTCAATTGATAGTATCCTTGTCTCAAGTCCAATTTTGAGTATACCCCCGAACCTTGTAACATATCGAATAAGTCCTCAATATGGGGAAAAGGATACTTATTCTTTACAGTCATCCGATTAAGCTCCCGGTAATCTATACACATTCTTAAGGTTCCATCCTTTTTCTTAACAAAGAGAACCGGAGCACCCCAAGGTGACGAACTCGGCCGTATATATCCAACTTTGAGCAATTCTTCCAATTGAATCTTTAACTCTTTCAATTCGGTCGGTGCCATCCGATACGGAGTCTTAGAATACGGTGTGGATCCTGGATTTAAGTCAATAACAAATTCGATCTCACGGTCTGGTGGTAAAGAACTCAAATTCTTCGGAAACACATCGGAAAAATCCTTAACAACCGCGGTATCCTCCAACTTAACTTGATCTTTCGGCCTATTAAGAAGGTAAGCAATAAATCCCGTTGCTCCTTCTGTCATCAACTTGTGAGCTTCCATATAAGACAAGAGAGGTACCGTTCTTGATCCACTACCAATCACCAATTCATTACCCAAAATCACCTTCTTCGCAAAACAATCAACATTGGCCCGATGCCTGGACAACCAGTCCATACCCAAGATAACTCCATACCTCTTCATAGGCATAATAATTAAATCAGCTGGATACTCTTTCCCTTCAATCAGAACTGAACACTCCCGAACCAACTGATCTGTCTGAAGACTACCACCAAGTGGCGAACTCACCAAATAATAAGAAGAGAGACAAATAACAGTCAAGCACAGAGTGGCAACTATATCACAAGAAATAAAGGAATGCGTGGCACCCAGATCAAAGAGTGCATGAATGCTCATGTTATGTATGCATAGGGTACCTTCTACCACGGCTGTGGGATCAATCTCTGCATCTTGCTCCTCACCCTCGAGGGCGTAAGCACGAGCCAGGATCATTGGCCTTTGAACTCGTCTTTGAAATCCGGGGTCCTTGTCAGGACAAGTATCCCCCATATGGTCACCCTTCCCGCATACGAGGCACAAATTCAACCTCCTCCGATAATTATAAAAGTTGTGAGTTGGTCCTCCACAATGTGTACAAGGAGCTTAAGCCAATCTCGCCTCACTCGGACCTTGTCGATCCCTCGTTGGTGCAGGCAAGGCTTTTAGAACCGGTGGAGTTGGTCCTCCCATTCTTGGCTTCTTAAACGGACCCTTAGGAGGGGGAGTAGCTTGAATCATCGGCCTCTTTCCCGAATTCGATCCGGAACCTCTTCCCATTGGAGCTCTAAAAATCGGATCCTTTTTCTAGAATTCCTCCTCTTGAACCAAAGGCCTTTGCACGGTATCGGCAAATGACTCGATGTTGTGACCCACCTGACCGTGTCTCAAATCCTGTCTTAATCCCGCACTGAATTTCCTTGATTTTCTCTTCTCATCCCGGGTGACATGAGGAGCATATTTCCCAAGTCTATTAAATACGGCGAGGTATTGACCCACCGTACGCGCACCTTGCTTTAAATCCATAAACTCCTGCTCCTTCCTCTCTCTGACTACCTCCGGTAGAAAGCATTCTCTAAATTCTCTCTTGAAGACTTCCCAAGTCACTTCCTCTTCATCCACTTCAAGTTTCTCTCTCGTTCTTTCCCACCATTCATACACATCTCCATCAAGTTGGAATATAGCAAATTGAGCCTTCTCTTGCGTAGTAAACTGTCGGACTCCAAATATCCTCTCTAATCGAATCAACCAACCCTCCGAGACCGCATTATCGATAGAACCATAAAATCGAGGGGGGTTGTACCTCAGAAACACCCCATGAGGATCTCTATTATTATGTTTTGGTGGAGGAGCTTGTTGTTATGCTTGTTGTGGTGGGGGAGCTTGAGCCCTCCTATGCTCGACATAATTGAAAACCGCTTCCATGAAATTCCCCATATCCATCGGTGGTGCTTGTGGTTGGGGTGGAGGCGTAGGGGATCGGTCATGATGACGACGGTGTCCTGGAGATCTCTCACGGTGTCAACGTGGAGGCATCCTGTCCAAGAAATACTGAAATGCATGTTATTTTTAGTCCATGCATGCAAGTGCAATTAATTGGATCAAAATTCAGAATTTAAAGCACACAAGCACTTAAACAATACATATGCAACACATTGACAAGTTGTTCCTAAAGCCGAACGACCTAACTGACTCAACACGACATTAGAGCCCGGGTTTTGCAACCCTAAGCTCTGATACCACATAATGATGTAGCACCCAAGCGTAAGGTACCACATCCCCCGCACCGAGACCCGACCCGTATATGAAATGGAAGTCCATACACGTGCCAAATCCACGACGAACGGGGACACAACACACACGCTATGCTAGGCGGGACTAACCCTTAAACCAATCAACTCAAGAAAACATGAAATCAGAGTTAAAGCAAAACGTGGAAGCAAGAACGACAAAGCATATATACAATGAGCCACCAAGCTCCAAAAATAGATATACAAAAGCAGTCAAGTTCAACGGCACTCATGGCCTACAAATCATAACGCTCCAAGCTATACTATGATCATATACAAAATAGCAATAAGAGTATGAACATGTGAGACTGAAAAGAAGTGCTAAACATAAATGCAAGACCTAGACGACTTGTATTCCCGCCTAGCACTCCTATACCTGCAAAAAACAACTGAAAACAATCGGGTTCAGTCTAAAAGAGACTGGTGGCTATAAAACGGGGTATAAGATATAATATCGCATAAATTAAACACATACATGCAAGCCCTAATCCCGTGTGAAGTTTGATAAGAATTACCAAGTGGTTAAAACAAAAGAAAACATCAACGGGATTACGACGTTCATTTTAATTCATAATTGTTCATAAGGGTTTATGGCCCGGCGAGTGGGCGTGCACAATCTCCAACCTACTCTTCGTGTAATCATAATCAATTATTCAATCATTCATTATCATACATAAATCTTTTGTGCTCATACATAACATGATCATAATCATTCATATACACTTTCTTCCTCCGGGTGGTGGACGAGTTTGCAAGGCTCGACCACCTAATCATATCAATGTGGCTATGAGGTTCATGAGTCCTCAAAGCCCCGTTAGCGTTTCCTCGTCAAAAACTCCTTGACGAGGTCCGTTTCGCCGTAGTTGGTTGGGACTAGCATATGGGATCCCCGTCAGCCCTTGCTTCCTCGGTTAGCCACATATACTAAGTCCCGGGGCCCGTGCAATCATAATCATGTCTCGCCAAAACATAAGGTAGGGTTTCGTAAATAAAAAGGGCATACGTTTGAAATCATTTACCCAAAATGACTTGATATATATAAATAAATTATTTTGGCTTAAAACCTTTCACATAAGGGATATATAGGGTTGTTTTAACTAGTAGAAGAAAAACCCACCTTTTTCAAAGCAAAGGAAAGGCACAAGCGTCTCAAGGCTCGCCCTCGTCTCCGACCAAACCCGAATCTGTGCAAAAGAAAAGGTATGAGACTCAATGACCACATACGACGCTAAGCAATGAAGTGAATATGACATGAATGCATAAATGATCATATTATATCATGAAAATGTTCATGTGCACTATTAAGGAGTTTAAAACATATAATCAAATCATTCGTTCATATATTTCATTCAATTTCATAAATTCATAAATTCATAACACATAATATTCATATTCACAATTAGGAATAAAAGAATTAAATAAAACGTTCAATCAATAGTCGGTAATTAAATACGCGAAATGGAAATCAATTAATTTGAAGAATTGAATTAAATTAAATAATATATAAAATATATAATAAATATATATAATATAATAATAAACATATATAATATAATAATATATAATAATTATATAAATACATAAGTATATACACAGTATATATATATATATATATATATATATATATATATATATATATATATATACATATACATACATGCACACATGCATAAATGTATATATATATATATATATATATATATATATACATATGCATGCAATATATTATATAACTACATGCATACACGTACACACACAAAAATGTAATATAAATACTCATGCATGCAATTAACTCCACAATTCCATGCACACACAACACCACTCCCATGCATGCAACACACACACTGCACAGATTATATACAGCAGCAACACATGCATCGCCGGAAAAAGAAAACACAGGCAAATGAATCAGGAAAAACGGGGTGACACCCCCGTGTCACCTCCCAAGCCCAGACTGAGACACCCCCGTGTCTCGGTACAGCAATTCCAGGCCAAACTGCACCCCCGTTCCTCGCTGGAGCGAACAAAATGACACCCCCGTGTCTCGCCCAGCAGCAACCTCTGTTCTTGACAGTAAACGCAGCAGAAAAAGGGTAGAAGTTCGAGCAAGAAATGCAGGCAACACAAGCAACATTACAAGGTATAAAATCCAGCAAGAACTCATCTAGAACACACCCACAAAGCTACGAAACTGACAGCAAAAGCATGAAGGAAACTCAGCAGTTTTGACAACTGAAAATCAGTAAAAAAAAAACAGGGCAACCAAACGCGAAAAACAGGGTATGAACGATTCTGATCATCTGCACACATCCATATCAGTTTAGGCCAACAAATACTCATCCAAGAAACACAAATTCAATAAGTAATTCAGTTCTAAACAAGCTCAACCCAGAAATGGAAGCGTACGTGACATTCATGAAAGTTTTCCCCAAGTGCCATAAATGATAACTCATTAATACATCAACTACCAAGAAATCAATGATAATAAATGATATGAGGATGTCAAAAACAATCAATCTCAAGCTTGGAATCAATCAAAACCAACAAGAATCGAACGAGATCAATAAAATGCCAAAAATTCTTCATTTTCGAAATCTGTTCAGAAATTCTTGAAACCATGCTCAAATTCGTGAATGAAAGGATGGAAATGAACAGAAATGAGCATATATTACAATCCTAAACTTACCTTGTTGATTGGATGAAGTTTGGATGAGATTTGAGCTCCAAAATCTCTAAGGAATTAAGGGTTAGGGGACTGAACTGAAAGGCAGTAACTTTGGCTGACTTTTGGGGATTGTGTGAGGATTGGTTTGGTTAGGGCTTGCTATATCCGGTTAGGAGGTTGAGTTAGGGTTCAATAGAATCAAACCATGGTTAATTTGGTTATAGTTTGGATAAGATATGGCTATTTTTGCACAGCAAGGTCAAATTGGTCGTCGATTCGTGTTTCGGTTGAATTTCGGAGGTTCAAATGACTTTGGAAAAATATAAGGCTAAGTCTACTAAACTCGAATTTTCGTTACGAGTTCAGCGGAGTTGACGGAACTCGAATCCGAGTTCCCGAGCTCAAGATATAAAATTCGGAACCAAGGGTACGCTAAGTGCTCATTAGCCCCCGATTTGGTTCCTCGAATCAAATTAAATTCGTTAACATATCAAATAAATTCGAAAATATAAACCGAGCATATAAGCATGTTCATAACATATATATTTACGACATACTACGAATTCATGGCATTTCGATATCATTTCATATAAGAACGAAGCACAAAATAAGTAACATGCTCATTCCATGCAATTCATGCATATAATATAAGTTCCATGCAAAAATTACAATTCCCATGCATAAATTTAAATAAATGAATCAGATTAATTAACATAATATTTAATTAGCATAATCAATAAATTAATAATAATTAAATATATATATATATATATATATATATATATATATATATATTACGATATATATATATATATATTAGAATTAATAATAAATTAAAATAAAATATAATAAAATAAAACAATAACAATTTATAATAAAATTAAATATAAAACACGTAAAAACAATTAATTCGTGCAAATTGGTAAACACATACGTCGTACCTTTACGTCCGAAAAGTCGGGGCGTTACACCCCGTCTCTCAAACAAACATACAGCGAGGAAGTCTCCAATACTCCCAAGCGACACACGCGAACCCATAAATAAAATTACGCAAAAAACACCCCAAGGCAAGTAATAGATATCGTCCACGTTAATCATCAATTATTTCACGTCGTTTAACTTGATAAGAATTCGAAGCACATAACAAAGAAATTATTTGAATTAAATTTGCATGAATGTATGTATCATGAATGCTATAAGTACTGTTCACCGTAGTTGCGAAATTTAGAATTGTGAGTTATCGTTGTCCAGTGTATGATCTGTCCCGAAGATAAACTCAGAGCTCAGCTTGTCTTTAACCTCTTTAGGGTACCTCGGTGAAGCAATTAATGAATCCTTTAAAGATTATACTCTTAGGTCCCTTCTGACTTTTATTGCTAATCAACGTCTTCGTTCCTTCCTCAATCCCTATTACATTCTTTCAGTCGGACTAACTCTTCCAAGTAATCCAATTGACATTCACTTTTACGTTTGGAATATTCGTTCCGATGTCCAGTCCATATCTTCCATCCTTACCCATATCGGTGTTTAACATATCCCCGAGGATAACCGCTCTTGACAACCTTGACGATTCTTAGAGTCTAATTTAGTTTTTCTAATGTTTATCCTCTCTGATTTTGTTTCTTCTAAACTCCTTCCGAACTCATTGAACCAGGTTTTTTGACAGCATCCTTTTCTTAGGCTAATTTGAATTGATTTCCTCTCGACACTTCAACTAGCGAGTTTCTCTTAACTTCTTCATAACTTCTTTGCCTCCAAATCGCACTTGCCTCTATGGAAAGATTCGATAAGGTATTTCTCTAGTCCTCATGACAATCTTCAACCCGAATTTAGTGACTTAGCCCTCACTTCCAAGTTTAACATTTAAGGTCGTATTATTCCTCTTCGCTCACCACCATAAAATTCCCCGATCTTTCTTAATTACATTTCAATTATTTCCACTAATTATATCTTTGGCACGACCTCTAATTTCCAATGTGTCTCTTGTCAGCTCTGCCCCTTAAAATTTTCCGCCGTTACATGTTGAACTCCGTCGATCCTTCTTTCTTCAAAATTTTTGATGGAAATTTCATTGGGGAAGCGTTTTAAATAACATAGCAACCCAAGAACTTGTCTTTTCCGCTTCCCCCTAACTCTATTAATATTCGAAACCCTTTTTCTTCATTCTTGTTCGATCTGAACACTCCAAAGCCAACTCCGGTTGTACTTTTCCTTCTGAAATTTCTTTCCCACCAACCTATCCCTTACTTGAAGTTCGTTATTTCTTGAAGTCACTTTCCTTAAAACGCTCCATCCCATTAATTCTTTTCCCCTTAACACAAATGCGGGCTGTTTACAGAGATACTTGATATATGAGATGATAGAACTTCCTATCAAATAAACACTAAAATGCATGTCGGGTTAAAATGACAGTGCACGTGACACATTTACCACAATTAAATATGCAGCACATTAGAGCAACGAAATCAGATAGAAATACGCGCACGAACCAAAGTAAAGAGAATAAACAATTGATACAAAATATGATGCACATGCCATGAATGTTTTAAACCTGTCACCAATGTGGTAAATTGTTAGCTCAGTAGCTTTTCCTCATTCCTCCAATCCCGAGGTTACTTTGACTTGGTGATTATTCCTTGCCTTTCCCACGGTCTTCGAGATTTCCAAGAATCTTTGTAAATCAACTTGTATCTTCCACTATCTGAGATTGCAATTTCTTGATCCCTAATTCTTCCCCGTCCAACGAGTTAGCATTCAAACTTTTCCTCGAAATTTGACCTCTACTTCTGGTCGTCACCTTGATCAAGAATCTCGTGCATGTCCTTTATGAGTTTAATTCACCTCCAATTGCTTATATTTGAGCGCATGATTTCCTTTCAAAGAGTCTTTGCTTTTCTTTGCCGCTTCCATTTGTTGCTCCGTATTTCCCTTTTGAACCTCACAACACGACAATTCAGCTTGGATTTGAGAGAAAAGAACTCACATCTTGTCTATAATATAGTCACCTTCCATGCATTTGTGTTTATCACCTTACTTGCCTTTCTTCAATCCCTTCCTGACTCGCCTCCCATCTTAATTGAAATCTAGGACACCCGAATCCGAACTCTTCTCGATCGTAGTTTCTACAACTTCAAGATTCATTACTTAAATGGAATGACCCAGTTGAATCCGATTATCATGGCTTATGTAGGAGAGCTATATACATAAATCTTCGGAGTCCGAGACATTCCTCGAACAACTCTTATTCCATCAAACTTCCTCCTATCTTGCATCTCCACAACGGTCCTCCATTCTGACTCCTAGCCCTTAAATCTAACTTCATCTATGAGGGCCACGCATCCCGAGTTCTCTATATTTTCCCCGGTGGTTCTTCCTATCTTCCGGGCCTCAAAAGAATTTGTAATAGATTGTTGGGATCATAGAACTTGGCCAAGGTTTGATATCCTCTTCAAAACCTAGAAATCATAACTTAATTCGAGAATATATGCATGCAGTTAATGCATGCTCATGGCACATATTCAACACTAAAGGTAAGGATGCATATAATAATGCAGCAGATAGTTCAACAAAATTAAAAAGGAAATCCAAATTTCATGTTGAAGATCGATGCAATGCACACATTGTCATATAGTTCCTAAGCCGTACGACCTAGAACACCGGTTTTGCAACCGGGCTCTGATACCACTTAAGGATATAGCACCCCGCACGTGAAGCACCACATCCCCCGCACTATGGCTCAACACGGGTAACGAAATGCTAAATCCGCGCCCATATCAAACCGTAGCAAACGGGAGACAAACAGAAAAACCCTCCTAAGCTAGGCGAAACATAGACCCCTGCAAAAATAGTCAACCAACCAAACATAATGCATCGAAAAACTATAACCCAACCACATGCATTGGTCACAGGCCTGCAGAAATTAAACACCCGAACTACAAGTAGACTTGGGCTCCTTAGGCCTCTTTTAACTCGTAACAAAACCCTGGTAAGGCAATTCGATAGCAAATACATAAAGAGTCAAATTTATGATCTTACAGAGTCGAATCAAATGAAATTTAAGTACATATGTGAGTGCAGAGACTCTTCTAACTAAGCTTGACCGACTCAAAGACTCAATCAAAACTCCACCTAGCTCGAACTCCAACGCTAAACCTGCGTAAGGTTGGGGAGGGAGAGGGTCAGTCTCTAGAAGACTGAGTGAGCAGGAGCGATATATGAATCTATAAAACATGCACATGCAAGTCATAAATCCCGAGCAAGGTTTTATTTAAAATTAGTTCCCAAAAAGGGCAAGAAAATGATTAAGCGATGCTCGAACTTTACGACGAATCATATTAAATTTATTAAGTTTATAATTCATACATAAACATAAAGGCTCGGTGAGTGAGGGTGCATTATCTCCAACCATACTCCGACCGTGTACAAAAAATATCATTAATATATTAAATAGGTGATCACGTAATATATCATAATACACACAGATGATATATCATATCATAAGACATATTCGTTTGGGCTATCCGTGTCCCGGCCTTCCCGCACGGTGCATATCAATCATACATAAATATAAACATAATCATAAAATCAGTTTTAACCTTCTTCCTCCGGGTGGTGCACGGGTTAGCAAGACCCGACCACCACATACATAGGCCAATGGGGTTTCATGACTCCCCCAAGGGCACTCAGCTCCCATTTCCCGCTAAACCTCCTAGCGAGGGCCGGTATCACCGTAAAACATAGTGGAACTAGCACATGGGATCATCGTCGGCCCATGCCTCCCCGGATAGCCACATGTACTAAGTCCCTGGGCCCGTGAACATATCATACATGCATAATCTCGCCAAAACATTTGATTCATAAGAACATAACATATTGCATAATTCATTTGAAAAGGGTCTACTCGATCAATACATAAGGTTTTTGGCCAAAGCTTGTCACATAAGGTTGTAGGGTTTAATATGTAACTAGAACGAAAACACCCTCACCTGGAATATGATGTTACAAGGATACGAGTTACCGAGTGCCTAGTTGATCATGATTTCTCTACCCTGGGGATAACTATACAAAGGACAATGTAACGTGTTCGTGAGACTCAAGACTCCAAATGAACCATATCAGATGCACGACAATGAAATGAATATGATATGAATGTGTGAAAGATGATATTATTTCATGAAAAGGTTCAGGTGCACTATTAAGGCATTTAAGGCATATAACTAAGCCATTCATTCATTCATTTTAATTCAACTTCATAAATTCACATTTCATATCAATTGAATCTAAGGATTTCATATAATGATCATAACACGTACTATTTTACGTTTACAATTAGAAAACAGGTAAATAAAAACATTCAAGCCATGAATTTCATATAACAAGTATAACTCAAATATACCAAGTTTATCATAAAAAAAATAACAAATAAAGGCATTTAAATCATGAACGGAAATTAGATAACAAATTAATTTCATAAATTAAGTCCATAAATCATAACATAAAATTCCACAATTAAAAGGTCACGTTTCATGAAATAATATTACTATTTAAATCATTAAATTAATAGTAACTAAGTTCATATTAATTAAATATATAATATAAAATATACATAGCATATATTACATATATTATATATATACAAGGAAATACATGCATTGAAATATATATATTTATGTATGTATCATGCATGCAGATTAGGCACATGAACATAAATATAGGTACGTATATATAATAACATATATATATATATACATACACCTATTCGTACCATGCATGCTTTCATAACATAATATACTTAATGATTTATAAGCATTCATGCACCTGCAAATAAAACACACATACATATCTACCACATGCATGTAATATTAGGAATATATATGTATACATATTCACATATTCAGCCATGTAAACTACCTTATAAATGCCAGGCACAGTCCAAATTAAACAAGCATAGATCAACTGCACAATAATTACTCAGCATCAGAGAGAAACCAACAGTTGCATAAATATACCCATAAACATTACAACCAAACGAAGAAGGAAAGAAGCAGTAGCAGAAGAAGGAAGAGGCAGCAGCACTGCAAGGGACTACCCGCCCGGGGAAGAAAAGCAAACGAAAGTCCCCGGCCGGGCAAAGGGGAAGGCAGAACCTACTGCCTGAGGTGTCCCCGCCCGAGGACACAATCAAGAGAAAATCTCCCCTGGCGGGGAGATTATGCAGGCGCGATCAACAATAGCAACTGCTGCTCAGTTTTTTTTTTCATCTAACGCAGCAAAGAGCAGGGAAAAGCAGCAGCAACAAAAGAATGGAAATAACGAGTGAAAGGAGCAGTAAAACGCACACACAACAAGCGCATACATAGCAGCAGCCTAAACATAATATTCAGAACAATTCATGCTGAAAAGTGATCACAATCACAGTTGTAACTTGGGCAAAACCAAGGAAAAACAGGGGATGAAAGTGCGAGGAGCAGCAGAAACAGACAGACGCTCTAAAGCAGCAAATTTGGTAGCAAAACATCAGAAATACTCCCTTAAAACATATCCAAAACTGATAGCAAGGGAAGGAAGGAAAACTCAACACCTCATGCCTTAAACTTTGCTAAAAACCCTCTGTTTTTATCGGTTAATCATAGTAGCAACATAGGCAATGAGGAGAAGCAAATTGCAGAAGCTAAGATCACGAAAGCATGCATGAAATCCAGATAAAACAGTCATGAAATTACATAATAGCATAGATGTTCAAGGATTTCATTTTAACCTAACTATTCATCTATTAATCCATGGCATGCTTAAACCTCCAAGAAAATCAACCAAATTATATTTAGAAGAATGAGAAGAAGATGGAGAACAACATTCCAAGCTTACCTTTCAACTATGGAAAGAGATGGAAGAGTATTGAGCTCTTGAGGGAGGAAATGAGTAGTGTTTCTCTTGGAGCAGCAAGGATGTCTCGGTTTGCAGCTGAATTCCTTTCTTTCTTGGGGTGATCTCGATTTGGGGCCGATTTGAGATGATAGGGAAGTGAGTTAGGTGAACTAGGGTTCAAGTTCACTTTATTTGGATAACCATGGTTCAAGTTATGATTAAAATGGTGGAGGGTGGCCATTTAGGCGAACGTCACAAGTTTCGGTTAAAGTTCGGAGGTCAAAACGAGCTTAGAAAAAAATATGAGGCCTGTTCGATTGAACCCAAATCTTCGATACGAGTTCAGTGAAGTGACGGAACTCGAATCCGAGTTCCCGAGCTCAAGATATCAAGTACGGAACCAAGGATGCTCTAATTGCTCGTTAGCCCCCGATTTGGTTCCACAAATCAAATTAAATTCGTTAACCCATCAAACGAGTTCGAAAAACTACACCGAGCATATAGGCATGTTCATAACTCATAAATTTACGACATAGTAAATTTCCACGACATTTCAATATCATTTCATATAAGAACGAAGCACAAATAAACATTCATGCGCATATTCTTAATAAATTCATACATAATAAATTAAAACTAAAATTTAAATTCTATTATTAAATAAAATTCAAAGTCAACGGATTCTTAAAATTAATACAAATAATTATGGTTATAACTTAATTAACACTAAACACTTAATTAACAATTTAAAATATTAAGTTAACAAAAAGCTATTAAAAGAAATAAAATAAAATAATAACAATTTATAATAAAATTAAATATAAAACTCATATAAACAATTAATTCGCGCAATTTATAAACAAATACAACACATGAGTATAAATGAAAAACCGGGGCGTTACAATCTCCCCCCCTAAAAAGAATTCGTCCTCGGATTCACAGCACGCCTAAAAGCAACCAATGAGAGATTCCCCGTCTCTCATAAGCAACAAGGAGAGAGCCCCGTCTCTCGAGCAGCAATGAGAGAATCCTGTCTCTCACAAGCAAAGAGAGCACCCCGTCTCTCGAACAAAGATAAGAGAATCCCCGTCTCTTACAAATGACGAGAGCACCCCGTCTCTCAAACAACAATAAAGCGAGGAAGTCTGCAATACTCCCAAGCAACACACGCGAAACCATAAATAAAATTACACAAAACACCCCAAGGCAAGTAACAGATATCGTCCACGTTAATCATCAATTACTTCACGTAGTTTAACTTGATAAGAATTCAAAGCACATAACAAAGAAATTATTTGAATTAAATTTGCATGAATGTATGTATCATGGATGCTATAAGTAACATTCATCGTAGTTGCGAAATTTAGAATTATGAGTTATCGTTATCCAGTGGATGATCTGTCCCGAAGATAAACTCAGTGCTCAGCTTGTCTTTAACCTCTTTAGGATACCCTGGTGAAGCGATTAATGAATCCTTTAAAGATTATACTCTTAGGTCCCTTCTGACTTTTATTCCTACTCAACGTCTTCGTTCCTTCCTCAATCCCTATTACATTCTTTCAGTCGGACTAACTCTTCCAAGTAATCCAATTGACATTCACTTTTACGTTTGGAATATTCGTTCCGATGTCCAGTCCATATCTTCCATCCTTACCAGTATCGGTGTTTAACATATCCCCGAGGATAACCGCTCTTGACAACCTTCACGATTCTTAGAGTCTAATTTAGTTTTTCCAATGTTTATCCTCTCTGATTTTGTTTGTTCTTAACTCCTTCTGAACTCATTGAACCAGGTTTTATTGATAGCATCCTTTTCTTAGGCTAATTTGAATCGATTTCCTCTCGACACTTCAACTAGAGAGTTTCCCTTAACTTCTTCATAACTTCTTTGCCTCCAAATCGCACTTGCATCTATGGAAAGATTCGATAAGCTATTTCTCTAGTCCTCATGATAATCTTCAACCCGAATTTAGTGACTTAGCCCTCACTTCCATGTTTAACCTTTAAGGTCGTATTATTCCTCTTCGCTCACCACTATAAAATTCCCCGATCTTTCTTAATTACATTTCTATTATTTCCACTAATTATTTCTTTGGCACGACCTCTAATTTCCAATGTGTCTCTTGTCAGCTCTCCCCCTTAAAATTATGAACTCCGTCGATCCTTCTTTCGTCAAAATTTTTGATGGAAATTTCATTTGGGAAGGGTTTTAAATAACATAGAAACCCAAGAACTTGTGTTTTCCGCTTCCCCCTAACTCTATTAATATTCGAAACCCTTTTTCTTCATTCTTGTTCGATCTGAATACTCCAAAGCCAACTCCGGTTGTACTTTTCCTTCTGAAACTTCTTTCCCACCAACCTATCCCTTACTTGAAGTTCGTTATTTCTCGAAGTCACTTTCCTTAAAACGCTCCATCCCATTAATTCTTTTCCTCTTAACTCAAATGCGGGCCGTTTACAGAGATACTTGATATATGAGATGATTATACTTCCTATCAAATAAACACTAAAATGCATGTCGGGTTAAAATAACAGTGTACGTGACACATTTACCACAATTAAATATGCAGCACATTAGAGCAACGAAATCAGATAGAAATACGCGCACGAACCAAAGTAAAGAGAATAAACAATTGATGCAAAATATGATGCACATGCCATGAATGTTTTGAACCTGTCACCAATGTGGTAAGTTGTTAGCTCAGTAGCTTTTCCTCGTTCCTCCAATCCTGAGGTTACTTTGACTTGGTGATTATTCCTTGCCTTTCCCACGGTCTTCGAGATTTCCATGAATCTTTGTAAATCAACTTGTATCTTCCACTATCTGAGATTGCAATTTCTTGATCCCTAATTCTTCCCCGTCCAAGGAGTTAGCATTCAAACTTTTCCTCGAAATTCGACCTCTACTTCTAGTCGTAACCTCGATCAAGACTCCCGTGCATGTCCTTTATGAGCTTAATTCACCTCCAATTGCTTATACTTGAGCGCATGATTTCCTTGCAAAGAGTCTTTGCTTTTCTTTGCCGCTTCCATTTGTTGCTCCGTATTTCCCTTTTCAACCTCACAACATGACAATTCAGCTTGGATTTGAGAGAAAAGAACTCACATCTTGTCTATAATATAGTCACCTTCCATGCATTTGTGTTTATCACCATACTTGCCTTTCTTCAATCCCTTCCTGACTCGCCTCCCATCTTAATTGAAATTTAGGACACCCGAATCCGAACTCTTCTTGATCGTAGTTTCTACAACTTCAAGATTCATTCCTTAAATGGAATGACCCAGTTGAATCCGACTATCACGGCTTACGTAGGAGAGCTGTATACATAAATCTTCGGAGTCCGAGATATTCCTCGAACAGCTCTTATTCCATCAAACGTCCTCCTATCTTGCATCTCCACAACGGTCCTCCATTCTAACTCCTAGCCCTTAAATCTAACTCCATCTATGAGGACCACGCATCCCGAGTTCTCTATATTTTCCCCGGTGGTTCTTCCTATCTTCAGGGCCTCAAAAGAATTTGTAATAGATTGTTGTGATCATAGAACTTGGCCGTGGTTTGACATCCTCTTGAAAACCTAGAAATCATAACTCAATTCGATAATATATGCATGCAGTTAATGCTTGCTCATGGCACATATTCAACACTAAAGGTAAGGATCCATACAATAATGCAGCAGATAGTTCAACAAAATTAAAAAGGAAATGCAAATTTCATGTTCAAGATCGATGCAATGCACACATTGTCATAAAGTTCCTAAGCCGTACGACCTAGACTGACTCAAACACGACTCGAGAACACCGGTTTTACAACCGGGCTCTGATACCACTTAAGGATGTAGCACCCCGCACGTGAGGCACCACATCCCCCGCACTATGGCTCAACACCAGTAACGAAATGATAAATCTGCACCCGTATCAAATCGTAGCTAACGGGAGACAAACAGAAAAACCCTCCTAAGCTAGGCGGAACTTAGACGCCTGCAAAAATAGTCAACCAACCAAACATAATGCATCGGAAAACTATAACCCAACCACATGCATTGGTCACAGGCATGCAGAAATTAAATACCCGAACTACAAGTAGACTTGGGCTCCTTAGACCACTTTTAAATCGTAACAAAACCCTGGTAAGGCAATTCGATAACAAATACATAAAGAGTCAAATTCATGATCTTACAGAGTCAAATCAAACACAATTTAAGTACATATGTGAGTGCAGAGACTCTTCTAACTAAGCTTGACCGACTCAAAGACTCAATAAAAACTCCGCCTAGCTTGAACTCCAACGCTAAACCTGCGCACTAAAAGGCTGGGGAGGGAGAGGGTCAGTCTCTAGAAGACTGAGTGAGCAAGAGCGATATATGAATATAAAAAACATGCACATGCAAGTCATAAATCCCGAGCAAGGTTTTATTTAAAATTAGTTCCCAAAAAGGGTAAGAAAATGACTAAGCGATGCTCGAACTTTACGACTAATGATTTTAAATTTATTAAGCTTATAATTCATACATAAACATAAAGGCTCGGCGAGTGAGCGTGCATTATCTTCAACCATACTCCGACCGTGTACGACAAATATCATTAATACATTAAATAGGTGATCACGCAATATATTATAATACACACAGATCATATATCATATCATAAGACATACTCGATTGGGCTATCCGTGTCCTGGCCTTCCCGCACGGTGCATATCAATCATACATAAACATAAACATAATCATAAAATCAGTTCCAACCTTCTTCCTCCGGGTGGTGGACGGATTAGCAAGACCCGACCACCTCATACATAGGGCAATGGGGTTTCATGACTCCCCCAAGGGCACTCAGCTCCCATTCCCCACTAAACCTCCTAGCGAGGGCCGGTATCACCGTAAAACATAGTAGAACTAGCACATGGGATCACCGTCGGCCCATGCCTCCCCGGATAGCCACATGTACTAAGTCCCTAGGCCCGTGAACATATCATACATGCATAATCTCGCCAAAACATTTGATTCATAAGAACATAACATATTGCATAATTCATTTGAAAAGGGTCAACTCGATCAATATTTACTCGATAACTTTACTTTAAAAGTAACGTATATATATACATAAGGTTTTTGGCCAAAGCTTGTCAAATAAGGTTGTAGGGTTTAATATGTAACTAGAAAGAAAACACCCTCACCTGGAACATGATGTTACAAGGATACGAGTTACCGAGTGCCTAGTTGTTCAGGATTTCTCCACCCTGGAGATAAGTGTACAAAGGACAATGTAACGTGTTGGTGAGACTCAAGACTCCAAATGAACCATATAAGACGCACGACAATGAAATGAATATGATATGGATGCGTGAAAGATGATATTATTTCATGAAAAGGTTCAGGTGCACTATTAAGGTATTTAAGGCATATAACTAAGCCATTCATTCATTCATTTTCATTCAACTTCATAAATTCACATTTCATATCAATTGAATCTAAGGACTTCATATAACGATCATAACACGTACTAAACGAAAATAGGTAAATAAAAACATTTAAGCCATGAATTTCATATAACAAGTATAACTCAAATATACCAAGTTTACCATAAATAAAAATAACAAATAAAGGCATTTAAATCATGAACGGAAATTAGATAACAAATTAATTTCATAAATTAAGTCCATAAATCATAACATAAAATTCCACAGTTAAAAGGTCACTTTTCATGAAATAATATTACTATTTCAATCATTAAATTAATAGTACCTAAGTTCATATTAACTAAATATATAATATAAAATATACATAGCATATATTACATATATTATATATATACAAGGAAATACTTGCATTGAAATATATATATTTATATACGTATCATGCATGCAGATTAGGCACATGAACATAAATGTGGGTACGTATATATAATAACATATATATATATATACCCCTATACGTACAATGCATGCTTTCATAACATAATATACTTTATGATTTATAAGCATGCATGCACATGCAATTAAAACACACACACATATCTACCACATGCATGTAATATTAGGAATACATATATACATATTCACATATTCAGCCATGTAAACTACCTTATAAATGCCATGCACAGTCCAAATTAAACATGCATAGATCAACTGCACAACAATTACTCAGCATCAGAGAGAAAGCAACAGCTGCATAAATATACACATAAACATTACAACCAAACGAAGAAGGAAAGAAGTTGTAGCCGAAGAAGGAAGAGGCAGCAGCACTGCAAGGGACTATCCGCCCGGGGAAGAAAAGCAAACGAAAGTCCCCGGCCGGACAAAAGGGAAGGCAGAAGCTACTGCCTGAGGTGTCCCCGCCCCGGGACACAATCTAGAGAAAATCTCCCCGCCCGTGGAGATTATGTAGGCGCGATCAACAGCAGCAACTGCTGCTCTGTTTTTTTTCTCATCTAACGCAGCATAGCAGCAGCAATAGAAGAATTGAAATAAGGAGTGAAAGGAGCAGTAAAACGCACACACAACAAGCGCATACACAGCAGCAAGCTAAACATAATATTCAGACCAATTCGTGCTCAAAAGTGATCACAATCGTAGTTGTAACTTAGCCAAAACCAAGGAAAAATAGGGGATGAAGGTGCGAGGAGCAGCTACAACAGACAGACACTCTAAGGCAGCAAATTCGGTAGTAAAACATCACAAACACTCCCTTAAAACAGATCCAAAACTGACAGCAAGGGAAGGAAGGAAAACTCAACACCTCATGCCTTAAACTTTGCTAAAAACCCTCTGTTTTTATCTGTTAATCACAGAAGCAACAAAGGCAATGAGGAGAAGCAAATCACAGAAGCTAAGATCACGAAATCATGCGTGAAATCCATAAAAAATAGCCACGAAATTACATGATAGCCTAGATGTTCAAGGATTTCATTTTAACCTAACTATTCATCTATTAATCCATGGCATGCTTAAACCTCCAAGAAAATCAACCAAATTACATTTAGAATAATGAGAAGAAGATGGAGAACAACATTCCAAGCTTACCTTTCAAGTAGTGTTTCTCTTGGAGCATCAAGGGTGTGTCGGTTTGCAGCTGAATTCCTTTCTTTCTTGGGGTGATCTCGATTTGGGGCTGATTTAAGGTGATAGGGGAGTGAGTTAGGTGAACTAGGGTTCAAGTTCACTTTATTTGGATAACCATGGTTCAAGTTATGATTAAAATGGTGGAGGGTTTCCATTTAGGCGAACCTCACAAGTTTCGGTTAAAGTTCAGAGGTCAAAACGAGCTTAGAAAAAAATATGAGGCTTGTTTGATTGAACCCAAATCTTCGATACGAGTTCAGCGAAGATGACGGAACTCGAATCCGAGTTCCCGAGCTCAAGATATCACGTACGGAACAAAAGGTGCACTAATTGCTCGTTAGTCCCCGATTTGGTTCCACAAATCAAATTAAATTCGTTAACCTGTCAAACGAGTTCGAAACCATACACCGAGCATATAGGCATGTTCATAACTTATAAATTTACGACATACTAAATTTCCACGACATTTCGATATTATTTCATATAAGAACGAAGCACAAATAAACATCCATGCGCATATTCTTAATAAATTCATGCATAATAAATTAAAACTAAAATTTAAATTCTATTATTAAATAAAATTCAAAGTCAACGGATTTTTAAAATTAATACAAATAATTGTGGTTATAACTTAATTAAAACTAAACACTTAATTAACAATTTAAAATATTAAGTTAACGAAAAGCTATTAAATGAAATAAAATAAAATAAAATAAAATAATAACAATTTATAATAAAGTTAAATATGAAACTCATATAAACAATTAATTCGCTCAATTTATAAACAAATACGACACATTAGTACAAATGAAAAACCGGGGCGTTACATAAACTGTGACACCCCGCTGTTTCGGTAGTACGGGTATGACATATGTGCACGTTTAAATTCCTTAATTGCGCAATTAGATGTTTAAATAATGTTAATTATCTTTTCATTAATTACTTGAATTTATACTTTAAATGCTTATGCTTCTTTCTTTGGTAATTTCTTCGTTCGAGTTTGTATTTGAATTTTGATTTTTGTGCCGTTTTATTATGTATGAGTTTACATGTTGAACTGGTGAATATGCTCGTCTTATGATATCGGTTTAATTATTGAGCTTTTGGAGTTTTAATTCATTTGGAACCTAAAGGAGGCTAAAATGTTTTTAGCGTACCTTGGGTTCCGGTTTGTGTAACTTGAGCTCGGGAATTCGGATTCGAATTCCGTCACTTTCGTTCGACACATTTCGACGATTTAGGTTCAATGGGCTAAGCCTTGTGTAATTCTAAAGCCTTTTGATACTCCGAAACTCAACCGAAAACTAACCTCGCAACCTTATGACTACCTTTCACTAAATTGCACTTTGGTCCTTCATCTTTTAACCTTTTGAGTGAATCTTGGCCCCACAGCCCACCAACATGATACACTATCATCCTTGTCTCTCCATTCTCAGTTCATACAGGGAAAAAGGGGAGGAAGTGCAACAACTTTGGAGAACAAAGCTTTTCACTATTCATCCAAGGAGAAATTTGAGCTCATTCTCCATTTTTCTTCCATCATCTTCAAGGGGTAAGACTATATTTGATATGTACATGCATATGTGATCGTTTTGAACCATTAATTTCATTCTTTGAGCCAAGGTTGATGAATATATGGTGTATGGATTTCTTTATGAGAGTTTGATGATCTCTTGTTATTCTTGGAGCTTTACTTTGTTTTGATGATATATATATGACCTCTCAAGTTTCATTCATGATTGTATAGTTGTATTTTGCTCATGGTTGAGTACGTAGCATTTCACCATTGATGAGCTTCAAGTTTTCTTGCATGAGATGGATATATATATATATATATATATATATATGGATTCCTTGCTCTTTTTATCTTGTTTGATGATTTGGGTATAGTTGGGACAAGTTATTACTTGAGTTTGAAGCTTAAATGTTGGTTGTTGTTGTTGCTTGGAGTTGCTGCGTGATGCCCTGTTTTGCTCCCCTATTTTCGCGCATCAACACTGTTGCTGCTGCTATTTTTTTCAAAGAAGAAAGGCCAACACGGGCGTGTTGGAATTGAACGTGAATTGGACACGGCCGTGTTGGAAGTTCGACTTGAGCAAAATATTTTTGTAAAATTGGACACGGTCGTATGAACTGAAAGTCAACACGACCGTGTCCAATGTTCGAGTTGGGCTCCTAAATTTAATTTTAATCAGACACGGCCATGTTCATTTTGCAATAAAACATAACACGGCCGTGTCATTTGAAAATGCAGCGGCAGCGGGTGTTGGTTTTATAGTTTCGATACCTTTCTTCATGTTTTCTTACTTCTTTTATGATTCGTATACAATGTTAGTTTGTTATATTACTTGTTATATGCATTATTTTGAATACATGACTCCATTTGATACGAATTATAGGAGTATGGATTGGTATGATATAACTGATACGTTTATATATTGCAATTGCATTCATTTCATCCACAAGCATTGCCGAACGTCTATTTCATTAATATTTAAGTCTAAGTTTCGGGTCTTGCCTTTTGTGTTTCAGAGACTTTTTCGGACGTGCAGCAGCCCGAAGCTTAGGTATTGGGTCGCCCGTTTGATCCCACATTTTCTCCTTTTTGTTAAGGTGAGGTTTAGGAACTTTATACTAGTTATTGACCTACGGCCATTATGTGATGATTTCACACCCGTATGCAGATATAGTCTATATAATTATATATAAGTGCTTAAGATATATTTATGATTTTGTGGAAACTCTTGAGTTTTATGGAACCTGTATAAGTATGAGCGTATATAAGCTTAAGATTTTGAATCCTTTTGTACGTTTATGTTTTGAGCGAGTTGTGCCCTAAAATATGGGAATTTGGTTCGTATGGTATGTTGGGCCCCGGGAACTTTGGGTTAAGGAATTCCCTGGACGGCAAGGGCCGTCGGGTTTGGCCTGTGCATGGTTCCCTTTGAGATATTCACGTGCGACTTATAGAGGTAGAGCAGGCGTGGTATCTTGAGCCCTCGGTTGCTAACCGGGAAAGGCATATCGTGGGTTCGCTACCCCGTATGTTTTTGGTAATGTAGGTGACTAGGGTTTGATTCCTGAATCACCATGGTTGTGCGGATGGATTATGTCATGATTTTGGTTTTATGTTATGCTTTGAGGAGTTTAGGAAAGTCCGTTCTCGCCGGACGTTTGTTTGCACTTTGTATAGATGGTTATGAATCGAGTAGGATTTCTTTATGTATATTATGTTATCTCTTCGAAAATGATTTTGTATGCAAAACCCTAACCTCGGGTTATGACTATCCTTTTGATATATGCTCTGTTTATATATATAAGTGTGCGGGTGTGTGTTTAGCTCCCTCACTCAGTCGAGTTGTAGACTGACCCTCTCTTTTCCCCCATTCAGGTCAACTCGAGCTAGGCGGGGAGGTACGTCGTGTCGTGTCGTGTCGTGTAACATCCCGACTGAACGGACTTTTCAGGTAACCTATTATGTGAGCCATTTAATTATTTATTTAAGTGATTACGTGAGATTTAATTGCTAACGTGGATTAATTGCAATTTCTTGAACTTATTTGCTTTAATATGGATTTGATTGTTTTAACGTTTAACTTTCTTGATTGGTATTTTGCTCGTTTTGGATCCGTATTTAATTATGATTTCTGTGAATTTTTGATATGAGTTAATTATATGCTTTATGGACTCGATTATATGCTCGTTTTAAGTTTTGGTATTTGTTTTGATTGCCTTTTTGGTTCGTTTTGGAGACGGGACCTAAAGGAGGCTAAAGAGCATTTAGCGTACCTTGGGTTCCGGGATGCGCATCTTGAGCTCGGGAATTCGGATTCGAATTCCTTGACCTCCGTTGAACTCATTTCGATGATTTGGGTTCAATGGGACAAGCCTCACATTTTTCTAATTTATTAAGACCCTCGAATTTCAACCAAAACGAGCCCCTTGCGCCTAAGAACTACATTTTTGACCTAACTAAGATTTGTGGACCCACTTGAACTTAACCAAACCCTTAACCATGACTTATACCTTGAGTTAACCACCATCTCAGCCCTTAACCCCTTAAGAACCGATCCATTTCCCTCTCTCCCACAAGAATCGATTAGCTCAAGCAAAGAAGGAGGAGAAAGAAACCCCTTTTATCCATTTTCATGATTTTGAGCTCAAATCACAACCAAAGCTTCTCAAATTTGAAAGGTAAGTTTATGATTATATTCTACACTCTCTCCTCTCTCTTTTATGTGTTCTTGAGTTGATTTCCATGGTGGATTCATGAGTTATAGCAAGCATGTGAATAGTAGTAGTTGGGAGAAATTGGTGATTCTTTCTTCCATTCTGGTTTCTTTTATTCTTGATGTTGATATATTGCTCCTGTTAGGAATAGTGCCCTAGAAAGCCGGTTGTATATCCTCTTTGTACTTTTCCTTATTGTAATCACAGAAAATCTTTGAATGAAATAACGAATTGAGGCAACACTTCTTTATATGCTCTTGTTTGGTATGCGTTTACTTTATCTGTGCATGTATGAGAACTCCCCTAATCCTGATGACTTTAGGACTCTACCATTTAGGTGAAATGGTTCATGAAACGAGCCCTATATCACACAAGTCATGATTAGTAAAATACTCCAAGCCGATGAGTCCTACAGACAGCGGGAGTGTTAACCTGACTCCTCTAAGGCTTGCTTGTGGGATCACGCCCTTAAGAAGGACCACCTTGTTTCATGGAGGTGCAAAGTGTATAGTTGATACGTGCGTGATACATGAGGGTGCTTACTTTAATAAGTAAGTTAATTGAGGTGCCCCGTGTGAGAACATTCCTAAATGGGAAAGGAAGTTTCTGTTTCAGGAAATAGAAACTTCCAGATTAGGAAATATCTCACGAGTCATTGATGTGATTAATTGATCCTTAGACTTGAGGTTCCTTGTCACCTTATGAGTTAACTCTGTAGTCTTAGGTATAAGCTTTAAAGGGTGTCGCTTTAGACAACTGATTCAAGGCTTATGCTGGGGCTGCACAAGTGATTCATGAAAGTGAATGAGAATCAAGAAAGGACCTACACTTGCATTTCCAAGGTGATCTCTTATTGTGTAAGTAATTCATATGCCATATGGAGTCCTTGGCCAAGGCAGTAGATCAAGACATCAAGAAAAGGGTTTCTTGGATTGAGATCAAATGGATATGAAATGCACTTAGCTTTAAGACCGGATTATTAGGGTTCTGATTATTCCCTTGACCTAGATCTTGGTTGAGAGATAGTAAGTAGGAGGATTGTATCTCACATGAATCAATTACTTAAAGGTTCTGTCTAATCCGAACATTCCAATTCAGCTAGGGGTTAAACACCTGTTGCTAGACTATGGTCGTTTAATCTGTGGACTGATTAATTAATTAGTGAATTAATTAATTGGGGTCACTGCTAATTGAATTGAGAACCTAGAGGGTCACACACAACAACTTGGTTACATGAGTTGAGGCTTGAAAATGATTAAACGAGTTAATCGGGCCAAGAGGGTTCCACACGTGTGAAACTACACGTGTGGCTCACGTGAATGACATGTGTCCTTATGACACGTGTCCCACACGTGTGAGTATATATATATATATATATATATATATATATATTAAATAATTAAATGTGTTAATTATTTAATAGACTTTGGTTTAATTTTGAATTAAAAAGAATGTCTTATTTTGGAGAAAAATAATCTAGTTAATTAATTATGAATTAATTAATTAGATAAAATAAGTTATTTATTTAAAATAAATAAAGTATAGAATTATCGAAAAATAGTTTGGATATTTTTAGCTCTCTTGAAAGTTGTTTTGAATTAGAATTCAAAGTCAAAGTCAAAGTTACTTGATGATCAAGTAATAGGAGAGAGAGAGAGACCAAAATCCTAGCCCATAAAGGACTAGGATTTTCGGTCCTCCCCTCATTATTAATAGGGGAGCTCGAGCTCCCCTTAGAGCTAATTGACAATTCTTTTGGTTCATGTGTTGAACACCATCCTTTCTCCAAGATAAACGAAACCCTAGGTTAAGCCTACACACTAACTAAAGAACTAGCATCCTTACCAGTTAGATTGTGATCAAGTTGGTGGACTATCTTTAGAGAGCTTCAAGTTAGAAGTTTGAAGATTCGAGCTTTACCAAGGAGAGGGGATCAAGCCGCGAGAAGAGCGTTCTTGGGTGGCTTGAAACGCTTCAAGAAAGAATAAAAGAAAAGTAAGTTTCTTAACTCTATGAATTTTCATACACGATTGCGAGTCCAAGATCCTTTTGTTGGAAAGTTTTTTTTAAATTCCGCTGCTTTCTGATTCGTGTTTTCCAACAAGTGGTATTAGAGCCAGGTCGTTAATCGTGTTTCTGATTCGTCTCAATTATTCTGAATTTGTTAGAAATTCTTAGGCTTAGATGCGAATTAGGTATTCATTAGTTCTTTTAGAAAGCCTGAAATACGAAACTGTAATTTTTCCTGAATTTCTAAAACTGTTTTCTCAAATCGTGTTTTTGAAAATTATTTTAGTTAAAATTTATCTAAATCGAATTTTAATTGAAATAGGTTTTGGAGAAACCTAAAAATACGAAACGAACACGAAATAGGATGAGCCTAGGCGTGCTAGCAAGCCGCACGCCCAGCCCTCCCGCAACCGCGCGGGAGGCCCTCCTGCCCGCGCCTAGGCGCGCCCGCTCGCCTGTGCCGCAACCGCGCGGGACAGCCACCCGCACCGTCCCGCAACAGAGCTTGAGGCCCTGGCCGAGGCGGGCGGGCAATGCTGCACGCGACAAGCGCACGAGCCGCTCGCCCAGCGCGCGCACGCGGGCGGCAATTGCCGCACGCTGTGCCCACAGTTGGGGCGCGCGCCTGATGCCGCGCGGCGGTGCGCTCCCTTGGGCGGGTGGTTTCGGGCCAATCTTCGTGTTTCGTGTTTCGCGTTTTCGGTCCTTGAACATCCCGATTTAATTTTATTTTAATTTTATCTTTTCAAATCAGTTTTGCTAAAATAAAATTATTTTAAAAATTTTGAGTAAACTGGGAGTTTTGAGAAATTAAAGCGATTTGGATTTTGGGAAAATTATGAACTTTATTTTCTGAAAATAATGAAAGAATAAAATTATTAATTTTGGAAATTAATTGGAATTTTATTGGTTTATTGTTTTTCGGGTTTTATTGAAAAGGCTCTTGAACAAGAATTGCATCTAAGTCGTGTTTTGAGTCATTAGGACTTGAAATGAGAATTTTAATTTATTGCCTAAATTTAAATTCTCGCAAAAGCATGTTAGGTGATCATAGATGGTTTAAATTGGGGTTGGAGCCCTATAGTTGCGTTTTTCAATTGAGGTTGGAGCCTCACTTATGTGCGTATTGTTATGTGATTTATTATGTGGCTTTCCATATTACTGTTTTTGAGGCCGGGGTATGCCCCGTGTAATTGTCTAAGGCCAATATGAAGATTGTAATTTGAGAGTAGAGATAGGTGGTGAGGTTTTATTTTCTTTTTGGAGACAATGCACCCATGGAGTAAGATGGACCACATTCAAGTAACAAGGAGGCCATAAGCGAAGACCCCTTAAAATGTTAGGGAGGGGAATCTCAATTGTAAAATGTAATAGAGATAGGGCTCGTATTTTGTTACCGCTTTCCCTTATGTGATTTAAACTGTTTATGTGGCATGTATGTTAGAACTTGTGATTGTGGAGTGGCTCCCACATATCACGAATAAGATAGGTAGAACCGATGATCATTACCTATTAGTATCATGCTAGGACATGTTATCTGTTTATGTGCTTGTTTGAAATGCATTTAAGATGTACTTGCATTAATCAAGACTATTGTAACAGCCCAAAACAGGGCCTGGATGAAAACAGTAAGTTAAGGCAGTGGTAAAGCGTTTATAGACCGTGATCCAACTTTTTGAATCATCGTGCATTGCATTCTTACATGAACTTTGTGCTCGTATATGATCTGACATGCTTTAAGGGGGAATTCTTGACCTTTGATAGAGTTTACTATTCATAACCCGAGCCTACCTTGTTTATATTGCTACTCGAACCCTAGAGGTTCATCACACATGTTTCCCAATCGTTTGAACTTGTTTCCCGAACTCAGAAAGTCTTTCTTGAACCATAAGGGTATTTTTGGAACTTACCGACCAAAGTTACTATTCATCCGAAAATGAGCTTTTGATTCTGATACCTTTTTCAACCCAAGTTACAGTCGAATCGATCCTTGAGTCGAGACGAGTCTTTTGATATTATTCTTGGCTTGGAAATCCATTCCGGAACTTTGTTTTATTGAAAACGTTTTTGAAAACCCTAGTTTACTATTCCTTTTACGAACGATTTTCATTCGGAAAATGTTTTCTCTTCGGATTTGCACTACTTGAGCTATTTCAAGATTTTTGAGATGTTTTACAACTCTTGATTCAAACCCTAGCTTGAAATTTTCAAGCGTACGTTCGTACGTGAGAATTCACTATTCATCCTACGTTTTCAACTTTTTAACGGTAAAACGTTTTATAGTCGATTTTGGACTCAAAACGCTTCTCGATTTATTTCTTGAATTTTGGAAGCAATCCGGACTTGAAAATCATTCTAGAAAGTCGTTTTTCACTCGTGTCGAGTTTCGAGCTCAAAACTTTTATTCACTAAAACTAATGTATCTTTCAAACGGTAAATCGGATTTCGACGAATGAATATGCGTTTCGAAGCTAATTTTCTTGCCGTCGGAATGGTTAAACTTCCAACCACTTATCCTCGAGCCTTGGGGGATGAAATTACAGAAATACCCCCAGCAGCCCATTTTTAGCTTCAACATCCCTAAAGCTTCTAGAAGATACAAGTGGATGAACTCTTGTTTTGCTCTCCTACCCTTAAGCCCTCTCTAATTGCAAGTTGAGGGGCTTCCCAACACCTATATATACCCCTATCATGGCATTTGAATCCTTGCTCAAAGTCTTGTGTTAACAAGCACTCCTCTCTCCCTCCTTTCCCCTCTTGCCGTCGGTATCCCCTCCCCTTGTAGCTAGGTTAGTTTGTTTTGTTTATGTTATGTTAGTTTAGTTTATGTTTTTATGTTATGGTATGTTTATATTATGTTTAGGTTGGGTCTTAGGGTCTTCCCTAAGCCATATAGGATTTTATTTTATGCATTTATTATATAGTTTTCATGATATGTTTTGATAGTTGTTTATATGTTTTAATTGTTTAGTATATGCTTGAATATGTTATGAATTGCTCTAGTATATGCTATGATCATGTGATATGCTTGTTATATTATGAGAATTGATGCATGATTATGGAATTTGAATTATGTTCATGCATGTTGGCTAATGGAATAGTGATTTACAATTTATTATGTCACAACTTGTTACATGTTGATATGGAATTAAATTGTTACATGTTACATGCCTAAAGGTTTATGATATATGATATGATATGATATGAGATATGTTGTGACATGTTGTCACATTGTTATATGACTCTTGAATTATGAATTGAGCTTATGGTATGATTTGGATTAATGGATTCGTGCCTTGATCATGTTATACACTTTAATAGTGTCACATGTTATAACCTAAGATAGATTAGTGTTTCATAACTTGATCTTATGCCTTAATTGGATCTCTTAACTATAGGTTATACCTTTAACCTAGATCACATTTGATTATATTAACATGAACTTGAAACTATAGGTTATAATCAAGATCATAATTTAATTAGGGTGTGTGTGTGTGTGTTCGTGCATGGTGTGTGTGTGTACCGTGTGTGTGTGGGTGTGTGTATAGTAAGGGTTTGACCCGACCCTTTGACCCGACATGTGAATAGTAACCGGTGAATAGTAATCGTGAATAGTAATCTTAAATAGTACTTTTGAATAGTGCTTTTGAATAGTAAAAATGAATTAAAACTTGTGCTTTCTCTATAGACATTTGCACCTAGGGTTTCCATATCCAGGGTCTAAAATGTGTTTTCAAAATGTGTTTTCTTTCGTGGACTTGTTTCTTTACCTAAGGTTTGCGATAGGATTCATAATTTGACTAAAGCTTACTCGGTTATAGTAAGATCATAGTCTAACGTTAAGAGTAACTCACTTTGACGTATTCCTTTGTGTGTTACCTTTCTTGAATACCTTAAATGGTATTACTCTCTTGTGTTACATGTTCCTTGTTCATTTGTTTCTTGCATTTCATATGCATCTTGGTAAGTAGTGGGTCTTAGTTCTTAAGCTCACTCTACTACGCCACCTATAGGAGTTAAAGTTGAGCACTGGGATCCCCAGGGCACCGCATAATCTGTCTACCTACCTTTTGTTACTATTAGGTGAGGTGAAGTTATAAATGTTTTCCAACTGGAACCACGATTATACTATCGTATCATATGTTTTGAAATTCAAAGCTAAACCTTGTTTTGAACTATCCCTTTTATCGGGACATTCTCTTGAAAGGATCATTCATACTTTAATAGTATACATTGATCAACAGTACATGTTTTCCAAAGTTCTGCATTCTTGTTCAAAGACAGTTACATGTTTGCATATGTTTTCAAAGTACAGACAGAATCACATGTTTTCAGACAGAATCATATGTTTTACAGACAACATCATATGTTACAGTTACAGTTTCACATGTTATAGTTAGCATACTGGAGTGTTACTCTGGTCACTGCTAATCTTAAATGCAAGCATACAGTTTACAGTTTGGGCCCGGCGGTTATGTGTGGAGGTGATGCTCGGGAGGTGAGCGCCAACGACATCACCAATACCGGCCGCCACACTTAGACTATTGACACCGACTTTTAACAGGAGGTTTGTTAAGTCAGGACAATTTGTCTGGGAACGGACAGCAAATCTGTTCCCATTACATGTTTACAGGTCGCCTAGGGCTAGCTACCCGAAGTGACAACCGGTGGAGGATGGTGCATGTTTGTATGCGTTGGTAAGAGTTGTTGTTGACCTTGGTCCGATAGTCTACTATGTGCGGAGTTGTTGTTGACCTTGGTCCGATGCTCTACTATATGTGGGGTTATTGTTGATCTTGGTCCGATACTCTACTAAACGTGGAATTATCGTTGATCCTGGTCCGACACTCTACCGAATCATGTTTTCTGGAGTAAGGATGGAGGAGCCTAGCTTGCGGGCAAAATTCTGTTTCATAAAGGATGGTTCATATCTGGAAAAGTTCACTTTACCCTTATCCCGTTTTATGAAAGAACTATGAACCATCAACAGCATATGTGTGCGCGTGTGATAGCATTCATGAAAATATTTTATAACGTGCATTCTTTTACAGCATCGCATTCAAAGAGTTTTATCAATCGAACTTGTTTCAAGTTCTTCTTTAAAGCATTGCATTTAACAGTATCGAACTTTACTTCAAGTTCTTTAATTCAGTACTTTCTTTAAAGTATTCCCTCGCTTAGTCCTTTTGACTAATACCTCTCCCGTTTTCTTGCCTCGTGGTTTCAGGTCTTGCAGCCGCAGTCTAGAGGTATCTTGAAGCTCTAGATTGTCATTTTTGTTTCAGTCAGGACTTAGTATTACTTTCTCTTTTGTGTCCTGCATATGTTTTATGGCTGCATCACTTTATGTTTCTGTATATGTTTTTGAATACTTGAGTATCTTCGTTATACTCTTTCTGCTACTCTGTTACCGATATTTTGAACTCTGCTGTATCGGTACTTATATGTGAATCTGTTATATGTTCTGATATGCCGAGTCTCTCTTACACGATCAATATGTTCTTGCTTGTTACATGCCATCACGCACATGTTTTGAAAAGTTTTTAAAATACTCTGATTTTCCGCTGCATAGCCACATCGTTGTACATGTATAGTTCTGATAGATAGCCGTTCGCTGGAGTATTTCTTGAGTGATGGCTCACACCATAATTTGAGAGGTGCTTCAGTGCGGGGGTTGAGACGCCGCTCTCCTCTTGTTCTGGTACGGGTGGGGGCGTTACAGCTCTGAGGTGGTATCAGAGCATCGGGTTAAGTAAGAAGAGACTTAACCTAGATTGCTCTCATATTGCATCATGGATTGTTCACGCATTGCATCCAGGATCATTCTCATATTGCATCGAGACGGGATATTTGGGGATTGCATGGTTCTGTTATCTGGATTTCATATCTGTGGTATCTTCTGTATAGCTATGGCAGTTCAGCCACACCAGGATCCTAATCAGCAGATGGATGAGGCTTTCTTTGAGCAGTTTGAGGCCCCGCGTACTGTGGCAGTTTCTCACCGTGGAGGCACTCGTTTCTACACCTAGCGCAGGTCTAGGAACAGTGGCAGACCTGGGTATTCCTATCCTAACAAAGTTGTGCACTATCTCGAGTCTGAGAGAGATGGTTACTTTCAGGAGTATCAGATGACCCGTGAGGTCAGGTTGGAGTCTCTGCGCTATCAGGATCAGTCACTGCAGTACCAGATTGACAGGGACATCGCTCGTGAGCATGCTGTAGAGATGACTCATATTGCTGATCAGAGGGCTGCTCGTATTGCTGAGCTGGAGGCAGATCTTATGCAGATGACTATCGATCGCGATACCTCTATGGAGCGTCACCAGCACTACCGTGCCCGTGTGAGAGCTCGCCTGTATGATACCTATCACTTATCCGATGAGCAGGCAGTCGAGGAGGTCGAGGGTCAGGATGTCAGTCAGGCCTCTCAGGAGCCCGAGCCTATGCAGGAGCAGTCTGATGGAGGCGATGGAGGGTCTGATGATGATGATGATGGCGGAGATGATCCAGCAGGACACGGACAGGGTGAGGTCGTTGCCGTTTCTGATGACACCACCAGGGGTTCTTTGGACCACAGTTATCAGGGTTGATTGCTGATGGGAGATTTTTGTATATAGTACTGATGCATATATATCTATCTATGGATGGCGTACGTATAGCCGGGACAGTTCAGGACTGACTTTTGGATGAGGGGATGTATAGCTCTGGTAGATGATCCCCGACTTTTGGCACCACGGATGACGGTTCAGATGACTTGGTACCTACTAGGTTATTTTCAGCAGGGTTGGACGGATTGGTAAGGCCTGTAAGGGAGTCAACTCGATAGTATCGGGTCCTCCCCATTTTTTTGAATTAATATTGTTAACATGTGGCCTGTAGTAAATTTTACCAAACCTTGCACAGTTATAACACTTTCGGCTTTATGTTGAATATCTGTTTACTGCTTTCCATAACTGTCATTGCATGAGTCTTAGAGTTGCTTCAAGATACCATTAGGACCGTTGATAGGATCATGCCATTTCATTTATTGTTAGCATGCTATTATTCTTGATATGTTGGATACGCTTCTGGATATGTTGATCATGCTTCTGATCATGCTACAGTTCTTGTTAATATGACAGTACACGTTCTGTTCTCGTTTACATGTTATCTGACAATTGTTTCTGATTATATGATATGTTTAGAGATCTTGAATCTTTGCTGACATGTTGTTATGGGAATGTGTTGTTCTCATACTTATGTGTGACTATGTGTGAATGTGAATACGTGGTTACGGATTCTGTGAATCATTATATGTCATGCATCGAATATATGTATCTGAATGCTTGTGAATTCAGTAACAACATGCCACAAAGAAGAGCACCCCGGAATCGTGTACCACCACTGCCACCCCAAAGAGATGTCACGCCACCCCCTGAAAGAGAAAGAACTCTGGAATTAAGGGATGTGCTACGACAATTTATGAGGGCTTGTGCACCGAGAGATAATCCTCCTAATGAAAGGTCATTGGAGAAGTTTCTGAGGATGAATCCGCCTAAGTTCTATGGAGAACCGAACGACATAAAGGCTGAGAATTGGATTACTAGTCTTGAGAAGATTTTCGAGGCTATGGAGATCTACCCAGAGGATCGTGAACGAGTTTGGTATGCTACTTTTCTTATGGAAGGAGCTGCATACAATTGGTGGAAGCACGTTCAGCATATGTGGATTGAGAATAACGTTGAAGGAAGGTGGGATGAGTTTATCAGAGAGTTTCAGCAGAAGTATACGCCTCAAGTGACTCGTGATGCACGAGAGGCTGAGTTTATGAGTCTGGTTCAGGGAACTATGAATGTGATGGAGTATGAAGCTAGGTTTGTGAGGCTAATCAAGTATGCGCCTCATATTCTGAATGATGAGCGTCGCAAGACGAAGAGGTTTATTGATGGACTGAAGCCTGAACTTCGGTTGGCACTTGCATCTTTGGTTATTGAGACCTACAACCAGGCTGTTGATAGAGCGCTAAGGGTTAAAGCTGCACACAAGGAGATCAAGATAACTACAGCCCGTCAAGGACCTTCTAACCCTAAGCCTTATCAAGGTAATAAGCGACCTTCCGGATCTTTTCCCTAAGGATCTGGAAAGAGGCCAATGGTAACACCACAGCGTCAGCAGCAGAATGCTCCACCGAAACAGCAAGCACAGAAGCAGAAAGCGCCACAGCAGTATCAGAAGGCGCCACAACAGCAGAGAGCACCTCAGCCAGGTCCAGAGTAAATTGTTTGCCGATATTGTTGCCGAACGGGACACACTGAGGAGAACTGTCGCAAGAAAGCTGGACAGTGTTTCGCGTGTGGTTCCCCTGAGCACCAGATGGATAGTTGCCCGCACAAGATCAAGAGATTTGGGGTCCAGGATAAAGGAAAAGGAGTGGTGGGTACGACGAACAAACCGGTGGTCAGAGGCAGAGCTTATGCTTTAGATGGTAACGAGGAGGTTGATCCTTCGTCTGTTGTGGAAGGTATTGTGCACATTCTTAACACGCCAGTTAAGGTCTTGTATGACCCTGGCGCTATGCATTCATTTGTTGCTTCTAAATTATGTGCGCATTTACAGTTTCCGCTTGAATACTTGCCATATAAATTTGAAGTGAGTTCTCCTTTGGGAACTTGTCTTGTTACGGATCAAGTATATAAACGCTGCCCTATATGTATTGGTACCCATTGTTACCCGACGGATCTGATTGAGTTACCGATGACAAGATACGATGTTATACTTGGTATGGATTGGTTGTCTAAGTACCGAGCTAAGTTGGATTGTTACAAGAAAGAGATCATCTTCGAAGAAGATGAAAGTGGGACATCAGAAGGGAAAGTTGAGAAGTTATCAGTGATTTCTTCGATGGAAGCTAAGAAGTTGATTCAGAAAGGAGCTAGTGGATTTGTGGCTTATCTTTTGAATAGACCGAAAGATCAACTTAAGATCGAAGAAGTGGAAGTGGTGAACGAATTCCTAGATGTGTTTCCTGAGCATTTGGATTCGTTACCCCCTGACCGAGAGTTGGAGTTTACGATCGAGACGATATCAGGAGCTGAGCCGTACTCAAAGACACCTTACAGAATGGCACCAGCTGAATTAGATGAACTGAGAAAGCAATTGGATGAACTGATTGAGTCTGGATATGTTCGACCGAGCACATCGCCGTGGGGAGCACCTGTGCTTTTCGTTAAGAAGAAGGATGGATCATTGCGTTTATGCATTGACTATCGGGAGTTGAACAGGATGACAATCAAGAATAAGTATCCTCTTCCTCATATCGAAGAGTTGTTCGATATACTTCAAGGATCGAAGGTCTACTCCAAGTTAGATCTTAGAGAAGGGTATTATCAATTGAAGATAAGGGAAGCAGATATTCCGAAGACTACTTTCAACAGCCGATACGGACATTATGAGTTTGTAGTAATACCGTTTGGTTTGACGAACGCACCAGCTGCATTCATGGATATGATGCACCGTATATTCAAGCCGTTTCTTGACAAGTTTGTAGTGATCTTCATCGACGATATTTTGGTATTTTCGAAGACACCGGAGGAACATGCTGAGCATCTTCGAATCGTGTTACGTACTTTGCTGGATCACAAGCAATATGCGAAGTTCAGTAAATGTGAGTTCTGGTTTGAGAGAGTTACGTTTCTCGGACACATCATATCAGGATCTGGAATCGAAGTAGATCCCTCGAAGATCAAGACGATTATGGATTGGAGGTCACCGAAGAATCATTCAGAAGTGAGGAGTTTTCTGGGATTAGCTAGTTACTACCGGAGGTTTGTCCAAGATTTCTCGAAGATAGCTACACCTCTCACTAAGTTGACAAAGAAAGAAGGGAAGTTTGAATGGACTGAGAAGTGTGAGTAAAGTTTTCAAAGGTTGAAGGAGATGCTAACAACTGCACCCGTGTTAGCGTTACCAGAAGGAAAAGAAGGATATACTGTCCACACCGATGCTTCGAAAGAAGGACTAGAAGGAGTTTTGATGCAGAACGGGAAAGTGATTGCGTATGCATCAAGGAAACTCAAAACGCATGAAGTCAACTACCGGACACATGATTTGGAGTTAGCCGCGATAATTTTTGC
Source organism: Lantana camara (assembly GCA_037501455.1). Lineage (NCBI taxonomy): Eukaryota > Viridiplantae > Streptophyta > Magnoliopsida > Lamiales > Verbenaceae > Lantana > Lantana camara. The sequence goes on from CM074858.1 coordinate 51,973,894, forward strand.
TCTGGGAAAATGGAGACATTACCTGTATGGAGTTACGTTTGAGATCTTTACTGATCAAAAGAGCCTGCGACATCTATTCACTCAGAAGGAGTTGAATATGCGACAGAGGAGATGGATGGAATTTCTGGAGGACTACGACTGCATTATTCAGTACCATCCAGGAAAGGCGAATGTTGTAGCAGATGCTCTAAGCAGGAAAGTTCATTTGGCACAGATTTCTGCCAACCCCGAGGATGAACAAAGAGAGAGAATGGAGGTGATAACTAAAGCTCGAGTCGCGAACGTTGTGATGATATCACCTTTGAAAGAACAAGTGTTGGAAGCTCAGAAGAACGACGAGTGGATCAAGAAATGTCTCAAATGTAAGGAGAAAGATGATGAGACCAAGTTCAAGGTTGATGAACATGGAATATTGAGGTACAAAGGTCGAGTATGCGTACCAACTGTTTTGAGGAAAGAGATTCTCGACGAAGCGCATAAGACTAAGTACACGATACATCCCGGAGGTACTAAGATGTATCAAGATGTTAAGACGCATTTCTGGTGGAATGGAATGAAGAGAGACATAGCCAACTATGTCAAGAAGTGCTTAACTTGTCAGAAAGTTAAAGCTGAGCACCAGAAGCCGAGTGGGAAGTTGCAACCATTACCGATTCCGACTTGGAAGTGGGAGCAAATCACGATGGATTTTGTCACTGGATTACCCAAAGTCAGAGGAGGACAAGATAGTATCTGGGTGATCATTGATCGATTGACAAAGTCAGCGCACTTTTTACCAGTAAAGACGACGGATAAGGTTAGCTCGTTGGCAAAGCTGTACCAACAAGAGATTGTCAGATTACATGAAGTCCCAAACAGTATAGTCTCGGATAGAGATCCGAAATTCACGTCGCACTTGTGGAAAGAAATTCAGACTTTGATGGGAACAAAGTTGAACTTCAGTACTGCAGCGCATCCTCAGACGGATGGACAATCAGAAAGGATGATCAAATACTTGGAAGATATGCTAAGAGCTTGCGCTTTGGACTTCCAGGAAAGTTGGAAAGATTGTTTACCTCTTGTGGAGTTTGCATACAACAATAGTTATCAAGCTTCTATTAAAGCTGCTCCGTATGAAGCTCTGTATGGAAGGAAATGTAGATCCCCGTTATACTGGGATTTGGATGAAGCGAGATGTACTGAGGAAGGACCGATCAGAGTGAATTCTGCCAAATGGATAAGTGAAGCGACGGAGAAGATTCAGATCATTCGCCAGAGAATGAAAGCTGCCCAGGACAGGCAGAAGAGTTATGCGGATCGACGAAGAAGGGATTTGGAATTCGCAGTGGGCGAAAAGGTATTTCTGAAGGCATCACCAAGGAAAGGGTTTTCCCGAATTGGGAAAGGTGGAAAATTAAACCCGAGATATGTTAGACCGTATGAGATACTAGAGAGAGTCGGACCGACTGCGTATAGATTGGATTTGCCTGTAGGTCTAACAGGAATCCACAACGTATTTCATGTATCTCAGCTTCGCAAGTGTTTCTTGGATGAGACAGAGGTTGTGCCGATAGAGGAGATACCGTTAGAACCGGATTTGACTTATGTTTTGAAGCCCGCTAAGATTCTAGACACGAAGTTTCAAGAGTTAAGGAATAGGAAGATTCCTTTGGTTAAAGTCCTTTAGAAGGGACATGGGACAGAAGAGGCAACCTGGGAGACAGAAGAGAAAATGCAGAAACATCACCCTGAGTTGTTTGCAGTTACAGCAGAAGAATCTGAGGACAGATTCTCTTTAAGGAGGGGTGATTGTAACAGCCCAAAACAGGGCCTGGATGAAAACAGTAAGTTAAGGCAGTGGTAAAGCGTTTATAGACCGTGATCCAACTTTTTGAATCATCGTGCATTGCATTCTTACATGAACTTTGTGCTCGTATATGATCTGACATGCTTTAAGGGGGAATTCTTGACCTTTGATACAGTTTACTATTCATAACCCGAGCCTACCCTGTTTATATTGCCACTCGAACCCTAGAGGTTCATCACACATGTTTCCCAATCGTTTGAACTTGTTTCCCGAACTCAGAAAGTCTTTCTTGAACCATAAGGGTATTTTTGGAACTTACCGACCAAAGTTACTATTCATCATAAAATGAGCTTTTGATTCTGATACCTTTTTCAACCCAAGTTACAGTCGAATCGATCCTTGAGTCGAGACGAGTCTTTTGATATTATTCTTGGCTTGGAAATCCATTCCGGAACTTTGTTTTATTGAAAACGTTTTTGAAAACCCTAGTTTACTATTCCTTTTACGAACGATTTTCATTCGGAAAATGTTTTCTCTTCGGATTTGCACTACTTGAGCTATTTCAAGATTTTTGAGATGTTTTACAACTCTTGATTCAAACCCTAGCTTGAAATTTTCAAGCGTACGTTCGTACGTGAGAATTCACTATTCATCCTACGTTTTCAACTTTTTAACGGTAAAACGTTTTATAGTCGATTTTGGACTCAAAACGCTTCTCGATTTATTTCTTGAATTTTGGAAGCAATCCGGACTTGAAAATCATTCTAGAAAGTCGTTTTTCACTCGTGTCGAGTTTCGAGCTCAAAACTTTTATTCACTAAAACTAATGTATCTTTCAAACGGTAAATCCGATTTCGACGAATGAATATGCGTTTCGAAGCTAATTTTCTTGCCGTCGGAATGGTTAAACTTCCAACCACTTATCCTCGAGCCTTGGGGGACGAAATTACAGAAATACCCCCAGCAGCCCATTTTTAGCTTCAACATCCCTAAAGCTTCTAGAAGATACAAGTGGATGAACTCTTGTTTTGCTCTCCTACCCTTAAGCCCTCTCTAATTGCAAGGTGAGGGGCTTCCCAACACCTATATATACCCCTATCATGGCATTTGAATCCTTGCTCAAAGTCTTGTGTTAACAAGCACTCCTCTCTCCCTCCTTTCCCCTCTTGCCGTCGGTATCCCCTCCCCTTGTAGCTAGGTTAGTTTGTTTTGTTTATGTTATGTTAGTTTAGTTTATGTTTTTATGTTATGGTATGTTTATATTATGTTTAGGTTGGGTCTTAGGGTCTTCCCTAAGCCATATAGGATTTTATTTTATGCATTTATTATATAGTTTTCATGATATGTTTTGATAGTTGTTTATATGTTTTAATTGTTTAGTATATGCTTGCATATGTTATGAATTGCTCTAGTATATGCTATGATCATGTGATATGCTTGTTATATTATGAGAATTGATGCATGATTATGGAATTTGAATTATGTTCATGCATGTTGGCTAATGGAATAGTGATTTACAATTTATTATGTCACAACTTGTTACATGTTGATATGGAATTAAATTGTTACATGTTACATGCCTAAAGGTTTATGATATATGATATGATATGATATGAGATATGTTGTGACATGTTGTCACATTGTTATATGACTCTTGAATTATGAATTGAGCTTATGGTATGATTTGGATTAATGGATTCGTGCCTTGATCATGTTATACACTTTAATAGTGTCACATGTTATAACCTAAGATAGATTAGTGTTTCATAACTTGATCTTATGCCTTAATTGGATCTCTTAACTATAGGTTATACCTTTAACCTAGATCACATTTGATTATATTAACATGAACTTGAAACTATAGGTTATAATCAAGATCATAATTTAATTAGGGTGTGTGTGTGTGTGTTCGTGCATGGTGTGTGTGTGTACCGTGTGTATGTGGGTGTGTGTATAGTAAGGGTTTGACCCGACCCTTTGACCCGACATGTGAATAGTAACCGGTGAATAGTAATCATGAATAGTAATCTTGAATAGTACTTTTGAATAGTGCTTTTGAAGAGTAAAAATGAATTAAAACTTGTGCTTTCTCTATAGACATTTGCACCTAGGGTTTCCATATCCAGGGTCTAAAATGTGTTTTCTTTCGTGGACTTGTTTCTTTACCTAAGGTTTGCGATAGGATTCATAATTTGACTAAAGCTTACTCGGTTATAGTAAGATCATAGTCTAACGTTAAGAGTAACTCACTTTGACGTATTCCTTTGTGTGTTACCTTTCTTGAATACCTTAAATGGTATTACTCTCTTGTGTTACATGTTCCTTGTTCATTTGTTTCTTGCATTTCATATGCATCTTGGTTAGTAGTGGGTCTTAGTTCTTAAGCTCACTGTACTACGCCACCTACAGGAGTTAAAGTTGAGCACTGGGATCCCCAGGGCACCGCATAATCTGTCTACCTACCTTTTGTTACTATTAGGTGAGGTGAAGTTATAAATGTTTTCCAACTGGAACCACGATTATACTATCGTATCATATGTTTTGAAATTCAAAGCTAAACCTTGTTTTGAACTATCCCTTTTATCGGGACATTCTCTTGAAAGGATCATTCATACTTTAATAGTATACATTGATCAACAGTACATGTTTTCCAAAGTTCTGCATTCTTGTTCAAAGACAGTTACATGTTTGCATATGTTTTCAAAGTACAGACAGAATCACATGTTTTCAGACAGAATCATATGTTTTACAGACAGCAGCATATGTTACAGTTACAGTTTCACATGTTATAGTTAGCATACTGGAGTGTTACTCTGGTCACTGCTAATCTTAAATGCAAGCATACAGTTTACAGTTTGGGCCCGGCGGTTATGTGTGGAGGTGATGCTCGGGAGGTGAGCGCCAACGACATCACCAATACCGGCCGCCACACTTAGACTATTGACACCGACTTTTAACAGGAGGTTTGTTAAGTCAGGACAATTTGTCTGGGAACGGACAGCAAATCTGTTCCCATTACATGTTTACAGGTCGCCTAGGGCTAGCTACCCGAAGTGACAACCGGTGGAGGATGGTGCATGTTTGTATGCGTTGGTAAGAGTTGTTGTTGACCTTGGTCCGATAGTCTACTATGTGCGGAGTTGTTGTTGACCTTGGTCCGATGCTCTACTATATGTGGGGTTATTGTTGATCTTGGTCCGATACTCTACTAAACGTGGAATTATCATTGATCCTGGTCCGACACTCTACCGAATCATGTTTTCTGGAGTAAGGATGGAGGAGCCTAGCTTGCGGGTAAAATTCTGTTTCATAAAGGATGGTTCATATCTGGAAAAGTTCACTTTACCCTTATCCCGTTTTATGAAAGAACTATGAACCATCAACAGCATATGTGTGCGCGTGTGATAGCATTCATGAAAATATTTTATAACGTGCATTCTTTTACAGCATCGCATTCAAAGAGTTTTATCAATCGAACTTGTTTCAAGTTCTTCTTTAAAGCATTGCATTTAACAGTATCGAACTTTACTTCAAGTTCTTTAATTCAGTACTTTCTTTAAAGTATTCCCTCGCTTAGTCCTTTTGACTAATACCTCTCCCGTTTTCTTGCCTCGTGGTTTCAGGTCTTGCAGCCGCAGTCTAGAGGTATCTTGAAGCTCTAGATTGTCATTTTTGTTTCAGTCAGGACTTAGTATTGTTAGGAATAGTGCCCTAGAAAGCCGATTCGACGTAATCTGCTTTGGGCCTTTTCTTATATCACAGACAATCTTTGAATAATATACGATTGATTATAGGCAAACACTTCTTTATATGCCAATACGTGTTTTGTGTGTTTCCATTACGTGCGCATGTATGAGAACTCCCCTAATCCTGATGACTTTAGGACTCTACCATTTAGGTGAAATGGTTCATGAAACGAGCCCTATATCACATAATTCATGATTAGTAAAATACTCCAAGCGGATGAGTCCTACAGACAGTGGGAGTGTCAACCTGACTCCTCTAAGGCTTGCTTGTGGGATCACGCCCTTAAGAAGGACCACCTTGTTTCATGGAGGTGCAAAGTGTATAGTTGATACGTGCGTGATACATGAGGGTGCTTACTTTAATAAGTAAGTTCACTGAGGTGCCCCGTGTGAGAACATTCCTAAATGGGAAAGGAAGTTTCTATTTCAGGAAATGGAAACTTCCAGATTAGGAAATATCTCACGAGTCATTGATGTGATTAATTGATCCTTAGACTTGAGGTTCCTTGTCACTTTATGAATTAACTCTGTAGTCTTTGGTATAAGCTTTAAAGGGTGTCGCCTTAGACAACTGATTCAAGGCTTATGCTGGGGCTGCACAAGTGATTCATGAAAGTGAATGAGAATCAAGAAAGGACCTACACTTGCATATGCAAGGTGATCTCTTATTGTGTAAGTCTTTCATATGCCATATGGAGTCCTTGGCCAAGGCAGTAGATCAAGACATCAAGAAAAGGGTTTCTTGGATTGAGATCAAATGGATATGAAATGCACTTAGCTTTAAGACCGGATTATTAGGGTTCTGATTATTCCCTTGCCCTAGATCTTGGTTGAGAGATAGTAAGTAGGAGGATTGTATCTCACATGAATCAATGACTTAAAGGTTCTGTCGAATCCGAACATTCCAATTCAGTTAGGGGTTAAACACCTGTTGCTAGACTATGGTCGTTTAATCTATGGACTGATTAATTAATTAGTGAATTAATTAATTGGGGTCACTGCTAATTGAATTGAGAACCTAGAGGGTCACACACAACAACTTGGTTACATGAGTTGAGGCTTAAAAATGATTAAACGAGTTAATCGAGCCTAAGGGGTTCCACACGTGTGAAATCACACGTGTGGCTCACGTGATTGGACACGTGTCATTAAGACACGTGTGCCACACGTGAATATGTGATGTTAAATAATTAATGTGTTAATTATTTAATAGACTTTGGTTTAATTTAGAATTAAAAAGAAAGTCTAATTTTGGAGAAAATAATCTAGTTAATTAATTATGAATTAATTAATTAGATAAAAATAAGTTATTTATTTTTATAATAAATAAAGTATAAAATTATCCAAAAATAGTTTGGATATTTTTAGCTCTCTTAAAAGTTGACTTGAAATAGAATTCAAAGTCAAAGTTGGAAAATACTTGATGATCAAGTAATAGGAGAGAGAGGGACCAAATCCTTTGTCCATTAGGACTAGGTTCGGCCGCCCCTCCCCTTTCCTATATATAGGGGAGCTCATGCTCCCCTTTAGAGCTAATAGACAATTCTTGGTTCATGTGTTGAACACCTTCCTTTCTCCAAGATTAAATAAAACCCTAGGTTAAGCCTAAACACTAACTAGAGAACTAGCATCCTTACTAGTTAGATTGTAGCCAAGTTGGTGGACTATCTCTAGAGACTTCAAGTTAGAAGTTTTGAAGATTCGAGCTTTACCAAAAGTGGGGATTAAGCAAAACGATCAGAAGGGATGATAAAACGATTCTGAACCCAACAGAAAACGAGTGAAAAAATCGAACCAAAGAAGATGGCGAAAACCGTTCGTCCATATCCTGAAAGATGAATTTTTTCACGAGGGTTTTATGGCTGGCAGATTTCTACTTTCGCAAAACTGGTTTTCGAAGGGAGTTTCAATCATGCCTTTCTCGCTTCATGTTTCTTTCTTTATGTTATATTGTTAAGAACTTCCCTAACATGATTTGAATCTAGGTTGGTGTAGATTGTTATCCCGACAATGGATTCTGAAGTAGAAAGAGACTTTCAAGGGACGGGTTGTCAAGCCGCGAGAAGAGCGTTCTTGGGTGGCTTGAAACGCTTCAAGAAAGAATAAAAGAAAAGTAAGTTTTCTATCTCTACGAATTTGGTTACACGATTGCGAGTCCAAGATCCTTTTGTTGGAAAATTTTTTAAATTCCGCTGCTTTCTGATTCGTGTTTTCCAACAAGTGGTATCAGAGCCACCTCGTTAATCGTGTTTCTGATTCGTCTCAATTAAACTGAATTTTGAGAAATTCTTGAATCTGAATTACAGTTAGGTATTCTTGAATTTGTATCGTAATCTGAGCTTTTGAATCTGAGAGGTTTCCTGATAAATTGAGAAAATCGTTTTCTGAAAAAGGGTTTTATTTTAGATTTATTAAAATCGCGATTTTGATTCCCGAATCGAGACGAAAATTTTTTCTGTACGAAAAACGGTGTGGGACGACGAGGACCAAGCGAGTTTGTCGCTCGTCGTCGCCGCACGAGGACGGGTCCGGACGAGGCCGGAACAGCCTGTGCGGGATCGCCCGCACACCCTGTGGGGGGACTGCCCGCACGCGTCCAGAACAGCCTGTGCGGGATCGCCCGCACACCCCTGTGCGGGACTGCCCGCACGCGTCCGCCCAGCCTTGTGCGGGATCGCCCGCACACCCTGTGCGGGACTGCCCGCACGCGTCTGCGCGGGGCTGTGAGGGATCGCCCGCACGCTTTCGGGCGGATGTGACGCGATGCGATTTTTCGTGTTTTTGTCCCAAATTTTATTTTAAAATTATTTTAAAAATCTTTTTTACTGAAAATATTTTAATTTTGAAATAAAATTATAATTTGGGAATTTCGGGAATCAAAGTCAATTTTAATTTTTTGGGAAAAGTATAATTATTATTTTTGAAATAATGATTTTAATAAAATTGTTAATTTTTGAATTAACTTGAATTTTATCATATTCTAGCTTTTGATTTTGAAATTATTCTTGAACAAGGAACTGTTTTTCAGATTACTTTGAGTTAGTCGAACTTAAAGTTAAAGGAATTTTAAATTTATTGGTAAATTTAAATTCTTGCAATTTAAGCATGTTAGGTGATCATGGGTTTAGATCTATGTATGGTTTTAATTTATGCACATGGATGGTTTAAATTGGGGTTGGAGCCCTATAGTTGCGTTTTTCAATTGAGGTTGGAGCCTCACTTATGTGCGTACTGTTATGTGATTTATTATGTGGCTTTCCATATTACTGTTTTTGAGGCCGGGGTATGCCCCGTGTAATTGTCTAAGGCCAATATGAAGATTGAGCCTTATTACTTTATGTGTTTTTCTTTTTATTGTAATTTGAGAGTAGAGATAGGTGGTGAGGTTTTATTTTCATTTTGGAGACAATGCACCCATGGAGTAAGATGGACCACATTCAAGTAACAAGGAGGCCATAAGTGAAGACCCCTCAAAATGTTAGGGAGGGGAATCTCAATTGTTAAATGTAATAGAGATAGGGCTCGTATTTTGTTACCGCTTTCCCTGATGTGATTTAAACTGTTTATGTGGCATGTATGTTAGAACTTGTGATTGTGGAGTGGCTCCCACATATCACGCATAAGATAGGTAGAACCCATGGTCATTACATGTTAGTATCATGCTAGGACATGTTATCTGTTTATGTGCTTGTTTGAAATGCATTTAAGTTGTACTTGCATTAATCAAGACTAATTAAATTGGATAACATATATGTTGGTGAGGTCGAACCGAACAACTCTTCGGTTGATTCGAAAATTCCCATTAAATATTAAGCTCATTTCGAATAATAGGTATTTAATTCGATATGCAAATTTTGAATTAAATTCCTAGCATTCCATCAATAGGTTTTAAGTTTAGTAAGTAAAGCTAGTTATTGTCCGCGAGTCGTGGGATAGCTAGTGGAGCTTATTAGTTCTTAGTTACCTAATTGATCATTTTAAATGATCAATATTTCGTGGTTAATTTTGGCAAGGGCGATGTCCGCGAGTCGTGGGTCGTTCGAACTAAGTTTTGATCATGATCTTATGATTGATGGGTCTAGCTTAACGCCTAAGTAAATATGGATGTCGCACGAGTCGTGGGTCCATATTGAAAGATGGGTGATGCAAAAACAATTACTAAGAGTTCTAAAGGTGTTAGAATTGGTAAGTTGTACCTACCTAGGATTTTACTTAGAATGTCCGCGAGTCGTGGGTTCGAGGTAAAATGCTTAGGATCTTAGTACCCGTTGGGAAACGTGTTCCTCTTAGATCTTTGGGAATTATAGATCTTTGAAAAACAGTGGGAGCTACATTAGATTAAAGACCTTATCTTATGTATATCGTTATTATTCAGCATGCTCACCTAGTTCTCTGCTTAGCATTTAGGTTGTAGTTCTGTGATTCTCTACAATACGAAATGCAAACCCATTCGTATCCATCCTTAAGTCAAATAAGTTGACTAAGTCCTGACTAACTCTAAATGGCTTCGGATCCTAAAATTCATTTTAGAATCCGACTAGAGAAAGGCGTTCTCTAAAGGGCGAAGTTTTCAATTGTGAAAAGTCGACCCGGGCCAAAAGAGAAGCAATCTAAGGTGAATGGATTTTTCCAAACCACTTAAAAGCAATTGAACCACCTCATAAAAATGTTACAAGGTATAACATTATGGAATTATTCAATATTCCAAATGAGGAAACAAGTGCACACGAACAAGGTCTAAAGATCTTATTTGAAGATCTTATGGTCTCGGTCATCAACTGAGAAAAGAGTTCTCAATGCACTGATTGCTTACATTGCTTCGACTATCAATCAAACCCTTTATGCTCAACTAGAATGATGCTAATGTAGCATAGTTAATCATTTAAGTTGATAATGGTTGAGAGCATCCTTAAGAAGGAACAAAAGGTTGTGATGGTTAATTCTTCTTCTAAACTCACTGAGTTAAAGGCCTGAAGGCCTAAAGAAGAAGAAATCCTTAAGAGCCCAATGGAGGGGCATGTAAGGGGTACGCCCAAAAGACACTAGAGATCAAATTGGACGTTTGCTTCTATGGTAGCAAATAAGGACTTTGAAAGGGAACTGCAAAGAGTATGAGTACTCTGAAATGTTACCTCGTTTAGCAATTCTACTAGGAATAGAATTCAGTAGTCTTGAGTCAATTCTGCATAATCCGTTGTGCAAAGACTCAAGGTACTAATGTTCTGAACATGCAACGAGATAACAAAGGTAAGTGAGATGACAAAGCTTCGAATTACTTTGGAACGTTGAGATATAAAAGGATTAGCAAGTCAGACACCTTAGGATCATTCTATGAAAATGAACCTATAGAGTTGACTTCCTGGGAATCCTATCTCAAAGGGAAAACGTTCCCAGAACATTGTTTAGGTGAAACATGGAACGTTCCAAAATTATAGTGGATTTCGATCCATGCAGATGAGTGTAAGATGCTTAATGTAAGCATTAGATACAATCGTCAGTTTAATCATTATGAATGAATGTACTTGTTAAAGTACAAATTCGAAACTTATATGAAATTCTTAGAATTTCAAAAGGAGGTTAGGAACCGAAGTAGTCATAAGTTATAGGCAAATCGATATGATCGAGATAGCCAATATCTTATCAACTAATTCCTTAGTCATCTTAGAAATAATAGGATTATCTCTCAGTAAACTAATTCGAGAACACCTTAGTGTTTCCGAATGAGGGAATGAAACCTTATAGGATATGGTCCATTCCATAGCAAACTTTACTGACTTATAATCATTCTAGGAATAAACTCCCAGAATATGCAGTTAGAGATTTTGAATTTTGCACCTTCCAAAATCAGTCCTTTAGATGCACTATGCAATGTGGCACACTAAATTCCCTAATTATTCTTGTCCAAGAATTTAGTGGAATCCTCTTAAGTAAAGAGGATAGTGGGAGATAGGCTTGAAATGAGTTCAAGTTTATACAAACAATATTGGATATCATTTCTGCGATTCCCTTAGACAAAGGTTGTTTGTCTCAAGGAATGTATCTTTCTTAAGGAATCGTTCCTATAGAAGAAGAAAGACAAGCAAGCAGACCTCAAAGAAATTTGAGAATAAATATCCACGCCACATATAGAAGAAACGAGCCCATCTGATGAAACTTAGCCAAATTTTAGAGTATGTACACGTGTGAAACCCTTCTCTTAAGATGCGTTTAGAACACGTTCCTAGATAGCCAAGGAATTACTTGAAGAGGAGACACTGTCAGATTTGGAGTCTGAGTAGTGTAAGCAAGCCTTGAAATCCAATATGGATTCCATATACTCAAACCAAGTTTTGACCTTGATTGAACCACCTGATAGGATCAAGCTCGTGGAGCTTCGAGTAAATGGAAAGCATTACAACCTTCTTGACGATTAAAAATGCAAAAGTCCATTTGGATTATGTTTACCACATCCTCATATTCTGAATATGAGATATGATAAATGAATATGAGAACTATCTTCTTCGATATAAGATTGAAAGAGACTGAAATAAGGTATTTCTATAAATCTCATATTCAGTGGGAGTATGCATAAGGTATGCAAATCCCTAAAGTCAATCTGTGGATTGATAAAGGCTTCTAGGAGTTAGACAATTCGATTCCACAGTCAAATCATTTGACACAGATAGAAGTCGAATAAGTCTCAGAGTGTACATATGAAAGTTAGTGATGTAAGAGTCAATTTTGGTTCTTTAGAAGACGATGTCCTTCTCATTAGGAATGTCAAGGACGACGTGAAAGTTACAAATTCTTGTTTAAGAAACAATTTGACATGAAAGATCTTAGTGATTATCCTATATTCTCGACATTCAGATCTATGGAAGATAGATCTAAGAGAATAAAAGGATTATCACAAAATGAGTACATAACCACGGTACTAAAAGGAGTTTAGTATGGATAATGGAACATCTCTTTTGAAGAGTATGTGTCCTAAGATAACTTTGAGAAAGTTAGAATGTCCAAAATCCCTTTAAGTGAAAGGGTGCATAATGTATGAAAAGTTATGTACTAAATTAGATATGGCGCAACACTAAGCGTAGTAGGCCGAATCTAATATGACCTCAGAGAAGGTCATTAGATCTCTGTAAAGGATGTCCTCAGAGTACTTGAGAAGAAATGAGGACATGTATTAGTTTACAGAGCCCAAAAGATCTTATTGTTAGAAGGATATTTGATGTAACCGTTCATCAAACATAGATGATTATGAAATCATTGAAAGGATACAACTTCTACCAGAATGGTAATGCAATGTGTTGGAAAGGGGTTCAAAGGACGGATATTGCAAAACTCAACTATCGTAGTTGAGAACTTAGTCGTATTATATAATACTAAGTTAAGTGTTTGGGTAAGAAACTCCATCTAACTTGTTAGATGAAGTTCCTAGCATGAAAACAACTACTTGATCATATTGTATGATAAAAAGGATGGTTGCTCAAGTAAGAGAACCAAGACCTCACCAAGAGACTGAACACGTGATTACGAATCACTTTATAAGAAAAAGGTGTTTCCTAAGAGATGTGTAAACAAGAGGGTCACATCAGCAGAGAATATAGGAGATCCACTTTGGAAACGCCCAAAGTCAATAGGGTCTCTAAGTGCATCTTGAGAAGATGGGACTTAGAGTACCTAAATGGCTTTTACGGGCAAGTGGGAGATTGTTAGGAATAGTGCCCTAGAAAGCCGATTCGACGTAATCTGCTTTGGGACTTTTCTTATATCACAGACAATCTTTGAATAATATACGATTGATTATAGGCAAACACTTCTTTATATGCCAATACGTGTTTTGTGTGTTTCCATTACGTGCGCATGTATGAGAACTCCCCTAATCCTGATGACTTTAGGACTCTACCATTTAGGTGAAATGGTTCATGAAACGAGCCCTATATCACATAAGTCATGATTAGTAAAATACTCCAAGCCGATGAGTCCTACAGACAGTGGGAGTGTCAACCTGACTCCTCTAAGGCTTGCTTGTGGGATCACGCCCTTAAGAAGGACCACCTTGTTTCATGGAGGTGCAAAGTGTATAGTTGATACGTGCGTGATACATGAGGGTGCTTACTTTAATAAGTAAGTTCACTGAGGTGCCCCGTGTGAGAACATTCCTAAATGGGAAAGGAAGTTTCTATTTCAGGAAATGGAAACTTCCAGATTAGGAAATATCTCACGAGTCATTGATGTGATTAATTGATCCTTAGACTTGAGGTTCCTTGTCACTTTATGAATTAACTCTGTAGTCTTTGGTATAAGCTTTAAAGGGTGTCGCCTTAGACAACTGATTCAAGGCTTATGCTGGGGCTGCACAAGTGATTCATGAAAGTGAATGAGAATCAAGAAAGGACCTACACTTGCATATGCAAGGTGATCTCTTATTGTGTAAGTCTTTCATATGCCATATGGAGTCCTTGGCCAAGGCAGTAGATCAAGACATCAAGAAAAGGGTTTCTTGGATTGAGATCAAATGGATATGAAATGCACTTAGCTTTAAGACCGGATTATTAGGGTTCTGATTATTCCCTTGCCCTAGATCTTGGTTGAGAGATAGTAAGTAGGAGGATTGTATCTCACATGAATCAATGACTTAAAGGTTCTGTCGAATCCGAACATTCCAATTCAGCTAGGGGTTAAACACCTGTTGCTAGACTATGGTCGTTTAATCTGTGGACTGATTAATTAATTAGTGAATTAATTAATTGGGGTCACTGCTAATTGAATTGAGAACCTAGAGGGTCACACACAACAACTTGGTTACATGAGTTGAGGCTTAAAAATGATTAAACGAGTTAATCGAGCCTAAGGGGTTCCACACGTGTGAAATCACACGTGTGGCTCACGTGATTGGACACGTGTCATTAAGACACGTGTGCCACACGTGATTATGTGATGTTAAATAATTAATGTGTTAATTATTTAATAGACTTTGGTTTAATTTTGAATTAAAAAGAAAGTCTAATTTTGGAGAAAATAATCTAGTTAATTAATTATGAATTAATTAATTAGATAAAAATAAGTTATTTATTTTTATAATAAATAAAGTATAAAATTATCCAAAAATAGTTTGGATATTTTTAGCTCTCTTAAAAGTTGACTTGAAATAGAATTCAAAGTAAAAGTTGGAAAATACTTGATGATCAAGTAATAGGAGAGAGAGGGACCAAATCCTTTGTCCATTAGGACTAGGTTCGGCCGCCCCTCCCGTTTCCTATATATAGGGGAGCTCATGCTCCCCTTTAGAGCTAATAGACAATTCTTGGTTCATGTGTTGAACACCTTCCTTTCTCCAAGATTAAATAAAACCCTAGGTTAAGCCTAAACACTAACTAGAGAACTAGCATCCTTACTAATTAAATTGTAGCCAAGTTGGTGGACTATCTCTAGAGACTTCAAGTTAGAAGTTTTGAAGATTCGAGCTTTACCAAAAGTGGGGATTAAGCAAAACGATCAGAAGGGATGATAAAACGATTCTGAACCCAACAGAAAACGAGTGAAAAAATCGAACCAAAGAAGATGGCGAAAACCGTTCGTCCATATCCTGAAAGATGAGTTTTTTCACGAGGGTTTTATGGCTGGCAGATTTCTACTTTCGCAAAACTGGTTTTCGAAGGGAGTTTCAATCATGCCTTTCTCGCTTCATGTTTCTTTCTTTATGTTGTATTGTTAAGAACTTCCCTAACATGATTTGAATCTAGGTTGGTGTGGATTGTTATCCCGACAATGGATTCTGAAGTAGAAAGAGACTTTCGAGGGACGGGTTGTCAAGCCGCGAGAAGAGCGTTCTTGGGTGGCTTGAAACGCTTCAAGAAAGAATAAAAGAAAAGTAAGTTTTCTATCTCTACGAATTTGGTTACACGATTGCGAGTTCAAGATCCTTTTGTTGGAAAATTTTTTAAATTCCGCTGCTTTCTGATTCGTGTTTTCCAACAAGTATTACTTTCTCTTCTGTGTCCTGCATATGTTTTATGGCTGCATCACTTTATGTTTCTGTATATGTTTTTGAATACTTGAGTATCTTCGTTATACTCTTTCTGCTACTCTGTTACCGATATTTTGAACTCTGCTGTATCGGTACTTATATGTGAATCTGTTATATGTTCTGATATGCCGAGTCTCTCTTACACGATCAATATGTTCTTGCTCGTTACATGCCATCACGCACATGTTTTGAAAAGTTTTTAAAATACTCTGATTTTCCGCTGCATAGCCACATCGTTGTACATGTATAGTTCCGATAGATAGCCGTTCGCTGGAGTATTTCTTGAGTGATGGCTCACACCATAATTTGAGAGGTGCTTCAGTGCGGGGGTTGAGACGCCGCTCTCCTCTTGTTCTGGTACGGGTGGGGGCGTTACAGCTCTGAGGTGGTATCAGAGCATCGGGTTAAGTAAGAAGAGACTTAACCTAGATTGCTCTCATGTTGCATCATGGATTGTTCACGCATTGCATCCAGGATCATTCTCATATTGCATCGAGACGGGATATTTGGGGATTGCATGGTTCTGTTATCTGGATTTCATATCTGTGGTATCTTCTGTATAGCTATGGCAGTTCAGCCACACCAGGATCCTAATCAGCAGATGGATGAGGCTTTCTTTGAGCAGTTTGAGGCCCCACGTACTGTGGCAGTTTCTCGCCGTGGAGGCACTCGTTTCTACACCTGGCGCAGGTCTAGGAACAGTGGCAGACCTGGGTATTCCTATCCTAACAAAGTTGTGCACTATCTCGAGTCTGAGAGAGATGGTTACTTTCAGGAGTATCAGATGACCTGTGAGTTCAGGTTGGAGTCTCTGCGCTATCAGGATCAGTCACTGCAGTACCTGATTGATAGGGACATCGGTCGTGAGCATGCTGCAGAGATGACTCATATTGCTGATCAGAGGGCTGCTCGTATTGCTGAGCTGGAGGCAGATCTTATGCAGATGACTATCGATCGCGATACCTCTATGGAGCGTCACCAGCACTACCGTGCCCGTGTGAGAGCTCGCCTGTATGATACCTATCATTTATCCGATGAGCAGGCAGTTGAGGAGGTCGAGGGTCAGGATGTCAGTCAGGCCTCTCAGGAGCCCGAGCCTATGCAGGAGCAGTCTGATGGAGGCGATGGAGGGTCTGATGATGATGATGATGGCGGAGATGATCCAGCAGGACACGGACAGGGTGAGGTCGTTGCCGTTTCTGATGACACCACCAGGGGTTCTTTGGACCACAGTTATCAGGGTTGATTGCTGATGGGAGATTTTTGTATATAGTACTGATGCATATATATCTATCTATGGATGGCGGACGTATAGCCGGGACAGTTCAGGACTGACTTTTGGATGAGGGGATGTATAGCTCTGGTAGATGATCCCCGACTTTTGGCACCACGGATGACGGTTCAGATGACTTGGTACCTACTAGGTTATTTTCAGCAGGGTTGGACGGATTGGTAAGGCCTGTAAGGGAGTTAACTCGATAGTATCGGGTCCTCCCCATTTTTTTGAATTAATACTGTTAACATGTGGCCTGTAGTAAATTTTACCAAACCTTGCACAGTTATAACACTTTCGGCTTTATGTTGAATATCTGTTTACTACTTTCCATAACTGTCATTGCATGAGTCTTAGAGTTGCTTCAAGATACCATTAGGACCGTTGATAGGATCATGCCATTTCATTTATTGTTAGCATGCTATTATTCTTGATATGTTGGATACGCTTCTGGATATGTTGATCATGCTTCTGATCATGCTACAGTTCTTGTTAATATGACAGTACATGTTTTGTTCCCGTTTTACATGTTGATCATGTTTTGGGATATGTTATACACGTTTCTGATATGTTGATATGTTGCCCGAGCTTCTGTTCTCGTTTACATGTTATCTGACAATTGTTTCTGATTATATGATATGTTTAGAGATCTTGAATCTTTGCTGACATGTTGTTATGGGAATGTGTTGTTCTCATACTTATGTGTGACTACGTGTGAATGTGAATACGTGGTTACGGATTCTGTGAATCATTATATGTCATGCATCGAATATATGTATCTGAATGCTTGTGAATTCAGTAACAACATGCCACAAAGAAGAGCACCCCGGAATCGTGTACCACCACTGCCACCCCAAAGAGATGTCACGCCACCCCCTGAAAGAGAAAGAACTCCGGAATTAAGGGATGTGCTACGACAATTTATGAGGGCTTGTTCATCGAGAGATAATCCTCCTAATGAAAGGTCATTGGAGAAGTTTCTGAGGATGAATCCGCCTAAGTTCTATGGAGAACCGAACGACATAAAGGCTGAGAATTGGATTACTAGTCTTGAGAAGATTTTCGAGGCTATGGAGATCTACCCAGAGGATCGTGAACGAGTTCGGTATGCTACTTTCTTATGGAAGGAGCTGCATACAATTGGTGGAAGCACGTTCAGCATATGTGGATTGAGAATAACGTTGAAGGAAGTTGGGATGAGTTTATCAGAGAGTTTCAGCAGAAGTATACGCCTCAAGTGACTCGTGATGCACGAGAGGCTGAGTTTATGAGTCTGGTTCAGGGAACTATGAATGTGATGGAGTATGAAGCTAGGTTTGTGAGGCTAATCAAGTATGCGCCTCATATTCTGAATGATGAGCGTCGCAAGACGAAGAGGTTTATTGATGGACTGAAGCCTGAACTTCGGTTGGCACTTGCATCTTTGGTTATTGAGACCTACAACCAGGCTGTTGATAGAGCGCTAAGGGTTGAAGCTGCACACAAGGAGATCAAGATAACTACTGCCCGTCAAGGACCTTCTAACCCTAAGCCTTATCAAGGTAATAAGCGACCTTCCGGATCTTTTCCCTAAGGAACTGGAAATAGGCCAATGGTAACACCACAGCGTCAGCAGCAGAATGCTCCACCGAAACAGCAAGCACAGAAGCAGAAAGCGCCACAGCAGTATCAGAAGGCGCCACAACAGCAGAGAGCACCTCAGCCAGGTCCAGAGTAAATTGTTTGCCGATATTGTCGCCGAACGGGACACACTGAGGAGAACTGTCGCAAGAAAGCTGGACAGTGTTTCGCGTGTGGTTCCCCTGAGCACCAGATGGATAGTTGCCCGCACAAGATCAGGAGATTTGGGGTCCAGGATAAAGGAAAAGGAGTGGTGGGTACGACGAACAAACTGGTGGTCAGAGGCAGAGCTTATGCTTTGGATGGTAAGGAGGAGGTTGATCCTTCGTCTGTTGTGGAAGGTATTGTGCACATTCTTAACACGCCAGTTAAGGTCTTGTATGACCCTGGCGCTACGCATTCATTTGTTGCTTCTAAATTATGTGCGCATTTACAGTTTCCGCTTGAATACTTGCCATATAAATTTGAAGTGAGTTCTCCTTTGGGAACTTGTCTTGTTACGGATCAAGTATATAAACGCTGCCCTATATGTATTGGTACCCGTTGTTACCCGACGGATCTGATTGAGTTACCGATGACAAGATACGATGTTATACTTGGTATGGATTGGTTGTCTAAGTACCGAGCTAAGTTGGATTGTTACAAGAAAGAGATCATCTTCGAAGAAGATGAAAGTGGGACATCAGAAGGGAAAGTTGAGAAGTTATCAGTGATTTCTTCGATGGAAGCTAAGAAGTTGATTCAGAAAGGAGCTAGTGGATTTGTGGCTTATCTTTTGAATAGACCGAAAGATCAACTTAAGATCGAAGAAGTGGAAGTGGTGAACGAATTCCTAGATGTGTTTCCTGAGCATTTGGATTCGTTACCCCCTGACCGAGAGTTGGAGTTTACGATCGAGACGATATCAGGAGCTGAGCCGTACTCAAAGACACCTTACAGAATGGCACCAGCTGAATTAGATGAACTGAGAAAGCAATTGGATGAACTGATTGAGTCTGGATATGTTCGACCGAGCAAATCGCCGTGGGGAGCGCCTGTGCTTTTCGTTAAGAAGAAGGATGGATCATTGTGTTTATGTATTGACTATCGGGAGTTGAACAGGATGACAATCAAGAATCAGTATCCTCTTCCTCATATCGAAGAGTTGTTCGATATACTTCAAGGATCGAAGGTCTACTCCAAGTTAGATCTTAGAGAAGGGTATTATCAATTGAAGATAAGGGAAGCAGATATTCCGAAGACTGCTTTCAACAGCCGATACGGACATTATGAGTTTGTAGTAATACCGTTTGGTTTGACGAACGCACCAGCTGCATTCATGGATATGATGCACCGTATATTCAAGCCGTTTCTTGACAAGTTTGTAGTGATCTTCATCGACGATATTTTGGTATTTTCAAAGACACCGGAGGAACATGCTGAGCATCTTCGAATCGTGTTACGCACTTTGCTGGATCACAAGCAATATGCGAAGTTCAGTAAATGTGAGTTCTGGCTTGAGAGAGTTATGTTTCTCGGACACATCATATCAGGATCTGGAATCGAAGTAGATCCCTCGAAGATCGAGACGATTATGGATTGGAGGTCACCGAAGAATCATTCAGAAGTGAGGAGTTTTCTGGGATTAGCTGGTTACTACCGGAGGTTTGTCCAAGATTTCTCGAAGATAGCTACACCTCTCACTAAGTTGACAAAGAAAGAAGGGAAGTTTGAATGGACTGAGAAGTGTGAGCAAAGTTTTCAAAGGTTGAAGGAGATGCTAACAACTGCACCCGTGTTAGCGTTACCAGAAGGAAAAGAAGGATATACTGTCCACACCGATGCTTCGAAAGAAGGACTAGGAGGAGTTTTGATGCAGAACGGGAAAGTGATTGCATATGCATCAAGGAAACTCAAAACGCATGAAGTCAACTACCCGACACATGATTTGGAGTTAGCCGCGATAATTTTTGCTCTGGGAAAATGGAGACATTACCTGTATGGAGTTACGTTTGAGATCTTTACTGATCAAAAGAGCCTGCGACATCTATTCACTCAGAAGGAGTTGAATATGCGACAGAGGAGATGGATGGAATTTCTGGAGGACTACGACTGCATTATTCAGTACCATCCAGGAAAGGCGAATGTTGTAGCAGATGCTCTAAGCAGGAAAGTTCGTTTGGCACAGATTTCTGCCAACCCCGAGGATGAACAAAGAGAGAGAATGGAGGTGATAACTAAAGCTCGAGTCGCGAATGTTGTGATGATATAACCTTTGAAAGAACAAGTGTTGGAAGCTCAGAAGAACGACGAGTGGATCAAGAAATGTCTCGAATCTAAGGAGAAAGATGATGAGACCAAGTTCAAGGTTGATGAACATGGAATATTGAGGTACAAAGGTCGAGTATGCGTACCAACTGTTTTGAGGAAACAGATTCTCGACGAAGCGCATAAGACTAAGTACACGATACATCCCGGAGGTACTAAGATGTATCAAGATGTTAAGACGCATTTCTGGTGGAATGGAATGAAGAGAGACATAGCCAACTATGTCAAGAAGTGCTTAACTTGTCAGAAAGTTAAAGCTGAGCACCAGCAGCCGAGTGGGAAGTTGCAACCATTACCGATTCCGACTTGGAATGTAACGCCCCAGTTTCCGGAGGAGCAGGTAAGCACGCCACGTGTGCTTTTTGAGCGTAGGTTTTATTTTATTTTAATTTCATAATATATTCTTACGTGGCATTCATAATTTTATAAAATTCACGAAACATTTTTCACATCAATTATTTGATTTCATATCATTGAAATATTATTTCATAACACGGAAAATATTTTCTTGCATGAAATTATTACCGAGAGTGATAAAATTACCAAATTGTCCCTAGTTAAATATTTCTAAAATTCTAGGGACTTAATTGCATTAACTCTTAGGGACTTGATTGAGCATATTTTAAATGGTTGCATACCTAATCGCATGACTTCGTAAGACCAAGGATTAAATTGCAATTTCTATCATTTCACAAAGATCAAGAGAGGAATTACGTGATAATGCTTCCATGAGCTTCCTTGAGCTCATTTCAACCAAAAAAAAAAATTGCCAAACATATTCTCCCTCTCTCTCGGTATTACAAGGAAGAAAAGAGAAGAGATAATTTTTCATCGATCATCAAGATTTCAAGAAGTTTAGCAAGGAATTAAGAGTCATCATCATCATCATCTTCTTCTTCATCCATTCCTTCCATTGTTAAGGTTGGTTGAGCATGATTAGATGATTTATGATCATAAGTGATGAGCTAGGGTTTAGGAATTATGTGCTAAGTGAGTTGTTGGTAATCAAAGTGTGATTATAGGATCATATATTGGATTATAGCATGATCAAGGGTATGAATTCTTGAATAATTGTCAAGATTGATCAAAGTTGGCCATGAACATGAAATCTTGGAAATCTTGTTGTATTGCATGTTTTATGTGTTAAAGTGTGATATTATTATGCCATAAGTGTATTTGCATCCCATTCCCAGAAATTATAGCATTTGGGGATCAAAATTGGATTGTTGTTGCTTGGTTGTTTTCTTCCCGAGAGCTTCCCCTGTTTCTGCTCTGTTTTTCAGTTGCAGAAGCAGGGAACGACCGTTCCCAGCCTCAAGGCTTGGTGGGAACGGGCGTTCCCCTTTGTTTTTCAAAATATGCGCGGCCGACTATGGGAACGGCCGTTCCCATTTTGGCCTAAGGGCCGGAAGGGCCGTTCCCGGCGTAGGCGCGTTTTTAAAATGGAAAAACGTTGCCGCGTTTTCTGGGCAACGGGAACGACCGTTCCCAGTTTTCAAAGGAAGCCTGGAACGGCCGTTCCCAGCGGGCTGACAGAACAAAATTCACTGCATAAAATTCCGAAAATGACCCCTCGATTTAACGACTTCTTTGACCCCGAATTGCTATAATACGTGTTAATATGATGTGAAACCAAAAGTTATAATACCACATTGCATTTTCGAGGTCGTCTCGACACATTTTCGCCGTTCGTCATATTTTGGCCATTTTAGTCCATGTCTCATGGTTATGCATCGTATTTGCACAGGTCACGAGGGCGTGGACGAGGAGCAAGCTCCTTAGAACGCTACTTTATTATATTTTGCAAGAAAGGTGAGGTTTTGTTTTGGTAAAACGAACCCTACAACCCCTATATGCTAGTTTTCGGCCAAAACCTATTATAATTATAAACGTTTTCAAACTTATAAACATTTCAAGCAAGAATGTATCGATTGTCATGATTTTCAATGCATGTTGGCGAGTACATGATTGCACGTGGGCCCGAGGGTAATTCGTGAGCCAACCGGGAAAGCAAGGGCTGACGGGTAACTCCTGAATTATCCTCACATTATTGGGATCAACCCCGAAGCCACTAGGAGATTAGTGGTGGAAGGAGTTCCGTGTCTAGAGGGTCATGTCCTCTACACACACCATGTCGTGGATAGTCGAGCCTTGCAAACTCGCTATCACCCGGAGGAAGAAGGAGACTGGGGATTACTCCGGAATGTCGGGTTATCCTCGGGTTATTGCATGTTTTCAAGAATGAAATTGTCTACATGAGCACTAAATGAATTGCATGATCACGTATTTATCAAGCAAGCAAGCATGATCACGTATTGTTCACGATTGATGGAGTTTGGTTGGAGATTGCCCTTACTCGCCGGGGCCACATATTCATGATAATGACAAGCATGATTAAATAAACGTGTTAAAATGGACAGTGGTAATCTCGGGCAAAGGATGAGATTCTTGAACCATGTAATTATTGTTTTCTAAAGGTCCTTACCCGAGGCTACCACTTGCATGTGACGTGCGTTATATATATTTATTGCCCCTCACTCAGTCTTCGGTAGACTGATACTTCACTTTTCAGGTACCTTTTGAGCGTGGTTGTGCTAGGCGGGAGTTGGTCGAGTCTTGCATTTCCACGGATCTAGTTTCGTACCTTCATGTATATCACTTTTGGAATTTGTCATGTTTTGGACCGGTATTAGTATTTGGATTCATGGTTATGTGTATTATTGAGATATGATACTGTATTGATAGATAATTGGTACCTATATGTATCTATGGAATAAATATGGTACCTATATATATTTATGAATGACTGTATTGCTTCCGCTTTTATATTCATGTTTGTTAATTATATTGGGGAGAGTGTCCCGCCTAGAGCGTCGTTTTGTTGTCACCCGTTCGCTGTGGTCTTGGTTTATGTATGAACTGTCCATTTCATACGTGGATTGAGGCTACAGTGCGGGGGATGTGGCGCCTTGGGGTCTAGGGTGCTACATGGAAGTGGGAGCAAATCACGATGGATTTTGTCACTGGATTACCCAAAGTCAGAGGTGGACAAGATAGTATCTGGGTGATCATTGATCGATTGACAGAGTCAGCGCACTTTTTGCCAGTAAAGACGACGGATAAGGTTAGCTCGTTGGCAAAGCTGTACCAACAAGAGATTGTCAGATTACATGGAGTCCCAAACAGTATAGTCTCGGATAGAGATCCGAAATTCACGTCGCACTTGTGGAAAGAAATTCAGACTTTGATGGGAACAAAGTTGAACTTCAGTACTGCAGCGCATCCTCAGACGGATGGACAATCAGAAAGGATGATCAAATACTTGGAAGATATGCTAAGAGCTTGCGCTTTGGACTTCCAGGAAAGTTGGAAAGATTGTTTACCTCTTGTGGAGTTTGCATACAACAATAGTTATCAAGCTTCTATTAAAGCTGCTCCATATGAAGCTCTGTATGGAAGGAAATGTAGATCCCCGTTATACTGGGATTTGGATGACGCGAGATGTACTGAGGAAGGACCGATCAGAGTGAATTCTGCCAAATGGATAAGAGAAGCGACGGAGAAGATTCAGATCATTCGCCAGAGAATGAAAGCTGCCCAGGACAGGCAGAAGAGTTATGCGGATCGACGAAGAAGGGATTTGGAATTCGCAGTGGGCGAAAAGGTATTTCTGAAGGCATCACCAAGGAAAGGGTTTTCCCGAATTGGGAAAGGTGGAAAATTAAACCCGAGATATGTTAGACCGTATGAGATACTAGAGAGAGTCGGACCGACTGCGTATAGATTGGATTTACCTGTAGGTCTAATAGGAATCCGCAACGTATTTCATGTATCTCAGCTTCGCAAGTGTTTCTCGGATGAGACAGAGGTTGTGCCGATAGAGGAGATACCGTTAGAACCGGATTTGACTTATGTTTTGAAGCCCGCTAAGATTCTAGACAGGAAGTTTCAAGAGTTAAGGAATAGGAAGATTCCTTTGCTTAAAGTCCTTTGGAAGGGACATGGGACAGAAGAGGCAACCTGGGAGACAGAAGAGAAAATGCAGAAACATCACCCTGAGTTGTTTGCAGTTACAACAGAAGAATCTGAGGACAGATTCTCTTTAAGGAGGGGTGATTGTAACAGCCCAAAACAGGGCCTGGATGAAAACAGTAAGTTAAGGCAGTGGTAAAGCGTTTATAGACCGTGATCCAACTTTTTGAATCATCGTGCATTGCATTCTTACATGAACTTTGTGCTCGTATATGATCTGACATGCTTTAAGGGGGAATTCTTGACCTTTGATACAGTTTACTATTCATAACCCGAGCCTACCTTGTTTATATTGCTACTCGAACCCTAGAGGTTCATCACACATGTTTCCCAATTGTTTGAACTTGTTTCCCGAACTCAGAAAGTCTTTCTTGAACCATAAGGGTATTTTTGGAACTTACCGACCAAAGTTACTATTCATCAGAAAATGAGCTTTTGATTCTGATACCTTTTTCAACCCAAGTTACAGTCGAATCGATCCTTGAGTCGAGACGAGTCTTTTGATATTATTCTTGGCTTGGAAATCCATTCCGGAACTTTGTTTTATTGAAAACGTTTTTGTAAACACTAGTTTACTATTCCTTTTACGAACGGTTTTCATTCGGAAAATGTTTTCTCTTCGGATTTGCACTACTTGAGCTATTTCAAGATTTTTGAGATGTTTTACAACTCTTGATTCAAACCCTAGCTTGAAATTTTGAAGCGTACGTTCGTACGTGAGAATTCACTATTCATCCTACGTTTTCAACTTTTTAACGGTAAAACGTTTTATAGTCGATTTTGGACTCAAAACGCTTCTCGATTTATTTCTTGAATTTTGGAAGCAATCCGGACTTGAAAATCATTCTAGAAAGTCGTTTTTCACTCGTGTCGAGTTTCGAGCTCAAAACTTTTATTCACTAAAACTAATGTATCTTTCAAACAGTAAATCCGATTTCGACGAATGAATATGCGTTTCGAAGCTAATTTTCTTGCCGTCGGAATGGTTAAACTTCCAGCCACTTATCCTCGAGCCTTGGGGGACGAAATTACAGAAATACCCCCCGCAACCCATTTTTAGCTTCAACATGCCTAAAGCTTCTAGAAGATACAAGTGGATGAACTCTTGTTTTGCTCTCCTACCCTTAAGCCCTCTCTAATTGCAAGGTGAGGGGCTTCCCAACACCTATATATACCCCTCTCATGGCATTTGAATCCTTGCTCAAAGTCTTGTGTTAACAAGCACTCCTCTCTCCCTCCTTTCCCCTCTTGCCGTCGGCATCCCCTCCCCTTGTAGCTAGGTTAGTTTGTTTTGTTTATGTTATGTTAGTTTAGTTTATGTTTTTATGTTATGGTATGCTTATATTATGTTTAGGTTGGGTCTTAGGGTCTTCCCTAAGCCATATAGGATTTTATTTTATGCATTTATTATATAGTTTTCATGATATGTTTTGATAGTTGTTTATATGTTTTAATTTTTTAGTATATGCTTGAATATGTTATGAATTGCTCTAGTATATGCTATGATCATGTGATATGCTTGTTATATTATGAGAATTGATGCATGATTATGGAATTTGAATTATGTTCATGCATGTTGGCTAATGGAATAGTGATTTACAATTTATTATGTCACAACTTGTTACATGTTGATATGGAATTAAATTGTTACATGTTACATGCCTAAAGGTTTATGATATTTGATATGATATGATATGAGATATGTTGTGACATGTTGTCACATTGTTATATGACTCTTGAATTATGAATTGAGCTTATGGTATGATTTGGATTAATGGATTCGTGCCTTGATCATGTTATACACTTTAATAGTGTCACATGTTATAACCTAAGATAGATTAGTGTTTCATAACTTGATCTTATGCCTTAATTGGATCTCTTAACTATAGGTTATACCTTTAACCTAGATCACATTTGATTATATTAACATGAACTTGAAACTATAGGTTATAATCAAGATCATAATTTAATTAGGGTGTGTGTGTGTGTGCATGCCGTGTGTGTGTGTGTTCGTACATGGTGTGTGTGTGTACCGTGTGTGTGTGGGTGTGTGTATAGTAAGGGTTTGACCCGACCCTTTGACCCGACATGTGAATAGTAACCGGTGAATAGTAATCTTGAATAGTACTTTTGAATAGTGCTTTTGAATAGTAAAAATGAATTAAAACTTGTGCTTTCTCTATAGACATTTGCACCTAGGGTTTCCATATCCAGGGTCTAAAATGTGTTTTCAAAATGTGTTTTCTTTCGTGGACTTGTTTCTTTACCTAAGGTTTGCGATAGGATTCATAATTTGACTAAAGCTTACTCGGTTATAGTAAGATCATAGTCTAACGTTAAGAGTAACTCACTTTGACGTATTCCTTTGTGTGTTACCTTTCTTGAATACCTTAAATGGTATTACTCTCTTGTGTTACATGTTCCTTGTTCATTTGTTTCTTGCATTTCATATGCATCTTGGTTAGTAGTGGGTCTTAGTTCTTAAGCTCACTCTAGTACGCAACCTACAGGAGTTAAAGTTGAGCACTGGGATCCCCAGGGTACCGCATAATCTGTCTACCTACCTTTTGTTACTATTAGGTGAGGTGAAGTTATAAATGTTTTCCAACTGGAACCACGATTATACTATCGTATCATATGTTTTGAAATTCAAAGCTAAACCTTGTTTTGAACTATCCCTTTTATCGGGACATTCTCTTGAAAGGATCATTCATACTTTAATAGTATACATTGATCAACAGTACATGTTTTCCAAAGTTCTGCATTCTTGTTCAAAGACAGTTACATGTTTGCATATGTTTTCAAAGTACAGACAGAATCACATGTTTTCAGACAGAATCATATGTTTTACAGACAACATCATATGTTACAGTTACAGTTTCACATGTTATAGTTAGCATACTGGAGTGTTACTCTGGTCACTGCTAATCTTAAATGCAAGCATACAGTTTACAGTTTGGGCCCGGCGGTTATGTGTGGAGGTGATGCTCGGGAGGTGAGCGCCAACGACATCACCAATACCGGCCGCCACACTTAGACTATTGACACCGATTTTTAACAGGAGGTTTGTTAAGTCAGGATAATTTGTCTGGGAACGGACAACAAATCTGTTCCCATTACATGTTTACAGGTCGCCTAGGGCTAGCTACCCGAAGTGACAACCGGTGGAGGATGGTGCATGTTTGTATGCGTTGGTAAGAGTTGTTGTTGACCTTGGTCCGATAGTCTACTATGTGCGGAGTTGTTGTTGACCTTGGTCCGATGCTCTACTATATGTGGGGTTATTGTTGATCTTGGTCCGATACTCTACTAAACGTGGAATTATCGTTGATCCTGGTCCGACACTCTACCGAATCATGTTTTCTGGAGTAAGGATGGAGGAGCCTAGCTTGCGGGCAAAATTCTGTTTCATAAAGGATGGTTCATACCTGGAAAAGTTCACTTTACCCTTATCCCGTTTTATGAAAGAACTATGAACCATCAACAGCATATGTGTGCGCTTGTGATAGCATTCATGAAAATATTTTATAACGTGCATTCTTTTACAGCATCGCATTCAAAGAGTTTTATCAATCGAACTTGTTTCAAGTTGTTCTTTAAAGCATTGCATTTAACAGTATCGAACTTTACTTCAAGTTCTTTAATTCAGTACTTTCTTTAAAGTATTCCCTCGCTTAGTCCTTTTGACTAATACCTCTCCCGTTTTCTTGCCTCGTGGTTTCAGGTCTTGCAGCCGCAGTCTAGAGGTATCTTGAAGCTCTAGATTGTCATTTTTGTTTCAGTCAGGACTTAGTATTACTTCCTCTTTTGTGTCCTGCATATGTTTTATGGCTGCATCACTTTATGTTTCTGTATATGTTTTTGAATACTTGAGTATCTTCGTTATACTCTTTCTGCTACTCTGTTACCGATATTTTGAACTCTGCTGTATCGGTACTTATATGTGAATCTGTTATATGTTCTGATATGCCGAGTCTCTCTTACACGATCAATATGTTCTTGCTTGTTACATGCCATCACGCACATGTTTTGAAAAGTTTTTAAAATACTCTGATTTTCCGCTGCATAGCCACATCGTTGTACATGTATAGTTCTGATAGATAGCCATTCGCTGGAGTATTTCTTGAGTGATGGCTCACACCATTATTTGAGAGGTGCTTCAGTGCGGGGGTTGAGACGCCGCTCTCCTCTTGTTCTGGTACGGGTGGGGGCGTTACAACTAATAAAATTGGATAACATATATGTTGGTGAGGTCGAACCGAACAACTCTTCGGTTGATTCGAAAATTCCCATTAAATATTAAGCTAATTTCGAATAAATAGGTATTTAATTCGAGATGCAAAATTTGAATTAAATTCCTAGCATTCCATCAATAGGTTTTAAGTTTAATAAGTGAAACTAGTTATTGTCCGCTAGTCGTGGGATAGCTACTGGAGCTTATTAGTTCTTAGTTACCTAATTGATCATTTTAAATGATCAATATTTCATGGTCAATTTTAGCAAGGGCGATGTCCGCGAGTCGTGGGTCATTCGAACTAAGTTTTGATTGTGATCTTATGATTGATGGGTCTAGCTTAACGCCTAAGTAAATATGGATGTTGCACGAGTCGTGGGTGCATATTGAAAGATAGGTGATGCAAAAATAATTACTAAGAGTTCTAAAGGTGTTAGAATTTGTAAGTTGTACCTACCTAGGGTTCTTACTTAGAATGTCCGCGAGTCGTGGGTTCGAGGTAGAATGCCGAGGATCTTAGTACCCATTGGGAAACGTGTTCCTCTTAGATCTTTAGGAACTATAGATCTTTAAAAAAAACAGTGGGAGCTACATTAGATTAAAGACCTTATCTTTTGTATATCGTTATAATTCAGCATGCTCACTAGTTCTCTGTTTTACCATTTAGGTCGTAGATTATGTGATTCTCTACGTGTTTTGAAATGGCAACCAAAAACCCTCTTGTATCGATCCTCGAGTCAAACAAGTTGACTGGCCCCAACTATTCTGATTGGCTGAGGAATCTGAAAAACATTTTAGATTCTGAGAAGAGAACTTATGTTCTCTCGAAGGGGAGCCCAGTCCCGAAGGGGAGGCTCCCACTCGGGCCAAGCGGGACGCGATTTAGAAGTGGAAGGCTGATAATTTCCAAGCCCGTTGCCTTATCTTGGCTAACATGTCTCCGGACTTGCAAAGGCAACATGAGGCGATGGAATTCGCTTGGGAGATTTACGACCACTTAGAGCAACTTTACCGCCCTCATGAACGTGTTACAAGGTATAACACTTCAAAGGAATTGTTCCACTTGAGAATGAGGGAAGGTTCAAGTGTCCATGAATATGGACTCAAGTTTCTTGCCCTTACTTAGAAACTTGCCTCCATGGACATGACATTGAAAGATGAGCTTTCAGTGGATTTGTTGCTAGCTTCGCTCCCACCATCATTCAACCCATTTGTCCTTAACTTCAACATGAATCATGCCGGTGCTACTGTAGCTGAGCTGATTAGTCAACTTGTGACTGTTGAAAGCACGATCAAGAAGGACAATAATGTTTTGATGGTGAATGCTCCGTCTTCCTCTTCTGGGCCTTCTAAAGGTAAGGGCAAGAAAGCCCAAAAGAAGAAGAAGAAACCCCTTAGGCCCACTGGTGGCGTTTCGAAGGGGAAGGCCCAAAAGAGAAGCGTGATCAGAAAGAGGATGTTTGCTTCCGTTGTGGCAAAACGGGACATTGGAGGAGAAACTGCCCAGAGTACAAGGCTACTCTAAAGAAAGGTATCTTTCTCGTTGAAATAACTCTTTCTATTAATTCTAGTTCTTGGGTACTTTATACCGGTTGTGGAACTCATATCTGTAATGATGTACAGATGCTAAGTGAAGTCCAACAACTCAAAGAAGGAGAATGTGTCTTGAAGATCGGCGATGGCTCAAACGGTGAAGCTCGAGCTTTAGGCACAATTAGATTAGATTTAGGTAGTTTTGAGTTAGTCTTAAATAAAGTCCTTTTTGTACCGAGCATTATTCGTAATATAATTTCTGTTCCAATTTTAGATTGTGAAGGTGATGAAACTTATATTGAGAATGGTAAATACTTTATCAAATGGAACAACTCTTCCGTTCACATCGGTACTCTAAGTAATGGACTTTATCTAACTCAGAATATCAATATCATGCATATACAACGAGAAACGAAGCGTAAGAGTGATGACAAAGTTTCAGCTCCCTTATGGCACGCTAGATTAGGACACATTTCCAAGAACAGAATTAGCAAGATAAATACTTTAGGATCATTCTCTGAAAATGATCTTAAGGAGTTAACTTCTTGCGAATCATGTCTCAAAGGAAAAATGTCCAAAGTCCCTTTTAAAGGAGCTGTGGAACGTGCCATTAAGGTTTTGGATTTGATCCATACTGATGTTTGTGGACCGCTTAGTGTAAGCACAAGAAACAATCACTAGTATTTCATAACCTTTACTGATGACTTCAGTCGGTATGGTTATGTATACTTGATGAAGTATAAATCTGAAGCTTTTGAGAAATTCTTAGAATTTCAAAAGGAGGTTGAGAACCAAACTGGTCATAAGATCAAAGCACTTCGATCTGATCGAGAAGGCGAGTATCTTAGTGAAGAATTCCTTAATCATCTCAAAGATAATCGGATTATCTCTCAGTGGACTCCTCCGGGAACTCCTCAGCTTAATGGAGTTTGTGAGAGAAGGAATCGAACCTTACTTGATATGGTTCGTTCCATGATGAGTTTCACTGACTTACCACCTTCTTTCTGGGGTTATGCCCTAGAAAGTGCAGCAAAGATTTTGAATCTAGTTCCCTCTAAGTCAGTCCATAAAACGCCTTATGAAATGTGGCATGGTAAAATCCCTAGCTATTCTTACTTAAGAATTTGGGGTTGTCCTGCTTACGTGAAGAGGACAGTGGGAGATAAGTTAGAATCTCGTTCTAACTTATGCTACTTTGTAGGTTATCCTAAGGAATCCATAGGATACTACTTCTATGATCAATCTGAGCAAAAGGTGTTTGTTTCCAGAAGTGACACTTTTCTTGAGGAACCGTTCCTTAAAGAAAAGAAAGGCAAGATCATAGAATTAGAAGAAGTACAAAGTGATCCCACACCACCCACTGATGAAACGTCCCCTTCTGATCAACTACAACCAATCAGGAATTTCGATACACATGAAAATCCTCCTCTAAGGCGTTCTGAACGCACTCCTAGACAACCGGAGAGATGGTATTGATTCTTCCATGAAATATCTTAAAAGGATAATGATCCTTTAACATATGAGGAGGCACTTTCAGATTCTGACTCTGAACAGTGGATAGAAGCCATGAAATCCGAAATGGACTCCATGAACTCCAACCAAGTTTGGACCTTGGTAGATTTGCCTGATGTGGTCAAACCCATAGGTTGCAAATGGATCTTTAAAGAAAGCTTGGAGTTGATGGAAGCATTGCAGCCTACAAAGCAAGACTGGTTGCAAAAGGATTCACTCAAAGACCCGGCGTGGACTTTGATGAAACTTTTTCGCCAGTTGCAATGCAAAAGTCTATTCGGATCATGCTTGCCATTGCTGCATATTATGACTATGAGATATGGTAAATGGATGTGAAAACTGCCTTTCTCAATGGTGACATTGACAAAGACATTTATATGGAGCAACCCATAGTTTCACATTGAGGGGGAGTGAGCAAAAGGTTTGCAAACTCCAAAGATCAATCTATGGATTGAAACAGGCTTCTAGGAATTGGAACATTCGATTTGATGAATCAGTCAAAGCGTTTGGTTTCATTAAAATTTCGAATGAGTCCTGTGTGTATAGAAAGGAATTGGAGACCTCAGTGCAATTCTTAGTACTTTATGTTGACGACATCTTTCTTATTGGGAAAAAAGGATGACATGAAAGTAACTACGTTATGGTTATCGAACCAATTCGAGATGAAAGATCTTGGTGATGCGTCCTATATCCTTGGAATTAAAATCTATAGAGATAGATCTAGAAGGTTAATAGGACTATCACAGTTGATCTACATTGACAAAGTATTGAAGAGATTCAATATGGAGTCAGCAAAGGTTAAGAACCTTCCTATGAGTGTAGGAACATGTCTTTCAAAGAAGATGTGTCCTAAGACTAACCTTGAGAAGGAAAGAATGACTCATACACCTTATACATCAGCAATAGGTAGCATACTGTATGTAATGTTATGTACTCGACCGGATGTGGCTTATGCACTTAGTGTAACAAGTCGTTTCCAATCTGACCCTGGAGATGGTCACTGGGCTGCCGTGAAGAATATTCTTAAGTACTTGAAAAGTACTAAAGATTTATACGGAGGTCAGAAAGATCTTATTGTCAAAGGATACTGCGATGCAAGCTTTGCATCTGACTTAGATGATTTTAAGTCAATGTCAGGATACATTTTCTGCCTAAATGGTGGAGCAGTGAGTTGGAAGAGTTCCAAGCAAACAACCACTGCAGATTCGACCACTGAGGCCGAATACTTAGCTGCAAATGATGCAGCTAAGGAACGTGTTTGGATTAGAAACTTCATTCAAGAATTGAATGTTGTTCCTAGTATGAAAGACCCCATTTCTGTGTTTTGTGACAACACTAGGGCGGTTGCTCAAGCAAGAGAACCAAGATCTCACCAACGGACCAAACACATTATGAGGAAGTATCACCTAATCCGTGATATTATCAAAAGAGGAGATGTGCAAATTGAGAGGGTCACATCAGCAGAGAACGTGGCAGATCCACTTACTAAACCCCTTAGTCGAGAAGCTTTCCAAGGTCATCTTCAGAAGATGGGACTTAGAGTAGCTTTAGAATGGCTTTGACGGGCAAGTGGGAGATTGTTAGGAATAGTGCCCTAGAAAGCCGGTTGTATATCCGCTTTGTACTGTTCCTTGTTGTAATCACAGACAATCTTTGAATGAAATAACGAATTGAGGCAACACTTCTTTATATACTCTTGTTTGGTATGCATTTACTTTATCTGTGCATGTATGAGAACTCCCCTAATCCTGATGACTTTAGGACTCTACCATTTAGGTGAAATGGTTCATGAAACGAGCCCTATATCACATAAGTCATGATTAGTAAAATACTCCAAGCCGATAAGTCCTACAGACAGTGGGAGTGTCAACCTGACTCCTATAGGGCTTGCTTGTGGGATCACGCCCTTAAGAAGGACCACCTTGTTTCATGGAGGTGCAAAGTGTATAGTTGATACGTGCGTGATACATGAGGGTGCTTACTTTAATAAGTAAGTTCACTGAGGTGCCCCGTGTGAGAACATTCCTAAATGGGAAAGGAAGTTTCTATTTCAGGAAATGGAAACTTCCAGATTAGGAAATATCTCACGAGTCATTGATGTGATTAATTGATCCTTAGACTTAAGATTCCTTGTCACTTTATGAGTTAACTCTGTAGTCTTAGGTATAAGCTTTAAAGGGTGTCGCCTTAGACAACTGATTCAAGGCTTATGCTGGGGCTGTACAAGTGATTCATGAAAGTGAATGAGAATCAAGAAAGGACCTACACCTGCATTTGCAAGGTGATCTCTTATTGTGTAAGTCATTCATATGCCATATGGAGTCCTTGGCCAAGGCAGTAGATCAAGACATCAAGAAAAGGGTTTCTTGGATTGAGATCAAATGGATATGAAATGCACTTAGCTTTAAGACCGGATTATTAGGGTTCTGATTATTCCCTTGCCCTAGATCTTGGTTGCGAGATAGTAAGTAGGAGGATTGTATCTCACATGAATCAATGACTTAAAGGTTCTGTCGAATCCGAACATTCCAATTCAGCTAGGGGTTAAACACCTGTTGCTAGACTATGGTCGTTTAATTTGTGGACTGATTAATTAATTAGTGAATTAATTAATTGGGGTCACTGCTAATTGAACTGAGAACCTAGAGGGTCACACACAACAACTTGGTTACATGAGTTGAGGCTTGAAAATGATTAAATGAGCTAATCGGGCCAAGAGGGTTCCACACGTGTGAAACTACACTTGTGGCTCACGTGAATGACACGTGTCCTTGTGACACGTGTCCCACACGTGTGAGTATATATATATATATATATACTAAATAATTAAACGTGTTAATTATTTAATAGACTTTGGTTTAATTTTGAATTAAAAAGAAAGTCTTATTTTGGAGAAAAATAATCTAGTGAATTAATTATGAATTAATTAATTAGATAAAATAAGTTATTTATTTAAAATAAATAAAGTATAGAATTATCCAAAAATAGTTTGGATATTTTTAGCTCTCTTCAAAGTTGATTTGAATTAGAATTCAAAGTCAAAGTCAAAGTTACTTGATGATCAAGTAATAGGAGAGAGAGAGAGACCAAAATCCTAGCCCATAAAGGACTAGGATTTTTGGTCCTCCCCTCATTATAAATAGGGGAGCTCGAGCTCCCCTTAGAGCTAATTGGTAATTCTTTTGGTTCATGTGTTGAACACCATCCTTTCTCCAAGATAAACGAAACCCTAGGTTAAGCCTAAACACTAACTAGAGAACTAGCATCCTTACTAGTTAGATTGTGATCAAGTTGGTGGACTATCTCTAGAGAGCTTCAACTTAGAAGTTTGAAGATTCGAGCTTTACCAAGGAGAGGGGATCAAGCCGCGAGAAGAGCGTTCTTGGGTGACTTGAAACGCTTCAAGAAAGAATAAAAGAAAAGTAAGTTTCTTAACTCTACGAATTTGGATACACGATTGCGAGTCCAAGATCCTTTTGTTGGAAAATTTTTTTAAATTCCGCTGCTTTCTGGTTCGTGTTTTCCAACAGCTCCTAGGACTTGATTCTTGGTATTCATTGCGTATTCTCTCTTGGTAATTGAGGTATGAATGCTTGGCTATAATTGAGCTTTTGAGAATTTGGAATTATAGCTTGATGCATTTCTTCTCCTTTTCTTGCTTTGATTCTTGCATATTGTGGAGCTGAAGTTGTTGCTACTTGTATGGCATGAATATATGATGAATTGAAGTTATTTTCATGCTTGATTTATGTGCTTTTGATGGCTTAAGTGATTCCCCAAGGCCAAGAACCGAAATGCCCTGTTTTGTGTTTGAAAATCCGAAGTTGCTGCGTTTTTTTTCTCAGTCCCGAACGCATGACACGGTCGTGTCATGTTATAACTGAAAATGGACACGGCCGTGTCAAGCTCTCGACTTTGGGTACTGATTTTATTTAAATCGGACACGGCCATGTTCGATTCCTATGCATTTTGGACATGGCCGTGTCCCCTTAGTAGGTGATGGCCGGAAGGAGTTTCTTTCGTCGTTTCGTTGCTTCTTGTTGATCTTTCTTGCCTCATTTATGACATGTATGCATGATTAACTTGGTATATTATGTCTGAAGCCTTACGTTATGAATTTGTGGCTTGATTTACGTCCTCGTTTATGATATATGTTCTTATGTGCATTGTATGCTCGTAAATGACCTAAATGTGGATTCATCTCATATCATTTGCACCATAAGCATACATATACATGTACCAAGCGTCAATGTGGTTGATATGGAGTCTAAGAGTGTTCCTTTTTGCTTGTCTTGTTCAGAGGATCTTCCTGTTGAGGACCAGCTTGCTCCGTAGGTGTCCGGGTTACACTTTTGTCTCCACTACGCAGGTTGACAAGGTGAGGTTTTTATTCTTTTAGTTAATCGACCTATAACCCTACTTGGTTTGAAGCCTCGCATGCGACTATGTATATTATACGTTAAATAAGTGTATGTTATTTATGTTGAGGGCTTGACCCGCTTGTTACAAGATTTTGAAAATGTTTTGTATAAGTATATAAGCTATTTTGTTTTTGTTTGAAAAACTTTAGTTTTATGCAAGTGTGTATGTAAGCGAGATGTGGCTTTGAAAGATAAGCTTTGTGATATGTATGCGTGATTTTCATGATATGTTTGGGCCCCGAAGAGTGGTATGGATATCTCGGGACGACCGAGGGGTCGCCGAGCTCTCCTATCAACATTCTTCATTTGAGAGGTCGAGGAAGGGTGGTTCTCTTGAGCCGGCGGAGTCAACCGTCGAAGGTTTCAAGGTGGTGATTAAACCTTGTTTCGTGTGTTTGTGGATAGCTTGGGCCGTCAACAATTCTAACAACCGGTGTTGGGGATGGATTATGATTTGTTTTGCTTTGTTATGTTCTTCGTGTGTGGAAGTTGGGATGTTTGACTCGTACTCGCCGAGTTGGTTTAGTTTTGCATGATCTATGGAACGAGGGTGGATTCCTAACTACCTAAAATTTGCGATTTGGCATTTGCTTCCTTTTTGCCTTTTCTTTACCCTTATGTATATCCATAGCAAGGAAACCATTTGGCTTGCAAAAACTACTCTCGGTCCACGGATCCTTTCGTTTTGCTTAGTTGCTTTGCTCTATATGTATATCGGGTGTGTGAGTTAACCCCCTCACTAGTCACTAGGACTAACCCTCATTGTTGTTTTCCCTTTTTCCTTTCTTTCGAGTTTGCAGGTTCTTCCGAGTCAAGCTAGGCGGCAAGTGTCTTTTGGGTTACTTGTGGTGTAGCTTGAGTCCTCATGCATCGTAGTGGTTTACATTTCCTTTGCTTATGTATTTTTTGATAATTTTGGCCTGGTTGGCATTGTATAGTTTGTATATGATCTAGCATGGTAGTTTAAATACTCGACCCTCCCTCATTTTTGATATATATATATGTGATCTTAGGATTTATGTATGTCTTGTGAATTGCTTCCGCTACTCTGATTTTAATTTGCACAGTTTTTTGAGGGTCTGGGCCGCCTAGCCAGGGTGTGAGTTTTGTGTGTCTCCCGTTCGCTACGGTTTGATACGGGTCCGAACTCCCTATTTCGTTACTCGTGTTAGACCTTAGTGCCGGGGATGTGACACCTTTCGCTCCGGGGTGTTACATCCTTGCGTGGTATCAGAGCTCTCGGTTGCAAAACCGGAGCTCTGGAGTCCTGTTGAGTCTGTCTAGGTCGTTCGATTTAGGAGTACATGATTATTTGTATCTATCTACATCTCTATGTGACTTATTTGCTTTAAATTCATGATAATTGACTTCATGTTCATGAACTGAACCTCATGCATCGATATTTTCTTGATTTGTGTATTTTCAGGATGCCTCCAAGAAGGAGAGTGGATAGGGAGCAAACCCCTGATCTTAATCAACCCCTCCACAGGCACCACCACCTCCACCAATGAATGCTGAGAATATCGTGCAGGCCCTTCTGAATCAACTTCCCCAGAATCAGAGAGAAAATCCTCAATGGGAAGGACAAGGTGGACAAGTAACTCCGGCCTTCAAGGAGTTCAGAAATAACAATCCACCTAAATGGTATGTAGGTGATGATATCCAGGCAGAAGAATGGTTGTCAGAAATTGTGGGAATTTGGGAAATTTGCCCCGCTCCTTCACATGAGAAAGTTGTTTGCATGACCCGGTTTATTCAATGTCCCGCATCTAATTGGCTCAAGGCTATGAGAGCTCGATTGGAAAGGGGTGGAGAGGAGTTTAATTGGGAGAGTTTTGTAAGAGAGTTTCGTCACAAGTTTTTTCCACCTAGTGCTTGTGAGAGAAGACTTCAACAATTTTCAGAATTAAGACAAGGGAACCGAACGGTTGAAGAGTACATCTTGGAATTTTAAAGACTTGCACCGTATGCCCCACAGAGCAATTATCTTCCAATCCGATGGCCTCAATCTTCCATCGTTCTTTGGACTGACTTTTTCATGAAGAGGACCTAAAATTATGCCATAATTTTTAATAAACTCCCTTGCATAATTTAAAGTTCCTAACCATGACCGTAGTCCTGTTTTGGTGTTGAGCTGTTCCTCTTTGGCTTGTGTGATTGCCTTGACAATGTGATCTTGTAGCTCAATAATTCCTTCCTCAATGTGGGTGCCTAGAAATTCAATCCTAGTGACTCCAATCTTCATTTTTGTTGGAAGATAGAACCAGCCCTTGATCTTCACATATTCGCAATACCTCTTTGAGATGGTCTACATGTTCTGTGATTGTGTTTGAGTATACCAGTATATCATCGACATATACTGCTGTGAAGTGATCTGTACTCCTAAAACATGTATCCATTTTTCTTTGGAATATGGCTGGAGCATTCTTTAGTTAATTATGGTTTTCTAAGTTTTCATTTCTAGGTCTGTTTATTTACTCTTATTTTATCAGTCGAGGGATATTTTGCATAAATTCTATTTGAAATGATATTTTGGTAAGAAAGTTTTATTTGATACAAAAGAGCAATCAATTTTAAATGACAAAAGACTGAAAGAGTAGTGTAAGACCAAAGGTAGGCAACGAAGCAGTAGGGTGAGTCTTTTAAAAGTTTGACGTATCTTCTGAATCAAATGAAACCTATTTCTAAAATATTATCACAAGTAGCTTTGAAAAATCAATCCAAGACTGGTATTTTACAAGAGAAAATAGCAGATCTAGAATATTTCCAGCACATTTCATAACTCAGCCAATAAGATTTTATGTTAAAAGTTTCAAAAGCTTGAACTGATAACCCAAAAGAGATCATGCAAAGACCCAAACCCATGAGCGGAGTGAAAATTTAAAAAAAAAAAAAGTTATGCGAAGAATTTCAATCACTTAATGAGTAGAAATTGGAGAATCACACAGACTAGTCAAGCGTATCGAGAAGCATTACAAGCAGTTGAAGGCCTTAATCCACCAACCGTAGGATTTTCCCAGAAGGAGCAAGTAGTATCATCATCAGGGGTACTGACATCAGTAAAGCAAAACAATCTACTAATCCAACTATTAGTAGACATCTACGAGAAGGTTGAAGATCAAGGAGAGCAACTAAAGGAGATTAGGAGACAACTCAAAACAATCCAACAGCCACAGGAGATTGGTCAAAGCATTGATCAACTTTCAAAGAAATTGGAGAGCCTTGAAATTGGAGGCCAGAAAGCTGTGTAAAAACAACCAAAAATCTGGGTATTTGAAGATCCAGAAAAGATTTTCAATCAAGAAATCTCAAAAGTGTACCCAGGAGACAAGAAGAAGAAGGAAAAGTTGGAAGACACTCCGAATGCCACAAACACTCAATAGACAGATCAGAAGAATCAGAAACCTTGAAAGAACACGGGATCGTTATCTCAACCTACTACTCAGAAACCCAAATCAGAGTGGTGGAAGAAGACCAACAAGAAGATCTCCCACTGATCACTGAAGGATCCTATCAGCAGCTGATGCATTCAGGATTCGAACATATCCACATCGGAATGGTTATGATCAGAATCCATGCACTACACAGAAGAGATGCAGGTATTCAAGTGTTTATAACACTTAGGGACACAAGATGGTGTGACCAAAGGCAAGTATGTGCCACAATGGAGGTAGGCATGAGTATTGGTACACAACTTGTGTACATGATACCCGATCTTATTTTGCCCATCAGAGATTTCTACCAGCACATGGAGATTGCAGTACAAACCGCAGGATACAATTGGGAAGGAGGACAGGCAAACCTCCTAATCACAAGGAGCGTTATTGGAAGAAAATCCAATACATCATACATCGGGTTTAGATATAGGTTGGAAAATATAACCGACTATCTAACCACAAATGGTGTAAGAGCTATTGCTGGCGCAAAAGAGGCAATTGAACAGTTGAAAGGAAGAAGATGGATGTTGAAACCATCACTGAGACAGCATCACACTCAGCCACAACAACCAACCAGAGTTACCATCAGATCCATGTCAACAGGAGCACAATCCATGAGATTCCATGATTACCAAAGGATTGATGCAGCACACGACAGTATACAAGAGGATGATACTGAAGAAGAGATAATTGAGGCTTCAATCAGTGATTATACCTATGAACACTTGAGGTATGATCAAACCCAATTGGAGAATGATGAAAAGGAAGATGTAAGAAGGAGAACCACTGAAAAAGAAAGGAGAAGAAGGGATAAGGAATGGAGAGAAACAAAAGGCAGGAATATTGATACTTTAGGAGAATATTCAGGAAAATACGATTTCTATGTGTCGTATGATTACACCCCAAGTACAATACGTATTGAAGATATAATACCCACATTTGCTAAAGGTAGCAATTGGGATCAGAGCAACCCGGGTGATTTATTCAAAACAGAAGTGAGTAGAACGCCGGAAGGAAGGGATAACTTTTCACTAAATTGTAGCGAGCTGAAAGATGTGCCGCGCAATAATAGTGAAAACCATGATGAAGAAGATAATGTGGAAAATGGATAAACAATACCAAATAAATTCGAAAATATCTTTGCATCGATCCAACATCAGGAAAAGGATGATGAACTTCCATATCCAAAATTGAGAAAGTTCATCCAGGCAGGAAAAGAAGCTGTGTTGTCGCAAACAGCTGAATCATCCATCACAGGGCACATGAGACCACCAACAGAACCAATAATGGGTCTAGCCAATTATCCACCAGCAAGGACGGGAGCAAATTTCCAAGAACCCGATGTGAATTTCCATGAAGCAAGAACAAGATCTGGAAATTTCCGTGCAAGACAGATGACAAACAATATGTTCAACTTACCATCTACAGAATCCGACCGTGGAGCAATGTTAGTACTCCCATTTGATATCACAAAATGGGAAGATACTATTGATAGATGGGAATCAATCACGATCAATCTTGTTGATAGCCTATCAAAAACATGGAGCAACAATGAGCAAAAGGTTTTGTACATTAAAAACCTTTCAGGAGAAGCAGAAAAGGCAATGTTCCGACAATGGAGAATGGCGTTTCCACAGGAAGATGCCGCTATTGTCAACATAGCTGACATTGCGCAAAATGTCACATCTCACATAAGAAGGATGATAATCAATCGAGATGCAAGTCAAGGTAACACGGAGACTCAAGAAGTTGCGTATAGGGATTTGGAGAGACTAACATGCCCAAAGCTTCAGAATATCCCTTCATTCTCAATGCAGTATTGGTTGCTAGCATCCAAATCAGGAAGAATGTATCTTGGCCCAGAATTGTCAGAAAAATATTTCAAGAAATTGCCACCAACAATTGGCAAAGAAATACAGGAAGCATTCTTCAGAAAGCATCCTGGATTAGTAACCGGAGTCATGCCCAGAATCACTTTCACAATTGAATATCTACAAGAAATATGCAAGAAAGCGGCATTGACAAGGAGTATGAAGGATTTGTCATTTTGCAGACAAATGCCTGTGCCAGGATATTATGGGCCACAAAGGAGGAAGTTCGGGCTAAGGAAAGCTACACCATTCGAAAAAGGCAGGCCAAGCAAAAACAAACATGTTAGAGTCTTCAAAAGGAAGAATGCCCAATACGAAAGAAAGTGTAGATGTTTCGTATGTGGAAAGGAAGGCCATTTTGCTAGGGAATGTAGCAACAATGTTGTTAATGTGATCAGGGCAGAGATAGTTAAAGATCTTGCTCTTGGTAATGATTACGATGTCAGATCATTAGATGAGCATGATGAGGAGAGTGATGCTATTTGTAGCATTGCCGAAGGAGAATCTGATGATCCAGAAAAGCATGCAGCAAAAAGATATCCTTGGGAAGAGGAGATAATTCTGGTAATGATCCATGATACACCAACCAGACCAAGGG
This sequence comes from Lantana camara, assembly GCA_037501455.1. Lineage (NCBI taxonomy): Eukaryota > Viridiplantae > Streptophyta > Magnoliopsida > Lamiales > Verbenaceae > Lantana > Lantana camara. Next base: position 52,016,276 of record CM074858.1, read on the forward strand.
TAGAAATTCCAACTCATCAAAGGCAATGTGACCATGAAATAGCGGACAATGCACCATTGGAGCCATGTGCAATCTGCAATCAAATGGTGAATGAGCTAACAGCAAGGCATTGTGATAAATGTAAGGTAACAATATGCGCCTTATGTTCAGCACATCATCTACCAGGAGTACCCAGGCCACAGAAACAAAGGCAATTTCACGAAATAAAGAAAGAAGATACAGTGGATAATGTTCTCAGATATTGTGTATATCTTGAAGAATAAAATAAGATCTTGAAAGAAGAACTAAAGGAGGCCAAAGAGAAGATGATAAGACTGGAAGAGACAATATTAACACTAACTCTTGAAAAAGAGAGACAAGAGTTAAAATGATTTGATAAAGGAAAAGCACCCATTAAGGGGTCAGATCCAGTCTCTGATAAAGATGAAAAACCAACATCAAATGTTGGGGTATGCATGGGAGTCAGTCAATATAGCGTATCAGCTATTGAAACTGCAAAGCCCAAGAAAGTCACAAATATGCTATACAACATGGATGTTACCCTACGGATCCCAGGAGTACAACCATTCACGGTGCAAGCAATTTTGGATACGGGAGCAACAACGTGTTCTATTAATCTATCCAAAATACCAAAGGAAGCTCATGAGTCTACCAATTATGTTACCAAAATCACAGGACTCAATTCGGAGCAGGATGCAACTCGAAAATTAAAGCAAGGGTACATGGATATTGGAGAAAGCACATTCCGAATACCATGGACATATTGTCTGGAAATGAAGTTTAACGGGATCCACATGATCCTAGGATGTAATTTCACCAGATCAATGAAAGGTAGAATTCGGATTGAAGGAGATACAGTTACAATCTATAAGAATGTGACTCCAATCCAGACAAAAGAAGAAGTCGAGTTGAGATGTGCAGTAGAAGAGGTAACTGAAATAGAGGATCCAAAGGAAGAGGAGACAGAAACAGAAATAGAATAGTACTATGAAGAGGTCTTTTACAATCTTGAGAAAACCCAACCAAGAATAGCAAACGAACTACAACCACTATTACAAAGGTTAGAAAAGCTCGGATTCATTAGAGAAAATCCTTAAAAACATTGGAGTAAGAATCAAGTTCTTGGCTGAATTGATATCAAAAATCCTGATGTACAGATTCAAGATAAGCCAATCACGAATATTACTCCAGCACTAAGAGAAGAATTTAAGCAACATGTCACAGCATTGCTTAAACTGGGAGTAATCAGGAGTAGCAGTAGCAGGCACAGAACCAACGCCATGATTGTCAACTCAGGGACGTCACTCGATGATCAAGGAAACGAAGTAAGGAAAAAGAAGAGGATGGTGATTGACTTCAGAACACTGAACGACAACACTTTCAAAGACTAATATTCCCTCTCTGGGATATCGGAGCTAAAACAAAGGATTGCCAGAGCTAAGGTCTTCTCAAAATTCGATCTAAAGAGTGGTTTTTACTAAATAGCAATGGCGGAAGAGTCAATACCATGGACAACATTCTGGACTCCAGAAGGTCTTTATGAATGGCTAGTCATGCCATTCGGCCTGAAGAATGCTCCAGCCATATTCCAAAGAAAAATGGATACATGTTTTAGGAGTACAGATCACTTCACAGTAGTATATGTCGATGATATACTGGTATACTCAAACACAATCACAGAACATGTAGACCATCCCAAAGAGGTATTGCGGATATGTGAAGATCAAGGGCTGGTTCTATCTTCCAACAAAATGAAGATTGGAGTCACTAGGATTGAATTTCTAGGCACCCACATTGAGGAAGGAATTATTGAGCTACAAGATCACATTGTTAGGGCAATCACACAAGCCAAAGAGGAACAGCTCAACACCAAAACAGGACTACGGTCATGGTTAGGAACTTTAAATTATGCAAGGGAGTTTATTAAAAATTATGGCATAATTTCAGGTCCTCTTCATGAAAAAGTCAGTCCAAAGAACGATGGAAGATTGAGGCCATCGGATTGGAAGATAATTGCTGAATTAAAAGAGAAGGTGCAAAAATTGCCCAAATTAAAAATAGCACCAAAAGAGGCATACATCATCATTGAAACAGATGGATGTATGGAAGGATGGGGAGCGGTGTGCAAGTGGAAGAAAAGAAAATATAACTCTCAGAATGATGAAAAAATCTGCTCATACGCAAGTGGGAAGTTTCAGAAACTAAAGTCCATCATTGATGCGGAAATTGAGGCTTGTCTAATGGCGTTAAGTAAGTTCCAAATCCATTATTTAGACAAAAGAGAGATTACAATCAGAACGAATTGTGAAGTTCTACAACAAAACCGCTTCAAATAAGCCTTCGAGAGTCAGATGGATGAAATTTGTTGATGTAATTACGGGGACAGGAGTTGATGTAAATATTGAGCATGTTAAAGGAGAGAAAAATCAGCTTGCTGATACTTTGTCACGATTAGTTTGTTCATTGTTTACAGGATGGAGTCCAAAGGAGATGGAAGTACAAGCACTAGAGGAAGCACTGAACGAAATACAATGGGCAAGAGAGCAGAACTTTCAAACACAGAAAGAAGAAGAAGAGTTAGCACAAGCCATCCAATCCCAGATGTCGATTTCGTCATCCACAATCTTAATGAGGCAGGAGCAGAATATTACAAAGCAATAGGAGTGCAAGCCCAAGTTGATGCAGGAAGTTATGTGGACAGAATTATCAAAGAACAATCCCAAAATGCTGCCACTGCAATTGAAGCCATGCAACACATTATTGAATGGGAAGAAAACTTTGAAGAAGGAAACACTTGGCCATTCAAGCCCAGTAAAACCCAGATGCGAAGGCTTCAAGGAGACCTGGAACGATCCAAAACTGGACTCTATGCCTATGTGGGTAAAAGATCTAACTGCCCAATTAAAATTGATAGAGAATCCAGTCCAAATTATGGAAGCCCAAGCCCAAAGGAAGATGATCGTCAGCCATGACGACTTCAGCAAATAATGCAGCATTAGTGGAAGACCCCACCACTATAAAGAAAGGGTCATTGTATTTATTTAGCTTTCAATAAAAGTAAAAAATGTCGGTTGTAGTGGTCTGCGCACCACTTCTTGTCGGCCACTTGAGGCCCAGAGGGATTCTTATCCCTTGTGTCGTTTGTGAGCCGTGGCCTGTCAGCCACATTATCCTGTCGGTCACGAGTTGCTTTGAGTGACCCTAGTGCGCATAAAAGGAGAAAATAATGAATGCGATGGGGCCCAAGAAGCGTACCCGGTGCATTATTAAGATTCCTCTTATGCCTATATAAGTGTGTAGTTTTTGAGTTTTTGATCATTCAGCACCTGAAAAATCAAAACTCATAATATTTTCTGCACTCTGATATTTGTAAGGAAATCCCATCTGTATTTGTAAGGAAATCCGATAGGTTTAGCCTTGTAGAATTTCCCGATCCACCACCACCACTCCCATCTTGGTTTCAAGTTTGGGGAAGAGGCCTGCATCACATAGTGGGCCTCCGGTTTTCAAACCCCAAGGTCTTAATACCTCAGTCAAGAAAGCTCGACCTCCGGTACCTGCGGCACCAGCTCTACCTGCTCCGATACAATGTTGTTATTGCAAGGGTCCCAATCACACCGAGGAGACATGCTGAAAGAAATTGAGGAGGTTTTATAAGTGTGGAGAGCCCGGCCATTTGATTAGTACTTGTCCTCAGATGAGAGGCCCTCAGCCTCGAGCTCCTCAACCGCTGAATGTGATGCCCCCGAGAGCACCGATCCAAGCGAGGGCTTATGCTTTGGAGGGTGACAAAGAAGATGTGGAAATGGATGCCAACGCCGTTGTTGAAGGTACTATCCACATATATGGCATTCCATTGCATGCATTGTTTGATCCGGGAGCAATGCATTCATTTATTGCTTCCCGGCTTGTTTCTACTCTTCCCTTTCCTGTTGCGTGTTTAGATGATTCTTTTGTTGTGACTTCTCCCCTTGGTGGTGCTTTGTCTACGAACTGTGTCTTTCGTGGTTGTCCGGTGGTTGCGGAAGATCAAGAGTATCCGGCAGATTTGATCAAGATGCCTATCAAGAAGTATGGGGTGATTTTGGGCATGGACTGGTTGTATCGATACCGAGCAATGATGGATTGTTTTACCAAGAAGGTGACTTTGGGTTCTACGGTCTTTGAGGGTCAGAGGTTGAAGACCTGCCCATTCCTTTATGGAAGCAAGTAGATTGTTCCGGCCAAAGGATCAGGCCAAGCTCGAGGAGACGGAGATCGTGAAGGAATTCCCCGATGTGTTTCCGGAGAATCTGGGATCTTTACCTCCGGATCGGGACGTCGAGTTTGTAATAGATCTCTATCCCGGAGCAGAACCGTATGCGAAATCTCCCTATAGGATGGCTCTAGCCGAGTTGAAGGAGCTGAAGACGTAACTGGACGAGCTCTTAGAATGTGGTTACATTCGCTCGAGCACTTCTCTGTGGGGTGCTCCAGTCCTGTTTGTAAAGAAGAAAGACGGGACGTTGTGGATGTGTATTGACTACCGTGAGCTGAACCGGTTAACGGTTAAAAACAAATACCCACTCCCTCACATTGAAGAGTTGTTTGATCTTCTCCACGGTTCAAGTGTTTATTTTATGTTGGATTTAAGGCAAGCGTATTATCAGTTGCGTATCCGGGAGGGAGATATACCGAAGACAGGTTTCAACACGAGATATGGGCATTTCGAGTTTGTGGTCATGCCTTTTCGTCTTACCAATGGCCTAGCCGCATTTATGGATATGATGCACCGAATATTCCGCCCTTACCTCGATAAATTCGTGGTCATCTTTATAGATGATATTCTGGTGTATTCGAGGTCCAAGGAAGAGCACGCGCAATATTTAAGCATTGTGTTGTTTACGCTTCAGGAGCACAGGTTGTTCGCCAAGTTCAGTAAGTGTGAGTTCTGGTTGGATCCAGTTTCCTTTTTGGGTCACTTCATTTCTGGGAATAGTATAGAAGTGGATCCGGCGAGGATTGAGATGGTTATGCTTTGGAAGCAACCGAAGAATGCCTCGGAAGTGAAAAGTTTTCTCGGGTTAGCAGGGTATTATAGGCGCTTTGTGAAAGATTTCTCAAAAATTGCTTCCCCGTTGACCCGGTTAACTAAGAAAGAGGCTAAATTCGAGTGGGTTGAGGCGTGTGAGAAGAGTTTCCAAACTCTTAAGGAAAGATTGACTACTGCACCGGTTTTAACCCTACCCAAGGGTTTAGAAGGCTACTCAGTTTACACCGATGCCTCGAAGGAAGGTCTCGGTTGTGTGCTAATGCAGAATGGTAAGGTTGTAGCCTACGCCTCAAGGAAGTTAAAGGATCATGAGAAAAATTATCCCTCTCATGACTTGGAACTCGCAGCAGTGGTGTTTGCTTTGATGAAATGGCGCCATTACCTTTATGGAGTTACTTTTGAAGTGTTCACCGACCACCAGAGTCTTATGTATCTGTTTACTCAGAAGGATTTGAACGTAAGACAGAGAAGATGGATGGAGACACTTGAAGATTATGATTGTAAGATTCAGTACCATCCGGGTGAAGCTAATGTGGTAGCGGATGCTTTGAGTAGTAAAGCTAGTGTCTCAGGTTTGGAAGCAGGTTCTAGTAGACAGGGTTCTGTGGTTCTGGTTTCAGAGGCTCGTTTGGCTAAAATTTTGGTTCAACCGGTTTTCAAGCAGAGGTTATTAGAAGCCCAATCTACGGATCCTGAGATTCAGAAATTGGTAGTTAAGTCAAGGATTGATCCTGAAACTAAGTTTGGATTTGACGATTCGGGGTTGTTTCGATTTAAGAACACACTTAAGCAGATGGTACTTGATGAAGCCCACAAGTCAGCATATGCAGTACATCCCGGTACCACCAAAATGTACAAGGATTTAAGGACTTTATATTGGTGGAACGGCATGAAGAGAGACGTTGCTAACTATGTTAGAAGATGTCAAACATGTCAAGTGGTGAAAGCAGAACACCAGAAACCGGGAGGAACTCTCCAACCACTTCTAATACCCGAGTGGAAGTGGGAGCAAGTGACGATGGACTTCGTGTCCGGCTTGCCAAGGACCAAAGGAGGTTCCGATGGGATTTGGGTGATTATTGATCGGATGACGAAGTCAGCGCATTTTCTTAAGGTAAAGATATCCGATAAGGTTCCTAAGTTGGCCCGGTTATATCGGAAAGTGATTGTTAGATTACATGGGGCACCTGTCAGCATTGTTTCAGATAGGGATCCGAGGTTCACATCCAGTTTTTGGCAGGAATTACAGAAGTGTTTGGGGACGAAGCTTCAATTTAGTACTGCATTTCACCCACAGACGGATGGCCAGTCTGAAAGGGTAATAAAGTATCTCGAGGATAAGGTTCGTGCTTGTGCCTTAGATTATCAGGATTCGTGGGATGAACAGTTGGATTTGATTGAGTATGCCTACAATAACAGCTTTCAGTCTTCTATTGGCATGGTACCTTATGAGGTTTTGTATGGAAGGAAATGTCAATCCCCTCTCTTTTAGGATATTGACGAGTGGAGATAGACAAAAGATGGAAAGCTCGAAAGGGCTAAGAAACCTAAGGAAATCCAGGACACCATTGAGAAGGTGAAGGTGTTTCGGCAGAGGTTGAAAGAGGCACAGGACAGGCAGAAAAGTTATGCAGATAAGAGAAGACGACCCTTAGAGTTTGAGATCGTAGATAAGGTCTTTTTAAAGGCATCTCCTAGAAAAGGGTATGCTCGGATTGGTAAAGGCAGGAAACTTAACCCTCACTACTTAGGCCACTTTGAGATCCTTGATCGGGTTGGGGAAGTAGCTTACAGACTTGATTTACCGCCGAGCTTGACCGGGATTCACAATGTGTTTCATGTCTCGCAGCTTCGGAAACATTATCCCGATGAGTCTTCTATCCTTCCAGTTGAAAAAGTTCAGTTGGAGCCGGATTTGACTTTTAAGAAGTATCCAGTTAAGGTGTTGGATCGGAAGATGCAAGAGTTGAGGAATAGACAAATCGCTCTTGTGAAGGTCTTGTGGCGTGATCAACATTCTGAGGACGCCACTTGGGAGACCGAGGATAAGATGGAACAGTTGTATCCTGAACTTTTCCAGACATCGCCTCGGACCTGAGGATAGGTCCTTTTGAAGGAGGGAGGTTTGTAACATCCCGACTGAACGGACTTTTCAGGTAACCTATTATGTGCACCATTTAATTGTTTATCTAAGTGATTAAGTGATATTTAATTGCTAACGTGGATTAATTGCAATTTCTTGAACTTATTTGCTTTAATATGGATTTGATTGTTTTAACGTTTAACTTTCTTGTTTGGTATTTTGCTCGTTTTGGATCCGTATTTGATTCTGATTTATGTGAATTCTTTATATGAGTTAATTATATGCTTTATGGACTCGATTATATGCTCGTTTTATGTTCTGGTATTTGTTTTGATTGCCTTTTTGGTTCGTTTTGGAGACGGGACCTAAAGGAGGCTAAAGAGCATTTAGCGCAGCTTGGGTTCCGGAAGGCGTATCTTGAGCTCGGGAATTCAGATTCGAATTCCATCACCTCCGTTGAACTCGTTTCGACGATTTGGGTTCAATGGGACAAGCCTCACCTTTTTCTAAGTTCATTAAGACCCTCGAATTTCAACCGAAACTTGCGCCTTGCGCCTAAGAACTAACTTTTTGACCTAACTAAGCTTTGTGGACCCACTTGAACTTAACCAAACCCTTATTGTAACATCCTGACCTTCCGGATCTACAGGTATGCATTTACGGGGTGTTAAATGTGTTGTTATTTATTTAATTATGCTTTTTATTTCTTTTAATGTTTTTAATTAATTGATCTTACTCGCTTAATTGTTATTTGAATTTTTTAACGTTTATACCCTTTCGCTTGTATTTTGTTTCGTACGTGCCCTTCTTTGATTTCGACTTTTGTGAATTCTTGATATACATGACCTATGTGAGTTATTTACATGTTAGCATGCTCGTTTGGTGTTTTGGGTTTTGTTTGGTGTGGCTTGGTGCTCGTTTTGTTTTTCGGAACCTAGAGGATGGTTAAAGAGCATTCAGCGCACCTCGGGTTCCGGGCGTCATATCTTGAGCTAGGGAATCCGGATTCGAATTCCGGAAGAGGCGTTGGACTCGTGATGAGATTTTCAAGCTTTGGAACTTATCCTCACACTTTTCGAAGACCATTTGGACCCTCGAAAATCGACCAGAACGAGCCTTTGATGCAAGATAGCCCTCCTTTGTTGACTAGTCAATAATTGTGGACACCTAGACTTAACCAAACCTTCCTTAACCTTGGTTAATGATCTAAACTCAGCATATAACCTCTCTCCTTCTCCCATTTCTTGCACCACCTTCGAAGAAGCAAGAAAAAGTTCCCCAAATTCAGCTCCAAAGAGAAACCAAGGAAGAAGATAGAGCACTATTTCATTTTTGAAGATTTTGGCCAATCTACTCCTCCATTTCTTCTCAAATTTTGAAGGTAAGCCTATTTTTGATTTCTCCAAGCTTGTGTGGTTCTATTAAGTGTAATATGTTGAGCTTTATCTTTGAATTTCATGAGAATGAGCATACTACATGAATAGTAAGGGTTTGATGGATTTTGAATTCTCTAGTGTATATTATACCTTAAATAAGTGTATGTTATTTATGTTGAGGGCTTGACCCGCTTGTTACAAGATTTTGAAAACATTTTGTGTAAGTATATAAGCTACTTTGTTTTCGTTTGAAAAACTTTAGTTTTATGCAAGCGTGTGTGTAAGCGAGATGTGGCTTTGAAAGATAAGCTTTGCGATATGTATGCGTGATTTTCGTTATATGTTTGGGCCCGAAGAGTGGTATGGAAATCTCGGGACGACCGAGGGGTTGCCGAGCTCTCCCATCAACATTCTTCATTTGAGAGTCTCACCTAACATTGGGAGGTCGAGGAAGGGTGGTTCTCTTGAGCCGGCGGAGTCAAACGTCGAAGGTTTCAAGGTCGTGATTAAACCTTGTTTCGTGTGTTTGTGGATAGCTTGGGCCGTCAACCCTTCTATCAACCGGTGTTGGGGATGGATTATGATTTGTTTTGCTTTGTTATGTTCTTCGTGTGTGGAAGTTGGGATGTGTGACTCGTACTCGCCGAGTTGGTTTAGCTTTGTATGATCTATGGAACGAGAGTGGATTCCTAACTACCTTAAATTTGGGATTTGGCATTTGCTTCCTTTTTGCCTTTTCTTTACCCTTATGTATATCTATAGCACGGAAACCCTTTGGCTTCGAAAAACTACTCTCGGTCCACGGATACATTCGTTTTGCTTAGTTGCTTTGCTCTATATATATATCGGGTGTGTGAGTTAACCCCCTCACTATTCATTAGGACTAACCCTTGTTGTTGTTTTCCCTTTCTCCTTTCTTTTGAGTTTGCAGGTTCTTCCGAGTGAAGCTAGGTGGCAAGTGTCTTTTGGGTTACTTGCGGTGTAGCTTGAGTCCTCATGCATCGTAGTGGTTTACATTTCCTTTGCTTATGTATTTTTGGATTATATATTATGGCTACTCTTGTTATTTTGGCCTGGTTGGCATTGTATAGTTTGTATATGATCTAGCATGCTAGTTTAAATACTCGACCCTCCCCCATTTTGGATATATATATATGTGATCTTGGGATTTATGTATGTCTTGTGAATTGCTTCCGCTACTCTGATTTTAATTTGCGCAGTTTTTTGAGGAACTAGGTCGCCTAGCCAGGGTGTGAGTTTTGTGTGTCTCCCATTCGCTACGGTTTGATACGGGTGCGAACTCCCTATTTCGTTACTCGTGTTAGACCTTAGTGAGGGGGATGTGACACCTTTCGCTCCGGGGTGTTACATGTCGTACTTAGTTGCTTAGGTCGAGTTTGCATTCCATATTTACAGCTTTTGAATAGTTTATCCCTAATCTGATTATGTATATCGTGGAGATTTGAATACTTGTAATTAATTTTGGGCCTTGTGGCCATGGTATATATGTTATGGTAAGTTTTAACTGAGCTCGTTTGGATCCTATTTGTTGCTTCCGCTTTTCCTTTACTTTCTTTGTGCGCTCTGTGGTCCGTTAGCCCCGCTTAGCCTAGAGTGTGCGTGTAGGTTCCCGTTCGCTTAGACTTGGGCTCATGTATGGAAGTCCATTTCATATGTGGGCTTGGCGTTAGGTGCGGGGGATGTGGTGGTCACCGTTCTGTGCGCTATATCTTAAAGTGGTATCAGAGCTCCTGGTTGCAAAATCGGAGCTCTAGAGTCGTGTTGAGCTTGTCTAGGTCGTACGGCTTAGCATAATCTGATTATGTGCATTTATATGATTATTTGCTTATTTTCTTGTTAATCATGCACATGAACATATATTGATTTGCACGCATATGTATTGGAAACTCCTATCTTGCAGAATCATGCCTCGACGAAGACACCACCGCCGAGATAGATCTTCTGAACATCGCCATCACCGAGATCACTCTCCACCACCGGAAAATAATAATCCACCATCACCACCCCAAATGGATCCCAAGAATTATATGGAGAGATTGGTCGTATTCTTGGAACAAAGAGCTCGGGAGAGGAACAATACCCCTCAGGCCCGGAATCATGGAGGGAAAGCCATCACTACCATTCTTCGAGAGTTTAAAAATCAGAATCCACCAGTTTTCATTGGTGGAAACGATGTACAAACGAATGAGTGGTTGATTCAAACTAACCGGATATGGGGCCTTATTCCTTGTGGTGCAATCTTACAATGATTCAGGGATAGGCTTACGGTTGGGGGTCTAGTGTTCAGATCAAGTTGGAAGCTTCTGGGGAGGAGATTACATGGGCTTCGAGCTAGAATTCAAGAATAAATATATCTCTAAAGCTACCAGAAGCCGACGTTTGAGGGAGTTGATGGACCTCAAACAAGGAAGAATGTCCATGACTGATTATATCAACGAATTTGAGAGACTTTCACGCTATGCTCCAAACATTGTCAATGATGATGAAGCTAAAGCTTCTCAATTCCTTTAGGGTCTTCAGGAAGACATGAAAGATGCTCTGGAAGCGGCTAATACGAGCATATGGGCGAAGGTGACTGATAAAGCTTTGAGGGTCGAGGAAAGAGTGGTTTTAAGGAGGAAAAGCTCTCAAGCTAGACAGGGTTCGAGCTCGGGAATTTTTAATAAGGTTTGTAAGAGGCCGGCGTTACAAGCTTTCCCACAAACTAACCTTCAGAATAAACAGTTTCGACCCGCGGGACCGAGCCAAGCCAAGCAACCTTTGGCTCTTCCGGCTCCACCTAAGGTTTAATGCACGTATTGCAAGGGTCCTCATCATGTGGACAACTGCTTCAGACTACATAAGAAATATTCCTTCTGCGGGGCACCGAATCATATGGTAAGTACATGCCCGAAGAAGAAGGACAATCAAAGGCCCGCAATCCAGGCTAGGGCTTATGCGTTGGGTGGCGAGGAAGAAGAAGTTGTGGAGATCGACCCAAATGCCGTGATCGAAGGTACCGTTAGCATTCATGGCACTACATTGCATGTATTGTTTGATCCTGGGGCTGCTCATTCTTTTATTTCCCGGGATATAGCTGCTTCTATGTGTTTAATTGTCTCCCTCTGTGCGCATGACTATGTGGTTAGCTCTCCACTTGGTGGTAGTTTGATAACTTACAGGTTGTTTTGAGGGTGTCTTGTGAGCTTTGTAGGTCGGGTTTTTCTTGCCGAGTTGATTGAGATGCCTATGCAGAAGTATGATGTCATCCTCGGAATGGATTGGTTGTACGAGCATGGGGCTAAGATGGATTGTACGGAGAAGAAGGTTTCCTTTGGTTCAGTGGTGTTTAAGGGCGAAAGGCTGAAGTCGAGCCCGTTTATTTTCTTTGTTGAGGCTAGTAGACTGGTCCGATTTCGTGGCCTATCTTTTGAACAATCCGAAGGATCAGGCCAAACTTGAAGAGACGGAGGTCGTGCGAGAGTATACCGATGTATTTCCTGAGACATTTTGGTTCTTTGCCACCCGATGGGGACATCAAGCTCGTAATCGACCTTTATCCCGGAGCAGAGCCTTTTTCGACGACACCCTACAGAATGGCTCCTGCTGAGTTGAAGGAGTTGAAGTCGTAGCTTGATGAACTTCTAGCTTGCGGGTACATTCGTCCGAGGACTTCTCCATGGGGTGCTTCCGTTCTATTTGTAAAGAAGAAAGATGGAACGCTACGGATGTTCATAGATTACCTTGAGTTGAATCGGCCGACCGTGAAGAATAAATACCCGTTACCTCACATCCAGGAGTTGTTTGACATTCTGCAAGGCTCTAAGGTCTACTCCAGGTTAGATTTGAGGCAGGGTTACTATCAGCTGCATATTAGGGAGGAGGATATTCCGAAGACGGGGTTTAATACACGATACGGGCATTTTGAATTTGTTGTGATGCCTTTCGGTTTAAGTAATGCTCCAGCTATGTTCATGGATATGATGCACCGAGTGTTCCGACAGTCTCTTGACAAGTTCGTGGTAATCTTTATAGATAACATTCTAGTGTATTCAAATTCAGCTGAAGAGCATGCAGAACATGTAACGCCCCAATTTTTCTAGTTACGCATTACGTGACATTATGTGAATTATATTTTTATATGTTTATGTGAAAATATATGATATTATTATCAAATCATGAATTAGTGCATAACTCGTATCTAAGTGATACGTGAATTAATGGCCAAACATGATTTATTTGATTATATGACCTTACTTGATTTATTCTCATAATGGAGGACTTAATTGCATAAGATTCCTTGGACTTAATTGAGTACATTTCATGAAATAGAACTTCATTGCATGACTTATAAAACTTGAGGACTTTTATGCAAAATTGGTTGAGTCATCACATTTAGTGGAAGATTCCTATAAAATATCTATATCACATTCATCTCTTGCTTTCATGATTTGTTTCATACAAACACACACACTCATTTGCTTCCATTTCCACGATCAAACTTCAAAAGAGGGAGAAGGAGATTTCATCATTTTATCAAGATTGGTTTCAAAGGAAACTGCATAAGTTAAAGCATCCTCATCATATCATCACTTCATTCCTTCTTTCTTCCACTTCAAGGTATATATATGAATAGATGATGAATCTCTTGAGTTGGATATAGAGTAGGGTTAATAGCTATAATGTGATTCCTTGTCTATTTGTGGTTTGAAGTATGATTATTAGCATGGAACTTGAAAGCTTGCATGAATTAATGGATTATTTGAGAGTTAGAGGCCATGATATATATGGGTTTGTTGGATGAATTATTGATGATCTATGCATGTTTCCTTGGATTAATTGAAGTCTAATTGGTATGTTTGAGTTATACAAATGTTATATGATAACTTTGAGTTGATTTCTTTCTTTGTTTTGGTGTGGGATTGATTTGGGAGCCATTTTCGTGTTTATCCCCTGTTTTTCACCCAGATTACTTCCAAACGGGCGTTTGGTCCCTTAGTTAAATTCCCAAACGCCCGTGTGTGTTGCGTCTGTTGTTACACACAGTTTCCTAACGCCCGTTTGCCCCCCCAAACGAGCTCCGATTGACCTAATTTTTTAACTCATGGAAACCTCTTGAAGTCTAGAATACTCTCCAGTTCGAATGACATCAATATCTTTTCTAGTTTGTGAGATATAGCAATTCTTTTTGGTGTCGCCACTTTACTAGAAATCTGCAATCACCTAACTTCGAGCCTGCGCCATTTTCTCCTCATTTTGAACTAGAATACGAGCCATAAATCCTTGGAAAGTTCTATGTGTCTAGAACTCAAGATATTCCAGTTATCCTACAGCATGTACGTTTCAAAAAATTGTCAACTTTTGCCCAACTTCACCAAAACCTCTCTTCTTGCGTTCCTTTCACTCTCTTGGCTTCCATATGAGAATTATATGATATATATGCTTGGTTAATTGATAATTATGGCCTATTTGGCACTTCTTGGTACTTAATTTCTCCAACATGATTGTGTGACTCCTTGCTCTACATGAACTGAACGTGAAATAATTGAATGATATGAATACATTGATTGTTTGGGCACTTTCTTATATCCTTGTCTTGCTCCGTCGCTCGTCGGGTGAGGTTTAATTTCTACATATATAGAACCCTTACAACCCTATGTAATCTTTCGGCCAAAATGTATCTATATATCTATAATTTCCCAAAACCTTATGATTTTCAATTGAATTACCGAATTGTACCAATTGATTTATTGATTGATTGTTTTGGCGAGTATATTGTTCATTGTGGGCCCGAGGGTTAGTGTATGAGCCAACCGGGAAAGCATGGGCTGACGGGTGACCCTGTACTCCCCTCATATTGTTGGGATGACCCCTGAGTCGACTAGGAGATTAGTGGAGGAAGGAGTTTCGGGCGTAGGGACTCATGAACCTTATGCCCAGATTGATTGGGTGGTGGGGCCTTGCAATCCCACCATCAGGCGGAGGGAGAAGGAGTTATTGAAACTGTTAATTCCGCACTGTAAATTGATTGCTTGATCACTTAATCAGTTAATAACCGAATGATTACACACTGTCGGAGAAAGGTTGGAGAATTGCCCTCACTCATCTGGCCATTGATTGATTGAATTGAATTGATTGAATTGTAAATTGGACAATTGTAATCTCGTGCAAGAATTTCTTTAATATTTAAACTCATATTGCTTCCTTTTATAAAACATTACCCGAGATTATGGCTTGCATGGTAATTGCGCTAATATTTATTTATAAACCCCTCACTCAACCTTTCATAGACTGACACCTCACATTTTCAGGTTGCAGGTTGCGTGTTAGGTGGGATTGAGTCGGTCTTTATTTTCGGGTCTAACATCATTTCATGTACATTAGTGAGGCATATACGGTTTTGTATCTTGGTAATTATGTGTATTATAACTTGTTCTTGAAAGTGATTGTATATATTGAAATATTAGACACGAAGATGATATTGATGAAATGCATGTATCTTATGCTTCCATTTTAATGTTATGCATGTTGGTATTTACTTGAGGGTTAGTCCCGCCTAGCTAGAGTGTCGTTTTTCTTGTATTATCTCCCGTTCGCTATAGGCTTGATTCATGTATGAGTGCTCGTTGCATATGTGGATTGAACTATAGTGCGGGGGATGTGGCTACCTAGCATTTCGGGTGATACATCTTAAGGTGGTATAAGAGCCCGGTTGCAAAACCAAGGTTCTAGCGTCGTATCTTGTGAGTCTAGGTCGTGCGGCTTAGGAACTACTTGATAATTTGTGCATTGCATTGATTCTTGTCACCAATAGTTGATTAATTGGCTTTAACTTACTTGAATTTTATATGTTCAACGTGTTTTAATTTTCGCTTTGTTGAATTATTTGTCGCATTTTGCATCAATCCATGTCTTTAACATCAAATAGGTGGCATGAGCATGTATTAACCGCATGCAATTGTTCTTGAGATTGTTGTGAGTTCAGGTTAGGAATATGATATCAAGCCACGACCAATCCTTACGACAACCTCAGCCTATTACAAGTTCTTTTCTCTAGTCTGAAGGGGTAAAGGAATGCATCGGGGGAAATTTATCCAATGATTCAAGAGCCGTGGTCTTTATTCATCAAGTTAAGATTTAAGTGATAAGGTCCGGAATAGAAGAAGTAATTATGGGAGTAATTCACAAGGTCTAGGAAGTTAGAAGATAAAAGGGGAAAGTTTGCCAGCTATGGTATCAATGGTGAACCCTCAATACAGTGGGTAGTTGGGGTGTGTAATTCACAAGATCAACATGTATGCCACGTTATAAAGACTTCTCACTCGGATTCTGCTGGAATATTCATTCAGGAGAAAAAAGGGAATAAAGTCTCAAAGGTGTTTAGGTTCGAGGTTTCCATCAACAAGAAGCGATGTGTATAACTTGTAAAATAAACATGTGAGCTGACATTATGAAAGAATTTGATCAACCGAGATCAAGAGATTCATTAACTCAAGGGAGTGATGAAGGAAGTGTTGAGGGTATCAAGGATTTGAGGTTCAGATTTGTAAGCAAGTGAAGATCTTCAACTAGTTGGAACTAAAATCAAGATGTGAGAGAAAAGTAATAACTAGGGTTGAGGTCGAAATATGTGAATTAAGTTTGAGATGAATCGAGACACTTCGGACATTGAAATGCGGTTCGGATAAATTGGGAAGATTTAAAAAATTGATCTATTTTGAGTTCTTGGAAACAACAAGTAGAAGATTAGAACATTGAAGTAATCAATGCATCTCTACAAAGAATCAGGATATTTTAGATTTCGGTTTAAAAGGGAAGACGGATAGAAAGGAGTAAAGAAGCTTAATTAATATAGTGGGTTCAAGTTCATGGAAAGTCAAGATACTTAAGATTCTATCTTCAATTAAATTGAGTTTATTTTCGGATCCAAGATGAATTGCTATATGGTGAGGTGGAATTGGAAGATAAGGATCAATAAGTGGAAATGATAAAGAAAAGCAAGGAGTTTTAGAAAGGAATTATAGGTGCAGGTGTAAGCAATTAAAAGATGAATTCATTCAGCTATTCGAACTCATAAAGAATAACGATGAAGCTTTAATCAAATTAACAATCGGAAGAATTTAAGTTCAGGAATCATCGCGCCGACTTATAAGGTTATACAAGTGATACAAGGAATCTTTGACCGGGAGATACTTCTAGTGAAGGATCGGACAACACTTAGCAGTTGATAATTGGGGTAGATGGGTTCAAGAAATACTTAGGGAAGGAATCGATTTCAAGAAATTTCAAGCCTCGAGTGATGGAGATGTACAAGTTGATATTAAGGATTTTGAAGAGTTGGAAGACCGACGGTAACAAGAAATAACCAACAAAATCGAGGCAAACTCGTAATTCAACAAAGCAAGGAACAAGTGTTAAGTTAAAGGATGCAACTACAGTGATAGGTTTAACGCATTCATGGCACGTGCATCATACGTTGTTTTAAATTATTTAAATTCCTTAATCATATGCGCATCTCTAATTAAGCTTAATTGTTCTTATGTGTTGCATCTTTAATTACTTAAAAGTGTGATACGTGCATCGGCATCTTAACCCAACATGCATTTTAAGTGTTTTCTTGATAGGAACTCTCCCCACCTCATTTATCAAGCATTACTTCAATCGAGATATAACTGAGGTATGATAAGGAAATAATTGGATTGCAAAGTGTG
Source organism: Lantana camara (assembly GCA_037501455.1). NCBI lineage: Eukaryota > Viridiplantae > Streptophyta > Magnoliopsida > Lamiales > Verbenaceae > Lantana > Lantana camara. The sequence continues at coordinate 52,033,478 of CM074858.1, forward strand.
GACCAAGAGTGAAAGAACAATTTGGAGGTCAGAGAAATAGCCGGGAGTTGGATTGGTAAAAGTGGGTTGTTCTTCCTACCAGTCGTTGCAAAAGTAAAGTGAGAAAATTTTTGGCCAATTGGCGTGGATAGAATCATTTGTACCAAGGAAGCAATAGAAAAGAATTGAGATTCTTCAAATTAGGAATTGATGCCATGACCTCAACGAATAAGAATGGAAATTCTTAAGGGGGAGAGTCGATTATGAGTTGAAATTTCAAATTTTGCTTAAGTGGGCTATCTCATTGGAACCCTAGAGGTTCATAACTCATGTTTCCCAGTCATATGAACATGTTTTCCAAGCTTCGAAATCCTTTCTTGATCATTAAGGGTATTTTAGGAATTTTTATCAAAAGTACTATTCATTTTCCGAACCAGCACTATGCCATTTTATTCGAGAAACCCTAAAGAACCTATACCTATCTTCTTAGAAATTTTCAACTCTCTTTCCAATGCTTTGAGGTTTCGTTTATGTGTCCAGAGCAATTTAAGAATTTAATTTTGTGACAAATTAATTATGTGACAATTATTCTATCATGTTATATGTTACATTTTAATTATTTTATGATCATACTTAGGTAATTTAATTTATTACATGATTTAATTTAATGTTGCATGCTATTTAATGTTACATAATTAAAGTATAACCTATAGTATTAAATGTTACATGTTTAATTAATTGTTACATAATTATACTTGTGACGCCCCGCTTCTCGGTCAAGGTAAGGTTTGGTATGAGAGTGCACGATTTACCTTTCCTTGCATGATTTATGTGGAATTATGCCTTAATTTGATAATGGATTTGTGTATAAGTGAAATATATTAAGTTTGCGATATATGTGGCTTTATGACATATTCCTTATATGCTTGTATTGCTATTATTGAGCGTTGATGGCATGTTTTATAGCTTTTAACGAAACAATGTGCTTATATGGACATTAAAGCATAATTTAGGGACTAAACGGTAAATTTATTTTCCAAGCCTAGAACTGGTTAGAACTTCATGAAATTGAGTAGATAATTCGATTACGAGTTCGTGGGTTCCTGAATCGCTCAATTCGGAGTTCGGACGAAGATGTTATGGCCGTTTTACGAAAAGTCAACCTTTTTACTTAACCTAGTTGACCTGCGACCCAATTTCGAATTTAACCCAATTTGTGACCCGATTTCACTTAAACCCTATTCAATTGACCCGGTTCGCAACCCAAATAGCTGACCCAAATCAAATTATAATACTTAAGTTTATTTTAACGTTATTTCATAAGATTCAAGCCATTCTCTCAAAGCCTATTCATATTCTCTCAAGAACACCAAGAACATTTCAAGCCATCATCAAGAGCCAAGAGTGGAGATTAAAGCTGGAGATTCAAGACTAAAGAACAAGATTTCCTCTTCGATTTTCAGCTCTTAAGGTAAAGATTGCTTGAATGCTTATGTGGGTCTTCTTCTTGAACATGAAGCTTGAGTTTGAAATCTAGGGTTCAAGTTACATGGATTAAATCCGAATTTGTTGATGGAAATATGTTTCTTATGTTGCTAGGAATGATTTGGTGTAAGAATTTCATGTTTTTATGCTCTTATGGGAAATCCTCCATTGTTGACCTTTGAACGTTTTTTGAAGATTCTTGCATGTCTATGTTCTAGCTTGTTTTAGCTTGATATGACGGATTCTTGTTCCTTATGTGTTTTTATGGAGAATGTGATAGATTTCCTACAATTTCTTGCATGATTGTTGATTTCACCATTGTTATGATTGAAGCTTTCATGAAACTTGTAGAAGATGAAGTTCTTGTATGAATTGCTAGGTTTCTTGATGTTTATATGTTCCTAAGTGATTTATTATGTAACTTGATGATTTATGATGCTTATTTGTGGTTTTGGAAGCTTAATTTCATGTTTTGGGGTGTTTTGAACTCATTTCCGTCGAGTTTGAAGTTGCTGTCACGTTTTTTTTAAGTTCTGGGCAGAATCCACTAGGGTGGATTTTTGCTGTGTAAAAATCCATGGGGGTGAATTTCAGACTGTAGCTTCTGGACCTAATCTGCGAGGGTGGATTTTTTGTGAAGGAAAATCCACGGGGGTGGATTGTCCCCAGCCTTGTTTTCTTGATTAGTTTCACTTGTTTTGTCTCTCGTTTGTTCCTTACTTATTTATATTATGTCTCTAATGTATTGTGACCTCGTTATATGTTGTGACATCTCATGCATACCTGATATTATGATCTCTATACCTCAAGCATGCTTAAGTTATCTTAATTGACTAAGTTATACGTTTAATTAAATTATGTTAAGTATGATTCATAGGTCGTTTAATACATATGACTTGAGAACTTGATATATGACTTATATGATGCAATGTGATCATAATTGCCAATATATACCATAGTCGAACATTCCTTGCACATCATTAGCATATTTGCATTCATGTCAAAGCCGTGCGTCGTCTTGTTGGGTTCCAAGTCGAGTCTTACCTTGTTAGTACGTTGTCTTGTTAAGTGGTGGGTCTCCAGACGAGTCGACTTAGTTGCTCGTGGTGGTTCGTCCGTTGGTTCGTGGTAAAGGTGAGGAGTTATATATGTGTAAAATGCTTCTAAAACTGTGGACAGATATATGACCTATCATGTTTGATGGTTTTGAACTCCCGTTTTGTAAAAAGGTATACGTAGGCATAATAAGCCAAGTTTTGTGAGCTTTGCACGTATTATGAATATTGCTTTTGGAAAACGGTTTAGAAGTAAAATTCATGTCTTGGTATATGGGATAAGTACCCAAAATGCTTTTAGCACTTTCATTTGAATTTTATGCACGTGTGAGTTGTACGGCGAGGTTATGTTGTACCTTGCAATGACGCTTGCTTGGTGGATTTTTATAGCGCTCGGGGCTAAGGTGGGTGACATTCCGCGAAGGTAAGGGCCGACGGTTGTCCTCATTCGAAGTTCCCATCCAATGTAAGAAACTTACTACTAAGGCTCCGAGGAGGTTTCGGGGATAAGGTTGCAAGGGAGAGGCCGGTTTCATGGACCCGTCTCTTCACTGTAAGGATGTGGGGACCGTACACCCTCGACATCAATGGCGTAATGGATGGATTTTTATGGTATTGATTTTAGGAAGAAAGGATGGAGTGCCCAAACTCGCCGGGCCAGGTTTACGTGTGGTTCATGATCCGATGTTTATAAAAAAATTGCATTGTTTACAAAACGAGTTCGGATCATGAGCACCTATGTTTATAGCATGCATTGAACCCCTTATATTATATTATGTATACTCTCACCGGTTCCTTTTGAACTGACGTCCTTTACCTTTCGTGTCCGTAGGTCACGTTTTGGAGTCAAGCTAGGCGGGGTCCTTTGAGAGTCTTGTCTTGAGTCTAGCTTGTACTTGTTTACGTTTGTAGTGTACTTCACTTTATGGCTTATGTCATGTTTTGAGATTCTTGGATTCACTATGTTGATGTTATTATGCTAGTTTGGACCGTGTCGGTCACTTAGGATGATTTTACATTCTCGCACTTGAGCATTTCGTGTTGAACCGTGTTGGTCACTTAGCTTATGAATTTATTATTATCCCCTCGTGATATTTGATTTGTGAAGAATTGTGAAACGCATGTATGATTGTTGATGAATCCATAAGCAAGTATTATGTTTTATGCTTCCGCGAACTTATGTTTGTTTTATTACTTGTTGTGAGTCTAGTACCGCCTAGCTAGGATGTCCGTTTGTCACCGCTTGCTTCGGTTTTGGTGGGTATATGGATAGTAATTCTATATACAAGCTGGGCCCGTAGCATGGGATAGGCGTGGGATGCCCTTGTCGGGGCGTTACAATACTTGACCAATTGATATATGTTATGGTATACATGTATAATATACGTATACGTATTTGATTCCAATGTGTACAAATACGTGTATACTTTCGTATAAATACGATATGTATTTTCAAATAAATACGTATGTACTTTTGTATAAATACTGTATGTATTCTAGTATAAGTACCGCATGTATTCTTATATAAATACTGTATGTACCCTGTATAGATACTGTAGAAATACGGTAGGTATCCCCGTATAAGTATACATAAAGTATAAATACCGTATACATACTGTATATATACACGTATACATACTGTATAAATACCGTATACATATAGTATATATACCGTATACTTGAATAGTGACCTTTGACCATTGACCTTGACCTTGACCTTTGACCATTGGCCATTGACTTTTACCATTGACTTTTACCATTGACTTTGACCTTGGTCAGGAATTTTGACTTTTAACCTAAATGATCGTTTCGAAGAGATGAATTCAACGGTCAAAGCCTTTTTCGAAAATTCTCAAAAACAGGGGCTCAAAGTAGGGTTCAAAGTTCACATTCCTTTTCTAATTGGGGTTGGTTTAAGACTCTAAGAATATATTCTCAAGTTCTTGACACGAGCTTTCAACTAAGACTAATCGTTTACTTGAATCCTTTCTTCAAAAAGAGTATTCCTTGTTCAAGCTTTTTGCTTTCTCGCCAATCTTATGTTCCATTCTTAGTTAAATGATTCTTTTGCATTAAATGGTATTACTCTCCTATGTACTACATTGCATGAATCCAATTATGCCTTCATGCTTTGATGATTATTGAATAATTATCATGAAATCTCGCTACATGATGTGATATGCTTTGGTTATGTTTTGTCCTGTACATGTGATATCGTTATGAGCTATTGAATGACTTGAGGTCGTCGCTACTTGTTTATGTGACTATATGGTTTGTGGATAGAAACTTAATCATTCACCACTCACAGGTGAAGTCCGGATTTACTATGGCTCTGGTATTATTGCATAATACTGTTTCTGTAGGTGAGGTTTAAACTATTTCAACTATAACCATGAATACTCCTACGTACTGAAATGATTTCAAAATCAACGCCTTCGGGTGCAAAGATTTTTATCTTTCAAGTTAAATGCTTTCCCATTTTGGGACAATGCTTCCAGTTTAAAGTCAATAATCTCTGGTACACGTTTTGTTCACTGTTATACCACTTTGAATAAAGGTTCAGTCTTCTGAACTCTATGTACTTATGCACTTTTGTTATTCTGAATGCAAGCTTCGGAAATTTTGTTATGTTGGGCCCTGGCGGTATGGTTAAGTAGTAGACCGGGAGGCGTGCGCCAATTGCTACTATGATACTGGCCGCCGTACCGACCTTGGTGATGGTTTAATCGGAGGTTGGTTACTCCACATTGAAGGTGGGGAGAGGTGGTAAATCACTCCCGTTTTGCACGTCACCGCGGGGTAGCTCCCTGGGCGCGACAATAAGGGGAGAAGGGGGTGGTGCATGTGTATATGGGTGTCGGGGTCCTAATGGATCTCGATACCAACTTTGTAAATGTTTTTGAGGAGTAAAGGATGGATATGGCCTAGCTTGCGGGCAACTTGGGTTTTAAAGTCTGGTTCATACTTTTAAAAATATCCCGTACTTTGTTCCCCGTTTATAAAGTATATATGAACCAGAAACTCTGATGTGTGTGCTTGCTTGGAAATATTGTTTCAAAGTAATGCTTTAAAGTTCGGTTCTGAATTCAAGTTTTAAAGAAAAAGCTCTGAAATTCAGTTTTAAAGTACAGTTTCGAAGTAAATCCTTTTCTGAAAACCTAAAGTTTTAAGTACTTCTATTGTTTCAAAAGACATGCCTCACTTAGTCCTTTTGACTAATACCTCCACCCTGTTTTCTGACCTCATGGTTTCAGGTTCAGTGATCCCTTGTTGGCTGGTATCTTGAAGTATAGGAAATCCTTTGTTGTGCTCTTGTGGTCAGGTTCTTTTGAACCATCTTGGACACCACTCCCTGGATGATCATGTAGTGTTCAATTAGGTACTTATCGTTCTAGCCTCCGGTGTCCTTTGTTACTTGTTTTCACTAGTCCGAATATCTCTTTCAATATTTAATTCCTGTATAGTCCTTGTACTTGGTTATTATCCTCATGTGTCTCCTGATTCATGTTTTGAAAGTTTTAAATTTCTCATATTTCCGCTGCAATGTTCCCTTCTACTACTCTGATCTTGTAACGTTTTTGTCCATTCGCCGGCGTGCTTCTTGGGTGTTAGGTCTCCTAGCCACTTGAGAGGTACGACGGTGTGGGGTTGTGGCCCCCTTTGGGGTGCTACAAGGGCTAAGTGCTTCAAGAACAGGAGGTGAATATTCAAGAAAGAATGGCAGATTTAGTGAACGTTTCAATTTCCAACTGGGGTGGAGGAATTTCGGGAACGAGATCGGAAGTGATAGACACTTCAAGAGATAAAACTATGAATTCTAGGAAAGCTTGGGAATTAACTTTGCCAGATGAGGTGAAATATAATTGAGGGCAACTTCGGTTGCAAGATCAACGCCGTTAGTTCCTATTTCGGGAGCATACAAACTCAATCTTCTAAGGTCACAAGGATAGCATTTCATGAACGAGTTCCATGTCTCGAAGAATATCAAGAATTGATAATGAGAATATTTGGGGAGGAAACTTGATCGGGTCATCACATATTGGGATGAAAGTGAGAGTTCGTTCAGTTAAGTGTTGGAAGTGTAGGATTTAGGGAGAAAAGCACACACTCAAGAATTAAACTTACGAACCGTGGTGTTGGAAAGGATTTGATCGAGGGTGAAAGGCCAAGTAATCATGAAATATCTGTATCTACATTGGACATCTCAGGGCATGATATTGTGTTCGGAAGATAGATCGTGGAATAGAGACCGGGGGATTATCAAAGTGTCGAATACATTGGGAAATGTAGAGGTAGGGCGCTATGGTTATATGAATCTCCAACAAGGAATCAAGTATCAAATTGGAGCAATCTAATGAAAGAATTCCAACCGATGGTGAACGGTACATCTAATCAGGCAGATCACATGCATCATGGATTTTATTATTCTCGTATATAATTTCTTGTTAGTTGCAAATTGCTTCTATACAATTGGTAGTTGGTGTGCTTGACCCTATCCTACTTACTTCTTATGTAACAACTGTAACGCCACAAATTCGAGAAAAATTCGGGTAAAAATACTTGGTCTCGACTGCGACCCTTTTGTCAAGTATTTTGGTCGCGCCCGCGACCCTGTCTTTTCTGCATGAAAAATTGAATTTTAAACTTTTCTTTCATGGTTTTATTGGCTCAATTTCGGCATGAACACTTCATTATTATGTCATTTAATGCATTATGTTATTTTTATCGCTCATATCATGTAACTTCATATTTGAGTTTCATAAGGGAGGTTTGTGTAATAGTTTGCATACTTTGATTGAATCTTGAATACTTGCTCTTTGTTACCTCATTTGCTAACTTGAGTAAGTTTATGATATTTATGGATCTCAATTCCATGATTGACACTAAGTGAACATGCCGTTCGTCTTAATTGGTTCATGTGAGTTGAGTCTCACGTACACTTGTCCTTGTTACATAGATCACGGTCCAGGAGATGAGGAGCACGCTCCTTAGAGCTTTATTTCCACTTTTGAGTTGGTTGGTAAAGGTGAGGTTTATTTCTAGCTATATAGAACCCGTATAACACTATGTGACATTTTCAACCAAAAGTATCTATATATCTATAATTTTCAAACTTTATGAATTTCAAATGATTTTATGAAATAATTGAACGGATTGATTGATTGGTTGAGTAAAGCATGTTCACGTGGGGCCCGAGGGTAGTGTATTGAGCCAACCGGGAAAGCACGGGCTGACGGGTAACTCTTGCACTATCCTCACCATTTTGGGATCATCTCTGAATCCACCAGGAGGTTTGGTGGAGGAAGAAATCCCGTACGTGGGAGTCATGTTCCCGACGTACACCATGATTGGATGGTTGGGTCTTGCAAGCCCGCCATCACCCGGAAGGAAAAGGGTTCATGAAACTGAGATTTGATTGCACTGGAATAACTTGCACGCTCACTTGATAAATGGAAATGTTCAGGATTGTACACTTTTGGAGTAAGGTTGGAGAACGCCCGCACTCGCCGGGCCACATATTGAATTGATAATTAATAGAATTGTTAAATTGATTCAGTTGTAATCTCTGGCGAGAATTCCTTCTATTCTTGAACTTATCTTATGTTTCCTATAAAATCTGACCCGAGCTTATAACTTGCATGATACGTGCGCTTATGTTTATTTACACCCCTCACTCTGTCTGTCGTAGACTGACGCCTCACATTTTCAGGTTCTGCAGGTGGAGAGCTAGGCGGGTTTGAGTCTTTTGGTCAAGTCTAGCATCTCATTCTTATGTTGGTATTTATATATTTTGTAATATGTGAAAGCTTGTGTATATTATGGTTTCATGAGAAGAACTTGAAATGCATGTTATGGGAACAATGAATAATGTTGCTTTTGGAATGTATGTAAATGGTTAATCTCTCTTCTCTTTATTTGTTGGTTTATTAATTGAGGGTGCCCGCCTAGCTAGTGTTGTGTTTTTTATTGTCTCCCGTTCACTATAGGCTTAATTCATGTATGGGTGCTCGTTCCATATGTGGATTGAAGTATAGTGTGGAGGACGTGGTGCCTTTGCGTTAAGGGTGCTACATCCTAAGGTGGTATCAGAGCCCGGTTTCAAAACCGCGGTTCTAGTGTCATGTCTTGTCAGTCTAAGTTGTACGGCATAGGATTATTTGATTATGTGAGAGTCTTGCATTTTATTTGAAACTATTTGACTTTATTTGAATTATGTGAATGGTGTGTTTTATGAACTTAATTACATTCATTCATACTTGTTAGTCAAACATGCACGTACAGTGTTTATAATTTCAGGATGCCTTGTGGAAGACCTCGCAGAGAGCATTCTCCCGGTTATCGACATCACCATCGTGACCGAACTCCACCTCCACCCCCTCAAGCACAACCTCTGGACTTCTTAAACTCTATGGTTCAATTAATTGATCAGAGATTGCGGGATTATGTCCCTCCTGCACCACCAACTCCTCCACCCGCACCACCGGCCCCAATTTCAGCTATTTTGAGGAAATTTCAAAATCAACATCCACCCCGATTCTTCAAAAAGAACGATATGCAAGCTGAATAGTGGCTCAAAGAGGTTGAGCAAATTTGGGAGCTTATTCCTTCCGAGACTCGAGAGAAGGCTAGGTATACCCTTACTTTGATACAAGGAGAAGCTTATTCTTCGTGGGAAAGCACCAAGATTGTTTTAGATGCCGTTGAAGAAGTTACATGGGAGGTTTTCATAAGGGAATTCAAGAACAAGTTTATTCCTCCTTCATCTCGCACTAGAAGACTCAGGGAATTCACGGAGCTCAAACAAGGGAATAGATCAGTTGTCGAGTATATAGCCGAGTTCGAGAGACTGTCTAAATATGCACCCAACATTGCGGGTGATGATTTTAAAAATTCTATACAATTCGTGTAAGGATTGAGGCCGGACATTCAAGCTGCAATAGAGGCCGTTAATACGAGTACGTGGAAGGAGGCTACTACCAAAGCCCTCAAGGTTGAAGATTCAGTTAATGCTCGGAGATCAACATATCGACCAAGTCAGGGTTCCAGTTCAGGATCGAGGTCGAATTATTATCCCGGAAAGAGGCCAATTCATTATGATGCCACTCGCCCACTGTCTAAGGACCCGATGAAGAAATTTACGCCACAAATGCCACAAGTGCCGGTTCAGAAAGCTCCCCGAGTTACTCCTGCCGAACCACCACCTACCGGAAAGCCGGGATGTTCTTATTGCGGATTGTCTACCCATACCTACGAGAATTGCCGGCGTCGTTTGAATCTTTGTCTGATTTGTGGGAATACCGATCATAAAGTGGATACGTGTCGGGATAGACGGGATCCACCGCCTGGGGGTCAGAGGTAGTTTATTAGGGCTCGTGCATATGCCTTGGAAGGCGAGGAGATGGATGAAGATGTAGATCCCGCCGTTGTTGTTGAAGGTACCATTTGCATTCATGGCATGAACATACATACCTTGTTTGATCCGGGGGCTACCAACTCTTTTATTTCTTGCGATATTTCTATGAAATTGCCTCTATGTGTTACTTTTTTCTCTGCATAATATGTTGTGAGTACTCATTTTGGTGGTAGAATAAAAACTAACCGAGTTATTAGAGAGGTGCCGGTGAGTATTGAGGGTCGGGTTTTCTCTACGGATTTCATTGAATTATCTATGTCTCGGTATGGGTCTATCTTGGGAATGGATTGGCTTTACAAGTACTGTGCTACAGTTGATTGTCGTACAAAGAAGGTTCAGTTGGGTTCAAAAATCATAACGGGTCTAAGCTCTAAAACGGTACCTTTATTATCTTTTTCGGAAGCTAAAAAATGGGTTTGTGATACGTGTAGCACCCCATACACGTGGAGATGCCACACCCCCGTACTATAGGTCGATCCACATACGAAACGGTTAATCCGTACATGAACTAACCTATAGCGAACGGGTGACAATGCAAATAAAAGAACAAGCTAGCTAGGCGGGACTAGACTGTCAAATGAAATAAATCCAATACATGAAACTTAAAGGCGGAAGCATAATATCATCGTTCATCATATCAATACATTATCATCTCTTAAATAACATTCACATATAAGTGCTCAAAACTACTAACATGATACCCTGAAATGTTGATACAATGGAAGTAACGCTATGCTAGACTCAGTTGGATAAAAGACACGACGCGACTCCCGCCTAGCACGCCACGGACGAAACCTGAAAGGTGTAGGCGTCAGTCTGTGAAGACCGAGTGAGGGGCATAAATATATATATACAACACAAGTAACATGCATGTTATAGCCTCAGGTAATGCTTTTAATATACAAACAATACATATTCAAGGATATAATATACATCGCCCGAGATTACAACTATCAAGTTTAACACGGTTATCAATTTTATTTGAACAATCAGTGGCCCTGGCGAGGGGCGTGCACGATCTCCGACCAAACCCCGACAGTGGAAAAATTTACCTTTTTTACTTAATTAGGTTATCACATAAATCATTATAGTGCACGCGATCAATAACACGAATTCCAACCTTCTCCAATGGTGGTGGGTTTGCAAGGCCCGAACCACCCACGATAACACGACGTACGTCGGTAGTATGACGCCCACATACGGGACTCCTTCCTCCACAAAATCTCCTTGTGGATTCAGGGGTCATCCCCAAGGTTTGAGAGAGAGGTAAGAGTTACCCGTCAGCCCTGTGCTTTCCCGGTTGGCTCAAACACTCACTCTCGAGCCCATAGTGCACGATACACGTTCTTGATCACGGTTTAATCACGGTAACACGGTACACGGCTTGCTTTTCATGAACACGATTAGCCTTTAATAACACGGTTTACTTTCAAAGAACATGTAGCACCCCTTACACGTGGAGGTGCCACACCCCCGCATTATAGGTCAATCCACATACGAAACGGGCAATTCGTACATGAAGTAACCTATAGCGAACGGGTGACAATGCAATAAACGACAAGCTAGGCGGGATTAATGTATACATGCACGAGTGAAAGCGGAAGCATAAACCAACCACTATCAAACATAATTATAAAACATGTCATGATGTTTCTCGTTCACTAAGTAACATATATTCCAGTTTCACATATCAATACATTATCATCTTTGAATATAAATAACAATTAACCTTAAACATAACTCCTTTGCAAAATAAATGAATAAACAAGTAAAATGCACCGTGTTGGACTCGGCTACATGGACTGGACTTAACACGATTCGACTCCCGCCTAGCGTACACCTGCAAGAACCTGAAAGGTGGAGGCGTCAGTCTATGGAAGACTGAGTGAGGGGCATAGATATATATATAAGCTCAAATAACATGCAAGTTATAACCTCGGGTAAGGTTTTGTAACTAAAGTAATAATAACAATAATATAAGTGCAAGAATATCAAGGACTCGCCCGAGATTACAACTATCAGGTTTAACACGATAATCACGTTTATTATAACAATCAGTGGCCCTGGCCAGGGGCATGGACGATCTGTAACCTAACCTCGACAGTGAACAAGAATTACCATTTCATTTAATTAAGTTATCATGCAAGTCATTATAGTGCACACGATCAATAACACGAAATTCTCCTTTCTCCAATGGTAGTGGGTTTTGTTCCTCCTATGGTTGGACGGACAACCACCAGCTCTAAGACCAGTCCAGCACCCTCACTAAGGAGAACCTGGCCAGGAGAACGCATGTACCGAACCACCCACGATATCACGTTGCACGTCGGGAACATGACTCCCACGTACGGGATTCCTTCCTCTACCAAACCTCTTGGTGGATTCAGGGGGCATCCCCACGGTTTGAGAGAGGTGTTGTGAGTTACCCGTCAGCCCTATGCTTCCCCGGTTGGCTCAAACACTCACCCTCGGGCCCATAAACACGATACACGATACACGATAATTCACCAAACACGATCACGGTAACACGATAGATGGCTTGCTTGTAACACGATACACGACTTGCTTTCCATGAACATGACTTTCTTTCAGGAAACACGGTTTACTTATAGAGAACACGACTTGATAGTTTATAAACACGTATCATTATATGTTTATATCTTTTTGGCCCAAAAGTCACATAAGGTTACACAGGTTCTAAGTAATTAGCAATTAAACCTCACCTGACAGGCGACACACGACCCATGATTGCGTTAACGTGCTCATGCTCGACAATCTCCTCCCTGGAGAGTAACTGAACAAGAAATGGGACACGGTGTACTTGTGAGACAATAACTCATCAATGTTACCAAATAAGACGTACGACATGACTATACAACGAGATGTTATGCATTCACGAATGTAGCATGATATATTCATATTATGACATGTAATTGATCATATAATATCATGTTGGGGTTAATTAAAGGTAAAGAAAAGGGTTTGGGATTTCACATTTTATGCAGAATGTTTCTGCACTTCCAGAGAGCTGGGAACGGCCGTTCCAGGTTTTAGTGAAAAATGGGAAGGGCCGTTTCCCAGTCCCGAAATGCTCCCCGAAGATGGGAACGGCCGTTCCCGTCTGAGAGACAAAGTGGGAACGGTCGTTCCCGTCCTCGCCGCCTAACACATTGTTCAAAATATGGGAACGACCGTTCCCTAATTACAAAGGGAACGGGAAGGGTCGTTCCCGTTATGCAGAAGATACAGAAACAGGGGAGAAGAACAGAGCATACACGAACCATAACCAAAACCATCCCATAAGCCATGAAATCAATGTTCAAGCACATAAATCATGCAAGAAACATGCCTAAGTACTTCTAGTTTAATAAAATCTAATATAAACATCTACTTCATTCTTGATCATGCCAAATTCACTAATCAAGTCTATAATCCCACCACAAGCAATCAAGCTCTAATCTTCATAATTTCAAGTGCTAAATACGTAAATCACTCCCAATATCATACTATATGCATCATATAAGCTTATGGAAGGAAAAGGAATCCTAACCCTAGCTTCACATGTAAGTTCAAGAATTCCCATATATACTTATATGTACCTTGAAGTGAAAATAGATGGAGGAAGATGACGAACATGGATGATTAAGCTCCAAAACTCCTAATTTTCTTGAAAGAATAGCTGAATTTGATGAAATCTTCCTTTGTCCTCTTGATGTGTTTGGCTCGGTGGGGAGAGGAAGCAAATTGTATGTTTTTGATGAAAATGAAATGAAGCCTGGAGAAGAGATGCATATACCAATATATTGCGGGAAAAATGTAATATTTATGATTAAATCCTCTAACTCCATAAGCCATGCAATTGAGTATGTCAAGTTTGGAAAATGATCATTTTAGTCCTTAAATAAAAGGAGATGAGCAATTAAGGACAATTAATTCATGTAACAATTAAATTCTATTCATACAAGAATTCTGAAAATGAAATGAACATCATACTTTTCACGTAATCATGTTGAAACACAATTTATAAAATTAATATAGCACGTATAAGTTAAATAAAACAAAATAATAAAATAAAGTCCTAACACTCGAAACCCACACGTGTCGTGCGTACCTGAAATTGGGCCGTTACAGAACACGACTTGTAACACAATACATGGCTAGTTGGTAAATCATTTGTTTGTTCTTGGGAAAACGATTACGAAGATATATATATAGATGTAATTTGGCCGAGATCCACGTAAAGGTTATATGGTTCTAGATAACTAACAACAAAAACTCACCTTTACCGATAAAATGCAGGTCGAGACACGGCCTACGGCCCCTGCTCCACGTCACGGGAAGCTGATCTGTGCAAGGGATACATGTATACATGAGACTTGATTCTAAATGGACCAAATATGACGAACAGCGAAAATGCAACGAGATGACGAGCCATTAACAATGTAGCATTAAAATATCTTGTTTTGATATACATTCAATCATATAATAGCAATTTGGGATCAAAGAATGCATTGGATGAACATGCTAAAAATCGGATTTTATGTAGTAACTTTTCTTCTGTCAAACGGATGGGAATGGCCGTTCCGGCTTCCCTTTGAAAATGGGAAGGGCCGTTCCCGTATCCCTTTAAAACGTACCAGCACTTTACAATTTGAAAACGCGCCTTCTGCTGGGAACGGCCCTTCCGGCACGCAGGCCAAAATGGGAACGGTCGTTCCCAGGTTCGGCCGCCTAATTTAAAATAGATGTGTGGGAACGACCGTTCCCATAATGCCTTGAGGCGGGAAGGGCCGTTCCCAGCTTTTGCAACTGGAAAAACAGAGCAGAAGCAGGGCATGGCTATGAGAAAAATAACAAAAGCCACAAAACTCAAGTTTTAATCCCTCAAAATGCACAATTCTGGAAATATACATGCATACAAGTTCATAGAAACATAAAACATGAAATAATTCATCAACCATGCTTGATCCTTCAAGTTTCTCCAATTTCAAGCTCAAATATAAATTCAACATATTAACTCAAATACTTCAAGAATTCATGCCATAAATAATGATATAATTATATTTTCACATCTCAAACAACAATTAATCCATATACTCCATGATTCTCAAACCTTAACCTTCACATATATGAGCAATAACCATGAATTCATGCATATACCCACCTCCAAAGTTAAAGAAATGAAGAAGATAGATGGAGATGATGATGAAGCTCTAAAACTTGAATATTTCTTGAAATTCTTAAGTGAATTGATGAAAATCTCCTCTTCCTTCTTTAACTTGTGGTTCGGTTATGAAATGGAGCAAGATATCGGTGGATTTTTGATGAAAAATGATCAAGGAAGCTCATGGAATGTTTATACCGTGATTCACCAATTCTGAAAAGTGTGAGATGGTTAAATTGTAATTTAGTCCCTCAAGAGTTGAAGTCATGCAATCAAGTATGTGGGTTTTTGAAATATGGTCAATTAAGTCCTTGGAAGTTTATTCAATTTAGTCCCTAAATTTAAAGAAATGAGCATGTAGGGACAATTTTGGTAATTAAAACACTTCAAGCACATGTTTCATGTATTAAATATTTTCGAGTCATGCAATAAATTCTAAAATTTGATATGATTCTATATAATTTCATGAAAGTATGCTAAAATTTAATTTATAAAATTATAATAAAACGTTGGAAATTAATTAATGAAAATCGGGCCGTTACAATTCTCCTCCACTTAAAAGGACCTGGTCCCCAGGTCCACTATCGAGTTTCAATTTCCAAAACTAGTAGTGAGAGAGCCCCGTCTCTCGAACCAGCAACGAGAGCACCCCGTCTCTCTAGTAAGTAATGAGAGAACCCCGTCTCTCAGCAGGTAATGAGAGAATCCCCATCTCTCGGACACACCAATTAGCAATCCAAGAAACAAGGATAGAAACATTTATCCCCCAAGAAGCAAGTATAGTCATGCCAACCACATTAATTTATCTTTCATAACGAAGCACATTGTTGCTAGCAAAAGTTATAACAATGGTAAAATCCATGATGCTCGTGATTTGGATGGTTGAAGGTACCGTTCACCGTTGTTCTTGCCTGTTAAATGATCTCCGACCCCCGGTGGACCGTTCTTTTCTTTTAGGACATGTATTTATTTGATGCTCAGAACTCCCACAACGGAAACATAAGTGCAACCGCTTCCTACATCTGTCATAGGTATTTGTGTCCCATCAACAGTAAGTGCAAAGTGGATCCCCTGACTGTGATGGCGATGCCGTAACAGAACCCTTCTTTGAAGTTGACCTATCAATTTGATACTTTTTCTTTTTAGACCTTTCTTGAGAGAGTAAAGTCGAAGCAGCATTGGACCTTTTTATCGTATTGGAACCTTGTTCGGATCCCGACACTGGGTCCGGTTCGAATATCCTTGACCTCCTTGCATTATCCGAATCCTCGACCTTCAATGCTTTAGTTGTAGCTTTGGCCCAAGTACTAGTATTAGTAGCTTTCAAGGAATCCTGTATATCCGATCTAAGTCCCTGCACGAATTGCGTTGCCTTGTGAAAGTCGTCGTTCGCTATATTAGGAGCGTAGCAAGATAATCTCTCGAACTCTACAATGTACTCGCCAACAGATCTTCCTTCTTGCTTCAACTCAGTGAATTCCCTTAACCTACGAGTGCGGGAAGCAAGTGGAATGAACTTATTTCTAAATGCTCGAGTAAATACTTCCCAAATAATAGCTTCCCCGGCAGCCTCTAATACAATCTGAGTACTCTCCCACCAGGAGTAAGCCTCGCCCTGAATCAGAGTAAGAGTGCAACCAGCTTTTTCCTGAGTATCACACGGGATAAGCTGCCAAATTCTTTCCACTTCCTTTAACCACATCTCTGCCTGAATATCATCGCCCCTATAAAACTTGGGAGGTTGCTGATTCTGAAATTCCCGTAGTATAGCGGAGATAGGGTTCTCCTGTGGTGCTAGTGGTGCAGGTGGTGCTGGAGGAACCCGTTCTTGAAGTCTCGGATCGACTAACCCGACCACTGCATTCATGAAATCTTGTGGCTGAGCAGGAGGGGGTGAAGGAGCATGAGAGGAGTGATCGTGGTGATGTCTCCTATGTCCAGGAGAATGATCACGGCGAGATCTATCTCGAGGCATCTTGTAACCGAAACACTAGATATGCATGATAAATTAGAAAATGCTAATGAATAGAATTGAGATCAAGGTCACTAGGGACAAGTATAACACATAACTCATATCTTTCATCAACTTCAAATAAATTCAAATAATCCCATATAAGATGCAAGACTCGCAAATTATCAACTAGTCCTACGCCGTTCGACCTAAACCAACAAGACACGACACTAGAACCTCGGTTTTGCAACCGGGATCTGATACCACTTAAGATGTAGCACCCCATACACGTGGAGATGCCACACCCCCGCACTATAGGTCGATCTACATACGAAACGATTAATCCGTACATGAACTAACCTATAGCGAATAGGTGACAATGCAAATAAAAGAACAAGCTAGCTAGGCGGGACTAGACTGTCAAATGAAATAAATCCAATACATGAAACTCAAAGGCGGAAGCACAATATCATCGTTCATCATACCAATACATTATCATCTCTTAAATAACATTCACATATAAGTGCTCAAAACTACTAACATGATACCCTGAAATGCTGATACAATGGAAGTAACGCTATGCTAGACTCAGCTGGATAAAAGACACGACCCGATTCCCGCCTGGCACGCCACGAACGAAACCTGAAAGGTGGAGGCGTTAGTCCGTGAAGACCGAGTGAGGGGCATAAATATATATATACAACACAAGTAACATACATGTTATAACCTCGGGTAATGCTTTTAATATACAAACAATACATATTCAATGATATAATATACATCGCCCGAGATTACAACTATCAAGTTTAACACGGTTATCACCTTTATTTGAACAATCAGTGGCCCTGGTGAGGGGCGTGCACGATCTCCAACCAAACCCCGACAGTGGACAAATTTACCTTTTTTACTTAATTAGGTTATCACATAAATCATTATAGTGTACACGATCAATAACACGAATTCCAACCTTCTCCAATGGTGGTGGGTTTGCAAGGCCCGAACCACCCACGATAACGCGACGTACGTCCGGAGCAAGACTCCCACATACGGGACTCCTTCCTCCACCAAATCTCCTTGTGGATTCAGGGGGTATCCCCACGGTTTGAGAAAGAGGTAAGAGTTACCTGTCAGCCCTGTGCTTTCCCTGTTGGCTCAAACACTCACTCTCGGGCCCATAGTGCACGATACACGTTAATTCGCCAAAACATGATCACGGTTTAATCACGGTAACACGGTACACGACTTGTTTTTCATGAACACGATTAGCCTTTAATAACACGGTTTACTTTCAAAGAACACGACTTGTAACACAATACACGACTAGTTGGTAAATCATTTGTTTGTTCTTGGGAAAATGATTATGAAGATATATATATAGATGTAATTTGGCCGAGATCCACGTAAAGGTTATATGGTTCTAGATAACTAACAACTAAACCTCACCTTTACCGATAAAATGCAGGTCAAGACACGGCCTACGGCCCCTGCTCCACGTCACGGGAAGCTGATCTGTGCAAGGGATACATGTATGCATGAGACTTGATTCTAAATGGACCAAATATGACGAATGGCGAAAATGCAACGAGATGACGAGTCATTAACAATGTAGCATTAAAATATCTTGTTTTGACATATATTCAATCATATAATAGCAATTTGGGATCAAAGAATGCATTGGATCAACATTCTAAAAATCGGATTTTATGCAGTAACATTTCTTCTGTCAGACGGATGGGAACGGCCGTTCCGGCTTCCCTTTGAAAATGGGAAGGGCCGTTCCCGTGTCCCTTTAAAACGTACCAGCACTTTACAATTTGAAAACGCGCCTTCTGCTGGGAACGGCCTTCCGGCTCGCAGGCCAAAATCGGAACGGCCGTTCCCAGGTTCGGCCACCTAATTTAAAATAGATGTGTGGGAACGACCGTTTCCATAATGCCTGGAGGTGGGAAGGGCCGTTCCCAGCTTCTGCAACTAGAAAAACAGAGCCGAAGCAAGGCATGGCTACGAGAACAATAACAAAAGCCACAAAACTCAAGTTTTAACCCCTCAAAATGCACAATTCTGGAAATATACATGCATACAAGTTCATAGAAATATAAAACATGAAATAATTCATCAACCATGCTTGATCCTTCAAGTTTCTCCAATTTCAAGCTCAAATATAAATTCAACATAATAACTCAAATACTTCAAGAATTCATGCCATAAATCATTATATAATTATACTTTCACATCTCAAACAACAATTAATCCATATACTCCATGATTCTCAAACCCTTACCTGCACATATATGAGCAATAACCATGAATTCATGCATATATCCACCTTCAAAGTTAGAGAAATGAAGAAGATAGATGGAGATGATGATCAAGCTCTAAAACTTGAATATTTCTTGAAATTCTTAAGTGAATTGATGAAAATCTCCTCTTCCGTCTTGAACTTGTGGTTCGGTTATGAAAGGGAGCAAGATATCGGTGGATTTTTGATGAAAAATGATCAAGGAAGCTCATGGAATGTTTATACCGTGATTCACCAATTTTGAAAAGTGTGAGATGCTTAAATTACAATTTAGTCCCTCAAGAGTCGAAGTCATGCAATCAAGTATGTGGGTTTTTTAAATATGATCAATTAAGTCCTTGGAAGTTTATGCAATTTAGTCCCTAAATTTAAACAAATGAGCATGTAGGGACAATTTTGGTAATTAAAGCACTTCCGGCACATATTTCACTTATTAAATATTTTCAAGTCATGCAATAAATTCTAAAATTTGATATGATTCTATATAATTTCATGAAAGTATGCTAAAATTTAATTTATAAAATTATAATAAAACGTAAGAAATTAATTAATGAAAATCGGGGCGTTACATGGGGCTACGGGATTCATAGCTTATATTCTTAATCAACCCAAGGATCATATGAAGTTAGAAGAAACGGAGGTTGTTAAGGGGTTTCCTGAAGTGTTTCCGGCAAATTTAGAATCGTTACCACCGAAAAGAGAAATAGAATTTGTGATTGACTTGTATCCGAATGCCGAGCCGTATTCTAAAACTCCATATGGGATGGCCCCGACAGAGTTGAAGGAATTAAAGGTGCAACTTGAGGGTCTTTTGGAAGTTGGGTACATTAGACAGAGTTCGTCGCCGTGGGGAGCGCCGGTATTGTTTCTAAAGAAGAAAGATGGTACGTTGAGTATGTATATTGATTATTGGGAGTTGAATCGGATGACAATTAAGAATAAATATCCTCTTCCACACATTGAGGAGTGGTTTGATATACTCCAAGGATCCAAAGTTTATCCAAAGCTTGATTTAAGACAAGGTTATTATCAATTAAAATCCGAGTTGAGGATATTCCAAAGACGGGCTTCAATATGAGATATGGGTATTATGAATTCGTGGTTATGGCTTTTGGTTTGACAAATGCTCCTACCGCTTTCATGGATATGATGCATAGAATTTTTCGGCCTTTTCTTGATAAGTTTGTTGTGATCTTTATTGATGATATTCTGGTTTTCTCCAAGACAGTTGAGGAACATGCAAGGCATCTTGAGCTTGTGTTGAAAACATTGAAGGAACACCAGTTGTTTGTAAAATTTAGTAAATGCGAGTTTTGGATCGACCGAGTTCCTTTCTTGGGGCATATTATTTCAGGGAATAAGTTAGAAGTTGATCCTTCCAAAATTGAGGCGGTTTTGAAGTGGGAAAGGCCAAAAAACGCCTCCGAGGTTAAAAGCTTTTTGGGATTGGCAGGTTATTATAGGAGGTTTGTGCAAGATTTTTCTAAAATTGTCGCTCCTTTGACTCGGTTAACAAAGAAAGATGTTAAGTATGAATGGAATGAATGTTATGAAAGGAGTTTTAATGTTTTGAAAGAGAAATTGGTTTCGGCCCCGGTTTTATGTCTTCTAGAAGGTTTAGAAGGATATGCAGTTTATACGGATGCATCTAGAGAAGGTTTGGGGTGTGTTTTGACTCAAAATGGCAAAGTAATTGCTTATGCTTCCCGAAAGTTGAAAGACTATGAGAGAAATTATCTGACACATGATTTAGATCTTGCCGTGATAATATTTGAACTTGGAAAGTGGAGACATTATTCGTATGGAGTTACATTTCAGATTTTCACGAATCATAAGAGTCTCCAATATTTATTTACACAGAAAGATCTTAATTTGAGGCAACAAAGATGGCTGGAACGGTTAGAAGATTATGATTATGTGATCAAGTATCATCCCGGGAAAGCTAATGTAGTTGCCGATGCTTTAAGCCGGAAAGTTGGTGTTTCGAATGTAGAGGTTAGAGAAGGTAGTAGGATCGAGCCTATTGTGATAAAAGCCCAAGTATTTAATATTTCGATTCAACCGGACTTGAAACAGAGATTGTTCGAGGCTCAAGGAAAAGATCCAAAAGTGCAAAAGTTGGTTGCTAAAGCAAGAGAAGATCCGCAAAGTCCATTTGGGTTTGATAAAGCTGGTTTTCTTCGCTTCAAGAACCGATTAGTGGTACCCCGATGAGTTGAAAAGGGTATTACTTGAGGAAGCTCATAAGTCGGCATATTCGGTACATCCGGGAGGAAACAAAATGTATAAGGACTTGAAACAGTTTTTTTGGCGGCGTGTATCAAAGAAGGATGTGGCCAAGTTCGTAAAATGTTGTTTAACATGTCAGCAAGTTAAAGCTGAGCATCGAAAGCCCGGAGGTCTTTTACAGCTGTTGCTTATCCCCGAGTGGAAGTGGGAACAGGTGACAAAGGATTTTATAGAGGGGTTACCAAAGGTGAAAGACGGGTATGATGGTATTTGGGTGATTGTGGATCGATTAACGAAGTCTGCTCATTTCTTACCGGTTCGAATGTCTTTCAAGATTAGGAAGTTGGCCTAGATTTATAATAGAGAGATTATTCGCCTTCATGGGATTCCGGTGAGTATTGTTTCTGATAGAGATCCTCCTTTTACTTCTAAGTTATGGCAAAAATTACAAGGTATTCTGGGATTGAAACTTCAGTTTAGCACGGCATTTCATCCTCAAACCGACGGTCAATCTGAAAGAGTGATACGATATTTGGAATATTTGCTCCGGTCTTGTGCTTTGGATTTTCAAAACTCGTTGTGTGATCAACTTCCATTAATTGAGTTTGCGTATAACAACAGTTACCAATCTTCTATCGGCATGGCTCCTTATGAGTTACTTTATGGTCGGAAGTGCCGGTCCCCGTTATTCTTTGATTTAGAGAAATGGAATTGGACGAAACAAGAAGGGGTAAAGAAAGGGGAGAAAATTGAGAAATCTTCTAAGGCCGTGAGAACCATGATTGAGAATGTTCAACTTATACAACAACGGATGAAGGCTGCACAAGATAGGCAGAAAAGTTACGCTGATCGTCGCCGGAGAGATCTTCAGTTTGAAGTGGGAGATCGAGTTTTCTTAAAAGTGTCTCCAAGAAAGGGGTTTTCTAGCATTGGAAAGGGAGGAAAGCTTAATCCCCGTTATTTGGGTCCGTTTGAAATTCTTTAGAGAATTGGGGAAGTAGCTTATAGATTGAATCTACCGCCGAGTCTTACCGGAATTCATAATGTCTTTCATGTTTCTCAGCTCAGAAAGTATTATCCGGATGAAACAGAAATTCTCCCCATTGAAGAGGTTGACTTGGAACCGAATCTATCCTTTGTTCAGAAACCGGTTGAAATTTTGGACAATAAATATCAAAAATTGAGAAATCGGCGAATTCCTATGGTAAAGGTATTATGGAGAAGTGATAAAACTGAAGAAATGACTTGGGAGCCGGAAGAGAAGATGAAGAGATTTCACCCGGAGTTGTTTACGTCCAATCAGTGAATCTGAGGACTAGATTCTTTTAAGGGGGAGAGAGTTGTAACGCCCCAAATTCCGGAAGTTCAGGTAAGCACACCACGAGCGGGTCTTCAGGAGTTGGGAGGTTTAAATTTAATTATTTCATTGTTTATTTATAAGTTTCATCCTATTATAAGCATCACATCTCTATGCATTTATGTGAATTGTTATTAATGAGGATTATATGAACTAAGTGATATAATTGCTCTAATTGTAAAATATGCCTTAATTGTTTCTTTTGTGTAAATTAGGGACTTAATTGTGTATCATGAATTGGACTTAATTGCTCTTATGGTTAGAGATGGACTTACTAGCATGAATTCAAATAAATGGAGGACTCAGGTGCAAATTGGAGTGAATCACATATTTTCATGCTAGACTTAGGATATATCATAAATTCTTCTCATTTCTTCCATCTTATTCCATCATTTTTGTAGCGCCCCTATACACTACAACCCCGCACCAAAGTATCTCCCGAGTGGATGTGAGACCTAGCACCCGAGAAACACTTCGGCGAATGGACAGTGCTATACAATATCAGAGTAATGGAACACTGCAGTGGAAATCTTATAATTTTAAAACTTTCAAAACTATGATAGGGGAAATGCAATAAATAAGCCAGTAATGGCATAGTATAGGTATCAAAAGTAGTGACCATGCCGTGATAGATAATTACAAGCTCGGAAGCAAAACTCATTCTAAAGAACCTTGACTATCATGCTAACGAGAAGACACACTAGGCTTCAAGATACCTTCTAGTAAGCACCCGTTAAACCTGAAACCATGAGTTGTAAAGTGCGAGGGTTAGTCAAAGTGACTAAGTGAGGGGGTAGTTGGAACTACATATATACGTATAGGTATATTTGAAAAGTGTTTGACTATAAAAGTTGGAGTTTGATAATATTAATAAAATAATAGATTAATACTATTATACCGAAAATCAATAAAATAATAATCAATACAAATATTTGGTTCATATTTATTTTGAGAAAAAGGGGAATAAGGGGATTGGGTATCAGATTCTTGAAAATATGAACCGTACGATAATAAAGTAATAATGCCCTGCAAGTAGGCGTTCTCCATCCTTTACTCCTTAAACAGAATGAAATCAGAAATAACAGAATCAATCCAGCCTTTTTCCTCCATGATCTGTCGGGAGCAACCCCTCGAGATCCAGATACAGACAGAGGGAGGGACGTACCTTTCCCGTCACTTAATGTGGAATAACTAACCTCCAGTTAAACCAACATTAAGATCAGATTTGGTGGCAGGTATAGTAATAGACGATGGCCCTTGCCACCCGGCTATTAGTTCTACCATACCACCGGGCCCAACAGATACAGATACAGATACAGATCTTGCATTTTAGATAAAGAATTGAGTTACATTATATCAATACTCACCAAAATGGACTTGAGTATGATATGTTTGTAACATATACTTGAACAAGGATTTTGTTTTATATAATAGGATAATAGATATCCTTATATCAGATATTTCCCAGAAAGGGGATAATACTATAATTAGGGAAAATAAGACTGAATCCTTATTACGATAAATAATAAAATATTTTATATGTAGACTCATGATCCCAGTTGAAAATATTTTAACATCACCTGCTACGATACGGAATCAAGTAAAGTATTCGGGGTTCCACTGTCCAGACCTAGTTCCTGAAAGTAGTGAACTACTATGGACTTAGAGAACTAGGTTCTTTCTATACTAATGCGACACATGAATGAGTACAATTAAGGCATATTGTAACAAGGAGTAACAGTAAGGTACAAGAAATTCGGTAATCTAGAATTGAAATATTATTATAAAACACACTGATACCAAAGTCAGACAACCGAATTAACCAAGAAATTCTTATTCAATTTATAAATCCAAATTAAGGTTTATTTTTAATAAAGGTGAACCCGACTTTGAAAGCGTTATTTAATCCCCGATTTTGAAATCGTTAGACAAAAGTCCTTTCTTAAATAAAACCAATTTCATTTTATATTAATTCTTGAAATTACTACATGATATTATTGGTCAAAATTCATATTTAAAGTCAAAAGTCAAAGTTACTATTGAAAAACGGTTACTATTTAAACATAGGGGATTAAATACTTTTAAACATAAAATCAAACACACACTTACACACACTAGCACACGGTACACACATATTTGAAGAACATCAAGAACATGTTCTTCATCATGTTTGAATATCCATAAGATGTTCTAGGCATTCTTGATCAAATTCATAGTCATAACATAAGATTAAAGAATAAATGAGCATAATATATGAACTTTTCATGAAATATGATTCATAAACAAATTCCTAAACATGAATTTATTCAAATCTTCAAGTATTCATAAAATGTTCTACACATGCTTGATTATATTCATATTCATAACATAAGATTTGAAGCATAATATAGCAAAATATATAAACTTTCTATGAAAAATAATTCTAAATAAATTATTCTAGGCATGAATTTAATCAAACAAGATCATAATCATTTAAATACATACTCACATTATATCATATCATAATTCATGCATTTGATAAAATTCCATAATGTGCACACATTGTGTTTAACTAACAATTATGCACATATTTCATAAAATAAAATTCCTAAAGCATAATTTAATTAATCCTAGACATGCTACTATTATTATTGTACTAAGAACATAATATAAAGCATGAAATAATAGAAGAAAAACTCACCTTGTAGAGAGAGGGAGAAAGTGGCGTGAGTATTGGGGAGAGAGGGAGTGATTTTTGTGTGTTGATTTGTGAAGTATAAATGAGGCTTGAGGGGGTATTTATAGGTAGTCATGAGGGGTCTCTAAGCAATAAATGAAAGTTTAAGGGAGATGTGGATGTCTCCTAATTCATACAAATGCTTGGTGATTAATTAGGAGATGTGGTTAAATTATATTATGAACAAATGCTAGGTAATTAGTTAGGAAATGTGGAGAAATTATGTTCATTTAATTAATCCTTCTAGAAGAGCATGAGGTCATGGATGATGTTATCTTGAAATAAAAATAAATGTAAAATTTATTCAAGAGTCGAGAGGTAAAATCTTGAAGTAGTGAATTAATGAAAGATCGAGTGAAAAACGGGCTTCGTTTTGATTATAATTGTGAAATATTTGGACTTTTCGTTCATAAGTTATGAATAATAAAGATGATGAAAATCATAGGAAAATTATATAAACGAAGCTATGATAAGGTTTAGAGTTTGGAAAAATCACTATATTGTAGAGAAAAATTCAAGGATCGTTTTAAGTATAATTTCGACTCTTGAATAAAAGCTAATCGTTTAAAATAAAATGGTGATTTTTAGAAAGGAAAATATTTATAAAATATGCTATGGTGAAATCGAGTTTTTGGTAAATGCATGAAAATTCATAAAATAATTTGAGGATCGTTTTGGTTATAATATTGAATATCAAAAAGTAGATGAGCAAGGATTTATTTATGATCGAATCATAAGCTAGGGTTTTTGCCGGTTTTTGACACTACGGGAGTTAGGATGGGAATTATGGTTCACGGAGAGTATCACGATCCTCGAAATAATGTGAGGATTCTTTTGGTTACAATATTGGGTAGTGAAAGTGTTTCGGGGAA
Organism: Lantana camara; assembly: GCA_037501455.1. Lineage (NCBI taxonomy): Eukaryota > Viridiplantae > Streptophyta > Magnoliopsida > Lamiales > Verbenaceae > Lantana > Lantana camara. The sequence goes on from CM074858.1 coordinate 52,059,999, forward strand.
CATAGGAATATTTTTGAACTATAGGGGTATTTTCGTAATTTCCACCCTAAAACTGTAGGAATGGGTTTTGAAGCATATGAAAGGGTTTTAGGTGCTAGAAGGGAATGAATACTAGAATTCTAGGATTTTATGAAAAGAGTTCCAAGGTACGAGTTAAATAGAGGAAATAATTAAATCTACGATCATTTAATTAAAGTGTAACACATAAAAGCACATAAGTCACATAAGATGTAATGCATGAAGAGAATAAATAAGGACCGAGATTATAAGTGCTTCTTGAATAACCCCTTTACTTTACCTTCTCCAACTCGGCCCAGGTTAGGGCTGTTACAATCCACCCCCCTTAAAAAGAATCTGTCCTCAGATTCTCATTTTGTCATAAAATAATTTTGTTAATATCTTTCATCCTTTTATAGGATGATCTCATATTTTGTCATTAACCACTTCATAAACTAAGGGGTAGTAATGATTACTAGCCCAGAAAGGAAGTGTATATATATATATATATCATTATGACCTAAATCCCTAGAAAAGGCACTCAGAAAATAAATAAGCACATAATTGTAATGCAATGAATGAATGCATGACGCCAGGGTCATAGGACCTTAACTGGCGTGTGAAGAACATGTACCATACCCTTCACATTACTTGAAGGTTTGGGATGCACATCTCCGTCCACAGCATAGGCCCTGCCTTTTCCTAATGGATTTCTTGAAGTTCCGATAATAGTTTTTCCTTTCCTTGGTTGCCCTTGTTTGGCTTTCTTTGGGCATTCACGGATCTGGTGTTCATCACTACCACATCGCAAACATAAACCGGCCTTTTTCCAGCAATTCTCTTCAGTATGTCGCGGCCCATGACATAAGTCACAAATGGTTTCATCTTGGACCTTTAAGGGAACTTGCGAGGATTGTTGTTGGGCATGCCTAGATTTCTTCTTTTGTATATGAGCAATTTGGCTGGCAACTCGTTTCTCTCCTTGTGGTAGTTTATCATTAGTTGGGTTTTGATGTTTTGAATTCAGGCGAATACTCTTGTGTGTTGCCTCAGTGTTTAGGGCTTTATCCACAGCCCGGGTATATCCCTCAATATCAAAAGGAGCTAATGCCCATCGTAGGTCCGGGTTCAATCCATCAACAAATCTCTTTGTTTTCCGACGCTCGTCACTCAAGATGTGTGGTGCATATTGTATTAACCTAACAAACTTGGCCTCGTTTCGGCTACTGACATATACCCTTGTACTAAATTCATGAACTCGGCCTCTCGAGCATCCCTGGTTACTTGAGGAATGTACTTATGCTGAAATTCCCTTACAAACTCAATCCAATTACTTTGAACTCCGGTATCCAACCATCTCTGCTTGACATGCTTCCACCAACTTAATGCTGCCTCTTCCAATAAGAAGGTTGCATATTGTACTCGTTTTGGATCTTCGGGGTAAATATCCATTGCCTCATATATCTTTTCAAGGCTTGCAATCCAATTTTCTGCCTTAAGGTCATTTGGTTCCCCGAAGAACTTTGGTGGATTCAACTGAAGGAACTCTTCCAAAGTTCTTTCATTTCCATGATTAGGTACTGGCACGTATGTCTGCATAAACTGTCTAAAGGCCTCCGTTATATCTAGTGCTCCTAGGGAAGTTGTTGTGGCTGATGGTGTCTAATTGTGTGGGGTCCTTGGTGGTGACATTATGATGCTAGAATCACAATCGCATTGGAAAATATAATGCATGGAGGTTAAATAATGATTCACAGATTGACACAAAGTAATAAATTCAATAATAACACTGAAGTTATGAACACATAATATATACAAGGAATAAGCATGATGCACTAACGGCCCTACGGGTATCTTGAAGCAATTCCTAGGACTCGAGATATGAACATGCAGAAGATTAACAATAAAGTATTTTAAAATGTCGTATTTTTGAAAAACTTAAATTTTTCAAGAAAGAGCACCTAGGGTACTAGAGTAACCCGGTGGCTCTGATACCACTTTAGTTATAGCGCCCCTATACACTACAACCCCGCACCAAAGTATCTCCCGAGTGGATGTGAGACCTAGCACCCGAGAAACACTTCGGCGAACGGACAGTGCTATACAATATCAGAGTATTGGAACACTGCAGCGGAAATCTTATAATTTTAAAACTTTCAAAACTATGATAGGGGAAATGCAATAAATAAGCCAGTAATGGCATAGTATAGGTATCAAAAGTAGTGACCATGCCGTGATATATAATTACAAGCTCGGAAGCATAACTCATTCTAAAGAACCTTGACTATCATGCTAACGAGAAGACACACTAGGCTTCAAGATACCTTCTAGTAAGCGCCCGTTAAACCTGAAACCATGAGTTGTAAAGTGCGAGGGTTAGTCAAAGTGACTAAGTGAGGGGGTAGTTGGAACTACATATATACGTATAGGTATATTTGAAAAGTGTTTGACTATAAAAGTTGGAGTTTGATAATATTAATAAAATAATAGATTAATACTATTATACCGAAAATCAATAAAATAATAATCAATACAAATATTTGGTTCATATTTATTTTGAGAAAAAGGGGAATAAGGGGATTGGGTATCAGATTCTTGAAAATATGAACCGTACGATAATAAAGTAATAATGCCCTGCAAGTAGGCGTTCTCCATCCTTTACTCCTTAAACAGAATGAAATCAGAAATAACAGAATCAATCCAGCCTTTTTCCTCCATGATCTGTCGGGAGCAACCCCTCAAGATCCAGATACAGACAGAGGGAGGGACGTACCTTTCCCGTCACTTAATGTGGAATAACTAATCTCCAGTTAAACCAACATTAAGATCAGATTTGGCGGCAGGTATAGTAGTAGACGATGGCCCTTGCCACCCGGCTATTAGTTCTACCATACCACCGGGCCCAACAGATACAGATACAGATACAGATCTTGCATCTTGGATACAGAATTGAATTACATTATATCAATACTCACCAAAATGGACTTGAGTATGATATGTTTGTAACATATACTTGAACAAGGATTTTGTTTTATATAATAGGATAATAGATATACTTATATCAGATATTTCCCATAAAGGGGATAATACTATAATTAGGGAAAATAAGACTGAATCCTTATTAGAATAAATAATAAAATATTTTATATGTAGACTCATGATCCCAGTTGAAAATATTTTAATATCACCTGCTACGATACGGAATCAAGTAAAGTATTCGAGGTTCCACTGTCCAGACCTAGTTCCTGAAAGTAGTGAACTACTATGGACTTAGAGAACTAGGTTCTTTCTATACTAATGCGACACATGAATGAGTACAATTAAGGCATATTGTAACAAGGAGTAACAGTAAGGTACAAGAAATTCGGTAATCTAGAATTGAAATATTATTATAAAACACACTGATACCAAAGTCATACAACCGAATTAACCAAGAAATTCTTATTCAATTTATAAATCCAAATTAAGGTTTATTTTTAATAAAGGTGAACCCGACTTTGAAAGCGTTATTTAATCCCCGATTTTGAAATCGTTAGACAAAAGTCCTTTCTTAAATAAAACCAATTTTATTTTATATTAATTCTTGAAATTACTACATGATATTATTGGTCAAAATTCATATTTAAAGTCAAAAGTCAAAGCTACTATTGAAAAACGGTTACTATTTAAACATAGGGGATTAAATACTTTTAAACCTAAAATCAAACACACACTTACACTAGCACACGGTACACACATATTTGAAGAACATCAAGAACACGTTCCTCATCATGTTTGAATATCCATAAGATGTTCTAGGCATTCTTGATCAAATTCATAGTCATAACATAAGATTAAAGAATAAATGGGCATAATATATGAACTTTTCATGAAATATGATTCATAAACAAATTCCTAAACATGAATTTATTCAAATCTTCAAGTATTCATAAAATGTTCTACACATGCTTGATTATATTCATATTCATAACATAAGATTTGAAGCATAATATAGCAAAATATATAAACTTTCTATGAAAAATAATTCTAAATAAATTATTCTAGGCATGAATTTAATCAAACAAGATCATAATCATTTAAATACATACTCACATTATATCATATCATAATTCATGCATTTGATAAAATTCCATAATGTGCACACATTGTGTTTAACTAACAATTATGCACATATTTCATAAAATAAAATTCCTAAAGCATAATTTAATTAATCCTAGACATGCTACTATTATTATTGTACTAAGAACATAATATAAAGCATGAAATAATAGAAGAAAAACTCACCTTGTAGAGAGAGGGAGAAAGTGGCGTGAGTATTGGGGAGAGAGGGAGTGATTTTTGTGTGTTGATTTGTGAAGTATAAATGAGGCTTGAGGGGGTATTTATAGGTAGTCATGAGGGGTCTCTAAGCAATAAATGAAAGTTTAAGGGAGATGTGGATGTCTCCTAATTCATACAAATGCTTGGTGATTAATTAGGAGATGTGGTTAAATTATATTATGAACAAATGCTAGGTAATTAGTTAGGAAATGTGGAGAAATTATGTTCATTTAATTAATCCTTCTAGAAGAGCATGAGGTCATGGATGATGTTATCTTGAAATAAAAATAAATGTAAAATTTATTCAAGAGTCGAGAGGTCAAATCTTGAAGTAGTGAATTAATGAAAGATCGAGTGAAAAACGGGCTTCGTTTTGATTATAATTGTGAAATATTTGGACTTTTCGTTCATAAGTTATGAATAATAAAGATGATGAAAATCATAGGAAAATTATATAAACGAAGCTATGATAAGGTTTAGAGTTTGGAAAAATCACTATATTGTAGAGAAAAATTCAAGGATCGTTTTAAGTATAATTTCGACTCTTGAATAAAAGCTAATCGTTTAAAATAAAATGGTGATTTTTAGAAAGGAAAATATTTATAAAATATGCTATGGTGAAATCGAGTTTTTGGTAAATGCATTAAAATTCATAAAATAATTTGAGGATCGTTTTGGTTATAATATTGAATATCAAAAAGTAGATGAGCAAGGATTTATTTATGATCGAATCATAAGCTAGGGTTTTTGCCGGTTTTTGACACTACGGGAGTTAGGATGGGAATTATGGTTCACGGAGAGTATCACGATCCTCGAAATAATGTGAGGATTCTTTTGGTTACAATATTGGGTAGTGAAAGTGTTTCGGGGAACATAGGAATATTTTTGAACTGTAGGGGTATTTTCGTAATTTCCACCCTAAAACTGTAGGAATGGGTTTTGAAGCATATGAAAGGGTTTTAGGTGCTAGAAGGGAATGAATACTAGAATTCTAGGATTTTATGAAAAGAGTTCCAAGGTACGAGTTAAATAGAGGAAATAATTAAATCTACGATCATTTAATTAAAGTGTAACACATAAAAGCACATAAGTCACATAAGATGTAATGCATGAAGAGAATAAATAAGGACCGAGATTATAAGTGCTTCTTGAATAACCCCTTTACTTTACCTTCTCCAACTCGGCCCAGGTTAGGGCTGTTACAATCCACCCCCCTTAAAAAGAATCTGTCCTCAGATTCTCATTTTGTCATAAAATAATTTTGTTAATATCTTTCATCCTTTTATAGGATGATCTCATATTTTGTCATTAACCACTTCATAAACTAAGGGGTAGTAATGATTACTAGCCCAGAAAGGAAGTGTATATATATATATATACCATTATGACCTAAATCCCTAGAAAAGGCACTCAGAAAATAAATAAGCACATAATTGTAATGCAATGAATGAATGCATGACGCCAGGGTCATAGGACCTTAACTGGCGTGTGAAGAACATGTACCATACCCTTCACATTACTTGAAGGTTTGGGATGCACATCTCCGTCCACAGCATAGGCCCTGCCTTTTCCTAATGGATTTCTTGAAGTTCCGATAATAGTTTTTCCTTTCCTTGGTTGCCCTTGTTTGGCTTTCTTTGGGCATTCACGGATCTGGTGTTCATCACTACCACATCGCAAACATAAACCGGCCTTTTTCCAGCAATTCTCTTCAGTATGTCGCGGCCCATGACATAAGTCACAAATGGTTTCATCTTGGACCTTTAAGGGAACTTGCGAGGATTGTTGTTGGGCATGCCTAGATTTCTTCTTTTGTATATGAGCAATTTGGCTGGCAACTCGTTTCTCTCCTTATGGTAGTTTATCATTAGTTGGGTTTTGATGTTTTGAATTCAGGCGAATACTCTTGTGTGTTGCCTCAGTGTTTAGGGCTTTATCCACAGCCCGGGTATATCCCTCAATATCAAAAGGAGCTAATGCCCATCGTAGGTCCGGGTTCAATCCATCAACAAATCTCTTTGTTTTCCGACGCTCGTCACTCAAGATGTGTGGTGCATATTGTATTAACCTAACAAACTTGGCCTCGTTTTCGGCTACTGACATATACCCTTGTACTAAATTCATGAACTCGGCCTCTCGAGCATCCCTGGTTACTTGAGGAATGTACTTATGCTGAAATTCCCTTACAAACTCAATCCAATTACTTTGAACTCCGGTATCCAACCATCTCTGCTTGACATGCTTCCACCAACTTAATGCTGCCTCTTCCAATAAGAAGGTTGCATATTGTACTCGTTTTGGATCTTCGGGGTAAATATCCATTGCCTCATATATCTTTTCAAGGCTTGCAATCCAATTTTCTGCCTTAAGGTCATTTGGTTCCCCGAAGAACTTTGGTGGATTCAACTGAAGGAACTCTTCCAAAGTTCTTTCATTTCCATGATTAGGTACTGGCACGTATGTCTGCATAAACTGTCTAAAGGCCTCCGTTATATCTAGTGCTCCTAGGGAAGTTGTTGTGGCTGATGGTGTCTAATTGTGTGGGGTCCTTGGTGGTGACATTATGATGCTAGAATCACAATCGCATTGGAAAATATAATGCATGGAGGTTAAATAATGATTCACAGATTGACACAAAGTAATAAATTCAATTATAACACTGAAGTTATGAACACATAATATGTACAAGGAATAAGCATGATGCACTAACGGCCCTACGGGTATCTTGAAGCAATTCCTAGGACTCGAGATATGAACATGCAGAAGATTAACAATAAAGTATTTTAAAATGTCGTATTTTTGAAAAACTTAAATTTTTCAAGAAAGAGCACCTAGGGTACTAGAGTAACCCGGTGGCTCTGATACCACTTTAGTTATAGCGCCCCTATACACTACAACCCCGCACCAAAGTATCTCCCGAGTGGATGTGAGACCTAGCACCCGAGAAACACTTCGGCGAACGGACAGTGCTATACAATATCAGAGTATTGGAACACTGCAGCGGAAATCTTATAATTTTAAAACTTTCAAAACTATGATAGGGGAAATGCAATAAATAAGCCAGTAATGGCATAGTATAGGTATCAAAAGTAGTGACCATGCCGTGATAGATAATTACAAGTTCGGAAGCATAACTCATTCTAAAGAACCTTGACTATCATGCTAACGAGAAGACACACTAGGCTTCAAGATACCTTCTAGTAAGCGCCCGTTAAACCTGAAACCATGAGTTGTAAAGTGCGAGGGTTAGTCAAAGTGACTAAGTGAGGGGGTAGTTGGAACTACATATATACGTATAGGTATATTTGAAAAGTGTTTGACTATAAAAGTTGGAGTTTGATAATATTAATAAAATAATAGATTAATACTATTATACCGAAAATCAATAAAATAATAATCAATACAAATATTTGGTTCATATTTATTTTGAGAAAAAGGGGAATAAGGGGATTGGGTATCAGATTCTTGAAAATATGAACCGTACGATAATAAAGTAATAATGCCCTGCAAGTAGGCGTTCTCCATCCTTTACTCCTTAAACAGAATGAAATCAGAAATAACAGAATCAATCCAGCCTTTTTCCTCCATGATCTGTCGGGAGCAACCCCTCGAGATCCAGATACAGACAGAGGGAGGGACGTACCTTTCCCGTCACTTAATGTGGAATAACTAACCTCCAGTTAAACCAACATTAAGATCAGATTTGGCGGCAGGTATAGTAGTAGACGATGGCCCTTGCCACCTGGCTATTAGTTCTACCATACCACCGGGCCCAACAGATACAGATACAGATACAGATCTTGCATCTTGGATACAGAATTGAGTTACATTATATCAATACTCACCAAAATGGACTTGAGTATGATATGTTTGCAACATATACTTGAACAAGGATTTTGTTTTATATAATAGGATAATAGATATCCTTATATCAGATATTTCCCAGAAAGGGGATAATACTATAATTAGGGAAAATAAGACTGAATCCTTATTAGGATAAATAATAAAATATTTTATATGTAGACTCATGATCCTAGTTGAAAATATTTTAACCTCACCTGCTATGATACGGAATCAAGTAAAGTATTCGGGGTTCCAATGTCCAGACCTAGTTCCTGAAAGTAGTGAACTACTACGGACTTAGAGAACTAGGTTCTTTCTATACTAATGCGACACATGAATGAGTACAATTAAGGCATATTGTAACAAGGAGTAACAGTAAGGTACAAGAAATTCGGTAATCTAGAATTGAAATATTATTATAAAACACACTGATACCAAAGTCATACAACCGAATTAACCAAGAAATTCTTATTCAATTTATAAATCCAAATTAAGGTTTATTTTTAATAAAGGTGAACCCGACTTTGAAAGCGTTATTTAATCCCCGATTTTGAAATCGTTAGACAAAAGTCCTTTCTTAAATAAAACCAATTTTATTTTATATTAATTCTTGAAATTACTACATGATATTATTGGTCAAAATTCATATTTAAAGTCAAAAGTCAAAGCTACTATTGAAAAACGGTTACTATTTAATCATAGGGGATTAAATACTTTTAAACCTAAAATCAAACACACACTTACACACACTAGCACACGGTACACACATATTTCAAGAACATCAAGAACACGTTCTTCATCATGTTTGAATATCCATAAGATGTTCTAGGCATTCTTGATCAAATTCATAGTCATAACATAAGATTAAAGAATAAATGAGCATAATATATGAACTTTTCATGAAATATGATTCATAAACAAATTCCTAAACATGAATTTATTCAAATCTTCAAGTATTCATAAAATGTTCTACACATGCTTGATTATATTCATATTCATAACATAAGATTTGAAGCATAATATAGCAAAATATATAAACTGTCTATGAAAAATAATTCTAAATAAATTATTCTAGGCATGAATTTAATCAAACAAGATCATAATCATTTAAATACATACTCACATTATATCATATCATAATTCATGCATTTGATAAAATTCCATAATGTGCACACATTGTGTTTAACTAACAACTATGCACATATTTCATAAAATAAAATTCCTAAAGCATAATTTAATTAATCCTAGACATGCTACTATTATTATTATACTAAGAACATAATATAAAGCATGAAATAATAGAAGAAAAACTCACCTTGTAGACAGAGGGAGAAAGTGGCGTGAGTATTGGGGAGAGAGGGAGTGATTTTTGTGTGTTGATTTGTGATGTATAAATGAGGCTTGAGGGGGTATTTATAGGTAGTCATGAGGGGTCTCTAAGCAATAAATGAAAGTTTAAGGGAGATGTGGATGTCTCCTAATTCATACAAATGCTTGGTGATTAATTAGGAGATGTGGTTAAATTATATTATGAACAAATGCTAGGTAATTAGTTAGGAAATGTGGAGAAATTATGTTCATTTAATTAATCCTTCTAGAAGAGCATGAGGTCATGGATGATGTCATCTTGAAATAAAAATAAATGTAAAATTTATTCAAAAGTCGAGAGGTAAAATCTTGAAGTAGTGAATTAATGAAAGATCGAGTGAAAAACGGGCTTCGTTTTGATTATAATTGTGAAATATTTGGACTTTTCGTTGATAAGTTATGAATAATAAAGATGATGAAAATCATAGGAAAATTATATAAACGAAGCTATGATAAGGTTTAGAGTTTGGAAAAATCACTATATTGTAGAGAAAAATTCAAGGATCGTTTTAAGTATAATTTCGACTCTTGAATAAAAGCTAATCGTTTAAAATAAAATGGTGATTTTTAGAAAGGAAAATATTTATAAAATATGCTATGGTGAAATCGAGTTTTTGGTAAATACATGAAAATTCATAAAATAATTTGAGGATCGTTTTGGTTATAATATTGAATATCAAAAAGTAGATGAGCAAGGATTTATTTATGATCGAATCATAAGCTAGGGTTTTTGCCGGTTTTTGACACTACGGGAGTTAGGATGGGAATTATGGTTCACAGAGAGTATCACGATCCTCGAAATAATGTGAGGATTCTTTTGGTTACAATATTGGGTAGTGAAAGTGTTTCGGGGAACATAGGAATATTTTTGAACTGTAGGGGTATTTTCGTAATTTCCACCCTAAAACTGTAGGAATGGGTTTTGAAGCATATGAAAGGGTTTTAGGTGCTAGAAGGGAGTGAATACTAGAATTCTAGGATTTTATGAAAAGAGTTCCAAGGTACGAGTTAAATAGAGGAAATAATTAAATCTACGATCATTTAATTAAAGTGTAACACATAAAAGCACATAAGTCACATAAGATGTAATGCATGAAGAGAATAAATAAGGACCGAGATTATAAGTGCTTCTTGAATAACCCCTTTACTTTATCTTTTCCAACTCGGCCCAAGTTAGGGCTGTTACAATTTTCCACTTTCATCCAAATCTCTCACACACACACACACCATATACTGATCAAAACACCAAGGAAGGAAGGAATAGATTTCATCATAATTCAAGCTACAATTCAAGAAAATAATTGCATAAAGTGGAAGCATAATCTTCATCCCATCAATTCATTCATTTCTTTTTCCATTTCAAGTTAATTTGGAGAGCTATATGATTTCATGGATTCATGTTCAAGTAGGGTTAATGAATGAGGTTATGAATTCTTGTATATTTGGAGTTAGAAACGTGTTTAGGGTTAAAACGAATTGAAATTGTATGGAAATATTGAATTTCATGAAAGTTAGAAGCATGATCATATTTGGGGTTTTCAAGCTTGATTCTAGCTGCTTTGATGTATATATCTTGGTTGAAATGATAAATAAGTGAAGTATAATGTGTATTTGATGTATTTCGTTAATTGTTATGGAGTAGAATTGCATTTGTGGTTGTTTTGGTTGACTTTGGTTCAGATTTGCCCTGTTTTCCCCTGTTTTGTTGCTGCTGTGGAAGTGGTCGCGCCCGCGACCTAAAATATGTGTAAAACCGGTCGCGGCCGCTACCCGTTTTTGGCCTAGTTTCCAGATGTTGGAAAAATGGATGAAAAATTCGGCCAAAAATAGGTGGTCGTGCCCGCGACCCTTTTATGAAGAAAATCAGTCACGACCGCGACCAAAATTTGGGCATGTTTTGAGATTTTGAAAAATTGGAGAAAAATTCGGGTAAAAATACTTGGTCGCGACCGCGACCCTTTTGTGAAGGATTTTGGTCGCGCCCGCGACCCTGTCTTTTCTGCATGAAAATTTGAATTTTAAACTTTTCTTGCACGGTTTTATTGGCTCGATTTCGGTGAACACTTCATTATTATGTCATTTAATGCATTATGTTATTTGTATCGCTCATATCATGTAACTTCATATTTGAGTTTCATAGGGGAGGTTTGTGTAATAATTTGGATACTTTGGTTGAATCTTGAATACTTGCTCTTTGTTACCTCATTTGCTAACTTGAGTAAGTTTATGATATTTATGGATCTCAATTGCATGATTGACACTAAGTGAACATGCCATTCGTCTTAATTGGTTCATGTGAGTCGAGTCTCATGTACACTTGTCCTTGTTACACAGATCACGGTCCAGGAGACTAGGAGCACGCTCCTTAGAGCTTTATTTCAACTTTTGGGTTGGTTGGTAAAGGTGAGGATTATTTCTAGGTATATAGAACCCATATAACCCTATGTGACATTTTCAACCAAGAGTATCTATATATCTATAATTTTCAAACTTTATGAATTTCAAATGATGGAACGGATTGATTGATTGGGCGAGTAAAGCATGTTCACGTGGGGCCCGAGGGTAGTGTATTGAGCCAACCGGGAAAGCACGGGCTGACGGGTAACTCTTACACTATCCTCACCATTTTGGGATCACCTCTGAATCCACCAGTAGGTTTGGTGGAGGAAGAAATCCCTTGCGTGGGAGTCATGTTCTCGACGTACACCATGATTGGATGGTTGGGTCTTGCAAGCCCGCCATCACCCGGAGGGAAAAGGGTTCATGAAACTGCGATTTGATTGCACTGGAATAACTTGCATGCTCACTTGATAAATGGAAATGTTCATGATTGTACACTTTTGGAGTAAGGTTGGAGAACGCCCACACTCACCGGGCCACGTATTGAATTGATAATTAATACAATTGTTAAATTGACTCAGTTGTAATCTCGGGCGAGAATTCCCTTTATTCTTGAACTTATCTTATGTTTCCTATAAAATCTTACCCGAGGTTATAGCTTGCATGATACGTGCGATAATATGGTAGACTGACACCTCACATATTCAGGTTCTGCAGGTGGAGAGCAAGGAGGGTTTGAGTCTTTTAGTCAAGTCTAGCATCTCATTCTTATTTTGGTATTTATATATTTTGTAATATGTGAAAGCTTGTGTATATTATGGTTTCATGATAAGAACTTGAAATGCATGTTATGGGAACAATGAATAATATTGCTTTTGGAATGTATATAAATGGTTAATCTCTCTTCTCTTTATGTGTTGTTGTATTAATTGAGGGTGCCCGCCTAGCTAGTGTTGTGTTTTTTATTATCTCCCGTTCGCTATAGGCTTAATTCATGTATGGGTACTCGTTCCATATGTGGATTGAACTATAGTGCAGGGGGATGTGGTGCCTTTGTGTTAAGGGTGCTACAACAACTATGTGGATGCTTATGTAATTGTTCTCTTGATCTATTATTTCTTGTTTGAGAGACGAGGTTCTCTCATTGTTGTTTGAGAGATGAGGGCTCATTGCTTGTTTGAGAGATAGGGTTCTCTCATTGTTTGTTTGAGACGGGGTGCTCTTGTTGCTTGTTTGAGAGACGGGGCTCTCTCATTGTTGTTTTAAGTTTAAAACTCGGCGGTGGACCTGGGGACCAGGTCCTTTTAAGGGGGAGAGAATTGTAATGCTCCAATTTTTCTAGTTACACATTACTTGACATTATATGAATTATATTCTTATATGTTTATGTGAAAATGTATGATATTATTCTCAAATCATGAATTATTGCATAACTCGTATCTAAGTGATACGTTAATTGATTGCCAAACATGATTTATTTGATTATATGACCTTACTTGATCTATTCTCATAATGGAGGACTTAATTGCATAAGATTCCTTGGACTTAATTGAGTACATTTCATGAAATAGAACTTCATTGCATGACTTATAAAACTTGAGGACTTTTATGCAAAATTGGTTGAGTCACCACATTTAGTGGAAGATTCCTATAAAATATCTATATCACATTCATCTCTTGTTTTCATGATTTGCTTCATACAAACACACACACTCATTTGCTTCCATTTCCACGATCAAGCTTCAAAAGAGGGAGAAGGAGATTTCATCATTTTATCAAGATTGGTTTCAAAGGAAATTGCATAAGTTGAAGCATCCTCATCATATCATCACTTCATTCCTTCTTTCTTCCATTTCAAATTATATATATGAGTAGATGATGAATCTCTTGAGTTGGATATAGAGTAGGGTTGATAACTATAATGTGATTCTTTGATTATTTGTGGTTAGAAGTATGATTATAAGCATGGAACTTGAAAGCTTGCATAAATTAATGGATTATTTGAGAGTTAGAAGCCATGATTTATATGGGTTTGTTGGATTAATTATTGATGATCTATGCATCTTTCCTTGGATTAATTGAAGTCTAATTGGTATGTTTGAGCTATATAAATGTTATATGATAGCTTTGAGTTGATTTCTTACGTTGTTTTGGTGTGGGATTGATTTGGGAGCCATTTTCGTGTTTAGCCCCTGTTTTTCACCCAGATTACTTCCAAACGGGCGTTTGGCCCCTTAGTTAAATTCCCAAAAGCCCGTCTGCGTTGCATCTGTCGTTACAGATAGTTTCCAAACACCCGTTTGCTCTGCAAACGAGCACCGATTGACCTGATTTTTTAACTCACGGAAACCTCTAGAAGTTTAGAATACTCTCCAATTCGAATCAGCTCAATATCTTTTCTAGTTTGTGAGATATAATCAATTCTTTTGGTGTCGCCACTTTACCGGAAATCTGCAATCACCTAACTTCGAGCGTACGCCATTTTCTCCTAATTTTGCACTAGAATACGAGCTATATCCTTGGAAAGTTCTATGCGTCTAGTTTCTTATCCATTAGGCAAAACTTAATTCCAACCTCTAGAGCTCAAGATATTCCAGTTTTCCTACAGCATTTACATTTCCAAAAATTGTCAACTTTTGCCCAACTTCACCAAAACCTCTCTTCTTGCTTTCCTTTCACTCTCTTGGCTCCCATATGTGAATTATATGATATATATGCTTGGTTAATTGAGAATTATGCCCTATTTGGCACTTCTTGTTAGTTAATTGCTCCCATATGATTGTGTGACTCCATGCTCTATATGAATTGAACGTGAAATAATTGAATGATATGAATACATGATTTCTTAATATTAATTTCACCTCTTAGGTGTTAATTGGTTTTAATACATGCTAAGTGTCACTTGATTACTAGTTTATTTATTAACATGAGCATGGCCATGCGTCATACTTGGTCTCTTATTGAGTCTCGTCTCACACGTTTCCGTTATTCCCTTTCTTGTCCAGTTTTTCTCCAGGGCGGAGATCATTGATCTTTTGGGCACTTTCTTATATGCTTGCCTTGTTCCGTCGCTCGTCATGTGAGGTTTAATTGCTAGATATATAGAACCATTACAACCCTATGTGATCTTTCGGCCAAAATGTATATATATATCTATAATTTCCCAAAACCCTATTGATTTTCAATTGAATTACCGAATTGTACCGATTGATTGATTGATTGATTGTTTTGGCGAGTATATTGTTCACTATGGGCCCGAGGGTTAGTGTATGAGCCAACCGGGAACGCATGGGCTGACAGGTAACTCTGCACTTACCTCACATGGTTGGGATGATCCCTGAATCCACTAGGAGATTAGTGGAGGAAGGAGTTCCGGGCATAGGGACTTATGAACCTTATGCCCAGATTCATTGGGTGGTGGGGCCTTGCAATCCCACCATCACCCGGAGGAAGAAGGAATTATTGAAACTGCTAATTGTATACTGTAAATTGATTGGTTGATCACCTAATCACTTAATAACTGAATGATTGTACACTATCGGAGAAAGGTTGGAGAATTGCCCTCAGTCGCTAGGCCACTGGTTGATTGAATTGTAAATTGGACAGTTGTAATCTCGAACGAGAATTTCTTTAATATTTAAACTCATATTGCTTCCTTTTATAAAACATTACCCGAGATTATTGCTTGCATTGTAATTGCGCTAATATTTATTTATAAACCCCTCACTCAGTCTTTCATAGACTGACACCTCACATTTTCAAGTTGCAGGTTGCGTGGTAGGCGGGATTGAGTCGGTCTTTATTTTCGGGTCTAACATCATTTCATGTACATTAGTGAGGCATATACGGTTTTGTATCTTGGTAATTATGTATATTATAACTTGTTCTTGAAAGTGATTGTATATATTAAACTATTGGACACGAAGATGGTATTATTGAAATGCATATATCTTGTGCTTCCATTTTATTGTTATGCATGTTGGTATTTACTTGAGGGTTAGTCCCGCCTAGCTAGAGTGTCGATTTTTTTATTTTGTCTCCCGTTTGCTATAGGCTTGATTCATATATGGGTTCCATATGTGGATTTAACTATAGTGCTGGGGATGTGGCTACCTAGTGTTCCGGGTGCTACAGAACATCTCTGGATTGTCTTGGAAACCTTAATAGAACATAAGCTATATGCTAAGTTCAGTAAATGCGATATTTGGATCGACAGGGTTGTATTTCTGGGTCATATCATCTTGGGTAATGGAAATGGAGTGGATCTATCTAAGGTTGAATCCATGCTTCGTTGGGAGAGGCCGAGAAATGCTTCAGAGATCAGAAGTTTCCTTGGGTTAGCAGGATATTACCACCGGTTTATGAAAGATTTCTCTAACATTGCGGCTCCATTGACCCATTTAACTAAGAAGGAAGTGAAGTTCGAGTGGGATGATAAGTGCGAAGCAAGTTTTTAGACTTTGAAGGTAAAGTTGACCTCAGCACCGGTTCTTACCCCACCCCGAGGGCACCAAGGGTTATGCAGGATGCTTCGAAAGAGGGTCTCGGTTGTGTTTTGATGCAGCATGGTAGAGGGGTAGGTTATGCTTCGAGGAAATTGAAGGAGCATGAGAAGAATTACCCTACCCATGACTTGGAATTGGCTGCGGTTATGTTCGCTTTGATGAAGTGGCGACACTATCTCTATGGTACGACTTTCGAGGTATTTACCGATCACCAGAGCCTCAAGTATCTCTTTTCTCAAAAAGATTTGATTGTAAGACAGAGGTGTTGGATGGAGTTATTAGAGGACTATGATTGTAAAATCCAGTACTATCCGGGTAAAGCTAACATAGTAGCCGATGCCTTGAGTTGAAAGACGGGTGTGGCTTGTTTGGAAGCAGGTTCTTCGAGTACGGGTTAAGAGATTTTGCTTTTAGGGATTTGGCTGGCTAATCTTACAGTTATACCAGAATTGAAACAGCAGTTGCTAGAAGCTTAACCCTTGGATGCAGAGATTCAGAAGTTGATAGCTCATTCTCGAGAGAATCCGGATTCTAAGTTTAGATTGGATAATTCAGGGTTGTTAAGGTTCGAAACAAGGATTTGTGTCCCAACCGAGCTTAAGAGGCTGATATTGGAAGAAGCACATCGCTCAGGATACTCGATTCATCGGGAGGTACTAAGATGTATCGGGACCTGAAAGAGTACTTCTAGTGGAATGGCATGAAAAGTGACATCGCGAACTTCATGAAGCGATGTCTAATGTGTCAAAGAGTGAAGGCTGAACACCAGAAACCGGGAGGAACTCTCCAATCGCTTCCTATTCCCGAGTGGAAGTGGGAGCAAGTGACGATGGACTTTGTGTCCGGCTTGCCTAGAGTCAAAGGAGGGTTCGATGGAATATGGGTTATTGTTGACAGATTAACTAAATCAGCTCATTTCCTCAAAGTACGAATGTCCGATAAGGTACCGAAGCTAGCAGAGTTGTATGTCCGGGAGATTGTAAGATTACATGGAGTTCCGGCTTGTATAGTTTCAGATCGGGATCTACAGTTTACTTCAATCTTTTGGCAGAATCTTCAGAAGTGTTTAGGTACCAAGCTAAAGTTTAGCACTGCTTCACATCCTCAGACAGACGGTCAATCTGAAAGGTTAATACAGTATTTGGAGGATATGCTTAGAGCGTGTGCTCTGGATTTTCAAGATGAGTGGGACGAGCATTTGGCCTTGGTCGAATTTTCTTACCACAACAGTTATCAGGGTTCGATTAAGATGGCTCCATATGAAGCTTTGTATGGGAGGAAATGCAAGTGTCCTCTGTTTTGGGTTATCGAAGATTGGAGATGGACGGAGGATAATAAACTCGAGAGGGCAGAACCTAAGGAAAAGATTGCTGCCACTATTGAGAAGGTCCATAAGATTCAACAGAGAATGAACGCCGCTCAGGTTTGTCAGAAGAGGTACGCCGATAAGAGAAGAAGGCCTTTAAAGGTTGAAGTCGGAGATAGAGTTTCTCTAAAAGCATCTCCGAGAAAGGGCTTCGCTGGAATAGGTATAGGTGGAAAGTTTAGTCCACGGTACCTCGGGCCGTTTGAGATTTTGGAGAGAATGGGAGAAACGGTGTATAGATTGGATTTACCGCCAAGTTTAACCGGGACACACAACGTGTATCATGTTTCTCAACCCCGTAAGTATTATCCCGACGAGTCTGCCATCCTTCCCATTGAAGAGATTCAGTTAGAGCCGGATTTGACAATAGAGAAACATCCGGTGGTAATTGAGGACCGAAATATGTAAGAGCTGAGGAATCAAAGTGGGAAACCGAGGAATAGATGAAGAGGTTATATCCCGAGTTGTTTGAGACTTCAGGTCGGACTTGAGGACAAGTCCTTTTTAAGGGGGAGGGGGGGGGGGAAGATTGTGACACCCCGATCTTTCGGTAGTATACGTATGATGTATGTGCACGTTTAAATTCCTTAATTGTACAATTAGATGTTTCATTAATGTTAATTATCTTTTCTTTAATTACTTGAATTTATAATTTAAATGTTTATGCTTCTTTCTTTGGTAATTTCTTCGTTTGAGTTTGTATTTGAATTACGATTTTTCTGTCGTTTTGTTATGTACGAGCTTTACATGTTCAACTGGTGAATATGCTAGTCTTATGATGTCGGTTTAATTGTTGAGCTTTTGGAGTTTTATTTCCTTTGGAACCTAAACGAGGCTAAAACGTTTTTAGAACACCTTGGGTTCCGATTTGTGTAACCTGAGCTCGGGAATTCGGATTTGAATTCCGTCACTTCCGTTGGACTCGTTTCGAGGATTCGGGCTCAATGGGCTAAGCCTTGTATAATTCTAAAGCCTTTTGATACTCCGAAACTCGACCGAAAACTAACCTCGCAACCTTATGACTACCTTTCACTAAATTACACATTAGTGCTTCATCTTTTAACCTTTTGACTGAATCCTGGCCCCACACCCCACCAACATGATACACTGTCATCCTTGTCTCTCCATTCTCAGTTCATACATGGAAAAAGGGGAGGAAGTGCAGCAACTTTGGCGAACAAAGCTCATTATCCATTTTTCTTGCATCATCTTCAAGGGGTAAGACTACATTTGATATGTATATGCATATGTGATCATTTTGAATTATTAATTTCATGCTTTGAGCCAATGTTGATGAATATATGGAGTACGGATTTGTTTATGAGGGTTTGATGATCTCTTGTTATTCTTGGAGCTATACTTTGTTTTGATGATATATATATGACCTCTCAATCTTCATTCATGATTGTATGATTGTATATTGCTCATGGTTGAGTATGTAGCATTTCACCATTGACGAGCTTCAAGTTTTCTTGCATGAGATGGATATATATATATATATATATATATATATAGATTCCTTTCTCTTTTTGTCTTGTTTGATGATTTGGGTGTAGTTGGGACAAGTTATTACTTGAGTTTGAAGCTTAAATGTTGGTTGTTGTTGTTGCTTGGAGCTGTTGTGTTATGCCCTGTGTTGCTCCCTTGTTTTCGCGTATTGCTGCTTTTTTTTTCGAAGAAGAAAGGCCAACACGACCATGTTGGAATTGAACGTGAATTGGACAAGCCGTGTTGAAAGTTCGACTTGAGCAGAATATTTTTGTAAAATCGGACACGGCCATGTCCTAAATGAACTGAAACTCAACACGACCGTGTCCAACGTTTGAGTTAGGCTCCTAAATTTAATTTTAATCGGACACGGCCATGTCCATTTTGCAGTAAAACCTGACATGGCCGTGTCATTTGAAAATACAGCGACGACGGGTGTTCGTTTTATAGTTTCGATACCTTTCTTCATGTTTTGTTACTTGTTTTATGTTTCGTATACAATGTTAGTTTGTTATATTATGTGTTATATAAATTATTTTGAATATATTACTCCATTTGATACAAATTATACGAGTATGGATTTGTATGATATAAATGATACGTTTATTGTAACATCCCGATTTTTCGGCCGTACAGGTACGTCATTTCCAAAGTGATACGTGCGTATTTAAATTATTTATTTATGTGATTACGTGTTTATTTTAATATTTAAATGTTATTCTTGAATTTATTTGAATTAATTGTTATGTATATATTATAATATTTGAACGTATTTACTTTATTTGCCCCGTTTTTATTCCGTATGAGTCCGTTTTCATTTCTAATTTTTGTGACTACGTGATATGCATGAATTGTATATGTTACAAACTTGGCTACGTGCTTGTTTCATGTTTTTACGTTCGTTTGATATGGTTCTCGAATTGTTTTATTTGTTAGGGATTTGAGGGCATAACTCGTTTTAGCGCACCTTGTGTTCCGGAATTTATATATGGAGATCGGGAATTCGGATTCGAATTCGGAAAGTGGTGCCAGACTTTTAACGAATAATGGAAGCTATAGGACTTGTTCTCATATTTTTCTAAGCCCGTTTGATCGTCCGAATTTCGCCCGTAACGAGCTTCTCGCGCAGATTTACCACCGTTGAGTAAAACAGCCATATCTTTCTCATCCCTTGACCAAATTGAGTGATTATTGGACCTAACTTTCACCAACTTACTCCTCTATCTCCTTACCTGAGCCTCACTTCGAGATAACCCAAAGAAAAAGGAGAAATTCAGCCCCAAAATCTGAACAAGAGAGAAGAAGGAAGAAAAAGAAGAGGAACTATTCATTTCTCCAAGATTTGAGATCAAACCTTGATCAAATCTCTCCCAACTCAAGAGGCAAGTTAATATTTGTTATCTCCATCTCTTTGTGATCATTTTACCTATAAGTTTACAAGATTTCATCCATTCTTGAGCATGATATGTTGATGAAAATGAATAGTTAGGTCCTGATTCCATCTCTTGAATTCATAGCTATAATTTCAGATTTCTTGAAGATTGATGCATGAAATATGACCACTCTAACTTCCTTTATGCATTCATCAACTTTAATTTGAATTACATGTTGAGTTTTTGGATCCACCATTAAAGAACTTGAAGTTTCTTGAAGCTTTATGATTGAAATTTGCTCATTTCTTCTTGCCGTGAGTTTGTATGATGATTGTGAGGTGTTCTTGTCGAGTTATGTTGTTTTTTTGCTGCCCTTTTACTGCTTCTCTTGCTGCTTTACGTTGCCCTACTGCTGCTACCATGGAATCGAAGGAAAACAGAGCTGGAAGCTTGAAGGAGACGAAGCTCCTGCATCCCGTTAACGGGCGTTACCCCGTGGAGGCTTTGTGGAGGTAACACCCGTTACCTCCATGGATGCCTGAAGCTTTTAGCTATTGCCTCCGTTAATGGGGGTTACCCCTTTTGAACTAAGGAATGGTAACCCCCCATTACCCCCCTCCCTTTTTGTTGTATACGCGTAGTATACTTTGTGTGTTACCCGGTTTCGTTTTGTCGTTCGTTTCTTGCTTCGTTTATGATTTTAATGGTTTTCTCCCACCCCAATTATTATCCCAATATGTTTATATGTTAGTATATAATATGTTTCATTAATTGTTTGATTTTAATGCTTTGTTTAATAATTGAAAACGTGACATAGTTGCATGAACGTTTAAATGTTACGTATGACGCTTTCTTGCGTTCTTTTGCCTCCTTTATGAAATGTAGATGCATGAGTGCTTATTTTATTTTATAATATGCTATATTATGATCGTTATGCTCACGTTATGGATTTACTTGATAAGAATTGGATGCCCTTACGTGCTCTATATGTTTTCGTACATTCATGCATGGAAGAATGCTTTGTTTATTTGATTCATGTGATATCTAATTTCTCCTTTTATGATATGTATGAATTGTATACGTGATATATGATGTGTTATGTCGGTTGTATGAATTTTAGGGATTCGTTTAACTTGGAATATATGCGTTATGATCTAATATGAACTTATCTATCATAGTGGATATCCTGCTGCATTCTTTGTGCATCATTTACATCCATATGCATGTGCCGAGCATCTAGTTGGTACATTTTGAGTCTAAGGTTTTCTTTTGCTCTTTGTTTTGCCTTAGGTTCGTTTCGTGGGTGACGAGGAGGTGTTTTAGAAGCCTTTTGATTCCTCGCATTCGATTTGGTCGACAAGCTGAGGTTTTCTTCCTTTTTAGTTATATGACCTACAACCCTACATGTTATTTCAAGCCCGTATGAGACTTATATGTATACATATATATCTATATATACGTGTTTGATATGTAATTTGAGGGAATTGGCCCATTTGCTATGAAATGATTTGAAAAAGCTTTTATATATATATATATATATATAAGCTATGTTTTCATTTGTTTGCTTTCTGAAAGGGTTGGTGTGTGTGTGTAAGCGAGATTCGTCTTTTGAAAGATAAGCTATGTGAAAATTATGCCTTTTATGTTATGCTTTGGGCCCCGCAGAAGTGGTATGTGAATCTTGGGTTAACCGTGGGGTTACCGGGCTCTCTCATCAACACAACTCCACAAAAGGGAGACATAGCCCATCCTCGGGAGGTCGAGGGGAAGGCGAGACTTCTGTTGTCCAACGGTACGCTGCGTGGCCCGTTGAAGGAGCGGGCGGGATCCCCCGACTCAGTATGCTTTATGCCTAGGGGTAGAGGGGTAGAGCCTCTCTTCCCCAACCGGAGAAGGTGGATTGATTTTTGCACTTTGTTTTACCTTTGCATTTTGCTTATGTTTATGAAGTAGGTGGGTTGGAACTCGTGCTCACCGAGTTAGTGTACGTTTACTTATGCCTATGGTTCGTGAAATAGGGGTGGACTCTTAATTATTAAAATTGGTTAATTTTGGCCTTTGGCCCTAAACTCCTTTTCTTATATATAATATCATGGGCTAAATTGTTTTAGAATGCAAAAACCACACCCCGGTTCATGAACTCGTTAATTTTTGTATATGCTATGCTTTTACGTATATGTACGTGTGCGTGCGTTAGCCCCCTCACCAGTCTTTAGGACTGACCCCTCCTCGTTGTTTTCTTTTTGCCCCTTTTGTTTCTTGAGTTACAGGTACCCATTTGGAGAGTTCGAGCTAGGTGGCAGTCTTTTACTTTTTGGTCGATCGAGTCTTGTAGTAGAGTTCATGCATACATTACTTATTTACTTTCCCGTTTCAGTACTACGTATAATTGAATTCGATAATACATGTATAACTTATGTTTTTAATTCGAACTTGTAAGTGTTTGTATGTATAACCATCAATTCACTCATTTAATAACTAAAATTATCTTACTTTATTCACTAATTATACATATAATTGTCATGGATTGTATTTAAACTCAACAAATAATTATGTAATGCTTAATTCTATAAACTATATATTGCAAATTCCGAGGGATTTTTTCCCTCGGAACTCCCTCGGAATTCCCTCGGAATTTCGAAAAATATAAATATTAAAAAAAGAGAAAAAATTGTTTTTAAATATTAAATGTAATAATATGATGTTTTCTTTGTTAGTTAATTAACTAAGAAAAAATTCTCTTCCAAAAATATGTGAAAACGAAATTCGATTTCAATTTAAAATAAAACGAACATGCTTAACGTTATGATATCGTTCGAAATACCTACCGAATGTTTGATTACATATGTATAACCATCAATGCACTCATTTAATAACTAAAATTATCTTACTTTATTCACTAATTATACATATAATTGTCATGGACTGTATTTAAACTCAACAAATGATTATGTAATGCTTAATTCTAAAAAATATATATTGCAAATTTCGAGGGAATTCCGAGGGATTTCCGAGGGAAAACCATTTTCCCTGGGAAATCCCTCGGAATTTCGAAAAATCTAAATATTAAAAAAAGAGAAAAGATTGTTTTTAAATATTAAATGTAATAACATGATGTTTTCTTTGTTAGTTAATTAAGTGAGAAAAAATTCTCTTCAAAAAATATGCGAAAACGAATTTCGATTTCAATTTAAAATAAAACGAACATGCTTAACGTTATGATATCGTTCGAAATACCTACCGAATGTCTGATTACATATGTATAACCATCAATGCACTCATTTAATAACTAAAATTATCTTACTTTATTCACTAATTATACATATAATTGTCATGGATTGTATTTAAACTCAACAAATAATTATGTAATGCTTAATTCTAAAAAATATATATTGCAAATTCCGAGGGAATTCCGAGGGATTTCCGAGGGAAAACCATTTTCCCTGGGAAATCCCTCGGAATTTCGAAAAATCTAAATATTAAAAAAAGAGAAAAGATTGTTTTTAAATATTAAATGTAATAACATGATGTTTTCTTTGTTAGTTAATTAAGTAAGAAAAAATTCTCTTCAAAAAATATGTGAAAACGAAATTGGATTTCAATTTAAAATAAAACGAACATGCTTAACGTTATGATATCGTTCGAAATACCTACCGAATGTTTGATTACATATCACTACAAGAAATTCGCCGAAATCCGACTGAAAATTCCGAGGGAAACAGGCCGACGGGATTCCGACGGAATTTGTTTTTTTTTTTTTTTTAAAATAAAAATTAAATAAATCCGACGGAAATTCCGTCGGAATTCCATCGGATTTTTTAAAAATAAAATTTAAAAATAATATTAAATAATTCCGACGGAATTCCGATGGGATTCCCGTCGGTTTTTTTAAATATAAATTATAAAAATAGAAATTAAATAATTCCGACGGGCATTCCGTCGGAATTCCGTTGGATTTTTTAAAAATAAAAATTAAAAATAATATTAAATAATTCCGACGGAACTTTCCGTCGGAATTCCGTCGGATTTTTTAAAAATAAAAATTAAAAATAATATTAAATAATTCCGACGGAACTTTCCATCGGAATTCCATCGGATTTTTTAAAAATAAAAATTAAAAATAATATTAAATAATTCCGACGGAACTTTCCGTCGGAATTCCGTCGGATTTTTTAAAAATAAAAATTAAAAATAATATTAAATAATTCCGACGGAACTTTCCGTCGGAATTCCGTCGGATTTTTTAAAAATAAAAATTAAAAATAATATTAAATAATTCCGACGGGATTTCCGTCGGAATTCCGTCGGTTTTATCTATGCTTAAATTGAATTCTTATGACGTATTATAATATTTGTAGTTATAATTAATATTTTCTTAGAACTCAAATTTAAATATAGTCTACAAAATTTATGATTTTATTATTTCAAATGATATATAAATATTTGTATCAAACTAAACCAATGAATTGATCTAGCTCAACTGGTTTACCTTGGTTTCCATAAGGTCTTACTACCACAATGTCGGGTGTTCGAATCCCCAGGGGCGCATTAAGTTTTCATTTTTCCAGTAAATTCCGACGGAATTCCGAGGGAAATTCCGTCGGAAATAATTAATTAAATTTTTTTTTCCAGTAAATTCTGACGGAATTCCGAGGGAAATTCCGTCGGAAATAATTAATTAATTTTTTTTTTCCAGTAAATTCCGACGGAATTCCGAGGGAAATTCCGTCGGAAATAATTAATTAAAAATTTTTTTTAAAGCAAATTCCGACGGAATTTCCCTCGGAATTCCGTCGGAATTTTTTAAATTTAATTTTTTTTTATGATTTTTGTCCCTCGGAATTCCGTCGGTTTTCCGTCGGTTTTGAATTCCGAGGGAGGGTTTTCCTACGGCATGTGTCCCGTCGGAATTCCGTCGGAATTCCCTCGGAATTTTCCGTCGGAATTTGCAGGATTTCTTGTAGTGTATGTATGACCATCAATGCACTCGTTTAATAACTAAAATTATCTTACTTTATTCACTAATTATATATATAATTGTCATGGATTGTATTTAAACTCAACAAATAATTATGTAATGCTTAATTCTAAAAAATATATATTACAAATCCCGAGGGAATTCCGAGGGATTTCCGAGGGAAAACCATTTTCCCTGGGAAATCCCTCGGAATTTCGAAAAATCTAATTATTAAAAAAAGAAAAAATATTGTTTTTAAATATTAAATGTAATAACACGATGTTTTCTTTGTTAGTTAATTAAGTAAGAAAAAATTCTCTTCCAAAAATATGTGAAAACGAAATTCGATTTCAATTTAAAATAAAACGAACATGCTTAACGTTATGATATCGTTCGAAATACCTACCGAATGTTTGATTACATATGTATAACCATCAATTCACTCATTTAATAACTAAAATTATCTTACTTTATTCACTAATTATACATATAATTGTCATGAATTGTATTTAAACTCAACAAATAATTATGTAACGCTTAATTTTAAAATATATATACTGCAAATTCCGAGGAAAAACCATTTTCCTTGGGAAATCCCTCGGAATTCCCTCGGAATTTTGAAAAATCTAAATATTAAAAAAAGAGAAAAAAATTTGTTTTTAAATATTAAATGTAATAACATGATGTTTTCATTATTAGTTAATTAATTAAGAAAAAATTCCCTTCCAAAAATATGTGAAAACGAAATTCGATTTCAATTTAAAAGAAGACGAAGTCCTAAACGTTATGATATTGTTCGAAATACCTACCGAATGTTTGATTACATATGTATAACCATCAATTCACTCATTTAATAACTAAACTTATCTTATTTTGTTCACTAAAAATTAAATAAATTCTAATTTCCGAGGGAAAATTCGCTGGGAATTCCCTCGGAATATTCAAGATTTGAAACTATTAAAATTTTCGAGGGAATATATCCCTCGGAAATCCCTCGGAAAATAATTTTAATTTAAAAATTATATAAGTTTTACTAGTCCGAGGGAATTTTCGAGGGAATTAAAATTATTTTCCGAGGGATTTTCGAGGGAATTTCCCTCGCAAAATTCAAGATCTAAAAATGCAAAAATTTCCAAGGGAAATTTTCCCTCGGAAATCCCTCGGAATATAATTTTAATTTAAAAAATAAATAATTTCTAATTTCCCGAGGGAAAATTCCCTCGAAATTCCCTCGGAATATTAAAAATTTGAAAATATGAAAATTTCCGAGGGAATATATCCCTCGGAAATCCCTCGGAAAATAATTTTAATTTAAAAATTATATAAGTTTTAATATTCCGAGGGAATTTCTCTCGGAAAATTTAAGATTTAAAAATGTATAAATTTCCGAGGGAATATATCCCTCGGAAATCCCTCCGAATATAATTTTAATTTAAAAATATATAATTTATAATTTTCCGAGGGAAAATTCCCTCGAAATTCCCTCGGAAAATAGTTTTAATTTAAAAAATAATTAAGTTTTAATGTTCCAAGGGAAAAGTCCCTCGGAAATCACTCGGAAAACTTGGCGGCTAACCTTAGCGCTAAAATTTCCGAGGGATTTCCGAGGGAATTTTCCCTCGGAAATTAATTGGGTGAATTCCCGAGGGAAATAGTCCCTCGGAATTCCTTCGGAAATCCCTCGGAACTTCCGAGGGATTTTTTTCCTCGGAAATTTCCCTTGGAATTCGCCTGTTTTCTTGTAGTGACTCTTCTGAAAAGACTCGATATATATATTTATGATATTTAGGCTCAAAACTTTCACATAAGGGATATATCGTGTCGTCGTAACTATTAGAAGAGAAACCCACCTGTTACACCTTACTAAACAATACTAAGAAGAAAAGAAGACTTGGAAGTAACCTATGAACCTGGCAAGTCTCCACCCTAGAGAAACTGTACAAGAAACAACACCGTGCAATCGTGAGACTTAAGACTCCATATGAACCATATATGGCGCACGACATGCAATGAACATGATATATGTGAAGCCCCGATATTTTGGTCGTACAGCTATGACGTAAGTGTTTACCAAATTGCGCGAAATAATTATTTCTACGTGTTTTATATATTTAATTTTATTTCAATATTAAAGTGGTAATTATTTATATCCTAAGTTATTTAATCAATATTAAATGTTATTCCATTTTCGTTGACCTTACCTTCTTTTTTTTTATTTAATTACAAATTTAATTTGTATATTATCTATTAATGTTATGGTTTTATTGTTGCATTGCTTATGAGTAACATTTACGTGCTTCGTTTTTATATAAATTGATATCGAAATCTCGTGCAAATTTAATATGTTGGACTTATATGTGTCTTGAATATGAATATATGTTCGTTTCGTATTTTCGGGTTCATTTGCATGAGTTTCGAATTTATTTTAATTTTGGAATCCAAGTCGGGGGCTAACGAGCAATTAGCGCACCCTTGGTTCCGTAGTTGATATCTTGAGCTCGGGAACTCGGAATCGAGTTCCGTCAACTTCGCTGAACTCGCAACGAAAATTTGAGTTCATTGAACTTAGCCTTATATTTTTCCAAAGTCATTTGAACCTCCGAAATTCAACCTAAAAACGAAACGGTGACAAAACTGCCATGTTTTACTAAAATGACCATAACTCATCCAAACTTTAACCAATTTAACCATGGTTTGATGCTATGGAACCCTAACTCAACCACCTAACCTGTTATACCATCCCTTAACCGAACCAACCCTCCCACAAACCAGAAATGTCAGCCAAAGCCACTGACTTCCAGTCATTCCCGTAACCTTGCCTTCCTTGGAGATTTTGGAGCTCAAATCTCTTCCAACCTTCATCCAATCAACAAGTTAAGCTTAGGGTTGTAATATACATTCAAGATGTGTCATTTTAAGCTATGCATAGCCAATTTTGATCATGGTTTCATGGATTTTTGGCTGAAGTTGAGAAATAGTAGTTTTGAGCTTTTGTGTTGATCTCCTTCGTTTCTTGTTGGATTTGAGTGATTCCAAGCCTGAATATGATTTTTTTGACATCCTTTTCTCATTTATGATCATTGATTACATGGTAGTTGAAGTATTCATGAGATATCATTAATGACACTTTGAGGAAAATTCATGTAATGGTCACGTATGCCTGCATCTCAGGTTTGAGCTCCTTTGGGACTGATTTATGTGTCAAATTGGTATTGTTTTGCTGCATATTGGATAGCTTAATTGACCTGAACTTGATGGGATTAAGAAGATCAGTTGTTGCTCTGTTTTTTCGTGGTTTTGCCCCTGTTTTGAACTGATTTTTGTTGCTGTCAAACTGCTGCGTCTTCTTACTTGTTGCTGTCAATTTTAACCAGTTTTGTGGGAGTTGTTAGGGCTAGTTTCCTGCTGCATTTCATGCCTTTTGTTCCTACATCAATTGCCTTTGGTTGCTGCATCTTGTTGCTCTGTTTCATGCTAAGAAAACAGGGGTTGCTTCGTGTGTTGCTGCTGCCTTGTTTCTGGACTGGATCTCCCCGGGCGGGGAGATTTTGGCTGCAAAAGAGCTCGACCGGGAAGTGTAGATGCAGAAACCTTCTGCATAAGACTCCCCGGCCGGGTAATTTTGTGAACAAAATCTCCCAGGGTGGGGAGATTGATTCTGTAACCGAGGGGCTGCTGCTTCATTTTACTTTTCTTTTTTGCATGAAATGGTTGATTGTTGCATGTGAAGTAGGCTGCGGGCATGCAGGTGTTTAATTCTATATGTTGCATGCATGTAAATTTTGTTTGAAGCATGAAATTGCATGCATATATTGTTGTTGTTGTACGTAGATATGCATATATATATATATATATATATATATATATATATATATATATATATATATATTTATTTATATATATATTTATATATGTTTATTAAATATTAAATAATATTTGATTTAATTGAATTATAGAATTTAATTGTTACCTATTTCATATTTTATTTAATTTCCGATATTGAATTGGATGTATTTAATTATCTTTTTTCTAATTGTAAATGCAATTTAATACTTGCTATGATCATATTTCAAATTCTTGGATCAAATTGATATGAAATGTGAATTTATGAATTCGAATGAAAATGAATGAATGAATGAATAGCGTGTTTATATGATTTAAATTCCTTATTAGTGCACATGAATATTTTCATAACATAATCTGATATTTTATACATTTATATCATGATCATTACATTGCCGAGCGTCTTATTTGGTCATATTGAGTCTCACTTCACCTTTCTTGCACAGATTTTGAGTCCGCTGGAGACGAGGCCGGTTAGTGAGGCTCGTGTGTTCTCCTTTTTTCCGTTTAAGGTGGGTTTCTCTTCTATGTAGATATATGACCCTATATACCTTCATTGTGGAAAGTTTTCGTCCAAAATGAATATATATATAGGGTCGTTTTAAAGAGTAAATGTTTGCAACGTAAAGCCTTATTTTATGAATCCTACCTAATGTTTTGGCGAGAAATGAACGAATACACGAATGGGGCCCAGGTGAGTGGCTATCCGAGGAGGCAAGGGCCGACGGTGATCCCTCACACTAGTTCCACCAATGAACGGCGTAACCGGACCTCGTTAGGAGTTAGCGAGGAATGGACGCTGAGCGCTATCTGGGGAGTCATGTAACCCCTTTTGGTCAATGAATGGGTGGTCGGGCCTTGCAAACCCGCCACCAACCCGGAGGAAGAATGTGTAAATGTTATTGAATGTGCACGAAAGAACGTTATGCATGAAAAGAAAGAAAGAATGAATGTTAATGAATTACACAAGGTGTTGGTTGGAGATAATGCACGTCCACTCGCCGGGCCACTAATGACCTAATGTAAATGAATCGTTATAATCCCTTTTGATGATTTTCTATTCACCCACTTGGGAAATTCTTTAAAAACCTCACTTGGGAGTATAGCTTGCATGTGAATGTTTAAATACCGTCGTATATTATATTTATGCCCTATTTTTATACCCACCATTCCCTTTTGGACTGAACCCGTTTGGTTTTCAGTTGTGTTGTGCAGGTGTCAAGGGAGCTAGGCGGGAATTTGAGTCGTAAGTCTTGCATTCGTCTCTAGCTCTATATTTTGGGTTTTACACTTGCATACACTATTTATGACTTTGTATATGAATGTTAATATGGAGCATACATGTCTGAGCGTTGACGACATTTGATGATGTCTATGACTTATTTTTGGAGTTGTGATGCTCATGGTATATATAAATGTTATATGTTCAGATTTTGCTTCCGCTTTAATGTTTATTCTGATTTTATGGTTTAAGGGTTAGCCCGCCTAGCATAGAGTGTGTGTATGTCCCCGTTCGCCGTGATTTAGTTCGAGTATGGATCGTCCATTTCATATTCGGGTCGGGTCTCGGTGCGGGGGATGTGGTACCTTACGCTCGGGTGCTACATCCTTAAGTAGTATCAGAGCATCGGGTTGCAAAACTGGGCTCTCGTGTCGTGTGGGTCAGTCTAGGTTGTTCGGCTTAGGAACTACTTGACAATATGTTGCATATGCATCTCTTTTGTGCTTAGTTGATTTAAATTTTGAAATTTGATTGAATTATTTGCATTATCATGCATAAACGAAAAATAGCACGCATTTTTAATGTTTATTGACAGGATGCCTCCACGTAGACACCGCGATAGATCTCCAGGATGACGTCATCATCGTGATCGTACTCCTACACCTCCACCTCCACAACCACCACCGGCAGAGGCCTTTGTTAATTCGGTTATTAACATCATAGATCAAAGGCTACGAGATTATGTGTCACCGGCACCTCCAGCACCACCTACACCTGCTGTACAGGCCGAGGTACCCATTTTGGTTATACTTAAGGAGTTTCAGAATCGAAGACCTCCCAAGTTCTTCAAGGGAAATGATATGCAGGCGGAAATGTGGTTGAAAGAAGTCAAGAGGATATGGGAGCTCATTCCATGTGAGTCCCGAGAGAAGGCTCGATGCACCACTACTTTGATACAAGGAGAAGCCTACTCTTGGTGGGAAAGCACACGGATTGTATTGGAGGCGGCTGGAGAGGAGATTAATTGGGACGTATTTATAAGGGAATTCAAGAATAAGTTCATCCCTCCCTCATCCCGTACTCGAAGATTGAGAGAATTTACCGAATTGAAGCAGGGATCGAGGTCTGTGGCCGAGTATATTTCAGAGTATGAGAGGTTATCCCGCTATGCGCCTAATATAGCGGGTGATGACTTTCATAAGGCTACGCAGTTTGTTCAGGGGCTTCGACCGGATATCCAGACAGCTCTAGAGGCGGTTAATACGAGCACTTGGGCGAAGGCTACTTCGAAAGCCTTAAAGGTTGAAGATTCTGTGAATGCTAGGAGGCCAGTTTATCGCCAAGGACAAGGGTCAGGATCCGGCTCGGGATTTGACAAGGGAAAGAGGCCGATGACTTTACCAGCTCCACCACAAAAAGGACCTTTCAAGAAGCCTAGTGCAGGAGGGCAGATTGTACCTATTCCACGAGCACCTCAGGCTCCACCAGCTCCTAAGGGATCTCGCAACGATCAGCCTCCGTGTACTTATTGTGGAGGGCCAACTCATTCTTACAACACTTGTCGAAAGAGGTTAAAGTTGTGTTTGATTTGCGGGAAAGGAGATCATATAGCTTTTGCATGCCCGGACAAGATTCCAGGATATCAAGCTGGAGCTCAGAGACCAATGATTCAGGCATGAGCTTATGCCCTTGAGGGCAAGGAGCAGAATGTCGAGGTTGATCCAAACGCCGTGGTGGAAGGTACCGTTTGCATTCATAACATGACCATTCATGCATTATTCGATCCGGGTGCCACGCATACTTTTATATTTTGTGATCTATGTGCCTCTCTGTGCCTACCTGTTACTTGTTCAAATTCCTGTTATTATGTGAGTTCTCCTTTGGGAGGTAGTTTGCAGACAGATCGGGTTGTCACGGGTTGTTCAGTTTTGATAGAAGGGAAAGATTATCCTGCAGATTTCATCGTAATGCCTATGAAGAAGTATGGGGTAATCTTCGGGATGGATTGGTTATACCGGCACCGGCCGAAGTTGATTGTTTTAAGAAGAAAATAAAGTTGGGTAAAGAGTTGATTGGAGAAGTTGGGTCAAAGCATGTACCTCTCTTATCGTTTATGGAAGCTCGCAAGTTGGTAAAAGATGGAGCCACGGGATTTATTGCCTATCTCCTTAATAAACCAAAGGATCAATCAAGTTTTGAGGAGACGGCCATGGTAAAGGAATATCCCGACGTATTTCCAGAAAATTGGGTTCTCTACCGCCGGATCGGGAGATTGAATTTGTTATTGAGTTATATCCGGGATCAGAACCTTATTCTAAGACTCCTTATAGAATGGCTCCGACTGAGTTGGAGGAGTTGAAGATTCAACTCGAGGAATTACTCAAGATTGGATATATTCGACCAAGTTCATCTCCGTGGGGTGCTCCGGTTCTCTTTGTCAAGAAGAAAGATGGAACGTTGAGGATGTGTATAGATTACCGGGAGCTTAATCAGATTACTATCAAGAATAAGTACCCGTTGCCCCACATTAAGGATTTATTCGATATGCTGCAAGCTTCCAGAGTTTATTCGAAATTGGATTTAAGGCAAGGTTACTACCAGTTGAAAGTCCGGGAAGAGGATATACCAAAGATAGGATTTAATACCCGGTATGGGCATTATGAGTTCGTAGTGATGCCTTTTGGTTTGACAAATGCCCCTGCAGCATTTATGGATATGATGCATCTGATTTTTCAGCCTTATTTGGATAAATTCGTAGTAATCTTCATTGATGACATTCTTGTGTATTCAAAGACTCCGGAAGATCATGCTAGGCATCTCAGATTGGTATTGGAGATGTTGAGAGAGCACCGGTTGTATACGAAGTTTAGTAAGTGTGAGTTTTAGATCGGCCGGGTTGCTTTTCTAGGCCATATTATTTCATGTAAGGGTTTGGAAGTTGATCTTTCAAAGATCGGGTCGGTTATTCAGTGGCAGAGTCCGAAAAATGCTTCAGAGGTTAGAAGTTTCTTGGGACTGGCAGTTTATTACCGAATGTTTGTGAAGGAATTTTCAAAGATAACCGGTCCTTTAACTCGATTGACTAAGAAGGTAGCTAAATTTGAGTGGGACGAGGCATCTGAAGCAAGTTGTCAACTTTTGAAGGAAAATTTAACCACTGCACCGGTATTAGCACTTCCCGAGGGCACTGAAGGATACATGGTTTATACCGACGCCTCGAAAGAAGGGTTGGGATGTGTTTGATGTAGAAGGGTAAAGTGATAGCTTATGCCTCGAGGAAATTGAAGGATCATGAACGGAATTACCCCACTCACGATCTTGAGCTTGCAGCAGTGATCTTCGCTTTGGGAAAGTGGAGACACTATCTTTACGGAATTTCTTTCGAGATCTATTCCGACCACAAGAGTCTCCAGTATTTGTTTTCTCAGAAGGAATTGAATAAGAGACAGAGGCGTTGGATGGAGATGTTGGCGGATTATGAGTGTACGATTCAATACCATCCTGGAAAGGCCAACGTGGTCACGGATGCGCTTAGTAGGAAGGCTAGCGTGTCAGGTGTTAAAGTGGAAACTATGAATGAATCTGAGTCTTTCAAGCTGAAAGCTAGTATTCGGAATGTTACTGTTCAGCCGGACCTTCAGCAGAGATTGTTTAAAACTCAGAGAGTGGATTTCGAGGTTCAGAGGCTAGTGCAGAAAGCTAGAAACGATCCAGAGAGTCCGTTTGGATTTGATGACACCGGGCTTCTAAGGTTTAAGAACAGAGTGGTGGTTCCGGAAGAGTTGAAACGGTTGATATTGGAAGAAGCTCATCGATCAGGGTATTCGATACATCCCGGGGGAAATAAGACGTATAAGGACTTAAAGAAATTTTATTGGTGGAATGGACTTAAACGGGATGTGATCAACTTCGTGAGAAGTTGCTTGACTTGCCAGGTTGTAAAAGCAGAGCATCAGAAGCCATCGGGGCTACTTCAATCGTTACCTATTCCAGAATGGGAATGGCAGCAAGTGGCGATGGGTTTCGTTACGGGTCTTCCTAGAGTGAAAGGTGGTTTAGATGGAATTTGGGTGATCGTGGATCGATTGACGAAATCGGCATATTTTCTTGCTATGGATGTCGGATAAGGTGAATAAGTTAGCTAAGAAGTATGTGGATGAAATTGTCCGACTTCATGTAGTACCGGTTAGCATTGTATCAGATCGAGATCCGAGGTTTACTTCTAGATTTTGGCAAGAATTGCAAAGGAATCTGGGCACAAGGCTTCAATTCAGCACATCTTTCCATCCTCAGACAGACGGGCAATCAGAGAGATTAATTAAATATTTGGAGGATATGTTGAGAGCATGTGCATTGGATTTTTCGAGTTTGTGGAACGAGCAATTGCCTTTGATTGAATTTGCTTATAATAACAGCTTTCAAGCATCGATAGAAATGGCTCCATATGAGGCTCTCTACGGACGGAAATGCAGGTCTCCGTTGTTTTTTGATTTGGAAGAATGGAATTGGACGGAGCAAGAGGGTGTGAAACGAGGAGAGAAAAAGGAAAACCCCTCTAGGGTCGTGCAAGAGGCAATTGATAAGGTCCAAATAATCAGACAACGGATGAAAGCAGCCCAGGACCGACAGAAAAGGTATGCCGATCACCAAAGGAAAGATCTTAAGTTTGAGGTTTGTGATAGGGTATTCTTGAAAGCCTCACCTCGTAAATGATTCTCGAGGATTGGAAAAGGAGGGAAATTGAATCCTCGGTATTTAGGACCGTATGAGATTCTTAAGAAAATTGGAGATACGGCCTACCGTTTAGATTTACCCCCGAGTTTGACCGGAATTCATAATGTATTTTATGTGTCTCAGCTTCGGAAATATTATCCGGATGAATCCGAGATCATACCGGTTGAAGAAGTGGAGTTAGAACCGAATCTCACCTTCGTTCAGAAGCCGATTAAGATATTGGATCGTAAATTTGAGGAGCTTCGAAATCGGCGTATCCCACTAGTTAAAGTCTTATGGAGAAGTGATAAAACGGAAGAGGCTACGTGGGAGACGGAGGACAAGATGAAAAGATTTCATCCTGAGCTGTTTTCGGGCGATCAATGAATCTGAGGACGGATTCTTTTAAGGAGGAGAGGTTGTGACGCCCCGATATTTCAGCCATACAGGTATGACGTAAGTGTTTACCAAATTGCGCGAAATAATTATTTATACGTGTTTTATATATTTAATTTTATTTAAATATTAAAGTGGTAATTATTTATATCCTAAGTTATTTAATATTAAATATGTAATTAATTTCGTCCATTTACTTTAATTGAAATTAATTAGTGCACTTTGTTATTAATATTAATTTAATATGTTAATGTGATTTATTATTAAATCAATTATGGAATTCAATCATGTTAATCAATATTAAATGTTATTCCATTTTTGTTGACCTTACCTTCATTTTTTTTATTTAATTACGAATTTAATTTGTATATTATCTGTTAATGTTATGGTTTTATTGTTGCATTCCTTATGAGTGACATTTACGTGCTTCGTTTTAATATAAATTGATACCGAAATCTCGTGCAAATTTAATATGTTGGACTTATATGTATCTTGAATATGAATATATGTTCGTTTCATATTTTCGGGATCATTTGCATGAGTTTCGAATTTATTTTAATTTTGGAATCCAAGTCGGGGGCTAACGAGCAATTAGCCTACCCTTGGTTCCGTAATTGATATCTTGAGCTTGGGAACTCGGAATCGAGTTCCGCCAACTTCGCTGAACTCGCAACAAAAATTTGAGTTTAGTGAACTTAGCCTTATATTTTTCCAAAGTCATTTGAACCTCCGAAATTCAACCGAAAAACGAAACGGTGACAAAACTGCCATGTTTTACTAAAATGACCATAACTCATCCAAACTTTAACCAATTTAACCATGGTTTGATGCTATGGAACCCTAAATCAACCACCTAACCTGTTATACCATCCCTTAACCGAACCAACCCTCCCAAAAACCAGAAATCTCAGCCAAAGCCACTGACTTCCAGTCATTACCGTAACCTTGTCTTCCTTGGAGATTTTGGAGCTCAAATCTCTTCCAACCTTCATCCAATCAACAAGGTAAGCTTAGGGTTGTAATATAAATTCAATATGTGTCATTTTAATCTATGCATCCCCAATTTTGATCATGGTTTCATGGAGTTTTGGCTGAAGTTGAGAAATAGTAGGTTTTGAGCTTTTGTGTTGATCTCCTTCGTTTCTTGTTGGATTTGAGTGATTCCAAGCTTGAATATGATTGTTTTGACATCCTCTTCTCATTTATGATCATTGATTATATGGTAGCTAAAGTATTCATAAGATATCATTAATGGCACTTTGAGGAAAATTCATGTAATGGTCACGTATCCTGCATCTCACGTTTAAGCTCCTTTGGGCCTGATTTATATATCAACTTAGTATTGTTTGCTGCATATTGGATAGCTTAATTGACCTGAACTTGATGGGAATAAGAAGATCAGTTGTTGCTCTGTTTTTTCATGGTTTTGCCCCTGTTTTGAACTGATTTTTGTTGCTGTCAAACTGCTGCGTCTTCTTTCTTGTTGCTATCAATTTTAACCAGTTTTGTGGGAGTTGTTAGGGCTAGTTTGCTGCTGCATTTCATGCCTTTTGTTGCTGCATCAATTGCCTTTGGTTGTTGCATCTTGTTGCTCTGTTTCATGCTAAGAAAACAAGGGTTGCTTCGTGTGTTGCTGCTGCCTTGTTTCTGGACTGGATCTCCCCGGGCGGGGAGATTTTGGCTGGAAAAGAGCCCGACCGGGAAGTGCAGATGCAGAAACCTTCTGCATAAGACTCCCCGGCCGGGTAATTTTGTGAACAAAATCTCCCCGGGCGGGGAGATTGATGCTTTGGGACTTTTCTTGTATCACAGACAACCTTTGAATAATATACGATTGATCATAGGCAAACACTTCTTTATATGCCAATACGTGTTTTGTGTGTTTCCATTATGTGCGCATGTATGAGAACTCCTCTAATCCTGATGACTTTAGGACTTTACCATTTAGGTGAAATGGTTCATGAAACGAGCTCTATATCACATAAGTCATGATTAGTAAAATACTCCAAGCCGATGAGTCCTACAGACAGTGGGAGTGTCAACCTGACTCCTCTAAGGCTTGCTTGTGGGATCACGCCCTTAAGAAGGACCACCTTGTTTCATGGAGGTGCAAAGTGTATAGTTGATACGTGCGTGATATATGAGGGTGCTTACTTTAATAAGTAAGTTCACTGAGGTGCCCCGTGTCAGAAGATTCCTAAATGGGAAAGGAAGTTTCTATTTCAGGAAAAATGGAAACTTCTAGATTAGGAAATATCTCACGAGTCATTGATGTGATTAATTGATCCTTAGACTTGAGGTTCCTTGTCACTTTAGGAATTAACTCTGTAGTCTTAGGTATAAGCTTTAAAGGGTGTCACCTTAAACAACTGATTCAAGGCTTATGCTGGGGCTGCACAAGTGATTCATGAAAGTGAATGAGAATCAAGAAAGGACCTACACTTGCATTTGCAAGGTGATCTCTTATTGTGTAAGTCACTCATATGCTATATGGAGTCCTTGGCCAAGGCAGTAGATCAAGACATCAAGAAAAGGGTTTCTTGGATTGAGATCAAAAGGATATGAAATGCACTTAGCTTTAAGACCGAATTATTAGGGTTCTGATTATTCCCTTACCTTAGATCTTGGTTGAGAGATAGTAAGTAGGAGGATTGTATCTCACATGAATCAATGAATTAAAGGTTCTGTCGAATCCGAACATTCCAATTCAGCTAGGCGTTAAACACCTGTTGCTAGACTGTGGTCGTTTAATCTGTGGACTGATTAATTAATTAGTGAATTAATTAATTGGGGTCACTACTAATTGAATTGGGAACCTAGAGGGTCACACACAACAACTTGGTTACATGAGTTAAGGCTTTAAAATGATTAAACGAGTTAATCGGGCCAAGAGGGTTCCACGTGAGTGACACGTGTCCTTGTGACACGTGTCTCACATGTGTGTAAATATATTTGTATATTTATTTATGTGTTAAATAATTAATGTGATTAATTATTTAATAGACTTTGGTTTAATTTTGAATTAAAAAGAAAGTCTTATTTTGGAGAAAAATAATCTAGTTGATTAATTGTGAATTAATTAATGAGATAAAATAAGTTATTTATTTTAAATAAATAAAGTATAAAATTATCCAAAAATAGTTTGGATATTTTTAGCTCTCTTGAAAGTTGATTTGAATTTGAATTCAAAGTCAAAGTCAAAATTACTTGATGATCAAGTAATAGGAGAGAGGGACCAAATCCTTAGTCCATAAGGACTTGGATTTTCGGTCCTCCCCTTCTTATAAATAGGGGAGCTTGAGCTCCCCTTAGAGCTTATCGACAATTCTTTTGGTTCATGTGTTGAACACCATCCTTTCTCCAAGATCAAATAAGCCCTAGGTTAAGCCTAAACACTAGCTAGAGAACTAGCATCCTTACTAGTTAGATTGTAGTGAAGTTGGTGGACTATCTCTAGAGAGCTTCAAGTTAGAAGTTTTGAAGATTCGAGCTTTACCAAGAAGTGGGGATCAAGCAAAACGATCAGAAGGGATGATGAAACGGTTCTGAACCCAACAGAAAATGAGTGAAAAAATCGAACCAAAGAAGATGGCGAAAACCGTTCGTCCATATCCTGAAGGATGAATTTTTTCACGAGGGTTTTATGGCTAGCAGATTTCTACTTTCGCAAAACTGGTTTTCGAAGGGAGTTTCAATCATGCCTTTCTCGTTTCATGTTTCTTTCTCTATGTTATATTGTTAAGAACTTCCCTAACATGATTTGAATCTAGGTTGGTGTGGATTGTTATCCCTACAATGGATTCTGAAGTAGAAAGAGATTTCAAGGGACGGGTTGCCATTACCGCATGAAGCGCGTTTGAGGGCGGCTCAAAACGTGTCAAGAAAGCTACTACCCAAGCGAGTTTCTTCATCTCAATGAATTTGGATTCATGATTGCGAGTCTAAGATCCTTTTGTTGGAAAAATTTTTAAATTTCCACTACTTTCTGATTCCTGTTTTCCAACAAGTGGTATCAGAGCCACCTCGTTAATCGTGTTTCTGATTCGTCTCAATTATTCTGAACTTGGTAGAAATTCTTAGGCTTAGATGCGTATTAGGTATTCATGAGTTCTTTTAGAAAGCCTGAATTACGAAACTGTAATTTTTCTTGAATTTTTGAAACTGTTTTCTTAAATTGTGTTTTTGAAAACCGTTTTGATTGAAATACTTATAAATCGTGTTTTTGAATTTTGGATTGTTGTTGGTTTTTGAACTAAAAGTACGAAATACGAAATCGCGTTACGAAAACACGAGCCTGGACGTGCTAAGGCGTAGCACGCCTAGGCCAGCACGACCGCCCGCCCAGCAGTCCCGCAACCGCGCGGGACTGCCTGCAGCTGCCGCCCGTCAGTGCCTAGGCACGCCCGCCTGCTCCTCCCGCAACCGCGCGGGAGCCTTCCGTCGCCCGCCTACCTCCCCGCCTAGGCGGAGCGCTCGCCTTGCGCGCGAGAAGGCGTGCGTGCCGGCAGCCTTGCTACTGGCGTGCGCGACGCTCGCGCGCGATGCAAGCGGTCTGCCTAGGCTGGCGTGCGGGCGAGTCCGGGCCGTTCGTTTTGCGATCTTGAATTTCATGTTTAGACCAATCCAATCCCGATTTAATTTTTCCTGAAAAATTCTATTTATTAAATTTGAATTATTTTTGAAATAATTGTTTAAATTGGGATTTTGAAAATTTAAGCGATTAAAATTGTGGAAAAATTACAATCTTTATTTCCTCAAAATATTGAAAGAATAAAATTGTTAATTTTCAGAAATTAATTGGAATTTTATTAGTTTATTGTTTTTCGGGTTTTATAGAAAAGGCTCTTGAACAAGAATTGCATCTAAGTCGTGTTTTAAGCTATTAGAGCTTAAAGCGAGAATTTTAATTTATTGGTTAAATTTAAATTCTTGCAAAAACATGTTAGGTGATCATGGGTTTAGATCTGTGTATGGTTTTAATTTATGCACATGGATGGTTTAAATTGGGGTTGGAGCCCTATAGTTGCGTTTTTCAATTGAGGTTGGAGCCTCACTTATGTGCGTACTGTTATGTGATTTATTATGTGGTTTTCCATATTACTGTTTTGAGGCCGGGGTATACCCTGTGTAATTGTCTAAGGCCAATATGAAGATTGAGCCTTATTACTTTATGTCTTTTTCTTTTTATTGTAATTTGAGAGTAGAGATAGGTGGTGAGGTTTTATTTTCATTTTGGAGACAATGCACCCATGGAGTAAGATGGACCACATTCAAGTAACAAGGAGGCCATAAGTGAAGACCCCTCAAAATGTTAGGGAGGGGAATCTCAATTGTAAAAATGTAATAGAGATAGGGCTCGCATTTTGTTACCACTTTCCCTTATGTGATTAAACTGTTTATGTGGCATGTATGTTAGAACTTGTGATTGTGGAGTGGCTCCCACATATCACGCATAAGGTAGGTAGAACCCATGATCATTACATGTTAGTATCATGCTAGGACATGTTGTCTGTTTATGTGCTTGTTTGAAATGCATTTAAGTGTACTTGCATTAATCAAGACTAATAAAATTGGATAACATATATGTTGGTGAGGTCGAACCGAAAAACTCTTCGGTTGATTCGAAAATTCCCATTAAATATTAAGCTCATTTCGAATAATAGGTATTTAATTCGAGATGCAAATT
Source organism: Lantana camara (assembly GCA_037501455.1). Taxonomy (NCBI): domain Eukaryota; kingdom Viridiplantae; phylum Streptophyta; class Magnoliopsida; order Lamiales; family Verbenaceae; genus Lantana; species Lantana camara. The sequence goes on from CM074858.1 coordinate 52,101,416, forward strand.
TTGAATTAAATTCCTAGCATTCCATCAATAGGTTTTAAGTTTAGTAAGTGAAGCTAGTTATTGTCCGCGAGTCGTGGGATAGCTAGTGGAGCTTATTAGTTCTTAGTTACCTAATTGATCATTTTAAATGATCAATATTTCATGGTCAATTTTGGCAAGGGCGATGTCCGCGAGTCGTGGGTCGTTCGAACTAAGTTTTGATCATGATCTTATGATTGATGGGTCTAGCTTAACGCCTAAGTAAATATGGATGTCGCACGAGTCGTGGGTCCATATTGAAAGGTAGATGATGCAAAACAATTACTAAGAGTTCTAAAGGTGTTAGAATTGGTAAGTAGTATCTACCTAGGGTTTTACTTAGAATGTCCGCGAGTCGTGGGTTCGAGGTAAAATGCTTAGGATCTTAGTACCCATCGGGAAACGTGTTCCTCTTAGATCTTTGGGAATTATAGATCTTTGAAAAACAGTGGGAGCTACATTAGATTAAAGACCTTATCTTTTGTATATCGTTATAATTCAGCATGCTCACATTTTCTCTACTTAGCATTTAGGTTGTAGTTCTGTGATTCTCTACAATATGAAATGCAAATCCATTCGTATCTATCCTTATGTCAAAAGAGTTGACTAAGTCCTAACTAACTCTAATTGGCTTTGGACCCTAAATTTCGTTTTAGATTCCGAATAGAGAAAGGCGTTCTCTAAAGGGTGAAGTTTTCAATTGTGAAAATTTGACCCGGGCCAAAAAGAGAAGCAATCTAAGGTGAATGGATTTTTCCAACCACTTAAGAGTAATTGAACCACCTCATAAAAATGTTACAAGGTATAACATTATGGAATTATTCAATATTCCAAATGAGGAAACAAGTGCATACGAAAAAGGTCTAAAGATCTTATTAGAAGATCTTGTGGTCTCGATCGTCAACTGAGAAAAGAGTTCTCAATGCACTGATTACTTACATTGCTTCCAACATCGTTTAAACCCTTCATGCTCAACTAGAATGAGGCCATTGTAGCATAGTTGTTCATTTAGCTGATAATGGTTGAGAGCATCCTTAAGAAGGAATAAAAGGTTGTGATGGTTGATTCTTCTTCTAAACTCACTAAGTTAAAGGCTTGAAGGCCTAAAGAAGAAGAAACCCTTAAGAGCCCAACGGAGGGGCATGTAAGGGGTGCGCCCAAAAGACACTAGAGATCAAATAGGACGTTTGCTTCTATGGTAGCAAATAAGGACTTTAAAAGGGAACTGCAAAGAGTATGAGTACTCTCAAATGTTACCTCATTTAGTAATTCTACTAGGAATAGAATTCACAAGTCTTGAGTTGATTCTGCATAATCAGTTGTGCAAAGACTCAAAGCACTAATGTTCTGAACATACAACGAGATAACAAAAGTAAGTGAGATGACAAAGCTTCGAATTACTTTGGAACGTTGAGATATAAAAGGATTAGCAAGTCAGACATCTTAGGATCATTTTACGAAAATGAACCTAGAGAGTTAACTTCCTTTGAATCCTATCTTAAAGGGAAACGTCCCCGAAACATGGTTTAGGTGAAACGTAGAACGTGCCAAAATTCTAGTGGATTTCGATCCATGCTGATAAGTGTAAGATGCTTAATGTAAGCACTAGATACAATCGTCAGTTTAGTCATTATGAATGAATGTACTTGTTGAAGTACAAATTCGAAACAATATGAAATTCTTAGAATTTCAAAAGGAGGTTAGGAACCGAAGTAGTCATAAGTTATAGGTAAATCGATATGATCGAGATAGCCAATATCTTAGCAACTAATTCCTTAGTCATCTTAGAGATAATAGGATTATCTCTTAGTAAACTAATTCGAGAACACCTTAATGTTTCCGAATGAGGGAATGAAACCTGATAGGATATGGTCCATTCCATTGTAAGCTTTACTGACTTATTACCATTCTAGGAATAAACTCCTAGAATATGCAGTTAGAGATTTTGAATTTAGTACCTTCAAAAATCAGTCCTTTAGTTGCACTATGCAATGTGGCATACTAAATTCCCTAATTATTCTTATCCAATAATTTAATGGAATCCTCTTAAGTGACGAGGATAGTGGGAGATAAGCTTGAAATGAGTTCAAGATTATGTAATGATATTGGATATCGTTTCAGCGATTCCCTTAGATAAAGGATGTTTGTCTCAAGGAATGTATCTTTCTTAAGGAATCGTTCCTATAGAAGAAGAAAGGCAAGCAAGCAGACCTCAAGAAATTTGAGGATAAATATCCATGCCACATATAGAAGAAACGAGCCCATCTGATAAAACTTAGATAAATTTTAGAGTATGTACACATGTGAAACCCTTCTCTTAAGACGTGTTTAGAACGCGTTCCTAGATAGCCAAGGAATTACTTAAAGAGGAGACACTGTCGGATTTGGAATCTCAGTAGTGTAAGCAAGCCTTGAAATCCAATATGGATTCCATATACTCAAACCAAGTTTTGACCTCAGTTGATCCACCTGATAGGATCAAGCTCGTGGAGCTTCGTGCAAATGGAAAGCATTACAACCTTCTTGACGATTGAAATGCAAAAGTCCATTTGGATTATGTTTACCACATCCTCATATTATGGCTATGAGATATGATAAATGAATATGAGAACTATCTTGTTCAATATGAGATTCAAAGAGACTGAAATAAGGTATTTCTGTAAATCTCATATTCAGTGGGAGTATGCATAAGGTATGCAAATCCCTAAAGTCAATCTGTGGATTGATAAAGGCTTCTAGGAGTTAGACAATTCGATTCCATAGTATAGTCAAATCGTTTGACACAAATAGAAGTCAAATAAGTCTCAGAGTGTACATATGATAGTTAGTGATGTAAGAGTCAATTTTGGTTCTTTAGAAGACGACATCCTTCTCATTAGGAATGTCAAGGATGACGTGAAAGTTACCAATTCTTGCTTAAGAAACAATTTGGCATGAAAGATCTTAGTGATTATCCTATATTCTCGACATTCAGATCTATAGAAGATAGATCTAAGAGAATAAAAGGATTATCGCAAAACGAGTACATAACCATAATACTAAAAGGAGTTTAGTATGGACAATGGAACATCTCTTTTGAAGAGTATGTGTCCTAAGATAACTTTAAGAAAGTTAGAGTCCCTTTAAATGAAAGGGTGCATAATGTATGAAAAGTTATGTACTAAATTAGATATGGCGCAACACTAAGCGTAGTGGGTCGAATCTAATATGACCTCAGAGAAGGTCATTAGATTCCTGTAAAAGATGTCCTCAGAGTACTTGAGAAGAAATGAGGATATGTATTAGTTACAGAGCCCAAAAGATCTTGTTGTTAGAAGGATATTTGATGTAACCGTTCATCAAACATAGATGATTATGAAATCATTGAAAGGATACAACTTCTACCAGAATGGTAATGCAATGTGTTGGAAAGGGGTTCCAAGGACGGACATTACAAAACTCGACTATCGTAGTTGAGAACATAGTTGTATTATATAACGCTAAGTTAAGTGTTTGGGTAAGAAACTCCATCTAACTGGTTAGATGAAGTTCCTAGCATAAAACAACTCCTTTATCATATTGTATGATAAAATGGATGGTTTCTCAAGTAAGAGAACCAACACCTCACCAATAGACTGAACACGTGATTACGAATCACTTTATAAGGAAAAGGTGTTTCCTAAGAGATGTGTAAACAAGAGGGTCACATCAGCAGAGAATATAGCAGATCCACTTTGGAAACGCCCAAAGTCAATAGGCTCTCACAGTGCATCTTGAGAACATGGGACTTAGAGTACCTTAATGGCTTTTACGGGCAAGTGGGAGATTGTTAGGAATAGTGCCCTAGAAAGCCGATTCGATGTAATCTGCTTTGGGACTTTTCTTGTATCACAGACAATCTCTGAATAATATAAGATTGATCATAGGCAAACACTTCTTTATATCCCAATACGTGTTTTGTGTGTTTCCATTACGTTCGCATGTATGAGAACTCCTCTAATCCTGATGACTTTAGGACTCTACCATTTAGGTGAAATGGTTCATGAAACGAGCTCTATATCACATAAGTCATGATTAGTAAAATACTCCAAGCCGATGAGTCCTACAGACAGTGGGAGTGTCAACCTGACTCCTCTAAGGCTTGCTTGTGGGATCACGCCCTTAAGAAGGACCACCTTGTTTCATGGAGGTGCAAAGTGTATAGTTGATACGTGCGTGATATATGAGGGTGCTTACTTTAATAAGTAAGTTCACTGAGGTGCCCCGTGTCAGAAGATTCCTAAATGGGAAAGGAAGTTTCTATTTCAGGAAAAATGGAAACTTCCAGATTAGGAAATATCTCACGAGTCATTGATGTGATTAATTGATCCTTAGACTTGAGGTTCCTTGTCACTTTATGAATTAACTCTGTAGTCTTAGGTATAAGCTTTAAAGGGTGTCACTTTAGACAACTGATTCAAGGCTTTTGCTGTGGCTGCACAAGTGATTCATGAAAGTGAATGAGAATCAAGAAATGACCTACACTTGCATTTGCAAGGTGATCTCTTATTGTGTAAGTCACTCATATGCCATATGGAGTCCTTGGCCAAAGCAGTGGATCAAGACATCAAGAAAAGGGTTTCTTGGGTTGAGATCAAATGGATATGAAATGCACTTAGCTTTAAGACCGGATTATTAGGGTTCTGATTATTCCCTTACCCTAGATCTTGGCTGAGAGATAGTAAGTAGGAGGATTGTATCTCACATGAATCAATGACTTAAAGGTTCTGTCGAATCCGAACATTCCAATTCAGCTAGGGGTTAAACACCTGTTGCTAGACTATGGTCGTTTAATCTGTGGACTGATTAATTAATTAGTGAATTAATTAATTGGGGTCACTGCTAATTGAATTGAGAACCTAGAGGGTCACACAAAACAACTTGGTTACATGAGTTAAGGTTTTAAAATCATTAAACGAGTTAATCGGGCCAAGAGGGTTCCACACGTGTGAACCACACGTGTGGCTCACGTGAGTGACACGTGTCCTTGTGACACGTGTCTCACATGTGTGTAAATATATTTGTATATTTATTTATGTGTTAAATAATTAATGTGATTAATTATTTAATAGACTTTGGTTTAATTTTGAATTAAAAAGAAAGTCTTATTTTGGGGAAAAATAATCTAGTTAATTAATTGTGAATTAATTAATTAGATAAAATAAGTTATTTATTTTAAATAAATAAAGTATAAAATTATCCAAAAATAGTTTGGATATTTTTAGCTCTCTTGAAAGTTGATTTGAATTTGAATTCAAAGTCAAAGTCAAAATTACTTGATGATCAAGTAATAGGAGAGAGGGACCAAATCCTTAGTCCATAAGGACTAGTATTTTCAGTCCTCCCCTTCTTATAAACTGGGGAGCTCGAGCTCCCCTTAGAGCTTATCGACAATTCTTTGGGTTCATGTGTTGAACACCTTCCTTTCTCCAAGATCAAATAAACCCTAGGTTAAGCCTAAACACTAACTAGAGAACTAGCATCCTTACTAGTTAGATTGTAGTCAAGTTGGTGGACTATCTCTAGAGAGCTTCAAGTTAGAAGTTTTGAAGATTCGAGCTTTACCAAGAAGTGGGGATCAAGCAAAACGATCAGAAGGGATGATGAAACGATTCTGAACCCAATAGAAAACGAGTGAAAAAATCGAACCAAAGAAGATGGCGAAAACCGTTCGTCCATATCCTGAAGGATGAATTTTTTCTTGAGGGTTTTATGGCTGGCAGATTTCTACTTTCGCAAAACTGGTTTTCGAAGGGAGTTTCAATCATGCCTTTCTCGTTACATGTTTCTTTCTTTATGTTATATTGTTAAGAACTTCCCTAACATGATTTGAATCTAGGTTGGTGTGGATTGTTATCCCTACAATGGATTGTGAAGTAGAAAAAGATTTCGAGGGACGGGTTGCCATTACCGCATGAAGCGCGTTTGAGGGCGGCTCAAAACGTGTCAGGAAAGCTACTACCCAAGTGAGTTTCTTCATCTCTACGAATTTGGATTCATGATTGCGAGTCTAAGATCCTTTTGTTGGAAAAATTTTTAAATTTCCGCTGCTTTCTGATTCCTGTTTTCCAACAATTGATTCTGTAACCGAGGGGCTGCTGCTTCATTTTCCTTTTCTTTCTTGCATGAAATGGTTGATTGTTGCATGTGAAATAGGCTGCAGGCATGCAGGTGTGTAATTCTATATGTTGCATGCATTTAAATTTTGTTTTAAGCATGAAATTGCATGCATATATTGTTGTTGCTGTACGTAGGCATGCATATATATATATACATATATTATATTATATTATATGTATATATATATCCCATGTATGCAACTATGTAAGTATATATTATATTATATTATATGTATATATATATCCCATGCATGCAACTATTTATATATATATATATATATATATATATATATATATGTGTGTGTGTGTTTATTAAATATTAAATAATATTTGATTTAATTGAATTATAGAATTTAATTGTTACCTATTTCATATTTTATTTAAATTCCGATATTGAATTGGATTTATTTAATTGTCTATTTTCTAATTGTAAATGCAATTTAATACGTGCTATGATCATATTTGAAATTCTTGGATCAAATTCATATGAAATGTGAATTTATGAATTCGAATGAAAATGAATGAATGAATGAATGGCGTGTTTATATGATTTAAATTCCTTATTAGTACACATTAACATTTCCATAACATAATCTGATCTTTTATACATTCATATCATGATCATTACATTGCCGAGCGTCTTCTTTGGTCATATTGAGTCTCACTTCACCTTTCTTGCACAGATTTTGAGTCCGTTGGAGATGAGGCCGGTCAGTGAGCTCGTGTGTTCTCCTTTTTTCCGTTTAAGGTGGGTTTCTCTTCTATGTAGATATATGACCCTATATACCTTCATTGTGAAAAGTTTTCGTCCAAAATGAATATATTTATAGAGTCGTTTTAAAGAGTAAATGTTTGCAACGTAAAGCCTTATTTTATGAATCCTACCTAATGTTTTGGCAAGAAATGAACGAATGCACGAATGGGGCCCAGGTGAGTGGCTATCGGGGGAGGCACGGGCCGACGGTGATCCCTCACACTAGTTCCACCAATGAAGGCGTAACCGGACCTTGTTAGGAATTAACGAGGAATGGACGCTGAGCGCCATCTGGGGAGTCATGTAACCCCTTTTGGTCAATGAATGGGTGGTCGGGCCTTGCAAACCCACCACCAACCCGGAGGAAAAAGGTGTAAATGTTATTGAATGTGCACGAAAGAACGTTATGCATGAAAAGAAAGAAAGAATGAATGTTAATGAATTACACAAGGTGTTGGTTGGAGATAATGCACGTCCACTCGTCGGGCCACTAATGACCTAATGTAAATGAATCGTTATAATCCCTTTTGATGATTTTCTATTCACCCACTTGGGAAATTCTTTAAAACCCTCACTTGGGATTATAGCTTGCATGTGAATGTTTAAATACCGTCGTATATTATATTTATGCCCTGTTTTTATACCCACCAGTCCCTTTTCGACTGAACCCATTTGGTTTTCAGTTGTGTTGTGCAGGTGTCAAGGGAGCTAGGCGGGAATTCGAGTCATAGGTCTTGCATTTGTCTCTAGTTCTGTATTTTGGGTTTTACACTTGGATACACTATTTATGACTTTGTATATGAATGTTAATATGGAGCGTACATGTAGCACCCTTCACGTATGGATGCCACACCCCCGGACTATAGCTTAGTCCACATACAAAATGAGTAATCCGTACATCAACCAAACTATAGTGAACGGGTGACAAAGAAAAGAACCAAGCTAGCAAGGCGGGACTAACCTCAACTGGAAAAACCCACAATGCAATAAAACAAGCGGAAGCATAATAATTTCACAGTATTCAAGTTATACTATCTTCTTAACTCCATGTATCAAAACATTATCATCTCCCAAACTACATAACATGTCCAAAAGTAATAGATACAATACATGAACGTGTAGTGCTAGACTCGACTGAAAACTGAATAGGACTCTGACTCCCGCCTAACACGAACCTGCAAAACACTGAAAGGTTGAGGTGTCAGTCCAACACGGACTGAGCGAGGGGTATAAATAAATATTAGCGCAATTAACATGCAAGTTCTAATCTCGGGTAAGGTTTTTAATAAAGGAAACAATATAAGTTCAATACTAAAATAGGTCTAGCCCGAGATTACAACTAATCCATTAAACCAATACAAACGTTGTCAATTCAATTCAATTCAATCAGTGGCCCGGTGAGTGAGGGCGATACTCCAACCTTACTCTAATTAGTGAACATTACCAATAATTAGATTATCAATAGTTAAGTGAGCATTCAAGTTATTACAGTGCACAATTAGCAGTTTCAGTCCCTTCTTCCTCCGGTGATGGTGGGATTGCAAGGCCCCACCACCCAATCACTATGTACGTTAGGAGCATGACTCCCACGTATGGGATTTCTTCCTCCACCAAACCTCCTGGTGGATTCAAAGTTGATCCCAAAAGAGTGAGGGTAATGCAAGAGTTACCCGTCAGCCCTTGCCTCCTCGGTTGGCTCAATACACTACCTTCGGGCCCAAAGTCAACATGCTTTACTTGCCAAAACAGTCAATCAATCACTCAATCAATCAATTGGTTCAATTCGGTAATTCAATAGAAAATCAATAAGGTTTTGGAAAATTTATAGATATATAGATACATTTTGGCCGAAAGATCACATAGGGTTGTAAGGGTTCTATATATCTTAGAAATTAAACCTCACCTGAAAACCAACCAAAAAGGAAGCAAGAGAGCATCCTACGGAGCGGGCTCCTCGAAACCGGGACCGTGATCTGTGTAACAAGGACAAGTGTACATGAAACTCGACTCTTATGAACCAATTAAGACGAATGGCAAAGTCATGCAATAACAATTTAAGGAATGTCAAATAAGAGCTTGATTATCAATAAAACATGTATAGAACACATATAAGTCACATATGGGAGCCAAGGAAGTGAGAGGAATGCAATAAGAAGGGTTTTGGTGAAGTTTGGCAAAAACCGACAATTCTCGAAAATGACCATACTGGGAAAAAATGGGAATAATTCAAGTTATAGAAATTGGAATTGGGTTTTGTTTATGGGGAATGAAACTATACAAGTAGAACTTTAAAATGGTATATGGCTCATTTTCTAGTTCAAAGCGAGGAGAAAATGGGGTAAACTTGAAGTTTGGTGAATGCAGTTTGTCGGTAAAGCAGTGACACCAAAAAGAATTGATAATATCTCAAAAATGAGAAACGATATTAAGGTTATTCCAATTGGAGGTTGTTCTAGACTTCAAGAGCTTTCCAACGGCCCAAAATTCAGGTCATTTGGAGTTCGGATGAGGGAGTACCTGGCCGGGGAAAGTACAAGCTAAAATCTACCCGACCGGGGAAAAATTGTGCAGAAACTTTCTGCACAAGCTCTACCCGCCCGGGTAGAGGGTTTTCAGCTGAAAACCGAGACGAAACTGGGGAAAACAGGGGAGGGAACGAAAAGGAAGCAAAGGGCACAACAAAACTTACCCAAAACACTCCAAAACAATCATATATCATGCATATAACTCATATATATCAATTAGGCACCATTTAATCCATAGAAACATACATAGATCATCAAGAAATCATCATGAAAACCCTATATATATACACATGCTTCCAACTTACATATGCATCAAGATTCATGCAAGCTTCCACTCTCATCATCCTAATCATGCTCCTAACTCAAATATCGCAAGAATCCAACATCTAATCCATGAACCCTACTTCTATTCCAATCAAAAGAGTCAAATAAGTACATGTTATACCTTGAGATGAACTAGAAATGGGATGAAATGGCAAGATGATGAAGATGATGATGCTAGCTCCTCAATTCCTTCAAAATATGTCTTGAAATGAGATGCAAATTCCTTCCTTCCCTTGGTGTTTTTACGGTTTCTTAGTGTGTGTGTGTGTGTAGTTCTTGTATGTAATGTAAGGAATGAAATGTACGAGATGTATGTAATGTAATGTGAAGGAAGAGAGGCATACAAGATATATTATATCTTCCACTAAGTATAATACCAACCTAATTGCATAATAGTCCCTCAATTATTTAAATGAATGCAATCAAGTCATATCTTTACACCAAAGATCATTTAACCCCAACCCATGCTATGCAATTAAGTCCATAAATTTTATGAGATGATCAATTAAAGTCACATAATAAAATTAGACACATTATCAGTTAATTCACGAATTTCACATTAAAACTAATTCATATAAATACATAGAAATGTATAATGCACGTAATATTATAATGAAATCATAATAAGCAAGTAAATATATAAAATTAAACCCCCAACTCCCAAAAACCCGCACGTGGCGTGCTTACCTGAACTTTCCGAATTTGGGGCGTTACAGTACATGTTTGAGCCTTGACGGCATTTGATGATGTATATGACTTATTTTTGGAGCTGTGATGCTCATGGTATATATAAATGTTATATGTTCAGATTTTGCTTCCGCTTTAATGTTTATTCTAATTTTATGGTTTAAGGGTTAGCCCGCCTAGCATAGAGTGTGTGTATATCCCCGTTCGTCGTGATTTAGCTCGAGTATGGATTGTCCATTTCATATTAGGGTCGGGTCTCGATGCGGGGGATGTGGTACCTTACGCTCTGGTGCTACAATATGAGATGCATACGAGGTATAAATCATGTTATGAAGCCATATAGCCAAGTAGTTCATTCAACACGTTCAATACATGGTTGTTTTATATTCATAAATTCCATATTTTTCATGAACCATAACAATTGGAGCCATGATTTTCATATTATATTCATAGCACCTGCTTCATCATGTTTACAATGCATATAATAAGTATAGGAGCCAGAAAAGTCATTTAAGGCATTAAGATAATGTAAAAAGGCATTTAACGATTCATATAGAAGAATTTAAGCCACGTTTTAGCAATTCAGGTCAGGAATTTCATATAAAAATTATAACTCAAATATGTAAGTTTACAATTAGAGAATAGACAAATGATGACATTCAAATCATGATCGAAAATTATATAAGAACACAGAAATAGGTAACAATTAATTCCATAATTTAATTAAATTAAACAATACTTAATACATATAATAAACATATGTATATATATACACACGTACCTATACATGCATTAATATAAATGTATATATATATATACATTAATTGCATATATATATATATATATATATATATATATATATATATATATATATATTGTGCGTATGCGTGTATAGTATATATTTCTGTATATACATATATATGCACACACATGCAGCAAGAAAAGAAACAAGATCATGCATGCATAAGTATATATATATATATATATATATATCTGATGCACAAACAAATTCAAACATACAACCATGCATGCAAAGGAGTAGAAACGCAGCAATTAACTTTCATAAAAAAAAAAAAGGAGTTCCCCGACCGGGGTGAGTTCCTTCTTCAACACTCCCCGGCCGGGGAAAAAGCTACTTGAAAACTGATGGGTAACTCCCCGGCCGGGGACTTTTCAAGCTCAACCCTCCCCGCACGGGGAGAGGTTCCAGTAACAAAAATAAGCAGCAACAACAAACTTTCTTCCCCTGTTCCAATCCTCAACTCACAGCAGCCAACAACAAAGGAAAATACACAGCAATAAACTCACAAAATCACAGCCACAAAGTCATGAAATTTCAGTCACAATTAAATCCACAAACAAGCACAAAGAAAGATTCAAATAGCTGCACATATCCATGGAGAAAGCTTGAAGAATCTTGAAGTTCATTAATGGTAACATTAAACACACTCCAACACCATTTAATTCAGGTCCATAAAATCATATATATAGCTCATGTGGTCACATAAATGTCATCAATTGAAGAGAAATCACAAGAATATGCATATGAGCTCAAAAATCATCCCAAACACTTACTATTCATCCCAAGCCTCAAAACCATATCAAATCCAAGCTAAAATCTGAAATTAATGGATGAAAATGACCACATAATGATGCCAAACAAAAATATGAACTCACCTCTTGATGATGATGGAGAATAATGAAGATATGAGCTCAGATACCCTCTTTGTTGCAAAGTGACCTGAATGAAAGGGTTTCTCCAAGGTTTGCAGCTGAATTCCTTTCTTTCTTGGAGTGATCTCAGTTTTGGCTGATGTGAGGGTGTAGGGGATTGAGTTAGGTGAACTAGGGTTGAAGTTTGGTGAGGTTTGGTTAAGTATGGTGAGAGTTATGATTTAAATGGTAAAGTGTGGCAGTTTTACGGATGATTCATTTTTCGGTTGAATTTCGAGGGTCCAAATAGGCTTAGAAAAATATGAGGCTAGGTTCATTAAACCCGAATCTTCGGTACGAGTCCAACGAAGTTGACGGAAGTCGAATCCGAGTTCCCAAACTTAAGATATCACATACGCAACCAAGGTGAGCTAATTGCCCCGTTAGCCCCCGATTTGGTTCCACAACTCAAAATAAATTCGTTACCACACCAAACGAGATCGAAAACATGAAACGAACATATGGACATGTTCATAACACATAAATCTACAACATAACTCAAAATAAATTCGTTACCACATAACTCAAAATAAATTCGTTACCACACCAAACGAGATCGAAAACATGAAACGAACATATGGACATGTTCATAACACATAAATCTACAACATACTAAATTTTCACAGAATTCCAAATTCAATTCGAATAGGAACGACACGCAATCAAATCACTCAACTACATAACATTCAAGAATCAATTTAAATTCGTAATTCAATTATTTATAAAATAAAATAATCTAATTTTTAACGAAATATAAATAGAATAAAATAATAACAATTAAGCACTTAATGACAATTAATTATAAAATTTAAATTTCATTTTAAAAAAATAAATACTCATAAAATAAAATTTCAACGAATTAAAATAAAAAAATTAAAAGGATAATTATAATAAACAACTAATGACATAATTAATTAATTTAAAGCCCAATTAAAATACACATACGTCATACTTAGAGAAATGAAAAACTGGACCGTTACAATCTCTCCCCCCTAAAAGAATCCGTCCTCGGATTCACCGTACGCTTAAAAACAATTAATGAGAGAACCCCGTCCCTCACAAGCAACAATGAGAGAACCCCGTGTCTCGAACAACAATGAGAGAACCCCGTCTCTCAAAAGCAACAAAGAGAAAACCCCGTCTCTCGAAGAACAATTACATCAAAGAGTAAGCACCTAGAAGAAAAGATTCAAAACGTGAATTACAATAATGAATAATCACTTAGGTCATACAGAGGGACACGTAATAAACATCAATTAAGACATAACAAGGAACAACAAAAATAATCAATTAGCAAGGTATATAGCATTCAAAAATCAATTAAATTAAATTGCATATATGCTTATGCTATGAATGTTTTATGTACCGTTCACCGTAGCCAAGAAATTTGAAGTTGACTATTTCATGGTCCAATTGTATAATGTGACCCAAAAGCTGGCTTGACTCTTGACTTATCTTTAATGCCCTTAATATGGGTGTCCGGTTGAAGAGAAGACATCTCTCGGTTGGTCCTACTTTGACTCTCACACCTTGATTACCTTCTTCAATTCGGCGGATTCCTTGGAATTCAATTAACTCTTAGAATAATGCTCACTTCCTTCTCTAACTCCTTACCCTTAACCTCTACATCTTTCCTTGACATGACTAATTCCTTCAACCAGTCGAACTCTACTTTATCCTACATATCATCAGAACATTCCTTCCATGAATCATGTTTGAATCTTCTATCCTTTTCGATACCCGAATTCACCATAGTCAAGGTCAACTACTTTCAAGGCCTTAAGTTCGTTTCCCATCTCATGATCATCCTCACAATGGTTTTCTCCTTCATGAGTTCTTCCTCAATCAAGTTAAAGCCATCGATTCCTAGAGTCTAATCAATCTTCTCGAGGATTCTTTTCCAACTCTTATTCGAGTTATCCCTTTATTCTCTTCAAGCTTGTAGGCAAGCATTTGCTTCTGGCCCATTCAATTCCCTATTTAAAAGTAAAACATTCCTTATAATTATTGAAGTTTGATTCAAATCCTTCAATGATCACCCCTTTCGATTCCTCTCAGGTTATCATAGAAAGACGACAGGTGATTTAATATTATTCCCTTTGTTATATGTCATCCGAACTCCTTTTACACTTAATTTGACAAAGCTTTATTAACACCGCCCTATTATATGATAGCTTGATCCGGTTTCCTTTGTCCAACACTGATAGGAGTTCACAAAAGTTCCCTCATAATTCCATCATCTTCAGAAATCCAATCCCGTACTAGGAATACCCCTTAGCAATCTTCAAGCTGAGTATAGTGATTTAACTTTTATTTTGGTGGTTCCATCGTTAAGACTGTTTTATTCTTTTCCTATCACCATCACTTGAACTTCCATATCATTTATTGTTTGCATTTGTCGTTGTTCCTACTAGAATACTCTTCGAGCACAACCTTAAATCTTAAATTCATTTTTTAGTCGTGCTCTCCCCCTTAACAAGAATTCTTGATCTCCCAAAACTTATTTTCTTGGGACGAACAACTCTAAGTGGAAAATGTGTTCCATGGCCTAGCTCACGTTCACTTTAAAGTGCTTGATTGGAGCAACGACCCTTTTCCTTTGCTTCCCAACCTCCTGTTTAACTCCATTAAATTCCCTAACTTGTCTCATCCAATTTTTGTGTCTTGAAACCATCCCCTTCCATCTTTGTCCCACTCTATCAACCCAAAATGTTCTTCTTCAAATTCGTTCAATAGGGCTTTGATCGAAGTATTAGTGAAAATATTAAACAAGAGAAATCCTGACAAGTAAACACTAAAATGATGCGTGTTAGATTAAGATGATTAATGCATGTAGTAGATATTTTAAACAAAGGAAATGCAACATCAATGCATATAATTCAACAAATAAGTATGCAACAATAATTTAACAATTAGAATACTAAAACGTATATAATAAGAATTTAAATAACTAATTTACAATGCATGGTGCACGTGCTATGAATGCATTGAACCTGTCACCGTAGTTGTGTTTTTGGCACGACATGTTGTCCTTTGATCTCGATGTTGTGAGCATAAGTCCTAAGGATGAACATTGTTCGATCATTGATGATGCTTCTCAAATCCTGACTTGCTTCCCCATAGTCCGCAAATCTCCGTGGTCCAAGATCACGATCTCTTGAACCCATATTCTTCTAGATCTTCAAAGTTTTCTTGTATCCACCTATATGTTCCCGCGATCCGAAATTGAAATCCCTCGAACCCAACTTCTTCTATGCCCATGGAATCGGCATCTTGTCTCCCTTCAAGGATTGATCCCAGATGATGTTCCAAGTCCTACTCTTAGTTGTCACTCTACTCAAAGTTCCCTCGACTATTCTTTATGAGTTCAATGGTTAGATAAACTCATCATCCAATTGCTTACACTTGATTACATAATTTCCGCCAATAGCACTTTGCCTTTCTTTACCGTTTCCATTTGTTGCTCCATATCTCCCAATTCGACCTAAACACACACCAATTCAGCTTGAGTCTGGACAGTAAACTTCAATCCGATAAAAGATAGAACCCTTGGCATGTTGGCTTTCCATGAACTTGAAATCGCCATACTGATCGGTTCTCACCAACTTCTTCCTTACCCGAACTTGAGTTCTCTTAAGGGTCTTTGCCTCCTCGTTGATAAAATCCTTGAGTCTAACCATCTTGAAGATTTCTTCACTTCTCCCTTGAATGGATGATCCACTATTTTAGCAACCTTCACCGACCGCCACAAAACTTAGAAACCTCTCTAATATTCGGTCTTGATTTTTCTACCAATGTAGCTTTTGAATGGTGAGGAAACTTGGATGTACCGTTATAAGGACACCAACGAACATGGCTCCATTTAGAAAAGGCCATAGGTAACCCCACCTCCTAGCACGATGTTGAGTAATGAAATATATCTCCATGTTGATAACCTTGAAGAGTCAACACACGACTTTCTAATCCCTTAATTCAATAACCTCTTTGTTTGTTTGATTGGAGGAATTTTTAGTTGGGATTGACGGTAGCTTTGATAGCGTAATAACAATCGACAATCAAGGATTCAACTCAAGTACAGGTGCATGCGGATTAATATATGCTTATGACATTTATTTATAACAACAAACACGTATTAGATGCAAAATGAAACAAGTAAAGTGGTAAAGTTGGAAGTGAGTCACATATATCAAGTAATTCTAACAATTCATGTTAATTAACGACGAAAATTCAATGCAATGCACACGTTGACAAGTTGTTCCTATACCGTACGACCTAAACTGACTCAATCACGACACGAGAGCCCACGTTTTGCAACTTGGGGCTCTGATACCACTTAAGGATGTAGCACCCCAAACGGAAGGTACCACATACCCCGCAATCAGACCCGACCCACATATGAAATGGAAAATCCATACACATACCAGATCAGAGCAAACGGGGACTCACTCACTCACTAAGCTAGGCGGGAACTAAACCTTCGAAACCAAATAAGCAATTTAATAGGATAAAATGCATTTGTGGAAGCATATCATGTAATCGGTCATAAATCCAGGTAGTAATTGACGGGTTCAACTAGTATAAATACCTAATCCCGAAATTTCAAACATAATTCTTAAATCATAAAGAACAGGTTCAAACTATCCCTAGAAACCTGTCCCGAAAATCATAAAATACAATCATGATAGTTCGTACATTCAATGCATAGCTTAATCAATTTACAATATGCGTGTAGTGTGACTCAGACTTAACCACAGGACTCGATAGACCCAAAATCCCGCCTAGCACTCCAAAACCTACAAAAGAACTAAAAACAATACCGGGTTCAGTCTATAGGAGAGTGGTGGGTATAAAATAAGGCATATAATAATTATATTTCAGAATTTAAACACCCCCACATGCAAGCTATAATCCCGTGCGAGGTTTTTAAGATATTTCCCAAGTGGGTTAAAACAAAGAAAAAAACACTCGGGATTACAACAATCACTTTCATTTATAATCATAATCGTTCATGAGGTCAATACGTGAGCCCTGGCGGGTGGGCGAATATCTCCAACCTACTCCTCGTGTGTGCATATCAATTCAATCTTTATATTAACGATCATACATATTTATACATATTCGTTCATAATCATAATCATATCATGCATATTTATATCATTCATAAATATAAACACTTACACCTTTTTCCTCCGGGTGGTGGACGGGCTTGCAAGACCCGACCACCGGTCCATACATAGGCCAATGGGGGTACGTGAATCCCCCAAGAGCACACAACTTCCATTCCCCTCTGAACCTCCTAGCGAGGGCCGGTATCACCGTAAATGTGGTGGGACTAGCACAAGGGATGACCGTCAGCCCTTGCCTCCCCGGATAACCACTTGCACTAAATCCCTGGGCCCGTGCAATCATAAGCATGTCCACGCCAAAAATTATAAGGTGGGGATACATAAAAGAAGGACTTTACGTTGAAAATCCTTGACTCTTCTAAAAAGACTCGATATATAGATATTTATAATATTTTGGCTCAAAACATTCACATAAGGGATATGTCGGGTCGCTGTAACTATTAGAAGAGAAACCCACCAGTTACACCTTACCGAACAATACCAAGAAGAAAAGATGACTTGGAAGTAACCTATGAACCCGACACGTCTCCACCCTAGAGAAACTGTGCAAGAAACAACACCGTGCAATCGTGAGACTCAAGACTCCATATGAACCATATATAACGCACGACATGCAATGAACATGATATGAGATGTATACGAGGTATAAATCATGTTATGAAGCCATATAGCAAAGTAGTTCATTCAACACGTTCAATTCATGGTGGTTTTATATTCATAAATTCCATTTCTTTCATAAACCATAACAATTGGAGCCATGATTTTCATATTATATTCATAGCACCTGCTTAATCATGTTTACAATGCATATAATAAGTATAGGAGCTAGAGAAGTCATTTAAGACATCAAGATATTGTCAAACGACATTTAACTATTCATATAGAAGAATTTAAGCCACGTTATAGCAATTCAAGTCAAGAATTTCATATAACAATTATAACTCAAATATAACAATTTTACGATTAGAGAATAGACAAATGAATATTAAGTGTGCATGACTATTGTATATATATATATATATATGTATACATATATATATATGCACACACATGCAGCAAGAAACGAAACAAGATCATGCATGCATAAGTATATATATATATATATATATATATATATACATATATATATATATATATATAATGTCAACACAAATCTCACGCATAAAATATATATGTATACACTCACGTGCTCACACATATTATATATAAATCTCATGCACAAACAAATTCAAACATACAACCATGCACGCACAGGAGCAGAAACGCAGCAATTAACTTTCATTAAAAAAAAAAAGGAGTTTCCCCGCCCAGGGTGAGTTTCTTCTTCAACACTCCCCGGCCGGGGAAAAATATATTGGAAAATTGATGGGTAAGTCCCCGGCCCTGGACTTTTCAAGCTCAACTCTCCCCACTGGGGAGAGGTTCCAGTAATGAAAATAAACAGCAACAACAACCTTCCTTGTAGCACCCGAAGCGCAAAGGTGCCACATCCCCCGCACTATAGCTCAGTCCACATATGAAACGGACAATCCATACATGAACTAAGCCATAGCGAACGGGTGACAAGAAACAAAGACTAACTAGCTAGGCGGGACTAACCCCAAACCAATTAACACAATGCAAAAAAAGGAATAAACATAAGCCTGCCATTCACGAGCATTTAACAAGTAATCTAAAACCTAACATTAAATATCAATACATTATCATCTCTCAAATACATAACATTCCATGTAATCCAAAATTTAACAATACATAAGCAACAAGATAGGATGGACACGTGTTAGACCCGAAAAGAAAGACTTAACTCGACACCAATCCCACCTAGCACACAACCTGCAAAACTGAAAGGTGAGGTGTCAGTCTACCACAGACTGACCGAGGGGCATAAAAGATATAAGCGCAAATAACATGCAAATCATAACCTCGTGTAAGGTTTTATAACAGAAATCAATATAAGTTCAATAACAACAAAGAGCTCGCCCGAGATTACAACTATCAGATTTAACAATTCAATCAGTTTCAATCAATCGATCAATCAATCAATCAGTGGCCCGGCGAGTGAGGGCAATTCTCCAACCTTACTCCCAACAGTGTACAATCACGATACTTTTAGTTAATTAATTAAGTGATCAAGCAATCCATTTACAGTGCACAATTACCTGTTTCAGTCCATCCTTCTTCCTCTGGGTGATGTTGGGTTTCCAAGGCCCGATCCATCCACGGTAAACACGGTGTACGTCGGGAACATGACTCCCACGTACGGGACTCCTTCCTCCACCAAACCTCCTGGTGGATTCAGGGTTCATCCCCACGGTTGAGAGGAATGTAAGAGTTACCCGTCAGCCCATGCTTTCCCGATTGGCTCAAACACTCACTCTCGGGCCCACAATGCATGATACAATATACTCGCCCAAAACATGATCAATCAATTCATTACAGTTTAGTAAATCAGTTGCAAATCAAAAGAGTTTGGAAAACTATAGATATATAGATACCTTTTGGCTTAAAACATCACATAGGGTTGTAATGGTTCTATATATTTAGAAATTAAACCTCACCTGTACCGACAAAATAAAGAGAAAGACACGGCCTAGGAAGCCCCCTCCACATCACTGGTGTGCTGGTCTGTGCAACAAGGACAAGTGTACATAAGACACGACTCAAATGAACCAATTAGGATGAACGGCGTAACATGACGTGCAATAACAAGAATAGACAATTATCAAATGTCATGATCATATTTAAGCATAAAACAAGCATATAATAACACGTACAAAAGCATGCTACCACATATGCATGAAACAGGAGGTGACACGCCCATGTCACCAAAACAAAGCAAACCGTGACACCCCCGTGTCACGGTACTGAAAAACCAGACCAACAACCATGCACCCCTTGTCACGCTGAAAGAGGGAAACGTGAGACGCCCGTGTCACGTACGCTGAAGAGAAAAACAGGGCAGTTATGCAGGGGAAACACGAAATAACCCACAAATGCTCACTTAACCATCTCCAAATGCATATAAATCATGAAATAAACATGCTAACATACTTATAGTTCAATAATAACTCATGTAAACACTTAAATCCAAGCTTAATCATCAAGAATCACTCATATCAAACCCAATATATATCATGCTATCCAAGTCTCAAATTATTCATGAATTCATGCAAACTTTCAAGATTAATGATCCTAAGCATGCTTCTAATCACTTATACACAAGAAACCATCAAATAATCTTCAAACCCTAATCATATAATCATCAAGGAATTCAAACAACTTCATGTTATACCTTGAAATGAAAGAAGAATGGAAGGAAATGGTGGTAAGATGATGATGCTTCAACTTGAATGCCAACTCCTTGAATTCTAGTTTGAAATGAGATGAAATCTTTCTTCTCTTTTATGGTGTTTTGGAATCGGGATGAGGGAAAGAGAGGAGGAATCATGTGTGTATATGTTTTGATGCACTCAAATGATATAAGCTAGATGTTATATGGTTAAGCACAATTTGCAATTTAATCCCTCTCATTCATAAGTCATGCAATTAAGTTCACACTCATAGAAAATGATCAATTAAGTCCAAGACTATTTCATGCAATTAGGTCCTCAAATTAAGATAAGTGATCACTTAAGGTCAATTAGGCAATTAAACAATTAAGTCATAAATGGCAATTATTTCACATTAAGTCAAAAATATGAACTCAACTCTTGAAATGATGGAGAAAAATGAAGATATGACCTCAAATACCCTCTTGGTTGCAAAGTGACGTGAAAGGAAATGGTTTCTCCAAGGTTTGCAGCTGAATTCCTTTCTTTCATGGATTGATCTTAGTATGGGCTGATGTGAGGGTGTAGGGGAGTGATTTAGGTGAATACGTTCAAGTTTGGTGAGTTTTGGTTAAGTATGGTGAGAGTTATGATTTAAGTGGTAAAGTGTGGCAGTTTTGCAGTCGATTCATTTTTCCGTTGAATTTCGAGGGTTCGAATAGGCTTAGAAAAATATGAGGATAGGTTTATTAAACCTAAATCTTAGATACGAGTCCAACGAAGTAGACGAAACTCGAATCCGAGTTCCCGAGCTCAAGATATCACATACGGAACCAAGGGTGCGTTAATGGCCCGTTAGCCCTGGATTTGGTTCCACAACTCAAAATAAATTCATTACCACACCAAACGAGATCAAAAACATGAAACGAACATATGAACATGTTCATAACACATAAATCTACAACATACTAAATTTTCACAAAATTCCAAATTCAATTCGAATAGGAACGGCAAGCAAACAAATCACTCAAGTGCATAACATTTAAGAATCAATTTAAATTCATAATTCAATTATTTATAAAATAAAATAATCTAATTTTTAACGAAATAGAAATAGAATAAAGTAATAACAATTAAACACTTAATGGCAATTAATTATAAATTTTAAATTCCATTTTAAAAAAATAAATACTCATAAAATAAAATTTCAACGAATTAAAATGAAACAATTAAAAAGATAATTGTAACACCCCAGCTTTCGGCATTTCAGGTATGATCGACACGTGTGCGTTTGAGAGTTAGACTTTAATTATTAGTTGTTCATTTCTTTAATTTTCCATAGCATGACATAATTTTATAAAATTATATTCTTGACATTTTATTGGAAATTCATATCATATCATATTTATTGGATATATTGAACGTGATTGCAATGTGAATTATTTTCCCGAATGTGATTTAATTCTTTTATGGCCTTAATTGATCATTTTCATGAATTTGGGACCTAATTGCATTGGACTTGATTGATCATTTAATATTGGATTTGGACCTCATTGCATAACTTACTAAGTGAAGG
The DNA here is from genome assembly GCA_037501455.1 of Lantana camara. NCBI lineage: Eukaryota > Viridiplantae > Streptophyta > Magnoliopsida > Lamiales > Verbenaceae > Lantana > Lantana camara. The sequence continues at coordinate 52,123,545 of CM074858.1, forward strand.
GACTTAATAGCAAAATTGGCCAATTCTTTCTCCTTCATTAGCAGCAATTACGTAACTTGGCTCCTCATTTCATACAAACATTCATACACATTTGTTCTTGCTTTCCTTGCCCTACCGTGACAAACCCTCATCAAGAAGTGGGAAGATTTCATTCTACAAGCTTCATATTTGTGGGTTTTGGAATCATTCAAGCATCATCAACATCATCTCTTCTTCTCTTCTCTCTTCTCTTTCATTTGAGGTAATTATGGAACTTGGATGAATTCTTTGAATATATGGTATAGATAGGGCTTTGTTTTGGCTTGGTTAAATTGTGTTTTTGTTGTTGGAAACTTGTGTATGAACTTTGAGCTTAAGTTATATGCATTCAACTTGTTGAAATATAACTTGGAGCATGAGTGAAGAAATGGGTTTCATTTGATGGATTAGTGGTGATCTAGCATGGAAATGAGTGTTTATATGAATTGATATTGATTTTTATGCATGATAGTATGTGTATTGCATGATTTAGATGCATTACATCTTGGTTTGATTTCATTTTGTGGGTTGTTGTTGCTGTTAGGTTGCTTGCTCTGTTTTTTTTTCCTGCTACGCACAGTGACACGGGCGTGTCACTTTTCTTCTCTCCCGGGTGACACGGGGGTGCATGCTGGTTGGTTAGACTTTTCTGTACCGTGACACGGGGGTGTCACGGGTTGCTTTGCATTGGTGACACGGGCGTGTCACCTTCTGTTCGCATGCATGTTGTCCGCTGTACCGTGACACGGGGTGTCACGGCTTAGTGCATTTTGGTGACACGGGCGTGTCACCCCCTATTTTTCATGCGTATTGTTTTGCATGCATGGTTGTACGTGTATGTTGGTTATATATTAGTTGTTTGGTTTAAGTGACCGTATTTAATTGTTTATTCCCTAATTGTGAGTTCGAATGAATTGACTGGATAACTTGAACATAATCTTGTCTGTTACATATTCATATCATCTCATTGCATCGCCGTTCGTCCTATTTGGTGCATTTTGAGTCGTGTCTCACGGACAATTGTCTTTCTTGCACAGACCAGCTTCCTGGTGACGAGGAGCAGGCCCCGTGAGTTGTTTCCTTGTTTGTTTTGGGTCGTTCAGGTGAGGTTTAATTTTAGATACATAGGACCCGTACAACCCTATGTGAAGTTTTAAGCCAAAACCTATCTTTATACTTATAGTTTTCAAATGAGATTGGTTTTCAAAAGTTTACCGAACTATTGAAGGGATTGATTGATTGATTGATTGATTTGGCGAGTATTGTATTGCACTGTGGGCCCGAGGGTAGTGACTCGAGCCAACCGGGAAAGCATGGGCTGACGGGTAACTTGAGAGCTATCCTCACCATACTGGGATGAACCCTGAACCCTCTAGGAGATTAGGGGAGGAAGGAGTTCCGGGCTTAGGGATTCATGTGCCCTCTGCCCAGATTGATTAGATGGTGGGGCCTTGCAATCCCACCATCACCCGGAGGAAGAAGGCGTTATTGAAACTGCTAATTGTGTACAGTAATGAATTGCTTGATCACCTAATCACCTAATAATTGATTGATTGATTGTACACAGTCGGTGTAAGGTTGGAGAAATGCCCCACTCGCCGGGCCACAAATTGATTGTATTGAATTAATTAAATTGAAATTGGAGTAGTTGTAATCTCGGGCGATAGTATCTCTTTTAACCTATTGGATTGTATTGTTTTTCCAAAATTATTACCCAAAATTATAACTTGCATGTTCGTGCGCTTATATTTATTTATACCCCTCGCTCAGTCTGTGTGGGACTGACACCTCAACTTTTCAGTGTTTTGCAGGGCGTGCTAGGCGGGAATTTAGAGTCTAGTGGTCTTTAAATTTGGGTCTAGCACACTTCATTCCCACATTTTGTTATGTATAGCTTGGGATATTTTTGTATCACGCCTTGTTATCTATTTTGTTGGGAGATGATAATGTATTGATAATGTGAATGCTGGTACCTATAAGTAAATGAATAAATATGGTACCTATACGTATCGATTGAATGTTATTGCTTCCGCTTTTTAATACTCTGACTTGATTGTTGGTTAGTTTTAAATTGAGGGTACCCGTCTAGCCTTGAGTCATTTTATTGTCTCCCGTTCGCTATAGCTCTGATTCATGTATGGATTGCCCATTTCATATGTGGATTGGGGCTATAGTGCGGGGGATGTGGTGCCTGGCGTTCCGGGTGCTACATCCTACGGTGGTATCAGAGCCCGGTTGCAAAACCGGGTCTCTAGTGTCGTGTCTTGTGAGTCTAGGTCGCACGGCGTAGGAACTAATTGTCAATTTGACAGTCTTGCGTCATTATTTGGCATATTTGAACCTACTTAGCTTATTTGAAATTTGGTGAATTGTTGAATTTTATAGCTTATGTGCAATTTGTGAATTGATTGCACACATTTGCACCTACTAATTGAACATGCCTAATAGTGCCTTGATTTCAGGATGCCTCGCGATAGACATCACCGTGATCATTCTCCTAGACATCGACATCGTCGTCATCATCGCCAGGAGAGATCACCACCTCCTCCTCCACCTCCTCAGGCTCAGCCACAGGATTTTATGAACGCGGTGGTGGGTCTTATTGATCAGAGAGTTCGGGATTATGTTCCTCCACCACCACCAGTTGCACCACCACAGCCAGGGGCACAGATTTCAGCTGCTTTCAGGGAGTTTCAGAACCATCATCCTCCCAAGTTTTACAAAGGAAATGATATTCAGGCCGAGCAGTGGCTGAAAGAGATTGAGAGGATATGGGAGCTTATCCCGTGTGGGTCCCGGGAGAAGGCCCGTTGTACCATTTCTTTGATTCAGGGTGAGGCCTACTCTTGGTGGGAGAGTGCCCGAATTGTGTTAGATGTTGCAGGCGAGGAAGTGAACTGGGAAGTGTTTGTCAGAGAGTTCCAGAACAAGTTCATTCATCCGTCTTCTCGCACTAGAAGATTGAAGGAATTTACAGAGTTGAAGCAAGGAAATAGGTCTGTCTCAGAGTACATTGCCGAGTTTGAGAGATTGTCCTGCTATGCTCCAAATATAGCGAGTGATGATTTCCATAAGGCGATGCAGTTTGTGCAGGGCCTTATACCGGATATTCAGGCAGCGATTGAGGGGGTCAACACGAGTACCTGGGTGAAGGCTACCAATAAGGCACTATTGGTTGAGGATTCGGTGAACGCGAGCCGGTCTACTTACCGTTCAGGTTCAGGTTCGGGCTCAGGGTCTGGATCGGGATTCAGAGGTTCTGGATCGGGTTTCAGAGGTGCCGGATCAGGGTATAAGGGTTCTGGATCGGGTTCTGCTTTAGGCAAGAGGCCGATGGTTTATTCTTCTCCACCACCAGCTCCACAGGGCCCAGGGAAGAAGCCCCGACCAGCAGGACCAGTGATTCGAGCTCCAGTTGCTCTAGCTTTGCCACCACCACCCGAGAGACCTTATTGTACCTTCTGTGGACAGAGGACACACGTCTATGATAACTGCAGGAGGCGTTTGGGTTTATGCCTACTTTGTGGGAGCGATGAGCATTTGGTAGATGGCTGTCCGGATCGCAGGATACCACCACCGGGAGCACCGAGACCACTGATTAGGGCCCGTGCTTATGCTTTGGAGGGTGAGCAGCAGGATGCTGATATTGATCCAGCCGCGGTAGTTGAAGGTACCATTTGCATACATGGCACGAACATTCATACCTTGTTTGATCCGGGAGCTACCCACTCCTTTCTTTCAAATGCTATATCTATTTCTTTGCCCTTGTCTGTTACTCGCTCTTCTGCACGTTATGTGGTTAGTACTCCTTTTGGTGGTAGTTTAGAATCTGATCGGGTGTTTAGAGAGGTTCCGGTGAGCATCGAGGGTCGAGTTTTCTTGTCGGACTTCATTGAGCTGCCGATGACTGGTTATGGATCCATTTTGGGCATGGATTGGTTGTACCGACATTCTGCCACAGTTGATTGCCGGGCGAAGAAGGTTCAGTTGGGATCAGATTTGGTAGTGGGTTGGAGTTCCAAGACTGTACCGCTACTTTCTTTTTCTGAAGCTCATAAGTTGGTTCGAGAGGGAGCCACGGGTTTCATCGCTTATATTCTTAACAAACCTAAGGATCAGAGTAAGCTAGAAGAAACGGAAGTAGTGAAGGAGTTTCCCGAGGTCTTTCCTGAGGAATTTGATTCTTTACCTCCAGAACGGGAAATTGAGTTTGTGGTTGATTTGTACCCGAATGCAGAGCCATACTCCCAGACTCCGTATCATATGGCTCCGGCCGAGTTGAAAGAGTTGAAGACTCAACTTGATGCATTGTTGGAGATTGGGTACATTAGACCGAGTTCTTCTCCTTGGGGTGCACCGGTTTTGTTTGTAAAGAAGAAGGACAGAACCTTGAGAATGTGTATAGACTACAGGGAGTTGAATCGGATGACGATCAAGAACAAGTATCCTCTTCCACACATCGAGGAGTTGTTTGACATACTTCAGGGATCGAAAGTCTACTCGAAATTGGATTTGAGACAAGGATACTACCAGCTGCGAATCCGAGCTGAGGATATTTCTAAGACAGGATTTAATACTCGGTACGGGCATTATGAGTTTGTTGTGATGCCGTTTGGTTTGACCAATGCCCCAGCAGCTTTTATGGATATGATGCACAGGATTTTCAGGCCTTTTCTGGATAAGTTCGTGGTCATCTTCAATGATGATATTTTGGTTTTCTCCAAGTCTGCCGAGGAGCATGCAAGGCATCTTCAGTTGGTATTGAGGACTTTGAAGGAGCATCAGTTGTTTGCCAAATTCAGTAAGTGTGAGTTTTGGATTGACAAGGTGTCTTTCTTGGGGCACGTGATTTCAGGTAATGGTTTGGAGGTCGATCCTTCAAAGATTGAGTCGGTTTTGAAGTGGGAGAAACCTAGGAATGCCTCAGAGATCAGGAGCTTCTTGGGATTAGCCGGTTATTACCGGAGGTTTGTTAAGGATTTCTCCAAGTTATCAGCTCCTTTAACACGATTGACGAAGAAGAATGTGAAATTTGATTGGAATGAAGGTTGTGAGAGGAGTTTCACTTTCTTGAAGGAGAAGTTAGTATCTGCTCCAGTGTTAGCCCTTCCGGAAGGTTCTGAAGGATACGCTGTTTATACAGATGCTTCTAAGGAAGGCTTGGGATGTGTGTTGACTCAGAAGGGAAAAGTAATTGCTTATGCATCCCGAAAGTTGAAAGAGCATGAGAAGAATTATCCGACACATGATCTTGAGCTTGCTGCCGTGGTTTTTGCACTTGGGAAGTGGAGACATTATTTATACAGGGTGTCTTTCGAGATTTTCACCGACCAAAAAAGCCTCCAGTATTTATTCACTCAGAAGGATTTGAATATGAGGCAACGGCGTTGGATGGAAAGGTTGGAAGATTATGATTGCACGATCAAGTACCATCCCGACAAAGCCAACGTGGTCGCCGATGCACTTAGTAGGAAGGCTAGTGTGTCGAGCTTGGAAGTGGGTGAAAGTAGTGGAATCGAGCCAATTATTTTAAAGGCTCGAGTTTCTAATATTTCGGTTCAACCAGAGTTGAAGTACAGGTTGTTTGAGGCTCAGAGTACGGATTTGGAAGTTCAGAGATTGGTAGCTAAGGCAAGAGCTGATCCGGAGTGTCCATTCGGGTTCGATGAAACCGGTCTTCTTCGTTTCAAGAACTTAGTGGTTGTGCCCGAAGAGTTGAAACGGGGTATTGCTCGAGGAAGCTCACAGATCAGCTTATTCTATCCACCCCGGAGGAAACAAGATGTATAAGGATTTAAAGCAATATTATTGGTGGCGTGGATTGAAGAAGGATGTGGCCGAGTATGTGAAGCATTGTCTCACTTGTTAGAAAGTGAAAGCCGAGCATCAGAAACCGGGAGGTCTTCTTCAGCCGTTACCTATTCCTGAGTGGAAGTGGGAACAGGTGACGATGGATTTTGTGTCCAGATTACCTAAAGTGAAAGGTAGATTTGATGGGATTTGGGTGATTGTGGATCGCTTGACGAAGTCTGCACATTTTCTACCGGTTCGGATGTCGTATAAGATTCGCAAGCTAGCCGAGCTTTATAACCGGGAGATTGTTAGACTTCACGGGATTCCGATCAGTATAGTTTCTGACAGAGATCCACGGTTCACTTCGAGGTTGTGGCGTGAGTTGCAAGAGGTTTTGGGTACGAAGCTCCAGTTTAGTACAACTTTTCATCCTCAGACGGATGGTCAGTCCGAGAGATTAATAAGGTATCTCGAGGATTTGCTTCGAGCTTGTTCTTTGGATTTTCAGTCTTCTTGGCATGACCAGCTACCTTTGATTGAGTTTGCGTACAACAACAGTTTTCAGGCTTCGATTGTAATGGCACCGTATGAGCTACTTTATGGACGGAAGTGTCGTTCTCCGTTGTTCTTTGACTTGGAAGAATGGAAATGGACTAAGCAGGTAGGTGTTAAGAAAGGTGAAAAATTGGAAAAACCTTCCAAGGCCGTTGAAGCTATGATTGAGAAAGTCCAATTAATAAAACAACGGATGAAATCAGCTCAGGACAGACAGAAGAGCTACACCGATCGTCGCATAAGGGATCTCGAGTTTGAGGTTGGAGACCGGGTATTCTTGATAGCGTCTCCACGAAAAGGATTTGCTCGGATTGGGAAAGGAGGTAAGCTTAAGCCTCGTTACTTAGGTCCTTATGAGATTTTGGAAAGAATTGGAGAAGTTGCTTACAGATTGGACCTACCATCGAGCCTCACGGGGATTCACAATGTATTTCACGTATCTCAGCTGAGGAAATACTACCCCGATGAAACCGAGATCATTCCCGTTGAAGAAGTGGAATTAGAACCGAGTCTCACCTTTGTTTAGAAACCGGTTGAGATATTGGATAAGAAGTTTCAGGAATTAAGAAACCGGAAGATTCCCATGGTTAAGGTTCTTTGGAGAAGTGACAAGACCGAAGAAGCCACGTGGGAAACCGAAGACAAGATGAGACGGTTCCATCCAGAGTTGTTCCCTTTCGATCAGTGAATCTGGGGACCAGATTCTTTTAAGGAGGGAGGATTGTAACACCCCAGCTTTCGGCATTTCAGGTATGATCGACACGTGTGCGTTTGAGAGTTAGACTTTAATTATTAGTTGTTCATTTCTTTAATTTTCCATAGCATGACAAAATTCTATAAAATTATATTCTTGACATTTTATTGGAAATTCATATCATATCATATTTATTAGATATATTGAACGTGATTGCAATGTGAATTATTTTCCCGAATGTGATTTAATTCTTTTATGGCCTTAATTGATCATTTTCATGAATTTGGGACCTAATTGCATTGGACTTGATTGATCATTTAATATTGGATTTGGACCTCATTGCATAACTTACTAAGTGAAGAGACTTAATAGCAAAATTGGCCAATTCTTTCTCCTTCATTAGCAGCAATCACGTAACTTGGCTCCTCATTTCATACAAACATTCATACACATTTGTTCTTGCTTTCCTTGCCCTACCGTGACAAACCCTCATCAAGAAGTGGGAAGATTTCATTCTACAAGCTTCATATTTGTGGGTTTTGGAATCATTCAAGCATCATCAACATCATCTCTTCTTCTCTTCTCTCTTCTCTTTCATTTGAGGTAATTATGGAACTTGGATGAATTCTTTGAATATATGGTATAGATAGGGCTTTGTTTTGGCTTGGTTAAATTGTGTTTTTGTTGTTGGAAACTTGTGTATGAACTTTGAGCTTAAGTTATATGCATTCAACTTGTTGAAATATAACTTGGAGCATGAGTGAAGAAATGGGTTTCATTTGATGGACTAGTGGTGATCTAGCATGGAAATGAGTGTTTATATGAATTGATATTGATTTTTATGCATGATAGTATGTGTATTGCATGATTTAGATGCATTACATCTTAGTTTGATTTCATTTTGTGGGTTGTTGTTGCTGTTACGTTGCTTGCTCTGTTTTTTTTTCCTGCTACGCACAGTGACACGGGCGTGTCACTTTTCTTCTCTCCCGGGTGACACGGGGGTGCATGCTGGTTGGTTAGACTTTTCTGTACCGTGACACGGGGGTGTCACGGGTTGCTTTGCATTGGTGACACGGTCGTGTCACCTTCTATTCGCATGCATGTTGGCCGCTGTACCGTGACACGGGGGTGTCACGGCTTAGTGCATTGAGCATAATCTTGTCTGTTACATATTCATATCATCTCATTGCATCGCCGTTCGTCCTATTTGGTGCATTTTGAGTCGTGTCTCACGGACAATTGTCTTTCTTGCACAGACCAGCTTCCTGGTGACGAGGAGCAGGCCCCGTGAGCTGTTTCCTTGTTTTTTTTGGGTCGTTCAGGTGAGGTTTAATTTTAGATACATAGGACCCGTACAACCCTATGTGAAGTTTTAAGCCAAAACCTATCTTTATACTTATAGTTTTCAAATGAGATTGGTTTTCAAAAGTTTACCGAACTATTGAAGGGATTGATTGATTGATTGATTGATTTGGCGAGTATTGTATTGCACTGTGGGCCCGAGGGTAGTGACTCGAGCCAACCGGGAAAGCATGGGCTGACGGGTAACTTGAGAGCTATCCTCACCATACTGGGATGAACCCTGAACCCTCTAGGAGATTAGGGGAGGAAGGAGTTCCGGGCTTAGGGATTCATCTACCCTCTGCCCAGATTGATTGGATGGTGGGGCCTTGCAATCCCACCATCACCCGAAGGAAGAAGGCGTTATTGAAACTGCTAATTGTGCACAGTAATGAATTGCTTGATCACCTAATCACCTAATAATTGATTGATTGATTGTACACAGTCGGTGTAAGGTTGGAGAAATGCCCCACTCGCCGGGCCACAAATTGATTGTATTGAATTGATTAAATTGAAATTGGAGTAGTTGTAATCTCGGGCGATAGTATCTCTTTTAACCTATTGGATTGTATTGTTTTTCCAAAATTATTACCCGAAATTATAACTTGCATGTTCATGCGCTTATATTTATTTATACCCCTCGCTCAATCTGTGTGGGACTGACACCTCAACTTTTCAATGTTTTGCAGGGCGTGCTAGGCGGGAATTTAGAGTCTAGTGGTCTTTAAATTTGGGTCTAGCACACTTCATTCCCACATTTTGTTATGTATAGCTTGGGATATTTTTGTATCACGCCTTGTTATCTATTTTGTTGGGAGATGATAATGTATTGATAGTGTGAATGCTGGTACCTATAAGTAAATAAATAAATATGGTACCTATACGTATCGATTGAATGTTATTGCTTCCGCTTTTTAATACTCTGACTTGATTGTTGGTTAGTTTTAAATTGAGGGTACCCGCCTAGCCTTGAGTCATTTTATTGTCTCCCGTTCGCAATAGCTTTGATTCATGTATGGATTGCCCATTTCATATGTGGATTGGGGCTATAGTGCAGGGGATGTGATGCCTGGCGTTCCGGGTGCTACAATAATTATAATAAACAACTTATGACATAATTAATTAATTCAAAGCACAATTAATATACGCATACGTCATACTTAGACAAATGAAAAACTGGGGCGTTACAAAATATCTTCAATTAATTCTCCAATTAATTCCATGAAGGGCTTTAGAATCAATTCACTAATTAATTTCTAAAGCCCTTCACTAATTAATTCCTGATTAATTTCATTTTGTGAAACTGGGGCCCTTATGGGGGGGGGTGGACTGTAAAGCTCAAAGTGCTTGTCCCACATCGGTTGGAGAGGGGAACAAAGCCTCCTTTATAAGGGGGTGGATACCTTTCCCTTGTTGAGGCCTTTTCCTGGGTGGGCGCCTTCGGGCTTAAATTCCATCGGGAGAAACAAAACCGTGAGGGTGGTGTCGCTTAGCCCACCAAAGCGGACAATATTGACAGGCGGGTTTTCGGGCTGTTACAAATGGTATCAGAGCCGGGACCCGGGCCGGTGTGCCAGCGAGGACGCTGGGCCCTTATGGGGGGGGTGGACTGTAAAGCTCAAAGTGCTTGTCCCACATCAGTTGGAGAGGGGAACAAAGCCTCCTTTATAAGGGGGTGGATACCTTTCCCTTGTTGAGGCCTTTTCCTGGGTGGGCGCCTTCGGGCTTAAATTCCATCGGGAGAAACAAAACCGTGAGGGTGGTGTCGCTTAGCCCACCAAAGCGGACAATATTGACAGGCGGGTTTTCGGGCTGTTACAAATGGTATCAGAGCCGGGACCCGGGCCGGTGTGCCAGCGAGGACGCTGGGCCCTTATGGGGGGGGTGGACTGTAAAGCTCAAAGTGCTTGTCCCACATCGGTTGGAGAGGGGAACAAAGCCTCCTTTATAAGGGGGTGGATACCTTTCCCTTGTTGAGGCCTTTTCCTGGGTGGGCGCCTTCGGGCTTAAATTCCATCGGGAGAAACAAAACCGTGAGGGTGGTGTCGCTTAGCCCACCAAAGCGGACAATATTGACAGGCTGGTTTTCGGGCTATTACAAATGGTATCAGAGCCGGGACCCGGCCCGGTGTGGCAGCGAGGACGCTGGGCTCTTATGGGGGGGGTGGACTGTAAAGCTCAAAGTGCTTGTCCCACATCGGTTGGAGAGGGGAACAAAGCCTCCTTTATAAGGGGGTGGATACCTTTCCCTTGTTGAGGCCTTTTCCTGGGTGGGCGCCTTCGGGCTTAAATTCCATCGGGAGAAACAAAACCGTGAGGGTGGTGTCGCTTAGCCCACCAAAGCGGACAATATTGACAGGCGGGTTTTCGGGCTGTTACATGCTGCCTTTCCTTGTTGCTTTTTGTGGTTTTCTTGTTGCTACTTTGGCCTGGAAAGAGTCCTTGCTACTGCTGCAAAAATGGAGGAGAAACAGGGGCATCGCTGATGTGTTTTTGCGACTGCTGCGCGCAGTCGGGGCCGTGACCACGGGAAGGTTGTTTCGGGTCGCGTCCATGACCCATTTTTGTCCCAGCTTCGACCTACGACTACTGCTGGAGACGGTAATGGTTGTTGAACCGGCTGCGACCCCTTTTGTGCTGAGTTTAGGTCGCGGCTGCTACCTATTGTTTAGGAGGTTTCGACCTACTACTGCTTTTGTTTATTGAAATTATTATGTATGTATGTGTGTTGTGTGTGTGTGTGTGAATGCATGCAATTTGTTTGAATGTGCTGATACGTATATATATATATATATATATATATATATATATATATATTAATTGTAAGCTTTGAAGCTGCGTGAGTATTTATATGTAATATGTTATATATTATATATTTTTTAATTATTGAATTATTTGAATTAGTTTTTATGTAATATGATCTTAAATAATTCGATCTTGCCTACATGAATTTCGTGCTTCGCTTTGTGCTTTCTAATGCCTTCTTTTTTTTTCGTTTATGACTTATATGCTATGTGAACATGTTATAGTATATGTTAAATGTCTTATATTAATTTTATGGATTTATTTCATATAAGTTTTCCGAGTTATGAATTTATATGCCTTAAGTCGTACGTTTAACGCTTTCTTGCATCTCTTTGCCTTCTATATGGACTTTAATCTTTTGAATGCTTGTGATACGCTATAATATGACATGTCAAGTGTTCATAAGATGTTCTATAACCGTTGTGATAAGTTTTTGGATTTGTTTGACGTGAATTGAGCAAGATATGAACTTATATGAGTTAAGTGTCACCGTCTTGCATGTCATATAAATCATATGTATTCATATACATTCGCCGAGTGTCTAATTGGCTCATTTTAAGTCTAACTATATCTTTTGTGATTTGCTTTGTTCAGAGCTTCGTCCCGTGGGTGACGAGGAGGTTTCTTAGCTGTGGTTTGGTCTGCTCCATTCGGTTTGTTCGTCAAGGTGAAGTTTTCTTTCTTTTAGTTAATATAGCCTACAACCCTAAATGTGTTTTAAGCCCGTATGCGACATACGCATATATATATGTACTTAGATATGTGTTTGGTATGTATTTTGAGGGAATTGACCCGTTTGTTATTAAACGTTTAAAAAACTCTTTTATATATACGTATGATATATTTCCGTTCGTTTGATTTTTAAAGGGTTAGGGTGTGTGTTTTGAAAATAGCGAGTTGTGACTTTGAAAAATAAGTCTGAATTTTCAAAACTTTGAATTCTGAATTTTTGAACAATTTGACTGGGCCACGGAGATTTGTACAAAGGAGCCCCGGGACGGTATTGGGCCGTCGAGTCACTCCCGAGTACGGTCTCCAACTTATAGGATCAACGCGGAACCCACTAGGAGTTTTGGTGGGGGATGGAATCCTTGGGCATGAGTGTCATGAAACTCACGACCCTGACATATCGAGAACCAATGGCTAGGGTACGATCGACCCTTCCATCACCCGGAGAAGAGGTATGTTTGTGTGATTTTATTTTCGTTTGAAATTCGATTATGATTTTGAATATGAATAGAGTTAAGTTGGTCTGAAACTCGTACTCACCGAGTTATGTGGTTTCGATTATGAACTTAATTCGTGAAATGGCAGCGGACTTCTAATTATTAAAATTGATTGATTTTGGCCTTCGGCCTTAAATCTCTTTTCCATATACGTATTATCACGGGCTAAAATGATTTAGAATGCAAAAACCACGTCCCGGTTCATCGATTTTCTTATTTGAATATGCCCCGCCTTACATATATGTACATGTATGTGGGTTAGCCCCATCACCAGTCTTTAAGACTGACCCCTCCTCGTTGTTTTCTTTTCCCTCTTTTGTTTATTTGAGTTTGCAGGTTCAGGTGTTGGTTCGAACTAGGCGGCGGTCTTCTTTTGAGTCGTTAGTGTTTGGTAGTTGAGTCATTAGCATATCTTGCATCTTTAATTCTCTGTATTGATATTATATATAAATATGTATAAGATTATGAATTGAAATTCAAATTTTGAAATACTTGTATGAATAAATTGCCCTTGTTGGGCTATGCTTTTATGTTTGAAAAAAGGCCTATGTGCCCAAGTCTGCATGTGACTCGTGTGTTTTATTTCTGCCGGCACATGGCTATTGCATGTGTGTATGACTATATGATGATCTTGTTGCTTCCGCCTTTGTTTTAATTTTTTTTGTTTGTTGTGCACTCTGTATTAGGGTCTAGACCACCGAGCTTAGGAGAGATTTAGTTTGTCTCCCGTTCGCTGTAGCTAGATGTGTGTGTGGAGTCTCTATTTCGTTACAGGTGTCGGGCTATGCTGCGGGGGATGTAGTGCCTTTCGCTCCGAGGTGCTACATCTTAAAGTAGTATCAAAGCTCTTGGTTCTAAAACCGGAGCTCCAGTGTCGTGTCTGCTCTATCTAGGTCGTTCGGCTTAGGATTATGTGTTTGTTTGCATTCACTACATCATTTACGTGAAATATTTGCTATTATTTGTATTAATTGTGCACAAGAACATGTACCAAAACCCCGCATGCATCGATATTTTGGAAATTATGTTTTATTTCAGGATATTATTCCAATATCAACAAGTATCACCGGGGAAAAAGGCAAAGGAAACAAGTCTCTTCTGTCTACAAGAGGCTTAGGGAATTTTGATCTTCCGAAGTTGTTTGGTGATGACGTTGATGTCAAGATCGAGAAGGGCTTGTTTGAGATATCGGGGTTAAAAGATTTTTTCGGGGATATTCTGTAGCACCCCGGAGCTAAGGGCACCACATCTCCCGCACCCTAGCCCGGCACGTGGAATGAAATGGGAACTCCGAACACGTGCTAAGCTATGGTGAACGGGTGACAAACTAAAATACACCCTTGCTAGGCGGTCTAGATCCTTAACAAACGCATAACATCACATGAATCAGGGGAAGCAATTTAAAACAGTTCACATCATAATCCCAAGATCAAAATATATACTGAAGAAAATGGAGCTGACAATTGTCATATTCAACATGTACATCTTATACAAGATAAATGTACAAAGCATCATCCCAAGCCAGAATCCAAGTATCATATTATTACATGTTTCAAAATCATCAGAGTGCACAAATAAGTTAACTAGATGCATGAGACTCAAGCTATGTAACGCCCCGACTTTTCAAAACATTCAGGTATGAATTATGTGATAATTACGTGCGCATTTAATTTATTTTAATTTTGTTATTAATTGCTTTATTTCATATTATATTAATTAGTGAATTATTTAATTATTTCAAATTATTTGAATTATAATGGTATGATATATGTAAGATATGAACTTGATTGAATTCAAACGCTTCTTGGAATGAATGTAATGATCGTTTATATGTCTCTAAGGTATTAATTATGCACTTGAATGTGTTTATTACATGATCTCATCTTCTATGCATTCATAACATATTCATTTCATTGCCGAGCATCTTAATTGGTCATTTTGAGTCTCACTTCACCTTTCTTGCACAGATTTTGATTGCATTGGAGGCGAGGCCGGTCTTTGAGGCTTTAGTGTCTACTTTTGTCGGTTCAAGGTGGGTTTCTCTTCTAAATAGATAAATTGACCCGATATACCTCCTTATGTGAAAATTTTTAAGCCAAAGGAATATGATTATAAATATATTGATTCCTTTCTCGAGTAAATGATTGCAAATGTATAACCTTTCTTTTATGAACCCTACCTTATAATTTTGGCGAGATTATGTTAATTTCACGGGCCCAGGGACTTAGTGTATGTGGCAATCCGGGGAGGCAAAGGCCGACGGTGATCCCATACACTAGTTCCAACCAAATTAATGACGGAACGGACATCGTTAGGAATTTTGACGAGGAAACGCTAGTCGGGCTTTTGAGGATTCATGTACCTCACTAGCCATTATGTATGAGGTGGCCGGGTCTTGCAAACCCGTCCACCACCCGGAGGAAAAAGGGGTATATGTATGATTATGATCATGTATGTTTGTGCACCAAAGATATGTATGAAAACCAATAACTTATGATATGAATACACGAGGAGAAGGTTGGAGATTATGCACGCCCACTCGCCGGGCTTGAAACCTTATGATTAATTATGAATGACTATGATAGTCGTAAGCCCATAGATGTCTTTCTTTATCTTACCCACTTGGGAAATTTTCTAAAACTTGATACGGGTTTATAGCTTGCATGAATATGTTTAAATTCTGCGATATTTATATATATTATGCCTATTTTATACCCACCAGTCCCTTTCGGACTGAACCCGTTTGGTTTTCAGTTGTTGTGCTGGTGTTGAGGAGCTAGGCGGGAATACGAGTCATTAGGTCTTGCAATTGCTCCTAGCTTTTGTTTTTGTCTTACACTTGCATACGTTGATATATGAATTTTGTATATGAATATGATTCTGAGCGTATATGTTTTGAGCCGAGATGGCTTGTGATTATTGTACATGAATTGCTATTTTGGAGCTCGAACGCTCATGGTATATATATATGAGTTCTTATTGCTTCCACTTTAATGTTTTGCATTACTCTGATCTCTGGTTCAAGGGTTAGTCCCGCCTAGCCTAGAGTGTGTGTGTTTGTCCCTGTTCGCCGTGACTTAACTCGGATGTGGATTGTCCATTTCACATTCGGGTGAGGTCTTAGTGCGGGGAATGTGGCACCGTGCGCTGTGGTGTTAGAAGCTAGCCTCAACTGACGACTCAAAGACAACGGCCTAGCTCAAATCTCCAAAAGTACCTGCAACTCAAAGAAAGGGGAAAAAAACTGAAATAACAATGAGGGTCAGTCCTAAAAACCGGTGAAGGGGCTAACACACACACATCCATATACGTATAGAGCAAAGCACTTAACGAAATTCATAAAACATCCATGAATCGGGGATGGTTTTTGCAAGCTAAAACGTTTCCCGTGATAATAGATATGTATATATACTTAAAGGAAGTAAAGGACAAGGGCCAAAACAATCAATTTTAGGTAATTAAGAGTCCATCCTCGTTTCATAGATTCATATATAACCACACGAACTCGGCGAGTACGAGTTCTCCTTCCCAACTTCACCTATACAAAGGCATAAGCATAATCAAAACATAAATCATAAACCATCCTTCTCTGGGTGATAGAGGGTAGCTAGCCCTAACTATCAACAAAATGCAAACGAGACAAGGCTTAATTACATCCTTGAAACCTTCGGTGATCACTGCCACCGGCTCAAGAGAAACACCCTTCCTCAACCTCCTAAGGTCAGGTGAGACTATCAAATGGAATGTGATGATGGAAGAGCTCGGCGACCCCTCGGTTGACCAAAGTTACCATACCACTCTCCGGGGCCCAAACGCATAACTCAAAAGGCATAATTTTTCACAAAGCTTATCTCACAAAGCTCATAACTCGCTATACACGCACACATATTCAAAACTTTTCAAAACAAAAATCAAAATCGATCTTAGATACGTATATAAGACCCTTTTCAAAGTTTTGTAACAAAATGAGACGAGCCCTCAAAGTACATATCATACACATATCTATCATATATTATACTTAGTTCGCATGCGTGCTTCAAAACACGTAGGGTTTTAGGTCATAATAGCTAAAAGGAAGAAACCTCACCTTTCCAACGTAATGGAGCAAAAGGGAATATGAAACGGACGCAAACGGTTCGTCTACGGGACCTCCTCGTTACGCACAGGACCAAACTCTCAACAAAGGAAACAACAAAGGATATTCTTAGACTCAAAATATACCAAATAGATGCTCGGAAAATGCGTATGATGTTTATAATGCAAACGGAATACAGCACTTAATACATATGAGTTCATATTTCACGTATTTCACCTTGAATGGATCCATAAATAAAATACTTTAAAGTTAACACATAAATCAACATGGTATCATATCACTCAAGTCAAAACATAAACAAGAGATTAGAATATTAAACGAATAAATGAAGTACTAGCTCATTCATGAATATTAAAAAACACTTAAGCCACATACTAACATAGGAGACCGCAAATAAAAAACGAACAAAATTCGATCACAAATTCGTATTATACAAGGTAACATATATTAAAATATGTTAAAAATGCATATATATTACAAGAGTAGCAAGAGGAGGTCACACGAGATGAATAAAAGGAGCATCAATTGAAGTATGCACGTAGGGTAGCACTTAGGACATATAAGATCACATCTTGCACGTTTCACATCAAATGAATCCATAAACTTGATACAACACACATAACATGTTATCCAAACATTAAATACACCAAAACCATGCATTAGCAAGTGATAGCACAACATTATCATGCATATAAACAAGCATATATCACATTAGGAACAAGATCGGGGAGGGAAATGAACGAAACGAACAAACAAATGAAGAAAACACACAAAGGGGCAACGGCCGTTATCCCCAAACACACACTCCCTCACTAACAGCTGTTAGTGGGGACAGAGGCAGCCTGCTGGGAGTAACGGCCGTTACTCCCAAAGAACGTCACAACCGCTAACGGGCGTTAGGCAAACGCAGGCAGGCACAACTCGAAAAATAGCCCTCAAACCCTCCAAAAACTCCAAGTAAACCATACAAACATCAAGACAACACATGTAGCTAAGTTAGGATAGCAAAAACTCATGCATTACAAGTTATTAAAACGTCCAAACTTGCAACAACACATGCTAGAAGTGAAAAGAGGTCAAGTTCATACAAAACCTCTAAATTTGATAAATGGCAAAGTCATGAATTCTCAAATAACACTCAAAGAAAGTTCATATATATCATATATTATGTCTAAGGAGCAATATACAAGCTTCATATCAAAATATTTCACAAGAAAACAAGCTAGAATCGATAAATTGCTCGAAACCCTCACTATTCACTATATATGCTATATATCATTCAAATCATGGTGAAATCATGGTTCATGCAGATAACAAATATCAACATACCTCTTTGATTGGGAGAGAATTGATAGGGTGTTGAGTTCAAAATCACAAGAGACTGAATAGTGGCTCTTCCTTCTTTCTTTCTTGGAGTTTAGTTTCTTTCTTCTTTTTGGGGTGGGGATTGAATGGCTGAGGGTGAGAGCGAGTTAGGGGTTAACTCAAGTCATGAATGTCAAGGTTTAGGCTTAATTGGGGTTAATGTGGGGCCCACAACCTCAAGACTAGTCAAAAGGTGTCTCCTTGGAGCTAGGTGCTCGTTTCAGTTGGATTTCGAAGGTTCAAATGGGCTTTGAAAAATATGAAGCTAGGTTCCTTGGTTTCCTTTCTTTTTTACGAGTCCAACAACTCTTCCAAAATTCAAATCCGAATTCCCGAGCTCAAGTTATGTTGCCCGGAGCCCAAGGTGCGCTAAGACGTTTTAGGCCCTTAAGTCCCTCACAAATCCCATTTCATAAAACGAGCTAAAAACCAAGTTAAACAAACTCTAAAACATGTAACGAGCATGGAAGCATGCTTATAACTCACATATTTCCCGCATAGTTAGATATCACAAAAATCAGAATTGAAATCGAACGCATATAGATCAAATTCTAGAGCACATAGGCATAAACGTTCAAAGTACAAGTTATACCTTAACAAATACTTCATATATATCAAGATTGGAATATATTGATCATTTAAATTTCATTTAAACACATAAGTGCATAATTAATTAATTTAAATGCACTTATAACGCTCTCGTTACAACGTACCTATAGGGCAAGACGAGCGGGATGTTACATATTCCAAGGGAAGGTAAAGCATACGACCCATTTAATTCAAGGTCAAACTTCAAGGTAATTTAATAAAATGAAGATGAAATTTGAAGAGCTCGGGAAGATTTCACTTGGGAGGTTTTATTCGACAGTTTTACTATGAGCTCATCCCTCCAAGGACAGTGGCAAGAAAACTTCGAGAATTCTCAAATCTTGAACGAGAATTGAAGAATATGGTTGATTTTATGTTGGAATTGTAAGGAATACTACCCTGAAAGCCGATTGTATATCAGCTTTAGTACTTTCATTGTATAAATCATAGATAATCTTTGAATAATAAATGAACTTTGGCAACACTTCTTGTAGCACCCCAAGCAGTGGAGCACCACACCCCCGCACTATGACGCAACACGTGTACGAAATGGAAAGTCCGCACACGCACCAAGTCACAGCGAACAAAGACAAGCGAAACAAAACAAAACCTAAGCTAGGCGGAACGTAGACCCTGCACACCCAATACATGTCAAATATGCGGAAATGTGATTATGCCATACAAAAATTCAAAACAACAAAAGCAGGTGACGGGTTCTATCTGTTTCCTAGAAACCTATCCTGAAAATATCATATACGTAAAAGAAACAACATACACATAACTTATAATCATTGTTATACATAAATGGAATCATATGAAATGCAACAGAATGGAATAAAACAAAAGACACGACAGACTCCGCCTAGCTCGAACTCCATGCAACACCTGCACACTAAAAAGTAAGAGGGAGGGGTCAGTCACACTGACTGAGTGAGGGGCAACACACACACGCTATATATATAAAGGACCACAACACATTCAAATCAAATGTTCGTGAATCCGGGATTAGTTTTTGCACGGCAAAATATTTGCTCATGATAATATATATATAAGATGACTTGTCCAACAGACAAACAAAACTTAACTTAAACACATAACAAAACGTGCGTTCCAATTCAGGCAGACATAGCACACACATCAAAGCATATTTTATTAGGTTAATATATACCAAATTTATTCTTAATTTAAGAATCTACCCCCGTTTCACGAACTTTAACATAACATGCATATATACATAACTAGGCGGGTGCGAGTATCTAATCCCATCCTGGGCTCCTCATACTAATAATGCCTAGCAAATCAAATTAAATCATAACACACTTACATAATAACCTCCTTCTACGGTGATGGAAGGGTTGCGCGACCCTAGCCATCATACCATGCTTGAGCATTGCCGTGCGTCATATATAGTTCATTTAGAGTCTTGAGTCTCACGAACACGTCATGTTGTCTTTTATACAGTTTATCTCCAGGGTGGAGAGATCTTGATCGTTCAAGCACTTGGTACTCGTTCCTTGTTTCGTCACGGTTCAGGTGAGGGAGGTTTTGTTTTAGCTATGTAACAAACCCTACAACCCCTTATGTGAAAAGCTTTGGCCAAAACCTTATGATTATATATATATGGTTTTCAAATGAAGTTATCGAGTAAATTCTTCTGAATTATACGTATTGGCGTATATAAGCTTAAAAATGGTTTTGCAACGAGGCTATGCTCCAAACCGTATGTCTTCATGCTAGCTACGGATTAGGATGAAACGGAGAGGTACGTGTATAGCATATGCCGAGTTGCACGGTAAGGTATGTTTTCTTATAGTATGTATCCTAAGTATGAAAGCAAATGTTTTGGCGAGATTATGCAAATATGATATGATCACGGGCCCCGGGACTTAGTATATGTGGCTAACCGAGGAAGCAAGGGCTGACGGGGATCCCATATACTAGTCCCAACCAAACTACGGTGATACCGGCCCTCGCTAGGAGGTTTAACGGGGAATGGGAGCTGAGTGCCTTTGGGGGATTCATGTACCCCCATTGGCCTATGTATGAACCAGTGGCCGGGTCTTGCAAGCCCGTCCACCACCCGGAGGAAGAAGGTTGGTTATGATTTATGCTTATGCTTGTGTATATGTTATGATATGATTATGCACCGTGCGGGAAAGCCGGGATACGGATTGCCCAAACGAATATATTTATGATATGATTTATGGTCTGCATGTATTATGATATATCGCATGAACACCTAATCAACTTATTAATGATATTTGTCGTACACGGTCGAAGTTTGGTTGGAGATTGTGCACGCTCACTCGCCGAGCCTTATGTTTATTTATGATTTATGAATGTAATGAATTAATATGATTAGTCATAAAATCCGAGTACTGATTAGTCATTCTCTTGCCCTTTTAGTGAACTAATTTCAAATAAAACCTTGTTCGGAGTTTCTGACTTGCATGTACATGTTTTTATATATATATATCGCTCCTGCTCACTCAGTCTTTTAGAGACTGACCCTCTCCCTCCCCAACACTTTAGTGTGCAGGTTGGGCTTTGGAGTTTCGGGCTAGGCGGAGGTGTTGGAGTCTTTATGTTGGTCAAGTTAGGTTAGGAGAGTCTCTGCACTCATTCATGTATTGGATTTATGTTTGATTCGATTCTGTAGTATCTTGGACTTGGATATTTATGTAATTGTTATGGAATTGCTTTTACTGGGTTTTGTTATGTTTTAAAGGAGGCCTGAAGAGCCCGAATTCCGTTTATGGTTTGGATGTTTGTACTTGGGCTTTGCCATGCATTATATATTGTGATTTGGTTATCATTGCAGGGTCTAGTTCCGCCTAGCTTAGGAAGGTTTTTATGTTTGTCTCCCGTTCGCTAGGGTTTGATATGGGTGCGGATTTACTATTTCGTTACTCGTGTTGAGCCTTAGTGCGGGGGATGTGGTGCCTCACGTGCGGGGTGCTACATCCTTAAGTGGTATCAGAGCCCGGTTGCAAAACCGGTGTTCCGGAGTCGTGTTTGAGTCAGTTAGGTCGCACGGCATAGGAACAACTTTTTAATATGTTCATTGCATCGATTTGGCATGAATATTTGATACTAATTGTTGGAAATTGCTTAATACATGTATACAATCTACTCTCCTATTTAATTGTTTTAAATGTTGCAATTTGCATTCTATGTGCATTGATCCATTTAACTACGTGCCATAAGCATACACTAATCTCCATGCATCCATATTTGAGCTGATTTTTCTTATATAGGCTACTATCATGCAAACAAAGCTACAATTCACACCAACTACAATTGGCAAAGTAACTTGAAGGCCGAGTGTTCAAATTCCGCAACTAGCACAATGGAACCATCTATCATGGCTCGTATCATGGGAGGAAGCTTGGATCACGGGAAGGTTCATCAATCTTGCCCTACCTACAAACCTTGAAGGTTCTCAACATACAAGAATTGCAACGACTCAAGCTCTAACATGAGGAATGCGTAAGACAACGAGAGGGGTGTGGAACTCTTTACCACCCCGATTTTGAAGACACTTTATGCAAGATTAAATGCTCCAAGGTTCACCGTTGAAGCTCCGAGTTTGGAATGGTTGAGTGATTGGAAGACCAAATTGGGAAGCTTTAAGGAGTCGAATACAAGATGTGTTAAAAAGGTTCGACTCAACTCAGATGCAAGGATTGGGAGCCGTTAATCATAAAGCTCACTACGAGGTCGAATATGGAAGCTCACTTGATACGAATATAAGCGTGGGACATCAAATGGACGCAAGGCAAAGAGACTTAAGAGCATCGAGGGATATAAATCGTGTCGTCTTCTTGGAACCTTGGAACATGGAGACATCAAGAAGCAAGCAAGAATGGAAAGCGTTATCATGGGTGAATTATGCGCGTAGATCGGAAACAAAGGATAAGCTAAAGGAACTTTAACCGGAGAGGACATAAAGATGAAGATTCGGACAACCTTTGGGAGGTGGATGCTTGGAAGTACGTTGAGGTGTAAACTCTATTGACAAAGAAGACCTTGGGTTCAAGAATAGCACGTTCGGGCCGTGGGATATACAAATGGATGAAGAAGATTAGGGAGATTCGAAAACCATGGAAAGCTAAGGAGTTATCAATGTCTCCAAAGAAAGTTACAATTATGAGGATGAGGAACACGTCGTCAAGCTAAAAGCTTACCACCTTGGTGACAGGTTCTGCATATTCATGGCATGAGCATCATGCATCGAATTAAAATTAATTGCTTTCTTTATCTATATGTACGTTTATGTTTAATTAATATAATTGCTCCAACGTGTTGCATCGTTGCATCTTTAACTGTTACTATGTGCATTGGCATGTTAATCCAACATGCATGGCTTAGTGTTTAACTGATAGGGAATGGCTCCACCTTGTTCACCAAGCGATTCTTTGATCAAGGCTTGCTCGAATCAAGACGAAAAGAATAGTGGGGTTATATCTTGGGAGTTCCGGGCATATAGCTTAGCTAGCACAATCTTCACCGAAGAAACTAAATTGAAGAGTTTTAGGAGAAACCTTAATCTCTGAGGGATTATCTTTAGTTAAGAGAATGGAAATACAGGAGGGGATTAAATTAGTCTAGATTTCAAGAGGAGCAAGAAAGAGAAAAGTTGGGGATTAGAAGGAAGTAGTTATTGAAGGGTTTGAATTGAACCTTCGGAGCGAATTAAGGAAACAGATGTGGCTCATCAAAAATTTCAATGAAAGAAGGATTCACGGAGTTTGACATGTGAGAGCAAAAATTTTATGGGGGAGAGCATGACCGAGAGGTGAATTGGAGGATGGGAGTGGTGCTCGAATGAATATGTTAGGAGTAATGATGGGGATGCAAATTAAGGGGAATCTGGAAGTCCTAAGGGTGGTGATTAGGAATTAATAAGACGGCGGTTATGGTTAAGCTATTAAGAGAGAAGCTACGTATGGAATTCTGATCTGGAGGTGATGGAATCATAAGAGAGTTCCTATGGACTTCTAAGTTAGAATTAACAAGAGGGAAAACCGAATCAAGCTATCCTATAAGGGGATGGTGTCAATCAAGATTTATTCAATGAAATATGAAGGGGTCCAAGACAATATTATCGAGTTATTAGTTATATCGACGATAATCCAGAAGGAAGCTTAAGTAGAGACCAAATAGAAAAGGATGATAATTGGAGGATTGGCCTCAAATTTCAAGAATTATCAAGAACCTTCTGTCTTTGATTAAGGAAATATGGGACCAGTTATTGAATATAACATTGAGGGGGTCAAAAGGGAATGAATGGACAATTGGAATGGAAGGTGGGAAAAGACTTGTGTAGAGAGAGACTATAAGAATAAATGTCGTAAGGTTGGGATTGAATTATCAAGATTGCTCCGAGTGGTGATCCTCGGGGATATGTTGAGCACCGATTTGGATAAGGATTGAAGAAGTTGGGTAGCAGTACAAGTTAGAAAGGATCTAAGAATATACTCCTTAAAGAATTCATCAATCGCTTCACCGAGGAATCCTGAAGAGGTTCAAGACAAGCTGATTACTGAGTTACATTCAGGAGAGATCATACCTTGGACAACGACAACTCACAAATCTGAATTTTGCAACTACAGTGAACGGTACTTATAGCATTCATGATACATGCATACATGCACATTTAACCTACATAATTTTTATGCTAGGTGCTTTAATCTTGTATTGTGTTAAATTACTTGGAGTATATGAAAATCAATGTGGACGGTATTTATTACTTGCGTTGGGTGCCTTTCGTGATTTTAAATTTGGTTTTGCGTGAGTTGCTTGGGAGTATTGGAGACTCCTTGCTTTATTTTCGTTGAGAGACGGGGTGCTCTCTTTGTTTGTAAGAGACGGGGATTCTCTTATTTTTGTTTGAGAGACGGGGTACTCTCTTTACTTGCGAGAGACGGGGTTCTCTCATTTCTGTTCGAGAGACGGGGTTCTCTCATTGTTGTTCGAGAGACGGGGCTCTCTCCTTGTTGCTTGTGAGAGACGGGGAATCTCTCATTGTTTGTTTTCAAGCGTGTTGTGAATCCGAGGACGGATTCTTCTTAAGGGGGAGAGATTGTAACGCCCCAGTTTTTCAGTTTTTAATAATGTGGCGTATTTGTTCATAAATTGCGCAAATTAATTATTTAATTATATGATTAATTGTTTATAAATGTTTATATTTGATTTAAACTATAAACTATTGTTACTTTAATTTATTTCATTTTATTTCAACTTGATATCTAGTGTTTAATTTCTTAATTAAGGTTTCGTGTTACCTTAACTATTTCGGTAATTTCGTTAATTAATTTCAACATGTTGCTAGTTGGTTGTATTTTAATTAAAATGGAATTTAAGTTTTAGTAATTAATTTATAACTTTATGAATTCATTCATGCGCATGAGTGTTCTATTTGTACTTCGTTCATATATGTAATGATATCGGAATGGTATGGAAATTTAGTATGTCATAAATATGTGTGTTATGAACATGCCTATATGCTCGGTTTATGTTTTCGGATTCGTTTGACGTGTTAACGAATTTAATTTTGTTTGTGGAACCAAATCGGGGGCTAACGAGCAATTAGCGCACCCTTGGTTCCGTACGTGATATCTTGAGCTCGGGAATTCAGATTCGAATTCCGACACCTCCGTTGCCTTCGTATCGACGATTCGGAGACAATGGAACAATCCTCATACCTTTTTAAGATCATTAAGACCTCCGAAATCCAACCGTAACGGACAACTCGTGCAAGAAGAACTCCTTTTGTTGACTAGTCTTCATGGTGGGACCCTTTTTACTTAACCTAACCTAACCATACCTTAACCATGACTTTTGTACCTTGGGTTAAGCCTTTCTCCTACCCCTTTAACTCTGAAAACCGAACCAAACATCTCCCCTTGCAGCTGGAATTGATCGAGAGAGAAAGAGAGAAGAAAGGAGAGAAAACCTTGGCCATTCTTGTGATTTTGGAGCTCAAATCACCTCCCTTCTTCTTCTAATCTTCAAGGTATGAATATTTATGTATTCTATACTCTATTATGCTTGATTTCATCTACTTACATCATGATTTGGATCAGATTTGATTAGGGTTTGAGTGATAAGTTTGGTATGAACTTTTAGGGATTTTTGTTCTTGTGACCTATTTGATTGTGTAGCTGATTTTCTTGCTTATACATGATCATATGAGCTTGTTTCTTGGTCTATTTCTTTCCTAACTGATAATATATGATATTAGGAGGATTTTATCTCTTGACCCTTTGATGAAATTATGAGATATGGAGTTCCAAACTTGATGATCAAACTTTTCCCCTGTTTTTTCGAACTGCTGTCTGAAATTTTGTGTTGTTGGTTGATCAAATGATCTTCTTTTCATGTGAAATTGCATGGATATTATGTACACTCATTTTTATATATGTTAACCTTCATGTTTTAAGTATTTGGATCCATTTTAAGCCTCAAAACCGAAAGACATGGCCTGTTCTTATGCATGATTCATGACAGACTTGTTACTGTTACGTTTTGTAACTTGTTGGTCATTCTAATGTGCTTTAAATTGTGTCATTTTGCATATATATGAAGTATATTAGTTTTTTAGTATGTTAGCATGCATTCCCCAAAGTTTCAGATCCAAATTCAACCCCTAAGTACTTGATCATGGCTTGATTGAATCAATAGGGCTCATATGTGCGATTTTGGCGACCCAGTTTTGCTGCATGATTTAGATGATCTTAACGTGTGATTTAGCCTTTACACTCTAAATGAAAAATGTTCCTAACATGATAAATATGTGTTATATTAAGTTTCATAGCATTTGGAGTTGATTTGGTATGCTTTTGGATTGATTTGGTATGAGATCAGTTTTGCCGGTAAAACTTTATGTGTGGTTTAGTTCTGTACCGTGACACCCCCGTGTCTCATTTACACATAAGTCGAGATACGGGCGTGTCACACCTTCTGGGAAGCTCTGTACTGAGCCACGGTCGTGGCTCAGTTTGGCTAAGGAAGGTGACACCCCCGTGTCCCTTCCCTTGCGCAGTCCTTGTTGCTTCCTTTTCGGGTTTTGATTTATTTCATCTCCTTAATGACTTGATCTCCCCTTGTGTTGAACTATGAACCTGTTTTGTTATATGTTGGGAGCATTGTGGTTTAATTTCATGGCATTTGGATAAGTTATAGGCATGCTTTTGCTTATTTCCGTTTATGTGTGTTTATGTGTCGTTTATGAATCGCGTAATTCATTTTCTATTTCATATGCTTCCTTCTTGTTGTCAAACCTTGGAAATATGCTATCTTATGTAATATGAAGTATGTGGTAGCTTTATGGGAGAGCTTGAGTATGTTCTACGCTCCTATTTGAATTCTTAAATTTATTTGATTGGAGATATGAATTGATGGATTGAATGAAAATGAATGAATAAGTGAATGACGTGGTTATATGATCTAAATACCTTTATAATGCACATGAACATTTCATGACTTAATATCACCTTTATGCCTTCATACCATGCTTGAGCATTGTCGTGCGTCATATATGGTTCATTTAGAGTCTTGAGTCTCACGAACACGTCATGTTGTCTTTCATACAGTTTATCTCCAGGGTGGAGAGATCTTGATCGTTCAGGCACTTGGTACTCGTTCCTTGTTTCATCACGGTTCAGGTGAGGGTGGTTTTGTTTTAGCTATGTAACAAACCCTACAACCCCTTATGTGAAAAGCTTTGGCCAAAACCTTATGATTATATATATATGGTTTTCAAATGAAGTTATCGAGTAAATTCTTCTGAATTATACGTATGGGCGTATATAAGCTTAAAAATGGTTTGCAACGAGGCTATGCTCCACACCGTGTGTCTTCATACTAGCTACGGATTAGGATGACACGGAGAGGTACGTGTATAGCATATGCCGAGTTGCACGGTAAGGTATGTTTTCTTATAGTATGTATCCTAAGTCTGAAAGCAAATGTTTTGGCGAGATTATGCAAATATGATATGATCACGGGCCCCGGGACTTAGTATATGTGGCTAACCGAGGAAGCAAGGGCTGACGGGGATCCCATATACTAGTCCCAACCAAACTACGGTGATACCGGCCCTCGCTAGGAGGTTTAGCGGGGAATGGGAGCTGAGTGCCTTTGGGGGATTCATGTACCCCCATTGGCCTATGTATGAACCGGTGGCCGGGTCTTGCAAGCCCGTCCACCACCCGGAGGAAGAAGGTTGGTTATGATTTATGCTTATGCTTGTGTATATGTTATGATATGATTATGCACCGTGCGGGAAAGCCGGGACACGGATTGCCCAAACGATTATATTTATGATATGATTTATGGTCTGCATGTATTATGATATATCGCATGAACACCTAATCAACTTATTAATGATATTTGTCGTATACGGTCGAAGTTTGGTTGGAGATTGTGCACGCTCACTCGCCGAGCCTTATGTTTATTTATGATTTATGAATATAATGAATTAATATGATTAGTCATAAAATCCGAGTACTGATTAGTCATTCTCTTGCCCTTTTAGGGAACTAATTTCAAATAAAACCTTGTTCGGAGTTTATGACTTGCATGTGCATGTTTTTATATATATTTATCGCTCCTGCTCACTCAGTCTTCTAGAGACTGACCCTCTCCCTCCCCAACACTTTAGTGTGCAGGTTTGGCTTTGGAGTTTCGGGCTAGGCGGAGGTGTTGGAGTCTTTAAGTTGGTCAAGTTAGGTCAGGAGAGTCTCTGCACTCATTCATGTATTGGATTTATGTTTGATTCGATTCTGTAGTATCTTGGACTTCGATATTTATGTAATTGTTATTGAATTGCTTTTACTGGGTTTTGTTATGTTTTAAAAGAGGCCTGAAGAGCCCGAATTCCGTTTATGGTTTGGATGTTTGTACTTGGGCTTTGCCATGCATTATATGTTGTGATTTGGTTATCATTGCTGGGTCTAGTTCCGCCTAGCTTAGGAAGGTTTTTATGTTTGGCTCCCGTTCCCTAGGGTTTGATACGGGTGCGGATTTACTATTTCGTTACTCGTGTTGAGCCTTAGTGCGGGGGATGTGGTGCCTCACGTGTGGGGTGCTACAGCCTGGGAAGTCCTTCTGGATGAGAAAAAGAAGTAGAAACAGGGGCTAAACATGGAGGAAACAAAAAAAGATCAAAACCACCTCAAAACTCAACCAAATGCAATGAAAATCGAGGCACAAGTTCATATAAACAAGCTCTATCACATATATTAATCTCAAGGAAAGAAAACAAAGATTCAAAGAGATGCCATTAAAGCACATTTAAGCTCCATTAATGGAGTTTTAAGCAAGAAGCAACAAATGAACGAGATTTTGATAAATAAACGAAGTGGAAGTTCATGCGAGCAACATATATATCAAACTTGGAGCATATAATTCACATTTGAAGACATTAAAAGCAAATTTCATATTTTTCACACAATTCATCATCTTCATGGAAGCCATAGATTTGAGCAACAATGACAAGATTCAATCAGAAAAAATCGAAGCAAGTAGTGAGAGGATCACATATCTTACCTGGAATCTTCGATCGGTTGGTCGGATCTCGCAAGCTTGAGCCAAAGCTTGAAGGGTCAAATGGGGTGGCTTTCGTCTTCTCCTTTCTTACCCTGTTTGATCGATCCAAATGAAGGGAAAACGGAGATATTTTCAACTATAAAGGGCTGAAAACGGGTCGTTTAATGGGGTCTGGTCAAAAAAAGATTCGGTCTACACGAATCAGATTTTAAAATGGTAGGGCTATCAAACGGATTTAGAAATAAAAGGTTAATTCATTGAATCCAAATCATCAAAATGAACTCAATGACAAGGTCGGAATTCGCATTCGAACTCCTAAACTCAAGGTAGCCACGAAGGCTCAAACACCGTAATTTACAATTAGGTCCTTAAATGGAAAATATTGGACGATTTAGTCCAAGAACATTAATTAAGTTCTAATGCGCACATAATTAAATAAATTACAAATTGACACGTAAGGCATGCGAATTACATAATTACAAAATTAAACTCTCCCGAGACATCGTACCTGGATTGTCGAGAAGACGGGGCGTCACACTTCTTTATATGCTCTTATTTGATTGTGTGATTACTTTAACTGCACATGTATAAGAACTCCCCTAATCAATATGACTTATAGTACTCAACCATTTAGGTGAAATGGTTTATGGAACGAGCCCTATAGCACATAAGTCATGATTAGAAATCACTCCAATTCGTTGGGTCCTACAGACAGTGGGAGTGTCAACCTGACTCGTTTGAGGCTTGCTCGTGTGTTCACGCCCTTAAGAAGGACCACCTTGTTTCATGGGGTGCAAAGTGTATTGTTGATACGTGTGTGATATATAGGGGTGTTTGCTTATTCTAATTAAGTACACTAAGGTGTCCCGTGTGAGAAGATTCCTAAATAGGAAAGGAAGTTTTTGTTTCTAGAAATAGAAACATCCAGATTATGAAATATCTCACGAGCCATTGAT
This sequence comes from Lantana camara, assembly GCA_037501455.1. NCBI lineage: Eukaryota > Viridiplantae > Streptophyta > Magnoliopsida > Lamiales > Verbenaceae > Lantana > Lantana camara. The sequence goes on from CM074858.1 coordinate 52,153,539, forward strand.
GTGATTAAGTGATCCTTAGACTTGAGGTTCCATTGATACTTTATGAGCTAACTCTGTAGACTAATTAATTAATTGGGAATTAATTAATCAAGGTCACTGCTAACTGAATTGAGAACCTAGAGGGTCATACATAACAACCCGGTCACATGAGTTGAGGATTGAATCGATTAAACGAGTTGACCGAACTAATTGGCACGGACCATACGTGTGGGACACTTGCAATTTATGCATGTTAGGTGATCATGGGCTTTAGTCTTATGAATAGTTTTAATTTATGCACATGGATGCTTTAAGTTTGGGGTCGGAGCCCCATAGTTGCGTTTTTCAATTGGGGTCGGTGCCCCGCTGATGTGCTTATTGTTATGTGTTTATTATGTGGCTTTCCATATTACTGTTTTTTAGGCCGGGGGTATGCCTCGTCTAATTGCCTATGGCCAATATGAAGATTGAGCCTTATTACCTTATGTCTTTTTTTTTTTATTATTGTAATTTGAGAGTAGAGATAGGTAGTGAGCTCTTTTTCTTTCATTTTGGAGACAGTGCACCTATGCAGTAAGATGGATCTACACAACAAGTAACAAGATGGAGGCCATAAGTGAAGACCTCTCAAAGTGTTAGAGAGGATTTCTATTATTGTAATAGATAGGGCATCGTTTTATTTCCAATTCCTTTTGTGATTTAAACTTTTTTTATGTGGCATGTATGTTAGAACTTATTATTGTGGAGTGGCTCCCACAAATCCCGTTTTAGATAGGTAGAACCCATGATCATCACATGTTAGTATCATGCTAGGACATGTTACCTGCTATGTGCTTGTGTGAAATGCATTTAAGTTGTAGTTGCATTAATCAAGACTAATTAAATTGGATAACATATATGTTGGTGAGGTCGAACCGGACAACTCTCCTGTTAAATCGAAAATTCCCTTAATATATAAAGCTAATTTAAAAAATAGGTGTTTAATTCAAGGTGCAAATTTTGAATTAAATTCCTAGCATTCCATCAATAGGATTTAAGTTTAATAGGGGAAGCTAGTTGCTGTCCATGAGTCGTGGGGTGACTATGTGAAACTTTTAGTTCTTAGTTTCCTAATTGTTCATTTTAATGATCAATATTTCGAGATCAATTCTGGGGAGGGCGATGTCCGCGAGTTGTGGGTTGTTCGAACTAAGTTTTGATCTTGATCTTATGATTAATGGGTCTAGCTTTATGCCTAAGTAAATATGCATGTCGCACGAGTTGTGGGTCCATATTGAAAGATAGGTGATGCAAAAATATTACTAAGAATTCCACCGAGTTGGAATTGGTAAGTTGTTCCTACCTTAGGCTTTATTAAGAATGTCTACGAGTCGTGGGGTCAAGGTAAAGTGCTTAGGATCTTAGTACCCATTGGGATAACAAGTATCCTCTAAGATCTTTGGGAATTATAGATCTTCTAAAAACAGTGGGAGCAACATAGATTGAAGACCAAATCTCATGTATATCGTTATTATTCAGCATGCTCACCTAGTTCTCTATTTTTCCATTTAGGTCATAGATTCTGTGATTCTCTACGTGTTTTGAAATGGCAACCAAAAGCCCTCTAGTATCGATCCTCGAGTCAAACAAGTTGACTGGTCCTAACTATTCTAATTGGCTTAGGACTCTAAAAATCGTTCAAGATTCCAAAAAGAGAACTTATGTTCTCTACAAGGCGGAGCCCGTTCCCGAAGGGGAAGCTCCAACCCGGGCTGAGCGAGATGCGATCCAGAAGTGGAAGGATGATTATCTCCAAACCCGTTGTCTCATACTTGCTAACATGTCTCCGGATATGCAAAGACAGTATAAGTCCATGGAATTCGCTTGGGAGATTTACTACCACTTAGAGCAACTTTACCGCCCTCATGTGCATCTTACAAGGTATAACACCTCCAAAGAATTATTCCATTTGAGAATGAGGGAGGGTACAAGTGTCCATAAATATGGACTCAAGTTTCTTGCTCTCACCGATAAACTTTTTTTCATGGACATACCATTGAGCTTTCAGTGGATTTGTTGCTAGCCTTGCTCCCACCATCATTCAACCCCTTTGCCCTTAAGTTCAACATGAATCATGCCAATGCTACTGTAGCTGATCTGATTAGTCAGATTGTCACTGCTGAAAGCACAATCAAGAAGGGCAATAAGGTTATGATGGTCACTGCTCCATCTTCATCTAAGCCTTCTAAAGCCAAGGGCAAGAAAGCCCGAAAGAAGAAGAAGTCCCTTAGGCCCAATGGAGGCATCATGAAGGGAAAAGCCCAAAAGAAGAAAGTGATCAGAAAGAGGAAGTTTGCTTTCATTGTGGCAAACAAGGGCATTGGAGGAGAAACTGCCAGGAGTACAAGATCACTCTAAAGAATGGTATCTTTCTCGTTGAAGCAAATCTTTCTATTAATTCTAACTCTTGGGTACTTGATACCCGTTGTAGATCTCATATCGGTAATGATGTACAGATGCTAAGTGAGGTCTGGCAGTTGAAGGGAGGGGAATGTGTCTAGAAGATTGGGGAAGGCTCAACGATCAAAGCTCAAGCTTTAGGCACAATTAAATTAGATTTAGGTCATTCTGTTTTAGTCTTAAATAAAGTCCTTTATGTACCAGACATTATTGATAATATTATTTCAGTTCCAATAAATGATTGTGAAGGTTATGAAATTAATATTAAGAATGGTAGCTTTTTCTTCAAAAAGAATATTTTTTAATACATCTTGGTACATTAAAAAGTGGACTTTATCTAACTTAAACAGTAATATTTTGAATATATAGCGAGAAACAAAATGTAGGAGAGATAACAAAGTCACAGCAACTTTATGGTACGCTAGATTAAGACATATTTCCAAGAACAGAATTAGCAAGTTAACTACCTGAGGAACTATTTCTGAAAATGACCTTAAACAGTTAACTACATGTGAATCCTGTCTCAAAGGAAAGATGTCCAAAACTCCTTTTAAAGGGAGTGTGGAACGAGCCACTAAGACCTTGGATTTGATCCATTCCGATGTTTGTAGACCGCTTAGTGTAAGCACTCGAAAAAACCATCAGTACTTCATAACCTTTACTGATGACTTTAGTCGTTATGGTTATGTGTACTTAATGAAGTACAAATCTGATTCTTTTGAGAAATTCTTAGAATTTCAAAAGGAGGTTGAGAACCAAACTGGTCACAAGATCAAGACACTTCGGTCTGATCGAGATGGCGAGTATCTTAGTGAAGAATTCCTTAATTATCTGAGAGATAATTGAATTATCTCTCAGTGGTCTCCTCCGAGAACTCCTCAGCTTAATAGAGTTTCTGAGAGAAGAAATTGAACCTTACTTGATATGGTTTGTTCCATGATTAGTTTTCACTAACTTACCACCTTCTTTCTGGGGGCTCTAGAAAGTGCAGCCAAGATTCTGAATCTTGTTCCTTCCAAGTCAGTCCCTAAAACGCCCTATGAAATATGGCATGGTAAAATCCCTAGTTATTCTTACTTAAGAATTTGGGGTTGTCCTGCTTATGTGAAGAGGACAGTGGGAGATAAGTTAGAAGCTCGTTCTAACTTATGCTACTTTGTTGGCTATCCTAAGGAATCCATAGCTTATTGCTTCTATGATCAAACTGAACAAAAGGTGTTTGTTTCAAGAAATGCAACTTTTCTTGAGGAACCGTTAGACTCCGATTCTGAACAGTGGAAACAAGTCATAAAGTCCGAAATGGATTCCATGTACTCCAACAAAGTTTGGACCTTGGTTGATTTGCCTGATAGGGTAAAACCCATAGGTTGCAAATGGATTCTTAAAAGAAACCTTAGAGTAGATGGAAGCGTTGCAGTCTATAAGGTAAGGCTTACTGCCAAAGGCTTCACTCAAAGGCCCATCGTCGACTTTGATGAAACCTTCTCACCGGTTGCAATGCAAAAGTCCATTCGGATCATGTTTGCCATAGCTGCATATTACGACTATAAGATATGGCAAATGGATGTGAAAACTACCATTCTTAATGGAGACATTGATGAAGATGTTGATATGGATCAACCCATAGGTTTCACATTTAGTGGGAGTGAGCAAAAGGTTCGCAAGCTCCAAAGATCAATCTACAGATTGAAAACAGGCTTTTAGGAATTGGAACATTCGTTTTGATGAAGTGGTCAAAGCGTTTAGCTTCATTCAAAACTCGAATGAGTCCTGCGTTTATAGAAAGGAATTGGAGATTTCAGTGCAATTCTTGGTACTTTATGTTGATGACATCCTTCTAATTGGGAATTCGAAGGATGACATGAAAGTTACCAAGTTTTGGTTGTCGAACTAATCCGAGATGAAAGATCTTGGTGATGCGTCCTATATTCTCGGAATAAAGATCTATAGGGTTAGATCTAAGAGATTGATAGGACTGTCACAGACAATGTAGATAGACAAAGTACTAAAACGGTTCAGTATGAAGAATGCGAAGAACAAAGTTCTTCCCATGAGTGTAGGAACTTGTCTTTCAAAGAAGATGTGTCCTAAGACAAACCTTGAGAAGGAAAGAATGACTCATGTACCTTATGCCTCAGTAATAGGTAGCATAATGTATGCAATGCTGTGTACTCGGCCGGATGTGGCTTATGCACTCAGTGTAACGAGCCATTTCCAATCAGACCCTGGAGAAGATCACTGGACTGCCGTGAATAATATCCTGAAGTACTTACGAAGCACTAATGATTTGTTCTTAGTATATGGAAGATAGAAAAATCTAGTAATCAGAGGATCCTGCGATGCAAACTTTGCTTCTGACTTAGATGATTTTGAGTCAATGTGAGGATACATTTTTGCCTAAACGGCGGAGCAGTGAGTTAGAAAAGTTCCAAGCAAACAACCACTGCAGATTCGACCACTGAGGCCGAATACTTGGATGCAAATGATGCAGCTAAGGAAGGTATTTGGATTAGAAACTTCATTCAAGAATTGAATGTCGTTCCTAGCATGAAAGACCCCATTACTGTGTTTTGTGTCTGTAGCACCCGAGCGCAAGGTACCACATCCCCCACACCGAGACCCCACCCGAATATGAAATAGATAATCCATACTCGAGCTAGATCACGGCGAACGGGGACATACACACACTCTATGCTAGGCGGGACTAACCCTTAAACCAAGAAATACAAGAATAGACAATAAAGCGGAAGCATAAATAACATATAAGCTGTACATAAGTCACATGCCTAAAAGGCCCATAATATACAATTCCCAAGTCATGGATAAAATACTAAGACCATAAGTATGAGTATGCAAGTGTAAACAAAATATACAAGAGCTAGAAGCAAATACAAGACTCTAGACTCGAATTCCCGCCTAGCTCCCCTTACACTTGCACAACAAAAACTGAAAAACAATCCGGGTTCAGTCCAAAGGGGACTGGTGGGTATAACACAGGGCATAAATATAGATAAAACGATAATTAAACAAGTACATGCAAGCCATAATCCGAAATGAGGTTTTTAAAACATTTCTCAAGTGAGTGAAATAAGGAAATCATCAATCGGGATTATAACACTCAAATTCATTAGGTCTTTAGTGGCCCGGCGAGTGGGCGTGCATTATCTCCAACCAACACCTTGTGTATTTCATTAAAACATTCATTCAATCATTCTTTTCATGCATACTATTCTTTTGTGCACATACATAACATATACTCCTTCTTCCTCCGGGTTGGTGGACGGGTTTGCAAGACCCGGCCACCCATGCATTGACCAAAAGGGGTTACATGACTCCCCAGATGGCACTCAACGTCCATTCCTCGCTAACTCCTAACGAGGTCCGGTTACGTCGTTAGATTGGTGGGACTAGTGAAAGGGATCACCGTCGGCCCATGCCTCCCCGGATAGCCTCTAGCACTAAGTCCCTGGGCCCCATTCTGTGCATTCGATCAATTCTCGCCAAAACATTTAGGTAGGGTTCATAAAAGAAGGGCTTTACGTTCAAAATCATAGACTCGATAAAAAGGACTCTATATATATATAATTTTAGGCCGAAATCTTTACACATAAGAGGTATATAAGGTCATTTAACTAAGTAGAAGAGAAACCCACCTTCCAAGATAAAATAAAAGGAGTAGAAGCTTCAAGGATCGCCTTCACCTTCAACCGGACCCGGATCTGTGCGAACAAAGTGGTGTGAGATTCAAAACGACCAAATAAGACGCTCGGCAATAAAATGATCATGATATGAATGCATAAAAGATGATATTATGTAATGGACACGTTCATGTGCACTATTAATGTCTTAAAGACCTATAAACATTCATTCCACGAAAAATCATAAAATTTCATAACACTCAAGATAATACATGTTAGCATAGCATAAAAGTCATAAAAGAGGTGGAGGAATATAAAACAAGCGAAGAAAAACAAGAAAAAACGAAACCGGAGCAATAAAAAAAAACTGGACAGAATCCACCCCCATGGATTTTTCCAAAGGGAAAAATCCACCCCCATGGATTTGGTCCAGACCTACTGACTCAAATCCACCCCCGCGGATTTTTCCAAAGGGAAAAATCCACCCCCGTGGATTTGAGTCTGAAGCCAAAAAAAATAAAGAACGTAGCAGAAAAATAGAGCAACACCATGCCAACTCCAACCAACATACTTAGGTAAGTTAAGATCATCAAAATGCAAGAAAACCACTCCACAACAACACACAAACATGCTCCCAAAGTGTTGAAACATGCTATGGAGGTAAGGATGATCATTTCATGTAAAAACTTCAAATATACATTAATGGTAACTCATGAATGCTTCAACTACCATCTAATACTTCACCATAAATGCAAGGAAGGTGTCATGGCAACCATATTCAAGCTTGGAATCAACTAAAACAACCAAGGAATGAAAGAGTTCAGTAAATTGGCATATAACCTAACTATTCATCCATATATCCAAAACCCCATCAATACATGATCAAAATTGGGAATGCAAAGCTTCAAATGACCCATATTGAATGTATAACATGATACTAAACTCACCTTGTGGATTGAATGGAGGAAAAATGGAGATTTGAGCTTGAATCTCCAAGGTGGGCAAGGGTTACGGGATTTCTGGAGGGCAGGGCAAGTTTGGTTGATTTTGGCTTAGTTGCTGAGGTTGGTTCGGTATGGGGGTGTATGGGGAGATAGTGGGGTTAACTAGGGTCATATAGGTTCAAACCATAGTTCATTTGGTCAAGGTATGAGGGAGTTATGGCATTTTTGGCAATGTGTGGCAGATTTGGCTCCCGTTGCGAGTTTCGGTTGAATTTCGGGGGTTCAAATGATATTAGAAAAATATAAGGCTAAGTTAATTGAACTCAAATTTTCGATACGAGTTCAACGAAGTTGACAAAACTCGAATCCGAGTTTCCTAGCTCAAGATATCACGTACAGAACCAAAGGTGCGCTAATTTCCCGTTAGCCCCGTTTTGGTTCCAAATGCACAAAATAAATTCAAAACACAATCAAACAAATCCAAAAACATAAAACGAGCATATATTCATATTCAAGACACACATAAATCCAACATATTAAAATTCCACAAAGTTTCGAATTCATTAAATGCGAAAACGGCACGTAAACTTTTAACGCATGCGCAAATATTCAAGAAATTCATATAATTTCAATTCAAATAGTTCAAATATTTAAAGAATTTCAAATAAGAATAAATATAAATCATATAATCAAGTAATTAAAATAATTTAAACGCGCACTTAAAGAGCACACAAGTCATACCTGAAAATCCGAAATAGGGGGGCGTCACAACCTCTCCCCCTTAAAAGAATCCGTCCTCGGATTCACTGATTGTCCAGAAATAACTCGGGATGGAATTTCCTCATCTTATCCTCCGTCTCCCAGGTAGCCTCTTCCGATTTATCACTTCTCCATAGGACCTTAACTAGTGAGATTTTCCGGTTTTGAAGTTCTTGAAATTTTCGATCCAAAATCGTAACCGGTTTCTGAACGAAGGTAAGGTTAGGCTCAATTTCCACTTCTTCCTCGGGTAGGATCTCTGAATCATCCGGATGATATTTTCTGAGTTGGGAAACATGGAACACATTGTGAATTCCCGTCAAACTCAGAGGTAGATCCAACCGATACGCCGTATCCTCGATTTTCTCCAAAATCTCATAAGGTCCCAAGTACCTAGGGTTCAATTTCCCTCCTTTTCCAATTCTCGTGAACCCTTTTCTCGGAGAAGCTTTTACGAATACCCTATCACCTACTTCAAACTCAAGATTCTTCCTTCGACGGTCCGCATAACTCTTTTGTCTATCTTGAGCTGCTTTCATCTTTTGTCGAATCAATTGAATCTTATCAATCGCCTCTTGAACGGCCTTAGAAGGCTTTTCCTTCTTTTCTCCCCGTTTCACTCCTTTTTGTTTACTCCACTTCCATTCCTCTAAATCGAAAAACAAGGGAGATCTACACTTCCTTCCGTAGAGAGCTTCATAAGGTGCCATTCCTATCGAGGCTTGAAAGCTATTATTGTAGGCAAATTCAATCAACGGCAGTTGTTCGTTCCACGAGCTCTGAAAGTCCAATGCACACGCCCTTAACATATCCTCTAAATACTTAATCAACCTTTCAGATTGTCCATCCGTTTGAGGATGAAAAGCGGTGCTGAAATGAAGCCTTGTTCCCAAATTCCTTTGCAACTCTTGCCAAAATCCGGAGGTAAACCTTGGATCCCGATCTGACACTATACTTACGGGCACTCCATGTAACCGAACTATCTCATCCCGATATTTCTTAGCCAATTTCGACACTTTATCGGACATCCGAATAGCAAGAAAATGTGCCGACTTTGTCAATCGATCCACTATCACCCAAATTCCATCGAAACAACCTTTCACTCTTGGAAGACCCGAAACAAAATCCATAGCAATCTGTTCCCATTTAGATTCAGGTATAGGTAACGGTTGCAATAATCCCGATGGCTTCTGATGCTCAGCTTTCACTAACTGACAAGTCAGGCATTGTCTTACAAAGTTCACCACATCTCTCTTCAAACCATTCCACCAATAATATTGCTTGAGATCCCGATACATCTTGTTTCCTCCCGGATGTACTGAATAAGCAGATTTATCAGCTTCATCCAAAATGAGCCTTCTCAAATCCTTAGGAATCACAATTCTGTTCTTGAACCTGAAAATTTCCGTATCATCAAATCCAAAAGAACACTCGGGATCCTTTCGAGCTTTCTCAACTAATTTCTGAACTTCGGGATCACTTCTTTGAGTCTCAAATATCCTTTCTCTTAAATCCGAGTGAATTGAAATATTAGAGATATGAGCTCTTATTCTAATAGGCTCTTCTATATCTCTACTCGTCCCTTCCAAGTTAGATACACTAGCCTTCCTGCTCAGTGCATCCACGACCACATTAGCTTTGCCGGGATGGTATTTAATCACACAATCATAGTCTTCGAGAGATTCCATCCAACGCCTTTGTCTCATGTTTAGCTCCTTCTGAGAAAACAAGTACTGGAGACTCTTGTGGTCAGAAAAGATCTCAAATGAAATCCCGTAAAGATAATGCCTCCATTTCCCTAGGGTAAATATCACGGCTGCAAGTTCGAGATCGTGTGTGGGATAATTCTTTTCGTGTTCCTTCAACTTCCTAGAGGCGTATGCGATCACTTTCCCATTCTGCATCAATACACAACCCAAGCCTTCCTTAGAGGCGTCCGTAAAAACTGTGTAACCTTCATTACCTTCGGGAAGTGCTAACACAGGTGCAGTTGTCAACTTCTCCTTCAACACTTGGAAACTCGCCTCACACGAAGAATCCCACTCAAATTTAGCCTCTTTCTTTGTCAATCGGGTCAAAGGAGCTGCAATCTTTGAGAAATCCTGTACGAATCTCCGATAATAGCCCGCTAAACCCAAGAAACTTCTTATTTCTGAGACATTCTTCGGAGTTTGCCACTGAATAACTGTCTCTAACTTTGAAGGATCTACTTCCAAACCCTTCCTTGAAACAACGTGGCCTAGAAAAGAAACCCGATCAATCCAAAATTCGCACTTGGTGAACTTAGCATACAATTGGTGTTCTCTCAACTGATCCAACACCAACTTAAGATGTCGGGCATGATCCTCTTCAGTTCTTGAATACACCAAAATGTCGTCAATGAAGATCACCACAAACTTGTCGAGGTAGGGATGGAAAATCCTATGCATCATATCCATAAATGCTGCAGGGGCATTAGTTAGACCAAATGGCATGACTACGAACTCATAATGCCCATACAGGGTGTTGAATCCCGTCTTTGGAATGTCTCCTTCCCGGATTTTTAAGTGATAATATCCTTGCCTCAAATCCAGTTTCGAGTATACCCCTGAACCTTGCAACATATCAAACAAATCCTCGATGTGGGGTAAAGGATACTTATTCTTGATAGTCATTCTATTTAACTCTCAGTAATCGATGCACATCCTTAATGTTCCGTCCTTTTTCTTAACAAATAAAACCGGAGCACCCCACGGTGAAGAACTCGGCCGAATAAATCCATTCTTAAGAAGTTCTTCCAATTGAATCTTTAATTCCTTCAATTCAGCTGGTGCCATTCTGTAAGGGGTCTTGGAATATGGCGTTGATCCCGGATACAAATCTATAACAAATTCTATCTCTCGATCCGGTGGTAACGAATTCAAACTTTCCGGGAACACATCGGGATACTCCTTAACCACGGCCACATCTTCGAACTTAACTTGATCCTTAGGTTTATTAAGAAGATAGGCAACATATCCCGTAGCTCCATCTCTAATCAATTTGTGAGCTTCAGTAAAAGACAAAAGCGGCACTGATTTCGAACCAAACCCCACAATTACTTCTTTCCCCAAATAGACCTTTTTAGCAAAGCAATCAACCATGGCCCGGTGCTTGTACAACCAATTCATACCCAATATCACCCCGTATCTCTTCATTGGCATAACGATAAAATTAGCTGAATAAACCCGGTCTTCCATCTTCACAACACAATTCTTCACCACCCTGTCTGTCACAAGATTTCCCCCGAGAGGGGAGCTAACTAGGAAGCAAATATCTACAGAAATAACAGGTAGGCAAAGAGTAGCACATAGATCACAAGAGATAAAGGAATGCGTGGCACCCGGATCGAATAATGCATGTATGTTCATGTTGTGAATGCAAACGGTACCTTCCACCATGGCATTTGGGTCGGCCTCGATATTTTGTTCCTCGCCCTCAAGAGCATAAGCTCGTGCTCGAACTAGTGGCCTTTGAGCTCCTCCCTGAAAACCTGGAATTTTATCGGGGCGAACATTGGCTATATGATCCGCCTTTCCACAAATCAGACACAATCCGAGTCTTCTCCTGCAAGTGTTATAAGAATGGGTTGGTCCTCCACAATGCATACACGGAGGATGATCTTTGCGAGGTCCTGTAGGAGCTTGGGGAACTTGAGGTGCCCGTGGAGCTTGCTTTGGGACAAAGGGCTTCTTGAACGGTCCTTTTTGTTGAGGAGTTGAGAAAGTCATAGGCCTCTTTCCTTGATTATACCCCGATCCGGAACTGGATCCTTGTCCCTGCCGGTAAGAAGACCTTCGGGCATTCACAGAATCTTTCACTTTTAAGGCTTTCACAGTCGCCATCGCCCAAGTACTCATGTTAACGGCTTCAAGAGATGTCTGAATATCAGGCCGAAGTCCTTGAACGAATTGCATGGCCTTATGAGAGTCATCACTCGCGATATTGGGGGCATAGCGGGATAACCTCTCAAACTCTGAAATGTATTCACCAACCGACCTCGATCCCTGCTTCAATTCCGTAAATTCCTTCAATCTTCGCGTACGGAATGCGGGAGGAATAAACTTGTTCATGAATTCCCGTGTGAAAACCTCCCAATTAACCTCTTCTCCCCTTGCAGCTAAAACAATCATAGTACATTCCCACCATGAGTAAGCCTCACCTTGAATTAGAGTAATAGTACATCGGGCCTTCTCCCGAGACTCGCATGGAATAAGTTCCCAAATCCTCTCCACTTCCTTGAGCCACATCTCCGCTTGTATATCATTTCCCTTGAAGAATTTCGGGGGATGTTGGTTTTGAAAGTACCTAAGGATAGCAGAAAGTGGAGTCTCCTGTGGTACTGCGGGTGCAGGTGGTGCTGGAGGTGCAGGTGGCACATAGTCCCGAAACCTTTGATAAATAATATTTATGACTGAATTCACAAAAACTTCAGCCGGTTGTGGTGGTGGTGGAGGAGGTGTAGGAGAACGATTTTGGCGATGGCGCCGTTCCGGAGATCGATATCTTCTAGGAGGCATCCTATTAATAAAACACGAAAAATGCATGCTATGTTTAGTTCATGCATGAAAAGAGAAGATAATTCAATCAAAATGCGATAATTAAGCACATAGGCACATTAGAGATGCAAAAGAGACACGTTGACAAGTAATTCCTATAGCCGAACGACCTAGACCAACTCACACGACACTAGGGCCTGGTTTTGCAACCCGAGGCTCTGATACCACATTAGGATGTAGCACCCGAGCGCAAGGTACCACATCCCCCGCACCGAGACCCCACGCGAATATGAAATAGATAATCCATACTCGAGCTAGATCACGGCAAACGGGGACATACACACACTCTATGCTAGGCGGGACTAACCCTTAAACCAAGAAATACAAGAATAGACAATAAAGCGGAAGCATAAATAACATATAAGCTGTACGTTGAGCATCACGCTCCAAAAGAATATATCATAAGTCACATGCCGAAAAGGCCCATAATATACAATTCCCAAGTCATGGATAAAATACTAAGACCATAAGTATGAGTATGCAAGTGTAAACAAAATATACAAGAGCTAGAAGCAAATACAAGACTCTAGACTCGAATTCCCGCCTAGCTCCCCTTACACCTGCACAACAAAAACTGAAAACAATCTGGGTTCAGTCCAAAGGGGACTGGTGGGTATAAAACAGGGTATAAATATAGATAAAACGATAATTAAACAAGTACATGCAAGCCATAATCCCAAATGAGGTTTTCAAAACATTTCTCAAGTGAGTGAAATAAGGAAATCATCAATCGGGATTATAACACTCAAATTCATTAGGTCTTTAGTGGCCCGGCGAGTGGGCGTGCATTATCTCCAACGAACACCTTGTGTATTTCATTAAAATATTCATTCAATCATTCTTTTCATGCATACTATTCTTTTGTGCACATACATAACATATACTCCTTCTTCCTCCGGGTTGGTGGACGGGTTTGCAAGACCCGGCCACCCAGGTATTGACCAAAAGGGGTTACATGACTCCCCAGATGGCACTCAACGTCCATTCCTCGCTAACTCCTAACGAGGTCCGGTTACGTCGTTAGATTGGTGGGACTAGTGAAAGGGATCACCGTCGGCCCATGCCTCCCCGGATAGCCTCTAGCACTAAGTCCCTGGGCCCCATTCTGTGCATTCGATCAATTCTCGCCAAAACATTTAGGTAGGGTTCATAAAAGAAGGGCTTTACGTTCAAAATCATAGACTCGATAAAAAGGACTCTATATATATATAATTTTAGGCCGAAATCTTTACACATAAGAGGTATATAAGGTCATTTAACTAAGTAGAAGAGAAACCCACCTTCCAAGATAAAATAAAAGGAGTAGAAGCTTCAAGGATCGCCTTCACCTTCAACCGGACCCGGATCTGTGCGAACAAAGTGGTGTGAGATTCAAAACGACCAAATAAGACGCTCGGCAATAAAATGATCATGATATGAATGCATAAAAGATGATATTATGTAATGGACACGTTCATGTGCACTATTAATATCTTAAAGACCTATAAACATTCATTCCACGAAAAATCATAAAATTTCATAACACTCAAGATAATACATGTTAGTATAGCATAAAAGTCATAAAAGAGGTGGAGGAATATAAAACAAGCGAAGAAAAACAAGAAAAAACGAAACCGGAGCAATAAAAAAAAACTGGACAGAATCCACCCCCATGGATTTTTCCAAAGGGAAAAATCCACCCCCATGGATTTGGTCCAGACCTACTGACTCAAATCCACACCCGCGGATTTTTCCAAAGGGAAAAATCCACCGCCGTGGATTTGAGTCTGAAGCCAAAAAAAAATAAACAACGTAGCAGAAAAACTGAGCAACACCATGCCAACTCCAACCAACATACTTAGGTAAGTTAAGATCATCAAAATGCAAGAAAACCACTCCACAACAACACACAAACATGCTCCCAAAGTGTTGAAACATGCTATGGAGGTAAGGATGATCATTTCATGTAAAAACTTCAAATATACATTAATGGTAACTCATGAATGCTTCAACTACCATCTAATACTTCACCATAAATGCAAGGAAGGTTTCATGGCAACCATATTCAAGCTTGGAATCAACCAAAACAACCAAAGAATGAAAGAGTTCAAAAAATTGGCATATAACCTAACTATTCATCCATATATCCAAAACCTCATCAATACATGATCAAAATTGGGGATGCAAAGCTTAAAATGACCCATATTGAATGTATAAGATGATACTAAACTCACCTTGTGGATTGAATGGAGGAAAAATGGAGATTTGAGCTTGAATCTCCAAGGTGGGCAAGGGTTACGGGATTTCTGGAGAGCAGGGCAAGTTTGGTTGATTTTAGCTTAGTTGCTGAGGTTGGTTCGGTATGGGGGTGTATGGGGAGATAGTGGGGTTAACTAGGGTCATATAGGTTCAAACCATAGTTAATTTGGTCAAGGTATGAGGGAGTTATGCCATTTTTGGCAATGTGTGGCAGATTTGGCTCCCGTTGCGAGTTTCGGTTGAATTTCGGGGGTTCAAATGATATTAGAAAAATATAAGGCTAAGTTAATTGAACTCAAATTTTCGATACGAGTTCAACGAAGTTGACGAAACTCGAATCCGAGTTTCCTAGCTCAAGATATCACGTACGGAACCAAAGGTGCGCTAATTTCCCGTTAGCCCCGTTTTGGTTCCAAATGCACAAAATAAATTCAAAAAACAATCAAACAAATCCGAAAACATAAAACGAGCATATATTCATATTCAAGACATAGATAAATCCAACATATTAAAATTTCACAAAGTTTCGAATTCGTTAAATGCGAAAACGGCAGGTAAACATTTTACGCATGCGCAAATATTCAAGAAATTCATATAATTTCAATTCAAATAGTTCAAATATTAAAAGAATTTCAAATAAGAACAAATATAAATCATATAATCAAGTAATTAAAATAATTTAAACGCGCACTTAAAGAGCAAACAAGTCATACCTGAAAATCCGAAATAGCGGGGCGTCACAGTGTCAACACTGGGGCGGTTGTTCAAGCAAGAGAACCAAGATCTCACGAAGGAACCAAGCACATTATGAGGAAGTATCTCCTAATCCTTGATATCATCAAACGAGGTGATGTGCAAATTGAGAGGGTCGCATCAGTAGAGAACGTGCCAGACCCTCTTACTAAACCCCTTAGTCGAGAAGCCTTCGAAGGCCATCTTATGAAGATGGGACTTAGATTAGCTCACGAATGGCTTTGATGGGCAAGTGGGAGATTGTTAGGAATAGTGCATCTGCTTTAGTACTTTCCATGTACAAATCACAGACAATCTTTGAATAATAAACGAATTTTGGCAACACTTCTTTATATGCTCTTGTTTGATTGTGTGATTACTTTCACTGCGCATGTATAAGAACTCCCCTAATCAATATGACTTATAGGACTCAACCATTTAGGTGAAGCCGATGAGTCCTAAAGACAGTGGGAGTGTCGACTTGACTCGTTCGAGGCTTGCTCGCATGATCACGCCCTTAAGAAGGACCACCTTGTTTCATGGGGTGCAAAGTGTATTGTTGATACGTGCGTGATGCATGGGGGTGCTTGCTTATTCTAAGTACACTAAGGTGTCCCGTATGAGAAGATTCCTAAATGGGAAAGGAAGTTTCTATTTCTGGAAATTGAAACTTCCAGATTAGGAAATATCTCATGAGTCATTGATGTGATTAAGTGATCCTTAGACTTGAGGTTCCATTGATACTTTATGAGCTAACTCTGTAGTCTTAGGTATAAGCTCTAAAGGGTGTCGCCTTAGACAACTGATTCAAAGCTTATGCTGGGGCTGCACAAGTGGCACATAAAAGTATATGAGAATCGATAAAGGACCTACACTTGCATTAGAAAGATGATCACTTATTGTATAAGTCATTTATATGCCATCTAGGAGTCTTTGGCCAAGGTAGTGGATCAAGATATCAAGAAATCAGTTTCTTGGCTTGACATCAAATCGATATCTAATGCACTTAACTTTAAGATCAAGATTATTAGGGTTCTAGTTATTCCCTTGCCCTAGATCTTGACTGAGAGATGGGATGTATGAGGATTGTATCTCACATATGTCAATGACTTAAAGTTTCTTTTGAATTTAGATATTCTTATTCAGCTAGGGGTCATACACCTGTTGCTAGACATTGGTCGTATGATCTGTGGACTGATTAATTAATTGGGAATTAATTAATCTGGGTCACTGCTAATTGAATTAAGAACTTAGAGGGTCACACATAACAACCCGGTCACGTGAGTTGAGGCTTGAATCGATTAAACGAGTTGATCGAACCAATAGGAGATTGCTGGGGATGATACGTATGGGACACGTATCCCAAATTACACGTGTCACGTGATAGTATATGTTTAAATAATTAATATTGATTAATTATATAATGAACTTTAATTTAATTACGAATTAATATTAAAGTTCTAATTTGGAGATTTTAAGTCTAATAAATAATTAATTATGAATTAATTTATTATCAGCTTCAAGTTATAAAATAAATAAAGTAAATTAAAATATCTAAGAGAGTTGGATATTTAATTCTTGCTTGACAAGTTGGTCAAAAGAAGACTTTTGGTCAAAGTAAGAATCTCTCTCTCCAAGCAAGAAATCCCTTACCAAAAGGGTTTTGGAAAGTCTTGTTAATCAAGACATAGGGTTCGAATCCCTAGCCTAATAATACTTAGGGTTCGAACCCCTTGGGGGTTAATGTACAAATTCTCCTTCTCCAAATTATACACTAAACCCTAGAGCCTAAACACCAAATATAGAACTAGCATCCTCCCTATTCGGATCGTGGTCGATGTTGGTGGACTAATTCTCTAGAGGGCTACTATCGTGAAGTCTTTAAAGATTAGAATGAATTTTTGGGGATCAAGCCGCGTGAAGACGATTCTTGGGCGGCTAAAACGTGTCAAGAAAACTACTATCTAAGTGAGTTTCTTGATCCCTACGAATTTGGGAATAGGAATTGCAAGATTCGATTCTATCTTTTGGAAAAAAAAAATTAAATTTCCGCTGCGTTTCTGTTTCATTTTCCCAAGAGGAATCTAAGAGATTGGGAGCTGAGGAAGATTGCTCTAAAATGCTACTTTTTCTACAAGAGCCTAAAGAAGGAATTTAACCAACAATTCAAGATTCACGGTGTGTACTTGCTGCCAAGGGAGTAGGGAAGCGGTTCAAGTAAAGATGGATAGCCGAGGGTCCGAATCTCACACTTCTTATCTGGGATAAGAACTTGGTTTGAGTTCTAGTCTGACAAAGAGGTCCAGAAATACAAGAGAAATCGCAAGAACCTCTAGATGCCACTAATACCAAGTGAAAGAGGGTTTTTAATGCCGAAGTTGGAGAAAAAAAAATTGAAGAAGATTTGGGGATTGTTTAAAGTGCCGAGAGTTGGAAGAATTAGAAGATATGATGATAGTTGCCCAAATAACAAGAATTTGAAACCTTCAAAGTGCCGCGGCTTCAAGATCCTGGATTCGAGAGCTTCGTCGCTTGGAAGAGAGAAGACCCCTATAGTCAAAGTGAGAGATTGAGATTTCTTGGAACCATCTCTTGCAAGGGGATTCACTCGGATTCGGCAAGTGTCACCGAGTTACCCGGATACGAGAAGTCTCCCTTATTCTTTATTAAGGAAGTGGTATCCCGAGGAGTTCACCTTTCTCCTAGATCAGAGTGGCATAACGGAAGCGTGGAGTTGGGTTCGTTTTCAAAGTTGATCAAGACCCTGCCTTAAGACCTGAGGACATGTTTATTTGAAGGATGGGAGTTTGTAACATCCCGCCCGTCCGGCCGTTCAGGTACGCCGTCTCGAGAGTGTTACGTGCGCATTTTAATTAATTAATTATGTAATTATTTTTTTATTATACTGTTATATGCTAATTCTTGAATTTATATAAATTATTTGTTAAGCGTATATATGAATATTTGAACGTTTTTGCTCGTGTGACTCCGTTTTTTATCCGTATGCCTCCGTTTTCGATTTCGATTTTTGTGATAATTTGCTAGGTATGAATTATATATGTTATGAACTTGCTTTCATGTTCGTTTTATATTTTTGAGTTTGTTTGATACGGTTTTTAAAACCGTTTTGTTGTTAAGGGACTTGAGGGCCTAACGTGTTTAGTGCACCTTGTGTTCTAGAAGGCGTAACATGGGCTCAGGAATTCGGATTTGAATTCTGGAAGTGGCTTTGGACTCACAACTAAATTTGGGAGCTTTTGAATCTAGCCTTGTATTTTTCTAAGCCCGTTTGAGCCTCCGAAATTTGCTCGAACCGTGAGCTTTGCGTGTATTCGACACCCCTTCACCGTTTTACCCATAATTTACTGGTTTTAACTCCGTGTGACCTGATTCTTGAACCTAATTCTTCCAAACTCATAAACCTATCTCCCATCCTCAGCCATTTCGGCCCAAACCCCAAGGAAACCAAGAGAGCTGGAGAAAAGGGAGAAGAAGGGGAGAAACCCGTCATTATTCACCCATGGAGGATTTGAAGCTCGTTCGACCTCCGATCTTCATCAAATCGAAGAGGTAAGCACAAATTTTTGTTATTCATCTTCACCTATTTCTTTTAAGTCCTTATTTGATGATTTTCATGGAGATTTGAGTATATTTTGAAGAAGAACATTAATAGTAAGGGTTATATGAATGTTTATTGAATTCTTGTTCATCCTTGTTTCGTTTTTGAATTACAGTTGGATATGTGATGTATATGGTGTATATGTTTCATTTATATATATGATTTCCATGTTGCTTGATTGTATTATGATCTACCATGGCTGCACTTCATGAAAGCTTTGACAAAATGAAGCTAAACTTTAATCCATTTGCATCCTTGTTGTTGCGTGAACTTTGCTGCTGTTCTTGTACTGCCTTTTCTTGCTGCTTTTTGATGTTGTTTTGCTGCTACTTTGGCCTGGAAAGAGTCCCTTGCTGCTGGTGTCAAAATGGAGGAGAAACAAGGCTGTTGCTACTGTGTTTTCGCGACTGCGAGACTGTGACTGTGGGAAGGTCTTTTTAGGTCGTGCCGACGACCCATTTTTGGCCCAGCTTCGACCTACGACTGCTGCTGGAGATGGTGATGGTTGCGGTAGCATCCACGACCCCTTTTGTGCTAAGTTTAGGTCACTGCCGCGACTTATTTTGGAGGAGGTTTCGACCTGTTGCTGTTTTTTTTTTTAAATTATTACTCGTGTGTGTTGTGTGTGTATGCTTGAATGCATGCAATTTTTTGAATGTGGTGATACGTGTATATATATATATATATATATATTAATTGTAAGCTTTGAAGCTGCATGTGTATTTATATGTAATATGTTATATATTATATATTTTTTAATTATTGAATTATTTGAATTAGTTTTTATGTAATATGATGTTAAATAATTCGATCTTGCCTACATGAATTTCGTGCTTCATTTTGTGCTTTCTAATGCCTTCTTTTTTTGTCGTTTATGACTTATATGCTATGTGAACATGTTATAGTATATGTTAAATGTCTTATATTAATTTTATGGATTTATTTCATATAAGTTTTCCGAGTTATGAATTTATATGCCTTAAGTCGTACGTTTAACGCTTTCTTGCATCTCTTTTCCTTCTATATAGACTTTAATCTTATGAATGCATGCGATACACTATAATATGATATGTTAAGTGTTCATATGATGTTTAGGACCGTTGTGCTATGTTTTTGGATTTGTTTGACGTGAACTGAGCAAGATATGAACTTATATGAGTTAAATGTCACCTTATTGCATTTCATATGCAACATGTGTATTCATATACATTCGCCGAGCATCTAGTTGGTTCATTTTGAGCCTAAGTATGCCTTTTGTCATTTGTTTTGTTCAGAGATTCGTCCCGGGGGTGAGAAGAGGTTTCTTAGGTGTGTTTTGGTCCTCTCCGTTTGGTTTGTTCGTCAAGGTGAGGTTTTCGTTCTTTTAGTTAATATGACCTATAACCCTAAATGTGTTTTAAGCCCGCATGCGACTTATGTATATATATATGTACTTTGATACACGTTTGGTATGTATTTTTTGGGAATTGGCCCGTTTGTTATGTAACGTTTAAAAAATACTTTTATATATACGTATGATACATTTTCGTTCGTTTGATTTTTAAAGGGTTGGTGTGTATGTTTTGAAAATAGCGAGTTATGGCTTTGAGGTATGTTTGTGTAGTTTTATTTTCCTTTGAATTTTGATTTTGATCTTGAATATGAACGGAGTTAGGTTGGTCTGAAACTCGTACTCGCCGAGTTGTGTGGTTTCGATTAGGAACTTAATTTGTGAAACGAGAGTGGACTTCTAATTATTAAAATTAAATGATTTTGGCCTTCGGCCTTAAATCTCTTTTCTTCATACGTATTATCATGGGCTAAAATGATTTAGAATGCCAAAACCATGCCACGGTTCATGGATTTTCTTATTTGAATATGCTCTGCTTTACGTATATGTACGTGTGCATGGGTTAGCCCCCTCACTAGTCTTTAGGACTGCCCCCTCCTCGTTATTTTCTTTTCTCCCTTTTGTTTATTTGAGTTTGCAAGTTTAGGTGTCAGTTCGAGCTAGGCGGCAGTCTTCTTATGAGTCGTTAGTGTTTGGTAGCTGAGTCATTAGCATATCTTGCATCTTTAATTCTCTATATTGATAATATATATAAATATGTATAAGATTATGAATTGAAATTCGAATTTTGAATACTTATATGATTTAAATTGCCCTTGCCGGGCTATGATTTTATGTTTGAAAAGAGGCCTGTGTGCCAAAGTCTGCATGTGACTCGTGCGTTTTATTTTTGCCGGCCCGTGGCCATTACATGTGTGTATGACTATATGATAATCCTGTTGCTTCAGCCGTTATTTTACTTTTTTTTGTTTGTTGCGCACTCTGTATTAGGCTCTAGAGCTCGTAGCTTAGGAGAGATTTTATTTGTCTCCCGTTAGCTGTAGCTGGATGCATGTGTAGAGTCTCTATTTTGTTACGAGTGTCGAGCTATGTTGCAGGGGATGTTGTGACACGGGTCTTTTGCTTGAACTCGAATTCGATCTTTGTTCCACATAAGAGGTGTGAGACTCCAACCATTGATTACCCATCTCTAATTGAACCGCCCTTCTTACTTTCTAAGACCATTCGTGCACCGGTGAAGCTGGAATAGCTCATTGAATATCATCCCTAGGCCCTCGTATATTACTCCAGACTTTAGGGCAATCTTCGTCGGCTCCTATCCTGACCTCTCAAGTTCAAATACAAGTTCATTCATCTTCATCAATTCTTGTTCGAGATTCAAGAATTCTGGAAGTCTTCTTACCATCACACTTTGTGGAATGTATTTGTAGAAAAATTCCCGGATGAATTTCTCTCAAGTGAACTCCTCCCAGGACTCTTCCAATTTTGGCCTTGTTTTCTTGAGCCACTTTGAAACTCGGCCTTCAAGTAAACGGGAAGTGCACTTCACCTTATCTTGTGATGTCCCTGGACTATTCTCCTAAAACCATATTATCTAGGACAACCATTCCTCGGCCTTAACATCATAACCTCCAAACCGCTTCGGCGGGTCAAAATCTTTAAACTTCTTATAAACTGAGGACACTTGCTTCTCTAGTCCTTCTTTAGATGATACATGTTGATGCTGAGATGTCATCCTGAGATAAGAAATCAATCCCAAGAAACATCGATGCATGCGGGGGTTTAGTGCATGTTCATGTGAACAATTAACATAAATAATACAAATAATTCACATAAAAGTGAAAGTGAATGCAAACAAACACATAATCCTAAACCAAATGACCTAGACAGACCCGACACAACATAAGAGCTCCGATTTTGCAACCAAGAGCTCTGATACCACTTTAGGATGTAGCACCCCGAACGAAGAGCACTACATCCCCCGCACCATAACCCAACATGTGTAACGAAATGGAGACTACTCACACGCATCAAGCTACAGCGAATGGGAGACAAACAAAATCTCACCTAAGCTAAGCGGTCTAGACCCTAATTAAGAGTGCGCAACAAAATCATAACATATACGGAAGCAACAAGATCATCAAACATGCATATAATATCCAACTAATCCAATTAACTACATAAGATATAATCATGCCCACCCTGGGCCAAATAAATCATACAAATTTACAAATTCAAAATCATATACATATTCATGCCTATACATAATACCAAAGCGGAAATGTAAAGATGCAAGGTATGTAAAAAACTCAGACTACAAGACTCGAACAACTCAAAAGAAAGGCCACCGCCTAGCTCGAACCAAACCCTACACCTGCAACTCAAAGAGACAAGAGAGGCAAAGACACATAAATTAAACTCATAACACATCAAATAAAATCATAACACATCATATTATATCATATTATGAGCATAAATGAACTTCAAACACGTAAGGAAGGCAAAGAATACAAAAGAAGCAACAAGAGGAGACATTTAGAGCACATAAGTTCATACTCGTATACATGATTCAAAAACTAATAACTGGCACATAAAGCGACTCATAACACATTAAATAAAAAGTTAATATATCAAAATATATCATACCTCATGCATATACAAGTTTAAAGCACATAAACAAGGCAAAATATGCAAAGAGATACACATGTACCATTTAAACTTTTATACACTTAAGTTATGTTTACACTTAGCAAATAAGGCCATAAAATTGAAATAAACAATGAAACATATTATCAAAACAACTTATTAACATGTTAGGATCATAATTGGGCTGGGATAAATCAAATAAAATTGAAACAAAACAAGAACAATGAAGCAAACATCACCTAACGTCACAACGGGGCAAAGAAAAAGCTCAAGGAAATCTCCTACATTTCAGCCATTTAATGGCTGAAAATGGGTGAGACACGGGGGTGTCTCATCCCCAGTTATAGGGGAAACACCGGGGTGTTGGAGGTCAGAAACTCCAGCCCCTGGTGACATGGGGGTGTCACCCAAAATAGCAAGGAACGCACACGGGCGTGTCCTGCACGACTACTGCATCTCTTCTTCGTTCTTAAGCTGAAAAACAGGGGAAAAGCTATGGAAACCAACGGCAACAAAGCACAACACTTAGGTATCAAATCCATGCAAGAAAACTCAAGAAAAAGGAGTCAAATTCCCACTATTCCAGCCGCAAATCCATGTAGCAACAAGGAAGCAACAAATGAGTTCATGTTCTTGCAAAAAAGCTTTAAGGGTGGATCTATATACACTCATGAAGCACGAAATTGAGGCACAAAATCAAGTCAAGAAAGCTTAAAAGAACATCGAACAATAAAAAAATCTCATGAAGATCAAATATAGAGCATGGATTCAAAATTGATTCAAACCTAACTATTCATCACCTTGTCCATAGCTTGCTTAAACTTGGATTAGAATCAAAGATTCAAGAGTATAAAGATGCATCATGTTGTGGAGAATCCAAAAATATATATACCTCTAAGAAATGGTGGTGATCGGAGAATAAACAAGCTCAAAATCACAAGGGTGAAGGGGGCTCTCTTCTTTCTCTTCTTCTTTCTCCTTTCTCTACTCTCTCTCGTCTCTTATTGGTATAGGGTCCAAAATGGTTGAGGTTGGGAGGGTAGAGGGGTGATTAAGGGTTATGTGTGTCCAAGAATAGGGCCATTTAGTTAAGAAATGTGAAAGTTATGACCAAAACCGTCAAGGGTGGCAGATCTCCGGGTGAAGCTCGGTTCGGGCAAATTTCGGAGGTCCAAATGGGCTTAGAAAAATATGAGGCTAGGTTCTCTAGATCCATATTTTTTACACAAGTCCATAGAACGTTTCAAAATTCGAATACGAATCCCCGAGCTCAAGTTATGCCTTCCGAAACCCAAGGCGCGCTAAATTCTCGTACGGCCTTTAAGTCCCAAAATCATAAAAATGGTCCGTGACCACAATAAACGAGTTCGAAAACATAAAACAAACATGTAAACAAGTTCATAACACTTATAATTCATGCATATCACATATTAAAGAAAATCGAAATCAAGTACAGGGTAAAACAAATCAAAAACGGAGTTGAAAGTGCTAAAACGTTCAAAATTCCATGTACATAGTTCAATTATAATTCAAATATTAACTCATATATTTCAAGAATTTCATATGAACAATATAATAAACATATAAGTTGCATAATTAAATAATGTAAATATGTACGTAGCACTCTCGTAATGACATACCTGTACGGGCAGACAAGCTGGGTGCTACAAGTAGACGTGCAATTCTTTTTTCTTTTTTGATATTTTTCTTTATTTTTAAACTTATTATTTGTTTCTCTAGACTTTAACTCTGTTCTTAACTTCATTTTTAGTTGTTTTTAGTTTTTTTAATTTCAAAGTCTTTCTAATATTTATCTATATCTTATATATTTTAATTATCTTCTATTCTTATTTATTTTCGAAGTTTGATAAGAAAATTTAGTTATTCAATTTTTGCTATATAGCATATTTCGTTTTAAGTGTTAATTAACAAACTTTTCTCATTTCGCATGTTGAAGTTTTACGGTATTAATTTGAATTATTCTTCTATTTTATTTCTTTCTAGCTCTCATTAATTAATTTAGTTATAGTTTTTCTTTTTAAAGTTTTTAATATTTTTAATTTATCTTCTTCTAAATTGCTATATTTTTTAAAAGTCATGTGCTGTAAAGTAACTTATTTATAAGTCTAACATTTGAGGTGGTATCAATTTTTTTTTCCCACATACATATTATCAGTAATTTAATTATTGTTCCCATGCGGTTAAATTAAGAGACAAAAATATTGAAAAAATAAAATTGGTATTAAAATAAATCTTAATCCCCTAAAATGGTATACATTGGTATTTATTGCATATCTATTTTCGTTATGGTCAGTTGCAGTGTGACACCCTAGACGGAGGGCACCACATCCTCCGCACTATGAACCCAGTCCACACATGAAATGGAAAGTCCATACACGAACCAAACTCATAGCGAACGGAGACGAAAATAGAAGCACTCCTGTGTTAGGAGGGACTAGACCCTATATCAAGAAGTCAACAGAAACAAGTATGTGAAAGCAAGGTAATATGCAATCACAATCAATAAAGCCAAAACAATTCAAACGGGAAAGTAAATACTAGTTCAACTAAACCAGGAAACCGGTCCTAACCTGTCCCGAATATCATATAAAGCAATCATAAAATGGGTTCGACTAGGGCCCTAGAATCCTGTCCCGAGTTTAATAAAACAATAAAGATACAAGGTGGCTTACAATTATTATCCAAGTATTCCACGGCCCACACAGCCTAACAAAATCATAATCGCCCAAAGTACATAATCATAAACAAAAATAATAGCAGTATGAGTGTATGTGAAACCGAAAGAAAGAGCTAAACACCAATGCAAGACCTAGACGACTTGTATTCCCGCCTAGCACTCCTTAACCAACACAACACCACTGAAAAACAAACCGGGTTCAGTCTATAGGACACTGGTGGGCATAAAATAGGGCATAATTATATAGTACCATGGAAATTAAACACATACTTGTAAGCCATAATCCCGTGTGAAGTTTTACAAAATTTCCCAAGTGGGTAAAACAAAGAAAAGCATCAACGGGATTACAACTATAATATTCATTCATAGGGTTTTCATGGCCCGGTTAGTGGGCGTGCAAAATGTCCAACCAACACCTTGTGAAATCATAGGTAATATTCATTCGTTATCACACATATTATTCTTACGTACACAATCATACGATTCTATCATAATCATACATGTACACCTTTTTCCTCCGGGTGGTGGATGGGTTTGCAAGGCCCGCCCATCCATACATAACGGCAAGTGGGGGTACATGAATTCCCCAAAAGCCTCAACTCCCATTCCCCGCTAATCTCCTAGTGAGGGCCGGTATCACCATAGTTTGGTTGGAACTAGTGCATGGGATCACCGTCGACCCTTACCTCCTCGGATAGCCACATGCACTAAGTCCCTTGGTCCGTTTTGAAAATCATGTTCTCGCCAAAAATATAGGTACGAATACATGAAAGAAGGTTTTACGTTGCAAATCATTTACTCTAAAAGACTCGATATATGAATATACTAATTTGGCTCAAATATTTCACATAAGGACTATATCGGGTCGTCATAGCTATAAGAAGAGAAACCCACCTTAAAAGATCAAAAGAAAGGCACAAGAGTCTCAAGGCTGGCCCCCGTCTCTGATCGTACCCAAATCTGTACAAAAGAAGGAGTGTGAGACTCAAAATGACCATATATGATGCACGGCTTGCTATGCTCATGATATACGATGCATAAGAAGCAAAATGATGCCATGGAGTCATGAAATCAAGTAATTCACTCAATAAGTGTAAGTATATACAATGCATGATGGTTTCATATTCAAACGAGTTAATATCTTTCATGAATCATATCAAATCAGGCCATAAACTTCAAACAATAATCATAACACATATATTAACATGTTTACAATGCACATAATAAGTATAGTGGCAAGAGGATTCATTCAAGGCACCAAAAGAATGCAAGAAAGCACTTAATGTTTCATGAAGGAGCACTTAAACCACGTAACAGCATATTAGTTTGTTGCTCAACAAAATCATATCAAATTACTCCAAAAATTTATAATATACAAATTAAAACATAATATAACATGTTAATGAAGCATACGAATCATAAACGAGTCATAAAAATCCTACAAAGCACGAACGAAAATGAAATAAAAACATGCATGTAAAATAGGGATCACGGTCGTGACTAAAAACATGCATAAAAGGGGTCGCAGCCGTGACCCAATAATTCGAAGTGAATTAAAATTTACAAGTTGAAAGCTGGCTAAAATGGGGTCGTGGCCGTGACCAAAAATAGGTGTAAAAGGGTCACGGCCAAATTCGAAGTAGTTAAATTTTTCAGCCACGGCCGCGATAAAAATTTGCCTTAGCGCGATCGCGGCTGCGACCTTCGCGTACTAGTAGCAAAAATAAATCTTCAAGCCCAGAAAAACACCCCAAAACAATTCGAAACTCATGACAACACATTAAGGTAATTATGTACGGCAAATAACCAACATTTTTAGGCACATTTCATGACTTAAAACCGCAGCAGAGATAAAAAACGTGAGCAAGGTAAGGAAGAGTTCATATTCACCCAATTTCTTCCAAAGTTCATTAATAGATTCTTTAATTATTCTGAAAAACCAAGAAAAACCAGTTCATGTACTTACTCAAGGGTGTTTTAAGATCAAATTTCATGCATTAAACTCAAAGGAAACAAAAGAATTCATCCATAATTCCAAGAATTGCTCAAACCCTTACTATTCAACAAACTCTCCATAGCAAACACAAATCACCAAGAAATTCAACCATATTGGACTTAAAAGAAAGAGGAGAAGGTAGAGAGTAAAATCATGGACTTAGCTTTCAAATATGGAGTGAAATGATGGAGTATTGAGCTCAAAAGGATGAAGATGAATAGTGTTATTTTTCTTCTCACAAGGGATCTCAGTTTGCAGCTGCTTTTTGGCTTCTCTTGATGAATCAAATAAGATAGGAGAGATATAGGCTGATTAGTGGTTAAGTGGGGGGTCATGTGGGTCCAAGAATTTCTTAATTTGGTTATGTATAGGCTAAGATATGATTAAAATGGTGAGAGGTGGTCATTGAGATGGGAAAAGCAAGTTTCATGTGGAATTCGAAGGTCTAAACGAGTTTATACAAATTCCGCTATCAGAGATAACCAACATTTTAAAACGAGTTTATACGAAAAGGGTTATCTCTCCACGAGGTTAAAACCGCAGCAGAGATAACCAACATTTTTAGGCACATTTCATTGAACCTGAATCATCGATACGAGGCCATCGGGGTTGACAGAACTCAAATCCGAGTTCCCGAGCTGAAGATATGCCACTCGGAATCGGAGGTGCGCTAAATGCCCTTTAGCCCCCGTTCCTGTCCCGTTCCCAAAATAAAATTCAAAACCAGGGCAAACAAGTCCAAAAATAAAATACAAGCACATAGAAATGTTCATAACACAAAAATCTCCAACATACCAAATTTTTCACGAAAATCAGAAATCAAATCATATAAGAACGGCACGCAATCAAGTCACATAAGAGCATAACGTTCAAAATTTCATATATGTTCATATCAAATAATTCATATAATTCAAAGAATTTCAAATAATGTAAATATAAAATGAATAAATGCATAATTAAAATAATTTAAATGCACAAATAATTATCACATACGTCATACCTGTACGACTAAAAAGTCGGGCCGTTATAACCTCTCCCCCTTAATAGAATCCGTCCTCGGCTTCACTGTTCACCCGAAAACAACTCGGGGTGGAATTTCTTCATCTTTTCCTCCGTTTCCCACGTAGCCTCTTCAGTTTTATAACTTCTCCATAGCACCTTGAATAGTGGAATACACCGATTTCTGAATTCCTGAAACTTCCGGTCTATTATCTTAATCGGCTTATGAACGAAGGTTTGATTTGGCTCTAGTTCCACTTCTTCAACCGGTAGAACCTCAGATTCATCCCGGTAGTACTTCCAAAGTTGCGAAACATGAAATACATTGTGAAACCCGATTAAATTCGGGGGTAAGTCCAAATGATAGGTTGTATCCCCAATCTTCTCCAAAATCTCAAACGGTCCCAAATAATTAGGGTTTAGTTTTCCTCCTCGGTCAATCCTTGAAAACCCTTTTCGTGGAGAAGCCTTTAAAAAGACTTTATCTCCAACCTCAAACTCAAGATTCTTCCTCCGATGGTCAGCACAGCTCTTTAGTCGATCTTGAGCTGCCTTCATCCGTTATCTAATTAGTTGGACCTTCTCTATTGCATCTTGCATCTTGTTTCGTGCAATTCCGTTCTTCCAAATCACAGAACAACTGAGACCTACACTTTTGTCCGTAGAGAGCTTCATTAGGTGTCATCTCTATCGAGGCTTGATATCTATTGTTATAAGCAAACTCGATTAATGGCAACTGCTCATTCCACGACCTCTGGAAATCCAAAGCACACGCCCTCAACATATCTTCCAAGTAATTGATTAACCTCTCGGACTGCCCGTCTGTCTGTGTAACAGCCCGGATTTTCGAGATCAGGATAACACGGGTAAGTAAAGGGTTAAGAGGAAAGCGTTTATAGCTTTAGTCCATTGCACATTCCATTTTACGTGAATTATGTGCACTTATGTTCTGATTGATTATTTGTGCCTTTTTTAGAGAACCAAATCACTATTCATTTACCGAACCCTAGACCTTTACCTAAACCTTAAGAAACCTTAGAAAGTTGGTTTCCATATTTTCCAAATTCATATAATAGCTTTCGTCATCCCGAAATATGTTTTGGAAATTGTTTGCCAAAAATTCCAATTAGGTCCCCAATTACTATTCACCTTTAATTGTAGTAAATTTTCGAGACACTTTAACCTATCCAATATTGGGTTCGATAGAATCCTTCCGAAATTTTATGAATTATGGTATGATTTCCAAACCCTAATTCTTAAAGTAGCTTCCGTAGAAATCAAAACCGACCGAAAAACCCTAGTTTTGCCCTAATTTGGAAATTTCCAAATTTCAACGTTTTTCCAATACAATATTATAACAATTATGATCCTTGGATTATTTTATGAAATTTAAGATCTTTTCAAAACTCTAGTTCGAACCCTAACTCGTTTTATAAATTTTCCTATTTTTCCCAAACTACTATTTCCACCGTAAAAACTAATTTTCAAACCTTACAACATTTGGTATCCAATATTACAGTCAAAACGATCCTTGAATTATTTTAAGAATCATAGCCACTTTCTCGGAAATCAATTCACATTCTAGCGTCGTTTATGAATTTTATCGTATTTTTCAAAATTCCCGAACGACTACTACTTTAAATGTAGACGTTCAAACGTTAAGTGTTTATAACCATTAGAAAGCTCTTTCGATTCTCTTTCTTTTGCAAGTTATGTAGCACCCGAGCGTAAGGTACTACATCCCCCGCACCGAGACCCGACCCGTATATGAAATGGAAGTCCATTCACGTGCCAAATCCAAGGTGAACGGGGGCACAACACACACGCTATGCTAGACGGGACTAACCCTTAAACCATTCAACTCTAGACAATATAAATCAGAGTTATAATGAAACGCGCAAGCAAGAACAACATATAATATATACAATGAGCCACCAAGCTCCAAAAATAGATGTACAAAATCATCCAAGTACCCAGGGCCACACGGCCTACAAAAATCATAACGCTCCATACTATGATCATATACAAAAGAGCAATAAGAGTATGAGATGCTGAAAAGAAGTGCTAAACATAAATGCAAGACCTAGACGACTTGTATTCCCGCCTAGAACTCCTATACCTGCACGAAATAACTGAAAACAAACCGGGTTCAATCTATACGAGCCTGGTGGGTATAAAACGGGGCATAAGATATAATATTGCAGAAATTAAACACATACATGCAAGCCCTAATCCCTTGTGAAGTTTGATAAGAATTTCCCAAGTGGTTAAAATAAAAGAAAACATCAACGGGATTACGACGTTCATATTCATTCATAATTGTTCATAAGGGTTTATGGCCCGGCGAGTGGGCGTGCACAGTCTCCAACCTACACCTCGTGTAATCATAATCAATTATTCATTCATTATCATACATATCTTTTGTGCTCATACATATCATGATCATAATCATTCATATACACCTTCTTCCTCTCGGTGGTGGATGGGTTTGCAAGGCCCGACCACCTAATCATATGAATGTGGCTATGAGGTTCATGAGTTCTCAAAGCCCGGTTAGCGTTTCCTCGTCAAAAACTCCTTGACGAGGTCCGTTTCGCCGTAGTTTGGTTGGGACTAGTAAAAGGGATCCCCGTTAACCCTTGCTTCCTCGGTTAGCCACATGTACTAAGTCCCGGGGCCCGTGCAATCATAATCATATCTCGCCAAAAACATAAGATAGGGTTTCATAATTAAAAAGGGTCATACGTTTGAAATCATTTACCCAAAATGACTCGATTTATAGATATATACTAATTTGGCTTAAATCTTGCACATAAGGGATATATAAGGTTGTCTTAGCTATTAGAAGAAAAACCCACCTTTACAAGCAAAAGAAAGGCACAAGCGTCTCAATGCTAGCCTTCGTCTCCGACCAAACCCGAATCTGTGCAAAAGAAAAGGATAAGACTCAATGACCATATATGACGCTCGGCAATGAAGTGAATATGACATGAATGCATAAAAGATCATATTATATCATGAAAATATTCATGTGCACTATTAAGGAATTTAAAGCACATAATCAACTATTCGTTCATTCATTTCATTCAAATTCATAAATTCTTAAATTCATAATTAATATCAATTTAATCCAAGAATTCATTTAATATTCATAACAGGTAATATTCATATTTACCATTAGAAATAGAATAAATAAAACGTTCAATCAATAATCGGTAAATTAAATACGCGAAATTGTTATCAATTAATTTCTAAAATTGAATTAAATCAAATAATATTTAAAATATATAATGAATATATATATATACACACACACACACACACACATATATATATATATATATATATATCATACATGCATACAAGCAATATAACAAAACCATGCATGCAAATTAAATTAAAAGGCATGCATGGAATTAAAATAAAAAGTCCATGCACATACTCAAAGTACACTATTCACGCACACACCCATGCATGCACAGCACTTTCACACCCAACGCCATGCATAATTAGCATCTCTGCATCAATATATACACATGCACAGACTAAGCCTTTACCAATTCAACACAACTCACGCACACCCTAGCACCATTGAAAAGCAGCAGCACCAGAAACTGAACAATAGCCACACACACACACTAGCAGCAACACAAGGAAGAAAGAAAAGAAGGAAGAGAAGAAGCACAACAACAGCAGAAGAAGAAAAAAGGGAACAGAAGCTTCGCAGTAGCTACCCGCCCGGGTAGCCAATCTCCCCGGTCGGGTAAGGAGTACAGAGAGCTTTTGCAAGCTGCGGCATGACTACCCGGTCAGGTACTCTCCAAAAGGAAACTCTCCCCGCCCGGGGGGAGTGTTACAGAGGCAACAACAGACGCAGCAACCAAAACGAAAAAAAAAACAGGGGAGGAAAAGGGTTGTGTTCAAACCATGCCAAACACACACGCAAATTGCAAACAATTCAAGCCAACAA
Organism: Lantana camara; assembly: GCA_037501455.1. Lineage (NCBI taxonomy): Eukaryota > Viridiplantae > Streptophyta > Magnoliopsida > Lamiales > Verbenaceae > Lantana > Lantana camara. The sequence continues at coordinate 52,186,103 of CM074858.1, forward strand.
CTAAGGTAAGAAGGGACTTCAATACTCAGCAAAATAGGCATGAATGAACCTCAACAATTGCAGCAAAACAGAGAACGAAAAGGCAGCAACTCCAGCGGGAAAAACAGGGGAAGAAGAAGAAGAAAATGTAGCAAGCCAATACATGATCAAACAACCATTAACACAGCTGCAAATAAGCTAAAAATGAACAACATTTAACACCAAAACAAGTTCCAAATGCTAGCAGCAAACCTGTACGCGAAGGGAGGGAAGATCAGTTCAAGAATTCAGTCAATACATGAACATTCCATTAATGATATCTCACCAGCCTCTTAACCATCAATTAATACAAGCCTACTCTGTCATAAATGGAGTATAAGAAGCATATATATATCATCAAACAAGTAAGAGATCAAGAAAATTTAAGAAATCAACAAAACACTCAAAACCTAACTATTCAATCAAATATCCCAAAACCATGCGAAATCTGAATTAAAATTATGGATGAAAGGATGAAAATAACCATATATGCAAGTACAACATGATCCTAACTCACCTTGTTGATTGGATGAGAGTTGATTGAGATTTGAGCTCCAAAACCTCAAGGATTGCACTGTTACGGGAAGAACTGGGCTGCTGAAGGGTTTGGCTGAGATTTCTGGTGTGTGGGAGGATATGCTCGGTTAGGGGTAGTCATGGGATGCTAGAGGATTGAACTAGGGTTAAAAGGCCACCAACCATTGTTAATTTGCTTAAGTTTTGTTCAAGTTATGGCCAATATAGTGAAAGGTGGTCATATTGATGCCGTTTTGTCTTTCGGTTGGAATTTTGAGGTTCAAATGATTTCGGAAAAAATATGTGGCTTAGTTTATTAAACTCGAATCTTTGATACGAGTTCAACGAAGTTGACGGAACTCGAATCCGAGTTCCCGAGCTCAAGATATCACGTACGGAACCAAGGGTGCGCTAATTGCTCGTTAGCCCCCGATTTGGTTCCACATTTCAAATTAAATTCGTTAACATATCAATCAAGTTCGAAAACATAAACCGAGCATATAGGCATGTTCATAATACACATATTTATGACATACTACAATTTCACGACATTTCGATATCATTTCATATAAGAACGATACACATATTCATAAAATGCTACACATGATAAGTTATAACTAACATATGAAATTCTAAAACTAAATACAATCAAAGTCAACGGATTATCAAAATAATTAATTAATTAATATAGTTAAAGTATGATTAATTAGCATTACACTTAATTAACAATATAATTAACATAAACCACTTAATTAACATTAAACATTAAATTAACAATAATTAAAGAAATATATATATATATATATATACTTAAAATAACGAAATAGGTATAGATAATATTAAACTGAAATAGAATATAATAAAATATAATAAAATGAAATAACAACAATTCATCATAAAATTAAATATAAAACACGTAAAAATAATTAATTCGTGCAAATTGGTAAACACATACGTCGTACCTTTACGTCTGAAAAATCGGGGCGTTAAAATCTCTCCCCCTTAAAAGAATCCGTCCTCGGATTCATTGCTCGCTCGGAAATAATTCGGGGTGAAATTTTCTCATCTTTTCCTCCGTCTCCCACGTAGCCTCTTCGGTTTTATCACTTCTCCAAAGAACCTTGACTAGTGGAATACTCCGATTTCGAAGTTCCTGAAATTTCCGATCCAATATCTTAATCGGCTTTTGAACGAAGGTGAGATCTGGTTCTAACTCCACTTCTTCAATCGGTAGAACCTCGGACTCGTCTCGATAATATTTTCGGAGTTGTGAAACATGAAACACGTTATGAATTCCAGTCAAACTCGGAGGCAAGTCCAATCGATAGGCCGTATCCCCAACTTTCTCTAGAATCTCATACGGTCCCATATACCGAGGGTTTAATTTTCCTCCTTGTCCAATCCTTGAGAACCCTTTTCGTGGAGATGCCTTTAAGAAAACCCTATCACCAACCTCAAACTCAAAGTTCTTTCTCCGAAGGTCGGCATAACTCTTTTGTCGATCCTGAGCGGCCTTCATCCGTTGTCTAATTATCTGGACCTTATCAATAGCCTCTTGTACAGCCTTAGAGGGTTTTTCCTTCTTCTCCCCTCTTTTAACACCTTCCAGTTTGGTCCAATTCCATTACTCCAAGTCAAAGAACAACGGAGATCGACATTTGTGTCCGTAAAGAGCTTCGTAAAGGGCTATTTCAATCGAGGCTTGATAGCTATTATTGTAAGCAAACTCGATTAACGACAACTGTTCATTCCACGAGCTTTGAAAGTCCAATGCACATGCTCTCAACATGTCCTCCAGATACTTAATCAACCTTTTTGATTGTCCGTCGGTCTGAGGATGGAAAGTTGTGCTGAATTGAAGCCTTGTTCCCAAACATTTCTGTAATTCTTGCCATAACCATGAAGTAAATCTTGGATACCGATCAGAGACAATACTAACAGGTACGCCATGAAGCCTAACAATCTCATCATTATATCTCTTGGCCAGTTTACTCACTTTATCGGACATCCTGATAACAAGGAAATGAGCTGATTTTGTCAACCTGTCCACGATAACCCAAATTCCATCAAAACCACCTCACTTTTGGTAATCCTGAAACAAAATCCATGGCTATTTGTTCCCATTTCCACTCCGGAATGGGCAAAGGTTGAAGTAGGCCCGATGGCTTTTGATGTTCTGCCTTTACCACTTGACAGGTCATGCAATGCTTCACAAAGTTGATCACATCCCGTTTCAACCCATTCCACCAATAAAATTGCTTTGAATCCTTATACATTTTGTTCCCTCTGGGATGTATAGAATACCCTGACCGATGGGCTTCCTCAAGAATAATCCTTTTTAACTCTTCCGGCACAACAATTCGGTTCTTGAATCTTAGAAGTCCCGTATTATCAAACCCAAACGGACACTCTGAATCAACTCGAGCTTTCTCAGATAGTTTTTGAACCTCCGGATTAATCCTCTGAGCATCAAATAATCTCTGTCTGAGATCCGGTTGAACCGTGATATTCCGAATACTAGCCCTTAACTTGAACATCTCATTCTCATCCCCAATTTCCACTTTCACATTGGACACACTACCTTTTTTACTAAGCCCATCGGCTTTGCCGGGATGGTATCGGATTGTACACTCGTAATTCGCCAAAAGTTCCATCCAACACCGTTGTCTCTTATTCAATTCCTTTCGTGAGAATAACTATTGGAGACTCTTGTGATCAGAAAAGACCTCGAACGAAATTCCATAAAGATAGTGTCTCCACTTACCCAAAGCAAAGATCACAGCCGCTAATTCCAAATCGTGAGTGGGATAATTCTGCTCATGTTCCTTTAATTTCCTTGAGGCATAGGCAATTACCCTTCCATTCTGCATCAACACACATCCTAAACCTTCCTTTGAGGCATCCGTATAAACTGTATATCCTTCTGTACCTTCAGGAAGCGCTAATATAGGGGCAGTGGTCAATTTTTCCTTTAAAAGTTGAAAGGTAGACTCACATGCCTCGTCCCACTCAAACTTAACCGCTTTCATAGTCAATCGGGTTAAAGGAGCCGCAATCTTTGAAAAATCCTATACAAATCTTCGATAGTAGCCTGCTAGACCCAAGAAACTCCTCACTTTAGAAGCATTTTTTGGGCTTTGCCATTGAATAACCGTCTCAATTTTAGAGGGATCTACCTCCAAACCTTTCCTTGAGATAATATGGCCCAGAAATGCTACCCGATCAATCCAGAACTCGCATTTGCTAAACTTAGCATACAATCGGTGTTCCTTCAAGGTGTCCAACACAATTCTGAGATGCCTGGCATGATCTTCTGGAGTTCTCGAATAAACCAGAATATCATCGATGAATATCACTACAAACTTATCCAAATAGGGCCGGAAAATCCGATGCATCATATCCATGAAAGCATCCGGATGATTGGTCAGTCCAAAAGGCATCACTACGAACTCATAGTGCCCATACCGGGTGTTAAGTCCTGTTTTCGGAATGTCCTCTTCCCTGATCTTCAATTGATAGTATCCTTGTCTCAAGTATAACTTTGAATATACCCCCGAACCTTGTAACATGTCGAATAAATCCTCAAGATAGGGCAAAGGATACTTGTTCTTTACGGTCATCCGATTAAGCTCCCGGTAATCTATACACATTCTTAAGGTTCCATCATTTTTCTTAACGAAGAGAACCGGAGCACCCCAAGGAGACGAACTTGGCCGAATATACCCAACTTTGAGCAATTCCTCTAATTGAATCTTTAACTCTTTCAATTCGGCCGGTGCCATCCGATACGGAGTCTTAGAATACGGTTTGGATCCCGGATATAAGTCGATAACAAATTTGATCTCACGGTCTGGTGGTAAAGAACTCAAATTCTCCGGAAACACATCGGAAAAATCCTTAATAACCGTGGTATCCTCCAACTTGACTTGGTCTTTCGGCCTATTAAGAAGATAAGCAATAAATCCCGTTGGTCCTTCTCTCATCAACTTATGACCTTCCATGTAAGACAAGAGAGGTACCGATCTGGATCCACTACCGATCACCAAATCATCACCCAAGATCACCTTCTTCGCAAAACAATCAACATTGGCCCGATGTCTGGACAACCAATCTATACCCAAAATAACTCCATACCTCGTCATAGGCATAACAATTAAATCAACCGGATATTCTTTCCCTTTAATCAGAATTTAACACTCCCGAACCAACTGATCTGTCTGAAGACTCCCACCAAGTGGCGAACTCACCAAATAATAAGAAGATAAAGAAATAACAGGCAAGCATAGAGTGGCAACTAAATCACAAGAAATAAAGGAATGCGTGGCACCCGGATCAAAGAGTGCATGAATGCTCATGTTATGTATGCATAGTGTACCTTCCCCCACAGCTGTAGGATCAATCTCTACATCTTGCTCCTCACCCTCGAGGGCATAAGCACGAGCCGGGATCATTGGCCTTTGAACTCGTTTTTGAAATCCGGGGTCCTTGTCAGGACAAGTATCCGCCATATGGTCACCCTTCCCGCGTATGAGACACAAATTTAACCTCCTCCGATAATTATAGAAATTGTGAGTTGGTCCTCCACAATGTGTACAAGGAGCTTGAGCCAATCTTGCCTCACTCGGACCTTGTCGATCTCTCGTTGGTGCAGGCAAAGCTTTTAGAACCGGTGGAGTTGGTCCTCCCATTCTTGGCTTCTTAAACGGACCTTTAGGAGGGGGAGTAGCTTGAATCGTCGGTCTCTTCCCCGAATTCGATCCGGAACCTCTTCCAATTGGAGCTCTAAAAACCGGATCCTTCTTCTTGAACTCTTCCTCTTGAACCAAAGCCCTTTGCACGGTGTTAGCAAACAACTCAAAGTTGTGACCCTCCTGAGCATGTCTCAAATCTTGTCTTAATCCCGCAATGAATTTCCTCGACTTTCTCTTCTCATCCCAGGTGACATGAGGAGCATATTTCCCAAGCCTGTTAAATACTGCGAGGTATTGAGTCACCGTACGCACGCCCTGCTTCAAGTCCATGAACTCTTATACCTTCCTTTCTCTTACCACCTCCGGTACAAAACATTCCTGAAATTCTCTCTTGAAGACCTCCCAAGTAATTTCCTCTCCATCCACTTCAAGTTTCTCCCTTGTTCTTTCCCACCACTCATAAGCATCACCATCTAATTGAAATATGGCAAATTGAGCCTTCTCTTGCGTAGTAAACTGTCGGACTCTGAAAATCCTCTCCAGTCGAATCAACCAACCCTCCGAGACCGCATCATCAATAGAACCAGAAAATCCAGGGGGGTTGTAGCTAAGAAACACCCCATGAGAATCTCTATTATTATGATACGGTGGGGGAGCTTGTTGTTCTGCTTGTTGTGGTGGGAGAGCTTGAGCCCTCCTATGCTCAACATAATTAAAAACTGCTTCCATGAAATTCCCCATATCCATTGGAGGCGCTTGTGGTTGTGGTTGAGGTTTAGGGGATCGGTCATGATGACGGCGACGCCCTGGAGATCTCTCACGGTGTCTACATGGAGGCATCCTATCCAAGAAACACTGAAATGAATGCTATTTTTAGTTCATGCATGCAAGTGCAATTAATTCAATCAAAATTCGAAATTTAAATCACACAAACACGTAAACAATGCATATGCAACATATTGAGAAGTTGTTCCTAGAGCCGAAAGACTTAACTGACTCAACATGACACGAAATCCCGGGTTTTGCAACCCTAGGCTCTGATACCACATAAAGATGTAGAACCCGAGCGTTAGGTACTACATCCCCCGCACCGAGACCCGACCCGTATATGAAATGGAAATCTATACACGTGCCAAATCCACGGAGAACGGGGACACAACACACACGCTATGCTAGGCGGGACTAACCCTTAAACCATTCAACTCAAGACAATATAAATCAGAGTTATAATGAAACGCGGAAGCAAGAACAACATATAATATATACAATGAACCAGCAAGCTCCAAAAATAGATATACAAAATTATCCAAGTACCCAAGGCCACACGGCCTACAAAAATCATAACGCTCCATACTATGATCATATACAAAAGAGCAATAAGAGTATGAGATGCTGAAAAGAAGTGCTAAACATAAATGCAAGACCTAGACGACTTGTATTCCCGCCTAGCACTCCTATACCTGCACGAAACAACTGAAAACAAACCGGGTTCAGTCTATACGAGACTAGTGGGTATAAAACGGGGCATAAGATATAAAATTGCAGAAATTAAACACATACATGCAAGCCCTAATCCCGTGTGAAGTTTGATAAGAATTTCCCAAGTGGTTAAAACAAAAGAAAACATCAACGGGATTACGACGTTCATATTCATTCATAATTATTCATAAGGGTTTAGGGCCCGGCGAGTGGGCGGGCACAATCTCCAACCTACACCTCGTGTAATCATAATCAATTATTCATTCATTATCATACATATCTTTTGTGCCTATATATATCATGATCATAATCATTTATATACACCTTCTTCCTCCCGGTGGTGGAGGGGTTTGCAAGGCCCGACCACCTAATCATATCAATGTGGCTATGAGGTTGATGAGTTCTCAAACCCCGGTTAGCGTTTCCTCGTCAAAAACTCCTTGACGAGGTCCGTTTCGCCGTAGTTTGGTTGGGACTAGTACATGGGATCCCCGCCAGCCCTTGCTTCCTCGGTTAGCCACATGTACTAAGTCCCCGGGCCCGTGCAATCATAATCATGTCTCGCCAAAAACATAAGGTAGGGTTTCATAATTAAAAAGGGTCATACCTTTGAAATCATTTACCTGAAATGACTCGATTTATATATAAATACTAATTTGGCTTAAATCTTGCACATAAGGGATATATAAGGTTGTCGTCGCTAATAGAAGAAAAACCCACATTTACAAGCAAAAGAAGGGCACAAGCGTCTCAATGCTCGCCCTCGTCTCCGACCAAACCCGAATCTGTGCAAAAGAAAAGGTATGAGACTCAATGACCATATATGACGCTCGACAATGAAGTGAATATGACATGAAAGCATAAAAGATCATATTATATCATGAAAATGTTCATGTGCACTATTAAGGAATTTAAAGCACATAATCAACTATTCGTTCATTCATTTCATTCAAATTCATAAATTCATAAATTCATAATTAATATCAATTTAATCCAAGAATTCATTTAATATTCATAACACGTAACATTCATATTTACAATTAGAAATAGAATAAATAAAACGTTCAATCAATAATCGGTAAATTAAATACGCGAAATAGTTATCAATTAATTTCTAAAATTGAATTAAATCAATTAATATTTAAAATATATAATAAATAAATATATATATATATATATATATATATAATATACATATATTTACATATATATATATATATACATATATATATATATATCATACATGCATGCAAGCAATATAACAAAACCATGCATGCAAATTAAATTAAAAGGCATGCATGCAATTAAAATAAAAAGGCCATGCACATACTCAAAATACACTATTCACGCACACACTCATGCATGCATAACACTTTCACACCCAAGCCCATGCATAATTAGCATCTCTGCATCAATATATACACATACACAGACTAAGCCTTCACCAATTCAACACAACTCACGCACACCCTAGCACCATTGAAGAGCAGCAGCAACAGAAACTGAACAATAGCTACACACACACACTAGCAGCAACACAAGGAAGAAAGAAAAGAAGGAAGAGAAGAAGCACAACAGCAGTAGAAGAAGAAAAAGGGGAACAGAAGCTTCGCAGTGGCTACCCGGGCCTTCAACAATCTCCCCGGCCGGGTAAGGAGTACAGAGAGCTTCTACAAGCTATGGTATGAGTACCCGACCGGGTACTCTCCAAGAGAAAACTCTCCCGGCCAGGGGAGAGTGTTACAGAGGCAGCAACAGACGCAGCAACCAAAACGAAAAAAAAAACAGGGGAGGAAAAGGGTTGTGTTCAAACCATGCCAAACACACACACAAATTGCAAACAATTCAAGCCAACAACTAAGGTAAGAAGGGACTTCAATACTCAGCAAAATACCCATGAATGAACCTCAACAATTGCAGCAAAATGGAGAACGAAAAGGCAGCAACTCCAGCGGGAAAAACAGGGGAAGAAGAAGAAGAAAATGGAGCAAGCCAATACATGATCAAACAACCATTAACACATCTGCAAATAAGCTAAAAATGAACAACATTTAACACCAAAACAAGTTCCAAACGCTAGCAGCAAACCTGCACGCGAAGGGAGGGAAGATCAGTTCAAGAATTTATTCAATACATGAACATTCCATTAATGATATCTCACCAACCTCTTAACCATCAATTAATACAAGCCTACTCTGTCATAAATGGAGTATAAGAATCATATATGTATCATCAAACAAGTCAGAGATCAAGAAAATTCAAGAAATCAACAAAACACTCAAAACCTAACTATTCAATCAAATATCCCAAAACCATGCGAAATCTGAATTAAAATTAGGGATGAAAGGATGAAAATAACCATATATGCAAGTACAACATGATCCTAACTCACCTTGTTGATTGGATGAGAGTTGATTGAGATTTGAGCTCCAAAACCTCAAGGATTGCACTGTTACGGGAAGAACTGGGCTGCTGAAGGGTTTGGCTGAAATTTCTTGTGTGTGGGAGGATATGCTCGGTTAGGGGTGGTTATGGGATGATATAGGATTGAACTAGGGTTAAAAGGTCACCAACCATAGTTAATTTGGTTATGTTTTGATCAAGTTATGGCCAATATAGTGAAAGGTGGTCATATTGATGCCGTTTTATTTTTCGGTTGGATTTCGGAGGTTCAAATGATTTTGGAAAAATATGTGGCTGAGTTTATTAAACACAAATCTTCGATACGAGTTCAACGAAGTTGACGGAACTCGAATCCGAGTTCCCGAGCTCAAGATATCACGTACGGAACCAAGGGTGCGCTAATTGCTCGTTGGCCCCCGATTTGGTTCCACAATTCAAATTAAATTCGTTAACATATCAATCAAGTTCGAAAACATAAACCGAGCATATAGGCATGTTCATAATACACATAATTATGACATACTACAATTTCACGACATTTCGATATCATTTCATATAAGAACAATACACATATTCATAAAATGCTACACATGATAAGTTATAACTAACATATGAAATTCTAAAACTAAATACAATCAAAGTCAACGGATTATCATAATAATTAATTAATTAATATAGTTAAAGTATGATTAGTTCGCATAACACTTAATTAACGATATAATTAACATAAACCACTTAATTAACATCAAACATTAAATTAACAATAATTAAAGAAATATATATATACATATATATAATTAAAATAACAAAATAGGTATAGATAATATTAAATTGAAATAGAATATAATAAAATAAAATAAAATAAAATAATAACAATTCATAATAAAATTAAATATAAAATACGTAAAAACAATTAATTCGCGCAAATTGGTAAACACATACGTCGTACCTTTACGTCTGAAAATCGGGGCGTTACAAGTTCTCTCATTTGAAACTAAAACCTAGACATTCTAGTACGAATTTATTATCATTTTCATCCTATTTTAGAATTATTTTTATTTTTTCATGATTACTAGGTAAATTAATTATATCCTAATTATACACTTAAGTATACACCTTAATCCCTCTAATAAATGAACCTAGCTTATTCACTACATGACTCACCTAATTAATTCTTCAAAATTACAACATAAGCCCCCAAGACATACCTATAAACACCCTAAGAAGCATAACATAAAAATCACACAAAATCCTCACTCTCTCTCCCCAAAAACCACGGCCACACCCTCTCTCTCTCTCATAAGGCGACAATAGCACTGAACAGTGGGATCCGTTCCAATCTGTCTGAATTTTGATACTAGGTGAGGGTTAAAACCTTTTCAACTGAAATCATGTATATACATTTATCTAATTATAAAACGATTTCCAAACATACCTATTATTTGATTTCCTATATATACATATTAATATAATACAACATTCCTCTTTATGAGGAAAATACCATTAAGTCGGGATCAGGATCTTATCCGGACATTACATACTTTAGTCCTATTAATACTAAGAATTGATTCCCAACTAAGAAAGTAAATCATTATTATTTATCAAAATGGGCCCGGTGCGCAGCTGTGTCGAGCAATACCTGGAAGGCATCAGGCCGAAGGTATTGTTGGTGCCACAGACCGCCACGAACTCTTGGTAGTGGTTTAACTGGAGGTTAGTTACTCCACGCCAAGAGACTTACAAGGGAGACAACCTCCCTGAGAGAGATAGCTTCCTCCCATATATTACATATCGTCGGTAGGGTTTGCTCCCCTACTGACACTATGGTGTTACGGAGTTATTATCATATTTAGTTTTATTAAAGTACCAGTGCCTTGATCAGCCCGGTACTATTTTACAAACATTTTAAGGAGTTCGGAGGGAGACGCCTTACTTCCAGGCGGTATAAATCTTTTATCAAACGGTTAATCAGTTATAAATAAATTCCAAATACCCCTATCCCTATTTCAAACTTATGAACCGTAACTTATTTTTTATGTCTTATTGCTATTATTTTAGACCAAAGAATTTCTTGGTCCTGTATAAATATATAACAATATAAATCTATATCTAATCTTCCTTCACTTAGTCACTTTAACTAATTCCTCGCCTGTTTCAAACACATGATTTCAGGGAGCGAGGACAACGACACCTAGAGGTATCTTGAAGCTATAGGTGTCATACTTATTAGATCAGGTTTAGATTAAGAGCATTTAATCATGATCATGCATATATTGCTAATAAATTGCTCTTATACATTAACTTCGTACATTACACTATCATATTACCCACTTACAATATTATGCACTATTCTGTGTGTTATCATGTTGCTTGTTGCAAGTTTTAAAATCTTTTATCTTCCGCTGCATTTTATCCTACGCTCTACTTAAGTACCGTCTATACCGTTCGCCGTAGTATTTCTCGATGCTAGGTCTCACATCCACTCGAGGGTAGTACAGTGCGGGAGTTGTAGTGTTAGGGGGCGCTACAACTTAAGGTGGTGTCAGAGCATCAGGTTGGGTTAAGAAGAGACTTAACCTATAAATGCTGGGAGAATGCTCATTTTGTATTTGAACTTTAGAATTCACTCTAAGTGTTTCTTTATATAGCAATGGAGAATCAGAAACACGGGAACCCACATTATATTTGGCTTGAGGAGTACGAGGCCCCACACACTATAGAAGTATCTCGTCGTGAGAACCCTACGCGTTACTATACTTGGCAGAGGGCGAGACATGTAGTTCGTGGAGGTATAGCAGGTATAGTAGGGCATGCTTATCCGAACCGCTTAGTGCACATACTTGAGTCAGAGCGAGATGCATAATATATGGAGGCTCAGATGGCGCGTGAGTATCAGTTGGAGTCTACTAGGCATCTTTTGTTAGCTCTACAGAATGCTGTAAATAGGAACTTTGCCCAGCAGCAGACATCTACATTAGAGTAGGAGAATACCAATCTTGTGGCGTAGGTGCCGACTTTACAGTAGGACCTAGCCTCTATGACCCTTGCTAGGAATGCCGCCCAGACTCTATATCAGCGCTACCGTTCTTGTGTTCGGGACCGCCTTGCTGGTGTCTACCATCTGACTGGTGTACAGGCTGTTGAGGAGATGGAGGGTCAGGATGAGGCAGCAGCAGCTGAGCCTGAGGAGGAGGAGCCCAGAGATGATGCAGAGATTGAGGAGGATGAGCAGGGTTCCGAGGAGGAGCAGCAGGGTGACGGATAGAGTCCTATTCGGGGCGAGGTCGTGGATGGTGACCAGCATGATTAGACAGAGGGTTTTATGGAGCTTGGTACATATAGGAGTAGTATCAGTGGGAGGTTGTACAGGTCGGCCAGTAGAGGACCTTCCCTTTTGACGTACCAGTTGAAGCAGCTAGCTTGACAGACATGAGTGAGTTGAGAGCTTTGTAGGGTGTAACTTGACATAGATCAGGTCCACCCCATTTTGTTTTTTGTAGTTGTAGCTATAGCTCTCAAACTTGATGCATATATATATAACCCATTTTGCAGTTATATTCTTGTCTCACATTTACTGCTTTCACATTTATTGCATTATAAGTTAGAATTGCTTCAAGATACTAGTAGGACCGCGAGTGAGTATTTTACTTTCCTGCATCTTTTACTTGTTATTCTGTTTAATTTTGTGCTTTATTTTATTAAATCTGTGTGATATGATATCTACTGCTTGATATTATTTGAAACATGTATTTATGTGATTATATGCAACACATTCTTAACCATCATGCATTATATTCCTTATAACGCAACTGCAGATCAGTATGTCTCCTCGAAGAGCGGCCCAAGAGCCCACTTTCCCTAGAGAAGATGCATCCTCGGCAGGAGGAAACTCCGAATTAGTAGATGCTTTGAAAGAGATAGTTCAGACTTGCGCTAATGGATCGAGGGGAAATAATGAGAAGACTTTACAGAAGTTTCTAAGAATGAACCCACCAAAGTTCTTTGGAGAGCCCAGCGATGTAAGAGTTGAGAATTGGATAGCTAATATCGAAAAGATCTTTGAGGCTATGGGTATTTCTTCGGAAGAACCTGAAAGGATTCAGTTCGCAGTTTTCATGTTAGAGGGAGCAGCATTAAGTTGGTGGAATTATATCAAGCGTATATGGGCAGAAAGTCAAGTTAACTAATGGTGGGTAGACTTAGTCAGAGTGTTTCAAAACAAATATATCCCTCAAGTAATTAGGGATGCTCGAGAGGCAGAATTCATGGAATTAGTACAAGGCATCATGTCGGTAGCTGAGTATGAAGCTAAGTTCATTCGGTTGATTCAATATGCCCCACACATCCTTCATGATGAACGTCGAAAAACCCAGCGATTCATCAAAGGACTTAAGTAGGATCTTAGGTGGGCTTTGGCTCCATTCGAGTTGGAAATCTATACTAAGGCTGTGGAAACGGCTATGAAAACAGAGGCTACACACAAAGAGGTTCGTATAGCTAATAGCCGTCCTGGATCCTTCTACAAACCAACTCAGGGATCCAAACGACCTGTTGGACCGGTAAAGCCAAATTCAGGAAAGAAACCGATGCAATCCTGGTCCCGACCTCAACAGTCATTCCCAAAACCTCAAGAAGAGATTGTCTGTGAATATTGTTAGAAGCGTGGACATACTGAGAAGGATTGTCGTAAGAAAGCTGAAGTCTGTACATGGTGTGGAAGCCCTGATCATCAGTATGCTGACTGTCCAAAAGGACCTAAGCAGTGGGGTAGAGGAAAGGCTCCAGCTAAGACTCCTGGAAGACCAGTGGTTAAAGGACGTGCTTATGTTATAGAGGGTGATGAGAATCCCAATCCAACCAAGGCCGTTGATGGCACGGTACACATTCTAAACACGCCAGTTATTGCTTTATATGACCCTGGCGCCACGCATTCATTTATTGCATCTCAATTATGTGTGCATTTCAATTTTCCACTTGAATCGTTGCCTTATATGCTCGAAATAAGTTCTCCTTTGGGAACTTGTTTTACTACGGATAGAGGATATAAATGTTGTCCTATACGGATTGGTACCCAATACTACCCGATAGATCTTATAGAATTACCGATGTCAAGATGTGGAATTATTTTGTGTAACGCCCCAATTTCCAGGCAGTCAGGTACGCTCGACACGTGTGAGTTTCGAGCGTTAGGATTTTATTTTATTATTTTCGCTTATTCAATTTATACATGCTACATTAATTTTACAAATTGTATCTCAACATGATTGCGTGAAAATATATGAAATACGTGCCAACTTGAGAATTATTTTACATATTGAATTCATTTGTTACGTGAATTAATTGCCAAATGTGGCTTAATTGTTTAAGTGTCCCTAATTGACCATTCATTAAGAAATGTAAGGACCAAATTGCATGGCCATTTTATGGGGTTAAATTGATCATTCATCGATCTTTAATCCTCAATTGCATGAACTTGATAAGCTTAGGGATTTAATTGTAAAATGTGGTGAGTAATCTCATTTAAGAGATGAATAACGTAGAATCATCTCTTTCTTTCATTTCATTTCCATACAAACATTTTTGCTTCCTTGCTCTCCATTTCCACGAGCCAAGCATTCAAGAGGAAAATTGGGATTCATCATATTGAAGTTAAATTTCCAAGAAATTAGGAACTTTGGAGCCTGATCATCATCACTTCTTCATCTATTTTCCATTCAAGGTATATATGAGCCATTTATATGAATTCTTCAATTAAGGTAATGATGCTAGGGTTATGATTTTGATTGAATAACTTGTGTTTTAATTGTTAGAAGCATGATCCTAAGTTTTTAACTTGAATTTATGTAAGAATTCTTGAAGTTTTGATGTAGAAATTCATGAACTTGGGTGAGCTTGTTCTTGATGATTCTTGGGAATTGAAGCATGGAATAAGTGTTTATGTTAGATTTTATGACACCTTAAGTATGCTACCATGTTTCTTTCATGATTTATTACATTTGGAAGTTGAATTGGTGATGTTTTGTTGGTTTTGAATATGATCTGAGAGCTCCCCTGTTTCCTGCTCTGTTTTGAGCTTTTTGCGCAGCGGGAACGGCCCTTCCCGTCCCCTTTGATTTCCCGGAACGGCCGTTCCCATCCTTTGAATGTTTTGGCCAGCGAGCCTGGGAACGGCCCTTCCCATTTTGGCCTAAAGCCGGAACGGTCGTTCCCGTCTTCAGCACTGTTACAGAAGATCACACAACCAATTCTGCATTTATGCCATTTGTTCTAAATGACCGTTTACCCCTCAAACGTACTCGGATTGCCCTGAATTTCGAAATGTAGAAACTAAATTGAGTCTACAGTATTATCCAATTGGAATCACCTTAATATCATTTCTGGTTTGTGAGATATATCCATTTTAATTTGGTGTCGGCAATCTACCGAAAATCTGCGTTCACTCAACTTCGAGCTTATGCCATTTTCTCCTCACTTTGAATTATAATATGAGCCATATATCATCGGAAAGGTCTATTTGTATAGTTTTATATCCAATAAAAAAAACCCAATTCGAACTTCTATAACTCAAGATATTCCAGTTTTCCTACAACTTGTACATTTCCGAAAACTGTCGATTTTTACCAAACTTTGCTAAAACCTCTCTTCTTGCATTCCTTTCACTCTCTCGGCTCCCATATACGATTTATATGATTGGAATACTTGAATAATTGATGATTGTGTGGCTATTTGACATTTTATGGTCTTTACTTACTTCAAGTTAATTGTTAACTCCGTGCTTTATGTAAAACGAATTGTATGATTGCATGCCTTGAATAGGTGGCCTCCGTGAAATTATTTGTCTTCTTGTAAATTATTCCATTCCATTTATAAGTATCTATATGATCGTTACATGCAAGTATACGTTCGTTTCATATAAGAATATGTTCATGGTTACGCCGTGCGTCATATTTGGTATCATTATTGAGTCGTATCTCATGAGTACACTATGTTTCCTTTCTTGTTCAGTTCTTCTCCAGGGTGGAGATTGTGATCTATGAGCACGTTCACGCATTCACGAGTTGTTGTGTGGCCTGTCAGGTGAGGTTTAATTGTTAGTTATATAGAACCCGTATAACCATTATGTGGAATTTCAAGCCAAAAGGTATATATATGTTTATCTATATTGATTTCTAAACTTATATCAATTGCAAGCAAGTCATGTTCATGAAAAGCAAGCAAGCAAGCCATGTATCGTGCATGTTTTAGGCGAGTAGCATGACCGTTCACGTTGGGCCCGAGGGTAGTGGCTTGAGCCAACCGGGAAAGCAAGGGTTGACGGGTAACTCTCGCGCTATCCTCACCACATTGGGATGACCCCTGAAAACGTTAGGAGATTAGTGGAGGAAGGAGTTCCGGGCTTAGGGATTCATGTACCCTCTGCTCAACACGTCGTGGATGGTAAAGGCTAGCTACCTTCCCATCATTGGAGGGAGAAGGAGACTGGGGACGGGTCCGGCACCACGGATTTTTCTCGGGTTATTGCATGATTTCCATTCCATGAATGTGTTACTTGATTACACTATCGCACGATTGCACAATAATTGAATTACATGATCACTTATCAGTTAATAAAGTAAGTATGTTTCATGTACATTTGGAGTAAGGTTGGAGACTGCCCTCACTCGCCGGGGCCATGTATTGAATGCATGAAATGAACAAGTATTTAATATTGATAGTTGTATTCTCGGGCGAAGAGTACTCATTATTGAACTTATACATTTATCTTTTCTAAACCTTTACCCGACAATATGACTTGCATGTTATCTACGCTAATATTATTTAAACCCCTCACTCGGTCTTCACAGACTGACGCCTTCACCTTTCAGGTTATTGCAGGCGCACGCTAGGCGGGAAGTGAGTCAAGTCTAGTCCTTGTAGTCGAGTCAAGCATGGTGCATTTTACTTAATTTTTTATTGATTATTCAAAGTAATTATGCTTAATGTTATTTGTTATGTAGTTTAGGAGATGATAATGTATTGATATGTTAAATTTAGTTTGGTTTACTTGTTAAATGTTCGTCAAGTCATGCTTCCGCCTATTATTTTGCATTATGATATTTAAATTGCGAGTTAGTCCCGCCTAGCCGGTCATTTTATTTTATTGCATTGTCACCCGTTTGCTGTAGGTTAGTTCATGTACGAATTACCCATTTCATATGTGGATCGACCTATAGTGCGAGGGTGTGGCAGCTCCACGTGTAGGGGTGCTACATTTTGGGAATGGATTGGCATAGTAGATACCATGCTAAGTTGGATTGTTTCAAGAAAGAGGTCACCTTACCGAAAGGTGATAACTCTGGGTTGGAAGAAAATTTTGAGTCGGTACCACTGGTTACAGCAGCCGAAGCTAAGAAGTTAGTGAGTAATGGAGCTACTGGATTCATTACGTATTTGTTGAATAGGCCCAAGGATCAGCTCAAGACTGAGGAAGTAGAGGTGGTAAAAGAATTCATTGATGTCTTTCCTGAACTTCTGAATTCATTACCTCCTGACAGAGAACTAGAATTTGTAATCGACTTAGTCCCTGGAGCTGAGCCATTCTCTAAAACACCTTATCGAATGGCTCCAGCTGAGCTCCAAGAGTTGAGAAAACAACTTGATGAGTTGTTAGCTTCAGGATACATCCGTCCAAGCACATCCCCATGGGGAGTGCCCGTACTATTTGTCAAAAAGAAAGACGGATCATTACGATTGTGTATCGATTATCAAGAACTCAATCATATGACCATTAAGAACAAATACCCTCTTCCCCATATTGAAGAGCTGTTTGATATTCTTCAAGGATCACGAGTGTACTCCAAGTTGGATTTAGGCAAGGGTATTATCAGCTAAGGATTAAAAAGGAGGACATTCCAAAAACTGCTTTTAATACCCGCTACGGTCACTTCGAATTTATAGTAATGCCTTTTGGGTTAACCAATGCCCCGACAACATTCATGGATTTAATGCACCGAACATTTCGCCCATATTTGGATCAGTTCGTAGTCATCTTTATTGATGATATTCTGGTATTCTCAAGAACCCCAGAAGAACATGCTGCACACCTTGTAAAATGTTAAAAGCTTTAAGAGATCATAAGTTATACGCGAAGTTCAGCAAGTGTGAATTTTGGTTGGAAAGAGTGTCCTTCCTTGGACATATAATATCCGGTTCTGGAATAGAAGTAGATCCCTCAAAAGTTGAAACTGTGATGAATTGGCAAACACCAAAGAATCCATCAGAAGTGAGAAGTTTTCTGGGACTTGGCGGATATTATAGGAGGTTTGTAAAAGATTTCTCCAGGGTAGCAGCGCCTCTTACTCAGTTAACCAAGAAACAAGGAAAATTTGAATGGACAGAAAAGTGTGAACGGAGTTTTCAAGAACTGAAGCAAAGATTAATGTCTGCCCTAGTATTAGCCTTACCTGAAGGAAAAGAAGGTTATGTAGTTTATACGGATGCATCCAAAGAAGGATTAGGGTGTGTCCTAATGCAAAATGGTAAGGTTATAGCCTATGCCTCAAGGAAACTTAAACCTTATGAAGAGAATTACCCCACATATGATTTAGAATTAGCTGCGATTGTATTCGCCTTAGCTAAATGGAGGCATTATCTGTACAGGGTAACTTTTGAAGTTTTTACTGATCATAAAAGTTTGAGATATTTATTCACTCAAAAGGAGTTGAATATGAGACAGAGAAGATGGATGGAATTTTGGGAGGACTACGATTGTAAAATCCAGTACTATCCAGGAAAAGCCAACGTAGTGGCAGATGCTTTGAGCCAAAAATCCAGTCTATCAACATTAGACGGAAAAAGCAAACCGATATCTGTCTCGAAATCCCGACTGGCCAATATAGTGATATCCTCGCCATTAAAAGAAAGACTTAGGGAAACCCAAGCTCAAGATGAGTGGATCAAGAAATGTCTCAATTCTAAGGAAAAGGATATTGAGACCAAATTCACAACAGACGATCATGGAATCTTGAGATATACAGGCCGAGTCTGTGTACCTCCTGCAATTCGAAAAGAAATTCTGGACGAGGCACATAAGACTCGATATACGATACATCCAGGAGGAACAAAGATGTATCATGATCTCAAGAAACATTTTTGGTGGAATGGAATGAAACGAGATATTGCCGGTTATGTCAGAAAGTGTTTGACGTGCCAGCAAGTCAAAGCAGACAACCAGAAACCCGGAGGAAAGTTACAGCCACTACCAATCCCTACTTGGAGATGGGAACAAGTCACCATGGACTTTATCACGGGCTTGCCAAAAGTTAAAGGAGGATATGATAGTATATGGGTTATCATTGATCGGTTGACTAAGTCTGCATATTTCTTACCGGTCAAGACTACTGACAAGGTCGGTTCTCTGGCAAGGCTATATCAGAAAGAGATTATAAAGTTACATGGTGTACCCACTAGTATAGTCTCCGATAGAGATCCGAAATTCACTTCACAATTATGGCAAAGTCTTCAAGAAACGATGGGGACTAAGTTGCATTTCAGTTCAGCCGCACATTCTCAGACCGATGGTCAATCAGAAAGGACGATCAAATATCTAGAGGATATATTGCGAGCTTGTGCCTTGGGTTTTCAAGAGGACTGGAAACAATGTTTACCTCTTGTGGAATTTCCGTATAACAATAGTTATCAGGCATCGATCCAAGCAGCACCTTATGAAGCCTTATATGGAAGAAAATGTAGGTCTCCGTTTTACTGGGATATAAAAGAAAATAAAGCAACTGAAAGAGGGGATACCAGATAAACCATTAAAATTATCCGCCAAAGAATGAAAGCAGCTCAAGATAGGAAAAAGAGTTTCGCCGATACTCGAAGGAAAGATATAGAATTTACCATAGGCAACAAGGTGTTTTTAAAAGTATCACCAAGGAAAGGTTTCGCACGCATTGGGAAAGGTGGAAAACTGAATCCCAAATACATAGGACCTTTTGAAATCATAGAGCGTGTTGGACCAGTAGCCTATCGCCTAGATTTACCAGCAAACCTTACTGGAATACATAACGTATTCCATGTATCTCAGCTCCGTAAATACTTTGCGGATGAATCCCACATTTTACCTGTAGAAGAAGTTCCTCTAAAGCCCGACTTGATTTATACAGTAAGACCAACCGAAATCTTGGATAGGAAATTCCAAGAACTAAGAAATCGGAAAATCCCCCTTGTCAAAGTATTATGGAAAGGAAATGGAACAGAAGAACAGGCCTGGGAAACCGAGGAAAAATGCAAAACACTACGCAGAGTTGTTCCGAAACAGGAATAGAATCTGAGGATTGATTCTCTTTAAGGGGGGAGGATTGTAACAGCCCGGATTTTCGAGATCAGGATAGCACGGGTAAGTAAAGGGTTAAGAGGAAAGAGTTTATAGCCTTAGTCCATTGCACCTTCCATTTTACGTGAATTATGTGCACTTATGTTCTGATTTATGATTTGTGCCTTTTTGCGAGAACCATATCACTATTCATTTACCGAACCCTAGACCTTTACCTAAACCTTAAGAAACCTTAGAAAGTTGGTTTCCATATTTTCCAAATTCATATAATAGCTTTCATCATCCCGAAATACGTTTTGGAAATTGTTTGACAAAAATTCCATTTAGGTCACTAGTTACTATTCACCTTTAATTGTAGTAAATTTTCGAGACACTTTTACCTATCCAATATTGGGTTCGATAGAATCCTTGCGAAATTTTATGAATTATGGTATGATTTCCAAACCCTAATTCTTAACGTAGCTTCCGTAGAAATCAAAACCGGCCGAAAAACCCTAGTTTTGCCCTAATTTGGAAATTTCAAAATTTCAACGTTTTTCCTATACAATATTATAACCATTATGATCCTTGGATTATTTTATGAATTTTAAGATCTTTTCCAAACTCTAGTTCGAACCCTAACTCATTTTATAAATTTTCCTATTTTTCCCAAAGTACTATTTCCACCGTGAAAACTAATTTTCAAACCGTACAACATTTGGTATCCAATATTACAGTCAAAACGATCCTTGAATTATTTTAAGAATCATGGCCACTTTCTCGGAAATCAATTCGCATTCTATCTTTGTTTATGAATTTTATCGTATTTTTCAAAATTCCCGAACGACTACTACGTTAAATGTAGACGTTCAAACGTTAAGTGTTTATAACCATTAGAAAGTTCTTTCGATTCCCTTTCTTTTGCAAGTTCTCTTATTTCAAACTAAAACCTAGACATTCTACTAAGAATTTATTATCATTTTCATCCTATTTTAGAATTATTTTTATTTTGTCATGATTACTAGGTAAATTAATTATATCCTAATTATACACCTAAGTATACACCTTAATCCCGCTAATAAATGAACCTAGCTTATTCACTACATGACTCACCTAATTAAGTCTTCAAAATTGCAACATAAGTCCCAAGACATACCTATAAATACCCTAAGAAGCATAAGATAAAAATCACACAAAATCCTCACTCTATCCCCAAAAGCCACGGCCAAACCCTCTCTCTCTCATAACGCGACAATAGCACTGAACAGTGGGATACGTTCCAATCTGTCTGAATTTCGATACTAGGTGAGAGTTAAAACCTTTTCAATTGAAATCATGTATATACCTATATCTAATTATAAAATGATTTCCAAACATACCTGTTATTTGATTTCCTATCTATACATATTAATATAATACAACATTCCTCTTTATAAGGAAAATACCATTAAGTCGGAATCAGGATCTTATCCGGACATTACATACTTCAGTCCTATTAATACTAAGAACTGATTCCCGACTAAGCAAGTAAATCATTATTATCTATCAAAATGGGCCCGGCGCGCAGCTGTGTCGAGCAATAACTGGAAGCATCGGGCCGAAGGTATTGTTGGTGCCACAGACCACCACGAACTCTTGGTAGTGGTTTAACTGGAGGTTAGTTACTCCACGCCAAGAGACTTACAAGGGAAACAACCTCCCTGGGAGAGAGAACTTCCTCCCACATATTACATATCGTCGGTAGGGTTTGCTCCCCTATTGACACTACAGTGTTGCGGAATTATTATCATATTTAGTTTTATTAAAGTACCAGTGCCTTGATCAGCCCGGTACTATTTTACAAACATTTTAAGGAGTTCGGAGGGAGACGCCTTACTTGCAGGCGGTATAAATCTTTTATCAAACGGTTCATCACTTATAAATAAATTCCAAATACCCCTATCCCTATTTCAAACTTATGAACCGTATCTTATTTGTTATACCTTATTGCTATTATTTTAGACCAAATAATTTCTTGGTCCTATATAAATATATAACTATATAAATCTATATCTAGTCTTCCTTCACTTAGTCACTTTGACTAATTCCTCACCTGTTTCAAACACATGATTTCGGGGAGTGAGGACAACGACACCTAGAGGTATCTTGAAGCTATAGGTGTCATACTTATTAGATCAGGTTTAGATTAAGAGCATTTAATCCTGATCATGCATATATTGCTAATAAATTGCTCTTATACATTAACTCCGTACACTACACGATCATATTACCCCCTTACAATATCATGCACTATTCTGTGTGTTATCATGTTGCTTGTTGCAAGTTTTAAATTCTTTTATCTTCCGCTGCATTTTATCCTACGCTCTACTTAAGTACCGTCTATACCATTCGCTGTAGTATTTCTCGAGGGCTAGGTCTCACATCCACTCGAGGGTAGTACGGTGCGGGAGTTGTAGTGTTAGGGGGCGCTACAGTCTGTGGATGGAAAGTTGTGCAAAATTGAAGCCTTTATCACAAATTCTTCTGAAGCTCTTGCCCAAACCTTGAAGTAAACCTTGGATCTCTATCCGACACGATAGTAATCGGTACTCCCTGAAGTCTAGTAATTTCGTCACAATACTTCTTGGCTATTTTACTAACTTTGTCGGAAATTTGGATGGCAAGAAAATGATCCGACTTCGTCAAACGTTCCACAATAAGCTAAATCCCATCAAGTCCACCCTTCACTCTTGGCAAACCCGAAATGAAATTCATTGCAATCTGTTGCCACTTCCACTATGGGATCGGTAATGGTTGAAGTAGCCCCGATGGCTTTTGATGTTCTGCTTTCACTACTTGACACGTCATGTAACGCCCCAGTTTTTCATTTATACTAATGTGTCGTATTTGTTTATAAATTGCGCAATTAAATTATTTAATTATGTGATTAATTGTTTATAAGTGTTTTAAAATTTTAATTTTAATAAAAATTGTTATTAGTTTATTTTATTTCATTTTATTATTCTATTTTATTAAGTTAATTCAAAATAATTAATTTGATAATTAAGTGTTAATGATAATTAGTTATATCTTAAAATTTTCTAATATTTAATTTAATCTAATTCGTGACTTTTGAAATTAATTGGAAATGGAATTTAGTTGTTTCATTTTTATAAGCTTAACTGTTATTTTATTATACTAAATTAGGCCGTTAAGTATTATTTATTTATTTATTTGAATTTTAGTTTATTTTATAAATATTTGTATTATTTGAATTTAATTGAATTCTTGAACTATATGCGCATGTGTGATACGTTTGAGTGTCGTTCCTATTTGAATTGAATTCGAAAAATTGTGAAAATTTAGTATGTTGTACATTTATGTGTTATAATTATGTCCGTATGCTCGTTTCATGTTTCCGATCTCGTTTGACGTGTTAACGAATTTAAATTGAATTGTGGAACCAAGTCAGGGGCTAACGAGCAATTAACTCACCCTTGGTTCCGTACGTGATATCTTGAGCTCGGGAACTCGGATTCGAGTTCCATCAACTTCGCTGAACTTGTATCGAAGATTCGAGTTCAATGGAACAAGCCTCATATTTTTCTAAGCTCGTTTTGACCTCCGAACTTTAACCGCAACTTGCGACGTCCGCCTAAATGACCACCTACCACTATTTTAACCATAACTTGAACTATAGTTAAACAAATTGAGTGAAACTTTGACCCACTTGACCTTAACTTAAGAATCTATCATCTCTCTCTCCCTCACAATGATCCACACCAAGGAAAGAGGAGAAATAGCTGCAAACTTGGAGACCAATTACTATTCCCATCACTATTCATTTGTGAGATTTTGAGCTCCAATCTCAACCAAACTAAACCAAATTCAAGGGGTAAGTTTATGATTGTTTTCTCCACTCAATTTTAGTCATTTTGATCCAAGAATCACTGAGTTTGAACCATGATTGCTTGAGATATGATTATGTGAGTGAATAGTTAGGTTTTATATGAAAATGTTGATCAACCTTGTATCCTTGAGTTCCTTGGAGTTTGATGTCTGATAATTGATCCCTTGAGCTTCTTTAATGAATTTATGGTGTCATACATGATGATGGTTGGACATAATGAATGTTGTCATTATTGAATTCTTTGAATTTCAAGCTTTCTTCATGATGGTTGGGCTGATGCTATCTTTCCTTCCTTGCTACGGTTTGTGCATGAGGTTGAGGCTAGAAATAGCATGTTTATAGCTGAGTTGTTGCTGCCTTGTTGTGGTGTATTTTTCTTGCCATTTTGCTGCTCTATGTTGAGGATTGGAACAGGGGAAAATGTGGCCGCTGCTGCTGAACTTTGCTGCTGTGTAATCTCCCAGGGCGGGGACATTTTGAGCTGGAAGTGTCCCCGGGCGGGGACACTCGCGCAAGAGCTCTCTGTTCCTCCCTTACCCGACCGGGGAATGTCCTGTGTGTTATTTAACCGGCCGGGGAGTTTAGGCGATGGAAGTTGCTGCTTCTTTTTCAATTCTGCTGCTGTTCTTTCTTTCAATTTTGCTGCTGCTGCTTCGTTCTTCTATAGCCTGCTGCTCCCTTCTCGTTTTGCTGCTGCATCTTCTGTGATGTTGCTGCTGCGTGGTGTTGTGCGTTTGTATGTTGGTTGTGTGTGTGTGTATGATATTAATATTATTGAATTAATATGGATTATGATCTGATTTAAATACCTTTAATTGGTTATTAACGTGAAAACAAGGCATGAATTAATGAGGGCTGCTTATGCTGTTGCTAACGCATGAATCTTGCATGCATGGGTGGTGTTAGGTTGATTTTTGCTTGAGCTGCATGCAAATGTGTATACAAAGTATATATATTAAATGCATGCATGTAATGTTGTGTAGTATTATATATATATATATATATATATATATATATATACTTTATGCTTGAATGTGTGTTATGTTTGCATGCATGATAAGTATATGTAAATATATTTATATTAATTAATGCATGTATTTCATTGTATATACATATTTACAATTTATGAAATTACTTTTATGTATACATGCATGTTACGTAAGTATATTATATATTATGTATTATTTGATTTATTTGAATATTTAGAATTTAATTGTTATCTATTTCGCGTTAATTAATTATGATCATGACTTGAATGTTTTTAATTACCTATTTTCCAATTATCAACGTGAAATAGTACATGTTATGATCATTATATGAACTTCTTGGTTTCATTTAATATAAAATGTGACCTTTTAATTATGTACTTAATTTATGGAATTGATTGTTATCTATTTTATGTTTTACATATTTAAATGACTTAAATGCCTTTGTTTTATTTAATTTTATAATTGAAAACTTGATATATTTGAGTTTTAATTGTTATATGAAATTTATCACTTAAATGATGATGAACTCTCCCTTGAACGAATGAATGGCTCGTTTATAAGATTTAAATGTATTAATAGCGCACATGAACGTGTTCGTTACATACTAATTTTTTTACGCATTCATATCATGTTCATTGCATGCCGTGCGTCACATATGGTCCATTTGGAGTCTGGAGTCTCACGAACACGTTACGTTGTCTCTTGTACAATTATCTCCAGGGTGGAGAAATCTTGATCAACTAGGCACTCGGTAACTCGTATCCTTGTATCTCCATGTTCCAGGTGAGGGTGTTTTCGTTCTAGTTACGTACTAAACCCTACAACCTTATGTAACAAGTTTGGCCAAAAACCTTATGTATATATATATGTTACTTTTAAGTAGAGTCATCGAGTAAATGTTGATCGAGTAAACCCTTTTCAAATGAATTATGGATTATGTTATGTTTCTTATGAATTGAAATGTTTTGGCGAGATTATGCATGTATGTTATGTTCACGGGCCCAGGAATTTAGTACATGTGGCTATCCGGGGAGGCAAGGGCCCACGGTGATCCCATGTGCTGATTTCATTTATGTTTAACGGCTAAACGAACCTCGTCAAGGAGTTTTTGACGAGGAAATGCTAACCGGGCTTTGAGGACTGATGAACCTCATAGCCACATTGATATAATTAGGTGGCCGGGCCTTGTAATCCCGTCTACCACCCGGATGAAGAAGGTTGGAACTTATTTTATGATTATGATTATGTTATGATTGATATGCACCGTGCGGGAAGGCCGGGACACGGATTGCCAAAATGAATATGTTTTATGATATGATATATGATCTGTGTGTATTATGATATATTGCATGATCACCTATTTAATGTATTAATGATAATTGTCGTACACGGTCGGAGTTTGGTTGGAGATCATGCACGCTCACTCGCCGAGCCTTATGTTTATGTATGAATTATGAACTTAATAATTTAATATGATTAGTCGTAAAGTCCGAGCATTGCTTAGTTATTCTCTTGCCCTTTTGGGAACTAATTTAAATAAAAACTTTGTCCGGGATTTATGACTTGCATGTGCATGTTTTATATATATATATGTGTATCACTCCTGCTCACTCAGTCTTCTAGAGACTGACCCTCTCCCTCCCCAACCTTTTAGTGCGCAGGTAGCGTTGGAGTCTCGAGCTAGGCGGAGTTTTTGGTTGAGTCTTTATGTCGGTCAAGTTAAGTTAGAAGAGTCTCTGCACTCACAGATGTATTTCAATTGCGTATGATTCGACCCTGTAACATTATGAACTTGAATCTTTATGTATTTGTTATTGAACTGCCTTGCTAGGCTTTGTTATGAATTAAAGGAGGCCTGAGGAGCCCAAGTCTGCTTGTGATTCGTGTGTTTAATTTCTGCAGGCCTGTGGCCAATGCATGTGTTTGGAATTTTAGTTTCCCGATGCATTATGTTTTGTTGACTGGTTATAATTGTAGGGTCTAAGTTCCGCCAAGCTTAGGAAGGTTATTTTGTTTGTCTCCCGTTCGCTATGGTTTGATACGGGTGCGGACTTTCCATTTCGTTACTCGTGTTGAGCCATGGTGCGGGGGATGTGGTGCCTCACGCGCGGGGTGCTACATCCTTAAGTGGTATCAGAGCCCGGTTGGAAAACCGGTGTTCTCAAGTCATCTTTGAGTCAGTCTAGGTTGTACGGCTTAGGAACTGCATGGCAATGTGTGCATTGCATCGATCTTGATTATGAAATTTGTATTTCCTTTTGAATTTTGCTGAATTATCTATTGCATTATTCTATGGAAACTTGCCCTTCGTGTTGAATATATGCCATGAGCATGCACTAATCGCATGCATATATTCTCGATATGAGTTATGATTCTTAGGTTATGAAGATGATATCAAACCACGGTTAAGTTCTACGATCACAACAATCTCTTACAAATCCTTTCTTAGGCATGAAAGAATGGAAAAACCACCGGGGGAGAACATAGAGAATTCGGAATGCGTGATCTTCATAGATGGAGTTAGATTTAAGGGCTAGGGGTTAGAATGGAGGACCGTTTTGGAGATGCAGGGGTAGAGACGCAATTGATGAAATGAGAGTTGTTCGGGGAATGTCTTTGACTCCGAAGATTGATGTATGTAGCCCTCCTACATAGGATGCGATAATTGGATACAATGAGATCATTTAATCTAAGGAATGAATCTTGAAGGTATTTTGGGTTCGGGACTTAAATTATTGAAGAGTCAGGATAAAATGGGTCCAGTGGGAGTTATGCACCAAGGGACATCAAGGAATGGTTTCTAAATAAAATTATTAATTAGGTATCGAGTGGTAGAAGTCAGGACCTGGAAGAGTCCGAATTCGAGAGCTCTAGATTTTGATCAACATGAAAAATAAGTCAGAAGAGGATTAGAAGGAGTCAATTAATGTGGAAAATACTTCTTGGAAGGTGACTATACTATAGACAAGATTTGAGTTCTTTTCTCTCAAATCCAAGCTGAATTGTCGTGTTGTGAGGTTGAAATTGGAAATATGGAGCAACAAATGGAAACGGTAAAGAAGGGCAAAGACTCGTTGGGAGGAAATCATGTGCTACCGTATAAGCAATCGGAAAGCGAGGTTGATTCACGAATCTCCACTTGTAACGGATAAGCACGGGAGTCTTGATCACGGTGATGATGAGAAGTAGGGTTCCGAACTACATTAGGGTTCATTTATATAAGAGAACTTGGGCAATGGAGAAGGGTGATTCTTGGGGAGAAACCCAAACGCTAATTCTGTGGATGTCAAGAAATCAGGGGTTGATTCGGACCATGGAAGATACAAGTGATGCACAATAATTCATGGAAAAACTTGAAGACCGTGGTAAAGGCAAGGCACGATTAGCAAGTCAAAGTAATCTCGTGATTGGAGGCTCGAGAAAAGCTACTGAGCTAACGGCTTACTACATTGGTGACAGGTTCAAAACATTCATGGCACGTGCATCATACCTTGCATCAATTGTTTATTTTCTTTACTTTGGTTCGTGCATGTATTTCTATCTGATTTCGTTGCTCTAATGTGCTGCACATTTAATTGTTGCAAGTGTGTCACGTGCATTGCCATTTTAACTCGACATGCATTTTAGTGTTTATTTGATAGGAAGTTCTGTCATCTCATATATCAAGTATCTCTGTAAACGGCCCGCATTTGAGTTAAGAGGAAAAGAATTAATGTGATGGAGCGTTTTAAGGAAGGTGACTTCGAGAAATAACGAACTTCAAGTAAGGGATAGGTTTGTGGGAAAGAAGTTTTAGAAGGATCGACGGAGTTCAACAGGTAGCGGCGGAAAATTTTATGGGGGAGAGCTGAGAAGAGACGAATTAGAAATTGGAGGTTGTGCCAAAGAAATAATTAGTAGAAATAATAGAAATGTAATTAAGGAAGATCGGGGAATTTTATGGTGGTGAGCGAAGAGGAATAATACAACCTTAAAGGTTAATCACTAAAGTGAGGCCTAAGTCACTAAATTCGGGTTGAAGATTATCATGAGGACTAGACAAATAGCTTATCGAGTCTTTTCATATATGCAAGTGCGATTTGGAGGCAAAGAAGTTATAAAGAAGTTAAAGGAAACTCTCTAGTTGAATTGTCGAGAGGAAATCGATTCAAATTAGCATAGAAAGGGATGCTGTCAATAAAGCTTGGTTCAATGACTTCAGAAGGAGTTAAAAAGAAACAAAATCAGAGAGGATGAAAATTGGAAAAAACTAAATTAGACTCTAAGAATCGTCAAGATTGTCAAGAGTGGTTATCCTCGGGGATATGTTAAACACCGATATGGGTAAGGATGGAAGATATGGACTAGACATCGGAACAAATATTCTAAACGCAAAAGTGAATGTTAATTGGATTACTTGGAAGAGTTAGTCCGACTGAAAGAATGTAATAGGGATTGAGGAAGGATCGAAGACGTTGGGTGGCAATAAAAGTCAGAAGGCATCTAAGAGTATAATCCTTAAAGGATTCATCAATTGCTTCACCGGGGTACCCTAAAGAGGTTAAAAACAAGCTGAGAACTGAGTTTATCTTCAGGACAGATCATACACTGGACAACGATAACTCACAATTCTAAATTTCGCAACTACGGTGAACGGTACTTATAGCATCCATGATACATACATTCATGCAAATTTAATTCAAATAATTTCTTTGTTATGTGCTTCGATTTCTTGTCAAGTTAAACTACGTGAAGTAATTGATGATTAACGTGGAAGATATCTGTTACTTGCCTTGGGGTGTCTTGCGTGATTTTAGTTATGGTTTCGTGTGTGTTACTTGGCAGTATTGGAGACTTCCTTGCCTTATTTTTGTTTGAGAGACGGGGTACTCTCTTTGCTTGCGAGAGACGGGGTTCTCTCATTGCTGCTCGAGAGACGGGGCTCTCTCCTGATTTCTTGCGAGAGACGGGGTTCTCTCATGGCTGCTCGAGAGACGGGGCTCTCTCCTAATTGCTTCTGAGAGACGGGGAATCTCTCATTAGATCTTTTAGGCGTGCAATGAATCCGAGAACGGATTCTTTTTAAGGGGGAGACATTGTAACGACCCGGTTTTTCATTCATACTAATGTGTCGTATTTGTTTATAAATTGCGCAATTAAATGATTTAATTACGTGATTAATTGTTTATAAGTGTTTTAAATATTTAATTTTAATATAAATTGTTATTAGTTTATTTTATTTCATTTTATTATTCTATTTTATTACTTTAATTCAAAATAATTAATTTGATAATTATGTGTTAATGATAATTAGTTATATCTTAAATTTTGCTAATATTTAATTTAATCTAATTCGTGACTTTTGAAAATAATTGGAATTTCAGTTTTTCCGGTTTTATTTATTGCTTTAATTATCAAACTAATTCCTCCAAGTTTAGTTTAATTCGGTAGATGTTAGATTCATTTTTTCCAGAGTTCTTGAATGTTTATGAGTTGGTTTTTGAGATTTTGTTTTGAATTGATGAATATGGATTTCTTTAATGCAATTTACTTTATTTTTATGAGTTTTGAGTTGATTATGAGTAGCTAAACCCGTAGGGCTAGGGGAGTGATGATGATTGCATGATAAGTGTTTGATTTAATGCTTGAATGACTTGTGCTAATTCTTAGTTTGAAAACTGATTTGAATTGAAGTGCGACGGCCAGATCACCCTTAGCATAATCTAGAATTACCGGAGAATCGAGAGATTGATGGTAATTGGGATGGTTTTCATAACTAGTAGATGTTAGGAATGCAAAGAGATTTGGTTCTTCATCTATACAACGGTAAATCTTATTCCATGCCAAGCCGCTAGAACTAGGTTTGTACTAGTCTTGATTAGATGGTTCAATTGATTATTGATGATTGCGAGAGCAACGTTGAGCTTAATTGAGCACTTAGTTATACCTTGAGAGAGGATAATACGAACAAAAGTGACTAGGTTGTAGAATTACGCTTGTCAAACGAGTATTATTACTCCCCAGCCAAATTAGTTTATTCAGTTATTACATGTTTTTAGTTCTGTCAATTGCGTTTTATTTTAGTTTGTTATTTCAATTCTGTTTAGTAGAGTAATAAACCAATTGATTTCGTCCGGTCTTTATATTAGAAAGAGATATAAAGTAGTGATTGATTTCCCTTCCCTGTGGGTACGATACTGTTGTGCTACGCGTATATCTTAAGTATACACTTGCACGATTGGTTTAACTTAAAATCACAATAAGTTTTTGGTGCCGTTGCCGGGGAAAGCGTTTTAAAACAATATTACTTAAATATTTTGATCTAGTGCTTTAGACCATTACCTTACTTTGTGTTCATAGTTTGCTATCATTGTGGAATTGAGCTAAGGATTTTCTTTTCCTTTGTGCAAGTTCACTGTGCATGCGACAATCTCAAGATCCGGAACTAGTACTCAACGATCCGGAGATCGAGCGAACACTGAGTGCTATTAGGAGGAAGCGTAAGAAAGAGAATAAATCAACTACTATACCGATGGCTGACCCACCTCAAGATCCACCACCACAAGCCATAAGAGATTATAACATGCCGAATGCGGGGGCAATTTAAACCGCAACCCGTCCCCCGATTGCAGCGAACAATTTTGAGATCAAACCAGCTATAATCAATTTGTTGCAGAACAATCCGTTTCCAGGATTACCACTGAAGGACCCGACAACACATCTTGAGTTCTTTCCTGAAGTGTGTGATACCTTCAAGATCGACAATGTTACCATTGATGCTATCCGAGTGAGGCTTTTCCCCTTTTCATTAAGGGAACGAGCGAAAGCATGGTTGTGTATTGTACCAAATGAATCCTTCCAGACTTGGGAGGCACTGTCTCAGGCTTTCTTAGCTAAGTTTTTCCCACTGAGCAAGACCACGAAGTACAGGAATGATATTCAAGGTTTCAAACAGTTAGATAGGGAATCCTTCTTTGAGGCTTGGGAGAGATTTAAAGATTTGCAGAAGAAATGCCCGCATCATGGCATTCCCGGTTGGCTATTGATTCAGACATTCTACAGTGGGATGTCCCCAACTTTCAGAGGAGCGATGGATACCGCAGCCGGCGGAGCGTTCTTGTCAAAATCTGAAGCAGTAGCCACTGAACTGTTAGATAACAGGACCCACAATGATGTGTTTGTGCATGAGAGGAGCCACTCCTAACCAATTAAGGTGGCAGCAGGAGTCATAGAGTCAGATGGCCCAACCACCATCAATGCCCAATTTGAAGCTAT
Organism: Lantana camara; assembly: GCA_037501455.1. Classification (NCBI taxonomy): domain Eukaryota; kingdom Viridiplantae; phylum Streptophyta; class Magnoliopsida; order Lamiales; family Verbenaceae; genus Lantana; species Lantana camara. The sequence goes on from CM074858.1 coordinate 52,218,638, forward strand.
GAACAAGAGATTGGACCAACTTTCTGTGAACGCAGTTGGGACTCTAGCCCAACCAGTTCAGGTAACTTGTGAAATTTGTAGTGGAACACATTCATTTAAGGTGCGTCCGTATACCAATGCAGGTGAACAGGTATAAGAGCAAGTGAATTATGCAAATAACTCTAAGCCAGTGAATGATCCCAACTCGAACACCTACAACCCATGATGGTAGAACAATCCTCATTTTTCTTGGTCTAACAATCAAAATGTTCAAGAACCACCACCTCAGCCTAGACCGCAGTTCCAGCCCAGCCCATAATTTCCACCGAGACAACCAGGCCAATTTCAGGGCCAACAGCAATATCCACCACCACCTTCCCAAAATCAACCTCAATAGGTACAAAAGCAAGGATGGGAAGCTACACTTGAGAAATTCATAGCCGTGTCTACGAATCGATATCAGAAGTTGGAAACTCAAGTAGAACATGTGGTGAATCAGAACAAGAATTTGGAAACTCAGATTGGTCAGATTGCCCAATCCTTGAATATGAGAGGGCTAAGAATGTTGCCATGTCAAACTGAAAACAATCCTAAGGAACATTGTAAGGCCATATTTATACACAGCGGTGGAGATTGTGAAGGTCCAAGGTTGCTTGTAGAATCAGATGTTAACATTTTTGCCTGTGAAAAGGCTGCGAAGGTAGTTAGTATTGAAAAGGTGAGCATAGAGAAAAACAAGGAAAAGTTCCCTTCAAACCCAAAGGTGAATAAGGCATCCGTGGAACATGTGCCACAAGTTCTTTTTCCTCAAAGATTACAGAAGAAGAAATTCGAGAAACAAATTGAGGAGTTCTTGAGCAACTTTAAGCAGCTTCAAATTAGTATCCCCTTTTGGGAGGCATTAGCTCAAATGCCCATGCACTTGAAATTTCTAAAGGAATTGGTTTTTAGAAAAGGGAAGTCAGAAGACTTCGCTACGGTTGCACTTATTGAGGAGTGCAGTGCTGTTATTCAGCACAAACTTCCTCTGAAGCTCAAGGATCCAGGGAGTTTTTCTATCCCTTTAACTATTGGTCCCTTACAATTTCATGATGTTTTATGTGATTTAGGAGCCAGTGTCGATCTAATCCCTTTATCCATTTACAGGAAATTAGGAGTGAAGGAGCTCAAACCGACTAACATAACACTCCAACTAGCTGACGGATCAGTGAAGACCCGATAGGAATTCTTGAAGATGTGTTGGTAAAGGTTGGAAAATTCTTCATCCCTAATGATTGTGTAGTCCTCGATGTTGAGAGCGCTGAGAGTTCGCCATTGATCCTTGGAAGACTTTTTCTAGCCACAGTTGGAACGGATATCGATGTTCAAAATGGGCATCTCGCATTCAAAATAGGGGATGAAAGAATGGAGTTTAAGATTTTTAGTTCGATGATATCACCACCGGATGGGACTGTAACGCTGCGGTTCCGGATGAACAGGTAAGCACGCCACGTGTGAGATTTTGAGCGTAGGTTTTATTTTAATTCTTTAAAACTTTATTTTTCTTACGTGGCATCTCATATTTTATAAAATTCGTGAAACATCATTCATGTGAACTATGTGAATTTATATCATTGAAAATATTATTTCACGACACGGAAAAATATTTATTGCATGAAACATTTACCGAGAGTGTTCCAACTTACCAAATTGCCCTTACCCGACTACTTTTCTAACTTTAGGGGCTTAATTGCATAAACGTTTAAGGACTTAATTGCACATATTTTAAAATATTGCATACTTGATTGCATGATTTCATAAAGTGAAGGATCCAATTGCAATTTCCACATTTCACATTTTTCCAAAATGGTGAATCACGTAATATGGCTTCTCTATGCTTCCTTGATCCATTTCAATCCAAAAATTTCCCAACAACTTTGCTCTGTCTCTCTCGGTATCAAGAAGCAAGGAGAAGGAAAGAGAATTTTATCATTTTCATCAAGAATTTCGAAGAAATATTGCAACAATTGGGAGTTGATCATTAGCTTCATCCACTTTCTCCATTTCTTTGTTCTCAAGGTTGGTTTTGCATTAATTGATGATGTTGATCATATTTGATTGAGCTAGGGTTTAGGAATTATGTGCTAGATGAATTAATTGGAGTTGGAAGCATGATTATGTTATCATAGCATAGATTATGGCATGATTCCCTCATGAATTTATTGGAAATTTGAGCTTGATTGATGAAGTTGAGCTTGAACATGAAACCTTGATTTCTTGATGATATTTCATGTTTTGAGTGTTTAAGTGTTATACTATCATCTTTTGAATATATGTGCATCATATTTCCAGAAATATTGGCTTGTGTTGATCAAAATTTGAATTTGTTGCATGCTTTGTTGCATTCCCGTAGCCATGCTCTGTTCTTCTCTTTTTCTTTCCAGTTGTAGAACTGGGAACGACTGTTCCCAGCGTCAAGGCTTTGTGGGAATGGGCGTTCCCACCTTTTCAAATAAAATAGGCGGCCGAGACTGGGAACGACAGTTCCCATTTTGGCCTGCGTGCCGGAAGGGTCGTTCGCAGCTTCTGCGCGTTTTAAAATTGGAAATCGTTGGTGCAATTTTGGTGTTTATGGGAACGACTGTTCCCATTTACAAAGGGAAGCCGGAACGGCCGTTCCCACCTGATTTGCAGAACAAAAGTTTCTGCATAAAATTACGAAAATAGCCCCTCGATCCGACGACTTCCTTGACCCCGAATTGCTATTATATGATCCAATATGTACTGAAACAAGATGTTATCATGCCACATTGCATTTTCCTCGTCATCTCATTGAATTTCCGCCGTTCGTCATATTTGGTCCATTTTAGGTCATGTCTCACGTATACACATCGTGTTTGCATAGGTCACGAGGGCGTGGACGAGGAGCAGGCTCCTTAGAGCATACCCTTATTGTATTTTGTAAGAAAAGGTGAAGTTTTGTTTTAAATAAATAGAACCCTATAACCGTTATGTGCTATTTTCGGCTAAAACGTATTATAAATATAAACGTTTTCCAAACTATAAATATTTCAAGCAAGCAAGCCATTACTATCATGGTTTCAAGCAAGTTTGGCGAGTACATGATTGCACGTGGGCCCGAGGGTAACTCTTGAGCTAACTGGGAAAGCAAGGGCTGACGGGTAATTCCTGAATTATCCTCACATTGTTGGGATCATCCCCGAAGCCACTAGGAGATTAGTGGTGGAAGGAGTTTCGTGTCTAGGGAGTCATATTCCCTACACACACCATGTCGTGGATAGTTGGGCCTTGCAAACGCACTATCACCCGGAGGAAGAAGGAGACTAGGGATTAATCCGGCATGTCGGGTTATCCTCGGGTAATTGTATGATTTCAAGCATGAAATTGTCTATGTGAGCACTAAATTGAAATGCATGATCATGTATTGAATTGATAAAGCAAACACGTATTGTCACGATTGTTGTAAAGGTTGGAGAATCGCCTTTACTCGCCGGGGCCACCTGTTCATGAAATGTTCAAGTTAAAATGTTAAAATGATTAGTTGTAATCTCGGGCAAAGAATAAGTTTTCTTGAACTATATATCTTTTCCTTTCCAAAGTCTTCACCCGAGGCTACAACTTACATGTGATATGTGTTATATAATTTATTGCCCCTCAGTCAGTCTTCGGTAGACTGATACTTCACTTTTCAGGTACTTGAGAGCTTGGTCGTGCTAGGCGAGAGTCTGGTCCAGTTTTGCATATCACGGGTCTAGCATTGTACCGTTCACGTATATACTTTTGTTAGCTATTATGTATGATCATTACTATCACGTTTTGGAGACTCAAGCATGTATAGCATATTGAGAGATGATAATGTATTGATAGTTAAGTTGGTACCTATTATGTATCTGTTCAGTAAATATGGTACCTATATGTATAATTGTTTCATTGCTTCCGCTTTTATATTCATGTTTTGGTTTATTTAGGTTGGGGAGTGTCCCGCCTAGCGAGTTTGTTTTAATTGTCACCCATTCGCTATAGTTTTGGTTTATGTATGGATTGTCCGTTTCATACGTGGATCGAGGCTATAGTGCAGGGGATGTAGTGCCTTGGGGTTAGGGTGCTACATCTACAGGTGGTATCAGAGCCCGGTTGCAAAACCGAGGTTCTCGAGTCGTGTCAGGTCAGTCTAGGTCGCACGGCATAGGATTACTTGTTACTTGAGAGTCTGCATTTCATTGAACTACTTGAATTACTTGAATTCTTGCATTACTTGAGCTATTTGATTTTCTGTGAACGTGTGTTTATTGGTATTATTGAACTATATGCACACATTTGCATTTTTTAATCCAACCACGCATGTGTAGTGATTTGATCTCAGGATGGACCGTGATAGACATCACCGTGACCGATCCCCGAGACATGGGCATCGTCATCATCGCCACCACCATCGCCGTGAGAGATCACCACCTCCTCCTCCACCTGCTCAGGCACAGCCCCGGGATTTCATGAACGTCGTTGTTGGGCTGATTGATCAGACGTTACAGGAAAGGGTACCTCCACCACCACCAGCACCAGCAGTACCCCAGGAGAACCCTATTTCTGCCATTTTGCATGAGTTCCAGAACCAGCATCCCCCGAATTTCTATAAGGGAGACGATATACAGGCAGAGATGTGGCTGAAGGAGATTGAGAGAATCTGGCAGCTTATCCCTTGTCATACCCAGGAGAAGGCTCGTTGTACACTTACTTTGATTCAGGGCGAGGCCTACTCGTGGTGGGAGAGCACACAGATAGTCTTGGAGGCAGCAGGGACAGAGATTACTTGGGAGGTCTTTGTACGGGAGTTCCGAAATAAATTTATTCCTCCAGCTTCTCGTACCCGCAGGTTGAGGGAGTTTACCGAGTTAAAGCAAGGAGGAAGGTCCGTGGGGCAGTATATTGCAGAGTTTGAGAGACTTTCTCGCTACGCACCTAACATAGCAAATAATGATTTTCATAAGGCAATGCAATTCGTTCAGGGGCTCAGGCCGGATATCCAGGATGCTTTGAAAGCAGCCAATACGAGCACCTGGGCTAAAGCTACCACAAAGGCTCTAAAGGTTGAGGATTCTGATATTGCTAGGAGGGCTACTCAGCATACTGGACAGGCTTCAGGCTCGAGATCGGGTCAGGGATCGAGCTCAAGAAAGAGGTCGATGGTTTACTCTGCACCTACAGCACAGAAGGATTCCGGGAAGAAGTTTAAGGCTATAAGACCGTTACAGAAGGGTCCAAGAGCTCCAACACCACCACAGCCGCCTCAGAAGCCGGGCTACAGATTTTGTGGACTTACTACACATCATTATGATAACTGCAGATGGAGGTTAGGCTTATGTTTTGTAGTACCCTAACCGCCAGGGCACCACATCCCCCGCACTATAGCCTCGATCCACGTATGAAATGGAAGTTCATACATAAACCAAAACTATAGCGAACAGGTGACAAATAAAAATGACGAGCTAGGCGGGACACTCTCCCCAACAAACAGAGCCAACAAGATAATGAAAGCGGAAGCAATAAAATCATTCATACATATAGGTACCAACTTAACTATCAATACATTATTATCTTTTAATAATATACATAACCAAGTATTCCAAAAATACTAATAACGTTCAATAACATGAAATGTCCCAAAAGTACTATACATGAAGGAACGGTGCTAGACTCGTAAAAATGCAAAACTCGACCGGACACCCGCCTAGCACGACCCAGCGCTGAAGTACCTGAAAAGTGAAGTATCAGTCTACCGAAGACTGAGTGAGGGCAATAATATATATATAACACACATCACATGCAAGGTGTAACCTCGGGTGAAGACTTTGGAAATGGAAAGGAATATATATAGTTCAAGAACTTAAGCTTTGCCCGAGATTACAACCAATCACTTTAACATTTTAGCTTAAACATTTCATGAACATGTGACCCCGGCGAGTAGGGGCGAATCTCCAACCATAACACCAAATGTGACAATACGTGCTTGCTTTAATCCATTCAATACATGATCATGCAATTTCATTTAGTGCTCATATAGACAATTTCATGCTTGAAATCATGCGGTAACCCGAGGATAACCCGACATGCCGGATTAATCCCCAGTCTCCTTCTTCCTCCGGGTGATAGCGAGTTTGCAAGGCTCGACTATCCACGACATGGTGTGTGTAGAGGACATGACCCTCTAGACACGGAACTCCTTCCACCACTAATCTCCTAGTGGCTTCGGGGGTGATCCCAACAATGTGAGGATAATTCAGGAGTTACCCGTCAGCCCTTGCTTTCCCGGTTGGCTCAAGAATTACCCTCGGGCCCACGTGCAATCATGTACTTGCCAAACTTGCTTGAAAATCATGACAATCAATACTTTCTTGCTTGAAATGTTTATAACTTTGAAAACGTTTATAATTATAATAGGTTTTGGCCGAAAATAGCACGTAAGGGTGGTAGGGTTCTATAAACATAACCTAAACCTCACCTTTTCTTGCAAAATACGATAAGGGAGTGTTCTAAGGAGGTTGCTCCCCGTCCACGCCCTCGTGACCTGTGCAAACACGATGTATATACGTGAGACATGACCTAAAATGACCAAAATATGACGAACGGCGGAAATGTATCGAGACGACCATGAAAATGCAATGTGGTATGATAACATGTCGTTTCACATCATATTAGCACATATTATAGCAATTCGGGGTCAAAGAAGTCGTCGGATCGAGGGGTCATTTTCGAAATTTTATGTAGTGAATTTTGTTCTGCATTCCAGGTGGGAACGGCCGTTCCGGCTCCCTTTGAAAAATGGGAACGATCCCATATCCCCAAAATACCGCCAACGATTTTAAAATAAAAATGCGCCTTGCTAGGAACGGCCCTTCCGGCTCCAAGGCCAAAATGGGAACGGTCGTTCTCGTGGTCGGCCGCCTGTTTTATTTGAAAAGATGGGAACGCCCGTTCCCGCAATGCCTTGAGGCTGGGAACGGCCGTTCCCTGTTTCTGCAGAATACAGAAGCAGAGCAAAAACAGGGGAAGGCTACGGGAATGCAACAAAGCAAGCAACAAGTTCCCATTTCAATCAATAAAGATATGATTTTCTGGAAATATACATGCATATATGTTCATAGGATGATAAACTAACACTTAAACACTTAAACACCAAATATCACCAAGAATTCATGATTTCAAGTTCATGCTCACACTTGATCATTCATGCCAAATTTTCAATGATTTCATGAATAAATCATGTTATAATTCATGATATGATTAACCAATCATGCTTCCAACTAGAATTAATTCATCTAACAAATCAAACTTAAACCCTAGTCATGCCAAAAATGATCAAACTCTTCAATTCATGCACATACCAACCTTGAAGATGAAAGAAATGAAGAAGATGGATGATGATGATGATGAACTCCCAAATTTCTTGAAAGATTTCTTGAAATCTTGATGATTGATTGAAAACTTCTTTCCTTTCTTTCCTTGGAGAAACCGAGAGTGAGAGAGATGAATATGTTGGGAAATATTTGCTAGAATGGATCAAGGAAGCTTGAAGAAGCTTATACCGTTACATTCCATTCTTGATTTTTGTGAAATCGGCTAATTGCCAATAAATCCTCCAAGAATTCAATCTATGCAATTGAGTATATGAGGTTTTAAAATATGATCAATTAAGTCCCTAAAGGATTGGCAATTAAGTTCCTAGAATTTTAAAGAATATTTAACTAGGGACACTTTGGTAATTTAAAACACTCTCGGTAATTATTTCATGCAATAAATATTTTTCGTGTCATGAAATAATATTTTCAATGATATGAATTCAAAGAATTGATATAAATAATGTTTCATGAATTTTATAAAATTATGAATGCCACGTAAGAATATATTATAAAATTAAAGAAATAAAATAAAACCTACGCTCAAACTCACACGTGGCGTGCTTACCTGTTCATCCGGAACCGGGGCGTTACAACTCTCCCCCCCTTGAAAGAATCTGGTCCCCAGATTCTCTAGTCTTGCTCGAACAACTCCGGATGGAACCGTTTTATTTTATCCTCTGTTTCCCATGTAGCTTCTTCGGTTTTATCGCTTCTCCACAACACTTTAACCATGGGAATTCTCCGATTTCTCAACTCTTGAAATTTCCGATCCATGATTTTAACCGGCCTCTGAATAAATGTCAAATTCGGTTCCAGCTCAACTTCTTCCACGGGGAGAATCGTAGTCTCATCGGGGTAGTATTTCCTTAATTGTGAAACATGAAATACGTTATGAATCCCCGTAAGACTCGGTGGTAGGTCCAGTCGATAGGCTACCTCGCCTATTCTTTCAAGAATCTCAAACGGACCTAAATAGCGAGGATTAAGTTTTTCTCCTTTCCCGATCCGGGTGAAACCTTTCCTTGGTGACACCTTCAAGAATACCCGGTCACCAACTTCGAATTCTAGATCTCTTCGGCGCTTATCGGCATAGCTCTTTTGCCTATCTTGCGCGGCTTTCATCCGTTGTTGAATCATTTGAACTTTCTCAATCATAGCTTGAACGACTTTGGAAGGCTTTTCAAATCTCTCACCTCTCTTTACTCCTTCCTGTTTCGACCACTTCCATTCTTCTAAGTCGAAGAACAACGGAGATCGGCACTTTCTTCCATAAAGAAGTTCATAAGGAGCCATCCCGATCGAAGCCTAAAAGCTTTTGTTATAAGCAAACTCGATTAAAGGAAGCTGTTCTGCCCACGAGTTCGGAAAATCCATCGTGCAAGCCCGAAGAAGATCTTCCACATACCTGATTAACCTTTCAGATTGACCGTCTATTTGAGGGTGAAATGTTGTACTGAACTTAAGTTTCGTTCCCAAGACGGCCTGTAATTCCTGCCACAACTTAGAAGTAAACCTCGGGCCTCGGTCTGAAACTATACTCACCGGAATGCCATGAAGTCGAATAATCTCTCTGTTATAGATTTCAGCCAACTTCGGAATCTTATAGGACATCCGGACCGGTAGAAAGTGAGCAGATTTTGTAAATCTATCCACGATTACCCAAATTCCATCAAACCTGCCTTTAACCTTCGGTAATCCTGAAACAAAGTCTATCGTTACTTGTTCCCACTTCCAATCGGGAATAGGTAACGGTTGTAGAAGTCCCGCGGGCTTTTGGTGCTCAGCTTTCACTTTCTGACAAGTCAAGCAATGTTTCACATACTCTGCCACGTCTCTCTTCATCCCGTTCCACCAATAATATTGTTTCAAATTCTTATACATTTTATTTCCTCCTGGGTGGATCGAGTAGGCTGACTTGTGAGCTTCTTCAAGTAGGACCCGCCTCAATTCTTCAGGTACTACTACTCTGTTTTTAAACCGAAGCAACCCGGTCTCATCACACCCAAACGGACTCTCCGGGTCATCCTTAGCTTTACTTACAAGCTTCTGCACTTCTGGATCCTTATTCTGAGCCTCAAATAACTGATACTTTAATTCCGACTGAATTGTGATATTAGAAACCCGAGCCTTTAACACAATCGGGATAACTTCCTCACTTTCCTTTATTTCCAGACTCGATACACTCGCCTTTCTGCTCAGTGCATCGGCGACCACATTTGCTTTCCCAGGATGGTATTTAATTGTACAATCATAATCCTCTAGCTTTTCCATCCAACGCCGTTGCCTCATATTCAAATCCTTCTGTGTGAATAAATAATGGAGGCTCTTGTGGTCGGTAAAAATCTCAAAGGAAGTCCCGTAAAGATAATGTCTCCATTTCCCGAGAGCAAAGATCACGGCGGCAAGCTCTAGGTCGTGTGTTGGATAATTCCTTTCATATTCCTTTACCTTCCGAGAAGCGTGGGCGATCACTTTTCCTTTCTGAGTCAAAACACAACCTAAGCCTTCTTTAGAAGCATCGGTGTACACTGCATATCTTTCTGAACCCTCGGGTAAAGTTAACACCGGAGCTGAGACTAACTTTTCTTTCAGAAAATTAAAGCTTTGATCACACTTCACGTCCCAGACAAACTTAACATCCTTCTTTGTCAATCGGGTTAAGGGTGCAGCAATCTTGGAGAAGTCCTGAACAAATCTTCTATAATAACCGGCCAATCCCAAGAAGCTTCTAATTTCCGAGGCATTCTTCGGTTTCTCCCACTTGAACACGGCCTCGATTTTCGAGGGATCGACTTCCAACCCTTTTCCTGAAATCACATGTCCTAAGAAAGAAACCCGATCGATCCAAAATTCACACTTACTGAACTTAGCAAACAACTAATGCTCTTTCAGAGTCTGAAGAACGAGCCTGAGATGTCTCGCGTGCTCCTCGGCTGATTTTGAGAAAACCAGAATATCATCAATAAAAATCACCACGAACTTGTCGATGAAAGGCCTGAATATCCGATGCATCATATCCATAAAAGCTGCAGGGGCGTTCGTTAATCCAAACGGCATAACCACGAACTCGTAACGCCCGTACCGAATATTGAATCCTGTCTTAGGAATATCATCTGCTCGGATTTGCAGCTGATAGTATCCCTGTCTTAAATCCAATTTTGAATAAACTTTGGAACCCTGAAGTATATCGAATAACTCCTCGATATGTGGGAGGGGATACTTGTTCTTGATAGTCATCCTGTTCAACTCGCTGTAATCGATACACATCCTTAAAGTCCCGTCCTTTTTCTTTACAAATAAAACTGGTGCTCCCCAAGGCGAAGAACTCGGTCGAATGTACCCAACTTCTAACAATGCTTCTAGTTGGACTTTTAATTCTTTTAATTCAGCTGGATCCATCCGGTAAGGAGTCTTTGAATACGGCTCAGCATTCGGGAAAAGATCGATCACAAATTCAATCTCTCGTTCAGGAGGTAAGGAATCCAATTTTTCTGGGAATACCTCGGGAAATTCCTTTACCACTTCGGTGTCCTCTAATTTCACCTGATCTTTTGGCTTGTTCAGAATATAGGCAATGAACCCTGTAGCCCCGTCTCTGACTAATCTCTGAGCCTCTGAAAACGAAAGTAGGGGTACGGTCTTTGAAGTACAACACGTAGTAACCTCTGAACCCAACTGAACCTTCTTAGCCCGACAGTCCACGGTAGCACAATGCCTGTATAACCATTCCATCCCCAATATAGCTCTGTATCTCTCCATCGGCATAACAATGAAATCTGTCAGATACTCCCGGCCTTCAATCACAACTGGAACATCCCTGTAAACCTGATCCGTCTCTCGCCTACTACCGAAAGGAGTACTGACTATATAACGCACAGAAGTACATATAACAGGCAAAGACAAAGTAATAGCAATAGAGTGCGCAAAAAAGGAGTGTGTAGCTCCTGGATCAAATAATGTATGGATGTTCGTGCCATGGATGCAAATAATACCTTCAACTACTGCGGCGGGGTCTATCTCTGCATCCTGCTCCTCTCCAGCGAGTGCATAAGCTCGAGCCCTCACAAGTGGCCTCGGTCCTGCAGGTGGTGGATCCTGACGATCCGGACAGCCGTCAACCATGTGCTCGTCACTCCCGCAAATCAAACACAAATCCAACCGGCGCCTGCAGTTGTCGTAGGTATGTGTAGGAAGTCCACACCATCTGCAGCCCGGTCTCTGAGGTGGCTGGGGTGGTGCTGGAGCTCTCGGACCTCTCGGTAATGGCCCCGTCGCCTTAAGCTTCTTCCCGGGGTTCTTCTGAGCTGGAGGTGCAGAGTAAATCATCGGCCTCTTCCCTGAGCTCGATCCCTGACCTGCTGTCGAGCCCGAAGCCTGTCCAGTCCGTGCAGTAGCTTTCCTAGCAATATCCGAATCCTCAACTTTTAGGGCCTTTTGCCCAGGTGCTGGTATTGGTTGCTTTCAGCGCATCCTGAATATCTGGCCTGAATCCCTCGATGAACTGCATCGCCTTGTGAAAGTCATCGTTCGCTATGTTGGGGGCATAGCGAGAAAGCCTCTCGAACTCGGTGCTATACTAACCCACAGACCTGCCTCCCTGCTTTAGCTCGGTGAACTCTCTCAACCTGCGAGTACGGGACGCTGGAGGAATATACTTGTTTCTGAACTCCCGTACAAATACCTCCCAAGTAATCTCGGTCCCGGCTGCCTCCAAAACAATCTGTGTGCTTCCCACCAAGAATAGGCCTCGCCCTGAATAAGAGTAAGTGTACAGCGAGCCTTCTCCTGACTGTCACAAGGGATAAGCTGCCAAATCCTTTCGGTCTCTTTTAGCCACATCTCTGCCTGTATATCGTCTCCCTTAAAAAACTTCGGGGGACGCTGGTTCTGAAACTCTCGTAAAATGGCAGAAATGGGGTTCTCCGGAGGTGCTACTGGTGCTGGAGGTGGTGGAGGAGCCCTTTCATGTAGCCTCTGATCAATTAGCCCCACTACCGCGTTCATAAATTCCTGGGGCTGTGCCTGAGCAGGCGGAGGAGGTGATGATCTCTCGCGGCGATGATGACGGCGGTGATGATGCCTGTGCCTCGAGGATCGGTCACTGGATTGTCTGTAGTGCTCCATCCTGAAATTAGATCACTAAACATGCGTGGCTTGATCAATGAATGCAAATATGTGCATATAATTTCCATAATATCAAGTAGCACATGTTCACTCAATTAATGCGAAGAAATAAGCAAATCAGGTAAGTCAACCAAATGCAGACTCCCAAATACCACATAATCCTATGCCGTGCGACCTAGACTGACTCGACACGACTCGAGAACCTCGGTTTTGCAACCTGGCTCTGATACCACCTGTAGATGTAGCACATCCCCCGCACTATAGCCTCGATCCACGTATGAAATGGAAGTTCATACATAAACCAAACCTATAGCGAACGGGTGACAAATAAAAATGACGAGCTAGGCGGGACACTCTCCCCAACAAACAGAGCCAACAAGATAATGAAAGCGGAAGCAATAAAATCATTCATACATATAGGTACCAACTTAACTATCAATACATTATTATCTTTTAATAATATACATAACGAAGTATTGCAAAAATACTAATAACGTTCAATAACATGAAATGTCCCAAAAGTACTATACATGAAGGAACGGTGCTAGACTCGTGAAAATGCAAAACTCGACCGGACACCCGCCTAGCACGACCCAGCGCTCAAGTACCTGAAAAGTGAAGTATCAGTCTACCGAAGACTGAGTGAGGGCAATAATTTATATATAACACACATCACATGCAAGGTGTAACCTCGGGTGAAGACTTTGGAAATGGAAAGGAATATATATAGTTCAAGAACTTAAGCTTTGCCCGAGATTACAACCAATCACTTTAACATTTTAGCTTAAACATTTCATGAACATGTGACCCCAGCAAGTAGGGGCGAATCTCCAACCATAACACCAAGCGTGACAATACGTGCTTGCTTTAATCCATTCAATACATGATCATGCAATTTCATTTAGTGCTCATATAGACAATTTCATGCTTGAAATCATGCGGTAACCCGAGGATAACCCGACATGCCAGATTAATCCCCAGTCTCCTTCTTCCTCCGGGTGATAGCGAGTTTGCAAGGCTCGACTATCCACGACATGGTGTGTGTAGAGGACATGACCCTCTAGACACGGAACTCCTTCCACTACTAATCTCCTAGTGGCTTCGGGGGTGATCCCAACAATGTGAGGATAATTCAGGAGTTACCCGTCAGCCCTTGCTTTCCCGGTTGGCTCAAGAATTACCCTCGGGCCCACGTGCAATAATGTACTCGCCAAACTTGCTTGAAAATCATGACAATCAATACTTTCTTGCTTGAAATGTTTATAACTTTGAAAACGTTTATAATTATAATAGGTTTTGGCCGAAAATAGCACGTAAGGTTGGTAGGGTTCTATAAACATAACCTAAACCTCACCTTTTCTTGCAAAATACGATAAGGGAGTGTTCTAAGGAGGTTGCTCCCCGTCCACGCCCTCGTGACTTGTGCAAACACGATGTATATACGTGAGACATGACCTAAAATGACCAAAATATGACGAACGGCGGAAATGTATCGAGACGACCATGAATATGCAATGTGGTATGATAACATGTCGTTTCACATCATATTAGCACATATTATAGCAATTCGGGGTCAAAGAAGTCGTCGGATCGAGGGGTCATTTTTGAAATTTTATGTAGTGAATTTTGTTCTGCATTCCAGGTGGGAACGGCCGTTCCAGCTCCCTTTGAAAAATGGGAACGGTCGTTCCAATGAATCCCCAAAATCGCGCCAACGATTTTAAAATAAAAACGCGCTTTGCTGGGAACAGCCCTTCCGGCTCCAAGGCCAAAATGGGAACGGCCGTTCCCGTGGTCGGCCGCCTGTTTTATTTGAAAAGATGGGAACGCCCGTTCCCGCAATGCCTTGAGGCTGGGAACGGCCGTTCCCTGTTTCTGCAGAATACAGAAGCAGAGCAAAAACAGGGGAAGGCTACGGGAATGCAACAAAGCAAGCAACAAGTTCCCATTTCAATCAATAAAGATATGATTTTCTGGAAATATACATGCATATATGTTCATAGGATGATAAACTAACACTTAAACACTTAACACCAAATATCACCAAGAATTCATAATTTCAAGTTCATGCTCACACTTGATCATTCATGCCAAATTTTCAATGATTTCATGAATAAATCATGTTATAATTCATGATATGATTAACCAATCATGCTTCCAACTAGAATTAATTCATCTAACAAATCAAACTTAAACCCTAGTCATGCCAAATATGATCAAACTCTTCAATTCATGCACATACCAACCTTGAAGATGAAAGAAATGAAGAAGATGGATGATGATGATGATGAACTCCCAAATTTCTTGAAAGATTTCTTGAAATCTTGATGATTGATTGAAAACTTCTTTCCTTTCTTTCCTTGGAGAAACCGAGAGTGAGAAAGATGAATATGTTGGGAAATATTTGCTAGAATGGATCAAGGAAGCTTGAAGAAGCTTATACCGTTACATTCCATTCTTGATTTTTGTGAAATCGGCTAATTACCAATAAATCCTCCAAGAATTCAATCTATGCAATTGAATATATGAGGTTTTAAAATATGATCAATTAAGTCCCTAAAGGATTGGCAATTAAGTCCCTAGAATTTTAAAGAATATTTAACTAGGGATAATTTGGTAATTTAAAACACTCTCGGTAATTATTTCATGCAATAAATATTTTTCGTGTCATGAAATAATATTTTCAATGATATGAATTCAAAGAATTGATATAAATAATGTTTCATGAATTTTATAAAATTATGAATGCCACGTAAGAATATATTATAAAATTAAAGAAATAAAATAAAACCTACGCTCAAACTCACACGTGGCGTGCTTACCTGTTCATCCGGAACCGGGGCGTTACATGTTTGATCTGCGGGAGCGACGAGCACTTAGTTGATGGTTGTCCGGATCATCGGGATCCGCCACTTGCAGGTCCGAGGTCACTTGTGAGAGCTCGGGCGTATGCACTCGCTGGAGAGGAGCATGATGCGGAGATCGACCCCGCCGCGGTAGTTGAAGGTATTATCTGCTTCCATGGCACAAACATCCATACGTTATTTGAACCAGGAGCTACACACTCCTTTCTTGCGCATTCTATTGTTGTTACATTACCTTTGCCTGCTATGTGCTCTTCTGTGCGCTATCTAGTTAGTACTCCTTTCGGTAGTAGGCGAGAGACGGATCAGGTTTACGGGGATGTTCTAGTGGTGATTGAAGGCCGGGAATTCTTGACCGATTTCATTGTTATGCCAATGGAGAGATACGGGTCTATTCTGGGGATGGATTGGCTATACAGGCACTGTGCTACCGTGGATTGTCGAGCAAAGAAAGTGCAGTTGGGTTCCGAGGTTGTCACGGGTTGTACTTCGAAGATAGTCCCCCTACTTTCATTCTCAGAGGCTCAGAAACTAGTCAGAGACGGGGCTACAGGGTTCATTGCTTATATTCTGAACAAGCCCAAAGACCAGGTGAAATTGGAAGACACAGAAGTGGTGAAGGAATTTCCCGAAGTGTTTCCAGAGAAGTTGGATTCTTTGCCTCCTGAACGAGAGATAGAGTTTGTGATTGATCTTTATCCGAATGCTGAGCCATATTCAAAGACTCCATAGAGTTGAAGGTTCAGTTCGAGACATTGTTGGAAGTTGGGTACATCCGGCCGAGTTCTTCACCTTGGGAAGCACCGGTGTTATTTGTAAAGAAAAAGGACGGAACTTTGAGAATGTGCATCGATTATAGGGAGTTGAACCGGATGACTATTAAGAACAAGTATCCCCTCCCACATATCGAGGAGTTATTCGATATACTTCAGGGTTCCAAAGTCTACTCAAAATTGGATTTAAGACAGGGATACTATCAGCTGCGAATCCGAGCAGAGGATATTCCTAAGACGGGATTCATTACTCGGTATGGGCACTACGAGTTCGTGGTTATGCCTTTTGGGTTGACTAATGCCCCTGCAACTTTCATGGATATGATGCATCGAATTTTCAGGCCTTTCCTCGACATGTTTGTGGTCATTTTCATCGATGATATTCTGGTATTCTCAAAATCAGCCGAGGAGCATGCGAGACATATTAAGCTCGTTCTACAGACCCTGAAAGAGCATCAGTTATTCGCCAAATTCAGCAAGTGTGAATTTTGGATCGATCGGGTTTCCTTCTTGGGACATGTAATTTCAGGAAAAGGGTTGGAAGTCGATCCCTCGAAAATCGAGGCCGTGCTTAAGTAGGAGAAACCAAAGAATGCCTCGAAGGTTAGAAGCTTCTTGGGATTGGCCGGTTATTACAGGAGGTTCGTTCAGGATTTTTCTAAGATTGTTGCACCGTTGACCCGATTGACAAAGAAAGATGTCAAGTTTGTCTGGGACGAGAAGTGTCATCAAAGCTTTAACTTTTTGAAAGAAAAGTTAGTCTCAGCTCCAGTGTTAACTCTTCCCGAGGGTTCAGAGGAGTATGCAGTGTATACGATGCTTCTAAAGAGGGCTTAGGTTGTCTTTTGACTCAGAAAGGAAAAGTGATCGCTTATGCTTCCCGAAAGCTAAAGGAGTCTGAAAGGAATTATCCTACACACGACCTAGAGCTCGCAGTCGTGATCTTTGCTCTCGGGAAATGGAGACATTATCTTTACGGGACTTCCATTGAGATTTTCACTGACCACAAAAGCCTCCAGTATTTATTCACGCAGAAATATTTGAATATGAGGCAACGGCGCTGGATGGAAAAGTTAGAAGATTATGATTGTACAATCAAATATCATCCAGGGAAAGCCAATGTGGTCACTGATGCACTTAGCAGGAAGGCGAGTCTATCGAGTTTGGAAATAAAGGAAAGAGATGAAGCCGCTCCAATTCTATTAAAAGCTCGGGTTTCGAATATCACAATTCAGCCGGAATCGAAGTATCAGCTATTTGAGGCTCAGAATAAGGATCCAGAAGTTCAGAAGCTTGTAAGTAAAGCTAAGCATGACCCGGAGAGTCCTTTCGGGTTCGATGAGACCGGTTTACTTCGATTTAAAAACAGGGTATTAGTACCTGAGGAATTGAAACGGGTTCTACTCGAAGAAGCTCACAAGTCAGCCTATTCGATCCAACCAGGAGGAAACAAAATGTATAAGGACTTGAAGCAATATAATTGGTGGAACGGGATGAAAAGAGATGTTGCAGAGTATGTGAAACATTGTCTAACTTGTTAGAAAGTGAAAGTTGAGCATCAAAAGCCCGCGGAACTTCTACAGCCGTTACCTATTCCCGAATGGAAGTGGGAACAAGTAACGATGGACTTTGTTTCCGGATTACCAAAGGTTAAAGGCAGGTTTGATGGTATTTGGGTGATCGTGGATAGATTTACTAAGTCTGCGCACTTTTTACCTGTAGCACCCGGAACGCCAGGCACCACATCCCCCGCACTATAGCCCCAATCCACATATGAAACGGACAATCCATACGTGAATCAAAACTACAGCGGACGGGAGACAATAAAATGACTCAAGGCTAGGCGGGTACCCTCAATTTAAAACCAACCAACAATCAAGTCAGAGTATTAAAAGCGGAAGCAATAACATTCATTCGATACGTATAGGTACCATCTTTATTTGTTTACTTATAGGTACCAACATTCACACTATCAATACAATATCATCTCCCAACAAGATAGATAACAAGGCGATATACAAAATAACCCAAATAGCTATACATACAAAATGTGGGAATGAAGTGTGCTAGACCCAAATTTAAAGACCACTAGACTCTAAATTCCCGCCTAGCACGCCCTGCAAAACACTGAAAAGTTGAGGTGTCAGTCCAACACAGACTGAGCGAGGGGTATAAATAAATATAAGCGCACATACATGCAAGTTATAACCTCGGGTAATAATTTTGGAAAAACCATACAATCTAATAGGTTAAAAGAGATACTATCGCCCGAGATTACAACTAATCCAATTTCAATTCAATCAATTCAATACAATCAATAGTGGCCCGGCGAGTGGGGCAATTCTCCAACCTTACACCGACTGTGTACAATCAATCAATCAATTATTAAGTGATTAGGTGATCAAGCAATTCATTAATGTGCACAATTAGCAGTTTCAATAACGCCTTCTTCCTCCGGGTGATGGTGGGATTGCAAGGCCCCACCATCCAATCAATCTGGGCAGAGGGTACATGAATCCCTAAGCCCGGAACTTCTTCTTCCCCTAATCTCCTAGAGGGTTCAGGGTTCATCCCAGTTTGGTGAGGATAGCTCTCGAGTTACCCTTCAGTCCATGCTTTCCCGGTTGGCTCGAGTCACTACCCTCGGGCCCACAGTGCAATACAATACTCGCCACAACAATCAATCAATCAATCAATCCCTTCAATAGTTCGATAAAACATTTGAAAACCAATCTCATTTGAAAACTATAAGTATATAAATAGGTTTTGGCTTAAAACATCACATAGGGTTGTACGGGTCCTATGTATCTAAAATTAAACCTCACCTGAACGATCCAAAAATATCCAAGGAAACAGCTCACGGGGCCTGCTCCTCGTCATCAGGAAGCTGGTCTGTGCAAGAAAGACAATTGTCCGTGAAACACGACTCAAAATGTACCAAATATGACGAACGGTGGAAATGCAACGAGACGACGAGAAAAATACAATGTACCATAAAAATATTGCGTTTCAACATGTAATCAGTCATATAATAGCAATTAGGGGTCAAAGAAGCCGTCGGATCGAGGTGCGAAAAATGAAATTTTATGCAGTGAATTTTACACACATTCTGGACTATGGGAAAGGCCGTTCCGGCTTCCCTTTGAAAATGGGAAGGGCCGTTCCCATGGCCTGAAGAAAACGCGCCAGCGTTTTAAAATATAAAATGCGTTTTGGCTGGGAAGGGCCGTTCCGGCTCACAGGCCAAAGTGGGAACGGCCGTTCCCAGTCTCGCTGGCCTAATCTCCCAGCATTATGGGAACTGTCGTTCCAGTTTTGAACTGGGGTTGGGAATGGCCGTTCCCAGAATACGAGAGCAGCTGTATGCAGAGCAGAAACAGGGCAGCAATGGCAACACCACAATCAATCATCAAAAATGGCTTCAAGCCAAGTTCAAAAGCATATATTTGATACAATAAATATGCTAACATGCATTTTGATCAACAACAAGTCATAAAAACACATAATCCCATGTTAGATCATCAATAATCCATCATTTGAAACCCCTACACTCCCTCATGCTCCAAGTTCATAAAACTCAAGATATATGCATCAAACTCAAGCTTAATGATCACAAACATATTTCCAACAACAAATACACAATTCATTCAAGCCAATACCAAGCCCTATATCTCACATATTTTCAATAAAATCATTCAATCTCCATAATTACCTCAAATGAGAGAGATGGAATCTAAGATGAAGAAGTGATGATAATGATGCTTCTATGTTCCCAAAACCCACAATTATTAGCTTGAATGGTTGAAATCTTCCTCTCCTACACAAGGGTTGCTCTCGGTTGAAGGAGGAAAAGAAAGAACAAGGTTTGAAATGTTTTGTATGAATGAGAAGCCAAAGGTACGTGAATGCTGCTAATGAAGAAGGAAGAAATGACCAATTTGCTATTAAATCCTTTCACTTGTTAAGTTATGCAATCAAGTCCAATCCCAACATTAAATGATCACTTAGGTCCAATGCAATTAGATCCCAAATTCATGAAAATGATCAATTAAGGACATAAAAGAAATAAATCACATTCGGGGAAATAATTCACATTGCCATCACGTTCAATATATCCAATAAATATGATATGATATAAATTTTCAATAAAATATCAAGAATATAATTTTATAAAATTATGTCAGGCTATGGAAAATTAAAGAAATGAACAATTAATAATTAAATTACAACTCTCAAACGCACACGTGTCGTTCATACCTGAAATGCCGAAAGCTGGGGCGTTACAATCCTCCCTCCTTATAAGAATCTGGTCCCCAGATTCACTGATCGGAAGGAAACAACTCTGGATGGAACCGTCTCATTTTGTCTTCGGTCTCCCACGTGGCTTCTTCGGTCTTATCACTTCTCCAAAGAACCTTAACCATGGGAATCCTCCGGTTTCTTAATTCCTGAAACTTCTTATCCAAAATCCTAACCGGTTTCTGAACAAAGGTAAGACTTGGTTCCAATTCCACTTCTTCAACAGGAATGATCTCGGTTTCATCGGGGTAGTATTTCCTCAGCTGAGACACGTGAAATACGTTATGAATCCCCGTGAGGCTCGGTGGTAGGTCCAATCTGTAAGCAACTTCTCCAATTCTTTCCACAATCTCATAAGGACCTAAATAACGAGGTTTAAGTTTACCTCCTTTCCTAATCCGAGCAAATCCTTTACGTGGAGACGCCTTCAAGAATACCCGGTCTCCAACCTCAAACTCGAGATCCCTTCTGCGATGATCGGCGTAGCTCTTCTGTCTGTCCTGAGCTGATTTCATCCATTGTTTTATTAAATGGACTTTCTCAATCATAGCTTCAACGGCCTTGGAAGGTTTTTCCAATCTCTCACCTTTCTTAACACCTTCCTGCTTAGTCCATTTCCACTCTTCCAAGTCAAAGAACAACGGAGAACGACACTTCCGACCATAAAGTAGCTCATACGGTGCCATTCCAATCGAAGCCTGAAAACTGTTGTTGTACGCGAACTCAATCAAAGGTAGCTGATCATGCCAAGAAGACTGAAAATCCAAAGAACAAGCTCGAAGCAAATCCTCGAGATACCTTATTAATCTCTCGGACTGACCATCCGTCTGCGGATGAAAAGCTGTACTAAACTGGAGCTTCGTACCCAAAACCTCTTGCAATTCACGCCACAACCTCGAAGTGAACCGTGGATCTCTATCTGAAACAATACTAATCGGAATCCCGTGAAGTCTAACAATCTCCCGGTTATAAAGCTCAGCTAGCTTGCGAATCTTATACGACATCCGAACCGGTAGAAAATGTGCAGACTTCGTCAAACGGTCCACAATCACCCAAATCCCATCAAATCCACCTTTCACCTTAGGTAATCCGGACACGAAATCTATCGTCACCTGTTCCCACTTCCACTCAGGAATAGGTAACGGCTGAAGAAGACCTCCCGATTTCTGATGCTCGGCTTTCACTTTCTGACAAGTGAGACAATGCTTCACAAACTCGGCCACATCTTTCTTCAATCCACGCCACCAATAATATTGCCTTAAGTCCTTACACATCTTGTTTCCTCCGGGGTGGATAGAATAAGCCGATCTGTTAGCTTCCTCGAGCAATACCCGTTTCAACTCTTCGGGCACAACCACTCGGTTCTTGAAACGAAGAAGACCGGTTTCATCGAACCCGAATGGACACTCTGGATCAGCTCTTGCCTTAGCTACCAATCTCTGAACTTCCAAATCTGTACTCTGAGCCTCAAACAACTTGTGCTTCAATTCTGGTTGGACTGAAATATTAGAAACTCGAGCCTTTAGGACAATTGGCTCGATTCCACTACTCTCACCCACTTCCAGGCTCGACACACTAGCCTTCCTACTAAGTGCATCGGCGACCACGTTGGCTTTGCCGGGATGGTACTTGATCGTGCAATCATAATCTTCCAACCTTTCCATCCAACGCCGTTGCCTCATATTCAAATCCTTCTGGGTGAATAAATACTGGAGGCTTTTGTGGTCAGTGTAAATCTCGAAAGTCACCCCGTACAAATAATGTCTCCACTTTCCAAGTGCAAAGACTACGGCAGCAAGCTCAAGATCATGTGTCGGATAATTCTTTTCATGCTCTTTCAACTTCCGGGATGCATAAGCAATTACTTTACCCTTCTGAGTCAACACACATCCCAAGCCTTCCTTGGAAGCATCCGTATAAACAGCATACCCTTCAAAACCTTCCGGAAGGGCTAACACTGGAGCAGACACTAACTTTTCCTTCAAGAAAGTGAAACTCTTCTCACAATCTTCATTCCAATCGAATTTCACATTCTTCTTCGTCAACCGGGTTAAAGGAGCTGCTAACTTGGAGAAATCCTTAACAAACCTCCGGTAATAACCTGCCAAACCCAAGAAACTCCTAATCTCAGAGGCATTCCTAGGTTTCTCCCACTTCAGAACCGACTCAATCTTGGAAGGATCGACTTCCAACCCGTTGCCCGAAATCACGTGACCCAAGAATGACACCCTTGTCAATCCAGAACTCACACTTGCTAAACTTGGCAAAGAACTGATGCTCCTTCAAAGTCCTCAATACCAACTGGAGGTGTCTTGCATGCTCCTCGACATACTTCGAGAAAACCAGGATATCATCAATAAAAATGACCACGAACTTATCCAGAAAAGGCCTGAAGATCCTGTGCATCATATCCATAAAAGCTGCTGGGGCATTAGTCAAACCAAACGGCATCACAACAAACTCATAATGCCCGTACCGAGTGTTAAATCCTGTCTTAGAAATATCCCCTGCTCGGATACGCAGCTGGTAGTATCCTTGTCTCAAATCCAATTTCGAATAGACTTTCGATCCCTGAAGTATATCAAACAACTCCTCAATATGTGGAAGAGGATACTTGTTCTTGATCGTCATCCGGTTCTACTCCCTATAATCTATGCACATTCTCAAGGTCCCGTCCTTCTTCTTTACAAACAAAACCGGTGCACCCCAAGGAGAAGAACTCGGTCTAATGTACCCAATCTCCAACAACGCATCAAGTTGAGTCTTCAACTCTTTCAACTCGGCCGGAGCCATACGATACGGAGTCTTGGAGTACGGCTCTGCGTTAGGGTACAAGTCGATCACAAACTCAATTTCCCGTTCTGGAGGTAAAGAATCCAATTCCTCAGGAAAAACCTCGGGAAATTCCTTCACTACTTCTGTTTCTTCCAGCTTACTCTGATCCTTAGGTTTATTGAGAATATAAGCAATGAAACCCGTGGCTCCCTCTCGAACCAACTTATGAGCTTCAGAAAAAGAAAGTAGCGGTACAGTCTTGGAACTCCAACCTACTACCAAATCTGATCCCAACTGAACCTTCTTCGCTCTACAATCAACTGTAGCAGAATGTTTGTACAACCAATCCATGCCCAGAATAGATCCATAGCAAGTCATCGGCAGCTCAATGAAGTCTGACAAGAAAACTCGACCCTCGATGCTCACCGGAACCTCTCTGAACACCCGATCAGATTCTAAACTACCACCAAAAGGAGTACTAACCACATAACATGCAGAAGAACGAGAAACAGGCAAAGGCAAAGAAACAGATATAGCACTCGAAAGAAAGGAGTGAGTAGCTCCCGGATCAAACAAGGTATGAATGTTTGTGCCATGTATGCAAATGGTACCTTCAACTACCGCGGCTGGATCAATATCAGCATCCTGCTGGTCACCCTCCAAAGCATAAGCCCGAGCCCTAATCAGTGGTCTCGGTGCTCCCGGTGGTGGTATCCTGCGATCCGGACAACCATCTACCAAATGCTCATCGCTCCCACAAAGTAGGCATAAACCCAAACGCCTCCTGCAGTTATCATAGACGTGTGTTCTCTGTCCACAGAAGGTACAATAAGGTCTCTCGGGTGGTGGTGGCAAAGCTGGAGCAACTGGAGCTCGAATCACTGGTCCTGCTGGTCGGGGCTTCTTCCCTGGGCCCTGTGGAGCTGGTGGTGGAGAAGAATAAACCATCGGCCTCTTGCCTGAAGCAGAACCCGAGCCAGAACCCTTATACCCTGATCCGGCACCTCTGAAACCTGATCCAGAACCTCTGAATCCCGATCCTGACCCTGAGCCCGAACCTGAACCTGAACGGTAGGTAGACCGCCTCGCATTCACTGAATCCTCAACCAATAGAGCCTTCTTGGTAGCCTTCACCCAGGTACTCGTGTTGACTGCCTCAATCGCTACCTGAATATCCGGTCTAAGGCCCTGAACAAACT
This sequence comes from Lantana camara, assembly GCA_037501455.1. Lineage (NCBI taxonomy): Eukaryota > Viridiplantae > Streptophyta > Magnoliopsida > Lamiales > Verbenaceae > Lantana > Lantana camara. Next base: position 52,243,045 of record CM074858.1, read on the forward strand.
GCATCGCCTTATGGAAATCATCACTCGCTATATTAGGGGCATAGCGGGACAACCTCTCAAACTCGGCGATGTACTCTGAGACCGACCTGTTTCCTTGCTTCAACTCTGTAAATTCCTTCAATCTCCTAGTGCGAGAAGATGGAGGAATGAACTTGTTCTGAAATTCTCTGACAAACACTTCCCAATTCACTTCCTCGCCTGCATCATCTAACACAATCCGGGCACTCTCCCACCAAGAGTAGGCCTCACCCTGAATCAAAGAAATGGTACAACGGGCCTTCTCCCTGGACTCACACGGGATAAGCTCCCATATCCTCTCGATCTCTTTCAGCCACTGCTCGGCCTGAATGTCATTTCCTTTGTAAAACTTGGGAGGATGCTGGTTCTGAAACTCCCTAAAAACAGCTGAAATCTGACCTCCAGGCTGTGGTGGTACAACTGGTGGTGGTGGTGGAACATAATCCCGAACTCTCTGATCAATAAGACCCACCACTGCGTTCATAAAGTCCTGTGGCTGAGCCTGAGGAGGTGGAGGAGGAGGTGGTGATCTCTCCCTGCGATGATGTCGATGATGCCAATGTCTAGGAGAACGATCACGGTGATGTCTATCGCGAGCCATCCTGAAATCAAGTCACTATTATGCATGTTTGATTAGTAATGCCAATGTGTGCAAGTAATTCACAATTTGCACATAAATTCAAAATTTTAACAAGTCACCCCAAATTCAAATAAGTCAAGTAGGTTCAAGTATCAAATAACAATGCAAGACTCTCAAATTGACAATTAGTTCCTATGTCATGCGACCTAGACTCACAAGACACGACACTAGAGACCCGGTTTTGAAACTAGGCTCTGATACCACCGTAGGATGTAGCACCCGGAACGCCAGACACCACATCCCCCGCACTATAGCCCCAATCCACATATGAAACGGACAATCCATACGTGAATCAAAACTACAACGGACGGGAGACAATAAAATGACTCAAGGCTAGGCGGGTACCCTCAATTTAAAACCAACCAACAATCAAGTCAGAGTATTAAAAGCGGAAGCAATAACATTCATTCGATACGTGTAGGTACCATATTTATTTATTTACTTATAGGTACCAACATTCACACTATCAATACAATATCATCTCCCAATAAGATAGATAACAAGGCGATATACAAAATAACCCAAATAGCTATACATACAAAATGTGGGAATGAAGTGTGCTAGACCCAAATTTAAAGACCACTAGACTCTAAATTCCCGCCTAGCACGCCCTGCAAAACACTGAAAAGTTGAGGTGTCAGTCCAACACAGACTGAGCGAGGGGTATAAATAAATATAAGTGCACATACATGCAAGTTATAACCTCGGGTAATAATTTTGGAAAAACCATACAATCTAATAGGTTAAAAGAGATACTATCGCCCGAGATTACAACTAATCCAATTTCAATTCAATCAATTCAATACAATCAATAGTGGCCCGGCGAGTGGGGCAATTCTCCAACCTTACACCGACTGTGTACAATCAATCAATCAATTATTAAGTGATTAGGTGATCAAGCAATTCATTAATGTGCACAATTAGCAGTTTCAATAACGCCTTCTTCCTCCGGGTGATGGTGGGATTGCAAGGCCCCACCATCCAATCAATCTGGGCAGAGGGTACATGAATCCCTAAGCCCGGAACTTCTTCCTCCCCTAATCTCCTAGAGGGTTCAGGGTTCATCCCAGTTTGGTGAGGATAGCTCTCGAGTTACCCGTCAGCCCATGCTTTCCCGGTTGGCTCGAGTCACTACCCTCGGGCCCACAGTGCAATACAATACTCGCCAAAACAATCAATCAATCAATCAATCCCTTCAATAGTTCGATAAAACATTTGAAAACCAACCTCATTTGAAAACTATAAGTATATAAATAGGTTTTGGCTTAAAACATCACATAGGGTTGTAAGGGTCCTATGTATCTAAAATTAAACCTCACCTGAACGATCTAAAAATATCCAAGGAAACAGCTCACGGGGCCTGCTCCTCGTCACCAGGAAGCTGGTCTGTGCAAGAAAGACAATTGTCCGTGAAACACGACTCAAAATGTACCAAATATGACGAACGGCGGAAATGCAACGAGACGACGAGAAAAATACAATGTACCATAAAAATATTGCGTTTCAACATGTAATCAGTCATATAATAGCAATTAGGGGTCAAAGAAGCCGTCGGATCGAGGTGCGAAAAATGAAATTTTATGCAGTGAATTTTACACACATTCTGGACTATGGGAACGGCCGTTCCGGCTTCCCTTTGAAAATGGGAAGGGCCGTTCCCATGGCCTGAAGAAAACGCGCCAGCGTTTTAAAATATAAAATGCATTTTGGCTGGGAAGGGCCGTTCCGGCTCACAGGCCAAAGTGGGAACGGTCGTTCCCAGTCTCGCTGGCCTAATCTCCCAGCATTATGGGAACGGCCGTTCCAGTTTTGAACTGGGGTTGGGAATGGCCGTTCCCAGAATACGAGAGCAGCTGTATGCAGAGCAGAAAGAGGGCAGCAATGGCAACACCACAATCAATCATCAAAAATGGCTTCAAGCCAAGTTTAAAAGCATATATTTGATACAATAAATATGCTAACATGCATTTTGATCAACAACAAGTCATAAAAACACATAATCCCAAGTTAGATCATCAATAATCCATCATTTGAAACCCCTATACTCCCTCATGCTCCAAGTTCATAAAACTCAAGATATATGCATCAAACTCAAGCTTAATGATCACAAACATATTTCCAACAACAAATACACAATTCATTCAAGCCAATACCAAGCCCTATATCTCACATATTTTCAATAAAATCATTCAATCTCCATAATTACCTCAAATGAGAGAGATGGAATCTAAGATGAAGAAGTGATGATAATGATGCTTCTATGATCCCAAAACCCACAATTATTAGCTTGAATGGTTGAAATCTTCCTCTCCTACACAAGGGTTGCTCTCGGTTGAAGGAGGAAAAGAAAGAAAAAGGTTTGAAATGTTTTGTATGAATGAGAAGCCAAAGGTACCTGAATGCTGCTATTGAAGAAGGAAGAAATGACCAATTTGCTACTAAATCCTTTCACTTGTTAAGTTATGCAATCAAGTCCAATCCCAACATTAAATGATCACTTAGGTCCAATGCAATTAGATCCCAAATTCATGAAAATGATCAATTAAGGACATAAAAGAAATAAATCACATTCGGGGAAATAATTCACATTGCCATCACGTTCAATATATCCAATAAATATGATATGATATAAATTTTCAATAAAATATCAAGAATATAATTTTATAAAATTATGTCAGACTATGGAAAATTAAAGAAATGAACAATTAATAATTAAATTACAACTCTCAAACGCACACCTATCGTTCATACCTAAAATGCCGAAAGCTGGGTCGTTACATTACCGGTCCGGATGTCCTATAAGATTCCAAAGTTGGCTGAAATCTATAACAGAGAGGTTATTCGACTTCATGGTATTCCGGTGAGTATAGTTTCAGATCGAGACCCGAGATTCACCTCTAAGTTGTGGCAAGAGTTGCAGGTCGTTTTGGGGACGAGACTCAAGTTCAGTACAACATTTCACACGCAAACAGACGGTCAAACAGAAAGGTTAATTAGATATTTGGAAGATCTTCTTCGGGCTTGCGCGATGGATTTTCAGATTCTTGGCAAGAACAGCTTCCTTTGATCGAATTTGCATATAATAACAACTTTCAAGCTTCGATCGGGATGGCTCCTTACGAACTCCTTTATGGAAGAAAGTGCCGATCTCCGTTGTTCTTCGACTTGGAAGAGTGGAAATGGTCAAAACAGGAAGGGGTAAAGAAAGGGGAAAGATTTGAAAAGCCTTCCAAAGTCGTTTAGGATATGATTGAAAAAGTCCAAATGATTCAACAACGGATGAAAGCCGCGCAAGATAGGCAAAAGAGCTATGCCGATAAGCGCCGAAGAGATCTAGAATTTGAAGTTGGTGACCGGGTATTCTTGAAGGTGTCACCAAGGAATGGTTTCACCCTCGCTACTTAGGTCCTTTCGAGATTCTTGAAAGAATAGGTGAGGTGGCCTATCGATTGGACCTACCACCGAGTCTTACGGGGATTCATAACGTGTTCCACGTATCACAATTAAGGAAATATTACCCCGATGAGACCACGATCCTCCCCGTGGAAGAAGTTGAGCTGGAACCGAATTTGACATTTGTTCAGAGGCCGGTCAGAATCTTGGATCGGAAATTTCAGGAGTTGAGAAACCGGAGGATTGCCATGGTTAAGGTTTTGTGGAAAAGTGACAAGACCGAGGAAGCTACGTGGGAAACAGAAGATAAAATGAAACGGTTCCACCCGGAGTTGTTCACGCAAGACTAGAGAATCTGGGGACCAGATTCTTTTAAGGGGGGGAGAGTTGTAACGCCCCGGTTCCGGATGAACAGGTAAGCACGCCACGTGTGAGATTTTGAGCGTAGGTTTTATTTTAATTCTTTAAAACTTTATTTTTGTTACGTGGCATCTCATATTTTATAAAATTCATGAAACATCATTCATGTGAACTATGTGAATTTATATCATTGAAAATATTATTTCACGACACGAAAAAATATTTATTGCATGAAACATTTACCGAGAGTGTTCCAAATTACCAAATTGCCCCTACCCGACTATTTTTCTAACTTTAGGGGCTTAATTGCGTAAAGTTTTAAGGACTTAATTGCACATATTTTAAAATATTGCATACTTGATTGCATGGTTTCATAAAGTGAAGGATCCAATTGCAATTTCCACATTTCACATTTTTCCAAAATGGTGAATCACGTAATATGGCTTCTCTATGCTTCCTTGATCCATTTCAATCCAAAAATTTCCCAACAACTTTGCTCTCTCTCTCTCTCGGTATCAAGAAGCAAGGAGAAGGAAAGAAAATTTTACCATTTTCATCAAGAATTTCCAAGAAATATTGCAAGAATTGGGAGTTGATCATCATCTTCATCCACTTTCTCCATTTCTTTGTTCTCAAGGTTGGTTTTGCATGAATTGATGATGTTGATCATATTTGATTGAGCTAGGGTTTAGGAATTATGTGTTAGATGAATTAATTGGAGTTGGAAGCATGATTAGGTGATCATAGCATGAATTATGGCATGATTCCCTCATGAATTTATTGGAAATTTGAGCTTGATTGATCAAGTTGAGCTTGAACATGAAACCTTGATGTCATGATGATATTTCATGTTTTGAGTGTTTAAGTGTTATATTATCATCTTTTGAATATATGTGCATCATATTTCCAGAAATATTGGCTTGTGTTGATCAAAATTGAAATTTGTTGCTTGCTTTGTTGCATTCCCGTAGCCATGCTCTGTTCTTCTCTGTTTCTTTCCAGTTGCAGAACTGGGAACGACCGTTCCCAGCGTCAAGGCTTTGTGGGAACTGGCCTTCCCACCTTTTCAAATAAAATAGGCGGCCGAGACTGGGAACGGCCGTTCCCATTTTGGCCTTCGTGTCGGAAGGGCCGTTCCCAGCTTCAGCGCGTTTTAAAATTGGAAATTGTTAGCGCGATTTTGGGGTTTATGGGAACGACCGTTCCCATTTACAAAGGGAAGCCGGAACGGTGGTTCCCACCTGATTTGCAGAACAAAAGTTTCTGCATAAAATTACGAAAATAGCCCCTCGATCCGACGACTTCCTTGACCCCGAATTGCTATTATATGATCCAATATGTACTGAAACAAGATGTTATAATGCCACATTGCATTTTCCTCGTCATCTCGTTGCATTTCCACCGTTCGTCATATTTGGTCCATTTTAGGTCATGTCTCACGTATACACATCGTGTTTGCATAGGTCACGAGGGCGTGGACGAGGAGCAGGCTCCTTAGAGCATACCCTTATTGTATTTTGTAAGAAAAGGTGAGTTTTTTTTTTAAATAAATAGAACCCTATAACCGTTATGTGCTATTTTCGGCCAAAACGTATTATAAATATAAACGTTTTCCAAACTATAAATATTTCAAGCAAGCAAGCCATTATTATCATGATTTCAAGCAAGTTTGGCGAGTACATGATTGCACGTGGGCCCGAGGGTAACTCTTGAGCCAACCGGGAAAGCAAGGGCTGACGGGTAACTCCTGAATTATCCTCACATTGTTGGGATCACCCCCGAAGCCACTAGGAGATTAGTGGTGGAAGGAGTTCCGCGTCTAGGGAGTCATGTTCCCTACACACACCATGTCGTGGATAGTTGGGCCTTGCAAACCCACTATCACCCGGAGGAAGGAGACTGGGGATTAATCCGGCATGTCGGGTTATCCTCGTGTTATTGCATGATTTCAAGCATCAAATTGTCTATGTGAGCACTAAATTGAAATGCATGATCATGTATTGAATTGATAAAGCAAACACGTATTGTCACGATTGATGTAAAGGTTGGAGAATCGCCCTTACTCGCCGGGGCAACCTGTTCATGAAATGTTCAAGTTAAAATGTTAAAATGATTAGTTGTAATCTCGGGCAAAGAATAAGTTTTCTTGAACTATATATCTTTTCCTTTCCAAAGTCTTCACCCGAGGCTATAAGTTGCATGTGATATGTGTTATATAATTTATTGCCCCTCACTCAGTCTTCGGTAGACTGATACTTCACTTTTCAGGTACTTGAGAGCTTGGTCATGCTAGGCGGGAGTCTGGTCCAGTTTTGCATATCACGGGTCTAGAATTGTACCGTTCACGTATATACTTTTGTTAGCTATCATGTATGATCATCACTATCACGTTTTGGAGACTCAAGCATGTATAGCATATTGAGAGATGATAATGTATTGATAGTTAAGTTGGTACCTATTATGTATCTATTCAGTAAATATGGTAGTTATATTTATAATTGTTTCATTGCTTCCGCTTTTATATTCATGTTTTGGTTTATTTATGTTGGGGAGTGTCCCGCCTAGCGAGTTTGTTTTAATTGTCTCCTGTTCGCTATAGTTTTGGTTTATGTATGGATTGTCCGTTTCATACGTGGATCGAGGCTATAGTGCGGGGGATGTAGTGCCTTGGGGTTAGGGTGCTACAGGGACTATACCCCAAAGCAATATAAAATCGAGACATAAAGTTTAAAAGCGGAAGCATTAACTCATTAATACATACAGGTACCATATTTACATCAAAAGCATAGATACTAATAGGTACCATCATGAATCGGTACATTATCATCTCCTATGTATTATACAGATAAAAGTCTCCAAATAATAACAATAACCATAACATACTAACTCCGAAATATCAAGAACAATAACATGAAAGTGTATGAAGTGCTAGACTCAGCTGGACGACGAAACACGACTCTGACTCCCGCCTAGCCCACGACCGCGACAACCTGAAAGGTGGGGCATCAGTCCATGGAAGACTGAGCGAGGGGCATAAATATATATTAGCGCAAATAACATGCAAGTTATAACCTCGGGTAAGGTTTTATAGTTAAAAGTAATATAGGTTCAAAATATGATACGCTTTGGCCGAGATTAAAACTATCAATGTTAATTACTTTAATCACTTTCATGCGTTCAATACGTGGCCCGACGAGTGAGGGTATTTCTCCAACCTTACCCCGATAGTGTACAATACATGTTTGCTTTATTAATTAATAAGTGATCATGCAATTCAAATATCGTGCACTCGTGTGTATTGTATTCAAGCAAGACAATCGATAAGTGCAATCATGATAATAACCCGAGGACAATCCGTGGTGCCGGACACGTCCCCAGTCTCCTTCTTCCTCCGGGTGATGGTGGGATTGCAAGGCCCCACCATCCAATCTCATTGAGGAGAGGGTACATGAATCCCTAAGCCTGGAACTCCTTCCTTCACTAATCTCCTAGCGGATTCAGGGGTCATCCCAATGTGGTGAGGATAGCATTCGAGTTACCCGTCAGCCGATGCTTTCCCGGTTGGCTCAAATCACTATCCTCGGGCCCAACGTGACATGTTTTACTCGCCAAACACGGTCAATCAATCAATCACGATACATGACTTACTTTTCATGAACATGGCTTTCTTGCAATTGTTATAAGTTTAGAAATCACTATAAATAAATATATATACCTTTTGGCTTGAAATCCACATAACGGTTATACGGGTTCTATATAACTAGTAATTAAACCTCACCTTTACAGATAAAGTACAAGTAGGGCACGGTCTACAAAGCTTGCTCCTCGTTCCCTTGAAGCTGGTATGTGCAAGATAGACGTGCACACGTGAGACATGACACTAAATGGACCAAATATGACGAACGGCGAAAATTTAACGAGATGACAAGCAATATATAATGTGGCATGCAAACATCATGATTTAGCATATAATCAATCATATAATAACAATTTGGGATCAAAGAAGTGATTAGGTTAAAATCCCAAAATCACATTTTTATGCAGTAGCTTTTGTTCTGCCGCAGGGCTGGGAACGGCCGTTCCGGATCCCAATTGAAAATGGGAAGGGCAGTTCTCGTGCCCCTCTAAAGCGTGATAGCAACTTTTAAAGTTAAAACGCGCCTTTGCTGGGAACGGCCCTTCTAGCACGCAGGCCAAAATGGGAACGACCGTTCCCAGGCTCGCTGGCCTATCCTGACTCAGAAGCGTGGGAACAACCGTTCCCATAATGCTTTATGGCGGGAAGGGTCGTTCCCAGCTTCTGCAAGTTTTAAAAACAGAGCAGAAGCAGGGGAAGTTCACGGCGTAACAACAAAGCTTCAACCGACAAGTGTTAAACCACCATAAATGCAAGAATTCTGGGCAATAAGATGTATATATGATCATAGTACCATAATATCTCATTTAAACCTTCAAACCATGAAAAATTACAAAGGATCACAAGTTTCAAGTTCATGCACATATCAACACACAAATCCATATTTTCCAATAATTCATGCAACAAATCATGATATAGTCATGTTTTCATATAGCAAACAACAAATAATCCATTTAATCTATGATTCTCAAACCCTAGCTATTTCATAAATCATCAAGAATCTCATAATCAAGCACATACACACCTTGAATGAAAGAAATGGATGAAGAAGAAGATGATGATGATGATCAAGCTTCAAACTTGGAATTTTTCTTGAAAAATCTTAATGGAATGATGAAATCTCTTCTCTCTTTTCTTCCTAGATGAACCGAGAATGAGAGGAAGCAAATATGGATGAAAATGAATAAGGAAGCTTGAAGAAGCTTTGTACGTGAATCACCATCCTTGTTTTTTGTGTAATGCTCAAATTACAATTTGGTCCCTCACGTATTTAAGTCATGTAATTAAGGATGAAAGGCTTGAGAATTGATCAATTAAGTCCAAGAAAATAAGATGTGATTTGGTCCTTGAATTTTAGAGAAAAATCATTTAAGGACAAGTTAACAATTAAATCATATTCGGCAATTATTTCACGCAATAATTATTTTCAAGTCATGAAATAAATTCTAAGTTTAATATGAATTCATAAAATTCCATGAAAGCATAATAAAATATAATTTATAAATTATAATAAAATATAAGAATGTAATTAATGAAATTCGGGTACAACGGTAAATCTTAGTCCTTGCCAAGCCGCTAGAACTAGGTTTGCACCAGTCTTGATCAGAAGGTTTAATTAATTATTGATGATTGCGAGAGCAACGTTGAGCTTAATTGAGCACTTGGTTATACCTTGAGAGAGGATAATACAAACAAAAGTGACTAGGTTGTAGAATTAAGCTTGTCAAACGAGTATTATGCTAAATCTTGAATGTATAAATTATTACTCCCTAGCCTAATTAGTTTATTGAGTTAATTCACGTGTGTTTAGTTATGTCAATTGCGTTTTATTTTAGTTAGTTATTTCAATTCAATTTAGTAGAGTAATAAACCAATTGATTTCGTCCGGTCTTTAGATTAGAAAGAGATATAAAGTAGTGATTGATTTCCCTTCCCTGTGGGTACGATCCTATTGTGCTACGCGTATAGTGTACACTTGCACGATTGGTTTAACTTAAAATCACAACACCTACTAACCATAATCTTAAAACAAAGTTCCCTTCATATTCCATTTGATCTCAATCCAAGAAAACCCAATTTTTTTGATGTCTTGATCTAACCACCTTGCGCAAGGATTTTCGGATGGAACATGAATGACTTGTGTAATAAGAGATCATCTTGCCTACAGTAAGTGTATGTAGCACCCCGTACGTGAGGCACCACATCCCCCGCACTAAGGCTCAACACGAGTAACGAAATAGTTAATCCGCTCCCGTATCGAACCCTAGCGAACGGGAGACAAACATAAAAAAAAACTTTCCTAAGCCAGGCGGAGCTAGACCCTGCAACGAATACCAATCCACAATATATAATGCATGGCCAAACCCAACCACAAACATACAAACCATAAACGGAATTTGGGCTCTTCAGGCCTCTTTTAAAATCATAACCAAACCCAGTAAAAGCAATTCACTAATAATTACATAGTTATTCAGTTCATAAACTGCAGAATCAAATCGAACATAAATCCAATACATGAATGAGTGCAGAGACTCTCCTAACCTAACTCGATCAACTTAAAACTCCCAAAACCTCCGCCTAGCTCGAACTCCAAAAATCAAGCCTGCACACTAAAAGATTGGGGAGGGAGAGGGGTCAGTCTCTAGAAGACTGAGTGAGCAGGAGCGATAGATATATATATAAAACATGCACATGCAAGACATAAATTCCGAGCAAGGTTTTATTTTGTAATTGGTTCCCACTAAGGGTAAGAAAATAGATAATCAATGCTCGAACTTTACACCTAAGACAAATTAAATTCATTCCATACGTAAATCATACTTAAATATAAGGCTCGGCGAGTGAGCGTGCACAACCTCCATCCAAACTCCGACCGTGTACGACAATTATCAATAATATATTGATTAGGTGATCATGCAATAAATCATAATACAGGCAGACCATAAATTAAGCCCTAAATATATTGTTTGGGCAATCCGGTTCCCGGCCTTCCCGCACAGTGCCTATCAAACGATATTCAATCAGTCAATCAATCAGTCAATTATAATTAATTCCAACCTTCTTCCTCCGGGTTGGTGGTGGGTTTGCAAGGCCCGACCACCTCCGTCTTTGACCAAAAGGGGTTACATGACTCCCCAGATGGCACTCAGCTCCCTTTCCCCGCCAATCTCCTGACGAGGTCCAGTACCGCTGTCTAGTAGTGGGACTAGTATATGGGATCCCCGTCAGCCCTTGCTTCCTCGGTTAGCCACATATACTAAGTCCCGGGGCCCGTTCCGTCAGAAATCCGAAATGTGTCTCGCCAAACAATCAATTCATAAGTACATATCATAATTCATAAATACATACTATAAGAAATCATACCTTACCGTGTAACTCGGCTTATGCTATATACGTACCTCTCCGTGTCATCCGAACCCGTAGCTAGCATGAAGGCACACGGTTTGGAGCATAGCCTCATTACAAAACCATTTTCAAGCTTATATATGCTCGTACGTATAACTCAGAAGGATTTACTCGATAACTCCATTTGAAAATCATATATATATAATCATAAGGTTTTGGCCAAAGCTTTTCACATAAGGGTTGTAGGGTTTGTTACATAGCTAAAACGAAAACCACCCTCACCTCAACCGTGAAGAATCAAGGATCGAGCACCAAGTGCCTGACGATCAAAAGCTCTCCACCCTGGAGACAAACTGTACAAAAGACCACAAGACGTGTTCGTGAGACTCGAGACTCATAATGAACCATATATGATGCACGGCAATGATGTGAATATGATATGAATGCATAAATGATCATATCATATTAATAAAATGTTCATGTACACGATTAATAAATTTAAAACATCTAATCATCCATTCGTTCATATATTTCATATAAATTCCATAAATTCATAACATTCATAATATTCATATAAATTTCATAAATTCAAATCATTCGTAATATTCATAGTACGTAACAATTAATCTAAAATTCATTGAATAAGCACAACATATAATATTCAAAATATATAATAAATATACATAATATATAATAAACATACATATTATATAATACAATATACCATATATACATTACATATATATATACTTCACGTACACACACACACTCAAGCATGCATGCAATATACTATATATACAAACATGCAAATACACATTCACACGTACCAGCCATGCATGCATTTAGATGTATATATATATATACCATATATTACACAATCAACACACACAACACAGACATATATATATATATACACACACTTCATACAACCCATGCATGCACTCACGCACACAATACACAATCATGCATGCAATCTCCTCACACACAGCCATGCATATAGCAGCCCTGAAACCAGCAAAACGACAGCAGCAAACAGCAGCAGAACAGCAGTTTAAACTCACGCAGGGAAGAAGAAAAACTCAGGAACAGTTCAGAGAAAATGGGGTGACACCCCCGTGTCACCCTCCAAACCTAGACCGAGACACGCCCGTGTCTCGGTACAGAAATCCCACACCCAGATTGCACCCCCGTGTCTGCTAGAAAGGAAGGAAAGAGACACGCCCGTTACACGCAGCAGGAGCAGTCTCTGATTTACAAAAACTGACGCAGAAACAGGGCAAGCGTGAGCTCAATCCATCCGATTTCATTCAAGTCCAAAAGTCCATCAAAGGTGCAGCAAAATATCATATATTTAACAAGGAAATCAGTTCCCAAACAAGCTCTCACAGGAAGGAAGTCATACGTGACATATACGTGGGATTTTCTGAAATTTTCCATAAATGAACTCTCATATAATTCTCAACAAACATGAAGGCAATGATCATAAATGGTATGAAGATGTCAAAACAATCATTCTCATGCTTGGAATCGATCAAAACCGTTAAGACTCAAAGAAGATCATAAATTTGTCCAAAAACCTTCCTTTCGGAAGTTGCCCAGAAATTCGAGAATTCATGCTTAAAAATCATGAATGAAAAGATGAAAATGCTCAGAATTACTCATATATTACAACCCTAAGCTTACCTTGATGATTGGTTGAAGTTTGAAGAAGATTTGAGCTCCAAAATCTCCAAAGGAAGAAGGGTTTCGGGACTGGAGGAGATGCAGTAGCTTTGGCTGAGTTTTTGGGGATGGTGAGAGGGTCAACTCGGTTAAAGCTTGAAATATCTATGTAGATGGTTGAGTTAGGGTTAAAATGAATCAAACTATAGTTAATTTGGTCATGGTTTGCTCAAGATATGGCTCAATAAGTGTAACAAGGTCAAGTTGGTCTCCGTTTCGTTTTTCGGTTGAAATTCGGAGTTTCAAATGACTTAGGAAAAATGTAAGGTTAGGTTTGCTAAACTCGAATCTTCGTTACGAGTTCAGCGGATTTGACGAAACTCGAATCCGAGTTCCCGAGCTCAAGATATTAAATTCGGAACCAAGGGTACGCTAAGTGCTCGTTAGCTCCCGTTTTGGTTCCTCAAATGAAATTAAATTCGTTAGCCTATCAAATGAATTCGAAAACATAAATTGAGCATAAAATCATGTTCATAACACATATATGTATAACATATTACAAATTCGTGCCAATTTGATATCATATCATATAAGAACGAAGCACAAAATTAATAACAAAGCTCAATCATACAATTCATGCATAATTACATAATTCCATGCAAAATGAAATAAAATCCATGCAAAATAATTCCCATGCATAATCAGGATTTCATGCATAAATTATATTAAATCCCATGCATATATTGAGATTCATGCGTAACAACTCCCATGCGAAAATTATAATCTCATGCATCAATATGTTAAACCCATGCAAAAATATTTGATTTCATGCATATATGATTTCACGTATAAATATATATATAAATAATTAGTTAATTAAAACATGATTAATTAATATCACATATAATTAGTATAATCATTAAAGTAATAATAGAATATTATATTATAATATAATAAATTAATAACAATTATAATAAGATTAAATATAAAAACACGTAAAACAATTAATCACATAATTAAATAATTTAAATTGCGCAATTTAGAAGCAAATACGTCACGTTATTAAAAACTGAAAAACTGGGGCGCTACAGTGTAGGTCCTTTATTGATTCCAACAATTTTCATATGTCACTTTTGTAATCCCAACATAGGCCGTGGTTCAGGTGTCTATATGGCGACACCCTTTTGAGCCTGTATCAAAGATTATAGAGTTAGCTCATATGAGACAATGTGGAATCTCGAGTCTAAGGATTAATTCCTCACGTCATTGACATGTGAGATATTTCCTAATCTGGAAGTTCTAGTAACGTCCTTTCCCATTTCAGAATCTTCTCACGCGGGGCACTCTTAGTGAAATTGTTCATACAACAAACACCATTGTGTATTGTGTACGTAGCAACTTATGCACTTTTCACCCCATGAAACTGGATGATCCTTCTTGAGGACACAACTACACAAGAAAGTCTCAACAGAGGCAAAGTCGACACTCCCACTGTCTGTCGGGCTCATTGACTTGGAGAAGTTTCTAATCCTCGCCTATGGTGTTAAGAACTTGTTTCATGTGTCAATCCCATAATGACAAACTTCTTAACGGCCTCATCGGATTAGGGGAGTTCTAGACATACACACGTAATGGAAACATACAAAACACGTAATGGCACATAAGAAATGTTCGCCTATGATTACAATCATTCGTATATTATTCAATGATTGTCATTGATATAGGGAAAGTCCCAAAGCATAACAGCTTTCTATGGAACTATTCCCAACACGGAACGGTATCGGTTCATCGGGATTATCACTCCTTAGCATAGTCTCCATCCAAGGTGTTACGCACGACCCCTGGGAGTTTGGGAAGGCGTACTCTTCGATGCTCGTTGTGACAGCCCGGTTCGGGACCGGATCAATAAAGGTAAACTAAGGGCGACGTAAGGGCGTTTATAGAACTTGATCCGTATTTTAAATAAATCATATCATGCATCCCTACATGAATTGAGTGCTCATATGTGATATTAGGTGATCAAAGGGGGGGAAACTACCTTTAAACCCTATAAGCACTACTTATTTCCGAACCGGCACTATACCGTTTTATTCAAGAGACCTCAAAGAACCTATACCTACTTTCTTGGAATTTTTCAACTCTCTTTTCAATGCTTTGAGGTTTCGTTTATGTGTCCAGAGCAATTTAAGAATTTATTTTCAAATAAGAATTCCCGTCGGTAAGAAATATTTCCTTCGTTAGAATGATTTAGCCCTTGAGATCATCACCATAACGTTCCTCGAATTTTTCTACATTTTTGGAAAGCCTTTCGGATCTTCAAATCTTATCCTAGTATTTATTTCATAATTTAATTAATTTTCGAAATTCAAGAAAATCAAATCTTCCGAAGCTTATAACTTTTAAACCGTACGTCCGATTTCGACCCGTGAGTAACCGTTTCGAAGCTAATTTTATTTCCTAGCTCTTGGACACTTTTCCAACTTCAAAAATACGCAGGAGAAACGTGAAATTACCAGAATACCCCTGCTGTGACAATTATGTAAAGAAGGAAACCTATTTTTGGAAATTTCATAAAGTACCCCACCTTAAGTCCCTAAAATAAATATTATTTGCACTTTGGTCCTTCCCAACAACTATAAATAAGTGTGTTGGGGTCTCATTTTGTGCTCACTCCATTCTCTTCCTCTCCCCCTAGTGGCCGAACTCCTCCCCCCTTTTAAGGTTAGTTTTCTTATTTTTTTTTTTATGTTTTAATTAGTTTAATTTATGTTTTAATTTGTGTTTTATTTTATGTTTTTATTTATTTATTAATTATGCTAGGTTTAGGATTTAATTTATGTTTTATTTTGTGCATGAATTATGTGATTTAATTTATGCTTTAATTATTCATGAATTATGAATTATATTTCTTATAGTATAGTTTATTATGAAATGTTTTACATAATTTAATTTTGTGACAAATTAATTATGTGACAATTATGCTAGCATGTTATATGTTACATTTTAATTATTTTATGATCACACTTAAGTAATTTAATTTATTTCATGATTTAATTAAATGTTACATGTTATTTAATGTTACATAATTAAAGTATAACCTATAATTTTAAATGTTACATGTTTAATTAATTGTTACATATAATTACTTGACCAATTGATATATGTTATGGTATACATGTATAATATACGTATACGTATTTGATTCCAATACGTATAAATACGTGTATACTTTCGTATAAATACTATGTGTATTTCCCTAATAAATACGTATGTACTTTTGTATAAATACCGTATGTATTCTAGTATAAATATCGTATGTATTCTTGTATAAATACTGTATGTACCTTGTATAAATACTGTATAGATATGGTAGGTATCCCCGTATAAATACCGTATACATACAGTATAAATACCGTATACATACTATATAAATACACGTATACATACAGTATAAGTACAGTATACATACAGTATATATACCGTATACTTGAATAGTGACCTTTGACCTTTGACCCTTGACCTTTGACTTGACTTTGACTTTGACCTTGACCAAGAATTTTGACTTTTAACCTAATTGATCATTTCAAAGAGACGAATTCAACGGTCAAAGCCTTTTTCGAAAATTCTCAAAAACAAGGGATCAAAGTAGATTTCAAAGTTCACATTGGGGTTGTTCTAAGACCCTAAGAACATACCCCTAAGCTTTTGATACGAGCTTTCTAATGAGACTAATCGTTTGCCCGAATTCTTTCTTCGGGAAAGATTATCCCTTGTTTAAATGTGTCGTATTCTTTTCAATCTTACACTTCAATACTTGACTACCCGCACTCAATCATGCATCATTAATCATGTGTGGGACTCAGACCCTTAAGCTCATAGTAGTCTGTCACTTACAGGAGATAATACCGAGTTCTGGGATCCGTAGGGTACTGTATGAACCCTGTCTTCTACCAACTATCAGCTTATCTAAATAAATAGGTGAGGTTTAAACTATTTCAACTGGAACCATGAATATTCCTTCGTTTTCAAATGATTTCAAAATCAACGCCTTCGGTTGCAAAGATTCCTATCTTTCAAGTTAACGTTTTCCCATTTGGGACAATGCTTCGAGTTTAAAGTCAATGATCTCTGATATACGTTCTGTTCACTGTTATACTGCTTTGATTAAAGGTTCAGTCATCTGAACTCTGTGTGCTTATGCACCTTTGTTATTCTGAAAGCAAGCTTTGGAAACTTTGTTATGTTGGGCCCTGGCGGTATGGTTAGTAGTAGACCGGGTGGCGTGTGCCAATGCCTACTATGATACTGGCCGCCGTAATGACCTTGATGATGGTTTAATCGGAGGTTGGTTCTTCCACATCGAAGGTCGGGAGAGGTGGTAAATTCCTCCCGTTTTGCACGTCACCGCGGGGTAGCTCCCTGGGCGCGACAATAAGGGGAGAAGGGGTGGTGCATGTGATTATGGGTGTCGGGGTCCTAACGAATCTCGATACCAACTTTGTAAATGTTTTGAGGAGTAAAGGATTGATATGGCCTAGCTTGCGGGCAAACTTTGGTTTTAAAGTCTGGTTCATACTTTTGAAAAATATCCCGTACCCTGTTCCCGTTTTAAAGTATATATGAACCAGAACCTCTGATGTGTGTGCTTGTGTGTGCTTGTAAAAAAAAAAATTTCGTTTTAGGACGAAAGAGTTTCTTTCCGGTTTGAGGAAAGTCGCTAAGAAAGTCTTTCAAAACCCTTCCAGTCCAATTACTCTTTCTTACTGCAAATTACCTCACTTAGTCCCTTTTGACTAATACCTCTTCCCTGTTTTCTGACCTCATGGTTTCAGGTAGGCAGCCCGGCGCTTCCTAGAGGTATCTTGAAGCTGTAGGAGGTCTTTTGTTAAGTCAGGATTGCTAGTTACTTTTCCTTTGTCCTGCATAGTCGTGGTTACCTCTACCTTTACGTTGCATGTGAGAACTTGTTCAGGCTACGACCTGAATTACTTGGACTCCATTTTTTTATGTTCCTTTGTTTTCCTATTGGACTAAGGTTTTATGTTAATATTATGGCTACTTGTTTCTGTGGTTATGCATATACTACTGTGTTGCATTCATGTTTTCAAAAGTTTAAAATTATTCTGAAATTCCACTGCGTTGGCAACACTAGTTACTCTGATCTTTGTTATGTTCTATCCGTTCGCCGAAGTATCTCTCGAGTAATAAAGCTTCCTAGTTACTTGGGTGATACAACGGTGCGGGGTTGTGGCGTTGGGGCGCTACACTCGTAGTGTAAAATTTAGGAAAGACTCGTACTAAGATCGCTACCCCTTGAGGTTATGGTAATGATGGATTATAGAACCCGGAACACGAGGCACCACATCTCCCGCACTATAGTTCGATTCACATATGAAATGGACAATACATACATGAACCAAAGCTATAGCGAACGGGAGACAATAAAATAACGACAACAAAGCTAGGCGGGACTAACCCCAAGCCAAACAATCAAGTCAGAGTAATAAAAGCGGAAGCAATAATTCATTCAATACTTATAGGTACCATATTTACATATCAATACAATATCATCTCCAAATTAAACTAAGGCATGCTACAAAAATTGTAACGTCCCAGTTTTTCCGGATTTCGGGTAAGCACGCCACGTGTGTGTTTTGATGATTTTATAATAATTATTTAATTCTTGCATTCATTATTTAAATGTGACATGATCATTTTATAAAATTGCATTTTCTAAAGTTATGAAAATTATTTCATTTCATGATTTATTAACTAAAATTGATTAAGTGATTATGTGACATCAATTGATCATTTTATTGAACTATGTAATTAATTGCATAAGAGGGCTTGGACTTTTATTTATTTATCTCTTCTAACTTGTCTTTGATTGCATAACTTATATAATTGGGAGGACTTAATTGCAATTAAGGTAGATGACTCATAAAGTTGGGAGATTAATATCTCTTTATTTATATAATATTTTATGCCATATTACACAAGACACATACAAGACATACACATTCATTTTTCTCCATTTGATCGATCAAAATTTGCCAAGAGAAGAAGAAGGAGAATTTCATGCTTTGAGATATGTGTTGGATTGATCATTCATATTGAAGCATCATCATCCTCATTCAAGCATATCAACTCTTCTTTCTTCATTTCAAGGTGAATATGAGCTTGCTTGATTGATTTCTTGATGAATTTGATAGCTAGGGTTATGATATAAATTGGGTGAATTGTGTTTTAGTTGTTAGAAGTGTGAATACTTGATCCTAGTTTGAATTTGATGCATAAATATTGAGGTTTATGGACTTGTAGCATAAGTTGATATATTGTGATTCTTGATGATTAATGAGTTATGGACATGAATATGTGGAACTTTAGTGAGTATTGAACTTGTATATATATATGTTGCATGAATTATGGCATTTGGATTGATTAGAATTGGAATTGGTTTATTGTTTGTTGTGGCTCGATTTTTTCTCTGTTTTTCTGCCTCTGCTCCCCTGTTCCAATTCCTCTGATTTTTCTACTGTAGACAATATTTGAAGTGTAGAGTACTCTCCTTTTTACGGATCATCAATATCTATTTTCGTTTGTGAGTTATGGCAATTTTAATTTGGTGCCACGTATCATTAATACATTGAATACGTGATCATGCAATATATATAATACACACAAGTCATATAACATAACATAAGACATAGTAGTTTGGGCAATCCGTGTCTCGGCCTTCCCGCACGGTGCATAACAATCATAACATAATCATAATCATAAAATAAGTTCCAACCTTCTTCCTCCGGGTGATGGCCGGGTGATCGGCCCGAACCATCCATGCATGGACCAAAAGGGTTTCATGACTCCCCTAGTGGCACTCAGCGTCCATTCCTCGCTAACTCCTAACGAGGTCCGGTTAAGCCGTTAATATAATTGGAACTAGTGAAAGGGGTCACCGTCGGCCCATGCCTCCCCGGATAGCCTCTAACACCAAGTCCCTGGGCCCCATTGCGCATTCATTCATACATTTCTCGCTAAAACATTTGCTTCATACTTAGGATACATACTATAAGAAAACATACCTTACCGTGCAACTCGGCATATGTTATACACGTACCTCTCCGAGTCATCCTAATCCGTAGCTAGCATGAAGACACACGGTTTGGAGCATAGCCTCGTTTCAAAACCATTTTAAGCTTATATACGCCCATACGTATAATTTCAGAAGAATTTACTCAATGACTCCACTTTGTAAAGATAACATATGTATACATAAGGTTTTAGGCCAAAACTTGTCACATAAGGGTTATAGAGTTTTATACATAACTAGAACGAAAACACCCTCACCTGGAAGATGACGATACAAGGATACAAGCTAGGCTGTGAGCCTATCGATCACGATATCTCCACCCTGGAGATGAACTGTACAAGAGAAAGACATAATGTGTACTCGTGAGAAACGACTCAATATGAAACCAATTACGACGCACGACATTAACATGAGGTGTTCGTGAAATGCTATGTCATGTTTCAATATACAATAGATCATAAGATGTCATGAGTTGATGTGATTCATGTTCATACACACCAATAAAGCCATTTAGACACATACATGTTTTAATCATTCAATTCATAATATATTACAATACATGTTAACAATGCATATGGATCAACTAGGCATGAATATAATGCATATAAGTCACATAAGGGGTCGAGGAAGTGTAAAGAAGGCGATAGAACGAGTTTTGGCAAAGTTTAACAAAAGTTAGGAAAAGTTGACAATTTTCGGAAATGCGCAAGCTGTAGAAAAATGGGTATATCTCGAGTTTGAGAAATTGGAATTAAGTTTTGCTTGTTGGAGGTGAAACTAGACACATATATGTTTTCAAGGATATGTGGCATGAAACATGGTTCTAAGCGAGGTAAAATGGCGTAGGTTTGAAGTTTGGTCCAATGCAGAAGTTCGTCGAAGTGGCGACATAATTTTCAAACAATCATAACTCACAATTGACGAAAGATATCGAGTTCGTTCCAATTGGAGAATGTTCTAGACTTCAATAGGTTTTCGTGGGTTAAAAAATCGGGTTAATCGGAGTTCGTATGAGGGTAAACGGGACAAAACAATCTCAGTCAGAAAACAGTCGCGGATTCAGAACAGGGCCAAAACTACGCAGAAAACAGCGCACAAACACGGGAGAGGACCAAAAATCACCAAAACACCTCAAAACTCAACCCAATTCACTTAAAGCATTTAGTATACCAAGTAGGAACATCAAATGTAAGTTTACGGCAAATTAAAACACCTAAATTCATAAACCCACATACATATTCACACATATACTTACATACAATATATATACACATTCTAGCTTCAATAATTCAAATAATCAAGCATGAAACTCATGGGTTCAAGTGTTAGAGCATCAAACACATACAAATTCATGCTTCAAACTCAAAGAAATTCAAACCCTATCTTATATGACATATATACACAAAATTCACATTATACCTTGGAAGAGATGGAAGAAAAGATGAAGGAAGAGGATGGAGCTTGAATTCTTGCTTGGAAGTGGAAGAAATCTCCTTGCCTCCTTGCTTGATTGATGGATCGAATGAGAGAAGGAAGAGAAGGGTTTGGGTGTCTTGTGGTTAGAAGAGAAAAATGATGAAGAAGAATGAGAAAGGAATGCGGGTTGGATCGTGTAATAAGGGAGAAGAAAGGAGGGAATTTGCACTTTGGTTCTCCAAGAATTTAAGTGCTTCAATTAGGTTGTCGGGGTTTAGTTGGGGAACGATTAAGGTCCGAAACAAGGTTCGATTGAGTCCAAGGATTTCATATAATTCAAATAAGTGCCGAAGGAAAAGAAAACATTTAATTAACAAGTAAACATGTGATAAACGAATTTAAATAGCATAGTCAAAGGTCATATAAATCATATAGTTCACTTACAATTTAAAAAGCATATAAGTCACGTAACTCTCGGTCTAAACCCACTCGTGACGTCATACCTGTATGGTCTAAAAGTCGGGGCGTTACAACCTCTGCCCCTTAAGAAGGACCTGTCCTCAGGTCCACTGCCTCGGGTCAAACTTCTAAGCAACTTTCCCGT
The DNA here is from genome assembly GCA_037501455.1 of Lantana camara. NCBI lineage: Eukaryota > Viridiplantae > Streptophyta > Magnoliopsida > Lamiales > Verbenaceae > Lantana > Lantana camara. The sequence continues at coordinate 52,265,210 of CM074858.1, forward strand.
GTTCATCCCATGCTGGTTAGCAACTCCCCATCAGGAATTAGTTCGAAAAAGGTCTTCAAACAACAAGGGGTCTTCAATTGCCGTTAATTCACGACTCTTAACTCACCGAAACCTAAGCACTCGAAAGCCTAAACATGTAGCAAGTAATGAAAGAACCCCGTCTTTCGAACAAGAAGGAGAGAACCCCGTCTCTCAAACAACAACGAGAGAACCCCGTCTCTCAACAACAACAACACAACAACCCAAGAAAAAGGTAAATAAGCAAGCAAGAATTTACCACAAAAAGGTCAGGTAAGAAACATTAAGTAAATCAAGTATCGTTCATACAAGAGCAGTTAATACAACAAACAATCAAAGCATATATATAATATCACGAAATTATTCAAATTAAATTTGCATGTATGCATATGTCATGAATGTTCGATGTATCGTTCACCGAAGCACTAGAACTGATGATAATGATCTCGTTACTTGTGTGAAATCTTTCTCCTATGATTAAATTATTCCTTGGCTTCTTCTTATACCCTTGACATATGCCCGATCCTTAATTAATTCCATCTTCTGAAAGACTCAATTCTTAATCACTTCTCTCAAGTTTAGAGGGTGCCCTCAACCATAATCCAATCAACACGTTCCTAATGAATTATATTTGACGAACTCAGAAGCTCGAGTTAACCCGCCATTAGTTCGAATTATGGTTTCCAATCCTAGAGGTGTCTCCGACTCATCATGAAAAATGATTGACGAACCGGTAATTTCCTTCATGCATGTTGTACCTTACTTCTTCAAATATTTCAGCTTTAAGACTTGATTGGATTAACTCTCGGGATCACCTATATGGAATAGACCAATTTGATCCGACATTCCTTACTCTATTTTCTCTTCGTTCTTCATTGTCTCAATATCTTCGACATCTAATGCCCATTGTACCAAATTCAACCCTTTTAAGTCTTGGAAGATTGAGTTCTTACATCTCTTATTGTCAGGGGTCGGCGTAAGTGACCATCTTTCATATTTTTCCTTCCATTAGACAAATCCCTAAATATCCTCGAGCTTGCATCTTTATTACTGGAGATATCAATCCCTTCCAATATACTCCAAAACACTATTTTCTCGACCTTAATTTTCATCAATTTCTAAGGTTTTTTGAGCTTACTCCGTATTGCTTTCGTAAAGCCCTATTGCTTGATAAACCTTGCACCTTCGTTGTTCCTACTTGAAGTAACTTCCTTGACATGACCTAGAATTTAAATTTATTCCCAGGTCGTGCTCTCCCCCTTAAGAATTTGATCAACCTTTGTTTATTAACTTGAGTCAGCACTTCTTTATCCGAACTCTTCAACTTCTTCAAGAATCATCTCACTTAGAATGAAGGGTCTTGACTATGTGATATTTTCGATGTTCTTGTCCCCATTCACTTTATTTGATTAGTTAGGATAGCAATCACTTTCCTTTCACCCCCAACTTCGATTCAATTCCCAAACTTTTCAAAGTCTTCCATTATATCCTTGTCTACTTTGCATCCCAAGTCTCATCTCTCGACCCAAACTCAACTTGTTTATTATAGCACGCGGAGTATGAGATGAAGAAGACTTCCTATCAAGCAAACATCAAGCTATGCATGCCGGGTAAGAATGCCCGATGCATGTAGCACATTTTCAACAATTAAAGTATGCATCACACTTAAATAATTATGTCAATTAAACAAAATATAAGGAAATCAAATAATTTAACATAGTGAATGATGCACGTGCCATGAATGCAAGTTCCTTTCACCGTAGAAATAAGCTTTAGTTCGACACCTTGTCCTTTGCTCTTGAATTAGTTGATCTTGGTTTGTTTAACCACGGTCTTTCGGATTTCCTTAGCCCTCTTGTATAAGGTAGTGTGTTCCCAAGGTCCAAGTTGTAGTTTGAACCCAATTTCTATATCCACGGAACCGGTCCCTTGATTCTTTCCCCCATTTCCGATCCCAAATTGGTTAAAGCCATTTCCATGTCCGAAATTTCATGATTTTTGAACCCAAATTCTTCTTGATCAAAGTCCCCTTGACTTGTCTCTTGAGAATTTAAATTGGTGGAATGGCTCGTCCCCCAATTGTTTACACTTGAGCACATAATTTCCTTCCAAAAGCTCTTTGCCCTTTCTTTATCGTTTCCCTTTGTTGTTCTATATCTAACTCTCCCAAATCCGAATTTGTTGTTTAGTTGCAATTCTTCTATACTCGAACATCTCGATACTTCAATTTTTTTCAAAATCGATCCCAAGCTTCTTTTATTCCCCTTGTATCTCTTGTGAGACTTTATTATCCAAAGTTATTATTTTAAATCCCATCTCCTTCATACCCGTGTTTCTCGATCCTCTAATTTCTCCCCAAATCCAAATCCTAAATTATCCAAATCTTCCCCGTAGCTGTTACCTTGAGAAGAGCCTTCTTATTCCATTTATGGTGAGTTTATAAGGTGAATAAACCATCTTTTACGATTAGGTAATCCTATTTTAGTTGCTCCACTCCAAATACCGAACTTGAATACAACTCAAGTGTCTTGACTTCCCAAAGTTTTATGTTGCGTTTCTAGTTGGCCGATTCCTCTACTTGTTGTCTTCATGAATCCAAAATTGATCGGTCTTCTTAACTCTTTCAAATCAATCCAAACTTTTATTTCAAAATTCAAAGTATCCCGACTCATCTCTTTATTCTTGATCTCTTATTTCGACATTAAGGGACTTTACCCCGAGCTTAACTTCCAATCTTAATTTCGACCCTAACCATCTTGATTTAACCCTTCAATTCCAATAGTGTGATTCCCTATATCTTGCTATACATTAGAGCCTTGAATTTTGATGTCTTCAAGGTTTCCTTCACTTCTCCTTCGAATTAAACGAGCCTCTTGAACCCGGCTGATCAACTCCGCTTGTGGCGTAGGCATGTGTTTTTATCTTATGGGTTACAGATTTCACACACTCACACCATTCCTTTATCCATACCAATCTTCACGCATAATTTAATCCTCATCTCAAACTTGAACTCCCAACATATTCTTGCCATAATATCCGCCAACTACCTGAGTTCCTCTAAATCCCCGGAATCTTCTTCAAGCCACCGATATCTCAAAAGAATTACTTGTAGCATGCGGTCGCTGTAGTGAAAATTTGGTCGTGGTTTGATGTTGTATAGTCGCCTACAATTCATACTTTTCAACAATTACTACAAAAGAATTAAACGAGCCTCTTGAACCCGGCTGATCAACTCCGCTTGTGGCGTAGGCATGTGTTTTTATCTTATGGGTTATAGATTTCACACACTCACACCATTCCTTTATCCATACCAATCTTCACGCATAATTTAATCCTCATCTCAAACTTGAACTCCCAACATATTCTTGCCATAATATCCGCCAACTACCTGAGTTCCTCTAAATCCCCGGAATCTTCTTCAAGCCACCGATATCTCAAAAGAATTACTTGTAGCATGCGGTCGCTGTAGTGAAAATTTGGTCGTGGTTTGATGTTGTATAGTCGCCTACAATTCATACTTTTCAACAATTACTACAAGTCCAACAATTCCAATACATAATTTAAATCCATTATGTATCCTAACAACGGGTTCAGCTAAACATGCAACCTGTCCCGAATCAATAATCAACAATGAATCATAGTTGGCACATAGGCCCAATTACGTCAGGAGATACAATTATAACATATCAATATGAAATGTGACTCGAGTGTACAAGTGTGACTCGATCAAGAATGCAATTACTCGACTCCCACCTAGCCAAAACCTGCAAGAACTGAGAAGTGGGAAAGAGGGGTCAGTCTCTAGAAGACTAAGTGAGCAGGAGCTATACATATATATAAAAACATGCACATGCAGGTCATAAATCCCGAGCAAAGTTTTATTTAAAGTTAGTTCCCACGAGGGCAATAAAAGGACTAAGTAATGCTCGGGTTTTACGACTAACTCATATTAAATTCATTAAGTTCATAATTCATACATAAACATAATGGATCGGCGAGTGAGCGTGCATAATCTCCAACCAAACTCCGACCGTGTACGACAAATATCATTAATACATTGAATACGTGATCATGCAATATATATAATACACACAAGTCATATAACATAACATAAGATATAGTCATTTGGCAATCCGTGTCTCGGCCTTCTCGCACGGTGCATAACAACCATAACATAATCATAATCATAAAATAAGTTCCAACCTTCTTCCTCCGGGTGATGGCCGGGTGATCGGCCCGAACCATCCATGCATGGACCAAAAAGGTTTCATGACTCCCCTAGTGGAACTCAGCGTCCGTTCCTCGCTAACTCCTAACGAGGTCCGATTACGCCGTTAATATAATTGGAACTAGTGAAAGGGATCACCGTCGGCCCATGCCTCCCCGGATACCTCTAACACCAAGTCCCTGGGCCCTATTGCGCATTCATTCATACATTTCTCACCAAAACATTTGCTTCATACTTAGGATACATACTATAAGAAAACATACCTTACCGTGCAACTCGGCATATGCTATACACGTACCTCTCCGTGTCATCCTAATCCGCAGCTAGCATGAAGACACACGGTTTGGAGCATATCCTCGTTTCAAAACCATTTTAAGCTTATATTCGCCCATACATATAATTTCAGAAGAATTTACTCAATGACTCCACTTTGTAAAGATAACATATGTATACATAAGGTTTTAGGCCAAAACTTGTCACATAAAGGTTATAGGGTTTTATACATAACTAGAACGAAAACACCCTCACCTGGAAGATGATGATACAAGGATACAAGCTAGGCCGTGAGCCTATCGATCACGATATCTCCACCCTGGAGATGAACTGTACAAGAGAAAGACATAATGTGTACTCGTGAGAAACGACTCAATATGAAACCAATTAGGACGCACGGCATTAACATGAGGTGTTCGTGAAATTCTATGTCATGTTTCAATATACAATAGATCATAAGATGTCATGAGTTGATGTGATTCATGTTCATACACACCAATAAAGCCATTTAGACACATACATGTTTTAATCATTCAATTCATAATATATTATAATACATGTTAAGAATGCATATGGATCAATTAGGCATGAATATAATGCATATAAGTCACATAAGGGGTCGAGGAAGTGCAAGGAAGGCGATAGAACGAGTTTTGGCAAAGTTTAGCAAAAGTTAGGAAAAGTTGACAATTTTCGGAAATGCGCAAGCTGTAGAAAAATGGGTATATCTTGAGTTTGGGAGTTTGGAATTAAGTTTTGCTTGTTGGAGGTGAAACTAGACACATATATGTTTTCAAGGATATGTGGCATGAATCATGGTTCAAAGCGAGGTAAAAATGGCGTAGGTTTGAAATTTGGGCCAATGCAGAAGTTCATCGAAGTGGCGACATAATTTTCAAACAATCATAACTCACAATTGACGAAAGATATCGAGTGGGTTCCAATGTTCTAGACTTCAATAGGTTTTCGTGGGTTCAAAAATCAGGTCAATCGGAGTACGTATGAGGGTAAACGGGACAAAACAATCTCAGTCAAAAAACAAGGGAGGATCCAAAGTTTCTGCCTCAAATCCACCCCAGTGGAAGGAAAAATCTACCCTTGCGGATTTAGAACAGGGGCAAAAAATACGCAGAAAACAAGGCACAAACGCGGGAGAAGACCAAAAATCACCAAAACACCTCAAAACTCAACCCAAATCACTTAAAACATTTAGTATACCAAGTAGGAACATCAAATGCAAGTTTAGGGCAAATTAAAACACCTAAATTCATAAACCCACATATATATTCACACATATACATACATACAATATATATACACATTCTAGCTTCAAGAATTCAAATAATCAAGCATGAAACTCATGGGTTCAAGTGTTAGAGCATCAAACACATACAAATTCATGCTTCAAACTCAAAGAAATTCAAACCCTATCTTATATGACATATATACACAAAATTCACATTATACCTTGGAAGAGATGGAGGAGGAGATGAAGGAAGAGGATGGAGCTTGAATTCTTGCTTGGAAGTGGAAGAAATCTCCTTGCCTCCTTGCTTGCTTGATGGATCGAATGAGAGAAGGAAGAGAAGGGTTTGGGTGTCTTGTGGTTAGAAGAGAAAAATGAAGAAGAAGAATGAGAAAGGAATGGGGGTTGGATCGTGTAATAAGGGAGAAGAAAGGAGGGAATTTGGACTTTGGTCCTCCAAGAATTTAAGTGCTTCAATTAGGTTGCCGGGGTTTAGTTAGGGAACTATTGAGGTCCGAAACAAGGTTCGATTGAGTCCAAGAATTTCATATAATTCAAATAAATGCTGAAGGAAAAGAAAACATTTAATTAACAAGTAAACATGTGATAAACGAATTTAAATAGCATAGTCAAAGGTCATATAAATCATATAGTTCACTTACAATTTAAAAAGCATATAAGTTACGTAACTCTCGGTCTAAACCCAGTCGTGGCGTCATACCTGTATGGTCTAAAAGTCGGGGCGTTACAATGTATGCCCCCAGTGTTGGAATTTCATGAACTTGTTGAAACTCGTCACCAAATTAAGTGGTTTTAGGGGGAAAAAATCGAATTTGGTTAAGGAATTTGACTGAACTTGAAAATTTAGTAATCAAGTTGCCTACGTACCCCTAAAAAGAGGATCAAGTCATCACATAGTTCAAAGTTTTTTTGTTTTTTTTTTTTTAATTTTTAATTTTATTTTTTGTCACAGTTTTTACTCATGCGAACAAGGAGTAACATGCAGTTGAGGCTCGTGCGTTAAAGAGCACTCTACCTTATTTAGGATGGTCTTTTTTTTGAAATTTGACTTTCAGATTGTTAACACGTAACTTGGCTTTATCCATCAGCTTGTTGGTGCTATATGAGAACACAATATGGGCCTCTTCGAGAAAAGCAGGCGGAAAGAAATCTCCAAGAGTTACAGGATTTGGCTTGCATACCTTTTCTAATTTCTTCCGAGTTGCTCTAGAATTCTTCGAACTTCTTGGTGGATTTCGCCTATGGATCTTGGTTTGCTATGGCTTTTTTTTCGGTGTTGGTGAATAAGCTTGATCAACACGTTGTTTTGGACTTTTTCGGCGAGTCACAAGAATCCATCTACCACCGTCAGAGGTTTTGTTGGGAGGAGTAGCTACTTGCTTGGTTCTATTATCAACAACTTTACGGAGAAGATTTTCCATCCGCTTGATTTTTTGGTTAGCACACAAGGCCTTTCCGAAATCTAGATTTAAACTTCCTAATCGAAGCATCGTTGATGTCCCAATGAGTGTAGAGTGAGGAAGGATCACATTCTTGCTTTGAGAATTGCACAAAGGGTTCCTAGTTGCAATCAAACTGGTATGATGTACCTCAGCAACATCTTCATCTTCCCCATCATCACTGTCATCATTTTCCCTTCACTGGCCAATGACATTATCTTTTCCTTGACCACGAAACACTTTTCGATAGGATGACTGATAATTCGATGATATTTACAATATTTGGGATGAGTCACTTTGCTACTTTCTTCAGGGCGTTTTGGCTCGGGCAATTTGATCAACCCTCTTTCAACGAGTTTGTCGAAAATACGCGGGACATCAGCGTCAGCGAAAGGGTATTCCTTTTGTTGTCTGTCTATGAGAGTAAGCCGATGATTGTCGTTTGAGTTGTGTTAGTCTCCAAAATTTCTGTTCTTCTCAATACTTGGAGGCACTTTTGTAGCAACTGAAATGGCCATGGGCTCTTCGGTAGAGGCTCTGGCAAACTTCTCATTCTTCCAGCGATCTTCTCTTTCTCTTTCATTTTCTCCTAGTGAAAATGAAGATCGGTGATTTGCAATAGTTAGTTCTATATCGTCGGCACGAGTAGCAAGGTCCTCAAATGTACGTGGTTTGATGCCTTGAAGAATGTAGAGAAGCCCCCAATGCATTCCTTGAGTACACATCTCCACTGCGGACATTTCGGAGAATCTATCTTTGCAGTTCAGACTTAGTGCTCGCCAATGGTTGATGTAATCCACGACCAGTTCATTTTTCCATTGTTTCGTGTTGGTCAACTCGATCATGCTTACTCTGCGGCGACTGTTGTAGAATCGATTGAGAAATTCTCTCTCCATCTGATAGCAATTGTCGATTGATTCGGGCTCTAAGTCGATGTACCAGTCAAACGTGTTCCCCTTAAGTGATCGCACGAACTGCATGACCAAATGATCTCCATATGTCCCCGCATTATTGCAAGTTTCTACGAAGTGGGCGACATGTTGCTTCGGGTTGCCTCTACCCTCGAACTGCTGAAAATTCGGCGGTTGATAACCCATTGGCATTCTTAGGGAGTCGATGAGCTTACTGTACGGTTTTGCATATGATGGAGAATTATGATATGAACCGCCATACTGAGCTCGTATCATGTTGGTTATCATGTCCTCCAGTTCTTGAATAGATAAAGCGGCGACAGAGTGATTGTCCTCGCAGAATCGTGTTTTTTAGGAGGAAAATTCACTTGCTTTCCATCGGTGTTTTGAACGGAAGGAGTCCGAGGATTGCGACTAGACTGGGCAGGATTGTCGTTATCTAGTTTGCTCATGAGTTGGGCTATCTGGAAGTCCTTGTCTTGCAAAGTTTTCTGCAGATGAGCTATCGCCTGACCCATTTGTGCGACTTGCTCTTCAACGGATATTTTTCCAGTTTCCTAAGCCTTCTCTGCAAAGGGAGTTTCCTTTGGGCTGGTTTCCCTAGGAGTCGAGCAATCAGATGACTTTGAGTCATCGAGGTGACCATCTGTAGAAGACTTTGAATTTGGATTGACTTCCTTATTTTTCAGCACGAGTTGATCCTTCTTAGGAGCTATGAAAAACTCGTGGAAGTAGAAATTCAATTCGGAAGAGAAGAGATGAGAGGTAGGATCTGTCCCACCGGGCGTGCCAAAATTTGTTCACACGATTTTATATTGTCTGCAAAACAAAATTACAAGACAAAATATAATATGAACAACAAGTATGAAAATTTAAAGAATTTAATAAATTTGATGGAATAAATCCTAGCAAATCTATTCCTCTGATTCTTCTCTTCAATTTTGTATTCGAGGGCGTGAAGTTTATTCTTGAACACGTAGGTGTGATTCTTTACCGAATTTGATGGAAAAACCACGTGATTTACCTGCAGCCTTGATGGAAATGTAGTTGTCGTTTCTCACAGCAGTCGGGCTTGAATATCTAGGAGACTTGAAGACGACAGAAGAAGACTTTGACGAAGACTTGATGACGTGAAGAAGACTCGCGCACGTATATAGGCTTGACGGCGTGAAGACCCCTTTGATGTCATTCTCTTCGTCTTCTCCTTCGTGTGTCTCTATGTAGCTATGTTGACTTCGATGTCGATGTTGATGTCGAAATCTTTGAAGTGTCACCCATGACCTTTATTTGTAGGTGTATGGTTGAGTTTTGTGATAGTTATCCCTTAATTAATTAATTTATTTATTAAAGGGACAATATCAAATTTATTTATTTATTTATCACTTTAATATAAATTTATATTAAAGAAAATAAATAAATGACATATGTTTTGACTTGATTGGTCTACGTGTTGAAACATGCCACGTGTCGTCATTTGATTGGTCATAACCAACTGAGCTGCAAGGTTTGGTTTGATTCGCCATAATACGTCAATCTTGACACGTGTCGATACTTGATTTCATGATAAGATAAATATTAAAATTATCAATTAAATCAATTTATTTAAATATTTTATGGATTTCGATTTAATAACAATCCAAAAATATTAAATAAAGAGAACTAAATTTGATAATCAATATTTAATTTTACACGTGTTCCATTTTAATTAGACAAAAATTAATTCGTCTATAGGGTTCATGAAGCCCAAAAAGCCTTAGCTCCCATTCCCCGCTAATCTCCTAGCGAGGGCTGTTATCACCGTAGTTTTGGCTGGAACTAGTACAAGGGATCACCGTCGGCCCTTGCCTCCCCGGATAGCCACTTGCACCAAGTTCCTGGGCCCGTGCATTCATTCATGTTCTCGCCAAAATCATAAGGTAGGGATACATAAAAGAAAGGCTTTTCGTTCGAAATCATTTACTCATGAAAAGACTCGATATATAAATATACTAATTTTGGCTCAAAACCTTTCACATAAGGAATATATATCGAACCAAAATCAAGAAGAACAGAAGACTGAAAGTAGCTTATGAACCCGGCACATCTCCACCCTGGAGAAAACTGTACAAAAGAGGACAACACGGTGAATTCGTGAGACTCAAGACCCCAAATAAACCATATATGATGCACGGAAATGCATTAACGTGGCATGATATGCATAAGAAATAACAATGTGTTATGAAGATGTTCATATGCACAATTAATGCCACACTTAGACATATGAACATTTCAATCATTCATTACACGAATAGGTCGTGCCGTTCGTTACTATTCTTCTTAGGAATAGTGCCCTGAAAGCCGATGTAAAAGTCAGCTTTAGTACTTTCCTTTTGTAAATCACAGACAATCTTCAAAAAATACGAATTAAGGCAACACTTCTTTATATGCTCTTGTTTGATTATGTGTCTACTTTTGACTGCGCATGTATAAGAACTCCCCTAATCAGTATAACTTATAGGACTCAACCATATAGGCGAAGTGGTTCATGAGACGAGCCCTATATCACATAAGTTATGATTAGAAATCACTCCAAGCCGATGAGTCCTACAGACAGTGAGAGTGTCAACCTGACTCGTTCGAGGCTTGCTCGGTGATCACGCCCTTTAGAAGGACCACCTTGTTTCATGGGGTGCAAAGTGTATAGTTGATATGTGAGTGATACATGGGGGTGCTTGCTTATTCTAAGTAGGTATTGTTGGAAAACACGAATCAGAAAGCAGCGGAAAATAAAAAATTTTCCCAACAAAAGGACCATGGACTCGCAATCGTGTATCCAAATTCGTAGAGATAAGAAACTTACTTTTCTTTTATTCTTTCTTGAAGCGTTTCAAACCACCCAAGAACGCTCTTCTCGCGGCTTGATCCCCTCTCCTTGGTAAAGCTCGAATCTTCAAACTTCTAACTTGAAGCTCTCTAGAGATAGTCCACCAACTTGACTACAATCTAACTAGTAAGGATGCTAGTTCTCTAGTTAGTGTTTAGGCTTAACCTAGGGTTTTGTTTATCTTGGAGAAAGGATGGTGTTCAACACATGAACCAAAAGAATTTCCAATTAGCTCTAAGGGGAGCTCGAGCTCCCCTATTTATAATAAGGGAGGACCGAAAATACTAGTCCTTATGGGCTACGGTATTGGTCTCTCTCTCTCTCCTATTACTTGATCATCAAGTAATTTTGACTTTGACTTTGAATTTAAATTCAAATCAACTTTGAAGAGAGCTAAAATATCCAAACTATTTTTGGATAATTTTATACTTTATTTATTTAAAGTAAATAACTTATTTTATCTAATTAATTAATTCATAATTAATTAGCTAGATTATTTTCTCCAAAATTAGACTTTCTTTTTAATTCAAAATTAAACCAAAGTCTATTAAATAATTAACACATTTAATTATTTAATATATATATATACAATATATATATTTACACGTGTGGGACACGTGTCACTCACGTGACCCACACGTGTGGTTTCACACGTGTGGATCCCTCTTGGCCCGATTAACTCGTTTAATCATTTTAAAGCCTCAACTCATGTAACCAAGTTGTTGTGTGTGACCCTCTAGGTTCTCAATTCAATTAGCAGTGACCCTAATTAATTAATTCACTAATTAATTAATCCGTCCACAGATTAAACGACCACAGTCTAACCACAGGTGTTTAACCCCTAGCTGAATTGGAATGTTCGGATTCGACAGAACCTTTAAGTCATTGATTTATGTGAGATACAATCCTCCTACTTACTATCTCTCAACCAAGATCTAGGGTAAGGGAATAATCAGAACCCTAATAATCCGGTCTAAAATCTAAGTACATTTCATATCCATTTGATCTCAATCCAAGAAGCCCTTTTCTTGATATCTTGATCTACTGCCTTGGCCAAGGACTCCAGATGGCATATGAATGACTTACACAATAAGAGATCACCTTGCAAATACAAGTATACGTCCTTTCTTGATTCTCATTCAATTTCATGAATCACTTGTGCAGCCCCAGCATAAGCCTTGAATCAGTCGTCTAAGGCTACACCCTTTAAAACTTATACCTAAGACTACAGAGTTAACTCATAAAGTGACACGGAACCTCAAGTCTAAGGATCAATTAATCACATCAATGACTCGTGAGATATTTCCTAATCTGGAAGTTTCCATTTCCTGAAATAGAAACTTCCTTTCCCATTTAGGGATGTTCTCACACGGGGCACCTCAGTGAACTTACTTATTAAAGTAAGCACCCTCATGTATCACGTACGTATCAACTATACACTTTGCACCTCCATGAAACAAGGGTGTCCTTCTTAAGGGCGTGATCCCACAAGCAAGCCTTAGAGGAGTCAGGTTGACACTCCTAGTGTCTGTAGGACTCATTGGCTTGGAGCATTTTACTAATCATGACTTATGTGATATAGGGCTCGTTTGATGAACCATTTCACCTAAATGGTAGAGTCCTAAAGTCATCAGGATTAGGGGAGTTCTCATATATGCACAGCTAAAGTAAACGCATACCAAATAAGAGCATATAAAGAAGTGTTGCCTCAATTCGTTATTTCATTCAAAGATTGTCTGTGATTACAATAAGGAAAAAGCACAAAGCGGATATACAATCGGTTTTCTAGGGCACTATTCTTAACAATCTCCCACTTTCCCGTCAAAGCCATTCTAAAGCTACTCTAAGTCCCATCTTCTGAAGATGTCCTTGGAAAGCTTCTCGACTAAGGGGTTTAGTAAGTGGATCTGCCACGTTCTCTGCTGATGTGACCCTCTTAATTTGCACATCTCCTCTTTTGATAATATCACAGATTAGGTGAAACTTCCTCATAATGTGCTTGGTCCGTTGGTGAGATCTTGGTTCTCTTGCTTGAGCAACCGCCCCAGTGTTGTCACAAAACACAGTAATGGGGTCTTTCATGCTAGGAACAACATTCAACTCTTGAATGAAGTTTCTAATCCAAACACCTTCCTTAGCTGCATCATTTGCAGCTAAGTATTCGGCCTCAATGGTCGAATCTGCAGTGGTAGTTTGTTTGGAACTCTTCCAACTCACTGCTCCGCCGTTTAGGCAGAAAATGTATCTTGACATTGACTTAAAATCATCTAAGTCAGATGCAAAGCTTGCATCGCAGTACCCTTCGACAGTAAGATCTTTTTGACCTCCGTAAACTAAGAATAAATCTTTAGTACTTTTCAAGTACATAAGAATATTCTTCACGGCAGCCCAGTGACCATCTCCAAGGTCAGATTGGAAACGACTTGTTACACTAAGTGCATAAGCCACATCCGGTCGAGTACATAACATAGCATACATTATGCTGCCTATTGCAGATGCATAAGGTGTATGAGTCATTCTTTCCTTCTCAAGGTTAGTCTTAGGACACATCTTCTTTGAAAGACATGTTCCTACACTCATAGGAAGGTTCTTAACCTTTGCTGACTCCATATTGAATCTCTTCAATATTTTGTCAATGTACATCGACTGTGATAGTCCTATTAACCTTCTAGATCTATCTCTATAGATTTTAATTCCAAGGATATAGGACGCATCACCCAGATCTTTCATCTCGAATTGGTTCGATAACCATAACTTAGTCACTTTCATGTCATCCTTCGAATTCCCAATAAGAAGGATGTCATCAACATAAAGTACTAAGAATTGCACTGAGGTCTCCAATTCCTTTTTATACACACATGATTCATTCGAAATTTGAATGAAGCCAAACGCTTTGACTGATTCATCAAATCGAATATTCTAATTCCTAGAAGCCTGTTTTAATCCATAGATTGATCTTTGGAGTTTGCAAATCTTTTGCTCACTCCCACTGAATCTGAAAGCTATGGGTTGCTCCATATAATATCAATGTCACCATTGAGAAAGGCAGTTTTCACATCCATTTGCCATATCTCTTTGTCATAATATGCAGCAATGGCAAGCATGATCCGAATAGACTTTTGCATTGCAACTGGTGAAAAGGTTTCATCAAAGTCCACGCCGGGTCTTTGCGTGAATCCTTTTGCAACCAGTCTTCGGGTCTTTGCGTGAATCCTTTTGCAACCAGTCTTGCTTTGTAAGCTGCAATGCTTCCATCAACTCCAAGCTTTCTCTTAAAGATCCATTTTGAACCTATGGGTTTAACCCCATCAGGCAAATCTACCAAGGTTCAAACTTGGTTGGAGTTCATGGAATCCATTTCGGATTTCATGGCTTCTATCCACTGTTCAGAGTCAGAATCTGAAAGTGCCTCCTCATATGTTAAAGGATCATTATCCTTTTAAGAGATTTCATGGAAGAATCCATACCATCTCTCCGACTGTCTAGGATTACGTTCAGAACGCCTTAGAGGAGGATTTACGTGTGTATCGAAATTCGTGATTGGTTATAGTTGATCAGAAGGAGACGTTTCTTCAGTGGGAGGCGTGGGCTCACTTTGTACTTCCTCTAATTCTATGATCTTGCCTTTCTTTTCTTTAAGGAACGGTTCCTCCAGAAAAGTGGTATTTCTGGAAACAAACACCTTTTGCTCAGATTGATCATAGAAGTAATATCCTATGGATTCCTTAGGATAACCTACAAAGTAGCATAAGTTAGAACGAGATTCTAACTTATCTCCCACTGTCCTCTTCACGTAAGCAGGACAACCCCAAATTCTTAAGTAAGAATAACTAGGGATTTTACCATGCCACATTTCATAGGGCGTTTTAGGGACTGACTTAGAGGGAACTAGATTCAAAATCTTTGCTGCACTTTCTAGGGCATAACCCCAGAAAGAAGGTGGTAAGTCAGTGAAACTTATCATGGAACGAACCATATCTAGTACGGTTCGATTCATTCTCTCAGAAACTCCGTTAAGCTGAGGAGTTCCCGGAGGAGTCCACTGAGAGATAATCCCATTATCTTTGAGATGATTAAGGAATTCTTCACTAAGATATTCGCCTCCTCGATGAGATCGAAGTGCTTTGATCTTGTGACCAGTTTGGTTCTCAACCTCCTTTTGAAATTCTAAGAATTTCTCAAAAGCTTCAGATTTATACTTCATTAAGTATACATGACCATATCTACTAAAGTCATCAGTAAAGGTTATGAAATACTGATGATTGTTTCTTGTGCTTACACTAAGCGGTCCACAAACATCAGTATGGATCAAATCCAAAACCTTAATGGCACATTCCACAGTTCCTTTAAAAGGAACTTTGGGCATTTTTCCTTTGAGACAGGATTCGCAAGAAGTTAACTCCTTAAGATCATTTTCAGAGAATGATCCTAAAGTGTTTATCTTGCTAATTCTGTTCTTGGAAATGTGTCCTAATCTAGCATGTCGTAAGGGAGCTGAAACTTTGTCATCTCTCTTACGTTTAGTGTCTCGTTGTATATTCATAATATTGATATTTTGAGTTAGATAAAGTCCATTACTTAGAGTACCGATGTGAACGGAAGAGTTGTTTCGTTTGATAAAGTATTTACCATTCTTAATATAAGTTTCATAACCTTCACAATCTAAAATTGGAACTGAAATTATATTACGAATAATGCTCAGTACATAAAGGACTTTATTTAATACTAACTAAAACCTACCTAAATCTAATCTAATTGTGCCTAAAGCTCGAGCTTTAACATTTGAGCCATCGCCGATCGTCAAGACACATTCTCCCTGTCTGAGTTGTTGGGCTTCATTTAGCATCTGTACATCATTACAGATATGAGCTCCACAACCGGTATCAAGTACCCAAGAACTAGAATCAATAGAAAGATTTACTTCAACGAGAAACATATCTTTCTTTAGAGCAGCCTTGTACTCTGGGCAGTTTCTCCTCCAATGTCCCGCTTTGCCACAATGGAAGCAAACATCCTCTTTCTGATCACGCTTCTTCTTTTGAGCCTTCCCCTTCGAAACGCCACCAGTGGGCCTAAGGGGTTTCTTCTTCTTCTTTTGGGCTTTCTTGCCCTTACCTTTAGAAGGCCCAGAAGAGGAAGATGGAGCATTCACCATCAAAACCTTATTGTCCTTCTTGATCGTGCTTTCAGCAGTCACAAGCTGACTAATTAGCTCAGCTACTGTGGCACCAGCATGATTTATATTGAAATTAAGGACAAATGGGTTGAATGATGGTGGGAGCGAAGCTAGCAACAAATCCACTGAAAGCTCATCTTTCAGTGGCATGTCCATGGAAGCAAGTTTCTTAGTAAGGGCGAGAAACTTGAGTCCATACTCATGGACACTAGAACCTTCCCTCATTCTCAACTAGAACAATTCCTTTGAAGTGTTATACCTTGTAACACGTTCATGAGGGCGGTAAAGTTGCTCTAAGTGGTCGTAAATCTCCCAAGCAAATTCCATGGCCTCATGTTGCCTTTGCAAGTCCGGAGACATGTTAGCCAACATAAGGCAATGGACTTGGAGATTATCATCCTTCCACTTCTGAATCGCGTCCCGCTCGGCCCGAGTGGGAGCCTCCCCTTCGGGACTAGGCTCCCCTTCGAAGAGAACATAAGTTCTCTTCTCAGAATCTAAAATGATTTTCAGATTCCTCAGCCAATCAGAATAGTTGGGACCAGTCAACTTGTTTGACTCGAGGATCGATACAAGAGGGTTTTTGGTTGCCATTTCAAAACACGTAGAGAATCACAGAATCTACGGCCTAAATGGTAAAACACAGAACTAGTGAGCATGCTAAATTATAACGATATACAAAAGATAAGGTCTTTAATCTAATGTAGCTCCCACTGTTTTTGAAAGATCTAGAATTCCCAAAGATCTAAGAGGAACACTTTTCCCAATGGGTACTAAGATCCTTGGCATTTTACCTCGAACCCACGACTCGCGGACATTCTAAGTAAAACCCTAGGTAGGTACAACTTACCAATTCTAACACCTTTAGAACTCTTAGTAATTGTTTTCTATATCACCTATCTTTCAATATGGACCCACGACTCGTGCGACATCCATATTTACTTAGGCGTTAAGCTAGACCCATCAATCATAAGATCATGATCAAAACTTAGTTCGAACGACCCACGACTCGCGGACATAGACCTTGCCAAAAGTGACCACGAAATATTGACCATTTAAAATGATCAATTAGGTAACTAAGAACTAGTAAGCTCCACTAGCTATCCCACAACTGGCTGACAAAAACTAGCTTCACTTACTAAACCTAAAACCTATTGATGGAATGCTAGGAATTTAATTCAAAATTCGCATCTCGAATTAAATACCTATTTGTTCGAAATTAGCTTAATATTTAATGGGAATTTTCGAATCAACCGGAGAGCTGTCCGGTTCGACCTCACCAACATATATGTTATCCAATTTTATTAGTCTTGATTAATGCAAGTACACTTAAATGCATTTCAAACAAGCACATAAACAGATAACATGTCCTAGCATGATACTAACATGTAATGATCATGGGTTCTACCTATCTTTTGCGTGATATGTGGGAGCCACTCCACAATCACAAGTTCTAACATACATGCCACATAAACAGTTTAAATCACATAAGGGAAAGCGGTAACAAAATACGAGTCCTATCTCTATTACATTTTTACAATCGAGATTCCCCTCCCTAACATTTTGAGGGGTCTTCACTTATGGCCTCCTTGTTACTTGAATGTGGTCCATCTTACTCCATGGGTGCATTGTCTCCAAAATGAAGATAAAACCTCACCACCTATCTATACTCTCAAATTATAATAAAAGGAAAAAGACATAAAGTAATAAGGCTCAATCTTCATATTGGCCTTAGACAATTACACAGGGCATACCCCGGCCTCAAAACAGTAATATGGAAAGCCACATAATAAATCACATAACAGTACGCACATAAGTGAGGCTCCAACCTCAATTGAAAAACGCAACTATAGGACTCCAACCGCAATTTAAACCATCCATGTGCATAAATTAAAACCGTACATAGATGTAAACCCATGATCACCTAACATGCTTTTGCGAGAATTTAAATTTACCCAATAAATTAAAATTTTCGTTTCAAGTCTTAATGACTTAAAACACGACTTAGATGCAAGTCTTGTTAAAGAGCCTTTTCAATAAAACCCGAAAAACAATAAACCCATAAAATTCCAATTAATTTCCAAAAATTAATAATTTTATTCTTTCATTATTTTCAGAAAATAAAGTTCATAATTTTCCCAAAATTCAAAATCGGTTTAATTTCTCAAAATCCCAATTTAATCAAAATTTTAAAATAATTTTATATTATCAAAACTGATTTTAAAAGATAAAATTAAAATAAAATTAAATCGGGATTTTAAGGACCAAAAACACGAAAAACACGAAACACGAAAACGAGCCTGAAAACAGCCAAGCCGCGCGAGGCACCGCGGAGCAACAGCGACGCGGACGCGCGGCAGTTGCCGCTCGCATGCGCACGCTGGGCGCGCATCATGCGCGTGCCGCGCGCAGCAACGCCCGCCGAGACTAGGCGAGCTGTGCAGGCGTCCCGCGCGGTTGCGGGACGGACTGGGCGGGCGTGCCTAGCTCCAGCGCAGTTGCGGGAGGGGCTGGGCGACGTGCGTGCGGGCCTGGGGCGTGCTACACATTGGCATGTCCCAATCCCGCGCGTTTGTTTCGCTTCTCGTTTCGTGTCTAGGTTTCTCAAAACCAATTCAATCCAAAATTAAAAAAATTTGATTTAGATAAATTTCAACTAAAACGATTTTCAAAACCACGATTTGAGAAAACAATTTTAGAAATTCAGGAAAAATTACAGTTTAATATTTCAGGCTTTCTAAAAGAACTCAAGAATACTCAATTCGCATCTTAGCCTAAGAATTTCTACCTAGTTCAGAATTATTTTCTCCAAAATTAGACTTTCTTTTTAATTCAAAATTAAACCAAAGTCTATTAAATAATTAACACATTTAATTATTTAATATATATATACAATATATATATTTACACGTGTGGTTTCACACGTGTGGATCCATCTTGGCCCGATTAACTCGTTTAATCATTTTAAAGCCTCAACTCATGTAACCAAGTTGTTGTGTGTGACCCTCTAGGTTCTCAATTCAATTAACAGTGACCCTAATTAATTAATTCACTAATTAATTAATCAGTCTACAGATTAAACGACCATAGTCTAGCAACAGGTGTTTAACCCCTAGCTGAATTGGAATGTTCGGATTCGACAGAACCTTTAAGTCATTGATCCATGTGAGACACAATCCTCCTACTTACTATCTCTCAACCAAGATCTAGGGCAACGGAATAATCAGAACCCTAAGAATCCGATCTTAAAGCTAAGTGCATTTCATATCCATTTGATCTCAATCCAAGAAACCCTTTTCTTGATGTCTTGATCTACTGCCTTCGCCAAGGACTCCATATGGCATATGAATGACTTACAAGTGTAGGTCCTTTCTTGATTCTCATTCACTTTCATGAATCACTTGTGCAGCCCCAGCATAAGCCTTGAATCAGTTGTCTAAGGCGACACCCTTTAAAGCTTATACCTAAGACTACAGAGTGAACTCATAAAGTGATAAGGAACCTCAAGTCTAAGGATCAATTAATCACATCAATGACTCATGAGATATTTCCTAATCTGGAAGTTTCTATTTCCTGAAATAGAAACTTCCTTTCCCATTTAGGAATGTTCTCACACGGGGCACCTCGGTGAACTTACTTATTAAAGTAAGCACCCTCATGTATCACGCACGTATCAACTATACACTTTGCACCTCCATGAAACAAGGTGGTCCTTCTTAAGGGCGTGATCCACAAGCAAGCCTCAGAGGAGTCAGGTTGACACTCCCACTGTCTGTAGGACTCATCGGCTTGGAGCATTTTACTAATCATGACTTATGTGATATAGGGCTCGTTTCATGAACCGTTTCACCTAAATGGTAGAGTCCTAAAGTCATCAGGATTAGTGGAGTTCTCATACATGCACAGCTAAAGTAAACGCATACCAAATAAGAGCATATAAAGAAGTGTTGCCTAAATTCGTTATTTCATTCAAAGATTGTCTGTGATTACAATAAGGAAAAGCACAAAGCGGATATACAATCGGCTTTCTAGGGCACTATTCCTAACAGGTACACTGAGGTGTCCAGTGTGAGCAGATTCCTAAATGGGAAAGGAAGTTTCTATATCTAGAAATAGAAACTTCCAGATTAGGAAATATCTCATGAGTCATTGATGTGATTAAGTGATACTTAGACTTAAGGTTCCATTGATACTTTATGAACTAACTCTGTAGTCTTAGGTGTAAGCTTTAAAGGGTATCGCCTTACACAACTGATTCAAGGCTTATGTTGGAGCTACACAAGTGGCACATGAAAGTATACGAGGATCGATAAAGGACCTACGCTTACATTAGCAGGATGATGATCACTTGTTGTGTAAGTCATTCTTATGCCATCTAGGAGTGCTTAGCCAGGGTAGTGGATCAAGACATCAAGAAAAGAGTTTCTTGGATTGAGATCAAATGGATATGAAATGTACTTAACATTAAGATCAAGATTATTAGGTTTGTAATTATTCCCTCACCCTAGATCTTGATTGAGAGATGGGATGTAGGAGGATTGTATCTCACATGAATCAATGACTTAAAGGTTCTGTCGAATCGAGACATTCTTATTCAGCTAGGGGTCAAACACATGTTGCTAGACTATGGTCGTTTGATCTGTGGACTAATTAATTAATTAGGGAATTAATTAATTAGGGCCACTGCTAATTGAATTAAGAACCTAGAGGGTCACACACAACTGCCTGGTCACGTGGGTTAAGGCTGGAATCGATTAAACGAGTTGATCTAACCATTAAGAGAATGGTGGGGTCCACACGTGTGAAGCACAAGTGTGGAACACGTGAATGACGCGTGTCCTTGTGACATGTGTAGTCATATGTGTGTATGTGTATATATATTAAATAATTAATGTGTTAATTATTTAATAGACTTTTTAATTTTGAATTAATATTAAAGTCGTAATTTGGAGAAATAAAGTCTAACAAATAATTAATTATGAATTAATTAATTATTAGTCTTCAAGTTATTTATTATTTATTAAATAAAGTAAAATAAAATATCTAAGAGAGTTAGATATTATTTTTGCTTGACAAGTTCATCAAAAGGAAACTTTTGGTCAAAGTAAGAGAATTAGTCTCTAAGCAAGAAATCCTTTCCAAAAGAGTTTGAAATTCTTGTCCAACAAGGAAGAGGCGTTCGAACCCCTTGCATATAAATACATAGGGATCGAACCCCATGGGATGATGATACACAATTTCTCCTTTTCCAAACATTATACACTAAACCCTAGAGCCTAAACACTGAATATAGAACTAACATCCTCCCTATTCGGATCGTGGTCATGGTTGGTGGACTAATTCTCTAGAGGGCTACTATCGTGAAGTCTGGAAAGATTCGAAGGAGCTTTTGGGGATCAAGCCACGTGAAGAGCGTTCTTGGACAGCTAGAACGTGTCAAGAAAGCTACTATCTAAGTGAGTTTCTTGATCTCTACGAATTTGGGAATAAGAATTGCAAGATTCGATTCTAACTTATTGGGAAAATTTTTAAATTTTCGCGGTGTTTCTTTCTCGTTTTCCTAACAAGTGGTATCAGAGCCACCTTGCAAGGCCTATTTCTGATTTGTCTCAATTATTCTGAATTTGATAAAAATTCTTAGGCTTAGATGCGAATTGAGTATTCTTGAGTTCTTTTAGATAGCCTGAAATACGAAGTGGTATTTTTTCCTGAATTTCTGGAAACTTGTTTCTCAAAAACTTTGACTTTAAAATGTTTTGAATCAAATTGAATTGAATCGTGTTTTTAATTTTTGGATTGATTTGTTTTTGAACTGAAAGTATGAAACACGAAATCATGATACGAGAACGCGAGCCTAGGCGTGCTAAATTGTCGCATGCCCAGGCCCTCGTGATCGCCCGCCATCGTCGCCCGTCTGTCCTAGGCACGCCCGGACTGGCCTGCCAGCCCCTACCGCAACCGTACGGGAGCCTCCCGCACTACAGCCCCGCAACCGCGCAGGAGGGTGTCCGCCGCAACGCCGGCCTGATGGCCTAGGCGTCTGGGCGCTAAGCGTGAGCGTGCCGGCAGCGCTGCTGCTGGCATGTGCGCGCTGTGAGCCCGCGTGACACGTGCGGGCGGCCTGAGCCGTTGGGCGGACGTGGCGGGCACTCCAATCCGTCGCGGTCTCGTTTTTCGTGTTTAGTCCAATTCGATCCTGATTTAATTTAATAAATTGGGAATTTTTTGAAATTAAAAACAAATTTAATTTTGAGAAAATTACGAACTTTATTTTCTGAAAATATTGAAAGAATATAATTATTAATTTTCAGAAATTAATTTGAATTTTATTAGTTTATTGTTTTTCGGGTTTTATATAAAAGGCTCTTGAACAAGAATTGCATCTAATTCATGTTTTAAGTCAGTAGGGCTTAAAGCGAGAATTTTTAATTTGTGGGTAAATTTAAATTCTTGCTTTTTTTGGCATTCTAGGTGATCATGGGTTTAGTCTTATGAATGGTTTTAATTTATGCACATGAATGGTTTAAATTGGGGTTGGAGCCCCATAGTTGCGTTTTTCAATTGGGGTCGGTGCCCCACTTATGTGCGTATTGTTATGTGTTTATTATGTGGCTTTCCATATTACTATTTTTTAGGCCGGGGTATGCCCTGTGTAATTGTCTAAGGCCAATATGAAGATTGAGCCTTATTACTTTATGTCTTTTTCTTTTTATTGTAATTTGAGATTAGAGATAGGCGGTGAGGTCTTTTTCTTTCATTTTGGAGACAATGCACCCATGGAGTAAGATGGATCCACACAACAAGAAACAAGATGGAGGCCGTAAGTGAAGACCTCTCGAAGTGTTAGAGAGGATTTCTATTATTGTAATAGATAGGGCATCGTTTTATTTCCAATTCCCTTATGTGATTTAAACTGTTTTATGTGGCATGTATGTTAGAACTTGTGATTGTGGAGTGGCTCCCACATATCATGCATAAGATTGGTAGAATCCATGATCATAATGCCCATTGGGATAACATGTATCCTCTAAGATCTTTGGGAATTATAGATCTTCTAAAAACAGTGGGAGGTACATAGATTAAAGACCTAATCTCATGTAAATCGTCATTATTCAGCATGCTCACTTAGTTCTCAGTTTTTCCATTTAGGTCGTAGATTCTGTGATTCTCTACGTGTTTTGAAATGGCAACCAAAAACCCCCTAGTATCAATTCTCGAGTCAAACAAGTTGATTGGTCCCAACTATTCTGATTGGCTTAGGAATCTAAAAATTATTCTGGATTCCGGGAAGAGAACTTATGTTCTCTACGAGGCAGAGCCCGTTCCCGAAGGGAAAGCTCCGACCCGGGCTGATCGGGACATGATCCAGAAGTGAAAAAATGATAATCTCCAAGTCCGTTGTCTCATGCTTGCTAACATTCCAAAATAGGTGTTAAGTTCAAGTTGAAAATTTTAAATTAAATTCCTAGCACTCCATTAATAGGATTTAAGTTTAATAGAGAAAGCTAGTTACTGTCCATGAGTCGTGGGGTGACTATGTGAAATCCATTATTTCTTAGCTTCCTAATTGATCATTTTAAATGATCAATATTTCGAGGTCAATTTTGGGCAGGGTGATGTCCGCGAGTCTTGGGTCGTTCGAACTAAGTTTTGATCTTGATCTTATGATTGATGGGTCTGGCTTCATGCCTAAGTAAATATGGATGTCGCACGAGTCGTGGGACCATATTAAAAGATAGGTGATGCAAAAACATTATTAAGAATTCCACAGTGTTGGGATTGGTAAGTTGTACCTACCTTAGGCTTTATTAAGAATGTCCACGAGTCGTGGGTTCGAGATAAAGTGCTTAGGATCTTAGTGCCCATCGGGATAACAAGTATCCTCTAAGATCTTTGGGAATTATAGATCTTTTAAAAACAGTGGGAGGTACATAGATTAAAGACCTAATCTCATGTATATTGTCATTATTCAGCATGCTCACTTAGTTCTCTGTTTTTCCATTTAGGTCGTAGATTCTGTGATTCTCTACGTGTTCTGAAATGGCAACCAAAAACCCTCTAGTATCAATCCTCGAGTCAAATAAGTTGATTGGTCCCGACTATTCTGATTGGCTTAGGAATCTAAAAATCGTTCTAGATTCCGAGAAGATAACTTATGTTCTCTACGAGGCGGAGCCCGTTCCCGAAGGGGAAGCTCCGACCAGGGCTGAACAGGACACGATCCAGAAGTGGAAGAATGATAATGATAATCTCCTAGCCCGTTGTCTTATGCTTGCTAACTTTCCAAAATAGGTGTTTAATTCGAGGTGAAATTTTTGAATTAAATTCCTAGGAGTCCATCAATAGGATTTAAGTTTAATAGAGGAAGCTAGTTACTGTCCATGAGTCGTGGTGTGGCACCCCTATACGTAGAGATACCACACCCCTGCACTATAGGCCGATCCACATACGAAATGGATAATCCGTACATGAACCAACCTATAGCGAACGGGTGACAAGTAAAAGAAACAGGCTAGCTAGGCGGGACTATACCCCAAAGCAATACAAAACCAAGACATAAAATTTAAAAGCGGAAGCATTATATCATTAATACATATAGGTACCAACAGGAATACATTATCATCTCCTATATTTTACACAGATAAAATCTCCAGATGCTAACAATAACCATAACATACCAACTCCGAACTATCAATATCAATAACATAAAAGTGTATGAAGTGCTAGACTCAGCTGGACGATAAGACACGACCGCGACAACTTGAAAGGTGGGGTGTCAGTCCATGGAAGAGACTGGGTGAGGGGCATAAATATATATTATCGCAATTAACATGTAAGTTATAACCTCGGGTAAGGTTTTATAATTAAAAGTAATATAAGTTCATAACAACATAGAACTCGCCCGAGATTACAACTATCAATATTAAATACTTTAATCACTTTCATGCGTTCAATACGTGGCCCGACGAGTGAGGACAATTCTCCAACCTTCTCCGACTGTGTACAATACATGATTGCTTTATTAATTAATAGGTGATCATGCAGTTCAATTATCGTGCATTCGTGCATATTGTAATCAAGAAAGACAATCAATAAGTGCAATCATGATAATAACCCGAGGACAATCCGTGGTGCCGGACCCGTCCCCAGTCTCCTTCTTCCTCCGGGTGATGGTGGGATTGCAAGGCCCCACCATCCAATCTCATTGAGCAGAGGGTACATGAATCCCTAAGCCCGGAACTCCTTCCTCTACTAATCTCCTAGCAGAGTCAGGGGTCATCCTAATGTGGTGAGGATAGCGTTCGAGTTACCCGTCAGCCCATGTTTTCCCGGTTGGCTCAAACCACTACCCTCGGGCCCAACGTGAACATGCTTTACTCGCCAAAACACGATTAATCAATCAATCACAATACATGACTTGCTTTTCATGAACATGGCTTGTTTGCAATTGTTATAAGTTTAGAAATCACTATAAGTAAATATATGTACCTTTTGGCTTGAAATTCCACATAATGGTTATATGGGTTCTATATAACTAGAAATTAAACCTCAATTTTGCTGACAAAACATAAGTAGGGGACGGCCTACAAAGCTTGCTCCTCGTCCCCATGAAGCTGGTCTGTGCAAGATAGACGTACGTGAGACAGGACTCTAAATGGACCAAATATGACGAACGGCAAAAATGCAACGAGATGACGTGCAATATACAATGTAGCATGAAAACATCTTATTTTAGCAAGTATTTTATCATATAATAGCAATTTGGGATCAAAGAAGCCATTGGGTTAAAATCCCAAAATCCCATTTTTATACAGAATGTTTTGTTCTGTCGCAGGCCTGGGAACGGCCGTTCTAGTTCCTAGTTCAAAATGGGAAGGGCCGTTCCCATGCCCTTCCGAAAAATGCCCCTGCACTTTTATTTTAAAATGGCGACTTATGCTGGGAACGGCCCTTCCGGCTCGCAGGCCAAAATGGGAACGGCCGTTCCCATGCGCGTGCCGTCTTTGAATTCAAAGGAGTGGGAACGGCCATTCCCAGAATGAACTGGGGACGAGAAGGGTCGTTCCCGTTTCTCTGTAATTGCATAAATAGAGCTGAACAGGGGAAGCTCTCTACATAACAACAACAACACCCAAAACATCAACAAACTCACATTAAAATGCAAGAATTCTGGGCATAAGCATGCATACATGATTAAGATACAATAAAACTCCATATAAACACTTAAATCACTCAAGAACACCAAGAATTCCTCTTTCATGCTCACACACCAAATCATCACATAAGCTTACTTTCTTCAAGAATTCATGCTTCTAATCATGTTATAATCATATATTCATGTATCAAATAACAAATAATACATATATTCCATAAATTCCCAAACCCTAGCTATCACATAATTGATCAAGAATCATGAACTCATGCGTATACCCACCTTTGAAGTTAAAGAAATGGATGAAGAAGATGATGATAGATGATAAGCTTCAAAGCTTGAATTTCTTGCATAAACTTGATGGAATTTGATAAAATCTCTTCTCTCTCTCTCTTGGAGAAACCGAAGCAAGAAGGAAGCAATTATGTTAGTGATTTTTGGATGAAATGAGCTTGGAAGCATGGAGATGAAAATATACCGTGATTCACCATTTTGAAATGTGTGAAATACACAAATTGCTATTTAGTCCCTCAAGTGTTCAAGTTATGCAATCAAGGATAAATGGTTTGTTAATTGATTAACTAAGTCCTTGGAAAAGTCATGCAATTTGGTCCCACAATTTAAAAGAATGAGCATTTAAGAACAAGTCGACAATTAAATCATATTCGGCAATTATTTCACAAAATAAATATTTACAACTTATGAAATAAATTCTAAATTCAATATAAATTCATAAAGTTCCATGAAAGTATGATAAAATATAATTTATAAAATTATAATAAAACATAAGAATGTAATTAATGAAATTCGGGGCGTTACACGTGCGGTGCCTATGTGAAATCTATTAGTTCTTAGTTTCCTTGTTAACCATTTTAAATGATCAATATTTCGAGGTCAATTTTGGGGAGGGTGATGTTCGTAAGTCGTGGGTCGTTCGAACCAAGTTTTGATCTTGATCTTATGATTGATGGGTCTGGCTTCACGCCTAAGTAGATATGGATGTCGCATGAGTTGTGGGTCCATATTGAAAGATAGGTGATGAAAAAACATTACTAAGAACTCCATAGTGTTGGAATTGCTAAGTTGTACCTACCTTAGGCTTTATTAGGAATGTCCGCGAGTCGTGGGTTCGAGATAAAGTTCTTAGGATCTTAGTGCCCATTGGGATAACAAGTATCCTCTAAAATCTTTGGGAATTATAGATCTTCTAAAAACATTGGGAGGTACATAGATTAAAGACCTAATCTCATGTAAATCGTCATTATTCGGCATGCTCACTTACTTCTCTCTTTTTACATTTAGGTCGTAGATTCTGTGATTCTCTACGTGTTTTGAAATGACAACTAAAAACCCTCTAGTATCGATTCTCGAGTCAAACAAGTTGATTGGTCCCAACTATTCTGATTGGCTTAGGAATCTAAAAATTGTTTTAAATTCCGGGAAGAGAACTTATGTTCTCTACGAGGCAGAGTCCGTTCCCAAAGGGGAAGCTCCGACCCGGGCTGAGCGGGACACGATCCAGAAGTGGAAGAAAGATAATCTCCAAGCCGTTGTCTCATGGTTGCTAACATTAAAAAATAGGTCTTTAATTCGAGGTGAAAGTTTTAAATTAAATTCCTAGCATTCCATCAATAGGATTTAAGTTTAATAGAGAAAGCTAGTTAATGTCCATGAGTCGTGGGGTGACTATTTGCAATCTATTTATTCTTAGTTTCCTAATTGATCAATTTAAATTATCAATATTTCAAGGTCAATTTTTGGGAGCGTGATGTCCACGAGTCGTGGGACGTTCGAACTAAGTTTTGATCTTGATCTTATGATTGATGGGCCTGGCTTAACGCCTAAGTAAATATAGATGTTACACGAGTCGTTGGACCTATTGAAAGATAGGGGATGCAAAAACATTACTAAGAATTCCACAGTGTTGGAATTGGTAAGTTGTACCTACAATAGGCTTTATTAAGAATGTCCGCGAGTCGTGGGTTCGAGATAAAGTGCTTAGGATCTTAGTGCCCATTGGGATAACAAGTATCCTCTAAGATCTTCGGGAATTATAAATATTCTAAAAACAGTGGGAGCTACAAAGATTAAAGACCCAATCTCATGTATATCGTCATTATTCAGCATGCTCACTTAGTTCTCTGTTTTTCCATTTAGGTCGTAGATTCTGTGATTCTCTAAGTGTTTTGAAATGGCAACCAAAAACCCTCTAGTATCGATCCTCGAGTCAAACAAGTTGATTGGTCCCAACTATTCTGATTGGCTTACGAATCTAAAAATTGTTCTAGATTCCGAGAGTAGAACTTAAGTTCTCTACGAGGTAGAGCCCGTTCCCAAAGGGAAAGCTCTGACCCGGGCTGAGCGGGACACGATCCAGAAGTGGAAGAATGATAATCTCCAAGCCCGTTGTCTCATGCTTGCTAACATTCCAAAATAGGTGTTTAATTCGAGGTGAAAATTTTAAATTAAATTCCTAGCATTCCATCAATAGGATTTTAAGTTTAATAGAGGAAGCTCGTTACTGTCCATGAGTCGTGGGGTGACTATGTGAAATCTATTAGTTCTTAGTTTCCTAATTGATCATTTTAAATGATCAATATTTCGAGGTCAATTTTGGGGAGAGTGATGTCCGCCAGTCGGTGGTCGTTCGAACTAAGTTTTGATCTTGATCTTATGATTGATGGGTCAGGCTTAACGCCTATGTAAATATGGATGTCGCACGAGTCGTGGGTCCATATTGAAAGATAACTGATGCAAAAACATTACTAAGAATTCTACAGTGTTGGAATTGGTAAGTCGCACCTACCTTAGGCTTTATTAACAATGTCCAAGAGTCGTGGGTTCGAGATAAAATGCTTAGGATCTTAATGCCCATTGGGATAACAAGTATCCTCTAAGATCTTTGGGAGTTATAGATCTTTTAAAAACAGTGGGAGGTACATAGATTAAAGACCTAATCTCATGTATATCGTCATTATTCAGCATGCTCACTCAGTTCTCTGTTTTTCCATTTAGGTCGTAGATTCTGTGATTCTCTACGTGTTCTGAAATGGCAACCAAAAACCCTCTAGTATCGATCCTCGAGTCAAATAAGTTGATTGGTCCCAACTATTCTGATTGGCTTAGGAATCTAAAAATCGTCCTATATTCCTAGAAGAGAACTTATGTTCTCTACGAGGCGGAGCCCGTTCCCGAAGGGGAAGCTCCGACCAGGGCTGAATAGGACACGATCCAGAAGTGGAAGAATGATAATGATAATCTCCAAGCCCGTTGTCTCATGGTTGCTAACATTCCAAAATAGGTGTTTAATTCGAGGTGAAATTTTTGAATTAAATTCCTAGGAGTCCATCAATAGGATTTAAGTTTAATATAGGAAGCTAGTCACTGTCCATGAGTCGTGGTGTAGCACCCTTATACGTAAAGATACCACACCCCTGCACTATAGTCCGATCCACATACGAAATGGATGATCCGTATATGAACTAACCTATAGCGAACGGGTGACAAGTAAAAGAAACAGGCTAGCTAGGCGGGACTATACCCCAAAGCAATACAAAACTAAGACATAAAATTTAAAAGCGGAAGCATTATATCATTAATACATATAGGTACCAACAGGAATACATTATCATCTCCTATATTTTACACAGATAAAATCTCCAGATGCTAACAATAACCATAACATACCAACTCCGAACTATCAATATCAATAACATGAAAGTGTATGAAGTGCTAGACTCAGCTGGACGATAAGACACGACTCTGACTCCCGCCTAGAACATGACCGCGACAACTTAAAAGGTGGGGCGTCAGTCCATGGAATACTGAGTGAGGGGCATAAATATATATTAGCGCAATTAACATGTAAGTTATAACCTCGGGTAAGGTTTTATAATTAAAAGTAATATAAGTTCATAATAACATAGAACTCGCCCGAGATTACAACTATCAATATTAAATACTTTAATCACTTTCATGCGTTCAATACGTGGCCCGACGATTGAGGACAATTCTCCAACCTTCTCCGACTGTGTACAATACATGATTGCTTTATTAATTAATAGGTGATCATGCAGTTCAGTTATCGTGCGTTCGTGCATATTGTAACCAAGAAAGACAATCAATAAGTGCAATCATGACAATAACCCGAGGACAATCAGTGGTGCCGGACCCGTCCCCAGTCTCATTCTTCCTCCGGGTGATGGTGGGATTGCAAGGCCCCACCATCCAATCTCATTGAGCATAGGGTACATGAATCCCTAAGCCCGGAACTCCTTCCTCTACTAATCTCCTAGCAGATTCAGGGGTCATCCCAATGTGGTGAGGATAGCGTTCGAGTTACCCGTCAACCCATGTTTTCCCGGTTGGCTCAAACCACTACCCTCGGGCCCAACATGAACATGCTTTACTCGCCAAAACACGATCAATCAATCAATCACGATACATGACTTGCTTTTCATGAACATGGCTTGTTTGCAATTGTTATAAGTTTGGAAATCACTATAAGTAAATATATATACCTTTTGGCTTGAAATTCCATATAATGGTTATACAGGTTCTATATAACTAGCAACTAAACCTCAATTTTGCTGACAAAACATAAGTAGGGGACGGCCTACAAAACTTGCTCCTCGTCCCCGTGAAGCTGGTCTGTGGAAGATAGACGTACGTGAGACATGACTCTAAATGGACCAAATATGACGAACGGCGGAAATGCAAGGAGATGACGTGCAATATACAATGTAGCATGAAAACATCTTATTTTAGCAAGTATTTTATCATATAATAGCAATTTGGGATCAAAGAAGCCATTGGGTTAAAATCCCAAAATCCCATTTTTATACAGAATGTTTTGTTCTGTCGCAGGCCTGGGAACGGCCGTTCCGGTTCCTAGTTCAAAATGAGAAGGGCCGTTCCCATGCCCTTCCGAAAAATGCCCCTGCGCTTTTATTTTAAAATGGCGACTTATGCTGGGAACGGTCCTTCAGGCTCGTAGGCCAAAATGGGAACAACCATTCCCATGTGCGTGCCGACTTCGAATTCAATGGACTGGGAACGGTCGTTCCCAGAATGAACTGGGGATGAGAAGGGTCGTTCCCGTTTCTCTGTAATTGCATAAATAGAGCTGAACAGGGGAAGCTCTCTACATAACAACAACAACACCCAAAACATCAACAAACTCACATTAAAATGCAAGAATTCTGGGCATAAGCATGCATACATGATTAAGATACAATAAAACTCCATATAAACACTTAAATCACTCAAGAACACCAAGAATTCCTCTTTCATGCTCACACACCAAATCATCACATAAGCTTACTTTCTTCAAGAATTCATGCTTCTAATCATGTTATAATCATATATTCATGTATCAAATAACAAATAATACATATATTCCATAAATTCCCAAACCCTAGCTATCACATAATTGATCAAGAATCATGAACTCATGCGTATACCCACCTTTGAAGTTAAAGAAATGGATGAAGAAGATGATGATAGATGATAAGCTTCAAAGCTTGAATTTCTTGAATGAACTTGATGGAATTTGATAAAATCTCTTCTCTCTCTCTCTTGGAGAAACCGAAGCAAGAAGGAAGCAATTATGTTGGTGATTTTTGGATGAAATGAGCTTGGAAGCATGGAGATGAAAATATACCGTGATTCACCATTTTGAAAT
Organism: Lantana camara; assembly: GCA_037501455.1. NCBI lineage: Eukaryota > Viridiplantae > Streptophyta > Magnoliopsida > Lamiales > Verbenaceae > Lantana > Lantana camara. The sequence continues at coordinate 52,297,221 of CM074858.1, forward strand.
GTGTGAAATACACAAATTGCTATTTAGTCCCTCAAGTGTTCAAGTTATGCAATCAAGGATAAATGGTTTGTTAATTGATTAATTAAGTCCTTGGAAAAGTCATGCAATTTGGTCCCACAATTTAAAAAATGAGCATTTAAGAACAAGTGGACAATTAAATCATATTCGGTAATTATTTCACAAAATAAATATTTTCAAGTTATGAAATAAATTCTAAATTCAATATAAATTCATAAAGTTCCATGAAAGTATGATAAAATAAAATTTATAAAATTATAATAAAACATAAGAATGTAATTAATGAAATTTGGGGCGTTACACGTGCGGTGCCTATGTGAAATCTATTAGTTCTTAGTTTCCTTGTTGATCATTTTAAATGATCAATATTTTGAGGTCAATTTTGGGGAGGGTGACGTTCGCAAGTCGTGGGTCGTTCGAACTAAGTTTTGATCTTGATCTTATGATTGATGGGTCTGGCTTCACTCCTAAGTAAATATGGATGTCGCATGAGTTGTGGGTCCATATTGAAAGATAGGTGATGAAAAAACATTACTAAGAATTCCACAGTGTTGGAATTGGTAAGTTGTACCTACCTTAGGCTTTATTAGGAATGTCCGTGAGTCGTGGGTTCGAGATAAATTTCTTAGGATCTTAGTGCCCATTGGGATAACAAATATCCTCTAAAATCTTTGGGAATTATAGATCTTCTAAAAACAGTGGGAGGTACATAGATTAAAGACCTAATCTCATGTAAATCGTAATTATTCGGCATGCTCACTTACTTCTCTGTTTTTCCATTTAGGTCGTAGATTCTTTGATTCTCTACGTGTTTTGAAATGACAACCAAAAACCCTATAGTATCGATTCTCGAGTCAAACAAGTTGATTGGTCCCAACTATTCTGATTGGCTTAGGAATCTAAAAATTGTTCTAGATTCCGGGAAGAGAACTTATGTTCTCTACGAGGCGGAGCCCGTTCCCAAAGGGGAAGCTCCGACCAGGGCTGAGCGGGACACGATCCAGAAGTGGAAGAATGATAATCTCCAAGCCCGTTGTCTCATACTTGCTAACATTGAAAAATAGGTGTTTAATTCGAGGTGAAAATTTTAAATTAAATTCCTAGCATTCCATTAATAGGATTTAAGTTTAATAGAGAAAGCTAGTTACTGTCCATGAGTCGTGGGGTGACTATGTAAAATCTATTAGTTCTTAGTTTCCTAATTGATCATTTTAAATGATCAATATTTCGAGGTCAATTTTGAGGAGGGTGATGTCCGCGAGTCGTGGGTCGTTCGAACTAAGTTTTGATCTTGATCTTATTATTTATGGGTCTGGCTTAACGCCTAAGTAAATATGGATGTCACACGAGTCGTGGGACCATATTGAAAGATAGGTGATGCAAAAACATTACTAAGAATTACACAGTGTTGGAATTGGTAAGTTGTACCTACCTTAGGCTTTATTAAGAATGTTCATGGGTTCGAGATAAAGTGCTTAGGATCTTAGTACCCATTGGGATAAGAAGTATCCTCTATGACCTTTGGGAATTATAGATCTTCTAAAAATTGTGGGAGCTACATAGATTATAGACCTAATCTCATGTATATCGTCATTATTCAACATGCTCACTTAGTTCTCTTTTTTCCATTAAGGTCGTAGATTATGTGATTCTCTACGTGTTTTGAAATGGCAACCAAAAACCCTCTAGCATCGATCCTCGAGTTAAACAAGTTGATTGGTCCCAACTATTCTGATAGGGTTAGGAATCTAAAAATCGTTCTAGATTCCGAGAAGAGAACTTATGCTCTCTACGAGGCGGAGCCCGTTCCCGAAGGGGAAGCTCCGACCAGGGCTGAGCGGGACACGATCCAGAAGTGGAAGAATGATAATCTCCAAGCCCGTTGTCTCATACTTGCTAACATTGAAAAATAGGTGTTTAATTCGAGGTGAAAATTTTAAATTAAATTCCTAGCATTCCATTAATAGGATTTAAGTTTAATAGAGAAAGCTAGTTACTGTCCATGAGTCGTGGGGTGACTATGTAAAATCTATTAGTTCTTAGTTTCCTAATTGATCATTTTTAATGATCAATATTTCGAGGTCAATTTTGAGGAGGGTGATGTCCGCGAGTCGTGGGTCGTTCGAACTAAGTTTTGATCTTGATCTTATGATTTATGGGTCTGGCTTAACGCCTAAGTAAATATGGATGTCACACGAGTCGTGGGACCATATTGAAAGATAGGTGATGCAAAAACATTACTAAGAATTACACAGTGTTGGAATTGGTAAGTTGTACCTACCTTAGGCTTTATTAAGAATGTTCATGGGTTCGAGATAAAGTGCTTAGGATCTTAGTACCCATTGGGATAAGAAGTATCCTCTATGACCTTTGGGAATTATAGATCTTCTAAAAATTGTGGGAGCTATATAGATTGTAGACCTAATCTCATGTATATCGTCATTATTCAGCATGCTCACTTAGTTCTCTTTTTTCCATTAAGGTCGTAGATTATGTGATTCTCTACGTGTTTTGAAATGGCAACCAAAAACCCTCTAGCATCGATCCTCGAGTTAAACAAGTTGATTGGTCCCAACTATTCTGATAGGGTTAGGAATCTAAAAATCGTTCTAGATTCCGAGAAGAGAACTTATGTTCTCTACGAGGCGGAGCCCGTTCCCGAAGGGGAAGCTCCGACCCGGGCTAAGTGGGACACGATCCAGAATTGGAGGAATGATAATCTCGAAGCCCGTTATCTCATGCTTGCTAACATTCCAAAATAGGTGTTTAATTCGAGGTGAAAATTTTGAATTTAATTCCTAACATTCCATCAATAGGATTTATGTTTAATAGAGAAATCTAATTACTGTCCATGAGTCGTTGGATGACTATGTGAAATCTATTAGTTCTTAGTTTCCTAATTGATCATTTTAAATGATCAATATTTCGAGGTCAATTTTGGGGAGGGTGATATCCGTGAGTCGTAGGTCGTTCGAACTAAGTTTTGATCTTGATCTTATAATCGATGGGTCTAGCTTAAGGCCTAAGTAAATATGGATGTCGCACTAGTCGTGGGTTCATATTGAATGATAGGTGATGCGAAAACATTACTAAGATTTCCACAATGTTGGAATTGGTAAGTTGTACCTACCTTAGGCTTTATTAAGAATGTCCGCGAGTCGTGGGTTAGAGATAAAGTGCTTAGGATCTTAGTGCCCATTGGGATAACAAGTATCCTCTAAGATCTTTGGGAATTTTAGATCTTCTAAAAACAGTGGGAGCTACATAGATTTAAGACCTAATCTCATGTATATCATCATTATTCATCATGCTCACTTAGTTCTCTGTTTTTCCAATTAGGTCGTAGATTCTGTGATTCTCTACGTGTTTTGAAATGGCAACCACAAACCCTTTAGTATCGATCCTCGAGTCAAACAAGTTGATTGGTCCCAACTATTCTGATTGGCTTAGGAATCTAAAAATCTTTCTAGATTCCAAGAAGAGAACTTATGTTCTCTACGAGGCGGAACCCGTTCTAGAAGGGGAAGCTCCGACCCGGGCTGAGCGGGACACGCTCCAGAAGTGGAAGAATGATAATCTCGAAGCCCGTTGTCTCATGCTTACTAACATATCTCCGGACATGCAAAGACAACATGAGTCCGTGGAATTCGCTTAGGAGATTTACGACCATTTAGAGCAACTTTACCATCCTCATGAACGTGTTACAAGGTATAACACCTCAATGGAATTGTTCTACTTGAGAATGAAGGAAGGTGCAAGTGTCCATGAATATGGACTCAAGTTTCTTGCTCATACTGAGAAACTTGCCTCCATGGACATGCCACTGGGAGATGAGCTTTCAGTTGATCTGTTGCTAGCCTCGCTCCCACTATCGTTTAACCCTTTTGTCCTTAACTTCAACATGAATCATGCAAATGCTCGTGTAGATGAGCTAATTAGTCAGCTTGTGACTGCTGAAAGCATGATCAAGAAGGACAATAAGATTATGATGGTCACTGCTCCATCTTCTTCTAAACCTTCTAAAGGCAAAGGCAAGAATGCCCAAAAGAAGAAGAAGTCCCTTAGGCCCAATATAGGCATCACGAAGGGAAAAGCCCAAAAGAAGCAACGTGATCAGAAAGAGGACGTTTGCTTCCATTGTGGCAAACCGGGGTATTGGAGGAGAAACTGCCAAGAGTACAAGGCTACTCTAAAGAAAGGTAAGTTTCTCATTGAAGTAAATCTTTCTATTAATTCTAACTTTTGGGTACTTGATATCGGTTGTGGATCTCATATCTGTAATGATATACAGATGCTAAGTGAGGTCCGGCAGCTGAAGGGAGGAGAATGTGTCTTAAAAATTGGGGATGCTCTACGGTCGAAGCTCAAGCTTTAGGCACAATTAGATTAGATTTAGGTCATTCTGTTTTAGTTTTAAATAAAGTCCTTTATATATCAGACATTATTCGTAATATTATTTCAGTTCCAATACTTGATTGCGAAGGTTATGAAATTAAAATTAAGAATGGTAACTTTTTCCTTAAAAAGAATAATTCTTCAATACATCTTGGTACATTAAATAATGGACTTTATCTAACTCAAAATTGTAATATTTTGAATATACAACGAGAAACAAAACATAAGAGAGATGACAAAGTCTCAGTATCTTTATGGCACGCTAGATTAGGACATATTTCAAAGAACAGAATTAGCAAGTTAACTACCTTAGGGACATTCTCTGAAAATGACCTTAAACAGTTACCTTCCTGCGAATCCTGTCTCAAAGGAAAGATGTCCAAAACTCCTTTCAAAAGGAGTGTGGACCGAGCCGCAAAGACCTTGGATTTGATCCATTCTGATGCTTGTGGACCGCTTAGTGTAAGCACTCGAAACAATCATCAGTACTTCATAACCTTTACTGACGAATTTAGTTGTTATCGTTATGTGTACTTAATGAAGTACAAATTTGAGGCTTTTGAGAAATTCTTAGAATTTCAAAAGGAGGTTGAGAACCAAACTGGTCACAAGATCAAGACTGGTCACAAGATCAAGACACTTCGATCTGATCGAGGTGGCGAGTATCTTAGTGAAGAATTCCTTAATCATCTAAGAGATAATGGAATTATCTCTCAGTGGACTACTCTGGGAACTCCTCAGCTTAATGGAGTTTCTGAGAGAAGGAATCGAACCCTACTTGATATGGTTCGTTCCATAATGAGTTTCACTGACTTACCACCTTTTTCTAGGGTCATGCCCTAGAAAGCGCAACCAAGATTTTGTATCTTGTTCCTTCCAAGTTAGTCCCTAAAACGCCCTATGAAATGTGGCATGGTAAAATCCCTAGTTATTCTTACTTAAGAATTTGGGGTTGTCCTGCTTATGTGAAGAGGATAGTGGGAGATAAGTTAGAAGCTCGTTCTAACTTATGCTACTTTGTTGGCTATCCTAAGGAATCTATAGGATACTACTTCCATGATCAAACTGAGCAAAAGGTGTTTGTTTCAAGAAATGCAACTTCTTTTGAGGAACCGTTCCTAGAAGAAAAGAAAGGCAAGATCACAGAACTTGAAGAAATTCGAGTTACTCCCACGCCACATTTAGAGGACACTTCCCATTCTGACATCCCATAACCAATCATAAACTTCGATACACGTGAAAATCCTCCTCTAAGGCGTTCTGAGCGCACTCCTAGACGGCCTACGAGATGGTATGTTTTTCTCCATGAAATCTCTAATGAGGATAATGATCCCCTAACATATGAGGAGGCACTATCAGACTCGGGGTTCTGATAAGTGGAAACAAGCCATGAAGTCCGAAATAGATTCCATGTACTCCAACCAAGTTTGGACCTTGGTTGATTTGCCTGATGGGCTAAAACCCATAGGTTGCAAATCGATCTTTAAGAGAAAGCTCGGAGTAGATGGAAATGTTGCAGCTTATAAGGCAAGGCTCGTTGCCAAAGGCTTCACTCAAAGGCCCAGTGTGGACTTTGATGAAACCTTCTCACCGGTTGCAATGCAAATGTCTATTTGGATCATGCTTGCCATAGCTGCATATTACGACTATGAGATATGGCAAATGGATGTTAAAACTGCCTTTCTCAATGGAGACATTGATAAGGACATTTATATGGATCAACCCATAGGTTTCACATTCGGTGGGAGTGAGCAAAAGGTTTGCAAACTCCAAAGATCAATCTACGGATTAAAACAACCTTCTAGGGATTTGGAACATTCGTTTTGATGAAGCAGTCAAAACGTTTGGCTTCGTTCAAAATTCGAATGAGTCCTGCGTGTATAGAAAGAAATTGGAGACTTCAGTGCAATTCTTGGTACTTTATGTCGATGATATCCTTCTAATTGGAAATTCGAAGGATGACATGAAAGTTACCAAGTCATGGTTATCGAACCAATTCAAGATGAAAGATCTTGGTGATACGTCCTACATTCTCGGTATTAAGATCTATAGGGATAGATCTAAGAGATTGATAGGACTGTCACAATCGATTTACATACACAAAGTACTGAAATGGTTCAGTATGGAGAATGCGAAGAATAAAGTTCTTCCCATGAGTGTAGGAACATCTCTTTCAAAGAAGATGTGCCCTAAGATGAACCTTGAGAAGGGAAGAATGACTATGTGCCTTATGCCCCGGCAATAGGTAGCATAATGTATGCAATGTTATGTACTCGACCGGATGTGGCTTATGCACTTAGTGTGATGAGCCGTTTCCAATCAGACCCTGGAGAAGGTCACTAGACTGCCGTGAAGAATATCCTAAAGTACTTACGAACCACTAAGGATTTATTCTTAGTATACGGAGGATAGAAAGATCTAGTAGTCGGAGGACACTGCGATGCAAGCTTTGCATCTGACTTAGATGATTTTAAGTCAATGTCAGGATAAATTTTTTGCCTTAACGGCGGAGCAGTGAGTTGGAAAAGTTCTAAGTAAACGACCACTGCAGATTCAACCACTGAGGCCGAATACTTAGCTACAAATGATGTAGCTAAGGAAGGTGTTTGGATTAGAAACTTCATTCAAGAATTGAATGTCGTTCCTAGCATGAACTACCCCATTACTATGTTTTGTGACAACATTGGGACGGTTGCTCAAGTAAGAGAACCAAGATCTCACCAACGGACCAAGCACATTATGAGGAAGTATCACCTAATCCATGATATCATCAAAAGAGGTGGTGTGGAAATAGAGAAGGTCACATCAGCAGAGAACGTGGCAGACCCGCTTACTAAACCCCTTAGTCGAGAAGCTTTCGAAGGTCATCTTGCAAAGATGGGACTTAGATTAGCTCCTAAATGGCTTTGACGGGCAAATGGGAGATTGTTAGGAATAGTGCCCTGAAAGCCGATGTAATAGTTAGCTTTAGTACTTTCCTTTTGTAAATCACAGACAATCTTTCAATAATACGAATTAAGGTAACACTTCTTTATATGCTATTGTTTGATTGTGTGTTTACTTTTGACTGCACATGTATAAGAACTCCCCTAATCCATATGACTTATAGGACTCAACCATTTAGGTGAAGTGGTTCATGAGACAAGCCCTATATCACATAAGTCATGACTAGAAATCACTCCAAGCCGATGAGTCCTACAAACAGTGGGAGTGTCAACCTGACTCATTCGAGGCTTACTCTTGTGATCACGGCCTTTAGAAGGACCACCTTGTTTCATGGGGTGCAAAGTGTATAATTGATACGTCCGTGATACATGGGGGGTGCTTGCTTATTCTAAGTAAGTACACTGAGGTGTCCCGTGTGAGAAGATTCCTAAATGGGAAAGGAAGTTTCTATATCTGGAAATAGAAACTTCTAGATTAGGAAATATCTCATGAGTCATTGATGTGATTAAGTAATCCTTAGACTTGAGGTTCCATTGATACTTTATAAGCTAACTCTTTAGTCTTGGATGTAAGCTTTAAAGAGTGTCGCCTTAGACAACTGATTCAAGGCTTATGCTGGAGCTGCACAAGTGGCACATGAAAGTATATGAGGACGGATAAAGGACCTATGCTTGTATTAGCAGGTTGATCAAGACATTCGTATGCCATCTAGGAGTCCTTGGCCAAGGCAGTGGATCAAGACATCAAGAAAAGAGTTTCTTGGATTGAGATCAAATGGATATGAAATGCACTTAACATTAAGATCAAGATTATTTGGGTTCTAATTATTCCCTTGCCCTAGATCTTGATTGAGAGATGGGACGTAGGAGGATTGTATCTCACATGAATCGATGACTTAAAGGTTCTGTCGGATCGAGACATTCTTATTCAGCTAGGGGTCAAACACCTGTTGCTAGACTATGGTCGTTTGATCGGTGGACTAATTAATTAATTAGGGAATTAATTAATTAGGGTCTCTGCTAATTGAATTAAGAGCCTAGAGGGTCACACACAACAACCCGATCACGTGGGTTAAGGCTTGAATCGATTAAACGAGTTGATCGAACCATTAAGAGAATGGTGGGGTCCACACATGTGCTTCACACGTGTGGAACATGTGAATGACACGTGTCCTTGTTACACGTGTAGTCACGTGTGTGTATGTGTATATATATTAAATAATTAATGTGTTAATTATTTAATGGACATTGATTTAATTTTGAATTAATATTAAATTTCTAATTTGGAGAAATAAAGTCTAACAAATAATTAATTATGAATTAGTTAATTATTAGTCTTCAAGTTATTTATTATTTAATAAATAAAGTAAAATAAAATATCTGAGAGAGTTAGATATTATTCTTGCTTGACAAGTTGATCAAAAGGAGACTTTTGGTCAAAGTAAGAGACTTGGTCTCTAAGCAAGAAATCTCTTTCCAAAAGAGTTTGGAATTCTTATCCAATAAGGAAGAGGGGTTTGAAGCCCTTTCCTATAAATACATAGGGTCGAACCCCATGGGATGATGATACACAATTTCTCCTTCTCCAAATATTATACGCTAAACCCTAGAGCCTAAGCACCGAATATAGAACTAACATCCTCCCTTTTCGGATCATGGCCGCAGTTGGTGGACTAATTATCTAGAGGGCTACTATCGTGAAGTCTTGAAAGATTCGAAGGAGCTTTTGGGGATCAAGCCGCGTGAAGATCGTTCTTGGACGGCTAGAACGTGTCAAGAAAGCTACTATCTAAGTGAGTTTCTTGATCTCTATGAATTTGGGAATAGTAATTGCAAGATTCGATTCTAACTTATTGGGAAAGTTTTTAAATTTCCGTTCCATTTCTGTCTTGTTTTCCCAATAATTCTTTCATTCGTTCAATTCATAACACATCATAATATATGTTAACAATTCACATGAACCAAATTAAGGTGAAGGAAGCCATTAACATATAAAGAAAACAATAGTTGCAAAAAAGGCTATATTGTAGCTTTTAAACGTTCACATTTTAATTTCACGTTTACACATTGAATTCATAACATAAAATTCATAAAAATATCAAAATATTTCATATATTATCAATTAATCAAGCACATAAGTCATTCAAATCACATACGGAGCTCGAGGAAGTGGAAAGAAAGCAAGAACACTTATTTGAGCAAGTTTTGGTGAGAGCTGACAGTTTTTGAAATGTGCAAGCTGTAAAGAATTGAACATATATTGAATTCTACAATTTGGAATTAGGTTTTATTTATTGGATATGAAACTAGACAAAAAGGGCTTACCAACAATATAAAGTTTAAATTTTAGTTCAAAGCGATGTGAAAATGGAGAAGGTTTGAAATTGGATGAATTCAGTGTTTCGGAAAAAAGGCGACACAAAATTAAAACGATCATATTTCACAAACCAAAATAGATATTGAGGTTATTCCAATTGGATAATATTCTAGACTCAAAAATGTTTCTAAAGTTCGAATTTTAGGTCAATCGGAGTTCGGAGGGGTCCCCGTCGGGAGAGATTTCAGGGTAAAATGTTCCCTACCCGGGGAACCTGTGCAGAAACGTTCTGCGACTTGAAGAACAAAATTTCCCCGCCCGGGGAACCTCTCTGGGTTGGGAAAGGATGCAGAACAGGAGGTTGTTCGAGGGGAAAAGAGGAGGAAGCAAAAACCACATCAAAACTCAACCAAAAGCAACAAAAATCAAGGTACAAGTTCATCTAATCATGCTACATCAAATTCTCTTATCAAGAAGGCACAAAATGAGCTAAAACTCGAGTCACCATTTTCACACATTCAAGCTCCATTAATGGTGATACACTCATGTTCCAACAAACAATTCAAACTTTAACAAATATACATCATGTTAGCTCATAATCAACACATAAACTTCAACTCAAGTCAAGGAAATCATTCAAGCTAAAAAACAAACCCTAACACAAACTCAAGAAGTCTTCAAATACACATATATACATATATTCACACATACCTTAGAAGAGAGGACGATAAAAGAAAGATTGGAGCTTGATTCTTGTCTTAAAGCTTGATGGAATTCCCTTGCTTCCTTGTCTCTTGCTTGGGCTCGATTTTGAAAGAGAAGGGATGAAGGTTTTGGGGTGTTCTTGGGAGAGAAATGAGAGAAGAAGAATAATGAGATAAGGGGGGTGTATATCGTGTAGTTAAGGGGAAAAAGAGGGGAAAATTGCACTTTGGTCCCTCAACAATTTAAGTGCTTCAAATAGGGTCCCAAGGTTTAATAAGGGAACAATTGGGGTCCAATTCAAAGTTCCGTTAAGTCCAAAGATTTCATATAAGATCAAATATGTACATAATCGAAATAAAACATTTATTAGCAAGTGAACATATTAAAAACGAGTTTAAGCAACATAATCACTTAAGTCATATAGGTCACATTATAGCAATTAGTTCACAAAATTATTAAGTTAAACAGTCACTTAGTAATTAAAATAGAATTAAATCATATAACACTCGGCCTTAATCCACTCATGACGTCATACCTGTAAGTACAAAAATGCTGGCTAAAATGTTTTAGAATGCTAAAACCACGCCCCGGTTCATGAACTTTCTAATTTGAATATGCTTCACTCTTATTTATACGTACGAGTGAGTGTGTTAGCCCCCTCACCAGTCTTTAGGATTGACCCCTCCTCGTTGTTTTCTTTTTCCCCTTTTGTTCTTTGAGTTGCAGAAACTCGTTTTGGAGAGTTTATACTAGGCGGTAGTCTTCTTTCGAGTTTCGGTCCTCGTAGCGAGTTTCATGTATTTTATTTAAGTTATTGTTATACTTATGAGATTCAGAAAGCATGTATGTGATCATGATTCAATTTGAGAATAATTGTATAACTAGACTCGCTCTATTATGTATGTTTTGTTATATTCTAAGCATGATTATCTGTATGTTTGAATCCTGGAGCTTCCGCGATTGCGCACTCTGATTTAGGGTCTAGACCACCTAGCATAGGAGGGATTTTGTTTGTCTCCCATTCGCCGTAGCTTGATGTGTGTGCGGAGTTCCCATTTCGTTACACATGTTGGGCTATGTAGTGCTCTGTGCTCTGGGGTGCTACATTAATGGAATGGTTCGGGTCTGCAGGCATGTCCATTATGGAGGGAGAAGGTTGGAACTATTTATTGGGAAAAACACGATTAGAAAGCGTAGCGGAATTTAAAAATTTTCCTAAAAAGCAAGATCGGGCTTGCAATTTCTATTTCTATTCCTAAGGATTCAAGAACTTACAAGAATCGTCTCTTTCTTGACACGTTTTGAGCCGCCCTTAAACGCGCTTCATGCGATAATGGCAACCCTCGTCCCTTGAAAGATTCTTTCTACTAGATTACACGATAGGTCTCCTCTAGAGTAATAATCCACACCAATCCTAGATTCAAATCATGTGAGTGAGCATGCCAGTACTATGACATGTGTAAAGAAAGAAACAAAACGAGAAGAAAGAGAGCAAGAGAATTCTCCCATCAAGAAGCCGTAATTTGGGCGTGATCCCCATGTCTCACGTGAGTGAAAAAATCGAACCTCTTAGCCTATATATAGGGCTCGGGTTTCGAATCCCTCAAGTCTAGTTGGAATCGAATTCCAACTTTGACTTTTCTTTTATTTCCTTTCTCTCCAAGTAATAGGAGTTTTATTCAAAATAAGATATCTATTCCTTCTAAAAAAGAGCTCCTAATCAAATTAGGAATATTTAATTATTCTAATTAAATATCTTATTCTAATAATATTTATTCTAACCACATTAGAATTAATATCTACTAGAATAATAAATAGAAGATATTTAGTATTTATTTATTTATTTATTTATTCTAGTCAAATTAGAACAACTAAATAATTAAATACTTAAATACATAGAATTAATCCTCTGAATTAATTCCATGAAGGGCTTTAAAATTAATTCTTAATTAATTCTAACGGGTTAAAATTAATTCTCTAATTAATTTTATTTGGCTTCATAATTAATTCTCTTAATTAATTATATTAGGGATTTTATAATTAATTCTCCTAATTAATTATATATGGGATTTATAATTAATTCTCCAATTAATCAACACATGGTCCACTTTCTCAATTGGACCACACGCCCAACTTGAGCTCACGTGCCACACGTGTACATTTAACCCATTACACGTGTGGTTTCATTTCGATCAAATATTTGATCTTTCCTTCAATATCCTTTGAATCTGGCATTTGTGTGTGACCCCCTAGGTTCATTTTCAGTTAGCAGTGAGACTAATACGCTTTATTAGTTCACAGATCACACGATTATAGTCTAGCAACAGGTGTGTGACCCCTACCCGAACAATGAATATATATTCGAAAGAACCTTTCAGTCAATGACAACTATAAGGTATGATCCTCCTACCATCCCATGTCTCGATTAAGATATAGGGCATGAGAATAATGAGAGCCCCACTAATCTCAACCATAAAGTTAAGTTCGTTTCATATCCATTTGATCTCAATCCAAGAAATGCTTTTCTTGATGTCTTGATCCACTACCTCGGCCGAGGGTTTAGGATGGCATATAAACGACTTATGCACTAAGAGATCTTCTTCCATTAAAGCAAGTGTAGGTCCTTTGTTGATTCTCATATGCTTCTATGTGCCACTTGTGCAGCCCCAGCATAAGCCTTGAATCAGTTGTCTCGTGAGACATCCTTTAAAGCTTATACCAAAGACTATAGAGTTAGCCCACAAAGCATCAATGGAATCTTAAGTTAAAGGATTACTTTACTCACGCCATTGACCTATGAGATATTTCCTAATCTGGAAATTTCCTCTCCTTGAAGTGGAAACTTCCTTTCCCATTTAGGAATCTTCTCATGCGGGACACTTCAGTGTACCCGTTCTAATAACAAGCAGCCTCATGTATTGCGTAAGCATTAACTTATGCACTTTACACCCCATGAAACAGGATGATCCTTCTTGAGGATGTAATCCCATGAGCAAGTCCCAATCGAGCCTAATCAACACTTCTACTGTTTGTTGGACTCATCGACTTGGAGTGGTTTCTAATCTGGACTTGAGTTAGGGCTTGTTTCATGTGTCATTCACCTAATGACAAAGTCCCTAATAGCCTTATGGATTAGGCGAGTTCTAATACATACGCACATAATGGAAACACACAAAACATGTATTGCATATAAAGAGGTGTTTGCCTTTGATAATAATGAATCATATATTATTCAAAGATTGTCTGTGACATGAGCAAAATCCCAAAGCAGATTACGACGAATCAGCTTTCTAGGGTACTATTCCCAATAATCTCCCACTTACCCATAAAAGCCATTTAGGTACTCTGAGTCCTATCTTCTCAAGATGTACTTTAAGAGCCTATTGACTTTGGGCGTTTCCAAAGTGGATCTGATACGTCCTCTGCTGATGCGACCCTTTTATTTACACATATCTAAGGAAACACTTTTTCCTTATAAAGTGATTTATTGTCACATGTTCAGTCTCTTGGTGAGGTCTTGGTTCTCTCACTGGAGCAACCATCCACTTAATCATACAATATGTTAAGGGAGTTGTTTCATGCTAGGAACTTCATCTAGCTAGTTAGATGGAGTTTCTTACCCAAACACTTAACTTAGCGGTACTCAATACGGCTAAGTATTCAACTACAATAGTAGAGATTTGCAACATGCGTGCTTGGAACACCTTTCCAACATGTTGCATTACCATTTAGGTAGAAGTTGTATCTTTTTAATGATTTACAATCATCTATGTTTGAAACAACGATTACATCAAATATCCTTTTAAAGATAAGATCTTTTTGGGCTCCGTAAGGATATCCTCATTTCTTCTAAAGTACTCTGAGGGTATATTTTACAGCAGTCCAGTGACCTTCTCTAAGGTCATATTAGATTCGGCCCACTACGCTTAGTGTTGCGCTATATCACGTCTAGTACATAACATTACATACATTATGCACCCTTTAACTTAAACGGCTTTTGGACATTCTAACTTTCTTAAAGTTATCTTAGGTCACATACTCTTCAAAGAGTTTTTCCATTGTCCATAGTAAACTATTTTAGTACCACGGTTATGTACTCGTTTTGTGATAATCCATTTAGTCTCTTAGATCAATCTCTATAGATCTCAAGTTGAGAATGTAGGATTAATCACAAAGATCTTTCATGTCAAATTGTTTCCTAAACAAAATTTTGGTAACTTTCATTTAATCATTCGCATTCCTAATGAGAATGATGGCATACCAAAAATTGACACTGATGCCACTAACCTTCACATGTACACTTGAGACTTATTCAACTTCTATCTATGTCAAACAGTTTGACAAGCCTATGTAATCAAATTGTCTAACTCCTAGAAGCCTTTATCAATCTATAGATTGACTTAGGGGTCTGCTTACCTTATACATACTCCCATTGAATATGAGATTTATAGAAATACCATATTTTAGTCTTTTTCAATCTCCTATTGAGAAAGACAGTTCTCATATTCATTTATCATATCTCATAGTCAAAATATGCAGATATGCTAAACACAATCCGAGTGGACTTTAGCATTTCAACCGTCAAGAAGGTTGTAATGCTTTCCATTTACTCCAAGATTTCGGTTGTAGATTCATTTAGGTAGATCAACCAAGGTCCAAACTTGATTTGAGTATATAGAATCCATATTGGATTTCAAGGCTTGCTTACACTACTCAGATTCCAAATCTGACAGTGCATCATCTTTAAGTAATCTCTTGGCTATCTAGGAATGTGTTCTAAACTCATCTTAAGAGTAGGGTTTCACACGTGTACTTACTCTAAAATTTCGTTAAGTTTTATCAAATTGGCTCGTTTCTTCTATATATGGCGTGGGTTGTTTATCCTCAAATTTCTTTGAGGTCTCCCTACTAGTCTTTCTTGTCGTACAGGAACAACTCCCTAAGAAAGTACATTCCTTGAAACAAACAACCTTTGTTCAAGAGAATTGCAAAAATTATATTCTATATTGTTGTATAAACTTGAACTCGTTCAAGCTTATCTCCCACAATCCTCTTCACTTAAGAGGATTTCTCTAAATCCTTTGATAAGAATAACTAGGGAATTATTGAATTCCACATTTCATAGTGGAATTAAGGAACTGGTCTTGAAAGGTACTAGATTCAAATCTCTCACAGCATATTCTAGGGGTTTATTCCTAGAATGATTATAAGTTAGTAAAGCTTGCTATGGAACGAACCATATCCTATAAGGTTTTGTTCCATCATTCAGAGTCACTAAGGTGTTCTCGAACTAGTTTACTGAGAGATAATCCCATTATCTCTAAGATGACTAAGGAATTGGTCACGAAGGTATTCAACATCTCGATCAAATCGAGTTATTCATAACTTATAACTACTTCGGTTCCTAACCTCCTTTTGAAATTCTAAGAATTTCATATAAGTTTCAAGTTCGTACTTCATCAAGTACACTCATTCATAATGATTGAACTGATGATTGTATCCAGTGCTTACAGTGAGTAATAGATAAATATCAGTATGGATCGAGATCCACTGTGTTTAGCACGTTTCCACATTTCACGTAAACGGGGTTTTGGGAACGTTTTCCATTAATACAGGATTCACAGGAAGTCAACTCCGTAGGTTCATTTTCGTAGAATGATCCTAAGATGTCTAACTCGCTAATCCTTTTGTATATTAATGTGCCAAAGCTATTTGAAACTTTATCATTTTACTTACTTTTGTTATCTTGTTGTATGTTCAAAACATCAGTGCTTTGAGTTTTGCACAACGGATTATGCAAAATTAACTCAAGACTAGTGAATACTAATCCTATTAGAATTACTAAACGAGATAACCTATCAGAGTACCCATACTCTTTGTAGTTCCCTTCCAAAGTCCTTATTTGCTACTATAGAAGCAAACATCCTTTTTTTATTTCTATTGTCCTTTTGGGCGTGACCCTTTACTCACCCCTCCATCGGGTTTTAAGGGTCTCTTCTTCATAAGGCCTTCAAGCCTTTACCTTAGTGGGCATAGAAGAAGATTTAACCATCATAACCTTTTATTCCTTCTTAAGGATGCTCTCAACCATTATCAACTAAATGATTAACTATACTATAATAGCATCATTGTGGTTGAGTATAAAAAGGGTTAAATGATGGAAGCAATTTGAGCAATTAGTGCATTTGAGAGAGAACTCGTTTCTCAATGAAGCTCGAGACTTCAAGATCTTCAAAAAGATCTTTCTCATTCAAGTATACGTGCAACCCATTGTTATATGGAACAATTCCTTAATGTTACACCTTATAACATATTTATGAGGTGGTACAATTTCTCTTAAGTGGTTTGGAACAATCCATCCACTTTAGACTGCTGCTCTTTAGGCCCGGATCGAACTTTCAGAAGTGAAAACTTCACCCTATAGAGAACACTTTTCTCCTCTTGGAATCTAAAACGAATTTTAGGATTCGAAGCCAATTAGAGTTAGTTAGGACTTAGTCAACTTGTTTGACTTAAGGATAGATACGAATGGGTTTGCATTTCATTTTGTAGAGAATTACAGAACTACAACTTAAATGCTAAGCAGAGAAAATGTGAGCATATTGAATAATAACGTAATATATAAGATTAGGTCTTTTATCTTATGTAGCTCCCACTGTTTTTAGAAGATCTTAAAATCCCAACGATCTTAGAGGAAACTTGTTTTCTGAATGGGTACTGAGACCCCAAGCACTTTATCTTGAACCCACGACTCGCGGACATTCTTAATAAAGCCTTAGGTAGGTACAACTTGCCAACTCCATCTCTATGGAACTCTCAGTAATATATTTGCATCACCCATCTTTCAATATGGACCCACGACTCGTGCGACATCTATATTTACTTAGACATCAAGCAGAACCCATCAATCATAAGATCGTGATTAAACTTAGTTCGGAACGACCCACGACTCGCGGACATCGCCCATTCCAAATTAACCATGAAATATTAATCACTTAAAGTAATCAATCAGGAAACTAAGAACTAATAGGTTTCACATAGCCACCCCACGACTCATGGACAACAACTAGCTCCTCTATTAAACTTAAATCCTATTGATGGAATGTTAGGAATTTTATTTAAAGTTCTCACTTTATACAAAATACCTATTTTTCGAAGTTGCTTAATATTTATGGGATTTTTGAATACTGGAGAGTTGTCCAGTTTTGACCTCACCAACATGTACAGTTATCCGTTTTAATTAGTCTTGTTTAATGCAGTTTCACATAAATGCATTACACACAAGCAATTAGCAAATAATATGTTCTAGCATGATACTAATATGAGATGATCATGGGTTTTCCTATCTTATGTGTGATATGTGGGAGCCACTCCACAACCACAAGTTCTAACATAAATGCCACATAAAACAGTTTAAATCGCATAAGGGAATTGAAAATAAAACGATGCCCTATCTGTTACAATAATAGAAACCCTCCTGACATTTTGAGGGGTCTTCACCTCATGGCCTCCTTGTTACTTTATTATGTGGATCCATCTTATTCCATGGGTGCAAATCTCCCAAGTAAAAAGAAAAACCTCACTTCCTAAGTTCTACTCTCTTTACAGAAATTAATATGGCTCAATCTTCATATTGGTTATAGACAAATACACGGGCCATACCCCGGCCCAAAAAACAGTAATATGGAAAGCCACATAATAAACACATAACAGTACGTACATAAGAGGGGCACCGATCCCAATTGAAAAACGCGCAACTATGGGGCTCCAACCCCAAATTTAAACCATCCATGTGCATAAATTAAAACATCTACAAGACTAAACCCATGATCAGCTAATATTCTAAAATTGTAAGAATTAAAATTTACCAATAAATTTAAAATTCTTTTAACTTTTTGTTCTACTAACTCAAACTAATTTGAAAACAGTTCCTTGTTCAAGAATATATTCATAATCAAAAGCTCAAATCATAATTAAAACATCTACAAGACTAAACCCATGATCACCTAATATTCTAAAATTGTAAGAATTAAAATTTACCAATAAATTTAAAATTCTTTTAAATTTATGTTCTACTAACTCAAACTAATTTGAAAAAAGTTCGTTGTTCAAGAATATATTCATAATCAAAAGCTCAAATCTGAGAAAATTCAAGTTAATTCAAAATTAACAATTTAGTAAAATTATTATTTCAAAAATAATAATATTAATTTTCCTGAAAAATTAAATCTGACCATAATTCCCAAATAATGATTTTATTTCAAAAATAAAATATTTTAATATTTTAAAATCGAATTTTAAAGTTGGGGATTGGATCACGACCAGAAACGGGTGTCGTTGCTTGTCGGTCAAACACGCGACCGAGGCGAGCGCAGGCTGCCACGGGCATAAGCCGCCCAGAAGGCAAGAGCGCGCACAGCAGCCCAGCCTGCAGCCAGGCGCGCACAACAAGGTAGGCAGAAGCGTCGCAGTAGTCCGCGTACAGCACCAGCCAGGCGCGCAGCTGAGCTCGCGCCACAGGCAGGACGCCGCAGCAGTCCCACGCGCAGCAGGTAGGTCCGCCGCAGCAGTCCCGCGTGCAGCATCAGCCCAGAGCCCGCAACGCGCAGGTCCACTGCAGTAGTCCAGTCTCGTCGGTCGGCGGTGGCGGGCGGTCAACACGCTTGGCCCTCACAATCCCGATTCATTTCCGTCCCTCAAACAAAAATTCTAAAAAATTTTCTTTTAAAGATCCAGGAATCAAAAACATGATTTTGTAAAATTTTAGATCTAAAACAATTTTAGTAAAATTTTCAGAAAACGTTTTTCTCAATTTTTTAGGAAACCTCTAAGATTTAAAAGCTCAGATTACGAAACAAATTCAAGAATACATAACTGCCACTCAGATTCAAGAATTTCACAAAATTCAATTAAAAGATGGATTAGAAATAGACCTTGAAAGGTGGCTCTGATACCACTTGTTGGGAAAAACACGATCAGAAAGCGCAACAGAATTTAAATTCCTTCCCAAAAAGCAAGATCGGGCTTGCAATTTCTATTTCTAATCCTATGGATTCAACAACTTACAAGAATCGCCGCTTTCTTAACACGTTTTGAGCTACCCTCAAACGCGCTTCATGCGGTAATGGCAACCCTCATCCCTCGAAAGATTTTTTCTACTAGATTCCACGATAGGTCTCATCTAGAGTAATAATCCACACCAGTCCTAGATTCAAATCATATGAGTGAGCATGCTAATACTATGACATGTGTAAAGAAAGAAACAAAACGAGAAGAAAGAGAGCAAGAGAATTTTCCCATCATGAATGTAGCACCCACACGTAGGGCCACATCCCCTGCACTAAAATCCAAACCCGAATACGAAATGAAAAGTCAGTACCCGAATCCAAATCATACCGAACGGGATACCAACACACTCTCTAGGCTAGGCGGAGCTAAACAAAACCAGAGTATGCAGAAGCAAATAAAACTAAATCAAACAAGTAGAAGATGCATTACATAGATATGTATAGGTACCAACACATACACATACATATTGTATTTATATATAGGTACTAACAGTTAAACCCTGTACAATTGCCATCACGGCTCAACAAAATATAAGTATCTAAAACTTCAATTCATGACAATACATATACAAAATGATATAAAGTGCATGGAACTAAATGCATCTAACAAGACCTAGACCGACAAGTGCAAAGGTAGACACACTTCTCCTCCTAGCTCAAGTCCCAAAACCTGCAACTAAAAGAATAAACGAGGGGTCAGTCATCTGACTAAGTGAGGGGGGCTAACGCACACCCACTCTATATATATAAAGCAAAGCACATAAGAAAAGGTGGACTTATGAACCGGAATAGGTTTTACAAACCAAACTTTTAAAACAAGCATATATACTTAAAATCCTTTTCATAAACTCTATCCCGATTCATACTTCCCAAAACATAACATATCACATGCTCGGCGAGAACGAGCTTCCAACCTTTACTCCTCAGAACAAATCAAAACATAAATCATGACATATCCATCCACTACTCCGATGATGGAAGAGCCACCGGCAGCCCTAACCATCCAGAACATTAACAAACTCACGAGGGGTAGCTAAACCACAACTTGCCCTCCCCGGTTTTCACATCGAAGGTATCGAAATATCACAACTTCCCTAGCTTTCGGGGTCGCGTGTGATACCTCGGATGGAGACTACGCACAGGTTTTACCTCGACGGCCCAAAACCGTCCCGAGGGCTCCTTACCCATAGCTCCTTTGATCCACATTCACATATACATAAACATTTCATACCAAATCTTTCATGGCAAATCTCGCTAACATGAATAGAAAAAACTTTCCAAAAGTAGCTTACATACGCTTATTTAGTAACTTTCCAAAATCAAAATTGTTCACAAGATCATAAACATATTCTATTCAACAGGTATTTATCTATATACATAATATATACACATGCGTGGCTCGAAAACATCACATAAGGCTTTAGGTCTTTAACTATACAAAATCCCAAACCTCACCTTCTGCTTGACAAAAGTAGGAGTGGAAGTGAACAAACTATTCCTCGGGCTCGTCAACGCGAACCTCCTCTGAAAAGAAAACACAAAACCCCAAGAATTAGACTCTATATGAACCAAAGAAGATGCTCGGCAAAATGCATGATTCATGTTTGAATGCAAAATGTTATCAAATATATCATATAATTCACAAAACATAGCATATAACAATTATTTACAATTTATCAAGCAATTAAAATCAAGTTATAGCATCAAACATGCAAAAGATTAACAATAAAAGCCATAAAAGTGCATAATTAAGCAAAAGAGAAGTAGTTGCAGCTCCCAGGTTTCGGGAAGGATGGGAACGGCCCTTTCACTGTAGGGAACGGCCGTTCCCGCTTTCGCTAAAAACTTTCTGGAAGATGGGAACGGCCATTTCGGGCTGAAGAAGGAAATGGGAATAGCCGTTCCCAACTACCCGATTGCTCCCCGCGCATCTGTAAGTTTTTGCAAAATTTTGATCTTGGGAACGGCCGTTCCCAGTTTCGGAAAAACGCACGGTTGACCCTCGAATGGCCCTTCCCAGAACAAAGCTTGCGTTCCGGCCTGGTTCGGAGGGCAAAACAAAACAGACATTACAGAAACAGGGGAAGCTTTCATTTTGGCCCAAAATGGCCAAGAACCAATACCAAGAAGCTGCAACAACTTATCAACTCAAGCAAATAATTCACATAAAACAAGTAAGACATGTTGGCACTCAAATATCTCAAGAAAACGGAATTTAAAGCTATTGCTCCATGAATGCAAATTCAATCTCAAAACCATGAACACATTAAATGCTCAACTACCTAGAGATCTCTTGCAATAAATACAACATATATAGCATGTAAAGCACATTTAAGAAGGTAGAATTCAAATATATCAAGCATAGATCACATATTCAACAAAATGGCCAAACCCTTACTATTCACGTAGATGATCAAAAGCATACATATATCACTCTAAATTCAGAATTAATCTATGAAAACGAAGAGCTCGACAAGGGATTTCCGAAACATACTCAAGTTCGAGGAAAGGTGAAGAAACAAGGAAGAACTTGGCTCTTGAAGTTGGAAGATCAAACTTGGGGCTTTGGCTTCTCTTGGCTTTGAATTGATGCTGTTGTTACGTGAACGAGGGAAGGAAGAAATGGTTCAGCCCTTAGAAATGGTTCAGCCCTTAAGGGCTGAACCAGTTCGGTTCACGGGTTCGGTTCAAGGTTTTTTTTTTCCGATTCAAGTTGGTTCGATTTTGTTGGAAAACAGGAATCAGAAAGCAGCGGAACTTTAAAAAAAATTCCAACAAAAGGATCGGAACTCGCAATCGTGAATCCGAATTCGTAGAGATTAGACACTTACTTTTCAATAATCTTTCTTGAAGTGTTTCAAGCCACCCAAGAACGCTTTTCTCAAGGCTTGATCCCCTCTCCTTGGTAAAGCTCGAATCTTTGAAACTTCTAACTTGAAGCTCTCTAGATATAGTCCACCAACTTGACTACAATCTAACTAGTAAGGATGCTAGTCCTCTAGTCAATGTTTAGGCTTAACCTAGGGTATATTTGATATTGGAGAAAGGATAGTGTTCAACACATGAACCAAAAGAATTCTATCAATCCTTAAGGGGAGCTCGAGCTCCCCTATACATAGCACTAGGGAGGGGCAGCCGAACCAACTCCTATTGGACTAAAGATTTGGTCCATCTCTCTTATTACTTGATCATCAAGTAATTCCAAACTTTGACTTTTGAATTCTAATTCAAATTAACTTTTAAGAGAGCTAAAATATCCAAACCCCTTTTGGATAATATTGTACTTTATTTATTAATAAATAAATAACTTATTTATCTAATTAATTAATTCATGATTAATTAAATAGATTATTTTTCTCCAAAATAAGACTTTCTTTTTAATTCAAAATTAAACCAAAGTCTATTAAACAATTAACACATTAATTATTTAATACACAAATAATTATACACGTGTAGTGCACACGTGTCCATGTATGAGACGTGTCAGTCACGTGACCCACACATGTGTTTCACACGTGTGGAACCCTCTTGGTATGATCAACTCATTTAATCATTTTAAAGCCTTAACTCATGTAACCAAGTTGTTGTGTGTGACCCTCTAGGTTCTCAATTCAATTAGCAGTGACCCTAATTAATTAATTCACTAATTAATTAATTAGTCCACAGATTAAATGACCATAGTTTAGCAACAGGTGTTTAACCCCTAGCTGAATTGGAATGTCTCGATTCGACAGAACCATTAAGTCATTGATTCATGTGAGATATAATCCTCCTACTTACTAACTCTCAACCAAGATCTAGGGTAAGGGAATAATCAGAACCCTAATAATCTGGTCTTAAAGCTAAGTGCATTTCATATCCATTTGATCTCAATCCAAGAAACCCTTTTCTTGATGTCTTGATCTACTGCCTTGGCTAAGGACTCCATATGGCATATGAATTACTTACACAATAAGAGATCACCTTGCAAATGCAAGTGTAGGTCCTTTCTTGATTCTCATTCACTTTCATGAGTCACTTGTGCAGCCCCAGCATAAGCGTTGAATCAATTGTCTAAGGCGACACCCTTTAAAGCTTATACCTAAGACTACAGAGTTAACTCATAAAGTGACATGGAACCTCAAGTCTAAGGATCAATTAATCACATCAATCACTCGTGAGATATTTCCTAATCTGGAAGTTTCCATTTCCTGAAATAGAAACTTCCTTTCCCATTTAGGAATCTTCTCACACGGGGCACCTCAGTGAACTTACTTATAGAAGTAAGCACCCTCATGTATCACTCACGTATCAACTATACACTTTGCACCTCTATGAAACAAGGTGGTCCTTCTTAAGGGTGTGATCCCACAAGCAAGCCTTAGAGGAGTCAAGTTGACACTCCCACTGTCTGTAGGACTCATCGGCTTGGAGTATTTTACTAATCATGACTTATGTGATATAGGGCTCGTTTCATGAACCATTTCACCTAAATGGTAGAGTCCTAAAGTCATTAGGATTAGGGGAGTTCTCATACATGCACAGCTAAAGTAAACGCATACCAAACAAGAGCATATAAAGAAGTGTTGCCTCAATTCGTTATTTTATTCAAAGATCTTCTATGATTACAATAAGAAAAAGTACAAAGCGGATATACAATCGGCTTTCTAGGGCACTATTCCTAACAATCTCCCACTTGCCCGTCAAAGCCATTCTAAAGCTACTCTAAGTCCCATCTTTTGAAGATGACCTTGGAAAGCTTCTCGACTAAGGGGTTTAGTAAGTGGATCTGCCACGTTCTCTGCTGATGCGACCCTCTCAATTTGCACATCTCCTCTTTTGATAATATCACGGATTAGGTGATACTTCCTCATAATGTGCTTGGTCCGTTGGTGAGATCTTGGTTCTCTTGCTTGAGAAACTGCCCCAGTGTTGTCACAAAATACAATAATGTGGTCTTTCATGCTAGGAACAACATTCAACTTTTGAATGAAGTTTCTAATCCAAACACCTTCCTTAGCTGCATCATTTGCAGCTAAGTATTCGCCCTCACTGGTCAAATCTGCAGTGGTCGTTTGATTGGAACTCTTCCAACTCATTGCTCCGCCATTTAGGCGAAAATCCTGACATTGACTTAAAATCATCTAAGTCAGATGCAAAGCTTGCATCGTAGTATCCTTCGACAGTAAGATCTTTCTGACCTCCGTAAACTAAGAATAAATCTTTAGTACTTTTCAAGTACTTAAGAATATTCTTCACGACAGCCTTGTGACCATCTCCAGGGTCAGATTGGAACTGACTTGTCACACTAAGTGTCTAAGCCACATCCGGTCGAGTACATAACATTGCATACATTATGCTACCTATTACTGATGCGTAAGGTGTATGAGTCATTCTTTCCTTCTCAGAGTTAGTCTTAGGACACATCTTCTTAGAGAGACATGTTTCTACACTTATAGGAAGGTTCTTAACCTTTGCTGACTCCATATTGAATCTCTTCAATACTTTGTCAATGTATATCTGTAACGCCCTAATTCCTGAATGAACAGGTAAGCACGCCACGTGTGAGTTTGTGAGCGTAGGATTTATTTTAATTCATTAATTTTATGTTTTTCTTACATGACATCATATATTTTTCTAAATTGCATATCACATTATTTATGTGGATTATATGAAATCATATCATCGAGAAAATTATTTCATCACTTGGAAAAATAATTATTGCGTGAAATATTTACCGGGAGTGGTTTAATTATGAAATTATCCCTACATGTTCATTTCTTTAAATTAAGGGACCGAATTGCATAACCTTTCTAAGGACTTAATTGATCATTTAGCAAACCACCTATCCTTGATTACATGACTTGTTAAATTGAGGGATGAATTACAATTTGAGCATTTCACATTTTTCCAAAAATGGTGAATCACGTAGAAATATATCTCCAAGCTTCCTTGATAAAATTCATCCAAAATCTCCCAACATATTTGCCCTCTTGCTCTCGGTCTCTTCAAGAAGAAAAGGAAAGAATAGATTTCATCATTTCATCCAAGGTTTTCAAGAAATATTTCAAGTTTGGAAGCTTAGTCATCATCTTCATCTTCCTTCTTCATTTCTTTAGCTTCAAGGTGGGTATAGGCATGAATACATGATTCTTGATCATTTTGGTTGAAGTTAGGGTTTGGGAATTCATGGATTTATATGGATTATTTGTTGGTTGATGCATAGATACATGATTATATCATGCTTTGATCCATGAATTCTTGCAAAATTTGAGGTTATGTGAAGGTTTGGTGCCTGAACTTGAAACTCATGATCTTTGGTAATTTTCATGAATTATGTGTTTAAATGGAATATTATCATGTCTTGAATATGTATGCAATTTGTTTCCTGAATTCTTGCACTTTGGAGATTAAATCTTGAGTTTTTTTGAAAGCTTTGTTGTTGTGCCGTAGCTACTGCCTTGCTTCTGCTCTTTTTTTCAAATTTGCAGAAGCTGGGAACGGCCCTTCCCGCCTTAGCGTATTTTGGGAACGGTCGTTCCCATGCTTCTAAGTCAGGGCGGGCCAGTGAGCCTGGGAATGGCCGTTCCCATTTTGGCCTACATGTCGGAAGGGCCATTCCCAGCAAAGGCGTGCTTTTATTTTGAAAGTCGCTGGCACGTTTTGGAAGGGGCATGGGAACGGCCCTTCCCCTTTTCGACTGGGACCAGGAACGGCCGTTCCCCAGGCCTGCGGCAAAAGGAAAGCTACTCCATGAAATTTTGATTTTGGGATTTTTACCCAAACATTTCTTTGATCCCAAATTGCTATTATATGATTGAATACATGTCCAAACAAGATATTTTCATGCTACATTTCATATTGCTCGTCATCTCGTTGCATTTTCGCCATTCGTCATATTTGGTCCATTTTGAGTCTAGTCTCACGTATACAAGTCGTGTTTGCACAGATCACGAGGTCGTGGACGAGGAACAGGCTCCCTAGAGCATATCCTTGTTTTATTTTGTAGCAAAGATGAGGTTTTGTTCTAGCTACCTAGAACTTTTACAACCCTTATGTGTTGTTTTCGGCCAAAACCTATTATATCTATAGACGTTTTTTTAAAATATAAACATTTCAAGCAAGAAAGCCATGATTGTTCATGATTCAAGCAAGTTTTGGCAAGTACCATGATTGCACTTGGGCCCAAGGGTAGTAGCTTGAGCCAACCGGGAAAGCAAGGGCTGACGGGTAACTCTTGCTCTATCCTCATTTCATTGGGATCACCCCCGAAGCCACTAGGAGATTGTTGGTGGAAGGAGTTCCGTGCGTGGGAGTCATGTTCCCGACGTACACCATGTTGTGGATAGTTGGGCCTTGCAAACCCACTATCACCCGGAGGAAGAAGGAGAGTGGGGACGGATCCGGCACCACGGATTGTCCTCGGGTTATTGCATGTTTTCACTCATGATTATGTTACTAAATAAGCACTAAATGAACTGCCTGATCACGTATTACATTATTCATGCAAGCACATATGGTTCACGGTTGGTGTAAAGGTTGTAGAATTACCCTCACTCGTCGGGCCACATGTTCATGAAATTAACAAGCTAACATGTTAAATCGGATAGTTGGAATCTCGGTCAAAGAGTAATTTGTTCTTAAACATTATATTTATTTCACTTTCAAATCTTCACCTGAGGCTATGACTTGCACGTGATGTGTGTTATATATATATTATGCCCCTCACTCAGTCTTCGGTAGACTGATACTTCACTTTTCAGGTACACGGTCGTGCTAGGCGGGCGTCGAGTTAGGTCTTGCATTCCTCCGAGTCTAGCATTTTATCTTCCCTGTATCGATCTTTTGGAGTATCATGTTAGGATTATTCTTATCATTTTGGACATCAATACATTTATATTATATAGTAGATGATAATATATTGATAGTGTTGGTACCTATTACTAAATATGCCTTGGATGTAAATATTAGTGATTTAATGCTTCCGCTTTTGAATTTTCATGTCTTGGTTTTGATGGTTGTTGGGGAGTTGTCCCGCCTAGCTCATTATTTCTTGATTGTCACCCATTCGCTATATGTTCGGTTTATGTACGGCTTGTCCATTTTGTATGTGGATCGGGCTATAGTGTGGGGGATGTAGTGCCTTGGGGGTTAAGGTGCTACAACATCGATTGTGATAGTCCTATTAACCTTCTAGATCTATCTCGATAGATTTTAATTCCAAGGATATACGACGCATCACCAAGATCTTTCATCTCGAATTGGTTCGATAACCATAACTTAGTCACTTTCGTGTCATCCTTCGAATTCCCAATAAGAAGGATGTCATCAACATAAAGTACTAAGAATTGCACTGAGGTCTCCAATTCCTTTCTATACACACATGATTCATTCGAAATTTGAATGAAGCCAAACGTTTTGACTGATTCATCAAATCGAATGTTCTAATTCCTAGAAGCCTGTTTCAATCCATAGATTGATCTTTGGAGTTTGCAAACCTTTTGCTCACTCCCACTGAATGTGAAACCTATGGGTTGCTCCATATAAATGTCTTTACCAATGTCACCATTGAGAAAGGCAGTTTTCACATCCATTTACCATATCTCATAGTCATAATATGCAGCAATGGCAAGCACGATCCGAATAGACTTTTGCATTGCAACTGGTGAAAAGGTTTCATCAAAGTCCACACCGGGTCCTTTTGCAACCAGTCTTGCTTTGTAGGCTGCAATGCTTCTGTAACGCCCCAGTTTTTTTTTATATTAATACAGCTTGATGTATGTGTTTACCAAATTGCGCGGAATAATTATTATACGTGTTTTATATATTTAATTTTCTTTTAATTATAATTCATGTTAATTATGTTAATTGCTTTAATTTAATGCTATTAATATCAAATATATTTATATAAATATGTATATATGTTGATTATGTTAATCATTATACTCTAAGTTATTTAATATTAATCATTTAATTAATGTCGTCCATTTATATTAATTGAGATTAATTAGTTCATGCAATTTTATTTATAAGTATATATGAATCTGAATTTGCATATTATTTGAAAATGTTATGAATTTTATTGTTATATTGTTCATTAGCCACAATTACGTGCTTCGTTTTTATATAAATCGATACCAAACATTCGTGCAAATTTAATATGTTGGGCTTATATGTGTTATGAAAATGATTATATGTTCGTTTCATGATTTTGGTTACATTTGATTGAGTTTTGAATTTATTTTGTTTTTGGAATCCAAGTCGGGGCCTAACGAGCAATTAGCGCACCCTTGGTTCCGTAATTGATATCTTAAGCTCGGGAATTCAGATTCGAATTCCGTCACCTCCGTTGCCTTCGTATCAACGATTCAGAGACAATGAAACAAGCCTCATACCTTTTTGAGATCATTAAGACCTCCGAAATCCAGCCGAAACGAATAACTCGTGCAAGAAGAACTCCTTTTGTTGACTAGTCTTCGTGGTAGGACCCCTTAACACCTCTCTAACCTAACCATACCTTAACCCATGCCTTGTGTACTAGAGTTAAGCCTTTCTCCTCCTTTTTGATCAGAAAAACCGAGCCAAAACACCCCCCATTTCTGCTGCACCAGATCGAGAGAGAGGGAGAGAAGAAAAGAGGAAGAACCTTGGCTACCTTTGTGATTTTGAGCTCAAATCACTTTCCTTCTTCACCAAATCTTCAAGGTATGAATATTTATGTATTCTATACTCTCTTATACATGATTTAATCTATTTAATACATGCTTTGGAACAGTTTTGGTTAGGGTTTGAGTTATGAGTTTGATATGAACTTTTGGGGTAATTGCTCTTGTGAACTTGCTTGGTTGTGCAGCTGATTTCTTGGCTTTAAACTGAGTTTATGAGCTTTTTTATTGGCCTATTTGTTTCATAAATGATATTATATGATGTTAGGATGATTTTCTCTTTAGACCCTTTGATGAAATTATGAGATATGGAACTCCAAACTTGATGATCAAAACTGCCTCCCTGTTTTGGACTGCAGTGTGGAATCATGTCTTGTTGCTTGATCTAATGGCCTTCTTTTCATGTGAAATTGATGTAAACTCATTTTTTTATATGTTAGAGTTCTTGTTGCAAGCTTTTGGATCTATTGTAAGCCGCAAAACCGAAATACATGACCTGTTCTTATGCATGACAGAACTGGACTTCTGCTGTTACATTTTTGTGGTTCGATGGTCATCCTAATGTGCTCCAATTCGTGTTAATTTGCATATACATGGAGTATATTAGTTTCTTATCATGTTAGTATTATTCCCTAGAGTTTCAGCTTCAAATTCAACCCCTAAGTACTTGATCATGGCATGATTGAACAATTGAGCTCATATGTGCGGTTTTAGCGCCCCAGATTTGCTGCATGGTTTTGTTTCTCTTAACGTGTGATTTGGCCTTTTCTTTCTAAATGAAATATGCTCCTAACATGCTAAATTTGTTGTATATCAAGTTTCATAATATTTGGAGTTGATTTGGTTTGCTTTTGGGACTGATTTGGTATAGGGTTTGTTTTGCCGGTAAGCTTTGGTTGCGTTTTGGGTCTGTACCGTGAAACCCCCGTGTCTCATTTGCCTTGTAATACGAGACACCCCCGTGTCATGCCCTTTTGCAAGGTCTGTACTGAGACACCCCCGTGTCTCAGTCTATTCAAATTGAGGGACACGGGCGTATCCCTGCCCCTGCGTATTTCTTGTCTTTTCCTTTTCGGTTTTTGACTGTTTCACCTCTTTAACACCTTTATCTTCATTCGTGTTGAACTAAGAACTTGTTTTACTATGTGTTGAGAGTATAGTGGTTTGATTTCATAATAATTGGATGAGATTTAGGCATGCTTTTGGTGAAAACCGTTTATGTTCATTTTGTGGCGGTTGTGATTTCCGTAACCTATTTTCCTTATCATATGGTTTCTTCTTGTTTTCAAACTTTGGAAATATGTTATATTATGTGATGTGATGTATGTAATTATTTATTTTCTAATTAGAAATGTGATCTAACTTGTGCTATGATTATATTTGAATGACTTGATTATTGGATTTAAATTCCTTTGACGTGAAATGTGAAGGGTATGAATTCGTTTGAATACGAACACTTCATTGAATGAACGAATTGAATGTTTATATGTCTTTAAGACTTTAATAGTGCACATGAACGTGTTCATTACATTATAGCATCTTTTCTTCATTCATATCATGATCATTACATTGCCGAGCGTCCTATTTGGTCATTTTGAGTCTCCTCTCGCTGGTACACATTGTTGATTCTCTTGTACAGTTCGTTTCCAGGGCGGAGACTTTCGGATTAAATAGGCACCCGTATTGCTCATGTTTTATGTCGAGTGGTCTTCCAGGTGAGGGTGTTTTCGTTTTAGTTACATATTAACCCTACAACCTTATGTAACCAGCTTTGGCCAAAACCTTATGTATATATATATACGTTACTTTTAAAGTAAAGTTATCGAGTAAATATTGATCGAGTAAACCCTTTTCAAATGAATTATGAAATATGATATGTTTCACATGAACTGATATGTTTTGGCGAGATTATGCATGTATGTTATGTTCACGGGCCCAGGAATTTAGTACATGTGGCTATCCGGGGAGGCAAGGGCCGACGGTGATCCCATTACTGATTCCATTATGTTAACGGCGAAACAGACCTCGTCAAGGAGTTTTTGACGAGGAAACGCTAACCGGGCTTTGAGGCCTCATGAACCTCATAGCCACAATGATATGTTTAGGTGGTCGGCCCTTGCAAATCCGTCCACCACCCGGAGGAAGAAGGTTGGAACTTATTTTATGATTATGATTATGATTATGGTTATGTTATGATTGATAGGCACCGTGCGGGAAGGCCGGGACACGGATTGCCCAAACGAATATGTTTTAGGATATGATATATCATTTGTGTGTATTATGATATATTGCATGATCACCTATTTAATGTATTAATGATATTTGTCATACACGGTCGGAGTTGGTTGGAGATAAAGCACGCTCACTCGCCGAGCCTTTATGTTTATGTATGATTTATGAACTTAATAAAATTAATATGATTAGTCGTAAAGTCCGAGCATTGCTTAGTTATTCTCTTGCCCTCTTGGGAACTAATTTTTAAATAAAACCTTGCTCGGGATTTATGACTTGCATGCGCATGTTTCTATATATATGTATCGCTCCTGCTCACTCAGTCTTCTAGAGACTGACCCCTCTTTCCCCCTTTTTCCAGTTTCTTTTGCAGGTGTTGGTTACTAGGCGGAGTTAGAGTGTCGAGTCTTTGTTCTGGTCCCACTCATTTACACTCACTGCATATCATATGGTTCTAAGTATTGTATTGACATTTTATTGTTGGCCGATGTGCCCTTATTAAACTGATATTATTTCGGGACAGGTTAGGACAGGTGTATTTCTTAGTGGAACCCGTATTTATGATCTTGTTGGATTTCATTTATTTCTTTGGTATTACATGAATGACTTCCTGGCTTCCGCATTTTGGTTATTGTTGACTGTTCCAGGGTTAGCTTCCGCCTAGTCAGGACTGTTGTTTTTCTTGTCACCCGTTCGCTGTGAGTCTGATTTATGTATGGACTGCCTATTTCATATGTGGATTAGACTCATAGTGCGAGAGGTGTGGTGCCTATCGTCCCGGGTGCTACAACTTCCATCAACTCCAAGCTTTCTCTTAAAGATCCATTTGCAACCTATGGGTTTGACCCCATCAGGAAAATCTACCAAGGTCCAAACTTGGTTGGAGTTCATGGAATCCATTTCGGATTTCATGGCTTCTATCCACTGTTCAGAGTCAGAATCTGAAAGTGTCTCCTCATATGTTAAAGGATCATTATCCTTTAGAGAGATCTCATGGAAGAATCCATACCATCTCTCCGACTGTCTAGGATTGCGTTCAGAACGCCTTAGAGGAGGATTTGCGTGTGTATTGAAATTCGTGATTGGTTGTGGTTGGTCAGAAGGGGACGTTTCTTCAGTGGGTGGCGTGGGGTCACTTTGTACTTCCTCTAATTCTATGATCTTGCCTTTCTTTTCTTTGAGGAACGGTTCCTCCAGAAAAGTGGCATTTCTGGAAACAAACACCTTTTGCTCAAATTGATCATAGAAGTAGTATCCTATAGATTCCTTAGGATAACCTACAAAGTAGCATAAATTAGAACGAGATTCTAACTTATCTCCCACTATCCTATTCACGTTAGCAGGACAACCCCAAATTCTTAAGTAAGAATAACTAGGGATTTTACCATGGCACATTTCATAGGGCGTTTTAGGGACTGACTTGGAGGGAACTAGATTCAAAATCTTTGCTGCACTTTCTAGGGCGTAACCCCAGAAAGAAGGTGGTAAGTCAGTGAAACTCATCATGGAACGAACCATATCAAGTAGAGTTCGATTCCTTCTCTTAGAAACTCCATTTAGTTGAGGAGTTCCCGGAGGTGTCCACTGAGAGATAATCCCATTATCTTTGAGATGATTAAGGAATCCTTCACTAAGATACTCGCCTCCTCGATCAGATCGAAGTGCTTTGATACTGTGACTAGTTTGGTTCTCAACATACTTTTAAAATTCTAAGAATTTCTCAAAAGCTTCAGATTTATACATCATTAAGTATACGAAACCATACCAACTAAAGTCATCGGTAAAGGTTATGATATACTAATGATTGTTTCTCATGCTTACACTAGGCGGTCCACAAACATCAGAATGGATCAAATCCAAGACCTTAGTGGCACGTTCCACAATTCCTTTAAAAGGAACTTTGGACATCTTTCCTTTGAGACAGGATTCGCAAGAAGTTAACTCTTTGAGATCATTTTCAAAGAATGATCCTAAAGTGTTTATCTTGCTAATTCTGTTCTTGGAAATGTGTCCTAACCTAGGGTGCCATAAGGGATCTGAAACTTTGTCATCTCTCTTACGTTTCTTCTCTCGTTGGATATTCATAATATTGATATTCTGAGTTAGATAAAGTCCATTACTTAGAGTACCGATGTGAACGGAAGAGTTGTACCGATGTTAGAGTATTTATCATTCTTAATATAAGTTTCATAACCTTCACAATCTAAAATTGGAACTGAAATTATATTACGAATAATGCTCGGTACATAAAGGACTTTATTTAATACTAACTCAAACCTACCTAAATCTAATCTAATTGTGCCTAAAGCTCGAGCTTTAACATTTGAGCCATCGCCGATCGTCAAGACACATTCTCCCTCTCTGAGTTGTTGGGCTTCATTTAGCATCTGTACATCATTACAGATATGAGCTCCACAACCGGTATCAAGTACCCAAGAACTAGAATCAATAGAAAGATTTACTTCAACGAGAAACATATCTTTCTTTAGAGTAGCCTTGTACTCTGGGCAGTTTCTCCTCCAATGTCCCATTTTGCCACAATGGAAGCAAACATCCTCTTTCTGATCACGCTTCTTCTTTTGGGCCTTCCCCTTCAAAATGCCACCAGTGCGCCTAAGGGGTTTCTTCTTCTTCTTTTGGGCTTTCTTGCCCATACCTTTAGAAGGCCCAGAAGAAGAAGATGGAGCATTCACCATCAGAACCATATTGTCCTTCTTGATAGTGCTTTCAGCAGTCACAAGCTGACTAATCAGCTCAGCTACAGTAGCACCAGCATGATTCATATTGCAGTTAAGGACAAATTGGTTGAATGATGGTGGGAGTGAGGCTAGCAACAAGTCCACTGAAAGCTCATCTTTCAGTGGCATGTGGATGGAAGCAAGTTTCTCAGTAAGGGCGAGAAACTTGAGTCCATATTCATGGAAACTTGAAGCTTCCCTCATTCTCAAATGGAATAATTCCTTTGAAGTGTTATACCTTTTAACACGTTCATGAGGGCGGTAAAGTTGCTCTAAGTGGTCGTAAATCTCCCAAGCGAATTTCATGGCCTCATGTTGCCTTTGTAAGTCCGGAGACATGTTAGCCAACATAAGGCAACGGGCTTGGAGATTATCATCCTTCCATTTCTGGATCGCGTCCCGCTAGGCCCGAGTGGGAGCTTCCCTTTCGGGACTAGGCTCCCCTTCGAAGAGAACATAAGTTCTCTTCTCAGAATCTAAAATGATTTTCAGATTCCTCAGCCAATCAGAATAGTTGGGACTAGTCAACTGGTTTGACTCGAGGATCGATACAAGAGGGTTTTTGGTTGCCATTTCAAAACACGTAGAGAATCACAAAATCTACGACCTAAATGGTAAAACAGAGAACTAGTGAGCATGCTGAATTATAACGATATACAAAAGATAAGGTCTTTAATCTAATGTAGCTCCCACTGTTTTTCAAAGATCTATAATTCCCAAAGATCTAACAGGAACACGTTTCCCAATGGGTACTAAGATCCTAAGCATTTCACCTCGAACCCACGACTTGCGGACATTCTAAGTAAAACCCTAGGTAGGTACAACTTACCAATTCTAACACCTTTAGAACTCTTAGTAATTGTTTTTGCATCACCTATCTTTCAATATGGACCCACGACTCGTGCGACATCCATATTTACTTAGGCGTTAAGCTAGACCCATCAATCATAAGATCATCATCAAAACTTAGTTCAAACGACCCACGACTCGCGGACATCGCCCTTGCCAAAATTGACCACGAAATATTGATCATTTAAAATGATCAACTAGGTAACTAAGAACTAATAAGCTCCACTAGCTATCCCACGACTCGCGGACAATAACTAGCTTCACTTACTAAACTTAAAACCTATTGATGGAATGCTAGGAATTTAATTCAAAATTTGCATCTCGAATTAAACACCTATTGTTCGAAATTAGCTTAATATTTAACGGGAATTTTTGAATCCACCGGAGAGTTGTCCGGTTCGACCTCACCAACATATATGTTATCCAAATTTAATTAGTCTTGATTAATGCAAGTACAACTTAAATGCATTTCACACAAGCACTTACCAGATAACATGTTCTAGCATGATACTAACATGTGATGATCATAGGTTCTACCTATCTTATGCGTGATATGTGGGAGCCAGCCACAATCACAAGTTCTAACATACATGCCACATAAACAATTTAAATCACATAAGGGAAAGCAGTAACAAAATACGAGCCCTATCTCTATTACAACTTCAATTGAGATTCTCCTCCCTAACATTTTGAGGGGTCTTCACTTATGGCCTCATTGTTACTTGAATGTGGTCCATCTTGCTCCATGGGTGCATTGTCTCCAAAATGAAAATAAAACCTCACCACCTATTCTACTCTCAAAAAAATGAAAAAGTACTGAAAAGTAATACGGCTCAATCTTCATATTGGCCTTAAACAAATACACGGGGCATACCCCGGCCTCAAAACAGTAATATGGAAAGCCACATAATAAATCACATAACAGTACGCACATAAGAGAGGCTCCAACCTCAATTGAAAAAACGCAACTATAGGGCTCCAACCCCAATTTAAACCATTCATGTGCATAAATTAAAACCATACATAAGTCTAAACCCATGATCACCTAACATTCATAAATTGCAAGAATTTAAATTTAACTAATAAATTAAAATTCTCGCTTTAAGCTCTATTAGCCTAAAACACGACTTAGATGCAATTCTTGTTCAAAAGCCTTTTATATAAAACCCGAAAAACTATAAACTAATAAAATTCCAATTAATTTCTAAAAATTAACTATTTTATTCTTTCAATATTTTCATAAAATAAAGTTTGCAATTTTCTCAAAATTTAAATCGCTTAATTTTTATTTTTTTTTTAAATCCCAATTTCAACAATTATTTCAAAAATAATTCAAAGTTAATAAAACCAAAATTTTACAGAAAAAATTAAATCGGGATTGGATTGGACTAAACACGAAAATCAAGATTGCGAAATGAACGGCCCGGAACGGACTGTACGCCCGCCCGAGACCATGCCCGGCAGACGCGCAGCATCACGCGCATTGACGCGCGCGTACATGGACCCGGGAGGGTTGTGCGGACGCGCCTAGGCGCTGGCGGGCAGCCTCCTGCGCGGTTGCGGGAGGGATGGGTGGACAGTCCCGCGCGGCTACGGGACTGCTATGCGGCGGTGGTACGGGCCTGGGTGTGCGATGCCCTAGCACACCTAGGCTCGCGTTTTCGTATCGCGATTTCGTGTTTCGTACTTTTAGTTCAAAAACCAACAACAATCCAAAATTTAAAACACAACTTAAATATATTTGATCCAAAATAATTTCAATCAAATTTTTGAAAAGGTTTTTCAGAAACTTTCAGGAAAAATACAGTTTCGTAATTCAGGCTTTCTAAAAGAACTCAAGAATACCTAATTCGCATCTAAGCCTAAGAATTTCTACCAAATTCAGTTAAGCGAAGACGAATCAGAAACACGATTAACGAGGTGGCTCTGATACCACTTGTTGGAAAACAGGAATTAGAAAGCAGCGGAAATTTAAAAAAAAATTCCAACAAAAGGATCGAAACTCGCAATCGTGAATCCAAATTCGTAAAGATTAGAAACTTATTTTTCAATAATCTTTCTTGAAGCGTTTCAAGCCACCCAAGAACGCTCTTCTCGCGGCTTGATCCCCTCTCCTTGGTAAAGCTCGAATCTTTGAAACTTCTAACTTGAAGCTCTCTAGAGATAGTCCACCAACTTGACTACAATCTAACTAGTAAGTGTAGTTCCCGAAGCGCAAAGATGCCACATCCCCGCACTATAGCTCAATTCACATATGAGATGGACGACCCATACATGAACTAAACTATAGCTAACGGGAAACAATAAAAAAAAATGAACACTAGCTAGGCGGGCTAACCCTCAATTATACAACAATGCATAACAAATGGAAGCATAACAATGTACATTCACTTCATGATCCCATTTTCCGTTTCATACTAACATGTCCCAAAACAATATTTCCATTTACATGCTCAAAGTCTCAAGTATAAATCATAATATATACATAGGTACCAAAACAATTCTTAAGGCTATAATGTATTTATAATGTACACAAACATGAGAAAGACAATGCTAGAGCCAAAACAAGTAAAACTTGACTCAATCCCGCCTAGCACTCAACCTGCAATACCTGAAAATGTGAGGTGTCAGTCTATGAAAGACTGACTGAGGGGTTATAATTTAAAAGCGCAAATGCCATGCAAATTGTAATCTCAGGTAAGAGTTTTCATAAAACGATATTAATTCTAAAATAATATAGTGCTCGCCCGAGATTACAACAATTCCATTTTCAATTCAATTATTTCAATACAATTCGTTACAATCAATCAGTGGCCCGACGAGTGAGGGCAAATCTCCAACCTTTCTCCGACAGTGTACAATAATTCAATTTTATCAATTAGGTGATCAAGCAATCAATTCGGTGCACAATTAGACAGTTTCAATCAATCCATCCTTCTTCCTCCGGGTGATGGGGGATTGCAAGGCCCCGCCATCCAATCTCATTAAGTATAGGGTTCATGATTCCCTATACCCGGAACTCCTTCCTCCACTAATCTCCTAGTGGATTCAGGGGGCATCCCAAAGTTGTGAGGATAGTGCAAGAGTTACCCGTTAGCCCTTGCTTACTCGGTTGGCTCAGTGCACTACCCTCGGGCCCAATGTGAACATGCTTTACTCGCCAAAACATTCAATCAATTCAATTCAATATCAATAACAATCACTCGGTACAATATCAATCGATCAATGAAATAACAATTCAATTTTTGGAAAACTATAGATATAATTATTTGTTTTGGTCCAAAATCACATAGGGTTGCAGGGTTCTTTTATAAATAGAAATAACCTCACCTGTGACTACCAAAATAAGGATATAACTATGGTGCGTGCTCCTCGTCTCTGGGAATGTGATCTGTGTAACAAGGACAAGTGTACGTAAGACTCGACTCGCATGAACCATTTAAGACGCACGTCAATGTTCTAATCAATATATCATGCAATAATTATTAAGGATTATCACTTAAGAGCATAATTATCACTAAACCAAGTTTATAACTCATATAAGTCACATACGGGAGCCAAACAAGTGAAAATAATGCAATATGAAAGGTTTTGGTGAAGTTTAGGAAAATTGACAATTTTTGGGAAATGCACACCTTGTAGAAAACCTAGAATAACTTGAGTTCTAGAAGTTAGAATTGAGTTTTGTTTATTGGATAAGAAACTAGACAGATAGACCTTTCCAACGCTATATGGAACATTTTCTAATTCAAACCGAGGTGAAAATGGCGTTGGTTCGAAGTTGGACAAAATGCAGTTTCTGGAGGGGTCGCGGGTGCGACCAAAATCCTTCACAAAATGGTCGCGACCCGTAACGCAGCAGCAGCAAAACAGGGGGAAACAGGGGATTTTCATGCCAAAAACCACAAAACTCATCAACAAATGCAATTCCACTCCATAATAAATATTGAAACACATCAATTACACACTATACTTCAATTATACAATGATCTAACCAATAAAACATGCTCAAATCATCAAGAATTTGACATCAAAACCCAATAATATTTCATGTAATCCAACTTTCATATAACTTCATATTTCATGCAAGTCTTGAAGGGAAAAAGACCTAAA
The DNA here is from genome assembly GCA_037501455.1 of Lantana camara. Lineage (NCBI taxonomy): Eukaryota > Viridiplantae > Streptophyta > Magnoliopsida > Lamiales > Verbenaceae > Lantana > Lantana camara. The sequence goes on from CM074858.1 coordinate 52,336,245, forward strand.
CATGTTTCTAGTCATGAATAAACATGAAAGCATCAATCAATCATCAAACCCTATTCATCACTCAATCAAGAAATTCATATATTCTCCAATATATACCTTGAAATGAAGGAAAAGAAATGATGAGATGAAGATGTGATGATGTTGAAGATCTTGGCTCCAAAGTTCCTTAAATATAGCTTGAATTTAGATGAAATCTTCCTTCCTCTCTTGATGGTGTCAATACCGATCCTCTGTGTGTGTGTGTGTGTGATGTTCTTGTATGAAATGTATTGTACGAGAGTGTGGGAGAAGAATACATATATGATATATTATATCATCCACTACAAGCATAATAACTCTTTACTTTGCATAATAGTCCCTCATTTGTTTAAATGAATGCACACAAGTATCATCTCTAACAATTAGACATTTAACTCCCAATTCATGAAATGCAATTAAATCCATAAATTTATGAGATGATCAATTAAAGTCATATAAGACAATTAAGCACATTATCACTTAATTCACAATTTCACATTAGAAGTTAATTCATATAAATGCATATAGATAGGATGCATATATTATGATGAAAGTTGTAAAGTAACATATAATATCACATAATGATTGGATGGAATATCGGGGCGTTACAGTAAGGATACTAGTTCTCTAGTCAATGTTTAGGCTTAACCTAGGGTTTATTTGATCTTGGAGAAAGGATGGTGTTCAACACATGAATCAAAAGAAATCTATCAATCCTTAAGTGGAGCTCGAGCTCCCCTATATATAGCACTAGGGAGGGGCGGCCAAACCTAGGCCTATTGGACTAAGGATTTGGTCCCTCTCTCTTACTACTTGATCATCAAGTAATTCCAAACTTTGACTTTCGAATTCAAATTCAAATCAACTTTTGAGAGAGCTAAAATATCCAAACCCCTTTTGGATAATATTTTACTTTATTTATTAATAAATAAATAACTTATTTATCTAATTAATTAATTCGTAATTAATTAAATAGATTATTTTTCTCCAAAATAAGACTTTCTTTTTAATTCAAAATTAAACCAAAGTCTATTAAATAATTAACACATTAATTATTTAATACACAAATAATTATACACGTGTAGTGCACACGTGTCCATGTATGATACGTGTCACTCATGTGACCCACACGTGTGTTTCACACGTGCGGAACCCTCTTGGTATGATCAACTCGTTTAATCATTTTAAAGCCTTAACTCATGTAACCAAGTTGTTGTGTGTGACCCTCTAGGTTGTCAATTCAATTAACAGTGACCCTAATTAGTTAATTCACTAATTAATTAATCAGTCCACAGATTAAATGACCATAGTGTAGCAACAGGTGTTTAACCCCTAGCTAAATTGGAATGTCTCGATTCGACAAAACCTTTAAGTCATTGATTCATGTGAGATACAATCCTCCTACTTACTATCTCTCAACCAAGATCTAGGGTAAAGGAATAATCAGAACCCTAATAATCAGGTCTTAAAGCTAAGTGCATTTCATATCCATTTGATCTCAATCCAAGAAACCCTTTTCTTGATGTCTTGATCTATTACCTTGGCCAAGGACTCCATATAGCATATGAATGACTTACACAATAAGAGATCACCTTGCAAATGCAAGTGTAGGTCCTTTCTTGATTCTCATTCACTTTCATGAATCACTTGTGCAGCCCCAGCATAAGCCTTGAATCAGTTGTCTAAGGCGACACCCTTGAAAGCTTATACCTAAGACTACTGAGTTAACACATAAATTGACATGGAACCTCAAGTCTAAGGATTAATTAATCACATCAATGACTCGTGAGATATTTCCTAATCTGGAAGTTTCCATTTCCTGAAATAGAAACTTCCTTTACCATTTAGGAATCTTCTCACACGGGGCAGCTCAGTGAACTTACTTATGGAAGTAAGCACCCTCATGTATCACGCACGTATCAACTATACACTTTACACCTCCATGAAACAAGGTAGTCCTTCTTAAGGGCGTGATCCCACAAGCAAGCCTTAGAGGAGTCAGGTTGACACTCCCACTGTCTGTAGGACTCATTGGCTTGGAGTATTTTAGTAATCATGACTTATGTGATATAGGGCTCGTTTCATGAACCATTTCACCTAAATGGTAGAGTCCTAAAGTCATCAAGATTAGGGGAGTTCTCATACATGCACAGCTAAAGTAAATGCATACCAAACAAGAGTATATAAAGAAGTGTTGCCTCAATTCGTTATTTTATTCAAAGATTGTCTGTGATTACAATAAGGAAAAGTACAAAGTGGATATACAATCGGTTTTCTAGGGCACTATTCCTAACAGGTTTAATAGGTAAGGGTTCAACCAAGACATAATGAAATATTTCAAATAATTCACGTATGCAATTAGTTCAGATAAAATCATATAATTCATATACAATTAATTTAAAACGCAAATAACAATAAATCACATAATTTACCTATACCGACTGTACATCGGGGTGTCACAACCTCCCCCCCTTCGGAGAACCTGGTCCCCAGGTTCACTGCTTGACCTGAGAACAAATCCGGGTACAACCGTCTCATTTTCTCTTCAGTCTCCCAAGTGGATTCTTCGGATTTCTGATCTCTCCACAATACTCGGACCAAGGGAATCTGTTTGCTTCTCAACACTTACACCTTCCGATCTTGAATCTCAACTGGATGCCTTACTATCGTTAAATCCATCTCAAGTTGTACCTCTTCAACAGGGAGTATAGTTGCTTCTTCGGGATAATATTTCCTGAGTTGTGAAACATGAAATACATTATGTATCCCGGTCAGCTTTGGCGGTAGGTCCAACCTATACGCCACTTCTCCAATTCTCTCAAGGATTTCAAAAGGTCGAAGGTATCTTGGGTTAAGCTTCCCACCTCGACCTATTCGAGAAAAACCCTTTCTCGGAGACGCTTTCAAGAAAACCTTATCTCCCACTTCAAACTCAAGGGGTCTTCTCCTCCTGTCTGCATAGCTCTTCTGACGGTCCTGAGCTGCCTTCATTCTTTGTTGAATCAACTTAACCTTGCCAGTGGTTTTATCCAATTTCTCCCGAGGTGTGGCTCTCTCGAGCTTGTTCTCTTCTGTCCACCGCCAATCCTTAATATCCCAAAAGAAAGGCGATCTACACTTCCTTCCATAAAGTGCCTCGTAGGGAGCCATACCAATAGAGTTCTGATAACTATTATTATAGGCAAACTATACCAGAGCTAAATGTTTGTCCCACTTTTCCTAGAAATCCAAAGCACACGCTCTCAACATGTCGTCCAAATACATGATCAATCTCTCTGATTGTCCATCCGTCTGTGGATGGAAAGCGGTGCTAAAATTAAGCCTTGTACCCAATCTTTTCTGCAGATCTTGCCAGAACTTGGCCGTAAACTGAGGATCACGATCTGAAGCGATACTAGCAGGAGCTCCATGAAGTCTCACAATCTCATCACAATACAAGTCTGCTAGTTTAGGGGTCTTGTAGGATATCTTTACCTTGAGAAAATGTGTTGACTTGGTCAGTCGGTCGACTATCACCCATATTCCATCAAAACCTCCTCTTGACCTCGGCAAGCCGGACACGAAGTCCATAGTCACTTGCTCCCACTTCCATTCGAGAATCGGAAGTGGTTAGAGAGTTCCTCCCGGTTTCTGGTATTCTGCCTTCACCACTTGACACGTGAGACATCGCTTCACGAAGTTCGCGACATCCCTCTCCATGCCATTCCACCAGAAAAATTCCTTTAAATCTCGATACATCTTAGTACCACCGGGGTGAATGGAATATCTAGAACGGTGTCCTTCCTCAAGTATTAACCTCTTGAGGTCTTCCAGGACACAAACCCTTGTCTTGAATCTGAACAAACTGGAATCGTCAAACCCAAACTTCATCTCAGGATCCACTCTAGATCGAACTACTAATTTCTGGATCTCTACATCTGTAGCCTGAGCACCAATCAACCTTTGTTTTAAATCTGGCTGAACCGTGATGTTAGCTAACCGAGCCACCGAAATCACAACTGCCAAACCTTGTCCTGAAGACTCTACACTTAAACCCGAAACACTTGCTTTTCTGCTCAAAGCATCAGCCACTACATTAGCCTTGCCCGGATGATACTGAATCGTGCAGTCATAATCCTCTAAGAATTCCATCCAACGCCTCTATCTATTACTAAGTTCCTTCTGAGTAAAGATATAATTGAGGCTCTTATGATCAGTGAATATCTCAAAAGTCGTCCCGTAGAGGTAATGACGCTACTTCAACAAGGCATACACAATTGCTACAAGCTCAAGATCATGGGTGGGATAGTTCTTTTCGTGTTCCTTCAACTTCCTAAAAGCATAGGCCACCACTCGACCATTTTGCGTCAATACACATCCGAGTCCTTCCTTAGAAGCATCTGTAAAAAATGAATAACCCTCGGATCCCTCTAGTAGGGTAAGAACTGGTGCTAAAGTTAATCTTTCCTTCAAAGCTTCGAAACTTCTCTCGCACTCATCATCCCACTCATAAATTACCTCCTTCTTTGTTAACCGAGTCAACGGGCACGCAATCTTGGAGAAATCTTTCACGAATCTCCTATAGTAACCCGCTAACCCGAGAAAACTTCTTACCTCAGAGGCATTCTTCGGTCGTTCCCACTGAGCCACGGTCTCTATCTTCGAGGGATCAACTTCAATCCCCTTGCCTGAAATTATATAGCCTAGGAATGCTACTCTGTCGATCCAAAACTCGCACTTGCTAAATTTGGCATAAAGCTTGTGCTCTCCAAGTGTCTCCAATATAATCCTGAGGTGAGATGCGTGCTCTTCTGCGGACTTGGAATACACCAAAATGTCATCTATGAAAATCACCACAAACTTATCAAGAAACGGTCTAAACACTCGGTGCATCATATCCATGAACACGGCCGGGGCATTAGTCAACCCAAACGGTACCACCACAAACTCAAAGTGTCCATACCGGGGGTTAAATGCAGTCTTAGAAATATCGTCCTCCCGGATACGAAGTTGGTAATATCCCTGCCTCAAATCTAACTTAGAGTACACCTGTGAACCTTGCAAGATATCAAATCATTCTTTGATGTGAGGTAGTGGATACTTATTCTTCACTGTAATCCAGTTCAACTCACGATAATCTATACACATCCTCAAAGTCATGTCCTTCTTCTTCACAAATAAAACAGGAGCACCCCACGAAAAAGTGCTCGGACGGATGTAACCGCAATCCAAGAGCTCATCCAACTGAGTTTTCAACTCCTTCAACTCGGTAGGAGCCATCAGGTAAGGTGTCTTAGAGAAAGGCTCAGCTCCGGGATAAAGGTCGACAGCAAACTCGATGTCCCTATCAGGCAGCAAAGAACCCAAACTCTCAGGGAAGACATCGGGAAACTCTTTCATGACCTCCATCTCCTCAAGTTTGGCCTGATCCTTCGGTTTATTTAGAAGGTAAGCTACAAAACCTGTCGCGCGATCCGGAGGAGCTTACTTGCTTCAATAAAAGACACAAACGGGCTATACTTCAATCTCTCACCCGTAAACACCACGGTGCCCAAAGAAACCTTCTTCTCATGGCAATCCATCTTAGCTCGGTGCCTGAAAAGCTAGTCTATACCAAGAATTGCTCCATATTTCTTCATCGACATTACTATCAAGTCTGCAGGAAAAATTCGGCCTTCAAAAGTCACCGGACACTCCCGAAACACCCTGTCAGCTTCAAAACAACCTCCCAACGAAGAACTCACCAAATACACATGCGTAGATAAATCATAAAGCAAAGGCAAAGAAACAATAATATCCCTGGAAATAAATGAATGCGTAGCCCCGGGATCAAATAATGTATGTAGTGACATGCTATGAATGTTTATTATACCTTCTACCACGGCATTTGGATCGATGTCAGCAGCTTCCTCCTCTCCATCAAGAGCATAAACTCGAGCCTGCACAACCGGCCTCTTGTTCGGGCAAGTATTTATCTTGTGCTCCGAAGACCCGCACACATAGCATTTACCCAAGAGCTTCCAACACTTCACTACATGATGTTTTCCCTGACAATAAGCACAATGGGATGGAGCCTGAACCAGTAAAACTGGAGGTGCAGGGGGTGCCACTGGACCGGCAATACTGGGCTTTTTGTTCCCGAAGCCCTGGGGGACGAAAAGCCAGTGGAACAGAAGCTCGTGGAGCATAAGAAACAGGCCTCTTACCCGATCCAGAACCAGATCCCGAGCTGTAAATAGATGAGAAAGGTGGAGGCTTCAATCTTATCATTTGGGCCTCAACTTGAATCGCCCTTTTTGTAACTTTGGCCCAAATACTCACATTAGAGGCCTGGAGGGTCTCTTGGATATCACAGCGAAGCCCATGAAGAAATTACCGAGCCTTGTGAGTATCATTATCGGTGATGTGAGTGGCATAGGGCGCAAGCCTCTCAAACTCCATTATATTATCCTCCACCGTCCGATTGCCTTGTTTCAAGTTAGAAAACTCTTGAAGGCGACGCTCTTGTGCACTATTAGGAATATATTTCTCATGGAATTCCAGCACAAACGTCTCCTAATTAAACTCCATCCCGGTCCTATCTAACTTAGAACGCACACTTCTGAGCCAAATAGCCGCTTGCCCTTGAATAAAACGACCCGTGCAAACGGCTTTGTCTTGGGAACTCCCCGGACATATCTCCCAAATTCCTCGAATCTTGGACAACCATTCCTCCGCTTTAATAACATCTCCTCCATAGCACTTTAGAGGATTGTTGTTCCGGAAGTCCTTATACACGGCAGAAATTTCTTGCCCTTCAACCTGAGGTGTTTGGCCCCTTTGATTATGTTGAAGTTGATTGAGTAGGGCTTGAACAATATTCTCCGCATTCATAGGTGGTGGCGGAAGTGCATTTGGTGCAGCCGGCTGATTTAAATCGGGGGTTTGTTCACGATTGTGTCTTCTTGGAGGCATCCTGAAAATTACAAATTCAAACAATATTTATACATGTAGGTTAGTATATGATCATGTATACAATTAAGAAAATAAACAAATATTCAAGTGGTCAAGTAATCAAGTAATCAAGTATCCAAGTCATACATATTCAAATTATCCTAAGCCGTATGACCTAGACAGACTCACAAGACACAAGAGCCCAGTTTTACAACCTGGCTCTGATACCACTTAAGGATGTAGCACCCACACGTAGGGCCACATCCCCCACAATAAAATCCAAACCCGAATACGAAACGAAAAGTCCGTACCCGAATCCGAATTATAGCGAAGGGGAGACCAACACACTCTCAAAGCTAGGTGGAGCTAAACAAAACCGGAGTATGCGGAAGCAAATAAAAATAAATCAAACAAGTAGAAGATGCATTACAGAGATACGTATAGGTACCAACACATATACATACATATCGTATTTACATATATGTACCAACATTTAATCCCTGTACAATTGCCATCACGGCTCAACAAAATATAAGTATCTAAAACTTCAATTTATGACTATACATATACAAAATGATATAAAGTGCATGGAACTAAATGCATCTAACAAGACCTAGACCGACAAGTGCAAAGGTAGACACACTTCTCCGTCTAGCTCAAGTCCCAAAACCTGCAACTAAAAGGATAAACGAGGGGTCAGTCAACTGACCGAGTGAGGGGGCTAACGCACACCCACACTATATATATAAAGCAAACCACATAACAAAAGGTGGACTTATGAACCGGAATAGGTTTTACAAACCAAACTTTCAAAACAAACATATATACTTAAAATCCTTTTCATAAACTCTATCCCGATTCATACTTCCCAAAACATAACATAACACATACTCGGCGAGAACGAGCTTCCAACCTTTACTCCTCACAACAAATCAAAACATAAATCATAACATATCCATCCACTACTCCGATGATGGAAGAGCCACCGGCGGCCCTGACCATCCAGAAGATTAACAAACTCACGAGGGGTAGCTAACCCACAACTTGCCCTCCCCAGTTTTCACACCGAAGGCATCGAAATATCACACCTTCCCTAGCTCTCGAGGTAACGTGTGATACCTCGGATGGAGACTATGCACAGGCTTTACCTCGACGGACCAAAACCGTCCTGAGGGCTCCTTACCCATAGATCATTGGATCCACATTCACATATACATAAACATTTCATACCAAATCTTTCATGACAAATCTCGCTAACTTGAACAGAAAAGACTTTCCAAAAGTAGCTTACATACGCTTATTTAGTAACTTTCCAAAATCAAACTTGTTCACAAGATCATAAACATATTCTATTCAACACGTATTTATCTATATACATAATATATACACATGCGCGGCTTGAAAACATCACATAAGGCTTTAGGTCTTTAACTATACAAAATCCTAAACCTCACCTTGTGCTTGACAAAAGTAGGAGTGGAAGTGAACAAACTGTTGAAAAAACGGAATCAGAAAGCAGCGGAAATTTTAAAATTTTCCAACAAAAGGATCAAAACTCGCAATCATGAATCCAAATTCGTAAGGTAAAGAAACTTACTTTTTAATAATCTTTCTTGAAGCGTTTCAAGCCACCCAAGAACGCTCTTCTCGCGGCTTGATCCCCTCTCCTTGGTAAAGCTCGAATCTTTAAAAACTTCTAACTTGAAGCTTTCTAGAGATAGTCCACCAACTTGATTACAATCTAACTAGTAAGGATGCTAGTTCTCTAGTTAGTGTTTAGGCTTAACCTAGGGTTTATGTGTGTAACACCCCAAACGGAGGATGCCACATCCCCGGCACTATGACCCAGACCCGAAGCATGAAATGAAAGTCCATGCCCGAATCCGAATCAGAGCGAACGGGAGACCAACTCACACACTAGGCTAGGCGGATCTAACTTGACCAAAACTCAGAGCGCGGAAGCAATTAAAACCAACATCAATAGATAGCGGAAGCATTTAAAACAAAACATACAAAGCAGGTGACGGGTTCAACTAGCATAGATACCTAATCCCGAATAATAGATCAACAAACATAACAAGTGACGAGTTCAACTAGCATAAATCCCTAGTCCCGAATATCAACATAAAGTAATAATCATCAAGTGCCACAAGGGCCGAATGAGAGTGCCACGCAGGGCTACCGAATAGTAAAGTATAATCTCAAGTCTACAAGTCAAAGTATAAGTAAAGTGTATGAAAAGACAAATGCAAATAGAAAGACTAGACCGACGAAGTGCAACTCAAAAGACTCACTTCCGCCTAGCAAATGCCAACAATCCTGCAACTAAAAGTGTAAATGAGGGGTCAGTCAACTTGACCGAGTGAGGGGGCTAACGCACACCCACAATATATATATAAGGAGCATAGCACAGAATAAAAAGGATGGACTCATGAACCGGGGATAGGTGTTACATACCAAAACGTTTTGAAAGAACCCGAATAAGATATAGATATAAGTTTAGAAACCATTTTCCAGAAAGACTCTATCCCGATTCATAATTCCATAACATAACATAATCAACTGCTCGGCGAGTACGAGCTTCCAACCTCAACTCCTCATAACATAAATCAAAATTAATCCAACCTCTACACCAATGATGGAGGAGATGTACCGTCCCCATACCATCGAGAATAAACCGTCTAAAATAGACTCACCCTCAAGGGGTTGCGAACCCACAAGAGTCCTCCCCGGCCTTAGCCGAAGGCTCAAGATACCACGCCTCCCTCATCACCCTAAGGTCGCATAATGATATCTCAAATGGAACTACACAATGGATAAATGCCCCGACGGCCCTAACCGTCTCGGGGGTACCCATTCCGCAGCTCACCAGGATCGATCCACACACAGATCACAATGGATCACATCAGAACAGATCACAATGGATCACAAATGCCAATCTTTCATGGCAATCTCGCTACAAAACATAACGTAAAGTACTTTTCAAAACAGCTTATATATGCTTTCATATTTAATTTTCCAAAACAGAGTTGATTCAAAAGGACATAAACATATCATATCCAACACATGCGTATTTATAATAGATATACTCGCATGCAAGGGTTGAAATCAGCATATTAAGGCCATAGGTCGCGTAACTATACAAAATCCTAAACCTCACCTCGTGAAAGTAGAGTCTGAGAGTGTGAAGCGCCAAACACTCTAAACCTCGGGCCTACCGGCACCACCAAACTCTGTGACAAGACATACAGAAGCCCAGACTTAGACTCTATATGAACCAAACAAGACATACGGCGTTGCTCAACATGATCGTGGTTATGAATAAGTGTTCTTCATGTTGTGCTTGGATAAGGTGTCGTGGTCAATCAAGGCATATCAATGCTCAACAAGATCATATTTACAAGCAACCATCATGCAATTCCATATCCAAAGATGCAAGATCAATTTAGGAAGTCAATGTATTCACGAAATGCATATTAAATCATCCAATGTCACAGGGTTCAATTATAATATTAGAATTAAGCATCAAGTTCATGTCGAGTTATAAAGTGCATAAGTAAGAGCAACTTGATCATATAAACATACAAAGTTGTTGTACGTAGATGGCATGCTTGATACAAATAAAGAGTGCATTTAATTCACTTAAGATCATACTTTACAACTTCACAACATGTTTGGTACACAAGCTCAAGTCACATACATAGTTTCATAAATATTACACTTACATCCCCTAAGTTATTTATAAAAGTTTAGAATTATTACACATACATCCCCTTAGTCGATTGCTAAACATAATTGTTCGTTTAAACTGTTTATACAATTATTCAACTAGGAATTAATTACTTACAAGCATTACAATTATCAATTTATCGTAATTCATAATATACCATTTTCAAGTAGTAAGAGTAAATCAAGATATTACAATTCTAACTCCTATCATGCATCAAGTCTTAAGTTGTTCAAGCATCCATCATGTATCTAAATTTTATATTTGAAACACAATTTACAATAAACATAATATTGAGAACGTCTCAAATTCATATAGAGAAATCACAACATGTTCGTTCTTCTAAAATATCATTCAAGTTCATTTAGTCACATAAAAGATTAGTTTCTAAATATTACACTAACACCCCTTCATATCTAAACACATAGCATAAATTCATCACATCGGGATTCAAATTGTAAATTAAAACATTCATGCATATCACAATCCATTCAATACATGTTTTCATATACGATTGGAATATATCTCGATCAACAGACCAACAATAACAAATTTATTTGCACTTAAAACAATTAATTCAAATAATCACAATTACGCAAAATAATTCGTAATAAATAGATCGAGTGTCCGATTAACGAACGGAAAGTGGCGTTGAACTCACCACAACGAGACGAACATTATGTCCGAAAGTCGCCGGATTGCCGCCACCGGAGCCGCCGGAAAGTCGCCGGGCCGCCACCGGGCCGCGGTCAAAAGTCTCCGGAAAAATCCCGAAAAATCAGTCCTGAATGAAGTCTTCGTGCCCGTTCTGAATCCTCAATCAATTTCTGGAAATTCCAAGCCGATTGTAGTAGATCTGAAATCTAAGAGCACGAAAACCCTAAATCTTCAAACTCAAATTACTTCCAAACCGGTGAACCAAAATGTGATCCGAAAGAGGTGTTGTCTTACCCATGACGAGCTCTTCGAAAGCCCTAAGGTAGCTTTCCGGAAAAATCCTCGGAGCTAGTGCCACCGTTGCACCGCCACTTTGCCACCGCCGATCCGCCGCCAAACCACCGAATCTGGAGTCGCCTGATCACAGGTCACTAGTTCTCGTCGTTCCGAACAACTTTTGTGAAGAGCCCGAGACCAAAAGATGGCCAGAAAAGGCCCCCGTTGGCCGTTGAAGTTTCTGCCGCCGCCGCTGCAGTAACTCGCGCCGCCGCCGCGAGCTTTGGGGGGAGCGTGCGGCGCTGTCTCTGCTCCGATGGCCGCGCCACCAACGTCAACCGCTGCGTCGGGAAGTCTACTTTCTGGGTCTCCGGCGTGTGTAAGAAGGAGGTGGCCGGAAAACACCGCGAAACGCCGGCGAAGTGGCGGCGGTCTGATAGCTCCACCGCTGCTACTGAAATCCGGCCATAACTCCGCCACTGTTCGTCATTAGGCCGTGAAATTGGTACTCTTACGTCGGTCTCGCCGAGATAATCGAAATGGACTACTCGTTTTTTGAATTCCATCGAGAAACGATCGAGTTATGGGCTCGTAACCGAAGCCGCGATAGTAACCCGCGGGAGAGAGAAAGTGGGAGAGGAGAGAGAGAGAGAGAAAAAAAGGGATTGGGAGAAATGTGTATTGTGCACAAGCTATATACAACCGGGTATTCTTATCACGTAGCAAAGAGTAATATCGCGTACAAATAATCGTGAATAAAATTGGTAAAGTTACGAATAAACATTCACGCTCCGAATTAGTTTTATAAATTAAAATGAAAGAGAGAGATTTACCAATTAGAGTTTAATTCAATTTAATTTTAGAAACCTTTCGTACAATTTAACGACATTTCGTAAACACATAATTGACAATTAATCTCAAGGAATTCAAGTAAACCGAAATTAAACAAGTTAAGCAACATGACGGATTTAAAAATCAACTTGACAATTATTTCATAGAATAAATTTGAATTAAATCAAATTAGATAGTTAGGGTTAAATATGCGCGTAATTAATCAAGTTGGCAATTAATTTTAGAATAATTCGAATGAACACATATTAAATTGAATTTACATTAAATCATATAATTCAAGAACTCTTAAATTAAACACACACGAGTGTAGAGACTTACTTGTTAATATCGTAAGAACGCCCTTCGAGAAAACGGGGTGTCACAATGTGATCTTGGAGAAAGGATGGTGTTCAACACATGAACCAAGAAGAATCGATCAATCACTAAGGGAAGCTCGAGCTCCCTTATATATAGCCAAGAGAGGGGCGGTCGAACCTAGTCCTTATGGACTAAGGATTTGGTCCCTCTCTCTCTTATTACTTGATCATCGAGTAATTCCAAAACTTGGCTTTTGAATTCTAATTCAAATCAACTTTTAAGAGAGCAAAAATATCCAAACTCCTTTTGGATAATATTATACTTTGTTTATTAATAAATAAATAACTTATTTATCTAATTAATTAATTCATAATTAATTAAATAGATTAATCTCTCCAAAATAAGACTTTCATTTTAATTCAAAATTAAACCAAAGTCTATTAAATAATTAACACATTAATTATTTAATACATACATAAATAAATATACACGCATGATGCACACATGTCCATATGGGACACGTGTCACGTATGTGACCCACACGTGTGTTTCACACGTGTGGAACCCTCTTGGTATGATCAACTCGTTTAATCATTTTAAAGCCTTAACTCATGTAACCAAGTTGTTGTGTGTGACCCTCTAGGTTCTTAATTCAATTAGCAGTGACCATAATTAATTAATTAATTCACTAATTAATTAATCAGTCCACAGATTAAACGACCATAGTCTAGCAACAGGTGTTTAACCCCTAGCTGAATTGGAATGTCTCGATTCGACAGAACCTTTAAGTCATTGATTCATTTGAGATACAATCCTCCTACTTACTATCTCTCAACCAACATCTAGGGTAAGGGAATAATCAGAACCCTAATAATCTGGTCTTAAAGCTAAGTGCATTTCATATCCATTTGATCTCAATCCAAGAAACCCTTTTCTTGATGTCTTGATCTATTACCTTGGCCAAGGACTCCATATAGCATATGAATGACTTACACAATAAGAGATCACCTTGCAAATGCAAGTGTAGGTCCTTTCTTGATTCTCATTCACTTTCATGAATCACTTGTGCAGCCCCAGCATAAGCCTTGAATCAGTTGTCTAAGGCGACACCCTTTAAAGCTTATACCTAAGACTACAGAGTTAACTCATAAAGTGATATGGAACCTCAAGTCTAAGGATCAATTAATCACATCAATGACTCGTGAGATATTTCCTTATCTGGAAGTTTCCATTTCCTGAAATAGAAACTTCCTTTCCTATTTAGGAATCTTCTCACATGGGGCACCTCAGTGAACTTACTTATGGAAGTAAGTACCCTCATGTATCACGCACGTATCAACTATACACTTTGCACCTCCATGAAACAAGGTGGTCCTTCTTAAGGGCGTGATCCCACAAGCAAGCCTTGAAGGAGTCAGGTTGACACTCCCACTGTCTGTAGGACTCATCAGCTTGGAGTATTTTACTAATCATGACTTATGTAACACCCCAAGCGGTGGGCCGCCACATCCCCCGCACCATAGCCCAACACGTGAAACGAAATGGGAACTCCGTCCACGCATCAAGCCATGGCGAACGGGTGACCAACAAAAATCCAACCTAAGCTAGGCGGTACCTAAACCCTGTACAAGTGAAAATATACAAAAATCCGAAAGCGAAAGCGGTACAAAATACGAATTATCAAAAACTTCAAACAAGATACATATTCAATACATTCCAGAAAATAAATCAACATCAATTAAACGGGTTCAACTAGTCAAGGAAACCTGTCCTAACCTGTCCCGAATAACATACAACAAAACGGGTTCAACTAATTCAGAACCTGTCCTAACCTGTCCCGAATATCATATCATAACGAATGAATTAAACTTATACAAATTACAACGTATAACGAATTCAAATGTATGCAAGACATATACAAATGCGAAGACCAAACTCAACTTGGACAAAAATGAAAGACTCGACTTAACCGCCTAGCACCAACGAACTCCAAAAGCAACCTGCAACTCAAACAAAGAAAAGGGGAAAAAGAAACAACGAAGAGAGGTCAGTCCTAACGACTGGTGAGGGGGCTAACACACGCACCCATATATATACATAAGAGCAAAGCATATTCAAAACTGAAGGGGTTCATGAACCGGGCGTGGTTTTTGCATTCTAAAACGTTTTAACCCGTGGTAATAGATATATAAAGAAAGAGGTTTAAGGCCGAAGGCCAAAATCAACCAAGTTTTTAAAGTTAGAAAGCCACTCCCGTTTCATAACCATATACGATACATAAATAACTCGGCGAGAACGAGTTCTCACACACTTACTCACACCAAAGCAAAACTCATAAAATAATCCCACCTTTACACCATTGGGGAAGAGAGGTGCCCCTCTCAACCCTCCACAGAACGACACTTGTGAACCGGAGGATACCGGCCGGTTCCTTCTACGGCCAACCTTAAAGTGCTCCGTCGGCATAGGAGAACTAAGTCTCCCGTAAATGGATTCGTGTTGATGAGAGAGCCCGGCGACCCCATGGCCGACCCGAGATCACATACCACTTCTCCGGGGCCCACACACAGATCACAAAGCTTACTTGTCACACTTACCAACGAAGCTTATCCACAAATCTTGTCCTGCTTACACACACGCACACTTACCAAAGCTTGTCAAAGCAAACGGAAATAGAGCTTATATACTTACAAAAGCGTTTTCAAATTCTCAAGATAAATGGGACAAAACCCACAAAATACGTATCCAAACACATATCTATATATATACATAGATAAGTCGCATGCGGGTTTGAAATACAAATAGGATTTTAGGTCATAATAGCTAAAAGGAAAGAAAACCTCACCTGACACTAAACGAAGCCGGAGACAATGCACTTGATTCACCCCGGAATCAACTTGACAAACAAAACACCACCCCGGGTGCACCTGAACAAACTGAAGGCAAAAGACAAGACTTAGACTCAAGAATGAACCACATAGACGCACGACGTATGATCAAGCATGTAGGAGATGCAAACACGTAAGTAAAACACATATTCGAATCAATTACATGAAATCCAAGACATTACATAGCTTAACATATTCATTTATAATCATATAACACGTTCAAGTGCACAATTAATGCATATTACAAGGTGGAGATACGTATCAAGGTGCATAGGTGTTTCGTGCAATAATTCATATTACTCAAGCAATATAAAACATATATAACAACACATTCATACGCATAAGCAAGTGAAAACAAGTTGGGAATAGGTTCGGAGGTGGCAAGGTGCAAGAAAAGCGGAAGAAAAGCACAAGGAATTGTTCCGAGCAAAAACGGGCAAAAGCTGGAAATTTTCAAAAACGGACAAGCTGTAGAAAAACGATCATAAATTTGGTTTGAGAAATGAGAATTGCGTTTTGTTTCTTGGAAATGAAAGTATACACACATATCTTTAAAATGGTAGGTGGCTCAAAACGTGGTTCAAATCGAGGAGAAAATGGCGTACGTTTGAAGTTGGACGAAAGCAGAATTTCAGCGAGATGGCGACACAAATTTCAAACGGTTATATCTAATAGTCTAGAATGAATTTTGAGTTGATTCCAATTGGAGAATGTTTTATACTTCAAGAGGTTTCCGTGGGTTCAAAAATCAGGCCAATCCGAGTTCAAACGAGGTCATCACGGCCGTGTCAAAATTGGCCTAGAAGCTGACACGACCGTGTCCGAATAAAAAAAATTCAAAGTCGAGGGCTTCACACGGCCGTGTCGGAAATGAACTAGGGGCTGACACGGCCGTGTTGGGTCGTCTTCTATGAAAAAACATAGCAGCAAAGCAAAAGCTCGACGGGGGTGGTTCCCAAACCACCCCAAACCACATTCCGATCACATAAGACACCGAAAACACTCAAATTCAAGGTATATCACATTAGAACATAAATTGGACTCCAAAACGAGTCCGAACACCTAAAACATGAAATCTATACTATTCATCATCATCTCCAAACTCAAGAATTAAGGCAATAAAGTAAGATTCAATCGGTAGAATCGAAACACGTAAGGAGAGGATCACATTGGTTACCTTGGATCGTTGATCGGGCAAACGGGGTTGGGGTTCTTGAGCTCAAAATGCGTTGGGTAGCTTCTCTTCTATTCTCTTCTCCTCTCCCTTCTTTCTTGCTTGGACCGAACCAAAATGGGGAGAAAGAGGGTTCGGTCCTCTCTTGTAGAGCCAAGAAACGGGTCGGGAAAAACGGGTAGGGTCAAACGGTATCCAGTCCAAGTGGTTCAGATTTTAAAACGGTAGGGTAGTCAAATGGCTTAGAAAATAGAAAGGTTAATTCATTGAATCCGAATCATCGAAACAAACTCAATGAAGGGGTCGGAATTCGAATTCGAATTCCCGAGCTCAAGATTGCCACGATGGCCAAAGCACCCTAATTAATTAGGTCCCTAAACTTCAATTATTGAGCATTCGAGCCCAAACAATTTAATTAAATTCTAAAGCGCACGAAGCTTAAATAAATTACACGTTGACCTTTAAAGCATGCGAATCACATAAATACGGAATTAAACTCTCTCGTGAGGTGTACCTGGAAATGCCGACATAGCGGGATGTTACAACTTATGTGATATAGGGCTCGTTTCATGAACCATTTCACCTAAATGGTAGAGTCCTAAAGTCATCAGGATTAGGGGAGTTCTCATACATGCACAACTAAAGTAAACGCATACCAAACAAGAGTATATAAAGAAGTGTTACCTCAATTAGTTATTTTATTCAAAGATTGTCTGTGATTACAATAAGGAAAAGTACAAAGCGGATATACAATCGGCTTTCTAGGGCACTATTCCTAACATAAACTATGCCTCAGGCTCGTCAACGGAAACCTCCTCTGAAAAGAAAACACAAAAGCCCAAGACTTAGACTCTATATGAACCAAATAAGACGCTCGGCAAAATGTATGATTCATGCTTGAATGCAAAATGTTATCAAATATATCATATAATTCATAAAACATAGCATATAACAATTATTTACAATTTATCAAGCAATTAAAATCAAGTTATAGCATCAAACATGCAAAAGATTAACAATAAAAGCCATAAAAGTGCATAATTAAGCAAAAGAGAAGCAGTTGCAGCTCCCAGGTTTCGGGAAGGATCGGAACAGCCCTTTCACTGTAGGGAACAGTCGTTCCCGCTTTCGCTAAAAACTTTCTGGAAGATGGGAACGGCCGTTTCGGGCTGAAGAAGGAAATGGGAACGGTCGTTCCCAACAACCCGATTGCACCCCATTTGTCTGTAAGTTTTTGCAAAATTTTGATCTTGAGAACGACCCTTCCCATTCCCAGTACAAACTGGGAACGGCCGTTCCCAGTTTTGAAAAATTGTACTGTTGACCCACGAACGACCCATCCCAGAACAAAGCTTGGGCAGGAACGGCCGTTCCGGCCTGGTTCGGAGGGCAAAAAGAAAACAAACATTACAGAAACAGGGGAAGCTTTCATTTTGGGCAAAAATGGCCAAGAACCAATACCAAGAAGCTGCAACAACTTATTAACTCAAGCAAACAATTCACGTAAAATAAGTAAGATATGTTGGCACTCAAATACCTCAAGAAAACGGAATTTAAAGCTATTGCTCCATGAATCCAAATTCAAGGTCAAAACCATGAACACATTAAATGCTCAACTATCAAGAGATCTTTGTAATAAATACAACATATATAGCATGTAAAGCACATTTAAGAAGGTAGAATTCAAATATATCAAGCATAGATCACATATTCAACAAAATGGCCAAACCCTTACTATTCACGTAGGTGATCAAAAGCATACATATATCACTCCAAATTCAAAATTAATCTCTGAAAATGAAGAGCTCGACAAGGGGTTTCCGAAACATACTCAAGTTCGAGGAAAGGTGAAGAAACGAGGGAAAACTTGGCTCTTGAAGTTGGAAGATCAAACTTGGGGGCTTTGGCTTCACATGGCTTTGAATTGTTGTTGTTGTTACGTGAATAAGGGAAGGAAGAAATGGTTCAGCCTTTAAGGGCTGAGCCGGTTAGGTTTACGGGTTCGGTTCAAGTTTTTTTTTTCGGGTTCAAATTGGTTCGGTTTAACAGGTAAGGGTTCAACCAAGACATAATCAAATATTTCAAATAATTCACGTATGCAATTAGTTTAGATAAAATCATATAATTCATATACAATTAATTTAAAATGCACATAACAATAAATCACATAATTTACCTATACCGACTGTGCATCGGGGTGTCACAATGAAGCCGTAGTTTGGGCGTGATCCTCATGTCACGCGTGAGTGAAAAAATTAAACCCCTTAGCCTATATATAGGGCTCGGGTTTCGAGCCCCTCAAGTCTCACTGGAATCGGATTCCAACATTGACTTTTCTTCTATTTCCTTTCTCTCCAAGTAATAGGAGTCTTATTTAAAATAAGATATCTATTCCTTCTAAAAAAGAGCTCCTAATCAAATTAGGAATATTTAATTATTCTAATTGAATATCTTATTCTAATAATATTTATTCTAATCACATTAGAATTAATATCTACTAGAATAATAAATAGAAGATATTTAGTATTTATTTATTTATTTATTCTAACAAAATTAGAACAATTAAATAATTAAATACTTAAATACTTAGAATTAATTCTCTCAATTAATTCCATGAAGGGATTTAGAATTGATTCTTAATTAATTCTAACGGGTTAAAATTAATTCTCTAATTAATTTTATTTGGCTTAATAATTAATAAACATGCTCGAAATATAAACAGATAATAAAAAACATAGTGAGTCAAATCATAAAAATATCCTCAACTTCTAGTTTAAAACCTTATACATGCGTTCAAAAGCTCAAAAGTACATGAGTAAATTAAACAAAATGCATGAGACTCGCTACACGATCCAAGACTCGAAAGACGACCTCCGCCAAGCACAAACTCCCAACGAGTACCTACAACTCAAAATGAAAAAGGGGAAAAAGAAAACAACAAGGAGGGGTCAGTCCTAAAGCATGGTGAGGGGGCTAACACACGCACACGTACATATACGTAAGAGCAAAGCATATTCAAAATTAAAGAGTTTTTGCATTCTAAAACATTTTACCCCGTGTACTAAATATAGAAAAGATTTAGGGCAAAAGCCCAAAATAACCAAGTTTTAAAAATTATAAATCCACTCCCGTTTCACGAACCACAAAGGTAATCAAAATCAAAATAATTCGGCGAGAACAAGTTTCTAACATATAAATAAACATGCTCGAAAATTAATTTTATTATCTCCTTTCTCCCTCTCTCTCTTCTCTCTCTCTCCTCTCCCACTCTCTCTCCCATGGTTTACCAATTTTATTTACGATTATTCGTACGCGATATTACTCTTTGCTATGCGATAAGGATACCCGGTTGTATATAGCTTGTGCACAAGACACATTTCTCCTAATCTCCTTTCTCCCTCTCTCTCTTCTCTCTCTCTCCTCTCCCACTCTCTCTCCCATGGTTTACCAATTTTATTTACGATTATTCGTACGCGATATTACTCTTTGCTACGCGATAAGGATACCCGGTTGTATATAGCTTGTGCACAAGACACATTTCTCTCAATCTCCTTTCTCTCTCTCTCTCTTCTCTCCCTCTCCTCTCCCACTCTCTCTCCCGCGGTCACTATTCGCGGCTTCGGTTACGAGCCCATAACTCACTCGTTTCTCAACGAATTTCAATGAATGAATAGCCGATTTTGATTATCTCAGCGAGACGTATGCAAGAGTAGCAGAGTTATCGCCGGATTTCAGTTACAGCGGCGGGGGTGTCGGACCCCCGCCACTCCGCCGGCCGTTCGTGGCGGTTTCCCGCCATCTCCTTGAAGCACGCGCCCAAGAACCAGTAAGACGACTCCCCGGTGCATCATCTGACGTCTACGACGCGGCCATCCGGGCCGTGATGGCGCCGAGCTCGCGGTGGCGGCACGAGTTACTGTAGCGGCGCGATTCCGTTGCCTCCGGCGGTCTTTTTCTGTGACCCTCTTCGGTTTCGAAGGTTTCTCGACCCCCTGAGTTCATTTCCGGCATCAATTTCATCCAATTTTGGCCGTAGGTGGTGGTTCCGGCGATGTAGGCGACGGCAGAAACTTCGGTGGCCAACGGGGCCATTTTCCAGCTATCTTTTGGCCTCGGGCCCTTCACGAAAGTTGTTCGGAACGACGAGAACTATCGGCCATTGATCACGCGACTCCTGATTTGACCGTTTGGTGGCGGATCGCGGCAGCACAGCGGCGGTGCAACGGCGGCGCTAGCTCCGGAAATTTTTCCCGGCGAATGGCTTAGGGCTTTCGAAGAGCTCGTCATGGGTAAGCCGATGCTTCTTTCGGATTCTATTTTGGTTCACCGGTTTGGAAGTAATTTGAGTTTGATGATTTTAGGGTTTTCGTGTTCTTAGATCTGAAATTGGAGGAAATTGACTTGGAATTTCCAGAAATTGATCGAGGATTCGGAACGGGCACGAAGACTTCATTCAGGACTGATTTTTCGAGATTTTTCCGGCGACCTTCGGCGGTGGTCCAGCCAAATTCCAGCATCTACAGTGGTGGCCTTCCGGCGACGTCTGGTCAGAATGTTCTTCTCGTTGTGGTGAGTTCAACGCCACTTTTCGTTCTTTAATCAGACACTCGATCTATTTATTACGAATTATTTTGCGTAATTGTGATTATTTGAATTAATTGTTTTAAGTGTAAAAAAATTGGTTATTGTTGGTTTGTTGATCGAGAGGTATTCCAATCGTATACGAAAATATGTATTGAATGAATTGTGATATGCATGAATATTTTGATTTACAATTTGAATTCCGATGTGATGAATTTACGCTATTTGTTAAGTACCTTGTTAGTGTAATATTTAGAAACTAATCTTTTATGTGACTAAATGAACTTGAATGATATTTTAGAAGAACGAACATGTTGTGAAGTTGTAAAGTATGATCTTAAGTGAATTAGATGCACTCTTTATTTGTATCAAGCATGCCATCTACCTACAACAACTTTGTATGTTTATATGATCAAGTTGCTCTTACTTACGCACTTTATAACTCGACATGAACTTGATGCTTAATTCTAATATTATAATTGAACCCTGTGCCATTGGATGGTTTAATATGCATTTTGTGAATACATTGACTTCCTAAATTGAACTTGCATCTTTGGATATGGAATTGCGTGTTGGTTGCTTGTAAATATGACCTTGTGGAGCATTGATATGCCTTGAATGACCACGACACCATATCAAAGCACAACATGAACTTTTATGCATAACCACGATCATGTTGAACAACGTCGTGCGTCTTATTTGGTTCATATAGAGTCTCAGTCTGGGCTTCTGTATGTTCTGTTCCAGAGTTTGGTGGCGGTGGTGCGCCCGAGGTTAGGAGCGTTTGTCCTTCACACTCTCAGACTCTACTATCACGAGGTGAGGTTAAGGATTTTGTATAGTTATGCGACCTATGGCCTTAATATGCTGATTTCAACCCTTGCATGCGAGTATATCCATTATAAATACATATGTGTTGGATATGATATGTTTATGACCTTGTGAATCAGCTCTGTTTTGGAAAATTAGATATGAAAGCATATGTAAGCTGTTTTGAAAAGTTATGTTATGTTATGTTTCTGTAGCGAGTTGGCCATGAAATATTGGCATCTGTATGTATTTATGTATGTGGATCCGAGGAGCTATGGTAAGGAGCCCCCGGGACGGTTAGGGCCGTAGGGGATATACCTGTGCGTAGTTCCATTTGAGATATCTTCACGCGACCCGTGTTGTAGGGAAGGTGTGGTGTCTTGAGCCTTCGGCTAAGGCCTGGGAGGACTCTTGTGGGTTCGCTACCCCTTGAGGGTATGTCTGTTATGGATGGTTTGGGGACGGTACATCCCCTCCATCATTGATGTGATGGTTGGATTGATTTTTGTATTCTATGATTTGATATGTTCTGAGGAGTAAAGGTTGGAAGCTCGTACTCGCCGAGCATGTGATCTGTTCTGTCTGGGAATCATGAATCGAGATAGAGTTTCTGAAATGTTTTCTAAATCTTATATAACTATCTTTTGGGTACTTTTGGAAATGTTTTGGTATGCAACACCTATCCCCGGTTCATGAGTCCACCCTTCTGATATGTGCTATGCTCTATATATATACAGTGGGTGTGCGTTAGCCCCCTCACTCAGTCAGTTGACTGACACCTCATTTTATCTTTTAGTTACAGGTTTCCTTTTGGCTTGAGCTAGGCGGAAGTGAGTCTTCTGAGTCACACTTGTCGGTTTAGTTGGTGTTAAGATGCATTTGTCACATACTCTATTTATGTTATGTATTCTTATTTCGCTTTTGGAGATTATGTTTTATGCTCTACTTAGACTTAAACCCGTGTGGGGTTAGTATGCTAGCATTTGGATGTAATTAGCTATTCTGCTGATACTTATGTTGGTTTATTACGTTGCGATGATTTGAGATTCGGGACTAGGTATCTATGCTAGTTGAACCCGTCACCTGTTATGTATGCTGATATTCGGGACTAGGTATCTATGCTAGTTGAACCCGTCACTCATTTTGTATGTTGATTTAATTGCTTCCGCTATCTGATGATAATTGTTTAAATTGCTTCCGCGCTCTGAGTCTGTTGAGTAAGATCCGCCTAGCCTAGTGAGTGAGTTGGTCTCCCGTTCTCCTTGATTCGGATTCGGGCATGGACTTTCCATTTCGTGACAGGGTCTGGGTCTTAGTGCGGGGGATTTGGCATCCTCCGTTTGGGGTGTTACATACGCTTTATTAGTTCATAGATCACACGATCATAGTTTAGCAACAGGTGTGTGACCCCTACCCAAACAATGAATATATATTCGAAAGAACCTTTTAGTCAATGACAACTGTGAGGTATGATCCTCCTACCATCCCATCTCTCGGTTAAGATCTAGGGTACGGGAATAATGAGAGCCCCACTAATCTCAGCCATAAAGTTAAGTTCATTTCATATCCATTTGATCTCAATCCAATAAACCCTTTTCTTGATGTCTTGATCCAATACCTCGGCCGAGGGTTTAGGATGGCATATGACGACTTATGGAATAAGAGATCTTCTTGCATTAAAGCAAGTGTAGGTCCTTTGTTGATTCTCATATGCTTCCATGTACCACTTGTGCAGCCCCTGCATAAGCCTTGAATTAGTTACCTCGTGAGACATCCTTTAAAGCTTATACCAAAGACTACAGAGTTAGCCCACAAACCATCAATGGAATCTCCAGTCAAAGGATTACTTTACTCACGCCATTAACCTGTGAGATATTTCCTAATCTTGAAGTTTCCTCTTCGTGAAGTGGAAACTTCCTTTCCCATTTAGGAATCTTCTCACGCGGGACACTTTAGTGTACCCGTTCTAAAAACAAGCACCCTCATGTATTGTGTACGCATCAACTTATGCACTTTACACCCCATGAAATAGGATGATCCTTCTTAAGGACGCAATCCCATGAGCAAGTCTCAATCGAGCCTAATCTACACTCCCACTGTTTGTTAGACTCATCGACTTGGAGTGGTTTCTAATCCAGCCTTGAGTTAGGGCTTGTTTCATGTGCCATTCACCTAGTGACAAAGTCCGTAATAGCCTTATGGATTAGGGGAGTTCTAATACATGCGCACATAATGGAAACACACAAAACATGTATTGCATATAAATAAGTGTTTGCCCATGATAATGATCAATCGTACATTATTCAAAGATTGTCTGTGACATGAGGAAAATCCCAAAGCAGATTACGACGAATCGGCTTTCTAGGGACTCGACACTATTTTCATGATTATGATTATTATTGTTATTCACCGTGAGGGAAGACCGGGACACGGATTGCCCAAACAATCATGTCTCATGTTATATGGCTTGCATGTATTATTATGTATTGCATGATCGTATATTCAAAATATATTAAATCATGTTTATTGTACACGGTCGGAGTTTGGTTGGAGAATTGTGCACGCTCACTCGCCGAGCCATTATGATTATTATGAATTACGAACTTAATAAATTGAATATGAATTAGTCGTAAAGTCTGAGCATAGCTTAACTATTTTCTTACCCTCCGCGGGAACTATCGTTTAATAAAACTTTGCTCGGGATCGATAACTTGCATGTTCATGTTTTATATATATGTATAACTCCTGCTCACTCAGTCTTCTAGAGACTGACCCCTCTTTCCCACTTTCCAGTTCTTGCAGGTTGTAGCTAGGCGGGAGTTGAGTTCTTAGTGTTTTTTCTGAGTCACACTCGTACTTGAGTCACATTTACATTGTTACGAATTATTTGTATCACTCTATGTACTCGGGCCTATGTACCAATTGTGATTTGTTGAATATTGATTCGGGACAGGTTGCATGCGTAGTTAAACCCGTTGTTAGGTTGCATGATGGATTTAATTATGTTTATGATATGGTTAGGTCTTGTAGCCATCATTAGAATTCATGCATTTGCCGTTATTGCTTCCGCACCGCATTTTGGAAATTGTGATTTCTTGGTACTAGGTACAATTCCGTCTAGCCAGGATCGTCTTTCTTTGTCACCCGTTCACTATGAGTCCGGTTCATATATGGATTGTCCATTTCATGCCCGGACTAGACTTGAGTGGTGCGGGGGACGTGGTGCCTATCGATGCGGGTGCTATATCTGAAAGCGGTATCAGAGCCCCAGCTTTCAAAATCGGGGATTCTAGCGTCGTGTCACGTCCAAGGGCGACGCCACCCTTGTAGAAGTGGGGTCAATTGACCCCACTATGGAAAAAAACTTAATTATGTATTCATATATTTTTTATATATTTATATATTTTTTGTTTTAAAATAATTTTTTTGACCCCATATAAAAATAAAAAAAATTATGTTAACCAGGGGCGACTCCAGCATTATCAAACAGCGGGGTCAAAATAATTTACCTACTAGTAAAAAAATATATTATTAAAAAATAAAATATTTTATTTAAAAATTATCTTAATTTTTTTAATACACACTCCTAAATGAGATTCGATACGGGAACCACTTGGATCAATACCTGTTTTCAAAATTATCTTTAAAAATTTAACTACTAATAAAAAAAAATATATTATTAAAATAATAAATTATTTTATTTAAAATATTTATTTTAAAATTATCCTCTAGGATTTTTTATTTGTACAAAATACATACATTTCTAAAGGGTATTTACAAACTCTACTCCATAAGTAGAACTTAAAACGCAAGTAAAAGTTAGCAATGAGTGTTTGAAAAAAAAAAAAAGTGAAAAGCCGAAAAATAATAAATCTGTAAAATATTGCAACAGCAAAAAAAAAAAAAAAAAAAAAAAATAAAGTGATAAGTAGAAAAATAATAAATGCACACAAAAGTGAATAATCACTTTAATTTTATGAAGTTACTAATTTTCTTGAAATACTTTGAAACATTGTTTGAAATTATAATATGATTTAAGTATTATATTAATATATAAATTATTATAAATTATTGTAATTTTGTATAAGATTATTTGTGATTAATCAAACATAGCATTAGTCAACATACCTTTAATTATAAATTTAAAAAAAAATTAAAAAAAGAGAAAAAAAATTATCTTGTAATTATAAACTTTTTAGTTATTAGATTTTTTGAGATTATGAAATTCTAATGAGAAAAAGAAAAGAAAACATATAAATAATAGAAAAGAAATTATAATGAACATATAAATGGTAGAGTTGTATTTGTATGTAAAAAGATTAATTTAAGAATATTAATGTTTTAATAAGAATATTATTATCAAAATAAAATTTTACATAAATTCAAAAACCGTATCTAAAAACATGGATTCTTTTTTATTCTAACTTATTTCTACTTAAATTTAGGAGAAGTTGGTTTTTCAAATAATACAAAACACTCCTAGAGTTTACAAAAACTCCTTAACTATGTGTTTTTGAAATTGAAGAATTCTACGAAATTAATATTATTTAGAGTTCTTTAATATTAAAAATATTGTTAAATAGATTTTTGTTTTTATTTTTTAGGTCATGGACTTTTTTTAATTATATTAATTTTAAATTTAAGGGGGTCAACACAGTTTTTTTTATTTTTATATGGGGTCAAAAAAATTATTTTTAAAACAAAAAATATATAAATTTATAAAAAATATATGAATACATAATTAAGTTTTTTATCTTAGTCGGGTCAATAGACCCCACTTCTACAAGGGTGGCATCGCCCTTGGTGTTGACCCCCTTAAATTTAAAATTAATATAATTAAAAAAGGTCCATGACCTAAAAAATAAAAACAAAAATCTATTTAACAATATTCTAATTATTAATGAACTCCAAATAATGTTAATTTCGTAGGATTCTTCAATTTCAAAACACATAGTTAAGGAGTTTTGTAAACTCTAGGAGTGTTTTGTATTATTTGAAAAATCAACTTCTCCTAAATTTAAGTAGAAATAAGTTAGAATTAGAAAGAATCCATGTTTTTAGATACGGTTTTTGAATTTATGTAACATTTTATTTTGATAATAATATACTTATTAAAATATTAATAGTTTTAAATTAATCTTTTACATACAAATACAACTCTATCATTTATATGTTCATTACATTTTTTTTTTCTATTATTTATATGTTTTCTTTTCTTTTTCTCATCAGAATTTCATAATCTCAAAAAGTCTCATAACTAAAAAGTTTACAATTACAAGACAATTTTTTTTCTCTTTTTGTAATTTTTTTTTAAATTTATAATTAAAGGTATGTTCAATAATGCTATATTTGACTAATCACAAATAATCTTATATAAAATTATAATAATTTTTATATTAATATAATACTTAAATCATATTATAATTTCAAACAATGTTTCAAAATATTTCAGGTAAATCAGTAACTTCATAAAATTAAAATGATTATTCACTTTTGTGTGTATTTATTATTTTTCTACTTATCAATTTTTTTTTTTTTTTTTTTTTTTGGCTGTTACAATATTTTACAGATTTATTATTTTTCGGCTTTTTACTTTTTTTTTTTTTTCAAACACTCACTGATGGTGCATAAACTTTGAAGGGGTTTAAACACCAAACACTTTAAGATTTGTTTGTGAAAGGGAAGACCATCACAGGCATTGAGCCTCAGGAACTGGGTTTCCTTTGAAGCGTGGGTTCTTCGATGTAGGATAACACCAAGGGTCAGAACGCAGTATGGATGCAACAACGGTGTGTATGTGAAATGCAGAGCTTGAAGAAGAAGGAAAAATGGAGGAGAATGCCCAGTTCAGTGCAGGTGAGTTAGAGAAGATGACTCCGGGGATGTGTGTATGAATCCTATATTTATGTGTTAGGGGCAAGGGTATCTTGGGTAATATGAGCCTGTGGTCCTAAACCCTGTGCTGCCCTAGACATGTGGCGTCATGTGAAGGTGTGAAACTGATGTCTCACTACAAGAATTTCCCCGAAAACCGACGGCCGAAAACCGGCGGGCAAGATACCGACGGTAAACCGATGCGATTTCGACGGGAGAAAACCCGTAGGATAAACATTTATCGGAATCATGTTTCCAACGGGAGATACCGTTGGTGTTTCGTCGGTTTACGTATACCGATGGTATTCCCACTGATATCCGACGGGAGGCAACGGCTCTCGAAGAAAGTCTTTTCCCATGGGATCTGTCGTCGGTTTGTGTATGCGACGGTATTCCGACAGGGACTCACGGTTGGCTTGCGTGGGAATTTTCCAACGGGAATAATTTTCAAACGAAAATTCGACGGGAGGCACCGTCAGAAATTCGTTGCTATTATCTTCCGATGGGGTTCCGACGGTCCTATTCCGTTGGGAGCTTTTGAGTGAAGAATGGATAATTATGTTTATCGATGGGAACGCTCGTCGGATTTTCGTTGGATTTTACAACGGCTTTTTTTTTTGTCACTATTCCTACCTAAAAAATTGTATTGTTTTTCCTAATTTTATTTATAATCCTGTTTTCTAAAGCAGTAAATGTTCCATTACATTTTTGTGCTTCATTCAAAAATTGTCTGTTGCAAGAATGCATCAAATATACATAAATCCAACACTACTATGCCTCAATCTAACCAAACGATGTTTTAATGCAATAAATTTTCCGGAATATGAAACCAAGTATAACCAAAAGATGATTTTATTCCGTAATAAGTATTCAAAATATGTTCAGCGAATTAGAGAGAACCTAAACTATGTAATAATATCATTAGCACTTACAAATATCATCTCAGCCTCACCAAACTTTAAAGAAATTTAAAGTAAAAGTGTAACAAGCATTACATGAGAGGCCAATTGAGTAAATTAAGCCCACATCCATAAGCCCCAACCTCCCATCAAGCTATAAACAAGAAAAAACCAAGCATCAATGTCAAGTGTATCAAACAAACAGCAGAAACAAAG
The DNA here is from genome assembly GCA_037501455.1 of Lantana camara. NCBI lineage: Eukaryota > Viridiplantae > Streptophyta > Magnoliopsida > Lamiales > Verbenaceae > Lantana > Lantana camara. The sequence continues at coordinate 52,365,426 of CM074858.1, forward strand.
ATTTTGGTTAATTTTTCATAAAATGTAACAACTTCTTCTATCCAAAAAGGAACAAAACATAAGATTTTCTGTCAGCAAATCAGGAAAATATATAAGGCCGGAGTAGCATATTCCAGTGATTCCCATGATGCTCCAAAATGACATGCTATGCCAAGCGAATGCAGCAACTTCGAAATTTGAACACATTTCAGCCTAAGGCCTAAAAAACATCAGGTTAAACACCACAACAACCGGAGACAAAATGAAATTTGAAACTAATCCTGCACTATTTTTAGCCAAAGATACAAAACACATTAACTTCAACACCATTTGTCCACCAAGCAGCCAAAAACAGGAACAAAACAGCCATTATCACACCGTTTATCAAACCATTTCTGACCAAAAAATCCAAAAGCAGCCAGTTTAACACATTTTCTTATTGAAACAATAAAAATCAGCCAAAACAAAGGAATTTTCACCCAAATTTGTGCCAAAAACAGTCACTTTCACACCCATCTTTGTGACCTCGAGTATTACAAGAGCTACGGAACTAATTGTAGCATAAACATCCAGCAAGTTCAATTACAATTGCAGCACAAATAAAATAATTAATCACATACACCTTCGTCTTCATCAGCTGTTGCATCATAATCGTCATCAATCGTCGGGGTCAGGCACACTTTTTCCTTTGCTTTGCAATTGAAGTATCTCGAGCACTTGTTGAAGGCTACCTATCACCTGCTGCTGGGACTGTTTGAGCTCTGAAATGTCTTCCTTCATTTCTTTTAACACATTGTCTTCCCCCAACTGAGTTAGATGTGGGCGACGAGATGACGACCCTGAACTTCCAGCCACTGTAGGCGAGGTTTTCGGCAAATGGTTCAATCCTGTCAACCTCCCTTTCTTATTTCGACCCCCTTGAGCCTGAGACCATAATGCAAACTCATCCATTGGAACAGAACTATGATCCTCAAGCAGCCGCTTTGCCTCCTCCTCACGGGCTTGCTAGTGCCTCAACTATATAAAAAAATTCAGAACAATATATGAATGAACTATTTATGATTGCCTATTCATAAGTTAAAACAAAATATGTAGAACAAACCTCGTATTGAATGCGTTGATCTTCAGTGGGCCGCTCTGTGACCAACTTCTCTCTATCCTCAACCTTTACAAATGTGTAATGGTATAGGACCCCAGTGTCCAATTTTTGCCCAGTAACAGCTTCCTGTTAGTTCAAAGCTCATGAGTCCTGTTCATTGGACAATCTATAATCTTATTTCATTTTTGTCAGGATAAGAGTCATGATCTAGAAGCCGCTGTTTAAAATTCCCAACTAAGAATCAACCTACATTTCAGGTTTACAACTGTTTAAACGTTAACATTCTGAGTTTCTGACCAATATTCCAACTACCTGAGTTTCATGAATACAAACTGTTGCTTAAAAGCTAAATATATATGCTTGAATATCATGTTGCAGTTACTGTAAGTATGAATGGAAGCAAACATTAATTACAAGTTATTTATGCACATATATTTGGCTTAAAAGAAGTTGTTTTTAAGTTGACATCATCAGCATCAGAAATGCACTGGACTCCAACAACAAGTGCTAGCTCCAACATTTCACTCCAGAATTCTTACTTTATGTGATCCTCTTTCTAACATGGTACAACACTGGGAAGTAATCAGGACTATAGTTGAAAACTGATACCCAGTCTACAGAATGACACAATTCCCACAACTCGGAAGATATTATACTTGTTATCAGGGTTTAAAACTTTTCCAGAATCCCTCAACTCTTCAAATGAATGACCATTTTGAAATAGTTGAAAAATCATATCAATACTTCTCCTGTAAATAGCATACCCTAGAACAAACAACATCAAACCTTTGAACCAGGTTTTATTGGACAACACACTGATTAGTACTCCTTACACTATTTTCAGACACCCACACTCTTAAGATAAACAGTATTAAACTGTGTACGGGACTCTTAATACTCCTGCCTGATTAAAATTTCAAGTCTAAGTCCAAAAGATGCAAAATGAACAACATGAAACTGTGTATGTAACACCCTGGACGATAGGCGCCACATCCCCCGCACTATAAGTCTAGTCCACACATGAAATGGATAGTTCAGCATGAACCGGACCCATAGCGAACGGGTGACAAAACAAAAGCAACCTTGCTAGGCGGAAACTAACCCCGTACCATATAATCAAAAGGCTGTGCGGAAGCATTAAAGTGCAATTCATAGATTTCAACAAAGGCTACAAGCACAAATTTCCAATACATAAAATTAAATCCATCATGCATCCTAACAACGGGTTCAACTAAGCACACAACCTGTCCCGAATCAATATCCAATAATTTCATAACTAGCAAAAAGGCCCAATTACATAGTAATATCTAATTAGAACATAATAATGTAAGATGTGAATTGAGTGTACAAGTGATCTAACAAAAGAAGTAAAACTTGACCTCCGCCTAACAAAACCTGCAAGAAATTGAGAAGTGGGAAAGAGGGGTCAGTCTCTAGAAGACTGAGCGAGCAGGAGCTATACATACATATAAAAACATGCACATGCAAGTCATACATCCCGAGCAAAGTTTTATTTAAAGTGAGTTCCCACGAGGGCAATAAAAGGAATAAGCAATGCTCGGGTTTTACGACTAATTCTTATTAAATTCATCAAGTTCATAATTCATACATAAACATAATGGCCCGGTGAGTGAGCGTGCATAATCTCCAACCAAACTCCGACCGTGTACGATAAATATCATTAATACATTAAATACGTGATCATGCAATATATATAATACACACAAGTCATATAACCTAAGATATAGGCGTTTGGGCGATCCGTGTACCGGCCTTCCCGCACGGTGCATAACAATCATAACATAAACATTGACATAAAATAAGTTCCAACCTTCTTCCACCGGGTGGTGGACGAGCTTGCAAGACCCGACCACATCATGCATTGGCCCAGGGGGGTACATGAATCCCCCAAGGGCGCTCAGCTACCATTCCACGCTAATCTCCTAGCATTGTCCGGTCTCTGTTAAATAGTTGGGACTAGCACATGGGATCACCGTCGGCCCTTGCCTCCCCGAGTAGCCACATGTGCTAGATCCCGGGCCCGTGCATTCATTCATACATTTCTCGCCAAAACATTCCCATTCATTCATACATTTCTCGCTAAAACATTTGCTTCATACTTAGGATACATACTATAAGAAAACATACCTTACCGTGCAACTCGGCGTATGCTATACACGTGCCTCTCCGTGTCATCCTAATCCGTAGCTAGCATGAAGACACACGGTTTGGAGCATAGCCTCGTTGCAAAAACCATTTTAAGCTTATATATGCCCATACGTATAATTTCAGAAGAATTTACTCAATGACTCCACTTTGTAAAGATAACATATACATAGATAAGGTTTTAGGCCAAAACTTGTAACATAAGGGTTATAGGGTTTTATACATAACTAGAACGAAAACACCCTCAACTGGAAGAAGGCAATACGAGGATACAAGCTATGTCGGGTGCCTATTGATCATGATATCTCCTCCCTGGAGATGAACTGTACAAGAGAAAGACATAATGTGTGCTCGTGAGAAGCGACTCAATATGAAACCAATTAGGACGCACGGTATTAACATGAGGTGTTCGTGAAATGCTATATCATGATTCAATATACAATGGATCATAAAATGTCATGAGTTGATGTGATCATGTTCATGCACACAATTAAGTTCATTTTAAACACATAAATGATTCAATCAATCAATCAATTCATAATAAATTACAATACATGTTAACAATGGATAAGGATCAATTAGGCATGTATTTAATGCATATAAGTCACATAAGGAGTCTAGGAGGTGCATGGAAGGCGATACAACGAGTTTAGGCCAAGTTTAGCAAAAGTTAGGAAAAGTTGACAATTTACGAGAATGCGCAAGCTGTAGAAAATTGGGTATAACTTGAGTTTGAGAAATTGGAATTAAGGTTTGCCTGTTGGAGGTGAAACTAGACACATAGGTGTTTTCAAGGATATGTGCCACGAATCATGGTTCAAAGCGAGGTGAAAATGGCATAGGTTTGAAGTTGGACAAACTCAGATTGTCTAAGAAATGGCGACACCAAAATGAATTGATCATATCTCATAAATGGGAACCGATATTGAGATGATTCCAATTGGAGGATCTTCTAGACTTCAATAGGATTCCGTAGGTTCAAAAATCGGGTCAATCTGAGTTCGTATGAGGGAGAACGAAGCAAAACATTCTCAGGCCGAAACAGGGAAGGGTCCAAAATTTCTGCCACAAATCCACCCCCGTGGATTTTTCCAAAAGGAAAAGTCCACCCTTGCGGATTCAGAACAGGGGCCAAACAAAAAAAACGAAGAAACAGGGTACACACGCGGGAGAAGACCAAAACTCACCAAAACACCTCAAAACTCAACCCAAATCACTTAAAACATGTAGTATACCAAGTAGGAACATCAAATGCAAGTTTAGGGCAAATTGAAACACCTAAATTCATAAACCCACATATATATACACATATATACATACACCTTCTTGCCCCAAGAATATCAACAATCAAGCTTAGGATTCAAAGATTATCATCTATTTATGCATATACACACAAAGATTCAAGTTATAAAGCAAGAATTCTCCAACCATAGTTATCACCCAACATACTCAAATATATACACATATACCTTGGAGGACAAGGATGGAGAAGAAGAATAAATGGTTGGAGCTTGAATTCTTGGACCAAAGCTTGAAGAAATCTCTTGTCTCCTTGCTTGCTTGATGGACCGATCAAAGAGGGAGAAGAGGAAAGGAGTTGGGAGCCTTTGTTTTGATAGAAGAAATGAAAGAAGAAGAATTGATTTGGAGGGGGGGTTTGATCGTGAATTAAAGGGAAGAAAAGAGGAAAATTCACACTTTGGTCCTTCTACAGTTTAAGAGCTCCAATTGGGTCCTAAAAGTTTGGTTGGTGAATAATTGGTGTCCGAATCAAAGTTCGATTGAGTCCAAGGATTTCATATAATTTCAAATAAGTGCATAAGTGAAATAAATATTTAATTGGCAAGTAAGCATGTTATAAACAAATTCAAATAGCATAATCAAATAAATCATCTAAGTCATATTAGTCACATGATAGCAATTTAGTTCACAAAATTAATATGTTAAACGATCACTTAACAGTTAAAACACATAAATGTCACATAACTCTCAGTCTAAACCCACTCGTGACGTCATACCTGTATGGCCGAAAAGTCGGGGCGTTACAACCTCTCCCCCTTAAGAAGGACCTGTCCCCAGGTCCACTGCCTTGATTCTGAACTTTGTGTAAACTTTCCCGTGTTCATCCCACACGGGTTAGCAACTCCCCGTCAGGAATTAGTTCGGAAAAAGGTCTTCAAGCAACAAGGGGTCTTCAATTGCTGTTAAATCACGACCCTTAACTCACCGAAGCCTAAGCACTCGAAAGTCTAATCAGGTAGCAAGTAATGAAAGAGCCCCGTCTTTCGAACAACAAGGAGAGAACCCCGTCTCTCACAAGCAACAACGAGAGAACCCCGTCTCTCGAACAACAACGAGAGAACCCCGTCTCTCAAACAGACAAAGAACGAGAAACTCTCAAACTCTCAAAACAACAATTAAATAAACAATCATGCCGCAAGCACACAAGAAACAAGTAGGAGTTATCAAATACATCGAGAATCAATCATACAAGAACAATTAATACAACAAGTAATCCAAGCACTTAGCATCATAAAATTATTCGAAATAAAGTTGTATGTATGTATATGCCATGGATGTTAAATGTACCGTTCACCGATGCTCGAGAATCTTATATTGTACTGATCCGATTCAACACTTGATTCCTTCCATAGTGTCATGCATTGCAATCCCCGATGTACTTAATACTTAAATAACCACCCGATCTTCATCACATAATCTTTTCCCTTATCTTCTCTAAACACCATAGTCCGAAGCTCTAATTTTTAGTGCGCGCTTGATCTTAACCCAATTAGCTCATTATCCACCTCGATTAGTAATCGACCTTCTTAGTTGTTCAAGTTAGCCTTTAATTGCTTAAGTTTCTAACCTCCAACTTGAATACTTAAGTTAATCTTTAGTAGTTCAATTTCCATTCTCCAATCCTAATAACTTCCCCCGATTAATCATGGAAAAACGCTCGACGAGATGGTAACCCATCTTTCATGTTGTGTGTTTTCCTTCTAAGTATTCCTCTTCCAAAGTAACTCTTATTTTCATCACTTGAGTTAATTCTAACTTCATCTATCATGGAATATGACGATCCGATTAGCTTCCCTTTTACCCAATACTTTTCTTGCCAATTCTTAAACTTCCTTCACGGTCCCATGTCTCCAAGCTGAAGACACGTTATGCCATTTACGATCCTTTTAATCTTGGAAGATTTAACTTGTAAGTCTCATAACGAGAAATCAATGAGGTTGATTCTTCAACTGAAGTTACCAACGATCATTCTTTTACCTTATCTTAACGTTTCAATTTCCAAGCATTCCTTAACTCCACATCTTCATCTCTTGGAGCACTAGTCTCTTATAATACCATTTTCGAGACTTCATTCACCTTGGTGCTTGAAATTCCATTAAATGTTAGACCTTCCATTCCATCTCATATCGCCTTTGTAGACTCCCGTTACCTGTGGATTCTTGCATTTCTGTTGTTCCTTTTTGAAGTGACCTGTTCGAGCATAACCGTGGATTTAAATCATCTTCTGGATCGGCTCTCCCCCTTAAGAGATTCTATCTCCACCCTTTGAACTTGTTCTATCACTTATAGAATATGGGATTCCCAACTTCTTAACTTCAGCTTCCTTGGTATAAAGGTCTTAGTCAAGCTACTTGTCCGGTGGCATTATTCATATTTACGTTGAAGGGATTTTGGTAGAGATAACTACCTACTTCTTCTATTCTACCCTCCAGCTCTATTTTGCGAGCCTCGATATTTCCTCTTTCCTTTTGTTCCACACACTTTGTAATCCAATAGTCCTCTTATCTCAATTTGGATGTGGCTCGATCGGAGTAACACTTGAGGAATTGAGTGGAGAAAGTTCCTATCAATTAAACAATAAACCATGCATGTTGGATTAAGATGCCAATGCACATAGCCAACATATAAGGATGCAACACATTAGAGCAAGCACTTAATGTAAAGATCTATGCACACATACAAAAATATAGAAGAGTAAATAATTTAAAGCGATGTATGATGCACGTGCCATGGGTATATTAAACCTGTCACCGTGGTGGAAATCTTTAGCCCGGTGGATCGGTCCTTTAGTCTTGAATTCTTTGACCGCCTTTAGCTTATCCACGGTCTTCTAGCTTCCTTGATTTGCCTTGTATCCACCCATATTTTCTAAAATCCGAATGCGTTGCTTCGTTCCAATTCTTCTATACCCAAATCTCTCTACACCTTAAGTCCTCCAATATGCCGATTTCGGAGTTGCCGTTACTCTCTTGCATGATCTAACAAACATTCGAATTCCTTTAATTTCTTATATCAAGTTGTGTATTATCATGATCCAAGATTGTTACTCGCTCCCAAGTCTTCCATACCCGAGTGACTTAGTTCCCTCGATCCTTTCCTTGAACCGATTTCTCGTTTGTCCTACTTCTCGTCGTAATTGTTGTCTTGTCTATATTTTCCTTGTCTAATACTTGGGGAATTCCATTGGTCAAGCAGCTTTACCTTCCGTGAGTGAGTATCTTGCTTGTCTCCCTTACTTCCTTATATCTCTCATGCAACCCCACGACCCGAAGTGGTTATTTAAGCCCGATTCTTCTATATTTATGGAACCGATCTCTTGAGACTTTCCCCCAAATTTAATTCCAACTTGTAGAATTTCCACCATAGTTATGTTATCACCATGATAGTAGTCTATTCATTTTTTTTTTGTTTTATTTTTTTTCTTGAATTAAGCGAGCCTCTTGAACTTGATTAATCAATTCCGTTCTCGGTGTAGAAGTGTGTTTATTTTGTGGGTATAAACGCCGCACCTTTATACCGATACCTCATTCATGCTCAATCTTCAAACATGATTCATTTCTTAACACGAACCGGAATCCCTTGTCATGAAAATCTCCAACTATCCGAATTTATCTTAACCCCAAAGTCTTCTTCAAATCGCCCGAGCCCAAAAGAAGAGTTCTTGACAAATCGTTATGATCTTAGAAATTGGCCGTGGTTTGGTATTGTGGTAGTAACCTGCAATTTCACAACTCAATTTGAATATAAATGCGTGTGGATTAGTGAATGCATATGTCACATAGTGAGCATAAAAAACACGTAATAATGAAGAATGCAACATATAATTCAACAAAATTTAAGTTAAACACATTTAACAATAAATTTCCATATCAAGTTTCGATGATAAATGCTCATGATCAATGCAGTGCACACGTTGACACATTGTTCCTAAGTCGTTCAACCTATACTTGACACGACACGACCCAAGGAACCCCGATTTTGCAACCGAGGGCTCTGATATCACTTAAGGATGTAACACCCTGGACGATAGGCGCCACATCCCCCGCACTATAAGTCTAGTCCACGCATAAAATGGATAGTTCAGCATGAACCGGACCCATAGCGAACGGGTGACAAAACAAAAGCAACCTTGCTAGGCGGAAACTAACCCCGTACCATATAATCAAAAGGATGTGCGGAAGCATTAATGTGCAATTCATAGATTTCAACAAAGGCTACAAGCCCAAATTTCCAATACATAAAATTAAATCCATCATGCATCCTAACAACGGGTTCAACTAAGCACACAACCTGTCCCGAATCAAAATCCAATAATTTCATAACTAGCACAAAGGCCCAATTACATAGGAATATCTAATTAGAACATAATAATGTAAGATGTGACTCGAGTGTACAAGTGATCTAACAAAAGAAGTAAAGCTTGACCTCCGCCTAGCAAAACCTGTAAGAAACTGAGAAGTGGGAAAGAGGGGTCAGTCTCTAGAAGACTGAGTGAGCAGGAGCTATACATACATATAAAAACATGCACATGCAAGTCATACATCCCGAGCAAAGTTTTATTTAAAGTTAGTTCCCACGAGGGCAATAAAAGGAATAAGCAATGCTCAGGTTTTACGACTAATTCTTAGTAAATTCATTAAGTTCATAATTCATACATCAACATAATGGCTCGGCGAGTGAGCGTGCATAATCTCCAACCAAACTACGACCGTGTATAACAAATATCATTAATACTTTAAATACGTGATCATGCAATATATATAATACACACAAGTCATATAACCTAAGATATAGGCGTTTGGGCGATCCGTGTACCGGTCTTCCCGCACGGTGCATAACAATCATAACATAAACATTGACATAAAATAAGTTCCAACCTTCTTCCTCCGGGTGGTGGACGGGCTTGCAAGACCCGGCCACCTCATGCATTGACCCAGGGGGGTACATGAATCCCCCAAAGGCGCTTAACTACCATTCCACGCTAATCTCCTAGCGAGGTCCGGTCTCTGTTAAATAGTTGGGACTAGCACATGGGATCACCGTCGGCCCTTGCCTCCCCGGGTAGCCACATGTGCTAGATCCCGGGCCCGTGCATTCATTCATACATTTCTCGCCAAAACATTCCCATTCATTCATACATTTCTCGCCAAAACATTTGCTTCATACTTGGATACATACTATAAGAAAACATACCTTACCGTGCAATTCGGCATATACTATACAAGTACCTCTCCGTGTCATCCTAATCCGTAGCTAGCATGAAGACACACGGTTTGGAGCATAGCCTCGTTGCAAAAACGATTTTAAGCTTATATATGCCCATACATATAATTTCAGAAGAATTTACTCAATGACTCCACTTTGTAAAGATAACTTATACATAGATAAGGTTTTAGGCCAAAACTTGTCACATAAGGGTTATAGGGTTTTATACATAACTAGAATGAAAACACCCTCACTTGGAAGAAGGCAATACGAGGATACAAGCTAGGCCGGGTGCCTATTGATCATGATATCTCCTCCCTGGAGATGAACTGTACAAGAGAAAGATATAATGTGTGCTCGTGAGAAGCGACTCAATATAAAACCAATTAGGACGCACGGTATTAACATGAGGTGTTCGTGAAATGCTATGTCATGATTCAATATACAATGGATCATAAAATGTCATGAGTTGATGTGATCATGTTCATGCACACCATTAAGTTCATTTTAAACACATAAATGATTCAATCAATCGATCAATTCATAATAAATTACAATACATGTTAACAATACATAAGGATCAATTAGGCATGTATATAATGCATATAAGTCACATAAGGAGTCTAGGAGGTGCATGGAAGGCGATACAACGAGTTTAGGACAAGTTTAGCAAAAGTTAGGAAAAGTTGACAATTTACGAGAATGCGCAAGCTGTAGAAAATTGAGTATAACTTGAGTTTGAGAAATTGGAATTAAGGTTTGCTTGTTGGAGGTGAAACTAGACACATAGATGTTTTCAAGGATATGTGCCACGAATCATGGTTCAAAGCGAGGTGAAAATGGCATAGGTTTGAAGTTGGACAAACTCAGATTGTCGAAGAAATGGGGACACCAAAATGAATTGATCATATCTCATAAATGGGAAAAGATATTGAGATGATTCTAATTGGAGGATCTTCTAGATTTCGATAAGTTTCTGTAGGTTCAAAAATCGGGTCAATCCGAGTTCTTATGAGGGAGAACGAAGCAAAACATTCTCAGGCCAAAACAGGGGAGGGTCCAAAATTTCTGCCTCAAATCCACCCTTGCGGATTCAGAACAGGGGCAAAAAAAAAAAACGCAGAAACAGGGTACACACGCGGGAGAAGACCAAAACTCACCAAAACACCTCAAAACTCAACCCAAATCACTTAAAACATGTAGTATACCAAGTAGAAACATCAAATGCAAGTTTAGGGCAAATTGAAACACCTAAATTCATAAACCCACATATATATACACATATATACATACACCTTCTTGCCCCAAGAATATCAACAATCAAGCTTAGGATTCAAAGATTATCATCTATTTATGCATATACACACAAAGATTCAAGTTATAAAGCAAGAATTCTCCAACCCTAGTTATCACCCAACATACTCAAATATATACACATATACGTTGGAGGACAAGGATGGAGAAGAAGAATAAATGGTTGGAGCTTGAATTCTTGGACCAAAGCTTGAAGAAATCTCTTGTCTCCTTGCTTGCTTGATGAACCGATCAAAGAGGGAGAAGAGGAAAGGAGTTGGGAGCCTTTGTTTTGATAGAAGAAATGAAAGAAGAAGAATTGATTTGGAGGGGGGGTTTGATCGTGAATTAAAGGGAAGAAAAGAGGAAAATTCACACTTTGGTCCTTCTACAATTTAAGAGCTCCAATTGGGTCCTAAAAGTTTGGTTGGTGAATAATTGGTGTCCGAATCAAAGTTCGATTGAGTCCAAGGATTTCATATAATTTCAAATAAGTGCATAAGTGAAATAAATATTTAATTGGCAAGTAAGCATGTTATAAACAAATTCAAATAGCATAATCAAATAAATCATCTAAGTCATATTAGTCACATGATAGCAATTTAGTTCACAAAATTAATATGTTAAACGATCACTTAACAGTTAAAACACATAAATGTCACATAATTCTCAGTCTAAACCCACTCGTGACGTCATACCTGTATGGCCGAAAAGTCGGGGCGTTACAACCTCTCCCCCTTAAGAAGGACCTGTCCCCAGGTCCACTGCCTTGATTCTGAACTTTGTGTAAACTTTCCCGTGTTCATCCCACACGGGTTAGCAACTCCCCGTCAGGAATTAGTTCGGAAAAAGGTCTTCAAGCAACAAGGGGTCTTCAATTCCTGTTAAATCACGACCCTTAACTCACCGAAGCCTAAGCACTCGAAAGTCTAATCAGGTAGCAAGTAATGAAAGAGCCCCGTCTTTCGAACAACAAGGAGAGAACCCCGTCTCTCACAAGCAACAATGAGAGAACCCCGTCTCTCGAACAACAACGAGAGAACCCCGTCTCTCAAACAGACAAAGAACGAGAAACTCTCAAACTCTCAAAACAACAATTAAATAAACAATCATGCCGCAACCACACAAGAAACAAGTAGGAGTTATCAAATACATCGAGAATCAATCATACAAGAACAATTAATACAACAAGTAATCCAAGCACTTAGCATCATAAAATTACTCGAAATAAAGTTGTATGTATGTATATGCCATGGATGTTAAATGTACCGTTCGCCGATGCTCGAGAATCTTATATTGTACTGATCCGATTCAACACTTGATTCCTTCCATAGTGTCAGGCATTGCAATCCCCGATGTACTCAATACTTAAATAACCACCCGATCTTCATCACATAATCTTTTCCCTTATCTTCTCTAAACACCATAGTCCGAAGCTCTAATTTTTAGTGCGCGCTTGATCTTAACCCAATTAGCTCGTTATCCACCTCGATTAGTAATCGACCTTCTTAGTTGTTCAAGTTAGCCTTTAATTGCTTAAGTTTCTAACCTCCAACTTGAATACTTAAGTTAATCTTTAGTAGTTCAATTTCCATTCTCCAATCCTAATAACTTCCCCCGATTAATCCTGGAAAAACGCTCGACGAGATGGTAACCCATCTTTCATGTTGTGTGTTTTCCTTCTAAGTATTCCTCTTCCAAAGAAACTCTTATTTTCATCACTTGAGTTAATTCTAACTTCATCTATCATGGAATATGACGATCCGATTAGCTTCCCTTTTACCCAATACTTTTCTTGCCATTTCTTAAACTTCCTTCACGGTCCCATGTCTCCAAGCTGAAGACACGTTATGCCATTTACGATCCTTTTAATCTTGGAAGATTTAACTTGTAAGTCTCATAACGAGAAATCAATGAGGTTGATTCTTCAACTGAAGTTACCAACGATCATTCTTTTACCTTATCTTAACGTTTCAATTTCCAAGCATTCCTTAACTCCACATCTTCATCTCTTGGAGCACTAGTCTCTTCTAATACCATTTTCGAGACTTCATTCACCTTGGTCCTTGAAATTCCATTAAATGTTAGACCTTCTATTCCATCTCATATCGCCTTTGTAGACTCCCGTTACCTGTGGATTCTTGCATTTCTGTTGTTCCTTTTTGAAGTGACCTGTTCGAGCATAACCGTGGATTTAAATCATCTTCTGGATCGGCTCTCCCCCTTAAGAGATTCTATCTCCACCCTTTGAACTTGTTCTATCACTTATAGAATATGGGATTCCCAACTTCTTAACTTCAGCTTCCTTGGTATAAAGGTCTTAGTCAAGCTACTTGTCCGGTGGCATTATTCATATTTACGTTGAAGTGATTTTGGTAGAGATAACTACCTACTTCTTCTATTCTACCCTCCAACTCTATTTTTCGAGCCTCGATATTTCCTCTTTCCTTTTGTTCCACACACTTTGTAATCCAATAGTCCTCTTATCTCAATTTGGATGTGGCTCGATCGGAGTAACACTTGAGGAATTGAGTGGAGAAAGTTCCTATCAATTAAACAATAAACCATGCATGTTGGATTAAGATGCCAATGCACATAGCCAACATATAAGGATGCAACACATTAGAGCAAGCACTTAATGTAAAGATCTATGCACACATACAAAAATATAGAAGAGTAAATAATTTAAAGTGATGTATGATGCACGTGCCATGGGTATATTAAACCTGTCACCGTGGTGGAAATCTTTAGCCCGGTGGATCGGTCCTTTAGTCTTGAATTCTTTGACCGCCTTTAGCTTCTCCACGGTCTTCTAGCTTCCTTGATTTGCCTTGTATCCACCCATATTTTCTAAAATCCGAATGCGTTGCTTCGTTCCAATTCTTCAATACCCAAATCTCTCTACACCTTAAGTCCTCCAATATGCCGATTTCGGAGTTGCCGTTACTCTCTTGCATGATCTAACAAACATTCGAATTCCTTTAATTTCTTATATCAAGTTGTGTATTATCATGATCCAAGATTGTTACTCGCTCCCAAGTCTTCCATACCCGAGTGACTTAGTTCCCTCGATCCTTTCGTTGAACCGATTTCTCGTTTGTCCTACTTCTCGTCGTAATTGTTGTCTTGTCTATATTTTCCTTGTCTAATACTTGGGGAATTCCATTGGTCCAGCAGCTTTACCTTCCGTGAGTGAGTATCTTGCTTGTCTCCCTTACTTCCTTATATCTCTTATGCAACCCCATGACCCGAAGTGGTTATTTAAGCCCGATTCTTCTATATTTATGGAACCGATCTCTTGAGACTTTCCCCCAAATTTAATTCCAACTTGTAGAATTTCCACCATAGTTATGTTATCACCATGATAGTAGTCTATTCATTTTTTTTTTTGTTTTATTTTTTTTCTTGAATTAAGCGAGCCTCTTGAACTTGATTAATCAATTCCGTTCTCGGTGTAGAAGTGTGTTTATTTTGTGGGTATAAACGCCGCACCTTTATACCGATACCTCATTCATGCTCAATCTTCAAACATGATTCATTTCTTAACACGAACCGGAATCCCTTGTCATGAAAATCTCCAACTATCCGAATTTATCTTAACCCCAAAGTCTTCTTCAAATCGCCCGAGCCCAAAAGAAGAGTTCTTGACAAATCGTTATGATCTTAGAAATTGGCCGTGGTTTGGTATTGTGGTAGTAACCTACAATTTCACAACTCAATTTGAATATAAATGCGTGTGGATTAGTGAATGCATATGTCACATAGTGAGCATAAAAAACACGTAATAATGAAGAATGCAACATATAATTCAACAAAATTTAAGTTAAACACATTTAACAATAAATTTCCATATCAAGTTTCGATGATAAATGCTCATGATCAATGCAGTGCACACGTTGACACATTGTTCCTAAGTCGTTCAACCTATACTTGACACGACACGACCCAAGGAACCCCGATTTTGCAACCGAGGGCTCTGATATCACTTAAGGATGTAACACCCTGGACGATAGGCGCCACATCCCCCGCACTATAAGTCTAGTCCACGCATAAAATGGATAGTTCAGCATGAACCGGACCCATAGCGAACGGGTGACAAAACAAAAGCAACCTTGCTAGGCGGAAACTAACCCCGTACCATATAATCAAAAGGATGTGCGGAAGCATTAATGTGCAATTCATAGATTTCAACAAAGGCTACAAGCCCAAATTTCCAATACATAAAATTAAATCCATCATGCATCCTAACAACGGGTTCAACTAAGCACACAACCTGTCCCGAATCAAAATCCAATAATTTCATAACTAGCACAAAGGTCCAATTACATAGGAATATCTAATTAGAATATAATAATGTAAGATGTGACTCGAGTGTATAAGTGATCTAACAAAAGAAGTAAAGCTTGACCTCCGCCTAGCAAAACCTGCAAGAAACTGAGAAGTGGGAAAGAGGGGTCAGTCTCTAGAAGACTGAGCGAGCAGGAGCTATACATACATATAAAAACATGCACATGCAAGTCATACATCCCGAGCAAAGTTTTATTTAAAGTTAGTTCCCACGAGGGCAATAAAAGGAATAAGCAATGCTCAGGTTTTACGACTAATTCTTATTAAATTCATTAAGTTCATAATTCATACGTCAACATAATGGCTCGGCGAGTGAGCGTGCATAATCTCCAACCAAACTACGATCGTGTATGACAAATATCATTAATACATTAAATACGTGATCATGCAATATATATAATAGACACAAGTCATATAACCTAAGATATAGGCGTTTGGGCGATCCGTGTACCGGTCTTCCCGCACGGTGCATAACAATCATAACATAAACATTGACATAAAATAAGTTCCAACCTTCTTCCTCCGGGTGGTGGACGGGCTTGCAAGACCCGGCCACCTCATGCATTGACCCAGGGGGGTACATGAATCCCCCAAAGGCGCTCAACTACCATTCCACGCTAATCTCCTAGCGAGGTCCGGTCTCTGTTAAATAGTTGGGACTAGCACATGGGATCACCGTCGGCCCTTGCCTCCCCGGGTAGCCACATGTGCTAGATCCCGGGCCCGTGCATTCATTCATACATTTCTCGCCAAAACATTCCCATTCATTCATACATTTCTTGCCAAAACATTTGCTTCATACTTAGGATACATACTATAAGAAAACATACCTTACCGTGCAATTCGGCGTATACTATACAAGTACCTCTCCGTGTCATCCTAATCCGTAGCTAGCATGAAGACACACGGTTTGGAGCATAGCCTCGTTGCAAAAACGATTTTAAGCTTATATATGCCCATACGTATAATTTCAGAAGAATTTACTCAATGACTCCACTTTGTAAAGATAACATATACATAGATAAGGTTTTAGGCCAAAACTTGTCACATAAGGGTTATAGGGTTTTATACATAACTAGAACGAAAACACCCTCACTTGGAAGAAGGCAATACGAGGATACAAGCTAGGCCAGGTGCCTATTGATCATGATATCTCCTCCCTGGAGATGAACTATACAAGAGAAAGACATAATGTGTGCTCGTGAGAAGCGACTCAATATAAAACCAATTAGGACGCACGGTATTAACATGAGGTGTTCGTGAAATGCTATGTCATGATTCAATATACAATGGATCATAAAATGTCATGAGTTGATGTGATCATGTTCATGCACACCATTAAGTTCATTTTAAACACATAAATGATTCAATCAATCAATCAATTCATAATAAATTACAATACATGTTAACAATACATAAGGATCAATTAGGCATGTATATAATGCATATAAGTCACATAAGGAGTCTAGGAGGTGCATGGAAGGCGATACAACGAGTTTAGGACAAGTTTATCAAAAGTTAGAAAAAGTTGACAATTTACGAGAATGCGCAAGCTGTAGAAAATTGAGTATAACTTGAGTTTGAGAAATTGGAATTAAGGTTTGCTTGTTGAAGGTGAAACTAGACACATAGATGTTTTCAAGGATATGTGCCACGAATCATGGTTCAAAGCAAGGTGAAAATGGCATAGGTTTGAAGTTGGACAAACTCAGATTGTCGAAGAAATGGCGACACCAAAATGAATTGATCATATCTCATAAATGGGAAAAGATATTGAGATGATTCTAATTGGAGGATCTTCTAGATTTCAATAAGTTTCCGTAGGTTCAAAAATCAGGTCAATCTGAGTTCTTATGAGGGAGAACGAAGCAAAACATTCTCAGGCCAAAACAGGGGAGGGTCCAAAATTTCTGCCTCAAATCCACCCTTGCGGATTCAGAACAGGGGCAAAAAAAAAAACGCAGAAACAGGGTACACACGCGGGAGAAGACCAAAACTCACCAAAACACCTCAAAACTCAACCCAAATCACTTAAAACATGTAGTATACCAAGTAGGAACATCAAATGAAAGTTTAGGGCAAATTGAAACACCTAAATTCATAAACCCACATATATATACACATATATACATACACCTTCTTGCCCCAAGAATATCAACAATCAAGCTTAGGAATCAAAGATTATCATCTATTTATGCATATACACACAAAGATTCAAATTATAAAGCAAGAATTCTCCAACCCTAGTTATCACCCAACATACTCAAATATATATACATATACCTTGGAGGGCAAGGATGGAGAAGAAGAATAAATGGTTGGAGCTTGAATTCTTGGACCAAAGCTTGAAGAAATCTCTTGTCTCCTTGCTTGCTTGATGGACCGATCAAAGAGGGAGAAGAGGAAAGGAGTTGGGAGCCTTTGTTTTGATAGAAGAAATGAAAGAAGAAGAATTGATTTGGAGGGGGGGTTTGATCGTGAATTAAAGGGAAGAAAAGAGGGAAAATCACACTTTGGTCCTTCTACATTTTAAGAGCTCCAATTGGGTCCTAAAAGTTTGGTTGGTGAATAATTGGTGCCCGAATCAAAGTTCGATTGAGTCCAAGGATTTCATATAATTTCAAATAAGTGCATAAGTGAAAAAATATATTTAATTGGCAAGTAAGCATGTTATAAACAAATTCAAATAGCATAATCAAATAAATCATCTAAGTCATATTAGTCACATGATAGCAATTTAGTTCACGAAATTAATATGTTAAACGATCACTTAACAATTAAAACACATAAATGTCACATAACTCTCAGTCTAAACCCACTCGTGACGTCATACCTGTATGGCCGAAAAGTCGGGGCGTTACAGTGTACAAGACTCTTAAAATAGTACAAATATTAAGAAACTGTTCAAGGCAAAGATGTTGCTTTTAGTTTTCCTTTCATATATAGGGTTGTATGTTTTCCTTTCTCCTTTTACCGGGAGATCGAGATTTAGTGATTCATGTAGTTACTCATCTGTCAGAGGTTACAACAAATATATTTCAGAAGGCACCTATTATAAGAAGAGCCATTAAATGAATACAACCTTAAGAGAAGATACTTGCTCCAATCACATTACAGTACAATGTGCCGGCCAAAAGTATATTTAAACAATTGTTCCTCAAGAAATGTAACTCTGAGACATAATAATTGGTGAAATATCTTGACCTATTCAAATGAAACAGAGATTTGAATGACACAAAAGTGGAATAGGTTGTTCCAAGTTGGCTTATGCGTGAAGGAAAACGTTAAACAAGTCATAAGAAAGAAAATTTCTTAGATTGAACAACAACTTTAAAAAGAAATTTTAAAATTTTGAACATTGAATGCCTGAACTTTCTAACCTTCTTTTTTATAATTGTATGGACACTCTGAGACCCCCCCCCCCCCCCCCGCGTCTACGTTGGCGCCCCCGTCGCAGATGCTCTGTTTGATTTATTCCTTTGACAAACGGTTTGGTAATCTTCACTGTCCCACTTGGCACGCAAAGCGTTGTACACCTCATCAAGCATCCAACTGGGCTTTCTACGTTTTTTTCTAATGTCGTGGTAGATACCTCTCATACGCTCGCCCATTTTCTCCATGAACGCACTGTACATGTGTGCTTCTGCTTCAGGCTCCCAGTATACGAATTTCTATAATAAAAATCACATTTTAGTATATGTATTGTATTGCGAGGTAGGTTAACAATATCATGTTTACCTTCCAATCATTAAACCAACTGTCCCTCTCCGGCTATGAAACATCACTCCATTTGTGATATGGTTGTTTCAGCCGACTTTTGAAGACGTTGGTAATGGAATTAGTTCCATCCTTGTTGTCATGATAGCCGCCAAATTATCAATGAGTTAGAACTTTTAAGAAACTATCAAAACATAGCATAATTAAAACAAATATAGTGTCAAAAATAGCACTTACCCTCTTTTCCCGACCGAAATTAACAGCTTTTTACCATATGGAGCAGCATTGGTGGGAGGTGATGTCGTTCCCTGCGTGTTTGAACCACTGACTTGCTGGCTGGACTCACCAGGTATGGCGTCGAATGCACATTCATCACCTGTGGCTGGGACATGTGTCGGTGGAGCTGAGGGGTCCGGTATATAAAACATAGATGTCGTAGGTGACTGAGAAATGTCGGGATTGTGTGATTGGGTAAAAGGAGATTCGGTCAGTTGGGTAACCGGAGAGTCCAGAGAAGGCATCGGCCGAATACCTCTACCCCTACCTGTATTAACATTCCTTGCACGCAACGCTTTATTCAGGAGCCGCAAACGCTGGTCCATCTGCAATGACATGCAACAAAACGTGTTATAATGTGGCTTATACCAAAAATCTTGTGATACAAAGTATAGAAAATGAGATCAACTACTTATGTTGAACATAGAAAATATAGCTCAATAATGTAGAAAATTTAAATTAATATTACCATATCATTCACTACCACTACGATCAGAATCAAATTCTTCGTCAGACATATTAATATCAGCCGCAACAAGATCATGTAAATTAGAATTTTGGTCATCTAGGGACCCAATCACATCATCTGCTTCAATTGTGTTGATAACTGCTTGGTCATCGTTTTGGTATGCAACCTCAAGCGATTCGCCCAACTCTACAATTCCTCGGGGTTTGGTTTTAATTACAGGATACCAATGCAACTTATCTTTTATTCGGCCGGGATATGGAACATAATAAACCTGGTAGGCTAGTTGTGCATATATAAAGGGATCATACTATTTGTATCTTCTCGTATCTTTGACCTCAACGATCAAGCTCTCCGGATTAACTATACAGGTACGGGAGTGGAATCAAACCATTTACATTTAAATAAGATAACTCGCTTTAACGGATAACCTGGATATTCCAATTCAATGATATCTTCCAAGGTCCCATAATAATCATCTGCTATGTTTGATGCATCCGAACTTCCCTTAACCCAAACTCCAAAATTCATTGTTTATTTCCCCTGACCCCATGACCTAGTGTGGAATTTAAAACCATTGACAAAATACTTCTGAAATGTCCTAACTTTAGTATTCGGGCCCCAAGACAAGTGTTGCAAAAAAGGATCAAAGATTCTGTTGTTGTGGTTTTGGACCTATTCAATATAATTATGATGTTATTGATTTATTTAAGAAAATTCATAACTACAGCTTACCATATTTAATTGCAAACTTACATGACTGTTGAACCAACATACGAAGTTCCTTTCAATGTTGTCGCTATTATTACCATCTCCTGAACCACTCCGCGCGTTGAATTCGCTTCATGGTTAATTATCAAGTTAGTAATTTGACTACATTTAAGTGGAAAATAAAACCTGATTACTTATCTTACTTGTAATAAGGTTCGACCTCATCACAGTTTAGTAGAACATAAAGGCAGGCTGCATTATACTCTTTCGTAGTGGTGATATGACGTTCTTTAATCGCACCAGATCCACGGCCGAGTTTATTGAAAATGGAAAGTTCTGGTACCATTGATTCGTCATCATCACCTGCGTCATCATTTCTACCAACCCTTGTGCGCATGGAGCGAACTTGGGGTTCGAAATAGAATGAGCAAAAGCTTGCTGTCTGACGGCGTAAATAAGCTTGACAAATTGACCCCTCCACTTTCGCTTTGTTTTTCACAGTTCTTTTAATTTTCCCTAAGAACCTAGATTACAAGAGGTAAAAAATATGATTACTTAGATATATATAATTTAAATATGATGTTTCAAAGACTGTTTGAGGTGTTCAACTTACCTTTCAAATGGATACATCCATCTAAATTGAACTGGGCCCCATTTCGAGCCTCCTCTATCAAGTGAATCGACAAATGTTCCATAACGTCGAAGAAAGCCGGTGGGAATACCCTCTCAAGCTTGCAAAGAATGATAGGAATGTTTTTTTCCATTTGGTCAAGGTCTTCAAATCAGAGAGTACTTGAACACAAATCCCTGAAAAATTTGCTCAATTCCACTAAAGGTTTCCAAATATCATCAGGTAGTTCTTTGAATGCAATCGGCAGCAGCTGCTCCATAAAATTGTGGCAATCATGACTCTTCATTTCGTGTATCTTTGCCGATTGAACATCTACACACCTTGCCAAATTTGAGGAATATCCGTCGGGCATACGGAGTTCTTTTATCCAATCACAAATTATCCTTTTTTGTGCTAAGGTAAGAGCATACTTAGCCTTCGGCTTTACCCATCGCCCATTACCTGCAGGGATTAATTCTAGTTCAGGATGCCTATACAACTCTTGCATATCTAACCGTGCATTTACGTTATCCTTTGTCTTTGTTGGGAAATCCATGACCATGTTGAAGATATTATCAAAAATATTCTTCTCGATATGCATCACGTCCAGATTATGACGTATCAAAAGATCCTTCCAATAAGGCAACTCCCAGAAGATACTTGGTTTCTTCCAATTGTGGGACTCACCGTACCCCGGGATTATTGGACAATCAGGTTGTTCAGTAACTTTTGGGAACCCTTCAACTAGCTCCCACAATTCATGTCCGGTTAAAATTCTTGGTGGAGGATCATATTCAGTTCGGTTTCTCTTAAAAGAGATCCTGTTATTTCGGAAAGGATGATTTCTGTCAAGAAACATTCGATAACAATCAAACCAACTGAATTTTCTTCCATTTTGCAAGTAAATTGCCTTACTTTCCCCCATGTAATACGGACATGCTAATCGACCATGCGTGCTCCAACCAGAAAGCATTGTGTATGCCGGAAAGTCGTTAATTGTCCACATTAATGCGGCTTTCATGGAGAAATTTTGTTTCGTTGATGCATCGAACGTAGGCACACCGATTACCCACAACTCTGTCAGCTCGTCAATTAATGGTTGCAAATGTACATCAATGTTCTGTTTTGGATTACTAGGTCCAGGAATGATACAAGTCAAGAACATATAGGGCATCGTCATGCACATTTCCAGGGGAAGATTGTACGGCGTCACAATGATAGGCCAACATGAATATGATGTGGCTGACTGTGAATACGGGGTAAACCCATCAGCACACAATGCAAGTCTAACAATTCTCGGGTCACTCGCAAAGTCTGAAAAAGTCTCGTCAAAATGTTTCCATGCTTTCCCATCAGATGGATGAGACATTGTCCCTTCTTTACGTTTATTCTTTGCATGCCATGTCATATGTGGCGCCGAATTCATTGATGCATATAGCCATTTTAGCCTTGGAATTAGAGGAAGATAGTGCATTCTAGAGACGGGGGTGAATTTTCTCGTGCCTCTTTCACCTTCTTTTTCCTCATATCGAGTAGCACCACAGAATTTGCACTCCGTTAAGTCTACATCATCCTTGTAATACAACATGCACCCTTTGACATAAGTGTCGATCTTTATGCTCTCGAATCATAATTTATGAACAAGGTTTTTGGCTTCGTAGAAGTTCCTAGGCACACTATGACCCGATGGGAAGAGATCTGACATTAACTGGATAAAATGATCAACGAGGTCGTGAGTTGCATTGTAATCATTTTGGATACTCAATATCCTAGCTGCAACTGACAAAGGTGAATGTTTATCGCACCCATCCCATACAAGTTTGTTAAATTCATTTAGTGGATCGTCGACCTTTTGTGTCCTCGGGTTAGGTGTCTCATCGTGGCCTGAAATTCCACCGGTATCTTGTATGGCTGCGTCAAGACACATCTCTCTATAACGATTTAAAGGATCTACATTGCTTTCATTATTTAGACTGCTAGGGGCACCTATATCAACAGA
This sequence comes from Lantana camara, assembly GCA_037501455.1. NCBI lineage: Eukaryota > Viridiplantae > Streptophyta > Magnoliopsida > Lamiales > Verbenaceae > Lantana > Lantana camara. The sequence continues at coordinate 52,388,596 of CM074858.1, forward strand.
AGACGTACCAATCCTTTGACCAATATATGGTGCTTCTTCACCATGATCAGTCCAATACCAGTAGTTAGGTTTGAACCCATTGGCGTATAAATGGCGTCTTAACTCATCAGGTTTCAGCAAGTCATACTTCCTTATGAATTTCTTGCAAGGACAATGTATCACCCCTTCCCTAATAAATGGCTCCAACTTACTTGCATGCTCAATAAATGTCTAGATCCCTTAAATATACTCGACCCTACAACAACCCCGTTTAGGATTCGTGCGATTATACATCCAAAGTCTGTGCGGAGGAATATCCATGATCTATAATTACGTTAAGTTTAATAGATTAGTATGTATATATTTTGGTAATGATAATAATGTTACAAATATAATCTTCCTCAACTTTGAAACATGTAATAATTTTGGGTCTCCAGGAAAAAAGGGTCATGGAGGGGAGGTTGTTGTAATTTTGATAAGCTTAAACAAAGTCTTATACAGGGGAGATTCTTGTAATGTTCAAAAGCTTAAACAAATCTCATACAAGGGGGTTCTTGTAATTTTCAGAAGCTGAAAATTAGTTTCATGCAAAGGTGGTTCTTCTAATTTTCAAAAACTGAAATAAAGTCTCACAGGAGGGAGGCTCTTCCAATTTACAGAAGCCGAAACAAAGTCTGAACTAAGGGAGGTTCTTGTAATTTTCAGAAGCTGAAAATTAGTCTCAAGTAAAGGTGGTTCTAGTAATTTTCAGATGCTCAAAATTAGTCTGCTTTAAGGGAGGTTCTCGTTGGTTTCAGTAGCTGAAAATTAGTCTAATGCAAGGGTGGTTATTGTAATTTTTAGAAGTACAAATTTAGTCTGATATAAGGGAGGTTGTTGTAATTTTCAGGAGCTTAAACAAAGTCTTAAACAGGGGAGGTTCTTGTAATGTTCTGAAGCTTAAACAGTTCCCATACAAGGGAGGTTATTGTAATTTTCAGAAGCTGAAAATTAGTCGCATGCAAGGGTGGTTCTTCTAATTTTCAAAAGCTGAAACAAAGTCTCATATTGGGGTAATTGAAATGCATAACAATAAATGAAAGTCTCACAATACAAGGGTCGACAAAATTAAGGTTACAGCTTATCCTGACTGAAACAAAACTGCATATATGTTATTTATGTGATGTTCTCTCAGCAGCTGATATTAATAGTTTATTTTTGGTGTGTTTAATTGTTGGGGTCAAAATTAAGAAGTAACTTTTCCTTCTTGTAACTCGGAACAAACTCCACAAAAACTGTTCAGGTAAAGATAGAAGTATACGTGAGGTTAATAAAAAACAGATCAAATGTTGGAAATGAGGGAGAAGAATTAAAACAAAAGATGCTAGATAGTTGTTTTATTTGATCTAAAAACAGAATTAAAACCTATAATACACAATCTAAATTAATGCTATAATATACAATGTAATATATAGTTATTTTATTTGATCTAAAATAAGGTTTCAGATATGATTGTTATATCCTGCAAACTTTAATGAGCAAATATGATCTTTTGGAGCTATAAACTCAGGTTTAAGATATGATCTATTGTACAGTAAATACACAGAACTTTAAAGAGATTTCACATAACAACAACTTCGAATTACCAACATGGAACAGATAACAAAAACCGAAATTGAGGCCCTCAAATATTCGTTTTCAACAATCTGTAATGGCAGCTTTCATCTATGACCAGTGAGACAAATAATCACAACACAAGGCTCTAAGTTAGATGGCTCCAATTGAATTTTGTTCAACTTCATCGAATTGATTTTGTAATGCTCATATGAAGTCATCAATTTGTTATGCACTACAATTAACTACTTTCAATAAAATAGGCTTGCAAACTGTCAATCAATTCAGCAGGAAAAATATAGCCCAGAGTATAAAAAATGAAGCTTTACCTCCTTTTGTCAACACAAAGCCTTGAAATTCAACTATCTTTGTCGATATTCAACGGTCATGCAGTTGTTAGAGCTAAGACAACAACATGCGAACACTAACATTAACATAAGGAAGCATTTATCCCAAATCCTAAGCTTCCAGTTCAAAAAATTCCCAAAACCGTACCAGGTATCGTAATGACGAACACACGGAGACAAGGAGAATCGTACTTACAACGTATCGAATACGTCTTCGGATGCCCTAGGTCTCTCCTCTTAGCACCGAAAAAGGGTTTCTTAGATGTGCTTTCACAATGCAACCCTAACTCCATCCATATCACAGAAGCTTCTCCCCGTCTGAAAACGACCACAACTTTGGCCCGCTTCACAAATACAGCACTTTCCCCAGCCTTTAGTTCTTTGCCTGACTGCAACGAAATAAATTCGAATCCATGGGAATCAGTAAATATAATTGAAAAGGAAACAGAAGAAAAGAATTTGCAAAGCCTCACCTGTTTGCAATCCTTCCCCGGAATGGTGAATACACTACCACCACCGCAAGCCCCAGCCGCCGCCGCAGACCTCCTCGCGGTTCAAACCCACACCTCCAGTTCCGTCAACACAGTCGGTTACGAAGAGGGCTTCTCAGTTTGGAAGTCTGAGGTCTTCTTCCGTCAACACAGTTGGGATTCACTTAAAATTGGGTTCAATTATCCAAGGGGGAAGCTCAGCTGAAGAGGGCTTCTCAGTTTGGAAGTCTGAGGGCTTGTTTCGAAAATCGTTTTGACAAGTACAGATCTGAAATTTTCCATTCAACAGACCGACGGCATTCCAATGGCAAATTTCTGTCGCTTATCAAAATAATTTTTTCAGGAAAACCGACGGATAAATCTCTTCGGTATACTGTCGTTAAGTAAACACAACCAACGGTAACCCAACGACAAGAAGCCGTCGGTACTATTTACTAGCAAAAAAACTCAAAACACCAACGGACAACCATCGACCAATCTCCCGTTGCTAAGCGCATGCCTGTAAATAACAATTTCCAACGGCGGGACACCGTTGCTATTCCGTCGGCAAGTAAAAAATGCTACGAAAAACCGATGGGAAAGAGCCATCGGTATATTGAATAATGAAAAATTTTCGATATCCGACGGCAGACCAACGGACAATGGCCGTCGGTAAGATTGGTGCGCTGTTGGAAAAATTCGTGCTCTTTTTTAGGGAGCCCGCCAATACGTTCCAACGGATTATCGACGGTACACCGACGGATGTACCATCGAAGTGTGTTCTTCAAGTATGGTGTTAAGGTTGTTGGCTTGTCGTCGGTATACCGTCGTATCCCATCGGAATTACCAACGGAAAATCGACGGGTCCTCCCGTCAGTATATTTTCGTCAATTTTCTGGTAAATTCTTCTAGTGGCTCTGAAAGCCTGTGGCTTGCCAGGTACGAGGTGCGCACTACCACTGGGTCAGAGGTGGTTGGAGAGGGGCGAGCGTGGAGATACTCAGCAACGCTCCTCGTTCCTTAAAGAGTGCCCTCAAGAGGGACTCTCCACTAAGGTGGGATTGACCCTCTGGGCGCATAGCGCCATTTGACGCAGAGCCCGAGCGCTGGGATGCTCGAGAGAGGGTTCACCCGGTGGAGGACCACGAGCGCTAGATGTAGCGAGCGTAGAGCATATGAAACTGAGCACAATTACAGCGGGTGTCCCTGGTGTGGTAGAGTAGGGATCTGGGCGTGTAACGTCTGTTGGGATCATAATGCGAGCGTCCAAGGGGATTGGTGGATAGATCCCGCGCTCGTGACTTGGGCCGAGGCGCGCAAGTCTGGATTAGATATGTAATGAAGGAATGGGTCGGGTCAATTCCGTGAGTCCATTATCACGAGCGTTAAAGCTCTGGGTCCATCAGATCGTGACACGTCTACGGCACTGACCTAAGCGTGATTTGGCCTCATCATTTTGCCCCCCAAATTTTGTAGTTACGCTTGAGCGTACTGTAGAATTTTGAAGTCCGGGCCTTACTTTTGAATATTCGAGGGTCAAGCCTTTGGAGGGAAACGGCGATCCGTATTGTACAACGGACAGATCCTGATAGGGCATTAAATGAAGTCATGTACGCATTACATGCGGGGTGGCGATGTGGGCACATTGTTGTAAGGTTTTACTATAGTTAAAAACCAACCGTGCAAGTGTACACTAACATATGCGTAGCACAATAGGATCAAACCCACAGGGAAGGCAAATCAATCACTACTCTCTATTCCTCTCTAATCTGAAGACTTGACGGAAGCAATGGTTGGTTTTATTAATCTACTAACGCAGAAATTAACAAGTAACTAGAATAAAATTGCGAATGACAATTTAAGCACACTTGAATTCAGTAAACTAAACAAGCAGGGGAAAAGTTTTGAATCATACAATCAAGAGCTGAGGTGATACTTATTTGACAAGTGTACTCCTACAACCTAGTCACTTATATTTGAATTACCCTCTCTCGAGGTATAACGAAGTGCTTAATTAGTGTTCAATGTTGCTCTCGCAATCACCAATAGTTAATTAAACCATAGGAACGAAACTAGTGTAATTCACTATTCTAGCGGCTCGGCATGGAATAAGATTACTGTTGTATAAGCTAGGACCAAATCTCTTTGTACCCTACAACTTACATGTTCTGAAAAGCATCTAAATTACCATCACTCTTTCGATCTATAGGTAATTATGAAACATGGTAAGGGTGATCATGCCATCGCAAGTCCGTTCAAACCTGTTTTCAAACTAAGGATTAACACAAGTAATTCAAGCATCTCATCAAGCATCCATCATGCAATCATCATCACTTCCCCTAGCCCTAGATAATTAGCTACTCATAATTGAAGCAAAAATCATAAAACAAAAGGGAATTGCATTAAAATAAACCATCGTCAATGAATCTAAACAAAGTCTAACAATTAAATTCATCAATACCCGAAAACAAAACTAGCATACGAAACTAAAACTAAAACCAAAGGAATTAGTTTGGGAATTAAAGCAACAATAAAACCAAAGATTGTTCTCGGAATTCAATCCTGTCATCTTCTCGAACTCTCTGAAAATCTCTGAAACTTCTGAGCCTTCTTCCAAACCCTAGGTGTTGACCTGGAAGGAAAACTTTTTTTCTCTGTAACTCTTTCTGTCCATCTGTGTCTCTCTCTCTCTCTCTGAACCTACTCTGACTAAAGACTCCAAAATGCACTAATATAGCAGCCCTAGGATAATTCTCGCCGCCCTAGGTAACGGGCGTTACCTATTATTGCCTTACTTCTGTTAATGCCCGTTCCTGCCTTAGAATTGCCATAACGCTTTAACAGTGGTAACGGGCGTTACCACTTTCCTTCTTCATAGGGGTAACGGGCGTTACCCCTCCATTCTCGCCAAAACTCCCCTCTTGCGGCCAGTAACGGGAGTTACTCCTTTTATACTGCTAATTAGTAACGGGAGTTACCACTTTATCTCCCAAAAAATGCGTGAAATCGCGCTGCTTCACCGTTTTGTAACTCCAACTCCATCAGCATCTGAACAGAGCCAAATAACCAGAATATAAGCTAATTAACGCTTAAAATCATGCAATTTCTACACACAACAAAATCTCCCACACTTGAATATTGCTCATCCCCGAGTAATACGGAAATTAAGAAAACACATCCTCATCAAACCCTCTCCTCTAAGCAATTATCAATCCTTCGCCTAAACAAATCTAGCTAATTAAATCAAATAATCATAAACATGAAATCTCAAAATCTAGTATGAAAAGTAAACCCTTGTGTAGTGTGTGATTCAAACGATACATTGTACAAAAATTAGAATGACAACTTCACCATTTCCTCCTAAGCTCTAATCATCAACTTCGGAACACACTCTTTGCACCTATCTCCACTAATGGAATTAAATCAAAACTTCGGATCGGTAGGTCTTTCGAGCTTGTAATGTAGGCTTAGGGTAAGGTTATGGAAATATGGATCAAGTGACTACTCACCAAGCTTACATCATTCAATCTAATCAAAACATGAACACTTCTATTCACCGTTATCATGAGAATCGCCCCAACTCTGCAATTGAATCCCACACTTTCAAATTCACACTTTGCATAATCTTATTTTTCTCTCTCTTTTGCTCTTTCTCTTCTCATATCTTTTCTTTTCACTCTTTTTTTTCTCTTTTTTTTCGTCTCCTCATCATTGTTCTTTTTCGCACAATAACTTCTCACTATCAATCACAAGAACAAATAAAAAGGGCTCCAAGAATAGATAATTACCATACAATTTCAAATGAGCAAGCCTTGGTGAACAAAATTATCAAGGTAGGTATTTTTATGGTGTGCATTGGCTTATAATGTGGCTACAAAAATCTTTGCACAACAATTAGGCTCAGCGGGGTCAATACGGTTACGTTATTTAGTGAGAAAAGACTAAATAGAAAAGCTTAAAATCCTCCGACAACGACTGCCTACTTCACTTCCTTAGTCTTTCATTAACTCAAAATTTCACCTCGATAGGACTAAAGTGCACCCTAATCAATTCTTACACTCATTCGGAAATTATCAACTCATCTCTCTAAGCTCAGTATATTATTTTGTTTAACAATGCTCAAAATATAAGGGCATACTTACATACTAAATCATCAAATCTCATGCAATTTTCCTCAATTCAAAAGGCCTAATTTATTCTAGCAAAAGTTCAACAATCAAACTTCAAAGAAAATTTCCAAAATGAGGGAAAATTTTCAAAAATTTTCAAAATTACTCGAATTTTAGCAAATCACAAGTGAAACTACATCTAACCATGCAAATATTCAATAAAGCTCATAGCAAATATGGACATTCTTCCCCCACACTTAAACTTTGCAATGTCCTCATGCAATTGAAAAATTAAGGACTAGAAAACTCCCTGATTAACGAACGAACCGGCAATGTGCTTGTAACGCTTCCTAAACCTGAACAAGTGACTAGAAAACATGGATCAAGTGCATAGGCAATTGACAATCAACATGCATCCAACAAATATAACACAAGTCACAAATTCACGAAAATAAAAGCACCAATGCCTAAAGGCCCTAAACCAAATCAGGGAACCAAACATAGCAAAAACTCAAGTGTAGACAATTATCCAAACATAGTAATGCATAAACGAAACAAAATGTCTAGAACTCTGGGGGAAAAATGTCAAGGTAACAGAATCAGGGTGATGGGGGTCCTCCAAAATACTGATCCAAGCGAGCACTGAACCCGTCAAACTTAGCCTCCAACTTGGCCTCCCACGCGTCAAATCGCTCATCCACATAATGTGCCAAATCTTCAACTCTAGCGATTACGATGGTCAAATCAGCCCTCAATCCTGCTAGCTCTGTACGTACGTCTCTCAAAGTCACAGGAGCGTCGTCAATGGCCTCAGCAACAACAGGCACGGCATTGCGAACAATCACAAACTCATCATCAGGCCGGTCAGGTATCCGAGCCAAGAGCTCCTTTTGCCTCTCAGAAAGCTCATCGAACCGGGCTATCCCCCCGCTGTACATCTGCCAGAAACGATCTCTCTCACGGATAGGCCACCATGACAAAATCCTATTCTTCAGCTCCCCACTCTTCCAAGTTGTAGCTAAGCCCACGGTCTGTAACGCCCCAATTTTCATTTACCAAATTCTTATGTTTATTATAATTTTATAAATTAAATTTTATTATACTTTCATGAAATTTTACGAATTCATATTCAATTTAGAATTTATTTTATAACTTGAAAATATTCGCTACGTAAAATTATCACCGGAAGTAGTTTAATTACCAAATTATCCCTAGGTGTGCATTTCTTTAAATTGGGGGGACCAAATTGCATAGTTTTCCATGGATTCAATTGAGTAATTATCAAACACTTTATCCTTGATTGCATGGCTGGGTAAAATTGAGGGATTAAATAGCAATTTGATTATTTCACAAAAACCAAGGATGGTGAATCACGTAAAGAGCTTTCCATGCTCTTCCATCCTCATTTTTCATCAAACATCATCTCCAATTTTCTCCTTGCTCTTACCGAGCCATAATCCTCAAGAAAGAGAAGAGATTTCCATTAAATTCTATCAATTTTTTCAAGAAATTTAGGAGATTCAAGCTCAAGCGTCTATCTTCTTCTTCTTCCTCCATTTCTTTTCCTTCAAGGTGGGTTCATGCATGAAATCTTGGTTCCTTGATGATTATGTGGGGAGCTACGGTTTGTGATTTTATGGAAAATATGGATTATATGTTATTTGATGCAAGAATATAAGATTTATCATAATTAAAGACATGAATTCTTGAAGAAATTGAGTTGAGGTGATACTTTGGAGTAGGAACATGAAGGTGGGAATTTTGAATGATCAAGCATGATTTAAGTGTTTTAATTGCATCTTGTTGTACTATGAGTATGCATGCATGTTTACTTACAAAAATATTGCAAGTTATGATAGAACTCTTGGTGTTTTGTGTTGTGATTGTTGTTGCCGAAATGCTCCCCTGTTCTTCTCTGTTTCTGCAATTTCAGAGGAGCGGGAACGGCCCTTCCCGTCCCCAGTTCATTCTGGGAACGGCCGTTCCCACTCCTTTGAATTCAAAGTCGGCGCGCGCATGGGAACGGCCGTTCCCATTTGGCCTGCAAGCCGGAATAGCCGTTCCCAGCATAAAAGCGCCATTTTAAAATAAAAACGCAGGATCGTTTTCTCGAAGCCATGGGAACGGCCCTTCCCAGTTTACACTGAGGGTCGGAACGGCCGTTCCCAGCCCTACGACAGAAGTAAAGTTACTGCATAAAAATATGATTTTGGGATTTTTACCCAATCATCTCTTTGATCCCAAATTGCTATTATATGATAGACTACATGCTAAAACATGATAATTACATGCTACATTGTACATTGATCATAGTCTCGTTGCATATTCGCTGTTCGTCATATTTGATCCATTTAGAGTCATGTCTCACATGTACACGTATTTCTTACACAGACCAGCATCTCCGGGACGAGGAGCCAGCCCCATAGACCGTGTTCTACTTATATTTATCGGTAAAGGTGAGGTTTAGTTATTAATGATCTAGAACCCTATAACCTTTTTGTGAACTTTTAAGCCAAAATATTTACCTATACTTTTCTAAAATCTTTTCCAAACTCTTAAAATAATTTCAAGCAAATCAGACTCATGCAAAGCAATGCATGTGGTTTGATTAATAGCATGATCATGCAAAGCAATGCATGTATTGTAATTGGATCGTGATTGTTTATTGGCGAGTAGCATGATAGCTCTTTAGGCCCGAGAGCATGTGTACGAGCTAACCGGGAAAGCATAGGGCTGACGGGTAACTCTACACACCCCTCATCATTTGCGATGACCCCTGAATCCACCAGGAGGGTTGGTGGAGGAAGGAATCCCGTACGTGGGAGTCATGTTCCTGACGTACGTAGCATGGATGGTTAGGGCTTTGCAAACCCACCATCAACCGGAGGAAAGGAGTTCATGAAATGGATATGTGTGCACTGTAAATGAATTGCATGATCACATGATAATTAAATTAGCATGTAATGATTCACTATTGGTGTAAGGTTGGAGAATTGCCCTTACTCGCCAGGGCCACGGATTGATAGCATGAAATTTATTAAATAAACTTATTAAACTTGATAGTTGTAATCTCGGGCGATGTGTGCTTTACCCTGAACTTATATTACTTATAACATATAAGCATTACCCGAGGTTATAGCCTGCATGTTACTTGTGTTTATATATATTTATGCCCCTCACTCGGTCTTTACAAACTGACGCCTCCACCTTTCAGGTACTCGGTCGTGCTAGGCGGGAGTCGAGTTAGGTTTTCATTCTGCCCAGTCTAACATCCTGTCTTTCATGTATAACACTTTTGGAATATCATGTTATTGTCATTATTATTACATTTTGGTTACTTTTGGGACATGTATATTATAGAGGAGATGATAATGTATTGATGGTTAAGGTGATACTTATTACTAAATATGACTTGGGTGTAATATGGTACCTATACATATCGATAGTAATGCTTCTGTTTTAACTTTTATGTCTTGGTTATATTACTTTGGGGTATAGTCCCGCCTAGCTAGCTCGTTTCTTTTGATGGTCACCCGTTCGCTATGGTTTCGGTTCATGTACGGATTGTCCATTTCGTATGTGGATCGGGCTATAGTGCGGGGGTGTGGCATCTCTACGAATAAGGGTGCTACACGGTCTCCAAGTATTCCGGACCAATATGTCCAAAACTTATAGGCAAAGCCCCTCTCGGTCTCCAGTTCATCTCTCTATCAAACATCGTCACAAAGCCTCCATGAGCAATCATGCCCGTAACACTCCCAACACTCTCCTGCAGCTTCCAAAGAAACTCAATCCTACCATCGAACTTAATACCTTCCTTCATCAAATACATTATGCCCAACTCAGTTTCCATAATATGGCTATCTCTCCCGTATCTCGCACAGAATCCCAGGACTAAAATCCTATTGACCAGTACCCAAGTTAACGAGTCAAAATAGCTGTCATGCGTGCACCGGGAGGAATAACTAGGGACACCCTCCCTCAAGGGAAAGGATCTCCACACCTCCTCTCACTAAGTCTCGCTCCATCTGGGTAGAGAAGTGGTGGCATTAGCTGGGAACCGTAGAATATCTCTTATCCTGTTCACACTCCAAGTCCGAGTTTCCATATCATCAAGAATGAAGGTCAAGGTGTTGTCCACCGGATCAAAATTCATTGTGTGGAAGAAAGCGGCGGGCATCTCCCCATAGGTCATATCCGTCCTAGAAAGGAATGACAACCAACCTATGTTATCGAACAATCTCTTTACTTCCTCCCAAACCTCAAACTCTTTCATCCATATCTCCTTGAAGAATTTAGTTCCCACAATGTTCCTTGTCCAGTTCCTCTGAAAAGGATTCCCAAAAGCATTAACCGTTATATTGACCGATCCAAGAGGTTCATGGTCTAACCGGGATGAAGTAGTGAAAGGTTCCGGGACTCTAGAGCGCTAGTGCGACCCATAGTACTTTGATTCAGAAGGGAGTAAAGAATGTAACTTAGAGGGGAAGCTTCTTGCTTGTAAATTGATGATGATTGACCCAAGGGAACAATTGAATCTCTTGTAAGGTGGAATAAGTGGGTGCAAGTGTATTTATAGGTTTGGGGAAAAGAAAACCGAAATTGGGTAGGAAAAGACTTAAATTAACCCTAAAAATATGTTCCTGAAACCCAATCTGCGCCTGTTGAACCAGTAACCGGCGTTTCCGATTTTCCTCTTGAAAGGGGTAACGGGTGTTACCCCTCTCGGCCAAGACGCCTGTATCCAATAAGGGTTTTACCTAATAATAACTGATGAGGTGTAACGCCCGTTACTTACAATTCCGCCCAAAACATACTTAAAACACAAACACACTACTAATAGTGCTCAATCACATCAATTAACTGAAATTAACTGATAATATTCAATCAAATCATAATGCACCATTCTCGAAACATATATAACAATTCATATCAACAATTCATTCTCCTCAAGCAATTCAATGCCATGTACAAGCATACGAACAAATTAAATGGACCTCAATATTGACAATGACGCTCAAATCACGGCCCTAGCACCATCTAGATCTTGGCCACCTAGTAAACCATCAAGTGACCTGCAACGAGAGAGACAGCTCAATTATAGTGAGAAAAAAAGGACGAAAGAAACAAAAATAACGGAAACAAAAACAAAACAAAAGAAAAGAAAAAGGAAAAGAAGTTAGTTCTAAGTTGTAGTCGTTAGCTTCACTGTGGGAACTGATTTGGGATTAGCAATCCCCAAGCAATGAGTCACAAGGAGTGACCTCGTTCTTGTTACTCACAAACCCAGAGCTTGATCTCCAAGTCTCTAAGTCCAGAACATCCTTCATTCTCGATCTTTGAAACTTCGTTTCTCTTTGCCAATCAACTGCATCTCTTTACTCCGTAAACAGAGTCTTTCCATCTGGTGTATCATTTACAACCTTAATCATGCAACACTTATCTGGAATTTCTGGTGGTGTCCTGGAACCCAAGTTCCTGAACTCCATTCTTTCATCTCCTATTTTGAACGTGAGCCGTCCATTCTGAACATCAATATCTGCTCCAGCAGTAGCCAGAAACGGTCTTCCAAGTATCAATGGCATTCTCTCATCGCTCTCAATATCAAAAACTACAAAATCAGTGGGAATGTGAAAATTTCCGACTTTTACCAAAATATCCTCCAGAATTCCTGTCGGGTATTTCACCGATCTATCTGCTAGTTGGAGTGTCATATTCATTGGCGTGAGCACCTTCACTCCTAATTTCCTGCAAGTAGACAATGGAATTAAACTCACACTAGCTCCTAAATCATATAGAACATTATGAAATTGCAAAGAACCTATAGTGAGAGGAATTGAAAAAATCCCAGGATCTTTAAGCTTCGGAGGAAGCTTATGCTGAATAATAGCACTGCATTCCTCAGTAAGTATCACAGTAGTGAAGTTCTCAGGCTTCTCCTTGATTGGAATCACTTCTTCCTCTAAATTCTCCTTCTTAGAATCAATTTTCATTTCAGCTTTCTCAAGTGCTCCTTTTTCAAGGACAACTTGCTCAACATCCGAACTTACAAGCTTCTTCGGATCTTCTTTATCTCTATTATCTCCTACAAATATGGCCTGACAATGCTCCTTAGGATTGTTCTCAGTTTGTCTTGGTAGCATTCTTGGGCCTCTCAAATTCAAAGATTGGGCAATCTAACCAATCTGAATCTCCAAAATTTTGGTCTGATTTACCACTTGATCTACTTGGGCTTCCAACTTCTGATGTCGACCTGTAGACACGGTTATGAACTTTACAAGTGCAACCTCCCAACCCTGCTTTTGCTCCTGCTGAGGTGGTACAACATTAAATTGGGCTGGAGGTCGTGTTTGAAATTGCTGCCTAGGTTGGAACTGTGGCCTAGGTGGAGGTGGTTGTTGAACATTCTGATTATTAGACCACGAGAAGTGAGGGTGGTTCTTCCATCCTGAATTCTAGGTGTTAGAGTAGGGATCATTTGCTGGTTTGAAGTTATTTGCATAATTCACCTACTCTTGCACCTATTCTCCTGCATTAGTATGAGGACACATATTAAAATCATGTGGACCACTACAGATTTCACATGTTACCTGAGCTGGTTGGGATTGTATCCCAACTGCATTGACAGATAGTTGGTACAATTTCTTGTTAAGCGCTTCAAATTTAGCATTAATGGCGGTTAAGCTATCTAATTATATGACTCCTGTTTGCACCTTCGCTGGTTGCGAATGGCTTCTTTCATGCACAAAAACATCGTTCTGCGACATATTATCTAACAACTCACTAGCGACTACTTCAGATTTGGCTAAGAATGCTCCGCCAGCTGCGGCATCCATCGCCCCTCTAAAGGTAGGGGACATCCCATTGTAAAAAGTCTGAATCAATAACCATCCGGGAATTCCGTGATGTGGACACTTCTTCTGCAAATCCTTAAATCTCTCCCACGCTTCATAGAAAGACTCTCCATCCAACTGCCTGAAACCTTGGATATCGTTCCTGTACTTCTTGGTTTTGCTAAGTGGAAAGAACTTTGCTAGGAAAGCCTGAGATAATGCTTCATAAGTCTGAAAAGATTCATTTGGGATAGTACTCAGCCATGCTTTAGCTCGATCCCTAAGTGAAAAGGGAAAAAGCCTAACTCGGATAGTATCAGTGGTGATATTATGAATTTTGAAGGTATCACAAACTTCCAAAAAATACTCCAAGTGTGAAGTTGGATCCTCCAAAGGTAATCCTGAAAATGGATTATTTTGCAACAAATTTATGATAGCCAGTTTAATCTCAAAGTTATTTGCTGCAATCGAGGGGGCGAGTTGCAGTTTGAATTGCTCTAGCTTGCGGCACATTATAATCTCTTATGGCGAGTGGTGGTGGTGGGTCTGCTTCAGCCATTGGTAACGCAATTGGTTTCTTCTCCTTCTTATGCCTTCTCCTAATAGCACTCAGTGTTCTCTCAATTTCCGGATCGTATGGAACTAGCTCAGGATCTTGAGATCTTCACATGCACTGTAAACCTGCACAAGGAAAAAGAATTCCTCAGTCCAATTCCACAGTAACAAGGATGCTGAACACAAAGTAAGGTAATAGTCTAAAGCACTAGATCAATATAATTGAGTAATATTGACTTAAAACGCCTTCCCCGGCAACGGCGCCAAAAACTTGTTGTAAGGTTTTACTACAGTTAAAAACCAATCGTGCAAGTGTACACTAACATACGCGTAGCATAATAGGATCGAACCCACAGGGAAGGCAAATCAATCACTACTCTCTATTCCTCTCTAATCTAAAGACTTAATGAAAGCAATGGTTGGTTCTATTAATCTACTAACTTCATCGAATTGATTTTGTAATGCTCATATGAAGTCATCAATTTGTTATGCACTACAATTAACTACTTTCAATAAAATAGGCTTGCAAACTGTCAATCAATTCAGCAGGAAAAATAAAGCCTAGAGTATAAAAAATGAAGCTTTACCTCCTTTTGTCAACGCAAAGCCTTGAAATTCAACTATCTTTGTTAATATTCAACGGTCATGCAGTTGTTAGAGCCAAGACAACAACATGCGAACACTAACATTAACATAAGGAAGCATTTATCCCAAATCCTAAGTTTCCAGTTCAAAAAATACTCAAAACCGTACCAGGTATCGTAATGAAGAACACACGGAGACAAGGAGAATCGTACTTACAAGGTATCGAATACATCGTCGGATGCCCTAGGTCTCTCCTCTTAGCACCGAAAAAGGGTTTCTTAGATGTGCTTTCACAATGCAACCCTAACTCCATCCATATCACAGAAGCTGCTCCCCGTCGAAAAACGACCACAACTTCAGCCCGCTTCACAAATACAGCACTTTCCCAGCCTTTAGTTCTTTGCCTGACTGCAACGAAACAAACTCGAATCCATGGGAATCAATAAATATAATTGGAAAAGAAACAGAAGAAAAGAAGTTGCAAAGCCTCACCTGTTTGCAATCCTTCCCCGGAATGGTGAATACACCACCACCACCGTAAGCCCCAGCCGCCGCCGCAGAGCTCCTCGCGGTTCAAACCCACACCTCCAGTTCCATCAACACAGTCGGTTACGAAGAGGCCTTCTCAGTTTGGAAGTCTGAGGGCTTCTTCCGTCAACACAGTTGGGATTCACTTAAAATTGGGTTCAATTATCCAAGGGGCAAGCTCAGCTGAAGAGGGCTTCTCAGTTTAGAAGTCTGAGGGCTTGTTTCGAAAATCGTTTTGACAAGTACAGATCTGAAATTTTCCATTCAACAGACCGACGGCATTCCAATGGTAAATTTTCGTCGCTTATCAAAATAATTTTTTCACGAAAACCGACGGATAATTCTCATCGGTATACCGTCGCTAAGTAAACACAACCAACGGTAACCCAACGGCAAGAAGCCGTCGGTACTATTTACCAGCAAAAAAACTCAAAACACCAACGGACAACCATCGACCAATCTCCCGTCGCTAAGCGTATGCCTGTAAATAACAATTTCCAACAGCGGGACACCGTTGCTATTCCGTTGGCAGGTAAAAAATGCTACGAAAAATCGATGGCAAAGAGCCATCGGTATATTGAATAATGAAAAATTTTCGATATCCGACGGCAGACCAACGGACAATGGTCGTCGGTAAGATTAGCGCGCTGTTGGAAAAATTCGTGCTCTTTTTCAGGGAGCCCGCCAATACGTTCCAACGGATTACCGACGGGACACCGACGGATGTACCGTCTGAGTGTGTTCTTCGGGTATGGTGTTAAGGTCGTTGGCTTGCCGTCGGTATACCATCGTAATCCCATCGGAATTACCAGCGGAAAACCGACGGGTCCTCCCGTCGGTATATTTCCGTCGATTTTCTGGTAAATTCTTCTAGTGGCTCTGAAAGCCTATAGCTTGCCAGGTACGAGGTGCGCACTACCACTGGGTCAGAGGTGGTTGGAGAGGGGTGAGCGTGGAGATACTCAGCAACGCTCCTCGTTCCTCAAAGAGTGCCCTCAAGAGGGACTCTCCACTAAGGTGGGATTGACCCTCTGGGCACATAGCGGCATTTGACGCAGAGCCCGAGCACTGGGATGCTCGAGAGAGGGTTCCCCCATGTTAGGAATATTGCCCTAGAAAGCAGATTGTATATCCGCTTTGTGCTTTTCCTTATTGTAATCACAGACAATCTTTGAATGAAATAACGAATTGAGGCAACACTTCTTTATATGCTCTTGTTTGGTATGCGTTTACTTTAGCTGTGCATGTATGAGAACTCCCCTAATCCTGATGACTTTAGGACTCTACCATTTAGGTGAAATGGTTCATGAAACGAGCCCTATATCACAAAAGTCATGATTAGTAAAATACTCCAAGCCGATGAGTCCTACAGATAGTGGGAGTGTCAACCTGACTCCTCTAAGGCTTGCTTGTGGGATCACGCCCTTAAGAAGGACCACCTTGTTTCATGGAGGTGCAAAGTGTATAGTTGATACGTGCGTGATACATGACGGTGCTTACTTTAATAAGTAAGTTCACTGAGGTGCCCCGTGTGAGAAGATTCCTAAATGGGAAAGGAAGTTTCTATTTCAGGAAATGGAAACTTCCAGATTAGGAAATATCTCACGGGTCATTGATGTGATTAATTGATCCTTAGACTTGAGGTTCCTTGTCACTTTATGAGTTAACTCTGTAGTCTTAGGTATGAGCTTTAAAGGGTGTCGCCTTAGACAACTGATTCAAGGCTTATGCTGGGCTGCACAAGTGATTCATGAAAGTGAATGAGAATCAAGAAAGGACCTACACTTGCATTTGCAAGGTTTCTCTTATTGTGTAAGTCATTCATATGCCATATGGAGTCCTTGGCCAAGGCAGTAGATCAAGACATCAAGAAAAGGGTTTCTTGGATTGAGATCAAATGGATATGAAATGCACTTAGCTTTAAGACCGGATTATTAGGGTTCTGATTATTCCCTTACCCTAGATCTTGGTTGAGAGATAGTAAGTAGGAGGATTGTATCTCACATGAATCAATGACTTAAAGGTTCTGTCGAATCTGAACATTCCAATTCAGCTAGGGGTTAAACACCTGTTTCTAGACTATGGTCGTTTAATCTGTGGACTGATTAATTAATTAGTGAATTAATTAATTAGGGTCACTGCTAATTGAATTGAGAACCTAGAGGGTCACACACACAACAACTTGGTTACATGAGTTGAGGCTTTAAAATGATTAAACGAGTTAATCGGGCCTAGAGGGTTCCACACGTGTGAAATCACACGTGTGGGTCACGTGACTGGACACGTGTCATTATGACACGTGTGCCACACGTGACTATTTAATTGGATATTAAATAATTAAGTTGTTAATTATTTAATAGGCTTTGGTTTAATTTTGAATTAAAAAGAAAGTCTTATTTTGGAGAAAAATAATCTAGTTAATTAATTATGAATTAATTAATTAGATAAAATAAGTTATTTATTTTAAATAAATAAAGTATAAAATTATCCAAAAATAGTTTGGATATTTTAGCTCTCTTGAAAGTTGATTTGAATTTGAATTCAAAGTCAAAGTCAAATTACTTGATGACCAAGTAATAGGAGAGAGAGGGACCAAATCCTTAGTCCATAAGGACTAAGAATTTCGGCACTCCTCTCTTTATAAATAGGAGAGCTCGAGCTCCTTATGGAGCTAATTGGCAATTCTTTTGGTTCATGTGTTGAACACCATCTTTTCTCCAAGATAAACGAAACCCTAGGTTAAGCCTAAACACTAACTAGAGAACCAGTATCCTTACTAGTTAGATTGTGATCAAGTTGGTGGACTATCTCTAGAGAGCTTCAAGTTAGAAGTTTGAAGATTTGAGCTTTACCAAGGACAGGGGATCAAGCCGTGAGAAGAGCGTTCTTGGGTGGCTTGAAACGCTTTAAGAAAGAATAAAAGAAAAGTAAGTTTCTTAACTCTACGAATTTCGATACACGATTGCGAGTCCAAGATCCTTTTGTTGGGAAATTTTTTTTAAATTCCGCTGCTTTCTGATTCGTGTTTTCCAACACCCCGGTGGAGGACCACGAGCGCTAGATGTAGCGAGCGTAGAGCATATGAAACTGAGCACAATTACAGCGGGTGTCCCTGGTGTGGTAGAGTAGGGATCTGGGCGTGGAGCGTCTCTTGGGATCATAAGGCGAGCGTCCAAGGGGATTGGTGGACGGATCCCGCGCTCGTGACTTGGGCCGAGGCGCGCAAGTCTAGATTAGATATGTAATGAAGCAATGGGTTGGGTCAATTCCGCGAGCCCATTATCACGAGCGTTAAAGCTCTGGGTCCATCAGATCGTGACACGTGTACGGCGCTGACCGGAGCGTGATTTGGCCTCATCATTTTGCCCCCCAAATTTTGTAGTTACGCTTGAGCGTACTATAGAATTTTGAAGTTCGGGCCTTACTTTTGAATATTTGAGGGTCAAGCCTTTGGAGGGAAACGGTGATCCGTATTCTACAACGGACAGATCCTGACAGGGCATTAAATGAAGTCATGTACGCATTAAATGCGGGGTGGCGATGTGGGCGCGTTGTTGTAAGGTTTTACTATAGTTAAAAACCAACCGTGCAAGTGTACAGTAACATATGCGTAGCACAATAGGATCGAACCCACAGGGAAGGCAAATCAATCACTACTCTCTATTCCTCTCTAATATGAAGACTTGACAGAAGCAATGGTTGATTTTATTAATCTACTAACGCAGAAATTAACAAGTAACTAGAATAAAATTGCGAATAACAATTTAAGCACACTTGAATTCAGTAAACTAAATAGGCAAGGGAAAAGTTTTGAATCATACAATCAAGAGATGAGGTGATACTCGTTTGACAAGTGTAATCCTACAACCTAGTCACTTATATTTGAATTACCCTCTCTCGAGGTATAACCAAGTGCTTAATTAGTGTTCAATGTTGCTCTCGCAATCACCAATAGTTAATTAAACCATAGGAACAAGACTAGTGTAATTCAGTATTCTCGGCATGGAATAAGATTACTGTTGTATAAGCTAGGACCAAATCCCTTTGTACTCTACAACTTACAAGTTTTGAAAACCATCTAAATTACCATCACTCTTTCAATCTGTAGGTAATTATGACATATGCTAAAGGTGATCAAGCCATTGCAAGTCCGTTCAAACCTGTTTTCAAACTAAAGATTGACACAAGTAATTCAAGCATCCATCACGTAATCATCATCACTTCCCCTAGCCCTAGATAATTAGCTGCTCATAATTGAAGCAAAAATCATAAAACAAAAGGGAATTGGATTAAAATAAACCATCGTCAATGAATCTAAACAAAGTCTAACAATTAAACTCATCAATACCCGAAAACAAAACTAGCATATGAAACTAAAACTAAAATCAAAGGAATTAGTTTGGGAATTAAAGCAAAAATAAAACCAAAGTTTGTTCTCGGAATTCAATCCTATCGTCTTCTCGAACTCTTTGAAAATCCCTGAAACTTTTGAGCCTTCTTCCAAACCCTAGGTCTTGACCTGGAAGGAAAACTCTTTTTCTCTGTAACTCTTTCTATCTATCTGTGTGTCTCTCTCTCTCTGAACCTCCTCTGACTAAAGACTCCAAAACGCACTAATATAGCAGCCCTAGGATAATTCTCGCCCCCCTAGGTAACGGGCGTTACCTATTATTGCCTTACTTCTGTTAACGCCCGTTCCTACCTTAGAATCGCCATAACGCTTTAACAGTGGTAACGGGCGTTACCACTTTTCTTCTTCATAGGGGTAACAAGCGTTACCCTTCCATTCTCGCCAAAACTCCCCTCCTGCGGCCAGTAACAGGAGTTACTCCTTTTATACTGCTAAGTGGTAACGGGAGTTACCACTTTATCTCCCAAAAACTGCGTGAAATCGCTCTGCTTCACCGTTTCGTAACTCCAACTCTATCAGCTCCTGAACAGAGCCAAATAAACACATAAACGCATCAAATGGCACCCGAATATAATCTAATTAATGCTTAAAATCATGCAATTTCTACACACAACACGAGTGTGCCAGAGATCCGGAGCGTGTTTGTTGGGAGAAGTGTGACGGTTACGAAAAGTGGGGGCGGGAATGATTGCTGATTTGAATTCCTCAACCCTAATTAATGCTGACCTCCTTCCTATAAATAGGGATCTGGAAAGCCTTCTTCATCTTTACACTTTCAAATTCTCCAGAGCAAAACAGGCTTCAAATCCTTCTGCAATTCTTCACGATTTCCGACGACTTCTCCAGCAAACTTCTTCTTCCATCTTAGGTAATCCTTTGTAATTTTCGTGCTAACCTTAGATTTATGTTGCGTTGAGAGTGGTTCTTGGGTGAGGAGGCTTTCTGAGTGGTAGTTTCTGCATAGGAACCCATTTTCTGCCAAATTCCCTTGCAAAAACCTTCATCCTTCAAGAACAGAATCCATGGCGGCTGAAAACATCATAAACGAAATGGTGAGGGAGATAGGCGAGATATCTGTAGGAAGCTCTTCTCCTCATGATGCCATTCCGCTCGAGGTTCCTTTGGGGATACTCCCATAAAACCCTAGGAGGAGTAGAACAGCTTTTCAAAGAGATGGATTTATCCATCAGAATACAAAGGTAAGGGGAAAGGGTCTTCCCCCTGTTGAACAGTTCCGTGAGGCCCCAAGATCATCAAGTTACGGTGGCAATCGCCGGCCCTCAAGAGGAGGTGGGGTCCTCGGACCGCCAGGCAGATAAAGAGCCTCCCCGAAAGCATCAAAGGAAAGGGAAAGAGCCAGCCACCCAAGTGAGGAAGAACAACCCCCACCGAAAAGATAAATCCCCAGATGAGATAGAGAGCACTCTGACGCTCGCGGAGTTGGCAGAGTTGAAGTCCAAGGTTTATTGGGACAACGTATACTGGACTCGCCTCCCTACGGACAGAGAGAGAGCCAATCGTCCGCCTCCAGGGATGATGACAGTCTACAAGGATGCTGTGCTCACGGGAGGTTTGAGGTTTCTGATCCCTGCCCCGATCGTCAACCTGCTGAATTCCTTAAATCTGTGTCCTTCCCTGATTCTGCCCAATGGGATAGCCCTTTTGAATACTTTCGTGATGTTGATGAGGGCCACGGGTCAAGAACCTTCCATTGACAACTTCAACAGTTTGATTCAGGTGGCCCGTTCTCCGCGCTCGTCCCCAAGATATGGTTTCTACTATGCCCAGGCCAAATCAGGGCTAAAAATGATGGACTCGCCCTCAACTTCGTACGAAGAGAATTGGAAGGAAAAATTTTTCTTCGTGGGGGCACCAGGTGGGATCTTTAGGGTACCCCGAGAGTGGGTGATACATGGGGAAGGGCCTATAGTCAAGCATAGATCCGGGGATAAGGATTTCGAGCACTGGGCAAAGTGTCTAGCCCAAGTTATGAAAAATGAGAAGAGATTGATTAAGGCCAAAGAACTAATGCGGAATGAGGAAATCTTATTCCGCTTCTGGCTCGTGAGCCCCCCAGAGATGATAACCAACCCTCCCGCTCGAATCACGAACCTCGACGGTTAGATTCTAGAAACTAACTCTGCTAACTTCTAGAGTAGAAATGTTTAACTCTTCCAATTCTGTTATGTTAACGACCGTTTTTAATATGTTTTTCTGATGCTCGCTCATCGCTTGGTTTGCAGATGTAGACATTCTGATGGTGGGAGTAAGCGCAGAGAGCATCGCAGCCATGATGCGCGCTAGTAGAGCGGGTGGTAACCAACAACAGCAGCAGCCCAGGCCTCCAACTGTGCCACGAGGGGGCCGGGGCATGAGACGACGATTAGGCGGCCGAGGGGAAGGCCGTGGAGATGGAAGTGGTGGTCGTGGAGATGGCCATATTGAAGACCTGACAGTTGGGGACGCTCGCGGAGCCACTCCTCCCATCCAGGGGCAAGTAGATGTGCCTAACGCTCCCCGCAATCGGCTGGGGTTAGTGATGAGGGTTCTAGATGAGGAGAGGGCCCAACAATAACGGAAGAGGAAAAGGATGGCCGACTCAATCCCCATTTCTGGTAAGGGGAAAGAAGTAGTTGTGGGTGCTCGAAGGGAGGAAGGTGACACTTCAACCTCGGAAGACGAGAGCTTCTGGAAGTTTGAGCGGGGCGGAGACGCTCGCTACCAGCGCTCAATAGAGGAGGGCCCTGTGCTCTTGAAGAAAAGTTCCTCTACCCGGAACCTAGTTACGGGGAAAATTCACAAGCTTCAATTCTCCGGCGACCACCAGAAGTTGAATGAGCAGGATGCCGCTCAAGTCGCAGACGATGCCTGCCAAGTCCTCTTGAGGGTAAGTTTGCCAAGTTTCTTCCCAGAACTTTAGTCTTTCTTAAGTTAACTTTGTTCTTAATGAAGTTTTTGTTGTTGTAGGAGGTGGTTCCCAGGTTGAAGAACCTGCAGAAACGCTCAGACACCTACTCTGAGTGCAAGGCCAAGTATAAGAAACTGTTACGCATCTCCGACCCTGGCCAGCTGCAGGAGGATTATGATCAAGTCTCTGCTGAGCTCATGGCCATCAAAATAGAGCGTGATACAGTGAAGAAAACGCTTGAAGAACGTGAGGATGCATGGCAGAGATTGGATTAGCGGTACAAGGACCTGAAGGAGGAGCGGGACCAGTTGAAGGAGGATAATGAGCACCTCACCCAAGCTCTAAACGAGCATGACCAACAACTGGGGTCGGTGAGGAAAGATCTTACTGACCTCTAAGGTAAGACTGTAGACTTGGAGTCGAGGGTATCATGGGATGCGGTCCTCAATTTTGTGCACTCCAAGGCCTTCGCCTTCGCTGCCAACCTTCACTACTTCGCCTTCGCTGCCAACCTTCACTACTTCGCCAACGCCAAACGGTTTTTCTGGAAGTCGGTGGGCCAACTGATTAAGTTGGGAGTGGGACCCTCCAACACTCGTAATGACGCTCGCCTACGCCTGGACCTTGTTGAAAACCTGGAGCCGGTCATGCCAGATAGGGATCCGACCGAGGACTTAACAGAGCCGGAGTATAATGACTTAGTTATTATGCTCCAGGATGAATTTATGGTGGCCAATCCCCCGGATCCAGAGCCCATTACGATCGACGAGGGCGCTGATGAAGACGCCCCGGATGAAGAGGGCCAGGGTGATGCTCTTCCTGTGAATTCCGAGGTCCTGGCTCCTATTCCTTTGTCGACAGCCCCTTCTGAGCCCCAGACTTCTCAAGCGCTCAACCCAGATGCTGGAGGTGACTCTCAAGAGACCTTGTGAAGGCGACCCGCAAGGAGATCCTGCCTGCCCCTGCTGCCAATCATGAATTCCTGCTACTTATTCCCTTGTTTCTGTTATGAACATCTTGTTAACAATTTCATTACTCTTTTTGTTTAAGTACTGTAATTCCTTTTTCTTTCATAAATGGAATTTGTTGCTCCTTCAGTGTTGTTGTGCTTTGAGTGTTGCTAGTTGGTTTCTTTTTTATGCTTGGATGTTTGAGATATGTGCTTCTAGGGGCGCGAGGGTACGTTATATGAGGGGTACCCTGGCCATATTCACCATAAGGCTCAACTTTGAACTTAGAAATCCATTAGGGGACTTGCTAAGGGTTGGCTTTCGATGAGAATTTATCTAAGTGTTGGATAATAATGATCGTAACAGTAGTATGAACTTTGCACTTAGCAATCCATGTGAGAATTTACCTAAGTGTTGGATAAGTGTTTATTATCTACGAGCGTATGTATTAGCAATGTGGTGAGGATCTTTACGGGGTTTACGAGCGCGAACTAGAGTGATCAGCATCTCGTTGGTGTAACTAAGCATATAGCAACCCCAATTCTGACTCGCTTGTTTCAAAGGTTGATGCGCTTATGAGCGTCAAGCTGTTCGTCGTGGAGGCTCCTCGACACACCGATAGCGTTGATTTAGAGTTGGGCTCGCTCGTCTAAGAGTTTGGCCTGGGTGGGCATCAAGCCATTCGACGTGGAGTACCCTCAACACAGAGTGGGCGTTGATGTGATTGATAATGCAAAACATTAATCGAATCAAGTAAATGACAAATAATGAACGGAAAATACCCACTGATGTGTTTATATTTCTGTCAAAAGAAGATACAAAGTGCCTCGAGCGAGCGTTTACAAGGGTTGCAATTATACATAGAATCTTCTGAGGTTACATGCATTCCACGGTTGGGGGAGACGCTCGCCTTGCAAGGTCTCTAGCAGGTAGGTATTGTTCGCTCGTACCTGAGTGACTTTGAAGGGGCCTTCCCAATTGGGGTCTAACTTACCCACGTGTCTAGATACTTCAACTCTTTTGAGGACTAGGTCCCCTAGCTGGAAGGTCCTTTCCTTGAAGCGCTTGTTGTACTGATGGGCTACGGTCGCTTTGTACTTGTGGATCCGAGCCCGAGCAACATCTCTCTTCTCGTCTAGTAAGTCTAATTCTGGAGCCCGGTTACTCTCGTTTGCTGTAGGCTCAAAATATGTAACGCGTGCGGACTCTTGAATGATTTCCGTAGGTATCATGGCCTCAGAGCTGTAAACAAGGGAGTAAAGGGTCTCACCAGTTGCCGCTCGTGGGGTAGTTCGATATGCCCAGAGGGCTCCCTGAAGCTCTTCAGCCCATTCGCCTTTCTTACTCTCGAGCATCATTTTCAGATGCTGGAGTACGGTTCTGTTGGTGACCTCAGCTTGACCGTTGGCTTGAGGGTGGCCCACGGAAGTGAAGCGCTGCTCAATGCCAAGTTCTGAGCACCATTCTCGAGTGTCAGCAGCAATGAATTGCGAACCATTGTCCGAGATTGGTACCCTCGGGATGCCATACCGGCAGATGATGTTTTTCCAAATGAAGTCCCTTACAACCTTGAACGTGATTTTTGCGACCGTTTCGACCTCGGCCCACTTGGTAAAGTAGTCCACAGTGAGGATCACGAATTTCTTTTGTCCAACCGCCATTGGAAGGGGTCCCACTATGTCAATGCCCCATTGGTCAAAGGGCCACAAAACGTCGATTGGGATCATTTGGGCTGCTGGCAGCTGAGGGGTGTTGGAGTGAAACTGACACTTGGGGCATTTCTTGGAGTAATTGATGGCGTCCTACAATACTGAGGGCTAATAGAATCTGCTCCTCAACACCTTTTTAGCCAGAATCCGACAGCCAGAATGATTCCCACAGCTTCCATTGTGCACATGTTCCAATACTTCGCTGCTTGTGAGGGTCTTAGGCACCTCATCGGAGGGCCTTGGAAAGACCGCTTGAAGAGCCTACCCTCATTATCGAGTGAGAAACGAGGGGCTTTACTTCTTACTTTCCGTGCTTCCACTTTGTCGCTTGGGCAAACTCCATTCTGTAGGAATTTGATGATGTTATCAAGCCAACAGGGCTCGGATGGATCAATCATGCTCATTTGACCCAAGGGTTTCTCCTCGGTTATCAACGGTTCTTCTGTCCTGAGAAACATGACAGAACACTCGCAGGAGCCTTCCAGGGCAGATGCAAATTTAGAGAGGGCATCAGCGCGCTAGCTTTCCGCTCGTGGAACCTACAGCAAATGAAACTCCTTAAATTTGGCGATCACCTCTAAAGCCTTTGCCAGATACCGCACCATGGTGGTTTCTCGAGCCTCATAAGTGTCGTCCATCTGACTAGCAATTAATTGAGAGTCAACGTAAATAGTGACCCGAGAGGCTCCATTCCGAAGGGCAATTCTGAGTCCTTGGATCAGGGCCTCATACTCAGCCTCATTGTTGGTGACTTGGAAAGCTAGTTTGATCGCGTAGTCAATTTCAATTCCTCGAGGGTCCCTGAGGGTCACCCCGGCTCCCCCCCCCCCCCCTTAATTGGGAGATCGAGAAACCATCTGTGTGCAAAAGGCAGAGACCGTCATCTGGCAAGGGTGTGGGTTCCAAATAACCAAGAGATCCACCACTGCTTAAGCTTGGATGGCTATTCTAGGCTCGAAGTTGATATCAAATTGGTTGGGTTCTATGGACCACTTGATTAGTCTGCTTGAGACGTCCGGTTTCGAGAGTACTTGCTCGAGCGGCTGATCCGTAAGCACAGTGATGGAATGAGCTTGAAAATAAGGCCTCAACCTCTTGGAGGCATTGACGAGGGCGAAAGCGAACTTCTCTATCTCTATGTATCTCTTTTCCACCCCCTGCAAAGTTTTGCTCAAATAATATACTGGCAAATGCTTACGCTCACTGACAGCGACGAGGACTGCGCTCGTGGCTTCTGAGGAAACAGAGAGATAGATAAGTAGATTCTCTCCGGGGACCGGCTTCGTTAATAAGGGCGTACACGAGAGGTACTGTTTCATGTCTTGTAATGCCTTTTTGCATTCCTCAGTCCAAGAAAAGTTGCGAGCGTTACGCAGAATTTTAAAGAAAGGTAAGTTTCTGTCCGCCGAGCGGGAAATGAACCTGTGCAAGGAGATTATTTTGCCCACCAGTACTTGGATTTCTCTGACATTTCGAGGGGAAGGAATGTCCACGATCGCCTTGATTTTCTCTGGGTTTGCCTCAATACCTCTTCGACTGACCACGTACCCCAAAAATTTTCCCCCTCGAACTCCGAATGTGCATTTCGAGGGGTTTAGTTTCATACCATAATGGCGCAGAATGTCAAACGCCCGCTTGAGATCGTCCAGGTGGGAGTGTTGTCGCTCGCTCTTGACGATCATGTCATCCACATAAACCTCCATGGATTTTCCGATTTCACGCTCGAACATCTTGTTGACGAGGTGTTGATAAGTGGCTCTTGCATTCTTGAGCCCAAAAGGCATGACCAGAAAATAGTAAACTCCTACATGGACCACAAAGGATGTCTTGGGGCGATCCTCGGGTGCCATGAAGATCTGGTAATAGCCCTAAAAGGCGTCCATCATACTCAAAGTTCGCATCCCGCCGTTGAATCTACCAGCTAATCAATCCTTGGTAGAGGGTAAGGATCTTTGGGACACGCCTTGTTGAGGTCCGTGAAGTCATTGCACATGCGCCAATTGTTAGCGCTCTTCGGTATGAGGACCACGTTGCAAAGCCATTCAGGATATAAGATCTCCTCAATGTACTGAGCCTCTAGGAGTTTGTTGACCTCCTCTTCAATGACTTGCCTCCTGAACCCATGAACGTCCCTCTTCTTTTGCTTGATTGGTTTGAAGGCCGGATCCATGTTGAGCCTGTGAACTATGACGCTCGGATCTATGCCAGTTAGATCAGAGGCTTTCCAGGCAAAGACATCCAGGTTTTCCCGTAAAAAGTCGATCATCATGATCTGAGAGGGGCCATCGAGATTGGAGCCTATCTGTGTGGTCTTATCTGGATTCCTGGGCTCCAATTCAATGGTCAGGAAATTTTTGGTGGGTTCAATTCCCACTTCTGGCCTCGTGGCCTGGACCGCTCGCTTCTTGCCGATTAGTCGGTTGGTTGTCCCTACTGAGGCCCCGTCCCCCTCGCTGTCCGAGGAGGACTCTCCTACGGCGCCCGGGGGATGGTTTTCTGCACCCTGGACAGCGCTCGCCTCTCGCCTCTTGTTCTTCTTCCTATAGTGTTTGGCCCTCTTATGCTCGGGGCCGTCCTCATCTAACTTGGGAAAATCCACAGACTTCTTGGTGGACCCCGGTTGGACTGCTTGCTTAGGCTTGTGACTCCTTAGAGATAGGATATAACACTCCCAAACCTCCTTGACATTATAGAGTACCTCGCCTGTGCCCTCGGGGGTAGGAAAATTAACCTTCTGATGATAAGTTCAAATCACGGCTTTGAAGTCCACGAGGGCCGAGCGTCCAATGATAAGGTTGTATGGGAGATCCACCTCGACCACTGCATAGAGAACGCTCAAAGTTTTTCGCTGTGGGGCGCGACCAAAAGAGGTGGCCAAGCGAATTTGTCCGCGTGGGACGATCTCGAAACCCCCAAAGCCAACAAGGGCTGTTCTGAGGGGTTCGAGGGGAATGTTTGTAATATTCATCTTTTGAAACGTTGAGTAAGAGAGAACATTACAGAGCTTCCACTATCAATTAAGACCCTCTTTACAACATGATTGTGAACGTCTAAACTAACCACCATGGGGCAGTCAGAGGTTTCACCGACCCCATGGGGTGTTACAATGTGCCCTAGGTCATTTTCAGTGAATCCCTCCACTTCACTCTCCTTCGAGCGTGAGGACTCCTCCAGAGCATACACCGGTTCAGGTCTTGAAGATCTCTGGTCATAGCTACGGATATGGCGACGCCGAGAGGCGTTGGAATCTCCTCCTGAGGGTCCGCCAGCAATCATGTGGATGACAGCAAAGGGTTGGTTTTCCATTTCAGCGGCCTTCTGCTTGCCGCGGTCGCTCGCCTTAGTGTGATGGTGGCGGGGACTCCTTGAGCGCGAGCGGCTTCTTCCTCTCGCCCTGGCCCGCTCGGCGCAGTGTTCATCATACCTTTTCAGCACCTTCACAAATTCTTTGAGGTGCCCCCCAGCGATGAGCCTCTGGATCTCGCTTTCCAACTGGCGGCATTCATTGGTGTCATGCCCCTTTTGCTTGTAGAAAGCACAGTATTTTCCCGAGCGCTTCTGAGCCGCGATTTCTCTCATCTTGGGCGGCCTTTTGAATTGCTTTTTGTCCACCATAGAATATACCTCCGCAATAGGTCTATTGAGGGCAATGCGCTCGTACTAGCAAGGGGGTGGAGATTTTCTTCGAGCGGACACTGGACTGCGACGGCGGTTCTTGGACTCTCCTCTGTCCTCCGGGCCCTTATTGGTTCAAGGGGCGTTTGCGAGTTTCTGTTCCCTCGCGATGTACATGTCCTCGAGGGTGAAAAAGGAGTCAGCTATATCTCTGATTTCCATTAGTGAGCGTGGCTTTTTCTTTACCACCTTCTCCACAAACTCCTTGCTGACGTAATTCTTCATATTAATCGCCCCAAAGAGTACGTGCCTCAAGAAATCCATCGAAGGCTTTTCTACCAACAGGATCTCTTTGTTGAACCTGCCCATGAAGGACTTGAGGGTCTCGCTTGGCCCTTGTACCAAGCTGTAGCTGTGGCCGTGGGCGCCGGTGCCCTCAAAGAATTAAAGTAACTCATGAAGGCCTGAGTCAGATCCTCATACCCTCGAATGGAGCGAGGGGGCAGCTTCTTGTACCATTCTTATGCCATTCCCATGAGGGAAGTGACAAAGACCTTCGTCCAGTAATGACTGGAATACTCGCACAGGTGCATCAGATGCACGAAGTGATCCAGGTGCTCGGCTGGATCGGTGGTTCCGTCGTAACGGTTGACGGATATGGGGATTTTGCCCATCCCCGCACGGGCCATCAAAACCTCATTAATGAGGGGCGAACAGCCTGTCAAAGGCCTGTGGTTCCCGTCCTCGTGGTCATGCTCTTCATAATCTTTCTCCCTCCAGCAGCGAGGGACCTGTTTGCGTGGGTTAAGAGCATCTCTGGCCTTGGACCTCTCGTCCCCAGCATAGGGGACTTGAGACCGCGTTCGAGAGAGCTGTTCCACCATGTGTTTCAGCCTGTCAAGTTGGTTCTGGACTGGGGCCAGTCGAGGGTCGTTTTCCTCCCTCCTACCTATTCTTCCTGTGGCCCTGGATTGGACCTCCTCTTCAGCATCTCCCCTCGGGGGAGGGGTTTCTCCTTTTCCACTGGGCGCAGCTCTTGATCAGCCCTCGGGGGTGCTTCTTTTCCTTGTGCTGGAGGTGGCGGCGGTGGCTGGGCCCTTAGCACATTCTGGGCAGCAGCTAAGGGGTGAGTCTGCCATCCACCCATTGGTAGAGCTACCTGGGCACCTGCCCTCGAGGGGAAATAGACGACGGTGAAGTGATTCCAGGCGTTTTGTGCGGACTGTACCTCGCACCGAGCGTATAGCGCTTGGAGTTGCTGCAATGTCATTTGGGGCATCTCCACCCCTTGAATTTCTCTAGGCAGGGAGATTGGAAGCTGCAAAGTGCCCACCTGGTAGGGCTATATCATGGGCATCATGTCCACCAGCACGCTGGGCTGCATATAAGCGTACCCAGGTGGCGGCATCGCCATGGAGAGTACACCGGGGTTGGGGGCAGTGGCGGCAGGAAGAAGCGCAGCAGGCTGAATGGTAGAACTAGATCCTCCTGCTCCATTTCCTGTTAGGAATAGTGCCCTAGAAAGCCTATTGTATATCCGCTTTTTGCTTTTCCTTATTGTAATCACAGACAATCTTTGAATGAAATAACGAATTGAGGCAACACTTCTTTATATGCTCTTGTTTGGTATGCGTTTACTTTAGCTGTGCATGTATGAGAACTCCCCTAATCCTGATGACTTTAGGACTCTACCATTTAGGTGAAATGGTTCATGAAACGAGCCCTATATCACATAAGTCATGATTAGTAAAATACTCCAAGCCGATGAGTCCTACAGACAGTGGGAGTGTCAACCTGACTCCTCTAAGGCTTGCTTGTGGGATCACGCCCTTAAGAAGGACCACCTTGTTTCATGGAGGTGCAAAGTGTATAGTTGATACGTGCGTGATACATGAGGGTGCTTACTTAAATAAGTAAGTTCACTGAGGTGCCCCGCGTGAGAACATTCCTAAATGGGAAAGGAAGTTTCTATTTCAGGAAATGGAAACTTCCAGATTAGGAAATATCTCACGAGTCATTGATGTGATTAATTGATCCTTAGACTTGAGGTTCCTTGTCACTTTATGAGTTAACTCTGTAGTCTTAGGTATAAGCTTTGAAGGGTGTCGCCTTAGACAACTGATTCAAGGCTTATGCTGGGGCTGCACAAGTGACTCATGAAAGTGAATGAGAATCAAGAAAGGACCTACACTTGCATTTGCAAGGTGATCTCTTATTGTGTAAGTCATTCATATGCCATATGGAGTCCTTGGCCAAGGCAGTAGATCAAGACATCAAGAAAAGGGTTTCTTGGATTGAGATCAAATGGATATGAAATGCACTTAGCTTTAAGACCGGATTATTAGGGTTCTGATTATTCCCTTGCCCTAGATCTTGGTTGAGAGATAGTAAGTAGGAGGATTGTATCTCACATGAATCAATGACTTAAAGGTTCTATCGAATCCGAACATTCCAATTCAGCTAGGGGTTAAACACCTGTTGCTAGACTATGGTCGTTTAATCTGTGGACTGATTAATTAATTAGTGAATTAATTAATTAGGGTCACTGCTAATTGAATTGAGAACCTAGAGGGTCACACACAACAACTTGGTTACATGAGTTGAGGCTTGAAAATGATTAAACGAGTTAATCGGGCCAAGAGGGTTCCACACGTGTGAAGTCACACGTGTGGCTCACGTGAGTGACACGTGTCACTGTGACACGTGTCACACACGTGTGTATATATATATATTATATATATATTAAATAATTAATTAGTTAATTATTTAATAGACTTTGGTTTAATTTTGAATTAAAAAGAAAGTCTAATTTTGGAGAAAATAATCTAGTTAATTAATTACGAATTAATTAATTAGATAAAAATAAGTTATTTATTTTATAATAAATAAAGTATAAAATTATCCAAAAATTGTTTGGATATTTTTAGCTCTCTTAAAAGTTGACTTGAATTAGAATTCAAAGTCAAAGTTGGAAAATACTTGATGATCAAGTAATAGGAGAGAGAGGAACCAAATCCTTGTCCAACAAGGATTTGGATCGGCACTCCCCTCTTATATATAGGGGAGCTCGAGCTCCCCTTTAGAGCGAATTGGCAATTCTTTTGGTTCATGTGTTGAACACCTTCCTTTCTCCAAGATTAAATAAAACCCTAGGTTAAGCCTAAACACTAACTAGAGAACTGGCATCCTTACTAGTTAGATTGTGATCAAGTTGGTGGACTTTCTCTAAAGACTTCAAGTTAGAAGTTTGAAGATTCGAGCTTTACCAAAGGAGAGGGGATCAAGCCGCGAGAAGAGCGTTCTTGGGTGGCTTGAAACGCTTCAAGAAAGAACAAAAGAAAAGTAAG
This sequence comes from Lantana camara, assembly GCA_037501455.1. Lineage (NCBI taxonomy): Eukaryota > Viridiplantae > Streptophyta > Magnoliopsida > Lamiales > Verbenaceae > Lantana > Lantana camara. The sequence goes on from CM074858.1 coordinate 52,420,535, forward strand.
TTTTCTATCTTTACGAATTTGGTTACACGATTGCGAGTCCAAGGTCCTTTTGTTGGGAAAATTTTTTAAATTCCGCTGCTTTCTGATTCGTGTTTTCCAAGAAGTGGTATCAGAGCCACCTCGTTAATCGTGTTTCTGATTCGTCTCAATTATTCTGAATTTGGTAGAAATTCTTAGGCTTAGATGCGAATTAGGTATTCATGAGTTCTTTTAGAAAGCCTGAAATACGAAACTGTAATTTTTCTTGAATTTCTGGAACTGTTTTCTTAAATTGTGTTTCTTGAAAACCGTTTTGATCGAATTTAATTTAAATCGAGTTTTTGAGTTTTGGATTGTTTTGGTTTTTGAACTAAAAGTACGAAACACGAAATCGCGTTACGAAAACGCGAGCCTGATGTGCTAAGGCGTAGCACGCCAGGCCCGCGACCGCCCGTCCAGCTCCTCCCGCAACCGCGCGGGAGCCGTCCCGCCCAGCCAGTCCCGCAACCGCGTGGGACGCCTGCCCAGCCCGCCTAGTCGCGGCGGGCGCTGCTGCGCGCGGAGCGCGCACGCGAGCTGCTGCGCAAAAGTGCCTCGCGCGGCTAGGCCCCTTTTCGGGCCCGTTTTCGTGTTTCGTGTTTTTGTGTTTTCGGTCCGTAAAATCCTGATTTAATTTTATTTTAATTTTATCTTTTAAAATCAGTTTTGCTAAAATAAAATTATTTTAAAATTTTGATTAAATTGGGATTTTTGAGAAATTAAGCGATTTAAATTTTGGAAAAATTACAATCTTTATTTTCTGAAAATATTGAAAGAATAAAATTATTAATTTTCAGAAATTAATTGGAATTTTATTGGTTTGTTGTTTTTCGAGTTTTATTGAAAAGGCTCTTGAACAAGAATTGCATCTAAGTCGTGTTTTAAGTCATTAGGACTTGAAACGAGAATTTTAATTTATTGGTTAAATTTAAATTCTTGCAAAAGCATGTTAAGGTGATCATGGGTTTAGATCTATGTATGGTTTTAATTTATGCACATGGATGGTTTAAATTGGGGTTGGAGCCCTATAGTTGCGTTTTTTCAATTGAGGTTGGAGCCTCACTTATGTGCGTATTGTTATGTGATTTGTTATGTGGCTTTCCATATTACTGTTTTTGAGGCCGGGGTATGCCCCGTGTAATTGTCTAAGGCCAATATGAAGATTGAGCCTTATTACTTTATGTCTTTTTCTTTTTATTGTAATTTGAGAGTAGAGATAGGTGGTGTGGTTTTATTTTCATTTTGGAGACAATGCACCCATGGAGTAAGATAGACCACATTCAAGTAACAAGGAGGCCATAATTGAAGACCCCTCAAAATGTTAGGGAGGGGAATCTCAATTGTTAAATGTAATAGAGATAGGGCTCGTATTTTGTTACCGCTTTCCCTAATGTGATTTAAACTGTTTATGTGGCATGTATGTTAGAACTTGTGATTGTGGAGTGGCTCCCACATATCACGCATAAGATAGGTAGAACCCATGATCATTACATGTTAGTATCATGCTAGGACATGTTATCTATTTATGTGCTTGTTTGATATGCATTTAAGTGTACTTGCATTAATCAAGACTAATAAAATTGGATAACATATATGTTGGTGAGGTCGAACCGGACAACTCTCCGGTTGATTCGAAAATTCCCATTAAATATTAAGCTAATTTCGAACAAATAGGTGTTTAATTCGAGATGCAAGTTTTGAATTAAATTCCTAGCATTCCATCAATAGGTTTTAAGTTTAGTAAGTAAAGCTAGTTATTGTCCGCGAGTCGTGGGATAGCTAGTGGAGCTTATTAGTTCTTAGTTACCTAATTAATCATTTTAAATGATCAATATTTCGTGGTCAATTTTAGCAAGGGCGATGTTCGCGAGTCGTGGGTCGTTCGAACTAAGTTTTGGTCATGATCTTATGATTGATGGGTCTAGCTTAACGCCTAAGTAAATATGGATGTCGCACGAGTCGTGGGTCCATATTGAAAGATAGGTGATGCAAAAATAAATACTAAGAGTTCTAAAGGTGTTAGAATTGGTAAGTTGTACCTACCTAGGGTTCTTACTTAGAATGTCCGCGAGTCGTGGGTTCAAGGTAAAATGCCTAGGATCTTAGTACCCATTGGGAAACGTGTTCCTCTTAGATCTTTGGGAATTCTAGATCTTTGAAAAACAGTGGGAGCTACATTAGATTAAAGACCTTATCTTTTGTATATCGTTATAATTCAGCATGCTCACTAGTTCTCTGTTTTACCATTTAGGTCGTAGATTCTGTGATTCTCTACGTGTTTTGAAATGGCAACCAAAAACCCTCTTGTATCGATCCTCGAGTCAAACAAGTTGACTGGTCCCAACTATTCTGATTGGCTTAGAAATCTGAAAATCATTTTAGATTCTGAGAAGAGAACTTATGTTCTCTTCGAAGGGGAGCCTAGTCCCGAAGGGGAGGCTCCCACTCGGGCCGAGCGGGACGCGATTCAGAAGTGGAAGGATGATAATCTCCAAGCCCGTTGCCTTATGTTGGCTAACATGTCTCCGGACTTGCAAAGACAACATGAGGCCATGGAATTTGCTTGGGAGATTTACGACCACTTAGAGCAACTTTACCGCCCTCATGAACGTGTTACAAGGTATAACACTTCAAATGAATTATTCCACTTGAGAATGAGGGAAGGTTCAAGTGTCCATGAATATGGACTCAAGTTTCTCGCCCTTACTGAGAAACTTGCTTCCATGGACATGCCTCTGAAAGATGAGCTTTCAGTGGATTTGTTGCTAGCTTCGCTCCCACCATCATTCAACCCATTCGTCCTTAACTTCAATATGAATCATGCTGGTGCTACTGTAGCTGAGCTGATTAGTCAGCTTGTGACTGCTGAAAGCACGATCAATGTAGCACCCTAGACCCCAAGGCGCCACATCCCCCGTCTCTGACTAGTCTCTGAGCCTCTGCAAATGAAAGTAAGGGTACAGTCTTCGAAGTACAGCCCGTAATAACCTCTGAACCCAACTGGACTTTCTTGGCCCGACAATCCACTGTAGCACAATGCCTGTATAACCACTCCATTCCCAAAATAGCCCCGTATCTCTCCATTGGCATCACAATAAAGTCTGTCAGAAATTCCCTGCCTTCAATCACCACTGGAACATCCCTGTAAACCTGATCCGTCTCTCGCCTACTACCGAAAGGAGTACTAACTATATAGCGCACAGAAGTACACATAGCAGGCAAAGACAAGGTAATAGCAATAGAATGCGCAAGAAAGGAGTGTGTAGCTCCTGGATCAAATAATGTATGGATGTTCGTGCCATGGATGCAAATAATACCTTCAACTACTGCAGCGGGGTCAATGTCAGCATCCTGCTCCTCTCCAGCAAGTGCATAAGCTCGGGCTCTCACCAGTGGCCTCGGTCCTGCAGGTGGTGGATCCTGACGATCCGGGCAACCATCAACCAGATGCTCGTTACTCCCGCAGATCAAACATAGGCCCAACCGACGCCTGCAGTTATCATAGGTGTGCGTAGGATGTCCACACCATGTGCATCTCGGTCTCTGAGGTGGCTGGGGTGGTGCTGGGGCTCTCGGACCTCTCAGTAACGGTCCTGCACCCTTCTGGGATGATCCTGCAGTCTTAAACTTCTTCCCAGAGTCCCTCTGAGCTGGAGGTGCAGAATAAACCATCGGCCTCTTTCCTGAGCTCGATCCCTGACCTGCTCTCGAGCCTGAAACCTGTCCTGCTCGCTGAGTAGCCCTCCTAGCACTATCAGAATCCTCAACCTTCAGGGCCTTTGCAGTAGCTTTCGCCCAGGTGCTGGTATTAGTAGCTTTCAGTGCATCCTGAATGTCTGGTCTCAACCCCTGAACAAACTGCATCGCTTTGTGAAAGTCATCATTCGCTATGTTGGGTGCATAGCGAGAAAGCCTCTCGAACTCGGCGATGTACTGGCCCACAGACCTGCCTCCCTGCTTTAACTCAGTAAACTCCCTCAATCTGCGGGTACGGGAAGCTGGAGGAATATACTTGTTTCTGAACTCCCGTACAAATACCTCCCAAGTAACCTCGGTCCCTGCTGCCGCCAGAACAATCTCTGTGCTCTCCCACCAGGAGTAAGCCTCGCCCTGAATAAGAGTGAGGGTACAGCGGGCCTTCTCCTGACTGTCGCAAGGAATAAGCTGCCAAATCCTTTCAATCTCCTTCAGCCACATCTCTGCCTGCATGTCATCTCCCTTATAGAATTTCGGGGGACGCTGATTCTGAAACTCTCGCAAGATAGCAGAAATGGGATTCTCTGGAGGTGCTACCTGCGCTGGTGGTGGTGGTGGAGGTACTCGTTCCTGTAATCTCTGATCAATTAGCCCCACTACTGCGTTCATGAAATCCTGGGGCTGTGCCTGGGCAGGTGGAGGGGGTGGTGATCTCTCGCGGCGATGGTGTCGGCGATGATGATGCCTGTGCCTCGAGGATCGATCACTGTGATATCTATCGGGCTCCATCCTGAAATCAAATCACTAAACATGCGTGTCTTGATCAATAAATGCAAATGTGTGCATAGAATTTCCATAATATCAAGTAACACATATTCAAGGAAGATCAAGTAGTGCAATTAATACGAATAAGGGAGTAAATCAAGTAAATCAGCCCAATGCAGACTCCCAAATACCACATAATCCTATGCCGTGCGACCTAGACTGACTGGACACGACTCAAGAACCTCGGTTTTGCAACCGGGCTCTGATACCACCTGTAGATGTAGCACCCTAGACCCCAAGGCGCCACATCCCCCGCACTGTAGCCTCGATCCACGTATGAAATGGACAGTTCATACATAAATCCAGACCACAGCGAACGGGTGACAACAAAACGACGCTCTAGGCGGGACACTCTCCCCAAAATAATCAACAAACATGAATATACAAGCGGAAGCAATAAAGTCATTCATAAATATATATATATAGGTACCATATTTATTCCATAGATACATATAGGTACCATTTCTATCCATACATTAGGGTCTATTAACAATATACATAACCATGGATCCCAAAATACTAATATCGATCCAAAACATGACATGTTCCAAAAGTGATATACATGAAGGTATGAAACTAGACCCGTGGAAATGCAAGACTCGACCAACTCCCGCCTAGCACAACCACGCTCAAAAGGTACCTGAAAAGTGGAGTATCAGTCTACCGAAGACTGAGTGAGGGGCAATAAATATATAACACACGTCACATGCAAGTTGTAGCCTCGGGTAAAGACTTTTAGAAGACAATAATTATATAGTTCAAGAAATCTCATCCTTGGCCCGAGATTACAACTATCCATTTTAACACGTTTCATTAATCATTCTTGTCAATATCATGAACATGTGGCCCCGGCGAGTAAGGGCAATCTCCAACCGAACTCCCAATCGTGAACAATACGTGAACATGCGTGCTTGCTTGATAAATAAGTGATCATGCAATTCATTAAGTGCTCACATAGACAATTTCATACTTGAAAACATGCAATAACCCGAGGATACCCGACATTCCGGATTAATCCCCAGTCTCCTTCTTCCTCCGGTTGATAGCGAGTTTGCAAGGCTCGACTATCCACGACATGGTGTGTGTAGAGGACATGACCCTCTAGACACGGAACTCCTTCCACCACTAATCTCCTAGTGGCTTCGGGGGTGATCCCAACAATGTGAGGATAATTCAGGAGTTACCCGTCAGCCCTTGCTTTCCCGGTTGGCTCAAGAATTACCCTCGGGCCCACGTGCAATCATGTACTCGCCAAACATGCTTGAAAATCATTACAATCAATACATTCTTGCTTGAAATGGTTATAAGTTTGAAAACGTTTATAATTATAATAGGTTTTGGCCGAAAACTAGCACGTAAGGGTTGTAGGGTTCATTTTACCAAAACAAAACCTCACCTTTCTTGCAAAATATAATAAAGTAGCGTTCTAAGGAGCTTGCTCCTCGTCCACGCCCTCGTGACCTGTGCAAATACGACATACAACCATGAGACATGAACTAAAATGGCCAAAATATGACGAACGGCGAAAACGTGTCGAGACGACCTCGAAAATGCAATGTGGTATTATAACTTTTGGTTTCACATCATATTAACACGTATTATAGCAATTCGGGGTCAAAGAAGTCGTTAAATCGAGGGGTCATTTTCGGAATTTTATGCAGTGAATTTTGTTCTGTCAGCCCCATGGGAACGGCCGTTCCAGGCTTCCTTTGAAAACTGGGAACGGTCGTTCCCGTTGCCCGGAAAAACGCAACAACGTTTTCAATTTTAAAAACGCGCCTCTGCTGGGAACGGCCCTTCCGGCCCTTAGGCCAAAATGGGAACGGCCGTTCCCATAGTCGGCCGTGCATATTTTGAAAAACCAAAGGGGAACGCCCGTTCCCACCAAGCCTTGAGGCTGGGAACGGTCGTTCCCTGCTTCTGCAACTGAAAAACAGAGCAGAAACAGGGGAAGCTCTCGGGAAGAAAACAACCAAGCAACAACAATCCAATTTTGATCCCCAAATGCTATAATTTCTAGAAATATGATGCAAACAACTTCCATAAGTGATAATATATCACTTAGACACCAAAACCATGAAATAGCATCAAGAATTCATGCTTTCAAGTTCATGATCAACTTGATCATTCAAGCCATATATTCCATTTTTCAAGCTCAAATTCATGCAATAATTCATGAAATAATACTTCAATCATGTTTTGCACAACTAAGAACACATCTAGCATATATCATTCAAACCCTAGCCTAGGAAATTATGATCAAGAATCCTCAACTCATGCAACCAACCTTGTAAATGGAAGAAATGAAGAAGTATGATGATGATGATGATGATCACTTCCAATTTCTTGAAAAACTTCTTGAAATCTTGATGATTGATGAAAATTTATCTTCTTCCCTTTTTCTTCTTGAAGAACCGAGAGAGAGAGTGATGGAGTTGGGAAATATTTTGATGATATTTGATCAAGAAGATCATGGAAACATTATGCCGTTGCATTCCATTCTTGAAATGGGTGAAAGTCCAATTTTGCCAATTAATCCTTGAAGTCTATAGGTTATACCATTAAGTATGTAAAGTTTTGAGAAATGATCAATCATGCCCCTAGAATTTTATGCAATTAAGTCCCTAGAATTTTAGAATATTTAACTAGGGACAATTTGGTAATTTTATCACTCTAGGTAATAATTTCATGCAAGAAAATATTTTCCGTGTCATGAAATAATTTTTCAATGATATGAAATCAAATAATTGATATAAATAATGTTTCATGAATTTTGTGAAAGTATGAAATGCCACGTAATATATTATAAAATTAAAAGAAATAAAATAAACCTACGCTCAAAACGCACACGTGGCGTGCTTACCTGTTCATCCGGAAACCGGGGCGTTACAATCAAGAAGGACAATAAGGTTTTGATGGTGAATGCTCCATCTTCCTCTTCTGGGCCTTCTAAAGGCAAGGGCAAGAAAGCCCAAAGGAAGAAGAAGAAACCCCTTAGGCCCACTGGTGGCGTTTCGAAGGGGAAGGCCCAAAAGAAGAAGCGTGATCAGAAAGAGGATGTTTGCTTCCATTGTGGCAAAGCGGGACATTGGAGGAGAAACTGCCCAGAGTACAAGGCTACTCTAAAGAAAGGTGTCTTTCTCGTTGAAGTAAATCTTTCTATTAATTCTAGTTCTTGGGTACTTGATACCGGTTGTGGAACTCATATCTGTAATGATGTACAGATGTTAAGTGAGGTCCAACAACTCAAAGAAGGAGAATGTGTCTTGAAGATCGGCGATGGCTCAAACGTTGAAGCTCGAGCTTTAGGCACAATTAGATTAGATTTAGGTAGTTTTGAGTTAGTATTAAATAAAGTCCTTTATGTACCGAGCATTATTCGTAATATAATTTCAGTTCCAATACTGGATTGTGAAGGTTATGAAACTTATATTAAGAATGGTAAATACTTTATCAAACGGAACAACTCTTCCGTTCATATCGGTACTCTAAGTAATGGACTTTACCTAACTCAAAACATCAATATTATGAATATACAACGAGAAATAAAGCGTAAGAGAGATGACAAAGTTTCAGCTCCCTTATGGCACGCTAGATTAGGACACATTTCCAAGAACAGAATTAGCAAGATAAACACTTTAGGATCATTCTCTGAAAATGATCTCAAAGAGTTAACTTCTTGCGAATCCTGTCTCAAAGGAAAAATGTCCAAAGTCCCTTTTAAAGGAACTGTGGAACATGCCACTAAGGTTTTGGATTTGATCCATACTGATGTTTGTGGACCGCTTAGTGTAAGCACTAGAAACAATCATCAGTATTTCATAACCTTTACTGATGACTTTAGTCGGTATGGTTATTTATACTTAATGAAGTATAAATCTGAAGCTTTTGAGAAATTCTTAGAATTTCAAAAGGAGGTTGAGAACCAAGCTGGTCACAAGATCAAAGCACTTCGATCTGATCGAGGAAGCGAGTATCTTAGTGAAGAATTCCTTAATCATCTCAAAGATAATGGGATTATCTCTCAGTGGACTCCTCCGGGAACTCCTCAGCTTAATGGAGTTTCTGAGAGAAGGAATCGAACCCTACTTGATATGGTTCGTTCCATGATGAGTTTCACTGACTTACCACCTTCTTTCTGGGGTTATGCCCTAGAAAGTGCAGCAAAGATTCTGAATCTAGTTCCCTCTAAGTCAGTCCCAAAGACGCCCTATGAAATGTGGCATGTCAAAATCCCTAGTTATTCTTACTTAAGAATTTGGGGTTGTCCTGCTTACGTGAAGAGGACAGTGGGAGATAAGTCAGAATCTCGTTCTAACTTATGCTACTTTGTAGGTTGTCCTAAGGAATCCATAAGATACTACTTCTATGATCAATCTGAGCAAAAGGTGTTTGTTTCCAGAAATGCCACTTTTCTTGAGGAACCGTTCCTTAAAGAAAAGAAAGGAAAGATCATAGAATTAGAAGAAGTACAAAGTAACCCCACGCCACCTACTGAAGAAACGTCCCCTGCTGATCAACCACAACCAATCACGAATTTCGATACACATGTAAATCCTCCTCTAAGGCGTTCTGAACGCATTCCTAGACAGCCGGAGAGATGGTATGGATTCTTCCATGAAATCTCTCAAAAGGATAATGATCCTTCAACATATGAGGAGGCACTTTCAGATTCTGACTCTGAACAGTGGATAGAAGCCATGAAATCCGAAATGGACTCCATGAACTCCAACCAAGTTTGGACCTTGGTAGATTTGCCTGATGGGGTCAAACCCATAGGTTGCAAATGGATCTTTAAGAGAAAGCTTGGAGTTGATGGAAGCATTGCAGCCTACAAAGCAAGACTGGTTGCAAAAGGATTCACTCAAAGACCCGACGTGGACTTTGACGAAACCTTTTCACCAGTTGCAATGCAAAAGTCCATTCGAATCATGCTTGCCATTGCTGCATATTATGACTATGAGATATGGCAAATGGATGTGAAAACTGCCTTTCTCAATGGTGACATTGACAAAGACATTTATATGGAGCAACCCATAGGTTTCACATTCAGTGAGAGTGAGCAAAAGGTTTGCAAACTCCAAAGATCAATCTATGGATTGAAACAGGCTTCTAGGAATTGGAACATTCGATTTGATGAATCGGTCAAAGCGTTTGGCTTCATCCAAATTTCGAATGAATCATGTGGGTATAGAAAGGAATTGGAGACCTCAGTGCAATTCTTAGTACTTTATGTTGATGACATCCTTCTTATTGGGAATTCGAAGGATGACATGAAAGTGACTAAGTTATGGTTATCGAACCAATTCGAGATGAAAGATCTTGGTGATGCGTCCTATATCCTTGGAATTAAAATCTATAGAGATAGATCTAGAAAGTTAATAGAACTATCACAGTCGATGTACATTGACAAAGTATTGAAGAGATTCAATATGGAGTCAGCAAAGGTTAAGAACCTTCCTATGAGTGTAGGAACATGTCTTTCAAAGAAGATGTGTCCTAAGACTAACTTTGAGAAGGAGAGAATGACTCATACACCTTATGCGTCAGCAATAGATAGCATAATGTATGCAATGTTATGTACTCGACCGGATTTGGCTTATGCACTTAGTGTGACAAGTCGTTTCCAATCTGACCCTGGAGATGGTCACTGGGCTGCCGTGAAGAATATTCTTAAGTACTTTAAAAGTACTAAAGATTTATTCTTAGTTTACGGAGGTCAGAAAGATCTTACTGTCGAAGGATACTGCGATGCAAGCTTTGCATCAGACTTAGATGATTTTAAGTCAATGTCAGGATACATTTTCTGCCTGAACGGCGGAGCAGTGAGTTGGAAGAGTTCCAAGCAAACTACCACTGCAGATTCGACCACTGAGGCCGAATACTTAGCTGTAAATGATGCAGCAAGGGAAGGTGTTTGGATTAGAAACTTCATTCAAGAGTTGAATGTTGTTCCTAGCATGAAAGACCCCATTACTGTGTTTTGTGACAACACTGGGGCGGTTGCTCAAGCAAGAGAACCAAGATCTCACCAACGGACCAAGCACATTATGAGGAAGTATCACCTAATCCGTGATATTATCAAAAGAGGAGATGTGCTAATCGAGAGGGTCACATCAGCAGAGAACGTGGCAGATCCACTTACTAAACCCCTTAGTCGAGAAGCTTTCCAAGGTCATCTTCAGAAGATGGGACTTAGAATAGCTTTAGAATGGCTTTGACGGGCAAGTGGAAGATTGTTAGGAATAGTACCCTAGAAAGCCGATTGTATATCCGCTTTGTGCTTTTCCTTATTGTAATCATAGACAATCTTTGAATGAAATAATGAATTGAGGCAACACTTCTTTATATGCTCTTGTTTGGTATGCGTTTACTTTAGCTGTGCATGTATGAGAACTCCCCTAATCCTGATGACTTTAGGACTCTACCATTTAGGTGAAATGGTTCATGAAACGAGCCCTATATCACATAAGTCATGATTAGTAAAATACTCCAAGCCGATGAGTCCTACAGACAGTGGGAGTGTCAACCTGACTCCTCTAAGGCTTGCTTGTGGGATCACGCCCTTAAGAAGGACCACCTTGTTTCATGGAGGTGCAAAGTGTATAGTTGATACGTGCGTGATACATGAGGGTGCTTACTTTAATAAGTAAGTTCACTGAGGTGCCCCGCGTGAGAACATTCCTAAATGGGAAAGGAAGTTTCTATTTCAGGAAATGGAAACTTCCAGATTAGGAAATATCTCACGAGTCATTGATGTGATTAATTGATCCTTAGACTTGAGGTTCCTTGTCACTTTATGAGTTAACTCTGTAGTCTTAGGTATAAGCTTTGAAGGGTGTCGCCTTAGACAACTGATTCAAGGCTTATGCTGGGGCTGTACAAGTGACTCATGAAAGTGAATGAGAATCAAGAAAGGACCTACACTTGCATTTGCAAGGTGATCTCTTATTGTGTAAGTCATTCATATGCCATATGGAGTCCTTGGCCAAGGCAGTAGATCAAGACATCAAGAAAAGGGTTTCTTGGATTGAGATCAAATGGATATGAAATGCACTTAGCTTTAAGACCGGATTATTAGGGTTCTGATTATTCCCTTGCCCTAGATCTTGGTTGAGAGATAGTAAGTAGGAGGATTGTATCTCACATGAATCAATGACTTAAAGGTTCTGTCGAATCCGAACATTCTAATTCAGCTAGGGGTTAAACACCTGTTGCTAGACTATGGTCGTTTAATCTGTGGACTGATTAATTAATTAGTGAATTAATTAATTAGGGTCACTGCTAATTGAATTGAGAACCTAGAGGGTTACACACAACAACTTGGTTACATGAGTTGAGGCTTGAAAATGATTAAACGAGTTAATCGGGCCAAGAGGGTTCCACACGTGTTAAGTCACACGTGTGGCTCACGTGAGTGACACGTGTCACTGTGACACGTGTCATACACGTGTGTATATATATATATTATATATATATTAAATAATTAATTAGTTAATTATTTAATAGACTTTGGTTTAATTTTGAATTAAAAAGAAAGTCTAATTTTGGAGAAAATAATCTAGTTAATTAATTACGAATTAATTAATTAGATAAAAATAAGTTATTTATTTTATAATAAATAAAGTATAAAATTATCCAAAAATAGTTTGGATATTTTTAGCTCTCTTAAAAGTTGACTTGAATTAGAATTCAAAGTCAAAGTTGGAAAATACTTGATGATCAAGTAATAGGAGAGAGAGGAACCAAATCCTTGTCCAACAAGGATTTGGATCGGCACTCCCCTCTTATATATAGGGGAGCTCGAGCTCCCCTTTAGAGCGAATTGGCAATTCTTTTGGTTCATGTGTTGAACACCTTCCTTTCTCCAAGATTAAATAAAACCCTAGGTTAAGCCTAAACACTAACTAGAGAACTAGCATCCTTACTAGTTAGATTGTGATCAAGTTGGTGGACTTTCTCTAGAGACTTCAAGTTAGAAGTTTGAAGATTCGAGCTTTACCAAAGGAGAGAGGATCAAGCCGCGAGAATAGCGTTCTTGGGTAGCTTGAAACGCTTCAAGAAAGAACAAAAGAAAAGTAAGTTTTCTATCTTTACGAATTTGGTTACACGATTGCGAGTCCAAGGTCCTTTTGTTGGGAAAATTTTTTAAATTCCGCTGCTTTCTGATTCGTGTTTTCCAAGATTTCCTCCATCTGGATGAGATCCTGACACAGTTTCTTTCCCTTTTCCTCCATCTGTAACTGGAGGAATGCTCTCATCAACGGGAGTGTTGCCAATTTGTGCAGCAGCAGTGTTGGCTCCACCGTTCGGATTCTCCTCATTTACTGGAGGGAGAACTCCCCTGTTGTCTACCAAACCTGACCTCGTAGCCGTTACCATGATTGGTATTGCTGGTGTTACTTTTCACTAGCCCAAAGAGGAAGAAACTGATGAAGATGATGAAGATGAAGATGGTTTCCCACAGACGGCACCAAAAATGATGGTGCAGAAACGTTGAAGGGGTTTAAACACCAAACACTTTAAGATTTGTTTGTGGAAGGGAAGATCAGGCGTTGAGCCTCAGGAACTGGGTTTCCTTTGAAGCGTTGGTTCTTCCAGCTAGGATAACACCAAGGGTCAGAACGCAGTATGGATGCAACAATGGTGTGTATGTGAAATGCAGAGCTTGAAGAAGAAGGAAAAATGGAGGAGAATGCCCAGTTCAGTGCAGGTGAGTTAGAGAAGATGACTCCGGGGATGTGTGTATGAATCCCATATTTATGTGTTAGGGGCAAGGGTATCTTGGGTAATTTGACCCTGTGGTCCCAAACCCTGTGCTGCCCTAGACACGTGGCGTCATGTGATGGTGTAAAAGTGATGGCTCTGAAAGTCTGTGGCTTGCCAGGTACGAGGTGCGCACTACCACTGTGTCAGAGGTGGTTGGAGAGCGGCGAGCGTGGAGATACTCAGCAACGCTCCTCGTTCCTCAAAGAGTGCCCTCAAGAGGGACTCTCCACTAAGGTGAGATTGACCCTCTGGGCGCACAGCGCCATTTGACGCTGAGCCCGAGCGCTGGGATGCTCGAGAGGGGGTTCCCCCGGTAGAGGACCACGAGCGCTAGATGTGGCGAGCGTAGAGCGTATGAACCCGAAAACAATTGTAGCGGGTGTCCCTGGTGTGGTAGAATAGGGATTTGGGCGTGGAGCGTCTCTTGGGATCATAATGCGAGCGTCCAAGGGAATTGGTGGACGGATCCCGCGCTAGTGACTTGGGCCGAGGCGCGCAAGTCTGGATTAGATATGTGATGAAGGAATAGGTCGGGTCAATTCCGTGAGCCCATTGTAGCACCCCAAATGGAGGATGCCACATCCCCCGCACTAAGACCCAGACCCGGTCACGAAATGGAAAGTCCATGCCCGAATCCGAATCATAGCGAACGGGAGACCAACTCACACTCTAGGCTAGGCGGATCTAACTTGACAAACTCAGAGTGCGGAAGCAATTAAAACCAACAACAATAGATAGCGGAAGCATTTAAAACAAAACATGCAAAGCAGGTGACGGGTTCAACTAGCATAGATACCTAATCCCGAATATCGACATACATAATCCAACATAATAAACAACATAAATATCATCAATATCTAGTAACAACCAAATACTAGTTTACTAACCCCATACGGGTTGAAGTCTAAATAGAACATAAACATAATCTGCAAATGTGAAACATAAATACATAAAATAAGCAGAGTATGCGACAAATGCATCCTAACACCTACTAGACTGACAAGTGTGACTCAGAAGACTCACTTCCGCCTAGCTCAAGCCAAAAGAACCTGCAACTAAAAGTTAAAATGAGGTGTCAGTCAACTGACTGAGTGAGGGGGCTAACGCACACCCCCAATATATATATAGAGCACAGCACATAACATAAGGGTGGACTCATGAACCGGGATTAGGGTTTTGCACGCCAAAACAGTAGAAATACCCAAAATAGTATAAGTTTGGAAAACCATTTAGAGAAGCCTATCCCGTTTCACAAATCCCATACATTCATAACATATACCCGGCGAGTACAGGCTTCCAACCTTTACTCCTCATATCTGAACAGAACATAAAGCAGAATCAATCCATCCTCTACTCCAATGATGGAAGAGCCACGCGTTGGCCCTAACCATCAATAACATACATACACACCCTCAAGGGGTAGCGAACCCACAAGAGTCCTCCCCAGCTGTACACCGAAGGCTCAAGATATCACGTCTCCCTCATCGCCCTAAGGTCGTGCAATGATATCTCAAATGGAACTACGCACAGGTATATCCCCGACGGCCCTAACCGTCCCGGGGGCTCCTTACCCATAGCTCCTCGGATCCACAAACATACATACATACAGATACCAATATTTCATGGCAACTCGCTACAGAATCATAACATATCAGAGTTTTCCAAAATAGCTTACATATGCCTTAATACTTAATTTTCTTTCAAAACCAAGGATGGTCCGCAAGGTTATAATCATATCATATCCAAAACATATTTAATCTTACATAGTATATAACCGCATGAAAGGATTGAAATCATCATATTAAGGTCATAGGTCGCTCAACTATACAAAATCCTAAATCTCACCTTATGCAAGTAGAGTCTGAGAGTGTGAAGGGCCTAACACTCTAAACCTCGGGCCCACCGGCACCACCAAACTCTGTGACAAGACATACAAAAGCCCAGACTTAGACTCTATATGAACCAAACAAGACGCACGGCGTTGCTCAACATGATCGTGGTTATGCATAAGTGTTCATGTTGTGCTTGGATGAGGTGTCGTGGTCATTCAAGGCATATCAATGCTCAACAAGGTCATATTTACAAGCAACCATCATGCAATTCCATATCCAAAGATGCAAGATCAATTTAGGAAGTCAATGTATTCTCAAAATGCATATTAAATCATCCAATGTCACAGGGTTCAATTATAATGTTAGAATTAAGCATCAAGTTCATGTCGAGTTATAAAGTGCATAAGTAATAGCAACTTAGTCATATAAACATACAAAGTTGTTGTACGTAGATGGCATGCTTGATACAAATAAAGAGTGCATTTAATTCACTTAAGATCATACTTTACAACTTCACAACATGTTTGGTACACAAGCTCAAGTCACATTCATAGTTTCATAAATATTACACTTACATCCCCTAAGTTGATTACTAAGCATAAATGTTCGTTTAAAGTGTTTATACAATTATTCAACTAGGAATTAATTACTTACAAACATGACAATTATCAATTTATCGTAATTCATAATATACCATTTTCGAGTAGTAAGAGTAAATCAAGATATTACAATTCTAACTCCTATCATGCATCAAGTCTCAAGTTGTTCAAGCATCTTTCATATATCTCAATTTTATATTTGAAACACAATTTACAATAAACACAACATTGAGAACGTCTCAAATTCATATAGAGAAATCACAACATGTTCGTTCTTCTAAAATATTATTCAAGTTCATTTAGTCACATAAGAGATTAGTTTCTAAATATTACACTAACACCCCTTCGTACTTAACAAATAGCGTAAATTCATCACATCGGATTCAAATTGTAAATCGAAACATTCATGCATATCACAATCCATCCAATACATTTTTTCGTATATGATTGGAATACATCTCGATCAACAAACCAACAACAACCAATTTATTTGCACTTAAAACAATTAATTCAAATACTCACAATTACGCAAAATAATTCGTAATAAATAGATCGAGTGTCCGATTAACGAACGGAAAGCGGCGTTGGACTCACCGCGTCGAGACCGACATTCTATCCGAAAGTCGCCGGAGTGCCGCCACCGGAGCCGCCGAAAAGTCGCCGGGCCGCCACCGGGCCGCCGTCGAAAGTCGCCGGAAAAATCCTGAAAAATCAGTCCTGAATGAAGCCTTCGTGCCCGTTCCGAATCCTCGATCAATTTCTAGAAATTCCAAGTCGATTGTCCTAGATCTGAAATCTAAGAACACGAAAACCCTAAATCTTCAAACTCAAATTACTTCCAAACCGGTGAGCCAAAATGTGATCCGTAAAAGCCATTATCTTACCCATGACGAGCTCTTCGAAAGCCCTAAGTTAGCTCGCCGGAAAAATCCTCGGAGCTAGCGCCGCCTTTGCACCGCCACTTTGCCACCGCGATCCGCCACCAAACCACAGAATCTGGAGTCGCCTGATCACAGGCCACTAGTTCTCGTCGTTCCGAACAACTTTCGTGAAGAGCCCGATACCAAAAGATGGCCGGAAAAGGCCCCCGTTGGCCGCCAAAGTTTCTGCCGCCGCCCACATCGCCGGAACCACCACCTACGGCCAAGATCTGGTGAAATTGATGCCGGAAATGAACTCAGGGGGTCGAAAAACCTTGGAAACCATCAAGCCCCGTCGAAAACCACCGCCGGAAGGCGGCGAAACCCGCCGCTACAGTAACTCGCGCCGCCTCCGCGAGCTTTGGGCGGCACGTGCGGCGCCGTCGCTGCTCCGATGGCCGCGCCACCAACGTCAAACGAAGCTCCTGGAAGTCTACTTTCTGGGCATGGGGCCCGTGCATCAAGAAGATGGCCGGAAACCGCCGCAGGCCGGCGAAGTGGCGGCGGTCTGACAACTCCACCG
This sequence comes from Lantana camara, assembly GCA_037501455.1. Classification (NCBI taxonomy): domain Eukaryota; kingdom Viridiplantae; phylum Streptophyta; class Magnoliopsida; order Lamiales; family Verbenaceae; genus Lantana; species Lantana camara. Next base: position 52,437,717 of record CM074858.1, read on the forward strand.
CTGCTACTGAAATCCGGTCATAACTCCACCACCGTTCGTTGTTAGGCTGTGAAATTGGTACTCTTGCGTCGGTCTCGCCGAGATAATCGAAATGCACTATTCATTTGTTGAATTCCGTCGAGAAACGATCGAGTTATGGCCTCGTAACCGAAGCCGCGCATAGTGACCCACGGGAGAGAGAGTGGGAGAAGAAAGAGAGAGAGAGAAAGGAGATTTGGGAGAAATGTGTCTTGTGCACAAGCTATATACAACCGGGTATCCTTATCGCGTAGCAAAGAGTAATATCGCGTACAAATAATCGTAAATAAAATTGGTAAAGTTACGAATAAACATTCAAGCTCCGAATTAATTTTATAAATTAAAATGAAAGAGAGAGATTTACCAATTAGAGTTTAATTCAATTTAATTTTAGAAACCTTTCGTACAATTTAATGACACTTCGTAAACGCATAATTGACAATTAATCTTAAAGAATTCAAGTAAACCAAAATTAAACAAGTTAAGTAACATGATGGATTTAAAATCAACTTGACAATTATTTCATGGAATAAATTTGAATTAAATCAAATTAGACAGTTAGGGTTAAATATGCGCGTAATTAATCAAGTTGACAATTAATCTTAGAATAATTGGAATGATCACATATTAAATTGGATTTACATTAAATCACACAATTCAAGAACTCTTAAATTAAACACACATAAGTGTAGAAACTTATTGTTAATATCGTCAGGACGCCCTTCGAGAATACGGGGCGTCACACCCATTATCACGAGCGTTAAAGCTCTGGGTCCATCAGATCGTGACACGTGTGCGGCGTTGACTGGAGCGTGATTTGGCCTCATCACTCACTACTAACTTTTACTTATGTTTTAAGTTTTACTTATGGAGTAGAGTTTGCAAATACCCTTCAGAGATGTATGTATTTAGTACAAATAAAAAATCATAAAGGATAATTTTAAAATAAATATTTTAAATAAAATAATTTATTATTTTAATAATATATTTTTTTTATTAGTAGTTAAATTTTTTAAGATAATTTTGAAAACAGGTATTGTTCCAAGTGATTCCCGTGTCGAATCTCATTTAGGAGTGTGTATTAAAAAAAATTAAGATAATTTTTAAATAAAATATTTTATTTTTAATAATATAGTTTTTTACTAGTAGGTAAATTATTTTGACCCATTGTTCGATAATCCTGAGTGGCCCGGGGTAGGACGTCCAAGTTGATGGCATACATATGGAGGTCTGTTAGTGGGGGTGGGATAATTTTGTCTAGACCCTATACCCTGTCAGTCACTGATATCAAATTGAATGGTGTGCTCCATCACAAGTCATAACCAGAGGGTGGGCACACACGTTACCGTCATGTTAAGTGTTAGTGCTTAGTAGAGTACTTTATTTTCCAATCCATGTTTTTCAGATTTTGCATGCTTTTACTTGCAATTCATAGTGCAAAACATGCATATAAGGCAGATTAAATGTAAGGATCTCAACTCTACAAAGTTGGTAATTTGGTAGTATTAATACTTAAAATGTGAAGTGACCACAAGATATCGTGAGCATTAAATATTGATTTCTTTTAACTTTTCCTTGAATAATTGGATTATGGACTGATATTTTTAAGATTCCTTAACTGTCTGTTATGTCTATTTACACATAAGACATTTAGGGAGTCTTTACTATTATGGTTTGTTATCCATTGTGGAAGGGTTATTTTTTTGTGATTTTTTGGCTATTTAGTCTAATGCACTCTTTACTTTGATGGTTGCAAATTTTGGCTAAATAATCAATTCCTTTTTTAATTTACTTTACTAGTTAACAAACCATTTGATTGGCATCAAAATTACCCAGTTACCCTTACTTGGATTTGTGTGCCTAACGGTCAGTTTGTGCCCAATTCCGGATTATTACATGATTTATTGTTGGTACATTCAATATCCATTGCCAAAAAATGTGGAAATGCAATCCTTGTACTAAGATTATGCTAATTACTCTGCTTTCAATTCAATGACCATGTTCTTCATACATCTGTTAACTTTGCATCTGTAACGCCCCGATTTTTCATACGTAAAGGTATGATGTGTGTGTTTAAAAATTTGCACAAATTAATTGTCCTTACGTGTTTTATATTTAATTTTATTATAAATTGTTATTATTTTATTTTATTATATTTTATTTTAATTTATTATTATTATTTTAATATATTCCGTAATATTAGTATATATATAAATATATATATATATATATATATATATATATATGTTTATTTATTTTATTATTAATTTAATGATTATGCTAATTACGTATTATGTTAATTAATCATACTTTAATTAATTAATCACGAGACTTTAATATATGTTTATATTCTAATTTGTTTTATTTATTGAAATTTCATTTGTGCATGGATTTTGAATAAAATGTGCATGCATTGTATGAAATTATGCATGTTGTTCATTTTGTGCATCGTTCTTATATGAAATGATATCGAAACGTCGTGCAATTGCAATATGTCGTAAATATAAGTGTTATGAACTTGCCTATATGCTCGGTTTAAGTTTCCGGATTCATTTGATATGCTAACGAATTTAATTTGAATCGAGGAACCAAAACGGGGGCTAACGAGCACTTAGCGTACCCTTGGTTCCGAATTTAATATCTTGAGCTAGGAAACTCGGATTCGAGTTTCGTCAACTTCGCTGAACTCGCAACGAAAATTCGAGTTTAGTAAACTTACCCACATATTTTTCCAGAATCATTCGAACCTCCGAAGTTTAACCTAAACATGCAACGGGAACTCAAACTGCCACCTTTTACCAAATAAATCATAACTTATTCATTTGTTGACCAAATTAACCATGGTTTAAGTTTTTGGAACCCTAACTCAACCCTTTATTCAGCCTTTAACCCCCTAAACCGAGTTAACCTTTCTCACTTAGAGCAAATTGTCCAACCATCCTCTATTTTCCAGAAATCCCATAGCTCAAGCCAATCCTTGGAGATTCAAGCTCAAATCTCTTCCAAACCTCCATTAATCCACAAGGTAAGCTTGGATATGTTATGTACATTCAATATGAGTCATTTTCATTCATTCATCCTTAAATTTGAGCAAGGTTTCATGAGTTTTTGACAGATATGAAAATATATTTAGGTTTTGGGCATTTGATCGATCTCTTCCAATTCATGAGCTTTTTGATTGATTCCAAACATGAAAGTGATTGGTTTGATCTCCTCTCTACATTTATGGTGTTGTACTAGTTGGTAGTTGAAGCATTCATGAGCTACCATTAATGAACCCTTGAGGTTATAGCTTGAAATGAACACCCTTGCCTTCACCTCACGTTTGATTCTTCTTGGAGCTTATTTGAATGTGGTTTTGGAGTATTTTTTATGCTTATTTGATGCCTAGCCTCACCTAATCTTGTGGGATTGGATTGGTGGTGTTGTTCTCTGTTTTTGTTCTCCAGTTCTGCGTCAGTTCTGTTTCGCGCAGGTCGCGCCCTCGACCTTCTTCCCCTTTATTTCAGTCGCGCCCGCGACTGAACAGTAGGTTGTTCACGTATTCTGAATAATTGTTCTAAATTCCGAAAAATATAGGTAGCGGCCGCTACCATTTCATGAAGGAAATGGGTCGCGGCCGCGACCCCTGTTTTCTGCCAGAATTCTGCACTGCGTCTGATCTTCTGCCTTCATTCTTTTCCTTTTCTTTCCTTTCTCCTGCTGTTGCTCCTTCCTTCTTGGTGTTGCTAAGAGTGTGTGTGTGTCTGTTCTTCAAGCTTAAACTGTTGCTGCTGCTGTTCTTTTTGGATTCAAAATGTGTGCGTGTGTGTATATGTATATGCATGAAAATGGGGTGTGTTGATTGTGCATGCATGTGTGCATGTGTGTGTGTGCATTAAGGTGTTGAATGTATGAGTGTATGTAATTATACGTGTATATATATATGTAATACATATTAGATTAGATTATACATGCATGAGATATATATATATACATTTATATGTATATACGTGTGAGATATCTATATATATATATATATATATATACACGTAGGATTATATATATATATATGTATAAATATATAATTAGTATATATTTATATTTATTATATATTTTAAATATTATTTGATTTAATTCAATTCTTGAAATTAATTGATTTCTATTTCGCGTATTTAAATTACCGATTATTGATTGAACGTGTTGTTTATTTTATTCTAATTGTAAATATGAATATTACTTGTTATGATTATTAAATGGAATTTTAGATTAAATTAATATGAATTATGAATTTATGAATTTGAATTAAATATATGAACGAATGGTTTGATTATATGTTTTAAATTCCTTAATAATGAAAACTTATGAATTTATGAATATGATTACACGAGGAGAAGGTTGGAGATGATGCACGCCCACTCGCCGGGCCTTAAACCCTATGTTAATTATGAATGAAAATGGTAGTCGTAATCCCATTGATGTTTTATTTGTTTTGCCGCTTAGGAAATTTCTTATCAAACTTCTATGGGATTAGGGCTTGCATGTATATGTTTCAATTCCATGATATTTATACTTATGCCCCGCTTTTATACCCACCAGTCTCTTTTAGACTGAACCCGGTTTGTTTTCAGTTGTTTTGTGCAGGCATAGGAGTGCTAGGCGGGAATACAAGGCGTCTAGGTTTTTGCATTGTTGTTTAGCACTTCATTTCAGTCTCATAGTCTTATCACCATATTGTATATGATTTTGATGTGGAGCGTTATAATTCTGTAGGCCGTGTGGCCTTGAATACTTGAATACTTTTGTATATCTATTTTTGGAGCTTGGTGGCTCATTGTATATATTATATGTCGTTCTTGCTTCCGCTTTTTACTTTAACTCTGATTTGACATTATCTTGAGATTGAATGGTTTAAGGGTTAGTCCCGTGTAGCACCCGGAACGCTAGGCGCCACATCCCCCGCACTATAGGCTCAATCCACATATGAAACGGGCAATTCATACATGAACCGAAACTATAGCGAACGGGAGACAACAAAAAAACACAAGGCTAGGTGGGTACCCTCAAATAAAACCAAAACAACTCAGAGCAATAAAATAGCGGAAGCAAAAGCGTTCAATACATATAGATACCATATTTACATATTTACTTATAGGTACCGACAAATCATACCATTACAATATCCAACCAATTATAATTCAAGATTTACTACAAGATAACAAGTATCAACACAAGTACAATGTATGAAGGTGCAGAGCTAGACCCGAATAAAAGACACGAGACCCTAATTCCCGCCTAGCACGAACCTGTAAAACTGAAAAGTTGAGGTGTCAGTCCAAACGGACTGAGCGAGGGGTATAAATAAATATATGCGCACATACATGCAAGTTACAATCTCGGGTAATAATTTTTGGAAATCAAACACAATTATTAGAGTAGAAGGTACTATCGCCCGAGGTTACAACTAATTCCATTTACCAATTAATTCAGTTCAATACAATCAATATGTGGCCCGGCGAGTGAGGGCAATTCTCCAACCTTGCTCCGACCGTGTACAATCAATCAATTTGTTAGGTGATTAGGTGATCAAGCAATTATTTACTGTGCACAATTAGCAGTTTCAGTCCATCCTTCTTCCTCCGGGTGATGGTGGGATTGCAAGGCCCCACCATCCAATCAGTCTGGGCAGAGGGTACATGAATCCCTAAGCCCGGAACTCCTTCCTCCCCTAATCTCCTAGGGGGTTCAGGGGTCATCCCAAATGGTGAGGATAGCACTCGAGTTACCCATCAGCCCATGCTTTCCCGGTTGGCTCGAGCCACTATCCTCGGGCCCACAGTGCAATTCAATACTCGCCCAATATGATCAATCCGTCAATCAATCAATCAATTTTATCAAATCATTTGAAAGTCATAAAGTTCTCAAACTATAGATATATATATATATATATACATTTTGGCCGAAATAGTCACATAGGGGTTGTAAGGGTTCTATTTATCTAGAATTTAAACCTCACCTGACCAAACCAACCAAAAAGAAGCAAGAGAGCACCCTACTGAGCGGGCTCCTCGAAACCGGAACCGTAATCTGTGCAACAAGGACAAGTGTGAAGTAAGACTCGACTCGAATGAACCAATTATGACGAACGGCAAAGTTATGCACCAATATGTTATGCAGTAATGATTTATTGAATGTCAAATACGAGCATGATTGTCAATAAACCAAGTATATAACACATACACGTACAACCAAGCACGTAAAACAATATGCATGAAAAATAAGAGGTGACACGCCCGTGCCACCAAAACACACTAAGCTGTGACACCCCCGTGTCACGGTACAGCGGACCAAAAGTGGGAAAAGGAAGGTGATACGCCCGTGTCACCACAACAAGGCAAGCCGTGACACCCCCATGTCACGGTACAGAAAAACCAAGCCAGCCACCATGCACCCCCGTGTCACCCAAAACAAAGCAAAGGTGACACGCCCTTGTCACCTGTGCGTGACAAAAAAACAGGGGAGAAAACAGGGGTTTCCATGCAAAACCAACCCAAACACCAAATTCAATCCAATAGAAATGCTCAAACACAACATATACATAATATACTTCAACTACACAACAATCAAACCAATAAATATGCATCCAATCACCAAGAATTAAGCCCCAAAACCCCATAATTATTCATATACTCCAACTTTCACATAACTTCATGTTTCATGCAAGAAATGAAGGAAATATGAGCTAAACATGCTTTTAATCATGGATACACATGAAAGCATCAAGCTAACATCAAACCCTACTCATATAATCAATCAAGAGATTCAATCCATTCTCATGTTATACCTTGAAATGAAAGAAGAATGAGATGAGGATGAAGAGATGAAGATGTTGATGCTTCTAGCTTCAAAATTCCTCAAAATAGCTTGGATTATGAGATGAATTCTTCTCCTTCTGTTGAGGTGTATATACCGATCCTTAGTGTGTGTGTATGTGAGGTTCTTGTATGAAAATGTATGTATGAGCAAGTGATGGAAGAGATGTATATACTAGATATATTATATCATCCACTAAACATAACACTTGCACCCAATTTGCAAACAAGTCCCTAGGTTATTTAAATGAATGCAATCAAGTAATATCCCTACCTAAAAGATCCATTAGCTCCAATCCAAGTTATGTAATTAAGTCCATAATTTCATGAAATGATCAATTAAGGTCACATAATACAATTAAGCACACTATCACTTAATTCATGAATTTAACATTAAAATCAATTCATATAAATACATAAGAATGTTTATGGCACACAATAATATAATGAAATCATAATAAGCAAGTAAATATATAAACTTAAACTCCCAACACCCGAAGACCCGCACGTGGCGTGCTTACCTGAACTTCCGGAATTTGGGGCGTTACAACTCTCCCCCCCTCAGAAGAATCTGGTCCCCAGATTCATCGGTCGGATGAAAATAACTCCGGGTGAAACTTCTTCATCTTCTCTTCCGGTTCCCAAGTCATCTCCTCAGATTTGTCACTTCGCCATAACACCTTCACCATAGAAATATTCCGATTCCTTAACTCTTGATATTTCCTGTCCAATATTCTGACCGGCTTCTGTACAAAAGATAAATTCGGTTCCAACTCCACTTCTTCAACGGGGAGAATTTCGGTTTGATCTGGATAATACTTCCTGAGTTGAGATACATGAAAAACATTGTGAATTCCGGTAAGATTAGGAGGTAGGTCCACTCGATAAGCTACTTCTCCTATTCTCTCAATAATTTCGAACGGACCTAGATAACGGGGATTCAACTTTCCTCCTTTTCCAATTCTAGAAAATCCCTTTCGAGGAGATACCTTCAAGAAAACCCGGTCCCCCACTTCAAATTTGAGATCCCTCCGGCGAATATCGGTATAACTTTTCTGTCTGTCTTGTGCAGCTTTCATCCGTTGTTGTATAATTCGAACTTTCTCAATCATGGCTTCCACAGCCTTCGAGGATTTCTCAAGCTTTCTCCCTTTCTTGACTCCTTCTTGTTTTGACCATTTCCATTCTTCCAAATCAAAGAATAACGGCGATCTACATTTCCGCCCATATAACAATTCATACGGAGCCATACCAATCGTTGCCTGAAAGTTATTATTGTAAGCGAACTCTACCAAAGGAAGTTGATCGTGCCACGAGGTTTGGAAATCCAAGGCACAAGCTCGAAGTAGATCTTCCAAGTACCTAATAACCCTCTCCGATTGCCCATCAGTTTGTGGATGAAACGCCGTACTGAACCGAAGCTTTGTACCCAACATCTCTTGTAACTCTTGCGATAACTTCGAAGTAAAACGGGGATCTCGATCCGAAACAATACTCACCGGAATACCATGAAGTCGTACAATCTCCCGGTTGTAAATCTCAGCCAACTTCCGAATCTTGAAAGACATCCTGACCGGTAGAAAATGAGCAGATTTTGTCAGACGATCCACAATCACCCAAATACCATTGAATCCACTCTTTACTCTAGGTAAAGCGGATATAAAATCCATCGTCACCTGTTCCCACTTCAACTCAGGAATAGGTAACGGCGGAAGAAGACCTCCCGGTTTCTGGTGCTTGGCTTTTACTTTCTGACAAGTGAGGCAGTGCTTCACAAACTCTGCTACATCCTTCTTCAATCCATGCCACCAATAAAACGGCTTGAGATCTCTGTACATCTTATTCCCTCCAGGGTGAATTGAGTAAGCCGACTTGTGAGCTTCCTCGAGCAATACCCTTTTCAAATCATCGGGTACCACTACTCGGTTCTTGAAACGAAGAAGACCGGTTTCATCGAACCCAAATGGACTCTCCGGATCCTCTCTAACCTTAGAGACTAATCTCTGAACTCCCGGATCCTTTCCTTGAGCCTCGAACATTCTGTACTTCAAGTTCGGATAAATGGAGATATTGGAAACTCGAGCTCTAATCACAATAGGCTCAACTCCCTTACTTGTACCTATTTCCAAGTTCGAAACACCCACTTTCCTACTTAGAGCATCAGCAACTACATTAGCTTTCCCGGGATGATATTTGATAACACAATCATAATCTTCTAGTCGTTCCATCCATCTTCGTTGCCTCATATTGAGTTCCTTTTGGGTGAAAAGATATTGGAGGCTCTTATGATCGGTGAAAATCTCGAAGGACACTCCATACAAATAATGCCTCTATTTCCCCAGCACGAAAATCACGGCAGCAAGCTCTAAATCATGCGTCGGGTAATTCTTCTCATGATCCTTCAATTTCCGTGAGGCATAAGCGACAACCTTGCCCTTCTGAGTTAATACACTTCCCAAACCTTCCTTCGACGCGTCAGTGTACACAGCATATCCCTCTGAACCCTCTGGCAGAGTTAACACTGGAGCAGAAACTAATCTCTCTCTCAAAACATCGAAGCTTCTCCCACATTTCTCATCCCAATCGTATTTCACATCCTTCTTGTAGCACCCTGACCCCCTGGCACCACATCCCCCGCACTATAGCCTCGATCCACGTATGAAATGGAAAGTTCATACATAAACCAAAACTATAGCGAACGGGTGACAATAAAAATGACGAGCTAGGCGGGACACTCTCCCCAACAACATCAAAGCGAACATGATAATGAAAGCGGAAGCAATGAGATCATTTGTACATATAGGTACCATATTTACCGGATAAACACTTATAGATACCACTTTAACTATCAATACATTATCATCTCATAATAATATACATAACCATGTATCCAAAAATACTAACGCCGATCAATAACATGAAATATCTCAAAAGTAATATACATGAAGGTACGGTGCTAGACTCATGCAAATGCAAAACCCGAACGACCGGACACCCGCCTAGCACGACCACGCTCAAAGGTACCTGAAAAGTGAAGTATCAGTCTACCGAAGACTGAGTGAGGGGCAATAATTATATATACACACATCACATGCAAGTTGTAGCCTCGGGTGAAGGCTTTGGAATAAAATAGATATATAATTCAAGAACTTAGTCTTTGCCCGAGGTTACAACCAATCATTTTAACACGTTTATTTATCCATGCTTGTCAATGTCATGAACATGTGGCCCTGGCGAGTAAGGGCAATCTCCAACCGAACTCCCAATCGTGAACAATACGTGATCATGCTTGCTTGCTTGATAAATACGTGATCATGCAATTTATTTAGTGCTCACATAAACAATTTCATGCTTGAAATCATGCAATAACCCGAGGATAACCCGACATGCCGGATTAATCCCCAGTCTCCTTCTTCCTCCGGGTGATAGCGAGTTTGCAAGGCTCGACTATCCACGACATGGTGTGTGTAAAGGACATGACCCTCTAGACACGGAACTCCTTCCACCACTAATCTCCTAGTGGCTTCGGGGGTGATCCCAACAATGTGAGGATAATTCAGGAGTTACCCGTCAGCCCTTGCTTTCCCGGTTGGCTCAAGAATTACCCTCGGGCCCACGTGCAATTAGGTACTCGCCAAACATGCTTGAAATCATGAATTGCTTGCTTGAAATGTTCATGGTTTTGAAATCATTCATAATTATAATACGTTTTGGCCGAAAACTAGCACATAAGGGTTATAGTGTTCGTTTTACCAAAACAAAACCTCACCTTTTCTTGCAATTATAATAAAGAAGTGTTCTAAGGAGCTTGCTCCCCGTCCACGCCCTCGTGACCTGTGCAAATACGACGTATAAACATGAGACATGAACTAAAATGACCAAAATATGACGAACGGCGGAAATGTGTCGAGACGACCATGAAAATGCAATGTGGTATGATAACATGTCGTTTCACATCATATTAGCACATATTATAGCAATTCGGGGTCAAAGAAGTCGTTGGATCGAGGGGCTATTTTCGTAATTTTATGCAGAAACTTTTGTTCTGCAATCCAGGTGGGAACGGCCGTTCCGGTCCCTTTTGAAAAATGGGAACGGTCGTTCCCGTTGCCCAGAAAACGCGGCAACGTTTTCCCCCATTTAAAATGCGCCTTTGAGCTGGGAACGGCCCTTCCGGCGCAAGGCCAAAATGGGAACGGCCGTTCCCATGCTCGGCCACCCTTTTATTTGAAAAGAGATGGGAACGCCCGTTCCCACAAAGGCTTGAGGCTGGGAACGGTCGTTCCCAGTTTCTGCAACTGAAAAAACAGAGCAGAAACAGGGGATGCTCACGGGAAGCAACAAAGCAATCACCAAAAATCCATTTTTGGACCCCAAATGCATTAATTTCTGGGAATATGATGTAAACACACTTATAGCATAACAATATCACACTTAAACACATAAAACATGCAATATCTTCAAGCTTTCAAGGTTTCATGTTCATGGCCAACTTGATCAATCAAGTTCAATTTTCCAATAAATCCATGAAAGAATCATGCCATAATTCCTAATATGATCATAGAATCAAGCTTACAACTTCATTTAATTCATCTAGCACACCAAACTCAAACCCTAGTCAAGGAAAATATGATCAAGAATCATGGCTTCAAGCAAACCCAACCTTAAAGTGAAAGAAATGGAGAAGATAGATGATGATAATGATCACTCCCAAATTTCTTGAAAGATTTCTTGAAATCTTGATGATCGATTGAGAAAACTTCTTCCTTTTCTTCCTTGGAGGAACCGAGAGTGAGAGAGAGCAAAAAGGGTTGGGAAATTTTTAATGAAAATGATCAAGGAATGTGGGAGAAGGATGATACGTAATTCATCCCTTTTTGATTTATGTGAAGATTGCCAAATTGCCAATTAATCCTTGAACTCTCTAAGTTATGCAATAAGATTTATAAAGCTTTGGAAAATAGTCAATCATGCCCCTGAAAATTATACAATCAAGTCCCTAGTATTTTAGAAAACGTTTAACTAGGGACAATTTGGTAACTTTATCACTCTCGGTATTAATTTCATGCAAGAAAATATTTTTCGTGTCATGAAATAATATTTTCAATAATATGAATTCAAAGAATTGATATGAATAATGTTTCATGAATTTTATAAAAATATGAATGCCACGTAAGAATATAATATAAAATTAAAGAAATAAAATATAACCTACACTCAACTCACACGTGGCGTGCTTACCTGATCATCCGGAAACCGGGCCGTTACAACTCTCCCCCCCTTAGAAGAATCTGGTCCCCAGATTCTCTAGTCTTGCTCGAACAACTCCGGGTGGAACCGTTTCATTTTATCCTCTGTTTCCCAAGTGGCTTCCTCGGTTTTATCGCTTCTCCACAACACTTTAACCATGGAAATTCTCCGGTTTCTCAACTCTTGAAATTTCCGATCCATGATCTTAACCGGTCTCCGAACATATGTCAAATTCGGTTCCAGTTCAACTTCTTCCATGGGGAGAATCGTAGTCTCATCGGGGTAATATTTCCTTAGTTGTGAAACATGAAATACGTTATGAATCCCCGTAAGACTCGGTGGTAGGTCCAGTCGATAGGCTACCTCGCCTATTCTTTCCAGAATCTCGAACGGACCTAAGTAGCGAGGATTAAGTTTTCCTCCTTTCCCGATCCGGGTGAAACCTTTCCTTGGTGACACCTTCAAGAATACCCGGTCACCAACTTCAAATTCTAGATCTCTTCGGCGCTTATCTGCATAGCTCTTTTGCCTATCTTGCGCGGCTTTCATCCGTTCTTGAATCATTTGAACTTTTTCAATCATAGCTTGAACGACTTTGGAAGGCCTTTCGAATCTTTCCCCTTTCTTTACTCCTTCCTGTTTCGACCATTTCCATTCTTCCAAGTCGAAGAACAACGGAGATCGGCACTTTCTTCCATAAAGGAGTTCATAAGGAGCCATCCCGATCGAAGCCTGAAAGCTGTTGTTATAAGCAAACTCGATCAAGGGAAGCTGTTCTGCCCAAGAGTTCTGAAAATCCATCGCGCAAGCCCGAAGAAGATCTTCCAAATACCTGATTAACCTTTCCGTTTGACCGTCTGTTTGCGGATGGAATGCTGTACTGAACTTAAGTTTCGTACCCAAGACAACCTGTAATTCTTGCCACAACTTAGAAGTAAACCTCGGGTCTCGGTCTGAAACTATGCTCACCGGAATGCCATGAAGTCGAATAATCTCTCTGTTATAGATTTCAGCCAACTTCGGAATCTTATAGGACATCCGGACTGGTAGAAAGTGAGCAGACTTTGTAAATCTATCCACGATTAACCAAATTCCATCAAACCCGCCTTTAACCTTCGGTAATCCAGAAACAAAGTCCATCGTTACTTGTTCCCACTTCCACTCAGGAATGGGTAACGGTTGTAGAAGTCCCGCGGGCTTTTGGTGCTCAGCTTTCACTTTCTGACAAGTCAAGCAATGTTTCATGTACTCTGCCACGTCTCTCTTCATCCCGTTCCACCAATAATATTGTTTTAAATCCTTATACATTTTATTCCCTCCTGGGTGGATCGAGTAGGCTGACTTGTGAGCTTCTTCAAGTAGGACCCGTCTCAATTCTTCAGGTACTACTACTCTGTTTTTAAAACGAAGCAACCCGGTCTCATCAAACCCAAACGGACTCTCCGGGTCATCTTTAGCTTTACTTACAAGCTTCTGCACTTCCGGATTATTATTTTGAGCCTCAAATAACTGATGCTTTAATTCCGGCTGAACTGTGATATTAGAAACCCGAGCCTTTAACATAATCGGGACAACTTCCTCACTTTCCTTTATTTCCAAACTCGATACACTCGCCTTTCTGCTAAGTGCATCGGCGACCACATTTGCTTTCCCGGGATGGTATTTAATTGTACAATCATAATCTTCCAACTTTTCCATCTAACGCCGTTGCCTCATATTCAAATCCTTCTGTGTGAATAAATACTGGAGGCTCTTGTGGTCGGTAAAAATCTCAAAGGAAGTCCCGTAAAGATAATGTCTCCATTTCCCGAGAGCAAAGATCACGGCTGCAAGCTCTAGGTCGTGTGTTGGATAATTCCTTTCATATTCCTTTAACTTCCGGGAAGCATAAGCGATCACTTTTCCTTTCTGAGTCAAAACACAACCTAAGCCTTCTTTAGAAGCATCTGTGTACACTGCATACTCCTCTGAACCCTCGGGTAAAGTTAACACCGGAGCTGAGACTAACTTTTCTTTCAAAAAGTTGAAGCTTTGATCACATTTCTCGTCCCAGACAAACTTAACATCCTTCTTTGTCAATCGCGTTAAGGGTGCAGCAATCTTGGAGAAGTCCTGAACAAATCTTCTATAGTAACCGGCCAATCCCAAGAAGCTTCTAATTTCCGAGGCGTTCTTTGGTTTCTCCCACTTGAGCACGGCCTCAATTTTCGAGGGATCGACTTCCAACCCTTTTCCTGAAATCACATGTCCTAAGAAAGAAACCCGATCGATCCAAAATTCACACTTACTGAACTTAGCAAACAACTAATGTTCTTTTAGAGTCTGAAGAACGAGCCTGAGATGTCTCGCGTGCTCCTCGGTTGATTTTGAGAAAACCAGAATATCATCAATAAAAATTACCACGAACTTGTCGAGGAAAGGCCTGAATATCCGGTGCATCATATCCATAAAAGCTGCAGGGGCGTTAGTTAATCCAAATGGCATAACCACGAACTCGTAGTGCCCGTACCGAGTATTGAATCCTGTCTTAGGAATATCCTCTGCTCGGATTCGCAGCTGATAGTATCCCTGTCTTAGATCCAATTTTGAATAAACCTTGGAACCTTGAAGTATATCGAATAACTCCTCGATATGTGGGAGGGGATACTTGTTCTTGATGGTCATCCTGTTCAACTCCCTGTAATCGATGCACATTCTTAAAGTCCCGTCCTTTTTCTTTACAAACAAAACTGGTGCTCCCCAAGGCGAAGAACTCGGTCGAATGTACCCAACTTCCAACAATGCTTCCAGCTGGACTTTTAATTCCTTTAATTCAGCTGGAGCCATCCGGTACGGAGTCTTTGAATACGGCTCAGCATTCGGGAAAAGATCGATCACAAATTCAATCTCTCGTTCAGGAGGCAAGGAATCCAATTTCTCTGGGAATACCTCGGGAAATTCCTTTACCACTTCGGTGTCCTCTAATTTCACCTGATCTTTTGGCTTGTTCAGAATATAGGCAATGAACCCTGTAGCCCCGTCTCTGACTAATCTCTGAGCCTCTGAAAACGAAAGTAGGGGTACAGTCTTCGAAGTACAGCCCGTAACAACCTCTGAACCCAACTGAACCTTCTTAGCCCGGCAATCTACGGTAGCACAATGCCTATATAACCATTCCATCCCCAATATAGCTCCGTATCTCTCCATCGGCATAACAATGAAGTCTGTCAGAAACTCCCGACCCTCAATCACCACTGGACATCCCTGTAAACCTGATCCGTCTCTCGCCTACTACCGAAAGGAGTACTAACTAGATAGCGCACAGAAGTACACATAGCAGGTAAAGACAAAGTAATAGCAATAGAGTGCACAAGAAAGGAGTGTGTAGCTCCTGGATCAAATAATGTATGGATGTTCGTGCCATGAATGCAAATAATACCTTCAACTACCGCGGCGGGGTCTATCTCTGCATCCTGCTCCTCTCCAGCGAGTGCATAAGCTCGAGCCCTCACAAGTGGCCTCGGTCCTGCAGGTGGTGGATCCTGACGATCCGGAAAACCGTCAACCATGTGCTCGTCACTCCCGCAGATCAAACATAAGCCCAACCGGCGTCTGCAGTTATCGTAGGTATGTGTAGAAAGTCCACACCATCTGCAGCCCGGTCTCTGAGGTGGCTGGGGTGGTGCTGGAGCTCTCGGACCTCTCGGTAATGGCCCTGTCGTCTTAAGCTTCTTCCCGGGGTTCTTCCGAGCTGGGGGTGCAGAGTAAATCATCGGCCTTTTCCCTGAGCTCGATCCCTGACCTGCTCTCGAGCCCGAAGCTTGTCCAGTCCGTGCAGTAGCTTTCCTAGCACTATCCGAATCCTCAACTTTTAGGGCTTTAGTGGTAGCTTTTGCCCAGGTGCTGGTGTTAGCTGCTTTCAGCGCATCCTGAATATCTGGCCTGAGTCCCTGGACGAACTGCATCGCCTTGTGAAAGTCATCATTCTCTATGTTGGGTGCGTAGCGAGAAAGTCTCTCGAACTCGGCGATATACTGACCCACAGACCTGCCTCCCTGCTTTAATTCGGTGAACTCTCTCAACCTGCGAGTACGGGACGCTGGAGGAATATACTTGTTTCTGAACTCCCGTGCAAAGACCTCCCAAGTAATCTCTGTCCCAGCTGCCTCCAAACCGATCTGGGTGCTCTCCCACCAAGAATAGGCCTCGCCCTGAATAAGAGTAAGTGTACAGCGAGCCTTCTCCTGACTATCACAAGGGATAAGCTGCCAAATCCTTTCAATCTCTTTTAGCCACATCTCTGCCTGTATATCGTCTCCCTTATAGAACTTCGGGGGAGGCTGGTTCTGAAACTCTCGTAAAATGGCAGAAATGGGGTTCTCCGGAGGTGCTACTGGTGCTGGAGGTGGTGGAGGAACCCTTTCCTGTAACCTCTGATCAATTAGCCCCACTACCGCGTTCATAAAATCCTGGGGTTGTGCCTGGGCGGGTGGAGGAGGTGGTGATCTCTCGCGGCGATGATGTCGGCGGTGATGATGCCTGTGCCTCGAGGATCGGTCACTGGAATGTCTGTCATGCTCCATCCTGAAATTAGATCACTAAACATGCGTGGCTTGATCAATAAATGCAAGTGTGTGCACACAATTTCCATAATATCAAGTAGCACAAGTTCAAGGAAGATCAAGTAGCTCAATTCATGCGAAGAAGTGAGTAAATCAGGTAAGTCAACGAAATGCAGACTCCCAAATACCACATAATCCTACGCCGTGCGACCTAGACTGACTTGACACGACTCGAGACCCTCGGTTTTGCAACCGGGCTCTGATACCACCTGTAGATGTAGCACCCTGACCCCCTAGCACCACATCCCCCGCACTATAGCCTCGATCCACGTATGAAATGGAAAGTTCATACATAAACCAAAACTATAGCGAATGGGTGACAATAAAAATGACGAGCTAGGCGGGACACTCTCCCCAACAACATCAAAGCGAACATGATAATGAAAGCGGAAGCATTGAGATCATTCGTACATATAGGTACCATATTTACCCGATAAACACTTATAGATACCACTTTAACTATCAATACATTATCATCTCATAATAATATACATAACCATGTATCCAAAAATACTAACGCCGATCAATAACATGAAATATCTCAAAAGTAATATACATGAAGGTACGGTGCTAGACTCATGCAAATGCAAAACCCGAACGACCGGACACCCGCCTAGCACGACCACGCTCAAAGGTACCTGAAAAGTGAAGTATCAGTCTACCGAAGACTGAGTGAGGGGCAATAATTATATATACACACATCACATGCAAGTTGTAGCCTCGGGTGAAGGCTTTGGAATAAAATAGATATATAATTCAAGAACTTAGTCTTTGCCCGAGGTTACAACCAATCATTTTAACACGTTTATTTATCCATGCTTGTCAATGTCATGAACATGTGGCCCTGGCGAGTAAGGGCAATCTCCAACCGAACTCCCAATCGTGAACAATACGTGATCATGCTTGCTTGCTTGATAAATACGTGATCATGCAATTTATTTAGTGCTCACATAAACAATTTCATGCTTGAAATCATGCAATAACCCGAGGATAACCCGACATGCCGGATTAATCCCCAGTCTCCTTCTTCCTCCGGGTGATAGCGAGTTTGCAAGGCTCGACTATCCACGACATGGTGTGTGTAGAGGACATGACCCTCTAGACACGGAACTCCTTCCACCACTAATCTCCTAGTGGCTTCGGGGGTGATCCCAACAATGTGAGGATAATTCAGGAGTTACCCGTCAGCCCTTGCTTTCCCGGTTGGCTCAAGAATTACCCTCGGGCCCACGTGCAATCAGGTACTCGCCAAACATGCTTGAAATCATGAATTGCTTGCTTGAAATGTTCATGGTTTTGAAATCATTCATAATTATAATACGTTTTGGCCGAAAACTAGCACATAAGGGTTATAGGGTTCGTTTTACCAAAACAAAACCTCACCTTTTCTTGCAATTATAATAAAGAAGTGTTCTAAGGAGCTTGCTCCCCGTCCACGCCCTCGTGACCTGTGCAAATACGACGTATAAACATGAGACATGAACTAAAATGACCAAAATATGACGAACGGCGAAAATGTGTCGAGACGACCATGAAAATGCAATGTGGTATGATAACATGTCGTTTCACATCATATTAGCACATATTATAGCAATTCGGGGTCAAAGAAGTCGTTGGATCGAGGGGCTATTTTCGTAATTTTATGCAGAAACTTTTGTTCTGCAATCCAGGTGGGAACGGCCGTTCCGGTCCCTTTTGAAAAATGGGAACGGTCGTTCCCGTTGCCCAGAAAACGCGGCAACATTTTCCCCCATTTAAAATGCGCCTTTGAGCTGGGAACGGCCCTTCCGGCGCAAGGCCAAAATGGGAACGGCCGTTCCCATGCTCGGTCGCCCTTTTATTTGAAAAGAGATGGGAACTCCCGTTCCCACAAAGGCTTGAGGCTGGGAACGGTCGTTCCCAGTTTCTGCAACTGAAAAAACAGAGCAGAAACAGGGGATGCTCACGGGAAGCAACAAAGCAATCACCAAAAATCCATTTTTGGACCCCAAATGCATTAATTTCTGGGAATATGATGCAAACACACTTATAGCATAACAATATCATACTTAAACACATAAAACATGCAATATCTTCAAGCTTTCAAGGTTTCATGTTCATGGCCAACTTGATCAATCAAGTTCAATTTTCCAATAAATCCATGAAAGAATCATGCCATAATTCCTAATATGATCATAGAATCAAGCTTACAACTCCATTTAATTCATCTAGCACACCAAACTCAAACCCTAGTCAAGGAAAATATGATCAAGAATCATGGCTTCAAGCAAACCCAACCTTAAAGTGAAAGAAATGGAGAAGATAGATGATGATAATGATCACTCCCAAATTTCTTGAAAGATTTCTTGAAATCTTGATGATCGATTGAGAAAACTTCTTCCTTTTCTTCCTTGGAGGAACCGAGAGTGAGAGAGAGCAAAAAGGGTTGGGAAATTTTTGATGAAAATGATCAAGGAATGTGGGAGAAGGATGATACGTAATTCATCCCTTTTTTATTTATGTGAAGATTGCCAAATTGCCAATTAATCCTTGAACTCTCTAAGTTATGCAATAAGATTTATAAAGCTTTGGAAAATAATCAATCATGCCCCTGAAAATTATACAATCAAGTCCCTAGTATTTTAGAAAACGTTTAACTAGGGACAATTTGGTAACTTTATCACTCTCGGTATTAATTTCATGCAAGAAAATATTTTTCGTGTCATGAAATAATATTTTCAATAATATGAATTCAAAGAATTGATATGAATAATGTTTCATGAATTTTATAAAAATATGAATGCCACGTAAGAATATAATATAAAATTAAAGAAATAAAATATAACCTACACTCAACTCACACGTGGCGTGCTTACCTGATCATCCGGAAACTGGGGCGTTACACTTCTTAGTTAACCGAGTCAAAGGAGCAGCGATCTTAGAGAAATCTTGCACGAATCTTCTATAGTAACCCGCCAGTCCCAAGAAACTTCTGATTTCGGAGGCGTTCTTTGGTTTCTCCCACTTCAACACCGCTTCAATCTTCGAGGGGTCAACCTCTAATCCATTCCCCGAAATAATATGACCCAAGAAGGACACTCGGTCGATCCAAAACTCACACTTGCTGAACTTCGCAAATAATTGATGCTCTTTCAATGTTCTCAACACCAATTTGAGATGCCTTGTATGTTCCTCGGCTGATTTAGAAAAAACCAAAATATCATCAATGAAGATTACAACGAACTTGTCAAGAAACGGTTGGAAAATCCTATGCATCATGTCCATAAAAGCGGCGGGAGCATTTGTCAATCCAAAAGGCATGACCACGAATTCATAATGCCCATATCTTGTGTTAAAACCCGTCTTCGGAATATCCTCCGCTCGAATTCGTAATTGGTAATACCCTTGTCTTAAATCAAGCTTCGAATATACTTTAGACCCTTGGAGTATATCAAACAACTCTTCAATATAGGGAAGAGGATATTTATTCTTAACGGTCATCCGATTAAGCTCCCGATAATCAATACACATTCTTAGAGTACCGTCCTTCTTCTTCACGAATAAAACTGGAGCACCCCATGGTGACGAGCTCGGTCTCACATACCCAACTTCCAAAAGACCATCCAGTTGTACTTTTAATTCCTTCAATTCCACCGGTGCCATCCTGTATGGAGTCTTGGAATAAGGTTCGGCATCCGGATACAAATCAATCATAAACTCTATCTCCCTTTCCGGCGGTAACGAATCCAACCTCTCGGGAAACTCTTTAACTACCTCGGTTTCCTCCAACTTCACTTAATCCTTCGGTTGATTAAGAATATAGGCTATAAACCCCGTAGCCCCATCACGGACCAAATTCTGAGCCTCTGAAAAAGATAATAAAGGCACTGTCTTCGAACTTTGACCCGTAACCAACTCAGAACCCAAACTAACTTTCTTGGTCCGACAATCAACGGTAGCGTAGTGCGTGTACAACCAATCCATACCCAAGATAGAACCATACCGAGACATAGGCAACTCAATGAAATCCGTTGAGAAAACCCGACCCTCAATACTCACCGGCACCTCTCGAAAAACCCGGTTAGTTTCTATACTACCACCAAAAGGAGTACTAACCACGTAGCATGCATCAGAATAAGTAACACACAAGGGCAATTTAATAGAAACATCACAAGAAATGAAGGAGTGAGTGGCTCCCGGATCAAATAAAGTGTGTATGTTGATGCCATGAATGCAAATGGTACCTTCAACAACGGCTGCCGGGTCCACGTCTGCATCATGTTCCTCGCCTTCCAAGGCATAAGCACGGGCCCGAATCATCGGCCTCTGTTCTCCAGGCGGCGGATTACGTCGATCCGGACAAGTATCCACCATATGATCGGCAGCCCCGCAAATTAGGCATAACCCTAGACGCCTTCGACAATTATCATAATGATGTGTAGGTTGCCCACAGAAAGTACACTTAGGCTTCTCCGGTGGTGGCGGCATAACCGATGGCTGAGGAGCCTTCTTGACTGGCCCTTGTGGTTTAAACTTCTTCATAGGGCCCTTAAACTGAGGAGGAGCGGTATCATAAACCATCGGCCTCTTGCCGGCATTGTAACCCGATCTTGACCCGGAACCTGAACCCTGTCCCGTCCTAAAGGAAGACCTCTGTGCAACAACTGAGTCTTCAACCTTAAGAGCTTTGGTAGTGGCCTTCTTCCAAGTGTTTGTGTTAACCGCTTCAATCGCCGCTTGAATATCCGGCCTCAAACCTTGTACGAATTGCATAGCCTTGTGGAAGTCGTCGCTAGCAATGTTAGGGGCGTATTTGGACAACCTCTCGAACTCGGCTATATACTCCGAAACTGATCTTCCTCCTTGTTTAAGCTCAGTAAACTCCTTAAGTCTTCTAGTGCGCGAAGATGGCGGAATAAACTTATTCTTGAATTCTCTTTCGAATACCTCCCATGTAATTTGCTCCTCGGAGGCATCCAAGACAATTTTGGTACTCTCCCACCATGAATATGCTTCTCCCTGGATGAGGGTAAGAGTACACCGGGCCTTTTCCCGAGACTCACATGGAATAAGTTCCCAAACTCGTTCAACTTCTTTAAGCCATTGCTAAGCTTGAATATCGTTCCCCTTTTGGAATCTCGGCGGATGTTGATTCTGAAATTCCCTTAAAATAACGGAAATAGGTGCTTGTTGTGGCGGTGGAGGAGCTGGCGATGCTGGAGGCACATAATCCCTTAGCCTATGATCCATGAGTTGCACCATTGAATTTAAGAAATCTTGAGGTTGAG
The DNA here is from genome assembly GCA_037501455.1 of Lantana camara. Taxonomy (NCBI): domain Eukaryota; kingdom Viridiplantae; phylum Streptophyta; class Magnoliopsida; order Lamiales; family Verbenaceae; genus Lantana; species Lantana camara. The sequence goes on from CM074858.1 coordinate 52,459,704, forward strand.
CTGGAGGTGGTGGAGGAGGAGTTCGATCACGCCGGTGATGACGTCGATGTCGAGGAGAACGATCCCGGTGATGTCGGTAACAAGCCATCCTGAAATTCGAACACTTTACATGCATGGTTGATTAACAAGTGCAATGAGTGTAATTACAACACACAATGTAATCCAACCACATAGTCACATAATCCAAGCACTTCAAATAGAATCAAATAAGTTCAAATAGGTTGCAAGACTCTCAAATAATCAATTAATCCTATGCCGTACGACTTAGACTCACAAAACACGACACTAGAGCCGCGGTTTTGCAACCGGGCTCTAATACCACCTTGGGATGTAGCACCCAGAACGCTAGGCGCCACATCCCCCGCACTATAGGCTCAATCCACATATGAAACGGGCAATTCATACATGAACCGAAACTATAGCGAACGGGAGACAACAAAAAAACACAAGGCTAGGCGGGTACCCTCAAATAAAACCAAAACAACTCAGAGCAATAAAATAGCGAAAGCAAAAGCGTTCAATACATATAGATACCATATTTACATATTTACTTGTAGGTACCGACAAATCATACCATTACAATATCCAACCAATTATAATTCAAGATTTACTACAAGATAACAAGTATCAACACAAGTACATGTATGAAGGTGCAGAGCTAGACCCGAATAAAAGACACGAGACCCTAATTCCCGCCAAGCACGAACCTACAAAACTGAAAAGTTGAGGTGCCAGTCCAAACGGACTGAGCGAGGGGTATAAATAAATATATGCGCATATACATGCAAGTTATAATCTCGGGTAATAATTTTTGGAAATCAAACACACAATTATTAGAGTAGAAGGTACTATCGCCCGAGGTTACAACTAATTCCATTTACCAATTAATTCAGTTCAATACAATCAATATGTGGCCCGGCGAGTGAGGGCAATTCTCCAACCTTGCTCCGACCGTGTACAATCAATCAATTTGTTAGGTGATTAGGTGATCAAGCAATTATTTACTGTGCACAATTAGCAGTTTCAGTCCATCCTTCTTCCTCCGGGTGATGGTGGGATTGCAAGGCCCCACCATCCAATCAGTCTGGGCAGAGGGTACATGAATCCCTAAGCCCGGAACTCCTTCCTCCCCTAATCTCCTAAGGGGTTCAGGGGTCATCCCAAATGGTGAGGATAGCACTCGAGTTACCCGTCAGCCCATGCTTTCCCGGTTGGCTCGAGCCACTATCCTCGGGCCCACAGTGCAATTCAATACTCGCCCAATACGATCAATCCGTCAATCAATCAATCAATTTTATCAAATCATTTGAAAGTCATAAAGTTCTCAAACTATAGATAAATATATATATATATATATACATTTTGGCCGAAATAGTCACATAGGGGTTGTAAGGGTTCTATTTATCTAGAATTTAAACCTCACCTGACCAAACCAACCAAACAGAAGCAAGAGAGCACCCTACTGAGCGGGCTCCTCGAAACCGGGACCGTGATTTGTGCAACAAGGACAAGTGTGAAGTAAGACTCGACTCGAATGAACCAATTATGACGAACGGCAAAGTTATGCACCAATATGTTATGCAGTAATGATTTATTGAATATCAAATACGAGCATGATTGTCAATAAACCAAGTATATAACACATACACGTACAACCAAGCACGCAAAACAATATGCATGAAAAACAAGAGGTGACACGCCCGTGCCACCAAAACACACTAAGCCGTGACACCCCCGTGTCACGGTACAGCGGACCAAAAGTGGGAAAAGGAAGGTGACACGCCCGTGTCACCACAACAAGGCAAGCCGTGACACCCCCGTGTCACGGTACAGAAAAACCAAGCTAGCCAACATGCACCCCCGTGTCACCCAAAACAAAGCAAAGGTGACACGCCCGTGTCACCTGTGCGTGACAGAAAAACAGGGGAGAAAACAGGGGTTTCCACGCAAAACCAACCCAAACACCAAATTCAATCCAATAGAAATGCTCAAACACAACATATACATAATATACTTCAACTACACAATAATCAAACCAATAAATATGCATCCAATCACCAAGAATTAAGCCCCAAAACCCCATAATTATTCATATACTCCAACTTTCACATAACTTCATGTTTCATGCAAGAAATGAAGGAAATATGAGCTAAACATGCTTTTAATCATGGATACACATGAAAGCATCAAGCTAACATCAAACCCTACTCATATAAACAATCAAGAGATTCAATCCATTCTCATGTTAAACCTTGAAATGAAAGAAGAATGAGATGAGGATGAAGAGATGAAGATGTTGATGCTTCTAGCTTCAAAGTTCCTCAAAATAGCTTGGATTATGAGATGAATTCTTCTCCTTCTCTTGAGGTGTATATACCGATCCTTAGTGTGTGTGTATGTGAGGTTCTTGTATGAAAATGTATGTATGAGCAAGTGATGGAAGAGATGTATATACTAGATATATTATATCATCCACTAAACATAACACTTGCACCCAATTTGCAAATAAGTCCCTAGGTTATTTAAATGAATGCAATCAAGTAATATCCCTACCTAAAAGATCCATTAGCTCCAATCCAAGTTATGCAATTAAGTCCATAATTTCATGAAATGCTCAATTAAGGTCACATAATACAATTAAGCACACTATCACTTAATTCATGAATTTCACATTAAAATCAATTTATATAAATACATAAGAATGTTTATGGCACACAATAATATAATGAAATCATAATAAGCAAGTAAATATATAAACTTAAACTCCCAACACCCGAAGACCCGCACGTGGCGTGCTTACCTGAACTTCCGGAATTTGGGGCGTTACATCCCGCCTAGCATAGCGTGTGTGTTGTGTCCCCGTTCGCCGTGGATTTGGCACGTGTATGGACTTCCATTTCATATACGGGTCGGGTCTCGGTGCGGGGGATGTGTTACCTTACGCTCGGGTGCTACAGCATCTGGTTAGCTTTGAAATTGAGATTCATTTTTTTTCCTTTATCATGCAAGTGTTGTAATCTATAATAAAGGGTATTTATTCATATTTTGAAGAAATAAAACTTAGAAACTGGTAACCTATGTTCAATAAAGAAAAACTAATGGGGTAGTTTAAAACTAATAATAATTAAATTAATAACCTCACAACATTAATAATAATTACGATATTATGTATTGAAACTTGAAAGTATGATATTATCTGGGACAGTAGGCAGCCACAATCCTGAACCATATGAAGCTTACAAAATCATAACAAGTGAAATGAAACCGTAGCATTCAATTGTAGTTTACAAAAACCAGATTACCAACATTCCAAGTGATAGGAGTCAGAAATACTACATGTACGCTTGATAAATTACATAACTACCTAGTCCAGAGAATACCAAAAGCATCAACAGATGATGAAACGGAGTCCTAGTGAATTATCCAAGTTATACATATTGGGGGTGTAGATATCTGAGATCAATGAGTGGTAATATTTTTAACAGTTCCCACTCTACTAGGTAAATTGCAAAAAGAAACACCCATCATAAGGAAAAATATAAACTGAATGGAATCACCAAGCCGCTTTTTGTAAAGCGAGGTATACAAGATCACATTTTGCATCCTCGGGAAGTTCGAAGAAAATGTCGAGTTGGTCCTGGTGTTTCCCAAGCTCACTAGTAGCTCTTACCTTCTCTAACCTTATGAGAGTCATAGGCAGGTCTTTGACAGTGTCGAATAACCTTCTCCGGTAGGCAGCAGCTTGCACATCTACTCGAGTTTCAACATCACGTTCCAATGTAGCAACCTTGTTTAGTGCTTCGGTAGCTCTGCCCCACATCCTTTCAAATGATCCCATTATTTCGCTTACATCCTCAGTGCGCTTCCGCTTTCCCGTTGATGTAGCCCGCTTTGATGCTGATTTTGGTGAGGAAGATTGTGCCTGTGTGGGATTTTTAGATTGTGATGCAATAGGGCTGCTTGTATTCGTCTCCTCAATTACCTCCACACCGTCTCCGGCACCACCATCAGCTGGGATACTGTTAAAATCAAATGCGTCATTACCCGTAGCACCGTCCTTCCCATAAATTTCGACCCAACTTTCGTAATATGGAAACGACTTCTCGCGAACGTGAGCAAGATCAGGATAGTGCTGTGGAAACGATGACAAAATGATAAACTCAAGAACTTTCATACATAATGCAATATGAGGCAACGATAATTGAAAATTTTAACTCTTGATAAACGTAAATGCAAACTTGCTGTCACATTAAGCATAACAAGAAAGTTAAGGAATGTGTACCAAAATCAGATTATCCCAATCCTTCGGCAATGCAAACACGGTGTTAGTTGTGCCATTCCACCCCATACCGGTCTTTCCAATAGCTTGAGAGACCTCCCGGTAAGTCTTCTTCCAAGTCCCATACTTTGATTGAATATGAGGGTCAGCTCTCAAGTCAGTTCCTGGGAGGTACATTTTCATCCGCGCCTCGAGTTGCTGTACAAAACCAGCTCTAGACCCATTGGGGGTTTTCCAGCCTCCTGCTATAATATCCTTGAATGAATTGAGCAATGCACGTTCTTCCACCGCCATCCATGACCTTCTAGGCGCATTCTTCTTTGTACCACTACAGTCGCCTCTAAAACTTCCGCTATAACCTTGTGACAATTGGGTAGGAAGCATCTACACACAAGAGTAAAAACAATAACAAATAACTGCAGGTTAGAGACCATTATTAACATTGGAGAATGAATTAAGAAAAATAAATGATATGATTTGTACAACATATTACTTGACAGGGAAAATCCATATTAAAATAATTTTCAAAATGGATACTAAGTTCTGTTCAACATAAACAACACCAAAAAAAAAAAAAAAAAAAAAAATTTGGAATTAGGTACAGTAACTTCAACGGATACGGAACAGTGTATCCATTGGGGAAACCTGCACTAAACATAAAATGAACATCAAACATAGGCTCATCGAGGATCTATTCATTTTAATAGACATTTTGTCAACCCCGATTTCTAAAATTTGCCCACATGTCTTGTGCAAGCATGTCACGATAATTTGTTCAAGCTTGTGTGGGCTCAACGTGATGTATATATTCAATATCATGTTCATCTTCTTCATCATCGGACGAATCATCATCCAACTCAAGTTCAATTGGATCGACTTCCATCTCTTGCCGTATAAAGTTGTGTATCAAAGCACAAGCCATTATTATTTCATTCTGAACCACAAGATTGTAAAAGGAGGGACTTCGGAGTATAGCCCAACGTTTCTTGAAAATCCCCCATTCCCGTTCAATGGTTATCCGGGCCGATGAATGCCTCTTATTGAATAGCTCTTTGCTATTGACGGGTACGCGGCTGCCCCATTCTTGTAAGTGGTAACGTACAGCTCTGTAAGGCGCAAGAAACCCAGGACCGTTCGTGTAACCAGCATCGCATAAGTAGTATTGTCCTACGAATAATTAAGACAGCTTGCCTAAATTAATATGGCAGTTTTTCTAGTGCATCGGTTCAAAATACGAAATAACATAACCTACAGCTACATATTGCAAACTAATAAGGTGTTATGTTCGCTAACCTTCCGGCACACGTAGGCCATTTGGCCTGTTGACTGCATCACGCAAGACACGCCCATCCGCAGCGGATCCCTCCCAACCAGTCAACATGTACGTGAAATTGCATTTTCGATTGCAAACACCAAGAGCACTAACCTGACACTTGCCCTTGCGAGATCGATAGCGACCTTTATCGGGATCAGGAACAGTAACATCAATTAAAGTACCGTCAAGTGCGCCGAGACAACCCTACCTGACAATTTTGAAGGTATATAATTACTTTACGTGTGAGACAAATACAAAGAAATGAATTTGTCTTTTTGGAATATATGTTGAAACATGTAATACCTCAAACCATTTCCACGTAGGATCGTTGCTACCTGGTTCCACCGGTGTTGTCTTTGCAATAAATAGATCATGCAATTTAAGTATGGTCTTCAATACAATATGGAAATATTTCGACACAGTACGGCCAGATCGATTGAAATCAAATTCAGCAACAGAGTTCTTCTTATGGTGTGACAGAACTCCAAGGAAAATGCATACTTGCTCGACAACGGGAACTTCGCGACTGTCGGTTAAACCCCCTAGCTCACGTAAAACAATACACAACCGGCCTAGAGCATTCCTACCCACACGTAGCAAATTGATGCATTGTCTTTCGGATTTTACAGTTAAGCGGTCAAGATACTCAACGCGAGCAGGCATGCGCTCTTTCAAACTGTATGATTGACCGGAGCCACCGTCTACTCGGCGTCGTTTAGTATTAACAAGTGAAAGAAGGAACATGGTGTCCCTCAACATACCAAGCAGGACAAATTTAATGAGTTCGATTATGAGCTGAGCTTTCTTAGGGTCCATGGTAATTGCCGAAACTGTGTACCATACATAAGCAAAATCAGGCTCCCAAAATCGAAATCAACAAAACTAAAATCCAAGAAACGGCAGATCCCCTTCTCAAGCATGATTTAACCATACTTGTAAACATGAGAAAGAGTTTATATTTAAAAGTTTTAGAACACATGCCACTGCATAATATCAGTCAATCATAAGGTGGAAAAATAGAATCATATCACTATTTTGTTACGGGAGAAAGCAGAACAGAGAAAATACATATAAATTTGGAAGGATCGTACAATACCTTCTGCAATTTGGAGACTCTACAGTGTAACAGCTACAAGCACCCAACAATAACCCTCAACACAATACCTATGTTTGCTAGAGAAGAAATTAAACAACGATTACCAAGTAAATCGGAAGAATTACACCGACTTGTAATCCAAAAAAAAATATATATAGAGTGGGGTTGGATTCACCTCCGCCGAAGACACACGTAATAGAAACCCCAAAGCTTCAGCTTGCGAATGGAATAGCTAGGGTAAGTAAGGCATTCTAAATTAGATCTGGAAGGATATATGCGGGAAAGGGGAAAAAAATGGTGGGAATTGCGTTCTTGGGAGAGATGAGGGTATGAACTGTAATTTGTGAAAATAATTGAAGGATATTTTTGTCATTTCGTGCTAACCAGGAATGAAGGACTAAATAATATCACCTTTTTTTGCTGGCAATTAACTCAGCTCTTTTCAACCACAGTTCCGGGGCTCCAGGAAATGGAAGGAAAACCAAACTTGCAAAGTAAAGAGTGGAAATCAAAGGGTTGTTTAGTCAAAGTGCCCATTTCTTTAAAAGTAAAGATTCCCTTAATTGTCAAGTTTTCGATATATCATTTAAATTGAGGTACTAACGACCAAATGGTATCCATAGAATGGTTCACCCTAACAAGTAACATCAAATATTAGATAGAGATCATGTCACATTAAATTTCACCTAAATTTTTTTTGGTCACGAAGTTCAATCGTAAACTTATACATAAAATCCAAACACATGAATGCCAAAGTTTCATGACTAAATTCTAGTCCAAATCTCACTTAAACAAACAACCAAATTGCACTATATATGTAGTACGGTAACTAGAGTTTTTCATATTTTGCAACGTAATTTACATTTAGTTATTCTATATTTAGAATTAATTACAATGTAATCCATTTAGATCGAAAAATTATATTTTACTCTCTGTAAATCTTGTTTAATCTGAGGTCCCAAATAAAATTTGTAAAAATATACTTATACCCCTAACGGTTTGTACGAGTATTATATTGAATATATGACCAAAATTACAAAGTCATCTCTAAAGTTTATAAATATAAACAAAACGATCCCTACAATTTATAAATTTAACAACACAATCCCAAAAATCACAAATCAAAATTAAAAAATCGGGAACGGTTCTAAAAAATTAGGGACTAAAATATAATTTCTGGATCTAGGTAAACTGCATTGTAATTAAACTCAAATAAACAATAACTAAATATAATTATTTCTATTTTGTAATACTCTTTTTATTTATGCATATATCAAGTAAAATTGCAAGAATTCTTTACTACAACAATTTCAACAGATAAAAAAATAAAGTCCTTCCCATATAAAACACACCGCGAAATACATATTCGAATAAAATTATAAAGAAAAATACATATTCGAAAATACCATAAATTATTAAAACATACAATAATTATCTCCATCCAAAAAAAAAAAAAAAAGATCACTATCGTTGTCGCCAAATTTATTCCTCCACCGCCACCCCCTAACAGTGCCTATCACAGTCGTACTACCCACCAGCCACCACCCAACCCTCTTCGCCTAATTGGTAAAGTTGGGGAGCGTTGCTCTAGCCTCACAAGCCTTCGCCTCCGCCGTCGGCTCCACCGCAGGCGACGGCGGCACCGCCTCCCCGAGAAGCTCCTCCGGCAAATCCGGTATGCCTTTCAAGTAGAAAGTGTAGAACAGCTTGAAAGGGAAGATGAGCTGCTTGAGCTTCACCTGGCCGTACGCCCCCTCGAATATGCCGGATCCACCCGTCACCGCCAGATACGTATCCTCGTACGTCAAATACGGCCCCTGTATGGCTATGTGGCCGTAGTCGCCGAAGTAGAAACTGTAGACAGCTTCGTAGCGGTCGCCCTTCTTCTCCGGTTCGTTTTTTATCAGAATGCAGAGTCCCGCCGTTATGCCGGCACGCTTCTTCAGGTCCCCGGTGTAAATCTGTGAAAACGTGTTTGTTGTTGATACTTTTCCCATGGTTTGAATTTCGGTTTTTGAAGAAAATGGGGATTTGATTTGGGAGAGAGTTTACCTTGTTGCTGAAAGGCACGAGATCTCCAAGCGAATTGACAGTTTTTTGGCTCAATCGGAGGTAAGCAGGGCTGCCACGGTCGCGCTCGTTGATCTCATACACATTCAATTCCTGAACTTTAGCTGAAATTAATTGAACACTCCCCGTTAAAATTCTCGGATTAAATGCAACTGGGAGATTTCGAAACATGAATGAGGATTACTTACAGGGTCTTGAATCTGATGTGTCGCTCTGGCTCCTGCAGGAGAACGATCTTCTGGCGGCGGTGGCGGTGGTGGCGGTGGATGGGGTGGCGGAGAGTTTAAGAGATCGACATACGAATGGGTTTTCACATGATCTGAAAGAAACACGCTTTCCGGCGGCGGACGGCTGTAGCTTGGCGGAAGAAGTAGAAAAGCTGGCCTTGAGAATGGTGGAGACTGATGAAGTAGCCATTGATTTTCTTGAAAATGTTGATGCAACTCTAGTGGGGTGGAGTTGATATTTATATATGAAGGTTACAATGAAAAAGGGTATTGAATTTCTTGCAAGTCTTTGCAAATTGCAAAGATGATTATGATAATATATATCTTTACGTGTGTGTACGAGTTTAGACAGGTGCAAAATGTGGTCTGTTTGAAAGCCTTTTATGGACGGTGAGGGTGTTGAGTGGGTGGAGGGGCCGACGCTGCAGTAATTTGGACTGTGGAGGGAGATATTGCGTGCACGTGGTTTCGGTTTAGGGTTTAGACCTATGTTTTAAAACCCGGACCGGACGTCGAACCGGAGTGCTTACTGGTTACTGGTTTTACTGGTTCGACCGGTTGGACCATCGGTCGAACCGGTGTGACGTCATAATTATATAATTATATTTAATTATATATTTATAAATATAATATTATTGATATTAATAAGACATATAAAAACAACCAATTAACATATAAAAATATAGATTTACATATTTATAATCTTAAAACATATTTCAATTACTCATTATTTCTGGATTAACAAGTAAAATAATAATAATAACATTTAAATAAAATATCTAATTAATGGACAACTTTAATTAACATCAAATAAATAAAACAACAATATCATTATTTTGGGCTTAATTAACTAAATCATAACAACCAATACTCCAAGGCCCAAGCCCACTATACTAAAACCTAATATAGAGAAACCTAATTCCCATTCAACTATTACGTTTTCGGTTTTTCTTCAATCCGGGTGCTGCTTGTTGTCTCTTTCATCTCTCGCCATCAACAGCTTCTCATCTCTTGTTCAATTAAGTTTAATTTACCCATCCTCTCTCATCTCTCGCCATCAACACTATTAGGTTTAATTTACCCATCTCTCAAACTGGGTTGCAGCCTATCCTCCTCATTTCTTGTTCAATCGTTTTTATTTTTCCCCAATCATCCAAAATCGAAAGTTAAAAAAAAAAAGAAATTACAATACGGCTGAATGGTTTAACTTTCAGATTTTCTGGCAACTGACGATGGCTCAAGCAGTCAAGCTCTTGAAATGGCTGACCTTTCACAAATTCGTCGATCTTTCTCTGTTTCTTTGTTTTTTTTAATATTAAATACCGGTCCAAACGGTTCACCAACCGGTCCGGTTCGCTTATTTTATCGGTTTTTTATTGGTTTTCGCCGGTTCCTACTGGTCCGACCAGGTGGCGGTTTTAGGGGGTAGTTCGGACCGAACAGGCGGCCGGTCACCGGTTGAACCGGTCCGACCGGCCGGTCCGGTCCGGGTTTTAAAACATAGGTTTAGACCATTATGGTCTGCGACTGTGACCGTATTGAGGACAATGTTGAATTGTTGACCTTCATACTTGCTTAATAATATTTCGCGTGATAATTTCAGTCCAAAGACTCCCAACCTATATTGTATGGATACGGATACAGAAACACAGATACGATACGATATGGATACAATGATACAGATTTTTTGTATATTTTCTATATAAAAAGTATTGGACATGGTATCGGATATGACACGATACAATAAAATGATATTTTTAGAAATGTTTGTGTATTAGAACTCTGAACAAATCAATGCGCGGGGGGGGGGGGGGGGGGGGTGTCTAGTATCACATTAGTGAAATTTTTTAAAATTATTAATCTATTAAATAAAAGTGTGACATACTCTTTTTTTTTTTTAAATAATTTAACAATAAATATTGTACTTAGCTTGTAATATGTTTGGCCATATAATTAGTTCAGGTAACATGGATCTGAGCTAGAAGTAAATAAGAGGGAGGATTTACTAAACTCTGCTTAAAGATCAATGTTGTATATCCATAAGCTCCATAGATTTGACAGTATATGAAAATTTTTATTTTTGAGAAGTAGAATCTGAAATTTTTCCATTTGTTTTGTGATAAAAACTACTCTCAAATTTCCTCTTATATTTAATTGCGAGTAAGTTTGTTTATCTATGTATTGCATACCTCTAGGACTGTCAATGGATCGGATTTTAATTCGAATTCGACCCCGAATTTTAGCATATTCGTACGATAAAAATGTTTGATAAATCACATCCGATTATAAATATTCGTTATCAGGAATAAATGGACCGAATATGGAATTAAGAGACCCGATCCGTCAAGAATCCAAATTCGAATCCGATTTTATATATAATATTTAATCAAATAAATTATTTACTAGTTCCAAATACTAATTTTTTTTTTAGTTCCAAATACTAAGTAAAATAACTAAAATTAAAATTTTCACATATTTAACTTTAAAAACATAAGAAATTTTAAATTATTTACTCTAAAAGTATATATTTTCCTTTATTAATGAGTTTAAATTATCCTATTTTAAATAAATATAAACAAAACCATCAACTAATCATTAAATAACACCTGTTTATTAAATATTATGTAATTATATTTATTTTTTTATATTGAATTTATTATTTAAAAAAATTAGATATTATTGTTAACCGGGTTGGATCGTTATCGGATCTGATCCAACCCGATTATTTATGGATTCAAAATAAATGAATCCAAATTCTATGGGATTCGTATTCGGATCCGATTTTGTATTATTTTATCGTATTCAAATCCGAAATCTTTTGATCCGCCCCAAATCCGACCCGCGCCCCACATACCTTGCCGGTATAGCATCTTTTAATAATGTTTGCTCTTAATTTAGTTGAAACTTCAAACACAATGTTGGGACTTGAGAGGCTACAAATTACGTAGACACATTTGATAAATAAAATTTAAATTATCATTTTATGTGACGCCCCGATATTTCGGCCGTACAGGTATGTCGTAATTGTTTACCTAATTGCGCAAAATAATTTTTCGTGTGTGTATAGTATCTTATTTTAAATACCTTAAATATTATTTACTTTATTTTATTGTTGTTAGTATACTTATCTATTTATCTAATTGTGAATTGTGTGAGTAACTGAATGGTAAGTATTTTGTGAATTCTTTACACCTTGATATTTATGGCATAAAGTGAACTTGGGTGCAACATGAATTAATTTCCCGAACTTGATTTAATTTCGTTATGACCTTAATTGAGCATTTCATGAACTTTGAGGACCTAATTGCATGGATTTGATTGATTACATTTCAAAAGCTTGGGGTTTCACTTGCATAACTTATTAAATTGGAGGGATTTAATAGCAATTTGGCCAATTTTTCTCCTTCAAAGCAGCATATCACGTTCCTTTCTTCCTTTCTTCATACATTCATTACATACACACTTGCTCCTCCTCCCTTGTTCAACCGAGCCAACCCTTGCCAAAGTGGGGGAAAGATTTCATCTCTCAAGCTTCATTTTTGTGGGATTTGGGGACATTCAAGCATCATCAACATCATCTCTTCTTCTCTTCTCTCATTTCTTTCATTTGAGGTAATTGTGGAACTTTGATGAATTTCTTGGATTTATGTGGTAGCTAGGGCTTTGGTATGTATGGGTTGATTTGTGTAATCGTTATCGGAAGCATGTTTAGCAACTTTGAGCTTAAGTTTGATGCACATGTTGTGAAGTTTAGGAGCTTAGACCATAGGTTGGCTTATGGGTTTCATTTGGTGAAATCTTGTTGATCAATGCATGATATGGGTTTATATGTTAGATTTTATTGTGCTTTAAGTATGGTCACATGTTTATTCAAGTTTTGATTGCATTTGTTGGTTGAAAGTTGGTGTTTGGATGGTTGTTGTTGCTGTCACGCTGAATGCCCTGTTTTTTTTCTGTTTCGAAAAGTGACACGGGCGTGTCCCCTTATTTTCATGTATGTTTTTCCGCTGTACCGTGACACGGGGGTGTCACGGCTTAGTGCATTTCGGTGACACGGGTGTGTCACCCTCTGTTTCTCATGCATTTTGTTTGCATGCTACTGTACATGCACGTGTTTTATATATATTAGATATGTGTTAAATGTTATTTGACTTAACTGAATATATGTAATTGTTTGGTTCCAATTTGAATGTATTTTAACTTGTGCTTCAATTCTATATGAAGTTTTTGAATCAGTGTGTCTGGAAGTGTGGAATTATGGGCTCGAATGAATTGAATGACTTGATTATATGATTTGATTTCTTAATAGTGCTCATGATCATCTCATAGCATAATTTTATCTTTTATACATTCATATTATGATCATTGCATTGCCGAGCGTCTTATTTGGTCATATTGAGTCTCACTTCACTTTTCTTGCCCAGATTTCGATCCCGTTGGAGACAAGGCCAATCCTTGAGGCTTTCGTATCTTCTTTTGTCGGTACAAGGTGGGTTTCTCTACTACTTAGATAAAACGACCCGATATGTCCCCCTATGTGAAAAGCTTTAAGCCAAAGTGATACGGTATATATATATATTGAGTCTTTTATCGAGTAAACGATTGCAAACGTAAAACCCTTATTTCTTGATTCCTACCAAATGTTTTGGCGAGTATTGATTGATTGATTGCACTGATTGGGGCCCGGGGTTCTTAGTGTGAGTGGCTATCCGAGGAAGCATGGGCTGACGGTGATCCCTCACACTAGTTCCCACTATTGAACAGCGGTACCGGACCTCGTCAGGAGATTGGCGGGGAAAGGGAGCTGAGTGCCATCTGGGGAGTCATGTAACCCCTTTTGGCCAATGATTGGGTGGACGGGTCTTGCAAGCCCGCCCACCAACCCGGAGGAAGAAGGTGTATATGACCGATTGAATAGAATCGATTGATTGAGCACAAAAGAATAATATGCATGAAAGACTTAATGAATGAATGATTGATTGAATCACACATGGTGTTGGTTGGAGTTGATGCACGCCCACTCGCCGGGCCACTAATGACCTATTGTAAAATTGATCATTATAATCCCTTTCGATGATTCCTCTATTTCTCCCACTTGGGAACCGTTTCTAAAACCTCGCTTGGGATTATAATCTGCATGTGATTGTTTAAATTTAGTTATATATTATATTTATGCCAATGTTTTATACCCGCCGGTCCCTTTTGGACTGAACCCGTTTGGTTTTCAGCTGTTTGGTGCAGGTGTCGAGAGAGCTAGGCGGGAATACGAGTCCTAGGTCTTGCATTCGTCTCTAGCTCTGTATTTTGGTCTTACACTTACATCTCACCCTTTTGATTATTGTATATGGATATGTTATTGGAGCGTACACATGTTTTGGACCGTGATGGCTTGCATTGATGTATATGAATTATATTTTGGAGCTTGGATGCTCGTGGTATATATATGATATGCTTTGCTCGTTTATTGCTTCCGCTTTATTGATTTTCTCTGATTCGTATGGTTAAGGGTTAGCCCGCCTAGCATAGAGTGTGTGTTTGTCCCCGTTCGCCGTGATTTAGCTCGGGTATGGATCGTTCATTTCATATTCGGGTCGGGTCTCGGTGCGGGGGATGTGACACCTTACGCTCGGGTGTTACATCCTTAAGTGGTATCAGAGCCTAGGGTTGCAAAACCCGGGCTCTAGTGTCGGGTGAGTCAGATTAGGTCGTTCGGCTTTAGGGACTACTTGACAATGTGATTGCATATGCATCCTTTTAGTGCTTCTGTGCTCTAATTGTTGAAAATTGAGTGAATTAATTGCATTTTCATGCATGGACTAAGAGAAGCATGCATTTCAGTGTTTCTTGATCAGGATGCCTCCCCGTAGACATCGTGAGAGATCACCGGGACGACAAGGACATCGTGATCGTTTTCCTATACCACCAGAACAACAACCACAGCCGCCGCCGATGGATATGGGAAATTTTATGGAAGCCGTTTTCAATTATGTTGAGCATAGGAGAGCTCAAGCTCCACCGCCACAACCCGTTGAGCAAACGGCTCCACCAAATAACAATCATAGGGATCCCCATGGGGTGTTTTTGAGTTACAATCCCCCTAGATTTTCTGGTTCTATTGATGACGCGGTTTCAGAGGGGTGGTTGACTCGATTGGAGAGGATTTATGGGGTTCGGCAGTTCACTACCCAAGAACAGGCTCAGTTTGCTATATTTCAGTTGGACGGAGAGGCGTATGATTGGTGGGAGAGAACAAAGGAAAAGTTGGAGGCGGATGAAGAGGAGATTACATGGGATGTATTTAAACGGGAATTTCGGGAGTGCTTTGTACCCGAGGTTGTCCAGGAGAGGAAAGAGCAAGAGTTTATGGATCTGAAGCAAGGAAATCGTTCTGTGGCTCAGTACCTTGCAGTTTTTAACCGACTTGGGAAGTATGCTTCACATATTACCCGGGATGAGAAAAGGAAGGCGAAGAAGTTTATTGCTGGGTTGAGACAGGATATGAGGCACGGTCAAGCGGGCCATAATTTTATATCTTTCTCAGACACGGTGCAAAGGGCCTTAGGGCAAGAAGAGGAGTATAAAAAGAGGGATCCAATCTTCAAAACACCAATGGGACAAGGTAGAGGCTCAGCTTCGGGATCGAGCATGAGATTCAATCCGGGGAAAAGGCCAATGACTTCGGCAGCTCCATCTCAGAAGGAATATTTCAAGAAGCCACGAACTGGAGGTCAGCATGCTCCTCAGGTTGCTCGAGTACCTCAGGCATTACCGGCTCCCCCGAGAGATCGACGAGATGTACCTCCGTGTACTCATTGTGGAGGACCGACCCACTCTTATAGCAATTGCAGAATAAGATTGAAATTGTGCTTGATTTGTGGGAAGGGAGATCATATGGCTTTCGCATGTCCTGATAAGAGACCGGGGTTTCAAGCTGGGGTACAAAGACCGATGATCCAGGCCCGTGCTTATGCCCTTGAGGGCGAGGAACAAAATGTGGAAGCTGATCCGAATGCCGTGGTGGAAGGTACCGTTTGCATTCATAACACGAGCATTCACGCATTATTTGATCCGGGTGCCACGCATACTTTTATATCTTCTGAGTTATGTGCTTCTCTGTGCCTACCTGTTATTTGCTCAAATTCTTGTTATTATGTGAGTTCGCCTCTTGGAGGTAATTTGCAGACAAACCGGGTTGTTAGAGGTTGTTCAGTTTTGTTAGAGGGGAAAGATTATCCAGCAGACTTCATTGTTATGCCTATGAAGAAGTATGGGGTAATCTTCGGGATGGATTGGTTATACCGGCACCGGGCCGAGGTTGATTGTTTTAGGAAGAAGATAAAATTGGGAGCAGAGTTGATTGGAGAAGTGGGGTCGAAGAATGTACCTCTCTTATCGTTTATGGAAGCTCGCAAGTTAGTGAAAGATGGAGCCACGGGATTTATTGCCTATCTTCTTAACAAACCAAAGGATCAATTAAGTTTTGAGGATACAGATGTGGTAAAGGCATATCCCGACGTATTTCCGGAAAATTTAGGTTCCTTACCACCGGATCGGGAGATTGAATTTGTTATTGATTTATATCCGGGATCAGAACCTTATTCTAAGACGCCGTATAGAATGGCTCCGGCAGAGTTGAAGGAGTTGAAGATTCAACTCGAAGAGTTACTTAAGATTGGATATATTCGACCGAGCTCATCTCCGTGGGGTGCTTCGGTTCTCTTTGTCAAGAAGAAAGATGGATCGTTGAGAATGTGTATAGATTACCGGGAGCTTAATCGGATGACTATCAAGAATAAGTACCCGTTGCCCCACATTGAGGATTTATTTGATACGTTGCAAGGTTCGGGGGTTTATTCGAAATTGGATCTAAGACAAGGCTACTACCAATTGAAAATCCGGGAAGAGGATATACCTAAGACAGGATTCAATACCCGGTATGGGCATTATGAGTTCGTAGTGATGCCCTTTGGTTTGACGAATGCCCCTGCAGCATTTATGGATATGATGCATCGGATTTTTCGGCCATATTTGGATAAATTCGTCGTAATCTTCATTGATGACATTCTCGTGTATTCCAAGACTCCGGAAGATCATGCTAAGCATCTCGAATTGGTATTGGAGACATTGAGGGAGCACCGGTTGTATGCGAAGTTTAGTAAGTGTGAGTTTTGGATCGACCGGGTTGCTTTTCTAGGTCATATTGTCTCAAGTAAGGGTTTGGAAGTAGATCCTTCGAAGATCGAGACAGTTATTCAGTGGCAGAGTCCGAAAAATGCTTCCGAGATCAGAAGTTTCTTGGGTTTGGCTGGGTATTATCGGAGATTTGTTAAGGACTTCTCTAAGATTGCAGTTCCTTTGACGCGTTTGACAAAGAAGGAAGTCAAGTTTGTTTGGGATGAGGCGTGTGAGTCAAGTTTCCAACTTTTAAAGGAGAAGTTGACCACTGCACCAATATTAGCACTTCCTGAAGGAACTGAAGGATACATGGTTTATACGGATGCCTCGAAAGAGGGACTGGGATGTGTTTTGATGCAGAAGGGTAGGGTGATAGCCTACGCCTCGAGAAAACTGAAGGATCATGAACAGAATTATCCCACTCACGATCTCGAGCTAGCGGCAGTGATCTTTGCTTTGGGGAAGTGGAGACACTACTTGTATGGAATTCCTTTCGAGATCTTTTCTGACCACAAAAGTCTTCAATACTTGTTTTCTCATAAGGAGTTAAATAAGAGACAAAGGCGATGGATGGAGACTTTAGCGGATTACGAGTGCACAATCCGATACCATCCTGGAAAAGCTAATGTGGTCGCGGACGCACTTAGCAGGAAGGCTAGTGTATCTAGTGTGAAAGTGGAAGTTGGATATGAACCCGAGTCTTTCAAGTTAAGAGCAAGTATTCGGAATATTACAGTACAACCGGATCTTCAACCAAGATTATTTGAAACTCAGAGAAGAGATTCCGAAGTGCAGAAATTAGCTCAGAAAGCTAGAGATGATCCTGAATGTCCATTTGGGTTCGATGACACGGGACTCTTAAGGTTTAAGAACAGGATTGTGGTTCCGGATGAATTGAAGAGGATTATTTTGGAAGAAGCTCACAGATCAGGGTATTCGATACATCCTGGAGGTAATAAGATGTACAAGGATTTGAAGCAGTTCTATTGGTGGAATGGACTTAAAAGGGATGTAACTAATTTCGTGAGACATTGTCTGACTTGTCAAATCGTGAAAGCCGAGCATCAGAAGCCATCAGGGCTACTTCAACCGCTACCTATCCCAGAATGGAAATGGCAACAGGTGGCGATGGATTTTGTTTCGGGTCTTCCTAGAGTGAAGGGTGGTCTTGATGGGATTTGG
Organism: Lantana camara; assembly: GCA_037501455.1. Lineage (NCBI taxonomy): Eukaryota > Viridiplantae > Streptophyta > Magnoliopsida > Lamiales > Verbenaceae > Lantana > Lantana camara. The sequence goes on from CM074858.1 coordinate 52,478,048, forward strand.
GTAATCGTGGATAGACTAACGAAATCGGCACATTTTCTGGCTGTTCGGATGTCGGATAAGGTACCTAAGTTAGCCAAGAAGTATGTTGATGAAATTGTTCGACTTCATGGTGTGCCTACCAGTATTGTATCAGATCGAGATCCGAGGTTCACTTCTAGGTTTTGGCAAGAATTGCAAAGAAATCTGGGAACAAGGCTCCAATTCAGCACTGCTTTCCATCTTCAGACAGATGGTCAGTCGGAAAGATTAATCAAATATTTGGAGGATATGTTGAGGGCTTGTGCATTGGATTTCTCGAGTTCGTGGAATGAGCAGTTATCCCTGATTGAGTTCGCCTATAATAACAGTTTTCAGGCTTCGATAGGAATGGCACCTTATGAAGCCCTTTACGGACGAAAGTGTAGATCCCCCTTATTTTTCGACCTTGAAGAGTGGAATTGGACGAAACAAGAGGGAGTGAAACGAGGTGAAATGAAGGAGAAGCCTTCCACAGCCGTACAAGCTGCAATTGATAAGGTTCAAATCATTCAACAAAGAATGAAAGCGGCTCAAGATAGACAGAAAAGCTATGCGGATCGACGGAGAAAGGATCTTCAGTTCGAAGTTGGTGATAGGGTGTTCTTGAAAGCTTCGCCGCGAAAAGAATTTTCAAGAATTGGAAAAGGAGGTAAGTTGAATCCTCGCTATCTGGGTCCGTATGAGATTCTGGAAAAAGTTGGAGATACTGCTTATCGCTTGAATCTACCCCCGAGTTTGACGGGAATCCACAACGTATTTCATGTCTCCCAGCTTCGCAAGTATTATCCGGATGAGTCCGAAATCCTACCTGAGGAAGAGGTAGAAATTGAGCCTAATCTCACCTTCGTTCAAAAACCGGTTAAGATTTTGGATCGGAAATTTCAAGAATTAAGAAACCGGCAAATCCCACTAGTTAAAGTGTTATGGAGAAGTGATAAAACAGAAGAGGCTACGTGGGAGACGGAGGATAAAATGAGGAAGTTTCATCCCGAATTGTTTCCGGACGATCAATGAATCCGAGGACGGATTCTTTTAAGGGGGAGAGGTTGTGACGCCCCGATATTTCGGCCGTACAGGTATGTCGTAATTGTTTACCTAATTGCGCAAAATAATTTTTCGTGTGTGTATAGTATCTTATTTTAAATACCTTAAATATTATTTACTTTATTTTATTGTTGTTAGTATACTTATCTATTTATCTAATTGTGAATTGTGTGAGTAACTGAATGGTAAGTATTTTGTGAATTCTTTACACCTTGATATTTATGGCATAAAGTGAACTTGGGTGCAACATGAATTAATTTCCCGAACTTGATTTAATTTCGTTATGACCTTAATTGAGCATTTCATGAACTTTGAGGACCTAATTGCATGGATTTGATTGATTACATTTCAAAAGCTTGGGGTTTCACTTGCATAACTTATTAAATTGGAGGGATTTAATAGCAATTTGGCCAATTTTTCTCCTTCAAAGCAGCATATCACGTTCCTTTCTTCCTTTCTTCATACATTCATTACATACACACTTGCTCCTCCTCCCTTGTTCAACCGAGCCAACCCTTGCCAAAGTGGGGGAAAGATTTCATCTCTCAAGCTTCATTTTTGTGGGATTTGGGGACATTCAAGCATCATCAACATCATCTCTTCTTCTCTTCTCTCATTTCTTTCATTTGAGGTAATTGTGGAACTTTGATGAATTTCTTGGATTTATGTGGTAGCTAGGGCTTTGGTATGTATGGGTTGATTTGTGTAATCGTTATCGGAAGCATGTTTAGCAACTTTGAGCTTAAGTTTGATGCACATGTTGTGAAGTTTAGGAGCTTAGACCATAGGTTGGCTTATGGGTTTCATTTGGTGAAATCTTGTTGATCAATGCATGATATGGGTTTATATGTTAGATTTTATTGTGCTTTAAGTATGGTCACATGTTTATTCAAGTTTTGATTGCATTTGTTGGTTGAAAGTTGGTGTTTGGATGGTTGTTGTTGCTGTCACGCTGAATGCCCTGTTTTTTTTCTGTTTCGAACAGTGACACGGGCGTGTCCCCTTATTTTCATGTATGTTTTTCCGCTGTACCGTGACACGGGGGTGTCACGGCTTAGTGCATTTCGGTGACACGGGCGTGTCACCCTCTGTTTCTCATGCATTTTGTTTGCATGCTACTGTACATGCACGTGTTTTATATATATTAGATATGTGTTAAATGTTATTTGACTTAACTGAATATATGTAATTGTTTGGTTCCAATTTGAATGTATTTTAACTTGTGCTTCAATTCTATATGAAGTTTTTGAATCAGTGTGTCTGGAAGTGTGGAATTATGGGCTCGAATGAATTGAATGACTTGATTATATGATTTGATTTCTTAATAGTGCTCATGATCATCTCATAGCATAATTTTATCTTTTATACATTCATATTATGATCATTGCATTGCCGAGCGTCTTATTTGGTCATATTGAGTCTCACTTCACTTTTCTTGCCCAGATTTCGATCCCGTTGGAGACAAGGCCAATCCTTGAGGCTTTCGTATCTTCTTTTGTCGGTACAAGGTGGGTTTCTCTACTACTTAGATAAAACGACCCGATATGTCCCCCTATGTGAAAAGCTTTAAGCCAAAGTGATACGGTATATATATATATTGAGTCTTTTATCGAGTAAACGATTGCAAACGTAAAACCCTTATTTCTTGATTCCTACCAAATGTTTTGGCGAGTATTGATTGATTGATTGCACTGATTGGGGCCCGGGGTTCTTAGTGTGAGTGGCTATCCGAGGAAGCATGGGCTGACGGTGATCCCTCACACTAGTTCCCACTATTGAACAGCGGTACCGGACCTCGTCAGGAGATTGGCGGGGAAAGGGAGCTGAGTGCCATCTGGGGAGTCATGTAACCCCTTTTGGCCAATGATTGGGTGGACGGGTCTTGCAAGCCCGCCCACCAACCCGGAGGAAGAAGGTGTATATGACCGATTGAATAGAATCGATTGATTGAGCACAAAAGAATAATATGCATGAAAGACTTAATGAATGAATGATTGATTGAATCACACATGGTGTTGGTTGGAGTTGATGCACGCCCACTCGCCGGGCCACTAATGACCTATTGTAAAATTGATCATTATAATCCCTTTCGATGATTCCTCTATTTCTCCCACTTGGGAACCGTTTCTAAAACCTCGCTTGGGATTATAATCTGCATGTGATTGTTTAAATTTAGTTATATATTATATTTATGCCAATGTTTTATACCCGCCGGTCCCTTTTGGACTGAACCCGTTTGGTTTTCAGCTGTTTGGTGCAGGTGTCGAGAGAGCTAGGCGGGAATACGAGTCCTAGGTCTTGCATTCGTCTCTAGCTCTGTATTTTGGTCTTACACTTACATCTCACCCTTTTGATTATTGTATATGGATATGTTATTGGAGCGTACACATGTTTTGGACCGTGATGGCTTGCATTGATGTATATGAATTATATTTTGGAGCTTGGATGCTCGTGGTATATATATGATATGCTTTGCTCGTTTATTGCTTCCGCTTTATTGATTTTCTCTGATTCGTATGGTTAAGGGTTAGCCCGCCTAGCATAGAGTGTGTGTTTGTCCCCGTTCGCCGTGATTTAGCTCGGGTATGGATCGTTCATTTCATATTCGGGTCGGGTCTCGGTGCGGGGGATGTGACACCTTACGCTCGGGTGTTACATTTTAGGACAATGTCGTTGTAGTATAGTGGTAAGTATTTCTGCCTTTGACGTGGACGACCTGGGTTCGATCCCGGTCAACAGCGGCTTTTTATTTTAATTTTAGTTTTTTGTGGAAAAAGGTATCTCCTTTTCGCAATTTAGTTTCCTTTTCAGTTTTCTCAATTTAATTAGTTTGGGGAGCCTTTTGCAATAATAATATTAAATTTTATTTGGTTTAATAAAATAATACTTTTTGAAAACGATGTAAGATTTTGATATAAGTCGTTGATGAGCTCAACTGTAACGCCCCCACCCGTACCAGAACAAGAGGAGAGCGGCGTCTCAACCCCCGCACTGAAGCACCTCTCAAATAATGGTGTGAGCCATCACTCAAGAAATACTCCAGCGAACGGCTATCTATCAGAATTATACATGTACAACGATGTGGCTATGCAGCGGAAAATCAGAGTATTTTAAAAACTTTTCAAAACATGTGCGTGATGGCATGTAACAAGCAAGAACATATTGATCGTGTAAGAGAGACTCGGCATATCAGAACATATAACAGATTCACATATAAGTACCGATACAGCAGAGTTCAAAATATCGGTAACATAGTAGCAGAAAGAGTATAACGAAGATACTCAAGTATTCAAAAACATATACAGAAATATAAAGTGATGCAGCCATAAAACATATGCAGGACACAAAAGAGGAAGTAATACTAAGTCCTGACTGAAACAAAAATGACAATCTAGAGCTTCAAGATACCTCTAGACTGCGGCTGCAAGACCTGAAACCACGAGGCAAGAAAACGGGAGAGGTATTAGTCAAAAGGACTAAGCGAGGGAATACTTTAAAGAAAGTACTGAATTAAAGAACTTGAAGTAAAGTTCGAAACTGTTAAATGCAATGCTTTAAAGAAGAACTTGAAACAAGTTCGATTGATAAAACTCTTTGAATGCGATGCTGTAAAAGAATGCACGTTATAAAACATTTTCATGAATGCTATCACGCGCGCACACATATGCTGTTGATGGTTTATAGTTCTTTCATAAAACGGGATAAGGGTAAAGTGAACTTTTCCAGATATGAACCATCCTTTATGAAACAAAATTTTACCCGCAAGCTAGGCTCCTCCATCCTTACTCCAGAAAACATGATTCGGTAGAGTGTCGGACCAGGATCAACGATAATTCCACGTTTAGTAGAGTATCGGACCAAGATCAACAATAACCCCACATATAGTAGAGCATCGGACCAAGGTCAACAACAACTCCGCACATAGTAGACTATCGGACCAAGGTCAACAACAACTCTTACCAACGCATACAAACATGCACCATCCTCCACCGGTTGTCAGTTCGGGTAGCTAGCCCTAGGCGACCTGTAAACATGTAATGGGAACAGATTTGCTGTCCGTTCCCAGACAAATTGTCCTGACTTAACATACCTCCTGTTAAAAGTCGGTGTCAATAGTCTAAGTGTGGCGGCCGGTATTGGTGATGTCGTTGGCGCTCACCTCCCGAGCATCACCTCCACACATAACCGCCGGGCCCAAACTGTAAACTGTATGCTTGCATTTAAGATTAGCAGTGACCAGAGTAACACTCCAGTATGCTAACTATAACATGTGAAACTGTAACTGTAACATATGATGCTGTCTGTAAAACATATGATTCTGTCTGAAAACATGTGATTCTGTCTGTACTTTGAAAACATATGCAAACATGTAACTGTCTTTGAACAAGAATGCAGAACTTTGGAAAACATGTACTGTTGATCAATGTATACTATTAAAGTATGAATGATCCTTTCAAGAGAATGTCCCGATAAAAGGGATAGTTCAAAACAAGGTTTAGCTTTGAATTTCAAAACATATGATACGATAGTATAATCGTGGTTCTAGTTGGAAAACATTTATAACTTCACCTCACCTAATAGTAACAAAAGGTAGGTAGACAGATTATGCGGTGCCCTGGGGATCCCAGTGCTCAACTTTAACTCCTGTAGGTGGCGTACTAGAGTGAGCTTAAGAACTAAGACCCACTACTAACCAAGATGCATATGAAATGCAAGAAACAAATGAACAAGGAACATGTAACACAAGAGAGTAATACCATTTAAGGTATTCAAGAAAGGTAACACACAAAGGAATACGTCAAAGTGAGTTACTCTTAACGTTAGACTATGATCTTACTATAACCGAGTAAGCTTTAGTCAAATTATGAATCCTATCGCAAACCTTAGGTAAAGAAACAAGTCCACGAAAGAAAACACATTTTGAAAACACATTTTAGACCCTGGATATGGAAACCCTAGGTGCAAATGTCTATAGAGAAAGCACAAGTTTTAATTCATTTTTACTATTCAAAAGCACTATTCAAAAGTACTATTCAAGATTACTATTCATGATTACTATTCACCGGTTACTATTCACATGTCGGGTCAAAGGGTCGGGTCAAACCCTTACTATACACACACCCACACACACACGGCATACACACACACACACCCCCTAATTAAATTATGATCTTGATTATAACCTATAGTTTCAAGTTCATGTAAATATAATCAAGTGTGATCTAGGTTAAAGGTATAACCTATAGTTAAGAGATCCAATTAAGGCATAAGATAAAGTTATGAAATACTAATCTATCTTAGGTTATAACATGTGACACTATTAAAGTGTATAACATGATCAAGGCACTAATCCATTAATCCAAATCATACCATAAGCTCAATTCATAATTCAAGAGTCATATAACAATGTGACAACATGTCACAACATATCTCATATCATATCATATCATATATCATAAACCTTTAGGCATGTAACATGTAACAATTTAATTCCATATCAACATGTAACAAGTTGTGACATAATAAATTGTAAATCACTATTCCATTAGCTAACATGCATGAACATAATTCAAATTCCATAATCATGCATCAATTCTCATAATATAACAAGCATATCACATGATCATAGCATATACTAGAGCAATTCATAACATATTCAAGCATATACTAAACAATTAAAACATATAAACAACTACACAAACATATCATGAAAACTATATAATAAATGCATAAAATAAAATCCTATATGGCTTAGGGAAGACCCTAAGACCCAACCTAAACATAATATAAACATACCATAACATAAAAACATAAACTAAACTAACATAACATAAACAAAACAAACTAACCTAGCTACAAGGGGAGGGGATGCCGACGGCAAGAGGGGAAAGGAGGGAGAGAGGAGTGCTTGTTAACACAAGACTTTGAGCAAGGATTCAAATGCCATGAGAGGGGTATATATAGGTGTTGGGAAGCCCCTCACCTTGCAATTAGAGAGGGCTTAAGGGTAGGAGAGCAAAACAAGAGTTCATCCACTTGTATCTTCTAGAAGCTTTAGGGATGTTGAAGCTAAAAATGGGCTGCTGGGGGTATTTCTGTAATTTCATCCCCCAAGGCTCGAGGATAAGTGGCTGGAAGTTTAACCATTCCGACGGCAAGAAAATTAGCTTCGAAACGCATATTCATTCGTCGAAATCGGATTTACCGTTTGAAAGATACATTCGTTTTAGTGAATAAAAGTTTTGAGCTCGAAACTCGACATGAGTGAAAAACGACTTTCTAGAATGATTTTCAAGTCCGGATTGCTTCCAAAATTCAAGAAATAAATCGAGAAGCGTTTTGAGTCCAAAATCGACTATAAAACGTTTTACCGTTAAAAAGTTGAAAACATAGGATGAATAGTGAATTCTCACGTACGAACGTACACTTCAAAATTTCAAGCTAGGGTTTGAATCAAGAGTTGTAAAACATCTCAAAAATCTTGAAATAGCTCAAGTAGTGCAAATCCGAAGAGAAAACATTTTCCGAATGAAACTGTTCGTAAAAGGAATAGTAAACTAGGGTTTTCAAAAACGTTTTCAATAAAACAATGTTCCGGAATGGATTTCCAAGCCAAGAATGATTTCAAAAGACTCGTCTCGATTCAAGGATCGATTCGACTGTAACTTGGGTTGAAAAAGGTATCAGAATCAAAAGCTCATTTTCTGATGAATAGTAACTTTGGTCGGTAAGTTCCAAAAATACCCTTATGGTTCAAGAAAGACTTTCTGAGTTCGGGAAACAAGTTCAAACGATTGGGAAACATGTGTGATGAACCTCTAGGGTTCGAGTAGCAATATGAACAAGGTAGGCTCGGGTTATGAATAGTAAACTGAATCAAAGGTCAATAATTCCCCCTTAAAGCATGTCAGATCATATACGAGCACAAAGTTCATGTAAGAATGCAATGCACGATGATTCAAAAAGTTGGATCACGGTCTATAAACGCTTTACCACTGCCTTAACTTACTGTTTTCATCCAGGCCCTGTTTTGGGCTGTTACAATCACCCCTCCTTAAAGAGAATCTGTCCTCAGATTCTTCTGCTGTAACTGCAAACAACTCAGGGTGATGTTTCTGCATTTTCTCTTCTGTCTCCCAGGTTGCCTCTTCTGTCCCATGTCCCTTCCAAAGGACTTTAACCAAAGGAATCTTCCTATTCCTTAACTCTTGAAACTTCCTGTCTAGAATCTTAGCGGGCTTCAAAACATAAGTCAAATCCGGTTCCAACGGTATCTCCTCTACCGGCACAACCTCTGTCTCATCCGAGAAACACTTGCGAAGCTGAGATACATGAAATACGTTGTGGATTCCTGTTAGACCTACAGGCAAATCCAATCTGTAAGCCGTCGGTCCGACTCTCTCTAGTATCTCATACGGTCCAACATATCTCGGGTTTAATTTTCCTCCTTTTCCAATTCGGGAAAACCCTTTCCTTGGTGATGCCTTTAGAAATACCTTTTCGCCCACTGCGAATTCCAAATCCCTTCTTCGTCGATCAGCATAACTCTTCTGCCTGTCCTGGGCAGCTTTCATTCTCTGGCGAATGATCTGAATCTTCTCCGTCGCTTCTCTTATCCATTTGGCAGAATTCACTCTGATCGGTCCTTCCTCAGTACATCTCGCTTCATCCAAATCCCAGTATAACGGGGATCTACATTTCCTTCCATACAGAGCTTCATACGGAGCAGCTTTAATAGAAGCTTGATAACTATTGTTGTATGCAAACTCCACAAGAGGTAAACACTCTTTCCAACTTTCCTGGAAGTCCAACGCGCAAGCTCTTAGCATATCTTCCAAGTATTTAATCATCCTTTCTGATTGTCCATCCGTCTGAGGATGCGCTGCAGTACTGAAGTTCAACTTTGTTCCCATCAAAGTCTGAATTTCTTTCCACAAGTGCGACGTGAATTTCGGATCTCTATCCGAGACTATACTGTTCGGGACTCCATGTAATCTGACAATCTCTTGTTGATACAGCTTTGCCAACGAGCTAAACTTATCCGTCGTCTTTACTGGCAAAAAGTGCGCTGACTTTGTCAATCGATCAATGATCACCCAGATACTATCTTGTCCTCCTCTGACTTTGGGTAATCCAGTGACAAAATCCATCGTGATTTGCTCCCACTTCCAAGTCGGAATCGGTAATGGTTGCAACTTCCCACTCGGCTTCTGGTGCTCAGCTTTAACTTTCTGACAAGTTAAGCACTTCTTGACATAGTTGGCTATGTCTCTCTTCATTCCATTCCACCAGAAATGCGTCTTAACATCTTGATACATCTTAGTACCTCCGGGATGTATCGTGTACTTAGTCTTATGCGCTTCGTCGAGAATCTCTTTCCTCAAAACAGTTGGTACTCATACTCGACCTTTGTACCTCAATATTCCATGTTCATCAACCTTGAACTTGGTCTCATCATCTTTCTCCTTAGATTCGAGACATTTCTTGATCCACTTGTCGTTCTTCTGAGCTTCCAACACTTGTTCTTTCAAAGGTGATATCATCACAACGTTCGCGACTCGAGCTTTAGTTATCACCTCCATTCTCTCTCTTCGTTCATCCTCGGGGTTGGCAGAAATCTGTGCCAAACGAACTTTCCTGCTTAGAGCATCTGCTACAACATTCGCCTTTCCTGGATGGTACTGAATAATGCAGTCGTAGTCCTCCAGAAATTCCATCCATCTCCTCTGTCGCATATTCAACTCCTTCTGAGTGAATAGATGTCGCAGGCTCTTATGATCAGTAAAGATCTCAAACGTAACTCCATACAGGTAATGTCTCCATTTTCCCAGAGCAAAAATTATCGCGGCTAACTCCAAATCATGTGTCGGGTAGTTGACTTCATGCGTTTTGAGTTTCCTTGATGCATACGCAATCACTTTCCCGTTCTGCATCAAAACTCCTCCTAGTCCTTCTTTCGAAGCATCGGTGTAGACAGTATATCCTTCTTTTCCTTCTGGTAACGCTAACACGGGTGCAGTTGTTAGCATCTCCTTCAACCTTTGAAAACTTTGCTCACACTTCTCAGTCCATTCAAACTTCCCTTCTTTCTTTGTCAACTTAGTGAGAGGTGTAGCTATCTTCGAGAAATCTTGGACAAACCTCCGGTAGTAACCAGCTAATCCCAGAAAACTCCTCACTTCTGAAGGATTCTTCGGTGACCTCCAATCCATAATCGTCTCGATCTTCGAGGGATCTACTTCGATTCCAGATCCTGATATGATGTGTCCGAGAAACGTAACTCTCTCAAGCCAGAACTCACATTTACTGAAGTTCGCATATAGCTTGTGATCCAGCAAAGTGCGTAACACGATTCGAAGATGTTCAGCATGTTCCTCCGGTGTCTTCGAAAATACCAAAATATCGTCGATGAAGATCACTACAAACTTGTCAAGAAACGGCTTGAATATACAGTGCATCATATCCATGAATGCAGCTGGTGCGTTTGTCAAACCAAACGACATTACTATAAACTCATAATGTCCATATCGGCTGTTGAAAGCAGTCTTCGGAATATCTGCTTCCCTGATCTTCAATTGATAATACCCTTGTCTAAGATCTAGCTTGGAGTAGACCTTTGATCCTTGAAGTATATCGAACAGCTCTTCGATATGAGGGAGAGGATACTTATTCTTGATTGTCATCCTGTTCAGCTCCCGATAGTCAATGCATAAACGCAATGATCCATCCTTCTTCTTAACGAAAAGCACAGGCGCTCCCCACGGCGACGTGCTTGGTCGAACATATCCAGACTCAATCAGTTCATACAATTGCTTTCTCAGTTCATCTAATTAAGTTGGTGCCATTCTGTAAGGTGTCTTTGAGTACGGCTCAGCTCCTGATATCGTCTCGATCGTAAACTCCAACTCTCGGTCAGGGGGTAACTAATCCAAATGCTCAGGAAACACATCTAGGAATTCGTTCACCACTTCCACTTCTTCGATCTTAAGTTGATCTTTCGGTCTATTCAAAAGATAAGCCACAAATCCACTAGCTCCTTTCTGAATCAACTTCTTAGCTTCCATCGAAGAAATCACTGATAACTTCTCAACTTTCCCTTCTGATGTCCCACTTTCATCTTCTTCCAAGATGATCTCTTTCTTGTAACAATCCAACTTAGCTCGGTACTTAGACAACCAATCCATACCAAGTATAACATCGTATCTTGTCATCGGTAACTCAATCAGATCCGTCGGGTAACAACGGGTACCAATACATATAGGGCAGCGTTTGTATACTTGATCCGTAACAAGGCAAGTTCCCAAAGGAGAACTCACTTCAAATTTATATGGCAAGTATTCAAGCGGAAACTGTAAATGCGCACATAATTTAGAAGCAACAAATGAATGCGTAGCGCCAGGGTCATACAAGACCTTAACTGGCGTGTTAAGAATGTGCACAATACCTTCCACAACAGACGAAGGATCAACCTCCTCCTTACCATCCAAAGCATAAGCTCTACCTCTGACCACTGGTTTGTTCGTCGTACCCACCACTCCTTTTCCTTTATCCTGGACCCCAAATCTCCTGATCTTGTGCGGGCAACTATCCATCTGGTGCTTAGGGGAACCACACGCGAAACACTGTCCAGCTTTCTTACGACAGTTCTCCTCAGTGTGTCCCGTTCGACGACAATATCGGCAAACAATTTCCTCTGGACCTGGCTGAGGTGCTCTCTGCTGTTGTGGCACCTTCTGATACTGCTGTGGCGCTTTCTGCTTCTGTGCTTGCTATTTCGGTGGAGCATTCTGCTGCTGACGCTGTGGTGTTACCATTGGCCTCTTTCCAGTTCCTTGGGGAAAAGATCCGGAAGGTCGCTTATTACCTTGATAAGGCTTAGGGTTAGAAGGTCCTTGACGGGCAGTAGTTATCTTGATCTCCTTGTGTGCAGCTTCAACCCTTAGCGCTCTATCAACAGCCTGGTTGTAGGTCTCAATAACCAAAGATGCAAGTGCCAACCGAAGTTCAGGCTTCAGTCCATCAATAAACCACTTCGTCTTGCGACGCTCATCATTCAGAATATGAGGCGCATACTTGATCAGCCTCACAAACCTAGCTTCATACTCCATCACATTCATAGTTCCCTGAACCAGACTCATAAACTCAGCCTCTCGTGCATCACGAGTCACTTGAGGCGTATACTTCTGCTGAAACTCTCTGATAAACTCATCCCAACTTCCTTCAACGTTATTCTCAATCCACATATGCTGAACGTGCTTCCACCAATTGTATGCAGCTCCTTCCATAAGAAAAGTAGCATACCGAACTCGTTCACGATCCTCTGGGTAGATCTCCATAGCCTCGAAAATCTTCTCAAGACTAGTAATCCAATTCTCAGCCTTTATGTCGTTCGGTTCTCCATAGAACTTAGGCGGATTCATCCTCAGAAACTTCTCCAATGACCTTTCATTAGGAGGATTATCTCTCGGTGCACAAGCCCTCATAAATTGTCGTAGCACATCCCTTAATTCCGGAGTTCTTTCTCTTTCAGGGGGTGGCGTGACATCTCTTTGGGGTGGCAGTGGTGGTACACGATTCCGGGGTGCTCTTCTTGGTGGCATGTTGTTACTGAATTCACAAGCATTCAGATACATATATTCGATGCATGACATATAATGATTCACAGAATCCGTAACCACGTATTCACATTCTCACGTAGTCACACATAAGTATGAGAACAATACATTCCCATAACAACATGTCAGCAAAGATTCAAGATCTCTAAACATATCATATAATCAGAAACAATTGTCAGACAACATGTAAACGTGAACAGAAGCTCGGGTAACATATCAACATATCAGAAACATATATAACACATCCCAAAACATGGTCAACATGTAAACGGGAACAGAACGTGTACTGTCATATTAACAAGAACTGTAGCATGATCAGAAGCATGATCAACATATCCAGAAGCGTATCCAACATATCAAGAATAATAGCATGCTAACAATAAATGAAATGGCATGATCCTATCAACGGTCCTAATGGTATCTTGAAGCAACTCTAAGACTCATGCAATGACAGTTATGGAAAGCAGTAAACAGATATTCAACATAAAGCCGAAAGTGTTATAACTGTGCAAGGTTTGGTAAAATTTACTACAGGCCACATGTTAACAGTATTAATTCAAAAAAAATGGGGAGGACCCGATACTATCGAGTTGACTCCCTTACAGGCCTTACCAATCCGTCCAACCCTGCTGAAAATAACCTAGTAGGTACCAAGTCATCTGAACCGTCATCCGTGGTGCCAAAAGTAGGGGATCATCTACCAGAGCTATACATCCCCTCATCCAAAAGTCAGTCCTGAACTGTCCCGGCTATACGTCCGCCATCCATAGATAGATATATATGCATCAGTACTATATACAAAAATCTCCCATCAGCAATCAACCCTGATAACTGTGGTCCAAAGAACCCCTGGTGGTGTCATCAGAAACGGCAACGACCTCACCCTGTCCGTGTCCTGCTGGATCATCTCCGCCATCATCATCATCATCAGACCCTCCATCGCCTCCATCAGACTGCTCCTGCATAGGCTCGGGCTCCTGAGAAGCCTGACTGACATCCTGACCCTCGAGCTCCTCAACTGCCTGCTCATCGGATAAGTGATAGGTATCATATAGGCGAGCTCTCACACGGGCACGGTAGTGCTGGTGACGCTCCATAGAGGTATCGCGATCGATAGTCATCTGCATAAGATCTGTCTCCAGCTCAGCAATACGAGCAGCCCTCTGATCAGCAATATGAGTCATCTCTGCAGCATGCTCACGAGCGATGTCCCTGTCAATCTGGTACTGCAGTGACTGATCCTGATAGCGCAGAGACTCCAACCTGACCTCACGGGTCCTCTGATACTCCTGAAAGTAACCATCTCTCTCAGACTCGAGATAGTGCACAACTCTGTTAGGATAGGAATACCCAGGTCTGCCACTGTTCCTAGACCTGCGCCAGGTGTAGAAACGAGTGCCTCCACGGCGAGAAACTGCCACAGTACGCGGGGCCTCAAACTGCTCAAAGAAAGCCTCATCCATCTGCTGATTAGGATCCTGGTGTGGCTGAACTGCCATAGCTATACAGAAGATACCACAGATATGAAATCCAGATAACAGAACCATGCAATCCCCAAATATCCCGTCTCGATGCAATATGAGAATGATCCTGGATGCAATGCGTGAACCATCCATGATGCAACATGAGAGCAATCTAGGTTAAGTCTCTTCTTACTTAACCCGATGCTCTGATACCACCTCAGGCTGTAACGCCCCCACCCGTACCAGAACAAGAGGAGAGCGGCGTCTCAACCCCCGCACTGAAGCACCTCTCAAATAATGGTGTGAGCCATCACTCAAGAAATACTCCAGCGAACGGCTATCTATCAGAACTATACATGTACAACGATGTGGCTATGCAGCGGAAAATCAGAGTATTTTAAAAACTTTTCAAAACATGTGCGTGATGGCATGTAATAAGCAAGAACATATTGATCGTGTAAGAGAGACTCGGCATATCAGAACATATAACAGATTCACATATAAGTACCGATACAGCAGAGTTCAAAATATCGGTAACAGAGTAGCAGAAAGAGTATAACGAAGATACTCAAGTATTCAAAAACATATACAGAAACATAAAGTGATGCAGCCATAAAACATATGCAGGAGACAAAAGAGGAAGTAATACTAAGTCCTGACTGAAACAAAAATGACAATCTAGAGCTTCAAGATACCTCTAGACTGCGGCTGCAAGACCTGAAACCACGAGGCAAGAAAACGGGAGAGGTATTAGTCAAAAGGACTAAGCGAGGGAATACTTTAAAGAAAGTACTGAATTAAAGAACTTGAAGTAAAGTTCGAAACTGTTAAATGCAATGCTTTAAAGAAGAACTTGAAACAAGTTCGATTGATAAAACTCTTTGAATGCGATGCTGTAAAAGAATGCACGTTATAAAACATTTTCATGAATGCTATCACACGCACACACATATGCTGTTGATGGTTCATAGTTCTTTCATAAAACGGGATAAGGGTAAAGTGAACTTTTCCAGATATGAACCATCCTTTAAGAAACAAAATTTTGCCCGCAAGCTAGGCTCCTCCATCCTTACTCCAGAAAACATGATTCGGTAGAGTGTCGGACCAGGATCAACGATAATTCCACATTTAGTAGAGTATCGGACCAAGATCAACAATAACCCCACATATAGTAGAGCATCGGACCAAGGTCAACAACAACTCCGCACATAGTAGACTATCGGACCAAGGTCAACAACAACTCTTACCAACGCATACAAACATGCACCATCCTCCACCGGTTGTCACTTCGGGTAGCTAGCCCTAGGCGACCTGTAAACATGTAATGGGAACAGATTTGCTGTCCGTTCCCAGACAAATTGTCCTGACTTGACATACCTCCTGTTAAAAGTCGGTGTCAATAGTCTAAGTGTGGCGGCCGGTATTGGTGATGTCGTTGGCGCTCACCTCCCGAGCATCACCTCCACACATAACCGCCGGGCCCAAACTGTAAACTGTATGCTTGCATTTAAGATTAGCAGTGACCAGAGTAACACTCCAGTATGCTAACTATAACATGTGAAACTGTAACTGTAACATATGATGCTGTCTGTAAAACATATGATTCTGTCTGAAAACATGTGATTCTGTCTGTACTTTGAAAACATATGCAAACATGTAACTGTCTTTGAACAAGAATGCAGAACTTTGGAAAACATGTACTGTTGATCAATGTATACTATTAAAGTATGAATGATCCTTTCAAGAGAATGTCCCGATAAAAGGGATAGTTCAAAACAAGGTTTAGCTTTGAATTTCAAAACATATGATACGATAGTATAATCGTGGTTCTAGTTGGAAAACATTTATAACTTCACCTCACCTAATAGTAACAAAAGGTAGGTAGACAGATTATGCGGTGCCCTGGGGATCCCAGTGCTCAACTTTAACTCCTGTAGGTGGCGTACTAGAGTGAGCTTAAGAACTAAGACCCACTACTAACCAAGCTGCATATGAAATGCAAGAAACAAATGAACAAGGAACATGTAACACAAGAGAGTAATACCATTTAAGGTATTCAAGAAAGGTAACACACAAAGGAATACATCAAAGTGAGTTACTCTTAACGTTAGACTATGATCTTATTATAGCCGAGTAAGCTTTAATCAAATTATGAATCCTATCGCAAACCTTAGGTAAAGAAACAAGTCCACGAAAGAAAACACATTTTGAAAACACATTTTAGACCCTGGATATGGAAACCCTAGGTGCAAATGTCTATAGAGAAAGCACAAGTTTTAATTCATTTTTACTATTCAAAAGCACTATTCAAAAGTACTATTCAAGATTACTATTCATGATTACTATTCACCGGTTACTATTCACATGTCGGGTCAAAGGGTCGGGTCAAACCCTTACTATACACACACCCACACACACACGGCATGCACACACACACACACCCTAATTAAATTATGATCTTGATTATAACCTATAGTTTCAAGTTCATGTTAATATAATCAAGTGTGATCTAGGTTAAAGGTATAACCTATAGTTAAGAGATCCAATTAAGGCATAAGATCAAGTTATGAAACACTAATCTATCTTAGGTTATAACATGTGACACTATTAAAGTGTATAACATGATCAAGGCACTAATCCATTAATCCAAATCATACCATAAGCTCAATTCATAATTCAAGAGTCATATAACAATGTGACAACATGTCACAACATATCTCATATCATATCATATCATATATCATAAACCTTTAGGCATGTAACATGTAACAATTTAATTCCATATTAACATGTAACAAGTTGTGACATAATAAATTGTAAATCACTATTCCATTAGCTAACATGCATGAACATAATTCAAATTCCATAATCATGCATCAATTCTCATAATATAACAAGCATATCACATGATCATAGCATATACTAGAGCAATTCATAACATATTCAAGCATATACTAAACAATTAAAACATATGAACAACTACACAAACATATCATGAAAACTATATAATAAATACATAAAATAAAATCCTATATGGCTTAGGGAAGACCCTAAGACCCAACCTAAACATAATATAAACATACCATAACATAAAAACATAAACTAAACTAACATAACATAAACAAAACAAACTAACCTAGCTACAAGGGGAGGGGATGCCGACGGCAAGAGGGGAAAGGAGGGAGAGAGGAGTGCTTGTTAACACAAGACTTTGAGCAAGGATTCAAATGCCATGAGAGGGGTATATATAGGTGTTGGGAAGCCCCTCACCTTGCTATTAGAGAGGGCTTAAGGGTAGGAGAGCAAAACAAGAGTTCATCCACTTGTATCTTCTAGAAGCTTTAGGGATGTTGAAGCTAAAAATGGGCTGCTGGGGGTATTTCTGTAATTTCATCCCCCAAGGCTCGAGGATAAGTGGCTGGAAGTTTAACCATTCCGACGGCAAGAAAATTAGCTTCGAAACGCATATTCATTCGTCGAAATCGGATTTACCGTTTGAAAGATACATTCGTTTTAGTGAATAAAAGTTTTGAGCTCGAAACTCGACATGAGTGAAAAAAGACTTTCTAGAATGATTTTCAAGTCCGGATTGCTTCCAAAATTCAAGAAATAAATCGAGAAGCGTTTTGAGTCCAAAATCGACTATAAAACGTTTTACCGTTAAAAAGTTGAAAACGTAGGATGAATAGTGAATTCTCACGTACGAACGTACGCTTCAAAATTTCAAGCTAGGGTTTGAATCAAGAGTTGTAAAACATCTCAAAAATCTTGAAATAGCTCAAGTAGTGCAAATCCGAAGAGAAAACATTTTCCGAATGAAACTGTTCGTAAAAGGAATAGTAAACTAGGGTTTTCAAAAACGTTTTCAATAAAACAAAGTTCCGGAATGGATTTCCAAGCCAAGAATGATTTCAAAAGACTCGTCTCGATTCAAGGATCGATTCGATTGTAACTTGGGTTGAAAAAGGTATCAGAATCAAAAGCTCATTTTCTGATGAATAGTAACTTTGGTCGGTAAGTTCCAAAAATACCCTTATGGTTCAAGAAAGACTTTCTGAGTTCGGGAAACAAGTTCAAACGATTGGGAAACATGTGTGATGAACCTCTAGGGTTCGAGTAGCAATATGAACAAGGTAGGCTCGGGTTATGAATAGTAAACTGAATCAAAGGTCAAGAATTCCCCCTTAAAGCATGTCAGATCATATACGAGCACAAAGTTCATGTAAGAATGCAATGCACGATGATTCAAAAAGTTGGATCACGGTCTATAAACGCTTTACCACTGCCTTAACTTACTGTTTTCATCCAGGCCCTGTTTTGGGCTGTTACATCAACGATTCCAAGAAATATTTTTGTTTTTATTTTATAGACTTTGTATTATTTATAAAAGTGACCCCAAGACTTCTAAAATATTTTAGATAAGTATATAAAGTATATTTTCATTCATAATGTCAAGAAAGTATGCATAGACATTGAAATTAATCATGCTATAATAATAGAAGTACTCTACAATTCATCCTATAATTCATGAAACACACAAATAATTTGTAAAAATTTTATTACCTCTCTTTATCTCCTTCCTCTTCTACAATTCTGATTTATTGATCCTCTAAGACTCGTCTTCGTTTCTCCTCGGTTAGCCCTTTTTGTTCCAAAAATCCTCACAGCTCCACGCTTTCACGGATATCAACTGGAAACAGATTTCAACCTCCAACGGAAAACCTCACTAGTCTTATAAGGTTCAATAAAAGGTTTGTAGAAATATACTGGAGTAAAAAGGTATAATAAAACTCTTAACAAAGTATTTATCTCGTGTATATAAAAAGGAGAATTTTATTTCCTTCAAAAGAGGTTTATACAGACATTATATATTCTGAAAAGAGGATTTATTCTAGAAATACAATACTCAAAGCTCAAAAAACATAAGGACTCAAAGATATTTTTACATATGACTCTCAGATTTCAAGACAAGGTGTCTTTCACCATACAAGAGGACTCTATTTATAGGCTATATTTTTTCTACTGTTCGGACTTGAAACTTTTATTTGAGATCCACTGCTTTATCCTTCAAGGGTCTAGATCTTGCCGACACTTTTCTATGGTTGAGATGCTGCCGACACTTTTATTTGCCACTTGATGAATAGAGTATGACGTCATGACGTTCGTCACTTCCTTGCTGATGTATGTGCTTACATCACTGATGGTTACAACCCATCATCTTGCAAGCTTCTTGTCTAGTCTCCGCAGTGCAGAAAAATTCATGTTTATTCTTCCTCCTTTGGTGAGTAGAATCCAATTTCCTTTACTCATCAGCGTTTCGAACTTATATTTGTACAGATTTTCTGCAACGCTGTGAATAGCTTTTATTCCCAAGGCACGCCTTTGGACAATCCATTCTTTAGTAACTTGGACCTTCTTTAAAGGTTTATTTCCTTGCTCAATCTTTATGTTGTTAGAATGGTGGTCTGCAGTAATCATGAAGAAAGCTTCATGCCATATATGCTTCTCTGGTTCTGGAGATATGGTGTAGAACTTGAGAACCACCTGCCTTCCTCTGGCAAATTTACTGATTTGAGATTTTAGGGTATCATCAAATCTAGAATTTTCTTTGAGATCTTTACTTGGGTAGATTATATCAAGGAACCCAAAACAAGCATATCTATAAACTGCTTCGGGACATGCTCCCATGATGCAGGTCAATGTTGGATATATATTTTTGCCTTTGGAGAAAAATATAGTATCTGTATTTTCCATACTATATACTTAATCAACTGTATGAACATATAAATGTTCCCATTCAGTGCTAGGAATATATTTTTCTATTTCAATCTTTATTGCCTTTGGAGAAGACTCCTTTTCCAGTTTTATTTCAATGACTGAGGGAACTTTATTCTTGACTTCTTCTTTATTTTTCTTACCAGATGACTCAGCCTCATCTATTTTTGTTGACTCAAAATTTTCAATATATTTTTCTAACTTTTGAGTCACTTTATTTACCTTCTCCAGGTTTTCTGTTACCAAATCTATCAATGGAGTAAGATTTTTATATAGATATTGTTCTAGAACAATAGTTCCTTCATAGAGATCTTCTGCCATATTGTTGGTATATGAGATCTCTTCTTTTATTTGTGAAATATCAATTTTATCCTCCGTCTGTAAAAGAGAGAAAGTTTTATCAAATTCTTTTCAAAATTTTCTATAAGTGATCTTTGGGAAATCACCACCCATCAACGGATTTGATTTTGTCTTTACCGTATACCGTTTGAGATGGACTAGATATATGCAAACCCATATATTGGTCTTCCAAAGTTTTATAAGTGATTTTTGGGAAATCACCACCCATCAACGGATTTGATTTTGTCTTTACCATCGACCGTTTGAGATGGACTAGATATATGTATGCCCATATATTGGCTTTTATTTTGAATTAAAATCTATATTTCTGGATAAAAAAATCTGCTAGGAAATTATCAGTTCCTTTTATTGGAATAATTTTGAAGTTATATGGGGATAGGAAAACTTGCCATCTATGTAACCTTCTATAATTTGGTTCACTAGGTAGTTTATTGTTCGCAAGACTTGGAACTTGAGTGTTATCAACATGAACAATGAAAGATTTTTGGAGTAGGAAAAGTGAAAACTTTTTGATCCCATTTATTACTCCTAATAACTCCTTTTCATGTGTAGTATAATTTATTTCTGCTGATTTAAAAGTACCACTTGTATATCTACAAATCTCATTTAGATCTGTTTTCAAGATTGCAGCCCAATATAAATCAGATGCATCAGTTTGAAGAATTAAATTATCATTTTTATTAGGAAGCCTTAATTCTGGAAGAGTTTTACATTCTTCCTTTAACTTTATGACAATTTCTATATGTTTTGGCGTCCAACCTTTAGTATTATTTTTTCTTAATAACTTTTGTATTTCATGTCTTTTCTTTGCTAACTCAGGTATGAAACATTCAGCATAATTAAGATATCCTAAAAACTTTTTTATTTGTTTTCTATTTTCTAATTTATCAGGAAACTCACTAATTTTTCTAGATATATGAGGTTGCAATTTTATACCTGCAGCACTTAGTTTTAATCCTAAGAACTCAATTTCTTTAGTTTCTATTACTGCTTTTCTTTCAGATTGTGCAATACCATTTTCTTTACATAATTTAGCAAAGAGTAGAAGGTGTTTCTATGTTCTTCTATGGTATTCGAACAAATAAGAATATCATCTATATAAACAACCATAAATTTTCTATATTTACTAAATATATCGTCCATTTTTCTCTGATATATTAATGGAGCATTTTTTAATCCAAATGGCATTACTAACCATTCGTAATGTCCTTGAGGGGCACTGAAAGCTGTATATTGGATGCTACCATTTTCCATTTTTACTTGCCAAAATCCAGATATACAATCGAATTTTGAATAATATGATTTACTCTTTACTAAGTCTATTAATACTTCTTTATTGGGTAATTGGTAACTATCACCCTTCGTGAAATGGTTTAATCTTTTATAATTTATTACCATTCTTGCTTTATTTCTTTTCTTTTCAGCTTCTTTCATTACCATGAATGCTGGACTAGAAAAGGGGCTGTAACAACCCTGATTTGGGGCCAAGAAGAAATAGATAAGTAAAGAGTGAGAAGAAAACATTTATAGCCTCAAACCATTGTGCATTGCATTTTATGTGAACTACGTGCTTTTATGCCTGGGTCATTGAATATTATTATGAAACCTACACCAATATTCATCTACCAAGCCTAAACCTTTACATATTCCTCATAAAACTATAGAAAAACTAAATCTTACACTTTCCGGATTCATATTCAAATTTTCGCTATCCCGAAATACATCTTGAAATTGTTGGCCAAAAATTCCCATTAGGTCCCTAGACACTATTCATTCCTAAATATAGGAATTTGTAGACACTTTTACCTATCACATATTAGGCACAAATGAATCCTTGTAAAATTTTATGAATTACGGTATCATTCCCGAATCTTAATTCTCATTATAATTCCCGTAGTAACCAAAACCGGCCAAAAACCCTACTTTAACCCTATATTTTGAGATTTTCGAATTTCAACGTTTTCCCTATTCAATATTATAGTCAAAACGATCCTTGAATTATTTTGTGAATTTTCATGCATTTACCAAAACTTGATTCCAATCATAGCATATTTTATAAATATTTTTCTTTTTTAAAAATTGTCATTTTATTTTAAACAATTAGCTTTCATTCAATATTCAAAATTTTACTTCAAACGTTTCTTGAATTTTTCCCTAAACTATGATAATTTTGACAACCTTTAAACTTTATCATAGCTTCATTTTTATAATTTTATCATGATTTTCATCATCTTTAACGTTCATAATTTATAAACGAAAACTCTAAATATTC
Organism: Lantana camara; assembly: GCA_037501455.1. Classification (NCBI taxonomy): domain Eukaryota; kingdom Viridiplantae; phylum Streptophyta; class Magnoliopsida; order Lamiales; family Verbenaceae; genus Lantana; species Lantana camara. Next base: position 52,500,595 of record CM074858.1, read on the forward strand.
CCCATTTATAATCATAACGAAGCTTATTTTTCACTCGTTCTTTCATTAATTTACTACTTCAAGTTTTCACCTCTCGACTCTTGAATAAATTTTATATCATTCTATATTTATTTTATTCAACATGACATCATCCGTGACAACATAGGCCTTCTAGAAAGTTGAAATAAATGAATGTAATTCACCCACATTTCTCATATAGCTTCCAAGCATTTGTTTAAAATGTGAGACAACCACATTACCTACATAGCTACCAAGCATTTGTTTAGGTCCCTTAAACTTTTAGGAATTGCACAAAAGCCCCTCATGACTACCTATAAATACCCCCCTCAAGCATCATTTATAACTCACAAATCAACGCACAAAATCTCTCCCTCACTCCCCTAACCACACGACAACCCCCCCTCTCTCTCTACAAGGTTAGTTTTATTTTATGCTTCAAATTATGCTTCAATTTATGTTTTATTTTATATTTAAATTATGCAATTTAATTTATATTTTATATGCTTTATATTATGTTTAGAAATTTATGATAGGAGATTTTATTTTAGGAATTTATATTTCATGAATTAAAGTAGGAATTTAATTTATAAAATGCATGCCTATTATATGAATTTATTTAAATATGTGTTCATATGCTCATGAATATGTTCTTGAATGATTAGAACAAATGCATGTTTAGAGAATTTAATTATGATTTATTTTCATGAGAAACATATACATTTTGCTACATTATGTCTCAAATCATATGTTATGAATATGAATATGATCTAGCATGATAATATGTCCTTTGAATATTCAAATAGACTTAAGAACTGTTCTTGATGTTCTTGAAGTGTGTGTGTACCGTGTGTGCCTAGTATGTGTAAGTATGTGTTCGATTTTGTGTTTAAAAGTGTTTAATCCCCTATGATTAAATAGTAACCGTTTTTCAATGGTAACTTTGACTTTTAAGTTCAAATGAAGACTTTGACTCATAAAATCTTGTAGAGATTTCAAATATTAATATAAAATAATATTTTGGATTTTTAGAAAGAACTTTTATCCAGAATTTCCAAACGGGGATTAAATAACAATTTCCAAAAACATAACTCTAGCTTATTAAAATTTCTTGTGCATTGTTTATTTGAGTATTAAGACTTAGTTCTAAACCGGTAGTAGTACTTTCAGGCGAGGATATAATTGAACAGTGGAATCCCAAGGATTTTATCTAGACCGTCAAGACACTCGGTGAGGGTTAAAATGTTTTCAACTGGAATCATGCTATACATATGTATCTATATAAAAACTATTTCCAAGTCTACCTATCATTTTGATTCACTACCCTATATATGTATTATTGTACTACAATGTCCCTCTTAAGGGAAAAATACTTTCATGCCGGAATCAACGTTGTACTAGGACATTATATATTAAGTCCACTTTATCAAAATGTTGATTCCGGGTTATGCAAGCAAAATATTGTTCTTGATTCATGTCATGGGCCCTGGCTATATCCGTAGTGAGCAATTACCCGGAAGGTATCGGACCGAGGGTATTGTTGGTGCTGCGGACTGGCACCACCTCTTGGTAGTGGTTTAACTGGAGGTTAGTTACTCCACGCCAAGGGATGAGGGAGAGATAGCTGCCTCCCGAATCATGTTCGTGGTCTCTAGGGTTTGATTCCCTATTGACATCAAGGAGTAGTGGAGTTAATATTCTTGGTTTTATTGAAGTATCGGAGCCTTGATCAGCCCCGATACTATTTTACCAATTATTTAAGGAGTTATGGATGGAGAGGCCTAGCTTGCGGGCATTAATGTTCTAGTTACAAACGGTTCATATTTCTACAAATATTCCAAACTACCCCTATCCCTGTTTTACAATTATTATGAACCGTTTCCTATTTGTTATATCCTATTGTTAATATTTCAGATCAAGATCTTCTTGATTATATACATATGTATATATACATATACATATAAGTTATTATACCCCTTCACTTAGTCACTTTGACTAACCTCTCGCCTGGTTTCAAATGCATGATTTCAGGAATCCACGGAACGACGTCTTAGAGGTTTCTTGAAGCCTTAAGGTGTCATATCTTAGTCAATCAGGATTATATTAAGAGTGCATGTACATCTTTTAATAAGCACTCTCGTGTTGGCTCTAGACTTATCACTGTAAATATCTTACTTCTTAACCTAGTAATATAAATTTCGGTTGACTTGAGATATCAAATTCTTTTGTTTCAAATTGTTTATCTTCTGCTGCACTTTAAATTCCATATTCTGGTATTGCATTGTCCTGTCCGTTCGCCGAAGTATTTCTCGAGTGCTAGAACTCATATCCACTCGGGAAGTGCTACGGTGCAGGGTTGTAGTGTTAGGGGGCGCTACAACTAAAGTGGTATCAGAGCCCGGTAAAGTTAAGAAGAGACTTAACTGAAAGGGTGCTCGAATCTCTTGTCTGTTGCTTTATAAGTTAACGTTGCTTCAAGATACCAGTAGGACCGTAAGTTAACATGTTATTCTCCTGTATCTTTGTATGCCTTATCTCTGCTACGATTTATGTGATATTACATGTATTGATTGCCATTATTTGGAAAATTCCTACCTAAGTGATTATCTGCGAGTCATTCTTAACCATCATGGATCATATTCCTTCTAAAGTTGATTGCAGCTCATAATGTCTCCACGAAGAACCACCCAAGATAGCACTCCGCCAAGTGAAGATGTATCATCGGCTCGAGGAAATTCTGAGTTAGTAAATGCTTTAAAGGAAATAGTGCAAACATGCACCAATGGATCAAAAGGTGATAATGAGAATACTCTTGAAAAGTTTCTACGGATGGACCCACCTAAGTTCTTCGGAGAACCCAACGATGTTAAGACTGAAAACTGGATAGCAAGTCTTGAGAAAATCTTTGAAATAATGGGTATTAATCCTGAAGAACCCGAAAGACTTCAGTATGCTGTCTTCATGTTAGAAGAAGCAGCCTTAACTTGGTGGAAATATATAAAACGAGTTTGGGCAGAAAATCAAGTAAATTATAGGTGGAATGACTTTGTAAGAGTCTTCTATGACAAGTATATTCCCCAGGTGACTAGGGATGCTCGAGAAGCAGAGTTTATGAATCTAGTTCAAGGCAAAGCATCGGTGGCCGAATATGAAGCTCAGTTTGTTAGACTAATCCAGTATGCCCCACATATCCTACATGATGAACGCCGTAAAATTAAACGGTTTGTTGATGGTCTTAGATCCAATCTTCGATGGGCCTTAGCTCCATTTGAATTGGAAACCTACACTAAGGCTGTAGAAATGGCTATGAAAACGGAGGCCACATATAAGGAAGTCCATCTGCCAGATAATCGTTTCGAGCCACCCTATAAGTCATCCCAGGAATCCAAACGTCCCGCTGAACCATTTAAGTCAACTTCCGGAAAGAAATAAGTACAATCCTGGCCCAGGCCTCAACAGGCACCACCAAAACTTCAGGAAGAGATTATTTGTGAGTACTGTCAGAGGCGAGGGCATACTGAGGAGGAATGTCGAAGGAAGGCTGGTACATGTTTATGGTGCGGAAACCTTGATCATCAAATGGAGAATTGTTCGAAAAGACCAAAATCAAGGAATAAAGGAAAGGCTACAGAAGGAACATCTAGAAAGCCAATGCTCAAAGCCAGAGCTTATGCTGTGGAAGGAAACAAGAAACCGAATCTTGCCAATAATGTTGAGGCTACGGTACACTTTATATGGTCCTGGCGCCACGCATTCATTACATCATTTATGTGTGCGTTTAAATTTCTTACTTGAACAATTGCCTTATGTCTTTAAAAGTAAGTTCTCTTTTGGAAACCTGCTTATCATAGATAGAAGATACAAACATTACCTAAAGCTATTATGAAACATGAGTAGAATATGAGGACAGATTCTCTTTAAGGGGGAAGGATTGTAACAGCCCTGATTTGGGGCAAAGAAGAAATAGGTAAGTAAAGAGTGAGAAGAAAACATTTATAGCCTCAAACCATTGTGCATTGCATTTTATGTGAACTACGTGCTTTTATGCCTGGGTCATTGAATATTATTATGAAACCTACACCAGTATTCATCTACCAAGCCTAAACCTTTACATATTCCTCATAAAACAATAGAAAAACTAAATCTTACACTTTCCGGATTCATATTCAAATTTTCGCTATCCCGAAATACATCTTGAAATTGTTGGCCAAAAATTCCCATTAGGTCCCTAGACACTATTCATTCCTAAATATCGGAATTTGTAGAGACACTTTTACCTATCACATATTTAGGCACAAATAAATCCTTGTAAAATTTTATGAATTATGGTATCATTCCCGAATCCTAATTCTCATTATAATTCCCGTAGTAACCAAAACCGGCCAAAAACCCTACTTTAACCCTATATTTTGAGATTTCGGAATTTCAACGTTTTCCCTATTCAATATTATAGTCAAAACGATCCTCGAATTATTTTGTGAATTTTCATGAATTTACCAAAACTTGATTCCAATTATAGCATATTTTATAAATATTTTTCTTTTTTAAAAATTGTCATTTTATTTTAAACAATTAGCTTTCATTCAATATTCAAAATTTTACTTCAAACGTTTCTTGAATTTTTCCCTAAACTATGATAATTTTGACAACCTTTAAACTTTATCATAGCTTCATTTTTATAATTTTATCATGATTTTCATCATCTTTAACGTTCATAATTTATAAACGAAAACTCTAAATATTCCCCATTTATAATCATAACGAAGCTTATTTTTCACTCGTTCTTTCATTAATTTACTACTTCAAGTTTTCACCTCTCGACTCTTGAATAAATTTTATATCATTCTATATTTATTTTATTCAACATGACATCATCCGTGACAACATAGGCCTTCTAGAAAGTTGAAATAAATGAATGTAATTCACCCACATTTCTCATATAGCTTCCAAGCATTTGTTTAAAATGTGAGACAACCACATTACCTACATAGCTACCAAGCATTTGTTTAGGTCCCTTAAACTTTTAGGAATTGCACAAAAGCCCCTCATGACTACGTATAAATACCCCCCTCAAGCATCATTTATAACTCACAAATCAACACACAAAATCTCTCCCTCACTCCCCCTAACCACACGAAAACCCCCCCTCTCTCTCTACAAGGTTAGTTTTATTTTATGCTTCAAATTATGCTTCAATTTATGTTTTATTTTATATTTAAATTATGCAATTTAATTTATATTTTATATGCTTTATATTATGTTTAGAAATTTATGATAGGAGATTTTATTTTAGGAATTTATATTTCATGAATTAAAGTAGGAATTTAATTTATAAAATGCATGCCTATTATATGAATTTATTTAAATATGTGTTCATATGCTCATGAATATGTTCTTGCAAGATTAGAACAAATGCATGTTTAGAGAATTTAATTATGATTTATTTTCATGAGAAACTTATATATTTTGCTACATTATGTCTCAAATCATATATGATATGGCATATAATAGTATAGGGCCACGTGGCCGCCCCCTGTTGGCGCCACGTGGACCCTCGCGCCAACCTGGACAAACCAAGAACGACCTCTTGGACAGGTCATCAGATCGATATCAGGTCCCCAGGTCATCAGATCTGCTTGAGGACACCAGATCGATCTGCTCTCTCCTATGAGGAAACCCACAGCATTAAGGATCCCGGAAGATAATATCGATCTCCAGATCGATATCATACGTCACCGGACACCCGAATACTGTAAAGCACTCCTGTCGGGACACGTGTACCCTCCCCATTCCCTGGAACAGGCGTACTACGGCTCATTAATGACCGTCAGTCCCTGCTTTTACCCAAAGGGGAAAGAAGGTACAAACGACCCGCCTCAAGCCAGTTCCATCGTCCCACATCCAGATCGACGACTGGCAACGCTATTAATGCACACCTACAGTACACACACTACTGTGTCATTTGGCCATGGCTATAAATACTCGCCCTTTGACCAGTAGTTGGTAAGCCTTTAATACGCATTCAATTGCATTTATTCTCTCTCTAAAGAGCTCCATTACTGACTTGAGCGTCGGAGTGCCAACCTTGGGTAAAACCCCAAGTCCCCCAAGTTGGTTTTGAGCTCACGTTTGCTAGTGCTTTCAGGTCGATAAAGAACCCACTCAAATGAATTCTTGACTGATTGACCCATATCTGACAGCCAGATCGACCACGTCAGATCGACCAGATTTGAGCCAGATCAGTTTGGCGCCGTCTGTGGGAAACCTCTTTTTCATATCGACCTAGATAAAAGCCTATCTCTTTTCAATACCATGGTTAACACAAGGAACACCCACCGTGACGAGGACATGGAAGAGGTTGCCAAAGGCAGGCATGACTACAACGTGCCGCTTGGCAACACCTCCAACGTCCTTCCGATCGGCCCTAGCACCAATGTTCCCCAGCCTCCGCTGGAGGTCACCCCCAGGTTCACTGTCACTCAGGCGGACCTTGATAGCTTTCTCGACCAGTGGCAGGTCGAGATAGAGCGCGCCCAGACTGAGGGTCTCGAGTCCAGGCGCCCCGAACTACCTAGGGCCAGCCCAACCACCACAATCCCTAGTCCCGTGGTGGGTAACGCGTTGGGCCCCTCCGTCCAAGCATACGGGAACCCGGTTCCCTATGTCTTCCAACCGCTCGACGGTCGACCCGCCCAAATCATTTGGGGCCTCAGTCCCCAGATCGGGGTCGGTCAGGTCTAAGAATTCGCGCCGCCACCACCATCCCCTGCAGCGAGCAAAGAAATTCCCCGCGAAGGCCACGGGGATTCCGACCACCCGAGCTGCAACAACCGCGGTAAGCGCGTGGTCGATGAAGACAACGAGGAGTTCGACGACCTTCGAGCTCGAATCCCCGCTCGATCCGCTAGGGAGGACGCCGCCGAATCACCGTAGCGCGCGCTGGGAAAGAGCAGGATCATTACGTGGACCCACCTCGCAAACGGGTCCAAGACCGCCTGGGTGACCGTGGCTCCCACGTCACCCAGAGGCAGGTCGATCTTCGAGACGGGCTGAACCGATGCCCTCTCCGTTACCGCAGCGACAGGGAGGAAGCTTCCCCCTTTTGCGAGGACATTCTCCGCACGACTTGTGACGGAGATCGAATTCCGACCGGCCTGCCCATGTATAACGGGACCACAGATCCCAAAAAACATGTGACGGCCTTCGAGAACCGGATGCTGCTACACTCCCACCCGCAGTAGATTTGGGCCAAACTCTTCGTCACCACATTGGCGGGCCCTGCGCAGGATTGGTTCATCCGCCTGCCGCCTCGATGCATATCGACCTATAACCGATTTGTAGATCGATTCACGGCGCACTTTTCCTCGATGTCCGGGGAAAAGCTACCACCCTCCTATCTCAACAGTATATACCAGAAGGAGGGCGAGTCCCTGCGAGATTTCATGACTCGCTTTTCGAGAGAGGTGGTTCGGGTCGAGAACCCGACGATGGACACCTTACTTTTTGTAGTCCATCGAGCCCTTCGTAACCGCCTATGGGCCGATGATATCGTCAGTGCCGGGCCCCGAAACCTGACAGAAATACAAGATATCGTCTACGGCTTCATGCGCGTTGAGGAGATAGCCCTCGCGCATGGACCTCCGCCTCGATCTGAGAGGCAGGTCATTGGGTCCGGCTCGCCCCAACACCGGAAAGGGAGCGAGCAAAAGAAAATCAAGGGGAAAGTCGACCAACCGACCCAGGTCGACCGATGAAACTACGTCCCCTTGACCAAGTCCATAGACCAGATCTACGTGGTCATGGACCAAAGCCTTCTGAAGAAACCAAAGCCCATACGAGAGGACCCGAAGGCTGAGAAATCGGGAAAGTTCTGCGGCTACCATTACCAATGGGGCCACACAACCGCGGAATGTAACGCCCTCCGTGATGAGATCGAGAGACTCATTCAAGGAGGGCACCTGAAGGATTTTGTTCGACGCATCGACCACTACTCAGAGAAGGCGGGGAGGTTGAGTGATCGCAACCGGTCCAGGTCTAGATCTCCCCCTAAACGATCTGGGAAGCAGCCGCTAGAGAGAGCTGACGACAATCCCCCTACTCACGGCAAGATCTATATGATAGCCGGGGGGCACGAGGACGGTGACTCCAACGCAGCTCGAAAGAGAAACATCAGGCGAGCAGCTCGAGAGTTCAACGGCCCCCATGAAGAGGTCTTCCAGATCGATCAGGGTAGAGAGTGGGAGAGGCAGGAGGTTAGCTTTAGTGAGAGTGATAGCCGCCCGGGCCCCCATCGGGAAGGTGATACGCCTAGCTGTCCGATGGTGGTGACCTTAGGCGTGGCTAATTATGATGTAACCAAATGCCTAGTTGATAATGGAAACAACTCGAATATTATCCCTTACTCGACTCTTGTGAAAATGAAATTGCATAACCTAAAGCTCGATCCGATCCGAACGCCGCTCTCCGGGTTTGGCGGATCGGAAGTTATACCGTTAGTGCACATCCGACTCCTCACCTCGATGGGAACATCCCCCAAGAGGGTGACCCAGGAGGTCGAGTACGTCATCGTCAATATGCCCCTAGCGTATAATATGATCTTCGGCCGGCCTGGCCTTATTCAATTCAAAGCAATCATCTCAACGTACAATCAAAAACTGAAAATGCCCACCCCAAACGGGGTCGGAGAGGTGACTTGCGATGTCATGGACAGTTGGGCTTGTTACGTCATCGTCCTCAAAAAGCCATCCGGAAAAGAGGTAGAGGAAGAGCTCGACCTCCAGACCTATGCTGACGGGGAAATCGAGCTACCCACGAAGGAGTGCGAGGCGGAGAGATCCCCCGTAGCTCGAAAGAGAAAAGCCAGCGAGCGGCTCGAGCCCTCTGAAGAACTAAAAGAAATTGCCCTTATCCCCGGAGATAGCAATAGAACCACCAAGATCGGGGCCAATATGCACCCCCAACATGAGATCATGATGTTAGAATTCTTGAGGGACAACTCAGATATTTTCGCTTGGGCAGCCAAAGATCTGATTGGTGTCGATCCGAAGGTGATCTGCCACCGGCTCGGGATCGACCCGTCGATCAAGCCCATTAAACAAAAGTTGAGACCGCAAAGCCGGGCGAGGAATGATATAGTCGAGGCCGAGGTCAATAAACTCCTAGACGCGGGATACGTTACTCCAGCTCAATACGTTGACTGGTTGTGCAACGTAGTCCTCGTGCAAAAAATGGGCGGGAAGTGGAGAATGTGCAACGACTTCACCAACCTCAACAAGGCATGCCCGAAAGACCCGTATCCGTTGCCCCGAATCGATCAGCTCGTCGACTCGACGGCTGGGTGCGAGATGCTCAGCATGATGGACGCGTTTCAAGGCTACTACCAGATCTCTATGGCTCCCGAAGATCGGAAACATACGGCCTTCATTGTGGTAAAGGGAATATACTGCTTCAAGGTCATGCCCTTCAGGCTAAAGAACGCAAGAGCTACGTACCAAAGGTTGGTCAACTTGATGTTTAAGGATGAGATCGAGAAGACCATGGAGGTCTACGTCGATGACATGATCGTGAAGAGCCGATGGGCATACCATCATCTAGATGATCTGCGCAGATCGTTTGAGATCTTGCGGCAATATGGGATGAAGCTCAACCCTGACAAGTGCACGTTTGGGTGTTAGGAATAGTGCCCTAGAAAGCCGATTAGTCATAATCCATTTTGGGACTTTCCTAGTATCACAGACAATCTTTGAATAATATACGATTGATTAATATCATAGGCAAACACTTCTTTATATGCTCTTGTTTGGTATGCGTTTACTTTAGCTGTGCATGTATGAGAACTCCCCTAATCCTGATGACTTTGGGACTCTACCATTTAGGTGAAATGGTTCATGAAACGAGCCCTATATCACATAAGTCATGATTAGTAAAATACTCCAAGCCGATGAGTCCTACAGACAGTGGGAGTGTCAATCTGACTCCTCTAAGGCTTGCTTGTGGGATCACGCCCTTAAGAAGGACCACCTTGTTTCATGTAGGTGCAAAGTGTATAGTTGATACGTGCGTGATACATGAGGGTGCTTACTTCAATAAGTAAGTTCACTGAGGTGCCCCGTGTGAGAAGATTCCTAAATGGGAAAGGAAGTTTCTATTTCAGGAAATGGAAACTTCCAGATTAGGAAATATCTCACGAGTCATTGATGTGATTAATTGATCCTTAGACTTGAGGTTCCTTGTCACTTTATGAGTTAACTCTGTAGTCTTAGGTATGAGCTTTAAAGGGTGTCGCCTTAGACAACTGATTCAAGGCTCATGCTGGGGCTGCACAAGTGACTCATGAAAGTGAATGAGAATCAAGAAAGGACCTACACTTGCATATGCAAGGTGATCTCTTATTGTGTAAGTCATTCATATGCCATATGGAGTCCTTGGCCAAGGCAGTAGATCAAGACATCAAGAAAAGGGTTTGTTGGATTGAGATCAAATGGATATGAAATGCACTTAGCTTTAAGACCAGATTATTAGGGTTCTGATTATTCCCTTACCCTAGATCTTGGTTGAGAGATAGTAAGTAGGAGGATTGTATCTCACATGAATCAATGACTTAAAGGTTCTGTCGAATCCAAACATTCCAATTCAGCTAGGGGTTAAACACCTGTTGCTAGACTATGGTTGTTTAATCTGTGGACTGATTAATTAATTAGTGAATTAATTAATTAGGGTCACTGCTAATTGAATTGAGAACCTAGAGGGTCACACACAACAACTTGGTTACATGAGTTAAGGCTTTAAAATGATTAAACGAGTTAATCGAGCCTAGAGGGTTCCACACGTGTGAAACCACATGTGTGGGTCACGTGACTGGACACGTGTCATTGTGACACGTGTGCCACACGTGATTGTTTAATAATATATTAAATAATTAATTTGTTAATTATTTAATAGACTTTGGTTTAATTTTGAATTAAAAAGAAAGTCTTATTTTGGAGAAAAATAATCTAGTTAATTAATTATGAATTAATTAATTAGATAAAATAAGTTATTTATTTTAAATAAATAAAGTATAAAATTATCCAAAAATAGTTTGGATATTTTTAGCTCTCTTGAAAGTTGATTTGAATTAGAATTCAAAGTCAAAGTCAAAATTACTTGATGATCAAGTAATAGGAGAGAGAGATCAAAATCCTAGCCCATTAAGGACTAGGAATTTCGGCACTCCCTTGCTTTTAAATAGGGGAGCTCGAGCTCCCCTTAGAGCTAATTGACAATTCTTTTGGTTCATGTGTTGAACACCATCCTTTCTCCAAGATAAACGAAACCCTAGGTTAAGCCTAAACACTAACTAGAGAACTAGTATCCTTACTAGTTAGATTGTAGCCAAGTTGGTGGACTATCTCTAGAGAGCTTCAAGTTAGAAGTTTTGAAGATTCGAGCTTTACCAAAAAGTGGGGATCAAGCAAAACGATCAGAAGGGATGATGAAACGATTCTGAACCCAACATGAAACGAATGAAAAAATCGAACCAAAGAAGATGGCGAAAACTGTTCGTCCATATCCTGAAGGATGAATTTTTTCACGAGGGTTTTGTGACTGGCAGTTTTCTGCTTTCGCAAAACTGGGTTTCGAAGGGAGTTTCAATCATGCTTTTCTCGTTTCATGTTTCTTTCTTTATGTTATATTGTTAAGAACATCCCTAACATGATTTGAATCTAGGATGGTGTGGATTGCTATCCCGACAATGGATTTCGAAGTAGAAAGAGACTTTCGAGGGACGGGTTGTCAAGCCGCGAGAAGAGCGTTCTTGGGTGGCTTGAAACGCTTCAAGAAAGAATAAAAGAAAAGTAAGTTTTCTATCTCTACGAATTTGGTTACACGATTGCGAGTCCAAGGTCCTTTTGTTGGAAAAAATTTTTAAATTTCGCTGCTTTCTGATTCGTGTTTTCCAACAAGTGGTATCAGAGCCACCTCGTTAATCGTGTTTCTGATTCGTCTCAATTATTCTGAATTTGGTAGAAATTCTTAGGCTTAGATGCGAATTAGGTATTCATGAGTTCTTTTAGAAAGCCTGAAATACGAAACTATAATTTTTCTTGAATTTCTGAAAACTGTTTTCTTAAATCTGTTTTTGAAAAACTGTTTTAGTTGAAATTTGTTTAAATCGTAATTTTTAATTTTGGATTGAATTAGGTTTTGGAGAAACCTGTGATACGAAAAACGAAACGCGAAACGAACACGCGGGATTGGGACGTGCCAATGTGTAGCACGCCCTAACCCCGCTAGTGCCTCCCGCAACCGCGCTGGGGCCGCCTAGACCAGCCCGCACAGGCGTCCCGTAATCGCGCGGGACGTCCCGCACGCACCGTCCCGCAACCGCGCGGGACGCCTAGGCGGAATCCCCCCCAAGCCGCGCGAGTGCTGCTGCGCGGTGCGCGCACGACGCGTGCCCAGCCCGCGCACGCATGCGGCAACTGCCGCACGTTGTACGCGCTGCTGGGGCGCGCGTTCGCGCGAGCTGCCGCGCGTCGGTGCTTCGCATTCCGGGGATCCAAGCCGTTTTTCGTGTTTTCGTATTTTTCGTATTTTCGGTCCTTGAAATCCCGATTTAATTTTTCTGAAAAACTTTGTCTTATTAAATTAAAATTATTTTTGAAATAATTATTTAAATTGGGATTTTAAAATTTTAAGCGATTTAAATTTTGGAAAAATTACAAACTTTATTTTATGAAAAATATTGAAAGAATAAAATTATTAATTTTCAGAAATTAATTGGAATTTTATTGGTTGATAGTCGTTTGGGTTTTATTGAAAAGGCTCTTGAACAAGAATTGCATCTAAGTCGTGTTTTAAGCTATTAGAAATTAAAGCGAGAATTTTAATTTATTGGTTAAATTTAAATTCTTGCAATTTATGCATGTTAGGTGATCATGGGTTTAGACTTATGTATGATTTTAATTTATGCACATGGATGGTTTAAATTGGGGTTGGAGCCCTATAATTGCGTTTTTCAATTGAGGTTGGAGCTTCACTTATGTGCGTACTGACTACTGTTATGTGATTTATTATGTGGCTTCCCATATTACTGTTTTTGAGGCCGGGGTATGCCCCGTGTAATTGTCTAAGGCCAATATGAAGATTGAGCCTTATTACTTTATGTCTTTTTCTTTTTATTGTAATTTGAGAGTAGAGATAGGTGGTGAGGTTTTATTTTCATTTTGGAGACAATGCACCCATGGAGTAAGATAGACCACATTCAAGTAACAAGGAGGCCATAAGTGAAGACCCCTCAAAATGTTAGGGAGGGGAATCTCAATTGTAAAAATGTAATAGAGATAGGGCTCGTATTTTGTTACCGCTTTCCCTTATGTGATTTAAACTGTTTATGTGGCATGTATGTTAGAACTTGTGATTGTGGAGTGGCTCCCACATATCACGCATAAGATAGGTAGAGCCCATGATCATTACATGTTAGTATCATGCTAGGACATGTTATCTGTTTATGTGCTTGTTTGAAATGCATTTAAGTTATACTTGCATTAATCAAGACTAATAAAATTGGATAACATATATGTTGGTGAGGTCGAACCGGACAACTCTCCGGTTGATTCGAAAATTCCCATTAAATATTAAGCTCATTTCGAATAATAGGAATTTAATTTGAGATGCAAATTTTGAATTAAATTCCTAGCATTCCATCAATAGGTTTTAAGTTTAGTAAGTAAAGCTAGTTATTGTCCGCGAGTCGTGGGATAGCTAGTGGAGCTTATTAGTTCTTAGTTACCTAATTGATCATTTTAAATGATCAATATTTCGTGGTTAATTTTGGCAAGGGCGATGTCCGCGAGTCGTGGGTCGTTCGAACTAAGTTTTGATCATGATCTTATGATTGATGGGTCTGTCTTAACGCCTAAGTAAATATGGATGTCGCACGAGTCGTGGGTCCATATTGAAAGATAGGTGATGCAAAAACAATTACTAAGAGTTCTAAAGGTGTTAGAATTGGTAAGTTGTACCTACCTAGGATTTTACTTAGAATGTCCGCGAGTCGTGGGTTCGAGGTAAAATGCTTAGGATCTTAGTACTCGTTGGGAAACGTGTTCCTCTTAGATCTTTGGGAATTATAGATCTTTGAAAAACAATGGGAGCTACATTAGATTAAAGACCTTATCTTATGTATATCGTTATTATTCAGCATGCTCACCTATTTTCTCTGCTTAGCATTTAGGTTGTAGTTCTGTGATTCTCTACAATATGAAATGCAAACCCATTCGTATCCATCCTTAAGTCAAACAAGTTGACTAAGTCCTAACTAACTCTAATTGGCTTCGGACCCTAAAATTCATTTTAGATTCCGAATAGAGAAAGGCGTTCTCTAAAGGGCGAAGTTTTTCAATTGTTAAAATTCGACCCGGGCCAAAAGAGAAGCGATCTGAGGTGAATGGATTTCTCCAAACCACTTAAGAGCAATTGAACTACCTCATAGAAATGTTACAATGTATAACATTATGGAATTATTCATGTAATATCCCACATCGGATTGGAGGTGGGCTTGAAGCTGCTTTATAAGCAGTGGATCCCCCTCCCCTTAGTAGACGCGTTTTCCTGGACAGGCACCCCTTAAGTGGTGGTTTAAATTCTGTCGGGAAAAAGTAAAACCGTGAGGCGCTTGGGGTCTACCCTTGGCCAAAGCGGACAATATCGAACGGCGGGTCTTTGGGCTGTTACAAATGGTATCAGAGCCAGGGGCCCGAATTCGGTGTGCCAGCGAGGACGCTGGGCCTCTATGGGGGGGTGGATGTAATATCCCACATCGGATTGGATGTGGGCTTGAAGCTGCTTTATAAGCAGTGGATCCCCCTCCCCTTAGTAGACGCGTTTTCCTGGACAGGCACCCCTTAAGTGGTGGTTTAAATTCTGTCGGGAAAAAGTAAAACCGTGAGGCGCTTGGGGTCTACCCTTGGCCAAAGCGGACAATATCGAACGGCGGGTCTTTGGGCTGTTACAAATGGTATCAGAGCCAGGGGCCCGGATTCGGTGTGCCAGCGAGGACGCTGGGCCTCTATGGGGGGGTGGATGTAATATCCCACATCGGATTGGAGGTGGGCTTGAAGCTGCTTTATAAGCAGTGGATCCCCCTCCCCTTAGTAGACGCGTTTTCCTGGACAGGCACCCCTTAAGTGGTGGTTTAAATTCTGTCGGGAAAAAGTAAAACCGTGAGGCGCTTGGGGTCTACCCTTGGCCAAAGCAGACAATATCGAACGGCGGGTCTTTGGGCTGTTACAAATGGTATCAGAGCCAGAGGCCCGGATTCGGTGTGCCAGCGAGGACGCTGGGCCTCTATGGGGGGGTGGATGTAATATCCCACATCGGATTGGAGGTGGGCTTGAAGCTGCTTTATAAGCAGTGGATCCCCCTCCCCTTAGTAGACGCGTTTTCCTGGACAGGCACCCCTTAAGTGGTGGTTTAAATTCTGTCGGGAAAAAGTAAAACCGTGAGGCGCTTGGGGTCTACCCTTGGCCAAAGCGGACAATATCGAACGGCGGGTCTTTGGGCTATTACAAATGGTATCAGAGCCAGGGGCCCGGATTCGGTGTGCCAGCGAGGACGCTGGGCCTCTACGGGGGGGTGGATGTAATATCCCACATCGGATTGGAGGTGGGCTTGAAGCTGCTTTATAAGCAGTGGATCCCCCTCCCCTTAGTAGACGCGTTTTCCTGGACAGGCACCCCTTAAGTGGTGGTTTAAATTCTGTCAGGAAAAAGTAAAACCGTGAGGCGCTTGGGGTCTACCCTTGGCCAAAGCGGACAATATCGAACGGCGGGTCTTTGGGCTGTTACAGGACTGACGCCTTTGGAGAGCATGTATGATATTGTTTTAGAACGAGGAGCCAAGTCCCATAGAGCAGCCCGAGGTAGGCTAGACCCACCTATAATGGAGACGGTGAAAATGGAGATCCTTAAGCCCCCTGATCGAGTGATTGGAAATTTAGATAGTAAGGTGAAGGGGCGTGGGCTAGAGTCGTTTTATGAAGGGTTTGCACCGCACATGGTTGAAGAGATTAATCTAGAGGAAACTCCTCTAGAAGCTTAAGTGCACAAGAAACTCGTCAAGTCCATGACGTTAAACAAGGGCGCTAAGTGGGAGGCAACCCATATTTCTTTCCCTTGCTTTTGTTTATTTTTTTTCATTTTTTTCTTTTGCCCGATTGCCTCGTCCCATCGTCATATTTTCCTCTTTCGTGTTTTGCAGGTGAATGTGCAGCTGATATATTTGGATAAGTGTGGGGGAGGTAAAATTCAGATCCATTTTTGATAAAAGACAGAATCACTGAAGATGGAATTTTGCTACTGTGAGGAAACTTGTCTGAGGCACGGAAAGGGAACTTGAACCATTTTCGCCAAAAGGGGGCATAAACCCACCATCCGACCCGCCAACATATCCGAACCACCCCACCTGCACCATACCAATCTTGCGAACCCTATATCTCAGTCAGAGCCCCCAAATTGAAACTTCATCTCTCCTTTTCAAAAAAAAAAAAAAAAATCCCCAACTTGCAAAATCTCAGAAACCCCAAATCAGCCATGGGTAACGGGATGATCCACCAGCCGAATAAACCACCGCCGCGTTGTATCTCCCCACGACTCCGCCCTCACAGCTCTCCACCGGCCACTACTGTGCCCTCTCCACCTGCCCGGATGCGCTATCGCGAACTAAGTCTGCCTTGTGCTGAAATCATCACCGAACTTGGCCTGAACCTGTTCTGTACCTCAAACCCAAATACTACTGACAGGGAGGCTAATTATGATCATAGCCAGGATTCCTCAAATCTGACTCGCGACCATCACACCCCCCGGGTTCAGGGAATTCCTCGTTTTTCATTTCTGACTTACTTTATGTTGAGCACAACATGCGTTTAAGTGTGGGGGGTATTACGGGCTGAAAGTGACAAATTTTTTGCATTCTTACATGATTTTGGGGCGTTTTTGAGCTGCAAAGGGGACTTCATGGACGGTCATGTGCATTTTTCTTAACTTTTTACATGACTTCGGATCATACTAGGGGCTGGAAATTTTTGGAAACATGATTAGGGCTGTTATAGATTCATTTTTCTTATATTTGGGAAGGTTTTGGTGTAATATCCCACATCGGATTGGAGGTGGGCTTGAAGCTGCTTTATAAGCAGTGGATCCCCCTCCCCTTAGTAGACGCGTTTTCCTGGACAGGCACCCCTTAAGTGGTGGTTTAAATTCTGTCGGGAAAAAGTAAAACCGTGAGGCGCTTGGGGTCTACCCTTGGCCAAAGCGGACAATATCGAACGGCGGGTCTTTGGGCTGTTACAAGTCCCTTGACATTTGTGATGGTCCATTCAACTGCGTCTTTGCATTTCTGAACTGCTTTGATCAGTTTCCCCTCTTGCAGACTGTCAAGTATGTTGGCTATGATCACAGGTAGGGTCTCAAAGTCGCCCAGATATACGTGTTTTAAAAACTCAGGTAGCTTTTCGAATTCCAGATTTAGATCCTGCAAATTTGAAGGTAAAAGCTTAGATTCTGATATAGTTAACTCAATAGGCACAGACTTTGAACTTGTATTATCATTAAGCCCTTGTAATGCATGGAACTTATCAAGAACATCATCAAAAGACTTAAACCGATTAGAAAATCTCTTCAGCCAATCAAGAGATATGCCATGACTAATTGCATAATTCAACTCAACGTTATTATTTAAACCAAGATGCTCATGAGTCAAATTCTCAATGACATCAACACTATAAATGCAAGACATATCATCAACATGCTTAGTGGAATCATAAACATTGAATTTCACTACTTCACCTTCAAACTCTAAAGTCAGTGAACCATCATGCACATCAATTTTAGCTTTAGCTGTACTGAGGAAAGGCCTACCAAATAAGATATCAGAGGACTCGGATGAATAATTGGTTTCCATGTCAATTACAAAGAAATCAGCAGGAAAAATCAATTCATTAACTTGAACTAAGACATCCTCTAAAACACCTTCAGAATAGACAATTGATCGATCAGCTAATTGAATAATAACTCCGGTCCTAGCTAATGGACCAAGACCCAAAGAATTATACACAGACAAAGGCATCACATTGATAGAAGATCCCAAATCACACATAGCCTTACCATTACCAATATGTCCAATCTTGCAAGGGATAGAAAACATAGCTTTGTCGCGACACTTATGTGGTAATTTCCTTTGTAAAACGGCTGAAACATTTTCACCAACACTCACCTTCTCATTACCTGTCAACTTACGCTTATTGGTGTACAATTCCTTAAGAAATTTTACGTAGCGTGGAACCTGTTTAATGGCCTCGAGAAGTGGAATGTTTACTTCAACTTTCTCGAAAAGAGCCAAGATGCTCTTATCTTCTTTGTCCTTCTTGCTCTGAGCCAGTCTCTGAGGGAATGGTGGCGGTACTACCGGTGGCTTGGGCTTCTGATAGACTTCAACTGGATTGGAATTCTGGCCGTGATCATGGACAGGTTCCTTTTCAATTTCTTGTTTAGTTTCTGCATCAGATAACTGTACCTGATCATATTTTGAAATCCTGTCTACTGGAGGGTGGAATTCCTTTCCGTTTTGTACCGTAATCGCACTCACGTTGTGCCTCAAGTCAAGCTTTTGCGATAGTAGTTTGCCTTGGGTCTCCACTTTGCTGACGGATGATGCAATTTGTCCCACATGAATCTCCAAACTCTTTATAGTCTCTTCCACTTTCTGAAATCTCGTCGCAGTGTCCTGTTGAAATTTCTCAGTGTTAGTAGCTAGCATATGGACAATATCACTAAGAGATGTACCTAAGCCCGAAGGCTGTTGTGGTGGTGGTATCTGATGGAAGTTCTGATTGATCGGTTGGTTGTTTGCATAGCTATGGCTTGGGTAACTTCCCCAACCAAGGTTGTAGGTGTATGAATAAGGGCACACATCAGTTTGGTGCTCGAGGCTGGTGCAAATGCCACACGCCCTTGCATGAGGAGGAGTACCTACATTCATCTTTTGCACCAAAGTTGTTAGCAACGACTTAATTTCATCAAGTGAATTCGCATTTACCTCATTTACCCTTCTAGGGATATCCTGCCAAGCTCCAAATTGTTGGGAATTTACTGCCATGGTTAATATAAACTCTCTAGCTTCAGCAGGGGTCTTGCTAACTATGGCTCCACCACTCGCAGCATCCATCATTCTGCGTTCCACTGCAGTTAGGCCTTCATAGAAATATTGAATGACCAATTGATCCGAAATTCCATGCTGAGGACAACTTGCTAGCAACCTCTTAAACCTCTCCCAATACTCATAAAGGCTTTCGGAATCCCTTTGCTTCACGCCAGAAATTTCTCGCCTATTTTTTGTAGCGCGAGAAGCCGGAAAGTACCTCTCAAGGAATTGTCTTGACATTTCCGCCCAAGTAGTGACCGTACCCGAAGGTAAGTAATATAGCCGCTCTTTAGCCGCATCTTGCAATGAGAAGGGAAAAGCCCTTAGCTTGATTTGATCCTGTCACATTGTGTGGCTTCATGGATTTGCACACAAGGTGAAATTCTTTCAAATGCTTGTTCGGATCCTCATTTTCCAACCCACGAAAAGTTGGCAACAAATAGATGAGTCCCGACTTCAGTTCGAAGCCTTCTTGCAGTTCTGAAAAAGTTATGCAGAGTGGCTGTTGTGCCTCAGTAGGTCGGGCAAGCTCCCGAAGTGTTCTGTTTTGAGTCATATCCTGTCCGTGATCACTGTCAGGTTTCTCGTCAGTCAGCTGTGCAACTGTAAACTACTGCTCAGTGTGACCGTCAAACTCAAGCTCAAAAAGATTCGAACTTTCACCAACTGCTGCTTACTCACAAAGGTTCCTAGGCATAAGAAAAAGAAACAAAATCAATTAACAACTAATTCCCCGGCAACGGCGCCAAAAATTGGTGGGCGGCGAAGCCACAAAAAATAAGTCCCAAATATTGGACACGATTAAAATGTAAAATAGTGGCAACGGGTATCGATCCACGGGGATTAGATGAGTTTGTAATCTCTTAATATGCCAAGAAAATAAAACAAACAATTAAAATGGGGGGTGGTTTGAGATATTTGATCAAATTAACAATGAAACTAAATAAACAAATGATTAACAACTAAACTCAGCTGATACTTAGATTAATTCAGTAGACAACAGATTGCTGGGATTTTTCTACGCATGCATCAGACTATGATCACGAACTAGGTGATTAACTCCACGTAAGGCTAGCTATAGTTACCAATTACTTTAGGCTCCCTCGTTTCTTCGTATTTTTAGAATAATCTGAAGAAACTCCTAAAGATTATTCCTTAACTAGCTAATAGTCCTATCAGAAACTCCTTCAAGGATTCAATTAACTAATTGCTTTACGAGCTAAAGAAACACTAACCCTAACCGACTTAGTAGAAACTCCTACTTCGCCTAATTAGACCGAATTATTTCACAACACAAAATCAGCCGAACTTAACAACCTAGTGTTGATTGCCACTTTGTTAATTGCCTGGCTAGACTCCACCAAACGAATTAACTAGTTGTATCTGAATTGCCTATCCTAAGATTCGACGTCTTAAATCAAGGAATAGAACAAACACAATAACGTTAAATTAGAAATAAAATGGATAACTTGATTAATAAACCCAAAAAGATTGTCTCACACAACCCTAAGCATGCTTGGAAAATCCCAACTATAAGATAACTTAGCTACTTATAAAGAAATTCAAAAACAAATACGAATAAGAAAACATAGTATTCAACGAAACAAAGAAAGGAGGAAATAAACTAGTTTCGAAGCTCGAATTCTTCCTCCTTTTTCCCCCGTCTGTTACTTCGTGATTGGACCTTTATCTAATGTGGAGGAGTTCTTTGGTTCTCCTGCCATGATCTCCATGTTCCGTCACCAAATTGGGATAATAATTATCAAAGTAATGCCCATCATGCAGCCCCTCTCTCTCAAAACCGTTTTGCTAGAATAATCATCCACTAACTCCACCTTTCTTCAAAGTTTGTAACTCCCATGTAATTCTCCAAATTCAACCGTCTTTTCCCAAGTGCAAGATTAAGTGCCTGGACTACTAATAATGACTTTCCCACATATTCACTTTAGAGGCCCAATAAAATATTAAACTATTGGAGCCCAAGCTTGATACTTCTTTCCCATGTAAATAATAAAGAGCAAAGTCCAAGAGCCTTGACCAAACAAAGGGTCTCTCCGTGTGACAAATCCTTAAAGACTGAAATTTGTCTAATTCTTTCAAGAATTCGTCATCAAACTCATTGTAAGTAAATAATTCCTACAAGAAACTATTAAACCAATTAACGGTCCATCATTGGATTAAATCACGGGATAAAATATAATTATTTAAGCTCTATAATCCCACAAAGTATACAACGTATCATAGGTGATAGTGTAAAATGGGAAGGGCCGTTCCCATGCCCTTCCGAGAATGTCCCCACGCTTTTAAATTTTAAAATGGCGCTTTTAGGTGCGAACGGTCCTTCCGGCTTAAAGGCCAAAATGGGAACGACCGTTCCCAGATTGAACTGAGGACGGGAAGGGCTGTTCCCGCTCGTCTACAAGCCCAGAAACAGAGAAGAAACAGGGGATGCTCTTGGGACAAAATAAAACTATACAAAACACCAAGTTTCAATTACCAAAATGCATAATTTCTAGAAACCAAGATGCATACATGTTCAAGGTGCAATAATATTTCATTTAAACACCTAAATCCTACATGACGTTCAAGAATGAAGAGTTTCATGTTCATGAAGAATTCATGGTATAAGCTTAAATCTTTCATGGATTCATGCATCAATCCAATGCAAATTCACATATTCGTACATCAATCAACAAATAATCTATTTATTCCATGAATCTCTAACCCTAGCTTCAACCAACTTCATCAAGAAAACATATACTCATGCACACACCCACCTTGAATGAAAAGAAATGGATGAAAGTGATGAGAATGGATGATTGAGCTCCAAAACTTGAGATTTTTCGGAAAATTTAGCTCTGGATGATGAATTCTCAATCTTCCCTTTCTCCTTGAAGAGTCGAGAATGGAAGAAAGCAAAGTGTTGAATGACTTTTGATGAAAAATGCACTTGGAAGCTTGAAGAAATATATTACGTGATTTACCAATTTTGAAATTAGTGAAATGCATAAATTACAACTTAGTCCCTCAAGTATATGAGTCATGCAATCAAGGATAAAGGTTTGGCAATTAATCCAATTAGGTCCAAGAAATGGCTATGCAATTTAGTCCTTAACTTTTGAATAATGATCAGGTAGAGACAATTTTGTAATTAAATCACATTTAGTAAGTATTTCACGTAACGAATATTTTCAAGTCATGACTTAAATTCTCAATTTGATATAAATTAATATTTTTTTCACATAGATATAATGATATGTAATTTATAAAAATTATGATAACATATAGGAAATTAATAAATAAAAGAATTAAAATAAATTCCTAACGCTCACAAGCTCACACGTGGCGTGCTTACCTGCTCGTCCGGAACTGGGGCGTTACCACTCTCCCCACGTTAAAAGAATCTGGTCCCCAGATTCGCTACTCCTGAGGAAATAACTCTAGATGGAACAGTTTCATTTTATCCTCAGTTTCCCACGTAGCTTCTTCTGACTTGTCACTTCTCCACAACACTTTAACCATAGGAATGCTTTGGTTTCTCAGTTCCTGAAACTTCCTATCCAAGATTTTAACCGACTTCTGAACAAATGTCAACTTCGGTTCCAATTCAACTTCTTCAACGGGGAGGATTGTGGTTTCATCGGGGTAATATTTCCTTAATTGGGATACATGGAATACATTGTGAATCCCCGTAAGACTCAGTGGTAGGTCCAGTCGATAAGCTACTTCACCATTTCTTTCAAGAACCTCGAAAGGACCTAAGTATCGAGGATTAAGTTTTCCTCCTTTTCCAATCCGAGTGAAACCTTTCCTTGGTGACACCTTCAAAAATACCCGGTCACCAATTTCAAATTCAAGATCTCTTCGGCGAGTATCGACATAGCTCTTTTGCCTGTCTTGGGCGGCTTTCATCCACTGTTATATCATTTGAACATTTTCAATCATAGTTTGAACTGCATTAGAAGGTTTTTCCAACTTTTCACCTTTCTTTACACCTTCTTGTTTCGACCATTTCCATTCTTCCAAGTCGAAAAACAACGGAGACCGACACTTTCTTCCCTAAAGAAGTTCATAGGGAGCCATCCCGACTGAAGCCTGATAACTGTTGTTGTATGAAAATTCGATTAAAGGAAGTTGTTCTTGCTAAGAACTCTGAATATCCATCGCGCAGGCCCGAAGTAGATCTTCCAAATATCTTATTAATCTTTCCGAATGACCATCCGTTTGCGGGTGAAATGTTGTACTAAACTTGAGCTTTCTTCCCAAAATTGCTTGTAATTCCTGCCATAATTTGGAGGTGAATCTCGGGTCTCGGTCTAAAACTATACTTACCGGAATCCCATTGAAGTCGAATAATTTCTCTGTTGTATATTTCCGCTAACTTGGGAATTTTGTAAGTCATCTGGACCGGTAGGAAATGTGCAGACTTAGTTAAACGATCCACGATAACCCAAATATCATCAAATCCACCTTTTACCTTTGGTAACCCGGATACAAAATCCATCGTTACTTGTTCCCGCTTCGATTCGGGAATAGGTAATGGCTGTAAAAGTCCCGCGGGTTTCTGATGCTCAGCTTTTACCTTCTGACTGGTCAAACAGTGTTTTACATACTCGGCAATATCTTTCTTTAATCCTTTCCACCAATAATATTGTTTCAAGTCCTTATACATTTTATTTTCTCCCAGGTGGATTGAAGAGGCCGACTTATGAGCTTCTTCAAGCAAGACCCGTTTCAATTCTTCAGGCACAACCACTCTATTTTTAAACCGAAGCAAATCGGTCTCATCAAACCCAAAAGGACTCTCTGGATCAGCTCTTGCCTTACTTACCAATTTCTGCACCTCCGGATCATTATGCTGAGCTTCAAATAATTAATACTTCAATTATGGCTGAACTGTAATATTAGAAACCCGAGCCTTTAAAATAATTGGAGCAACTTCCTTACTTTCATTTACTTCCAAATTTGATACACTCGCCTTCCTGCTAAGTGCATCGGCGACCACGTTGGCTTTCCCAGGATGGTACTTGGTAGGGCAATCATAATCCTCCAATTTTTCACATCCAACGTAGTTGCCTCATATTCAAATCCTTCTCTGTGAATTAATATTGAAGGCTTTTGTGGTCAGTGAAAATTTCAAAAGATGTCCCGTATAAGTAATGTCTCCACTTCCCGAGTGCAAAAATCATGGCTGCGAGTTCCAAATAGTGTGTCGGATAATTCTTTTCGTAATCTTTCAACTTTCGGGAAGCATAAGCAATCACCTTTCCCTTCTGAGTCAACACACAACCTAGACCTTGCTTGGATGCATTGGTATAAACCGTATACTCTTCTGAACCTTCTGGAAGTGTTAACACCGGAGCTAAGACCAACTTTTCTTTCAAGAAGTTGAAGCTTTGGTCACACTTTTCATCCCACACAAACTTGACATCTTTCTTTGTCAACCGGGTTAACAGAGCGGCAATCTTTGAAAAATCTTGAACGAACCTCCTGTAATACCCGGCCAATCCTAAGAAGCTTCTAACTTCTGAGGCATTCTTTAGTTTCTCCCATTTTAACACGGCCTCAATCTTTGAAGGATCGACTTCTAAACCTTTTCCCGAAATAACATGTCCCAAGAAAGAAACCCGATAGATCCAAAATTTACATTTACTGAACTTTGCAAATAGCTGATGTTCCTTTAAAGTCTGTAGAACGAGTTTGAGATGTCTTGCATGTTCCTCGGCAGATTTGGAGAATACCAAAATATCATCAATGAAAATTACCACGAATTTGTCGAGGAAAGGCCTGAAAATCCGGTGCATCATATCCATGAAAGCTGTAGGAGCATTAGTTAACCCGAATGGCATGACCCCGAACTCATAATGCCCGTACCGAGTGTTGAATCCCGTCTTTGGAATATCCTCTGCTCGGATTCACAACTGGTAATATCCCTGTCTTAAATCAAGTTTCGAATAGACTTTGGAACCCTGAAGTATATCAAATAATTCCTCAATATGCGGAAGGGGATACTTGTTCTTGATAGTCATCTGATTCAACTCCCGATAATCAATACACATTCTCAAAATCCCGTCCTTTTTCTTTATAAATAAAACCGGTGCACCCCAGGGCGAAGAACTCGGCCTGATTTACCCAACTTCCAGTAATACATCCAGTTGCGCTTTTAATTCCTTCAATTCAGCTAGAGCCATCCGATATGGGGTCTTCAAGTAAGGTTCTGCATTTGGATATAAATCAATTACGAACTCAATCTCTCGTTCAGGAGGTAAAGAATCCAACTTCTCTGGAAAGACCTCTAGAAAATCCTTTACCACTTCTGCTTCCTCCAACTTAACCGGATCCTTGGGCTTATTTAGAATGTAAGCAATGAATCCCGTAGCCCCGTCCTTAACTAATTTCCGAGCCTCAGAGAAGGAAAGTAGAGGTACCGTCTTCGAATTCCAACCTATAGTAACCTTTGAACCCAACTGTATTTTGTTTGCTCAATAATCCATTGTAGCACAATGCCTGTATAACTAATCCATCCCCAGACCACACCCATACCTCTCCATCGGCATTACAATAAAATCTGTCAGAAATTCTCGACCCTCAATCTTCACTAGAACATCCCTGTATGCCTGATCCGTCTCTCTTCTACTACCAAAAGGAGAACTAACTAAATAGCGCACAGAAGAACATATAGCAGGCAAAGACAAAGTAATCGTAGTAGAATGCACAAGAAAGGAGTGTGTAGCTCCTAGATCAAATAAGTTATGGACTTTCGTGCCATGTATGCATATAGTACCTTCAATAACTGCGGCAGGATCAATCTCTGCATCCTGCTCCTCTCCAGCCAAAGCATAAGCCCGAGCTCTCACGAGTGGTCTTTGACCCCTAGGTGGCGGATCCTGACGATCCGGACAACCATCTACTCGGTGCTCATTACTCCCACGGATGAAACATAACCCCAACCGGCGTCTGCAATTCTCATAAGTGTACGTAGGTAGCCCACAGTTTCTACAGCCCGATTTCTGAGGTGGTGGTGGTAAAGCAAGTGCCCGTGGGGTCTTCTGAGATGGTCCTGTAGCACCCGGAACGCAAGGGTGCCACATCCCCCGCACTATAGCTCAGTCCACATATGAAACGGACAATCCATACATGAACTAAGCCACAGCGAACGGGTGACAAGAAATAAAGACTAACTAGCTAGGCGGGACTAACCCCAAACCAATCAACACAATGCAAAAAGGAATAAACATAAGCAGGCCATTCACGAGCAATTATCAAGTAATCTAAAACCTAACATTACATATCAATACATTATCCTCTCTCAAATACATAACATTCCAAGTAATCCCAAATAATAATACATATACCGCAAGATAGAATGGACACGTGCTAGACCCGAAAAGAAAGACTTGACTCGACACCTATCCCGCCTAGCACACAACCTACAAAACTGAAAGGTGAGGTGTCAGTCTCCACAGACTGAGCGAGGGGTATAATAGATATAAGCGCAGATAACATGCAAATCATAACCTCGGGTAAGGTTTTATAACAGAAATCAATATAAGTTCAATAACAACAAAGAGCTCGCCCGAGATTACAACTATCAGATTTAACAATTTAGTCAATTCCAATCAATCAATCAATCAGTGGCCCGGCGAGTGAGGGCAATTCTCCAACCTTACTCCCAACAGTGTACAATCACGATTCTTCTAGTTAATTAATTAAGTGATCATGCAATCAGTTACAGTGCACACATAACAGTTTCAGTCGGGAACATGACGGGAACATGGTGGATTGGCAAGGCCCGATCCATCCACGGTAAACACGGTGTACGTCGGGAACATGACTCCCACGTACGGGACTCCTTCCTCCACCAAACCTCCTGGTGGATTCAGGGTTCATCCCCACGGTTGAGAGGAGTGTAAGAGTTACCTGTCAGCCCATGCTTTCCCGGTTGGCTCAAACACTCACTCTCGGGCCCTCAATGCACGGTACAATATACTCGCCCCAAAACAAGGTCAATCAATTCAATACAGTTCAGTAAATCAGTTGTAAACCAAAAGAGTTTAGAAAACTATAGATATATAGATACCTTTTTGGCTTAAAACATCACATAGGGTTGTAATGGTTCTACATAGATCTAGAAATTAAACCTCACCTGTACCGACAAAATAAAGAGAAAGACACGGCCTAAGAAGCCCACTCGACGTCACTGGTGTGCTGGTCTGTGCAACAAAGACAAGTGTACATAAGACATGACTCAAATGAACCAATTAGGACGAACGGCGTAACATGACGTGCAATAACAAGAATGGACAATTATCGAATGTCATGATCATATTTAAGCATAAAACAAGCATATAATAACACGTACAATAGCATGCAACCACATAAGCACGAAACAGGAGGTGACACGCCCGTGTCACCACTACACACAAAGTCGTGACACGCCCGTGTCACGGTACAGCGGACATTAAGCAAGCGGACAGAAGGTGACACGCCCGTGTCACCAAAACAAAGCAAACCGTGACACCCCCGTGTCACGGTACCGAAAACTAGACCAACAACCATGCACCCCCGTGTCACGCTGAAAGAGGGAAACGTGACACGCCCGTGTCACATACGCAGAAGAGAAAAACAGGGCAGTTATGCAGGGGAAGCACGAAATAAACCACAAAATCAATCAAACACCCAAAATACCACTCCCAAATGATGTAAATCAAGTAATACACATACTAGCATGCTTATAGTTCAATAATATCTCCTATAAACACTTAAATCCATGCTTAATCATCAAGAATCCCTCATATTAAACCCATAAATGAACTTATGCTCCAAGCTTATAAACTTCAAAATATGTACATCAAATGCAAGCTAAAATCATATAATCATGCTTTCATCAACTAAAACACATTTAGGCAAGCTCAAACCATAACCCTAGTTCTCATATATACACATGAAATCCTCCAACTAAACTCAATACCTTGAATGAATGAGAAGAAGGAAAAGAGATGATGTTGTGATGATGATTATGCTTCAAAGTATGCAATTACTTCTCAAATCCAAGCTTGGAATGATGAACTCCTCCTCTTCTTCTTGCTTGGGGTTTGAACGAGATGAGGGAGAGAGAGGGAAGG
Organism: Lantana camara; assembly: GCA_037501455.1. Taxonomy (NCBI): domain Eukaryota; kingdom Viridiplantae; phylum Streptophyta; class Magnoliopsida; order Lamiales; family Verbenaceae; genus Lantana; species Lantana camara. The sequence continues at coordinate 52,528,899 of CM074858.1, forward strand.
GATCATGTGTGTATATGTTTGTATGCAACCAAATGATATAGGATAGATATTATAAACTAGGTACAATTTGCAATTTAATCCCTCCCAAAACATAAGTCATGCAATTAAGTTCAATCTCATGGAAAATGATCAATTAAGTCGAAGACTAATTCATGCAATTCGGTCCTCAAATTAAGAAAAATGATCAATTAAGGACAATTAAGTAATTAAACAATTAAGTCATAATTGGCAATTATTTCACATTAATTCACATATCGAAATTTTGAAATATTGGGGCATTACAATCACCCCTCCTTAAGAGGACCTGGTCCCCAGGTCCACTACCCTAACTTCAAATTAAAACACAAGACGAGAGACCCCCGTCTCCCCGAACAATTAATGAGAAAGCCCCGTTTCTCAAGAAACAAGAGAGCACCCCGTCTCTCACACAGAAGAGAGAACCCCGTCTCTCACACAGAAGAGAGAACCCCGTCTCTCACACAGAAGAGAGCACCCCGTCTCTCACACAGAAGAGAGAACCCTGTCTCTCACACAAACACACCACGCACAATTTAAATAACACTTATATACACGTCACATATGGGGCAAGTAGGAAGATCAACATTTCAATTATTCATACAAAAGCAAATAGCAAACACAACTTTCAAAGGTTGGATAGTAGCTTTGGCCCGTGTGCTTGTATTGACCACTTCTAATGCCTCTTGTATGTCCGGTCGAAGTCCTTGCACAAACTGCATTGCTTTATGAAAGTCATCACTTGCTATATTAGGTGCATAGCGAGATAGCCTCTCGTACTCGGCTATATACTCCGAAACTGACATCCTTCCTTGCTTTAATTCCGTGAACTCCCTCAATCTCCTAGTACGTGCTGAAGGTGGAATGAACTTGTTCTTGAACTCTCAAGTAAAGACCTCCCAATTAATCTCCTCCTCGGTGGCCTCCAACACTATCTTAGTACTTTCCCACCAAGAGTAAGCCTCTCCTTGGATCAATGTAATGGTGCAACGAGCTTTCTCTCGAGACTCACATGGTATAAGCTCCCAAATTCTCTCCACTTCCTTTAACCACATCTTCACCTCGGTATCATTGCCGTGGAAGAATTTAGGAGGGTGTTGATTCAGGAATTCCCGAAGTATAGTTGGGAAAGGTGCTTCTAATTGCACCGGTGGAGCAGGCGGTGCTGGAGGAACATGCTCTCTCACCCTCTGATCTATAAGGCCAACCACAGCATTCATGAAGTCCTGTGGTTGAGCTGGAGGGGGCGGTGATCTCTCGATGATGATGATGCCGACGATGTCGATGTCCCTGAGAACGATCACGATGATGATGACCTCGGTGCATCCTGTATTCAAGACACTAAGGATGCATGTGGCATTAGTAGATGCTAATGGTTGCAATTAAGTCCTAAGTCACCAGTAATTCACATAATTTAAAACTTCAAGTTATTCAAATAATTCAAGTAAGTCAAATAATTTCAGTTAAAGATGCAAGACACTCAAGTTGACAATTAATTCCAATGCCGCGCGACCTAGACTCACAAGACACGACACAAGAGGCCCGGTTTTCCAACCGGGCTCTGATACCACCTAAGATGTAGCACCCGGAACGCAAGGGTGCCACATCCCCTCACTATGGCTCAGTCCACATATGAAACGGACAATCCATACATGAACTAAGCCATAGCGAACGGGTGACAAGAAATAAAGACTAACTAGCTAGGCGGGACTAACCCCAAACCAATCAACACAATGCAAAAAGGAATAAACATAAGCAGGCCATTCACGAGCAATTATCAAGTAATCTAAAACCTAACATTACATATCAATACATTATCATCTCTCAAATACATAACATTCCAAGTAATCCCAATAATAATACATATGCCGCAAGATAGAATGGACACGTGCTAGACCCGAAAAGAAAGACTTGACTCGACACCAATCCCGACTAGCACACAACCTGCAAAACTGAAAGGTGAGGTGTCAGTCTCCACAGACTGAGCGAGGGGTATAATAGATATAAGCGCAGATAACATGCAAATCATAACCTCGGGTAAGCTTTTATAACAGAAATCAATATAAGTTTAATAACAACAAAGAGCTCGCCCGAGATTACAACTATCAGATTTAACAATTTAGTCAATTCCAATCAATCAATCAATCAGTGGCCCGACGAGTGAGGGCAATTCTCCAACCTTACTCCCAACAGTGTACAATCACGATTCTTCTAGTTAATTAATTAAGTGATCATGCAATCAGTTACAGTGCACACATAACAGTTTCAGTCCATCCTTCTTCCTCCAATGATGGTGGGTTTGCAAGGCCCGATCCATCCACGGTAAACACGATGTACGTCGGGAACATGACTCCCACGTACGGGACTCCTTCCTTCACCAAACCTCCTGGTGGATTCAGGGTTCATCCCCACGGTTGAGAGGAGTGTAAGAGTTACCTGTCAGCCCATGCTTTCCCGGTTGGCTCAAACACTCACTCTCGGGCCCTCAATGCACGGTAAAATATACTCGCCCCAAAACACGGTCAATCAATTCAATACAGTTCAGTAAATCAGTTGTAAATCAAAAGAGTTTAGAAAACTATAGATATATAGATACCTTTTTGGCTTAAAACATCACCTAGGGTTGTAATGGTTCTATATAGATATAGAAATTAAACCTCACCTGTACCGACAAAATAAAGAGAAAGACACGGCCTAAGAAGCCCACTCCACGTCACTGGTGTGCTGGTCTGTGCAACAAAGACAAGTGTACATAAGACACGACTCAAATGAACAAATTTGGACGAACGGCGTAACATGACGTGCAATAACAAGAATGGACAATTATCAAATGTCATGATCATATTTAAGCATAAAACAAGCATATAATAACACGTACAATAGCATGCAACCACATAAGCACGAAACAGGAGGTGACACGCCCGTGTCACCACTACACACTAAGCCGTGACACGCCCGTGTCACGGTATAGCGGACATTAAGCAAGCTGACAGAAGGTGACACGCCCGTGTCACCAAAACAAAGCAAACCGTGTCACCCCCGTGTCACGGTTCAGAAAACCAGACCAACAACCATGCACCCCCGTGTCACGCTGAAAGAGGGAAACGTGACACGCCCGTGTCACGTACGTCACGTAGGCAGAAGAGAAAAACAGGGCAGTTATGCAGGGGAAGCACGAAATAAACCACAAAATCAATCAAACACCCAAAATACCACTCCCAAATGATGTAAATCAAGTAATACACATACTAGCATGCTTATAGTTCAATAATATCTCCTATAAACACTTAAATCCATGCTTAATCATCAAGAATCACTCATATTAAACCCATAAATGAACTTATGCTCCAAGCTTATAAACTTCAAAATATGTACATCAAATGCAAGCTAAAATCATATAATCATGCTTTCATCAACTAAAACACATTTAGGCAAGCTTAAACCATAACCCTAGTTCTCATATATACACATGAAATCCTCCAACTAAACTCAATACCTTGAATGAATGAGAAGAAGGAAAAGAGATGATGTTGTGATGATGATTATGCTTCAAAGTATGCAATTACTTCTCAAATCCAAGCTTGGAATGATGAACTCCTCCTCTTCTTCTTGCTTGGGGTTTGAACGAGATGAGGGAGAGAGAGGGAAGGGATCATGTGTGTATATGTTTGTATGCAACCAAATGATATAGGATAGATATTATAAATTAGGCACAATTTGCAATTTAATCCCCCCCAAAACATAAGTCATGCAATTAAGTTCAATCTCATGAAAAATGATCAATTAAGTCGAAGACTAATTCATGCAATTCGGTCCTCAAATTAAGAAAAATGATCAATTAAGGAAAATTAAGTAATTAAACAAATAAGTCATAATTGGCAATTATTTCACATTAATTCACATATCGAAATTTTGAAATATTGGGGAGTTACAGGTCCTATCGGTTTGAGTTTCTTCCCAGGCCCTCCCTGTACTGGTAGTGCAGAATAAAAAATAGGCCTTGTAACACCCCAAAAGGAGGATGCCACATCCCCCACACTGAGACCCAGACCCGGTCATGAAATGGGAGTCCATGCCCGAATCCGAATCTGAGCGAACGGGAGACAAACGCACACACTATGCTAGGCAGATCTAACTTGGCAAACTCAGAGTGCAGAAGCAATTCTATGCTAGGCGGATCTAACTTGACAAACTCAAAGTGCGGAAGCAATTCAAACATTCAAAACAAGATAGCGGAAGCATTTAAATCAACATTCAAAACAAGTGACGGGTTCAACTAGCATAGATACCTAGTCTCGAATGTCCGATCAACATAACGCAATAATCATCAAGTGCCACACAGCGCCGAATACGAATGCCACACAGGGCTACAGAAAGGTAAAGTATAATCTCAAGTCTATAAATCATGATATAAGTAAAGTGTATGAAAGACAAATGCAACTAGAAAGGCTAGACCGACGAAGTGTAACGCAAATGACTCACTCCCGCCTAGCAAACGCCAACAGACCTGCAACTAAAAGTTTAAATGAGGGGTCAGTCAACTTGACCGAGTGAGGGGGCTAACGCATACCCACAATATATATATATATAGAGCATAGCACAGAATCAAAGGATGGACTCATGAACCGGGGATAGGTGTTGCATACCAAAACGTTTCGAAATAACCCAAATAAATATAGATATAAGTTTAGAAACCATTTTCCAGGAAGACTCTATCCCGATTCATAATTCCATAACATAAAAGAACACATGCTCGGTGAGTACGAGCTTCCAACCTTTACTCCTCAGAATCATAAATCAAAAACAATCCAACCGCTACACCAGTGATGCAGGAGATGTACCGTCCCCAAACCATCTATAAAACCGTCTAAAGAGCAACTTGATCATATAAATATACAAGGTTGTTGTACGTAGATGGCATGTTTGATACAATTAAAGAGTGCATCTATTTCACTTAAGATCATACTTTACAAATTCACAACATGTTTGGTACACAAGCTTAAGTCACATCCATGGTTTCATAAATATTACACTTACATCCCCTAAGTCATTTATAAAAGTTTAGAATTATTACACATACATCCCTTTAGTCGATTGCTAAGCATACTTGTTCATTTAAAGTGTTTATACAATTATTCAACTAGGAATTAATTACTTACAAGCATGACAATTATCAATTTATCATAATTCATAATATACTATTTTCAAGTAGTAAGAGTAAATCAAGATATTACAATTCTAACTCCTATCATGCATCAAGTCTCAAGTTGTTCAAGCATCCTTCATGTATCTCGATTTTATATTTGAAACACAATTTACAACAATCTTATAATTGAAAACGTCTCAAATTCATATAGAGAAATCACAACATGTTCGTTTTTTCTAAAATATCATTCAAGTTCATTTAGTCACATAAGAGATTAGTTTCTAGATATTACACTAACACCACTTCGTATCTAAACACATAGCATAAATTCATCACATCGGGATTCAAATTGTAAATCAAAACATTCATGCATATCACAATTCATTCAATACATGTTTTCGCATATGATTGGAATACATCTCGATCAACAAACCAACAATAACCAATTTATTTGCACTTAAAACAATTAATTCAAATAATCACAATTACGCAAAATAATTCGTAATAAATAGATCGAGTGTCCGATTAACGAATGGAAAGTGGTGTTGAACTCACCACAACGAGAAGAACATTCCGTCCGAAAAGTCGCCGGAGTGCCGCCACCGGAGCCGTCGAAAAGTCGCCGGGCCGCCACCGGGCCACCGTCGAAAGTCGCCGAAAAAATCCCGAAAAATCAGTCCTGAATGAAGTCTCGTGCCCGTTCCGAATCCTCGATCAATTTCTGGAAATTCCAAGTCAATCTCCTCCAATTTCAGATCTAAGAACATGAAAACCCTAAAATCTTCAAACTCAAATTACTTCCAAACCGGTGAACCAAAATGCGATCCGAAAGAAGCGTTGTCTTACCCGTGACGAGCTCTTCGAAAGCCCTAAGGTAGCTCGCCGGAAAAATGCTCGGAGCTAGTGCCCCGCCACCAAACTGCCAAATATGGAGTCACGTGATTAATGGCCACTAGTTCTCATCGTTCCGAACAAATTTCATGAAGAGCCCGAGACCAAAAGATGACCGGAAAAGGCCCCCGTTGGCCGCCGAATATTCTGCCACCGAACACGTGGCCGGAACCACCACCTACGGCCAAAATCTGGTGAAATTGATGCCGGAAATGAACTTAAGGGGTCGAAAAACTTTGGAAACCATCAAGCCCCGTCGAAAAACACCGACAGAAGGCGGCGAAACCCGCCGCTACAGAAACTCGCGCCGCCGCCGTGAGCTTTGGCCGACGCGTGCGGCCCAACCACCGCCTGCACAGAAAGATGCGCCGGAGAGTTTAGTTTGTGGGTCTGGGGCGCGTGTTGCCGGAAGCCCGCCGGAAATGGGCGGCGAAGTCGCGTTCCGCCGCCACCCGCCTGCGCGTCTGAAAAATGGTGATATCTCTGCCGCCTTTCATCATTAGGCCGTGAAATTTGTACTCTTGCGTCGGTCTCGCCGAGATATCCGAAATGGACTATTTGTTTGTTGAATTCCGTCGAGAAACGAACGAGTTATGAGCTCGTAACCGAAGCCGCGCATAGTGACCCGCGAGAGAGAGTGGGAGAGGAGAGAGAGAGAGAAAAGAGATTGGGAGAAATATGTCTTGTGCACAAGCTATATACAACCGGGTATCCTTATCGCGTACAAATAATCGTAAATAAAATTGGTAAAGTTACGAATAAACATTCAAGCTCCGAATTAATTTTATAAATTAAAATGAAAGAGAGAGATTTACCAATTAGAGTTTAATTCAATTTAATTTTAGAAACCTTTCGTACAATTTAATGACACTTCGTAAACGCATGATTGACAATTAATCTCAAGGAATTCAAGTAAACCGAAATTAAACAAGTTAAGTAACATGATGGATTTAAAATCAACTTAACCTTAAATTTTAGAATAATCCAAATGATCACATATTAAATTGGATTTACATTAAATCACATAGTTTAAGAACTCTTAAATTTAACACACACAAGTGTAGAGACTTACTTGTTAATACCGTCAGGACGCCCTTTGAGAATACGGGGTGTCACAGGCCTGTTCCCGGAGCTCGAACCCTGTCCTGAACCCGAGCCTGAAGCCTGACCAGCGCGAGGAATAGGCCTCCGTGCATTCACTAAATCTTCCACTTTCAAAGCTTTAGTAGTAGCTTTGGCCCAGATACTCGTATTAATAGCTTCCAAGGCAACCTGAATATCTGGCCGGAGTCCTTGCACGAACTGCATCGCCTTGTGAAAATCATCACTCGCTATATTAGGTGCATAGCGAGATAATCTCTCAAACTCTGCGATGTACTCAGCAACAGACCTCCTTCCTTGCTTGAGTTCAGTGAACTCCCTCAATCTGCGGATACGAGAAGCTGGTGGAATGAATTTGTTCCTGAAATCCCTGGTAAATACCTCCCATGTAATGACCTCCCCAGCTGCCTCTAACACAATCTGAGTACTCTCCCACCAGGAATAAGCTTGCCCTAGCCTTGCCCTGAATCAGAGTAATAGTGCAATGAGCTTTCTCCCGAGAATCACACGGTATAAGCAGCCAGATCCTCTCTACTTCCTTAAGCCACATCTCTGCCTGAATATCATTACCTTTATAGAACTTAGGGGGATTCTGATTCTGAAACTCCCGGAGTATGGTAGAAATAGGGTTCTCCGGTGGTATTGGTGGCGCAGGTGGTGCTGGAGGCACATAATCTCGAAGCCTTTGATCAATCAAGCCCACTACTGCGTTCATGATGTCCTGTGGCTGAGGAGGAGGGGGTAGAGGTAGAGGAGCACAAGAAGCATGCTCATGACGATCTCCCCTATGGTCCGGGGAATGCTCACGATGAGGTCTACCACGAGGCATCCTGAAATTAGATCACTGTACATGCATGGTTGATTAATAAATGTAAATGAGTGCAATTAATTTTATAATGTCAATGAATCACATACTTCTGGAAATCAAGTAGTTCAATTAATTAAAGAATTCAACTAAATCACGTAGTTCAAATAAATGCAATACTCTCAAGTAACAATTAATCCTATGCAATTCGAGCTAGACTCACAAGACACGACAGTAGAACCTCGGTTTTGCAACCGGGCTCTGATACCACCTTTAGATGTAGCACGCTATACGTCAAGGTACTACATCCCCCGCACTATAGCTTGGTCCACAAGCGAAATGGATACTTCATACATAAACCAAACATATAGCGAACGGGTAACAATACAAGAAACAATCTAGCTAGGCGGGACTAGACCCCAATTCAATTAAATCTAAGACAAAAAAATTCAAAAGCGGAAGCATCATACGATTATTACTGCCATAGGTACCATATTTACATCATATGCATCAAAAGTATATGTAGTAGGTACCAACATATATCGATACATTATCATCTCCTACATATTATACATGCATAATCTGGAAATATCAATACATGGAAGTGCAATGCTGGACTCGGTTGAATGAAAGACACGACCCGGACTCACGCCTAGTACAAGACCATAAGTACCTGAAAAGTGAGGGTGTCAATCTATCCCGACTGAGTGAGGGGCATAACATATATATAAGCACAAAACATTTATGTTATAGACTCGGGTAAAGATTTAAGAATAAAAGTAATATAAGTTTCAAGAATAAACTATTCTTCGCCCGAGATTACAACCATCAATTTTAATATTTCATTTAATCAATTTCATTCAATACGTGGCCCGACGAATGAGGGCAATCTCCAACCTTTACACCAATTTTGAACAATACATGCTTGCTTTATTAATTAACACGTGATCATGCAATTCAATTAGTGCGATCAATTAGCAATTTCATGACTCCTTCTTCCTCCGGGTGATGGTGGATTTGCAAGGCCTAACCATCCACGACATGGTGTACGTCGGGAACATGACTCCCACGCACGGGATTTCTTCCACCACCAAACCTCCTGGTGGCTTCCGAGGTGATCCCAAAGTAGTGAAGAGAGTGTAAGAGTCACCCGTCAGCCCTTGATTTCCCGGTTCGCTCAGTACACTACCCTCGGACCTGAAGTTCAATCATGGTACTCGCCAAAACATGCTTTAATCATGATCAATCATGGCTTGCTTGAAATCATTTATATTTTGGAAAGAATATTTATAGATATAATACGTTTTAGCCAAAAACTGCACAAAAAAGGTTATAAGGGTTCTATGTGACTAGAACAAAACCTCACCTGTGCGACAAAACCTCAAAGGTACCTGAGCCTCGTCCACGGCCTCGTTATCTATACAATCACGACGTGTACACGTTAGACTTGACTCAAAATGGACCAAATATGACGAACGGTGAAAATGCAACGAATGACGAGCAATGTACAATGTACCACGAAAATATCTTGTTTTGGCATGTAATCAATCATATAATAACAATTTGGGATCAAAGAAATCATTGGGATAAAATTCCAAAATCCCATTTTTATGCAGTAGCTTTTGTTCTGTCGCAGGCCTGGGAACGGCCGTTCCAGATGATAGTGCAAAATGGGAAGGGCCGTTCCCATGCCCTTCCGAGAACGCCCCCAAGGTTTTAAAATTTAAAATGGCGCTTTTAGGTGGGAACGACCCTTCCGGCCCAAAGGTCAAAATGGGAACGACCGTTCCCATTTACGAGTGGGAACGATCGTTCCCAGATTGAACGGGGGACGGGAAGGGCCGTTCCTGCTCGTCTGCAAGCCCAGAAACGGAGCAGAAACAGGGGATGCTCTCGGGGCAAAATAAAACTATATAAAACACCAAGTTTCCATCACCAAAATGCATAATTTCTGGAAACCAAGATGCATACATGTTCAAGGTGCAATAATATTTCATTTAAACACCTAAACCATACATAACCATAAAAAATCAAGAGTTTCAAGTTCATGCAAGAATTTATCATATAAGCTCAAATCTTTCATGAATTCATGCTTCGATCCAATGCAAATTCACATATTCGTACATCAATCAACAAATAATCCATCTATTCAATGAATCTCTAACCCTAGCTTCAACCAACTTCATCAAGAAAACATATACTCATGCATACACCCACCTTGAATGAAAATAAATGGATGAAAGTGATGAGAATGGATGATTGAGCTCCAAAACTTGAGATTTTCCGGAAAATTTAGCTTCAGAAGATGAATTCTCAATCTTTCATTTCTCCTTGAAGAACAGAGAATGGAAGGAAGGCAAATGTTGAATGATTTTTGATGAAAAATGAACTTTGAAGCTTGAAGAAATCTATTACGTGATTTACCAATTTTGAAATTGGTGAAATGCATAAATTGCAACTTAGTCCCTCAAGTATATGAGTCATGCAATCAAGGATAAAGGTTTGGCAATTAATCCAATTAGGTCCAAGAAATGGCTATGCAATTTAGTCCTTAACTTTTGAATAATGATCAGGTAGAGACAATTTAGCAATTAAATCCCATTTGGCAAATATTTCACGTAACGAATATTTTCAAGTCATGACTTAAATTCTCAATTTGATATAAATTAATGTTTTTTTCACATAGATATAATGATATCCAATTTATAAAAATTATGATAACATATAGGAAATTAATAAATAAAAGAAGTAAAATAAATTCCTAACGCTCACAAACTCACACGTGGCGTGCTTACCTGCTCGTCCAGAACTGGGGCGTTACACATGGTGCGGGGGATGTGGCACCTATCGATGTGGGTGCTACATATATAATTGGTGCGTTCGGCACTAAATGCCCTATTTTATGTTTCTTTTCTCTCTCATGTGTTCCGTATATGTTCCTCCTCAATTATTATTCTTATTCATTTTATAAGCCCTTAATTACGTTGGCTAAGTTTTCTCAATGTTATTAGACTTCTTGATTTAACCTAGATTCAATATTATCCTTTTCAATTATTATTATGGTGCTTTCACAAGAATTCATTATCAGTTTGCCAAACTGTGCGAGCTGATCCACTTCTCTCTCCGTTTATCCTATTCGTGCCCTTGCTCTATCCGAGCTGAACCTTGGGCTTAGGCCCATCTTGGCCCCAGTGGCTATGTTGTAGGAAAACATGAGATTAAAGCAGTAGAAATTTAAAATTTTTCCGAACAAGGGACTGGGAACTTGCAATTTCTACTCTAAAACATCAGGGAATTCGAAACTTACAGTTAAGTTTAATTCTTTCCTGAGATGTTCGTTCGCCTGTATCGAACAACCTTCAAGCAGCATGAATCCACTCCGGGATGGTTCTTTCTTCTTCTTCAAGACTTCAATGTAGAAGCCCTCAAAAAGTATCCACACCCACCTTGATCACGATCAAAATAGGAAGAATGCTAGTTCTGTATTTTGTGTAAAGGCTGAGGTTTATTCTTTTCTCACGAACTGACTTTTTTGTTTCTCCGAAATAGAGAGAAATTCTGGCATTTCTTCAATTCCGGTCTAAAGAGAATGAATGAGGACTCTTCTTCTTTTATCTAATTAAGAAAAGTTTACGATTCTTTTTCTGTTAGGAAAAGAGTCTTATCTTTTCTTGATTACTTATTACTTAATGAGATAATACATTATAATTATTTAATAATCATATTATTAATTAAAAACAATTATTCTAACAACTTTATGATATTATCTCATAATTATTTATTTCATAAATATATAACCGGTGACACATTATTTATTTCATAAATAAATATTTTATGTTATTATCATTATATTTATTTCATAAATAAATATTTATGATAGTAACAACTTGATATTGTGTTTGTCTTTATTTCATAAATAAATACTAACAATAATAACAACTTTGACGTTATTTCACTTATTTATTTAATAAATAGATAAGTTTTTCTTTAAAATTATTTCTTAAATAATGTAAGATAATCTTTTCCGTTATTTCTTAAATAAAGATCCTTTATTTATTTCCGAAAATAAATAAAGTTGGATGATGTCATATTTATTTCATAAATAAATAATGTGAACTTCCAATTACTAATTAATTCATAATTAATTACTTATTAGATTTCTTTATTTCAGATTCGGCTTTATAATTAATTCCTAATTAATTAAAATCCAAGATTAATTATACCATATAATTAATTAAAACATTAGCACATGTGTGGCACAAAGGAGAAGTCATTATACGGAATTATAACCATCAATTTTTTTTCAAGATAAGTGATCAAGTGGCTCGGTGAGTGAGCAATCTCCAAGTACTCCTTTTTCCTCTGGGTTGATGGTCCGGGTAGCTAGCCCTCGCCATCCTAGACACAGTGATCAATGGGTACATGAATCCCATTGATCGGAATCCCATCGATCTAACAAACATCCTGGCGGATCTCCGGGTTGGTCCAACAAGGTAGGACTTATGCAAGAGATAGCCGTCAGCCCACGCTTTTTCGGTTCTCTCAATACACAAGCCCCTGGGCCCCACGAAGTGCAAGAATCTCACAAAAAATGGGTCAAGTACAAGTCACGACTTAATTTGAAAGCATTTGATGTTGGAAAACAGCAGAGTATGCGCAGCGAAAGTTTAAAAATTTTCCAAAAGTAGATCGAAAAGACTTGCAATGTTCGTATCATATCGTAAGGTGTATAAAGAAACTCACGTTAATTGAAGCTTTCTTGTGATGTCGATACCACCTATCGAACACCTTTCAAAGTCCTTCGATTATATCCCAAATTAGGCAATCCTCCAAAGCGTATCCACCGAGTCCTAGAACACGATCAAGCGAGTGAGAATGCTAGTTCTATGGCTAGTGTTAGGCTAGGGTTTTTCTTTGAAAAACTTCTCTTTTATTTTTCTCAAAAACTTAACGCTTCAAGAAGGTTGGTCTAAAGAATAAGAGAAACACCACCACTAGTATTTATACTAGGGGGTTCGGCCACTTAGGGTTTCCTAAACCTAGTGGATTTAAGTTTTCTTGCTCACTAATTAACTCATTTAATTATTAATTTAATTAAAATAATAAGTTCCTAACTTATTCTCCAAGTCTAGCAAGATATGTCTTCTCTCTCCTATAATAGAAAGTTTGACTTTTCAACCTATACTTACTAAAGTCAAAAGTCAATATTCAATAAATAATTTAATTCCCAATTAATTTTTTATTGAGTTAAGTAATTTGAGAATAGCCTTAACAATTAATTCATAGTTAATTGAAAGATCAAAATTAATTAATTATAATTTATTTAATTAATTCTAGAAAGAATTTGCGTGTGCAATAAACCACACGTACGAGGCCACGCGTGAAGCCACATGTGCGTGACACGTGGCAGCCGTGTGTACATGATATGTGGCAGCTGTCACGTTTTATGCCTCGTTTCGATCAACTATTTTGATCCTTCGTTAATCTAATTAACATCCTACCTTAACCCTCGTATTCTAGCATTTGTGTGTGATCCTTTAGGTTCATTATTCGATTAGTCGTAACAATAATTAATTAATTCCCATAATTAATTAATCACTTCATAGATCACACTACCGTAATCTAGCAATGGGCGTGTGATCCCTAGCCGAATAACAAAATGAATCGAAGAACCTTTCAGTCTGCAGCACCCGAGCGCAAGGTACCACATCCCCCGCACCGAGACCCGACCCGAATATGAAATGGATACTCCACACACAAGCTAGATCACGGCGAACGGGAACAAACTGTAACAGCCCGTATCAGGACCTAGCTGGAAACAGTAAATCAAAGAGGACAAGAATGCGTTTATATACCTTGGTTCACCTATACAAATGTTCATGCATTGCATTCTTATGTGAACAATGTGCATTCATTAGTCGTATTGTGTTTTAAGGGGGATTTCCTTACCACGAACCAAATTTACTATTTATTTCCCGAGCCTACCTTGTCCTAGCATCTCATTGGAACCCTAGAGGTTCATAACTCATTTTTTCCAGTCATATGAACATGTTTTCCAAGCTTCGAAATCCTTTCTTGATCATTAGGGGTATTTTAGGAATTTTTGTCAAAAGTACTATTCATTTTCCGAACTAGCACTATGCCATTTTATACGAAAAACCCTACAGAACCTATACCTATCTTCTTGGAATTTTTCAACTCTCTTTTCAATGCTTTGAGGTTTCGTTTATGTGTCCAGAGCAATTTAAGAATTTATTTTGAAATAAAAATTTTCGTCGGTAGAATATATTTCCTTCGATAGAATGATTTTACCCTTGAGGTCATCACCATAACTTTCCTCGATTTTTTCTACATTTTTGGAAAGCCTTTTGGACCTTCAAATTTTATCCTAGTATTTATTTCAGAATTAAATCAATTTTCGAAATTCAAGAAAATCCTATCATTCGGAGCTTATAACTTTTAAACCGTACGTCCGATTTTGACCCGTGAGTAACCGTTTCGAAGCTAATTTTATTTCCTAGCTCTTGGGCACTTTTTCAGCTCCTAAAACATGCAGTGTAAAGGTGAAATTACCAGAATACCCCTGCTGTGACAATTATGTAAAGAGGGAAACCTATTTTTGGAAATTTCATAAAATACCCCACCTCAAGTCCCTAAAGTAAATATTTATTGCACTTTGGTCCTTCCCAACAACTATAAATAAGTGTGTTGGGCTCTCATTTTGTGCTCACTCCATTCTCTTCCTCTCCCCCTAGTGGCCGAACCTCCCCCCCCCCAAAAACTTGTAGTTAGTTTTTTTTTTTTTTTTAATTAGTTTAATTTATGCTTTATTTTATGTTTTAATTTATTTGTTAATTATGCTAGGTTTAGGTTTTAATATATGTTTTATTTTATGCATGAATTATGTTATTTAATTTATGCTTTAAATATTCATGAATTTATGAATTATGTTTCCTATAGTATAGTTTATTATGAAATGTGTTACATAATTTAATTATGTTACAATTTAATTATGTGATAATAATTATGACATGCTACATGTTACATTTTATTTATTTTGTGATGATACTTAGGTAATTTAATTTGTTACCTAATTTAATTGAATGTTGCATGTTATTTAATGATATATAATTAAAGTATAACCTATAGTTTAACATGTTACATGTTTAATTAATTGTTACATATTTATACTTGACCAATTGTTATATGTTATGGTATACTTGTATAATATACGTATACCTATTTGATCTCAATATGTATAAATACGTGTATACTTTCGTATAAATACTAAGTGTATTTTCTAAATAAATATGTATGTACTTTTGTATAAATACCGTATGTATTCTAGTATAAATACCACATGTATTCTTATATAAATACTGTATGTACCCTGTATAGATACTGTAGAAATACGGTAGGTATCCCCGTATAAATACCGTATACATACAGTATAAATACCGTATACATACCATATAAATACACGTATACATACAGTATAAGTATCTTATACATACAGTATATATACCGTATACTTGAATAGTGACCTTTGACCATTGACTTTGACCTTGACCAAGAATTTTTACTTTTAACCTAAATGATCGTTTTGAAGAGACGAATTCAACGGTCGAAGCCTTTTTCGAAAATTCTCAAAAATAGGGGATCAAAGCAGGTTTCAAAGTTCACATTCCTTTCCTAAATGAGATTTTTTTAAGACCCTAAGAATATATACCCTTGAGTTCTTGACACGAGCTTTCAATTGAGATTAATCGTTTACTTGAATCCTTTCTTCGAAAAGATTATTCCTTGGTTAAGTGTTCCGCATTCTTGTTGATCTTATAATTCAATACTTGGATATCTTCACTCAATCATGAATCGTTAATATAGTTTGGAACTTAGTTCCTTAAGGCTCATGTCTATGATCATAAATTGATTAGAGATTGTTTGATTTGTATTGATCTATTAACTCAAGATTAAGGATAACTCGCAATCAATGTTCCATTCTTAGTTAAATGATTCTCCTGGATTAAATGGTATTAATCTCCTATATACTGCGTTACATGAATCCAATTATGCCCTCATGCTTTGATGATTGTGGGAAAATTATCACGAAATCTCGCCATATGATATGATATGCATTGATAATGTTTCGTCCTGTACATGTGATATCATTATGTGCTATTGAATGCCTTGAGTTCGTCCCTACTTGCTTATATGACTATATGGTTTTTAGATAGAAACTTAATCATTCACCTCTCAGAGGTGAAGTCCGGATTTACTGCGGCTCTGGTATTATTGCATAATACCGTTTCTGTAGGTGAGGTTTAAACTATTTCAACTGGAACCATGAATATTCCTACGTATTCAAATGATTTCAAAATCAACGCCTTCGGGTGCAAAGAATTTTTTCTTTCAAGTTTAACATTTTCCCGTTTTGGGATAATGCTTCAAGTTTAAAGTCAATGATCTCTGATATACGTTCTGTTCACTATTATACTGCTTTGATTAAAGGTCCAGTCTTCTGAACTCTGTGTGCTTATGCACTTTTGTTATTCTGAATGCAAGCTTTGGAAATTTTGTTATGTTGGGCCCTGGTGGTATGGTTAAGTAGTAGACCGGGAGGCGTGCGCCAATGGCTACTATGATACTGGCCGCCGTACTGACCTTGGTGATGGTTTAATCGGAGGTTGGTTACTCCACATCGAATGTCGAGAGAGGTGGTAAATTCCTCCCGTTTCGCACATCACTGCGGGGTAGCTCCCTCGGTGCGACAATAAGGGGAGAAGGTGTGATGCATGTGTATATGGGTGTCGGGGTCCTAATGGATCTCGATACCAACTTTGTAAATGTTTTTTAGGAGTAAAGGATGGATATGGCCTAGCTTGCGGGCAACTTTGGTTTTAAAGTCTGGTTCATACTTTTGAAAAATATCTCCTACCCTGTTCCCCGTTTATAAAGTACATATGAACCAGAACCTCTGATGTGTGTGCATATGTGTGCTTGCTTAGAAATCTTGTTTCAAAGTAATGTTTTAAAGTACGATCCTAAAATAAAGATTCCGAACTTCAGTTTTAAACTACAGTTTCGAAGTAAATCCTTTTCCGAAAACCTAAAGCTCTAAGTACTTTTATTGTTTCAAAAGTCATGCCTCACTTAGTCACTTTGACTAATACCTCCACCCAGTTTTCTGACCTCATTGTTTCAGGTTCAGTGATCGCTTGTTGGCTGGTATCTTGAAGTATAGGAAATCCTCTGTTGTACTCTTATGGTCAGGTTCTTCTGAACCATCTTGACACCACCATCTTGATGATAACGTAGTGTTCAATTAGGTATTTATCAATCTAGCCTCTGGTGTCCTTTGTTACTTGTTTACACTAGTTGTATTATCCCTTGACAGTCTATCGAAATATCTCTTTCAATACTCAATTCTGGTATAGTCCTTGTACTTGGTTACTAGCCTCTTGTGTCTCTTGATTCATGTTTTGAAAGTTTTAAATTTCTCATATTTCCGCTGCAATGTTCCCTTCTAGTACTCTGATCTTGTAATGTTTTGTCCATTCGCCGATGTTCTTCTTGGGTGCTAGGTCTCCTAGCCACTTGAGAGGTATGACGGTGCGGGGTTGTGGCCCCTTCGGGGTGCTACAGCTAAGGTGGTATCAGAACCCCAAGTTGCGGAAAGATGGGGTTCTTAGAGTCTCACAAGCATTCTCGTGTCTTTAGTGCTTAAATTTTGATTGATCACTGTTTGGGGCGGCTGACCAACATGTGATTTGTTACAATTGTAGTACTAAAACCCTTTTTCAATCAAGTCAACCGTCTAGTTTTATCAACATCAAAACTCTTGAGTTCTATTGAGTCTTTCAGTACTTTTGGAAAACCATTTGCTAGTTAGAGGTTACGATTTTCGGATTTTTACCTCCTTCATCGTCTTACTTGTATATCCAACTTGTGGAAATTTCCTATTTACACTTCCAGCCCAATCGTTCTTGAAGTCCTAGAGTCACTTCAAGATACCAACAAGGCCCCTATATAATGTGTTTTATGTGCTAATTGGATACTGATTACTTGAATACTGAACTTTGATGACTTGTTGTTCCCTGTGTTGACAAGTACTAGCTAATTGATAATTGATGATTCCTGATATATAATTGTTACTTGAATATCGCTGATTGAATAATGGATGCTGATTGGCTTTGGTTCTCCACTTTGCTATGTACTTGATATTTGTTAATAAGTGCTCTGTGACATGCATACGTGTTCCATGAATATTGCCTCTGTGACATGTTGTGTACCATTCCTGACCCACATGCATTGTATTTTAATTGTTGTTCCTGACTTCCAAAAGTACCTGCTTTGCAACGAAGTGGGAACCCGGATTTCGTTGATATGGCCAGAAGTACGGTACATGCTCTTAACACACCAGTTAAGGTTCTATAACCCTAGGGCGCCATACATTCATTACATCAAAGTTATATGTGTGCGTACTTTTTCCTATTAAGTACTTGGTCATGTAAACATCACATTAAATCTCTTTTGAGATTTGCTTTGTTGCATCATTGGTATATAACCGCATAACTTTATCGGATGTTAATCACTACTATTCGTCGAATTCTGTTATGCTACTGGAATGAGATATGGGATCGTCCAAGGAAAGGACAACGGTTGGGAAGTAGAAGAAACGAAGTATGTGTTATGGGAAGTTAAACAGTAATCTTCGTGGGACGACGTGGCCTGTTCTTTGAATAAGCAATAAAGGTCAACTCTTGTAAGAGAAATGGAGGTGGTGTATGAGTTCTTAGAGGAGTCCTTGGACACCGAAACTTATTACCTCTAGAGCATAAGTGTGTTAGGACTATATCAGCCATGAGGAAAGTAAGACCACTTTTGAGGAAAACCATAATGAACAACTCCGACTGAGTACGAGAGGATGGAAGAAGTAACCTATTAAAGTTATAAAATTGAGGTGTAACTACCATAGCGTGTTGTTGTAGGAAACGCTCACGTTATGTGAAACATCCAGTTGGTATAATGATACGAAGAGAACTGAATTCCCTGATAGTAAGGAAAATGTGATATCCCCTACCACTAATTGAGAAGTTATTTGGAAAACTATGAGGTTCCGGATTACGTTTCAAGTTAGATTTGACTAAGGGTAACGTGTCCCCAATTGAAGGACAAAGAAGGATGATCCAGGACCGTTTTCCATACTGAACTAAGGGCAGTCCAATTTCACGAAGATACCGCGGAATTGACTATTATATCTGCAATAATTGAGAATGTGTTGGATTTCCAGAGGGTATCATTACAAGTTATCCTGAGTTTCGTTGGCAACATCTTGATGTACTTAATGGCTAGAGGTGCATGATTCATATGACAACTAGTATTGGGCACTTCGCTAGAGCACAAGTCAACTACTAAGTTCAATGGATACAATTTTAGGTAGAAAAGAGAAACACTCTTTGATCATATCACCTCTGGCTCAGGAAGTTGCAGATAAACCTTCAAGGATAGAAACAGTGATGGATTTGATATTATCACAAAATACATCTAAAGTAAAGGCTTCTTTCCAGATGGAATATTATAAAGTGTCTCCAAAGAAATTACATAAAGATCGGCTTATGTACCCATAACAACCTTGTTGAAAGAGTAAAAAGGACCTCCTTGCTTTAGTAATAAACACTTTGCTGGATCACAAGCTATAAGCCAAGTTCAGATAATGCAAATGTTGGCTGGAGAAAGAGTCACAATTCTTGGGTGCATCGCAACTGTTTAGGTATTACTGTGGATCTCTCAAAATTTGAAACAATATTGAAGTGGAAACCGTCAAGGAATTTCTTGAAGGAACGGAGGTTATACAACCTATACAGATGCAACAAAAGAAGGAGAGATAACATTTTGATGCAATATGGAGAAATAACAGTGCATACTTCAAGAAAGCTTAAACCACCTAAGATCAATTACCTTACACATGACTTGGAGTTACCAGGAATCGTTTTCGCTCTTATCAAGGGGAAGCATTACCTTTATTGGGTTATATTTGAAGTTTTCACAAATCGAAAGAATTTATTCTATCTGTTCCCTAAGGAGGACCATGACTACATAATTTGGTACCATCTTAAGAAGCTAATGTGGTAGCTAATGCGCCAGGTCGGAAAGCTAGGCTAGCTACCCCGATATATTATCACCACTGAAATAGGAATGGATGAAAGCACAATCTAATGATGAGTGGATCAATACATGTTCACATTTCAAGGATAAGGATGACGAGATCAAAGTCCAAGTTTAGTGAAAATGGGATTTTGAGGTGTAAAGGCAGAGTTTGTGTGCCATCAGTAATTCGAGAAGAAGAATAAGACAAGGCACATGAGACATATTATACGATACATCCTGGAAGGACAAAGATGCATCAGTATCTCAAGAAACATCTCTAAAGGAATGGAATGGAAAGAGACGTAGCCGAAAATGACAAGAAATACTCAGCTTTCCAAGAGGTTAAATAACTATGTCAAGAAATACTCGGCCAACCCATACTTGGAGATAGATCAAATAACTATGGACTTTGTCACCAGTTTACCGTAAGACATAGAAGGACAGAACAGTATATGGGTCATAATCTATAGATTGATTAAATCAGCACATTTTTTATCAGTTAAGATAGCAAACAAGGATAACTCTTGGGCAAAACGGCATCAAGAGGAGATTATGAGATCTCATGGAGCACCAGCTAATATAGCAGCTGATAGAGATCCAAAGTTTACATCATATTTTCGGCAGAGTATTCCAGAGTTATGGGGAAAAAAAAACTTAGACTTCATCATAACAGCCCATCCTCAGACATATGGATAGTCACTGGGGATGATAAAGAGTTTAGAGAACATGATAAAGGCATGTACATTAGATGTCAGGTACTTTGCTAAGCCGTCCTAAATTTTGGTAATGAAGGAAGTTCCGTGAGGATGAAGCTCAACCGATGGTTTAATCCAGATAAAGATTTTGGAAATAAAGTTACTTGGTTTGATATATTGGAAAATCTCCTAACAAAGATTGTAACATCCCGCTCGTCCAGCCATTCCAGGTACGTTTCTACGAGAGAGTTCTTTGTGTCTTTAATTATTTAATTATGCAATTATGCGCTATTTTAATACTGATGTGATTACTTGAATTTTATTGTTTAATTTATAACTTGAGTTTTAACGTTTACGTACGCATGTCTTGTAATTTGCTCCGTATGTGCCCGATTTGATTTCGTTTCTTGCGAATTTTTGATATATGTGAATTACATGAGTTATGAATGTGATTATATGCTTGTTATACATTTTAGAGTTTGATTTATGTGGTTCTTGGCTCGTTTTGTAAAAACAGGATTTGTGAGGGACTTGAGGGCCTAAAGTGTTTAACGCACCTCGTGTTCCGGAAGACGTAACTTGAGCTCAGAAATTCGGATTCGAATTCAGAAAGATGCGTTGGAATCATAACGAAGAAGTCAAGCTAAGGAATTAAGATTCATATTTTTCTAAGCCCATTTGAGCCTCCGAAATTCAGCCGGAACGAGCACCTTGCACTAAGAGCTACCTTTTGTTGACTAGTCAAGATATGTGGGCCCTAATTAACCCCAACTAAACCCTTAACCATGGTTCTTATGCATATAACTAAACTCTCTCTCTCCCTATGCCTGAAATTTCGAACCACACCCCCCCCCCCGGCCCCCCCGCCCAGAAGCCAAAAGAAGAGAAAGGAAGAGAAGAAGAGAGAGGAAGGGGAGAACTCCATTTTCTTCAAGTTTTGGAACTCAAACTCCATCAAATCTTCACAAAATTAAGAGGTAAGCTTGTTTTTTGTGATTTAATCCTCTTTTTGGTCATTTTAAGTTCAACTTTGAAAGATTTAATCCATGATTGCTTGAGATATGATATATTGCATGAATTGTGGAGGTATGGACAATTTCTTGATTCTTGCATGTTTCTTGATGAATTCTTTTGATTCCAAGCATGTTATATGACTCTTTGACAACCTATTTGATTTATATGAACTTGGTTTAAGTTTTTGTGAAGGATTCATGAGTGTATCATTTAGGGTGTTGCATGATTTTCCTTAATCTCGTCTCTTGCTTGAGTGTTGCATGTTTGGCTCGTTTTTATGGCTTTTCTTACATGATTTTTGCTTCCCCGACCTTCTTATATGTGTTACCTTGATGCTTGTGTGGTTTAGGATGAGCTTTAATGTGTTTTGGGGAGCAAAACTTTGGATTTTCGTGATTGGAGCAAATCCACGGCCCTGGATTTTATGCTTTGAAAACATCCACGGCCGTGGATTTGTGTGGTAGATTTGGGACGATTTCTAGACTGTAATCCATGGCCGTGGATCTCAGGGGTAGAAACTTTTGTGTCCCGTCTTCGTTTTCTTGTTCGTTTTGTTCGATTCCCTCCCCGATCGTGATCCTAATATGACGAATACCTATTTATATGTATAAGATGCTTTGATATAGCTTGGTATTGCATGAATGTGATGTGTTTATGATTGATTAACGTGTCATACATGTTTCATTAAGATTCGTTTGACGTGATTTGCTCCTTATGTGATTCGATATGTACCCTTAAGTGCATGAATGACTTTGTGCTTTGTATATTTGCTTTGCTTGAAATCTCCTTGCCCTTATATGAAGTATATGCCTTGTTTATGAGTTATATGATGTGTTTTATGTGATGCATGAAGTTTGTGAACTTGTTTGACGTAAATAGGTGATCTATGCATCAATTTGATTCGGTATGAATTCTTATGATCTAAGTGCTACTTTGTTGCATTCCTTAAGCATCATACGCATCCATATTCATATGTCGAGAATCTAAGTGGTTCATTTTGAGTCTATGTTTGCCTTGTGATCTTGGCTTTGCTTTTAAGTGTGCCCCGTCGTTGAAGAGGCGGTTTCTTAGGAGGGTTGTTTTTGTTTCGTTGGTGTGGTCGGCAAGGTGAGGTTTCTTTCTTTTAGTTATTACGACCTACAACCCTAAATGTGTATTAAGCCTACATGCGACATATACGTATATATGTATATAGATATGTGTATGATATGTATTTTGAGGGAATTGGTCCCTTTTGTTACAAGACGTTTGAAAACTGCTTTTATGTATAAGTAAGCTATATTTTCGTTTGTTTGTTTTGAAAATGGGTTAGTGTGTGTGCGTGTTATGTTTTGGCGAGATAAGCTTTGTGCAAGAGTGAGTGTAAGTTTGGGCCCAGAGTTGTGTGGTTCGGGAGACCCTGGACGACCATTGGGGTCCCCAGTTGCAACCCCAGGATACTTCTTCACTTTATAGGATCAACCTGAAACCTACTCGGAGTGAGGTGGGGGACGGAGTCCTTGGGCGTGAGTGTCATGAAACTCACGACCCTAACGTATAAGCGTAGATGGGAAGGGTGGCCTCCTTTCCATCGCATGGAGTAAGGAGGTATGTGTATGTGTTTGTTTTAAGTCTTTGTGTGTTCAGTTTCGAGTTTTGTCTTGTGAAGGAGGTTGGTTGTGCACTCGTACTCACCGAGTGATGTGTGTGTATTATGTTTCCGTTTATGATTCATGACACGGGGTGAGGACTTCTAATTCTTAAAATTGGTTGATTTTGGCCTTCGGCCCTAAACCTTTTTCTATATATATGCTATCATGTGTCAAAATAATTTGGATTGCAAAAACCACGCCCGGTTCATGAATACTCTAAGATTTGAATATGCTATGCTATGCTTTGCTCTATATCTATGTACGGGTGTGTGTGTGTTAGCCCCCTCACCAGTCTTTAGGACTGACCCCTCTTTGTTGTTTCTTTTTCCCCATTTGTTTCTTGAGTTTGCAGGTGCAGGTCTTCGGTTCGTGCTAGGTGGTGTCTTTTCTTTGGGTCGTCCTTGTATAGAAGAGTCTTTTACATCCTTGCATCATTACTTTCAGTTTTGGTACTACGTATAAATATGTGTAAGTTTGGTAATATGTATAAGCGTTTATGATTCGGACTTTGAGCTTTTGTTTTATGATTCATTTGGCCTTGGATGGGCATATTATGTGTAAGTTGTATTATTGATAGCATGTATGTTTGCATATATTCGTGATCCTGAGGGTCTAGACCGCCTAGCTAGCGTGTGGGTTTTCGGTTTGTCACCCGTTCGCCGTGGTTTGATACGTGGGAGGAGTCCCCATTTCGTTCCATGTGTTGGGCTACGGTGCGGGGGATGTAGTGCCCTTCACTCCGGGGAGTTACAAAGATCCTGGGGAAAGGACACAACACTTGGAAACTAGGGTAGGAACTGAGAAAAGGATACAAGAACATCACCCTAAGTTGTCCCTAGAACGGTTGTGGAAACTGAGGACAGATTCGTTTTAAGTGGGAAGATTGTAACAGCCCATATCAGGACCTAGCTAGAAACAGTAAATCAAAGAGGACAAGAATGCGTTTATATACCTTGGTTCACCTTTACAAATGTTAATGCATTGCATTCTTATGTGAACAATGTGCATTCATTAGTCGTATTGTCTTTTAAGGGGGATTTCCTTACCACAAACAAAATTTACTATTTATTTCCCGAGCCTACCTTGTCCTAGCATCTCATTGGAACCCTAGAGGTTCATAACTCATATTTCCCAGTCATATGAACATGTTTTCCAAGCTTCGAAATCCTTTCTTGATCATTAGGGGTATTTTGGGAATTTTTGTCAAAAGTACTATTTATTTTCCGAACCAGCACTATGCCATTTTATTCGAGAAACCTTACAGAACCTATACCTATCTTCTTAGAATTTTTCAACTCTCTTTTCAATGCTTTGAGCTTTCGTTTATGTAGCACCCGGGACGATAGGCACCACATCCCCCGCATTATGAGTCTAATCCACATATGAAATAGGTAGTCCACACATGAATCGGACTCACAGCGAACGGGTGACAATCAAAAGAACAGTCCTGACTAGGCGGAAGCTAACCCTGGGACAATCAACAAAAACCCAAAATGCAGAAGCAAGGAAATCATTTATGTAATATCCATGAAATAAATGAAATCCAATAAGAATATAAATACGGGTTCCACTAATCAATATACCTGTTCTAACCTGTCCCGAATCAATATCAATTCAATAAGGGCACACCGGCCAACAATAATAAATCAATACAGTACTTAGAGACAATATAATATGCAGTGAGTGTAAATGAGTGAAACTAGAACAATGACTCGACAACCATATCTCCGCCTAGTAACCAACATATGTAAAAGAAACTGGAAAAAGGGGGAAGGAGGGGTCAGTCTCTAGAAGACTGAGTGAGCTGGAGCGATACATATCATATAGAAACATGCACATGCAAGTCATATATCCCGAGCAAGGTTTTATTTAAAGTTAGTTCCCAAAAAGGGCAAAAGAATGACTAAGCAATGCTCAGACTTTACGACTATTCATATTAAATTCATTAAGTTCATAAATCATACTCAATCAATAAGGCTCGGCGAGTGAGCGTGCACAATCTCCAACCAAACTCCGACCGTGTACGACAAATATCATTAATACATTAAATAGGTGATCATGCAATATATCATAATACACACAGATCACATATCATGTCCTGAATATATTCGTTTGGGCAATCCGTTTCCCGGCCTTCCCGCACGGTGCTTATCAATCATATCATAATCAATCAATCAATCAATCATAATCAATCATATATAAGTTCCAACCTTCTTCCTCCGGGTTGGTGGTGGGTTTGCAAGGCCGACCACCCAATCATTGACCAAAAGGGGTTACATGACTCCCCAGATGGCACTCAGCTCCCTTTCCCCGCCAATCTCCTGACGAGGTCCGGTACCGCCGTTCAATAGTGGGACTAGTGTGAGGGTTTACCGTCAGCCCTTGCCTCCTCGGGTCCCCACTCACACCAAGCCCCTGGGCCCCATTCAGTGTAATCAATCAATTATTCTTTCTTTTCTCGCCAAAACATTTGATCCATGAGTAACATAACATATTTCATCGTTATCCATTTGAAAAGGGGTTTACTCGATCAATATTTACTCGATGACTCCACTTTGAAAATGGTATATGTATATATATATATATATATATATATATATATATATATATATAAGGTTTTGGTCCAAAACTTATCACATACGGGTTGTAGGGATTGATATGTAACTAGAACGAAAACACCCTCACCTGGAATACCGCGAGACAAGAAACAAGAGCAATACGGGTGCCTATTCAATTTGGAAGTCTCCGCCCTGGAGACAAACTGTACAAGAGAAGGAACAATGTGTACTTGTGAGAATTGACTCAATATGAAACCACATAGACGCTCGGCTATGAAATGATTATGATATGAATGTACAAGAGATGCTATAATGTAATAAACACGTTTATGTGCACTATTAAAGCCTTAAAGACAGATAAACATTAAATTCATTCATTTAATGAAGCATTCGAATTCAAACGAGTTCATATCCTTCACATTTCACGTCAAAGGGAATTTAAATTATATAATCAAGTCGTTCAATCTTTCATTCACTTTCATCCGAATCATAATTTCACATTTCAATCAATTCAATTCAAGAATTTCAATTAAATCTTAGCACAAAGTAAATCACATATAAAATTAAGAATTCGATAATTAAATACATTCAATCACATTTACAATTAGAAAATAAACAAGTAAATACATTCAATTAAATTTAGGAAATTAAATAAAACATGAATTAGATAACAATTAAATTCTAAAATTTAAACAATTAAACTATAATTAATATATATATATATATATGTATCATTATTTAAGTTAATATTAATATATATATATATAGATATATATATATACATGTATATGCACGTATGCATGCAAATCATGCATGCAATATAAAAATGAGACTTCACAACTTATGCATGCATGTATTAAAATGGAAATTTACAATGGATGCCTGCATGCATTCCATTACTTAAAATTATAGTTATGCATGAAAATGCCTTGCATATACATATATATATATATATATATATATATATATATATATATATGTACGTTCAGAATCATGTATGCAGAAGGAAAGGAAAAGAAACAAAGTTACAGTTTAACACCTACAGAAATTCGAACTGAAATTTCAGAAAACAGGGGTCACGGCCGCGACCCATTTTCTTCATGAAATGGTAGCGGCCGCTACCCTTAATTTCCAGTATTTTTCTCCAATTTTAGAATACGAGAGCGGCGGACTGTTCAGTCGCGGGCGCGACCTGCGCGACAGCAACAAAAATGACGCAGCAGCCTAGCGAAACAGAGCTGAACCAAATCCAATTTTCTCCCAACAAGATCAGGCAGGTATGGACATGAAATAGACAACAAAACTCAGCAAAAACAAGCCTCAAACACCTCTCAAACGCAGCCATGAAACTGACGCAGGTAGCTTGGCCGAAAACAGAGCAACACAACAACCTTCAATATCTCATTAATGATAGCTCATGAATATTCCAACTACTAGCTAAAACATTACCATAAATGCCAAGAAGAGATCAAGACAATCATTTTCAAGCTTGGAATCATCCAAAAAGCACAAGTATGGAAAGAGATCAACCAAATTCAAACCTAAATCTATATATATCCATTTCTGCCCAAAAGCTCACGAAATCATGCTCAAATTTAGGGATGAATGAATGAAAATGACTCATAATGGATGTACATAACATAACCAAGCTTACCTTGTGGATTAATGGAGGTTTGGAAGAGATTTGAGCTTGAATCTCAAGAGGTTTGCTTGAGCTACGGGATTTCTTGAAAATAGAGGAATGATGGCTAAATTTCTCTAAGTAAGAGAGACTATTTCGGTTGGGGAGGATAATGATCAGCTAGATGGTTGAGTTAGGGTCCCATAGGTTCAAACCATGGTTAATTTGGTCAAGTATGGTAAGAGATATGACTATTTTGGTGAAATGTGGCAGTTTTGGCGCCGTGTAGGTTTTTTATTTGGATTTCGGAGGTTGAAATGATTCGGGAAAAATATAAGGCTAAGCTTACTAAACTCGAATTTTTGTTACGAGTTCAGTGGAGTTGACGGAACTCGAATCCGAGTTCCCGAGCTCAAGATATTAAATTCGGAACCAAGGGTACGCTATGTGCTCGTTAGCCCCCCGATTTGGTTCCTCGAATCAAATTAAATTCGTTAACATACCAAATAAATTCGAAAACATAAACCGAGCATATAATCATGTTCATAACACATATATTTACGACATACTACAAATTCGTGGCAATTCGATATCCTTTCATATAAGAACGAAACACAAAATGAACAACATGCGCAATTCATGCAATTCATGCATATATATACATTAATATTCATGCATAATTCAAATAAAATCCATGCACAAATATTTTAATTAAATAAATCAAATTAATTTGTAAACATAAATTAATGTCACGTAATTAATTAATTAAAGCATGATTAATTAACATAACATTTAGTTAGCATAATCATTAAATTATTAATATGGTTAAGCATGATTAATTAACATAATACATAATTAACAACATAATTAACATTAATCATTAAGTTAAAAATAATTAAAGAAATATAATAAAATAAAATTATAACGATTTATAATAAAATTAAATATGAAACACATAAAAATAATTAATCACATAATTAAATAATTAAATTGCGCAATTCAGAAACAAATATGACATATTAATAAAATTGAAAAACCGGGGCGTTACAATCTCTCCCCCTTAAAAAGAATCCGTCCTCGGATTCACTACACGCTTAAAACCACCAATGAGAGATTCCCCGTCTCTCGCAAGCAACAAGGAGAGAGCCCCGTCTCTCGAGCAACAATGAGAGAACCCCGTCTCTCAAACAAAATTTAAGAGAATCCCCGTCTCTTAGAAACAACGAGAGCACCCCGCCTCTCAAACAAAAATAAATAAATCAAGGAAGTCTCCGATACTCCCAAGCAACACACGCAAAACCAAATTCAAAATCACACAAGCCACCCCAAGGCAAGTAACAGATATCATCCACGTTAATCATCAACTACTTCACGTAGTTTAACTTGGTAGGAAAATAAAGCACATAACAAAGAAATTATTAAATTGAACTTACATGAATGTATGCTTCATGAATGCTATAAATACCGTTCACCGTAGTCACGAAGTTTTAAAATTGTGAGTTGTCGTTATTCAGTGTATCATCTGTCCCGAAGATAGATTCAGTGCTCAGTTTGTCTTTAACCTCTTCAGGGTACCCCGATGAAACAATTGATGAATCCGTCAGGGGTTATACTTCTTAGATCCCTTCTGCCTGGTACTGGTTCCAGTCTTCATCATTTCTCTTAATCTTCATTCAATCGACTCTTTTTTATTAACCGAGTTTGATCTCCCGAATACCCCTAAACCATCCGTCTCGAAGTTAGGTCCATAGCTACTATTTTACCCATATCGGGGTTTAAAATACTCACGAGAGTAACTACCCCTGACAACCTTGACGATTCAATCCCTACCTTGAGGTATTTGTCATTAGGATCTACCTAAACATGAATCCTTTTCCATCTTCCGTTCATGTTATCCATTCATTCCCTTTAACACCTTAAGGTTATATTCGGCATCTAGCTCCACCTTTCTTGAATCGAAGATAGAATGTTCTTGATGACTCTTGAAATTCGATGTAAATCCTCCAATGATCATCTTTTTTCGGTTTGGCTTCTTCTTAAATTTCCTTCCGAATTATCGTGGGGAAAAACCGATGACTTGATAATATTGTCATTATTGAACCCCCTTTCGCACTCTATTGGATTACTCTTAATCGCCATCATTCCATTATATGCTAACTTGATTCGACACTCTATCTTGTTAATTCTGACTTAGGGGTTCCCAGAAGCTCCCTTATAATTTTGTTATCCCCAGATCCATTTTCTATACATATGAATTTTCTCCAATCTATTTCCCTTATACCTGGTGATGGACTTCAACCGGATTTAATAGCTTAAATCTCCTCTTAACAACTTAACCATTCCAGCCGCCTTATCTATCTCTGATCATCATTAATAGGGCTTTCAGGTCTTCCTTAATTTGCAATTTCGTTATTCCTACTAAAATATTTCTTCGAGCACCCCTTCAATCGTCCAATTTGTTCCTCGGTCGTGCTCTCCCCTTAAATTTCTATTGTCACATGTTGAACTCCATTAATTCTCATTTTGTCGAAGTTATTGATGAATAATTTCCATTAGGGAGGATTTTGGTCAAAGGGCAACCCCAAGGTTTTGCATTTCAACTTCCCTTCTGATTCGCTTAATGTCCGAAACCCCTTTCCTATTCTCGTCCGATCCAAACACCCCGCAATCCACTATAATCTTGCTTCGTCCTTATGAATTCCCGTTTCCATTAACCTATCCCTTACTTGAAATTCTTTGTTTCCCCGAAGTCGTCTTCATCGAATTCGAGAGTGGCTTGGCTAAGTAATACTTGATAGGTGAGGTGAATGAGCTTCCTATTAAATAAACACTAAAATGCATGTCGGGTTAAAATGACGATGCATGTGTCACGTTTACATCAAGCAATTATACAACACATTAGCGCAACGAAACCAATTAGAAATTCACGGATAACATAAGGTCAAAAGAATAAATAATTAATGCAAAATATGATGCACGTGCTATGAATGTTTTGGAACCTGTCACCAATGTGGTAAGCTATTAGATCAATAGCTTTTCTTCGTTCCTCCAATCCCGAGGTTACTTTGACTTGGTGATTATTCCTTGTCTTTCCCACGGTCTTCAAGTTTTCCAAGAATTCTTGTATATCAACTTGTATCTTCCACCATCCGGAGTTGAAATTTCACGATCCCTAATTTCTTCAACATCCACTGAATTAGCCTCTGCATTTACCCTCGAGAATCATCCTTTAACCAGGCTTCGCCTTTCTTTATCATTCTCATTTGTTACTCCATATCTTCCAATTCAACCTCACAACATGACAATTCAGCTTGGATTTGAAGAATGAACTCAAATTCTATCCTTAACAATACCACCCTCCATGAATTGTAGTTATCCTATCACTTATCTTCCTCTAACCCCTTCTCGACTTGTTTCCCCATCTTACCTCGACTCCTCTCAATTATTGATACCTCTTTCCAATCTTGACTTCTAAAACTCGATTTCTAATTACCAATTTGATTTAGAAGCCTTTCGACAACCCTTGGCTTAATTCCCTCCAGATCAATTTTGCCTGAACCCTGAACTAAAATACCTTCTCCTTATGTTGAGCAATCCCCTGGATTCAAGTGAAGCACCCTAAGTCGTTGATTCACATAAATTGATCTTCTGAGTTACAACCATCCCTTGATTCACTCCTATTCCCATTCCACAAAAGGTTCCTCTGCCATCACATCGCCAAAGTCGAACCTCCCATTCTGAATCCTAACCGTTAATTGCAACTTAGTCTATGAAGCCACGCATCTAGCATTCTCCACATTCCTCCCCGGGGCATCCTTCTTATCTTCCGTGCCTCCGAAAGAATTTGAAATAGATTGTGGTGATCATAGAACTTGGCTATGGTTTGATATTACCTTTATAACCTGGAAATCATAACTCCTTTCGAGAATAGATGCATGCGATTAGTGCATGCTCTTGGCAAATATTCAATACGAAAGGCAAGAATCCATATAAAATGCAACAAATAATTCAACAAAATTCTTAAGGGAAACCAAATTCCATATTCAAGATCGATGCAATGCACACATTACCACATAGTCCCTATGCCGTTTGACTTAGACTGACTCCAACACCACTCGAGAACACCGGTTTTGCAACCGGGCTCTGATACCACCTAAAGATGTAGCACCCGGGACGATAGACACCACATCCCCCGCACTATGAGTCTAATCCACATATGAAATAGGCAGTCCACACATGAATCGGACTCACAGCGAACGGGTGACAATCAAAAGAACAGTCCTGACTAGGCGGAAGCTAACCCTGGGACAATCAACAAAAACCCAAAATGCGGAAGCAAGGAAATCATTTATGTAATATCCATGAAATAAATGAAATCCAATATGAATATAAATACAGGTTCCACTAATCAATATGCCTGTCCTAACCTGTCCCGAATCAATATCAATTCAATAAGGGCACACCGGCCAACAATAATAAATCAATACAGTACTTAGAGACAATATAATATGCAGTGAGTGTAAATGAGTGAGACTAGAACAATTACTCGACAATCATAACTCCGCCTAGTAACCAATGCCTGCAAAAGAAACTGGAAAAAGAGGGAAGGAGGGGTCAGTCTCTAGAAGACTGAGTGAGCTGGAGCGATACATATCGTATAGAAACATGCACATGCAAGTCATAAATCCCGAGCAAGGTTTTATTTAAAGTTAGTTCCCAAAAAGGGCAAAAGAATGACTAAGCAATGCTCAGACTTTACGACTATTCATATTAAATTCATTAAGTTCATAAATCATACTCAGTCAATAAGGCTCGGCGAGTGAGCGTGCACAATCTCCAACCAAACTCCGACCGTGTACGACAAATATCATTAATACATTAAATAGGTGATCATGCAATATATCATAATACACACAGATCACATATCATGTCCTGAATATATTCGTTTGGGCAATCCGTTTCCCGGCCTTCCCGCACGGTGCTTATCAATCATATCATAATCAATCAATCAATCAATCATAATCAATCATATATAAGTTCCAACCTTCTTCCTCCGGGTTGGTGGTGGGTTTGCAAGGCCCGACCACCCAATTATTGACCAAAAGGGGTTACATGACTCCCCAGATGGCACTCAGCTCCCTTTCCCCGCCAATCTCCTGACGAGGTCCGGTACCGCCTTTCAATAGTGGGACTAGTGTGAGGGTTTACCGTCAGCCCTTGCCTCCTCGGGTCCCCACTCACACCAAGCCCCTGGGCCCCATTCAGTGTAATCAATCAATCATTCTTTCTTTTCTCGCCAAAACATTTGATCCATGAGTAACATAACATATTTCATCGTTATCCATTTGAAAAGGGGTTTACTAGATCAATATTTACTCGATGACTCCACTTTGAAAATGGTATATGTATATATATATATATAAGGTTTTGGTCCAAAACTTATCACATACGGGTTGTAGGGATTGATATGTAATTAGAACGAAAACACCCTCACCTGGAATACTGCGAGACAAGAAACAAGAGCAATACAGGTACCTATTCAATTTGGAAGTCTCAGCCCTGGAAAGAAACTGTACAAGAGAAGGAACAATGTGTACTTGTGAGAATTGACTCAATATGAAACCACATAGACGCTCGGCTATGAAATGATTATGATATGAATGTACAAGAGATGCTATAATGTAATAAACACGTTCATGTGCACTATTAAAGTCTTAAAGACACATAAACATTAAATTCATTCATTTAATGAAGCATTCGAATTCAAACGAGTTCATATCCTTCACATTTCACGTCAAAGGGAATTTAAATTATATAATCAAGTCGTTCAATCTTTCATTCACTTTCATCCGAATCATAATTCCACATTTCAATCAATTCCATTCAAGAATTTCAATTAAATCTTAGCACAAAGTAAATCACATATAAAATTAAGAATTCGATAATTAAATACATTCAATCACATTTACAATTAGAAAATAAACAAGTAAATACATTCAATTAAATTTAGGAAATTAAAAAAAACATGAATTAGATAACAATTAAATTCTAAAATTTAAACAAATTAAACCATAATTGATATATATATATATATATATATATATATATATATATATATCATTATTTAACTTAATATTAATATATATATGTAGATATATATATACATATATATGCACGTATGCATGCAATATAAAAATGAGACGTCACAACTTATGCATGCATGTATTAAAATGGAAATTTACAATGGATGCCTGCATGCATTCTATTACTTAAAATTATAGTTATGCATGAAAATGCCATGCATATACATACATATATATATATATATATATATATATATACGTTCACAATCATGCATGCAGAAGGAAAGGAAAAGAAACAAAGTTACAGTTTAACACCTACAGCAATTCGAACTGAAATTTCAGAAAACAAGGGTCGCGGCCGCGACCCATTTTCTTCATGAAATGGTAGCGGCCGCTACCCTTAATTTCCAGCATTTTTCTCCAATTTTAGAATACGAGAGCGGCGGAATGTTAAGTCGCGGGCGCGACCCAAATTACAGGCAATTAAGGTCGCGGGCGCGACCTGCGCGACAGCAACAAAAATGACGCAGTAGCCAAGCGAAACAGAGCAGAACCAAATCCAATTTTCTCCCAACAAGACCAGGAAAGTATGGACATGAAATAGACAACAAAGCTCAGCAAAACCAAGCCTCAAACACCTCTCAAACGCAGCCATGAAACTGACGCAGGTAGCTTGGCCGAAAACAGAGCAACACAACAACCTTCAATATCTCATTATTGATAGCTCATGAATATTTCAACTACCAGCTAAAACATTACCATAAATGCCAAGAAGAGATCAAGACAATCATTTTCAAGATTGGAATCATCCAAAAAGCTCAAGTATGGAAAGAGATCAACCAAATTCAAACCTAAATCTATATATATCCATTTTTGCCCAAAAGCTCACGAAATCATGCTCAAATTTAGGGATGAATGAATGAAAATGACTCATAATGGATGTACATAACATAACCAAGCTTACCTTGTGGATTAATGGAGGTTTGGAAGAGATTTGAGCTTGAATCTCAAGAAGTTTGCTTGAGCTACGGGATTTCTTGAAAACAGAGGAAAGAGGGCTAAATTTCTCTAAGTAAGAGAGACTATTTCGGTTGGGGAGGATAATGATCAGCTAGATGGTTGAGTTAGGGTCCCATAGGTTCAAACCATGGTTAATTTGGTCAAGTATGGTAAGAGATATGACTATTTTGGTGAAATGTGGCAGTTTTGGCGCCGTGTAGGTTTTTCGGTTGGATTTCGGAGGTTGAAATGATTCGGGAAAAATATAAGGCTAAGTTTACTAAACTCGAATTTTCGTTACGAGTTCAGCGGAGTTGACGGAACTCGAATCCGAGTTCCCGAGCTCAAGATATTAAATTCGGAACCAAGGGTACGCTAAGTGCTCTTTAGCCCCCCGATTTGGTTCCTCGAATCAAATTAAATTCGTTAACATACCAAATAAATTCGAAACGATAAACCGAGCATATAATCATGTTCATAACACATATATTTACGACATACTAC
Source organism: Lantana camara (assembly GCA_037501455.1). Classification (NCBI taxonomy): domain Eukaryota; kingdom Viridiplantae; phylum Streptophyta; class Magnoliopsida; order Lamiales; family Verbenaceae; genus Lantana; species Lantana camara. Next base: position 52,564,109 of record CM074858.1, read on the forward strand.
AAATTCGGAGCAATTCGATATCCTTTCATATAAGAACGAAACACAAAATGAACAACATGCGCAATTCATGCAATTCATGCATATATATACATTAATATTCATGCATAATTCAAATAAAATCCATGCACAAATATTTTAATTAAATAAATCAAATTAATTTGTAAACATAAATTAATGTCACGTAATTAATTAATGAAAGCATGATTAATTAACATAACATTTAGTTAGCATAATCATTAAATTATTAATATGGTTAAGCATGATTAATTAACATAATACATAATTAACAACATAATTAACATTAATCATTAAGTTAACAATAATTAAAGAAATATAATAAAATAAAATTATAACGATTTATAATAAAATTAAATATGAAACACGTAAAAATAATTAATCACATAATTAAATAATTAAATTGTGCAATTCAGAAACAAATATGACATATTAATAAAATTGAAAAACCGGGGCGTTACATTTTATGTGTCCAGAGCAATTTAAGAATTTATTTTCAAATAAAATTTTTCGTCGGTAGAATATATTTCCTTCGATGGAATGATTTAACCCGTGAGATCATCACCATACCACTCCTCGATTTTTTCTACATTTTTGGAAAGCCTTTCGGACCTTCAAATTTTATCCTAGTATTTATTTCATAATTAAATCAATTTTCGAAATTCAAGAAAATCCTATCTTCCCGAGTTTATAACTTTTAAACCGTACGTCCGATTTTGACCCGTGAGTAACCGTTTCGAAGCTAATTTTATTTTCTAGATCTTGGGAACTTTTTCAGCTCCTAAAACACACAGTGTAAAGGTGAAATTACCAGAATACCCCTGCTGTGACAATTATGTAAAGAAGGAAACCTATTTTTGAAAATTTCATAAAATACCCCACATCAAGTCCCTAAAGTACATATTTATTGCACTTTGGTCCTTCCCAACAACTATAAATAAGTTCGTTGGGGTCTCATTTTGTGCTCACTCCATTCTCTTCCTCTCCCCCTAGTGGCCGACCCCCCCCCCCCCAATGTAGTTAGTTTTCTTATTTTTTTTATGTTTTAATTAGTTTAATTTATGTTTCAATATATGTTTTATTTTATGTTTTAATTTATTTATTAATTATGATAGGTTTAGGTTTTAATATATGTTTTATTTTATGCATGAATTATGTTATTTAATTTATGCTTTAAATATTCATGAATTTATAAATTATGTTTCCTATAATATAGTTTATTATGAAATGTGTTACATAATTTAATTATGTTACAATTTAATTATGTGATAATTATTATGACATGCTACATGTTACATTTTATTTATTTTATGATCATACTTAGGTAATTTAATTTGTGACCTAATTTAATTGAATTTTGCATGTTATTTAATTATATATAATTAAAGTATAACCTATAGTTTAACATGTTACATGTTTAATTTATTGTTACATATTTATACTTGACCAATTGATATATGTTATGGTATACATGTATAATATATGTATACCTATTTGATCCCAATATGTATAAATACGTGTATACTTTCGTATAAATACTAAGTGTATTTTCTAAATAAATACGTATGTACTTTTGTATAAATACCGTATGTATTCTAGTATAAGTACCGCATGTATTCTTGTATAAATACTATATGTACCCTGTATAGATACTGTAGAAATACGGTAGGTATACCCATATAAATACCGTATACATACAGTATAAATACCGTATACATACCATATAAATACACGTACACATACAGTATAAGTACCGTATACAAACAGTATATATACCGTATACTTGAATAGTGACCTTTGACCATTGACCTTGACCTTTGGCCATTGACTTTTGACTTTGACCGTTGACTTTGACCTTGACCAATAATTTTGACTTTTAACCTAAATGATCGTTTTGAAGAGACGAATTCAACGGTCAAAGCCTTTTTCGAAAATTCTCAAAAATAGGGGATCAAAGAAGGTTTCAAAGTTCACATTCCTTCCTAAATGAGATTGTTTTAAGACCCTAAGAATATATACCCTTGAGTTCTTGACACGAGCTTTCAACTGAGGCTAATCGTTTACTTGAATCCTTTCTTCGAAAAGATTATTCCTTGTTTAAGTGTTCCGCATTCTTGTTGATCTCATACTTCAATACTTGGATATCTTCACTCAATCATAAATCATTAATATAGTTTGGAACTTAGTTCCTTAAGGCTCATGTCTATGATCATAAATTGATTAGAGATTGTTTGATTTGTATTGATCTATTAACTCAAGATTAAGGATAACTCGCAATCAATGTTCCATTCTTAGTTAAATGATTCTCCTACATTAAATGGTATTAATCTCCTATGTACTGCGTTACCTGAATCCAATTATGCCCTCATGCTTTGATGATTGTGGAAAAATTATCACGAAATCTCGCCAAATGATATGATATGCTTTGATAATGTTTCATCCTGTACATGTGATATCATTTTGTGCTATTGAATGCCTTGAGGTCGTCCCTACTTGCTTATGTGACTATATGGTTTTTGGATAGAAACTTAATCATTCACCGCTCACAGGTGAAGTCCGGATTTACTGTGGCTCTGTATTATTGTATAATACCGTTTCTGTAGGTGAGGTTTAAACTATTTCAACTGGAACCATGAATATTCCTACGTATTCAAATGATTTCAAAATCAACGCCTTCAGGTGCAAAGATTTTTATCTTTTAAGTTTAACGTTTTCCCGTTTTGGGACAATGCTTCAAGTTTAAAGTCAATGATCTCTGATATACGTTCTGTTCAATGTTATACTGCTTTGATTAAAGGTTCAGTCTTTTGAACTCTATGTGCTTATGCACTTTTGTTATTCTGAATGCAAGCTTTGGAAATTTTGTTATGTTGGGCCCTGGAGGTATGGTTAAGTAGTACATCGGGAGGCGTACGCCAATGGCTACTATGATACTGGCTGCCGTACTGACCTTGGTGATGGTTTAATCGGAGGTTGGTTACTCTACATCAAAGGTCGGGAGAGGTGGTAAATTCCTCCCGTTTCGAACGTCACCGCGGGGAAGCTCCCTGGGCGCGACAATAAGGGGAGAAGGGGTGGTGCATGTGTATATGGGTGTCGGGGTCCTAATGGATCTCGATACCAACTTTGTAAATGTTTTTGAGGAGTAAAGGATGGATATGGCCTAGCTTGTGGGCAACTTTGGTTTTTATGTCTGGTTCATACTTTTGGAAAATATCCCATACCCTGTTCCTCGTTTATAAAGTACATATGAACCAGAACCTCTGATGTGTGTGCATGTGTGTGCTTGCTTGGAAATCTTGTTTCAAAGTAATGCTTTAAGTACGATCCTGAAATAAAGATTCCGAACTTTAGTTTTAAAGTAAGTTTTGAAGTAAATCAATTTCCGAAAACCTATAGCTCTAAGTACTTATATTGTTTCAAAAGTCATGCCTCACTTAGTCCCTTTGACTAATACCTCCACCCTGTTTTTTGACCTCATGGTTTCAGGTTCAGTGATTGCTTGTTGGCTGGTATCTTGAAGTATAGGAAATCCTCTGTTGTGCTCTTATGGTCAGGTTCTTCTAAATCATCTTGGACACCACCCTCTTGACGATAACGTAGTGTTGAATTAGGTATTTATCGATGTAGCCTCCGGTGTCTTTTATTACTTGTTTACACTACTTATATTATCCCTTGACAGTCTATCGAAATATCTCTTTCAATACTCAATTCTTGTATAGTCCTTGTACTTGGTTACTAGCCTCTTGTGTCTCTTGATTCATGTTTTGAAAGTTTTAAATTTCTCATATTTCCGCTGCAATGTTCCCTTCTAGTACTCTAATCTTGTAATGTTTTGTTCGTTCGTCGGCGTGCTTCTTGGGTGCTAGGTCTCCTAGCCACTTGAGAGGTACGACGGTGCGGGGTTGTGGCCCCTTCGGGGTGCTACACAAACACACACGCTATGCTAGGCGGGACTAACCCTTAAACCATAAAATCAGAGTAAAATAATAAAGCGGAAGCATAACTATCATATAACCTGTACATTGAGCATCAAGCCCCAAAAATAGATCATATACATCATTGACATGCCATCACGGCTCAGACATGTCCGCTCCGTATCATAATTCATATACAATGATCATAAATATGAGTAGGCAAGTGTAAGACCCAAAATACAAGAGCTAAACACCAATGCGAGAGACAATGACTCGAATTCCCGCCTAGCTGCCCTGACACCTGTATAAAACAACTGAAAACCAAACGGGTTCAATCCAAAATGGACTGGTGAGTATAAAAACAGGGCATAGGTATAATATAAGACAGTAATTAAACATTCACATGTAAGCTATAATCCCAAATGAGGTTTTCAAAGGATTTCCCAAGTGGGTGAGATAAAGAAATCATCAAAAGGGATTATAACCATCAATTTTCATTTGGTCTTTCATGGCCCGTCCAGTGGGCGTGTATCATCTCCAAGCAACAAATTGTGTAATTCATTAAACGTTCATTCTTTCTTTCTTTTCATGCATTACATTCTTTCGTGCACATTCATTATCATATACACCTTCTTCCTCCGGGTTGGTGGCGGGTTTGCAAGGCCCGACCACCCATTCATTGACCAAAAGGGGTTACATAACTCCCCTAGTAGCACTCAGCTCCCATTCCTCGCCAATCTCCTGGCGAGGTCCGGTATCACCGTAGTTTGGTTGGAACTAGAGTAAGGGATCACTGTCGGACCATGCCTCCCCGGATAGCAACTCACACTAAGTTCCTGGGTTCCTGGGGCCCATTCTGTGTGTTCATTCACTCATTCTCGCCAAAACATTTAGTAGGGTTCATAAAATAAGGCTTTACGTTGCAAACATTTACTCTTGAAACGACTCTATATACATATAATAAATTTGGGCCGAAAACTTTACACATTGAAAGTATATAGGGTCATTTAACTAAATAGTAGAGAAAGCCACCTTAGAAAGACAAAAAGATGAGCCCAAAGCCTCAAGGACCGGCCTCGTATCCAATGGGATCAAAATCTGTGCAAGAAAGGTGAAGTGAGACTCAAAATGACCATATAAGTCGCTCGGCCATGTAATGATCATGATATGAATGTATAAAAGAGGATATTATGCAATGAACACGTTTATGTGTACGATTAATATCTTAAAGATATATATACTTTCATTCTATTCATTTCAAGAGACTTTTAACTCCATTCAAGTTCATAATTTTCATATTTCATACCAAATCAATCCAAGGAATTCAAATGACGTTCATAACACGTAATATAGCTTGTATACGTATCATACAAGTAATAAAAAAAGAGGTACACAAGCAATTAGGGTTTAATTTAAGAGCAAAGATCCATGTATGCACATATTGTAGCAAAGAAGACACGTTGGGACATAACTAGTAAAATATTCCACGAAAAATCATAAAATTTCATAACAAACAAGATAACACATTATATCACATGTTAATGAAGTGTATGAACCAAAAACGAGCCAAGAAAAACATGCCATTTACGTTTGAAAATCAAAATTTTGTGCAGAAAGTGCAGGGGTCGCGGCCGCGACCCATTTTCTTCAGGAAATGGTAGCGGCCGCTACCCTATTTTTCACCAAATTTTCGTCCAATTTCAAGAATACGTGGGCAGCCCCATTTTGAGCCGGGGTCATGACATGAAACATATGTAATTCAGGTCACGGGCACGACCTGAAATCAATCCAAATGTGTGAGTGAGCCGCTACCAAGTTTGTTCTTGGTTCGGTCGCGGCCGTGACCTGCGCGTACCAGCAAAATAACACAGCAAAACAGAGCAAAAGCCATGCTAACTTCAATCCAACATATTCAGGTAAGATATGGCAACAAATATGCAACAAAATAACTCCAAAACAACACTTAAACATGCTCCCAAATTGATCAAACGTGAGGAGAGTGCACATGTGATCATTTTATGAAATTTCTTCAAAGTTCCATTAATGGCATCTCATAAATTCTTCAACTACCACGTAATTCATGATCATAAATGAAAAGAGCGAGTTAAGGCAACCATTTTGAAGCTTTAAACCAACCAAAACTATCAAGGAATGCATGAGATAAACAAAATGACATAAAACCTAACTATTCATCATCAACCTCATATCTCCATGAAAGTATGCTCAAAATTTGGGATGCATGGTTCAAAATGACCCATAATGAATTTATATCATAACCCTAAACTCACCTTGTAGATTGAATGAAGGGTGAAAGAGATTCGAGCCTTGAATCTCCAAGTATGACAAGGTGACGGGAAAGAACTGGAGAGCAGGGGTTTTTGCCGAATTTTCTCGGTTTGGGGTGGTTTAGGGCTGCTATAGGGTTGAGTTAGGGTTGCAAGGAGTCCAACCATGGTTAATTTGGTCAAGGTTTGTAGAAGATATGGCTAGTTTGGTAAAAGGTGGCAGTTTTGGCGCGTAACACATTTCGGTTGAATTTCGGAGGTCCAAATAATTTTGGAAAAATATGAGGCTAAATTCATTGGACCCAAATTTTCGACACGAGTTCAACGAATTTGACGGAACTCGATTCCAAGTTCCTGAGCTCAAGATATCACATACGGAACCAAGGGTGCGCTAATTGTTCGTTAGCCCCCATTTTGGATTCCAAATTCAAAATAAATTCAAAACTCGATCAAATGAATTCGAAAGCATGAAACAAGCATATATCCATATTCATAACATGTATAACTCCAACATATTAAATATCCACAAATTTTCGGATTCATTTCACATAGAAACGGTACGTAAACAAGTCATACAAGCGCAAATAGTGGAAGAATTCATATAATTCAAATTCAAACAATTCAATTATTCAGTAACTTCATATAATATAAAATAAAAAAATTAATGAAATAATTAAAATAAATTAAATGCGCACGTAATTATCACATAAGCCATACCTATACGTCTGAAAAGTTAGGGCGTTACAACCTCCCTCCCTTAAAAGAATCCATCCTCGGATTCATTGATTGTCCGGAAACAACTCGGGATGAAATCTCCTCATCTTATCCTCCGTCTCCCACGTAGCCTCTTCTGTTTTGTCACTTCTCCATAAGACTTTAACTAGTGGGATTTTCCGGTTTCTTAATTCTTGAAAGTTCCGATCCAAAATCTTAACCGGTTTCTGAATGAAGGTGAGGTTAGGCTCAAGTTCCACCTCTTTAACGGGTAGGATATCGGATTCATCCAGATAGTACTTTCGAAGCTGAGAAATATGAAATACATTGTGAATCCCAGTCAAACTTGGAGGTAGGTCCAAACGATAAGCTATATCCCCGATTCTCTCCAAAATCTCATACGGTCCTAAGTATCGAGGATTCAATTTTCCTCCTCGTCCAATCCTCGAAAATCCCTTTCGTGGCGAAGCTTTCAAGAATACCTTATCACCAATTTCAAACTCAAGATTCTTTCTCCAGTGGTCTGCATAACTTTTCTGTCGATCCTGAACTGCTTTCATCCGTTGTTGAATTATTTGGACCTTATCAATCGCCTCTTGCACGACCTTAGAGGGTTTTTCCTTTTTCTCCCCTCGTTTTACACCTTCCTGTTTGGTCCAATTCCATTCTTCCAAATCAAAGAACAACGGAGACCTGCATTTCCATCCGTAGAGAGCTTCATAGGGCGCCATTTCTATCGAGGTTTGAAAGTTGTTATTATAGGCGAACTCAATCAAATGTAATTGCTTGTTCCACTAACTCGAAGAATCCAATGCACATGCTCTCAACATATCCTCTAAATATTTAATTAACCTTTCTGACTGCCCGTCTGTCTGAGGATTGAAAGTTGTGCTGAATTGATGCCTTGTTCCCAGATTCCTTTGCAATTCTTGCCAAAATCTAGAAGTGAACATCGGATCCCGATCTGATACAATGCTAACCGGCACACCATGAAGTCCAACAATCTCATTAACATACTTCTTTTCTAGCTTAGTCACTTTATCCGACATCCAGATAGCAAGAAAATGTGCCGATTTTGTCAATCAATCCAAAATCACCCAGATTCCATCTAGACCACCCTTCACTCGTGGAAGACCTGAAACGAAATCCATCGCCACTTGTTGCCATTTCCATTCCGGGATAGGTAACGGTTGAAGTAGCCCCGATGGCTTCTGATGTTCTGCTTTCACAACTTGGCACGTCAAACAAAGTTGCACAAAGTTAATCACATCCCGCTTAAGTCCATTCCACCAATAAAATTGTTTTAAATCCTTATACATTTTATTTCCCCCGGGATGTATTGAATACCCTGACCGATGAGCTTCTTCCAATATCAACCGTTTCAACTCTTCCGGTACAATCACTCTGTTTTTAAACCTTAGAAGCCCGGTATCATCAAACCCAAACGGACTTTCTGGATCATTTCTAGCCTTTTGTACTAATTTCTGAACCTCAGAATCCACTCTTTGAGCTTCAAACAACCTTTGCTGAAGATCTGGTTGAGCGGTAATATTCCGAATACTAGCTCTCAGCTTCAAAGACTCAGGTTCATCCTCAATGTCCACTTTAACACTAGACACGCTAGCCTTCCTACTAAGCGCATCCGCGACCACGTTGGCTTTCCCGGGATGGTATCGAATTATACACTCATAATCCGCCAACATCTCCATCCATCGCCTTTGTCTCTTGTTCAACTCCTTCTGAGAAAACAAATACTAGAGACTCTTGTGGTCGGAAAAGATCTCAAAAGAAATTCCATAAAGGTAGTGTCTCCATTTTCCCAAAGCAAAGATCACTGCTACAAGTTCGAGATCATGAGTGGGATAATTTTGTTCATGATCCTTCAATTTCCTCGAGGCATAGGTTATTACTTTACCATTTTGCATCAAGACACATCCCAACCCTTCCTTCGAGGCGTCCATATAAACCGTGTATCTTTCAGAGCCTTCGGGAAGTGCTAATACCGGTGCAGTGGTTAACTTTTCCTTCAAGAGTTGAAAACTTGCTTAACATGCCTCGTCCCACTCAAATTTAACTTCCTTCTTAGTCAACCAAGTTAAAGGGGCGACAATCGTTGAAAAATCCCGCACAAACCTTCGGTAATAACCTGCCAAACCCAAGAAACTTCTAACCTCGCAGGCATTCTTCGGACTTTGCCACTGAAAAACCGTCTCAATCTTTGAAGGATCTACTTCCAAACCCTTACTTGAGACGATATGACCTAGAAAAGCAACCCGATCGATCCGAAACTCACACTTACTAAACTTTGCATACAACCGGTGCTCTCAATGTTTCCAATAACAATCTGAGATGCCGAGCACGATCTTCCGGAGTCCTCGAATAAACAAGGATGTCATCAATAAAAATCACCACGAATTTATCCAGGTAAGGCCGAAAAATCCGATGCATCATATCCATGAATGCTTCAGGGGCATTAGTCAAACCAAAAGGCATCACTACGAACTCGTAATACCCATACCGGGTATTAAATCCTGTCTTTGGAATATCTTCTCCCTGGATTTTCAATTGATAGTAGTACCCTTGCCTTAAATCCAATTTTGAATAAATTCCTGAACCTTGCAACATATCGAATAAATCCTCATTGTGGGGCAACGGGTACTTATTCTTGATAGTCATCCGATTAAGCTCCCGATAATCTATGCACATTCTCAACGTCACATCTTTCTTCTTAATAAAAAGAACCGGAGCACCCCATGGAGATGAACTCAGTCGAATATACCCAATCTTAAGTAATTCCTCGAAATCATCAATTACTTTAACTCTGCCGGAGCCATTCTATAAGGACTCTTGGAATACGGTTCTGATCCCGGATATAAATCAATCACAAACACAATCTCCCGATCTGGTAGTAGAGAACCCAAAATTTCTGGAAATACATCGAGATATTCCTTCACCACAGCCGTCTCCTCAAAGCTTGTTCGATCATTTGGTTTATTAAGGAGATAGGCGATAAATCCCGTGGCTCCATCCTTAACTAACTTGCGAGCTTCCATGAATGATAAAAGTGGTACTTCTTCGATCCAACTTCCCCAATCAATTCCTTACCCAACTTAATCTTCTTCGAAAAACAATCAACTTCGGCCCGATGGCGGAATAACCAATCCATCCCAAAAATCACCCCATATTTCTTCATAGGCATCACAATAAAATCTGCAAGATAATCTTTCCCTTCTAACAATACTGAACAACCCCGAACAACCCGATCTCTCTGCAAACTTCCTCCAAGAGGAGAACTCACAAAATAACAGGAATTCGAACAAATAACAGGTAGGCATAGAGAGGCACATAGATCAAAAGATATAAGAGAATGTGTGGCACCCGGATCGAATAATGCATGAATACTCTTGTTATGAATGCAAACGGTACCTTCCACGACGGTGTTTATGTCGGCCTCAATGTTTTGCTCTTTGCCCTCAAGGGCATAAGCTCGAGCCTGAACCAACAGTCTCTGAACTCCTGCTTGATATCCTGGGGTCTTGTCCGGGTATACAAAAGCCATGTGGTCCCCTTTCCCACAAATCAAACATAGCCCCAATCTCTTTCGACAATTGTCATAAGAGTGGGTTGGACCTCCACAATGAGTGCATGGAGGTTGATCTCTGCGGGATCCCATAGGAGCTGGTGGAGCCTGAGGTGCTCGTGGAATTGGAGCATTTTGACCTTCGGGTCGAGGCTTCTTGAAAGGTTCTTTTTGTGGTGGAGCTGATCAAATCATATGCCTCTTTCCCTTATTAAATCCTAAGCCAGAACCTGATCCCTATCCCTGGCGGTAAGATAATCTCCTAGCATTCACAGAATCTTCAACTTTTAAGGCCTTTAAAGTAGCCTTCGCCTAAGTGCTCGTGTTGACCGCCTCTGAAGCTGCCTGGATATCCGGTCGAAGCCCCTGAACAAACTGCATAGCTTTGTGGAAGTCATCACTCGCTATAATAGGTGCATAGCGAGATAGCCTCTCATACTCTGAAATATACTCAGCAACAGACTTCGATCCCTGCTTCAATTCAGTGAATTCGCTCAGTCTTCGATTACGGGATGATGGGGGAATAAACTTATTTCTAAACTCCCGGGGTAAAAACTTCCCAATTTATTTCCTCTCCAGCTGCTTCTAAGACAATTTGTGTACTCTCCCACCAGGAGTAAGCTTCCCCCCGTATCAAAGTAATGGTACATCGAGCCTTCTCCCGAGATTCACATGGAATGAGGTCCCAGATCCTCTCCACTTCTTTCAACCACATTTCTGCTTGTATATCATTTCCCTTGAAAAACTTAGGAGGTCACTGATTTTGGAACTCCCTAGGTATAACTGAAATCGGGGCCTCTGGTGGTACTGCAGGTGCAGGTGGTACCTGAGGTGCCGGTGGTACATAATCCCGAAGCCTCTGATCAGTGATATTAATAACTAAATTTACAAAGGTCGCTGCCGGTGGTGGTTGTGGAGGTGGAGGTGTAGGACAACGGTTTCGGTCACGGTGCCAGTCTGGAGATCGGTCCCGATGTCTACGTGGAGGCATCCTGTCAATAAACACTGAAAAATGCATGCTATTTTTAGTTTATGCATGATAATGCAATTAATTCATTTAAAATTCAAGATTTAACGCAATTAGGCACAAAAGAAATACATATGCAACACATTGTCAAATAGTCCCTAAGCAGAACGACCTAGACCGACTCACACGACACGAAAGTCCGGGTTTTGCAAACTGAAGCTCTGATACCACTTAGGGATGTAGCACCCGAGCGCAAGGTACCACAACCCCCGCACCGAGACCCAACCTGAATATGAAATGGATACTCTATACATTAGCTAGATCACGGTGAACGGGGACAAAAGCGGAAGCATAACTATCATATAACCTGTACACTAATCGTCAAGCCCCAAAAATAGATCATATACATCATTCACATGCCATCACGGCTCAAACTTGTACGATCCCTGTCATAATTCATATACAATGATCATAATTATGAGTATGCAAGTGTAAGACCTAAAATACAAGAGCTAAACACCAATGTGAGACACAACGACTCGAATTCCCGCCTAGCTCCCCTGACATCTGCATAAAACAATTGAAAACCAAACGAGTTCACTCCAAAAGGGACTGGTGGGTACAAAAATAGGGCATAGGTATAATATAAGACTGTAATTAAACATTCACATGCAAGCTATAATCCTAAATGAGGTTTTCAAAGGATTTCCCAAGTGGGTGAGATAAAGAAATCATCAAAAGGGATTATAACCATCAATTTTCATTAGGTCTTTCATGGCACGGCGAGTGGGCGTGCATCATCTCCAACCAACACCTTGTGTAATTCATTAAACGTTCATTCTTTCTTTCTTTTCATGCATTACATTCTTTCATGCACATTCATTATCATATACACCTTCTTCCTCCGGGTTGGCGACGAGTTTGCAAAGCCCGACCACCCATTCATTGACCAAAAGTGGTTACATGATTCCCCTAGTAGCACTCAGCTCCCATTCCTCACCAGTCTCCTGGCGAGGTCTGGTATCACCGTAGTTTGGTTGAAACTAGGGTAAGGGATCACCGTTGGCCCATGCCTCCCCGGATAGCCACTCACACTAAGTTCCTGGGCCCCATTCTGGGCGTTTATTGATTCATTCTCACTAAAACATTTGGTAAGGTTCATAAAATAAGGCTTTACGTTGCAAACATTTACTCTCGAAACGACTCCATATGCATATAATAAATTTTGACCAAAAACTTTACACATTGAAAGTATTTAGGGTCATTTAACTAAATAGTAGAGAAACCCACCTTAGAACTATAAAAAGAAGAGCCCCAAGCCTCAAGGATCGGCCTCGTCTCCAACGGGATCAAAATCTGTGCAAGAAAGGTGAAGTGAGAATCAAAATGACCATATAAGACGCTCGGCCATGTATGATCATGATATGAATGTATGAAAGAGGATATTATGCAATGAACAAGTTCATGTGCATGATGAATATCTTAAAGACATATATACTTTCATCCCCTTCATTTCAAGAGACGATTAACTCCGTTCAAGTTCATAATTTCCATATTTCATACCAAATCAATCCAAGGAATTCAAATAACGGGCATAACACGTAATATAGCATGTATACATATCATACAAGTCATAAAACAAGAGGTACATAAGCAATTAGGGTTTAATATAAGAGCAAAGATTCATGCATGCACATATTATAGCAAAGAAGACACGTTAAGACATAACTCGTAAAATATTCCACGAAAAATCATAAAAATTCATAACACACAAGATAACACATTATTTGACATGTTAATGAAGTGTATGAACCAAAAACGAGCCAAGGAAACGATGCCATTTACGTTTGAAAATCGAAATTTTGTGCAGAAAGTGCTGGGGTCACGGCCGCGACCCATTTTCTTCATGAAATGGTAGCGGCCGCTACCCTATTTTTCACCAAATTTTCGTCCAATTTCAAGAATATGTGAGCAGCCCCATTTTGGGCCGGGGTCACGACATGAATATATATGTAATTCAGGTCGCGAGCGTGACCTAAAATCAATCCAAATGTATGAGTGAGTCGCGGCCGCGACCCTACGCGTACCAGCAAAATAACACAGCAAAACAGAGCAGCAGCCATGCTAACTTGAATCCAACATATTCAGCTAAGATATGGCAAAAAATATGCAACAAAATAACTCCAAAACAACACTTAAACATGCACCCAAAGTGATCAAACGTGAAGAGAGTGCATATGTGATCATTTCATGAAATTTCTTCAAAGTTCCATTAATGGAATCTCATAAATTCTTCAACTACCACATAATTCATGATCATAAATGAAAATAGGGAGTTAAGGTAACCATTTTGAAGCTTTAAACCAACCAAAACCATCAAGGAATTCACAAGATCAACAAAATGAAATAAAACCTAACTATTTATCATCAACTTTATATCTCCATGAAAGCATGCTAAAAATTGGGGATGCATTGTTCAAAATGACCCATAATGAATTTATATCATAACCCTAAGCTCACCTTGTGGATTGAATGAAGGTTGAAAGAGATTTGAGCCTTGAATTCCCAAGTATGGCAAGGTGACGGGAATGAACTAGAGAGCAGGGGTTTTTGCTAAATTTTCTCTAAGTGTGGAGGGTTGGTTCGGTTTGGGGTAGTTTAGGACTGCTAGAGGGTCGTTGACTTAGGGTTTCAAGGAGTCCAACCATGGTTAATTTGGTCGAGGTTTGTGGAATATATGGCTATTTTGGTAAAAGGTAGCAGTATTGGAGAACGTAGCAAATTTCGGTTGAATTTCAGAGGTTTAAATAATTTTGGAAAAATATGAGGCTAAGTTCATTAAATCTAAATTTTTGATACGAGTTCAACGAAGTTGACAGAACTCGATTCTGAGTTCCCGAGCTCAAGATATCACATACGGAACCAAGGGTGCGCTAATTGCTCGTTAGCCCCCGTTTTGGAATCCTAATTGAAAATAAATTCAAAACTCGGTCAAATGAATTCGAAAACATGAAACGAGCATATGTCCATATTCATAACACGTATAACTCCAACATATTAAATTTCCACGAAATTTCGAATTCATTTCACATAGAAACGGCAAGCAAACAAGTTATACAAGCGTAAATAGTTCAAGAATTCATATAATTCAAATTCAAACAATTCAATTATTCAATTATTTCATATAATATAAAATAAAACAATTAATGACATAATTAAAATAAATTAAACGCGCACGTAATTATAACATAAGCCATACCTGTACGTTTGAATAGTCGGGCCGTTACACGTAATACTCTCATGCCTTAGTTCTCTCAATTTTTTGAAGTTCAATATTTGTTGGAAGTGATACTTTAGATGCAGATAAATCATATCTTGTAAATCATTTCCTTTTTGTCAATCGACTTTGTTTATCCTTTGGTTTGTGCTGGACTACCACTTGGGATGGGAATGGCTCAGCCCACATGCATCGTTTGATGAAAGCACTCCAGTCCAGTCGCCTCCTCGAAGTGGTTTGTCAACCACGCTTTCCCTCCCTCAAAACAATGCTCCTCACCAAATGCCCTTCCAGAACTAAGGCATGGGAATATTCTCAGAGTCTTAATATTCTTGATCTTTTAAGGTTAAGTTCGTTTCACATCCATTTAGATCTCAATCCAATAAAATCCCATTTTCTTGATGTCTTGATCTTTTATCCACCTTGGCCAAGGGTTTAATATTTAATGTACTACGAACAACTCAATTAGTAAGTGAGCATTCTTGTTCTTAACAAGTGTAGGTCCTTTATCGATTCTACTAATTCCACAAATCCTACTTGTGTAATCTCAACATAGGCCATGGTTCAGGTGTCTATATGGCGACACCCTTTTGAGCCTATATCAAAGATTACAGAGTTAGCACATATGAGATATTAGAGAATCTCAAGTCTAAGGATTGTTAATCACGTCATTGACCTATGAGATATTTCCTAATCTAGAAGTTTCTAGGAGACTTCCTTTCCCCTTTAGGAATGTTCTCACGCTGAACATCTCAAAGATGAAGTTCTTGTAACAATCACCCTTATGTATTATGAACGCATCACCTTATGCACTTATCATTCCATGAAACTGAATGATCCTTCAAAAGGACATAATCAATAAGCAAGTCTCAACGGAGTCAAGGTCGACACTCCCACTGTCTGTCGGACTCATCGACTTGGAGAAGTTTCTAATCCTCACCTATGGAGTTAAGAACATGTTCCATGTACCATTCCCATAAGGACAAAGTTCTTAATGGCCTCATCGGATTAGGGGAGTTCAAAAGATGCAAAACATAGTCAACCCAAACAGACACAAATAAGCACATAAAGAAGTGATTGCCCATGAACAAAATAATCTCGTTTATTATTCAAAGACTGTTTGTGATTTTACAAGGAAATAGTAAAGCATAAAAGTTGTTTTAAGGGCACTATTCCTAACAGTTGATCATTTGAAAGATATATATATATATATATATATATATATATATATATATATATATATATTCAATAGGTTTTGGCTAAATTATCACATAGAAGGGTTGTAGGGTTTATATAATATAATTCCTAACATTTCCTCACCTGTACCGAAACAAAATGAGTAAACAAACTCCTCGAACTCTACTGAGCTGGCTTGACACCTTCCTGAGGAAAATCTGGACAAGAGAAATAGTGAACGAGTGAGACACAACTCAATATGACACCAAGTAGAACGCACGGTAATGTTCATGATGTGGTGTAACTAAGCCAAAGAAGATCACATAAGTATGCACTTCCTTCATACGGATTCAACTGAATTCAATTTAAGCAATTAAGGATCACATGGTATAATTCATGTGACGCCCCATTTCTCGATCAAGGTAAGTTTTGTTATGTGAGTGAACGATTTACCTTTCTTTACATGAATTATGTGAAATTATGCCTTAAATTGATCGTTGTATTTGTGTTTATGTGAAATATATGGTTTGCATGAAATACATGACTATCTAATATGTTAATTATGTGCACGTATTGTACTTACTGAGCTTTGATAGTATGCTTCGCGATTAAATGAAACAATGTGTTTATTTGGGAATTTAAAGTATAATTATGGACAAATTGGTAAATTTATATTTTTGAGAATGGAACTGGTTAGAACTTAATGAATTTGGGTAGATAATTCGATCACAAGTTCATGGGTTCTTGAATCGTCCAATTTGGAGTTTGGACGAAGAAGTTATAACAATTTTACGAAAAGTCAACCATTTAAGTCTCAATTGTTGATCTGCGACCCAATTTCAATTCTAACCCAACTTTAGACCCAATTTCAATTCTAACCCAACTTCAGACCCAATTTCACTTATAACCCACTCCAATTGACCCGGTTCATGACCCTATTCAGCTGACCCAACTTGCTAAATTAGATTTTAACACTAAACCCGTTGTTACGTTATTTGACAAGAGATTCAAACATATTTCCTCTCAAACCCATTCATATTCTCCCAAGAACACCAAGAACACTTCATGCCAATTTCAAGAGACGATTGGAGATTAAAGCTGGAGATTCAAGGTTGAAGAACAAGATTTCCTCTTCTATTTCCATCTCCCAAAGGTAAGGTTTATGTGCTCCTTTGGTTGGGTTTATGTTCATGAAGGGTTTGAGTTGAAGCTTTGATCTAGGGTTCTTAATTGTTAGTTTAAACTCTAATTTGTTGATGGAAACGTGTTTCTTGTGATTTTAGGAACGATTTGGTATGAGAAATTCTTGCTTTTGTGCTTGTATGTGAAATCCACCATTGTTGGCCTTTCAAGCTTCCATGAAGAATTCTTGCATGTTCATGTTGTTGAATGTTTTGCTTAATTTAATGTTAGATTCTTATCCCTTGAGCAATTTCATGAAGAATGTGATTAATTTCATTGTGTTTCTTGCATGATTGAGGATTTGACTATTTTTGAACATTGATGCTTGAATACTTGAAGACGATGAAGTTCTTGTGTGTGTAAATTGTTAGAATTCTAAGATTTCTTGATGTTAATTCGATCCTAAAAGAACCATAAGTATTTTAGAATGTTGTTTTTGGGATATTCTGCTTGTATGGATGTAATGGCATGTTTTGGACTTGAAAATCCGAGAATTTTAGCTCATTTGGACCTTTTGCGCGTTGGTGTGGGTGACCCCGCACGGCCTTGTGGCTTTCGTGAAGGAAAACCGCTCGGTCGTGCATAACTGTTGACTTTGAAAAATAAATAGTGCGCAGCCGTGCACCTCTCCAAGGTAAAATCCTTACGGCCTTGCGAGATGGTTCGGGATGAGGGGGATTTTTTGGACCTTTCTTGAATAACGCCTTCCGAATACTTGTTTTTCCTGCTTCTAAAATCGTTATAAATCGTGAAAATAATATGTATAATGCTTAATTCATGATTTGACTTAATTTATGATACTTGCCTTTGTAAATGTGCCTTTTATACTTCAAATATGCTAAGTATGCATCACTTGTGAGTTCAATTACATGTCTTGAGACTTGAAAGCTTGTTATATGATTCGTATGTTGTTGTTTAATTGTATTTGCTAGACTTATGCTATCTTGGACTTTCATGGCACATCATTTTCATGTTTGCATTCATTTTGAAGCCGTGCATCGTCTTATTTGGTCTCGAATCGTGTCTTACCTTTATTGGTACGTTGTCTTGTTAGGTGGTGAGTCTCCGGTTGAGTAGCTTGTTTGCTCTTGGTTGGCCTTCGAATTTCTTGGTAAAGGTGAGGAGCTATTATGTAAAATGTTTCCAAAACTGTAAACACCTAAAACCTATCATGTTTGATGGTTTTAACTCCCGTTTTCAATATATATATATAGGCTTTATAAGCCAAGTTTTGTGAGCTTTGCTCGTATTATGGTTATTGCTTATGGAAAATAGTTTACAAGTAAAACTTGAGTTTTGGTATACGTGATACTTTCATTTGGATATTATGTACGTGTGAGTTGTGTAGCGAGGTCATATGATACCTTGCAAGGACACTTGTAGCACCCCGCACGGTCGGTCACCACATCCCCTGCACCTAAGCCTAATCCACATACGAGATGGGAAACCTATACATGAACCAAGCAGAGGCGAACGGGAGACAGACAGACACATACCTAAGCTAGGCGGAACGAGGACCCTACAATTTAAACAACCCAGCAAAAACGAATGCGTATGCGGAAGCCATTCACATAATCAAACTTAAAATACAAGCAGCAGGTGATGGGTTCAACTAATATAGGTCCCTAATCCCGAATATAACAGAAATCATAAATGCAAACGGGTTCAAAATGTTTCCTAGAAGCCTATCCCAAAATATAACATATCAAAATAAATCATAAGGTATCCATACGAACGTTCAAACTTATACAAATTAAAGAAATGTGTATGCAAGGACTCAAACTTGACAAACGACTCAACAGACTCCGCCTAGCTAGAATTCCACGTAAACCTGCACACTAAAAACAAAAAGGGGAGAAGGGTCAGTCACATGGAGTGAGTGAGGGGCTACCACACACGCTACGTACGTATAAGGAGCAAAGCAAAGAAAAATCAATCACACACGGTTTGTAAACTCAGGGATAGTTTTTGCACATCAAATTTTGTCCGTCATACATATATATAGGGATTCTTATCAAAACAGGACAAAACATAACTTAACGGATTTATACATATCAAACATAGCAAAACATACTTATCGTAACAAATCTTATCAAAACATTTCATATCTTAACTCATACTTTCAAAAGATTCATATTTTATCTTAATTAAAAGTCTATCCCTATTTCAGGAACTTAGCAGAGCATACAAACATAACTCGGCGGGTACGAGTCCTAAATCCCATCCAGGGCCCCTCATATAGAACATATCAGACATATCAAATCAAAACAAACATAACAAACAAACCTCCTTTCTCCGGTGATGGAAGGCTTGCGCGACCCTAACCATCCAGACAGTCGTGGGGAGTGCAAGCTACTCCAAACCCTCAGGATCTCCATCACTCACCCAACCTCCTGGTGAGATCAGGGTTAATCCGAATCAAACTGTGGTGATGTGCACATGGGTTATAACCGGTGACCCAATGGCCGTCCCGAGTCTCCCTTACCCACAACTCCGGGGCCCATCATACCAAAACACAAAACATTACATTGCATTATATAACAAACTTAACCAGCTACTTAACATTAACAAACTTTAACTTGCGTACCAAACCTTACCTTGCAACCACCACGCTATTCATACCTCTCCGTGTCAAATCTTTAACTCGTATCTCCCGGCTCATAAGAGGCACACGGTTTGAAGCGGGGTTTAATGTTGCACATAACTAATTGAACCAAATTACATCATAACAAGCGTGCACAGGCTTGTACATAGCGTATCATACTTGTAAAGCCTTAGCAAATTCATAAACTTACATATTTTGGACATATTTACTTATACTTAAGGTTGTAGTTCTCATGCATAGAAAGCGAGCACTTTTCATAGGGTTTAACTACAACCCAACCTCACCTTACACCAACGGAAGCCAAGAACAACACAAGTGATCCACCCCAGAATCAAAACGGCTCACGAAACACCACCCCGGGTGCACCTAAACAAACTAAAGAGAAAAGGCAGGACTTAGACTCAAAGATGAACCAAATAGACACACGGCATATGCATAGGCATATAAGAGATACAAAGGAATGCATTTTATAATTTAACATATGCATAAAACACGTTAGGGCATTTTCATATGCGCAATTAATGCAAACAAAGATAAACGAAAGGTGTATAACAGCAAATACATACACATACGTAAGTTAGGAATGAGTTCGGAAGTGAAAAGGTGCAAGAAAAACGGAAGAAAATCATAAGAAATGGTTTCGAGCAAAATCGGGCAAAAGTTGGAAATTTTTCGAAAAGGACAAGCTATAGGAAAACGATCATAACTTGAGCTTAAGATATGGGAAATAATTTTTGTTTCTTAGAAATGAAAATAGACACAAAGATCTTTCCAATGGTAGGCAGCTCGAATCGTGTTTCAAAGTGAGGCGAACATTGCGTAGGTTTGAAGTTGGACCATTGCAGAATTTTCGCGATGTGGTGACATAAATTTAAAATGATTATATCTCCCAAATCACAACGAATTTTGAGGTGAATCCAATTGGAGAATGTTCTAGACTCAAATATGTTTCTAAATTCCAAAAAGCAGGAAAAACGGAGTACGAACGAGGCCGGCGTGGCCGTGACGAAATTTCATTGGAAACCAATCGCGACCGCGAAGGCAAGACAGAAACTCTCCTGCATGACGGTCGCGACCGCGACCGAAAGATGCCTAACAACGGTCGCGGGCGCGACCAAGCTCACAGCAACACATCCAAGGCATCAGGAATAGTGACAAAAACACTAAAACGGCCTCAAACATCCACGAACCACCCTAAAATTCATACCACGAAGCAAGCATAACACGTAGATCACACAAATGCAAGTTAGGTCACCCGAAACAAACCCCGAACATACCAAATCCCAAACCCATCACTATTCATCAACACCCGCAAATAAGTACCTAGACAAGGAATCAAGGTACAAAATATACGTAGAAACAAAGCACGTAACGGGAGGAATATAACTGTTACCTTGGTTCTTCAATCGGATTATCGGACGGGGCATATGCTTGAGCTAAAGCTTTTGAGGCTAAGGGGGGCTATCTTCTTCTCTTTCTCTCTTCCCTTCTCTCACGTGAAGAATGAGGGAGAAAGGGCTGATGTTTTCAACACTTTAAGGGCTAAAACGGTCAGTTACACGGGTAGGGTCAAACGGTATCCAGTCCATTCGGATCGGATTTTAAAGCGGTGGTGAGATCAAAAGGCTTAGAAAATATAAGGTTAATTCATTGAATCCGAATCATCGAAACAAACTCAATGACAAGGCTAGAATTTGAATTTAAATTTTCGAGCTCAAGGTAGCCACGAAGGCTAAAAACACCCTAATTATAATTATGTCCCTAATTCGAAAATATTGGATGATTGAGTCTAAGTACATTTAATTAATTCTAATGCGCGCGTACTTAAATCAATTACAAATTGACATGTAAGGCATGCGAATAACACATTAGTTACAAAAATACAGAATTAAACTCTCTCGTGACAGTATACCTGGATTGCCGAGAAGATGGGGTGCAACAAACTCCCCCCTTAAGAGAACCTGGTCCCCAGTTTTGCCTGCTCGAGTTTCAAACTCGAACAACTTCCCGTATTCATCCAAGTTCGAGGTTCATAACGTTCCGACAAGGGTTAGCTCGAGAAAGGTCTTCAAGTAAAAGAGGTTTGAATCTCCAAATCGATCTGGTCATTTGAATTGCTCGATCGACTCTCACTATAAAGAGGGTCTAAAGTAGATTCAACCCTCACCATTTGAGTCCATTCGAGTCAACTCTCGAGATCAGCCATACCACTCCGCGACTAAGCTCAAACCAAATCTCTTTCTTGTCCATGATCTAAGGTCCGAAGTGCCTAACATCCGAACCCCCTTCATACGTCACCGACTCTTCGAAGAGGCTTGATAAATGATTACAAAGCACGACCCTCATCTTACCAAATCAACCCTCTCGAACACTGAAAACATAAAATTAAATTAAAGATGCATGATGCACGTGATATGTATGTTTTAGTGTACCGTTCACCGATGTGGGAAATTTGAGTTTTGGGATAATGTGCTCAAAACCGAAGTCTCCTAACCCATAACCATACCTTAAAATTCCGAATGAATCTTGTGCAAAGGATCTCATCCCGGTTTTCATCTCATAGGCGTTGCTTCTCCTCAGAATTTTCTTAACCCAACCTTGCACTCTTAAGTGTTCTCTTAATCTTGTTATCGTTCGTAAGAATTGAATTCCTCGAGCTCTACTTCATCACCAACGGCCTTAAAGCCCGATTTTCTTCATTCGAAGGCTTGCTCGTAGAAATCCCAAAGAAGAGGTATTGACTTGTAATCATAATTCCTCTTCGTTAAGGTTCTCTCCCTGCGGAGTTGATTCTCATATTTAGCACCACTCATTTCATGGAAGATAAGAGAAATGCGTCCAGAATCTCTTAGTAATTCTTATCGAGCTCCTCTTCTAACCCAAAGATATCTCCTTGTGTTATCCTTGTTATTAGGAAATCCCGAGGTCCCCCAACTTGCACACCGACACATTCCCTAATTTCTTCTCGCCCGAGTACCCTTCTTCGTTGCCAAATTTAACTTTTTGTCATCTAGCCCTTAGATTACGACTTCATTCAAGACCTTTATCTTGATCCTTTGAAGTCCCTTAAAAGCCTGACCAAAGTCTCCTATTAATTCTCCTTGAATCTCTTCTCCAAGGGCACGGTTGAAAATTGAGTGAATCTCCATACCCCGAGATTTTGATTAATTCTATTTTGTTACCATTAGTAGAGTTCTCCACAATGTCCCTCGTGGATTAATTACCTCCATTTTTGGCACTTTCATCATAGTACATCCTTGGGGAAATTTGCTTTCCTTCAAAGTGGATTCCAATTCCCTTGAATCTTCAATCTCGTTTGTAGAATTCCCAAACCAATACCCCTCAACACCTTATACATAACATCCTACAATCTTCAACCCGATCTCAAGAGGGGGTCCCCAATTTTGACCCTTACTCTGACCACCACTTCCAATTTCATATAACCCAACTTGGAGATTGAAGGAAGCAATATCCTATCAAGCAAATACTAAATGTGCATGTTGGGTTAAAGTGCAGGTGGAATGCATCACATAGCTTCCACTCAAGCATTGAAGGTTGTTATAAATAGCAATTATGGCATGTAACACCTCGAGAGTAAGACGCCACATCCCCTGCACTAGAACCCAATACGTACAACGAAACAGAGAATTCGTACACGCATCAAGTACTAGCGAAAGGGTGACAAACAAAAGACCCTCCTAAGCTAGGCGGTCTAAACCCCCAAACAGAGCGCGCAAAACATAAACAAATCATATAAAAACGGAAGTACTAAACAAACTTACACTAATTATACGAACAAAGTTACATATTACTTAAATTAGAATATAAACAAACTTTCCATATTGGGCCCATCCGAACAAATACAAACTTCAAATTACAAAGGTTCAAAATACGAAATGCAATACATGCTCTAGAAAAAATGTAGACTCGAACAATCCAACCAGGACTCAAAAGACAGCAAACCGCCTAGTTCGAACTAACGGACAGGAACCTGCAAACTGAATCCATAAAAAGCGAGAGTTCAGTCACACTGACTGAGTGAGGGGCTACACACGCACGAGTACATACGTATATAGAGAGAGCATAGCACATATCATAGAAGGGAGTTCATGATCCGGGGTGTGGTTTTTGCATTCTAAAACATTTTCACACGTGATAATAGATATAGGGAAATAAAAGAGTTAGGCCAAAGGCTAAAACAACCAAATTTTATTAATTAAGAATCCACTCCCGTTTCATGAACATTATCGTAACAAATTAACTTAACGGAATCAAACATAACACACACACCATCCGTCGACCTAAAAAGAGCCATCCCGGATTTAGAACACACACACACATCCATCGACCTAAAATGAGTCATCCCGGATTCAGAACACCACACACACCCAGACATATTCGGAATCAGAATCGGAGTCTTACCTTATTCAGAAACAAACCTCATTCGTATCCGCACCATTCCACAACATATTATATACATAGCATATCGTAAGCACAACATAACTATAATTCTAACATACACCTATTTCTAGCGTAAACACATCCTAACTAGTTCTTAATCACAACCTATTCATACCATAGTTATGTTCATACTTCTAGCATACTCTTATCCTAACATATTCATATTCTAACTTATTCATAGCATATTCTTAATCTTAGGTTCATGTACTATTCATACTATGCATAACATATTGTATACCCTAACTCATATCACATATAATCATAATTCACACTTATTACATATACATAGGCTTATTTCGCATGCAAACATATAGAGCACATATCATTAGGGTATAACTATAACCTAACCTCACCTTACACCGACGAACCGGGACAAAAGAACAAAATCGACGCCTACGGAACAACTTTGTCACCAACGGGAAACTCCTCTGAACAAAGCAAACATTACTTGACAAACTTAAATTCAAAATGAACCATATATACGCTCGGCATATGCATATGAATGCAAATGATGCAATGCACTTCATATAACTTTCACACTTAGACATATCGGAGCAAATATCGAATTGTCACACAACTAATCCAAGAAACAAACTCATCATACATCAAATAAATTCATATTAAGTCATATAAGAGCATACAATGGGCATTCATTGATTTAAAGATCATATAAGAGACAACGAATGCATGGAAAGTGAAATAAAGTGACACTTAAGACATACAAATTCATATTAAGTCATAAGTCACATAATTCAAGTCAAATGAATTCATAAATTTCATACAATAAAGATATCACACCATATAGCATGCTAACAATGCAAACAAACCAGAAAGAAGCCAAGAAAAATTATACAAAGCAAAGAAACGAAGTCACAATGCATGCATACAAATAAGAAAGCACATAAGTCATATAAATTCCTACTAAGTCGTATCTCACATAATTTACGTCAAACGGATTCCTAAGTCTCATGCAATGAACATAATATATCAAATAACGTGTTTACAATGCATCCAAATCAAAGGTTGAGCAAAGAAATCGCATGTGAGGCAAAGAATCAAGGTATTAATTCCATCATGCACGTATGAGAGCGTATAGAGCATATATTGTCGTATATTGCATAAATAAGAATCGAAATCACGTAATAATTCATAATAAAACAACATAACATGATATACAATATGTTAACAACATATATTAATCATATAAGAGCATGAACGAAATGAAAGACAACCATTCCACGCAGCAGCAGTCACACAAGTCGAAACAGCCCCAAAAACAGGTCATGGCCGCGATCAATATCAGTTCAAAACTGGTCGCGGCCGCTACCCACACACCAGCACAACAGCAACTCCAGCAAGTCGAAGTCGAAGGTTGGTAGAATTTGGGTCGCGGGCGTGAACCAAATTAGTCTCCATGCGATCGTGGTCACGACTACTGCACGCAGTCGGAAAAATGGCGCAGCAACGCCCCTATTTATCATCTCCCTTGAAGCAACAACAGCTAAGGACAAAAGGCAACACAAAGGGCAGTAATAATGCAACAAAAGCACACAAAATTCATACCAAAACAACTCAAAACCAAAGAGCAATCAAGGATGGAAGCAAAAAGGGTCACATATCATCTTCAAGCTCAAGTTTCTCCAAGTAGCAGCCATGGTGGTTTGATTTTCACTCAAACTCCATGAAATAATTCATCACTTATGTATTAATGAAGTCAAGGAGATCAGAAATTCAGTTTCAATCCAAGGATTACATCAAAGAAGGGCAAGAATTCATCAAATCTCACATAAACCTATACTATTCAACTCTAAATTCATAGCATGTTCAATACTCCATGAAAATTAGAAATAAAGCACTTAAAAGAGATCTAATAAGATGGAAAACAAAATCATAAACTTACCTTTCAATTTGGAGAAGAGTTGAAGGAGATTTGAGCGTGATTTGTGCAAGAATAAATAGTGGCGGGATTTCTTCTTCCTTTTCCTTCTTACCTGATTTACCTTTCTCCTCTTGATTGGTTAAAAAATGTGAGATAATGGAGAGATAAAGGGTTGAATCATGGTTAAAAGGGCTCAAGAATCAAGGTATTTGGTTAAGAAATGAGTGAGTTATGGCCATTTTAGTAAGGGTGGGAAATCTGCGCGAGCTGTTCGTTTCGGGTAAAATTTGGAGGATCAAACGGGCTTAGAAAAATATGAATCTAGGTTCCTTGGATTCTTTTCTTCGTTATGAGTCCAGCACCACTTCCGAAATTCGAATCCGAATTCCCGAGCCCAAGTTACGCCTTCGGAAGCCAAGGCGCGCTAAAACAAGTTACGCCCTCGAGTCCCTCAAAAATAAAACGACCTCAAAGCCGTATCAAACGAACTCAAAAATAATAAACCAGCATATAAACAAGTTTATAAATCACATAATTCACTTAAATGAATTAAAAATGGGTCGAAAAGGTTAAAAAACATTGAAAAACTTAAACGTAAAGCATATAACAAATATTCAAATATTCAAATAAATCATATAATTGCATATTTAAAATAATTAAATGCGAACTTAGCACACTCGTGACATCGTACCTGGAAGGCCGAAAAGTTGGGATGTTACAAGGCACCATAATTAAATAAGTGCAAAATTTTAAATATGTCATGGATGCACATGCCATGTATGCAATTACCTCCATCCTCGGGTTCATGTAAGTTTCAAAATTGAAGCTTTTGCTCACGTATCCTTTGCTTGTTAGCTCTCGATTGCTCACAGTCGTAAATCATATGTTCCGATGATCCGCACGCGTGGCATCTCTTCAACCTATCCCGGCACGCCTCATAAGTATGGTTGTCTCCCCCATAATAGGTGCATGATCGGGACTCTCTCTTTGATATCGGATAATCTCCGGTCTTATGCTTTTTCCCACAGACCTTCTTAGTTCGAGTTCCACGTTGATGGAATCTTTCTTCTACTTTTAGATTCGAGTAAATTCTCAATTCATCTCTTGGTTCCATTAATTCTCTTTCTTTGCTCCTAGTTAATCTTCGATTTTCGACCAGTAAAGCTTTTGCTATATCTTTACCCCATAAGCTCGTATTCTCTGCAATTAAGGCCTCCTTCAACTCATCCCGAATTCCTTCCACGAAATTCCAAGTCTTCATCTTCTCATCATTCATGATATGAGGCACGTAGTTGCCTAACCTCTCGAACTCTTCAAGGTACTCTGTGACCATTTTGCTCCCTTGTTTTAGGGTGTCGAACTCTTCAAACCTTTGGTCTTGTAGAATAACTGGTGTATACCGTTTTTTAAACACCTGGATGAAGGCATCCCATGACAATCCTTCGCTCGTTGCTCCAATTTGTGGGGTAATTCTTTTCCACCATTGTCTGGCTTGTCCTTGTAGGAGTAGAATGGCAAGACGGGCCTTATCTTGGGAGTTACATGGCCATACCTCGAAGATGCTTTCAATTTCAGAGAGCCACTCTTCGGATCGAATATCATCGCCTTCTCTGAATTGGGGAGGATGGAAGGTCCTGAAGTCACGATCCAACGTTGCCATTAGATTCATAGGTTGCCTCTCGACATGGTGTTGCTCTTGATTGTAATGATGTTGAGGTGATGGCTGACCAAAATCTTGTCGACGTGGTGGCATCCTGAAAATTTCACAAATACAATATAAAATATCCATGTCGGTTAGTATGTGAGAATGGCACGTAATTAAATCAGGTAAAAGTAATTAGATAAATGCAATGCATCGCGAAAGATAAAATCAATAAAATAATAAGAATTCAAACGCATATCGTGGAAAATCACGATGCAAATGAAAGCACATAGCCACATTGTCTTATGTAGTTCGACTTAAACCGACACAAAACTACATTGAGCTCAGGTTTTGCAACCTAGAGCTCTGTTACCACTTTAGGAAGTAGCACCCCGCATGGTGGGTCACCACATCCCCCGCACCTAAGCCCAATCCACACACGAGATGGGAAACCCGTACATGAACTAAGTAGAGGTGAACGGGAGACAGACAGACACACACCTAAGCTAGGCGGAACGTAGACCCTGCAATTTAAACAAACCAGCAAAAACGAATGCGTATGCGGAAGCGATTCACATAATCAAACTTAAAATACAAGCATCAGGTGATGGGTTCAACTAACATAGGTCCCTAATCCCAAATATAACAGAAATCATAAATGCAAATTATCGATACGAACATTTAAACTTATACAAATTAAAGAAATGTGTGTGCAAGTACTCAAAGTTGATAAATGACTCGACAGAGTCAACCTACCTTGAACTCCACGCAAACATGCACACTAAAAACAAAAAGGTGAGAGGGGTCAGTCACACGGACTGAGTGAGGGGCTACCCACATACGCTACGTACGTATAAGGAGCAAAGCACAATCAATAACACATGGTTCGTGAACTCAGGGATAGTTTTTGCACACCAAACTTTGTCCGTGATACATATATATAGGGATTCTTATCAAAATAGGACAAAACTTAACTTAACGAATTCATACGTATCAAACATAGCAAAACATACTTATTGTAACAAATCTTATCAAAACATTTGATATCTTAACTCATACTTTCAAAAGATTCATATTTTATCTTAATTAAGAGTGTATCCCCATTTCACGAACTTAGCAGAGCATACAAACACAACTCGACAGGTACGAGTGCTAAATCCCATCCTGGACCCCTCATACAGAACATATCAGACATATCAAATCAAAACAGACATAACAAAAAAACCTCCTTTCTCAGGTGATGGAAGGGTTGCGTGACCCTAACCTTCCAGACAGTCGAGGGGAGTGCAAGCTACTCCAAACCCTCAGGATCTCCATCACTCACCAAACCTCCTAGTGAGATCAGGGTTACTCCGAATCAAATTGTAGAGATGTGCATAGCGGTCATAATCGGTGACCCCATGGCGGTCCCAGGTCTCCCTTACCCACAACTCTGGGGCCCATCATACCAAAACATAAAACATTACATTGCATTACATAAGAAACTTAACCCGCTACTTAACATTAACAAACTTTAACTTGCGTACAAAACCTTACCTTGCAACCACCATGCTATTCATACCTCTCCGTGTCAATCCTTAACTCGTATCTCCTGGCTCATAAGAGGCACAAGTTTTGAAGGGTGGTTAAATGTTGCATCACATAACTAATTGAACCAAATTACATCATAACAAGAGTACATAGGCTTGTACATAACGTATCATACTTGCAAAGCCTTAGGAAATTTATAAACTTACATATTTCGAACATATTTACTTATACTTAAGGTTATAGTTCGCATCCATAGAAATCGAGCACATTTCGTAGGGTTAACTATAACCTAACCTCACTTTACAGCAACGGAAGCCAAGAGTGATCCACCTCGGAATCAAAACAGCTCACGAAACACCACCCCAGGTGCACCTGAACGAACTTAAGACAAGACGCTGGACTTAGACTTAAAGATGAACCAAATAGATGCATGGCGTATGCATAGGCATATAAGAGATTCAATACATAAGCAAAGTTCATATTCAAATTCATTTCATACAAAGGAATGCATTTCATAATTTAACATATGCTTAAAACACGTTAGGGCATGTTCATGTGCACAATTAATGCAAATAAAGTTAAACGAAAGGCATATAAGAGAAAATACATAGACATATGTAAGTGAGGGACGATTTCAGAAGTGAAAAGGTGCAAGAAAAATGGAAGAAAAGTATAAGAAATTGTTCCGATCAAAAACGGGCGAAAGTTGGAAATTTTCCGAAACGGACAAGCTGTAGGAAAACGATCATAACTTGAGTTTGAGAAATGGGAAATAAGTTTTGTTTCTTGGAAATGAAACTAGACATAAGATCTTTCTAATGGTAGGTGGCTCGAATCGTGGTTCAAAGCGAGGCGAACATTTCGTAGGTTTGAAGTTGGACCATTGCAGAATTTCAGCGAAGTGGCGACACAAATTTACAATGATTATATCTCCAAGGCCACAACTAATTTTGTGGTGAATCTCATTGGAGAATGTTCTAGACTCAAAAAGGTTTCTATAGTCCAAAAATCATGTAAAACGGAGTACGTATGGGGGCGGTGCGGCCGCGACAAAATTGCAATGGAAACCAGTCACGGACGTGAAGGCAAGACAGAAACTCTCCTCCATGACGGTGGCGGCCGTGACCAAAACATGCCTAGAAATGGTCGCGGACGCGACCAAGCTCGCAGCAGCACATCCATGGCATCGGGAACAATAAAAAACACCAAAATGGCCTCAAACAACCACGAAACACCCTAAAATTCATACCACGAAGCAAGCATAACACGTAGATCACATAAATGCATTTTAGGTCACCCAAAACAAACCCGAACATACCAAATCCCGAACCCAGCACTATTCATCAACACCCCCAAATAAGTACCTAGACAAGGAATCAAGGCACAAAATATATGTAGAAACGAAGCACGTAACGGGAGGAATACAATGGTTACCTTGGTTCTTAAATCGGATGGTTGGACGAGGCATAAGCTTGAGCTAAAGCTTTTAAGGCCAAGGTGGGCTTTCTTGTTCTCTTTCTATCTTCCCTTCTCTCACGTGAAGAATGAGGGAGAAAGGGTTGATGTTTCAGCCCTTTAAGGGCTAAAACCGGATCGATTACACGGGTAGGGTCAAATGGTATCCGATCCATTCGGATCAGATTTTAAAATGGTAGGGCGATCAAATGGCTTAGAAAATAAAAGGTTAATTCATTGAGTCCGAATCATCGAGACGAACTCAATGACAAGGCTAGAATTCGAATTCGAATTCCCGAGCTTAAGGTAGCCACGAAGGCTCAAAACACGTAAATTATAATTAGGTCCCTAATTTCCAAATATTGGATGATTGAGTCCAAGTACATTTAATTAAATTGTAATACGCACGTACTTAAATAAATTACAAATTGAGACGAAAGGCATGCGAATAACATATTAGTTACGAAAATACTGAATTAAATTCTCTCGTGACAGCATACCTGGATTGCCGCGAAGACGGGGTGTCGCAACGATTGTTTGGTTGGATCTTTTAATAGCACTCGGGGCGAGTAAGTGGTAAGATCGGGCATGCAAGGGCGGACGTTCAAACCCTTTCGAAGTACCCACTTTTGGACAAGTTTCGTTAAGACACCGAGGAGGATTCAGGGTTAAGGTAAGCTTGGGAGAAGGTCGGTTTCATGGACCCACTTCGCCATAGTTCTTTTACGATGTTAGGGGGTTGTACACCCTCGACATCAATGGTGTAAGGATGGATTGGTTTGATTTCATTTGGTTTGGGAAGTAAAGATGGAGTGCTCGTACTCGCCGAGCCGATACTTTGGTTCATGATTTGTTTTATAAAAATTGCATAACCTTGAAAAAAAGTTGAATCATGAATGTTGTTATTTTGAGCATGCATTTAACCGTTATAACACTTATATTATGTAAGCTTCTCCTCACCGGTTCCTTTTGAACTGATCTCCTTTACCTCTCGTGTCCGCAGGTTACGTTTTGGAGTCAAGCTAGGCGGGGTCTTGTTGAGAGTCTTGTCTTTGAGTCTAGTTTGTACTCGTTATTCTTGTAGCATCATCTACATTTTTTGTTATTGCTTTTGGGATTCGTGGATTATGTATGGAGTAGATGATGTGACGCCCTGTCCGATAAATCGTAGAGGTATGCGTCACGAGAGAGTTTACCTTACGCACTTATGTGATTTAATTCCCTTTTTATGTGTTTAATTTCAACTTTGATTGAAAATGTGACTTAATTGACTAAAATCCAAAATGGTAAAATATGAATTCTTGCATGACAACTTAAGAATGGAACTTGGTTGAATTTAAATTAATTTTCAGAGTTGGATTTAAGTAGGACTTGGACCTATTTGTGTGTTTTGGGCCTAACTTAAGTTAGGTGAGTTTGTGTCGTTCGAGACCAATATGAGCTCGGGAATTCAAATTCGAATTCCGACACCACCATTGGACTTGATTCGGTAATTCGGATGCAATGGAATTTACTTTATATTTTTCGGAAACGGTTTAGACCTTGAACCTTTTAATTTTGACCTATTGGGCCGAAAGTCATTTATTTGAGCCCAAATCCTAATAAAGCATTTAACCTCGTTTTATATCTTGAAACCCTAACCTAGATCCCCTTTCTCATTTAACTTCAAACCTCAAAATAACCTCATTGTGACAGCCATGGAGAAGCTTCAAGAGAGGATGAAGACTTAAGCCATTCCACACCTTCAAGAGCTCATATCTCCCTCATTTCTTCATTATTTCAAGAGCCAAGGTAAGCTACGGATTTCCCGTGATGTGTATTTCATTTCTATCCATGAATCTTAGCATGAAATTGAATATATAAACTTGTATGAGTAAGTCTTGTGAAAATGGTGATTTATACCCAACTTGAAGAATATGGCTCTAATGGTGAATCCTTGAGTTCTTGAGCATGGATATATGTTTCTCCATGTTGAATATGTGCTACAGTTGTTGATGGTATGATAGGGAATGAGTTGGATGCATCTTACCATGGTTGAAGCTTGATTTTCATGAAAATGGGTGTTTGAGAAATTGGGCAAAAACCTTCCTAAACTTGAATTAATTAACGTTTTGATGCTAAGCATGATTTATATGATGTTATACTTGAATTTTGTGATGTTTTATGGTAGATTTCGTGTTGATTTGTTAATTTTTGGTGTTCCCCTTCTTCTTCCCGAAACTGTCAAGCTTCTGCTCCAGATCTGTGGTCTGAACGACCGTTCCCATTTATGCTTTAAGCTTGGAACGGCTCTTCCGGGCAAGGGTTGAGTTTTGGCGGCCGAACATGGGAACGACCGTTCCCATGTGTACTTGGACTAGGAACGGCCATTCCCAGTCTCGCTTGGCCTTGGCGTGGGAAGGACCGTTCCCATGCTATGTTGTCCATGGGAATGGCCGTTCCCATGTGTCTGTGACCCTTTTTACTTGCTTTTTCGTGCATATTTGATTCGTTTGAGTTGCTAATTTGCTTGTATGCTCCGATATGACTTGGAATGCAATCTTTGAACCTTTATACTTCATTACTTGCATGATTTACTTGAATATTTGAATTATCCCTTGTGACTAACTTGATAAACATCATTCCATTTCGCATGTCATTCATACTTTGTACGCCGTACGTCTTACTTGGTTCATGTAGAGTCTAAGTTTGGGCTTCTGTATGTGTTGTCACAAAGTTTGGTGGTGCCGGTGGGCCCACGGTTTAGAGTGTTTGGCCCTTCACACTCTCAGACTCTACTTGCACAAGGTGAGGTTTAGGATTTTGTATAGTTATGCGACCTATGACCTTTACATGCGAGTATACCCCACTATAGATACGTATGTGTTGGATATGATATGTTTATGATTTTGCGTGCGTCCTGCGTTGGTGGAGGTCATGAGGCTTAAAGTTCCATCGCATAGGGATATAAATATACATAAGAACCAGTTTTTGAGGCATATGTAAGCTATTTTGGAAAAATCAGTTATGTTATGATTCTGTAGCGAGTTGGCCATGAAATATTGGCATCTGTTTGTATGTATGTATGTGGATCCGATGAGCTATGGGTAAGGAGCCCCTGGGACAGTTAGGGCCATCGGGGATATACCTGTGCGTAGTTCCATTTCAGATATCATTGCACGACTCAGGTATATAGGGGAGGCTTGGTATCTGGAGCCTTCGGCTAAGGCCGGGGAGGGCATTTGTGGGTTCGCTACCCCTTGTGAGTCTTTCTATTATAGATGCTTAGGGCCAACGCATGGCTCTTCCATCATTGGAGTAGAGGATGGATTGATTTTGCTTTATGTCCTGAGGAGTAAAGGTCGGAAGCTCGTTCTCTCCAAGCATTTGATTTGTTATACATGGAATCATGAATCAGGATAGAGTCTTTGTGAAAAATGCTTTCTAAACTTATATCTATATCTATTTGGGTTATTTTGAAATGTTTTGGTATGCAACACCTATCCTGGGTTCATGAGTCCATCCTTTTATTCTTTGCTGTGCTCCTCATATACATATTTTGGGTGTGCGTTAGCCCCCTCCCTCAGTCAATTGACTGACACCTCATTTTATCTTTTAGTTTGTAGGATTCCTTTTGGCTTGAGCTAGGCGGAAGTGAGTCTTCAGAGTCACACTTATCAGTCTAGCTGGTGTTAGGATGCATTTATCGTATACTTTACTTATGTTATGCATTTATGTTTCACACTTGAAGGTTATGTTATATGCTCTACTTAGACTAAAACCCATGTGGGGTTAGTAAGCTAGTATTTGGATGTTATTAGATATTGATGATACTTATGCTGTTTATTATGTTGGATTATGAATTAATATTCGGGACTAGGTATCTATGCTAGTTGAACCCGTCACCTGTTATGTATGTCGATATTCGGGATTAGGTATCTATGGTAGTTGAACCCGTCACCTGCTTTGCATGTTTTGTTTTAAATGCTTCCGCTATCTATTGTTGTTGGTTTTAATTGCTTCTGCACTTTGAGTTTGTCAAGTTAGATCCGCCTAGCCTAGTGTGTGAGTTGGTCTCCCGTTCGCTATGATTCCGATTCGGGCATAGACTTCCTATCTGATGACCGAGTCTGAGTCCTAGTGCAGGGGATGTGGTATCCTCCGTCTGGGGTGCTACATCCTTAAGTGGTATCAGAGCTCTAGGTTGCAAAACCGAGCTCTAGTATCGTGTTGAGTCTGTCTAGGTTCTACGGCATAGGACAACTTGGTTATGTGAGAATGTACATCACAATTTGATATGCTATGCATTTGAATTTCCATCACCTTGCCAAACTTATATTACGTGAAGTACTACATTTCTTTGGTGCTTTGCTTGATGTATTAAGTGACATGAGCATTTACTAATCGACATGCATATACCTGTACTGCAATTATTGAGATCTTTAGGATGCCTCCTAGACGCCGTGATCGAGAGGTTTCCCCAGATGCGCCTAATCCTCCTCCGCCACCACCACTGAATGCGGAGAACATTGTTCAGGAACTTCTCAATCAGTTGCAACAGAATCAGAGGCAGCAGACACCACCCGTTGATGGTGATATCTCAGCTATGTATAGGGAGTTTCGGAACAACAACCCTCCTAAGTGGTTTGGAGGAGAGGATATCAAGGCTGAGGAGTGGTTAGCTGAGATCAGTGGTATTTGGGAGATTTGCCCAGGGAGTTCTCAGGATAAGGCTGTTTGTACTGCTCGATTCATTCAGGGGCAGGCAGCTAACTGGCTCAAGGGAGTTCGATCCAGACTTGAGAGGAGTGGCATGGAGTTCACTTGGGAGATTTTCGTGCATGAGTTTCATGAGAAGTTTATACCTCATAGTACACGAGAGCACAGGCTTCAGGAGTTTTCTGAGCTGAAGAAGGGATCCAAATCTGTTGAGGACTACATTCTGGAGTTCGAGAGACTTGCTCCCTATGCTACCCACATCACTGACATTGATTGACACAGAGCCCGTCACTTCCTTCATGGGCTTCGAGAGGATATTCAGAGAGCAATTCAAGCTGTCAATGTTAGTACTTGGGATAAAGTTACCAAGAGGGCTATTCAGGTCGAGGCTCAGAGACAGAGGTTGAGGCCCCTATCCTTCTCTTCGGGGCATGGTTCGGGTTTTGAATCGGGCAAGAAGCCCGCTACTCATGTTTCTACTACTTCTACACCAGCTTTCTGTCCGTAGGGCTCCATTAACAAGAAGCCCCGACACGCTGCTCCTACAGTGCCACCAGTTTTACCGGCCTTAGCTCAGGCCCGTTGCCCTCACTGTCAGGGTTCCCATCTATTGGAGAAGTATTGGAGGTATTTGTGTAGATGCTTGGTGTGTGGTTCTGCTGATCACAGGATAGACACTTGTCCGAAGAAGAGGCCAACTATTCAGGCTCGTACATATGCCCTTGATGGAGAGGAGGCAGCAGCAGAGGCTAATCAGAATGCCGCAGTGGAAGGTACCATAAACATTAATGGCACGAGCATACGTACATCGTTTATTTGACTCTTATTATTATGTGATATACTTGCTAATTGTGATATGTGTTGATTGTTGTAATTTTCAACTATGCTACTTTGATATGCGTAGGTACAGGTGCTTTAAATAATTGTAGTTATGTGCTAGGGAGATGTCAGAATCTCCCATTCTCTCTGTGAGAAAGATTTAATTCTCTCTATTTACGTGCTTGGGAGATGTTCATTCTCTCAATTTATGTGTTAGAGAGTTGCAGGATTCTCTACTTATGTGATAGAAAGATGTCGGATTCTTTCTGCGCTTGGTGCAGGAGAGATGTTGGATTCTCTTATATTTAGATATTCGGGAGATGCTGGATTCTCTTGAATTTAGGGGTTTGAGAAATGCTGGAATTTCTTGAACTAGAATGTTGGAAGATGCTGGAATCTGTCCAACTTAGGTTGAGAGACGGGGTTCTCTCAATTATCTGCTTGAGAGACGGGGCTCTCTCTTATGTGATCGAGAGACGGGGTTCTCTCGCTTTCTATGTTCGAGAGACGGGGTTCTCTCACCTATTATGCTGAGAGATGAGATTCTCTCTGTGTGTCTTGGTTGCGATGCACGTCGACGATTACGGACTATAAGAAGCGAGAACGAGTCATCCTCGAAGAGACTTTGGTTCTACACCGAAGAGTCGACTGATCTTATGATGGAAGAATTACAATTTACCTCGGACTTGATGATTGTGAAGTATCCCGAGGAGGTTTAAGATCGGGTTGTGGAAAAGACAGAAATCGGAGGAACCAACTTGGGAGATTAATGAGGTAACGAAGAAGTTGTGACCGGGTTTGTTTGAAGCTGAGCAGCGAACCTGGGGACCAGGTTCTCCTAAGGGGGGGAGATTGTGACGCCCCGTCCCATAAATCGTACAGGTATGTGTCACGAGAGAGTTTACCTTACGCACTTATGTGATTTAATTCCCTTTTTATATGTTTAATTCCAACTTTGATTGAAAATGTGACTTAATTGACTAAAATCCAAAATGGTAAAATATGAATTCTTGCATGACAATTTAAGAATGGAACTTGGATGAATTTAAATTAATTTTTGGAGTTGGATTTTAATAGGACTTGGACCTATTTGTGTGTTTTGGGCCTAACTTAAGTTAGGTGAGGTTGGGTCGTTTGAGACCAATATGATCTCGGGAATTCGAATTCGAATTCCGACACCACCATTGGATTTGATTCGGCAATTCGGATCCAATGGAATTTACTATATATTTTTCGAAAACCGTTTAGACCTTGAACCTTTTAATTTTGACCTATTGGACCGAAAATCATTTATTTGAGCCCAAATCCTAATAAAGAC
This sequence comes from Lantana camara, assembly GCA_037501455.1. NCBI lineage: Eukaryota > Viridiplantae > Streptophyta > Magnoliopsida > Lamiales > Verbenaceae > Lantana > Lantana camara. Next base: position 52,601,629 of record CM074858.1, read on the forward strand.
TTTGGCCTCATTTTATATCTTGAAACCCTAACCTAGATCCCCTTTGTCATTTCACTTCAAACCTGAAAATAACCTCATTGTGACAGCCATGGAGAAGCATCAAGAGAGCATGAAGACTTAAGCCATTCCACACCTTCAAGAGCTCAAATCTCCCTCGTTTCTTCATCATTTGAAGAGCCAAGGTAAGCTACGGATTTCCCTTGATGTGTATTTCATTTCTATCCATGAATCTTAGCATGAAATTGAATGTACAAACTTGTGTGAGGAAGTCTTGTGAAAATGGTGATTTATGCCCAACTTGAAGAATATGGTTCTAATAGTGAATCCTTGAGTTCTTGATTATGAATATATGTTTCTCCATGTTGAATATGTGCTATCGTTGTTGATGGTATGATAGGGAGTGAGTTGGATGCATCTTGCCATGGTTGAAGCTTGATTTTCATGAAAATGGGTGTTTGAGAAATTGGGCAAAAACCTTCCTAAACTTGAATTAATTAATGTTTTGATTCTAAGCATGATTTATATGATGTTATACTTGAATTTCGTGATGTTTTATGGTAGATTTCGTGTTGATTTGTTGATTTTTGGTGTTCCCCTTCTTCTTCCCGAAACTGTCAAGCTTCTGCTCCAGATCTGTGGCCGGAACGGCCGTTCCCATTTATGCTTTAAGCTTGGAACGGCCCTTCCGGGCTAGGGTTGAGTTTTGGCGGCCGAACATGGGAACGACTGTTCCCCTGTGTGCTTGGACTGGGAACGGATGTTCCCAGTCTCGCTTGGCCTTGGCGTGGGAAGGACCGTTCCCATGCTATGTTGTGTATGGGAATGGCCATTCCCATACATCTGTGACCCCTTTTTACTTGCTTTTTCGTGCATATTTGATTCATTTGAGTTGTTACTTGACTTGTATGCTCCGATATGACTTGGAATGCAATCTCTGAACCTTTATACTTCATTACTTGCATGATTTACTTGAATATTTGAATTATCCCTCGTGACCAACTTGATAAACATCATTCCATTTTGCATGCCATTCATACTTTGTACGCCGTGCATCTTACTTAGTTCATGTATGGTCTAATTTTGAGCTTCTGTATGTCTTGTCACAGAGTTTGGTGGTGCCGGTGGGCCCGAGGTTTAGAGTGTTTGGCTCTTCACACTCTCAGACTCTACTTACACAAGGTGAGGTTTAGGATTTTGTATAGTTATGCGACCTATGATCTTTACATGCGAGTATACCCTACTATAGATACGTATGTGTTGGATATGATATGTTTATGATTTTGCGTGCGTCCTGCGTGGGTGGAGGTCATGACGCATAAAGTTCCATCTCGTAGGAATATAAATATATATAAAAACCAGTTTTTGAGGCATACGTAAACTATTTTGGAAAAATCAGTTGTGTTATTATTATTCTGTAGCGAGTTAGCCATGAAATATTGGCATCTGTTTGTATGTATGTATGTGGATCCGAGGAGCTATGGGTAACGAGCCCCTGTGAAGGTTAGGGCCGTCGGGGATATACCTGTGCGTAGTTCCATTTGAGATATCATTGCGCGACTCAGGGAGATAGGGGAGGCGTGGTATCTTGAGCCTTAGGCTAAGGCCGGCGAGGGCACTTGTGGGTTCGCTACCCCTTGTGAGTCTTTCTATTATAGATGGTTAGGGCCAACGCCTGGCTCTTCCATTACAGGAGTAGAGGATGGATTGATTTTGCTTTATGTCCTGAGGAGTAAAGGTTGGAAGCTCGTTCCCGCCGAGTCTTTGATTTGTTATGCAAGGAATCATGAATCAGGATAGAGTCTTTGTGAAAAATGCTTTCTAAACTTATATCTATATCTATTTGGGTTATTTCGAAATATTTTGGTATGCAACACCTATCCTCGGTTCATGAGTCCATCCTTTTATTCTGTGTTGTGCTCTTTATATATATATTGTAGGTGTGCGTTAGCCCCCTCACTCAGTAAATTGACTGACACCTCATTTTATCTTTTCGTTTGCAGGATTCCTTTTGGTTTAAGCTAGGCGGAAGTGAGTCTTCGGAGTCACACTTGTCAGTCTAGCTGGTGTTAGGAGGCATTTGTCGCATACTTTACTTATGTTATGTATTTATGTTTCACACTTGAAGGTTATATTATATGCTCTACTTAGACTTGAACCCGTGTGGGGTTAGTAAGCTAGTATTTGGATGTTATTAGATATTGATGATACTTATGCTGTTTATTATGTTGGATTATGAATTAATATTCGGGACTAGGTATCTATGCTAGTTGAACCCGTCACCTTTATGTATGTCGATATTCGGGATTAGGTATCTATGCTAGTTGAACCTGTCACCTATTATGTATGTCGATATTCGGGATTAGGTATCTATGCTAGTTGAACCCGTCACCTGCTTTGCATGTTTTGTTTTAAATGCTTCCGCTATCTATTGTTGTTAGTTTTAATTTCTTCCGCACTCTGAGTTTCTCAAGTTAGATCCGCCTAGCCTAGTGTGTGAGTTGGTCTCCCCGTTCGCTATGATTCGGATTCGGGCATGGACTTCCTATTTCATAACCGAGTCTGAGTCCTAATGCGGGGGCTGTGGTATCCTCCGTTTGGGGTGCTACAGATGATGTTGCTTTAATTATGTTAGTTTAGACCGTTTTGGTCATTTGGTTGATTTACATTCCGCAATTGAGCATTTTATGCTGGGTCGTGTTGGTCACTTAATTTATGAATGAATGAATGAATTTATGCACTTTTATGTTTGATTGAAGCTTCCGCATACGTGTAATTGATTTACTCGCTTTGTGAGTCTAATACCACCTAGCTAGGATGTCCATTTGTCACCGCTTGCTTCGGTGTTGGCGGGTATATGGATAGCAATTCTATATACAAGCTAGGTTTATCGCGCAGGATAGGCGTGGATGCCCTGGTCGGGGCGTTACACCCCTATTTGGTTGGTATCAGAGTCGAAGGTTCAAAACCGGGTTGTTGAGTCATTTTGAGTTGTCTAGGTCGTACGGCACAGGGACAATGTGCTTTCGTATTTACTTATTTTGCTTTTACATATTACTTTATGCTACTTATATTTTGTTAATTCTTTCTTTTATTTTATGAAATTGCATTACTTACTTGATATTACCTGATATTAGCATATGACTGACCAACATGCATACATGATTGAATTGTGTAAGATACTTCCACGTCGTCGTGACCGTTCTTCGGCTCGTTGAAATGAGCAAAGTCCTCCGGAAAATAATTAGAATCTACCTCCACCACCGCCTTTACCTAATGCAGCGGATCTTATGGCCCTTATGACTCAGTTTGTGCAGGTCGTTAATGCACAACAAGCCGCTCAGCAAGCTGCACAAGCACCTCCTCCGGCACCTCTTCCACCGCCGGCTCCAGTTGAGAGTGTTGATGATCGGTTTAGTAGACGTCTTCCACCTATATGACTTGAAAGCAGAGTATCAGATCACTACTATGGAGAGGATCTTCTGGGTTGTTACTTGCACCGAAATGGAGAAATCTCAGTTTGCTATTGATCTCCTTCTTGAGGAGGCTTACAATTGGTGGCATAGCACCATATCCCGCCTTGGGGTTCGTAAGGATAATGTTACTTAGGAGATATTTGCTAGAGAGTTTCGGGCACACTACATACCAAAACAAGCAAGGAAGCGCCGTGAAAGAGGGTTCATGAACTTGGACCAAGGTAATATGTCCGTGACCGAATACATTGCTGAGTTCAACCGATTGGCCCCATATACACCTCATATCACCGATGAGGAAGAACGCACGTGTGAGAAGTTTGTAGAAGGGCTTCATGGGGAGATTGCAAGATCTTTAGCCCCGGTCCACATTGTTAATTGGGCCGATGCTACCGGGTTAGCTTTGAAGGTTGAAACGGAAGAAAAACAACTTAGGACTAAGAAGAATGTTGCTAATTTTGGTTTCCGTTCGGGATTTAAGAGGACAATTCCACAATCGTTCTCTAAGTCACTACAACCCTCTTCTAAGGGTCGTTTTATGGGCAACAAAGGAAAAGGAAAGAAAATTCCACATTGGTGAAGAGGCATAATCCATGTGAGCATTGTGGGAGTACCACTCACGTTGGGGAGTATTGTTCGAAGAAACAAGGTAAATGCTTCAATTATGGCAGCACTAACCATTTGGTGAGGGATTATGATCAACCTAAACTTCATGGATCGGGTAACGAAGCAAGGCCCGTCGCTCATGTACGCGTTTATGCTTTGGATGAGGAGCAAGTGAACACCGAGATCGACCTTACCGCGATGGTGGAAGGTACACTCCACATACATAACATCCCCATACATGTATTGTACGATCCGGTTGCATCTCATTCATTTATTACTCCTATTGTGGCTGCTATGTTAAATTTGCCTCTTGCTAGTGATTCTATGCTTTATATTGTATGTTCTCCTTTGGGTGGTATAATTAGAACTGATTGCTTGTATTGTAATTATCCAGTGAGTATTGAGGGATGTGTTTACCCGGTAAACTTGATTGCTATTCCGATGAAGAAGTATGATGTGATACTTTGTATGGATTGGTTATATGCGTATCGGGCGAAGATGGACTATTTTGGGAAGAAAGTTGAATTGGGTACCGGTGTTGTTACGGGTTCGAGTGTCCGAGGGAGTCCGTTTGTTTGTTTGATGGAAGCTAAGAAGCTTAAACTCGAAGAGACGAAAGTGGCGAATGAGTTCCCCGATGTCTTTCCGGAAATTTTGGGGACTTTGCCACCAGAAAGAGAGATCGAATTTGTTATTGATCTATTCGAAGAGGCCAAGCCGTTGTCGGAGACGCCGTATAGAATGGATCCCGCCGAGCTCAAGGAACTTAAAACTCAACTTGATGAGTTATTGGCGTGTGGGTTTGTAGTTCGTGAAGAAGAAGGATGGGACATTTTGTATGTGCATAGACTATCGGGAGTTGAATAGGATGACGGTGAAGAACAAGTATCCTGTAAAACCCGAGCGTAAGGTGTCACATCCTCCGCACCGTGACCCGACCCGCATAGGAAATAGACAATCCCTACACGTGCCAAATCATGGCGAACGAGGACACAACACACACGCTAAGCTAGGCGGGCTAACCCTTGAACCAAACGAATCAAAGCTCAACAATAAACCGGAAGCAACGACTAAACATACATCATATATATACATATCATGAGCATCAAGCTCCAAAATAATCCATATACAACATTTAAATGCCATCACGGCTCAATTCCTAACGCTCCAATCCAATAATCCAAAACAGTATTCAAAAGTAAAGATATGCAAGTGTAAGACCAAAACACAAGAGCTAGAAACAAATGCAAGACCTAAAGACTTGAATTCCCGCCTAGCTCCCGACACCTGTACAACACAACTGAAACAATTCCGGGTTCAGTCCAAAAGGGACCGGTGGGTATAAAAGATTGGCATAGATATAATATACGACGGTATTTAAACATTCACATGCAAGCTATAATCCCGAGTGAGGGTTTTAAAGAATTTCCCAATTGGGTGAAAGAGAGAAATCATCACAAGGGATTATAACGAATCATTTTACATTAGGTCATTCGTGGCCCGGCGAGTGGGCGTGCATTGTCTCCAACCAACACCTTGTGTAGTTCATTAACATTCCTTCATTCATTCTGTTCGAGCATAACAATCTTTCGTGCACATTCATTAACATTTACTCCTTCTTCCTCCGGGTTGGTGGTGAGATTGCAAGGCCCGACCACCCATTCATTGACCAAAAGGGGTTACATGACTCCCCAGATGGCGCTCAGCGTCCATTCCTCGCTAACTCCTAACGAGGTCCGGTTACGCCGTTAATTGGTGGAACTAGTGTGAGGGATCACCGTCGGCCCATGCCTGCCCGGATAACCACTCACACTAAGTCCCTGGGCACCATTCGTGCATTCATTCATTCTCGCCAAAACATTGGGTAGGATTCATAAAACAAGGCTTTACGTTGAAAACATTTACTCATGAAACGACTCTTTATACGTATAATAGTTTTGGCCGAAATCTTTACACATTAGGGTAGATAGGGTCATTAACTAATAGAAGAGAAACCCACCTTAAAACGACAAAAAGAAGCACAAGAGCCTCACGGACCGGCCTCGTCTCCAACGGGATCACAATATGTGCAAGAAAGGTGAAGTGAGACTCAAAATGACCATATACGACGCTCGGCAATGTAATGATCATGATATGAATGTATAAAAGAGTATATTATGTAATGAACATGTTCATGTGCACTATTAATGTCTTAAAGACATATAAACATTCATTTCATTCCTTTCATGAAGCATTTAAAGTCGTTCAGGTTCATAAACTTCACATTTAAAACAAATTAATCCAGAATTTCACATAACAATCATAGCACGTACTATATCATGTTTACAAATAGGGAATAGACAATTAAAGACATTCAAGTAATGGTCGGATGTTAAATAACACGAAATACTTAACAAATTAGTTCCATGATTTAAATAAATTAAACCATAGTTAAATGTACCATTAACCTTACATTTAATTAACATATTTTCATAATATATATATATATACACACGAAAAGCATGAATGCAACATATATGTAGTTATACACATACACACGTACACCTCTCATTCATGCACTATTAATTGTATAAACTTACACACAACACCACCAAAACAAGAATTGAAGAAATTAGATCACAAACATCATGAATTAAAGCCCACTAGATCAGATTAAACACCAATGAATCAATAAAAATGCAACAGCAGCCCCAAAGAAGTGAACGGGCGTTCAATTTTTCCGTGAACGGGGGTTCATCGTCACAGAACCACAATCCGGGCTGTATGGGACTGAACGGCGGTTCAGTCCCTTCCTTCTTCATGGCTGAACGGTCCTTCATTGGTACAGAAGCACAGGGCCTACACTGAACGGTCGTTCATTGCTGCTGCATAAAACCGGCGCACGGTCGTTCGTTGGGCTGCTGTCTGCTATGATTTGCTGCTGAAACTCGGGAAAAAACAGGGCTAAAACAGGGGCAACACAAAGGAGGACATATACACTTGATAACCAAGTTATAAAAGCCAAGAAAGCACCACAGATCAATAGCATCTCAGTCCCAAAAACGTCACAGCAGCAGCCATGGAAGAGCATATTATTTTCTACACATTTCTTCAAGTTTTCATGAAAATCAACAATGGTAATTCATGCTAGACTCAAGTACCACGAAAGATAAGGCAAATACTGAAGTTAAGGAGTTCAAAAGTTCAATAAACATGCATCAATTCAGCTCATAAAGCAAGCAACATCATGGATTCAAGAAATGAAGCTTAACCTAACTATTCATTCTTCATCTTCAAAACTCATGAAAACATGCTCAAAATTGGGGATGAATGGATCAAAATGACTCATAATGAATGTATATTACAACCCTAAGCTTACCTTGTGAATTGGATGAAGGTTGGAGGAGATTTGAGCTTGAATCTCCAAGGATGGCTTGAGTTACGGGATTTTCTGGAATGCAGAGGAAGTTTGGCTGATTTTCTCCAAGTGTGAGGATGTGGTTCGGTTAAGGAGAGTATGATCAGCTAGAGGGTTGAGTTATGGTTTCATAGGCTCAAACCATGGTTAATTTGGTCAAGATTTGAATATGTTATGGCTATTTTAGTAAAACATGGCAGTTTAGGCGTCCATTACGTGTTTCGGTTGAATTTCGGAGGTTCAAATAATTTTGGAAAAATATAAGGCTAAGTTCATCAAACTCGAATTTTCGATACGAGTTCAACGAAGTTGACGAAACTCGAATCCGAGTTTCCTAGCTCAAGATATCACATATGGAACCAATGGTGCGCTAATTGCTCGTTAGCACCCGTTTTGGATTCTGAACCAAAATAAATTCCAAAACTCAATCAAACGAATCCGAAAACATAAAACGAGGATAAAACCATATTCATAACACATATAAATCCAACATATTAAATTTACACAAAGTTCCGAATTCATTTCACGTAGAAACGGCAAGCAAACAATTCATTCAAGCCCAAATAGTTCAAAGAAAATTCATATAAATTCAAATTCAAATATTTCATATAATCAAATTATTCAATAATCAAATATAAAATGAAATAAAACAATTAACGAACATAATTAAAATAATTTAAATGCGCACGTAATTATCACACAATTCATACCTGAATGATTTTGAAAATCGGGGCGTTACATATCCCCTCCCGCACATTGAAGAGTTGTTCGATTTGTTGCAAGGTTAAAGGTATATTCGAAGCTCGATCTCCGACAGGGTTAATATCAATTAAGGATTAAGGAGTCGGATATACCAAAGACGGGCTTTAACACGAGGTACAGACACTATGAGTTCGTTGTGATGCCCTTCGGACTTAACAATGCACCCGCAGCTTTTATGGATTTGATACACCGGGTTTTCAAGGAATTCTTAGATATGTTCGTGGTTATATTCATTGATGACATTTTGGTTTTCTCTAAGTCGGTTGAGCATCACGCTATACATCTTCGTTTGGTACTTGAGAAGCTTCGTGAACACAAGTTGTATGCTATGTTTAGCAAATGTGACTTTTGGATTGATCGGGTATCATTATTGGGACATATTATTTCCGGTGAGGGGATTTCAGTGGATCCTTCTAAAATAGAAACCGTTTCTCTTTGGGAGCAACCGCAGAATGTGTCAGAAGTAAGGAGTTTTCTTGGCTTAGTAGGTTATTACTGCCGATTTGTCAAGGATTTTTCTAAGATCGCAACACCTCTCATTCGTTTAATTAAGAAGGAAACAAAGTTTGTGTGGGATGAAGCTTGTGAAGAGAGCTTCCGTGTACTTAAGGAGAAATTGACAACGGCTCTGGTGTTGACTTTACAGGAAGGTTCGGATGGGTTTTCAGTTTTAACAGACGCATCTAAGGAAGGGTTGGGATATGTGGTTATGCAAAATGGTCGGGTGATTGCTTATGCTTTGAGAAAATTGAAGGAGCACGAGCAGAATTACCCAACACACGATCTTGAGTTGGCCGCGGTGATATTTGCCTTAGCAAAATGGCGACACTATCTTTATGGAATTAAGTTTGAGGTATTCACCAATCAGAAGAGTCTCTATTACTTATTCACGCAAAAGGATTTAAACATGAGACAACGTCGGTGGATGGAATTCTTGGAAGACTATGATTGTCTTATACAATATCATCCGGGGAAGGCGAATGTAGTTACAGATGCCTTGAGTTGGAAAGAAAAGATTGCTAATCTTAAGACCGATTCCAGAAAGAGTGAAGCGGAGATCCTTGGTTCACAACTGAGGTTGGCTAACATCACTATAAGACCGGATTTAGGGCAACGAATCCTAGATGCTCAATCAACGGATGAGTGGATTAAGACGAGTGGTTCGGGCAAGACCTAATCCAAAATCCAAGTTTGGATTCGATGATTTGGGGATGTTTAGGTATAAGGGCCGAGTATGTATACCGTATGGATTGTAAAGGTTAGTGCTTGAAGAAGCACATAGGACCGTTTCTACGATGCATCTATGTGGCAACAAGATGTACCTAGATCTTAAGAAGTAGTTTTGGTGGCATGGAATGAAACGGGATGTGGCTAATTTTATTAAGAGATGTCGGGTTTGTCAACAAGTTAAGGCCGAACATCAATTACTGGCGGGAAAGTTGCAACTGGTACCTATACCCGAGTGGAAATGGGAATAAGTCACCATGGATTTCGTGACCCAGCTTCCGAGAGTACGCAAGGGATTTGATGGAATTTGGGTTGTCGTGGATCGCCTCACCAAATCTGCACACTTTCTACTGATTCGATCGATCGATAAAGTGGAGAAATCAGTTGTGTTGTATCACCGAGAAATTGTGAGATTACATGGGATACCCACTAGCATCATTTCGGATAGGGATCCTCATTTCACTTCAAAGTTGTGGAAGATTCTTAATAGATTATGGGGCACAAAGTTGAGTTTTAGCACCACATTTCATCCGTAAATCGATGGACAATCCGAACGGGTAATTAAGTTTCTCGAGGATTTGTTAAGGGCTTGTATATTAGATTTTTCGGATGAGTGGGATAAGCAATTGACTTTGATCGAATTCGCCTATAATAATAGTTACCAATCTTCGATCAAGACTGCCCCGTATGAAGCTTTGTATGGCTGTAAGTGTACATCCCCACTCTATTGGGATCTTGACGAATGGAAATGGACCGAGGAAGACGGTTTAGAGCGAGGAACCGAACCCGATGTCATTAAGGGAGCAATTGAGAAAGTGGAAAAGATTAAGCAACACATGAAAGCGGCACAAGACTGGCAAAGGAGTTATGCCGATCGGAGAAGGAAAGATTTGAAATTCGAAGTGGGTGATCGGGTTTTCTTGAAAGCAACACGAAGAAAGGGATTCTCACAAATTGGAAAGGGTGGTAAGTTGAATCCGAGGTTCATTGGTCCGTTTGAGATTGTGGAATGCATTAGAAGAGTTGCTTATCGCTTGGATTTGCCTCCGAATCTCACGAGAATCCATAATGTGTTTCATGTATCACAATTGAGGAAGTATTTCCGAGATGAGATGGAGACTATGCCAGCGGAAGAGGAACGATTGGATCCGAACTTGACATTTAAGCAACAACCGGTGAAGATCTTGGATAGGGAGGTTCAAAAGTTGAGGAATCGACAAATTCCGTTGGTTAAGGTACTTTGGAAAAACCTCAATTCCGAAGAAGCAACTTGCGAAACGGAAGAGAAGATGTGGAGATTTCACCCTGAGTTGTTTTCCGATGGTAAATCTGGGGACCAGATTTCTTTAAGGAGGGGAGGTTGTGACGCCCGTTTCTCGATCAAGGTAAGTTTTGTTACGTGAGTGAACGATTTACCTTTATTTGCATGAATTATCTGAAATTATGCCTTAAATTGATCGTCGTATTTGTGCTTATGTGAAATATATGGTTTGCATCAAATATGTGACTATCTGATATATTAATTATGTGCTCGTATTGTACTTATTGAGCTTTGATAGCATGCTTCGCGATTAAACGAAATAATGTGTTTATTTGGGCATTTAAAGAATAATTAGGGACAAATTGGTATATTTCTGAGCCTGGAACTGGTTAGAACTTAATGAATTTGGGTATATAATTCGATCACGAGTTCGTGGGTTCTTGAATCGTCCAATTTGGAGTTCGGACAAAGAAGTTATGTCCATTTTACGAAAAGTCAACCATTTAAGCCTCAATTGTTGACCTGTGACCCAATTTCAATTCTAACCCCATTTCAGACCAAATTTCACTTATACCCCGCTCCAATTGACCCGGTTCATGGCCCTATTTAGCTGATCCAACTTGCTAAATTAGATTTTAACACTAAACCGATTGTTACGTTATTTCACAAAAGATTCAACCATATTTCCTCTCAAACCCATTCATATTCTCCCATGAACACCAAGAACACTTCATGCCAATTTCAAGAGACAATATTGGAGATTAAAGCTGGAGATTCAAGGTTGAAGAACAAGGTTTCCTCTTCAATTTGGAGTTCGGACAAAGAAGTTATGACCATTTTACGAAAAGTCAACCATTTAAGCCTCAATTGTTGACCTGCGACCCAATTTCAATTCTAACCCAATTCCAGACCCGATTTCACTTATAACCCGCTCCAATTGACCCGGTTCATGACCCTATTCAGCTGATCCAACTTGCTAAATTAGATTTTAACACTATACCCATTGTTACGTTATTTCACAAAAGATTCAAACATATTTCCTCTCAAACCCATTCATATTCTCCCATTAACACTAAGAACACTTCATGCCAATTTCAAGAGACAAGATTGGAGATTAAAGGTTGAAGAACAAGGTTTCCTCTTCTATTTTCAGCTCGCAAAGGTAAGGTTTATGTGCTCTTTTGGTTGGGTTTATGTTCTTTAAGGTTTTGAGCTAAAGCTTTGATCTAGGGTTCTTGTTTGTTGGTTTAAACTCGAATTTTTGATGGAAATGTGTTTCTTGTGATGTTAGGAATGATTTGGTATGAGAAATTCTTGCTTTTGTGCTTGTATGTGAAATCCACCCTTGTTGACCTTTAAAGCTTCCATGAAGAATTCTTGCATGTTCATGAAGAAAGTGATTAATTTCATAGAGTTTCTTACATGATTGAGGATTTCACCATTTTTGAACTTGAAGCTTGAATACTTGAAGAAGATGAAGTTCTTGTGTTCGTAAATTGTTAGAATTCTAATATTTTCTGATGTTAATCCGATCCTAAATGAACCATAAGTATTTTAGAATGTTGTTTTTGGGATATTATGCTTGTATGGGTGTAATGGCGTGTTTTAGACTTGAAAATCAGAGAATTTCAGCTTATTTGAACCTCTTGCGCGTTGGTGCGGGTGACCCCGCACGGCCTTGCGGCTTTCGTGATGGAAAACCGCACGGCCGTACATAACTGTCGACTTTGAAAAATAAATAGTGCACGGCCGTGCAGCTCTCCCAGGCAAAATCTGCACGGCCTTGCGAGATGGTTCGAGATGAGGGGAATTTTTGGACTTTTCTTGCGTAACGTCTTCCGAATACTTATTTTTCTTGATTCTAAAATCATTATAAATGGTGAAAATAATATGTATAATGCTTAATTCAGGATTTGAATTAATTTATGATACGTCCCTTTGTAAACGTGCCTTTTATCCTTCAAATATGCTAAGTATGCATCACTTGTGAGTTCAATTACATATCTTGAGACTTGAAAGCTTGTTATATGATTCGTATGATGTTGTTTAATTATAATTGCTTGACTTATGCTATGTTGGACTTTCATGGCACATCATTTGCATGTTTGCATTCATTTTGAAGTCGTGCGTCGTCTTATTTGGTCACGAGTCGTGTCTTACCTTTGTTGGTACATTGTCTTGTTAGGTGGTGAGTCTCCGATAGAGTAGCTCATTTGCTCGTGGTTGGCCTTCGAAGTTCTTGGTAAAGGTGAGGAGCTATTATGTAAAATGTTTTCAAAACTGTGGACACTTATAGCTTATCATGTTTGATGGTTTTAACTACCGTTTTCAAAATATATATGTAGGCTTTATAAGATAAGTTTTGTGAGCGTTGCTCATATTATGGTTATTGCTTATGGAAAACGGTTTACAAATAAAACTTAAGTTTTGGCATATGGGATAGGTACCCAAAACGCCTTTAGAACTTTCATTTGGATATTATGTATGTGTGGGTCGTGTAGCGAGGTTATATGATACCCTACAAGGACGCTTTCTTGGTTGGATCTTTTGATAGAGCTCGGGGCAGAGTAAGTGGTAAGATCGGGAATGGAAGGGCGGACGGTCAAATCCTTACGAAGTACCCACTTTTGGACAAGTTTTGCTAAGACACCGGGGAGGATTCGGGGTTAAGCTAAGCTTGGGAGAAGGTCGGTTTCATGGACCCACTTCTCCATGGTTCTTTTGCGATGTTCGGGGACTGTACACCCTCGACATCAATGGTGTAAGGATGGATTGGTTTGATTTCATTTGGTTTGGGAAGTAAGGATGGAGTACTCGTACTCACCGAGCAGGTGCTTTGGTTCATGATTTGTTTTATAAAAATTGCATAACCTTAAAAATCAGTTGAATTATGAACATTGTTGTTTTGAGCATTCATCGAACCTTTATATCACTTACATTATGTAAGCTTCTCCTCACGGGTTCCTTTTGAACTGATCTCTTTCACCTCTCGTATCCGCAGGTTGTGTTTTGGAGTTAAGCTAGGCGGGGTCTTGTTAAGAGCCTTGTCTTTGAGTCTAGTTTATGGTCGTTATACTTGTAGCATACTCTACGTTTTATGTTATTTCTTTTGGGATTCATGGATTATTTATGCAGTAGATGATGTTGCTTTAATTATGTTAGTTTGGACCATGTTGATCATTAGGTTGATTTACATTCCGTACTTGAGCATTTTGTGCTGGACCGTGATGGTCAGTTAATTGATGAATGAATGAATTTATGCACTTGTTATGTTTGATTGAAGCTTCCGCATACGTGTGATTGATTTACTCGCTTTGTGAGTCTACTACCGCCTAGCTAGGATGTCCGTTTGTCACCGGTTGCTTCGGTCTTGGTGGGTATATGGATAGTAATTCTATATACAAGCTAGGTCCGTAGCACGGGATAGGCATGGATCCCTCGTCGGGGCGTTACAATTCAACATGGTAATTATCAATTAGAAATGCATAAAGTTCATTTAAATGCAAGGAAACGAATTTAGGCAAGTTTGACAAAAGCTGACAGTTTTTCGAATTGCGCAAGCTGTAGAAAAATGAAAATATCTTGAGTTCTAGAATTTTAAATTGGATTTTCTTTGTTTGGTATGAAACTAGACAATCCGGGCTTTTCAACGATATATGGCTCAAATTGTAGCTCAAAGAGATATGAAAATGGCGTAGGCTTGAAGTTGGACGAAAGCAGATTTTTCGGTGAAGTGGTGACACAAAATTAAAATGCTTATATGTCTGTCCTTAGATATGATTTTGAGGTGATTCCAATTGGAGAATACTCTAAACTCAAAGTGGTTTCTTTGATTCCAATTTTAGGTCGATAGGAGCACATTTGAGGGGTAAACGGCCGTGTTAAATTTCGCCTGGAAACTCAAATGGGCTTTTGGAAGCTCTCGGGTTAAAATTGAGGGTAGTTAAACGGGCATTTGGAAAATGAAATAAGGGGCCATACAGCCGTTTGGGAAGGACTGGAATGAAAAATAAACAGGGGAAAATAGGGGGAGTCACGGGAATGGCTTCCAAGCCCTTCCCACACCAAACAAGAGAAACAAAAACACTCAAAAACAATCACATATCATATATATAACTTATATACATCATTTAGGCAACAATTAATCCAAGAATTCATGCATTAATCCAATTAAATTCAACCAACAAACCTTCAAAAATGAAAATGATCAACCATGCTCTAACCTTCATGAAACTTAAGTTATATATGCATCCCCAAGCTCATAATCAACACATAAACGTCATCTCAAGTCATGGAGTTCGTGTAATTTCAAAAACCCTAACATATTCTCAAGAAATCATCAAATACACATATATACAAACCTTACCTTGATGGAAGAAAACAATGGGGTGAAGAAGAAGAGGTCTTGAGCTTGATTTCTTGAAGAAAAAGAGCTTGAATCATTGTCTCTTAACTTCCTTGTTTGGATCAAAATGGAGAGGGAGAGAGATGGAAATGTGTCAATTGTTCTTGTGTGAGAAAATGAAGAAGAAAGGAATGCAAGTGTATACATGTATGTATATCGTGTATAAGAGAAAAAGAAGGGAGGGAAATTACCAACAAGTCCTCAATTAATCAAAGTTATGTAATTAGGTTTATAATTTATAAAAGTTACAAATTAGTCCTCTAAACACGTAATCATACTCGAGAAATTAATTTCATAGATCACGTAATTAAATTCACGCAATAAATAACTCAAATTCAATTAATTCATGAGGATTCAAATTAAAATAATTAAATTGCGTTATTAAAGTCTAACAAAAAGAAATTAAATAATCCTAAATCTCAAAACTCACACGCGTGGTGCGTATACCTGTACAGTAAAAAACTTGGAGTGTCAAAACCTCCTCGCCTTAAGAGAATCTGGCCCCCAGATTCACTGCTTCTCCGGAAACAACTCCAGATGGAATCCTCTCATTTTGTCCTCCGTTTACCAAGTAGCTTCTTCGTTTTTATCACGTCTCCACAAAACCTTAACCAAGGAAATATACCGGTTTCTCAACTACGGAAATTTTCGATCCATTATTTTGACCGACTTTTGGACAAAAGTGAAATCCTATTCAATTTCGGCTTCTTCGAGGGGAAGGATCTCTGAATCATCAAGATAGTACTTCCTCAATTGAGATACGTGGAAGACATTGTGAATCCCGATTAAATTTGGCGGTAGGTCCAATCGGTAAGAGACTTCTCAGACTCTTCCAAGAATCTTGAAAGGACTTAAATAATGACGGTTCAACTTCCCTCCTTGGCTAATTCTTGCAAAACCCTTATGAGGAGACTCTTTCAAGAACACACGATCACCAACCTCAAACTCGAGATTTCTTCTCCGGCGATTGGCATAACTCTTCTGTCGATCTTGGGTGGCTTTCATACGTTGCCGTATGATTTGAACTTTCTCAATTGCATCTTGAGTAACTTCCGAGAGTTTTATCTTCCTAACATCTCTTTGTACACCCTCTTGTTTAGCCCATCTCCACTCTTCTAGATCGAAGAACAACGACGATTGACACTACCGACCTTACAAGATTTCATAAGGAGCTACTCCGATCGAGGCTTAGTAGCTATTATTGTAAGCAAACTTGACGAAACGCAAGTGTTCATCCCACTTCGTTTGGAAATCCAGTTCACAAACCCGAAGCATATCCTCCAAATACCGAATCAACCTCTTTGACTGACCATCCGTCTGAGGATGCGAAGCTATACTGAATTTGAGCTTAGTTCCTAACCTACTCTGAAGCTCTTGCCACAACTTAAAAGTGAACCTCGGATCTCTGTAGGAAACAATACTGAGAGGAATACCATGAAGTTTGACTCTCTCTATGCAATACTTATCCGTAATCTTGCTTATTTTGTCAGATATCCGAGCTGCAAGAAAGTGTGCCGACTTGGTCAATCGATCAATTATCACCCAAATTCTATCAAGTCCACCCTTGGCTTTAGGTAATCCGGACACGAAATCCATGGTAACTTGTTCCCGCATTCACTTTGGAATAGCTAAAGGTTGTAATAAGCCTCCGGGCTCTTGGTGTTCCGCCTTTACCATTTGGCACGTCTTGCAATGTTTCACAAACTCAGCCACATCCTTCTGCAAACCTCTCCCCCAATAGAACTTCTTCAGGTACCTGTACATCTTTGTAGCTCCCGGGTGTACAGAGTAAGATGACTTGTGAGCCTCTTCAAGAATAACCCGTTTCAACTCCTCGGGTACACAAACTCTAATCTTGAACCTCAACACCCCCATATTATCAAGACCAAATAGACACACTAGATCATCATGAGCCTTCAACACCAACATCTGAATCTCAGGATCGGTAGCTTGGGCCTCAACCAATCTTTATTTCAAATCGGATTGTATCGTAATATTAGCCACACGAGCCTTCAACACGGTGGCTCGATATTTTCTCCCGAATTAACTTCCAAGGAAGATACACTAGCCTTCCTACTAAGCGCATCCACAACCACATTAGCTTTACCTGGATGGTAATAGATGGTGTAATCGTAATCTTCAAGAAATTCCATCCAACGCCTTTGCCTCATATTCAATTTCTTCTGAGTGAATAAGTACTTGAGGCTTTTGTGGTCGGAAAGGATCTCAAAAGAAACCCCATAGAGATAATGGCGCCACTTAGCCAAAATAAAAACCATGGCAGCTAACTCAAGATCATGAGTGGGGTAATTCTTCTCTTGGTCTTTTAACTTTCTTGAAGCATAAACTATTACTTGACCATTCTGCATCAGAACATAACCCAGGCCTTCCTTCGAGGCATCGGTATACACGGCATACCCTTCGGAACCCTCGGGTAGGGCTAACACTGGAGCTGATATTAATCTTTCCTTCAAGATTTGGAAGCTCACCTCGCAGGCCTCATCCCACTCGAACTTTACCTCTTTCTTAGTTAATCGGGTCAAAGGAGCAGCGATCTTGGAGAAGTCCTGCACAAATCTCCGATAATATCCCGCTAGACCCAAGAAACTCCTTGTCTCTGAGGCATTCTTCGGTTTCTCCCATTGCACCATTGTTTAAATCTTAGAGGAATCCACTTCAACTCCGTTACCAGATATTACGTGACCCAAGAATATCACACGATCAATCCAAAATTCACACTTGCTGAATTTGGCGAACAGTTGGTGCTCTCTAAGAGTCTCAAGCACAATTTTAAGATGTTGTGCATGCTCTTTTGGAGACTTAGAATACACAAGGATATCGTCAATGAAGATCACCACAGACTTATCAAGGAACGGACAAAAAATCCTGTGCATCATATCTATAAAAGCTACTAGGGCATTTGTTAAACCAAATGGCATCACTACAAACTCAATTTCCTGCTTCGCTCCTGGAAACAAGTCAATCTCAAACTCAATTTCCTGCTCGGGTGGCAAAGAACCCAAAGTCTCTGGAAAAACATTGAGAAAATCCTTCACAACCTCCATTTCCTCGATCTTAGCTTGATCCTGTGGCTTAGTGGGTAGATAAGCGACAAAACTCGTAGCCCCTTCTCGGAATAACTTGTGAGCTTCAGTAAAAGAGAGAAGTGGTGGAGTCTTCGAACCCTTACCTACAAACACTTTCGAAACCCAATGAACCTTCTTCTAGAAATAATCAACCAAGGCTCGGTGAAGAAAAAGCCAATCTATGCCCAAGATAGCACCGTATTTGTCTATGGGCATCTCGATCAAATCTGCCGGAAAAACACGATCCTCAATACTCACCGGACTTAAGCACATGGTTTATCTCTAAGATCCCCCCATGAGAAGAACTAATCACATCACAACTAGAGGTACAAGCAAGAAGCATAGGCAAAGAAGGAAAGAATGTTTGGCACCCGGATCAAATAGTGTATGAATATACATGCCATAAATGTATACGGTACCTTCCACCATGGCATTAGGATCGACATCAATATCTTGTTCCTCTCTTATGATAGCATAAGCACGGGCTCTAATAAGTGGTCTTTGACCCCCTTGCGGTGCTTTGGGTCTCAACTCCGGGCAAGCATAAACCTTGTGGTCCGGCTTTTCACATTTCAAACAAAATCCCAATTGGCATCTACAATGTTGATAAGTGTGGGAAGAATGTCCACAATACTAACATCCGAGATTCTCTTGTGGAGGTGGTAGCTGGAACTTACCCTTAGAACTTTTGCTTCTTATCAGTACTCTTAGGGGCTTGAATTTGTTGAAATACGGGCGTTTTTCTCGTACTCGAACCCAATTTGGCATGGAAGGTCCTTAACTTGCTTTTTAATATCTTAGCCTCAACCTTCAAAGATTTGTCTGTAGCCTTCACCCACATGCTTACATTAGAAACCCCGATCACATCTTTAATTTCGTATTGGAGACCTTCTACAAATTGTAAGGCCTTGAGTTCATGATCCCCGGTAATATGTGGAAAAGGGTCTAACCGATTGAATTCTAAGATGTATTCATTTACCGTTCTTCCCGCTCGTTTCAAATCAAGAAATTCCCTAAGCCTTCGAGCCCTCATCGATGCTGGTATGTAGTTATTCTTAAATTCTCTCATAAAGGTTTTCCATGTCAACTCTTCTCCATTGGCTTGAATTTGGATACTAGCCGTGTTCCACCAATTCCTAGCCTCTCCTTGAAGTTGAAAGATAGAGAGGTCAACCATTTCTCGTAGGCTACATCGGCAAACCCGAAAAATGTCCCTGATCTCTGTAAGCCAATCTTCGTCTTGCACACCATTGTCCCCATAGAACTTTGGTAGATGATAGGAGCGGAAATTATAACATCCAGACTTTTTGACTGTACAGGTACGCTGTTCGAGAGTGCTAAGTGCATATTTAAATCATTTAATTATGAAAATTATATGCTTATTATATTGTTTATGTGATATTCTTGACTTATGTGATTTATTATTTGAAGTTTTACTTGAACTTAATATGTATTATTTGAACGTATTTGCCCTTTTTACCTCGTTCTTTATTTGTTTGAACCCGTTTTCGATTTTATATTTTGTGATTATGTGATATGTATGACTTATAAGTATATGAATATATTTATGTGCTCGTTGTATGTTTTTAAGTTCGTTTGATACGGTTTTCGAATCATTTTATTTGTTAGGGACTTAAGGGCTTAACTCGTTTTAGAGCACCTTGGGTTCCGAAAGGCCTAACTTGAGCTTGGAATTCGGATTCGAATTCCGGAAGAAGCGTCAAACTTATAACAAAGAAAGGAAGCCAAGCAACCAAACTTTGTATTTTTATAAGCCTGTTTGAACCCCCCTATTCTGCCCGAACAGAACCCGTGTCATAGATTCGCCACATTTCACCATTTTGCCCCTAAATTATTCATTCTTTGACCAAATTAACCCAAGTTTGAACCTAACTAACCTTGGTTAACAAACTTATCAGCCCCTAACCCTCCCATTTCATTGAAGGATCAGACAAGAGAAGAAAGAGGGGATTTTACACCTGCTACCCGAAATCTCAAGGCAAGCAAGAAGGACACTATTCATTTTCCATGTTTTGAGCTCAATACTCCACAACCAAATATGACCTAATATGCATCATATACACTTCAACCGCAAGATATGAGCAATATATGACCTAATATCATTTACGATCGATGCTCTTATGTGCAATATATGACCTAATATACATCATATACGCTTCAACGTGTATACATGACTTCACACCTTGTTTGTTTGCCTTGTATGTAATTTCCTTGCCTTGTTTGATATTTCTTTGATTCTTTTATCGTATGCATGCATGCCTAACATGTTTAATGATGTGTTATGCCCCGTTATATAAATTTTATGGATTCGTTTAATGTGAAATATATGTGTTATGATTTAATATGATTCAATATGAACTTATATGACATAGTTGATATCTCATTGCATTCTTTATGCATCATTTGCCTCCATATGCATTTTTTGAGCATCTAATTGGTACATTTTGAGTCTAAGGTTGTCTTTTGTTGTTTGTTTGGTCCTTAGGTTTGTTCCGTGGGTGACAAGAAGGTGTTTGGGAAGTCTTTTGGTTTGTCGCATTCGGTTTGGATGACAAGGTGAGGTTTTCTTTTTTTTAGTCAGTATGACCTACAACCCTATCTGTATTTTAAGCCCGCATAAGACTTACGTATAAATATATTAATGTAAATACGTGTTTGATTAGTATTTTGTGGGATTTGGCCCGTTTTGTTATGAATCATTTGAAAAACGCTTTTATATATATACCTAATCTATATATTTTATTTTGTTTGATTTGAAAAGGGTTGGTGTGTGTGATTTTTGAACTAGCGAGTTTTGGACTTTGAAATATGAGTCCGTAAAATTAAAAAATTTCAAAAATTGAGATCTTATGACTTATGAATTATGAATTGGGCCCTGGAGAAGTGGTATACCATCTCGGGTCGACCATGGGGTCACCGAGCTCTCTCATCAGCACAACTCCACTTTGAGAGACTTAGCCCAACCTCCGGAGGTCAAGGGGAAGGCAGGTTTCTTTTAGGCTGATAGTAACCCCGTCGGTGGATCGGGTAGGATCCCCCGACTCCAAACTTATGACGAGAGAACGGGGCTGAGGATGCGCATCCTCATCCCCAACAGGAGAAGGTGGATTGATTTAGATCTTTGTTTGTATTTTGATTTCAAATTTGAATATAAAAGGAATTAGGTTGGTTTGAAACTCGTTCTCGCCGAGTTATTTCGATTTTGATTATGAATATGGTTCGTGAAACGGGAGTCGACTTCTCATTTATTAAATTGGTTGATTTTGGCCTTCGGCCTTAAACCCTTTTTTTTTTCCTTATATATAGTATCACGGGCTAAAATGATTTAACATGCAAAAACCATGCCCTAGTTCATGAACTCTTTAATTTTGAATATGCTATGCTCTTATGTATATGTACGTGTGCGTGTGTTAGCTCCCTCAACAGTCTTTAGGACTGACCTCTCCTTGTTATTTTCTTTTTCCCCCTTTTGTTCTTTGAGTTGTAGGTACCCGTTTGGAGAGTTTGTGCTAGGTGCAATCTTCTTTTGAGTTTTGGGTAGTCCAGAGAGTCTCATGCATTTTATTCAATTTATTTTTGTACTTTTGAACTTTTGAAGCGTGAATACGGTTAGGTATTTGAATTTGAGAATAATTGTATAACTTGACTAACTCTATCCTGCATACGTAATTCTTATTCCGAGCATGAATATTTGATTGTTTGAATCCCGGTGCTTCCACATGTGATTTTTTGTTTTGATTGCGCACTCTGATTTAGGGTCTAGACCGCGTAACATAGGAGCGATTTTGTTTATCTCCCGTTCGCCATAGTTTGATACGTGTACGGAGTTCCCCTTTTGTAACACCTGTTGGGCTATGGTGCGCGGAATGTAGTGCTCTGCGCTCCGGGTGCTACATCCTAATGTGGTATCAAAGCCAAGTTGGTTGTAAAAGCAGAGCTGTAGTGTTGTGTCGGGTCTGTCTACGTCGTTCGGCTTAGGATTATGTGTTTATTTGCATTCACTTTCACATTTACGTGAATTATTTGTACTATATGTGTTAATTGTTCACATGAACATGCACTAAACCCCGCATGTATTGATATTAATCAATTTTCTTATTTCTGGATGGCATCTCGATATGAACACACGTCTTTGAAGGAAGGACAAGAAAAATAAGAGTTTTCGGTCTATAACAGATTTAAGGAATTTGATCCGCCGAAGTGCCTCGGAGGTGATGAAGTTAGGGCCCAAGAATGGTTGTCCGAAATACTAGGCATTTGGGAAAATTATCCGGGAACCTCACAAGTGAAGGTGAAGTGTACTTGTTGTTTATTTCGATGTCGAGCTTCAAAATGGATAAGGGAAGTACGATCGAGAATGGAAGAATCCGATGAAGAGCTCACTTGGGAGATATTTACCCCGGAATTTTGTTACAAATATATACCTCCAGGTGCAACGGTAAGAAGACTCCAAGAATTCTTGAATCTTTAACAAGAGTTGAGGAAAATGGATGATCTTATTGTAAAGTTTGAGAGTTCGGGAGCCGATAAAGATTGCCCTAAGGTTCGGGATTATATACAAGAGCGAAGGGATGATATTCACCAAATTTTCCAAGTCTCACCGATACGTACTTGGTACGAAGATGCTAGAAGAGCGGTTTAAGATGAAATGGATAAGCAAAGGGTTGAGTCTCACACTTCCTATGTCGAAAAAGAACATATCTCGAACTCGAACAAGAGACCCGTGCTACAAGAGAAATCTCAAGGACTTCAAGTGAGTAAGGACACTAAGAAGAAGAAGAAGAAGAAGTTTCAATTGTCGAAGGTGGATTTGATGTCTTCTCCATCGAAGACAATTCAGTGCTCTTATTACCGAGGCCCGAATCATACGAAAGAGGTTTGTAGGAAGAAATCAAGAAGGTGCTACAAGTGTGGAGATTTACGACACTTAGCAAATGGTTATCCAAAGGACAAGAATCCAAGGCCTACGAAGAGCCGTGGTTCCAAGACTCCGAGTCAAATCCAAGTTGGAGCAAGGAAAGGTGAAGAATTTGAAAACAATCTCGACACTACCGCCATGGTGAAAGGTACACTAAGCATTCATGGCACTTCATATATGCATCTTTTATTTTAATTTTATGTTATATTTCTTTCCTCATTGTTTTTGGTACTTGTGTGTTCTTGCTTGATGCTTGCCTGTGCCTTTTTCCTTTCATGTAGATTCTCTTCTTGGAGAGAGTTTTGTAAGGTGAGTTCCCAAAAGTGGTTGGTGAGTTGTGAAGGCCGAGTTTGCCCGGTGGTTTTCTTTGATGGCATATCGTCTTGTCCTTGTTCAGGTAACTCCATTACCGTAGGTGTTGGTGGTTTCTTTAGGAGGTCTTTTTTGGGACTCAATGATATTTTCGGGTATTAGATTGAAGGCTAACCCGTTTATATCCTTCGTGGAGTGGTTGATTATTCCGGGATGGCGTGATAAGCTTTGTGGCTTACCTTAAGGTTAACCCAGGGATTGAGCCAAACTTGAGGAGACAAAGATCGTAGTAAGGCCTTCTTGATGATTCCTTGAAAATTGGGATTCATCACCACTTGATAGGGACGTTGAGGTTGTCATGATCTTTATCCCGGAGTTGGACCCTTTTCAGAAGATTCCCTACCGGTGGACTCTAGCACGGATGTTGGAGTTCAAGACGTGGTCGATAGGCTCTTAGAAGGTAGTTTCATCAAATGGAGTACTTCTTTGTAGAGTGCTCTTGTCCTATCTAAGGAACAAGATGGGACTTTAAGATGAAGTATAAACTACCGTAAGCTACATGGGTTAACCGTGGAAGGAGAATACCCTTTTGCTCGCTTTGAGGAATTGGTTGTTCGTTCTTCGTCAGAGTTTCGTGGGTGTCTCCAAGTGTGGTTTCTACAAGGGTATCGTCGACTACGTGTAGGGTAGAAGAACCGAGAATTGCCTCAGAGCAAGAGTCTATAGTGTTATCGAGATTCAATAGGAAATTTGTTTTCCTTCAATCTGTCGTCTCGTTGACATACATGACAAGTAAGAGGTACGGTTATGAGTGGGAAGAGGCGGTTGAAGTGAGTTGCCTTTGGCATCGGCTTTTTCTTGACTGAGGATACTCAAGGCTACATCATTTACGATCGAGAGTGTGGCCTACGTCTCGAAAAGTGCAAGGTCACGAGAATATCCCACTCTCCGTTCGAATTTGTTCGAGGACTTGAAGAACCAGTTTGGTGTAGTGGCATGAGAAAAGATGTTGCAGACTCTGTGTAGTAATGTTTAATGTGTCGTCGGTTGGAGACGGAGCATCAAGAATAGGTAGGATTCTCCAACTGCTTCCGAATTCTATTTGGAAGTGGGAGCAGACAACTAAGGGCTTCGTGTCCGGTTTGCTAACATTAAGGAGATGTTAAGAGATTTGAGGGGTTGCTCATTTTAACGAGTTAACCTATTTTCTTTTAGCACGGTGGATCGACAACTTTCGAGAGACTTCCACCGAGTTTTGTGGTGAGATTTAAAATCCGAGAAGCCACTTGAAGACTGATCAGAGTGGCAAAGCGGAAGTGTGGAGTTGAGCTCGCTTCCAGATTCGATCAAGACCCAGCTTTAGGACGTGAGGACATATCCTTTTGAAGGGGGAGAGGTTGTAACATCCCGACTTTTGGGCTGTATAGGTACGCGGTTCGAGAGTGCTAAGTGCACATTTAAATTATTTACACATTTAGAAACCGAAGGAATCAGGTTCTAGTGAACTGTCTTCTATTTGATTCCTGAAATTTGATGACATAACCAACAACTTTGCAAAAGATCTTGAAAGGGACGATCAATTAGCTTCATTGTTCTTAGACGTGTTCACGGCAACTAATACATTTACGGAAGCGACGCCGACAACACGAATGAAAGAGTGATGCGCAATTACGGCATCTCTAGGGTATAAATAATAACTTCGTAAGAAAACTCTTGCCGGAGTTAACCTATTAAAGCTTGGGATTGATTTCGAGTATTAACCACGTTGAATCCTTTTCTATTTACTGAGTCAACTGATACCCTGACACACACACACTTCAATGGCATCCATATTCTGAAAACAGTAATAAAGCGAAGGTACTGTCGATGATGGGACTTTTCTTTGTGTAAGGGGTAAGAAAGATTTCCTTTACATGATTCTGATAGAGAACTCTGGAAGGAATCGGTGTTCTTGAAATTCTAGCTCCCTCAAGTGAGGTTTAACTTCCGGTTTTAGTTATTCCCCGACCGTCTCTCCCCCTTAAGAAAATAAAACTGTCTAACTCCTTAATTTCCAACTATTTCACCAATCTGATCTGATAACTGAAATTTTTCCAACATCCCAATAATTCTCCTAATAATACTCGATCGTAATTTCTTCCAATCTCTTGATTCAATATAATCTTAATTGAGACGATAATTGAAGTAGAATCGGAGAGAGAACCGAACCTATCATAATAAACACTAAATAATGCATCCCGGTCAAAATGTTAATGCACATATTACACTTACAACCAATTTAGAATGCAACATGTTAGAACAATTATATTAATTTAAGGTACGCATATAACAAAGAAACTTGACTAATTTAAACAAGGTACTTGACAAATCACTCATTCAATTTCAGCAACAATATTTATAGTAATAATATTAAATAAATATAAATGAGAGGCAAGTTAAATTAATACACTATATGATACACGTGCGTATGATTGCGTTGAGGAACCTGTCACCATGGAAATGCTAGGCTTGAGTCCGGTGTCCATTCATGGTTGGTTGACTTCCTAGCTTGTCTTAAATGTTTGATCATTCTCTAATTTTTCCACGGTCTTTTGTTTCTTTAAGATTCTCCGGCTTCAATTCGGACCTTTACCTGGTTTGATTTGGAAGTTCCTTGAACTTGACACTTTCCAATTATAAATTTCTGAATGATTCCCGAAACCTCCCATGTCTGATTCCTTAATTAAAACCGTCCTAACAATCCCTTGTATAACTTGATACCCCGAGATTAGAATTCTTGAATTCAAATACTTCTCAAGGAATTAATCTCCAACGATGCTCCCGCTATTCACCCTAATTGTTCCCTCGTCTTTCTTTATTATTTTCATTTGTTGCTCCATATCTTCCAATTCAACCATATCATAGTTGGTAACCTCTGAAGCCACTTCCTCATCAACTCCTCGACAATGCCTCTTCCTTGTTGCAAGAATTCTCGGCCTAAGCATCTTCGAAATTTTTCTTCTTCTCTCCCTCTTTCTTTTTTTTTTCAACCTCTTGAATCTTGTAAATGATTTCCAAGCTTGATTCCTCTTTTCCGGATCCCCTTGCTTGAACTTTAACTCAATAGGAAAAGACAATGGCTCTTAAATCCTTGTATGAATTTCTGGCGCACTTTCTGACCCGTCCCAAGTTAGAGAGGTAGTCTTGTAATAAACTGAAATCATCGAACAATTAGCCGTGGGCTGATATCATTTCCATAGCCTGCCACTCACAACTTATGTTGAAAATAAATACATGTGGGTAAGGCATGCTCATGATGCACAATTGTCACACAATTGTTGTTGATAACAAGAATTTAATATAAAGTATAAGTAATTTATCAATATTTGAAATAAAACACGTTGATCACCTAAATTTCAAACAACTCAAAATGAATTAATTGACAATTAATAGCATGAATTAATGCAAAGCATAACTTATCAAGTAATTCAATTACTTCCAATAAATTCATGTAAGTTCAAGTAGATCAAGGAATTCAAATAATATGCAAGACACTCAAATCAACAAGTAATTCTTATGCTGTACGACCTAGACTTGACACGACACGACACTAGCACCTTGGTTTTGCAACCGGGCTCTGATACCACCTAAGATGTAGCACCCCTTCACGTGGAGATGCTACACCCCCGCACTATAGATCGATCCACGCATGAAATGGATAGTCCGTACATGAACCTACCTACAGCGAACGGGTGACAATAAAATAAAATGACTGGCTAGGCGGGACTAACTCGCAATTTAAATATCATAATGCAGAGGAATAAGCGGAAGCATGACTTGAAGAACATTTAACAAGTAAACCAAAACTCAAAGGTACATATCAATACATTATCATCTCCTAAAATACATAATAAATAACACTAGACATAATTCCTTTGAACAATAAATAAACAATTAAATAAAATGCACCCTGCTTGACTCGACTACAAGGACTGGACTCGACTCACTTCCCGCCTAGAGTGCACCTGCAATAACCTGAAAGGTGGAGGCGTCAGTCTGTGAAGACCGAGTGAGGGGTTTAAATAGATATTTGCGCAGTTAACATGCAAGCTATATTCTCGGGTAAAGTTTTATAAAAGGTAGGTATATAAGTTCCATAATAAGATATCTTCGCCCGAGAATACAACTGTCAATATTAAATACTTGAACATTTTCATGCATTCAATACATGGCCCCGGCGAGTGGGGGCAGTCTCCAACCTTACTCCAAATGTACATGAAACATGCTTGCTTGCTTATTTAACAAATGATCATGCAATTCAGTTATCGTGCGTAGGTGCGATACTGCAATCAAGTAACATGTTCAAGTAATGAAAATCATGCAATAACCGGAGGACAATCCGTGGTGCCGGATCCGTCCCCAATCTCCTTTTCCCTCCAATGATGGGAAGGTAGCTAGCCTTCACCATCCACGACGTGTTGATCAGAGGGTACATGAATCCCTAAGCCTGGAACTCCTTCCTCCACTAATCTCCTAGTGGATTCAGGGGTCATCCCAATGTGGTGAGGATAGCGCGAGAGTTACCCGTCAGCCCTTGCTTTCCCGGTTGGCTCAAGCCACTACCCTCGGGCCCAACGTGAACGATCATGCTACTCGCCTAAAACATGCACGATACATGACTTGCTTGCTTTTCATGATCATAACTTGCTTGAAATGATAAGTGATTTCATGAAAATTATAGATACAAATACCTTTTTGGCCGAAAGATCACATAAGGGGTATACGAGTTCTATATAACTAGCAATTAAACCTCACCTGACAGGCGACACAACGACTCGTGGATACGTGAACGTGCTCATGATCAGTAGTCTCCGCCTTGGAGAAGAACTGGATAAGAAAACGGGACATACCTGTATTCGTGAGACAATACTCGATAATGGTACCAAATATAACGTACGGCATGTTCACATAATGAGATATCGTGCGATGAACCATGTAGCACATAATTATCATGTTATGACATGTAATTGATCATATAATCACAATTTGGGGTCAAATAAACAATTGGAGTTAAACTCCAAAATTCCATTTTTATGCAGAATGTTTCTGCCTGTCCAGAGGCCTGGGAAGGGCCGTTCCGGCCCTTAGTTCAAAATGGGAAGGGCCGTTGCCAGCTCCCCGAAGATGGGAACGGCCGTTCCGGATTACAAGTCAAAACGGGAATGGCCGTTCCCGTCCTCGCCGCCATGCACCCAATTCAAACGTGGGAACGGCCGTTCCCCAAAATAACTGGGAGCGGGAAGGGCCGTTCCCTCTGAGCAGAGAATACAAAAGTAGGGGAAGAAACAGGGGAAGCTACGAACCATCCCCAAAATGCATCAAACATCACTCAAATTATTCCCAAAAGTAGAATTCATGAAGGGAGGCACTCATATATGCTTATGGTATACTAAGGACCAATATAAACACACAAATCGAGCTTGATCATCAAGAATCATTAACTTATATGAATTCATTATATAACTTCATAATTTCATAATATATGCAAGGAATTCAAGTTCAAAGCTCCTAATAATACTTCTAGCATCATATAAGCAACTTATTCCACAAGAACCATAACCCTAACCTCACACATAGCTTCAAGAATTCATATATTGACTCATGTATACCTTGAAATGAAAAGAAAAGATGAAAGATGAAGTTATGGAGATGATGATGCTTCGAAGCTCCTAAGTTCTTGATTATTTAACTTAAATAAGATGAAACCATCTCTTCCTCTTATGGGCACTTGACCGAGAGAGATGATGATGATTGTATGTCTTGGAAATAAAATGAAGATGGAAGAAGAATGAGGAAGCATGTATCGATATATCTTGGCAAAAATGGAGTATTTGCAACTAAATCCTCCAAACATATAAGTCATGCAATTAATGAAGCAAGGTTTGCAAATTGATCAATTAAACCCAAGAACTAATTATGCAATTTAGTCCTCACATTTACAAGAATAATCATTTAGGGACAAGTATGCAATTAATTCATGTTCGATGATTATTTCACGTAGCAATTAAATTGACTTTATCATATAATTCTCAAGTTAACACGTTTTCCCACATTTTCACGTAATCACGTTGGAACTTAATTTATAAAATTAATAGAACACATATATAAATTGGGATAAATGAGAGAAATAAATGAAATCCTAACGCTCAAAACTCACACGTGTCGAGCGTACCTCACTGTCTGGAAATTGGGGCGTTACATATACCCTCATATTTTGCCCGAACTGGGCCCGTGGGACAGATTCGCTACATTTCACCATTTTGCCCCTAACTTATTCATTCTTTGACCAAATTAACCCAAGTTTGAACCTAACTAACCTTGGTTAACCCTGTTATCAGCCCCTAACCGTCCAATTTTGTTCAAGCATCAGACAAGAGAAGAAAAAAGGGATCTTACACCTGCTACCCGAAATCCTAAGGCAAGGAAGAACGATACTATTCATTTTCCATGTTTTGAGCCCATAACCCTGTTATGGTTTTGTTCTCTATCTTTTCCTCTTTAATTTGACACCTTATTTTCTGAAATCCATGGAGAATGAGTGAGATATTGAATTCTTGGTGAATAGTAAGGGTTAGGACCAATTTGATGAATTTTCGTGATCTCTTGTGTTTTTCTTGGAATTTATCCATCCTATTTGACCCTAAGACATCCATTAGTGATTATATGAACTGATTTTATATTCTAATTGAAGAAATTTTGAGATATCATCCATGTTCTTGAAGTTTTTCGCAAGAAGATGAAAATGGAATTATGTCTTGCACTTACCTCATATGTATCTTCATGTTAGGCCTAGATTTTTGAGTGAATTGAATGTATTTTTGCTAGATTATCTTAACATTATGTGTTAACTTGATGATAACATGATTTTCCTTGAATTTTGGTCGAGTTTTTGGGCTGTTTTCGTGTTTTTCCCCTGCTGCTGCGAGTGGTCGCGGCCCCGATCACGACCAGTTCACTTTTGGTCGTGGCTGCGACCCATTTTTCGCCTTGTTTCGACTTTGGTTATGGCTACGACCAGTGTCAGGTGTTTTTTGGTCAAGGTCACGACCCTCTTTGAGGCTAGTTTCGAGTTGTGCATGTAGATTGTGTTATTTTCATTCCGTTTGCATTTTTCGTGAACTTTTTTCTCCTTTTTCACTTCTTATGCATTATATACTTGATGAATTATGTGTTATATGATTCGTTATAAATTTATTACATGCTTTCGTTACTTTTATACGCATTAGATGACAAGATATGCTCTCTTATGTGCATGCATGAACTTATGCTTCGATCCTTGCCCCGTGTGATATTTTCTTGCTTTTTTTATGATATGCATGAAATGTTAACTTGTTGCATTATGTGTTATGTATTTTATTATCAATTTATTGTCTGAATTCGATGCTTTTATGTGCAATATACGACCAAATATGCATCATATAAGCTTCAACGTGCATGCATGACTTCATACCTTGTTTGTTTGCCTTGCATGTAATTTCCTTTCCTTGTTTGATAGTTCTTTGATTCGTTTATCATATGCATTCATGCCTATCATGTTTAATGATGTGTTATGCCTGTTAAATGAATTTTATGCCCATTTGAGTTGAGATCATCGGTTCCCGAATTTTAAATCTATCTTTTCGTGGAGCCTTTCCCTTCTTTTGTTTAAATGGTTCCTTCATCATCTTCGAGGCTTTAAGTGTGCCTTCAGTTCCAACCCATTTAATTCGTTAATCGAAGACAAAACCTCCTCGATGATTCTTGAGGTTTGACCGAAGTCCTTTAACCATTACCCTTTTTCGATTCTTCTCATTTCAAAGCTCCCAACTCATCATGGAAAAACAACTGATCACTTATTAAGGATTCTATTTTGTTGTGTCGTCTGAACCCTTCCAATAAGTATAATTTACCTTCACTATCTCCATCCCGTAATAAAATACTTTGATCAGGTTTTCCTTCTCCATATCTAACTTAAAATTTCAACTGAAGCTTCTTCTTAATTCCATCATCTTCAAGATCCGAATTTTGTTCGTATAAATGTCGATCGAACCAATCTTTCCATTAGCCCATAGCAATCTTCAACCCGAATTTAGTAGCTTAACTTCTACTTTGAGGATTTAATCAATAGGACCGTTTCATTCCTTCTTTGAACACAACCTTGAATTTAAATTTGTTTCTCGGTCGTGCTCTCCCCCCTTAAGAATTTTCTCCTTCTCAAGTCGAGCTTTATCTACCATTTCCAAATCAAAGTTCTTGATCTCCTAGTAATGAGCAATCCTTGTTAGCGATGGTGTTCGGTGTATTACTCACATTCACTTTGAAGTGGTTGATTTGGATAGCATCCCAGATTCTTTGCTCTTCAAGGTTTCTCTTTTAATCCTCTAGAAATCTGGAATCAAATTTTCTTTTCTTATCCCATCTGAACACCCTGAAATTCGCTCCAACCTTTAATTTCTAAAATCCCATTCTTATCTTTGTTTCTGTTTGAATACTATTACCCAAAACACCCTTCTTCACCTTGATTCAGAAAAATTTTATTTGAAGTGGTAGTTGCAGTGTCATACGGGGAAGCATCCTATCAATTAAACACTAAAACGATGCATGTTGGGTGAGGATGGAAAATGTATGGAGCACATAATACACATCAAAGTATATAACACCAAATCAATAATTTAACGATTACAATGTTGAAGTGCATAAAATAAAAATTAAAATAATTCAATACAATGTATAATGCACGTGCGATGAATGCAATGAACCTGGCACCATAATAGTGATTGAGTACGACATCCTGTCCTTTGATATCGATGTTGTAAGCATAGATTGCGAGGTTGACCATCATTCGGTCATTGGCGATGCTTTCCAGTCTTTGTTCGCCTTCTCATGTCACCGTGTATCCCGAAGTCCCGAGAGAATGATGCAACTTGAGTTCTTTCAACTCTCCATTTGTATCCTTATTCCAAATCCACTCGTTGGTTCATGATAATCGTCGTATCAATTAAGCTTCCTTGCTTAGCCCCATTGTGAATCTGATATTATCCTTGGAACTTCCCGATTTGGCCTTCTACTTTGATCACTTACTTCAACCTTAAAAGTCTCAATGATGAACTCGGAATAATTTGATCTTGCATCAAATATCGTCATAATTCGATGACTAAGAATTCCACGTCTATCCCATTGCCTCGCGTATCCTTTAGGTTAGTGGTTTGGGTCCCCACGATGTACCTATGTTGATAATCTTCAAAATTTGTAGAGAAAATGAAATTTATAAACTTCTCCATGATCAAAGCTTTCTATCTCAGTGTTAAGCAATGAAATGTAATTCTATTTTGTGTGGTCGTAAACATTCAACAATCGACTTTTTAAATCCCGGTACTTCCATAATCCCTATTCTCTTTTATTTTCTTCAAACTCGTAGTTTGTGTTTCCACAATATACACTCACTGATAATCGTTACGACTTGTAGAAATGATGAAGTTAGTGGAACTTCTTTATGAGCGAAGCCTTCTATTATGGACCTTGAGCAAATAAAATAATCTTTTCAAGAAAAGCCCTTGAAGATCCTGTCTTCCTTTTTAAACCTTGCTGTATTTGCGAACCACCCAACAAATAGGGAAAGAACGCTTGTTCTCGAGGTTAGCCATAGTGTCAACATCGTAGTGATAACCTATAATCATAATCCATCTCAAATATATATGTATGAGGGTTAGTATATGATCATGACATGTAATTAGCACCAAGGTCACGTATTTAACGCAAAATGCAACACATAATCGAAAGTTTAAAGTAATACAAGTTCAACATATAAATTTTCAACATTTTGCAACAAACACCATCAAGTAAAGTCAAGAATCAATGAAATACACACGGTGACAATTAATTCCTATGCCGTACGACCTAAACTGATTCAATCACGACACGCGAGCTCCGGTTTTGCAACCCGAAGGCTCTGATACCACTTAAGGATGTAACGCCCGAGCGACGTCACATCCCCCTCACCATGACCCAAACCGTATATGAAATTAATTTCCATACACGTGCCAAATCATAGCGAATGGGGACAAACACACTCGCTACGCCAGGCGGGACTAACCCTTAACTTACAACCCACAACAACAACCAAAGTAACATAACAGCGGAAGCAATAATTCATATTCTATTTATTGAGCTATATACTCTATGTACCAACATATAAATCCATATATTGAGTTATATGCTCTATGTACCAACATCCAATATTCAAGTATGATCATTAGAAATGATACAAACATGTACGCTCCAAGTTCATATACAGTATCCAAAAGATCAAAATATGCCAACATATGAGTGTAAAGGGAAAAAAATACTAGACACTATGCATGACTCGCCCAGACTCATATCCCGCCTAGCATCTCTCACCTGCAAAAGAACTGAAAACAACTCTGGGTTCAGTCTTAGACAGACTGGTGGGTATAAAATAGGTGTAATATCATAATAAGGTGGAATTGAAACACATACATGCAAGTTATAATCCCATACGAGGTTTTGGAATAGTTTCCCAAGCGGGAGAATCAAGAAATACAACGAACGGGATTATAATGGTCATTTCATTCATTAGGTCAATCGTGAGCCGGTGAGGGGCTAAATCTCCAACCGTCACCTTGTGTATCATTAACATTCATTCATTAGTGATCAGGCAACTATTCTTTCGTGCTCATTCATTTGATCATTCATTCGATCATTCATTCACTCCTTCTTCCTCCGGTTAGTAGACGAGTCGTTTTGGGTTGATGTGTACCTTCCCGCCCAACGATATTGTCCTCACTGGATAGGTTTTGTTCCTCCCTGCCTTGTACCGACCCAGGAGAACGCGTCTACCCATTCATTGGTGCTAGAGGGGTACATGAATCCCCAAAAGCTCGGCTCCCATCTTTCACTAATCTCCTAGTGAAGTCCGGGTTTACCGTAATTTGGTGGAACAAGCATACCTGTATCCCCGTCAACCCGCGCTTCCCCGGTTCACCAAATACACTAAGTCCCAGGGCCCCCATTCATTGTGATCATTCATTTCTCGCCAAAACATTGGTAGGATTTATAAAATAAAGGCTTTACGTTTGAAATCATTGACTCTCAAAAGGCTCCATATACATATAAATATACTTTGGCTAAAACCTTTCACATTAGGGCATGTTGGGTCAAAATTTTAACTAATAGAAGAAAAACCCACCTTTACATCTTACCGACCGATACCAAAAAGGAAAGAAGACTTGAGGTAGCCTATGAACCCGACACGTCTCCGCCATGGAGAAAACTGTACAACAGACAATTTAGTGGTGTTTGTGAGACTGAAGACTCTAAGTGAACCATATAAGGCGCACGACAATACATTAACATGTGTAGCTATGCATGATTCATACCAATGTGCTAATAAGATGTTCATGTCACTAATAATGCCACTTATTCACATAAACAAGCCTCTCATTCATTACATGAGTAAATCGTGTTTGTTCATTATCGTTCATTTAATAGCATTCATTCGTTCAATATCCAATTCATAATACATTCTTACAGATTTCTACAATGCATATGCATCATTTAGAAGTTCAAGGAATTCAATAAACATATAGGGAGTGCATGGTCTTCAAGAAGAGTCACATTATATCACTTAAACGTTCATGCATATTTGTCACGTTTGTCCAATGCAAGTTAATCCATAACACTCATAAGCATCATCCAATAATCCATTAATATCATAAATACAAGTTTGAAGCACAAGATATCAATTAAAGCACGTACGGATGTGAAGGGGGTGAAAGGAACGCAAGAATATGGATTTTGGCGAAAGTTGACAGTTTTGGAAATGAGCAAGCTGTAAAGAATTGATCATATTTTGAGTTCTAGAAGTTTGAATTGAATTTTATTTGTTGGATATGAAATTAGACAAATATCCCTTTAAAATGGTAGGTGGCTCGAATCGTGGTTCAAAGCGAGGTGAAAATGGCGTAGGAATGAAGTTGGACCAATGTAGAAATTCAGCGAAGTAGCGACACCATTTTCAAATGATCATATCTCACAAATGGGAAACGATAACGAGGTGATTCCAATTGGATAATGTTCTAGACTTCAAGAGGTTTCCGTGGGTTTAAAAATAAGGTCAATCCGACAACAAACGAAGTGAGCACGGCCGTGCCAATATTGGCCTGAAAGCTGACACGGCCGTGCCAGAATAAAACAAATTTCCGACTTGAGACCTTCACACGGCCGTGTTGTAAATGAACTGAAGTTGGACACGGCCGTGTTGGGTCATCTTCTCCGAAAATCCATGGCTATGGAGCAAGGGTTCGAAAGGTAATGTTCCAAAACCACCCCAAATCATATCCGGATAAATTCATACACTAATATGCATCAAAATACACCATAATTCATATATATATGCACATATCATAACCAAATCATCATTCAATCCACAATTCACCAACATATATACACACATATATATACATATATACACATATATACATATATTCATTCAAACCTTGTAAGAGAAGAGGAAAGAGCAAGATTAGAATTCAAGACAACAATAACAACACTTGCTTCACCAAATAATCCAAGTTTCATTCAAAATTCCAAAAATTTACACAACCCTCATATCTATATATATACATACACATAACACCTTGGAGAGAAGAAGGTAGAAGAATAGGAAGGAGATGAGCTTGAATTCTTGATTGATAATGGAAGAAATCTCCTTGCCTCTTTGCTTGCTTGGTGGATCGATCAAATGGTGGATGGTGGAGAAGTTGGGAACTCTTGCTTGCTAGGAGAAAAAGAGAAAAAGAAGAATGAGGTTGTGGTGGGGGTTTACATCGTGTAAAAAGGGGAGAAGAAAAGGGAAAATTGCACTTTGGTCCATAAACAATTTAAGTGTCTCAACTAGGGCCTAAGGTTTGATAGGTAGGTAATTGGGGTCCAAGGATTTCATATAGGTTAAAATACATACATATTCGAAATAGAACAATTAATTAGCATGTAAACATATTAAAACGAGTTAAGTAACAATCAATTAAGTCATATAGTTCACATAATAACAATTAATTCACGAAATTGTTAAATTAAACATTCACTTAGCAATTAAAACATAATTAAATCACATAACTCTCGGGCTAAACTCACTCGTAACGC
Source organism: Lantana camara (assembly GCA_037501455.1). NCBI lineage: Eukaryota > Viridiplantae > Streptophyta > Magnoliopsida > Lamiales > Verbenaceae > Lantana > Lantana camara. Next base: position 52,638,273 of record CM074858.1, read on the forward strand.
CATACATGTACGGCCGCAAAGTCGGGGCCTTACATTGAATATGAAAGGAGTTAGGTTGGTTTGAAACTCGTTTTCGCCGAGTTATTTCGATTTTGATTATTATTATAGTTCGTGAAACGGGAGTGGCTTCTAATTTATAAAATCGGTTGATTTTGGCCTTCGGTCTTAAACCTCTTTTTTTCCTTATATGTATTATCACGGGCTAAAATGATTTATAATGCAAAAACCACGGCCCGGTTCATGAACTCTTTAATTTTGAATATGCTATGCTCGTATGTATATGTACATGTGCGTGTGTTAGCCCCCTCACCAGGCTTTAGGATTGACCCCTCCTCGTTGTTTTTTTTTCCCCCTTTTGTTCTTTGAGTTACAGGTACCCGTTTGGAGAGTTTGTGCTAGGTGGCAGTCTTCTTTCGAGTTTTGGGTAGTCTAGCAAGTCTCATGTATTTTATTCAGTTTATTTTCATACTTTTGAACTTTTGAAGCCTCAATATGATTATGTATTCGAATTTGAGAATAATTGTATAACTTGACTCGCTCTATCTTGTATACGTAATTCTTATTCCAAACATGAATGTTTGATTGTTTGAATCCTGGTGCTTCTGCATGTGATTTTTGTTTTGATTGCGCACTCTGATGTAGGGTCTAGACCTCCTAGCATAGGAGAGATTTTGTTTGTGTACCGTTCGTCGTACTTTGATACGTGTGCGGAGTTTCCCTTTCGTTACACGTGTTGGGTTATGGTGCGGGGGATATAGTGCTCTGCATTCCGAGGTGCTACAGAAATCCCTTTGGGCTTGAGATAATCCCCCTTCTCGAACCGGGACAGGAGCTGGAGGTGGCGGCGACGAAGGATTCTCACCTAGTCTCCTCTCAACATAATTCATAACCGCTTCTATAAAATTTTCGGGTGTCACTTTCGGGTGTCACTTGCGGATTCCTACCTTGAGGAGTAGGAGAACGGTCACAATGGTGACAACGGCCAGGTGAATGGTCACAGTGTCTTCGGGGAGGCATCCTGAAATTCCAAAACTGAAAATGCATGTTTGATCAATTTATGCTCATGAAAGCAAGAAATGCAACATTTAGTTAATTCACATAAATCAGGAAATTAAACAATTAGATGCATGAGCACGTTGACACGTTGTTCCTAAGATGTACGACCTAGACAGACTAAACACAAGAACTCCGGTTTTGTAACCTAGAGCTCTGATATCACTTTAGGACATAGCACCCGATGGGCCACCACATCCCCGGCAGTAGGGCCAAACTCATATAAGAATATAGTCCGCATACAAGTCCAATCATAGCAAACGAAAGACACGACACGGACCCTGGCTAGGAAGGACTAACCCTCTACCAACAATTCAAATAACCAACAAAAATATACAAGAGTAAAATTACGAGTTTGCAGAAGTGTAACCATATCAAGTCAATAAGGATATAAAATCTCCCAAGTAATAGATACATATCACGAGACGAGAGTGATTGGCCCACACGGCCTCACATAATACAAAAAAAAAAAAAAATGTAAGAGTGTAACCTAGATAGTCACAAATATACACTAGGAATTATGTAAATTCCCGCCTAGCCACGCCTGCAAGAATCTGAGGGACAAAAAGGGAAGGTTCAATCTCTACAAGACTGAGTGAATGGCAAAATATAATATATAAAAGTAGTAAAACTCATGCAAGCCATAATTCCATATAAAGTTTTAGAACAAATGAGTTAAAACAAAGGAGAAGTCATTATATGGAATTATAACTATCAAATTTATTTTCAAGACAAGTGCCCAAGTGGCTCGGCGAGTGAGCAATCTCCAACCTTTCTCCTTTAATGTACAAGTAAAAGTTATTAGGCATTCAACCAAGGATTATGTTTCCATTTTTTTACAAGGGTATTAATTCAAGTGCACAAGTACTCTTTTTCCCTCTGGGTTGGTGGTCCAGGTAGCTAGCACTTGCCATCCTACACACAGTGATCAATGGGTACATGAATCCCATTAACCGGAATCCCATCGATCCACCAAACCTCCTGGCGGATCTCCGGGTTGGTCCAACAAGGTGGGACTTAGGCAAGAGAAAGCCGTCAGCCCATGCTTTCCCGGTTTTCTCAATACACAAGCCCCTAGGCCCCACGAAGTTCAAGAATCTCGCCAAAATGGGTCAAGTACAAGTCACGGTTTTATTTGAAAGCAAAATATATATACAATAGGTTTTGGCTAAATCATCACATAGAAGGGTTTTAGGGTTTATATAATATAATTCCTAACATTTCCTCACCTGTACCGAAACAAAAAGAGTAAACAAACTCCTCGAACCCTACTAAGCTAGCTCAACACCCACCTGAGGAAACTCTGGACAAGTGAAATAGTGAACGAGTGAGATATGACTCAATATGAGACCATATAGGACGCACGGCAATTCTCATGAAGTGGTGTAACCAAGCCCAAGAAGATCACATAAGTATACACTTCCATCATACAGATTCAACTTAATTCAATTTAAGCAATTAAGGATCACAAGGTATAAATCAACATGATAATTATCAATTAGGAATGCATAAAGTTCATTGAAATCACATATAGAAGGCAAGGAAGAGAAAGGAAAGCATGGAAATGGATTTGGGCAAGTTTTGACAAAAGCTAATAGGTTATTGAATTGCGTAAGCTGGAAAAATGGAAATATCTCGAGTTCTAGAAGTTGAAATTGGGTTTTGTTTATTGGGTTTGAAAATATACAAGCAGGGCTTTCCAACGATATATGCCTCAAATTATAGCTCAAAGTGATATGAAAATGGCGTAGGCTAGAAGTTGGACGAAAACAGATTTCTGGGAGAGTGGGGACACAAAATTAAAAAACTTATATCTTGGTCCTCAGATATGATTTTGAGGTCATTCCTATAGCACCCCGCACGGTGGGTCACCACATCCCCCGCATCTAAGCCCAATCCACATACGAGATGGCAAGCCCGTACATAAACCAAGCAGAGGCGAACGGGAGACAGATAAACTCACACCTATGCTGGGCAGGACGTAGACCCTGAGTTCACAAAACCAACAACCAAAAGCTAGTGCGGAAGCGTGAAGGTGTCATACAATAATTCAAATTCAAGTAGGTGATGGGTTCAACTAGCATAAATACCTAATACCGAATATCCAACATAAACATAAATTATATATCACAATTCAAACGGGGTTCATACTATCCCTAGAAGCCTGTCCCGAGACTCATAACATAAACTAAAAAAATATATACATATACTTACATACGATCATATCAAACAAACTTAAACAAATAAAAAGTGTGTAAGCAAAAGAAACAAGCTTATACAAAAGACCCGACTGAAGACAGACTCCAAGATTGACGCACGCCGCCTAGTTCGAACTCCCAAAGCAAACCTGCAAAGCTACACACACACCCCCTACATATACATAAGAGCACAGTACGTTCAAAAGTAGATGTTTGTGAATCCGGGATTAGTTTTTGCACGCCAAAATATTTGCCTGTGATAATATATTTATAGGGTGACTTAACAAACAAAACAAAACTGGCTTAAATTACATATAGCAAAGTGTAAGTTCAAAACAGAGCCAACTTAATAGACATATCAGAGCATATTTTATTAGGTTAAAAATATACCAAATTTTATCTTAATTTAAGAATCTACCCCCGTTTCACGAACTTATTGATGGGATGTGGGCCCACAACAGTAGCAGTCCGGGACCACATTTTAAAATTTTTATTATAATACAAGTATTAAAATATTTCTAAAACATTTTAATACAAAGCGGAAGACTTAGCCGGATCTACTCAAGTATATACATGTAATTGATAATAATCACTTAAGCAGATAAATATCTAACATGCAATTAACACTTAAGAGCACATAATTTATCATGCTTAAAATAAAATAACTGTAAAATATTACCGTACTGCAAACATGGCTATCTAACGGCATTTTTCCAGCTCTTTGCCCTTTCGTGAGACCGACAGAGCTTCCCTGCAATATCCCCAGGGACACCCTCGGAGTGTGGGCTCCGAAATTATTTCTCTAAATACTTAGAGAAAATAAACTTTAAACTAGAAAACCCTTTTCGGGGTTTATTCTCCCGAAATTAGGCGTTTTATACAAACACCTAATTAAACTTAATTCCAAAATAAATCGGAATTAACTAGGAGAAAATGGGACTCGATTTCAAAGACAAAAATTGGCCAAAACCATCCCAAAAATGTTATGAGAAATGAGGGAGGGGATCAGCCTATTTATAGGCAACAACCCGAGGGCAAAACGGTCATTTTTCACATAAATTGAAGGGCATTTTGGTCATTTGGAAACCGTGTCCAAACCGCGTCTCAATCCGACCAATCCGATCATGCCACATGGTAGAACTCTCCGCCGCGGACACAACGCCGCCAACCACGCGCCGACACGTGGCAGCACGTGCCCCCACGCGCCGCCACAAGTCGGCCAAGTGGTTGGCGCGTGTTCAACCGCGTGACCTCACCAGACGCCGACACGTGTCCGGGTCAGGTCCTACCCGGACCGGACCCGGTTTGACGCTATCCGAATAGGGCCTGACCCTATTCGTTTGACCCGCTTTGATCAACCCGTTTCCAGACCAAATCTGGACCGTTACATCATGTCTACGTGGCGCAATCCCGGCCGTCCACTTGGCGCGCCACGCGGCGCCTAGTCAGTGCCACCTGGGACCCGCCTGCTGACGTGGCATGCCACGTGTACTGCCACGTCAGCTGCCACATCATCACCGAATTCCTTTTTTTTTTTTTTTTTTTTCGATGAAAATTTTATTTTCTCCAAAATAAAATTCCACTATTTAATTAATAATTAATTAATCCCATGATAATAATTAATTACCGTTTAACAATATTTAATTCCACTAAATAAATATTGTTGAACTCTAAAATTAATTAAATTATTCACGAATTTCTCGATCTAGAATAATTTCACATTTTACTCCTCCGTGTAGATATCCATGAAAAATAAATTACAACTACTATCATTTATTTTTCATCTCCAATTTGAAATTTATTGATTTGCCTTAAGTTCAAATTCTCTGTATGTGAAACACATTCAACATACAACTTCGGTGAATAAGAGTGAGTGTACAACGGGCCTTCTCCTGACTGTCACAAGGGATAAGCTGCCAAATCCTCTCAATTTCCTTCAACCACATCTCTGCCTGCATGTCATCTCCCTTATAGAATTTCGGGGGACGCTGATTCTGAAACTCTCGCAAGATAGCAGAAATGGGATTCTCTAGAGGGGCTACCTGCGCTGGTGGTGGTGGTGGAGGTACCCGTTCCTGTAATCTCTGATCAATTAGCCCCACTACTGCGTTCATAAAGTCCTGGGGCTGTGCCCGGACAGGTGGAGGAGGTGGTGATCTCTCGCGGCGATGATGTCGGCGGTGATGATGCCTGTGCCTCGAGGATCGATCACTGTGATATCTATCGGGCTCCATCCTGAAATCAAATCACTAAACATGCGTGTCTTGATCAATAAATGCAAATGTGTGCATAGAATTTCCATAATATCAAGTAATACATATTCAAGGAAAATCAAGTAGTGCAATTAATGCGAATAAGGGAGTAAATCAAGTAAATCAGCCCAATGCAGACTCCCAAATACCACATAATCCTATGCCGTGCGACCTAGACTGACTGGACACGACTCAACAACCTCGGTTTTGCAACCGGGCTCTGATACCACCTGTAGATGTAGCACCCTAGACCCCAAGGCGCCACATCCCCCGCACTGTAGCCTCAATCCACGTATGAAATGGACAGTTCATACATAAACCAAGACCACAGCGAACGGGTGACAACAAAACGACGCTCTAGGCGGGACACTCTCCCCAATATAATTAACAAACATGAATATAAAAGCGGAAGCAATACAGTCATTCATAAATATATATAGGTACCATATTTATTCCATAGATACATATAGGTACCAATTATCTATCAATACAGTATCATATCTCAATAATACACATAACCATGAATCCAAATACTAATACCGGTCCAAAACATGACAAATTCCAAAAGTGATATACATGAAGGTACGAAACTAGACCCGTGGAAATGCAAGACTCGACCAACTCCCGCCTAGCACAACCACGATCAAAAGGTACCTGAAAAGTGAAGTATCAGTCTACCGAAGACTGAGTGAGGGGCAATAAATATATATAACGCACGTCACATGCAAGTGGTAGCCTCGGGTAAGGACCTTTAGAAAACAATAATTACATGGTTCAAGAATCTCATCCTTTGCCCGAGATTACCACTGTCCATTTTAACACGTTTATTTAATCATGCTTGTCATTATCATGAATATGTGGCCCCGGCGAGTAAGGGCAATCTCCAACCAAACTCCATCAATCGTGAACAATACGTGATCATGCTTGCTTGCTTGATAAATACGTGATCATGCAATTCATTTAGTGCTCATGTAGACAATTTCATTCTTGAAAACATGCAATAACCCGAGGATAACCCGACATTCCGGAGTAATCCCCAGTCTCCTTCTTCCTCCGGGTGATAGCGAGTTTGCAAGGCTCGACTATCCACGACATGGTGTGTGTAGAGGACATGACCCTCTAGACACGGAACTCCTTCCACCACTAATCTCCTAGTGGCTTCGGGGTTGATCCCAACAATGTGAGGATAATTCAGGAGTTACCCGTCAGCCCTTGCTTTCCCGGTTGGCTCACGAATTACCCTCGGGCCCACGTGCAATCATGTACTCGCCAACATGCATTGAAAATCATGACAATCGATACATTCTTGCTTGAAATGTTTATAAGTTTGAAAACGTTTATAATTATAATAGGTTTTGGCCGAAAACTAGCATATAGGGGTTGTAGGGTTCGTTTTACCAAAACAAAACCTCACCTTTCTTGCAAAATATAATAAAGTAGCGTTCTAAGGAGCTTGCTCCTCGTCCACGCCCTCGTGACCTGTGCAAATACGATGCATAACCATGAGACATGGACTAAAATGGCCAAAATATGACGAACGACGAAAATGTGTCGAGACGACCTCGAAAATGCAATGTGGTATTATAACTTTTGGTTTCACATCATATTAACACGTATTATAGCAATTCGGGGTCAAAGAAGTCGTTAAATCGAGGGGTCATTTTCGGAATTTTATGCAGTGAATTTTGTTCTGTCAGCCCGCTGGGAACGGCCGTTCCAGGCTTCCTTTGAAAACTGGGAACGGTCGTTCCCGTTGCCCAGAAAAAGCGGCAACGTTTTTCCATTTTAAAAACGCGCCTACGCCGGGAACGGCCCTTCCGGCCCTTAGGCCAAAATGGGAACGGCCGTTCCCATAGTCGGCCGCGCATATTTTGAAAAACAAAGGGGAACGCCCGTTCCCACCAAGCCTTGAGGCTGGGAACGGTCGTTCCCTGCTTCTGCAACTGAAAAACAGAGCAGAAACAGGGGAAGCTCTCGGGAAGAAAACAACCAAGCAACAACAATCCAATTTTGATCCCCAAATGCTATAATTTCTGGGAATGGGATGCAAATACACTTATGGCATAATAATATCACACTTTAACACATAAAACATGCAATACAACAAGATTTCCAAGATTTCATGTTCATGGCCAACTTTGATCAATCTTGACAATTATTCAAGAATTCATACCCTTGATCATGCTATAATCCAATATATGATCCTATAATCACACTTTGATTACCAACAACTCACTTAGCACATAATTCCTAAACCCTAGCTCATCACTTATGATCATAAATCATCCAATCATGCTCAACCAACCTTAACAATGGAAGGAATAGATGAAGAAGAAGATGATGATGATGATGACTCTTAATTCCTTGCTAAACTTCTTGAAATCTTGATGATCGATGAAAAATTATCTCTTCTCTTTTCTTCCTTGTAATACCGAGAGAGAGGGAGAATATGTTTGGCAATTTTTTTTTTTGGTTGAAATGAGCTCAAGGAAGCTCATGGAAGCATTATCACGTAATTCCTCTCTTGATCTTTGTGAAATGATAGAAATTGCAATTTAATCCTTGGTCTTACGAAGTCATGCGATTAGGTATGCAACCATTTAAAATATGCTCAATCAAGTCCCTAAGAGTTAATGCAATTAAGTCCCTAGAATTTTAGAAATATTTAACTAGGGACAATTTGGTAATTTTATCACTCTCGGTAATAATTTCATGCAAGAAAATATTTTCCGTGTTATGAAATAATATTTCAATGATATGAAATCAAATAATTGATGTGAAAAATGTTTCGTGAATTTTATAAAATTATGAATGCCACGTAAGAATATATTATGAAATTAAAATAAAATAAAACCTACGCTCAAAACGCACACGTGGCGTGCTTACCTGCTCCTCCGGAAACTGGGGCGTTACATCGCACTTGTCACTCCATAGGGAAGGAGTCTCCTTGCGTGTTAATAGAGTCAATGGATCAACAATCTTTGAGAAATCTTTAACAAATCGTCGGTAGTAGCCTGCAAGTCCTAGGAAACTTCTGACTTCAGTAGGTGTCTTTGGTTGCTTCCAATTATTCACGGCTTCGATTTTGGATGGATCTACTCCAACTCCTTTTTCAGATATCACGTGTCCCAAAAATGCGACTCGGTCTATCCAAAATTCACACTTACTAAACTTTTGCGTAAAGCTTATGTTCCTCTAGAGTCTGTAGCACAATACGTAAGTGATCGGCATGTTCTTCTAGAGTCCTTGAGTATATCAGTATGTCATCAATGAAAATTACCACAAACTGATCTAAATATGGTCGGAATATACGGTGCATCATGTCCATAAATGCTGCAGGTGCGTTGGTTAGCCCGAATGGCATGACAACAAATTCAAAATGACCGTACCGAGTGTTGAAGCCAGTCTTGGATACATCCTCTCCTTTGATACGAAGCTGATAGTATCCTTGTCTTAAGTCCAATTTAGAATATACTTTCGACCCTTGTAATGAGTCAAATAGTTCTTCAATATGTGGTAATGGATACTTGTTCCTGATTGTTATTCGGTTTAATTCCCGATAGTCGATACACATTCGTAATGTCCCATCCTTCTTTTTCACAAACAATACTGGAGCTCCCCACGGTGATGTGTTTGGACGAATGTATCCGATCTTTAGCAGTTCTTCTAGTTGAGTCTTCAACTCTTGTAGCTCGGGCAACGCCATTCGATACAGAGTCTTGGAATAAGGTTCGGCTCCAGGAGTAAGATCGACGACGAACTCAACTTCTCGTGCTGGTGGTAAAGACTCCAAGGTTTCAAGGAAAATTCCAGGAAATTCATTGACCACGGGTACTTCTTCCATCTTAACCTGATCCTTGGGCTTATATAGTATGTAAGCTATAAATCTGGATCCTCCTTCCTTGATGTACTTCTTGGCTTCTGAGGATGTTATTAATTGGGCGATCTCAGCAACCTTGTTTATCATTTCTGAATCTTGAATCCCATCTTCTCCCAATTTGGCTCGTTTGTTGTAACAATCCAATTGTGCTTTGTAACAGTACAACCAATCCATACCAAGTATTACTTCATAACCCTGAACTGATAGCTCGATTAGATCTGCTGGATATCGATTGCTTTCAAACTCAATAGGACAATCTCAAACCATCTTGTTGGTGAGGGATCGGGGACCCATTGGTGAAACCACTTCGTAATGATATGGTAATAATTTTATATCTAAGGGGAGTCGATGCATGAGATGTGATGAGATAAATGAATGTGTGGCACACGGATAAAATAAAGCTTTTATATGCATGCCATGAATGCAAAGTATACCTTCCATGACGGCATTGGGATCGGGATTGTAACAGCCCGAAAACCCGCCTGTCGATATTATCCGCTTTGGTGGGCTAAGCGACACCACCCTCACAGTTTTGTTCTTCCCGGTGGAATTTAAGCCCAAAGGCGCCCACCCAGGAAAAGGCCCACATCTGATTGGTGCTTGTCCCACATCGGATTGGAGAGTGGTTTGAAGCTACTTTATAAGTAGTGGATCCCTCTCCCCTGAGTAGAGGCCTTTTCCTGGGTGGGCGCCTTTGGGCTTAAATTCCACCGGGAAGAACAAAACCGTGAGGGTGGTGTCGCTTAGCCCACCAAAGCGGACAATATCGACAGCCGGGTTTTCGGGCTGTTACAAATGGTATCAGAGCCAGGGACCCGGATTTGGTGTGCCAGCGAGGACGCTGGGCCCTTATGGGGGGGGGGGGGATGGGTAGACTGTAATAGCCAAAGGTGCTTGTCCCACATCGGATTGGAGAGTGGTTTGAATCTACTTTATAAGTAGTGGATCCCTCTCCCCTGAGTAGAGGCCTTTTCCTGGGTGGGCGTTTTTGGGCTTAAATTCCATCGGGAAGAACAAAACCGTGAGGGTGGTGTCGCTTAGCCCACCAAAGCGGACAATATCGACAGGTGGGTTTTCGGGCTGTTACAAATGGTATCAGAGCCGGGGCCCGGGCCGGTGTGCCAGCGAGGACGTTGGGCCCTCTTTGGGGGTGGACTGTAATAGCCTAAGGTGCTTCTCCCACATCGGTTGGAGAGGGGAACAAAGCCTCCTTTATAAGGGGGTGGATACCTTTCCCTTGTTGAGGCCTTTTCCTGGGTGGGCGCCTTTGGGCTTAAATTCGAACGGGAAGAACAAAATCGTGAGGGTGGTGTCGTTTAGCCCACCAAAGCGGACAATATCGACAGACGGGTTTTTGGGCTGTTACAGGGAGTTTTTCCACCTCCTAGGGCGTAAGCTCGGGCTTGTACATTTGGTCTTCCAGGTCTGTTTGCCATCGGTTGACCACGACCAACCCCAGGTGCGGGACGATTTCCCAAATATCCCTGATTAAATGTAGCTTTAGGGAACTGGTTCTTCTGATGTTGATGACTTCCACATGCTAAACATTTCCCAGCCTTTTTCCAACAATTTGCTTCAATGTGATTAGGATTGCCACAATAGCCACAACCTTTTCCCCCAAATCCGACTCCTTTCTTTCCCTCAAGTGCTTTAGTTAGCTTCTTCCCTACACCTTTTATTGATCTATAGAATGGTTTTCGTCGATTCTCTGATCCTGATGCTCGATTCCTATCTATCTTCTGGTTGATCAGACGAATGTTCTGAAGCTTAGCCTCTACTTCCAAAGGTTTCTCAATGGCTGTGGTGTAGTCCGGGAGGTCTGCTGTCATCAAGGGATAATGTAGATCAGTCCTTAGGCCATCAACAAATTTCTGAACCTTACTTCGTTCATCTGTCATTATGTGTGGTGCATAAGGAAGCAGGCGAGTGAAATTTGCCTCATACTGAACCACTGAGGATACTCCTTGTATCAAACTGAGGAACTCCTTTTCTCGGGCATTCTTCTTAACAAGTGGGATGAACTTCCTGGTAAATTCAGCCTTGAAATTATCCCAAGTTCGAGGAGTTTGCTCCCTCATCCTCTTCTCTTCAGTAAGACGCCACCAATGGGACGCAACATCATCCATCACATAAACAGCGCACTCGATTTTCTTTTCGTCAGTACATTGAAGCACATAGATGTTCTTCTCCAAAGCAAAGAGCCAATTCTCAGCTTTTCTGTCGTCTGGTTCCCCATAAAACTTGGGTGGTTGGAGCCTCAAGAATCTATGTATTATTTGCTCCTGTTAGTTGTGCTCAACTGGTCGGGGTGAGGGGTGGTGGTGGTTGATGCTGTTGCTGTTGTAGATATTATGGTTGCTGCTGAACAACCTGTGCCAATTGTCGAACTGCATCAACCAATTAGGCAGTCTCATTATTACGCCGCCTCTGATTGGATGGCCCAGCTTTGTCACCATTGTCTGTTGGGGCATCAGGGTGTCGGCGTGTTCTTCTAGAAGCCATTCTATTATACATGTAACAGTTTATCGGATGATGTTAATATAATAAAAAATTTAAAATAAATACATATTTAACATAACCATCCACTATATACATAAGATGTCAAAAGATAGAGTTATACATCAGGTCATAGGGTACCCGAACATCATGCACTAGTCACAGAAGTATACACTGTCACATATGTACAACTATACAAGTGATAAGTCCTACGGTGCATGGCACAAAATATATGTACAAGACAAAATACTAGCCTGACGGCTTAGCAAAACAAAAGCATATGAGACCCCTAACTAGCTCAGTGGGGTGGGGAACCTATCGGAGCCTGTGACGGGAAGGGCGGTGACCGTAAGGCAGGTGGCTCGACTTGAGATGGTCCAACATCAAACTCTCTGTCCTCCCTAACCTCCCTGCTAATAGAACGACGGAACTCCTCCACCGAACGATGTGCCCGTCGCCAAAACATTTGGTAATGGTCCCTATCGCTCCTTATAGCCTCCATATCAAGCTGCAACCTCCGAATACGACCCCTGGCTGCCTCCAACTCCATGCGGGCAGAATCCCTCTCTCTAGTGACCTGGCTGAGGTCTCTATGTAGGTCCCTCGCATGAGCTCTCTCTGTATGTAACTCCTCCTCCAAGGGACCCCCGTAACCATCCCAATCACGGATGAATCTACCTCGACCTCGGTATCCGCTCCTCATCCCTCTACGACCTCGGGCCCTCAAGCCTCCTCTATACGTAATACCATACATCTACTCTGGATGATGTTCTGGCTCGATAGGGAATGGGTGAGATGGAGTGTATGGCTCAATCTGATTAGTGTCTGCCATCCTGTCACAACACATCCGACTGAATCTAAGTTATAACAAATAACTAACATAAAGGCACACAAGGTATATAAACAAATATCTTATAACACTCTAGACTCGAATCCCTGAATACTTGTCAAGAATTCAAACTCCCAAACTCCAGGTTTCCCAACCTAGAGCTCTGATACCACCACTGCGATGCCCCAACGGGATCCCCGGACCTAGAGGGCCCCGTGGAGTGCCGCCCGCACAGGCTAGTCAAGGTTTACTAAGTGCTTACCCTGATTCAGCCGCATAAGTGAAAAACGCAACCACTGTAACACCCCAAACGGAGGATGCCACATCCCCCGCACTGTGACCCAGATCCGGTCATGAAATGGAAATCCATGCCCGAATCCGAATCAGAGCGAATGGGAGACAAACACACACGCTATGCTAGGCGGATCTAACTCGACAAAACTCAGAGTGCGGAAGCAAATCAAGCATTCAAACAATATAGCGGAAGCATTCAGATCAACAAGCATAACAAGTGACGGGTTCAACTAGCATAGATACCTAGTCCCGAATAGAGAATAACATAACGTAATAATCATCAAGTGCCACAAGGGGCCGAATACGAATGCCACGCAGGGCTACAAAATAGTAAGGTATAATCACAAGTCTATAATTCAAAACATAAGTAAAGTGTACGAAAGACAAATGCAACTAGAAAGGCTAGACCGACGAAGTGCAACTCAAAGCACTCACTCCCGCCTAGCAAACGCCAACAGACCTGCAACTAAAAGTGTAAATGAGGGGTCAGTCAACTTGACCGAGTGAGGGGGCTAACGCACACCCACAGTATATATATATATATAGAGCATAGCACGTATCAGAAGGGTGGACTCATGAACCGAGGATAGGTGTTGCATACCAAAAACATTTCCAAAAGTACCCAAAAGATAATTATATAAGATTTAGAAAACATTTCAGAAACTCTATCTCGATTCATGATTCCCAGACAGAACAGATCACATGCTCGGCGAGTACGAGCTTCCAACCTTAACTCCTCAGAACATATCAAAACATAAAATACAAAATCAAATCCAACCATCACACCAATGATGGAGGGGATGTGCCATCCCCAAACCATCCAGAACAGACATACCCTCAAGGGGTAGCCAACCCACAAGAGTCCTCCCCGGCCTTAGCCGAAGGCTCAAGATACCACACCTTCCCCACAGTACGGGTCGCGTGAAGATATCTCAAATGGAACTACGTACAGGTGTATCCCCGACGGTCTTAACCGTCCCGGGGGCTCCTTACCCATAGCTCCTCGGATCCACATACATACATACAAACAGATGCCAATATTTCATGGCCAACTCGTTACAGAAACATAACATAACATACTTTTTCAAAACAGCTACATATGCTTTCATATCTAATTTTCCAAAACAGAGTTGATTTACAAGGTCAAAAACATATCATATCCAACGCATACGTATATATATATAATAGATATACTCGCATGCAAGGGTTGGAATCAGCATATTAAGGCCATAGGTCGCATAACTATACAAAATCCTAAATCTCACCTCGTAGTGGTAGAGTCTGAGTGTAACACCCGAAGCGCAAAGGTGCCACATCCCCGCCCCATAGCATAGTCCACATATGAAACGGACAATCCATACATGAACTGAGCCATAGCGAACAGGTGACAAGAAAATAAAGACTAACTAGCTAGGCGGGACTAACCCCAAACCAATTACCACAACAGGAAATAAACTGAAGTGCGTTAATATCACGTCTTTATCAAGCAAACCATTTCTAAAATCCTATCAATACATTATCATCTCTCAAGTACATAACATTATATAAAATCGTAGATAACAATACACATGCAACAAAGTAGAATGGACACGTGCTAGACCCGAAAAGAAAGACTTGACTCGACACCAATCCCGCCTCGCACACAACCTACAAAACTGAAAGGTGAGGTGTCAGTCTACCACAGACTGAGCGAGGGGCATAACTGAAAGATTGGCACATATGAAACGGACAATCCGTACATGAACTGAGCCATAGCGAATGGGTGACAAGAAAATAAAGACTAACTAGCTAGGCGGGACTAACCCCAAACCAATTACCACAACAGGAAATAAACTGAAGTGTGTTAATATCACGTCTTTATCAAGCAAACCATTTCTAAAATCCTATCAATACATTATCATCTCTCAAGTACATAACATTATATAAAATCGTAGATAACAATACATATGCAACAAAGTAGAATGGACACGTGCTAGACCCGAAAAGAAAGACTTGACTCGACACCAATCCCGCCTAGCACACAACCTACAAAACTGAAAGGTGAGGTGTCAGTCTACCACAGACTGAGCGAGGGGCATAACTGAAAGATTGGGGCGTTACACTGAGAGTGTGAAGGGCCAAACACTCTAAACCTCGGGCTCACCGGCACCGCCAAACTCTGTGACAAGACATACAAAAGCCCAAACTTAGACTCTACATGAACCAAGTAAGACGCACGGCGTACAAAGTATGAATGACATGCGAAATGGAATGATGTTTATCAAGTTGGTCACAAAGGTCAATTCAATTATTCAAGTAAATCATGCAAGTAATAAAGTATTTAGGTTCAGAGATACATTCCAAGTCATATCAGATCATACAAGTCAAGTAGCAACTCAAAGGAATCAAATACGCACGAAAAAGCAAGTAAAAAGGGGTACAGACGCATGGGAACGGCCATTCCCATGCACAACATAGCATGGGAACGGGCCTTCCCATGCCCAAAGCCAGCGAGACTGGGAACGGTGCATGGGAACGGGCCTTCCGACGCCCAAAGCCAGCGAGACTGGGAACGGCCGTTCCCAGTCCAAGCATACATGGGAACGGGCGTTCCCATGTTCGCCGCCAAAACTCAAACCCTAGCCCTGAAGGTCCGTTCCGGGCTTAAAGCACAAACGGGAACGGCCGTTCCGGCCATAGATCTGGAGCAGAAACTGGACAGTTTCGGGAAGAACAAGGGGAACACCAAAAATTATCAAACCAAAACGAAATCTACCATAAAACATCACGAAATTCAAGTATAACAACATATAAATCATGCTTATCATCAAAACATCAATTAATACAAGTTTAAGAAAGTTTTTGCCCAAAATCTCAAACACCCATTTCATGAATTTCAAGCCTAAACGTAAAGATATGAATCCCTAGTCTTCTATACACGAATTTCCAGCAACTAAGACACATAAGGAGCATTCAAATCATCAAAGCTTGCTCAAGGAATTCAAGATCTCATCATTCAAGTTCATACTAACAATTTCATGCTCCAATCCAAGAATAGAAATGAAATACTCATCAAAAGACATCTAAAGCTTACCTTGTCCTGTGAAGGAATGAGGAATCAAGGAATATGAGCTCTTAGAATGAAAGATGGTTCAAGTCTTGATCTTCTCTTGAAATTTCTCCATGATTCTCTTGGAAGCTAACTTGTGTGGTTTGAAATGAAATGAAAAGGGAATAAAGCTATTTATATGGTGGCTACTAGTTTTAGGTCAAGGTTAGGGTTTCCAAGATATAATATGAGGCTAAAGACTTAAATAGGATTTGGGCTCAAATAAATAACTTCCGGTCCAATAAGTCAAAATTAAAAGGTTTAAGGTCTAAACGGTTTTCGAAAAAATATAAAGTAAATTCCCTTGGACCCGAATCACCGAATCAAGTCCAATGGTTATGTCGGAATTCGAATTCGAATTCCCGAGCTCATATTGGTCCCGAATGACCCAAACTCACCTAATTCAAGTTGGGCCCAAACACACCAATAGGTCCAAGTCCTATTTAAATCCAACTCCAACAATTAATTTAAAATTCATCCAAGTTTCATTCTTAAGTTGTCATGCAAGAATTCATATTTTACCATTTTGGATTTTAGTCAATTAAGTCACATTTTCAATCAAAGTTGGAATTAAACACATAAAAAGGAAATTAAATCACATAAGTGCGTAAGATAAACTCTCTCATGGCGCCTACCTGTACGATGTATCGGACGGGGCGTCACAACTACGGTAATCTAGAGTAACTACTTAAAGTGAAAACCAAAACAACTGAAAACAGCGGAAACGATAACATAACTTAATATAAAAGGTAGTGGTCCTAAAATAAGAGTCCAAAACAAAATAAAGTAACTGAACTTACATACCGACCCCGAGGAAGATGACGACAAAACAAGTACCAGACAAAAGTGAACGCTTTCGCCCTTGTGCGGGGCTTAAGCTTACAAACTATATAGATATATACATCCCCCGAGGTGGGGTGTTGTACATCAACAGCAAAACAGTAGGCAAGACAGATCTAACGTCTCTAATCCAAGGGCTGCTCACCTAACTCCGGGCCTCGCTCAAAAAGATCTGAAATACAGGTCAAAAGAGAGGAGTAAGTCATACTGACTTAGTGAGGTAGGCGGAAGAATACAGAATAGTAAATAATGACAAAACCATAATCGATGCATGAGCAGGCAAGGAACAGTATACATATGATATACATGCATATGAACGAGCTATGAACAATCTCTTCCCTTTTATCGCCTAAAACCAAAATCATAAAATAACTCCAAACACCAGAGTCAGGGTATCCCCCAACTAACAGAGGTCGAGAGTCCCACGTGCCCGTGAGATCATCTCTTCGGCTAATCACTCGAGACCATCTCTGAATCTCCGAATGGTAGCGTCAACATGTGGTCGTTACCTCGTACAGCTACGACCGCGGTCCGATACCGCCCAGCCGGTCTGATATTGAGAGTAACCCCGTCGCCCAGAACTACCCCATGGGCGTCCCCACGAGTGCAATCAAACAATAATGGAACAGAATAGCTCGTTAACAATAACGGCAGATTCTTTTCAAATAAAACGAAGGATTTGATGCAGTAGTTATAGGTAAGAAACCATGTTTACTAACCAAATCATTCGTCTGAAAACTAATAACTAATAAACAACTATTTACATACATAGGTATAACATGAAAGGAATAGAAATCGAAATCGTCAAATAAAGGTCTTACGAAGGCTGGTATAATAATATAGATATACGTATTTCAGTTTTAAAGGTAAAGTTTCCTCACCAAAATGATTCGCAATTATTCCTAGTTCACCTGGTAACACTGTAGACACGGTAGAAAAAGAAAATAGAAAGTCACTCAATCTATTAAATTTGAATTCTGATACTCGCTCTAATCCTAATTGCATAAGCTTCTGGCATAACATATTGTAATTAAGACTTCAAAATCTAAAATTGTATTGTCATTTTATAAACTATGTAAGGTCTGACTATAATTATTGTGTTATCCTGATTAATAAACTGTAATTAAAGCCTAGGAACTCAATAATAAAAAGTAAACATCATAATTAAATTACTGTACCTCATTTTATAAAATGTTATCCTACGTAACAAGACGAAATCAAAAGAATAGCAATTTATCAAAAGGATACAATCACTATTCATGCATGACTTCAATGATTGTATAAAAATCAATTGATTTTCATCAAATAGTTCCACTGGAGCGAAAGAATGCAAACATGTGAAAACTTATGGATTCTGTTAATATAATATATTACATCCCAAAAATCATTTATTTAAATAAGTAAAATTCCGGAAAATAAAAGATTTGGTGTTTTAAGAATAAAAAGTAAATCTTGTGTAATTGTGGATGTCTTTGAAACACTTATAACAACTTCATGCAGATTCTATTTCCAAGATTAGGACCACTTTTATATTTATCACAAACCCACTTGATTTTCATTTAAGTTTTCTAATTAGAACACCACAAATTCATTTACGTAAAATCTAGGCTAATAACAATTGCATAATAATACTATAACAAACAAATTCAACTAATTTAAATCTGAATCAAATTTAGTTAGTAGTAATAATACTCCATCATTAAATCATGTAACTAGTGTAAAACTGATTTAATAATTTACGAACTGCTCAAAGAAAGTTCCTACAACAAATTAATTTTTTTTTAGTTAAATTAATGCTAATTAATTGATATTCTAATTGTTGTCATGAAAATAAAAACAAAATTCATAAATATTAGCTGTAAAGGTGTAGTAGCAGATTAATACACGAAGTGCCGAAATATGCATGTTAATCCAAACAAAATGATTCAAGAATAAAATTAGAGAGAGAGAGAGTCACGTACCTTTTAGTTGTGATTTAATATTAATGTCCTTATTCCTTATTTATTTGGTTTACTGAGTCAAAATAATTCTTCCTAATGATTACCCCTAGTAATGGTTAGGGAATATGTGGCAACCGTAAATCATAGCGAGAGTAAGGTGGATTAGTTCACATGCTCTCTTGTTTACAAGTATGCTTCATGTAAAACTTATTTAATTCATTTATTACTTGTTCTTTCATGGTAGTTGAGATTTGGATTATTCTCCATTTATGAATTCTTACAAAACTTGTAGAGATGCCATGTTATATTCATTCACTTTCTTGCCTTGTTTTCTTGAATGTTTGGAGTGATCTTTATTGCAGCTTATTATAGCTTTATTATGTGATTCTTTGATGTTTATTTCATACATGAGTGTTGTGTTTAATGGCCTAAGAAGCTCCCTAGTTGCTGCCACGATTCTGCCCTGTTTTGCCCCAAAATAACCGAATTGCTGCGTTTTCATTTTTATTTTCTGGAACGAAAGTATGGACACGGCCGTGTCCTTAAACAACTGATTCTTGACATGGCCGTGTCAAGGGTTCGTTTTGGGGCCTTTGAATTTTAATAAATCTGACACGGCCATGTCCATTTCCTTTGCATTTTAGACACGGCAGTGTCCAACATGGTGGCGTCCGGGGAGGTTTCTTTCGTCGTTTCGTTGCTTTTTGTTGGCTTTTCTTGTCTCATTTATGACTTGTATGCATGATTAACTTGTTATATTATGTGTTAAGCTTTGTATTATGAATTCATAGCTCGTTTTATTCTCTCGTTTGTGAAATATGATCTTCTATGCAAAATGTGACTTTGTTTGATTTATATATGAACTCATTTCATTTCATTTGCATCATAACCATGGATGCACATTTGCCGAACGTCTATATGGTACATTTTGAGTGTAAGAGTATCCCTTGTTGTTTTTTTTGTCCAGTTGATCCTGCCGTTGACGACGAGGTTGCCCCTTAGGCGTCCGGTTTGCTTTCTTTTCTCACCACTACACTTTCGGAAGGTGAGGTTTTGTTCTTTTAGATATTATGACCTAAAACCCTAATTGATTTTAATCCTGCATGCTAGTTACGTATATTATATGTTAAATACGTGTAAGATATGTACTTTGAGGGCTTGTCCCATTTTGTTATGAGACTTTAAAAATGATTTGTGTACGTATATAAGTTATTTTACCTTTGATTTGAAAACCTCTGATCCATGTGACTGTGTAAGCAAGATTTAGGCTTTGAAGGATAAGCTTTGTTGGAAAATATGATTTGGGCCTCGGAGAGTGGTATGGTATCTCGGGACGGCCAAGGGGTCGCCGAGCTCTTCCATCAACACTTTCCTTTGAGAGTCTCGCCGTTTCTCTTGAGCCGATGGAAGAAACCGCCGAAGGTTTCAAGGAAGTAATTAACCTTGTTTCATGTGAATTTGATAGATAGTTACGACCGTCAACCCTTCTATCACCCGGAGAAAGGATAGTTTATGAATTTTGCTTTGATTATGCCTTCGTCTATGGAAGTTGGAGGAATAACTCGTACTCACCGAGTTGTGTGAACTTGTATGGTTTATGAAACGGGAATAGATTTCTAAACACCTAAAATTTGTGATTTTGGCCTATGGCCCTTAACTCTTGTTAAATGTATATATCTAATATCACGGGAAATATTTTAGCTTGCAAAAACCATCCCCGGTTTATGGATCCTTTTATGATTTTCGTTAAGTGCTTTGCTATATACGTATTATGGGTGCATGTGTTAGCCCCCTCACTGGTCACTAGGACTAACCCTCATTGTTGTTCTTTCTTTTTCCCTTCTTTGAGTTGCAGGTTTCGTTGGAGTTGAGCTACGTGGCAAGTTTGTCTTTTTTAGCCTCACTTGTGTCTTAGCTCGGGTCTTCATATTCACATTCATAGTGATTATCTCTAGAACTTTTGAATTATGGAATTAGGTACTATAATCTTTGAAGTTAGAAACATTGATACTTTGATACTTAGCTTATTTTTTTTTTTGGCTCAGGGTTGCGCATTGTAAATTTGTATATGAACTTAGTTGAGCTTCTAACTTTATAATACGTATGTGTGTTGATCTTAGGTATATATTTGAGTTTTTTTATCGCTTCCGCTATATCATGAATCATTATGCACTCTGTTTGAGAGTTTAGGCAGCCTAGCTAGAGAGTGAGTTTTATTTGTCTCCCGTTTGCTATTGTTTGATACGTGTGCGGATTCTCCATTTCATTACACGTGTCGGACTCTAGTGCGGGGGATGTAGTGCCCTTCGCTCGGGGTGCTACACTTTCAATTCCATGTTCCTTGGCGATCTTGAGGCCTACGATAAGCACCTCGTATTTTGCTTTATTATTGATCACCGGAAAATCCAGAGAGATGGCGAAATCAAGCTCTTAACCTTTTGTGCTGATCAGGGATATTTCCATACCCCTTCCCCCCCTATAGCACCCCGGAGCGTAGGGTCACCACATCCCCCGCACTTTAACCCGACACATATACGAAACAGGAAATCTGTGTACATGCACAAGTCAAAGCGAACGGGAGACTGACAAACACTCCTCAGCTAGGCAGATTCTAACCCTTACAAAATACACATTCAAATATCAAATCACAAGCACATGCGGAAGCGTAATATTTCAGAACGATTCACATACACGAGCCCATCACAGGCCATAACTGAGCAAATATATATCATTTACAAAAGCTATTCCAAAAGTTCAAGTCCGACAGGGGCAATGTATGTTAGGAATAGTGCCCTAGAAAGCCGATTGAATATCCGCTTTGTACTTTTCCTTATTGTAATCACAGACAATCTTTGAATAAAATAATGAATTGAGGCAACACTTCTTTATATGCTCTTGTTTAGTATGTGTTTACTTTATCTGTGCATGTATGAGAACTTCCCTAATGCTGATGACTTTAGGACTCTACCATTTAGGTGAAATGGTTCATGAAATGAGCCCTATTTCACATAAGTCATGATTAGTAAAATACTCCGAGCCGATGAGTCCTACCGACAGTGGGAGTGTCAACCTGACTCCTCTAAGGCTTGCTTGTAGGATCACGGCCTTAAGAAGGACCACCTTGTTTCATGGAGGTGCAAAGTGTATAGTTGATATGCGCGTGATACATGAGGGGGCTTACTTCCATAAGTAAGTTCACTAAGGTGCCCCGTGTGAGAAGATTCCTAAATGGGAACGGAAGTTTCTATTTCAGGAAGTCGAAACATCCAGATTAGGAAATATCTCCCGAGTCATTGATGTGATTAATTGATCCTTAGACTTGAGGTTTCATGTCACTTTATGAGTTAACTCTGTAGTCTTAGGTATAAGCTTTAAAGGGTGTCACCTTAGACAACTGATTCAAGGCTTATGCTGGGGCTGCACAAGTGACTCATGAAAGTGAATGAGAATCAAGAAAGGACCTACACTTGCATTTGCAAGGTGATCTCTTATTGTGTAAGTCATTCATATGCCATATGGAGTCCTTGGCCAAGGCAGTAGATCAAGACATCAAGAAAAGGGTTTCTTGGATTGAGATCAAATGGGTATGAAATGCACTTAGCTTTAAGACCGGATTATTAGGTTCTAATTATTCTCTTGCCCTAGATCTTGGTTGAGAGATAGTAAATAGGAGGATTGTATCTCACATGAATCAATGACTTAAAGGTTCTGTCGAATCCGAACATTCCAATTCAGCTAGGGGTTAAACACCTGTTGCTAGACTATGGTGGTTTAATCTGTGGACTGATTAATTAATTAGTGAATTAATTAATTTGGGTCACTGCTAATTGAATTGAGAACCTAGAGGGTCACACACAACAACTTGGTTACATGAGTTAAGGCTTTAAAATGATTAAACGAGTTAATCGGGCCAAGAGGGTTCCACACGTGTGAAACCACATGTGTGGGTCACGTGAGGAGCACGTGTCCTTGGGACACGTGTCTCACACGTGTATATATATATATTGTATATATATATTAAATAATAATATGTGTTAATTATTTAATAGACTTTGGTTTAATTTTGAATTAAAAAGAAAGTCTTATTTTGGAGAAAAATAATCTATTTAATTAATTACGAATTAATTAATTAGATAAATAAGTTACTTATTTATTAATAAATAAAGTATAATAATACCCAAAAGGGTTTGAATATTTTAGCTCTCTTAAAAGTTGATTTGAATTAGAATTCAAAGTCAAAGTCAAAATTACTTGATGATCAAGTAATAGGAGAGAGGGACCAAAACCCTAGCCCATAAGGATAAGGATTTTCGGCCACCCCTCCCAATTATATATAGGGGAGCTCGAGCTCACCTTGAGAGCGATTGATTGAATTCTTTTGGTTCACGTGTTGAACACCATCCTTTCTCCAAGATAAAATAAACCCTAGGTTAAGCCTAAACACTAACTAGAGAACTAGCATCCTTACTAGTTAGATTGTAGTCAAGTTGGTGGACTATCTCTAGAGAGCTTCAATTTAGAAGTCTTGAAGATTCGAGCTTTACCAAGGAGAGGGGATCAAGCCGCGAGAAGAGCGTTCTTGGGTGGCTTGAAACGCTTTAAGAAAGATTATTGAAAAGTAAGTTTCTAATCTCTACGAATTTGGATACACGATTGCGAGTCCAAGATCCTTTTGTTAGAAAATTTTTTAAATTTTCGCTGCTTTCTAATTCCCGTTTTCCAACAAGTGGTATCAGAGCCACCTCGTTAATCGTGTTTCTGATTCGTCTTAATTAAACTGAATTTGGTAGAAATTCTTAGGCTTGATGCGATTGAGTATTTGTAATTGTTTTAGAAAGCCTAAATTACGAAACTGTACTTTTCCTAAAAGTTTGTGAAAACTATTTTGTAAAATTCGTTTTGAAAACTGTTTTAGATTTGAAACTGTATAAACTGTTTTTGGATTTCTTGGATTGGTTTTGCTTTTGAATGAAAACCCGGATAACGACGAAAACAAGAAACCCCGCGCGCGAAGGCGTCGCGCGCAACGCCCGCCTACCCTAGGCGCGCACAGGGCGTCCCGCCCAGCACCTCCCGCACTCCTATGCGGGAGCCTTCCGGGCGTGCCCCGTTGTCCGCCCGCCGCCCGCATGAGCCGAAAGGGCCGCGCGCTGTGCTCTCCTGCTCCGTGCAAAGCCCTTTTCGCGTACGGGCCTCGTTTTTTCATCGTGATCCTTTTTTTCGTATTTCGTGTAATCTATTCCCAATTTTATTTATTTTATTAAAACTTTTTTTAATTAAATTAATTTATTTTTGAATAAAAATTAAAATTGGGATTTTTTTTTTTTTAAAGAAATAGAAACGGTTTATAATTTTGGGAAAATACATCTTTAATAAAATTATTAATTTTCATAAATTAATTGGAATTTTATTTGTTTTAGTAGTTTGGGATTTGTTGAAAACTTTAATAAATAAGACTCGCATCAAATCATGTTTTAAGTCACTAGGACTGGAAACGGGAATTTAAATTTATTGGCTAAATTTAAATTCTCGCAAGTTGCATGTTAGGTGATCATGGGTTTAGACTTATGCATGGTTTTAATATATGCACATGGATGGTTTAAATTGGGGTTGGAGCCCTATAGTTGCGTTTTTCAATTGAGGTTGGAGCCTCAGTTATGTGCGTACTGTTATGTGATTTATTATATGGCTTTCCATATTACTGTTTTTGAGGTCGGGGTATGCCCCATGTATTTGTCTAAGGCTAATATGAAGATTGAGTCTTATTATTTTTCAGTACTTTTTCATTTTTTTGAGAGTAGAATAGATGGTGAGGTTTTATTTTCATTTTGGAGACAATGCACCCATGGAGTAAGATGGACCACACTCAAGTAACATGGAGGCTATAAGTGAAGACCCCTAAAAATGTTAGGGAGGGGAATCTCAATTGTAAAATGTAATAGAGATAGGGCTCGTATTTTGTTACCGCTTTCCCTTATATGATTTAAACTGTTTATGTGGCATTTATGTTAGAACTTGTGATTGTGGAGTGGCTCCCACATATCACGCATAAGATAGGTAAAACCCATGATCATCTCATGTTAGTATCATTCTAGGAAATGTTATCTGTTTATGTGCTTGTTTGAAATGCATTTAAGTTGTACTTGTATTAATCAAGACTAATAAAATTGGATAACATATATGTTGGTGAGGTCGAACAGGACAACTCTCCGGTTGATTCGAAAATTCCCATTAAATATTAAGCTAATTTTGAATAATAGGTATTCAATTCGAGATGCAAATTTTGAATTAAATTCCTAGCATTCCATCAATAGGTTTTAAGTTTAGTAAGTGAGACTAGTTATTGTCCGCGAGTCGTGGGATAGCTAGTGGAGCTTATTAGTTCTTAGTTACCTAATTGACCATTTTAAATGATCAATATTTCATGATCAATTTTGGCAAGGGCGATGTCCGCAAGTCGTGGGTCGTTCGAACTAAGTTTTGATCATGATCTTAAGATTGATGGGCCTAGCTTAACGCCTAAGTAAATATGGATGTCGCACGAGTCGTGGGTCCATATTGAAAGAAAGGTGATGCAAAAACAATTACTAAGAGTTCTAAAGGTGTTAGAATTAGTAAGTTGTACCTACCTAGGGTTTTACATAGAATATCCGCGAGTCGTGGGTTCGAGGTAAAATGCTTAGGATCTTAGTACCCATTCGGAAACGTGTTCCTCTTAGATCTTTGGGAATTGTAGATCTTTGAAAAATAGTGGGAGCTACATTAGATTAAAGACCTTATCTTTTGTATATCGTTATAATTCAGCATGCTCACAAGTTCTCTGTTTTACCATTTAGGTCGTAGATTCTTTGATTCTCTACGTGTTTTGAAATGGCAACCAAAAACCCTCTTGTATCGATCCTCGAGTCAAATAAGTTGACTGGTCCCAGCTATTCTGATTGGCTGAGGAATCTGAAAATCATTTTGGATTCTGAGAAGAGAACTTATGTTCTCTTCGAAAGGGAGCCTAGTCCCGAAGGGGATGCTCCCACTCGGGCCGAGCGGGACGCGATCCAGAAGTGGAAGGATGATAATCTCCAAGCCCGTTGCCTTATGTTGGCTAACATGTCTCCGGACTTGCAAAGGCAACATGAGGCCATGGAATTCGCTTGGGAGATTTACGACCACTTAGAGCAACTTTAGCGCCCTCATGAATGTGCTACAAGGTATAACACTTCAAAGGAATTGTTCCACTTGAGAATGAGGGAAGGTTCAAGTATCCATGAATATGGACTCAAGTTTCTCGCCCTTACTGAGAAACTTGCATCCATGGACATGCCACTGAAAGATGAGCTTTCAGTGAACTTGTTGCTAGCCTCGCTCCCACCATCATTTAACCCATTTGTCCTGTAACGCCCCGGTTTTTCATTTATATTAATATGTCGCATTTGCTTATAAATTGAGCAATTAAATTATTTAATTATGTGACTAATTGTTTATAAGCGTTTTAAATATTTAATTTTACTATAAATTGTTATTACTTTATTTTATTTTGTTTTATTTCAATTTAATATTATTTTTATAAATTTCGTTATTTAATAACTATTTCAAATTATTATTAATTGAGTGATTAATGCTATTTATGTATTATGCTAATTAATCATGTTTAACCATATTAATTAATTTGTTCCACTATATACGTTGACTTTACATTTTAATTAATATCAGAATTTAAACTTAATTTATTAGTTTATTTTGTTTATTTATTTATGCATGAATTGTATGAGAATGTGAATGGTTGTTTAATTTGTACATCGTTCTTATATGAAATGATATCGAAGTGTCGTGAAAATGGAATATGTTGTAAATATGTGTGTTATGAACATGACTATATGCTCGTTTTGTGTTTTCAAATTCATTTGACGTGTTAACGAATTTAATTTGTATCGTGGAACCAAATCGGGGGCTAATGAGCAATTAGCGCACCCATGGTTCCGTACGTGATATCTTGAGCTCGGGAACTCGGATTCGAGTTCCGTCAACTTCGCCGAACTCGTAACAAAAATTCGAGTTTAATAAACTTAGCCTTATAATTTTCCGAAATCATTTGAACCTCCGAGATCCAACCGAAAAACGAAACGGTATCAATATGACCATCTTTCACTACGTTGGCCATAACTTGATCAAAACTTAACCAAATTAACTATGGTTGGTGGCCTTTTAACCCTAGTTCAATCCTCTACCATCCTATAACCAACCCTAACCGAGTATATTCTCCCACACACCAGAAAAATTCAGTCAAACCCTTCTCTCCCAATTTTTCCCGTAACCGTGCAGATCCTTGAGGTTTTAAGCTCAAATCTCAACCAACTTTCATCCAATCAACAATGTGAGTTAGGATTATGTTGTACATGCATCTATGGTTATTTTCATCCTTTCATCCCTAATTTTAATTCAGATTTCATATGGTTTTGGGATATTTGATTTAATAGTTAGGTTTTGAAGCATTTGGATGATTTCTTGAATTCTCTTGACCTCTGACTTGTTTGATGATATATATATGATCCTTATACTCCATTTATGACTTAGTATACTTATATTAATTGTTGGTTAGGAGGTTGGTGAGATTTCATTGATGGAATGGTCACGTATTGAATGAACTTTCAAACTGGAATTTGGCTCCTTCACGTACTGACTTGCAGCTAGCTTTTAGGATTTACTTTGGTGTTATATGTTGTTCATTTTTAGCTTATTTGCATCTATTTTGGTGTTTGTTTGATCATGTATTAGCTTGCTCCATTTTCTTCTTCTTCTCCCCTGTTTTTCATGCATGACTGTCGGCCTTTTCCTTCTCAGTTTTGCTGCATGTTAGGGGTTAAGTCCAGGCTTGGTTGTTGTGAGTTTGTAGTCCCTTCTCACCTTAATTGTTAGCTTGAGTGGTTGCAAAGTTCGAGTATGAAGTTGGCTTGGTTTGAACATCACTTTTCTTCCCCTGTTTTTTTTCTATTTCTGTCCACTGATTGTGCTGCTTCTGTAACCTCTCCCCGGACGGGAAGAGTTCCTTCTTGTAGAGTGACCGGCCGGGTACTTCTGCTGCAAAACCTTCTATAACTCCTACCCGGCCGGGGAGTTTTGTAAGGGATTGGCTACCCGGGTGGGTAGCCACTGCAGTCCCTCTGTTCCTTTTTCCCTTTTTCCTCTTCTGTTCCTTTCTTCTCTCTTCGTATTTCCTTGTGTTGCTGCGAGTGTGAGACTGTTGTTCAGCGCTGCTGCTGCTGTTCTTTGATTCCAAGTTTGTGCGTACGTTTTGTGCAGCTTTGTTTAAGAGCTGGAATGTGTTGCTGCTGTTCTTCGTTGTGCAGGGGGTATGTGTGTTTGTTCTTGTGTAAGCTGCTGCTGCTGTTTCCTTACTGTGCAGTATGTGTGTTATGATGCATGTGTGTTGAGTATATTATATATATATTATTGTGTATGTTTGCATGGCTGTTGGTTGGTATAAGGTTGCATGAATGAATTTGTGTGTGCATGAGAGTTTAGGGTGATTGCATGCATGGCTGTGTGTGTGTGTATATATATGTATATATATATAAATGTGTAAATACTTATATATTTTCCATGCATGGCCCTATAATATTAATTGCATGCATGAATGATATGTATAATATATATATATGTGTGTACGTGTGGTTATATGTTTATATATGTATAATTATTATATATTTTAAATATTATTTGAATTAATTTAATTTTAGAAATTAATTGATAACTATTGCACGTATTTAGTTTACCACTAATTATTTGAATATGTTTACTTGTTAAATTCTAATTGTAAGTGTGAATTAATACGTGCTATGATTATTAAATGAATTTTTTAGATTAATTGATATGAATTATGAATTTATGAATTTGAATGAAATGAATGAACGAATGGTTTGATTCTATGCTCTAAATTCCTTAATAATGCACATGAACATTTTCATGACATCGTATCATCTTTTACGCGTTCATATCATATTCATTGCATGCCGTGCGTCTTATATGGTTCATTTGGAGTCTCGAGTCTCACGATTACGTCATGTTGTCTCTTGTACAGTTTATCTCCAGGGTGGAGAATCTTGATCAACTAAGCACTCGGTACTCGTATCCTTGTATCGTCATGTTTCAGGTGAGGGTGTTTTTGTTTTAGTTATATAACAAACCCTACAACCCTTATGTGAAAAGCTTTGGCCAAAACCTTATGAATGTATATATATATATGATATTTTCAAAGTAGAGTCCTTGAGTAAATCCTTCTGAAATTATACGTATGGGCGTATATAAGCTTAAAATGGTTTTGTAACGAAGTTATGCTCCAAACCGTGTGTCTTCATGCTAGCTACGGATTAGGATGACACGGAGAGGTACGTGTATAGCATATGCTGAGTTGCACGGTAAGGTATGTTTTCTTATAGTATGTATCCTATGTATGAAACAAATGTTTGGCGAGACATATTTATGATTTATGATTTATGATATGTTCACGGGCCCAGGGATTTAGTGCAAGTGGCTATGCGGGGAGGCAAGGGCCGACGGTGATCCCTTGTACTAGTCCCAACTTATGTACGGCGATACCGGCCCTCGCTAGGAGGTTTAGCGGGGAATGGGAGCTGAGTGCCCTTGGGGAAGTCATGAAACCCCATTGGCCTATGTATGAGGTGGTCGGGTCTTGCTAACCCGTCCACCACCCGGAGGAAGAAGGTTGGAACTGATTTATGATTTATGATTATGATTATGTTATGTTTGTTATGCACCGTGCGGGAAGGCCGGGACACGGATTGCCCAAACGAATATGTTTTATGATATGATTTATGATATGCGTGTATTATGATATATTGCATGATCGCCTAATCAACACATTAATGATATTTGTCGTACACGGTCGGAGTTTGGTTGGAGATTGTGCACGCTCACTCACCGAGCCTTATTTTATGTATGATTTATGAATGTAATGAATTAATATGGTTAGTCATAAAATCCGAGCATTGATTAATCATTCTCTTGCCCTTTTGGGAACTGATTTCAAATAAAACCTTGTTCGGAGTTTATCACTTGCATGTGCATGTTTTTATATATGTATATCGCTCCTGCTCACTCAGTCTTTTAGAGACTGACCCTCTCCCTCCACAACCTTTTAGTGTGCAGGTTTTACTTTGGAGCTTCGAGCTAGGCGGAAGTGTTTGGAGTCTTTAAGTTGGTCAAGTTAGGTTAGGAGAGTCTCTGCACTCATATATGTATTGGAATTATGTATGATTCGATTCTATAGTATCATGAACTTGAATATTTATGTAATTATTATTGAATTGCTTTTACTGGGTTTTGCTATGGTTTAAAAGAGGCCTGCAGAGCCCAATTCTGGTTATGGTTTGTATGTTTGAACTTCGGCTTTGTGTTGCATTATATTTTGTTGATTGGTTATCATTGCAGGGTCTAGTTCCGCCTAGCTTAGGAAGGTTTTTATATTTGTCTCCCGTTCGCTATGGTTTGATACGGGTGCGGATTTACAATTTCGTTACTCGTGTTGAGCCATAGTGCGGGGGATGTGGTGCCTCACGTGCGGGGCGCTACATCCTTAAGTGGTATCAGAGCCCGGTTGCAAAACCGGTGTTCTCGTGTCATGTGTGAGTCAGTCTAGGTCGTACGGCTTAGGAACTATATGACAATGTGTGCATTGAATCGATCTTGAACATTAAATTTGGCTTTCATTTTGAATTTTGTTGAACTATCTGCTGCATTGTTATATGGATCCTTGCCTTTAGTGTTGAAAATGTGTCATGAGCATGCACTAATCGCATGCATATATTCTCGAAAGGAGTTATGATTTCCAGGTTATAAAGATAATATCAAACCACGTCCAAGTTCTGCGATCACAACAATCTATTACAAATTCTTTCGGAGGCACGGAAGATAGGAAGGATGCCCCGAGGAGGAATGTGGAGAATGCTAAATGCGTGGCTTCATAGACAGAGTTGGAATTAACGGTTAGGATTCAGAATGGGAGGTTCGACTTTGGAGATGCGATGGCAGAGGGACAATTGGTGAAATGGAATAGGAGTTAATCACGGGATGGTTGTGACTCAAAGGATCAATTTATGTGAATCCACTACATAGGGTACTTTAATTGGATTCAACGGGATCTTTCAACCTAAGCACTGAAGTGAACAAAACCTTGAAGGTATTTTGGTCCCGGATTCGGATCATTGAAGAGGTATCAATAATTAAGAGGAGTCGAGGTAAGATGGGTTCGATAGGAGTTATGAACCAAGGGTTGACAAAGAAGGATTTCTGACTAAGCCTAGTGATTAGAAATCGAGTTTTAGAAGTCAAGATCGGAAAGAAGTTGGATTCGGCTGCTTGGGATTTTGACTAAGACGGGAAGCAAGTCGAGAAAGGGTTAAAGAAAGATAAGTAATAGGATAACTAAAATTCATGGAGGGTGATAATGTTAAGGACAGGATTGAGTTCATTTTTCAAATCCAAACTGAATGGTCATGTTGTGAGGTTGAATTGGAAGATTTGGAGCAACAAGTGGAAACGGTGAAGAAAGGCAAAGACTCCTTGCAAGGAAATCATGCGCTCAAGTATAAGCAATTAGAGGTAAATTAAACTCACAAAGGATAAGCGCAGGATTCTTAATCGAGGTGATGAATAAAAGTAAAGGTCGAATTTCGAGGAGAAGTTTGGATGCTAACTCTGTGGACGTGGAAGAATTAGGGATCAAGAAATTGCAATCTCGAATAGTGGAAGATACTAGTTGATTTACAAAGATTCATGGGAATCTCGAAGACCGTGGGAAAGGCAAGGAATAATCACCAAGTCAAAGTAACCTCGGGATTGGAGGAACGAGGAAAAGCTACCGAGCTAACAACTTACCACATTGGTGACAGGTTCCAAAACATTCATGGCACGTGCATCATACTTTGCATCAATTATTTAATTTCTTTACTTTGGCTCATGCGCGTAATTCTATCTATTTGGTTTCGTTGCGCTAATGTGTTGCATAAATGCTTGATGTAAACGTGACACATGCATTGTCATTTTAACCCAACATGCATTCTAGTGTTTAATTGATAGGAAGTTCTTTCAGCTCAACTATCAAGTATTACTTAACCAGGCCACTTTCGAATTCAATGAAGATGACTTCGGGGAAATAAAGAAATTCAAGTAAAGGATAGGTTAATAGAAACGGGAATTCATAAAGAGAAGCGAGATTAGAGTTGATTGCGGGGTGTTTGGATGGGACCAGAATCGGAAAGGGGTTTTGGACATTAAGCGAATTAGAAGGGAAGTGAAATGCAAAACCTTGGGGTTGCCCGTTTTTATCAAAATCCTCCCTAATGGAGATTATTCATCAAGAATTTCAACAAAATGAGAATCAATAGAGTTCAACACGGGACAATAGAAATTTAAAGGGGAGAGCACGATCGAGGAACAAATTGGACGATTGAAGGGGTGCTCGAAGAAATATTTTAGTAGGAATAATGAAATTGCAAATTAAGGAAGACCTGGAAGTCCTATTAGTGATGATCAGAAATAAATAAGACGGCTTGAATGGTTAAGTTGTTAAGAGGAGAGTTAAGTTACTAAATCCGGGTTGAAGTCCATCACTAGGTATAAAGGAAATAGTTTAGAGAATATTCTTATGTATAGAATATGGATCTGGGGATAACAAAATTATAAGGGAGTCTGTGAACTCCTAGGTCTGAATTGACAAGAGAGAGAAGTGAATCAAGCTAGCATAGAATGGAAGGATGGCAATCAAGAGTAATCCAATAGAGTAAAAAGGGGGTTCAATAATGACAATATTATCAAGTCTTCGGTTATTTCCACGATAATTGGGAAGGAAATCTAAGAAGAAACCAAAACAAAAAAGATGATCATTGGAGGATTTACATCGAACTTCAAGAGTCATCAAGAACATTCTATCTTCGATTCAAGAAATGTGGGGCCAGATACCGAATATAGCCTTGAGGGGGTTAAAGAGAATGAATGGATAACATGAACGGAAGATGGAAAGGGATTCGTGTTAAGGTAGATCCTAATGACAAATACTTCAAGATAGGGATTGAATCGCCAAGGTTGCCAGGAGTATTTATTATCGATGGTAATTTAAACTCCGATTTGGGTAAGATAGTAGCTATGGACCTAACTTCGAGATGGATGGTCTAAGGGTATTCGGGAGGTCAAGCCCGGTTAATTAAAAGGATTTGGTTGGTCGAGTGAAGATTAAGGGAAATGGTGAAGGATTCATCAATTGCTTCATCGGGGTACCCTGAAGAGGTTGAAGACAAGCTGAACACGAAATTATCTTCAGGACAAATGCTACATTGGACAACGACAACTCACAACTTTAAATTTCGCAACTACGGTGAACGGTACTTATAGCATCCATGATACATGCATACATGCAAATTTAACTTAAATAATTTTTATGTTAGGTGCTTTGACTCCTTATCGTGTTAATTTACTTAGAGTAATTGATAATCAACGTTGGCGTCTTACGTGATTTTAATTTTGGTTTTGCGTGTGTGGCTTGACAGTATTGGAGACTTCCTTGCTTTACTTTTGGTTGAGAGACGGGGTGCTCTCGTTGTTTGTAAGAGACGGGGATTCTCTTATTTTGTTCGAGAGACGGGGTGCTCTCTTTGTTTGTGAGAGACGGGGATCTCTCATTGGTTGTTTTAGGCGTGAGGTGAATCCGAGGACGAATTCTTTTAAGGGGGAGAGATTGTAACGCCCCGGTTTTTCATTTATATTAATGTGTCGCATTTGTTTATAAGCGTTTTAAATATTTAATTTTACTATAAATTGTTATTACTTTATTTTATTTTGTTTTATTTCAATTTAATATTATTTTTATAAATTTTGTTATTTAATAACTATTTCAAATTATTATTAATTGAGTGATTAATGCTAATTATGTATTATTCTAATTAATCATGTTTAACCATATTAATTAATTTGTTCCACTATATACGTTGACTTTACATTTTAATTAATATCAGAATTTAAACTTAATTTATTAGTTTATTTTGTTTATTTATTTATGCATGAATTGCGTGAGAATGTGAATGGTTGTTTAATTTGTGCTTCGTTCTTATATGAAATGATATCGAAGTGTCGTGAAAATGGAGTATGTTGTAAATATGTGTGTTATGAACATGACTATATGCTCGTTTTGTGTTTGCGAATTCATTTGGCGTGTTAACGAATTTAATTTGTATCGTGGAACCAAATCGGGGGCTAATGAGCAATTAGCGCACCCATGGTTCCGTACGTGATATCTTGAGCTCGGGAACTCGGATTTGAGTTCCGTCAACTTCGGCGAACTCGTAATCAAAATTCAAGTTTAATAAACTTAGCCTTATAATTTTCCGAAATCATTTGAACCTCCGAGATCCAACCGAAAAACGAAACGGTATCAATATGACCATCTTTCACTACATTGGCCATAACTTGATCAAAACTTAACCAAATTAACTATGGTTGGTGGCCTTTTAACCCTAGTTCAATCCTCTACCATCCTATAACCAACTCTAACCGAGTATATCCTCCCACACACCAGAAAAATTCAGTCAAACCCTTCTCTCCCAATTTTTCCCGTAACCGTGCAGATCCTTGAGGTTTTAAGCTCAAATCTCAACCAACTTTCATCCAATCAACAAGGTGAGTTAGGATTATGTTGTACACGCATCTATGGTTATTTTCATCCTTTCATCCCTAATTTTAATTCAGATTTCATATGGTTTTGGGATATTTGATTTAATAGTTAGGTTTTGAAGCATTTGGATGATTTCTTGAATTCTCTTGACCTCTGACTTGTTTGATGATATATATATGATCCTTATACTCCATTTATGACTGAGTATACTTGTATTAATTGTTGGTTAAGAGGTTGGTGAGATTTCATTGATGGAATGGTTACGTATTGAATGAACTTTCAAACTGGAATTTGGCTCCTTCACGTACTGACTTGTAGCTAGCTTTTCGGATTTACTTTGGTGTTATATGTTGTTCATTTTTAGCTTATTTGCATCTATTTTGGTGTTTGTTTGATCATGTATTGGCTTGCTCCATTTTCTTCTTCTTCTCCCCTGTTTTTCATGCATGACTGTCGGCCTTTTCCTTCTCAGTTTTGCTGCATGTTAGGGGTTAAGTCCAGGCTTGGTTGTTGTGAGTTTGTAGTCCCTTCTCACCTTAATTGTTAGCTTGAGTGGTTGCAAAGTTTGAGTATGAAGTTGGCTTGGTTTGAACATCACTTTCCTTCCCCTGTTTTTTTTCTATTTCTGTCCGCTGATTGTGCTGCTTCTGTAACCTCTCCCCGGGCGGGGAGAGTTCCTTCTTGTAGAGTGACCGGCCGGGTACTTCTGCTGCAAAACCTTCTATAACTTCTACCCGGCCGGGGAGTTTTGTAAGGGATTGGCTACCCGGGTGGGTAGCCACTGCAGTCCCTCTGTTCCTTTTTCCCTTTTTCCTCTTCTGTTCCTTTCTTCTCTCTTCGTATTTCCATGTGTTGCAGCGAGTGTGAGACTGTTGTTCAGCGTTGCTACTGCTGTTCTTTCATTCCAAGTTTGTGCGTGCGTTTTGTGCAGCTTTGTTTAAGAGCTTGAATGTGTTGCTGCTGTTCTTCGTTGTGCAGGGGGGTATGTGTGTTTGTTCTTGTGTAAGCTGCTGCTGCTGTTTCCTTACTGTGCAGTATGTGTGTTATGATGCATGTGTGTTGAGTATATTATATATATATTATTGTGTGTGTTTGCATGGCTGTTGGTTGGTATAAGGTTGCATGAATGAATTTGTGTGTGCATGAGAGTTTAGGGTGATTGCATGCATGGCTGTGTGTGTGTGTGTGTATATATATGTATATATATATAAATGTGTAAATACTTATATATTTTCCATGCATGGCCCTATAATATTAATTGCATGCATGAATGATATGTATAATATATATATATGTGTGTACGTGTGGTTATATGTGTATATATGTATAATTATTATATATTTTAAATATTATTTGAATTAATTCAATTTTAGAAATTAATTGATAAGTATTGCACGTATTTAATTTACCACTAATTATTTGAATATGTTTACTTGTTAAATTCTAATTGTAAGTGTGAATTAATACGTGCTATGATTATTAAATGAATTTTTTAGATTAATTGATATGAATTATGAATTTATGAATTTGAATGAAATGAATGAACGAATGGTTTGATTCTATGCTCTAAATTCCTTAATAGTGCACATGAACATTTTCATGACATCTTATCATCTTTTATGCGTTCATATCATATTCATTGCATGCCGTGCGTCTTATATAGTTCATTTGGAGTCTCGAGTCTCACGATTACATCATGTTGCCTCTTGTACAGTTTATCTCCAGGGTGGAGAATCTTGATCAACTAAGCACTCGGTACTCGTATCCTTGTATCGTCATGTTTCAGGTGAGGGTGTTTTTGTTTTAGTTATATAACAAACCCTACAACCCTTATGTGAAAAGCTTTGGCCAAAACCTTATGAATGTATATATATATATGATATTTTCAAAGTAGAGTCCTTGAGTAAATCCTTCTGAAATTATACGTATGGGCGTATATAAGCTTAAAATGGTTTTGCAACGAAGCTATGCTCCAAACCGTGTGTCTTCATGCCAGCTACGGATTAGGATGACACGGAGAGGTACGTGTATAGCATATGCTGAGTTGCACGGTAAGGTATGTTTTCTTATAGTATATATCCTATGTATGAAACAAATGTTTGGCTAGACATATTTATGATTTATGATTTATGATATGTTCACGGGCCCAGGGACTTAGTGCAAGTGGCTATCCGGGGAGGCAAGGGCCGACGGTGATCCCTTGTACTAGTCCCAACTTATGTACGGCGATACCGGCCCTCACTAGGAGGTTTAGCGGGAAATGGGAGCTGAGTGCCCTTGGGGAAGTCATGAAACCCCATTGGCCAATGTATAAGGTGGCCGGGTCTTGCTAACCCGTCCACCACCCGGAGGAAGAAGGTTGGAACTGATTTATGATTATGTTATGATTGTTATGCACCGTGCGGGAAGGTCGGGACACGGATTGCCCAAACGAATATGTTTTATTATATGATTTATGAGATGCGTGTATTATGATATATTGCATGATCGCCTAATCAACACATTAATGATATTTGTCGTACACGGTCGGAGTTTGGTTGGAGATTGTGCACGCTCACTCGCCGAGCCTTATGTTAAGTATGATTTATGAATGTAATGAATTAATGTGGTTAGTCATAAAATCCGAGCATTGATTAATCATTCTCTTGCCCTTTTGGGAACTGATTTCAAATAAAACCTTGTTCGGAGTTTATGACTTGCATGTGCATGTTTTTATATATGTATATCGCTCCTGCTCACTCAGTCTTTTAGAGACTGACCCTCTCCCTCCCCAACCTTTTAGTGTGCAGGTTTTACTTTGGAGCTTCGAGCTAGGTGGAAGTGTTTGGAGTCTTTAAGTTGGTCAAGTTAGGTTAGGAGAGTCTCTGCACTCACATATGTATTGGAATTATGTATGATTCGATTCTATAGTATCATGAACTTGAATATTTATGTAATTATTATTGAATTGCTTTTACTGGGTTTTGCTATGGTTTAAAAGAGGCCTGTAGAGCCCAATTCTGGTTATGGTTTGTATGTTTGAACTTCGGCTTTGCGTTGCATTATATTTTGTTGATTGGTTATCATTGCAGGGTCTAGTTCCGCCTAGCTTAGGAATGTTTTTATATTTGTCTCCCGTTCGCTATGGTTTGATACGGGTGCGGATTTACAATTTCGTTACTCGTGTTGAGCCATAGTGCGGGGGATGTGGTGCCTCACGTGCGGGGCGCTACATGTCCTTAACTTCAATATGAATCATGCTGGTGCTAGTCTAGCTGAGCTGATTAGTCAGCTTGTGACTGTTGAAAGCACGATCAAGAAGGACAATAAGGTTCTAATGGTGAATGCTCCATCTTCCTCTTCTGGGCCTTCTAAAAGTATGGGCAAGAAAGCCCAAAAGAAGAAGAAGAAACCCCTTAGGCCCACTGGTGGCGTTTCGAAGGGGAAGGCCCAAAGAAGAAGCGTGATCAGAAAGAGGATGTTTGCTTCCATTGTGGCAAAGCGGGACATTGGAGAAGAAACTGCCCAGAGTACAAGGCTACTCTAAAGAAAGGTATGTTTCTCGTTGAAATAAATCTTTCTATTAATTCTAGTTCTTGGGTACTTGATACAGGTTGTGGAACTCATATCTGTAATGATGTACAGATGCTAAGTGAAGTCCAACAACTAAAAGTAGGAGAATGTGTCTTCAAGATCGGCGATGGCTTAAATGTTGAAGCTCGAGCTTTAGGCACAATTAGATTAGATTTAGGTAGTTTTGAGTTAGTTTTAAATAAAGTATTTTATGTACCGAGCATTATTCGTAATATAATTTCAGTTTCAATTTTAGATTGTGAAGGTTATGAAACTTATATTAGGAATGGTAAATAATTTATCAAACGGAACAACTCTTCCGTTCACATCGGTACTCTAAGTAATTGACTTTATCTAACTCAAAATATCAATATTATGAATATATAACGAGAAACTAAACGTAAGAGAGATGACAAAGTTTCAGCTCCCTTATGGCACGCTAGATTAGGACACATTTCTAAGAACAGAATTAGCAAGATAAAAACTTTAGGATCAGTCTCTGAAAATGATCTCAAAGAGTTAACTTCTTGCGAATCCTGTCTCAAACGAAAGATGTCCCAATTTTCTTTTAAAGGAATTGTGGAACATGACACTAAGGTTTTGGATTTGATCCATTCTGATGTTTATGGACCGCTTAGTGTAAGCACTAGAAACAATCATCAGTATTTCATAACCTTTATCGATGACTTTAGTCGATATGGTTTTGTATACTTAATGAAGTATAAATCTAAAGCTTTTGAGAAATTCCTAGAATTTTAAAAGGAGGTTGAGAACCACACTGGTCACAAGATCAAAGCACTTCGATCTGAGCGAGGAGGTGAGTATCTTAGTGAAGAATTCCTTAATCATCTCAAAGATAATGGGATTATCTCTCAGTGGACACCTCCGGGAACTCCTCAACTCAATGGAGTTCCTGAGAGAAGGAATCGAACTCTACTTGATATGGTTCGTTCCATGATGAGTTTCACTGACTTACCACGTTCTTTCTGGGGTTATGCCTTAGAAAGTGCAGCAAAGATTTTGAATCTAGTTCCCTCTAAGTCAGTCCCTAAAACGCCCTATGAAATATGGCATGGTAAAATCCCTAGTCATTCTTACTTAAGAATTTGGGGTTGTCCTGCTTACGTGAAGAGGACAGTGGGAGATAAGTGAGAATCTCGTTCTTATTTATGCTACTTTGTAGGTTATCCTAAGGAATCCATAGGATACTACTTCTATGATCAATCTGAGTAAAAGGTGTTTGTTTCCAGAAATGCCATTTTTCTAGAGGAACCATTCCTTAAAGAAAAGAAAGGCAAGATCATAGAATTAGAAGAAGTACAACGTGATCCCACACCACCCACTGAAGAAACGTCCCCTTCTGACCAACCGTAACCAATCAAGAATTTCGATACACTCGCAAATCCTTCTCTAAGGCGATATGAATGCACTCTCTAGACAGCCGGAGAGATGGTATGGTTTCTTCCATGAAATCTCTCAAAAGGATAATCATCCTTTAACATATGAGGAGGCACTTTCAGATTCTGACTCAGAACAGTAGATAGAAGCCATGAAATCCGAAATGGATTCCATGAACTCCAACCAAGTTTGGACCTTAGTAGATTTTCCTGATGGGGTGAAACCCATAGATTGCAAATGGATCTTTAAGAGAAAGCTTGGATTTCATGGAAGCATTGCAACCTACAAAGCAAGACTGGTTGCA
This sequence comes from Lantana camara, assembly GCA_037501455.1. Taxonomy (NCBI): domain Eukaryota; kingdom Viridiplantae; phylum Streptophyta; class Magnoliopsida; order Lamiales; family Verbenaceae; genus Lantana; species Lantana camara. The sequence continues at coordinate 52,678,073 of CM074858.1, forward strand.
AAAGGATTCACTCAAAGTCCCGGCGTGGACTTTGATGAGACATTTTCACCAGTTGCTATGCAAAAGTCCATTCGGTTCATGCTTGCCATTGCTGCATGTGATGACTATGAGATAAGGCAAATGGATGTGAAAACTGGCTTTCTCAATGGTGACATTGATAAAGACATTTATATGGAGCAACCCATAGGTTTCACATTTAGTGGGAGTGAGCAAAAGGTTTGCAAACTCCAAAGATCAATCTATGGATTGAAACAGGCTTCTATGAATTGGAACATTCGTTTTGATGAATCAGTCAAAGCGTTTGGCTTCATTCAAATTTCGAATGAAGCATGTGTGTATAGAAAGGAATTGGAGACCTCAGTACAATTCTTAGTACTTTATGTTGATGACATCCTTCTTATTGGGAATTCGAAGCATGGCATGAAAGTAACTAAGTTATGGTTATCGAACCAATTCGAGATGAAAGATCTTGGTGATGCATCCTCTATCCTTGGAATTAAAATCTATCAAGATAGATCTAGAAGATTAATAGGACTTTCACAGTCGATGTACATTGACAAAGTATTGAAGAGATTCAATATAGAGTCAGCAAAGGTTAAGAACCTTCCTATGAGTGTAGGAACATGTCTTTCTAAGAAGATGTGTCCTAAGACTAACCTTGAGAAGGAAAGAATGACTCATACTCCTTATGCATCAGCAATAGGTAGCATAATGTATGCAATGTTATGTACTCGACCGGATGCGGCTTATGCACTTAGTGTAACAAGTCGTTTCCAAGATGACCCTGGAGATGGTCACTAGGCTGCCGTGAAGAATATTCTTAAAGTACTTGAAAAGTACTAAAGATTTATTCTTAGTTTACGGAGGTCAGAAAGATCTTATTGTCAAAGAATACTGCGATGCAAGCTTTGCATCTGACTTAGATAATTTTAAGTCAATGTCAGGATACATTTTCTGCCTAAACGGCGGACCAGTGAGTTGGAAGAGTTCTAAGCAAACCACCACTGCAGATTCGACCACTGAGGCCGAATACTTAGCTGCGAATGATGCAGCTAAGGAAGGTGTTTGGATTAGAAACTTCATTCAAGAGTTCAATGTTGTTCCTAGCATGAAAGACCCCATTACTCTGTTTTGTGAAAACAGTGGGGCGGTTGCTCAAGCGAGAGAACCAAGATCTCACCAACGGACCAAGCACATTATGAGAAAGTATCACCTAATCTGTGATATTATCAAAAGAGGAGATGTCCAAATTGAGAGGGTCGCATCAGCAGAGAACGTGGCAGATCTACTTACTAAACCCCTTAGTCGAGAAGCTTTCGAAGTTCATCTTCAGAAGATGGGACTTAGAGTAGCTTTAGAATGGATTTGACCGGAAAGTGGGAGATTGTTAGGTACAGTGCCCTAGAAAGCCGATTAAATATTCACTTTGTACTTTTCCTTATTGTAATCACAGACAATCTTTGAATAAAATAACGAATTGAGGCAACACTTCTTTATATGCTCTTGTTTGGTATGCGTTTACTTTATCTGTGCATGTATGAGAACTCCCCTAATCCTGATGACTTTAGGACTCTACCATTTAGGTGAAATGGTTCATGAAACGAGCCCTATTTCGCATAAGTCATGATTAGTAAAATACTCCAAGCCGATGACTCCTACCGACAGTGGGAGTGTCAACTTGACTCCTCTAAGGCTTGCTTGTGGGATCACGCCCTGAAGAAGGACCACCTTGTTTCATGGAGGTGCAAAGTGTATAGTTGAGACATGCGTGATACATGAGGGTGCTTACTTCCATAAGTAAGTTCACTGAGGTGCCCGTGTCAGAAGATTCCTAAATGGGAAAGGAAGTTTCTATTTCAGGAAATGGAAACTTCCAGATTAGGAAATATCCCATGAGTCATTGATGTGATTAATTGATCCTTAGACTTGAGGTTCCATGTCACTTTGTGAGTTAACTCTGTAGTTGTAGCACCCGGAACGCCGAGATGCCACACCCCCGCACCATAAGTCTAGCTCACACATGAAATGGGTAGTCCATATATGAACCGGACTCATGGCGAACGGGTGCTAATAAAAAAAAACTCACTAGCTAGGCGGAACTAACCCTCAAACCAATCAAGTCCAAATCTAGGAATTTAAAGCGGAAGCATAATAATTCCATTAGCATATATCAAATATCTCAAAAGAATTAACCTCCAACTTTATATTAATACATATAGTAGTAGGTACCAACACTCATCAATACATTATCATCTCCAACATATCCATAACATGAAAATGCAATGATAGACTCAACTCGACAACTGGACACGACTCGGACTCCCGCCTAGCACGCCACTGACAGTACCTGAAAAGTGCGAGGTGTCAGTCTACCACAGACTGAGTGAGGGGTTTATAAATAAATATTCGCGCAAGTAACATGCAAGCCATAATCTCGGGTAAAGGTTTATAAAATAGAAACAATATAAGTTTAATAGTAAAAGATAACTCGCCCGAGATTACAACTAATCAATTTAACAATACAATCAATTTAATTCAATTCAATCAGTGGCCCGGCAAGTGAGGGCAAATCTCCAACCTTTCTCCGACAGTGTACAATAATTCAGTTGTAATTAATTAAGTGATCAAGCAATAGAAATTAGTGCACACTTAGCAATTTCCGTCCATCCTTCTTTCTCCGGGTGATGGGGGATTGCAAGGCCCCGCCATCCAATCTCATTGAGCATAGGGTTCATGAGTCCCTATACCCGGAACTCCTTCCTCCACTAACCTCCTAGTGGATTCAGGGGGGCATCCCTCGTTTGGTGAGGATAGTGCAAGAGTTACCCGTCGGCCCTTGCCTTCCCGGTTGGCTCAATACACTACCCTCAGGCCCAATGTGAACATGCTTTACTCGCCAAAACAATTAATCAATCAATCAATCAATCAATCAATCGGTACAATTCGGTAATTCAGTTGAAAACAATAAGGTTTTGGCAAAATATAGATATATAGATACATTTTGGTCGAAAGATCACATAGGGTTGTAAGGGTTCTATATATCTAGAAATTAAACCTCACCTGACGAGCGACGGAACAAGACAAGGATACAAGAAAGTGCCCAAACGATCAATGATCTACGGCCTGGAGAAACTGGACAAGAAAGGAAATGTGGGAACTCGTGAGACATGACTCAATATGAGACCAAGGATGCCGCACGGCAATGCTCATGTAATTTAAATAAAACCAATCAATCAATTAACACTAAGCATGTATAAAGACCAATTAACACCTAAGAGGTGAAATTAATAACAAGAAATCATATACTCATATTATTCAATTATTTCAAGTTCAATTCATAGAAGGCATGGAGTCACACAATACGTTTGAGCAATTAAGTACCAAGAAGTGTCAAGTAGGAGCATACTTATCAATTAAACAAGTATATAAATCATATAATTCACATATGGGAACCAAGAGAGTGAAAGAAATGCAATAAGAAAGGTTTTGGTGAAGTTTGGCCAAAACCGACAATTTTTGGAAATGTATATGTTGTGGGAAAACTGGAACATCTTAAATTCTAGAAGCGGGAATCGAGTTTTTTTTGTTGGGTATGAAAGTAGACACAAAGACCTTTCCGACGGTATATAGCACGTTTTCTAATTCAAAGCGAGGTGAAAATGGCGTTCGTCCGAAGTTGGACAAAATGCAGGAAAATAAAAGGTGACACGCCCGTGTCACCATTATAAGGCAAACCGTGACACCCCCGTGTCACGGTACAGAAAATCAAACCAACCTGAACCCCCATGTCACGCTGAACAAGGCAAAGTTGACACCCCCGTGTCAACTGTACGCAGCAGAAAAAAACAGGGCAAAACAGGGCATTAACGCAACACAACAACAACCAACCAAAACACCAATTTTCAATCATCAAATGCAATCAAAACTTGAAGAAACATGTATTCATACTTGAAACACGATAAAATCTAACACATCTACTCATATCATGCATTGATCATCAAGATTTAACAATATCAAACCCATATACAATCATGAACTCCAACTTCCATGTTATTCAAGAAATCATGCAAGCTTTCAAGATTAAAGATCCTAAGCATGCTTCTAAACATAAAAGAACAAGAAATCATCACTTAAGCATCAAACCCTATCTCATAAATGAATCAAGAATTCAAGAAAAATCTCCATTTATACCTTAGTATGAAGAAAGAAAGGATGGAAGAGATTATGGTATGATGATGAAGCTTCAACTTATGCAATTCCTCCTTGAATTCTAGCTTGAAATGATGAAATCTCTTCTTCTCCTTCCTTGGTGTAAATACCGTGTATTAGTGTGTGTGTGTGTGGAATTTGATGAAATATGATGATAATTAAAATGAGAGAGATGAATGAGATATTTATCCAATGTCTTCCACTAAATGAGATGACTCAACACATTTTGCATTTTAGTCCTTACCTCATACTGATTTACAAGTTAGAGATGCATCCACTTGACATACATGATAGATGGTTGTATACATATATATATGAGACTCTAAAAGAATATAATACAATGGAGTTAATTTATATGACCAAGTAAAGTCATATATAGACACTTAGGCACGTTAGCAATTAATTCACTTAAATCTCACAATAACAATAATTTCATATAAATTCATAGAAAATATAATGCATCCAAGGTTATGCAATGCATATAAATTATCACATATTGCACATATGAAAAACGGGGCGTTACAATTCTCTCCCCCTTAAGAGGACCTGGTCCCCAGGTCCACTGCCGAGTTTTAAAATGATGCACAAGCAACAAGAGAGCCCCGTCTCTTAGACAAGTAACGAGAGAGCCCCGTCTCTCCACAAGAAATGAGAGAACCCCGTCTCTCGAACAAGAAATGAGAGAACCCCATCTCTCGAACAAGAAATGAGAGAACCCCTTCTCTCGAACAAGAAATGAGAGAACCCCGTCCCTCGAACAAGAAATGAGCGAACCCCGTCTCTCTAGCAAGTAAAGAGAGAACCCCATCTCTCTAACACGTAGTGAGAGCTCCCCATCTCTCAAACAACTAAGGAGAGTACCCCGACTCTCACACAAGCAAGAATTCCAAGAGAACACTTAATTAAACTTTTATATAGAACTTCACGTAATGAAAAAGTGGAGGAAATCAAATATACCAACTAGTTTTACAAAAGCAATTAATAAATACAAAGAACCAGACGGTTGATAATAAAATGTATATTACGCATGATATGCATGATTAGGTGTACCATTCACCATGGTCTTAGAAACTTCAATGGCAGTGACTTGATTTAATACTTGATTCTTTGATCAGAATCCCTTCTAACCAAAATGCCATTCCTCGGATGCCTGATGTCAGTATGTACCCCAATAATTACTCAATCTCCATCCCGCGATCAAATTTTCTAACCTTTCTACCACCACGGTTCGAAGATTCAATTCTCGAATATGCACTTGGTAGTAATCCGACCACCCATTCTTCTTACCAATTATAGTTGACGTCCTCCGATGCCCGGACTAATTATTTGATGACTCGAGGTCTACCTTTTATCCTTCAAAATATTCCCGGTTCAAGTAACTCTCAGGTGATCCCTTGCGATAGAGAATGTTCCCGTCGAGTTGTTTTTATCTTGTAATATGGTAATAGTGTCGCACCTCTGTGGTCACTTCGTGCAAATCTTGAATGACAGTCGCTTTCCTTGAAAAATTCTTACCTTTGATCAAAGTAAACTTAATCCATCTTATAAAAATCATGATCTCTCCCATTTCTCATCAAATTTGTTTCAATTTCAACTCGGCTCAAGATATGCCTCCTTATGGCTTTTTAAAAATCTCCATTTGAGAACTCTAGGCTCACGAGATTTAAACTATTGAAGACTTCATTCACCTAGTTCCGATAGAGAGTTTCCGAAGAACCATTTTCCTTGAAGTTTCAACTCTCCCAAGTGAGATCCAAACATCGACTTTAAGTTGTTCCCCGACCGGCTCTCCCCCTGAAGAAAATAGGAATATTTTCTGTCTAACTTCTAGAACTAGTTCTACCCTTTCTCAAATCCAAGCTTCTCTTCTTTCTAATTCTCTTGAAGTACCTCTAACTCTCGATCTCATTCTCGAAATATTTCTCTATCTCAATTGGAAATCCAACGAACACTGAATCCTTCCTCATTTCTTGAATATCCATTCCATTTCTTGAAGCTTTCACCCTTTCCAAAATCATTTCCTAAATATCCTCATCCTGACCTTAGAGGTCATCAAGCATCTCAATCTCCTAATTCATCCCTTGTTGTTGCTTTCAAGTAACCACATCATTTGTAACCTTTACATTTTTGTTGCTTCTAACAAATGTAATTCATTTGAGCACAACCACAAATTTGAAGTCATTTCCCCAGTCGACTCAACTTCCTTGATATCAGCAATTTTAAATCTCGCCACTTGTTCGGACATTTCATCTCACGTTTATTTTTAAAGTGACAACTTCTTCCATCCAACTCCTAACTACTTTTCCCGGCCTTTCAATTGTTCTTTCTCCCTTTTGTTCCTCACTTTGCAACCCAATTCTTTCTGTATCATACTTCGGTTGAGTCTCGGTTGAAGTAATGCTTGATAGATGAGGTGGAGAGATTTTCTATCAAGAAAACACTTAAAATGCATGTTGGGTTAAGATGTCGATGCACGTATTACACTTATAAATAATAAATACACAAGTTGGAAAAATTATGCTCAAGTAGGAATGCATATATAATTAAAGAAATTTAAATAATTTGAACAATGTATGATGCACGTGCTCATGAATGCGTTTGACCTGTCACCGTAGTTGCATCTTTTAGCTTGACACTTTTCCTTGTTTGTTGATTTATGAGCTGGCCTTGAATTGATTGGTCATTTCTTGTTACCCACGGTCTTCCGTATTTTCAAAGTTCATAACTTCAACTGGTACCGTTCCATGACCCGATATTGAAATCTCTTAAACCCAATTCTTCACCTTAAACATCTTCTTGCTCGAAGTTTCCTTATCTCAACTCGTACAACTTCGTAATCAAAATTATGATTCTTGAGCTCAAGTTCTTCTACCTTCATGAAATTGATACCTTACCTTCTTAATCGATTCCCTTGTTGCTCCATATCTCCCAATTCAAACGCCTAACCCGACAATTCAGCTTGGATATGAAGAATAAACTCAATCCGGCCGAACATCGAACCTTTAGTACTCTAATTTACCACGAGCTTGCAATCACTATATTAGTCGTTCTCTTCATTCTTCTTCATCGATCTAACCTCCTCCAAGATTTCCTTCGTTCCATCCCTCGGTTTGCACAACCCCGTTGGGTTTGGTTAACTAACTTAACTTTCGATGTGGCATGGTGTATGTATTAGTCTTATGATAACCTAGCATCATCTACCCCAACTCCACCTCTTTCAACTTCTTCTACTTACCTAAAGCTTGTAAGTCATCCCACAACTTGATTTTCGGTTCCAATACTGGAAAATCCTCAACTTGCTTTCAACTTCGAACCCTAAGTCCCTAGTACCCTCAAGGCCTCCCTGTTGATTGAAACCTCGAACCTTAAAACACTCAAGAGGTTTTCTTCAGTTTGCTCTTGAATGAAATGATCCTACGGATTCCCGTTGAAAAGACTTTTGTAATATAGGCATGTGAGTGTTAATCTTGCAAGTTGTAGGCATCACGCCCTACCACTATCCCGTTAAATATCTACCAATTTCATTAGAGCTTGTAAGTTACTCCCACCTTTGGTCCTTCAATTCCCGAATCTTAACACTTGAAATATAACCCAACTAGAGCAATCCATAACTCTTGATTTCTCGTATGAAGTTCCCCGGTGCATTCCTTACAACTTCAAAGCAAAAGAAAAGAACTTGGGGTAGATTGAAGTTGTCGTAGAAATTTGCCGTGGTTTGACATGGTCTCTATCGCCTATAATCACAACTTATCTCAAATATAAATGCATGGGGTTAATACATGCCATGCCACATAATTGGTACCAAATACAAGAATTTGATGCAAAATGCAACACATAATTCAACAAAATTTAAAGTGAAACACGTTGGCACATCAAATTATGCAAAAGTTTAAATAAACACGTTGGATATAAAAATTTCCAAACCATAGAAAATCAATTAATCATCAAGTAGTAACATGAATCAATGCCATGCACAAGTCATCAAGTAGCTCAAAGATGTTCAAGTAAGTTCAAACAAATTCAAATAAGTACAATTAGTTCCAAATAAGATGCAAGACTCGCAATTTATCATTTAATCCTATGTCGTTCGACCTAGACATGACACGACTCGACGCTAGAACCGCGGTTTTGCAATCGGGCTCTGATACCACCTAAGATGTAGCACCCAGAACGCCGAGATGCCACACCCCCGCACCATAAGTCTAGTTCACACATGAAATGGGTAGTCCATATATAAACTGGACTCATGGCGAACGGGTACTAATAAAAAAAAACTAACTAGCTAGGCTGGACTAACCCTCAAACCAATCAAGTCCAAATCTAGGAATTTAAAGCGGAAGCATAATAATTCCATTAGCATATATCAAATATCTCAAAAGAATTAACCTCCAACTTTATATCAATACATATAGTAGTAGGTACCAACACTCATCAATACATTATCATCTCCAACATATCCATAACATGAAAATGCAATGATAGACTCAACTCGACAACTGGACACGACTCGGACTCCCGCCTAGCACGCCACTGACGGTATCTGAAAAGTGTGAGGTGTCAGTCTACCACAGACTGAGTGAGGGGTTTATAAACAAATATTCGTGCAAGTAACATGCAAGCCATAATCTCGGGTAAGGGTTTATAAAATAGAAACAATATAAGTTTAATAGTAAAAGATAACTCGCCCCAGATTACAACTAATCAATTTAACAATACAATCAATTTAATTCAATTCAATCAGTGGCCCGGCGAGTGAGGGCAAATCTCCAACCTTTCTCCGACAGTGTACAATAATTCAGTTGCAATTAATTAAGTGATCAAGCAATAGAAATTAGTGCACACTTAGCAATTTCCGTCCATCCTTCTTTCTCCGGGTGATGGGGGATTGCAAGGCCCCGCCATCTAATCTCATTGAGCATAGGGTTCATGAGTCCCTATGCCCGGAACTCCTTCCTCCACTAACCTCCTAGTGGATTCAGGGGGCATCCCTCGTTTGGTGAGGATAGTGCAAGAGTTACCCGTCGGCCCTTGCCTTCCCGGTTGGCTCAATACACTACCCTCGGGCCCAAAGTGAACATGCTTTACTCGCCAAGATAATTAATCAATCAATCAATCAATTAATCGGTACAATTCGGTAATTCATTTGAAAACAATAAGGTTTTGGAAAAATATAGATATATAGATACATTTTGGCCGAAAGATCACATAGGGTTGTAAGGGTTCTATATATCTAGAAATTAAACCTCACCTGACGAGCGACGGAACAAGACAAGGATACAAGAAAGTGCCCAAACGATCAATGATCTCCGCCCTGGAGAAACTGAACAAGAAAGGAAATGTGGGAACTCATGAGATATGACTCAATATGAGACCAAGTATGACGCACGGCAATGCTCATGTAATTTAAATAAAACCAATCAATCAATTAACACTAAGCATGTATAAAGACCAATTAACACCTAAGAGGTGAAATTAATAACAAGAAATCATATATTCATATTATTCAATTATTTCAAGTTTAATTCATAGAAGGCATGGAGTCACACAATACGTTTGAGCAATTAAGTACCAAGAAGTGTCAATTAGGAGCATACTTATCAATTAAAAAAGTATATAAATCATATAATTCACATATGGGAGCCAAGAGAGTGAAAGAAATGCAATAAGAAAGGTTTTGCCAAAACCGACAATTTTTGGAAATGTATATGTTGTGGGAAAACTGGAATATCTTAAATTCTAGAAGTGGACATCGAGTTTTTTTTTGTTGGGTATGAAAGTAGACACAAAGACCTTTCCGACGGTATATGGCACGTTTTCTAATTCAAAGCGAGGTGAAAATGGCGTTCGTCCGAAGTTGGACAAAATGCAGGAAAATAAAAGGTGACACGCCCGTGTCACCATTACAAGGCAAACCGTGACACCCCCGTGTCACGGTACAGAAAATCAAACCAACCTGCACCACCGTGTCACGCTGAACAAGGCAAAGTTGACACCCCCGTGTCAACTGTACGCAGCAGAAAAAAACAGGGCAAAACAGGGCATTAACGCAACACAACAACAACCAACCAAAACACCAATTTTCAATCATCAAATGCAATCAAAACTTGAAGAAACATGTATTCATACTTGAAACACGATAAAATCTAACACATCTACTCATATCATGCATTGATCATCAAGATTTAACAATATCAAACCCATATACAATCATGAACTCCAACTTCCATGTTATTCAAGAAATCATGCAAGCTTTCAAGATTAAAGATCCTAAGCATGCTTCTAACCATAAAAGAACAAGAAATCATCACTTAAGCATCAAACCCTATCTCATAAATGAATCAAGAATTCAAGAAAAATCTCCATTTATACCTTAGTATGAAGAAAGAAAGGATGGAAGAGATGATGGTATGATGATGAAGCTTCAACTTATGGAATTCCTCCATGAATTCTAGCTTGAAAAGATGAAATCTCCTCTTCTCCTTCCTTGGTGTAAATACCGTGTACTAGTGTGTGTGTGTGTGGAATTTGATGAAATATGATGATAATTAAAATGAGAGAGATGAATGAGATATTTATCCAAAGTCTTCCACTAAATGAGATGACTCAACACATTTCGCATTTTAGTCCTTACCTCATACTAATTTACAAGTTAGTGATGCATCCACTTGACATACATGATAGATGGTTGTATACATATATATATGAGACTATAAAAGAATATAATACAATGGAGTTAATTTATATGACCAAGTAAAGTCACATATAGACACTTAGGCACGTTAGCAATTAATTCACGTAAATCTCACATTAACAATAATATCATATAAATTCATAGAAAATATAATGCATCTAAGGTTATGCAATGCATATAAATTATCACATATTGCACATTTAAAAAACGGGGCGTTACAGTAGTCTTAGGTATAAGCTTTAAAGGGTGACGCCTTAGATAACTGATTCAGGCCTTATGCTGGGGCTGCTCAAGTGACTTATGAAAGTGAATGAGAATCAAGAAAGGACCTACACTTGCATTTGCAAGGTGGTCTCTTATTGTGTAAGTCATTCATATGCCATATGGAGTTCTTGGCCAAGGCAGTAGATCAAGACATCAAGAAAAGTGTTTCTTGGATTGAGATGAAATGGGTATGAAATACACTTAGCTTTAAAACCGGATTATTAGGGTTCTGATTATTCCCTTGCCCTAGATCTTGGTTGATAGATAGTAAGTAGGAGGATTGTATCTCACATGAATCAATGACTTAAAGGTTCTGTCGAATCCGAACATTCCAATTCAGCTAGAGGTAAACACCTGTTGCTCGACTATGGTCGTTTAATCTGTGAACTCATTAATTAATTAGTGAATTAATTAATTAGGGTCACTTCTAATTGAATTGTGAACCTAGAGGGTCACACACAACAACTTGGATACATGAGTTAAGGCATTAAAATGATTAAACGAGTTAATCGGGCCAAGAGGGTTCCACACGTGTGAAACCACACGTGTGGGTCACATGACGAGCACGTGTCCTTGGGACACGTGTCTCACACGTGTATATATATATATATATTGTATATATATATTAAATAATTAAATGTGTTAATTATTTGATAGACTTTGGTTTAATTTTGAAATAAAAAGAAATTCTTATTTTGGAAAAAAATAATCTATTTAATTAATTACGAATTAATTAATTAGATAAATAAGTTATTTATTTATTAATAAATAAAGTATAATAATATCCAAAAGGGTTTGGATATTTTAGCTCTATTAAAAGTTGATTTGAATTAGAATTCAAAGACAAAGTCAAAATTACTTTATGATCAAGTAATAGGAGAGAGGGACCAAAACCCTAGCCCATAAGGACAAGGATTTTCGGCCACCCCTCCCAATTATATATAGGGGAGCTCGAGCTCCCCTTGAGAGCAACTAATTGAATTCTTTTGGTTCATGTGTTGAACACCATCCTTTCTCCAAGATAAAATAAACCCTATGTTAAGCCTAAACACTAACTAGAGAACTAGCATCCTTACTAGTTAGATTGTAGTCAAGTTGGTGGACTATCTCTAGAGAGCTTCAAGTTAGAAGTCTTGAAGATTCGAGCTTTACCAAGGAGATGGGATCAAGCCACGAGAAGAGCATTCTTGGGTGGCTTGAAACGCTTCAGGAAAGATTATTGAAAAGTAAGTTTCTAATTTCTACGAATTTGGATACACGATTGCGGGTCCAAGATCCTTTTGTTGGAAAATTTTTTAAATTTCCGCTGCTTTCTGATTCCCGTTTTCCAACAATGTAAAACTTAACATCTAAGCTGGCAAGGCCACAATATGTACATGAACAAAATGTAGAGTGTATGCAAGTACAACCCAAAGACTCGACTCAATGCTCCGCCTAGCTCGGCCAAAACTTACCTGTACCTACGAAACTAAAAGATGGAAAAAGCGAGGAATCAGTCCATGACTGAAAGAGGGGTTAACCCACGCACGCTATAGATATAACAGAACAGAGCACGTATCAAAATTCGAATGTTCATGAACCCAAGGACGGTTTTTGTAGACCAAAACATTTTCTAGAAACAAAAGGATATATACGTATACAAAAGGAATCAAAATCTTATTCAGTCCAGCCTTGTTTCACTAACTCGAAATAGAAGAGAGCTCGGCGAGTACGTGCTTACAAACCCCATCCGTCAACACGCCTCAAAATACAGGAAAAAAGAAATCAAAACACAATCCCGCCATCACGCCATGGAAAGGAAGGGAGTGCACCCCAATCCTTTCATAAACACGAATGCACTTCGAGACGGGGGCTCATGACTCCTACCCGCTCCTTCGATGGGGTTACCACCAGCTCAAGAGAACTGACCTGTACCAAACCTCATGGAAACAAGCAAGTAATCTCAATTGAAGACTACGCACAGGGCACAATCCTGACGGCCCAATACCATTCCAGGCTCCCTTACCCATAGCCTCCGGGCCCAATACACGAAGTATACACCTATATCAGGAATGCACAGATATCACATTTTATCACTTTGGAAGTCAAGAGTTATCCCTTCTCAAAATCAAGGCATACATAGGCCCAAAATTATACACGTATAAAATAAAACCTTCAAGAGTGCAAATATAAAAAGTATACGTACATATATAACCTTAATACATAGCTATTCAGGCCGGAAATAATCATATAGGGGTATTAGGGTATAACTAAAACACATCTAACCTCACCTTTGACAAAATAGATCCAAAGAACAACACTGCACACGAAAACGAGACTAACCCTCCGGGTCAAACTCTCTTGGGATCACCTCTGAACAAACAAAGAGCAACACATGACAAAGATTCGATCATAAACCACTTAGACGCCCGATAACAAAAAATCAATGTAATGGAATGCAAGAATTGAAATGCACATGAGCAAGGATTTCATTTAAGCATACCGGGCTACGAGGAAGCAAATCACGGAGCATATTTTCAACTCATATCTTAGCGCCATAATCTGAACAGTAGATAATTACATAATTTAACATGTTAGGAACAAGTTCGGTATGGAAAATCACGAAAGAAATGGAAGAGAAGCTCAAACGAAGCTTCGGTTTGAAATCTAGTAAAAGCTGGCAGTTTTCTCAAAATGACCAGGCTGCAGGAAAATCAGAATATCTTAAAATTAAGAAGTCCAAATTAGGTTTTGTTTTTTGGAAATGAAAGTAGACACACAGATCTTTCTAACCATATATGGTTCAATTTTTTGTTCAAAGCGGATCAAAACAGTTTATTGTTTAAAGTTGGCTGAACGCAGGATTTCGGCAGACTGGCGACACCATTTTCTATTGGGCATATCTCACTCTCCAGAACAAATTTTGAATAGCCATAAATGGGAAGTGTTCTAGACTCAATCTACTTTAAGTGGTTAAAAATTCAGGCAATTATAAGATGTTTTGGGTGTGTAACAGATGCAAGAAAGTCACTACAAAAAACTGTTAAACAGGGCACAACAGGGGATTCACTTGTGGGTGCGGTTTCTTGTTGTTCCAGGCCTCAAAACTTGAATATCAGGTCCAAAAATCATACATAAAGAACTTATAATTTCAAATAAGATAACATGCTACCATTTAACTTCAGTTTATGCAAGAACTATGCAGTTTATGCACTTAAGAATCACATAAAAGATCATCAACGTTCAGCAAATACACAAGAATCTCCAAATCCCATAAATTCCTGCACATAATTGAACTCATAATTCCATGGCCACCATCTTAGAGGCTGAACCTTGCTGAAATGGAAGGGGAAAGATGATGAGCGATCTATTTCTTGCCTTCCTTAACTGAATATCTGTAACGCCCCAATTTCCGGCTTTCCAGGTACGCACGACATGTGTGAATTTTCCAAGAGCTAGAATTATTTTAATTCTTTTATTTATTAAATTTCTATAATTCGTAACAAATTTCATAAATTATATTTCAATGTGAATACCTGAAATATGTATCAATTTGAGCATTACTTATAAATGGAATTTAATTGTTACGTGAATTAATTCCCGAACATGCCTTAATTGTTTAGGTGTCCTTAATTGATCATTTATTTAAATTAGAGGACCTAATTGTATGATTATTGTTTGGACTTAATTGATCATTTTCCAAACTTTCATCCTAAATTGCATGACTTAATTAATGAAGGGACTTAATTGCAATTTGTGTCGTTTCATCAATTATAAGAGATGCATCACGTAATATTTCCTTCTTCATTCTTCCATTCCACATTCATCCAAAAATCATCCAACTTATTTCTCCCCTTGCTCTCGGTCCTTCAAGCCAAGGAGAAAAGAAGAGATTTCATCATTTTTCATCAAGAATTTCAAGAAATATTTCAAGCTTTGAAGCTTGATTACCATCTTCATCTTCTTCATCTCACTCTTTTCATTCAAGGTAATATGTAGGATTTCTTGTTGTTAATAGGTGAAGCTAGGGTTAAGACTTTGATAGAATAACTTGTACTTTAATTGTTAGAAGAATGATTATAAGCTTTAGGCTTGAAATTCATGCATAAATCTTGAGAATTGTGGGGTTTGATGATATATGTGTTCATGAGCTCTAACCTTGAATTCTTGATAATCAAGCATGAGTTGTGTGTTTTATCTTAGTTTTTACCATACTATAAGCATGTATACATATTTCCCTTCATGAATTCTAAGGTGTGGAATTGATTTATGTAAGTTTTGATGTATTTTGGGAGTGGTTCGTAGCTCCCCTGTCTTGCTGCTCTATTCTGTAACTTCTGTATAAACGGGAACGGCCCTTCACGTTCCCTTTGTATTTGGGGAACGACCGTTCCCATAGTTTGAATCATATGCATGGCGGCGAGGATGGGAACGACCCTTCCCGTTTTAGCTCTTAAGCCGGAACGGCCGTTCCCATCTTCGGGGCACAGTGTCGGGAGGCTGGGAACGGCCATTCCCATTTTATGCTAAAACCCGGAATGGCCGTTCCTAGGGCTCTGGAAGGACAGAAAGTTTCTGCATAAAACATGAACTTCCATTTCCTTTTCCATACCTCTATTTGGTCCCATTATGCTATTATATGATCAATATCATGCCATAATATTAATATATGATGCTACATTGTTCATGGCATGCCATCTCGTCTTTCGATCATGTCGTGTGCTTAGTTGGTAATGTTATCAAGTTATGGTCTAATAAGGGCACAAATGTTTCTATTCCTTGCCAGTTATTCTCTGGAATAAAGATCGGAATCAACGAGTGTGTTTACGCATTCATGAATCGTCGTGTCACCCGCTAGCAAGCAAGTCAGGTCATGCCAAGCCATGCACGTACCGTGATTATCGTGTCATTGTCAGGATCATGCAACTTAATTCGGGCATCGTGTTATCGTGATCATCGTGACTATCGTGTTATCGTGTAACGCTCGTCAGCCGCAGGAGCTAAGTACTATGCGGGGCAGCGTGCTACGCACATGGGAGCCACCTCTTGAACCTGCGGGGCAAAGTGCTACATGTGCGGGAGCCACCTCCTGAACCCGTAGGAGCCACCTCTAGAATCCTGACGCTACAAGTATCGTGTTATCGTGTTACCGTGAATGGTGAAGGCTCGCTACCTTCCCATTATCGTGTTATAGTGATGGAGTATATTGGAGTGATGTAGTTATTAGAGTGATGGAGTATATTGGAGTGATGTAGTTATTAGAGTGATGGAGTATATTGGAGTGATGTAGTTATTGAAGTGATGGAGTATATTGGAGTGATGTAGTTATTGGAGTGATGGAGTTATGAGAGTGTTCGTAGGAGTGATGGACTTATTCGTGAAATCGATATACGTGTCGTGTTCTTGCAGGTATACCCTAGGCAGATATCAAGCTGAGTCGAGCCTTGCAGTCGAGCCACACGGTGCATCTATTTATTTGTCATTTCAAAGAAATTATTGTAAATGTTACTTGTTAAGTATTTACGAGATGATAATGTATTGATACGTAAAATCCAAGCATACATTACTTGATAAATGATCGATAGTGTAGCATGCTTCCGCTTTGTCCTGTTGCATGTATGAATTAGTCTCGTCTAGTTCATTGTTTTATTTGCATTTTAACCCGTTCGCTATAGGTTGATTCATGTATGGACTGACCATTTCATATGTGGATCGGCCTATAGTGCGAGGGTGTGGCATCCTCACGTATTGGGGTGCTACATCTTAAGTGGTATCAGAGCCCGATTTCGAAACCGAGGTTCTAGTGTCGTGTCAAGGTTAGGTCAAGTGGCGTAGGGATTATTTGCTAATTGTGCATTGCATTTATTTATGACATTACATGCTCGCAAGTGAATCCGAGGACGGATTCTTTTGAAGGGAGGGAGAATTGTAACGCCCCAATTTCCGGCTTTCTAGGTACGCACGACATGTGTGAATTTTCCAAGAGCTAGAATTATTTTAATTCTTTTATTTATTAAATTTCTATAATTCGTGACAAATTTCATAAATTATATTTCAATGTGAATACCTGAAATATGTATCAATTTGAGGATTACTTATAAATTGAATTTAATTGTTACGTGAATTAATTCCCGAACATGCCTTAATTGTTTAGGTGTCCTTAATTGATCATTTATTTAAATTAGAGGACCTAATTGTATGATTATTGTTTGGACTTAATTGATCATTTTCCAAACTTTCAACCTTAATTGCATGACTTAATTAATGAAGGGACTTAATTGCAATTTTTGTCATTTCATCAATTATAAGAGATGCATCACGTAATATTTCCTTCTTCATTCTTCCATTCCACATTCATTCAAAAATCATCCAACTTATTTCTCCCCTTGCTCTCGGTCCTTCAAGCCAAGGAGAAAAGAAGAGATTTCATCCTTTTTCATCAAGAATTTCAAGAAATATTTCAAGCTTTGAAGTTTGATTACCATCTTCATCTTCTTTATCTCACTCTTTTCATTCAAGGTAATATGTAGGATTTCTTGTTGTTAATAGGTGAAGCTAGGGTTCAGATTTTGATAGAATAACTTGTACTTTAATTGTTAGAAGAATGATTATAAGCTTTAGGCTTGAAATTCATGCATAAATCTTGAGAATGGTGGAGTTTGAGAATATATATGTTCATCAGATCTAACCTTGAATTCTTGAGAATCAAGCATGAGTTGTGTGTTTATCTTGGTTTTTACCATACTATAAGCATGTATAAGTATTTCCCTTCATGAATTCTAAGGTGTGGAATTGATTTATGTAAGTTTTGATGGATTTTGGGAGTGGTTCGTAGCTCCCCTGTTTTGCTGCTCTGTTCTGTAACTTCTGTATAAACGGGAACGGCCCTTCCCGTTCCCTTTGTATTTGGGAAACGGCCGTTCCCATAGTTTGAATCATATGCATGGCGCCGAGGACGGGAACGACCCTTCCCATTTTAGCTCTTAAGACGGAACGGCCGTTCCCATCTTCGGGGCACAGTGTCTGGATGCTGGGAACAACCATTCCCATTTTATGCTAAAACCCGGAATGGCCGTTCCTAGGGCTCTGAGAAGGACAGAAAGTTTCTGCATAAAACATGAATTTCCATTTCCTTTTCCTTACCACTATTTGGTCCCAATATGCTATTATATGATCAATATCATGCCATAATATGAATATATGATGCTACATTGTTCATGGCATGCCATCTCGTCTTTCGACCATGTCCTGTGCTTAGTTGGTAATGTTATCAAGTTATGGTCTAATAAGGGCACAAATGTTTCTATTCCTTGCCAGTTATTCTCTGGAATAAAGATCGGAATCAACGAGCATGTTTACGCATTCATGAATCGCCGTGTCACCCGCTAGCAAGCAAGTCAGGTCATGCCAAGCCATGCACGTACCGTGACTATCGTGTCATTTTCAGGATCATGCAACGCAATTCGGGCATCGTGATATCGTGATCATCGTGACTATCGTGTTATGATGTAACGCTCCTCAGCCGCAGGAGCTAAGTGCTATGCGGGGCAGCGTGCTACGCACATGGGAGGCACCTCTTGAACCTGCGGGGCAAAGTGCTACATGTGCGGAGCCACCTCCTGAACCCGTAGGAGCCACCTCTAGAATCCTGACGCTACGAGTATCGTGTTATCGTGTTACCGTGAATGGTGAAGGCTCGCTGCCTTCCCATTATCGTGTTATAGTGATGGAGTATATTGGAGTGATGTAGTTATTGGAGTGATGGAGTATATTGGAGTGATGTAGTTATTGGAGTGATGGAGTTATGGGAGTTATTCGTGAAATCGATATACATGTCGTGTTCTTGCAGGTATACCCTAGGCAGATATCAAGCTGAGTCGAGCCACACGGTGCATCAATTTATTTGTCATTTCAAAGAAATTATTGTAAATGTTACTTGTTAAGTATTTAGGAGATGATAATGTATTGATACGTAAAATCCAAGCATACATTACTTGATAAATGATCGATAGTGTATCATGCTTCCGCGTTGTCCTATTGCATGTATGAATTAGTCTCGTCTAGTTTATTGTTTTATTTGTATTGTAACCCGTTCGCTATAGGTTGATTCATGTATGGACTGACCATTTCATATGTTGATCGACCTATAGTGCGGGGGTGTGGCATCCTCACGTATTGGGGTGCTACAATATCAAAGGTGGAAGGAGATGGAGAGCTTGCTTCTTCACTTGTCCTAAAGGAATCTCTTCAACACTTTGCTAGAGAAAGAGAAGG
The DNA here is from genome assembly GCA_037501455.1 of Lantana camara. Taxonomy (NCBI): domain Eukaryota; kingdom Viridiplantae; phylum Streptophyta; class Magnoliopsida; order Lamiales; family Verbenaceae; genus Lantana; species Lantana camara. The sequence goes on from CM074858.1 coordinate 52,697,490, forward strand.
TTGTACGTGAGGAAAGAAAAGGAATAAAATAGAGGTTGTGCAGCTGCTACTTCATGCCTTAACGTGAGGGAAAATAGGGAAGCAAGGAGGTGATTATGCTCTTGAAGTTACGAGTTGTTACCACTTGCTTTAACGTGAGGAATAATTGGAAGCAAGGAGGTGATGAGGCTGAATTTAGAGCTGATTTCACTTGCTTAATTGTGAGGGAAAAATGGAAGCAAGGAGGTGGTGATGTGCTTCAATTAGGAGGAAAGAGAAGAAAGCTGGTAGGTGAATAATCTAGGTTAAATTTCAAGACTTAACCCGTTCACGTGGACCGGTTCTAGTGCGTCGGGGTAGCAAACGGTCTTCAAAAATTATGAAACTAACGTTAATCATCTTAAAACGTTAAAACGAGTGCAATACCCAAAACGAATCTCAAATAGCTCATCCCGAACTTAGGTTAATTCAAAGGAATTGAAAGTGATCTATTGACGTTGTTATCCCGAAACTAGCTTGATAGGGTTACGTTTGTTCTAACGGATTCTTCGGGCAAACTTCCCACAACCCTAGCACTCGTTAACCTAACCTTTAGATGAACGGGGTGTCACACCCCCCCTGAGAGGTTGAAGAGCCATCGACCGACATGGTCGATAGCACTGAGCGTGAGACTTGCTTGCTTGGGTCGTCTCTCTCGATGAGGAAGTTTGCTAGGATCTGGGCTTGGTACGCAGCCCTAGGTTGGTAACTGATATCAAACTGGCTTAACTCGATTGCCCGTTTCACTATTCTTCCTGTAGCATCTGGCTTCTCCGAGACTTGGCGCAAACCTTGGTCTGTGAGGACCACAAGGGAGTGGGTCTGGCAATAGGGCCTCAATTTCCTAGAAGTGTGTACAAGTTCCAAAGCGAACTTCTCAATTTCCAGATAGCGCGTTTCCGGGCCTTGCAATATTTTGCTCACATAATACACTGGCATGTGCTTCCTTTTGCGCAGGGCGACTAGCACTGAGCTAACTGCCTCTTCTGTAATAGCCAGGTACAGGTGTATGGTTTCCACTGCAATTGGTTTAGCTAGCAATGGAGGAGAAGCAAGATACTCTTTGAGCCTTTCAAAGGCCTCATCGCATTGATCAATCCACTCGAATTTCTTAATATTGCGGAGCATTTTAAAGAATGGAAGATTTTTCTCAGAAGAGCGGGAAATCAACCTGTTTAGGGAGATAATTTAACCCACAAGACTTTGAACGTCCCTCATGGTGTGAGGCCTTTTGATTCTCTTAAGTTCCAGGATCTTTTCTGGGTTGATCTCAATCCCCCGCTGGCTGACAATATAGCCTAGGAACTTTCCCTCTTCCACACCAAAAGAGCACTTGTTGGGGTTTAGCTTCATCCTATACTTGCGTAATAGGTCGAAACTCCGACCCAAATCTTCCAGATCCATCTCTGCTTTCTCAGTTTTAACGATCATATCGTCCACATACACTTCCATTGTTTTCCCGATCTCATCGTCAAAAACTTTATTGACCAACCTTTGGTAGGTGGCTCCTGCATTTTTCAATCCGAAAGGCATGACCTCGAAATAGTAAATACCTTTCACCACGATGAACGTAGTTTTCTTCTTATCCTCCTGAGCCATAAATATTTGATAGTAGCCCTAAAAGGCATCCATCATGCTTAAAAGCTCGCACCCTGTGGTTGAATCGACTAGCTGATCAATCCGTGGGAGAGGATAGGGATCTTTGGGGCACGCCTTGTTCAGACCTGTGAAGTCGTTACACATTCACCACTTTCCTCCTGTTTTTGCCACCAGAACAACATTGCATAGCAAATCAATATATTTGGCTGGCGTGATGTATCAGGCGTCCAAGAGTTTGTTGATCTCTTGCTCAATTATCTCATTGTGCTCGTTGCTTTGCGCCCTCAGTCATTGCTTAATAGGTCGAAAGCTTGGGTTGTCGTTCAAGTGATGCTCGATCACCTTTGGGTCGACGCCGACCAAGTCTGAGGATTTCCAAGCGAACACATCTGTATTTTCTAGTAAGAACTGAACGAGCATACATTGTTGCTTACCTTTGACGTTAGCTCCAATGTTAGTGGTTTACTCTTCATCGTCGAGCACCAACTGAACGGGGATAGTGGCGCCCACGGCGGTGACTTTTCAGTCTTCTAACTTTCTCTTTTTATGGGTAATGGTGGAGGTCATTTGCTTGGAACACATTTTGGTCATTGGGTCATCTGGGTCGGCAAGTTCCATATTTAGGAAGTCCTCAAAATTCAGCAAAGGAACGATGGTTTTGTTAGGAAATTTCACCTTTTCCATGGAGATGGAGTAGCATTCCCAAGATTTTGGTATAGCGGAGCTCTCCGATCCCATGTGGAGTCGGTAGCTTGACAGTTTGGTGGTACGTGGAAATCACTGCTCTGAAGCTTACAAGGGCGGGGCACCCTATGATGATGTTGTAAGCTGAGGGACCTTCAACTACCAAGCATTCGAGCAGTTGGGTGGCTCTTTTTGGTAACTTTCCCATGGACATGATGAGCTTGACCTGCCCCTTGGAGTAGACTTCCGACACGCCGAAACCTGTTAAAGGTGTTTTGATTGGTTCATAATCAAGGTTGTTATGGATAATCATCTTTTGCAGAGTCGAGTAAAAGATAATGTTTGCTGAGCTTCCACTATCAACAAGGGTTTTGTACACAACACAATTGGCAATATCAAGAGTGACTACCAGCGGACAACTTGGCATTCCGCCGTCCTATGGCATCACTGGTATAAAATCCCTATCGCTAAAAGAGATGTAACAGCCCGAAACCAAGCCTGTCGATATTGTCCGCTTTGGTGGGCTAAGCGACACCACCCTCACGGTTTTGTTCTTCCTGTTGGTATTTAAACCCGAAGGTGCCCAACCAGGAAAAGGCCTCAACAAGGGAAAGGTATCCACCCTCTTATAAAGGAGGCTTTGTTCCCCTCTCCAACCGATGTGGGACAAGCACCTTAGGCTATTACAGTCCACCCCCCTAAGAGGGCCCAGCGTCCTCGCTGGCACACCGGCCCGGGCCCCGGCTCTGATACCATTTGTAATAGCCCGAAAACCCGCCTGTCGATATTGTCCGCTTTGGTGGGCTAAGCGACACCACCCTCACGGTTTTGTTCTTCCTGTTGGTATTTAAACTCGAAGGTACCCAACCAGGAAAAGGCCTCTTTGGGTGTAAGGGTATAGCCCCAAACCACCCTCAGATATTGTCCTGCGCAGCGGAAACTGGCCAGGTTTTGTTCCTCCCGACAGAATTTAAGCCCACACATGGGCGCCTGCCCAGGTGGAGGCCTCTTTGGGTGTAAGGGTATAGCCCCAAACCACCCTTAGATATTGTCCTGCGCAGCGGAAACTGGCCAGGTTTTGTTCCTCCCGACAGGATTTAAACCACCACTTAAGGGGTGCCTGCCCAGGAAGAGGCCTCTTCCTGGGGTGCCAAGAGGTTTTTTTGATTGAAAGGGGATAGATAACATAGTTTTACAATTATGTATATTTCTTTTATCTGATAATTTTTTGTATTTTCATCGAATCGATTCATTTTTATCTTTCGAATCCATCAGAAAATCCGTTTTTTTAGATTTTTTAGCTCAAAGGTTTGATTAGTTTGTATAATCCCTTGCTCTTTGTTTAAATTGAATTTAATTGATTTAGATTCTATCTATACACCACACCCCTTGTTTGTTGAAATTTTGTTCAATCTATATATCTTTTCTTCGGGTTGCTAACTCAACGGTAGAGTACTCGGCTTTTAAGTGCGGCTAGAATCTTTTACACATTCGGATGAAGTGAGGAATTCGTCCATACCATTGGTAAAGTTTGGAAGACCGCGACTGATCCTGAAAGGGACTAAATGGAAAAAATAGCATGTCGTATCAATGGAGAGTTCTGAGGATATTTCATTCTTATCGGATCGGTACAAACCCTTGTTCGACGAATTCTTGGAACGGAACCAAATAAAGTTTGGTCGAATGAATAAATGGATAGAGGCCCTACGGCTTCAATTAATTATCAGAAAGAAAAAGCAACCAGCTTCTGTTCTTAATTTGAATAATTTCCCGATCTAATTAGACGTTAAAAATAGATTAGAGCCACCTCTAGAGTCCCAACGCAGACGAGTCGGTCATGGGCTATATGTCATGCCGCGACGAGGACGTCGCGATTCTGAAGGAGGGGTGATTGTGATACCCCTGTCCCACATCGGGAAAATATGAGAGTTAAGTTCAGTTTATAAGTTAAAGAGTCCAAGTATAACCAATGGATATCCCTTTTGGGCAGTGGTTTAGGCCCAATTTCAGGTTATACTCGGTGGGCTTGGAGACTTGCGCTCACGTCCAACGGGCCCGCGGACCTGGGGCGTGACAAGAGACCTCCTGCTCTAACCACTCTTGGTCTAGCTCAACATGCATCACTTCCCTAGGCCCATAGAGCTCTCGACCCACCTGTAGTCATGACTGCTTGCTAGCGGTCTTTGAGTCTCCCCCTGTTGGGCCCCCTGCTATTATGAATATCTCATTGGTAGGCAGATTGTGGGGGTTCCCATCTTCAGGATTCTCGAGGGGTGGGTTGCGCCCTCTTCTGGGAGGTGGGGAGTCTCTTGGGTTGAAGGCTTGGCGGGCTCGCTCGTCCAACTTCTTGATGAACTCCATTAGATGGCCTCCTTGGATCAGCATCTCCACTTCTTCTCTCAGGGCGATGCATTCCGAGGTCCAATGCCTAAATTGCATGTGGTAGGTACACCGCTTGCCCGACTCCTTGGCTTTCTTGGTCCCTTTCAGCTGCTTAGGCTTCTTGAGCAGCCTTCTATCCATAACTTCATAGATTTCTTTAATGGGGCAGACCAGCGGTGTGTAAGCCTTCTTGGCTCTGCTTCCTGAGAGCATCACCCTCTTTAGCCTTTGCTCCATCTGGCTTGAGAGCCTTGGGAATTCCGATCGAGGTGGGTCGGGCCTGGGAAGTCGGTCGGCGGCTAGCTCATACGCTGGCCTTTTGTTTCTTCACCCTTATGCACGGGTGGTGGACTTAACTTCTTCCAGGCGTATAAAACGGCGGGCACTGGCCATGACCTCCTCCATGTTTTGCGGGGATTGGAGGATGATCTCATTGGCGCATTCCATGTGGCAGATGGCTTTATGAAGGGTTTGGGTCAAGACATCGATCCCTGGGTTCTAAACCTTGACAAAGGCCTCATTGATGCGGTCTTCCTGGACAATGTTATAAAAATAAGTTGACGGGAGCTTGACTCCCGCCATGGAGGGGAAGTGGGCCTTGAATTTCTCGGCCAGATGGGCATAGTCTCTGATGCTATGGGGGGCAAGTCTTTCAAACTAGTCTTTGGCTAGACCCTCGAGTGTGGATTTGAAGATTTTGGCCCAGATGAACTTGGAATGATCGTAGTGGCAAACTTGAGCTTCGAACTCAGAACAATGTGTTGGAAAACGGGAATCAGAAAGCAGCGGAAATTTAAAAAATTTCCAACAAAAAGGATCGAAACTCGCAATCGTGAATCCGAATTCGTAGATATTAGAAACTTACTTTTCAATAATCTTTCTTGAAGAGTTTCAAGCCACCCAAGAATGCTCTTCTCGCGGCTTGATCCCCTCTCCTTGGGAAAGCTCGAATCTTAAAAACTTCTAACTTGAAGCTCTCTAGAGATAGTCCTCCAACTTGATTACAATCTAACTAGTAAGGATGCTAGTCCTCAATTTAGTGTTTAGGTTTAACCTAAGGTTTATTTTATCTTGGAGAAAGGATGGTTTTCAACACATGAACCAAAAGAAATCATCTATCACCCTCGAGCTCCCCTATATATACTAGGGAGGGGCGGCCGAAACTTAGTCCTATTGGACTAAGGATTTGGTCCCTCTCTCTTATTACTTTATCATCAAGTAATTCTAAACTTTGACTTTTGAATTCTAATTCAAATCAACTTTTAAGAGAGCAAAAATATCCAAACTCCTTTTGGATAATATTATACTTAATTTATTAAATAAATAACTTATTTTATCTAATTAAGTAATTCATAACTAATTAACTAGATTAATTTTCTGCAAAATAAGACTTTCATTTTAATTCAAAATTAAACCAAAGTCTATTAAATAGTTAACACATTAATTATTTAATATATAAACAAATATAGACGTGTGGAACACGTGTCCATAAGAACACGTGTCCAGTCACGTGACCGACAAGTGTGGTTTCACACGTGTGGAACCCTCTTGTATGATCAACTCGTTTGATCATTTTAAAGCCTTAACTCATGTAACCAAGTTGTTATGTGTGACCCTCTAGGTTCTCAATTGAATTAGCAGTGATCCTAATTAATTAATTCACTAATTAATTAATCAGTCCAAAGATTAAACGACCATAGTCTAGCAACATGTGTTTAACCCCTAGCTGAATTGGGATGTATCGATTCGACAGAACCTTTAAGTCATTGATTCATGTGAGATACAATCCTCCTACTTACTATCTCTCAACGAAGATCTAGGGTAAGGGAATAATCAGAACCCTAATAATCTGGTCTTAAAACTAAGTGCATTTCATATCCATTTGATCTCAATCCAAGAAACCCTTTTCTTGATGTCTTGATCTACTACCTTGGCCAAGGACTCCATATGGCATATGAATGACTTACACAATAACAGATCACCTTGCAAATGCAAGTGTACGTCCTTTCTTGATTCTCATTCACTTTCATGAGTCACTTGTACAGCCCCAGCATAAGCCTTGAATCAGTTGTCTAAGGCGACACCCTTTAAAGCTTATACCTAAGACTACAGAGTTAACTCATAAAGTGACATGGAACCTCAAGTCTAAGGATCAATTAATCACATCAATGACTTGTGAGATATTTCCTGAAATAGAAACTTCCTTTCCCATTTAGGAATCTTCTCACACAGGGCACCTCAGTGAACTTACTTATGGAAGTAAGCGCCCTCATGTATCACGCACCTATCAACTATACACTTTGCACCTCCATGAAACAAGGTGGTCCTTCTTAAGGGCGTGATCCCACAAGCAAGCCTTAGAGGAGTCAGGTTGACACTCCCACTGTCTGTAGGACTTATCGGCTTGGAGTACTTTACTAATCATGACTTATGTGATATAGGGCTCGTTTCATGAACCATTTCACCTAAATGTTAGAGTCCTAAAGTCATCAGGATTAGGGGAGTTCTCATACATGCCCAATTAAAGTAAACGCATACCAAACAAGAGCATATAAAGAAGTGTTGCCTCAATTCGTTATTTTATTCAAAGATTGTCTGTGATTAAAATAAGAAAAAGTACAAAGCGGATATACAATCGGATTTCTAGGGGACTATTCCTAACAATCTCCCACTTGCCCGTCAAAGCCATTGTAAAGCTACTCTAAGTCCCATTTTCTGAAGATGACCTTGGAAAGCTTCTCGACTAAGGGGTTTAGTAAGTGGATCTGCCACGTTCTCTGCTGATGTGACCCTCTCAATTTGCACATCTCCGCTTTTGATAATATCACGGATTAGGTGATACTTCCTCATAATGTGCTTGGTCCGTTGGTGAGATCTTGGTTCACCTGCTTGAGCAACCGCCCCAATGTTGTCACAAAACACAGTAATGGGGTCTTTCATTTATAGCTAAGTATTCGGCCTTAGTGGTTGAATCTGCAGTGGTCGTTTGCTTCGAACTCTTCCAACTCACTGCTCCGCCGTTTAGGCAGAAAATGTATCCTGACATTGACTTAAAATCATCTAAGTCAGATGCAAAGCTTGCATCGCAGTATCCTTCGACAGTAAGATCTTTCTGACCTCCGTAAACTAAGAATAAATCTTTAGTACTTTTCAAGTAAAGAATATTCTTCACGGCAGCCCAATGACCATCTCCAGGGTCAGATTGGAAACGACTTGTTACACTAAGTACATAAGCCACATCCGGTCAAGTACATAACATTACATACATTATGCTACCTATTGCTGATGCATAAGGTGTATGAGTCATTCTTTCCTTCTCAAGGTTAGTCTTAGGACACATCTTCTTAGAAAGACATGTTCCTACACTCATAGGAAGGTTCTTAACCTTTGTTGACTCCATATTGAATCTCTTCAATACTTTGTCAATGTAGATCGACTGTGATAGTCCTATTAACCTTCTAGATTTATCTCGATTGATTTTGATTCCAAGGATATAGGACGCATCACCAAGATCTTTCATCTCGAATTGGTTCGATAACCATAACTTTGTCACTTTCATGTCATCCTTCGAATTCCCAATAAGAAGGATGTCATCAACATAAAGTACTAAGAATTGTACTGAGGTCTCCAATTACTTTCTATACACACATGATTCATTCGAAATTTGAATGAAACCAAACGCTTTGACTGATTTATCAAATCGAATGTTCCAATTCCTAGAAGCCTGTTTCAATCCATAGTTTGATCTTTGGAGTTTGCAAACCTTTTGCTCACTCGCACTGAATGTGAAACCTATGGGTTGCTCCATATAAATGTCTTTATCAATGTCACCATTGAGAAAGGCAGTTTTCACATCCATTTGTTATATCTCATATTCATAATATGCAACAATGGCAAACATGATCCGAATAGACTTTTGCATTGCAACTGGTGAAAAAGTTTCATCAAAGTCCACAGCGGGTCTTTGAGTGAATCCTTCTGCAACCAGTCTTGCTTTGTAGGCTGCAATGCTTCCATCAACTCCAAGCTTTCTCTTAAAGATCTATTTGCAACCTATGGGTTTGACCCCACCAGTCAAATCTACCATGTCCAAACTTTGTTGGAGTTCATGGAATCCATTTCGGATTTCATGGCTTCTGTCCACTGTTCAGAGTCAGAATCTGAAAGTGTCTCCTCATATGTTAAAGAATCATTATCCTTTTGAGAGATCTTATAGAAGAATCCATACTGTAGCACCCGGAACGCCGAGATGCCACACCCCCGCACCATAAGTCTAGCTCACACATGAAATGGGTAGTCCATATATGAACCGGACTCATGGCGAACGGGTGACAATAAAAAAAACTCAAGAGCTAGGCGGGTACCCTCAAATACTACCAATAAACAATTCAGAACAATAAAAGCGGAAGCAATAGCAATCAATAATTATAGGTACCATATTTACATATTTACTTATAGATACCAACATTTATATAATAGTAGGTACCAACACTTATCAACACATTAACATCTCCTATACCTCATACATGTATAAATAACCCAAAACCACTAACACGATAAGCCGAAAATACCAAGAACATGAAAATGCAATGCTAGACTCAACTTGATAACTGGACACGACTCGGACTCCCGCCTAGCACGCCACTGACAGTACCTGAAAAGTGTGAGGTGTCAGTCTACCACAGACTGAGTGAGGGGTTTATAAATAAATATTCGCGCAAGTAACATGCAAGCCATAATCTCGGGTAAGGGTTCATAAAATAGAAACAATATAAGTTTAATAGTAAAAGATAACTCGCCCGAGATTACAACTAATCAATTTAACAATACACTCAATTTAATTCAATTCAATCAGTGGCCCGGCGAGTGAGGGCAAATCTCCAACCTTTCTCCGACAGTGTACAATAATTCAGTTGTAATTAATTAAGTGATCAAGCAATAGAACTTAGTGCACAATTAGCAATTTCAATCAATAACTCCTTCTTCCTCCGGGTGATGGCGGGCTTGCAAGACCCAGCCATCCAATCATGGTGTACGTCGGGAACATGACTCCCACGCATGGGATTTCTTCCTCCACCAAACCTCCTGGTGGATTCAGAGGTGATCCCACAATGGTGAGGATAGTGCAAGAGTTACCCGTCAGCCCTTGCTTTCCCGGTTGGCTCAATACACTACCCTCGGGCCCAACGTGAACAATAGTTACTCGTCAAAACAATCAATTCGTTAATCAATCAATCAATCAATCAATCCAATTCCGTGAAATCAATTGAAAATCATAAGGTTCGAAAACTATAGATATATAGATACGTTTTGGCCGAAAATCACATAAGGGTTGCAAGGTTCTATATATCTAGAATTTAAACCTCACCTGACGAGCGACGGAACAAGACAAAGATACAAGAAAGTGCCCAACGATCAATGATCTCCGCCCTGGAGAAAAACTGGACAAGAAAGGAAATAACGTGAACTCGTGGGACAAGACTCAATATGAAACCAAGTATGACGCACGGCAATGCTCATGTAAATAAGTAGAACTAGCAATCAAGTGACACTTAGCATATAAGAGAACCAATCAATATCTAAGAGATGAAATAAATCTCAAGGAGTCACATATTCATATCATTCAATCATTTCAAGTTCAATTCATATAGTGCATGGAATTACACAATAAAGTTTGAGCAATTACGTACCAAGAAGTGTCAAGTAAGAACATGCTTATCAATTAATCAAGTATATACAACATATAATTCACATATGGGAGCCAAGAGAGTGAAAGGAAAGCAATAAGAAAGGTTTTGGTGAAGTTTGGCCAAAACCGACAATTTTTGGAAATGTACATGTTGTGGGAAAACTGAAATATCTTAAATTCTAGATGTGGGAATTGAGTTTTGCTTGTTGGGAATGAAAGTAGACACATAGACCTTTCCAACGCTATATGGCACGCTTTCTAATTCAAACCTAGGTGAAAATGGCGTTCGTCCGAAGTTGGGCAAAATGCAGGAAAGTGACACGCCCGTGTCGTCAATATAAGGCAAACCATGACACCCCCGTGTCACGGTACAGAAAATCAAACCAACGTGCACCCCCGTGACGCCAGCACAAAGCAAAGTTGACACCCCCGTGTCAACTGTGCGTGACCGAAAAAACAGGGGAGAAACAGGGGTTTCCATGCAAAACCAACCCCAAACCAAAATATACCAAACTCCCACCATAATTTATGCTTCAAACACCTCATATATGCATCATACTTCCAATATTCATCAATTCAACCAAGAAATAAACATCCCAACATCAAGAATTTCTCATGAAAACCCCATATTATACACATGCTCCCAACCTTCAATAATTTCAAGATTTTCATGCAATCCTTACTCCTTAAGATCAAGATCATGCTCTCAACTTCAATCATGCAAGAATTCAACAACAAATCCCTAAACTCATACTTGATCACATATTCAAGAATTTCATAGAATTTCCAATTTCTACCTTGAATCAAAGAGATGGTTGATGAGATGATGATATGATGTTGATGATGATCCTAACTCTTCAATTCCTCAACTTTAGCTTGAATTATAAAGAAATCTTTCCTTCTTCTCTTCTATGGTGTAAAAACCGTGTATTAGTGTGTGTGTGTGTGTGGTTTGATGATGAAATGTGTAGATGAAAAGAGAGATATACTTATAATCCAAAGTCTTCCAACAAAATGGATGAATCATCAAATTTTGCAATTAGGTCCTCAAGTTAATTAAATTCATTCAATCAAATATCATTCCATGGGATATGATCTTCAAAGTCCCAAATTATGCAATGCAATTAAGTCCATATATTTATTTATATAACGCACTCAAGGATAAACTCTAACAATTAATTCATTTAGCTCCAAGTCATGAAATACAATTAAATCCAAGAATTCACACTAGAGAGCAATTAAGGACATTTAATTCAATTAGATCACTGAATTCATACAATTAAGCACGTTATCAATTAGTTCACGAAATTTCCACGTTAATGGAAGTTCATATAAACACATGAGAATATAAGGCATATAATGTGATGAAATTTAATATAAGGTAACATAATGCATGACTGAAAAATGGGGCGTTACAATTCTCTCCCCCTTAATAGGACCTGGTCCCCAGGTCCACTGCCGAGTTTTAAAATGATGCACAAGCAACAAGAGAGCCCCGTCTCTCAAACAAGTAACGAGAGAGCCCCGTCTCTCCTCAAGAAATGAGAGAACCCCGTCTCTCGAACAAGAAATGAGAGAACCCCGTCTCTCTAACACGTAGTGAGAGCTCCCCGTCTCTCAAACAACTAGGGAGAGTAACCCGACTCTCACACAAGCAAGAATTCCAAGAGAACACTTAATTAAACATTCATACCGAACTTCACGTAATGAACAAGTGGAGGAAATCAAATATACCATTTAGTTTTACAAAAGCAATTAATAAAGACAAAGAACCATACGGTTGATAATAAAATGTATATTACACATGATATGCATGATTAGGTGTACCATTCACCATGGTCTTAGAAACTTCAATGGCAGCAACTTGATTTAATACTTGATTCTTTGATCAGAATCCCTTCTAACCAAAATGCTATTCCTCGGATGCCTGATGCCAGTATGTACCCCAATAATTACTCAATCTCCATCCCGCGATCAAATTTTCTAACCTTTCTACCACCACGGTTCGAAGATTCAATTCTTGAATATGCACTTGGTAGTAATCCGACCACCCATTCTTCTTACCAGTTATAGTTGACCTCCTCCGATGCCCGGACTAATTATTTGATGACTCGAGGTCTACCTTTTATCCTTCATAATACCCCCGGTTCAAGTAACTCTCATGTGAACCCTTGCGATAGAGAATGTTCCCGTTGAGTTGTTTTTATCTTGTAATATGGTAATAGTATCGTACCTCTTTGGTCACTTCGTGCAAATCTTGAATGACAGTCGCTTTCCTTGAAAAATTCTTACCTTTGATCAAAGTATACTTACTCAACTTATAAAAGTCATGATCTCTCCCATTTCTCATCAAATTTGTTTCAATTTCAACTCGGCTCAAGATATGCCTCCTTATGGCTTTTAAAATCTCCATTTGAGAACTCTAGGCGCACGAGATTTAAATTATTGAAAACTTCATTCACCTAGTTCTGATAGAGAGTTCCCGAAAGAACCATTTTCCTTGGAGTTTCAACTCTCCCAAGTGAGATCCAAACATCGATTTTAAGTTGTTCCCCGACCGGCTCTCCCCCTTAAGAACATAGGAATATTTTCTGTCTAACTTCTAGAACTAGTTCTACCCTTTTTCAAATCCAAGCTCCTCTTCTTTCTGATTCTCTTGAAATACCTCTAACTCTCGATCTCGTTCCCGAAATATTTCTCTATCTCAATTGGAAATCCAACGAACACTGAATCCTTCCTCATTCTTGAATATCTATTTCATTTCTTGAAGCTCTCACCCTTTCCAAAAATCATTTCCTAAATATCCTCATCCTGACCTTCGAGGTCATCAAGCATCTCAATCTCCTAATTCATCCCTTGTTGTTGCTCTCAAGTAACCCCCATCATTTGTAACCCTTACACTTTTGTTACTTCTAACAAATGTAATTCCTTTGAGCAAAACCACAAATTTGAAGTCATTTCCCCAGTCGACTCAACTTCCTTGATATCAGAAATCTTAAATTTCGCCACTTGTTCGGACATTTCATCTCACGTTTATTTTTGAAGTGACAACTTCTTCCATCCAACTCCTAACTACTTTTCCCGGCCTTTCAATTGTTCTTTCTCCTTTTTGTTCCTCACTTTGCAACCCAATTCTTTCCGTATCATGCTTCGGTTGTGTCTCAGTTGAAGTAATGCTTGATAGATGAGGTGGAAAGATTTTCTATCAAGAAAACACTTAAAGTGCATGTTGGGTTAAGATGTCGATGCACGTATTACACTTATAAATAATAAATACACAAGTTGGAAAATTTACGCTCAACTAGTAATGCATATATAGTTAAAGAAATTTAAATAATTTAAACAATGTATGATGCACGTGCCATGAATGCTTTGAACCTGTCACCGTAGCTGCATCCTTTAACTTAGCACTTGTTCTTTGTTTTGTTGAATTACGAGCTTGCCTCAAATTTGTTGGTTATTCCTTGTTACCCACGGTCTTCCAATTTTCTTCAAAATCCCCAACATCAACCCGTACGTTTCCATCACTCGAAGATTGAAATTTCTTGAACTCAATTCTGTCCCCAAGTATTCCTTTCAATTTATAGATTCTAAGTGTGGTTCGAACCTCCACCTTGAATATCTTCTCGTTCAAAGCTTCCTTATCTCGACTCGTATAACTTGGTACTCAAATTATGATTCTTGAACTCCAATGCTTCTACTTCCGTGAAATTGATAACTAGCCCTCTTTCGAAAAGTAGTCTCTAATTGTTATCCGAAGTCTTCACCTAGTTATCACCTCAATCGAAATCCTCGATTTGATTTGTATGAGTTTAAATAGTCGAACGAACTCACCCTCCAATTGCTTACACTCAAGCATATAGTTTCCTTCTATAATCTCGTTACCTTCTTTCACCGTTTCTATTTTTGCTCCATATCTTCCAATTCAACTTCTTCCTTACTCAAAATCCGTAGTGACTTCAATTCCCCTTTTTCTTAATCTCTTCATTCTTCTTCATCGATCTAACCTCCTCCAAGATTCCCTTCGTTCCATCCCTCGGTTTGCACAACCTCATTGAGTTTGGTTAACTAACTTAACTTTTGATGTGGCATGGTGTATGTATTAGTCTTATGATAACCTAGCATCATCTAACCCAACTCCACCTCTTTGAACTTCTTCAACTTACCTAGAGCTCGTAGATCATCCCACAACTTGACTTTCGATTCCAATGGTGGAAAATCCTCAACTTACTTTCAACTCCGAACCCCAAGTCCCTAGTACCCTCGAGGCCTCCTCGGTGATTGAGACCTTGAAACTTAAAACACTTTAGAGGTTTTCTTCAGTTTTGCTCTTGAATGAAATGATCCTACGGATTCCCGTTGAAAAGACTTTTGCAATACAGGCGTGTGAGTGTTAATCTTGCAAGTTGTAGGCATCACGCCCTACCACTATCCCGCTAAATATCTACCAACTTCATTAGAGCTTGAAAGTTACTCTCGCCTTTGGTCCTTCAATTCCCGAATCTTAACACTTGAAGTATAACCCAACTAGAGCAATTCATGACTCTTGATTTTCTTGTGTGAAGTTTCCCGGTGCATTCCTTACTAGAAAAAGGAGCTTGCGATAACTTGAGGTTGTCGTAGAAATTGGTCGTGGTTTGATATAATCTTCATAACCTATAACTCAAAATTAATTCAAAGCTAAATGCATGCGGTTAGTACATGCTCATGTCACATAATTAGCATTTAACCATATATTTGATGCAAAACGCAATAATTAATTCAACTAAATTAAAGAAAACACATCAAACATATAAATTCCAAGTCATAGAAGATCAATTAATCCTCATGTAGTGACATGTATTAATAAAACGAGCAAGTTATCAGGTAGCTCAAGAATGTTCAGGTAAGTTCAAATAAATTCAAATAAGTTCAAGTAGTTCCAAATAAGATGCAAGACTCGCAATTATCAAATAATCCTACGCCGTTCGACCTAGACATGACACGACTCGACGCTAGAACCGCGGTTTTGCAACAGGGCTCTGATACCACCTTAGATGTAGCACCCGGAACGCCGAGATGCCACACCCCCGCACCATAAGTCTAGCTCACACATGAAATGGGTAGTCCATATATGAACCGGACTCATGGCGAACGGGTGACAATAAAAAAAACTCAAGAGCTAGGCGGGTACCCTCAAATACTACCAATAAACAATTCAGAACAATAAAAGCGGAAGCAATAGCAATCAATACTTATAGGTACCATATTTACATATTTACTTATAGATACCAACATTTATATAATAGTAGGTACCAACACTTATCAATACATTAACATCTCCTATACCTCATACATGTATAAATAACCCAAAACCACTAACACGATAAGCCGAAAATACCAAGAACATGAAAATGCAATGCTAGACTCAACTTGACAACTGGACATGACTCGGACTCCCGCCTAGCACGCCACTGACAGTACCTGAAAAGTGTGAGGTGTCAGTCTACCACAGACTGAGTGAGGGGTTTATAAATAAATATTCGCGCAAGTAACATGCAAGCCATAATCTCGGGTAAGGGTTCATAAAATAGAAACAATATAAGTTTAATAGTAAAAGATAACTCGCCCGAGATTACAACTAATCAATTTAACAATACACTCAATTTAATTCAATTCAATCAGTGGCCCGGCGAGTGAGGGCAAATCTCCAACCTTTCTCCGACAGTGTACAATAATTCAGTTGTAATTAATTAAGTGATCAAGCAATAGAACTTAGTGCACAATTAGCAATTTCAATCAATAACTCCTTCTTCCTCCGGGTGATGGCGGGCTTGCAAGACCCAGCCATCCAATCATGGTGTACGTCGGGAACATGACTCCCACGCACGGGATTTCTTCCTCCACCAAACCTCCTGGTGGATTCAGAGGTGATCCCACAATGGTGAGGATAGTGCAAGAGTTACCCGTCAGCCCTTGCTTTCCCGGTTGGCTCAATACACTACCCTCGGGCCCAACGTGAACAATAGTTACTCGTCAAAACAATCAATTCGTTAATCAATCAATCAATCAATCAATCCAATTCCGTGAAATCAATTGAAAATCATAAGGTTCGAAAACTATAGATATATAGATACGTTTTGGCCGAAAATCACATAAGGGTTGTAAGGTTCTATATATCTAGAATTTAAACCTCACCTGACGAGCGACGGAACAAGACAAAGATACAAGAAAGTGCCCAACGATCAATGATCTCCGCCCTGGAGAAAAACTGGACAAGAAAGGAAATAACGTGAACTCGTGGGACAAGACTCAATATGAAACCAAGTATGACGCACGGCAATGCTCATGTAAATAAGTAGAACTAGCAATCAAGTGACACTTAGCATATAAGAGAACCAATCAATATCTAAGAGATGAAATAAATCTCAAGGAGTCACATATTCATATCATTCAATCATTTCAAGTTCAATTCATATAGTGCATGGAATTACACAATAAAGTTTGAGCAATTACGTACCAAGAAGTGTCAAGTAAGGACATGCTTATCAATTAATCAAGTATATACAACATATAATTCACATATGGGAGCCAAGAGAGTGAAAGGAAAGCAATAAGAAAGGTTTTGGTGAAGTTTGGCCAAAACCGACAATTTTTGGAAATGTACATGTTGTGGGAAAACTGAAATATCTTAAATTCTAGAAGTGGGAATTGAGTTTTGCTTGTTGGGAATGAAAGTAGACACATAGACCTTTCCAACGCTATATGGCACGCTTTCTAATTCAAACCGAGGTGAAAATGGCGTTCGTCCGAAGTTGGGCAAAATGCAGGAAAGTGACACGCCCGTGTCGTCAATATAAGGCAAACCGTGACACCCCCGTGTCACGGTACAGAAAATCAAACCAACGTGCACCCCCGTGTCGCCAGCACAAAGCAAAGTTGACACCCCCGTGTCAACTGTGCGTGACCGAAAAAACAGGGGAGAAACAGGGGTTTCCATGCAAAACCAACCCCAAACCAAAATATACCAAACTCCCACCATAATTTATGCTTCAAACACCTCATATATGCATCATACTTCCAATATTCATCAATTCAACCAAGAAATAAACATCCCAACATCAAGAATTTCTCATGAAAACCCCATATTATACACATGCTCCCAACCTTCAATAATTTCAAGATTTTCATGCAATCCTTACTCCTTAAGATCAAGATCATGCTCTCAACTTCAATCATGCAAGAATTCAACAACAAATCCCTAAACTCATACTTGATCACATATTCAAGAATTTCATAGAATTTCCAATTTCTACCTTGAATCAAAGAGATGGTTGATGAGATGATGATATGATGTTGATGATGATCCTAACTCTTCAATTCCTCAACTTTAGCTTGAATTATAAAGAAATCTTTCCTTCTTCTCTTCTATGGTGTAAAAACCGTGTATTAGTGTGTGTGTGTGTGTGGTTTGATGATGAAATGTGTAGATGAAAAGAGAGATATACTTATAATCCAAAGTCTTCCAACAAAATGGATGAATCATCAAATTTTGCAATTAGGTCCTCAAGTTAATTAAATTCATTCAATCAAATATCATTCCATGGGATATGATCTTCAAAGTCCCAAATTATGCAATGCAATTAAGTCCATATATTTATTTATATAACGCACTCAAGGATAAACTCTAACAATTAATTCATTTAGCTCCAAGTCATGAAATACAATTAAATCCAAGAATTCACACTAGAGAGCAATTAAGGACATTTAATTCAATTAGATCACTGAATTCATACAATTAAGCACGTTATCAATTAGTTCACGAAATTTCCACGTTAATGGAAGTTCATATAAACACATGAGAATATAAGGCATATAATGTGATGAAATTTAATATAAGGTAACATAATGCATGACTGAAAAATGGGGCGTTACACATACCATCTCTCCGGCTGTCTAGGAGTGCGTTCGGAATGCCTTAAAGGAGGATTTACGTGTGTATCGAAATTCGTGATTGGTTGAGGTTGATCAGAAGGGGATGTTTCTTCAGTGGTTGGCGTGGGGTCACTTTGTACTTCCTCTAATTCTATGATCTTGCCTTTCTTTTCTTTAAGGAACGGTTCCTCAAGAAAAGTATCATTTCTGGAAACAAACACCTTTTGCTCAGATTGATCATAGAAGTAGTATCCCATGGATTCCTTAGGATAGCCTACAAAGTAGCATAATTCACACTTACTAAATTTTTCCGTAAAGCTTATGTTCCTCTAGAGTCTGTAGCACAATACGTAAGTGATCGGCATGTTCTTCTGGAGTCCTTGAGTATATCAGTATGTCATCAATGAAAATTACCACAAACTGATCTAAATATGGTCGGAAGATACGGTGCATCATGTCCATAAATGCTGCAGGTGCGTTGGTTAGCCCGAACGGCATGACAACAAATTCAAAATGACCGTACCGAGTGTTGAAGCCAGTCTTGGATACATCCTCTCCTTTGATACGAAGCTGATAGTATCCTTGTCTTAAGTCCAATTTAGAATATACTTTCGACCCCTGTAATGAGTCAAATAGTTCTTCAATATGTGGCAATGGATACTTGTTCTTGATTGTTATTCGGTTTAATTCCCAATAGTCGATACACATTCGTAATGTCCCATCCTTCTTTTTCACAAACAATACTGGAGCTCCCCACGGTGATGTGCTTGGACGAATGTATCCGATCTTTAGCAGTTCTTCTAGTTGAGTCTTCAACTCTTGTAGCTCGGGTAACGCCATTCGATACGGAGTCTTGGAATAAGGTTCGGCTCCAGGAGTAAGATCGACGACGAACTCAACTTCTCGTGCTGGTGGTAAAGACTCGAAGGTTTCAGGGAAAATTCCAGGAAATTCATTGACCACGAGTACTTCTTCCATCTTAACCTGATCCTTGGGCTTATATAGTATGTAAGCTATAAATCTGGATCCTCCTTCCTTGATGTACTTCTTGGCTTCTAAGGATGTTATTAATTGGGCGATCTCAGCAACCTTGTTTATCACTTCTGAATCTTGAATCCTATCTTCTCCCAATTTGACTCGTTTGTTGAAACAATCCAATTGTGCTTTGTAACGGTACAACCAATCCATACCAAGTATTACTTCATAACCCTGAACTGATAGCTCGATTAGATCTGCTGGATATCGGTTGCCTTCAAACTCAATAGGACAATCTCAAACCATCTTGTTGGTGAGGGATCGGGGACCCATTGGTGAAACCACTTCGTAATGATATGGTAATAATTTTATATCTAAGGGGAGTCGATGCATGAGATGTGATGAGATAAATGAATGTGTGGCACACGGATCAAATAAAGCTTTTATATGCATGCCATGAATGCAAAGCATACCTTCCACGAAGGCATTGGGATCGGGATTGTAACAGCCCAAAAACCCGCCTGTCGATATTGTCCGCTTTGGTAGGCTAAGCGACACCACCCTCACAGTTTTGTTCTTCCCGGTGGAATTTAAGCCCAAAGGCGCCCACCACTACTCAGGCGCCCATCGGATTGGCGTCCCATTGGTAATGGTCCCTATCGCTCCTTATAGCCTCCATATCAAGCTGCAACCTCCGAATACGACCCCTGGCTACCTCCAACTCCATGCGGGCAGAATCCCTCTCTCTAGTGACCTGGCTGAGGTCTCTATGTAGGTCCCTCGCATGAGCTCTCTCTGCATGTAACTCCTCCTCCAAGGGACCCCCGTAACCATCCCAATCACGGATGAATCTACCTCGACCTCGGTATCCGCTCCTCATCCCTCTACGACCTCGGGCCCTCAAGCCTCCTCTATACGTAATACCATACATCTACTCTGGATGATGTTCTGGCTCGATAGGGAATGGGTGAGATGGAGTGTATGGCTCAATCTGATTAGTGTCTGCCATCCTGTCACAACACATCCGACTGACTCTAAGTTATAACAAATAACTAACATAAAGGCACACAAGGCACATAAACAAGTATCTTGTAACACTCTAGACTCGAATCCCTGAATATTTGTCAAGAATTCAAACTACCAAACTCCAGGTTTCCCAACCTAGAGCTCTGATACCACCACTGCGATGCCCCAACGGGATCCCCGAACCTAGAGGACCCCGTGGAGTGCCGACCGCACAGGCTAGTCAAGGTTTACTAAGCGCTTACCCTGATTCAGCCGCGTAAGTGATAAACGCAACTACTGTAACACCCCAAACGGAGGATGCCACATCCCCCGCACTGTGACCCAGATCCGGTCATGAAATGGAAGTCCCTGCCTGAATCCGAATCAGAGCGAATGGGAGACAAACACACATGCTATGCTAGGCGGATCTAACTCGACAAAACTCAGAGAGCGGAAGCAAATCAAGCATTCAAACAATATTGCTGAAGCATTCAAATCAACAAGCATAACAAGTGACGGGTTCAACTAGCATAGATACCTAGTCCCGAATAGAGAATAGCATAACATAATAATCATCAAGTGCCACAAGGGGCCGAATACGAATGCCACGCAGGGCTACAAAATAGTAAAGTATAATCACAAGTCTATAAGTCAAAACATAAGTAAAATGTACGAAAGACATATGCAACTAGAAAGGCTAGACCGACGAAGTGCAACTCAAAGGACTCACTCCCGCCTAGCAAACGCCAACAGACCTGAAACTAAAAGTGTAAATGAGGGGTCAGTCAACTTGAACGAGTGAGGGGGCTAACGCACACCCACAGTATATATATATAGAGCATAACACATATCAGAAGGGTGGACTCATGAACTGAGGATAGGTGTTGCATACCAAAAACATTTCCAAAAGTACCCAAAAGATAATTATATAAGATTTAGAAAACATTTCAGAAACTCTATCTCGATTCATGATTCCCAGACAGAACAGATCACATGCTCAGCGAGTACGAGCTTCCAACCTTTACTCCTCAGAACATATCAAAACATAAAATACAAAATCAAATCCAACCGTCACACCAATGATAGAGGGGATGTGCCGTCCCCAAACCATCCAGAACAGACATACCCTCAAGGGGTAGCCAACCCACAAGTGTCCTCCCCGGCCTTAGCCGAAGGCTCAAGATACCACACCTTCCCCACAGTACGGGTCGCGTGAAGATATCTCAAATGGAACTACGCACAGGTATATCCCCGACGGTCCTAACCGTCCCGGGGGCTCCTTACCCATAGCTCCTCGGATCCACATACATACATACATACAGATGCCAATATTTCATGGCCAACTCGTTACAGAAACATAACATAACATACTTTTCAAAACAGCTACATATGCTTTCATATCTAATTTTCCAAAACAGAGTTGATTCACAAGGTCATAAACATATCATATCCAACGCATACGTATATATATAATAGATATACTCGCATGCAAGGGTTTGAATCAGAATATTAAGGCCATAGGTCGCATAACTATACAAAATCCTAAATCTCACCTCGTAGTGGTAGAGTCTGAGTGTAACACCCGAAGCGCAAAGCTGCCACATCCCCCGCACTATAGCTCAGTCCACATATGAAACGGACAATCCATACATGAACTGAGCCATAGCGAACGGGTGATAAGAAAATAAAGACTAACTAACTAGGCGGGACTAACCCCAAACCAATTACCACAACAGGAAATAAACTGAAGTGCGTTAATATCACGTCTTTATCAAGCAAACCATTTCTAAAATCCTATCAATACATTATCATCTCTCAAGTACATAACATTATATAAAACCGTAGATAACAATACATATGCAACAAAGTAGAATGGACACGTGCTAGACCCGAAAAGAAAGACCTGACTCGACACCAATCCCGCCTAGCACACAACCTGCAAAACTGAAAGGTGAGGTGTCAGTCTACCACAGACTGAGCGAAGGGCATAATTGAAAGATTGGGGCGTTACAATCACCCCTCCTTAAAAGGACCTGGTCCCCAGGTCCACTACGCTAACTACAAATTAAAACACAAGACGAGAGAACCCCGTCTCCCCAAACAATTAATGAGAAAGCCCCGTTTCTCAATAAACAAGAGAGCACCCCGTCTCTCACACAGAAGAGAGAACCCCGTCTCTCAGACAAACACACCACGCACAAACTTAAATAATCACTTACATACACCATCACATATGGAGGAAGTAGGAAGATCAACATTTCAATTATTCACACAAAAGCAAATAGCAAACACAAGGAATACAAATATATAAAATAAGAAAGCATATGATGCACGTGATATGCATGTTTAGATGTACCGTTCACCGTTGTTCTTGCTTGTTAAATGGTCTCTGACCCCCGGTGGACAGCTCTTGTTGCTCCGGACATGTATCTATCTGATGCTCAGCACTCCCACAACGGAAACACAGACGCAACCGCTTCCTACAACCATCCTAAGTGTGGGTGTCACGTCCACAATAAGTGCAGAGGGGTTTTCTGGAGATGGTGACAAAGCCGGTTTAGGTGGAGTCTTCTGAGTCGGTCGCGCTCGTGAGGTAGAACTCCTAGCATTTACGGCATCCTCAACTTTCAAAGCTTTGATAGTAGCTTGGGCCCATGTGCTTGTATTGACCGGCTCTAATGCCTCTTGTATGTCCGGCCGAAGTCCTTGCACAAACTGCATTGCTTTATGAAAATCATCACTCGCTATATTTGGTGCATAGCGAGATAGCCTCTCATACTCGGCTATATACTCCGAAACTGACATCCTTCCTTGTTTTAACTCGGTAAACTCCTTCAATCTCCTAGTACTCGCTGAGGGAGGAATGAACTTATTCTTAAACTCTCGAGTAAAGATCTCCCAATTAATCTCTTCCCCGGCGGCCTCCAACACTATCTTAGTACTTTCCCACCAAGAGTAAGCCTCTCCTTGGATCAATGTAATGGTGCAACGAGCTTTCTCTCGAGGCTCACATGGTATAAGCTCCCAAATTCTCTCTACTTCCTTTAACCACATCTCCGCCTCGGTATCATTTCCATGGAAGAATTTAGGATGGTGTTGATTCTGGAATTCCCGAAGTATAGTTAAGATAGGTGCTTCTAATTGCACCGGTGGAGCAGACGGTGTGGGAGGAACATGCTCTCTCATCCTCTGATCTATAAGGCCAACCACAGCATTCATGAAGTCCTGTGGTTAAGCCGGAGGGGGTGGTGATCTCTCTCGATGATGATGCCGACGATGTCGATGTCCCTGAGAACGATCACGATGATGGCGACCTCGATGCACCCTATATTCAAGACAGTAAGGATGCATGTTGAATTAGTGGATGCAAGTGGCTGCAATTAAGTCTCAAGTTACAAATAATTCACATAATTCAAAGACTTCAAGTTATTCAAATAATTCAAATAAGTCAAATAATTTCAGTTAAAGATGCAAGACTCTCAAGTTGACAATTAATTCCTATGCCGCACGACCTAGACTAGACACGACACAACACTAGAGACCCGGTTTTGCAACCGGGCTCTAATACCACCTAGGATGTAACATCTGAAGCGCAAAGGTGATACATCCCCCGCACTACAGCTCAGTCCACATATGAAACGGACAATCCATATATGAACTGAGCCATAGCGAACGGGTGACAAGAAAATAAAGACTAACTAGCTAGGCGGGACTAACCCTAAACCAATTACCACAACAGGAAATAAACTGAAGTGCATTAATATCACGTCTTTATCAAGCAAACCATTTCTAAAATCCTATCAATACATTATCATCTCTCAAGTACATAACATTATATAAAATCGTAGATAACAATACATATGCAACAAAGTAGAATGGACACGTGCTAGACCCGAAAAGAAAGACTTGACTCGACACCAATCCCGCCTAGCACACAACCTACAAAACTGAAAGGTGAGGTGTCAGTCTACCACAGACTGAGCGAGGGGCATAACTGAAAGATTGGGGCGTTACACTGAGAGTGTGAAGGGCCAAACACTCTAAACCTCGGGCTCACCGGAACCACCAAACTCTGTGACTAGACATACAAAAGCCCAAACTTAGACTCTACATGAACCAAGTAAGACACACGGCGTACAAAGTATGAATGACATGCGAAATGGAATGATGTTTATCAAGTTGGTCACAAAGGTCAATTCAATTATTCAAGTAAATCATGCAAGTAATAAAGTATTTAGGTTCAGAGATGCATTCCAAGTCATATCAGATCATACAAGTCAAGTAGCAACTCAAAGGAATCAAATACGCACGAAAAAGCAAGTAAAAAGGGGTACAGACGCATGGGAACGGCCATTCCCATGCACAACATAGCATAGGAACGGGCCTTCCCACGCCCAAAGCCAGCGAGACTGGGAATGGTGCATGGGAACGGGCCTTCCGACGCCCAAAGCCAGCGAGACTGGGAACGGTCGTTCCCAGTCCAAGCATACATGGGAACGGGCGTTCCCATGTTCGCCGCCAAAAGTCAAACCCTAGCCCGGAAGGTCCGTTCCGGGCTTAAAGCACAAACGGGAATGGCCGTTCCGGCCATAGATCTGTAGCAGAAACTGGACAGTTTCGGGAAGAACAAGGGGAGCACCAAAAATTATCAAACCAAAACGAAATCTACCATAAAACATCACGAAATTCAACTATAACAACATATAAATCATGCTTATCATCAAAACATCAATTAATACAAGTTTAAGAAAGTTTTAAGAAAGCCTAAACATAAAGATATGAATCCCTAATCTTCTATACACGAATTTCCAGCAACTAAGACACATAAGGAGCATTCAAATCATCAAAGCTTGCTCAAGGAATTCAAGATCTCATCATTCAAGTTCATACTAACAATTTCATACTCCAATCCAAGAATAGAAATGAAATACTCATCAAAAGACATCCAAAGCTTACCTTGTCCTGTGAAGGAATGAGGAATCAAGGAATATGAGCTCTTAGAATGAAAGATGGTTCAAGTCTTGATCTTCTCTTGAAATTTCTCCATGATTCTCTTGGAAGCTAACTTGTGTGGTTTGAAATGAAATGAAAAGGGAATAAAGCTATTTATATGGTGGCTACTAGTTTTAGGTCAAGGTTAGGGTTTCCAACATATAATATGAGGCTAAAGACTTAAATAGGATTTGGGCTCAAATAAATAACTTCCGGTCCAATAAGTCAAAATTAAAAGGTTTAAGGTCTAAACGGTTTTCGAAAAAATATAAAGTAAATTCCCTTGGACCCGAATCACCGAATCAAGTCCAATGGTTGTGTCGGAATTCGAATTCGAATTCCCGAGCTCATATTGGTCCCGAGTGACCCAAACTCACCTAATTCAAGTTGGGCCCAAACACACCAATAGGTCCAAGTCCTATTTAAATCCAACTCCAACAATTAATTTAAAATTCATCCAAGTTCCATTCTTAAGTTGTCATGCAAGAATTCATATTTTTCCATTTTGGATTTTAGTCAATTAAGTCACATTTTCAATCAAAGTTGGAATTAAACACATAAAAAGGAAATTAAATCACATAATTGCGTAAGATAAACTCTCTCATGGCGCCTACCTGTACGATGTATCGGACGGGGCGTCACAACTACGGTAATCTAGAGTAACTACTTAAAGTGAAAACCAAAACAACTGAAAATAGCGGAAACGATAACATAACTTCATATAAAAGGTAGTGGTCCTAAAACAAGAGTCCAAAACAAAATAAAGTAACTGAACTTACATACTGACCCCGAGGAAGATGACGACAAAACAAGTACCAGACAAAAGTGAACGCTTTCGCCCTTGTGCGGGGCTTAAGCTTACAAACCATATAGACATATACATCCCCCGAGGTGGGGTGTTCTACATCAACAGCAAAACAGTAGGCAAGACAGATCTAACGTCTCTAATCCAAGGGCTGCTCACCTAACTCCGGGCCTCGCTCAAAAAGAT
Organism: Lantana camara; assembly: GCA_037501455.1. Taxonomy (NCBI): domain Eukaryota; kingdom Viridiplantae; phylum Streptophyta; class Magnoliopsida; order Lamiales; family Verbenaceae; genus Lantana; species Lantana camara. The sequence continues at coordinate 52,723,739 of CM074858.1, forward strand.
CTGAAATACGGGTCAAAAGAGAGGAGTAAGTCATACTGACTTTGTGAGGTAGGCGGAAGAATACATAACAGTAAATAATGACAAAACCATAATCGATACATGAGCAGGCAAGGAACAATATACATATGATATACATGCATATGAACGAGCTATGAACAATCTCTTCCCTTTTATCGCCTAAAACAAAAATCATAAAATAACTCCAAACACCAGAGTCAGGGTATCCCCCAACAAACAGAGGTCGAGAGTCCCACGTTCCCGTGAGATCATCTCTTCGGCTAATCACTCGAGACCATCTCTAAATCTCCGAATGGTAGCGTCAACATGTGGTCGTTACCTCGTACAGCTACGACCGCGGTCCGATACTGCCCAGCTGGTCTGATATTGAGAGTAACCCCGTCGCCCAGAACTACCCCATGGGCGTCCCCACGAGTGCAATCAAATAATAATGGAACAGACTAGCTCGTTAACAATAACGGCAGATTCTTTTCAAATAAAACGAAGGATTTGATGTAGTAGTTATAGGTAAGAAACCATGTTTACTAATCAAATCATTCGTCTGAAAACTAATAACTGATAAACAACTATTTACATACATAGGTATAACATGAAAGGAATAGAAATCGAAATCGTCAAATAAAGGTCTTACGAAGGCTGGTATAATGATATAGATATACGTATTTCAGTTTTAAAGGTAAAGTTTCCTCACCAAAATGATTCGCAATTATTCCTAGTTCACCTGGTAACACTGTAGACACGGTAGAAAAAAAAATTAGAAAGTCACTCAATCTATTAAATTTGAATTCTGATACTCGCTCTAATCCTAATTGCATAAGCTTCTGGCATAACAAAATATTCATAAGGTCACAACTACGAATGCAACCATTCATTGACAATCTATCCTACGTAACATATTGTAATGAAGACTTCAAAATCTAAAATTGTATTGTCATTTTATAAACTATGTAAGGTCTGACTATAATTATTGTGTTATCCTGATTGATAAAGTGTAATTAAAGCCTAGGAACTCAATAATAAAAAGTAAACATCAGAATTAAATTACTGTACCTCATTTTATAAAGTGTTATCCTACGTAACAAGACGAAATCAAAAGAATAGCATTTTATCAAAAGGATATAATCACTATTCATGCATGACTTCAATGATTGTATAAAAATCAATTGATTTTCATCAAATAGTTCCACTAGAGCGAAAGAATGCAAACATGTGAAAAGTTATGGATTCTGTTAATATAATATATTACATCCCAAAAATCATTTATTTAAATAAGTAAAATTCCGGAAAATAAAAGATTTGGTGTTTTAAGAATAAAAAGTAAATCTTGTGTAATTGTGGATGTCTTTGAAACACTTATAACAACTTCATGCAGATTCTATTTTCAAGATTAGGACCACTTTTATATTTATCACAAACCCACTTGATTTTCATTTAAGTTTTCTAATTAGAACACTAGAAATTCATTTACGTAAAATCTAGGCTAATAACAATTTCTTATAATAACACTATAACAAACAAATTCAACTAATTTAAATCTGAATCAAATTTAGTTAGTAGTAATAATACTCCATCATTAAATCATGTAATTTGTGTAAAACTGATTTAATAATTTACGAACTGCTCAAAGAAAGTTCCAACAAGAAATTCATTTTTTTTAATTAAATTAATGCTAATTAATTGATATTCTAATTGTAATCATGAAAATAAAAACAAAATTCATAAATATTAGTTGTAAAGGTATAGTAGCAGATTAATACACGAAGTGCCAAAATATGCATGTTAATTCAAACAAAATGATTCAAGAATAAAATTAGAGAGAGAGAGTCACGTACCTTTCAGCTGTGATTTAATATTAATGTCCCTATCCGTTATTTATTTGGTTTACTGAGTCAAAATAATTCTTCCTAATGATTACCCCTTGTAATGGTTAGGGAATATGTGGCAACCGTAAATCATAGCGGGAGTAAGGTGGATTAGTTCGCATGCTATCTTGTTTACACGTGTGCTTCATGTAAAACTTACAGATGCTAAAACCTAGCAAAACTTAGAATTCATCATCTTAGTTTTATTTTTTAATTATTATTATCTTTAACAATCATGAACTTTCAATAATGCTCTCATTAACGTGTATACATGTGTTGAAAGAAAACACTTCACTAACTATATAATATGTATAATATAATGCATACTGGATGTCGTGACATAGTTTTAATAGGAGACAAAAGTTAGTATTATTATATAACAAAATTTACTTTATGTAATCATCATTATATTAAATAAAATAGTGTAGCTAACATGTAAATTCCCAACATTTATGTAAAAAACGTAAAATTCCATATATTCATTTTATTAAATACACATGTATTTATTTTATGAATATAATTTAATCTAGTAGCATTATAAATTTAAACAAATAAATTGTGCAGTTAATATGCCAAATAATATGTATGCATGTTGTGATGTAGTATTTTCCTAATTTATTTTTATCTTACTTTTCTAAATAACAGGGTGTCACAGATTTCCACTATCTATCATCCCCAACCTCTATTTTTGCTCAAGATCTTCTAGTTTTCCTTCGATCTTCAAAAATCCGAGGTAAGATCCGTATTCCTTATGATTTATGCTTCAATATGTGCTCCATTTTATGTCTTGAATTCAAAGTTTCATGCGTGATCGAAAAAATGGATGAATAGTTAGATTTTCACTTCATTTATGAATACTTGCTCTACATGTGCATTTCTTGAGTTTTATGGCCTTAAATAAGTTACTTTATGCATTATACCTAGTTTCTTTTCATTAAATACATGGTGGTTGTGTGTATTAAATTTTACCATCAATGAATTTGAGTTTATGAACTTGAAATGGAGGTTTTGGGCACAGAACTGAACTGTTGCGTTACTTTTCCTTGCTGATCATCTAAGTGGCTGTTTTGAACAACAACAATTTTGAGTTGTGAACAACAATTTTGCTGCCCTGCATTTCCTCGTTGTTGCCCTGCATTTTCAGTTGTGAACAACAACAATTTTGAGAAACGAGCTAAGTTCAAGCTATATATGTGTTGTGTGAGTATGGTGGTTGTTTGTTACATCTTTCTTGCATTTCATGGCTTTGTTGCTGCTACATATACCTGTGTTGTGCTGTTGCGTTGTCCCCTGTTTCCCTTGTGCCGAAGTTCTACTGCTGCTGCGTTGTATTTCTGGTGCAAGAAGAGGGCGCGTGGCCACACAACATTTGAACTACTGCTGCGTGCGGCTGTACGGCCTCGCTCGGCCTGGATTTTTTTTGCTGCTACACTTCATTAATTTTAAGCATGCATTTAATTGTGCCTGTGCATGTAATATGTATATAATATATATATATATATATATATATATTAGTGCATGCATGTGTATTATGTACTTATTTGCATGTGCATGTGTGTCTGTACGTAATTATATAGTATGCTATTAATATTAATTTTGTTTGTTATTCATTTATAATGTTAAATTATTATATGATATAATTATAAATCTTATTTAATTTTATGAATTTAATTTAGAATGTATGATATGTGTTATAAGCCTTAGTTTAATTTTATGAATTAATTTATTTATGATATTAACTTGTTTATATGATGTGTTATAAGTCTTGTTTTAATTTTATGAATTTGATTTAAATTGAATTATACGTGTTCCGACCTAAAATGATTTAAATGTTACATTCTCGCATCTCATATGCATATGTTGCATACATTCGCATCGTTGTGCGTCCATTTGGTACGTGATTAAGTCTAAATCTCGGGTTTTGTGTTTGTTTGTCAGAAAGAAGGTCCCCGTTGTCGGTGTGGAGCTCGAGATATAGGTTGTGGTGGTCGGCACACTCTTGTCTTTTGTTTTGTGCACTAGGTGAGGTTTAGGATCTTTTCTTTTAGTTAAACGACCTATAACCCTGAAGTACTCCTATTTCTAGCCCGCATGCGACTATATATTATATATATAGTTAAATATGTGTTGAGTATGATATGTTATGATCTTGTGGACATCTTCGGATTTTGAAACTATGTATACGAGCGTATATAAGCTTGAGTTTTGAAACCTTATGTTATGATATGATATATAAGTGAGTTAATCCATGAAAGATTGGTATATGTATGTTATGTTCTGTATGTTTGGGCCCCGGAGCTATGAGCAAGGACACTCGGGACGGTATTGGGCCGTCGGGATCATCACTCCTTAGCATAGTTTCCATATGATCCGAAGTGTCACGCGTGACGCTGGGAGTTTAGGGAAGGCGTACTCTTCGACGCTCGTGTTGTAAAAATCGAGAAAGACTCGTAGTGGGATCGCTGCCCCTCGAGGTTATGTTATGTATGGATAGTTTGGGTTTACGTAGCCCTCCTATCGCGGAGTTTGGTGGATTGTATGTATGATTTCAGTTTTAATTTTGCTATTATGTGAGGTAAGGTTGAAAGCTCGCTACTCGCTCGAGCGTTAGGATTTATTCCTTAAAATTGTGAAACGGGGATAGTTTTATGAAACGTTTTGAATAAGTATTTGTATATGTATTAGCTTTTCTTTGAAAATGCTTTGGTATGCAAAACCTATACCCGGTTCATGATTCCTCCCTTTAATACATACTTTGCTCTATTATGTGTAGCGTGTGGGTGTGCGTTAGCCCCTTCACTTAGTCGGTGGACTGACCCCTCTCTTGTCTTTTCAGGTGACAGGTTCTTTGAGCTCGTGCTAGGTGGGGAACTGCGTTTGTCGAGTCACACTTGGTCGTATAGGTCGAGATAGGATGCATTTTGGTCTCACGTGCATATCTTGTGTTTTTTGTACCCTTCGAACTTATGTTTAGGATTTATGAAATTTGAATATCGTATATATATTTGATCCCTTGGCTCTAGTTTGAATATTTTATGATATTGCTTCCGCTATCTTGTTGTTTGATTGGTATTTGTTTCACTTTCGCGCACTCTGAGTCGGAATTAGCTCCGCCTAGCCTAGTGTGTGTGTTGGTCTCCCGTTCGCTATGGCTTAGACTTGAGTACGGACTATCCATTTCGTATTCAGGTTCTGGTCTTAGTGTGAGGGATGTGGTATCCCACGTACGGGGCGCTACAGTGATACCCCGTGTTTTCAAGACCAACCAGGTATGACGTCACGAGTGAGGTCAGGTTCAGTGTTACGTGATTTACTTGTTTAATTATGTGATTAAGTGTTTTACGAGATTTAGTTATTTGTTTGGTTGATTTAATTGTTACTACGTGCGTATGCGACTAATGTTTGTTCGTTTTGCAATACCACACATTACCACATTTATCCCTTTTTCCTCGAGCCTTACCTTTTACCCCTCGTTAATTCCCGAACCCCGTTTCCTATCTTTTATTTATTTAATTCAGGAACCTAATTCTACCCCAACCGTATTTTAATTCGAACCGTAACCACACAAAATATCTTCCACGTCGGGCCCCACACCTTTTCTCTCTCTCTCTCTCCCTCTCACACGAGACACACCCCACCCCAATTTCTCCTTCTTCTCTTCTTTCATTTCCCTTTCTTCAATCTTTATTCTCTCCTTCTTCTCTTTTCTTTCTTGCTCTCCACCCGGCACCACCACACCACCTCGCCACCACCACTTAGCCGACAACACCACCAATTCCACAACCTCAGCTCCATCACCTCTTCATACTTCCTCTTTTTTCTTTCTTCTTCTCCATTTCACCATCTAATTCAAGAGAAGAAAGCTCAAGACAAGGAGGAAACAAGCTCCACCAACTCCGGCAAGAATCCGACGACTTCCTGACCACCACGAGTCTACCTCGACGTCCTCATTTCATTTTTGGTAACTTCCTTTCTTTCTTGCTTGATTTGAGGTGGTATATATATGTATATTTGTGTGTATGTATATATGTATATCATGATGGGTTTGTGCGTTATCGTGCCTCGTTTCGTATTTCGGTTGTACTTTTATATATCTTTAGTATTGCTTGTTGCTTGGTGTGAGTTTCGGGTTCCGACGGCACTCCGAGGGCCGTTTTCGGCACCTCCCTTGTTCTGCCGCTGCTGTGTCTATTTTCTCGAGCAGGGGATCCCGGACGGGATCCGTTTTAGTCTGATTTTAGTCCCGGCCGGGAGGGTTCTTTGGTTTGGTTTAGGGACAAAGGTCCCGGCCGGGATTGATTCTTGTGTAAATCATGTCCCGGCCGAGAGGGCCTTGAAGTGGTAGGCCTGGACCTCTGTCCCGGCTGGGATTCCTTTCGGTGCTTTTTTCGTCCTGACCGGGATTGCCCTCTGTTAGCCCTGTTTTCGTGCTTTGACTTTGTTGTTTCCTTAGTGTGTAGTTGTTTACGTGCCTTGCTCGATTCCCTAACTGCACAACGTGCTTATATGCTCCCTTGAAGTGTAATTACGTGTTTAAATGGTATACGTGAATATGTTAGTTGTTTAATTGAATTAATTATAGTTGAGAATGCGTTATATGATCACATATCACACGTACACTTGAAATTTACATTGAATTGATACATGGGATATTAACTGTGCATATGAATGTGCTCACCACACTTCATAACATTTTATGATTCATTAAATATTGCATCATTTCATATCACGCCACGAACACATCAAACTTATGCCGTGCGTCCTTTTAGTTTCATATTGAGTTATTTCCTCTCTTACACAGTTTGTTTCCAGAGCGGAGACTTCCGGATCAAATCGCCACCCGTATTATTCTTGTTTCTTATCTCGTGGTAATCCATGTAACGTCCTAATTTCTGAAACTTTAGGTAAGCAAGCCACGAGCGGGTCTTCGGGAGTTGGGTGATTTAAATTTAACTATTTTATTTATTTATTTATAACTTTCATCATATTATATGCATCACATCTCTTTACATTTATATAAATTTTTATTCATGAGAATTATATAAACTAGTTGATATATATAATTTAATTGTATTAAATGTCCTTATTCGCTCTTTTGTGTGAATTCTTGTACTTAATTGTATTTCATGATTTGGAGTTAAGTGATCTTTTGTGTAGAGATGGGACTTATTGGATGAATTTAAATTAGAAAGGGACTTAGTTGCAAATTGTGTTGATTCGTCATAGTTAGTGGAAGAGATATAACATTGTATGTATACATTCATCTCTTATAGTTGATCATCACATTTTCATCAAATTTCCACACACTTTCATACACAAGAAATCGGTATTTACACCTTAAGAAGGGAAGGAAGAATTTTACCATAATCCAAGCCATAATTTGAAGGATTTGAGGAGCTAGCATCATCATCTTCATCATCTTCCGATTTCTTTCCGTTTCTAGCTCATATTAAGGTATAACATGGACTTGTATGAATTTCTTGATTGGTGTAGAAGTAGGGTTCATGAATTATTTGATGAAGTCTTGTAATATTTGAGCTAGGAGCATGATTAGAATGATTAGAGTGGAAGCTTGCATGAATATTTGGAAGAATATGAAAGTTGGAAGTTGGAAATGTATCAAGCTTGAATTTTGATACTTTGATGTGTATTTCTTGGTTGTTTGTTGGATAAGTGTAGCATAATGTGTATTTGATGTATTTGGTTAAATGTTATGGTTGAAACTTGGTGGTATAATTGTTTTGGTTGATTTTGGTTCAGTTTTGCCCTGTTTTGTTGCTGCTGAGTATGTGGTCGCGACCGCGACCTATTTTACGTGTAAAAATGGTCGCGGGCGCTACCCATTTTTGGCGCAGTTTCGAGATTTTGGAAAAATGGATGAAAAATTCGGCCAAAAATAGGGTGGTCGCGCCCGCGACCCCATTTGTGAAGAAATTGGTCGCACCCGCGACCCCTTTTTGGGAAAGTTTCGAGATTTTGGAAAAATTGGACGAAAATTCGGGGTAAAAATACTTGGTCGCGACCGCGACCCATTTTGTGAAGGATTTTGGGCGCGACCACGATCCTGTCTTCTACTGCATGAACATTTGATTTTCCAACTTTACTTGCATGGTTTTATTGACTCGATTCCGGCACAAGCACTTCATTATTATGTCATATAAAGCATTATGTTATGTGTATTACTCATATCATGTAATTTCATAGATTGAGTTTCATAGGGGAAGTTTGTGTAATATTGTCATACTTTGAACTATGTCTTGAATACTTGATCATTGTTATCCTAATTGCTAAATTGAACATGTTATGATAATTATTGATTGAAATTACATGATTGACACTAATTGAACATGCCGTTCGTCTTAATTGGTTCATACGAGTCGAGTCTCACGTACACTTGTCCTTGTTACGCAGATCACGGTCCAGGAGACGAGGAGCACGCTCCTTAGAGCTTTTCTTTCACTTTGGTTGGTTGGTAAAGGTGAGGTTTAATTTTAGATATATAGATCCCATATAACCCTATGTGTCGTTTCGAAGTATCTATATATCTATAGTTTTCAAACTTTATGAATTTTAAATGATTTCATGAATTGATTGAATGGATTGACTGATTGGGCGAGTAAAGCATGTTCACATTGGGCCCGAGGGTAGTGTATTGAGCCAACCAGGAAAGCACGGGCTGACGGGTAACTCTTGCACTATCCCCACCATTTCGGGATCACCTCTGAATCCACCAGGAGGTTTGGGTCTTGCAAGCCCGCCATCACCCGGAGGAAAAAGGGTCATGAAACTACTATTTGATTGCACTTGAATAACTTGCATGCTCACTTGATAAATGGAAATGTTCATAATTGTACACTTTTGGAGCAAGGTTGGAGAACGCCCTCACTCGCCGGGCCACGTATCGAATTGATAATTAATTGAATTGTTAAATTGGTTCAGTTGTAATCTCGGGCGAGAATTCCTTCTATTCTTGAACTTATATTGTGTTTCCTATAAAAGCTTACCCGAGATTATAGCTTGCATGATACGTGCGCATATATTTATTTACACCCCTCACTTAGCCTGTGGTAGACTGACACCTCACATTTTCAGGTTCTGCAGGTGGAGTGCTAGGTGGGTTTGAGTCTTTTGGTCAAGTCTAGCATCTCATTCTTATTTTGGTATTTGTATATTTTGTAACATGTGAAAGCTTGTGTACATTATGGTTTTCATGATAAGAACTTGAAATGCATGCTGTGGAAACAATGTAAAATATTGCTTTTGGAATGTATGTAAATGGTTAAGCTAGTGTTGTGTTTTTTTATTATTGTTTCCCGTTCGCTATAGGCTTGATTCATGTATGGGTGCTCGTTCCATATGTGGATTGAACTATAGTGCGGGGGATGTGGTACCTTTGTGTTAAGGGTGCTACATTCCAGGTGAGGGTGTTTTCGTTCTAGTTTTGTATCAAAACCTACTACCTTATGTCATAAGTTTTGGCCAAAAACCTAAAGTATATCTATATTGATTTCAAAGTAAAGTCATCGAGTAAGTTCTTATCGAGTAAACCTTTTCTCAAGGATTATGAAATGAATTATTATTACGATCATGACTTGAAATGTTTTGGCGAGAATATGCACATTTATCATGTTCATGTACTGGGCCCGGGGAAACGTGGGCTTGGACACCTGTACGGCATCGGGCCATCGGGCAACCCCTTAGCACATAGTACCCATTGAGAATCTCTCACGCGACCAAGAGGCACGAAAGGTGAGTTATTCTTGAGCCGATGGCGTTACCCCATCGAAGGAGCGGGTAGGAGTCATGATCCCCATCTCGATATTATTATGGACTGGTTCGGGTCTGTATGCCCAACCAGAGGAGAGAGAAGGCTGGAACTTATTATTGTTATGATCACGATTATGATTGATTATGCACCGTACGGGAAGGCCGGAATACGGATTGCCCAAACAATTATATCTCATGTATATAGCTCGCATGTATTATTATGTATTGCATGATCACGTATTCAAAGTATTAAATCATGTTTATTGTACATGGTCGGAGTTTGGTTGGAGATTTATGCACACTCACTCACCGAACGAGAATGATTATTCATGACTTATAAACTTAATGAATTTAATCTGAACTAGTCGTAAAGTCCGAACATCGCTTAGCTATTTTTTTGCCCTACTTGGGAACTAATCTTAAATAAAACCTTGCTCGGGATTTATGACTTGCATGTGCATGTTTTTATATATGTATAGCCCCAACTCACTCAGTCTTCTAGAGTCTGACCCCTATTTCCCACTTTTTCAGTTTCTTGCAGGTTTTTCTAGGCGGGAGTCTAGTTTTGATATTATTCGAGTCTCACTTGTACACTAGGTTGCATGCTTATTTGGTTGTTGATATTAATGGATTTAAATTATACTTCATTCCTTCCGCACCGCATTCTGTATTATCTGATTAATCGGTACAGGGTTAGATCCTTAGAGTGTATTATCTAATTAATTGTTACCATCGAGAAGGGTGTTAACCCTATCACGGTCCTTGGAATGGTGCGGTAGGCCCAGAGGACCCCATCAAGTTCGTCGACCTAGGCCCCTTTCTTAGCCTCGAGTCTGGTTTTCTGAATGATGAAGAGGTTGATGACTTCGACCTGGCCATTTGCTTGAGGATAGCCAACTGATGGAAAACGCTGACTGATGCCCATTTCTGAACAGTAGGACCTGGTGCTGGTGCTTTGGAACTGAGTTCCATTGTCGCAAATCAGGACCTTGGGGACCCCAAATGTAGCACCCCTGTACGTATAGATACCACACCCCCGCACTATAGGCCAATCCACATACGAAATGGACAATCCGTACATGAACTAACCTATAGCGAACGGGTGACAATAAAAGAAAAGACGAGCTAGGCGGGACTAAACCCCAAAGCAATACAAAACCAAGACATAAAAGTTAAAAGCGGAAGCATTAACTCTTAGATACATATAGGTACCATATTCACATCAACGATATAGATACTAATAGATACCAACAGATATCAATACATTATCATCTCTTATATATTATACATGATCAAGTATTCAGAATGTGACAATAACGGACATAACATGAGAAGTAGCAAAATATATACATGATGGTACACTGCTTGTAACGCCCCGGTTTTTCAATTTTATTAATTTGTCTTATTTGCTTCTAAATTGCGCAATTAATTATTTAATTATGTGATTAATTGTTTTTACGTGGTTCATATTTAATTTTATTATAAATTGTTATAATTTTATTTTATCATATTATATTTTAATTCAATATTATTTTAAAAACCTAATTCGTATTTTTAAGTATTAATATAAATATAGATATATATTCTTTAATTATTATTAGTTAATGATTAATGTTAATTATGTTGTTAATTAATCATGCTTTAATTAATTAATTACGTGACATTAATTTATGTTACAAATTAATTTGATTTATTTAATTAAAATATTTATGTATGAATTTTAATGTATTTATGCATGAATTGCATGAATGTGCATGTTGTTCATTTTGTGCGTCGTTCTTATATGAAATTATATCGAATTGGCGCGAATTTGTAGTATGTCGTAAATATATGTGTTATGAACATGCTTATATGCTCGGTTTATGTTTTCGAATTCATTTGTTTTGTTAACGAATTTAATTTGTTTCAAGGAACCAAATCGGGGGCTAACGAGCACTTAGCGTACCCTTGGTTCCGAATTTAATATCTTGAGCTCGGGAACTCGGATTCGAGTTCCGTCAACTCCGCTGAACTCGTAACGCAAATTCGAGTTTAGTAAAATTAGCCTTATATTTTTCCTAAGTCTTTTGAACCTCCGAAATTCAACCGAAAAACGAGGCGGCGACCAAAATGACCTTGTTGCACTAAAATGACCATATCTTGCTCAAACCTTGACAAAATTAACTATGGTTGGATGATATGGAACCCTAAATCAACCCTCTATTTATCCATTAACCCCCCAAACCGAGATAACCCTCCCCACTTACTGAAAATATCTCAAACACTTTCTGCTCCCCAGTCTCTCCCGTAACTCAAGCTTTGCCATGAGATTCAAGCTCAAATCTCCTTCCAAACCTCCATTAATCCACAAGGTAAGCTTGGATATGTTATTTACTTACAATATGAGTCATTTTCATCCTTTCATTCATGAATTTGAGCATGGTTTCATCATTTCTGGGCAGATTTCCGAAATAAGAGGATTTTGGGCAAATTGTTGATCTCCTTCGATTCTTAATGGTTTTGATTGATTCCAAGCTTGAGGTTGATTGTTTTGACATCCTAATATCATTTATGATCATTGATTTCTTGGTGGTTGAGATATTAATGAGTTATCATTTATGAACTTTTGAGAAAACTTTCATGAATGTCACGTATGCTCCCATTTCTTGTTTGAGCTTGTTTGAAACTGATACATACGTTGAAATGGTGTTTCTTAGATGAGTATTTGATGGTCTAAACTGATATGGATAGGTGGAGTTGAAGTGAGTGCTTCTTGTCCTGTTTTCCGTGACCTTTGCCCTGTTCTTCACCCGTTTTGTTGCTGTCAAAAAGCTGCTGCGTTTACTTCTTTCTTTTGCTGTTAATTTCGTCACTTTATGGGATCATTCTAGAGGAGTACTTGAAGATTTTCATGCATGATTTTGTTGCCTTTCTTGCTTGTACATGGCTGTAGTTGCTGATGCGTTTTTCTGTAAAAAACAGAGGATGTGATGGTGTGAGACACGGGTGTGTTGTTTTTGCTCTTTCCTGCGTGTAACGGGGGTGCTGTGTGGGCTGGAATCGCTGTACCGAGACACGGGGGTATCTCGGTCTAGGCTTGGGAGGTGACACGGGGGTGTCACCCCGTTTTTCCTGAAACTGTTTTTCCTGCGTCTTCTCTGAACTGCTGCAGCATATGTATTTATGTGTAGTGTGTGTGAGTTGCTGTAATTGTGTAAAGTGTGTGCATGGGTATACGTGGCTTGTATATGATATATATATATATATATATATATATATATATATATATATATATATAGATGCTTGTGTGTGTAATTGCATGCAAGAATAAAATGTACTATATATAAATATATGCATGGCTGTTATTTGAGTTGCATGCATGAGTATATATAGTATACATATTTGTGTGTGTGCATGCATGTAGCTACGTGTATATGTATATATGTATATTATATGTTATTATATAGTATTATATAATTATTATATTATATATATTTATTATATATTTAAAATAATATTTGATTTAATTCAATCTTTGAAATTAATTGATTTCTATTTCGCGTATTTAATTTACCTACTATTGATTGAACGTTTTATTTAATTAGTTTATTCCTAATTGTGAATATGAATATTACTTGCTATGGTTATTAAATGAAATTTTGGACTAATTGATATGCTTTATGAATTTATGAATGTATGAATTTATGAATTTGAATGAAATATATGAACGAATGGTTTGATTATATGTTTTAAATTCTTTAATAGTGCACATGAACATTTTATGATATTATATGATTTGTTACGTATTCATATCATGTTCATGGCATGACGTGTGTCTTGTATGGTTCATTGGAGTCTCGAGTCTCACGAACACGTCATGTTGTCTTCTGTACAGTTTGCCTCCAGGGAGGAGAAATCTTGATCGTTCAGGCACTTGGTACTCGTATCCTTGTACTGTCACGGTTCAGGTGAGGGTGTTTTCGTTTTAGCTACGTATTAAACCCTACAACCCTTATGTGAAAAGCTTTGGCCAAAACCTTATGATTATATATATATGGTTTTCAAATGAAGTTATCGAGTAAATTCTTCTAAAATATTACGTATGAGCGTATATAAGCTTAAAAATGGTTTTGTATTGAGGCTATGCTCCAAACCGTGTGTCTTCATGCTAGCTACGGATTAGGATGACACGGAGAGGTACGTATATAGCATATGCCGAATTACACGGTAAGGTATGATTCCTTATAGTATGTATCATATGTATGTATTGATATGTTCTGGCGAGATTTCATATATGTTATGTTCACGGGCCCAGGGACTTAGTATATGTGGCTAACCGAGGAAGCAAGGGCTGACGGGGATCCCATATACTAGTCCCAACCAAACTACGGTGATACCGGCCCTCGCTAGGAGGTTTAGCGGGGAATGGGAGCTGAGTGCCCTTGGGGGATTCATGTACCCCCATTGGCTTATGTATGAACCGGTGGCCGGGTCTTGCAAGCCCGTCCACCACCCGGAGGAAGAAGGTTGGTTATGATTTCTGATTATGCTTATGAATATGTTTATGTTATGATTATGCACCGTGCGGGAATGCCGGGATCCGGATCGCCCAAACGAATATGTTTATGATATGATTTATGGTCTGTGTGTATTATGACGTATTGCATGATCACCTATTTAAAATATTATTGATATTTGTCGTACACGGCCGGAGTTTGGTTGGAGATGATGCACGCTCACTCGCCGAGCCTTATATTTACGTATGATTTATGAATGTAATGAATTAATATGATTAGTCATAAAATCCGAGCATTGATTAATCATTCTCTTGCCCTTTTAGGGAACTAATCGCAAACAAAACCTTGTTCGGAATTTATGACTCGCATGTGCATGTTTTTATATATGTATATCGCTCCTGCTCACTCAGTCTTCTAGAGACTGACCCTCTTCCTCCCCAACCTTTTAGTGTGCAGGTTTGGCTTTGGAGTCCGAGCTAGGTGGAGTTATGTTGAGTTGAGTCGGTCAAGTTAAGTTAGAAGCGTCTTTGCTTTCACCTCATGTATTTATGTTGTGATTGATTCGACATTGTAAAACCTTGGAATTGATTCTTGTATAATTGCTATGGAATTGTTTTGTTGGACTGTGTTTATGAGTTTAAAAGAGGCCTGAAGAGCCCAAGTCTGCTTATGGTTTGTATGTTTGAGTTTTAGTATTTTCGAGGAACTATATTTTGTTGATTGGTTGTTATTGCAGGGTCTAAGTTCCGCCTAGCTTAGGAGGGTTTTATGTTTGTCTCCCCTTCGCTATGGTTCGATACGGGTGCGGATTTACCATTTCGTTACTCGTGTTGAGCCATAGTGCGGGGGATGTGGTGCCTCACGTGCGGGGTGCTACATCCTTAAGTAGTATCAGAGCCCGGTTGCAAAACCGGTGTTCTTGAGTCGTGTTGGAGTCAGTCTAAGTCGAACGGCATAGGGACTATGTGATATTGTGTGCATTGCATCGGTCTTGAATATGGAATTTGGTTTCCTTAAGAATTTTGTTGAATTACTTGTTGCATTTTATATGGATTCTTGTCTTTCGTATTGAATATGTGCCATGAGCATGCACTAATCGCATGCATCCATTCTTGAAATGAGTTATGATTTCCAGGTTATAAAGATGATATCAAACCACGGCCAAGTTATATGATCACAACAATCTATTACAATTCCTTCGGAGGCACGGAAGATAGGAAGGATGCCCGGGAGGAATGTGGAGAATGCTAGTTGTGTGGCTTTGTAGACTGAGTTGCAATTAACGGTTGGGATTCAGAATGGGAGGTTCGACCTTGGCGATGCGATGGCAGAGGAACATTTGCGGGAATAGGAATAGGAGTTAATCAAGGGATGGTTGTGACTCAGAAGAACAACTTATGTGAATCCACTACTTGAAGTGCATTAATTGGATTCAACAGGATCTTGCAACCTAAGGAATGAAGGGAACAAAACCTTGAAGATATATTGGTCCCGGATTTGGATCATGGAAGAGGTACTAGTAATTAAGAGGAGTAGAGATAACAGGGGTCCGGTAGAGGTTATGCATCAAGGGTTTACAAAGAAGGACTTCGAACTAAGCCTAGTGATTAGAAGTCGGGTTATAGAAGGCAAGCATTTGGGTAAACACAAATAGAGGGAAGGTGGCGATATGGAGAACAGGATTTGAGTTCATTTTTCCAAATCCAAGCTGAATTGTCATGTTGTGACGTTAAATTGGAAAATATGGAGCAACAAATGGAAACGAGAAAGAGAGGAAATCATGCGCTCAAGTAGAAGCAATTGGAGGTAAATTAAATCCACAAAGGATAAGCGCGAAATTCTTGATTGAGGTGATGATTAGAAGTAAAGGTCGAATTTCGAGAAGAAGTTTGGATACTAACTCTGTGGACGTGGAAGAATTAAGGATTAAGGAATTGCAATCTCGGATAGTGGAAGATACAAGTGATGAAAAAAAAAAACTCATGGAAAACTTGAAGATCGTGGGAAAGGCAAGGGATAATCACCAAGTCAAAGTAACCTCGGGATTGGAGGAACGAGGAAAAGCTACCGAGCTAATAGCTTACCACCTTGGTGACAGGTTCCAAAACATTCATAGCACGTGCATCATATTTTGCATTAATTATTTATTCTTTTGACCTTATGTTTATCCGTGCATTTCTAATTAGTTTCGTTGCGCTAATGTATTGTATAATTGCTTGATGTAAACGTGACCCATGCATTGTCATTTTAACCCAACATGCATTTTAGTGTTTACTTGATAGGAAGTCCTTTCGCCTCAACTGTCAAGTATCAATTCAACCGAGCCGCATCTGAGTTATGAGGAAGAGAAATAATAGGATGACACGTTATAAGGAAGGTGAATTTGGGAAATAAGAACTCCCATTAAGGGATAGGTTAACGGAAACGAGAAATTTAAGAAGGAGAAGTGAGACCAGAGTTCCGGACAAGAATAAGGAAGGAGTTTCGGACATCAAGAGAACTGGGGAAGGAGTTAAAAGGCCAAATCCTTGAATTCTATATCAGTTAAACTTCACCTAATGGGAATTACTCATCAAGACTTTCGACAAAAGAAGAATCAATGGAGTTCAACACGGGACAACAGAAATTTAAGGGGGAGAGCACGACCGAGGAATAAATTGGACGATTGAAAGGGGTGCTCGAAGAAAATATTCTAGTAGGAATAACGAAATTGCAAATTAAGGAAGACCTGGGAGTCCTATTAGTGATGATCAGAAATAAACAAGACGGCTTGAATGGTTAAGTTGTTAAGAGGAGAATTAAGTTACTCAATTTGGGTTGGAGTCCCTCATTAGGTGTAACGGAAACGGCTTGGAGAATATTCCTATGTATAGAATATGGATCTGGGATAACAAAATTATAAGGGAGCTTTTGTGAACCCTAAGTCAGAATTGACAAGAGAGAGAGTCGAGTCAAGTTAGCATATAATGGAATGATGGCGATCAAGAGTAATCCAATAAAGTACAAAGGGGGTTCAATAATGACAATATTATCAAGTCTTCGGTTGGTCCCACGATAATTCGGAAGGAAATTTAAGAAGAAACCAAACCGGAAAAGATGATCATTGGAGGATTTACATCAAACTTCAAAATTCATCAAGAACATTCTATCTTCAATTCAAGAAATGTGGGGCCAGGTACTGAATATAGCCTAAAAGGGGCTAAGGAGAATGAATGGGTAACATGAACGGGAGATAGAAAAGGATTTGTGTTAAGGTAGATCCTAATGACGAATACCTCAAGTTAGGGATTGAATCGTCAAGGTTGTCAGGAGTAGTTATCTTCAAGGGCATTTTCAACTCCGATATGGGTAAGATAGTAGCTATGGACCTAACTTCAGGACGGATGGTCTAAGGGTATTCGGGAAGTCAAATTCGGTTAATTAAAAAGAGTTGGTTGGTCGAATGAGGGTTAAGGGAAATGGTGAAGACTGGAAGCAGTACTAGGCAGAAGGGATTTAAGAGTTTAATCCTTAAAGGATTCATCAACGGTTTCATCGGGGTACCCTGGAGAGGTTAAAGACAAGCTGAGCAATGAGCCTATCCCCAGAACAGATCACACACTGGACAACTTACAAATTTAAATTTCTTAGCTACGGTGAACGGTACATAAAACATTCATGGCATAAGCATACCTACAATTTAATTTAAATGATTCTTGATATTCTGTACCTTACTAATTGATTATTTTCGTTGTACTGGATTATGTTGTAATTGAGGTTTATTACATGTCCTTGTGTGATTCTAAATTTTGGTTTTGCGTGTGTTGCATGGGAGTATTGGAGACTTCCTTGTTTACTTATTTTTATTTGAGAGACGGGGTGCTCTCGTTATTTCTAAGAGACGGGGATTCTCTTATTTTTGTTTGAGAGACGGGGTACTCTCTTTGCTTGTGAGGGACGGGGTTCTCTCATTGTTGCTCGAGAGACGGGGCTCTCTCCTTGTTGTTTGCGAGAGACGGGGAATCTCTCATTGGTGGTTTAAGCGTGCAGTGAATCCGAGGACGGATTCTTTTTAAGGGGGAGAGATTGTAACGCCCCGGTTTTTCAATTTTATTAATATATCTTATTTGCTTCTAAATTGCGCAATTAAATTATTTAATTATGTGATTAATTGTTTTTACGTGGTTCACATTTAATTTTATTATAAATTGTTATTATTTTATTTTATCATATTATATTTTAATTCAATATTATTTTAAAAACCTAATTCGTATTTTTAAGTATTAATATAAATATAGATATATATTCTTTAATTATTATTAGTTAATGATTAATGTTAATTATGTTATTAATTAATCATGCTTTAATTAATTAATTACGTGACATTAATTTATGTTACAAATTAATTTGATTTATTTAATTAAAATATTTATGCATGAATTTTAATGTATTTATGCATGAATTGCATGAATGTGCATGTTGTTCATTTTGTGCGTTGTTCTTATATGAAATGATATCGAATTGGCACGAATTTGTAGTATGTCGTAAATATATGTGTTATGAACATGCTTATATGCTCGGTTTACGTTTTCGAATTCATTTGTTTTGTTAACGAATTTAATTTGTTTCAAGGAACCAAATCGGGGGCTAACGAGCACTTAGCGTACCCTTGGTTCCGAATTTAATATCTTGAGCTCGGGAACTCGGATTCGAGTTCCGTCAACTCCACTGAACTCTTAACGCAAACTCGAGTTTAGTAAACTTAGCCTTATATTTTTCCTAAGTCTTTTGAACCTCCGAAATTCAACCGAAAAACGAGGCGGCGACCAAAATGACCTTGTTGCACTAAAATGACCATATCTTGCTCAAACCTTGACCAAATTAACTATGGTTGGATGATATGGAACCCTAACTCAACCCTCTATTTATCCATTAACCCCCCAAACCGAGATAACCCTCCCCACTTACTGAAAATATCTCAAACACTTTCTGCTCCCCAGTCTCTCCCGTAACTCAAGCTTTGCCATGAGATTCAAGCTCAAATCTCCTTCCAAACCTCCATTAATCCACAAGGTAAGCTTGGATATGTTATGTAGTTACAATATGAGTCATTTTCATCCTTTCATTCACGAATTTGAACATGGTTTCATCATTTCTAGGCAGATTTCCGAAATAAGAGGATTTTGGGCAAATTGTTGATCTCCTTCGATTCTTAATGGTTTGGATTGATTCCAAGATTGAGGTTGATTTTTTTCACATCCTAATATCATTTATGATCATTGATTTCTTGGTGGTTGAGATATGAATGAGTTATCATTTATGAACTTTTGAGAAAACTTTCATGAATGTCACGTATGCTCCCATTTCTTGTTTGAGCTTGTTTGAAACTGATACATACGTTGAAATGGTGTTTCTTAGATAAGTATTTGATGGTCTAAACTGATATGGATAGGTGGAGTTGAAGTGAGTGCTTCTTGTCCTGTTTTCCGTGACCTTTGCCCTGTTCTTCACCCGTTTTGTTGCTGTCAAAAAGCTGCTGCGTTTCCTTCTTTCTTTTGCTGTTAATTTCGGGACTTTATGGGATCATTCTAGAGGAGTACTTTCAGCTTTTCATGCATGATTTTGTTGCCTTTCTTGCTTGTACATGGCTGTAGTTGCTGCTGCGTTTTTCTGTCAAAAACAGGGGATGTGATGGTGTGAGACACGGGTGTGTTGTTTTTGCTCTTTCCTGCGTGTAACGGGGGTGCTGTGTGGGCTGGAATCGCTGTACCGAGACACGGGGGTGTCTCGGTCTAGGCTTGGGAGGTGACACGGGGGGTGTCACCCCGTTTTTCCTGAAACTGTTTTTCCTGCGTCTTCTCTGAACTGCTGCAGCATGTGTATTTATGTGTAGTGTGTGTGAGTTGCTGTAATTATGTAAAGTGTGTGCATGGGTATGCATGGCTTGTATATGATATATATATATATATATATATATATATATATATATATATATATAGATTGTTGTGTGTGTAATTGCATGCAAGAATAAAATGTACTATATATATATATATTCATGGCTGTTATTTGAGTTGCATGCATGAATATATATAGTATACATATTTATGTGTGTGCATGAATGTAGCTACGTGTATATGTATATATGTATATTATATGTTATTATATATTATTATATAATTATTATATTATGATGGTGCTGGAATTCGTGTTTCCTAATGCAACAACACTTTAAGATTTATATGAAAAGGGAAAAGACCATCACAGGCGGGGAAGCCTCAGGAACTGGGTTTCCTATGGAGCGTGGGTTCTTCCAGCTAGGATAACACCGAGAATGCAAGAAGTAATGCAACTGTTATAAAGTTTGGGAAGATGCAGAGGAATGGAGATATGAACCCAGAATAATGTATGCAGTATGTGTCGTGGAGATGACTTGGGGGAGAAAGCATGTGTTCTCCCCTATTTATATGTTAGGGGTAAGGGTAAATGGGTAAATTGACCGTGTGGTCCCAAACCTGTGTTGCCCTAACACATGGCAGCCCTTGAGGGCGTGAGAATGACGTTTCTGAAAAGGAGGCGGTGTGTCAGGTACAGGGTGCGCACTACCTTTGTGTCAGAGGTTGTTGGCGAGGGTCGCGTGAGTGGAGGGTCCCGGATCCGTCTTATGAGGGTCCAGATCCACCATGGCGATGGGGGATCATCCTCGAGCCGAAGTGACGCTCGAAGAATGCTCGGACGGGTTCCTCATGGCTCATGATCTTTGAGCACCAAAACCCGAGCGACAAAGATATGGCCCTCGTGCGGGTGATTCCTTGAAAAAGGTAACCCTGTGGGCGTAGGTGTGAGCGCCAAACCTGCCAGCTCTGGCCCATTTACCAGAATAGTTGGCCGAGGCCCAATGGCCTGTATTAGTTGGCAAGCGAGTGGGTTGGGTTGGCCCGCGAACCCATCAATGCGAGCGTATAGTCTTCAAGTCAATCAATGGCGACACGTGGACGGCTCTGATACGTGCGTATTTTTGAGTACCATCATTTTGCCCCCCAAATTCTGTAGTAACGCTCGAGCGTACTGTAGAATTTAATAAGAACGGGGCCTTGAATTTTTGAATATCCGAGGGTCAAACCATTGCTAGAGAAGTGGCCATTTACCTTCTGTAACAGACACAGTCTGACATCGCATTAATTGATGTCATGTCCGCATTTAATGCGGAGTGGGAACGTGGGCGCGTGTACTCCGGGAGACGTGAGGCGGTTAGCAAAAGTGAGGGGATTTCCTAGGCGGGAAATGATTGCGTTTTGAATTTTCAGCCCTAATCCATGTAAATTCTTCCCTATAAATAGGGGTTTGCAGGGCTTTGGGACCTTTTTCACGCATTCAAACTCTTTCAAGCACATACGCAGCAAGAAATCTCTGTCAGTTCTACAGATTCCGGCGAACTTCTTCTCTTCAAATTTTAGGTAAAAATTCCCTACCCTTCTTCTTATTTTCCCCGTGCTAACATTAGTTTTAGGTTGTGTGAGTGAAACCCTTGAGTGAAGAGCCACTGTCTACCATTGAACTTGTTTCAGAAATCTTCTCCCTCCTTGAGTTCTCTGTTAGAAATCCTGTTTTCAAAAGTTGAAAAGTGAACATGGCCGGTAATCAAGCTGACGATTACGTAAGGGAGATTGAGTTCTCCTTGAGTATCGGTGGAGAGCTCTTCCCCTCACGACGATGTCCCCACAGCTGTTCCCCTGGCTAGGGCGTCCCCAGGTGAGGGGATTCCCATGGCGATCTCGGTGGCCCAGGCTCCGGCCGATGCCGGGGAAGAAGAGGTGGATACTGCCGTTCAAGGGATGAACGAGCGTGCTCCTGGAGGGGTGAAGGACCTCTTTGAAGAGATGCATAACGTGGCGGAAATGCAAAGGCAGGGGGAGAGAGTATTCCCAGTGTTGAATAGAGTTGTGAGCCCCCAAGATCACAGGATCACAGTGGCGGTGATGGATCCCGAGGGCGAAGCAGGGCCATCCGGACGTCAATTTGAGGATGAACCCTCCAGAATGTGCCATAGGTGAGGCAAGGAGCCTGTCACTCGAGTGAGGCAAGATAACCGTCATCAAACTGACAGATCTCCAGATGAGATTGAGAGTATTCTGACGCTCGACGATTTGGAGGATTTGAGGGCGAAGGCTTATTGGGATGAAGCAGTATTTCCCATGCGTCTTCCTGAGGAGGGGGAGAGGGCCAACCGACCGCCGCCTGGGATGATGACGGTCTATTGGGATGCAGTCCTGGATGGGGGTTTGAGGTTCCCCATCTCGTCCGTCACTGCCAACATCTATCACCACCTGAGGCTTTGCCCTTCACAAATTCTACCGAACGGTATAGCACTAATCAACACTTTCGTGATTATGATGGTTGCGCTAGGTCGCGAACCCTCGATCGTCAATTTTGATAGCTTGATACAGGTGGCTCGCTCGCCGCGCTCATCACCTACGGACGGGTTTTATTATGCCCAGGCCAAGTCGGGTTTTAAGATGATAGATTCCCCATCCACTTCCTATGGCGAGCATTGGAAGGAGAAGTATTTTTTCGTGGGGGCTCCAGGGGGGATTTTTAGGGTTCATCGCCAGTGGTTGATACATAGCTAGGGTCCTTTGATTAGGGAAAGGGCGAGGAAGAAAGCTTTTGAGGATTGGGCACAGGGGTTAGCCTTCGATATGAGGAGTGAGAAAAAGTGGATTAAGGCTGAAACCCTGGTGAAGAACGAGGGAGTACTGTTTCGTTATGGCTTGTCCTGCCCCCCAGACATGATACTCAATCCTCCAGCTGACATCATGGCCCTCGATGGTTAGCTTCTAGGAACTGACTGCTCTAACTCTTAGAATAGTCTTCTAACTTAGAGTGATAGCTGTGTCCTTGCATCTGCGATTTGAGCAGCCAACTCCTGACGCTCATTTTTTCTCGTTTGCAGGTGTTCAAATACTATCTCAAGGCATGAATGCTGAAGCTCTTTCCCGTATGTTGGGTGTCCAAGGACCTGCCGCCGACCCTCAGCCTCCGCAGCAACAGCAAAACCGCCCTCCGAGGGGAAGGGGCACCAGGCGAGGAGCCAGTCGAGGACATAACAATGCTCGCGGGGGAGCAGGGAATGAGGCTCCCCCCAGAGGCCCTATTGAGGATCTGACAGTGGAGGGTACCCACGAGGCTACTCCTCCGCCGGTGGCCCCCGTAGGCCCAATTTCATTGAGTTCGAGTGGGTCACGGAACCGCTCGGGCGAGCACATCCGCATCATGAAACCCTTCGGGCCGACCGCCAAGGGAAGAGAAAGAGGCTTCCGGATTCAATTCCCATTTCTGGCAAGGGGAAGGAGGTGGTGGTAGGGCACAGAGGCGAGGGTAGCGACACTTCTTCATCAGAGGATGAAGATTTCTGGAAAATAGGCTGTAAGGGCGACTCTCGCTACAAGCGCCAGCGGACCGAGGGTCCGGTGCTTCTGAAAAAGAGCGCCTACTCCGTGAACCTCGTTTCTGACATCGTCGGGAAACTCCAATTTTCCGGCGATCACGATAAGCTGAACGAGCATGACGCCGGTCGTGTTGCTGACGACGCTTGTCATGTCCTTCTGACAGTAAGTCCTTAGTATCCTCTGAAGGTTTTCAACTTCCATTGTTCCCATTCTAACGCTAATCTTTGTGTCTGACTTTCCAGGAGGTAATCCCTAGGTTAAAGAATTTGCAGGGGCGAGCGCAGGCCTACTCCGAGCATAAGGCCAAGTACAAGAAACTGTTGCGGATTTCTGACCCCGTCCAGTTGCAAGAGGATTACAACAACCTCCACGCCCAACTGACCACCGCCAATATTGACAAGGACAGGCTGAGGGAGAATCTGCAGAAGTCGGACGAGGCCTACCTTACTCTTGACGAGCGTCATAGGGAGTTGAAGGTGGAGCGCGACCGGCTGAGGCAACAGAACCGGGAGCTGGGTGAGCAGTTGGCGGAGAGCACTCGCCGAAACGAGGAAGCAAACAAGGCCCTTGCTGACTTGCAGGGCAAAGTACAGGGCTTGGAGGTGAGGGTATCCTGGGAGGCAGTGAAGAAGTTCTTACGATCCAAAGCTTTCGTGTTCGCGGCCAACATCGATTGCTTCGACAATGCACGGCGTTTCTTCCATAAAGCCACCGGCAAATGGTGGAACTTGGCTTGGCACCCGAAAGCGCTCGGACTGACGCGCGCTTATGCATGGATCTAGACGAAAACTGCGAGCCCATGGTCCAAGATGGGGATCCTTCCGAGAGCTTGGCGGAGCCAGAATACCAGGAGTTGGTGGAAACGCTCCAGCGGGAGTTCATAGCTGCCAATACTGTAGGTCCCGAGCCTATCCAGATAGAAGATGAAGGCACCCTCATGGACACCGTGGATGTCGAGGAACCTGGTGAGGCTCACACTTCTGACGCCAACGTGTTGGCCCCAGTTCCTCTTTCGACTGCCCCACCGGAACCCAATTCTCAAGCCTAGTGAAGATCCCTGGTTGCTGACCCCCTGTCTTGTTGGTTGAAATTTCTTGTCTTAATTATGAACAATTTATGCTTGTACTTAATCTTCCAGTTATTCCCTGAACATTTTGAGTTTCTTTTCATACTTTAGCACTCTTTCTCTACTGCTTTGATGTCTGAATGCTTTTCCCTTTACTCTTGGATGGTGAATGATGTTAATTCGTTGAGCTTTGCCACTTTTATATTGTCCCTCTCATTTGGACGTTTGCGATGAGCATGTTTTTGCACGAGGGCGCTTCTTGCGAGGGTGCCCTGGCATTCATCACAATGCACCATTAGTTCAAGAATTGGCAGCGTCCGTCGATTCGAGGGGCGTAAATATGGGCGCGAGGGTGTTTCCCATGGATGTCCCCGGGCCGTATTCGCAATGAGGCTCGAATTTGAACTTAGGAAATTTTTAGGGATTTGCCTAAGTATTGGCCCAATAATGCGCACCCTCGTTCCGGACGCCCCAATGAGTTATACGCACTTTAGAAATCAACAGTAGGATTTGCTAAGTGTGGGAAAGAATAGAGCGTAACCGTGGGGTTAGCAACGTTTTGAGGGACCAATGCAAGAATTGGCCTAGGATCCAATATTTTATGAGTGTGATTTTA
The DNA here is from genome assembly GCA_037501455.1 of Lantana camara. NCBI lineage: Eukaryota > Viridiplantae > Streptophyta > Magnoliopsida > Lamiales > Verbenaceae > Lantana > Lantana camara. The sequence continues at coordinate 52,748,989 of CM074858.1, forward strand.
CTCAATAAGTTGAGGGTCGTTGGGGTTCTTACGAGCACGAGCTGGAGTGGCGAACACTCAGCTGGCGTAAATTAAGCATTGTGCTCCCCGCTGTTCGACACGCTCGTTTTTAGGACTTTATATACTTACCAATCGTTCAAATTGTTCTAGGTGGATGGTTATCAACACCTGGACAGTATGGCTTTGAAACGATTGATGTATCGCGTAGGCCGTTCGACGTGGAGGATGCTCGACACGGAGTAGGCCTCTCATCGCTCGGATCATTAGATCAAATAAGAAAGCAAGCAAATAATCAAAAACAGAGAATTAAATACTTACTGTTATATAGATGCATTTTTGGAAATGATTACAACACGCTTTCCGTCAAAGGAAAGCATTCCATGCCGCAGACGGGCAATTACAAAAGAGCTGATGTCTACACGTAGAACCTTCTAAGGTTACATGCATTCCATGGCCTAGGGAGCCGCTCGCCTTGCAAAGTTTCCAACAGGTAGGTATTGTTTGCTCGCACCTGGATGACTTTGAAGGGGCCTTCCCAATTGGGGTCCAACTTACCCACATGTTTGGAGACTTCAACTTTCTTGAGGACCAAGTCCCCCAGCTGGAAAGTCCTTTCTTTAACACGTTTGTTGTATTGGCGAGCCACGGTTGCTTTGTATTTGTGGATACGTGCCCAGGCAGCATGTCTCTTCTCATCCAATAAATCTAACTCGAGCGCCCGGTTGGCTTCATTGGCCGCAGGTTCGAAATAGGCAACGCGTGCGGATTCTTAAGCAATTTCCGCAGGTATCATAGCCTCGGAGCCGTACACGAGGGAGTAAGGAGTTTCCCCCGTTGCCGCTCGCGGAGTAGTACGGTACGCCCACAGGGCTCCCTGAAGTTCTTCAGCCCATTCTCCCTTCTTACTCTCGAGCATCGTTTTCAGATGCTGGAGTATGGTTCGATTGGTCACTTCAGCTTGACCATTGGCTTGAGGATAGCCCACGGAAGTGAATCGTTGCTCGATCCCTAGTTCATAGCACCAATCCCGTGTGTCAGCAGCGATAAACTGTGAACCATTATCTGAGATGAGCACCCTCGGGATGCCATATCTGGAGATGATATTTTTCCAAATGAAGTCCCTCACAACCTTGAATGTTATCTTAGCGACCGCTTCGGCCTCAGCCCACTTAGTGAAATAATCCACAACAAGTATTACGAATTTCTTTTGCCCAACAGCCATTGGGAGGGGTCCCACGATATCAATGCCCCACTGATCAAAAGGCCATGAAACATCAATAGGAATCATTTGAACGGCCGGCAACTGAGGGGTGTTAGAGTGAAACTGGCACTTAGGGCATTTCTTGGAGTAACTAATGGCATCCTGTAAGACCGATGGCTAGTAAAACCCACTCCTTAAGATTTTCTTTGCCAAGATTCGACCGTCCGAGTGGTTCCCACAGCTTCCATTGTGCACATGTTCTAAAACTTCCTTGGCCTGCGAGGGTCTCAAGCATCTCAACGGTGGACCCTGGAAGGATCGCTTGAATAACAGACCCTCGGCATCCAATCAGAAACGGGGGGCCTTGTTCCTGATCCTCCTAGCCCCAACTTTGTCGCTTGGGCTGGTTCCATCCTGGAGGAATCTGATAATTTCGTCGAGCCAACAAGGCTCAGAGGGGTCAATCATATGTACCTCTTTCGAAGGTTCGCCTCTACCTATCAGCGGCTCTTCAGTCCTAAGAAATGTAACAACACGCTCGCTAGAGCCTTCCAGAGCAGATGCAAACTTGGAGAGAGCGTCAGCACGTTCGTTCTCAGCCCTCGGGACCTGCAAGAGGTGGAATTCCCTGAACTTGGCTATTACCTCCTTTGTGCTCGCCAGATACTGCACCATGGTGACTTCTCGAGCCTCATAAGAACCGTCGATTTGACTCGCGATCAACTGCGAATCCACATATGCAGTGACCCGAGTGGCGCCATTTTGGAGCACGATTCTGAGCCCCTGGATGAGGGCTTCATATTCAGCTTCGTTGTTGGTGACTTGGAACGCCAGCTTGATGGCATAGTCAACTTCAGCTCCAAGAGGGTCTCTGAGGGTCACCCCGGCTCCCCCCCCTTGTGAGGTCGAGGAGCCATCAGTATGCAGCAGCCATAGACCATCCGCTGTTGAGGGCTCAGTATCTAAGTTGAAACGTTCCACCAATAGGTCGGCCACGGCCTGAGCTTCTATCGTCGTGCGAGGCTCAAAGGTGATGTCGAATTGACTGAGTTCAATTGACCATTTAATTAATCTCCCTGAGACGTCCGGCTTTGCGAGCACTTGTTTGAGGGGCTGATCTGTGAGCACCACGATAGAATGCGCTTGGAAATAAGGCCTTAGCCTCCGGGAGGCATTGACGAGCGCAAGAGCGAACTTCTCTATTTCCATATATCTTTTCTCTGCGCCCTGTAGAGTCTTGCTCAAATAATACACCGGCATATGTTTGCGCTCGCGAATGGCCACGAGGATGGCGCTCGTGGCTTCCAAAGAGACTGAAAGATATACAAACAAGTTCTCTCCCGGAATAGGCTTGGTCAACAAAGGCGCGCTTGAGAGATACTGTTTCATGTCCTGCAGAGCCTTCTCGCAGTCCTTGCTCCAGGCAAAGTTGCGAGCGTTACGCAAAATTTTGAAGAAGGGCAGATTCCTGTCTGCTGAGCGGGAGATGAACCTGTTTAGTGAAATGATCTTCCCCACAAGCAGTTGGACCTCTCTCAGATTGCGAGGGGAGGGTATGTCCAAGATTGCTTTAATCTTCTCGGGATTCGCCTCTATGCCTCGCTGGCTGACCATGGATCCCAAAAATTTACCCCCCCGCACTCCAAATGTACACTTGGAAGGATTCAATTTCATACAATAGAGACGCAGGATGCCGAATGCTCGTTTGAGGTCTTCCAGATGAGAATATTGGCGTTCGCTCTTGACGATCATGTCGTCGACATATACTTCCATGGATTTCCGATTTCACCCTCGAACATTCTGTTGACGAGGCGTTGATATGTCGCTCCTGCATTTTTGAGCCCGAAGGGCATAACCTTGAAGCAATAAACGCCCATGTGAACCACGAACGCGGTTTTGGGGCGATCCTCAGGAGCCATAAATATCTGATAATATCCTTGGAAGGCGTCCATCATGCTCATGAGTTCACACCCAGCGGTCGAATCCACCAATTGATCAATTACGGATCCTTGGGGCACGCCTTGTTGAGGTCCGTGAAGTCATTGCACATACGCCACTTGTTGGCGCTCTTCGGAACGAGCACCACATTGCATACCCACTCGGGATATAGAATTACTTCTATGTACTGAGCGTCCAGCAGTTTATTGACCTCCTCTTCTATGACCTGCCTTCGGAACCCATGAACGTCTCTCTTCTTTTGCTTTATAGGTTTGAAGGCCGGATCCACGTTCAGCCTGTGGACAATAACGCTCGGGTCTATGCCAGTGAGGTCGGAAGCCTTCCAGGCAAAGACATCAATATTTTCCCGCAAGAACTCAATCATCATAATCTGAGAGGGACCGTCGAGACTGGAACCTATTTGCGTGGTCTTCTCTCGATTCCCGGGCTCCAATTCGATGGTCAGAAAGTTCTCCGTAGGTTCCACCCGCACTTCAGGCCTCGGTAGTTCGAGCGCTCGCTTCTTGCCTGTGATTCTTCCGCTGGTGTCCTCCGAGGGTACATGATCCTCGTCTTCCGAGGAAGAAACCCCAACCTCTCCGAGGGGCGAATTCCTAACATCAACCGGTTTGTCTGTGTCCCTCTTCTTGTTCTTCTTCTTATAGAGCTTAGCCCTTTTGCGCTCGGGGCCATCTTCATCTAGCTTGGGGAAGTCAACAGACTTTTTGGTGGAGCCTGCTTGGATAGGTTGTTTGGGCTTGTGGTTTCGGAGGGAGAGTACGTAGCACTCCCAAGCTTCCTTAACATTACACAGCACTTCTCCGGTACCCTCGGAGGTGGGAAACTTGACTTTTTGATGATAGGTGGAAATTATAGCTTTGAAGTCGACGAGGGCTGGGCGCCCAATGATGATATTGTATGGAAGGTCCACTTCGACCACCACAGAGAGAACATTCAAAGTTTTTCGCTGTGGGGCGCGACCGAAAGAGGTGGCCAAGCGAATTTATCCGCGAGGGACAATCTCGGAACCTCCAAAGCCGACGAGGGCTGTTCTGAGGGGTTCGAGCGGGATGTTGGTGATGTCCATTTTCTGGAACGTGGAATAAGGTAAAACATTCACGGAGCTTCCACTATCAATCAAGACCCTCTTTACAACATGATTGTGAACGTCTAAGCTAACCACCATGGGGCAGTCAGGGGTTTCACCGACCCCATGGGGTGTTACAATGTGCTCTAAGTCTTTCTCTGTAAAACCTACGTTCTCGTCCTTCTCCGAGCGTGATGATTGATCAATAGAGAGCACCGGCTTGGGCTGGGAAGATCTTTGGTCATAGCTCCGAATGTAGCGACGTCGGGAAGCGTTAGAGTCACCCCCCGAGGGTCCTCCGGCGATCATGTGGATGACCGCGAATGGTTGATTTTCCATGTCTGAAGCTTTCCCTTTCCCCCTGTCGCTGGGCTCGGTGTGACGGTGACGCAGGCTCCGAGAGCGAAAATGGCTTCTCGCCCGCACATGCGTTCGCTCCGCACAATGCTCGTCATACCTCTCCAACACCTTTACGAACTCCTTAAGGTGCCCCCCAGCGATGAACCTCTGAATCTCTCTTTCTAGCTGATGACATTCACTGGTGTCATGCCCTTTCTGTTTGTGGAAAGCGTAGTATTTTCCCGAGCGCTTCTGAGCCTCGGTTTCTCTCAACTTAGACGGCCTCTTAAACAGCTTTTTATCCGCCATGGCATAAACTTCTGCAATTGGGCGGTTGAGAGGAATGCGCTCTAACTTCCGAGGGGGTGGAGAGTTTCGTCGGGTGGAAACTGGGCTGCGGCGGCGACCCCTGTTAGAATCTGTCCGGTCCTCGGGTACTTTGCTGGGACGAGGGGCGTTCGCCATTTTCTGATCTCTTGCGATGTACATATCCTCGAGAGTAAAGAAAGAGTCCGCAATTTCCCTAATCTCCATCAGCGAGCGTGGCTTTTTCTTGGCCACCTCTTCCACAAATTCCTTGCTGACGTAATGCTTCATGTTGATAGCTCCAAACAGAACATGCCACAAATTCCTCGAGAGGGCTTTTCTACCAACAAGATCTCCTTGTTGAATCTTCCCATGAAAGACCGTAAAGTTTCGTTCGGCCCTTGGACCAAACTGTAAAGAGCGGTCGCGGCTGGGGCCGGTGCCTTCAAAGAGTTAAAGTGGCTGATGAAAGCGTCCGTCAAGTCATAATACCCCCGAATTGAGCGTGGGGGAAGCTTTTTGTACCAGTCTTGGGCCATTCCCGTGAGAGAGGTGACAAACACCTTGGCCCAATAATTGCTTGGGTGATCATACAAGTGCATAAGATGTACAAAATGATCCAGATGCTAGGCTGGATCTGTGGTTCCATCATACCTGTTGACAGCCGTGGGGATTTTACCTTTCCCCGCACGGGTCATTAGTACCTCCTCAACGAGGGGGGAATCGCCCGTCATGATTCTGTAATCCCTGTCCTCGGGATCTTCATAGCTGGCTTCTCTTCTGCGGCGTGAAATTGGGCTGCGGGGTCGGCGAGCGTCTCTGGCCTTGGACCTCTCGTCCCCATCACGGGGGGCGTGAGACCTTGCTCGAGAGAGCTGCTCTACCACTTTCTGGAGCCCTCTAATTTGGTCTTGTACCGCGGCCAGCTGAGGGTCACCAACATTTCTGCGGTTTGCCCTTCCTGTGGCCCTCGATTGGACCTCTTCATTATCTCCGGCCGCCTCATTTCGAGGGGCCCTTTCATCTCCTACAGGTGGTTGTTCTTGCTGGACCCTCGGTGGGGCCTCATTTTCTTGATTCGGCGGTGGTGGAGGCTGTTGGGCCCTTAGCGAGTTTTGGGCCATCGTCAAGGGGTGCGCTGGGAGGCCTCCAAGAGGTGGGGTCATTCGAGCGCCAGCGTGCGAAGGGAAATACGCTGCAGTAAAATGTTCCCAAGCGTTTTGGACTGCCTGGCCCTCGCACTGCGCATACAGCGCCTGAAGCTGCTGTGTAACGCCCCGATTTTCAGACAGTCAGGTACGCTCGACACGTGTGAGTTTCGAGCGTTAGAATCTTATTTTATTATTTTATTTATTCAATTTATAAGTGTTATATTAATTTTATAAATTGTGATCCAACATGATTTCGTGAAAATATATGCAATGTATGCCAACTCGGGAATTATGTTACATATTGAATTTATTTTTACGTGAATTAATTGCCGAATGTATCTTAATTGCCTAATTGTCCTTAATTATCCATTTACATTAATTAGAGGACCAAATTGCATGATAACCATTGAGGACTAGATTGACCATTTTCCAAACCTCGTATCCTCAATTGCATAGCTTATGAATTTGGAGGGTTTAATCACAAATATCATATTTCCCAAAAATATATCACGGTATAGCTTCATCATGCTTCCATTCATTTCTTTTACACCCAAAAATCATCATCCCTTTCCTCTCTTTTCCACCGAGCCAATCCATCCAAGAAGGGAAGAGAGATTTCATCATTCTTGCCAAAATCTATGAGGAATTGGGAGCATTAGGCCATCATCTTCACCATATCTCCATCTTCTCTTCTCCTTCTTTCATTCAAGGTATATATGATCATAGATGTGAATTCTTGATGATAATTCATAAAGCTAGGGTTTGGGATTAAATGGAATATTATGTGTTTTGGTTGTTAGAAACATGACTATAAGCTTTAGCCTTGAATTTCATGTATAAATCTTGAAGATTATGGAATTATATGGTAATTTGATATTTGAGCTTGAAGTGAGTGTTGTGATGATCAAGGCATGAAACATGGGTTTATATTGGGTTTTATTACCTCTCAAGCATGTGTATATATTTTCCTTCATGAGTTATAATGTTTGGAAGTGAATTATGATGATTATGATGAGGTTTGGGAGTGGTTCGTGCATCCCCTGTTCTTCTCCTCTGTTTTCTGAACCTTCTGTGTAACGGGAACGGCCGTTCCCGTCCCCTTTGCAATTGGGGAACAACCGTTCCCATTGTTTGAATAGGGTGTCAGGCGGCGAGGATGGGAACGCCCGTTCCCACTTTGTCTCACAGACGGGAACGGTCGTTCCCATCTTCGGGGAGCCCGACAGCGGGAACGGCCATTCCCACTTTGAACTGAAGCCTGGAACGGCCGTTCCCAGCTCTCTGGTAGTGCAAAAATATTCTGCACAAAATTACAATTTTGGCCCCTCGTTCCAATGGCTTATTTGATCCCGAATTGCTATTATATGATTGATTATATGTCGAAACAACATGTTTTCATGCTACATTGTGTATTGCTCAATGTCTCGTGTATGATCATGCCGTGCGTCATTATATGGAATAATATGTTTGAATTATAGTCTCATGCACGTACATTGCCCCGTTTCGTGTCCAGTTACTCTCCAGGGCGGAGATTGTGGATCATGAGCACGTTCACGCATTCACGAGTCGTGTGTCGCCTGTCAGGTGAGGTTTAATTTCTAGTTTTATAGAACCCGTATAACCTTTACGTGATTGTTTTAACCAAAAGGTATTTATAGTTATATTTTCATGAAATCATTTATCGTTTCAAGTTATATTATTGTTCATTAATCAAGCAAGTAAAGCATGTTAGTGTTCACCCATCAAAGCATGCCATGTTCATGAATGCAAGCAAGTGTGTTCTCTTGGCCAGGTCCTCCTTAGTGGGGGCGCTGGATTGGTTTCGTGCCAATGATTGTCCGTCCAATCACAAGAAGAACAATATCCTACCATGTTCGTGTGTTCTCTTGGCCAGGTTCTCCTTAGTGAGGGCGCTGGACGGGTCCTGCCCGTGGTTATCCGTCCAACCACAAGAAGAACAAAACCCTATCGTGTACCCATGTTTCCCCTGGCCAGGTCCTTCTGAGTGAAGGGCGCTGGATTGGTTTCGTGCCAATGATTGTCCGTCCAATCACAGGAGGAATAAACCCTATCATGTTACAAGCAAGCCATGTAGTGATTGCATGATCTCCATTCCATGAACGTGCTAAGTGATTACACTATTGCATGATTGCACGAGAATTGAATTGCATGATCACCTAATGATTAACAAGCAAGCGAGCATGTTTATCGATGGTATAAAGAGAACAAGTATTTAATATTGATAGTTGTACTCTCGGGCGAAGCTATATTATTATCGAACTTGTATAATTATCTTTTATAAACCTTTACCCGATCATACGACTTGCATGTTATCTGCGCTAATATGTATTTAAACCCCTCACTCAGTCTTCACAGACTGACGCCTCCACCTTTCAGGTATTGCAGGTGCACGCTAGGCGGGAGTTGAGTCGAGTCGAGTCCAGTTCATGTAGTCATGTCTTCCGTGGTTCGTGCATTTAATTGTTTATGATGGAGCTGTAGTTATTATTATTGTTAAAATTGGAGATGATGTATTGATATGCAACTTTAGAATATATTTTATTGGAAAATGAGAAATGTGATGATTGAATAAATGAAACTATTTGTTAGAAATTACTTTGTGCTTCCGCTTTATCTTATTACATGTTTTAGTTATCCCGCCTAGGTTGTCGAGTATTGCATTGTCACCCGTTCGCTATAGGTTGGTTCATGTACGGATCGACCATTTCGTATGTGAATTGATCTATAGTGCGGGGGTATGGCACCTCCACGTGTACGGGGTGTTACATCTGAGGTGGTATCAGAGCCAGGTTGCAAAACCGAGGTTCTAGTGTCGTGTCGTGTCGAGTCTAGGTCGTACGGCATAGGAACTACTTGACAATGTGAGAGTCCTGCATTTTAGTTGAACTTGTTGACTACCTGAATTCCGTGAAGTACTCGAATTATGCTATTAATTGCCCATTGAGTGATCTTGAATTGCTTGAAATTTATGTGATTTGTGTGTTAGGTTCAAATCTTTATGAATTACCTGTTGCATTTACACTTAATTCCTGATGTCCGCATTAAGTATGTGACAACTAGGTGACATGAGCACGCCTTATCCACATGCATTTAGTTTAAATGAGTTGTGAGTAACAGATTTTGAGAATATATGAATCAAGACCGGGGGACTTTGAAGATCTGCGAAACGGATCAGCCGTGCGAACCAAGTTGCAATTTGGCCAACCAGGAACGGACACCGGAATCGAGCCCAACATTACTACGGTGCAAGGTTCTTCAATGCATTCATAAGCACGTGCATTGTAATTGTTAATTAAATTGTTCCTCATTTATAAACCTTGATTTAATTATATTCGGACTTTCTTACTTGATGTCTTGAGTGGCTATTCAAATTACTCGCATTACTTATATTCGTTTATTTATATGTATACCTTCAACGTGATATAGTTGATTCGACGTGTTGCATTTCAAATTTGTTGATAGGTATACGGTGTACATCTGCACTTTAACCATAATGCATTATTTAGTGTTTATTGTCAATAGGCTTTTCGGATGTTCTGCACAATCTTTGCTCCTATTTCTACAATCTGAATTTTAAGGAAGAGATTTTGAATCAGTGGGTACCATGGTGGTAACCGGGTAATTTGATTTGGATTGAGAGTTTAGAAAATTTTGGGGTTGTGAGAAGAATTTGCTCGGGAGTCGGTAAGAGCAGGAGGTGTGAAGTAGATATTGGAAAATTTTAGGAAACTGGAACATGATGATAAGTTCAAGCAGATAAATGTTCAGTGGGTCTTTCAACCTTCAGGAATTGCGCAGTATTTTGGGAATTCAGTGAGGGTAGGAGAAAGAACTTTCTTGTTTTGGATTAGGATGCTAGCTTGACAGATATCAATTTTAGAAGCAGTAGAGGGTAATTACAGGATATGGCATTTTCATGAATAGCAGAAGGGGTATAGGATATTGAAGAATTTTAAATATCAAATCAAAGTGGTGATAGTCAGGGAGCTTCAAGTTGAGTATGGAAATAACAGAAAGAATTAGAAAGAAATCATCAATCAACCTTTTGATTAACGACCAGTAGGACGAGGAAAAGGTTACGGGAATTGAATCAGCAGAGAAGCTTGCAAGTGGGAAAGGACAGAATGAAACCAAAGGATAAGAAAATTTCCATTTTCTTAAGGGGGAGAGCCGGTCTGGGAATGAATTAAATCGGAAGCTGGACAACATTCAGGAGAGTCGGGAATCCTCTATCAGAACCATGTGAAAGAAGTTTCAGTTAGCTAAACCTTTCCTCCCTCTTACACAAAGAAAAGTCTCATCATCGATAGTACCTCGTTCTATATCCTATTATCATTTTCAGGAAAGTGGGTACACTGTCTGCAATCCTTCGACAACCTCAGGATATCATTTGACTCAGTAAATAGAAAAGGATTCAGTTTGGGCGATATCCGGAACCGATCTCAAGTTTTGATAGGTTAACTCCGACAAGAGTTTTCTTACGAAGTTGTTACTGGTACCCTAGAGATGTTTGGGAATGCTCATCGTGCCTCCATTCGTGTGGTTGTCGTCACCTCCATGAATACACCAGTTTACTATGAACCCTTCAGAGAGATGGAAGCTCGAGTGATCCTCTCTTTCAAGCTATTCCGTGGAATTGTGGGGTATGTTATCAAATTTCAGGGGCCAAAGGAAGACGTTTCACTAGGACCGGATTCTTTCGGTTTCTATGCAAGTGTGCTTGCTGAATTACTCTCACGGGACGACGACCTTGATTCCTCTATTGCAAATATCCACCGTATTGTTAATTAAGGAAGTAAGAGCTCAACTTTCAGATTGTAAACAAGGAGTCAGGAATGCTGCTTCGGGAAAAGGTTTACTTTAAGTACTGAGATCGGAGAAATGGTAACACCTGTTTTCTCTGCTCGTTGGACAAGAGCTTGCTTGGAACACAAAGTCAGTCTTTTAAGCTTGAACGGGCAATTACACTCTAACAAGAATATCAGGGTGTTTTCAATTCTGGAATCGGAAAGTAAATGTGGGAATCAGTGCAAGAATGGTTCAACCGTAATTCAAACGGGTCTGAAGATATGGTGACTAATGATGATCTACGGATTATGTTAGAAAATAGCACAATGGCAGAAATGGCTACCAAGAACGGGAATATCGAACCGTAGTGGTGCAAAGCGGGAAAATCTCAACTAAAGGAATCAAGTTTCCAACCGAATTAACTCCGTTCCGGAACGTCAATCCTCGGTGAACGGTACACCTAATCATGCATACCACGTGCATCATTATTTTATCATTATCATTATTTTGTTAATTCTATATATGACTCCTTGTTGTTATTAATTGTTTATTATTAATTCGTTAGTCTTGTATATGATTCCTTGTTTATTAATAATTTTTACGTGAACGATTACTTGCATAAATGATAATTTTATCTGATCCTTGTGTATTAATTGTAAATATGTACTTACGTGCTCGCTTGAATTTTATTTCGTGGGCGTGAGAGACGGGGATTCTCTCAGGGTTGTCAAGAGACGGGGTTCTCTTGTTACTTGCTCAGGAGACGGGGTTCTCTCGTTAATTGGTTGAGAGACGGGGTACTCTCAGTATTTCCAACTACTTGTCAACTTGTTTTAGTGGAAGGTTAGATTTTCTTTCGAGTGATTAGACTCCGGAAGTTGAGGGTCGTAATCTCAACCATTGGAAGACCTTGTGGAATAAAGACCTCTTTCAAACTAGTCCCTGACGGGGAGTAGCTAACCCGCGTGGGATGAACATGTAAGAGCCAATTAAATTCCAGGAATTCAGGACAAGGAATCCGAGGACGGATTCTCTTAAGGGGGAGAGAGTTGTAACGCCCCGATTTTCAGACAGTCAGGTACGCTCGACACGTGTGAGTTTCGAGCGTTAGGATCTTATTTTATTATTTTATTTATTCAATTTATAAGTGTTATATTAATTTTATAAATTGTGATCCAACATGATTTCGTGAAAATATATGCAATGTATGCCAACTCGGGAATTATGTTACATATTGAATTTATTGTTACGTGAATTAATTGCCGAATGTATCTTAATTGCCTAATTGTCCTTAATTGTCCATTTACATTAATTAGAGGACCAAATTGCATGATAACCATTGAGGACTAGATTGACCATTTTCCAAACCTCGTATCCTCAATTGCATAGCTTATGAATTTGGAGGGTTTAATCACAAATATCATATTTCCCAAAAATATATCACGGTATAGCTTCATCATGCTTCCATTCATTTCTTTTACACCCAAAAATCATCATCCCTTTCCTCTCTTTTCCACCGAGCCAATCCATCCAAGAAGGGAAGAGAGATTTCATCATTCTTGCCAAAATCTATGAGGAATTGAGAGCATTAGGCCATCATCTTCACCATATCTCCATCTTCTCTTCTCCTTCTTTCATTCAAGGTATATATGATCATAGATGTGAATTCTTGATGATAATTCATGAAGCTAGGGTTTGGGATTAAATGGAATATTATGTGTTTTGGTTGTTAGAAACATGACTATAAGCTTTAGCCTTGAATTTCATGTATAAATCTTGAAGATTATGGAATTATATGGTAATTTGATATTTGAGCTTGAAGTGAGTGTTGTGATGATCAAGGCATGAAACATGGGTTTATATTGGGTTTTATTACCTCTCAAGCATGTGTATATATTTTCCTTCATGAGTTATAATGTTTGGAAGTGAATTATGATGATTATGATGAGGTTTGGGAGTGGTTCGTGCATCCCCTGTTCTTCTCCTCTGTTTTCTGAACCTTCTGTGTAACGGGAACGGCCGTTCCCGTCCCCTTTGCAATTGGGGAACAGCCGTTCCCATTGTTTGAATAGGGTGTTAGGCGGCGAGGACGGGAACGCCCGTTCCCACTTTGTCTCACAGACGGGAACGGTCGTTCCCATCTTCGGGGAGCCCGACAGCGGGAACGGCCATTCCCACTTTGAACTGAAGCCTGGAACGGCCGTTCCCAGCTCTCTGGTAGTGCAAAAATATTCTGCACAAAATTACAATTTTGGCCCCTCGTTCCAATGGCTTATTTGATCCCGAATTGCTATTATATGATTGATTATATGTCGAAACAACATGTTTTCATGCTACATTGTGTATTGCTCAATGTCTCGTGTATGATCAAGCCGTGCGTCATTATATGGAATAATATGTTTGAATTATAGTCTCATGCACGTACATTGCCCCGTTTCGTGTCCAGTTACTCTCCAGGGCGGAGATTGTGGATCATGAGCACTTTCACGCATTCACGAGTCGTGTGTCGCCTGTCAGGTGAGGTTTAATTTCTAGTTATATAGAACCCGTATAACCTTTACGTGATTGTTTTAACCAAAAGGTATTTATAGTTATATTTTCATGAAATCATTTATCGTTTCAAGTTATATTATTGTTCATTAATCAAGCAAGTAAAGCATGTTAGTGTTCACCCATCAAAGCATGCCATGTTCATGAATGCAAGCAAGTGTGTTCTCTTGGCCAGGTCCTCCTTAGTGGGGGCGCTGGATTGGTTTCGTGCCAATGATTGTCCGTCTAATCACAAGAAGAACAATATCCTACCATGTTCGTGTGTTCTCTTGGCCAGGTTCTCCTTAGTGAGGGCGCTGGACGGGTCCTGCCCGTGGTTGTCCGTCCAACCACAAGAAGAACAAAACCCTATCGTGTACCCATGTTTCCCCTGGCCAGGTCCTTCTGAGTGAAGGGCGCTGGATTGGTTTCGTGCCAATGATTGTCCGTCCAATCACAGGAGGAATAAACCCTATCATGTTACAAGCAAGCCATGTAGTGATTGCATGATCTCCATTCCATGAACGTGCTAAGTGATTACACTATTGCATGATTGCACGAGAATTGAATTGCATGATCACCTAATGATTAACAAGCAAGCGAGCATGTTTATCGATGGTATAAAGAGAACAAGTATTTAATATTGATAGTTGTACTCTCGGGCGAAGCTATATTATTATCGAACTTGTATAATTATCTTTTATAAACCTTTACCCGATCATACGACTTGCATGTTATCTGCACTAATATGTATTTAAACCCCTCACTCAGTCTTCACAGACTGACGCCTCCACCTTTCAGGTATTGCAGGTGCACGCTAGGCGGGAGTTGAGTCGAGTCGAGTCCAGTTCATGTAGTCATGTCTTCCGTGGTTCGTGCATTTAATTGTTTATGATGGAGCTGTAGTTATTATTATTGTTAAAATTGGAGATGATTTATTGATATGCAACTTTAGAATATATTTTATTGGAAAATGAGAAATGTGATGATTGAATAAATGAAACTATTTGTTAGAAATTACTTTGTGCTTCCGCTTTATCTTATTACATGTTTTAGTTATCCCGCTAGGTTGTCGAGTATTGCATTGTCACCCGTTCGCTATAGGTTGGTTCATGTACGGATCGACCATTTCGTATGTGAATTGATCTATAGTGCGGGGGTGTGGCACCTCCACGTGTACGGGGTGTTACATGCTGGGTGGTGATTTGGGGCATTTCTACCCCTTGTATCTCTCTTGGCAATGACATGGGGAGATTCAGTGTCCCCACTTGGTAAGGTTGGATCATCGGCCCCATCCCGGGCATCATTCTGGGTTGCAAAAAGGGGTATCCCGGTGGAGGCATGGCTATGGGATACGTACCTGAGTAAGGGAAGGAAGCGTTGGCGGTGTGAGTTGTAGGCGGAACAACAGAACTGGGCCCTCCCATAGCGTTCCCTCCCGGTGGGGGAGTTGCAGCCGCCGCATCTGGATTCTAGCCTCCATTCCCCGCAGCTGGTGGGTTCACGCCTCCGGCGGGAATATTGCTCTCTGCGTTCTCCCCATTGCCTGGAGGAGGAGCGTTTTTGTTTCCCACGGCCCCTGATCTTGTTGCAGTTACCATTTTCAGAGTTAGGAGGTGTTATATCTCAACTAGCCTTCAGAGAAAGAATCTGGTTGTGGTAGTGACGGATTTCCCACAGACGGCGTCAAAAATGATGGTGCTGGAATTCGTGTTTCCTAATGCGACAACACTTTAAGATTTATATGAAAAGGGAAAAGACCATCACAGGCGGGGAAGCCTCAGGAACTGGGTTTCCTATGGAGCGTGGGTTCTTCCAGCTAGGATAACACCGAGAATGCAAGATATAATGTAACTGTTATGAAGCTTGGGAAGATGCAGAGGAATGGAGATATGAACCCAGAACAATGTATGCAGTATGTGTCGTGGAGATGACTTGGGGGAGAAAGCATGTGTTCTCCCCTATTTATATGTTAGGGGTAAGGGTAAATGGGTAAATTGACCATGTGGTCCCAAACCTGTGTTGCCCTAACACGTGGCAACCCTTGAGGGCGTGAGAATGACGTTTCTGAAAAGGAGGCGGTGTGTCAGGTACAGGGTGCGCACTACCTTTGTGTCAGAGGTTGTTGGCGAGGGTCGCGTGAGTGGAGGGTCCCGGATCCGTCTTATGAGGGTCCAGATCCACCACGGCGATGGGGAATCATCCTCGAGCCGAAGTGACGCTCGAAGAATGCTCGGACGGGTTCCTCACGGCTCATGATCTTTGAGCGCCAAAACCCTAGCTACAAAGATATGGCCCTCGTACGGGTGATTCCTTGAAAAAGGTAACCCTGTGGGCGTAGGTGTGAGCGCCAAACCTGCCAGCTCTGGCCCATTTACCAGAATAGTTGGCCGAGGCCCAATGGCCTGTATTAGTTGGCAAGCGAGTGGGTTGGGTTGGCCCGCGAACCCATCAATGCGAGCGTATAGTCTTCAAGTCAATCGATGGCGACACGTGGACGGCTCTGATACGTGCGCATTTTTGAGTATCATCATATTATATATATTTATTATATATTTTAAATAATATTTGATTTAATTCAATCTTTGAAATTAATTGATTTCTATTTCGCGTATTTAATTTACCGACTATTGATTGAATGTTTTATTTAATTATTTTATTCCTAATTGTGAATATGAATATTACTTGTTATGGTTATTAAATGAAATTTTGGACTAATTGATATGCTTTATGAATTTATGAATGTATGAATTTATGAATTTGAATGAAATATATGAACGATTGGTTTGATTATATGTTTTAAATTCTTTAATAGTGCACATGAACATTTTATGATATTATATCATTTGTTACGCATTCATATCATGTTCATGGCATGCCGTGCATCTTGTATGGTTCATTGGAGTCTCGAGTCTCACGAACACGTCATGTTGTCTTCTGTACAGTTTGCCTCCAGGGAGGAGAAATCTTGATCGTTCAGGCACTTGGTACTCGTATCCTTGTACCGTCACGGTTCAGGTGAGGGTGTTTTCGTTTTAGCTACGTATTAAACCCTACAACCCTTATGTGAAAAGCTTTGGCCAAAACCTTATGATTATATATATATGGTTTTCAAATGAAGTTATCGAGTAAATTCTTCTGAAATATTACGTATGAGCGTATATAAGCTTAAAAATGGTTTTGTATTGAGGCTATGCTCCAAACCGTGTGTCTTCATGCTAGCTACGGATTAGGATGACACGGAGAGGTACGTATATAGCATATGCCGAATTACACGGTAAGGTATGATTCCTTATAGTATGTATCATATGTATGTATTGATATGTTCTGGCGAGATTTCATATATGTTATGTTCACGGGCCCAGGGACTTAGTATATGTGGCTAACCGAGGAAGCAAGGGCTGACGGGGATCCCATATACTAGTCCCAACCAAACTACGGTGATATCGGCCCTCGCTAGGAGGTTTAGCGGGGAATGGGAGCTGAGTGCCCTTGGGGGATTCATGTACCCCCATTGGCCTATTTATGAACCGGTGGCCGGGTCTTGCAAGCCCGTCCACCACCCGGAGGAAGAAGGTTGGTTATGATTTCTGATTATGCTTATGAATATGTTTATGTTATGGTTATGCACCGTGCGGGAATGCCGGGATCCGGATCGCCCAAACGAATATGTTTATGATATGATTTATGGTTTGTGTGTATTATGACGTATTGCATGATCACCTATTTAAAATATTATTGATATTTGTCGTACACGGTCGGAGTTTGGTTGGAGATGATGCACGCTCACTCGCCGAGCCTTATATTTATGTATGATTTATGAATGTAATGAATTAATATGATTAGTCATAAAATCCGAGCATTGATTAATCATTCTCTTGCCCTTTTAGGGAACTAATCGCAAACAAAACCTTGTTCTGAATTTATGACTCGCATGTGCATGTTTTTATATATGTATATCGCTCCTGCTCACTCAGTCTTCTAGAGACTGACCCTCTCCCTCCACAACCTTTTAGTGTGTAGGTTTGGCTTTGGAGTCCGAGCTAGGCGGAGTTATGTTGAGTTGAGTCGGTCAAGTTAAGTTAGAAGCGTCTTTGCTTTCACCTCATGTATTTATGTTGTGATTGATTCGACATTGTAAGACCTTGGAATTGATTCTTGTATAATTGCTATGGAATTGTTTTGTTGGACTGTGTTTATGAGTTTAAAAGAGGCCTGAAGAGCCCAAGTCTGCTTATGGTTTGTATGTTTGAGTTTTAGTATTTTCGAGGCACTATATTTTGTTGATGGGTTGTTATTGCAGGGTCTAAGTTCCGCCTAGCTTAGGAGGGTTTTATGTTTGTCTCCCCTTCGCTATGGTTTGATACGGGTGCGGATTTACCATTTCATTACTCGTGTTGAGCCATAGTGCGGGGGATGTGGTGCCTCACGTGTGGGGTGCTACACTGCTAGACTCGTGACAATGCAAGACTAGACCAGACTCCCGCCTAGCACGACCGACTCTCAAGTACCTGAAAAGTGAAGTATCAGTCTACCGAAGACTGAGTGAGGGGCAATACATATATATTAGCGCAATCACATGCAAGTTATAACCTCGGGGTAAGGTTTTATAATCAAAAGTATTATACGTTCACAATAATAGAGAGCTCGCCCGAGATTACAACTATCAATATTAGTTACTGGTTCGTTTCATGCAATCAGTAAATACATGGCCCTGGCGAGTGAGGGCGGTCTCCAACCGAACTCCAAATGAACATGTACATGCTTGCTTGATTATGAATAAATAGGTTATCATGCAATTCACTTATCGTGCAATCGTGCGAAAGTGTAATCATATACCACGTTCATGAAATGGAAATCATGCAATAACCCGAGGCGCATCCGTGGTGCCGGACTCGTCCCCAGTCTCCTTCTTCCTCCGGTTTGATGATGGGATTGCAAGGCCCCAACATCCAATCTCATTGAGCAGAGGGTACATGAATCCCTAAGCCCGGAGCTCCTTCCTCCACTAACCTCCTAGTGGATTCAGGGGTGACCCCAAACATGGTGAGGATAGTGCCAGAGTTACCCGTCAGCCCTTGCTTTCCTGGTTGGCTCTGGTCACTACCCTCGGGCCCAAACGTAACCGGTCATGCTACTCACCTAAACATGCACGAAACAATACATGGCTTGCCTGCTTGCTTGAACATGACTTGAAATGATCAATGATTTATAGAGATTATAATTATAAATACCTTTTTGGCCGAAATATCACATAAGGGATATACGGGTTCTATATAACTAACAATTAAACCTCACCTTTACCGACAAAAGACAAGTAGGCACGGCCTACGGGGCTTGCTCCTCGTCCCTACGAAGCTGGTCTGTGAAAATATACGTGTACACGTCAGACTTGACTCTAAAATGAACCAAATATGACGAACGGCCAAAATGCAACAAGATGATGTGCAAATCCCAATGTGGCATGAAAACATGTTGTTTCAGTACATATGAGATCATATAAAAGCAATTCGGGGTCGAGGAAGTCGCTGGATCGAGGGGCTAAAAATGTAATTTTATGCATAATATTTTGTTCTGTAGTCCAGGTGGGAACGGCCGTTCCAAACCCCTTTGTAAAATGGGAACGGTCGTTCCCGTAATCCCCAAAAGCGCGCCAACGATTTCCAGTTTAAAATGCGCTGAAGCTGGGAACGGCCCTTCCGGCACAAGGCCAAAATGGGAACGGCCGTTCCCATGCTCGGCCACCTAATTCATTTGAAAAGGTGGGAACGCCCGTTCCCACAATGCCTTGAGGCTGGGAACGGTCGTTCCCAGTTTCTGAAACTGGAAGAACAGAGGAAACAGAGCATGGCTACGGGAATGATCAACAAGGCAACCAAAATTCAATTTTCAATCAAACAAGTCATGATTTTCTGGAAATATGATGCACACACCCTTAAAAGATAATAATATATCATCTAACCACATAAATCATGAAGTTTCATCAAGAATCCAAAGTTTCAAGTTCAGGCTCATATTGATCATTCAAGCTCAAATTCTTCCAAAATTTCATGAATAAATCATGCTATAATCACACACTCATGCCTTGATTACCAAATAATCCATTTAGCACATAACTCTCAAACCCTAGCTAGTTCATTTATAATCAAGAATCATGAATTCATGCAACAAGAAATGAAGAAGATGGATGATGATGATGATCAAGCCTCAAACTTGGAATTTTTCTTGAAAAATCTTGATGGAGTGATGAAATCTCTTCTCTCTTTTCTTCCTAGATGAACCGAGGATGAGAGGAAGCAAATATGTTGGTGAATTTGGTTGCAAATGATCATGAGAAGCTTGGAGATGCAATATACCGTGATTCATCATCCTTGATTTATGTGAAATGTATAAATTGCACTTTAGTCCCTCAAATATTTAGGTCATGCAACTAAGGATGAAAAGCTTTGGGAATTGGTTAAGTAAGTCCTTGAAAATGTTATGCGATTTGGTCCCTAATTTTAAAAGAATTGACATATATGCAAAGTTTGACAATTAAATCATATTCGGTAATTATTTCACGAAATAAAATATTTTCGAGTCATGAAATAAATTCTCAATTTGACATGCATTTATAAAATTGCATGAAAGTATTATAAATATAATTTATAAAATTATTTTAGACATAAGATATTAATAAATAAAAACCGGGGCATTACACCAAACCTGCAAATGATATTACGCCAAAGGAAGTTCTGAATAACTTTATCAGTGATCTTCGCGGCTGGTTGGGCTTCAACCCATTTGGAGAAGTATTCCACGTGACTAACAGGTACTGCCTCTAGCCGGTTGCAAGCGGAAGGGGTCCACTATGTCAATCCCCCACTGATCAAAAGGCCAGCAAATATCGACAGGGACCATCTCTGCGGGGTGTTGATGCGGGATGTTGGCATGTTTCTGGTGTTAGGAATAGTGCCCTAGAAAGCCGATTGTATATCCGCTTTGTACTTTTCCCTATAGTAATCACAGACAATCTTTGAATAAAATAACGAATTGAGGCAACAGTTCTTTATGTGCTCTTGTTTGGTATGCGTTTACTTTATCTGTGCATGTATGAGAACTCCTCTATGAGAACTCCCCTAATCCTGATGACTTTAGGACTCTACCATTTAGGTGAAATGGTTCATCAAACGAGCCCTATTTCACATAAGTCATGATTAGTAAAATAGTCCAAGCCGATGAGTCCTATCGACAGTGGGAGTGTCAACCTGACTCCTTTAAGGCTTGCTTGTGGGATCACACCCTTAAGAAGGACCACCATGTTTCATGGAGGTGCAAAGTGTCTAGTTGATACATGCGTGATACAAGAGGGTGCTTACTTCAATAAGTAAGTTCACTGAGGTACCCCGTGCGAGAACATTCCTAAATGGGAAAGGATGTTTCTATTTCAAGAAATAGAAACTTCCAGATTAGGAAATATCTCACGAGTCAGTGATGTGATTAATTGATCATTAGACTTGAGGTTCCATGTCACTTTATGAGTTAACTCTGTAGTCTTAGGTATAAGCTTTAAAGGGTGTCGCCTTAGACAACTGATTCAAGGCTTATGTTGGGGCTGCACAAGTGACTCATGAAAGTGAATGAGAATCAAGAAAGGACCTACACTTGCATTTGCAAGGTGATCTCATATTGTGTAAGTCATTCATATGCCATATGGAGTCCTTGGCCAAGGTAGTAGATCAAGACATCAAGAAAAGGGTTTCTTGGATTGAGATCAAATGGATATGAAATACACTTAGTTTTAAGACCAGATTATTAGGGTTCTGATTATTCCTTTACCCTAGATCTTCGTTGAGAGATAGTAAGTAGGAGGATTGTATCTCACATGAATCAATGACTTAAAGGTTCTGTCGAATCCGAACATTCCAATTCAGCTAGGGGTTAAACACCTGTTGCTAGACTATGGTCGTTTCATCTGTGGACTGATTAATTAATTAGTGAATTAATTAATTAGGGTCACTGCTAATTGAATTGAGAACCTAGAGGGTCACACACAACAACTTGGTTACATGAGTTGAGGCTTTAAAATGATTAAACGAGTTAATCAAGCCGAGTGGGGTTCCACAAGTGTGAAACCACACGTATGGGTCACGTAAGGAGCACGTATCCTTGGGACACGTGTCTCACACGTGTATATATATATATTGTATACATATATTAAATAATTAAATGTGTTAATTATTTAATAGACTTTGGTTCTATTTTGAATTAAAAAGAAAGTCTTATTTTGGAGAAAAATAATCTAGTTAATTAATTACGAATTAATTAATTAGATAAATAAGTTATTTATTTATTAATAAATTATAATAATATCAAAAAGGGTTTGGATATTTTAGCTCTCTTAAAAGTTGATTTGAATAAGAATTCAAAGTCAAAATTGGAATTACTTAGTGCATAAGGAGTAGGATCGGCCGCCCCTCCTTTTGGCTATATGTAGGGGAGCTCGAGCTCCCCTTGATGATTGATTGATTTCTTTTGTTTCATGTGTTGAACACCATCCTTTCTCCAAGATAAATTAAACCCTAGGTTAAACCCAAACACTAACTAGAGAACTAGCATACTTACTAGTTAGATTGTAGTCAAGTTTGTGGACTATCTCTAGAGGGCTTCAAGTTAGAAGTTTTGAAGATTCGAGCTTTACCAAGGAGAGGGGATCAAGCCGCGAGAAAAGCGTTCTTGGGTGGCTTGAAATGCTTCAAGAAATATTATTGAAAAGTAATTTTCTAATCTCTACGAATTTGGATACACGATTGCGAGTCCTAGATCCTTTTGTTGGAAATTTTTTTAAATTTTCGCTGCTTTCCGATTCCTATTTTCCAACATCTGGCAGTTTACACATTTGTGGGCATATTCCTTAGCATCTTCATTGAGTGTGGGCCAATAGAACCCACTTTTTTTAGTCTTTCTTTGCTAAGGATCGACCACCCGCATGGTTCCCGTATTGGCCATGTGACACCCCGTTTTTTCTATCGTCTGAGCCAGTGCCAGGTGTTAATTTCCTTGTGTGTTTAATTATTTAATTTACTGTTTCTTGTTGCTTAACGTGCCTTCCTTGTTTTTAATTCTGTGATTTTGTGTGTTGTGTGGCCCTATTTTCAGCTCTTTAAGAGTTTATGGGTTTGTTTGTAATTTTCTCTCTTTATGGGTGTTTTGGTCATTTGTCGTTTGATTGAGATTTTGACCTAATGGACCTCTTTAACGCTTTCGGGGCATTGCAACGAGTCCGTAGACTCTAAGTTTGCCCAATTCTGATGTCATTAGCCCCTTCTGCTGATGTTTTTCGCGCGCGAGGCCCCGAGATAAAATACCCGGATCCTTGTTTTTTAAGCCAGACCAACTAATCAGCTCTCTCTCTCTCCCCCGCGATCTCTCTCTCTCTCTCCTCTCATGACCTTAACAGACACACCACACCTAAAACACACACTAGCCCATAACTCGTTCGTTTCTCGATGAAATTCGACATGTGAGTAGTGGAAATTGATCATCTCGATGAGACCGACACAATGGTACCAAATTCGTGGTTGACGAAAAATGGTGGCAGCGTTACGGCGAGTTGCAGGCGGTGGGAATTACCACCGCCACTTCGGCGGCCTCCGGTGTCAGAATTGTTTGATTTTTGGATGGGCTTGTAGCGCGACATTTTGGCGAGCGTCTCTGGAGCAATGGTACGGCCAACGGACTGGCGACGGTAGCTCACGCGCCGCCTGAAAGTCATGGCGGGTGGCGGCGGAACTGTAGCTCGGTGAAACTCGCAGTTCCGGTGACCTTGTTTGCCGGATTTCAATGGTTCCTGACGTTTTCGGCCCTCCTGGACTCACTTTCGGATTCAGTTTAGCCTAAAAATTGTCGTAGGTGGTGGTTTTGCAAGGCAGCGATGGCGCCACTTGGACGGCCAAAGAGGAGCTTTTCCGGTGATCCTTTGGCAACGGTGTATTCACAAAAGATGTCCAACTAGAAGAGATCGACCTTTTTACGTTGACCCCGACTCGAGAATCAGCCGTTTTGGTGGCGGTCAGTGGTAGCGCTGGGGTGAAACGCTGCCTATCTCCGGTGACTTTTTTCGGCAATTAGCTTGGGTGATTCGAATTACTCATCAGGGGCTTTCCAATGGTTTTGTTCAGATTTAATTTTCGTCTTGCGATTTGAGTTTAATTTCAATTCTTGGCCTCTTGGGTTCCCCGATTGATTTGTATTGGTTTTTCTTCAATTAAATCCATTGGGTTGATTATTTTCAGAATCTGATTGAGGGGTTTTGTTGAGCTCTCTGAGATGTACGATTCACCGTTCATGGGGATTTTTCCGGCCACCAGAGGTGGTTGTCCGGCGGCTGCCGGTGGCTGTTCGGCTAGCTCCGATGATGGCGTTCCGATGCCCTTCGGACAGCAGGTCCGTTTTGTTGTTGTGAGTCCAATGCCACTTTCCGTTCGTCAAACGGGTGCCCGATTGATTTGTTATGAATTTTTGAAGTTATTATATTTTATTCGTTAATTGTTTTTAATTGTAAAATTCGACCATGTATGTACTATGAATTGAAATTATGAGTTGTATGATATATGTAAAAATGTTATGATGTATGAAAGCTTGATTCGTGATTTATTGAATTTAATTGCCTCATTTATGCCGCTTCTTATATACGTTTGTAGCGTTTAAGGGGTGTTAGTGTAATTTTAGAAACTGAATTGATTATTAAGGCATATGAAACCTATGAAATAAATTATGATTCGTTTAAGTGAATTGTTTAAGTATGCAACTTGTTAGAATATTGTGAAATATGCCAATATATATTTATGTATAAAATTGTTATGTAATTCGCATTTATCCTTTCGAGGCTTGGTGCATGATTGGAATTGAATTCATAATGTCTTGATTTATTTTATGTAATTGATGTTATGAATATTAGAAGTTATGTATCCCTTAATATGCAATGTGAATTTTAATATGATATGAATGACTGGATTGTATAAATATGGATTATATATATTGCATCATTTGTATTCGTGAGCATGGCCGTGTGTCTTTGTGGTTATGGTTTGAGTCTGAGTTTTCTGTTCAGTTTTTCAGGGAGTGTCTGTCAGCTGTTTGGGTTCAGTGGGACTTCTTTGCTCGTGTCTTTCGTTTTCGTCGGTGTAAGGTGAGGTTTTAGGACTTTTGTTTAGTTAAAGCGACCTATAACCCTCTGTGCTCGTTTTTAAGCCTACATGCAATTATTCTATTATATTTATATAATAGATATGTGTTTATATGATATGTTTATGAATTTGTCATACGATTAAGGGTTTTCAAACTATATATATGACCATATGCAAGCTTGAAATGTTTTGCAACGAGGCTATGCTCCAAACCGAATGTCTTTATGCTAACTACGGATTAGGATGACACGGAGAGGTACGTTTATGGCATATGCTAAGTTGCAAGGTATGGTATGTCTGATAAGGTACGTAAGTTATGAATATGGTATGATAAGTATGATTTGTAGCGCGATATGTTCTGATATGCTCTGTTCTGATGCGTTGGGCCCCCGAGACGTGGGTAAGGGAGACCCGGGATGACCATGGGGTCACCGGTTATGACCCCTGTGCACGCTCTCATTTGAAGTATTCACGTGCGACTCGTGGAGGTTGAGGAGGTGTGGTGCTTTGAGCCCTCGGTGGATAACCGGGGAAGGCACAACGTGGATTAGCTACCCCGTGTGTATTCACATAGGTTGTAGTGAGGGTTTGCTCCCCGAACTACTTTGGTGTTGGGGTTGGATTATTATGTGATATTTGTTTGTTTTCAGTTTTGATACGTATGATATGATAGGGAAGTAAGGTTGGAAACCCGTACTCGCCGGGTATAAGATATGTTTTGTTATGTTGATTATGTAACGGGATAGGAGCTCTCTCTTTTGGTATCATATGAGTATGTTCATTTTGTTATGTTTTAAAAAAGTTAAGTATAAGTTTACGTTTGATTTGAAAATGGCTTTTGTATGAAAAACCCTACTCCCGGTTCATAGTCTTTCTTTTGATACATGCTCTGCTACTTATTATGTATAGTGTGTGTGTGTTCAGCCCTCTCACTCGGTCAGTGGACTGACCCTCGCCCCACCTATGTTTTATTTTGCAGTTGCAGGTTGTTGGGGTTCGAGCTAGGCTGCGATGTGTTGTGTCTTTCTAGTCAGTGTCGTTTCTTAAGTTTGTTAAGTTTCTATTTCATATTTGTTTGTAATTCGTAAACATATATAGTCTATACAGGTTTATGCTTATTGATTGTATGTATGGAATTCGGGACATATTAGGACAGGTTTTTGGATTAGTTGAACCCGTCTTTATTGTGATTATTTCGGGACAGGTTACGACAGGTACTTGAATTCGTTGAACCCGTCTTTATTTTATTATTTTGGGACAGGCTTCGAGGACAAGTTTAACCCGTGTAACTGATTATGATTGATTTTGATATGATTGATGTTTTAAATTTTTGTAAGTTCGTATTCTTTACTTTGCTTCTGCTTCTAGGTTTTGTTTTCTCTGCTGTACAGGGTCCAGAACGCCTAGCTTAGGCAGGGGATTGTCTGTTTCCCGTTCGCTACTCTTTGATCCGTGTACGGATTTCCCATTTCATATGCGGATTGGGCTTTAGTGCGAGGGATGTGGTGGCCCAGCATTCTGAGCGCTACAGGCCACTATGGATTTCCTCGAGAACATCCTGTGCTTGTGAGGGGCGTAGACACCTTTTTGCTGGTCCCATATACACTCTCTTGTATAACCTCCCCACCGAATCAAGCGAGTAACTTGCCGCTTTCTATCAGAGGCGCCCGGCTGCGTTCATGTTAGCGGGAAGGACTCCATCTCTATGGTATATTATGAATTCGTCGACCTAACAAGGCTCAACGACAGGTCGTTTCTATTGCCCCAACGATCACCCGTCCCTTACTTGAAAGATAGGTGATGTTCTGATCTTTGGAGCCTCTCATCCCATTCGTGAACTTAGATAAAGCATCAGCTCGCATGATTTCTTCTCTAGGGACCTATTGCAGGTTAAACTCTTTGAACTCGGATGCTAAGGATTTGACCTTAGCGAGGTACCGGACCATTGTCTCTTCACGCGCCTCATAGGAGCCTTCGACCTGGCTCGCCACAAGCTGTGAATCTGTGATTACCGAAATCCATTCTATAACATCTCGACCGATCGGACTTTCAGGTAATCTATTATGTGCACAATTTAATTATTTAATTATGTGATTACATGATATTTAAATGCTAATGTGATTATTCGAAGGCAAATAGGGCAAAATACAAGGCATGAATGCTTAAACGTTCAAAATAATCAATTCCGATTTTTGCGAATTTTTTATATGCGTGAATTACATGAATTATGAACTTATTTGTATGCTCGTTTAATATTTTGGAACTCGTTTGCTTTTCCTTTTGATTCGTTTTTGGAGACGGGACTTAAAGGGGGCTAAAGGGCATTTAGCACACCTTGGGTTCCGGGGGGCATATCTTGAGCTCGGGAATTTGGATTTGAATTCCGTCATCGCCATTCAACTCATATCGACGATTTGGGTTCAATTGAATGATCCTCATATTTTTCTAAGTTCATTTAGACCTCTGAAATTCGACCGAAACGAGCACCTCGCTCCTAAATGACACCTTTTAACCTAACCTTGAGTGGTGGGACCCTTCTTAACCCTAACCAAGCCTAACCTCGACTAATGGACTTGATTTAACTCCTTATCTTCCCCTTAACCCCCGAGATTCGAACCATACCCTCCCACAACACACAAATTCAGCTCAAGTGAAGAGAAGAAGAGAAGAGAAGAAACTCTTTTTTGCCTTTTTGTGATTTTGAGCTCAAATCACCTACAAATCGTTTCAAATTTGAAAGGTAAGTCCGTGAAGTTATTCTAAACTCTCTCCTCTTTCTTTTATGTGCTTTTGGCTGAATTTCATGGATTTTTTATTATATTATGGCTATCTTGATGAATAGTTAAGGTTGGGAGATTTTGATGAATCCTTGTTCCATGTTTGAATTTCTTCAGGTTTGATGAATATATTTTGTTCCTAAGACCTTATTTAATTTATTTATTACTTGTTCTTTCATGGTAGTTGAGATTTGGATTATTCTCCATTTATGAATTCTTGGAAAACTTGTAGAGATGCCATGTTATATTCATTCACTTTCTTACCTTGTTTTCTTGAATGTTTGGAGTGATCTTTATTGCAGCTTATTATAGCTTTATTATGTGATTCTTTGATGTTTATTTCATGCATGAGTGTTGTGTTTAATGGCCTAAGAAGCTCCCTAGTTGCTGCCACGATTCTGCCCTGTTTTGCCCCAAAATAACCGAACTGCTGCGTTTTTATTTTTATTTTCTGGAACGAAAGTATGGACACGGCCGTGTCCTTAAACAACTGATTCTTGACATGGCCGTGTCAAGGGTTCATTTTGGGGCCTTTGAATTTTAATAAATCTGGCACGGCCATGTCCATTTCCTTTGCATTTTAGACACGGCAGTGTCCAACATGGTGGCGTCCGGGGAGGTTTCTTTCGTCGTTTCGTTGCTTTTTGTTGGCTTTTCTTGTCTCGTTTATGACTTGTATGCATGATTAACTTGTTATATTATGTGTTAAGCTTTGTATTATGAATTCATAGCTCGTTTTATTCTCTCGTTTGTGAAATATGATCTTCTATGCAAAATGTGACTTTGTTTGATTTATATATGAACTCATTTCATTTCATTTGCGTCATAAACATGCATGCACATTTGCCGAGCGTCTATATGGTACATTTTGAGTGTAAGAGTATCCCTTGTTGTTTTTTTTGTCCAGTTGATCCTCCCGTTGACGATGAGGTTGCCCCTTAGGCGTCCGGTTTGCTTTCTTTTGTCACCACTACACTTTCGGAAGCTGAGGTTTTGTTCTTTTAGATATTATGACCTAAAACCCTAATTGATTTTAATCCTGCATGAGAGTTACGTATATTATATGTTAAATACGTGTAAGATATGTACTTTGAGGGCTTGTCCCATTTTGTTATGAGACTTTAAAAATGATTTGTGTACGTATATAAGTTATTTTACCTTTGATTTGAAAACCTCTGATCCATGTGACTGTGTAAGCAAGATTTGGGCTTTGAAGGATAAGCTTTGTTGGAAAATATGATTTGGGCCTCGGAGAGTGGTATGGTATCTCGGGACGGCCAAGGGGTCGCCGAGCTCTTCCATCAACACTTTCCTTTGAGAGTCTCGCCCAACCTTAGGAGGTTGAGGAAGGGCGTTTCTCTTGAGCCGATAGAAGCAACCGCCGAAGGTTTCAAGGAAGTAATTAACCTTGTTTTATGTGAATTTGATAGATAGTTACGACTGTCAACCCTTCTATCAGCCGGAGAAAGGATAGTTTATGAATTTTGCTTTGATTATGCCTTCGTCTATGGAAGTTGGAGGAATAACTCGTACTCACCGAGTTGTGTGAACTTGTATGATTTATGAAACGGGCATGGATTTCTAAACACCTAAAATTTGTGATTTTGGCCTATGGCCCTTAACTCTTGTTAAATGTAGATATCTAATATCACGGGAAATGTTTTAGCTTGCAAAAACCATCCCCGGTTTATGGATCCTTTTATGATTTTCGTTAAGTGCTTTGCTATATACGTATTATGGGTGCATGTGTTAACCCCCTCACTGGTCACTAGGACTAACCCTCATTGTTGTTCTTTCTTTTTCCCTTCTTTGAGTTGCAAGTTTCGTTGGAGTTGAGCTACGTGGCAAGTTTGTCTTTTTTAGTCTCACTTGTGTCTTAGCTCGGGTCTTCATATTCGCTTTCGTAGTGATTATCTCTAGAACTTTTGAATTATGGAATTAGGTACTATGATCTTTGAAGTTAGAAACATTGATACTTTGATACTTAGCTTATTTTTTTTTTTGGCTCAGGGTTGGGCATTGTAAATTTGTTTATGAACTTAGTTGAGCTTCTAACTTTATAATACGTATGTGTGTTGATCTTGGGTATATATTTGAGGTTTTTTATCGCTTCCGCTATATCATGAATCGTTATGCACTCTGTTTGAGAGTTTAGGCAGCCTAGGTAGAGAGTGAGTTTTGTTTGTCTCCCGTTCGCTATTGTTTGATACGTGTGCGGATTCTCCATTTCATTACACGTGTCGGACTCTAGTGCGGGGGATATGGTGCCCTTCGCTCGGGGTGCTACACTTTCGATTCCATGTTCCTTGGCGATCTTGAGGCCTACGATAAGCACCTCGTATTTTGCTTCATTATTGATCACCGAAAAATCCAGAGAGATGGCGAAATCAAGCTCTTGACCTTTTGTGCTGATCAGGGATATTTCCATACCCCTTCCCCCCCTATCGCACCCCGGAGCGTAGGGTCACCACATCCCCCGCACTTTGACCCGACACATATACGAAATAGGAAATCCGTGTACATGCACAAGTCAAAGCGAATGGGAGACAGACAAACACTCCTAAGCTAGGCAGATTTTAACCCTTACAAAATACACATTCAAATATCAAATCACAAGCACATGCGGAAGCGTAATATTTCAGAACGATTCACATACACGAGCCCATCACAGGCCATAACTGAGTAAATATATATCATTTACAAAAGCTATTCCAAAAGTTCAAGTCCGACAGGGGCAATGTATGTTAGGAATAGTGCCCTAGAAAGCCGATTGAATATCCGCTTTGTACTTTTCCTTATTGTAATCACAGACAATCTTTGAATAAAATAATGAATTGAGGCAACACTTCTTTATATGCTTTTGTTTGGTATGTGTTTACTTTATCTGTGCATGTATGAGAACTTCCCTAATCCAGATGACTTTAGAACTCTACCATTTAGGTGAAATGGTTCATGAAATGAGCCCAATTTCACATAAGTCATGATTAGTAAAATACTCCAAGCCGATGAGTCCTACCGATAGTGGGAGTGTCAACCTGACTCCTCTAAGGCTTGCTTGTAGGATCACGCCCTTAAGAAGGACCACCTTGTTTCATGGAGGTGCAAAGTGTATAGTTGATACGTGCGTGATACATAAGGGGGCTTACTTCCATAAGTAAGTTCACTAAGGTGCCCCGTGTGAGAAGATTCCTAAATGGGAACGGAAGTTTCTATTTCAGGAAATCGAAACTTCCAGATTAGGAATATATCTCCCGAGTCATGGATGTGATTAATTGATCCTTAGACTTGAGGTTTCATGTCACTTTATGAGTTAACTCTGTAGTCTTAGGTATAAGCTTTAAAGGGTGTCACCTTAGACAACGGATTCAAGGCTTATGCTGGGGCTGCACAAGTGACTCATGAAAGTGAATGAGAATCAAGAAAGGACCTACACTTGCATTTGCAAGGTGATCTCTTATTGTGTAAGTCATTCATATGCCATATGGAGTCCTTGGCCAAGGCAGTAGATCAAGACATCAAGAAAAGGGTTTCTTGGATTGAGATCAAATGGGTATGAAATGCACTTAGCTTTAAGACCGGATTATTAGGTTCTAATTATTCCCTTGCCCTAGATCTTGGTTGAGAGATAGTAAGTAGGAGGATTGTATCTCACATGAATCAATGACTTAAAGGTTCTGTCGAATCCGAACATTCCAATTCAGCTAGGGGTTAAACACCTGTTGCTAGACTATGGTCGTTTAATCTGTGGACTGATTAATTAATTAGTGAATTAATTAATTTGGGTCACTGCTAATTGAATTGAGAACCTAGAGGGTCACACACAACAACTTGGTTACATGAGTTAAGGCTTTAAAATGATTAAACGAGTTAATCGGGCCAAGAAGGTTCCACACGTGTGAAACCACATGTGTGGGTCACGTGAGGAGCACGTGTCCTTGGGACACGTGTCTCACACGTGTATATATATATATATTGTATATATATATTAAATAATTAAATGTGTTAATTATTTAGTAGACTTTGGTTTAATTTTGAATTAAAAAGAAAGTCTTATTTTGGAGAAAAATAATCTATTTAATTAATTACGAATTAATTAATTAGATAAATAATTATTTATTTATTAATAAATAAAGTATAATAATACCCAAAAGGGTTTGAATATTTTAGCTCTCTTAAAAGTTGATTTGAATTAGAATTCAAAGTCAAAGTCAAAATTACTTGATGATCAAGTAATAGGAGAGAGGGACCAAAACCCTAGCCCATAAGGACAAGGATTTTCGGCCACCCCTCCCAATTATATATAAGGGAGCTCGAGCTCCCCTTGAGAGCAATTGATTGAATTCTTTTGGTTCACATGTTGAACACCATCCTTTCTCCAAGATAAAATAAACCATAGGTTAAGCCTAAACACTAACTAGAGAACTAGCATCCTTACTAGTTAGATTGTAGTCAAGTTGGTGGACTATCTCTAGAGAGCTTCAAGTTAGAAGTCTTGAAGATTCGAGCTTTACTAAGGAGAGGGGATCAAGCCGCGAGAAGAGCGTTCTTGGGTGGCTTCAACCGCTTTAAGAAAGATTATTGAAAAGTAAGTTTCTAATCTCTACGAATTTGGATACACGATTGCGAGTCCAAGATCCTTTTGTTGGAAATTTTTTTAAATTTTCGCTGCTTTTTTATTCCCGTTTTCCAACAAGTGGTATCAGAGCCACCTCGTTAATCATGTTTCTGATTCGTCTCAATTAAACTGAATTTGGTAGAAATTCTTAGGCTTGATGCGATTGAGTATTTGTAATTGTTTTAGAAAGCCTGAATTACGAAACTGTACTTTTCCTGAAAGTTTCTGAAAACTATTTTGTAAAATTCGTTTTGAAAACTGTTTTAGATTTGAAACTGTGTAAACTTTATTTGGATTTCTTGGATTGGTTTTGCTTTTGAACGAAAACCCGGATAACGACGAAAACAAGAAACCCCGCGCGCGAAGGCATCGCGCGCACCGCCCGCCTGCCCTAGGCGCGCGTAGGGCGTCCCGCCCAGCACCTCCCGCACGCCTGTGCGGGAGCCTTCCGGGCGTGCCCCGTTGTCCGCCCACCGCCCGCATGAGGCGAAAGGGCCGCGCGCTGTGCTCTCCTACTCCGTGCAAAGCCCTTTTCGCGTACGGGCCTCGTTTTTTCGTCGTGATCCTTTTTTTGGTATTTCGTGTAAGCCAGTTCCAATTTTATTTATTTTATTAAAAAAATTTTTTAATTAAATTAATTTATTTTTGAATAAAAATTAAAATTGGGATTTATTTTTTAAGAAATAGAAACGGTTTATAATTTTGGGAAAATACATCTTTAATAAAATTATTAATTTTCATAAATTAATTGGAATTTTATTTGTTTTAGTAGTTTGGGATTTATTGAAAACTTTAATAAATAAGACTCGCATCAAATCATGTTTTAAGTCATTAGGACTGGAAACGGGAATTTAAATTTATTGACTAAATTTAAATTCTCGCAAGTTGCATGTTAGGTGATCATGGGTTTAGACTTATGTGATGGTGCAGGAATGTGAGTTTCCTAAATGCAACAATCACTTTAAGATTTGTTTGTGAAAGGGAAGACCATCACAGGTGGGAAGGCCTCAGGATCTGGGTTTCCTTTTGAGCGTGGGTTCTTCCAGCTAGGATAACACCAAGAGTGCAAGCTACCAGGGTAGTGTTACTGTGGTGAATGAGAAGCTTGAGAAGACCAGTGGAAAATGCCCAGAACGATATGTGCAGTTCTTATGCAGAAGATGGCTTAAGGGAGAGTGCATGAGTTCTCCCTATTTATATGTTAGGGGTGAGGGTAGAAGGGTAAATTGACCGTGTGGTCCCAAACCTATGTTGCCCTAACACGTGGCGGCCCGTGAAGGTATGAGAAGGACGTTTCTGAAAAGGAGGCGGCGTGTCAGATGCGTAGTGCGCACTACCTTTGTGTCAGAAGTCGTTGGCGAGGGTGACGCGGGGGATGGGCCTAAGATTCTCTCTGCCGAGGTTCGGATCCAACGCAGCGGGGCATGGTCATGCACGAGCGTTGGTGATGCTCGAAGAGTGTATGGATGGCCTCCCCACGATAGACGACCCTTGAGCGCCGAAATACCGAGCCTCAAGAATGGGCCCTCGTGTGAGTGTTTCCTTGAGAATGATTCCCCCGAGGGCTGAAATGTGAGCGCCAAGCCTATCGGTCAGGGCCCTTTGTTTGAACAATCGGCCGAGGCCCGATGGCCCAAACTAGTTGGTAAGCGGATGAGCTAGGTTAGCCCACGAATCCCTCAAATCGAGCGTATAATCTTCAAGCTCGTTAAAGGTGACACGTGGACGGCTGAGATACGAGCACGTTTCTGAGTCCCATCATTATGCATGGTTTTAATATATACACATGGATGGTTTAAATTGGGGTTGGAGCCCTATAGTTGCGTTTTTCAATTGAGGTTGGAGCCTCAGTTATGTGCGTACTGTTATGTGATTTATTATATGGCTTTCCATATTACTGTTTTTGAGGTCGGGGTATGCCCCGTGTATTTGTCTAAGGCTAATATGAAGATTGAGTCTTATTACTTTTCAGTACTTTTTCATTTTTTTGAGAGTAGAATAGATGGTGAGGTTTTATTTTCATTTTGGAGACAATGCACCCATGGAGTAAGATGGGCCACACTCAAGTAACAAGGAGGCTATAAGTGAAGACCCCTAAAAATGTTAGGGAGGGGAATCTCAATTGTAAAATGTAATAGAGATAGGGCTCGTGTTTTGTTACCGCTTTCCCTTATGTGATTTAAACTGTTTATGTGGCATTTATGTTAGAACTTGTGATTGTGGAGTGGCTCCCACATATCACGCATAAGATAGGTAAAACCCATCATCATCTCATGTTAGTATCATGCTAGGAAATGTTATCTGTTTATGTGCTTGTTTGAAATGTATTTAAGTTGTACTTGTATTAATCAAGACTAATAAAATTGGATAACATATATGTTGGTGAGGTCGAACAGGACAACTCTCCGGTTGATTCGAAAATTCCCATTAAATATTAAGCTAATTTCGAATAATAGGTATTCAATTCGAGATGCAAATTTTGAATTAAATTCTTAGCATTCCATCAATAGGTTTTTAGTTTAGTAACTGAGACTAGTTATTGTCCGCGAGTCGTGGGATAGCTAGTGGAGCTTATTAGTTCTTAGTTACCTAATTGACCATTTTAAATGATCAATATTTCGTGATCAATTTTGGCAAGGGCGATGTCCGCAAGTCGTGGGTCGTTCGAACTAAGTTTTTATCATGATCTTAAGATTGATGGGTCTAGCTTAACGCCTAAGTAAATATGGATGTCGCACGAGTCGTGGGTCCATATTGAAAGAAAGGTGATGCAAAAACAATTACTAAGAGTTCTAAAGGTGTTAGAATTAGTAAGTTGTACCTACCTAGGGTTTTACTTAGAATATCCGCGAGTCGTGGGTTCGAGGTAAAATGCTTAGGATCTTAGTACCCATTCGGAAACGTGTTCCTCTTAGATCTCTGGGAATTGTAGATCTTTGAAAAATAGTTGGAGCTACATTAGATTAAAGACCTTATCTTTTGTATATCGTTATAATTCAGCATGCTCACAAGTTCTCTGTTTTACCATTTAGGTCGTAGATTCTGTGATTCTCTACGTGTTTTGAAATGGCAACCAAAAACCCTCTTGTATCGATCCTCGAGTCAAATAAGTTTACTAGTCCCAACTATTCTGATTGGCTGAGGAATCTGAAAATCATTTTGGATTCTGAGAAGAGAACTTATGTTCTCTTCGAAAGGGAGCCTAGTCCCGAAGGGGACGGTCCATGAATATGGACTCAAGTTTCTCGCCCTTACTGAGAAACTTGCTTCCATGGACATGCCACTGAAAGATGAGCTTTCAGTGAACTTGTTGCTAGCCTCGCTCCCACCATCATTTAACCCATTTATCCTTAACTTCAATATGAATCATGCTGGTGCTAGTCTAGCTGAGCTGATTAGTCAGCTTGTGACTGTTGAAAGCACGATCAAGAAGGACAATAAGGTTCTAATGGTGAATGCTCCATCTTCCTCTTCTGGGCCTTCTAAAAGTAAGGGCAAGAAAGCCCAAAAGTAGAAGAAGAAACCCCTTAGGCCCACTGGTGGCATTTCGAAGGGGAAGGCCCAAAAGAAGAAGCGTGATCAGAAAGAGGATGTTTGCTTCCATTGTGGCAAAGCGGGACATTGGAGGAGAAGCTGCCCAGAGTACAAGGCTACTCTAAAGAAAGGTATGTTTCTCGTTAAAATAATTCTTTCTATTAATTCTAGTTCTTGGGTACTTGATACAGGTTGTGGAACTCATATCTGTAATGATGTACAGATGCTAAGTGAAGTCCAACAACTCAAAGTAGGAGAATGTGTCTTCAAGATCGGCGATGGCTTAAATGTTGAAGCTCGAGCTTTAGGCACAATTAGATTAGATTTAGGTAGTTTTGAGTTAGTTTTAAATAAAGTATTTTATGTACCGAGCATTATTCGTAATATAATTTCAGTTCCAACTTTACATTGTGAAGGTTATGAAACTTATATTAGGAATGGTAAATAATTTATCAAACGGAACAACTCTTCCGTTCACATCGGTACTCTAAATAATAGACTTTATCTAACTCAAAATATCAATATTATGAATATACAACGAGAAACTAAACGTAAGAGAGATCACAAAGTTCCAGCTCCCTTATGGCACGCTAGAGTAGGACACATTTCTAAGAACAGAATTAGCAAGATAAACACTTTAGGATCAGTCTCTGAAAATGATCTCAAAGAGTTAACTTCTTCCGAATCCTGTCTCAAACGAAATTTGTCCAAATTTCCTTTTAAAGGAATTGTGGAACATGACACTAAGGTTTTGGATTTGATCCATTCTGATGTTTATGGACCGCTTAGTGTAAGCACTAGAAACAATCATCAGTATTTCATAACCTTTATCGATGACTTTAGTCGATATGGTTTTGTATACTTAATGAAGTATAAATCTGAAGCTTTTGAGAAATTCCTAGAATTTCAAAAGGAGGTTGAGAACCAAACTGGTCACAAGATCAAAGCACTTCGATCTGAGCAAGGAGGCGAGTATCTTAGTGAAGAATTCCTTAATCATCTCAAAGATAATGGGATTATCTCTCAGTGGACACCTCCGGGAACTCCTCAACTCAATGGAGTTTCTGAGGGAAGGAATCGAACTCTACTTGATATGGTTCATTCCATGATGAGTTTCACTGACTTACCACGTTCTTTCTGGGGTTATGCCTTAGAAAGTGCAGCAAAGATTTTGAATCTAGTTCCCTCTAAGTCAGTCCCTAAAACGCCCTATGAAATATGGCATGGTAAAATCCCTAGTTATTCTTACTTAAGAATTTGGGGTTGTCCTGCTTACGTGAAGAGGACAGTGGGAGATAAGTGAGAATCTCGTTCTTATTTATGCTACTTTGTAGGTTATCCTAAGGAATCCATAGGAAACTACTTCTATGATCAATCTGAGCAAAAGGTGTTTGTTTCCAGAAATGCCATTTTTCTGGAGGAACCAATCCTTAAAGAAAAGAAAGGCAAGATCATAGAATTAGAAGAAGTACTACGTGATCCCACACCACCCACTGAAGAAACGTCCCCTTCTGACCAACCGTAACCAATCACGAATTTCGATACATACGCAAATCCTTCTCTAAGGCGGTATGAACGCACTCCTAGACAGCCGGAGAGATGGTATGGATTCTTCCATGAAATCTCTCAAAAGGATAATCATCCTTTAACATATGAGGAGGCACTTTCCGATTCTGACTCAGAACAGTATATAGAAGCCATGAAATCCGAAATGGATTCCATGAACTCCAACCAAGTTTGGACCTTGGTAGATTTGCCTGATGGGGTCAAACCCATAGATTGCAAATGGATCTTTAAGAGAAAGCTTGGATTTCATGGAAGCATTGCAACCTACAAAGCAAGAATGGTTGCAAAAGGATTCACTCAAAGACCCGGCGTGGACTTTGATGAAACATTTTCACCAGTTGCAATGCAAAAGTCCATTCGGTTCATGCTTGCCATTGCTGCATATGATGACTATGAGATATGGCAAATAGATGTGAAAACTGCCTTTCTCAATGGTGACATTGATAAAGACATTTATATGGAGCAACCCATAGGTTTCACATTTAGTGGGAGTGAGCAAAAGGTTTGCAAACTCCAAAGATCAATCTATGGATTGAAACAGGCTTCTAGGAATTGGAACATTCGATTTGATGAATCAGTCAAAGCGTTTGGCTTCATTCAAATTTCGAATGAAGCATGTGTGTATAGAAAGGAATTGGAGACCTCAGTACAATTCTTAGTACTTTATGTTGATGACATCCTTCTTATTGGGAATTCGAAGGATGACATGAAAGTAACTAAGTTATGGTTATTGAACCAATTCGAGATGAAAGATCTTGGCGATGCATCCTATATCCTTGGAATTAAAATATATCCAGATAGATCTAGAAGGTTAATACGACTATCACAGTCGATGTACATTGATAAAGTATTGAAGAGATTCAATATAGAGTCAGCAAAGGTTAAGAACCTTCCTATGAGTGTAGGAACATGTCTTTCTGAGAAGATGTGTCCTAAGACTAACCTTGAGAAGGAAAGAATGACTCATACTCCTTATGCATCAGTAATAGGTAGCATAATGTATGCAATGTTATGTACTCGACCTGATGCGGCTTATGCACTTAGTGTAACAAGTCGTTTCCAAGCTGACCCTGGAGATGGTCACTACGCTGCCGTGAAGAATATTCTTAAAGTACTTGAAAAGTACTAAAGATTTATTCTTAGTTTACGGAGGTCAGAAAGATCTTATTATCAAAGAATACTGCGGTGCAAGCTTTGCATTTGACTTAGATAATTTTAAGTCAATGTCAGGATACATTTTCTGCCTAAACGGCGGAGCAGTGAGTTGGAAGAGTTCTAAGCAAACCACCACTGCAGATTCGACCACTGAGGCCGAATACTTAGCTGCGATTGATGCAGCTAAGGAAGGTGTTTGGATTAGAAACTTCATTCAAGAGTTGAATGTTGTTCCTAGCATGAAAGACGCAATTACTGTGTTTTGTGAAAACAGTGGGCCGGTTGCTCAAGCGAGAGAACCAAGATCTCACCAACGGACCAAGCACATTATGAGAAAGTATCACCTAATCCGTGATATTATCAAAAGAGGAGATGTCCAAATTGAGAGGGTCGCATCAGCAGAGAACGTGGCAGATCCACTTACTAAACCCCTTAGTCGAGAAGCTTTCGAAGGTCATCTTCAGAAGATGGGACTTAGAGTAGCTTTAGAATGGATTTGACCGGCAAGTGGGAGATTGTTAGGTACAGTGCCCTAGAAAGCCGATTGAATATCCGCTTTGTACTTTTTCTTATTGTAATCACAGACAATCTTTGAATAAAATAACGAATTGAGGCAACACTTCTTTATATGCTCTTGTTTGGTATGCGTTTACTTTATCTGTGCATGTATGAGAACTCCCCTAATCCTGATGACTTTAGGACTCTACCATTTAGGTGAAATGGTTCATGAAACGAGCCCTATTTCACATAAGTCATGATTAGTAAAATACTCCAAGCCGATGAGTCCTATCGACAGTGAGAGTGTCAACTTGACTCCTCTAAGGCTTGCTTGCGGGTTCACGCCCTGAAGAAGGACCACCATGTTTCATGGAGGTACAAAGTGTATAGTTGATACATGCGTGATACATGAGGGTGCTTACTTCCATAAGTAAGTTCACTGAGGTGCCCCGTGTCAGAAGATTCCTAAATGGGAAAGGAAGTTTCTATTTCAGGAAATGGAAACTTCCAGATTAGGAAATATCTCATGAGTCATTGATGTGATTAATTGATCCTTAGACTTGAGGTTCCATGTCACTTTGTGAGTTAACTCTGTAGTTGTAGCACCCGGAACGCCGAGATGCCACACCCCCGCACCATAATTCTAGCTCACACATGAAATGGGTAGTCCATATATGAACCGGACTCATGGGAAACGGGTGCTAATAAAAAAAAACTCACTAGCTAGGCGGGACTAACCCTCAAACCAATCAAGTCCAAATCTAGGAATTTAAAGCGGAAGCATAATAATTCCATTATCATATATCAAATATCTCAAAAGAATTAACCTCCAACTTTATATCAATACATATAGTAGTAGGTACCAACACTCATCAATACATTATCATCTCCAACATATCCATAACATGAAAATGCAATGATAGACTCAACTCGACAACTGGACACGACTCGGACTCCCGCCTAGCATGCCACTGACAGTACCTGAAAAGTGTGAGGTGTCAGTCTACCACAGACTGAACGAGGGGTTTATAAATAAATATTCGCGCAAGTAACATGCAAGCCATAATCTCGGGTAAGGGTTTATAAAATAGGAACAATATAAGTTTAATAGTAAAAGATAACTCGCCCGAGATTACAACTAATCAATTTAACAATACAATCAATTTAATTCAATTCAATCAGTGGCCCGGCGAGTGAGGGCAAATCTCCAACCTTTCTCCGACAGTGTACAATAATTCAGTTGTAATTAATTAAGTGAACAAGCAATAGAAATTAGTGCACACTTAGCAATTTCCGTCCATCCTTCTTCCTCCGGGTGATGGGGGATTGCAAGGCCCCGCCATCCAATCTCATTGAGCATAGGGTTCACGAGTCCCTATGCCCGAAACTCCTTCCTCCACTAACCTCCTAGTGGATTCGGGGGGCATCCCTCGTTTGGTGAGGATAGTGCAAGAGTTACCCGTCGGCCCTTGCCTTCCCAGTTGGCTCAATACACTACCCTCGGGCCCAATGTGAACATGCTTTACTCGCCAAAACAATTAATCAATCAATCAATCAATCGGTACAATTCGGTAATTCATTTGAAAACAATAAGGTTTTGGCAAAATATAGATATATATATACATTTTGGCCGAAAGATCACATAGGGTTGTAAGGGTTCTATATATCTAGAAATTGAACCTCACCTGACGAGCGACGGAACAAGACAAGGATACAAGAAAGTGCCCAAACGATCAATGATCTACGCCTGGAGAAACTGGAGAAGAAAGGAAATGTGGGAACTCGTGAGATATGACTCAATATGAGACCAAGTATGACGCACGACAATGCTCATGTAATTTAAATAAAACCAATCAATCAATTAACACTAAGCATGTATAAAGACCAATTAACACCTAAGAGGTGAAATTAATAACAAGAAATTATATGCTCATATTATTCAATTATTTCAAGTTCAATTCATAGAAGGCATGGAGTCACACAATACGTTTGAGCAATTAAGTACCAAGAAGTGTCAACTAGGACCATACTTATCAATTAAACAACTATA
This sequence comes from Lantana camara, assembly GCA_037501455.1. Classification (NCBI taxonomy): domain Eukaryota; kingdom Viridiplantae; phylum Streptophyta; class Magnoliopsida; order Lamiales; family Verbenaceae; genus Lantana; species Lantana camara. Next base: position 52,789,712 of record CM074858.1, read on the forward strand.
TAAATCATATAATTCACATATGGGAGCCAAGAGAGTGAAAGAAATGCAATAAGAAAGGTTTTGGTGAAGTTTGGCCAAAACCAACAATTTTTGGAAATGTATATGTTGCGGGAAAACTGGAATATCTTGAATTCTAGAAGTGGGAATCAAGTTTTGTTTGTTGGGTATGAAAGTAGACACAAAGACCAAAGCGAGGTGAAAATGCCGTTCGTCCGAAGTTGGAAAAAATGCAGGAAAATAAAAGGTGACACGCCCGTGTCACCATTACAAGGCAAACCGTGACACCCCCGTGTCACGGTACAGAAAATCAAACCAACCTGCACCCCCGTGTCACGCTGAACAAGGCAAAGTTCACACCCCCGTGTCAACTGTACGCAACACAACAGGGCATTAACGCAACAGGGCATTAACGCAACACAACAACAACCAACCAAAACACCAATTTTCAATCATCAAATGCAATCAAAACTTGAAGAAACATGTATTCATACTTGAAACACGATAAAATCTAACACATCTACTCATATCATGCATTGATCATCAAGATTTAACAATATCAAACCCATATACAATCATGAACTCCAACTTCCATGTTATTCAAGAAATCATGCAAGCTTTCAAGATTAAAGATCCTAAACATGCTTCTAACCATAAAAGAACAAGAAATCATCACTTAAGCATCAAACCCTATCTCATAAATGAATCAAGAATTCAAGAAAAATCTCCATTTATACCTTAGTATGAAGAAAGAAAGGATGGAAGAGATGATGGCATGATGATGAAGCTTCAACTTATGCAATTCCTCCTTGAATTTTAGCTTGAAATGATGAAATCTCCTCTTCTCTTTCCTTGGTGTAAATACTGTGTATTAGTGTGTGTGTGTGTGTGTGGAATTTGATGAAATATGATGATAATTAAAATGAGAGAGATGAATGAGATATTTATCCAAAGTCTTCCACTAAATGAGATGACTCAACACATTTTGCATATTATTCCTTACCTCATATTAATTTACAAGTTACAGATGCATCCACTTGACATACATGATAGATGGTTGTATACATATATATATGAGACTCTAAAAGAATATAATACAATGGAGTTAATTTATATGACCAAGTAAAGTCACATATAGACACTTAGGCACGTTAGCAATTAATTCACGTAAATCTCACATTAACAATAATTTCATATAAATTCATAGAAAATATAATGCATCTAAGGTTATGCAATGCATATAAATTATCACATATTGCACATATGAAAAACGGGGCGTTACAATTCTCTCCCCCTTAAGAGGACCTGGTCCCTAGGTCCACTGCCGAGTTTTAAAATGATGCACAAGCAACAAGAGAGCCCCGTCTCTTAGACAATTAACGAGAGAGCCCCGTCTCTCCACAAGAAATGAGAGAACCCCGTCTCTCGAACAAGAAATGAGAGAACCCCATCTCTCGAACAAGAAATGAGAGAACCCCGTCTCTGGAACAAGAAATGAGCGAACCCCGTCTCTCTAGCAAGTAAAGAGAGAACCCCATCTCTCTAACACGTAGTGAGCTCTCCGTCTCTCAAACAACTAAGGAGAGTACCCCGATTCTCACACAAGCAAGAATTCCAAGAGAACACTTAATTAAACATTCATACAGAACTTCATGTAATGAACAAGTGGAGGAAATCAAATATACCAACTAGTTTTACAAAAGCAATTAATAAATACAAAGAACCATACGGTTGATAATAAAATGTATATTACGCATGATATGCATGATTAGGTGTACCATTCACCATGGTCTTAGAAACTTCAATGGCAGTGACTTGATTTAATACTTGATTCTTTGATCAGAATCCCTTCTAACCAAAATGCCATTCCTCGGATGCCTGATGTCGGTATGTACCCCAATAATTACTCAATCTCCATCCCGCGATCAAATTTTCTAACCTTTCTACCACCACGGTTCGAAGATTCAATTCTTGAATATGCACTTGCTAGTAATCCGACCACCCATTCTTCTTACCAATTATAGTTGACGTCCTCCGATGCCCGGACTAATTATTTGATGACTCGAGGTCTACCTTTTATCCTTCAAAATATTCCCGGTTCAAGTAACTCTCAGGTGATCCCTTGCGATAGAGAATGTTCCCGTCGAGTTGTTTTTATCTTGTAATATGGTAATAGTGTCGCACCTCTTTGGTCACTTCGTGCAAATCTTGAATGACAGTCGCTTTCCTTGAAAAATTCTTACCTTTGATCAAAGTAAACTTAATCAATCTTATAAAAATCATGATGGCTCCCATTTCTCATCAAATTTGTTTCAATTTCAACTCGGCTCAAGATATGCCTCCTTATGGCTTTTTAAAAATCTCCATTTGAGAACTCTAGGCGCACGAGATTTAAACTATTGAAGACTTCATTCACCTAGTTCCGATAGAGAGTTTCCGAAGAACCATTTTCCTTGAAGTTTCAACTCTCCCAAGTGAGATCCAAACATCGACTTTAAATTGTTCCCCGACCGGCTCTCCCCCTTAAGAAAATAGGAATATTTTCTGTCTAACTTCTAGAACTAGTTCTACGCTTTCTCAAATCCAAGCTTCTCTTCTTTCTAATTCTCTTGAAGTACCTCTAACTCTCGATCTCATTCCCGAAATATTTCTCTATCTCAATTGGAAATCCAACGAACACTGAATCCTTCCTCATTTCTTGAATATCCATTCCATTTCTTGAAGCTTTCACCCTTTCCAAAATCATTTCCTAAATATCCTCATCCTGATCTTAGAGGTCATCAAGCATCTCAATCTCCTAATTCATCCCTTGTTGTTGTTTTCAAGTAACCACATCATTTGTAACCCTTACATTTTTGTTGCTTCTAACAAATGTAATTCATTTGAGCACAACCACAAATTTGAAGTCATTTCCCCAGTCGACTCAACTTCCTTGATATCAGCAATTTTAAATCTCGCCACTTGTTCGGACATTTCATCTCACGTTTATTTTTGAAGTGACAACTTCTTCCATCCAACTCCTAACTACTTTTCCCGGCCTTTAAATTGTTCTTTCTCCCTTTTGTTCCTCAATTTGCAACCCAATTCTTTCCGTATCATACTTCGATTGTGTCTCGGTTGAAGTAATGCTTGATAGATGAGGTGGAGAGATTTTCTATCAAGAAATCACTTAAAATGCATGTTGGGTTAAGATGTCGATGCACGTATTACACTTATAAATAATAAATACACAAGTTGGAAAAATTAGGCTCAAGTAGGAATGCATATATAATTAAAGAAATTTAAATAATTTGAACAATGTATGATGCACGTGCTCATGAATGCGTTGAACCTATCACCGTAGTTGCATCTTTTAGCTTGACACTTTTCCTTGTTTGTTGATTTATGAGCTGGCCTTGAATTGATTGGCCATTTCTTGTTACCCACGGTCTTCCGTATTTTCAAAGTTCATAACTTCAACTGGTACCGTTCCATGACCCGATATTGAAATCTCTTAAACCCAATTCTTCACCTTAAACATCTTCTTGCTCGAAGTTTCCTTATCTCAATTCGTACAACTTCGTGATCAAAATTATGATTCTTGAGCTCAAGTTCTTCTACCTTCATGAAACTGATACCTTACCTTCTTAATCGATTCCCTTGTTGCTCCATATCTCCCAATTCAAACGCCTAACCCGACAATTCAGCTTGGATATGAAGAATAAACTCAATCCGACCGAACATCGAACCTTTAGTACTCTAATTTACCACGAGCTTGCAATCACTATATTAGTCGTTCTCTTCATTCTTCTTCATCGATCTAACCTCCTCCAAGATATCCTTCGTTCCATCCCTCGGTTTGCACAACCCCGTTGGGTTTGGTTAACTAACTTAACTTTCGATGTGGCATGGTGTATGTATTAGTCTTATGATAACCTAGCATCATCTACCCCAACTCCACCTCTTTGAACTTCTTCTACTTACCTAAAGCTTGTAGGTCATCCCACAACTTGATTTTCGGTTCCCATAGTGGAAAATCCTCAACTTGCTTTCAACTTCAAACCCTAAGTCCCTAGTACCCTCGAGGCCTCCCTGTTGATTGAGACCTCGAACCTTAAAACACTCTAGAGGTTTTCTTCAGTTTGCTCTTGAATGAAATGATCCTACGGATTCCCGTTGAAAAGACTTTTGCAATATAGGCGTGTGAGCGTTAATCTTGCAAGTTGTAGGCATCACGCCCTACCACTATCCCGTTAAATTTCTACCAATTTCATTCGAGCTTGTAAGTTACTCCCACCTTTGGTCCTTCAATTCCCGAATCTTAACACTTGAAATATAACCCAACTAGAGCAATCCATGACTCTTGATTTCTCGTATGAAGTTCCCCGGTGCATTCCTTACAACTTCAAAGCAAAAGAAAAGAACTTGGGGTAGATTGAAGTTGTCGTAGAAATTTACCGTGGTTTGACATGGTCTCTATCGCCTATAATCACAACTTATCTCAAATATAAATGCATGGGCTTAATACATGCTCATGCCACATAATTGATACCAAATACAAGAATTTGATGCAAAATGCAACACATAATTCAACAAAATTTAAAGTGAAACACGTTGGCACATCAAATTATGCAAAAGTTTAAATAAACACGTTGGATATAAAAATTTCCAAACCATAGAAAATCAATTAATCATCAAGTAGTAACATGAATCAATGCCATGCACAAGTCATCAAGTAGCTCAAAGATGTTCAGGTAAGTTCAAACAAATTCAAATAAGTACAATTAGTTCCAAATAAGATGCAAGACTCGCAATTTATCAATTAATCCTATGCCGTTCGACCTAGACATGACACGACTCGATGCTAGAACCGCGGTTTTGCAACCGGGCTCTGATACTACCTAAGATGTAGCACCCGGAACGCCGAGATGCCACACCCCCGCACCATAAGTCTAGCCCACACATGAAATGGGTAGTCCATATATGAACCGGACTCATGGCGAACGGGTGCTAATAAAAAAAATCTCACTAGCTAGGCGGGACTAACCCTCAAACCAATCAAGTCCAAATCTAGGAATTTAAAGCGGAAGCATAATAATTCCATTAGCACATATCAAATATCTCAAAAGAATTAACCTCCAACTTTATATCAATACATATAGTAGTAGGTACCAACACTCATCAATACATTATCATCTCCAACATATCCATAACATGAAAATGCAATGATAGACTCAACTCGACAACTGGACACGACTCGGACTCCCGCCTAGCACGCCACTGACAGTACCTGAAAAGTGCGAGGTGTCAGTCTACCACAGACTGAGTGAGGGGTTTATAAATAAATATTCACGCAAGTAACATGCAAGCCATAATCTCGGGTAAGGGCTTATAAAATAGAAACATTATAAGTTTAATATTAAAAGATAACTCGCCCGAGATTACAACTAATCAATTTAACAATACAATCAATTTAATTCAATTCAATCAGTGGCCGGGCGAGTGAGGGCAAATCTCCAACCTTTCTCCGACAGTGTACAATAATTCAGTTGTAATTAATTAAGTGATCAAGCAATAGAAATTAGTGAAAACTTAGCAATTTCCGTCCATCCTTCTTCCTCCGGGTGATAGGGGATTGCAAGGCCCCGCCATCCAATCTCATTGAGCATAGGGTTCATGAGTCCCTATGCCCGGAACTCCTTCCTCCACTAACCTCCTAGTGGATTCAGAGGGCATCCCTCGTTTGGTGAGGATAGTGCAAGAGTTACCCGTCGGCCCTTGCCTTCCCGGTTGGCTCAATACACTACCCTCGGGCCCAATGTGAACATGCTTTACTCGCCAAAACAATTAATCAATCAATCAATCAATCAATCAATCGGTATGAAGAAAGAACTCCAACTTCCATGTTATTCAAGAAATCATGCAAGAAATCATGCAAGCTTTCAAGATTAAAGATCCTAAGCATGCTTCTAACCATAAAAGAACAAGAAATCATCACTTAAGCATCAAACCCTATCTCATAAATGAATCAAGAATTCAAGAAAAATCTCCATTTATACCTTAGTATGAAGAAAGAAAGGATGGAAGAGATGATGGTATGATGATGAAGCTTCAACTTATGCAATTCCTCCTTGAATTCTAGCTTGAAATGATGAAATCTCCTCTTCTCCTTCCTTGGTGTAAATACCGTGTATTAGTGTGTGTGTGTGTGTGGAATTTGACGAAATATGATGATAATTAAAATGAGAGAGATGAATGAGATATTTATCCAAAGTCTTCCACTAAATGAGATGACTCAACACATTTTGCATTTTAGTCCTTACCTCATACTAATTTACAAGTTAGAGATGCATCCACTTGACATACATGATAGATGGTTGTATACATATATATATGAGACTCTAAAAGAATATAATACAATGGAGTTAATTTATATGACCAAGTAAAGTCACATATAGACACTTAGGCACGTTAGCAATTAATTCACGTAAATCTCACATTAACAATAATTTCATATAAATTCATAGAAAATATAATGCATCTAAGGTTATGCAATGCATATAAATTATCACATATTGCACATATGAAAAACGGGGCGTTACAGTAGTCTTAGGTATAAGCTTTAAAGGGTGACGCCTTAGACAACTGATTCAAGGCTTATGCTGGGCTGCACAAGTGACTTATGAAAGTGAATGAGAATCAAGAAAGGACCTACACTTGCATTTGCAAGGTGATCTCTTATTGTGTAAGCCATTCATATGCCATATAGAGTCCTTGGCCAAGGCAGTAGATCAAGACATCAAGAAAAGGGTTTCTTGGATTGAGATCAAATGGGTATGAAATACACTTAGCTTTAAAACCGGATTATTAGGGTTCTGATTATTCCCTTGCCCTAGATCTTGGTTGATAGATAGTAAGTAGGAGGATTGTATCTCACATGAATCAATGACTTAAAGGTTCTGTCTAATCCGAACATTCCAATTCAGCTATAGGTAAACACCTGTTGCTCGACTATGGTCGTTTAATCTGTGAACTGAATAATTAATTAGTGAATTAATTAATTAAGGTCACTTCTAATTGAATTGTGAACCTAGAGGGTCACACACTACAACTTGGATACATGAGTTAAGGCATTAAAATGATTAAACGAGTTAATCGGGCCAAGAGGGTTCCACACGTGTGAAACCACACGTGTGGGTCACGTGACAAGCACGTGTCCTTGGGACACGTGTCTGACACGTGTATATATATATATATATATATATATTGTATATATATATTAAATAATTAAATGTGTTAATTATTTAATAGACTTTGGTTTAATTTTGAATTAAAAAGAAATTCTTATTTTGGAAAAAAAAATAATATATTTAATTAATTACGAATTAATTAATTAGATAAATAAGTTATTTATTTATTAATAAATAAAGTATAATAATATCCAAAAGGGTTTGGATATTTTAGCTCTATTAAAAGTTGATTTGAATTAGAATTTAAAGACAAAGTCAAAATTACTTTATGATCAAGTAATAGGAGAGAGGGACCAAAAGCCTAGCCCATAAGGACAAGGATTTTCGGCCACCCCTCCCAATTATATATAGGGGAGCTCGAGCTCCCCTTGAGAGCAACTAATTGAATTCTTTTGGTTCATGTGTTGAACACCATCCTTTCTCCAACATAAAATAAACCCTAGGTTAAGCCTAAACACTAACTAGAGAACTAACATCTTTACTAGTTAGATTGTAGTCAAGTTGGTGGACTATCTCTAGAGAGCTTCAAGTTAGAAGTCTTGAAGATTCGAGCTTTACCAAAGAGAGGGGATCAAGCCACGAGAAAAGCGTTCTTGGGTGGCTTGAAACGCTTCAAGAAAGATTATTGAAAAGTATGTTTCTAATCTCTACGAATTTGGATACACGATTGCGAGTCCAAGATCCTTTTGTTGAAAATTTTTTTAAATTTCCACTGCTTTCTGATTCCCGTTTTCCAACAATGTAAAACTTAACATCTAAGCTGGCAAGGCCCAATATATACATAAACAAAATGTAGAGTGTATGCAAGTACAACCCAAAGACTCGACTCAATGCTCCGCCTAGCTCAGCCAAAACTTACCTGTACCTACGAAACTAAAAGATGGAAAAAGCGAGGAATCAGTCCAGGACTGAAAGAGGGGCTAACCCACGCACGCTATAGATATAACAGAACAGAGCACGTATCAAAATTCGAATGTTCATGAACCCAAGGACGGTTTTTGTAGACCAAAACATTTTCTAGAAACAAAAGGATATATACTTATACAAAAGGAATCAAAATCTTATTCAGTCCAGCCTTGTTTCACTAACTCAAAATAGAAGAGAGCTCGGCGAGTACGTGCTTTCAAACCACATCCGTCAACACGCCTCAAAATACAGGAAAAAAAAAAAAATCAAAACCCAATCCCGCCATCACGCCATGGAAAGAAGGGAGTGCACCCCAATCCTTTCATAAACACGAATGCACTTTGAGACGGGGGCTCATGACTCCTACCCGCTCCTTCGATGGGGTTACCACGGGCTCAAGAGAACTGACCTGTACCAAACCTCATGGAAACAAGCAAGTAATCTCAATTGAAGACTATGCACAGGGCACAATCCTGATGGCCCAATACCATTCCAGGCTCCCTTACCCATAGCCTCCGGGCCCAATACACGAAGTATACACCAGTATCAGGAATGCACAGATATCACATTTTATCACTTTGGAAGTCAAGAGTTATCCCTTCTCAAAATCAAGGCATACATAGGCCCAAAATTATACACGTATAAAATAAAACCTTCAAGAGTGCAAATATAAAAAGTATACGTACATATATAACCTTAATACATAGCTATTCAGGCCGGAAATAATCATATAGGGGTATTAGGGCATAACTAAAACACGTCCAACCTCACCTTTGACAAAAGAGATCCAAAGAACAACACTGCACACGGAAACGAGACTAACCCTCCGGGTCAAACTCTCTTGGGATCACCTCTGAACAAACAAAGAGCAACACATGACAAAGATTCGATCATGAAGCACTTAGACGCACAACAACGAAAAATCAATGTAATGGAATGCAAGAATTGAAATGCACATGAGCAAGGATTTCATTTAAGCATACCGGGCTACGAGGAAGCAAATCACGGAGCATATCTTCAACTCATATCTTAGCGCCATAATCTGAACAGTAGATAATTACATAATTTAACATGTTAGGAACAAGTTCGGTATGGAAAAATCATGAAAGAAATGGAAGAGAAGCTCAAACGAAGCTTCGGTTTGAAATCTAGTAAAAGCTGGCAGTTTTCTCAAAATGACCAGGCTGTAGGAAAATCAGAATATCTTAAAATTAAGAAGTCCAAATTAGGTTTTGTTTTTTGGAAATGAAAGTAGACACACAGATCTTTCTAACCATATATGGTTCAATTTTTTATTCAAAGCGGATCAAAACAGTTTATTGTTTAAAGTTGGTTGAATGCAGGATTTCGGCGGACTGGCGACACCATTTTCTATTGGGCATATCTCACTCTCCAGAACGAATTTTGAATAGCCATAAAAGGGAAGTCTTCTAGACTCAATTTACTTTAAGTGGTTAAAAATTCAGGCAATTATAAGATGTTTTGGGTGTGTAACAGATGCAAGAAAGTCACTACAAAAAACTGTTAAACAGGGCACAAAAGGGGATTCACTTGGGGGTGCGGTTTCTTGTTGTTCCAGGCCTCAAAACTTGAATATCAGGTCCAAAAATCATACATAAAGAACTTTATATTTCAAATAAGATAACATGCTACCATTTAACTTCAGTTTATGCAACAAATATGCAGTTTATACACTTAAGAATCACATAAAAGATCATCAACGCTCAGCAAATACACAAGAATCTCCAAATCCCATAAATTCCTACACATAGCTGAACTCATAATTCCATGGCCACCATCTTAGAGGTTGAACCTCGCTGAAATGGAAGGGGAAAGATGATGAGCGATCTATTTCTTGCCTTCCTTAACTGAATATCTGTAACGCCCCAATTTCCGGCTTTCCAGGTACGCACGACATGTGTGAATTTTCCAAGAGCTAGAATTATTTTAATTCTTTTATTTATTAAATTTCTATAATTCGTGACAAATTTCATAAATTATATTTCAATGTGAATACCTGAAATATGTATTAATTTGAGCATTACTTATAAATTGAATTTAATTGTTACGTGAATTAATTCCCGAACATGCCTTAATTGTTTAGGTGACCTTAATTGATCATTTATTTAAATTAGAGGACCTAATTGTATGATTATTGTTTGGACTTAATTGATCATTCTCCAAACTTTCATCCTTAATTGCATGACTTAATTAATGAAGGGACTTAATTGCAATTTGTGTCATTTCATCAATTATAAGAGATGCATCACGTAATATTTCCTTCTTCATTCTTCCATTCCACATTCATCCCAAAATCATCCAACTTATTTCTCCCCTTGCTCTCGGTCCTTCAAGCCAAGGAGAAAAGAAGAGATTTCATCCTTTTTCATCAAGAATTTCAAGAAATATTTCAAGCTTTGAAGCTTGATTACCATCTTCATCTTCTTTATCTCACTCTTTTCATTCAAGGTAATATGTAGGATTTCTTGTTGTTAATAGGTGAAGCTAGGGTTAAGATTTTGATAGAATAACTTGTACTTTAATTGTTAGAAGAATGATTATAAGCTTTAGGCTTGAAATTCATGCATAAATCTTGAGAATTGTGGAGTTTGATGATATATGTGTTCATGAGCTCTAACCTTGAATTCTTGACAATCAAGCATGAGTTGTGTGTTTATCTTAGTTTTTACCATACTATAAGCATATATACATATTTCCCTTCATGAATTCTAAGGTGTGGAATTGATTTATGTAAGCTTTGATGAATTTTGGGAGTGGTTCGTAGCTCCCCTGTCTTGCTGCTCTGGTCTGTAACTTCTGTATAAACAGGAACGGCCCTTCCCGTTCCCTTTGTATTTGGGGAACGACCGTTCCCATAGTTTGAATCATATGCATGGCGGCGAGGATGGGAACGACCCTTCCCGTTTTAGCTCTTAAGCCGGAACGGCCGTTCCCATGTTCGGGGCACAGTGTCGGGAGGCTGGGAACGGCCATTCCCATTTTATGCTAAAACCCGGAATGGCCGTTCCTAGGGCTCTGGAAGGACAGAAAGTTTCTGCATAAAACATGAATTTCCATTTCCTTTTCCTTACCTCTATTTGGTCCCATTATGCTATTATATGATCAATATCATGCCATAATATCAATATATGATGCTACATTGTTCATGGCATGCCATCTCGTCTTTCGATCATGTCGTGTGCTTAGTTGGTAATGTTATCAACTTATGGTCTAATAAGGGCACAAATGTTTCTATTCCTTGCCAGTTATTCTCTGGAATAAAGATCAGAATCAACGAGCATGTTTACGCATTCATGAATCGTCGTGTCACCCGCTAGCAAGCAAGTCAGGTCATGCCTAGCCATGCACGTACCGTGATTATCGTGTCATTGTCAGGATCATGCAACGTAATTCGGGCATCGTGTTATCGTGATCATCGTGACTATCGTGTTATCTTGTAACGTTCATCAGTCGCAGGAGCTAAGTACTATGCAGGGCAGCGTGCTACGCACATGGGAGCCACCTCTTGAACCTACGGGGCAAAGTGCTACATGTGCGGGAGCCACCTCCTGAACCCGTAGGAGCCACCTCTAGAATCCTGACGCTACGAATATCGTGTTATCGTGTTACCGTGAATGGTGAAGGCTCGCTACCTTCCCATTATCATGTTATAGTGATGGAGTATATTGGAGTGATGTAGTTATTGGAGTGATGGAGTATATTGGAGTGATGTAGTTATTGAAGTGATGGAGTATATTGGAGTGATGTAGTTCTTGGAGTGATGGAGTTATGAGAGTGTTCGTGGGAGTGATGGAGTTATTCATGAAATCGATATACGTGTCGTGTTCTTGCAGGTATACCCTAGGCAGATATCAAGCTGAGTCGAGCCTTCCAGTCGAGCCACACAGTGCATCTATTTATTTGTCTTTTCAAAGAAATTATTGTAAATGTTACTTGTTAAGTATTTAGGGGATGATAATGTATTGATACGTAAAATCCAAGCATACATTACATGATAAATGATCGATAGTGTAGCATGCTTCTGCTTTGTCCTGTTGGATGTATGAATTAGTCTTGTCTAGTTCATTGTTTGATTTGCGTTTTAACCCGTTCGCTATAGGTTGATTCATGTATGGACTGACCATTTCATATGTGGATCGGCCTATAGTGCGGGGGTGTGGCATCCTCACGTATTGGGGTGCTACATCTTAAGTGGTATCAGAGCCCGGTTTCAAAATCGAGGTTCTAGTGTGGTGTCAAGTTTAGGTCAAGTGGTGCATGGATTATTTGCTAATTGTGCATTCCATTTATTTATGACATTACATGCTCGCAAGTGAATCCGAGGACGGATTCTTTTGAAGGGGGGGGGGGAGAGAATTGTAACGCCCCAATTTCAGACTTTCCAGGTACACACGACATGTGTGAATTTTCCAAGAGCTAGAATTATTTTAATTCTTTTATTTATTAAATTTCTATAATTCGTGATAAATTTCATAAATTATATTTCAATGTGAATACCTGAAACATGTATCAATTTGAGGATTACTTGTAAATTGAATTTAATTGTTACGTGAATTAATTCCAGAACATGCCTTAATTGTTTAGGTGTCCTTAATTGATTATTTATTTAAATTAGAGGACCTAATTGTATGATTATTGTTTGGACTTAATTGATCATTTTCCAAACTTTCATCCTTAATTGCATGACTTAATTAATGAAGGGACTTAATTGCAATTTATGTCATTTCATCAATTATAAGAGATGCATCACGTAATATTCTCTTCTTCATTCTTCCATTCCACATTCATCCAAAAATCATCCAACTTATTTCTCCCCTTGCTCTCGGTCCTTCAAGCCAAGGAGAAAAGAAGAGATTTCATCCTTTTTCATCAAGAATTTCAAGAAATATTTCAAGCTTTGAAGCTTGATTACCATCTTCATCTTCTTCATCTCACTCTTTTCATTCAAGGTAATATGTAGGATTTCTTGTTGTTAATAGGTGAAGCTAGGGTTAAGATTTTGATAGAATAACTTGTACTTTAATTGTTAGAAGAATGATTATAAGCTTTAGGCTTGAAATTCATGCATAAATCTTGAGAATTGTGGAGTTTGATGATATATGTGTTCATAAGCTCTACCCTTGAATTCTTGACAATCAAGCATGAGTTGTGTAGACGTATTTCCCTTCATGAATTCTGTGGTGTGGAATTGATTTATGTAAGTTTTGATGGATTTTGGGAGTGGTTCGTAGCTCCCCTGTTTTGCTGCTCTGTTCTGTAACTTCTGTATAAACGGGAACGGCCCTTCCCGTTCCCTTTGTATTTGGGGAACGGCCGTTCCCATAGTTTGAATCATATGCATGGCGGCGAGGACGGGAACGGCCCTTCCCATTTTAGCTCTTAAGCCGGAACGGCCGTTCCCATCTTCGGGGCACAGTGTCGGGAGGCTGGGAACGGCCATTCCCATTTTATTCTAAAACCTGGAACGACCGTTCCCAGGTCTCTGGAAGGACAGAAAGTTTCTGCATAAAACATGAATTTCCATTTCCTTTTCCTTACCTCTATTTGGTCCCATTATGCTATTATATGATCAATATCATGCCATAATATCAATATATGATGCTACATTGTTCATGGCATGCCATCTCGTCTTTCGATCATGTCGTGTGCTTAGTTGGTAATGTTATCAACTTATGGTCTAATAAGGGCACAAATGTTTCTATTCCTTGCCAGTTATTCTCTGGAATAAAGATCAGAATCAACGAGCATGTTTACGCATTCATGAATCGTCGTGTCACCCGCTAGCAAGCAAGTCAGGTCATGCCTAGCCATGCACGTACCGTGATTATCGTGTCATTGTCAGGATCATGCAACGTAATTCGGGCATCGTGTTATCGTGATCATCGTGACTATCGTGTTATCTTGTAACGTTCATCAGTCGCAGGAGCTAAGTACTATGCAGGGCAGCGTGCTACGCACATGGGAGCCACCTCTTGAACCTACGGGGCAAAGTGCTACATGTGCGGGAGCCACCTCCTGAACCCGTAGGAGCCACCTCTAGAATCCTGACGCTACGAATATCGTGTTATCGTGTTACCGTGAATGGTGAAGGCTCGCTACCTTCCCATTATCATGTTATAGTGATGGAGTATATTGGAGTGATGTAGTTATTGGAGTGATGGAGTATATTGGAGTGATGTAGTTATTGAAGTGATGGAGTATATTGGAGTGATGTAGTTCTTGGAGTGATGGAGTTATGAGAGTGTTCGTGGGAGTGATGGAGTTATTCATGAAATCGATATACGTGTCGTGTTCTTGCAGGTATACCCTAGGCAGATATCAAGCTGAGTCGAGCCTTCCAGTCGAGCCACACAGTGCATCTATTTATTTGTCTTTTCAAAGAAATTATTGTAAATGTTACTTGTTAAGTATTTAGGGGATGATAATGTATTGATACGTAAAATCCAAGCATACATTACATGATAAATGATCGATAGTGTAGCATGCTTCTGCTTTGTCCTGTTGGATGTATGAATTAGTCTTGTCTAGTTCATTGTTTGATTTGCGTTTTAACCCGTTCGCTATAGGTTGATTCATGTATGGACTGACCATTTCATATGTGGATCGGCCTATAGTGCGGGGGTGTGGCATCCTCACGTATTGGGGTGCTACATCTTAAGTGGTATCAGAGCCCGGTTTCAAAATCGAGGTTCTAGTGTGGTGTCAAGTTTAGGTCAAGTGGTGCATGGATTATTTGCTAATTGTGCATTCCATTTATTTATGACATTACATGCTCGCAAGTGAATCCGAGGACGGATTCTTTTGAAGGGGGGGGGAGAGAATTGTAACGCCCCAATTTCAGACTTTCCAGGTACACACGACATGTGTGAATTTTCCAAGAGCTAGAATTATTTTAATTCTTTTATTTATTAAATTTCTATAATTCGTGATAAATTTCATAAATTATATTTCAATGTGAATACCTGAAACATGTATCAATTTGAGGATTACTTGTAAATTGAATTTAATTGTTACGTGAATTAATTCCAGAACATGCCTTAATTGTTTAGGTGTCCTTAATTGATTATTTATTTAAATTAGAGGACCTAATTGTATGATTATTGTTTGGACTTAATTGATCATTTTCCAAACTTTCATCCTTAATTGCATGACTTAATTAATGAAGGGACTTAATTGCAATTTGTGTCATTTCATCAATTATAAGAGATGCATCACGTAATATTCTCTTCTTCATTCTTCCATTCCACATTCATCCAAAAATCATCCAACTTATTTCTCCCCTTGCTCTCGGTCCTTCAAGCCAAGGAGAAAAGAAGAGATTTCATCCTTTTTCATCAAGAATTTCAAGAAATATTTCAAGCTTTGAAGCTTGATTACCATCTTCATCTTCTTCATCTCACTCTTTTCATTCAAGGTAATATGTAGGATTTCTTGTTGTTAATAGGTGAAGCTAGGGTTAAGATTTTGATAGAATAACTTGTACTTTAATTGTTAGAAGAATGATTATAAGCTTTAGGCTTGAAATTCATGCATAAATCTTGAGAATTGTGGAGTTTGATGATATATGTGTTCATAAGCTCTACCCTTGAATTCTTGACAATCAAGCATGAGTTGTGTAGACGTATTTCCCTTCATGAATTCTGTGGTGTGGAATTGATTTATGTAAGTTTTGATGGATTTTGGGAGTGGTTCGTAGCTCCCCTGTTTTGCTGCTCTGTTCTGTAACTTCTGTATAAACGGGAACGGCCCTTCCCGTTCCCTTTGTATTTGGGGAACGGCCGTTCCCATAGTTTGAATCATATGCATAGCGGCGAGGACGGGAACGGCCCTTCCCGTTTTAGCTCTTAAGCCGGAACGGCCGTTCCCATCTTCGGGGCACAGTGTCGGGAGGCTGGGAACGGCCATTCCCATTTTATTCTAAAACCTGGAACGACCGTTCCCAGGTCTCTGGAAGGACAGAAAGTTTCTGCATAAAACATGAATTTCCATTTCCTTTTCCTTACCTCTATTTGGTCCCAATATGCTATTATATGATCAATATCATGCCATAATATGAATATATTATGCTACATTGTTCATGGCATGCCATCTCGTCTTTCGATCATGTCGTGTGCTTAGTTGGTAATGTTATCAAGTTATGGTCTAATAAGGGCACAAATGTTTCTATTCCTTACCAGTTATTCTTTGGAATAAAGATCGGAACCAACGAGCATGTTTACGCATTCATGAATCGTCGTGTCATCCGCTAGCAAGCAAGTCAGGTCATGCCAAGCCATGCACGTACCGTGATTATCGTGTCATTTTCAGGATCATGCAACGCAATTCGGGCATCGTGATCATCGTGACTATCGTGTTATCATGTAACGCTTGTCAGCCGCAGGAGCTAAGTGCTATGCGGGGCAGCGTGCTACGCACATGGGAGCCACCTCTTGAACCTGCGGGGCAAAGTGCTACATGTGTGGGAGCCACCTCCTGAACCCGTAGGAGCCACCTCTAGAATCCTGACGCTACGAGTATCGTGTTATCGTGTTACCGTGAATGGTGAAGGCTCGCTACCTTCCCATTATCGTGTTATAGTGATGGAGTATATTGGAGTGATTTAGTTATTGGAGTGATGGAGTATATTGGAGTGATGTAGTTATTGGAGTGATGGAGTTATGGGAGTGTTCGTGGGAGTGATGGAGTTATTCGTGAAATTGATATACGTGTCGTGTTCTTGCAGGTATACCCTAGGCAGATATCAAGCTGAGTCGAGCCACACGGTGCATCTATTTATTTGTCATTTCAAAGAAATTATTGTAAATGTTACTTGTTAAGTATTTAGGAGATGATAATGTATTGATACGTAAAATCCAAGCATACATTACTTGAAAAATGATCGATAGTGTAGCATGCTTCCGCGTTGTCCTGTTGCATGTATGAATTAGTCTCGTCGAGTTTATTGTTTTATTTGCATTGTAACCCTTTCGCTATAGGTTGATTCATGTATGGACTGACCATTTCATATATGGATCGACCTATAGTGCGGGGGTATGGCATCCTCACGTATTGGGGTGCTACAATATCAAAGGTGGAAGGAGATGGAGAGCTTGCTTCTTCACTTGTCCTAAAGGAATCTCTTCAACACTTTGCTAGAGAAAGAGAAGGTTGTACGTGAGGAAAGAAAAGGAATAAAATAGAGGTTGTGCAGCTGCTACTTCATGCCTTAACGTGAGGGGAAATAGGGAAGCAAGGAGGTGATTATGCTCTTGAAGTTACGAGTTGCTACCACTTGCTTTAACGTGAGGAATAATTGGAAGCAAGGAGGTGATGAGGCTGAATTTAGAGCTGATTTCACTTGCTTAATTGTGAGGGAAAAATGGAAGCAAGGAGGCGGTGATGTGCTTCAATTAGGAGGAAAGAGAAGAAAGCTGGTAGGTGAATAATCTAGGTTAAATTTCAAGACTTAACCCGTTCATGTGGACCGGTTTTAGTGCGTCGGGGTAGCAAACGGTCTTCGAAAATTATGAAACTAACGTCAATCATCTTAAAACGTTAAAACGAATCCAATACCCAAAACGAATCTCAAATAGCTCATCCCGAACTTAGGTTAATTCAAAGGAATTGGAAGCGATCTATTGACGTTGTTATCCTGAAACTAGCTTGATAGGGTTACGTTTGTTCTAACGAATTCTTCGAGCAAACTTCCCACAACCCTAGCACTCGTTATCCTAACCTTTAGATGAACGGGGTGTCACACCCCCCCCCCCCCCTGAGAGGTTGAAGAGCCATCGACCGACATGGTCGATAGCACTGACCGTGAGACTTGCTTGCTTGGGTCGTCTCTCTCGATGAGGAAGTTTGCTAGGATCTGGGCTTGGTACGCAGCCCTAGGTTGGGAACTGATATCAAACTGGCTTAACTCGATTGCCCGTTTCACTATTCTTCCTGTAGCATCTGGCTTCTCCGAGACTTGGCGCAAACCTTGGTCTGTGAGGACCACAAGGGAGTGGGTCTGGCAATAGGGCCTCAATTTCCTAGAAGTGTGTACAAGTGCCAAAGCGAACTTCTCAATTTCCAGTTAGCGCGTTTCCGGGCCTTGTAATATTTTGCTCACATAATACACTGGCATGTGCTTCCTTTTGCGCAGGGCGACTAGCACTGAGCTAACTGCCTCCTCTATAATAGCCAGGTACAGGTGTATGGTTTCCACTGCAATTGGTTTAGCTAGCAATGGAGGAGAAGCAAGATACTCTTTGAGCCTTTCAAAGGCCTCATCGCATTGATCAGTCCACTCGAATTTCTTAATATTGCGGAGAATTTTAAAGAACGGAAGATTTTTCTCAGAAGAGCGGGAAATCAACCTGTTTAGGGAGATAATTTAACCCACAAGACGTTGAACGTCCCTCATGGTGTGAGGCCTTTTGATGCTCTTAAGTGCCAGGATCTTTTCTGGGTTGATCTCAATCCCCCGCTGGCTGACAATATAGCCTAGGAACTTTCCCCCTTCCATACCAAAAGAGAACTTGTTGGGGTTTAGCTTCATCCTATACTTGCGTAATAGGTCGAAAGTCCGACCCAAATCTTCCAAATCCATCTCTGCTTTCTCAGTTTTAATGATCATATCATCCACATACACTTCCATTGTTTTCCCGATCTCATCGTCAAACACTTTATTGACCAACCTTTGGTAGGTGGTTCCTGCATTTTTCAATCCGAAAGGCATGACCTCGAAATAGTAAATACCCTTCACCACGATGAACGTAGTTTTCTTCTTATCCTCCTGAGCCATAAATATTTGATAGTAGCCCTGAAAGGCATCCATCATGCTTAAAAGCTCGCATCCTGTGGTTGAATCGACTAGCTGATCAATCCGTGGGAGAGGATAGGGATCTTTGGGGCACGCCTTGTTCAGACCTGTGAAGTCGGTACACATTCACCACTTTCCTCCTGTTTTTGCCACCAGAACAACATTGCATAGCAAATAAATGTATTTGGCTGGCGTGATGTATCAGGCGTCCAAGAGTTAGTTGATCTCTTGCTCAATTATCTCATTGCGCTCGTTGCTTTGCGCCCTCAGTCATTGCTTAATAGGTCGAAAGCTTGGGTTGACGTTCAAGTGATGCTCGATCACCTTTGGGTCGACGCCGACCAAGTCTGAGGATTTCCAAGCGAACACATCTGTATTTTCTTGTAAGAACTGAACGAGCATACATTGTTGCTTACCTTTGAGGTTAGCTCCAATGTTAGTGGTTTACTCTTCATCGTCGAGCACCAACTAAACGGGGATAGTGGAGCCCGCGGCGGTGATTTTTCCGTCTTCTAACTTTCTCTTTTTATGGGTAATGGTGGAGGTCATTTGCTTGGAACACATTTTGGTCATTGGGTCATCTGGGTCGGCAAGTTCCATATTTAGGAAGTCCTCAAAATTCAGCAAAGGAACGATGGTTTTGTTAGGAAATTTCACCTTTTCCATGGAGATGGAGTAGCATTCCCAAGATTTTGGTACAGCGGAGCTCTCCGATCCCATGTGGAGTCGGTAGCTTGACAGTTTAGTGGTACGTGGAAATCACTGCTCTGAAACTTACAAGGGCGGGGCACCCTATGATGATGTTGTAAGCTGAGGGACCTTCAACTACCAAGCATTCAAGCAGTTGGGTGGCTCTTTTTGGTAACTTTCCCATGGAGGTGATGAGTTTGACCCGCCCCTTGGAGTAGACTTCTGACCCGCCGAAACCTGTTAAAGGTGTTTTGATTGGTTCATAATCAAGGTTGTTATGGATAATCATCTTTTGTAGAGTCGAGTAAAAGATAATGTTTGCTGAGCTTCCACTATCAACAAGGGTTTTGTATACAACACAATTGGCAATATCAAGAGTGACTACCAGCGGACAACTTGGCATTTCGCCGTCCTATGGCATCACTGGTATAAAATCCCTATCGCTAAAAGAGACCTCCTGCTCCAACCACTCTTGGCCTGGCTCGACATGCATCACTTCCCTAGGCCCATAGAGCTCTCGACCCATCTGTCGTCATGACTGCTTGCTAGCGGTCTTTGAGTCTCCCCCTGTTGGGCCCCCTGCTATTATAAATATCTCATTGGTAGGCAGATTGTGGGGGTTCCCATCTTCAGGATTCTCGAGGGGTAGGTTGCGCCCTCTTCTGGGAGGTGGGGAGTCTCTTGGGTTGAAGGCTTGGCGGGCTCTGTAGCACCCGGAACGCCGAGATGCCATACCCCCGCACCATAAGTCTAGCTCACACATGAAATGGGTAATCCATATATGAACCGGACTCATGGCGAACGGGTGACAGTAAAAAAACTCAAAAGCTAGGCGGGTACCCTCAAATACTACCAATAAACAATTCAGAACAATAAAAGCGGAAGCAATAGCAATCAATACTTATAGGTACCATATTTACATATTTACTTATAGATACAACATTTATATAGTAGTAGGTACCAACATTTATCAATACATTATCATCTCTTATACATCATACATGTATAAATAACCCAAAACCACTAACATGATAAGCCGAAAATACCAAGAACATGAAAATGCAATGCTAGACTCAACACGACAACTGGACACGACTCGGACTCCCGACTAGCACGCCACTGACAGTAACTGAAAAGTGTGAGGTGTCAGTCTACCACAGACTGAGTGAGGGGTTTATAAATAAATATTTGCACAAGTAACATGCAAGCCATAATCTCGGGTAAGGGTTTATAAAATAGAAACAATATAAGTTTAAATAGTAAAAGATAACTCGCCCGAGATTACAACTAATCAAATTAATAGTTCAATCATTATCAATTCAACACGTGGCCCGACGAGTGAGGGCAATTCTCCAACCTTTCTCCAAAAGTGTACAATCCATGCTTGATTTAATTATCAGGTGATCATGCGATTCAATTATAGTGTAGTAGTGCAGTAGCGTATTCAATCAATTCAATAAATGAGTGCAATCAATACAATAGCCCGAGGATGGCCCGTGGTGCTGGACCCATCCCCAGTCTCCTTCTCCTTCCAGGTGATGGTGGGCTTGCAAGACCCAGTCATCCATGCATGGTGTACGTTAGGAACATGACTCCCACGTACGGGATTCCTTTCCTCCACCAAACCTCCTGGTGGATTCAGAGGTGATCCCAATATTTGTGAGGATAGTGCAAGAGTTACCCGTCAGCCCTTGCTTCCTCGGTTGGCTCAATACACTACCCTCGGGACCCATCGTGAACATGCTTTACTCGCCAAGGACAATCCGTCAATCAATCAATCAATCCATTTTCGTGAAATCATTTGAAAATCATAAGGTTCGAAAACTATAGATATATAGATACTTTTTGGCCGAAAATGACATAAGGGTTGTAAGGGTTCTATATATCTAGAAATTAAACCTCACCTGATGAGCGAAACAAGAATATAACTATGGTGTGTGTCCCACGTCAACTGGAAGGAGATCTGTTCAATAAGGACAAGAAAGGAAATAACGTGAACTCGCGGGACAAGACTCAATATGAAACGAAGTATGACGCACGGCAATGCTCATGTAAATAAGTAGAACTAGCAATCAAGTGACACTTAGCATGTAAGAGAACCAATCAATATCTAAGAGATGAAATAAATCTCAAGGAGTCACATATTCATATCATTCAATCATTTCAAGTTCAATTCATATAGTGTATGGAATTACACAATAAAGTTTGAGCAATTATGTACTAAGAAGTGTCAAGTAAGAGCATGCTTATCAATTAATCAAGTATATACAACATATAATTCACATATGGGAGCCAAGAGAGTGAAAGGAACGCAATAAGAAAGGTTTTGGTGAAGTTTGGCCAAAACCGACAATTTTTGGAAATGTACATGTTGTGGGAAAACTGAAATATCGTAAATTCTAGAAGTGGGAATCGATTTTTGTTTGTTGGGTATGAAAGTAGACACAAGGACCTTTCCAACGCTATATGGCACGTTTTCTAATTCAAACCGAGGTGAAAATGGCGTTGGTTGGAAGTTGGACAAAATGTAGGAAAAGGTGACACGCCCGTGTCACCATTACAAGGCAAACCGTGACACCCCCGTGTCACGGTACAGAAAATCAAACCAACGTGCACCCCCGTGTCACGCTGAACAAGGCAAAGTTGACACGCCCGTGTCAACTGTACGCAGCAGAAAAAACAGGGCAAAAACAGGGGATTGCACGGGAAAAACTCCAAAATCAATCCCACTCTCAAACAAATGTAAGGAATCAACTTAAAACTAACACATAACATACATATAACTCATATTCTTCATTTAAGCCACATTAAAACCAAGAAATATGCTTTGATCATAGAAATTCATCAAAAGCAAACCCATATAATTTCATGTCATCAACTTCTCATTTCCTTAAGAATTCATGCAAGCTTCAAGTATTAAGGTCCTAAACATGCTTCTAATCATTTACACACAAGAAATCATACCAAGATCATCAAACCCTACTCAATCAATACTTCAAGAATTCATACAAATCTCAATTCTACCTTGAATGAAAGAAGAGATGGAAGAGATGATGGTATGATGATGTTGATGCTCCAACTTATGCAACTTTCCTTCTTGAAATCAAGCTTGAAATGATGAAATTTACTTCCTTCCTTCCTTGGTGTTAATACCGTGATTTAGTGTGTGTGTGTGTGTGGTTTTGATAAAATGGAATGAAATGTAATTGGAAGAGATAAGTGTATATGATATATATGATGTATGTGATGTATAGATACATACAAAAGTCTTCCACTAACATGTATGAATCACTACTTTTTGCAATTAAGTCCTTGCCTCACATTAATTTACAAGTTAGAGATTTATTATGTGTTTGTGTGTGTCTTGCATATACGTTATATTTTATACAATGTATGTAATGTAACATAATTATATATATATATATATATATATATATATATATATTATGTATGTATAGAGTTAGATATTATGCATATTATACATATATATAATTGCATGTCCCTTACATGAATGCATATGTTAGAAAATAGAATGAAATGAAATGAAAGGGAATTAAATCATATGATCATATAACCAAATAGTGAATTAATTCACATGAATCCAATTAGACACATTAACAACTATTTTCATAAAAGTTCATGGACATAACTGCGTCTAATGTCATGGAATCCATATAATATCATATAAAGCCTAAATGGAAAACCGGGGCGTTACAGGCTCGCTCGTCCAAATTCTTGATGAACTCCATTAGATGGCCTCCTTGGATCAGCATCTCCACTTCTTCTCTCAGGGCGATGCATTCCGAGGTCCAATGCCCAAATTGCATGTTGTAGGTACACCGCTTGCCCGACTCCTTGGCTTTCTTAGTCCCTTTCAGCTGCTTAGGCTTCTTGAGCAGCCTCCTATCCATAACTTCATAGATTTCTTTAATGGGGCAGACCAGCGGTGTGTAAGCCTTCTTGGCTCTGCTTCCTGAGAGCATCACCCTCTTTAGCCTTTGCTCCATCTGGCTTGAGAGCTTGGGAATTCCGATCGAGGTGGGTCGGGCCTGGGAAGTCGGTCGGCGGCTAGCTCATTCGCTGGCCTTTTGTTTCTTCACCCTTATGCACGGGTGGTGGACTTAACTTCTTCCAGGCGTATAAAACGGCGGGCACTGGCCATGACCTCCTCCATGTTTTGTGGGGATTGGAGGATGATCTCATTGGCGCATTCCATGTGGCAGATGGATTTATGAAGGGTTTGGGTCAAGACATCGATCCCTGGGTGCTAAACCTTGACAAAGGCCTCATTGATGCGGTCTTCCTGGATAATGTTATAAAAATAAGTTGACGGGAGCTTGACTCCCACCATGGAGGAGAAGTGGGCCTTGAATTTCTCGGCCAGATGGGCTTAGTCTCTGATGCTATGGGGGGTAAGTCTTTCAAACTAGTCTTTGGCTAGACCCTCGAGCGTGGATTTGAATATTTTGGCCCAGATGAACTTGGAATGATCGTAGAGGCAAACTTGAGTTTCGAACTTAGACCAATGTGTTGGAAAACGGGAATCAGAAAGCAGCGGAAATTTAAAAATTTTCCAACAAAAAGGATCGAAACTCGCAATCATGAATCCGAATTCGTAGATATTAGAAACATACTTTTCAATAATCTTTCTTGAAGCGTTTCAAGCCACCCAAGAATGCTCTTCTCTCGGCTTGATCCCCTCTCCTTGGGAAAGCTCGAATCTTAAAAACTTCTAACTTGAAGCTCTCTAGAGATAGTCCTCCAACTTGATTACAATCTAACTAGTAAGGATGCTAGTTCTCTATTTAGTGTTTAGGCTTAACCTAAGGTTTATTTTATCTTGGAGAAAGGATGGTGTTCAACACATGAACCAAAAGAAATCATCTATCACTCTCGAGCTCCCCTATATATACTAGGGAGGGGCGGCCGAAACTTAGTCCTATTGGACTAAGGATTTGGTCCCTCTCTCTTATTACTTTATCATCAAGTAATTCTAAACTTTGACTTTTGAATTCTAATTCAAATCAACTTTTAAGAGAGCAAAAATATCCAAACTCCTTTTGGATAATATTATACTTAATTTATTAAATAAATAACTTATTTTATCTAATTAATTAATTCATAACTAATTAACTAGATTAATTTTCTCCAAAATAAGACTTTCATTTTAATTCAAAATTAAACCAAAGTCTATTAAATAATTAACACATTAATTATTTAATATATAAACAAATATACATGTGTGGAACACGTGACCATAAGAACACGTGTCCAGTCACGTGACCGACACGTGTGGTTTCACACGTGTGGAACCCTCTTGTATGATCAACTCGTTTGATCATTTTAAAGCCTTAACTCATGTAACCAAGTTGTTGTGTGTGACCCTCTAGGTTCTCAATTGAATTAGCAGTGATCCTAATTAATTAATTGACTAATTAATTAATCAGTCCAAAGATTAAACGACCATAGTCTAGCAACATATGTTTAACCCCTAGCTGAATTGGGATGTATCGATTCGACAGAACCTTTAAGTCATTGATTCATGTGAGATACAATCCTCCTACTTACTATCTCTCAACGAAGATCTAGGGTAAGGGAATAATCAGAACCCTAATAATCTGGTCTTAAAACTAAGTGCATTTCATATCCATTTGATCTCAATCCAGAAACCCTTTTCTTGATGTCTTGATCTACTACCTTGGCCAAGGACTCCATATGGCATATGAATGACTTACACAATAACAGATCACCTTGCAAATGCAAGTGTACGTCCTTTCTTGATTCTCATTCACTTTCATGAGTAACTTGTGCAGCCCCAGCATAAGCCTTGAATCAGTTGTCTAAGGCGACACCCTTTAAAGCTTATACCTAAGACTACAGAGTTGACTCATAAAGTGACATGGAACCTCAAGTCCAAGGATCAATTAATCACATCAATGACTCGTGAGATATTTCCTAATTTGGAAGTTTCCATTTCCTGAAATAGAAACTTCCTTTCCCATTTAGGAATCTTCTCACACATGGCACCTCAGTGAACTTACTTATGGAATTAAGCACCCTCATGTATCACGCACGTATCAACTATACACTTTGCACCTCCATGAAACAAGGTGGTCCTTCTTAAGGGCGTGCTCCCACAAGCAAGCCTTAGAGGAGTCAGGTTGACACTCCCACTGTCTGTAGGACTTATCGGCTTGGAGTACTTTACTAATCATGACTTATGTGATATAGGGCTCATTTCATGAACCATTTCACCTAAATGGTAGAGTCCTAAAGTCATCAGGATTAGGGGAGTTCTCATACATGCCCAATTAAAGTAAACACATACCAAACAAGAGCATATAAAGAAGTGTTGCCTCAATTCGTTATTTTATTCAAAGATTGTCTGTGATTAAAATAAGAAAAAGTACAAAGCGGATATACAATCGGATTTCTAGGGGACTATTCCTAACAATCTCCCACTTGCCCGTCAAAGCCATTGTAAAGCTACTCTAAGTCCCTTTTTCTGAAGATGACCTAGGAAAGCTTCTCGACTAAGGGGTTTAGTAAGTGGATCTGCCACGTTCTCTGCTGATGTGACCCTCTCAATTTGTACATCTCCTCTTTTGATAATATCATGGATTAGGTGATACTTCCTCATAATGTGCTTGGTCCGTTGGTGAGATCTTGGTTCACCTGCTAGAGCAACCGCCCCAATGTTGTCACAAAACACAGTAATGGGGTCTTTCATTTGCAGCTAAGTATTCGGCCTCAGTGGTTGAATCTGCAGTGGTCGTTTGCTTGGAACTCTTCCAACTCACTGCTCCGCCGTTTAGGCAGAAAATGTATCCTGATATTGACTTAAAATCATCTAAGTCAGATGCAAAGCTTGCATCGCAGTATCCTTCGATAGTAAGATCTTTCTGACCTCCGTAAACTAAGAATAAATCTATAGTACTTTTCAAGTACTTAAGAATATTCTTCACGGCAGCCCAATGACCATCTCCAGGGTCAGATTGGAAACGACTTGTTACACTAAGTACATAAGCCACATCCGGTCAAGTACATAACATTACATACATTATGCTACCTATTGCTGATGCATAAGGTGTATGAGTCATTCTTTCCTTCTCAAGGTTAGTCTTAGGACACATCTTCTTAGAAAGACATGTTCCTACACTCATAGAAAGGTTCTTAACCTTTGTTGACTCCATATTGAATCTCTTCAATACTTTGTCAATGTAGATCGACTGTGATAGTCATATTAACCTTCTAGATCTATCTCGATAGATTTTGATTCCAAGGATATAGGACGCATCACCAAGATCTTTCATCTCGAATTGGTTCGATAACCATAACTTTGTCACTTTCATGTCATCCTTCGAATTCCCAATAAGAAGGATGTCATC
Source organism: Lantana camara (assembly GCA_037501455.1). Lineage (NCBI taxonomy): Eukaryota > Viridiplantae > Streptophyta > Magnoliopsida > Lamiales > Verbenaceae > Lantana > Lantana camara. The sequence goes on from CM074858.1 coordinate 52,816,732, forward strand.
AACATAAAGTACTAAGAATTGTACTGAGGTCTCCAATTACTTTCTATACACACATGATTCATTCGAAATTTGAATGAAACCAAACGCTTTGACTGATTCAACAAATCGAATGTTCCAATTCCTAGAAGCCTGTTTCAATCCATAGATTGATCTTTGGAGTTTGTAAACCTTTTGCTCACTCGCACTGAATGTCAAACCTATGGGTTGCTCCATATAAATGTCTTTATCAATGTCACCATTGAGAAAGGCAGTTTTCACATCCATTTGTCATATCTCATAGTCATAATATGCAACAATGGCAAACATGATCCGAATAGACTTTTGCATTGCAACTGGTGAAAAAGTTTCATCAAAGTCCACGGCGGGTCTTTGAGTGAATCCTTTTGCAACCATTCTTGCTTTGTAGGCTGCAATGCTTCCATCAACTCCAAGCTTTCTCTTAAAGATCTATTTGCAACCTATGGGTTTGACCCCATCAGTCAAATCTACCACGTCCAAACTTGGTTGGAGTTCATGGAATCCATTTCGGATTTCATGGCTTCTATCCACTGTTCAGAGTCAGAATCTGAAAGTGTCTCCTCATATATTAAAGAATCATTATCCTTTTGAGAGATCTTATGGAAGAATCCATACCATCTCTCTGGCTGTCTAGGAGTGCATTCGGAACGCCTTAGAGGAGGATTTATGTGTGTATCGAAATTCGTGATTGGTTGTGGTTGATCAGAAGGGGATGTTTCTTCAGTGGTTGGCGTGGGGTCACTTTGTACTTCCTCTAATTCTATGATCTTGCCTTTCTTTTCTTTAAGGAACGGTTCCTCAAGAAAAGTAGCATTCCGGAAACAAACACCTTTTGCTCAGATTGATCATAGAAGTAGTATCCTATGGATTCCTTAGGATAGCCTACAAAGTAGCATAAGTTAGAACGAGATTCTAACTTATCTCCCACTGTCCTCTTCACATACGCAGGACAACCCTAAATTCTTAAGTAAGAATAACTAGGGATTTTACCATGCCACATTTCATAGGGCGTTCTAGGGACTGACTTAGAGGGAACTAGATTCAAAATCTTTGCTGCACTTTCTAGGGCATAGCCCCAGAAAGAAGGTGGTAAGTCAGTGAAACTCATCATGGAACGAACCATATCGAGTAGGGTTCGATTCCTTCTCTAAGAAACTCCATTCAGTTGAGAAGTTCCCGGAGGAGTCCTCTGAGAGATAATCCCATTATCTTTGAGATGATTAAGGATTTCTTCGCTAAACAATGACCACATAGACGCTCGGCAAAGTAATGGATATGACATGAATGCATAAACAATGATATTATGTAATGAACACGTTCGTGTGCACGACTAATACATTTAAAGCATGTATTCAAGTCATTTACTCATCATAAGAAACGTTTATAATCATTCGAGTCCATATTCTTCATGTTGACTTCAAACCAATGTATAAAATTCATACAACGATCATAAAACGTACTATAACATGTATACATATCATTCAAGTCATAAGATAGGAGATATATAAGCAGTTAGGGTTCAAGTTGAGAGCAAAGATCCATGCATGCACATATTTAGAGCAATGAAGACACGTTGAGGCATAACTCATTAAATATTCCACGAAAAATCATAAAACTTCATAACACACAAGATAACAAATTATATGACATGTTAATGAAGTGTACATGCCAGAAACGAGCCAAGGACACCATGAAATTTAAGTTTGAAAATTAGATTTTCACGTAGATTGGTGAAGGGTCGCGACCGCAACCCATTTCCTTCATGAAATGGTAGCGGCCGCTACCTAATTTATTTCGAACTTTTCCTCCAATTTTCAATAACTCGAAACATCGCAAAAAATGGGTAGTAGGCGTGACATCAAGTACACTTATTTCAGGTCGCGGGCGTGACCTGAGTGTACAATGCAACAAACACACTCACAAGTCGTGGCCGCTATCGTTTTTTCTCTAATCGCGGTCGCGGCCGCGACCGCCCTATACCAGCAGCAAAACGCAACGAAAATAGAGCAGCAGCCATGACAAACCTTAACCAAGAAGTCCAGGCAGTATATAGTCTCAAATATGCAACAAAACATCCACAAAACAACATTTAAACGTGTTCCTAAAGTGATCAAACGTGAGGAGGAGGAATATGTGATCATTTCATGCAATTTCATCAAAGTTCCATTAATGGCATCTCATAAATCCTTCAACTACCATAAAATACATGATCATAAATGAAAAGAGGGAGTTAAGTCAACCACTTTCATGCTTTAAAACAACCAAAAGCACGAAGGAATGTATGAGATCATGATATAGCACCAAAACCTAACTATTCAATCATATCTCCAAAATCTTATCAATACATACTTAAAATTAGGGATGCATGGCTGGAAATGACCCATAATGGATTTATATTACAACCCTAAGGTCACCTTTTGAATTGGATTAAGGTTGGAAGAGAGTTAAGCTCTTAATCTTCAAGTATGGTAAGGTGACGGGAATGAAACTTGAAGCAGTGGTTCGGTTGGGAGAGGGTAAGGGGTGTTAGTGGGCTGAACTAGGGTTCCAAAGACTCCAACCATGATTAATTTGGTCAAGGTTTCTAGGAGTTATGGCCATTTTAGTAAAGTGTGGCAGTTTTGGAGGTCGTTTCGTTTTTCGGTTGAATTTCGGAGGTTCAAATGATTTTGGAAAAATACGAGGCTAAGTTCATTAAACCCAAATCATCGATATGAGTTAAAAGAAGTTCACGAACCTCGAATCTGAGTTCCGGAGCTCAAGAGATCACGTACGGAACCAAGGGTGCGCTAATTGCTCGTTAGCCCCCATTTTGGATTCCAAGATCGAAATAAATTCAAAAATCAAGAAAATGAATCCGAAAACATGAAATGAGCATACACTACTAGAAAAACGGGTTTTTGTGACGCCAAAAAGCGTCACGAAAAATGGGTTTTTGTGACGCTTTCGATTTTGTGACGCTATGTAAAAGTGTCACTTGTATAGCCGTCACAATATGATATTGTGACGCTGCTATTATGACGGTTTAATGCGTCATTATAGACGTGATGTTGCGACGCTTTTCAGCGTCACATGTATTGATATTGTGACGCTTTTCAGCGTCATATTTAATATTTAACTATCGTAACTAACTATTAATAAGACGTTTAAAAGCGTCACAATAGACTTTAATATGACGCAATAAAGCGTCATTAAAAAGTATGATATGCCTGTATATAATTTTATTATGACAAAAAATAGCGTCACAATAAATGATATTATGACACAATAAAGCGTCATCAAAATGTTTGTTATGACGAAATTTAGCGTCACAATATCTTATATTATGGTGTAATAAAACGTCACATTAAGTGATAATAGAACGAAATAAAATTTCATTAAAACTTATATTTTTCGGAATAATTATAATTCTATTCTAGTAATTTAGTCTCAACAAACAAATGTAAATAACAACATAATTAAAAAAACCAAATCAAATAACATAATAGTAATATGTTCACGAAATTTTCATTCCAAAATAATATTAGGTACAATTTGGACCTAATATATGATATTGGCCATGTGCAACAAAAATGACAAAAGATTTAAATATCAATACCACTTATAGTACTTGGTATATCTGTGTATTACAAAACAAGTCTTCACAAGTGACCGGTGTCAATCTTGAGTCATAGCAACCTACATAAAAATTCACTTTTAGTCAATAGAAAATACGAAGTGTCAGTTTATTTACATAAAAGATCTTTAAAAGGCTTTACATAATCTAAATAACACTTCTGTTATTGTGATTACGATTGACATGGTCTGCCAATCATGGCTAGCAAAGGAACTTCAATCTTCTAACAAGCCAAAAAAAGGAAAAGAATATTCAAAATCACAAGTTTAGCAACATAAACTTCAACCCATTAGTCATCCAGACATAATACCCTACAATGAATGAAATATTGTATTTCCATCCTTTGCCTAGTCAGCAAGTAATTGCATGTATCTATAAACATTAGTTTATAAACATTTCATTTAACTGATGCAGGGACATGAATATTTGAAGGAGGACATGGGCAAAGAAGAGGCAACATTTTTTTTTTTCCAGTAGCACTTTGAAGCATATATTAATTTATTTTGTGCAGAATGAAAAATACTAGTCCAAAAATATTAGTCCTACATATATTTTCTGGAGAAGGGAAAATATTAGTCCAAAACATATTTTTTTCCCGGGGAAGTTTGAGTAATCAAACCAAACCCAAGGATGCTAGAGTAATTATCCCTATATTCAGGTAATGATTTGAAGAATATATCATAAAATACATAGTGACCTGGCTTGACCCATGGAAATGGGTTATAGAACCAAACAAAAAAAAGTTGATCCAACAAACTACAACTCATAAATCATCGATTTTAGCATTGAAATCCAAAACTCATACCTTAATTTAGATGATTCTAACAACACAAATCAATCACAGGCAGAACCCCGAGAAATTCGTATCTCCAGAAGCATAACGAGAAACAAAAGCTGCAAAGGAAGCACTTGAAAGAACTTTTATAGTACAAAAAGCAGGAGAAAGTGTCAAAGAGAGAGAGATTGAAACATAAGCTGTAAAAGACTAGAATAGTTAAACCAAAGTGAATAGGAACATTTGCTGCGTAGTTTAATGATATATATATATATATGTAGGAAAGCTGACCTAGTCAACAAAATATCTGATTTAGTATTTGTGTGTTAGAAATTGACAATAGTCCAATGCACAAGTATCACATCTAACTTCTTTCTTTCTTTCTTTCTTGTGGCACTTGAACTAATTAACACGTATTATCTATCAACACAAGAAATACAACTACAAACATTTGCCTCTATTGTCACTATATACATCATCAGCTAATACCTCCCTTAAAAATGAATGCATCTTTGCATATATATAACTGGCTTCCAAAGTTATGATATATTATGATTTCGATCACCATAAAAAACATTAAGGATATATAAACAAATAATTAATAATTAAGCAACTAAATATGATATAAACATTAAGCAATTAATATGATATGTACTGCAGAAGCTGGTCTACAATGGATGAATGGAAGCAAAGTTGGTGAGGAGTTCACAGAAACAAAAAATTAAAGTAGGCCAGCTTTGACAGCAAAATTGGGTTTTCATAAATGTTATGGTTACTCAAAACTTGCTCTCTGAGTTCCAGATTTGACAGCAATTATTAAACCAACTTCCTAGTGCAAATAACTTTAAATAACTTAACTGAAATAGTTGAATATTGCGTTCTTTATAAACTCAAACATTTAGAATATTCACATTTTTGTCAAAATTAAGAAACTGAGATTAAATTATATATATATAAATCAAGAATATGTACCTATCAACATGGTTGGTGCACACAGTAACACCTACTCTTTCTATAAATACCTTTTCTTCTGGCTTATAGATAGAATCATACACATTCCCATGAATGATCATCTTGTGGACTAGCTTCTTTTCAAGTTTTCAGGTCAGAATATGATAATTATTTCATCTTTTTTATATTCTTCTCTTTTCATTATCACCATAAACTGAATATTAGTACATTTATTTCAAGTTTCAGGTCAGAATTTTTGTATTTGTTACATAATCACATGAAGTCCATCACACAACCTATCCATTGAAGAGAATTAATAGAAGAAAAGAAAGTACAGACATTGCTTTAATTACATTTATGTCCAATTAGCATTACATCCTTCCCATCACATGCACCAATAGCCATGGCCACTAAATCAGACATAAATCAGACACCTAATTTTGCTAAGGAGTATAGTCAAGTACATGCTTTCTGAAGTAACCATATTTCAATCACACCTAACAATGCATTTGAATATGCACATTCCCATTTAAAACTGCTGTCAGTTAAAAAAAGAGGATCCAACATTTCAGCTGTCACATCTTCTAACTATATGATACTTTCTAAATGTATGTCATTAATAATATAGCATCAGGTATTAACTGGAAATATAAGTCAATATGTAAAAACTTACCTATATTCTCGTCTTGTTCATGGAGCAGTCTCGTTGATTGTGATTGGCATTCCAGGATACAGACCAATCACACTCTTAGAACTGCAGGATATGTCGCCAGTGACAGATTAAGACCAGAAAATCCTATAAATGCTTGAAAATGCCTGCACTGAATCATATTACTCTATCCTTCTTTTGAAATTAACGATGAAAAACTTTCAGAAGAGGAAAAAGGTAATTGGTTCGAGCACAATAGGAAAACTAGAAAAACAAATTCCATAGATATCAAAAGTAGTGTAAACTTTAAACTTACCAATAGAAGAACGACTGAGTAACATCTGATTGAGTTGCATCTGTTTTACACCACTCGTCATAATAAAAATGTAAGTTTTGCCCATAAGGGTGCCTTGGGTCGATTTGATCAAATAAGCAGCAACAAAAATAAGTGCTCCAGAAAGTACTGGCATAATCCACATTTAATGACAACGTTTTGATCAAGCCTCTTGACTTCATAAATGGGGATACTGTTATCTCCTTTGTTGTTAATATTGTAGAGTGATTCACACAACCTGGGTCAAATGAAGACAACGATCCCATTTTTGATCAATTCATCCATTGGAAACATACATATTCATACATTTGAATTCTTGTTTTAGTATGACAATATGATTTTAGTTAGTATAGATATACAACTGCAAGACACTATATAACAATATAAAAAGCTCAACAAGACATCACTTTTTTTGATAAAATCTTACATGAAAAATATCCAGGGTAGAACACGAATCCGTGAGAAATAAAATGTAACATGTGTTAATTTCTTCAAATTCCCCAAAATCACTACCAAAATACAATTTTCATAGCATTTAAAGTAACACACAAACAAAACCAAAAAAAAACCAAATATCACCCAAGTGCTCGATCAAAATATTTACATGCCTACTTTTTGTTTCAATTACAATCTTCAATTGAAACCCATAATTGGGCTGATGGAATTAGGATGCTAAAACTTGCCGGAAGATTTCATCATGCCCATAAGTAACTGAAGAAACAAGGAAATTCATCTTACCGTTCCTTTTCACGCTATCGACAAACCAGCCAATTGTTACAAGGAACAAACCATTTGTCGGTTCATGTTTCAGAGCATGCCCAAATTTACGTCCACGCAGGCTGTAATAAATGTTAAGAATAACAAAACTAAAGCAAGGCTTATCAAGACACAGAAATAACCAAGTTCTGTTGATCAGATTTTTACCTTGTAATACAAATTAGTAGAATTACACCAACAAGCCTAATTAACACGAAAACATTTAAAAACAATAAACACTGCACCAAGAAAGGATATCTGAACCACCAAATGAGTGCACTGAGGATGGAGATGGGGACTGTATTGACCTCCCAATCTCTCTGTTGCTTCCTTGACCTGTTTCCTTGCTTCTACACATCAAATTGTAAAGAATCATTGAGAGGATAAATTAACTCAGCAAATCTGCATCGACAGTCGATAGGATTAATGTCATTATTAGCTGAATACGAATCATATCTCCTTCCGAGATGCAAAAATAACTTTCTAAATGTATAACAACTTTCTAAACTCCATGAGAGTAGTATCTATCTGAATCATCAACAGAAATAGAATAATCATGTTAAAGACTAATACATTAACATGTAAAGGATAAACAACAAAATTGACATTCAGAATTAGGGGAAATCTGTCTATGATTATCTTCATTTTATACAAAAAAGCCTCAGGAATTCAATAAAACAATACCTTACGTGCTTCTTCCTCATCTCTATCCAAAGTCGTACAGGGCATTTCATGCTTAGCCCTTACTTCATCCTCAAAAGTGTCTACCTGTGGGTCAACTAAATATAATCCGACATATTTCCCAAAAGAAAGATAACTGGATCATGGTGACACTAATAAAGCACATGAATAAATACACCAAAATGCACAATCAGAATAGCAACAAATAGGAAATGATAATTGTTAAATCCATAAGATGGTCTTTGAGATGTCAATACCCGTGAATAAGTATAAAGATCAATCATACTTTCTCGAACCACCCAAACTCCACCAACAGAATAATATTCTAAAACGTCACGCATCATAAAACACAAATCAGATAAACCCATTCTTTATTCCATAATGTTCTTGCAGCTTCTCCTCCAACAATAGCAACAGGTTCGTAACATTATCCACATCAAAATCAGTTTGCAAAGAGTTTCCAAGCTTTCCCCCCAGCAGTTTCCTGCAAATAAGAACTTCAATTTTGGCAACAGTTACAATGGAAAGTGAATTGATAATTGATAAAGGTTTTTGAGATGTCAATGGAAAGAGTATATTTATGTTTGTGTGTTCTTTAAATTTGTAACAAATGCTAGAAATAGGGGATGCACATGCAAACCTCTAGCGTGTCACCAATGTTGCAAACAAACATTCCAGGTGCTAGTATTGTTGATATCCATTCCCCTTCCCTGCTTTTTCCCTTCAGTAATTCAAGAAGATTTGATATTAAACTTTATTCAAGTTAAAATTTTGAAAAAAGAGATGGAATGGGTAAACAGGAAGTTATATCATCATCATCTTGATTAACTAATGTCATTACGCTAAACTTGCAAAAAAGAGCAAAACGATCATCGCTCTAAAGTATCAGAAAATACCAATTAATAGAAATCCAAATACCCAAAACATTCAAAAATCTCATGCTGCAAATAACACAAAAGACGAACCCCAACCAAACATAGAACATTAGTTCAAAAGCCCCAACACAGACATGCACCTAAGACAGCATATTAGAAGCTTTCATTCACTCATCTCACTAAATGCATATTTCCTGGTTGTTAAACAATTTGCTACACCAAAGATATGATTCAAATTCTTGGATTATATCATTTCAACAGCAAAATAAACAACCACAGAAGAAACAAAACAAAATACAATTAGTTTTTGCACCTAGGAAATGGGTAGTTCGCAGGATGATCAAAATTGACTGACCTTGCGATAAATTATCTTCAGCGCAAAGGGCCTTCAGACCTTCGTTGTTGTCTCAATTCTTGGGAATCTTGTAAATGCCATGTACTTCGAGCAAGGAAACAATCACTCCTCCAGATGTGAAAACCAAAGTGGGGAAAATATCTCTTGGTTTAGGGTTGAATTCTTACTTTAAAGAGGAGGATGCGGCCGGCGGTGGAGGTTGGTGGCGGAGGTCGACGCGTCGTCGTCGGTGGAGTCAAAACCCAGAAAGATACTCGGATTCTCAAAACCCAGAAGGATCGACTTCTTCCGATTCAGTGGCTTCTGCAATTTCTTCTCTTCACGTGAAAATTTTGGCAATTTGGAAAGTGTCGTGTTGAGATTGAAGATGAAATTGGGAAGTGAAGGTTCCCTCCCGATTTTCTTCCCAAATTTCTTCCCTCCTGATTTTCTTCCCCAAATTTCTTCCCTCCCTTTTCTGTGTAAGGAGTCCCTCGGTTTTTTCAGCTGAAAACAACACACAAATATCCATATATTTAACTATATTAAGACGCTTTTAATATGAAGCGTCGTGATAATACATGATATTAAGACGCTTTTAATATAGCGCCTCAATATCTTCAATCTATTATGACGCTAAGTACAAAAATGTCTTAACAATTTCAATTCATTTAATAATAAATTCAATATGTAAATTAAATTAAATATAAAATGGCAATTAATGGAAAAGCGTCATAATAGGTCATTTTTTGTGACGGCAAAATAAAAACGTCATATTAGGGCGTCATTATAGGCTGTTTTTCTAGTAGTGATATATCCATATTCATAACACGTATATCTCCAACATATTAAATTTTCACGAAATTTCGAATTCATTCCATATTGAAACGGCAAGCGAACAAATCACACAAGCACATATTGCTCAAGAATTTCAAATAAATTCAATTTCAAACAATTCAAATATTAAATAATTCAAATAATATAAATTAAAACGAATAATGACGTATTTAAAATGAATTAAACACGCACATAATTATCATCTAAATCATACCTGTACGATTTCAAAGTCGGGGCATTACAACCTCTCCCCCTTAAAAGAATCCATCCTCGGATTCACTGATTGCCCGAAAACAACTCAGGGTGGAATTTTCTCATCTTATTCTCCGTGTCCCACGTAGCCTCTTCCGTTTTATCATTTCTCCATAAGACTTTAACTAGTGGGATTTTCCGGTTTCTTAGTTCTTGAAATTTTCGATCCATAATCTTAACCGGTATCTGAACGAAAGTGAGATTAGGTTCAAGTTCCACTTCTTCCACGGGTAGGATCTCGGAATCATCCGAATAATATTTTGGAATTTGAGAAACATGAAATATGTTAGGAATAGTTCCCTGAAAGCCGATTGTATATCCGCTTTCTGCTTTTCCTTATTGTAATCCCAGACAATCTTTAAATAAAATAACGAATTCAGGCAACACTTCTTTATATGCTCTTGTTTGGTATGCGTTTACTTTAGCTGTGCATGTATGAGAACTCCCCTAATCCTGATGACTTTAGGACTCTACCATTTAGGTGAAATGGTTCATGCAACGAGCCCTATATCACATAAGTCATGACTAGTAAAATACTCCAAGCCGATGGGTTCTACCGACAGTGGGAGTGTCAACCTGACTCCTCTAAGGCTTGCTTGTGGGATCACGCCCTTAAGAAGGACCACCTTGTTTCATGGAGGTGCAAAGTGTATAGTTGATACGTGCGTGATACAAGAGGGAGCTTACTTCCTTAAGTAAGTTCACTGAGGTGCCCTGTGTGAGAAGATTCCTATATGGGAAAGGAAATTTCTATTTCAGCAAATGTAAACTTCCAGATTAGGAAATATCTCACGAGTCATTGATGTGATTAGTTGATCCTAAGATTTGAGGTTCCATGTCACTTTGTGAGTTAACTCTGTAGTCTTAGGTATAAGCTTTAAAGGGTGTCGCCTTAGACAACTGATTCAAGGCTTATGCTGGGGTTGCACAAGTGACTCATGAAAGTGAATGAGAATCAAGAAAGGACCTACAATTGCATTTGCAAGGTGATCTCTTATTGTGTAAGTCATTCATATGCCATATGGAGTCCTTAGCCAAGGCAGAAGATCAAGACATCAAGAAAAGGGTTTCTTGGAATGAGATTAAATGGATATGAAATGCACTTAGCTGTAAGACCAGATTATTAGGGTTCTAATTATTCCCTTACCCTAGATCTTGGTTGAGAGATAGTAAGTAGGAGGATTGTATCTCACATGAATCAATGACTTAAAGGTTCTGTCGAATCGATACATTCCAATTCAGTTACAGGTTAAACACCTGTTGCTAGACTATGGCCGTTTAATCTACGGACTGATTAATTAATTGGTGAATTAATTAATTAGGGTCACTGCTAATTGAATTGAGAACTTAGAGGGTCACACACAACAACTTGGTTACATGAGTTAAGGCTTTAAAATGATTAAACGAGTTAATAGGGCCAAGAGGGTTCCACACGTGTGAAACCACACGTGTGGGTCAAGTGAGTGACACGTGTCTCACACGTGTATATACATATATATATATATATATATATATATATATATATATATATATATATGATATATGTGATTAAATAATTAATGTGTTAATTATTTAATAGACTTTGGTTTAATTTTTGAATTAAAAAGAAAGTCTTATTTTGGAGAAAATTAATCTAGTTAATTAATTATGAATTAATTAATTAGATAAAATAAATTATTTATTTATTTAATAAATAAAGTATAAAATTATCCAAAAGGGGTTTGGATATTTTCAGCTCTCTTAAAAGTTGATTTGAATTAGAATTCAAAATCAAAGTCAAAATTATTTGATGATCAAGTAATAGGAGAGAGGGACCAAAATCCTTAGCCTATAAGGACTAGGGATTTTTGGCCACTCCCTTTCCTATATATAGAGGAGCTCATGCTCCCCTTAGACAGTAATTGGCAATTCTTTTGGTTCATGTGTTGAACACCATCCTTTCTCCAAGATAAAATAAACCCTAGGTTAAGCCTAAACACTAACTAAAGAACTATCATCCTTACTAGTTAGATTGTAGTCAAGTTTGTGGACTATCTCTAGAGAGCTTAAAGTTACAAGTTTTGAAGATTCGAGCTTTACCAAGGAGAGGGGATCAAGCCGCGAGAAGTGCGTTCTTGGGTGGCTTGAAACGCTTCAAGAGAGATTATTGAAAAGTAAGTTTCTAATCTCTACGAATTTGGATACTCGAATGCGAGTCCAAGATTATTGAATGCGTTTTTGGATTTCTTGGATTAGTTTTGCTTTTGAACGAAAACACGAAACGGAAAGCCTGGATTACGAACACGCGAAACCCCGCGCGCGAAGGCGTCGCGCGTGAGGGCTTCGCGCGCCACTGCCCTTCTTCCCAGGCCCGCGCAAGGGCGACGCCGCCCAGCACCCTCCCACAACCGCGCGGGAAGCTTTCTGGGCGCGCCGATCGCCCGCAAGCTGGGCGAGAGGACCGCGCGCACACAGCGCGCCCCGTTTTTCCCCTCGTAATCTGTTTTCGTATTTCGTGCAATCCAGTCCCGATTTTAAATTTATTTTCTTTTTATTATTAAAATTTAATTTAATTTATTTTAATTTTGAATAAAGCTTAAAATTGGGATTTTCGAGAAATAGAAACGATTTATATTTTGGAAAAATACATCTTTAATAAAATTATTAAATTTCAAAAATTAATTGGAATTTTATTTGTTTTAGTAGTTCGGGATTTATTGAAAACTTTTATAAATAAGACTTGAATCAAGTCATGTTTTCAGTCATTAGGACTTGAAACGGGAATTTTAATTTGTTGGCTAAATTTAAATTCTCCAAGTTGCATGTTAGGTGATCATGGGTTTCGATTGATGTATGGTTTTAATTTATGCACATGGATGGTTTAAATTGGGGTTGGAGCCCTATAGTTGCGTTTTTCAATTGAGGTTGGAGCCTCACTTATGTGCGTACTGTTATGTGATTTATTATGTGGCTTTCCATATTACTGTTTTTGAGGCCGGGGTATGCCCCGTGTAATTGTCTAAGGCCAATATGAAGATTGAGCCTTATTACTTTTCAGTATTTTTTCATTTTTTGAGAGTAGAATAGGTGGTGAGGTTTTATTTTCATTTTGGAGACAATGCACCCATGGAGTAAGACGGACCACATTCAATTAACAAGGAGGCCATATGTGAAGACCCCTCAAAATGTTAGGGAGAGGAATCTCAATTGTAAAATATAATAGAGATAGGGCTCGTATTTTGTTACCGATTTCCCTTATGTAATTTAAACTGTTTATGTGGCATATATGTTAGAACTTGTGATTGTGGAGTGGCTCCCACATATCATGCATAAGATAGGTAGAACCCATGATCATCTCATGTTAGTATCATGCTAGGACATGTTATCTGTTTATGTGCTTGTTTGAAATGCATTTAAGTTGTACTTGCATTAATCAAGACTAATAAAATTGGATGACATATATGTTGGTGAGGTCGAGCCGGACAACTCTCCGGTTGATTCAAAAATTCCCATTAAATATTAATCTAATTTCGAACAAATAGGTGTTTAATTCGAGATGCAAATTTCGATTTAAATTCCTAGCATTCCATCAATAGGTTTGAAGTTTAGTAAGTGAAACTAGTTATTGTCCGCGAGTCGTGGGATAGCTAGTAGAGCTTATTAGTTCTTAGTTACCTAATTGATCATTTTAAATGATCAATATTTCGTGATCAATTTTAGCAAGGGCGATGTCCGCGAGTCGTGGGTCGTTCGAACTAAGTTTTGATCATGATCTTATGATTGATGGGTCTAGCTTAACGCCTAAGTAAATATGGATTACTAACAGTTCATATTGAAAGATAGGTGATGAAAAAAACAATTACTAAGAGTTCTAAAGGTGTTAGAATTGGTAAGTTGTACCTACCTAGGGTTCTTACTTAGAATGTCCGCGAGTCGTGCGTTCGAGGTAAAATGTCTAGGATCTTAGTACCCATTGGGAAACGTGTTCCTCTTAGATCTTTGGGAATTATAGATCTTTGAAAAACAGTGGGAGCTAGATTATATTAAAGACCTTATCTTTTGTATATCGTTATAATTCAGCGTGCTCACTAGTTCTCTGTCTTACCATTTAGGTCGTAGATTCTATGATTCTCTACGTGTTTTGAAATGGCAACTAAAACCCCTCTTGTATCGATCCTCGAGTCAAACAAGTTGACTAGTCCCAACTATTCTGATTGGCTGAGGAATCTGAAAATCATTTTAGATTCTGAGAAGAGAACTTATGTTCTCTTCGAAGGGGAGCCTAGTCCCGAAGGGGACGCTCCCACTCGGGCCGAGCAGGACGCGATCTAGAAGTGGAAGGATGATAATCTCCAAGCCCGCTGCCTTATGTTGGCTAACATGTCTCCGGACTTGCAAAGGCAACATGAGGCTATGGAATTCGCTTGGGAGATTTACGACCACTTAGAGCAACTTTACCGCCCTCATGAACGTGTTACAAGGTATAACACTTCAAAGGAATTGTTCCACTTAAGAATGAGGGAAGGTTCAAGTGTCCATGAATATGGACTAAAGTTTCTCGCCCTTACTAAGAGACTTGCTTCCATGGACATACCACTGAAAGATGAGCTTTCAGTGGACTTGTTGCTAGCCTCGCTCCCACCATCATTTATCCCATTTGTCCTTAACTTCAATATGAATCATGTTGGTGCTACTGTAGCTGAGCAGATTAGTCAGCTTGTGACTGCTGAAAGCATGATCAAGAAGGACAATAAGGTTCTGATGGTGAATGCTACATCTTCCTCTTCTGGGCCTTCTAAAGGTAAGGGTAAGAAAGCCCAAAAGAAGAAGAAGAAACCCCTTAGGCCAACTAGTGGCATTTTGAAGGGGAAGGCCCAAAAGAAGAAGCGTGATCAGAAAGAGGATGTTTGCTTCCATTGTCACAAAGCGGGACATTGGAGGAGAAACTGCCGAGAGTATAAGGCTACACTAAAGAAAGGTATATTTCTCGTTGAAATAAATCTTTCTATTAATTCTAGTTCTTGGGTACTTGATACCGATTGCGGAACTCATATCTGTAATGATGTACAGATGCTAAGTGAAGTCCAACAACTCAAAGAAGGAGAATGTGTCTTGAAGATCGACGATGGCTCAAATGTTGAAGCTCGAGCTTTAGGCACAATTAGATTAGATTTAGGTAGTTTTGAGTTAGTTTTAAATCAAGCACTTTATGTACCGAGCATTATTCGTAATATAATTTCAGTTCCAATTTTAGATTGTGAAGGTTATGAAACTTATATTAAGAATGGTAAATACTTTATCAAACAGAACAACTCTTCCGTTCACATCGGTATTCTAAGTAATGGACTTTATCTAACTCAAAATATAAATATTATGAATATGCAACAAGAAACTAAACGTAAGAGAGATGATAAAGTTTCAGCTCCCTTATGGCACGCTAGATTAGGACACATTTCCAAGAACAAAATTAGCAAGATAAACACTTTAGGATCATTATCTGAAAATGATCTCAAAGAGTTAACTTCTTTCGAATCCTGTCTCAAAGGAAAGATGTCCAAAGTTCCTTTTAAAGGAACTGTGGAACGTGCCACTAAGGTATTGGATTTGATCTATTCTGATGTTTGTGGACCGCTTAGTGTAAGCACCAGAAACAATCATCAGTATTTCATAACTTTTACCGATGACTTTAGTCGATATGGTTATGTATACTTAATGAAGTATAAATCTGAAGCTTTTGAGAAATTCCTAGAATTTCAAAAGGAGGTTGAGAACCAAACTGGTCACAAGATCAAAGCACTTCGATCTGATCGAGGAGGCGAGTATCTTAGTGAAGAATTCCTTAATCATCTCAAAGATAATGGGATTATCTATCAGTGGACACCTCCGGGAACTCCTAAACTGTTAGGAATAATGCCCTAGAAAGCCGATTGTATATCCGCTTTGTGTTTTTCCTTATTGTAATCACAGACAATCTTTGAATGAAATAACGAATTGAGGCAACACTTCTTTATATGCTCTTGTTTGGTATGCGTTTACTTTAGCTGTGCATGTATGAGAACTCCCCTAATCCTGATGACTTTAGGACTCTACCATTTAGGTGAAATGGTTCATGAAACGAGCCCTTTATCACATAAGTCATGATTAGTAAAATACTCCAAGCCGATGAGTCCTACAGACAGTGGGAGTGTCAACCTGTCTCCTCTAAGGCTTGCTTGTGGGATCACGCCCTTAAGAAGGACCACCTTGTTTCATGGAGGTGCAAAGTGTATAGTTGATACGTGCGTGATACATGAGGGTGCTTACTTTAATAAGTAAGTTCACTGAGGTGCCCCGTGTGAGAACATTCCTAAATGGGAAAGGAAGTTTCTATTTCAGGAAATGGAAACTTCCAGATTAGGAAATATCTCACGAGTCATTGATGTGATTAATTGATCCTTAGACTTGAGGTTCCTTGTCACTTTATGAGTTAACTCTGTAGTCTTAGGTATAAGCTTTAAAGGGTGTTGCCTTAGACAACTGATTCAAGGCTTATGCTAGGGCTGCACAAGTGACTCATGAAAGTGAACGAGAATCAAGAAAGGACCTACACTTGCATTTGCAATGTGATCTCTTATTGTATAAGTCATTCATATGCCATATGGAGTCCTTGGCCAAGGCAGTAGATCAAGACATCAAGAAAAGGGTTTCTTGGATTGAGATCAAATGGATATGAAATGCACTTAGCTTTAAGACCGGATTATTAGGGTTCTGATTATTCCCTTGCCCTAGATCTTGGTTGAGAGATAGTAAGTAGGAGGATTGTATCTCACATGAATCAATGACTTAAAGGTTCTGTCGAATCTGAACATTCCAATTCAGCTAGGGGTTAAACACCTGTTGCTAGACTATGGTCGTTTAATCTGTGGACTGATTAATTAATTAGTGAATTAATTAATTGGGGTCACTGCTAATTGAATGGAGAACCTAGAGGGTCACACACAACAACTTGGTTACATGAGTTGAGGCTTGAAAATGATTAAACGAGTTAATCGGGCCAAGAGGGTTCCACACGTGTGAGGTCACACGTGTGGCTCACGTGAGTGACACGTGTCACTGTGACACGTGTCACGCACGTGTGTATATATATATGTATATTATATATATATTAAATAATTAATTAGTTAATTATTTAATAGACTTTGGTTTAATTTTGAATTAAAAAGAAAGTCTAATTTTGGAGAAAATAATCTAGTTAATTAATTACGAATTAATTAATTAGATAAAAATAAGTTATTTATTTTATAATAAATAAAGTATAAAATTATCCAAAAAATAGTTTGGATATTTTTTAGCTCTCTTGAAAGTTGATTTGAATTAGAATTCAAAGTCAAAGTCAAAAATACTTGATGATCAAGTAATAGGAGAGAGGGACCAAAATCCTAGCCCATAAAGGACTAGGAATTTCGGCACCCCCCTCCCTATAAATAGGGGAGCTCGAGCTCCTTATGGAGCTAATTGACAATTCTTTTGGTTCATGTGTTGAGCACCTTCCTTTCTCCAAGATTAAATTAAACCCTAGGTTAAGTCTAAACACTAACTAGAGAACTAGCATCCTTACTAGTTAGATTGTGATCAAGTTGGTGGACTTTCTCTAGAGACTTCAAGTTAGAAGTTTGAAGATTCGAGCTTTACCAAGGAGAGGGGATCAAGCCGCGAGAAGAGCGTTCTTGGGTGGCTTGAAACGCTTCAAGAAAGTATAAAAGAAAAGTAAGTTTTCTATCTTTACGAATTTGGTTACACGATTGCGAGTTCAAGGTCCTTTTGTTGGAAAATTTTTTTAAATTCCGCTGCTTTCTGATTCGTGTTTTCCAACAAGTGGTATCAGAGCCACCTCGTTAATCGTGTTTCTGATTCGTCTCAATTATTTTGAATTTGGTAGAAATTCTTAGGCTTAGATACGAATTAGGTATTCATGAGTTCTTTTAGAAAGCCTGAAATACGAAACTGTAATTTTTCCTGAATTTCAGAAACTGTTTTCTTAAATTGTGATTTTGAAAACCGTTTTGATTGAAATATGTTTAAATCGAATTTTTTATTTTTGGATTGAACCGGGTTTTCGAGAAACCCGGAAATACGAAACGAACACGAAAAGCAACGAGCCTAGGCGTGCTAGCACGTCGCACGCCCAGGCCCGTCGACGCCGCCCAGCTCCTCCCGCAACAACGCGGGAGCCGTCCCGGGCGTGCCGCCCAGTCCGTCCAGCAACCGCGCGGGACGTCTGCTCAGCCCGCCTAGTCGCGGCGGGCGCTGCTGCGCGCGGCGCGCGCATGATGCACGCCCAGCGTGCGCACCCGAGCGGCACCCGAGCGGCGGTGCCTCACGCGGCTGGGCCCTTTTTTTGGGCTCGTTTTTCGTGTTTCGTGTTTTTCGTGTTTTCGGTCCGTAAAATCCCGATTTAATTTTATTTTAATTTTATCTTTTAAAATCAGTTTTGTTAAAATAAAATTATTTTAAAATTTTGATTGAATTGGGATTTTTGAGAAATTGAAGCGATTTGGATTTTGGGAAAACTATGAATTTTATTTTCTGAAAATAATGAAAGAATAAAATTATTAATTTTGGAAATTAATTGGAATTTTTTTGGTTTATTGTTTTTCGGGTTTTATTGAAAAGGCTCTTGAACAAGAATTGCATCTAAGTCGTGTTTTAAGTCATTAGGACTTGAAACGAGAATTTTAATTTATTGGTTAAATTTAAATTCTTGCAAAAGCATGTTAGGTGATCATGGGTTTAGATCTATGTATGATTTTAATTTATGCACATGGATGGTTTAAATTGGGGTTGGAGCCCTATAGTTGCGTTTTTCAATTGAGGTTGGAGCCTCACTTATGTGCGTACTGTTATGTGATTTATTATGTGGCTTTCCATATTACTGTTTTTGAGGCCGGGGTATGCCCCGTGTAATTGTCTAAGGCCAATATGAAGATTGAGCCTTATTACTTTATGTCTTTTTCTTTTTATTGTAATTTGAGAGTAGAGATAGGTGGTGAGGTTTTATTTTCATTTTGGAGACAATGCACCCATGGAGTAAGATGGACCACATTCAAGTAACAAGGAGGCCATAAGTGAAGACCCCTCAAAATGTTAGGGAGGGGAATCTCAATTGTTAAATGTAATAGAGATAGGGCTCGTATTTTGTTACTGCTTTCCCTTATGTGATTTAAACTGTTTATGTGGCATGTATGTTAGAACTTGTGATTGTGGTGTGGCTCCCACATATCACGCATAAGATAGGTAGAACCCATGATCATTACATGTTAGTATCATGCTAGGACATGTTATCTGTTTATGTGCTTGTTTGATATGCATTTAAGTGTACTTGCATTAATCAAGACTATTAAAATTGGATAACATATATGTTGGTGAGGTCGAACCGGACAACTCTCCGGTTGATTCGAAAAATTCCCATTAAATATTAAGCTAATTTCGAACAAATAGGTGTTTAATTCGAGATGCAAATTTTGAATTAAATTCCTAGCATTCCATCAATAGGTTTTAAGTTTAGTAAGTAAAGCTAGTTATTGTCCGCGAGTCGTGGGATAGCTAGTGGAGCTTATTAGTTCTTGGTTACCTAATTAATCATTTTAAATGATCAATATTTCGTGGTCAATTTTAGCAAAGGCGATGTCCGCGAGTCGTGGGTCGTTCGAACTAAGTTTTGGTCATGATCTTATGCTTGATGGGTCTAGCTTAACGCCTAAGTAAATATGGATGTCGCACGAGTCGTGGGTCCATATTGAAAGATAGGTGATGCAAAAACAATTACTAAGAGTTCTAAAGGTGTTAGAATTGGTAAGTTGTGCCTACCTAGGGTTCTTACTTAGAATGTCCGCGAGTCGTGGGTTCGAGGTAAAATGCCTAGGATCTTAGTACCCATTGGGAAACGTGTTCCTCTTAGATCTTTGGGAATTCTAGATCTTTGAAAAGCAGTGGGAGCTACAATAGATTAAAGACCTTATCTTTTGTATATAGTTATAATTCAGCATGCTCACTAGTTCTCTATTTTGCCATTTAGGTCGTAGATTCTGTGATTCTCTACGTGTTTTGAAATGGCAACCGAAAACCCTCTTGTATCGATCCTCGAGTCAAACAAGTTGACTGGTCCCAACTATTCTGATTGGCTGAGGAATCTAAAAATCATTTTAGATTCTGAGAAGAGAACTTATGTTCTCTTCGAAGGGGAGCCTAGTCCCGAAGGGGAGGCTCCCACTCGGGTCGAGCGGGACGCGATTCAGAAGTGGAAGGATGATAATCTCCAAGCCCGTTGCCTTATGTTGACTAACATGTCTCCTGACTTGCAAAGGCAACATGAGGCAATGGAATTTGCTTGGGAGATTTACGACCACTTAGAGCAACTTTACCACCCTCATGAACGTGTTACAAGGTATAACACTTCAAAGAAATTGTTCCACTTGAGAATGAGGGAAGGTTCAAGTATCCATGAATATGGACTCAAGTTTCTTGCCCTTACTGAGAAACTTGCTTCCATGGACATGCCATTGAAAGATGAGCTTTCAGTGGATTTGTTGCTAGCTTCGCTCCCACCATCATTCAACCCATTTGTCCTTAACTTCAACATGAATCATGCTGGTGCTACTGTAGCTGAGCTGATTAGTCAGCTTGTGACTGCTGAAAGCACGATCAAGAAGGACAATAAGGTTTTGATGGTGAATGCTTCATCTTCCTCTTCTGGGCCTTCTAAAGGTAAGGGCAAGAAAGCCCAAAAGAAGAAGAAGAAACCCCTTAGGCCCACTGGTGGCATTTCGAAGGGGAAGGTCCAAAAGAAGAAGCGTGATCAGAAAGAGGATGTTTGCTTCCATTGTGGCAAAGCGGGACATTGGAGGAGAAACTGCCCAGAGTACAAGGCTACTCTAAAGAAAGGTATCTTTCTCGTTGAAGTAAATCTTTCTATTAATTCTAGTTCTTGGGTACTTGATACCGGTTGTGGAACTCATATCTGTAATGATGTACAGATGCTAAGTGAAGTCCAACAACTCAAAGAAGGAGAATGTGTCTTGAAGATCGGCGATGGCTCAAACGTTGAAGCTCGAGCTTTAGTCACAATTAGATTAGATTTAGGTAGTTTTGAGTTAGTATTAAATAAAGTCCTTTATGTACCGAGCATTATTCGTAATATAATTTCAGTTCCAATATTAGATTGTGAAGGTTATGAAACTTATATTAAGAATGGTAAATATTTTATCAAACGGAACAACTTTTCCGTTCATATCGGTACTCTAAGTAATGGACTTTACCTAACTCAAAATATCAATATTATGAATATACAACGAGAAACAAAGCGTAAGAGAGATGATAAAGTTTCAGCTCCCTTATGGCACGCTAGATTAGGACACATTTCCAAGAACAGAATTAGCAAGATAAACACTTTAGGATCATTCTCTGAAAATGATCTCAAAGAGTTGACTTCTTGCAAATCCTGTCTCAAAGGAAAGATGTCCAAAGTTCCTTTTAAAGGAACTGTGGAACGTGCCACTAAGGTTTTGGATTTGATCCATACTGATGTTTGTGGACCGCTTAGTGTAAGCACTAGAAGCAATCATCAGTATTTCATAACCTTTACTGATGACTTTAGTCGGTATGGTTATGTATACTTAATGAAGTATAAATCTGAAGCTTTTGTGAAATTCTTAGAATTTCAAAAGGAGGTTGAGAACCAAACTGGTCACAAGATCAAAGCACTTCGATCTGATCGAGGAGGCGAGTATCTTAGTGAAGAATTCCTTAATCATCTCAAAGATAATGGAATTATCTCTCAGTGGACTCCTCCGGGAACTCCTCAGCTTAATAGAGTTTCTGAGAGAAGGAATCGAACCCTACTTGATATGGTTCGTTCCATGATGAGTTTCACTGACTTACCACCTTCTTTCTGGGGTTATGCCCTAGAAAGTGCAGCAAAGATTTTGAATCTAGTTCCCTCTAAGTCAGTCCCTAAAACGCCCTATGAAATGTGGCATGGTAAAATCCCTAGTTATTCTTACTTAAGAATTTGGGGTTGTCCTGCTTACGTGAAGAGGACAGTGGGAGATAAGTTAGAATCTCGTTCTAACTTATGCTACTTTGTAGGTTATCCTAAGGAATCCATAGGATACTATTTCTATGATCAATCTGAGCAAAAGGTGTTTGTTTCCAGAAATGCCACTTTTCTTGAGGAACCGTTCCTTAAAGAAAAGAAAGGCAAGATCATAGAATTAGAAGAAGTACAAAATGACCCCACATCACCCACTGAAGAAACGTCCCACTCTGATCAACTACAACCAATCACGAATTTCGATACACATGAAAATCCTCCTCTAAGGCGTTCTGAACGCAATCCTAGACAGCCGGAGAGATGGTATGGATTCTTCCATGAAATCTCTCAAAAGGATAATGATCCTTCAACATATGAGGAGGCACTTTCAGATTCTGACTCTGAACAGTGGATAGAAGCCATGAAATCCGAAATGGATTCCATGAACTCCAACCAAGTTTGGACCTTGGTAGATTTGACTGATGGGGTCAAACCCATAGGTTGCAAATGGATCTTTAAGAGAAAGCTTGGAGTTGATGGAAGCATTGCAGCCTACAAAGCAAGACTGGTTGCAAAAGGATTCACTCAGAGACCCGGCGTGGATTTTGATGAAACCTTTTCACCAGTTGCAATGCAAAAGTCTATTCGGATCATGCTTGCCATTGCTGCATATTATGACTATGAGATATGGCAAATGGATGTGAAAACTGCCTTTCTCAATGGTGACATTGACAAAGACATTTATATGGAGCAACCCATAGGTTTCACATTCAGTGGGAGTGAGCAAAAGGTTTGCAAACTCCAAAGATCAATCTATGGATTGAAACAGGCTTCTAGGAATTGGAACATTCGATTTGATGAATCAGTCAAAGCGTTTGGCTTCATCCAGATTACGAATGAATCATGTGTGTATAGAAAGGAATTGGAGACCTCAGTGCAATTCTTAGTACTTTATGTTGATGACATCCTTCTTATTGGGAATTCGAAGGATGACATGAAAGTGACTAAGTTATGGTTATCGAACCAATTCGAGATGAAATATCTTGGTGATGCGTCCTATATCCTTGGAATCAAAATCTATAGAGATAGATCTAGAAGGTTAATAGGACTATCACAGTTGATGTACATTGACAAAGTATTGAAGAGATTCAATATGGAGTCAGCAAAGGTTAAGAACCTTCCTATGAGTGTAGGAACATGTCTTTCAAAGAAGATGTATCCTAAGACTAACCTTGAGAAGGAGAGAATGACTCATACACCTTATGCATCAGCAATAGGTAGCATAATGTATGCAATGTTATGTACTCGACCGGATGTGGCTTATGCACTTAGTGTAACGAGTCATTTCCAATCTGACCCTGGAGATGGTCACTGGGCTGCCGTGAAGAATATTCTTAAGTACTTGAAAAGTACTAAAGATTTATTCTTAGTTTACGGAGGTCAGAAAGATCTTACTGTCGAAGGATACTGCGATGCAAGCTTTGCATCTGACTTAGATGATTTTAAGTCAATGTCAGGATACATTTTCTGCCTAAACGGCGGAGCAGTGAGTTGGAAGAGTTCCAAGCAAACAACCACTGCAGATTCGACCACTGAGGCCGAATACTTAGCTGCAAATGATGCAGCTAAGGAAGGTGTTTGGATTAGAAACTTCATTCAAGAGTTGAATGTTGTTCCTAGCATGAAAGACCCCATTGCTGTGTTTTGTGACAACACTGGGGCGGTTGCTCAAGCAAGAGAACCAAGATCTCACCAACGGACCAAGCACATTATGAGGAAGTATCACCTAATCTGTGATATTATCAAAAGAGGAGATGTGCTAATTGAGAGGGTCACATCAGCAGAGAACGTGGCAGATCCACTTACTAAACCCCTTAGTCGAGAAGCTTTCCAAGGTCATCTTCAGAAGATGGGACTTAGAGTAGCTTTAGAATGGCTTTGACGGGCAAGTGGGAGATTGTTAGGAATAGTGCCCTAGAAAGCCGATTGTATATCCGCTTTGTGCTTTTCCTTATTGTAATCACAGATAATCTTTGAATGAAATAACGAATTGAGGCAACACTTCTTTATATGCTCTTGTTTGATATGCGTTTACTTTAGCTGTGCATGTATGAGAACTCCCCTAATCCTGATGACTTTAGGACTCTACCATTTAGGTGAAATGGTTCATGAAACGAGCCCTATATCACATAAGTCATGATTAGTAAAATACTCCAAGCCGATGAGTCCTACAGACAGTGGGAGTGTCAACCTGTCTCCTCTAAGGCTTGCTTGTGGGATCACGCCCTTAAGAAGGACCACCTTGTTTCATGGAGGTGCAAAGTGTATAGTTGATACGTGCGTGATACATGAGGGTGCTTACTTTAATAAGTAAGTTCACTGAGGTGCCCCGTGTGAGAACATTCCTAAATGGGAAAGGAAGTTTCTATTTCAGGAAATGGAAACTTCCAGATTAGGAAATATCTCACGACTCATTGATGTGATTAATTGATCCTTAGACTTGAGGTTCCTTGTCACTTTATGAGTTAACTCTGTAGTCTTAGGTATAAGCTTTAAAGGGTGTCACCTTAGACAACTGATTCAAGGCTTATGCTAGGGCTGCACAAGTGACTCATGAAAGTGAATGAGAATCAAGAAAGGACCTACACTTGCATTTGCAAGGTGATCTCTTATTGTATAAGTCATTCATATGCCATATGGAGTCCTTGGCCAAGGCAGTAGATCAAGACATCAAGAAAAGGGTTTC
This sequence comes from Lantana camara, assembly GCA_037501455.1. NCBI lineage: Eukaryota > Viridiplantae > Streptophyta > Magnoliopsida > Lamiales > Verbenaceae > Lantana > Lantana camara. The sequence continues at coordinate 52,841,602 of CM074858.1, forward strand.
TTGGATTGAGATCAAATGGATATGAAATGCACTTAGCTTTAAGACCGGATTATTAGGGTTCTGATTATTCCCTTGCCCTAGATCTTGGTTGAGAGATAGTAAGTAGGAGGATTGTATCTCACATGAATCAATGACTTAAAGGTTCTGTCGAATCTGAACATTCCAATTCAGCTAGGGGTTAAACACCTGTTGCTAGACTATGGTCGTTTAATCTGTGGACTGATTAATTAATTAGTGAATTAATTAATTGGGGTCACTGCTAATTGAATTGAGAACCTAGAGGGTCACACACAACAACTTGGTTACATGAGTTGAGGCTTGAAAATGATTAAACGAGTTAATCGGGCCAAGAGGGTTCCACACGTGTGAGGTCACACGTGTAGCTCACGTGAGTGACATGTGTCACTGTGACACGTGTCACACACATGTGTATATATATATATATATATTATATAAATATTAAATAATTAATTAGTTAATTATTTAATAGACTTTGGTTTAATTTTGAATTAAAAAGAAAGTCTAATTTTGGAGAAAATAATCTAGTTAATTAATTACGAATTAATTAATTAGATAAAAATAAGTTATTTATTTTATAATAAATAAAGTATAAAATTATCCAAAAAATAGTTTGGATATTTTTTAGCTCTCTTGAAAGTTGATTTGAATTAGAATTCAAAGTCAAAGTCAAAAATACTTTAAGATCAAGTAATAGGAGAGAGGGACCAAAATCCTAGCCCATAAAGGACTAGGAATTTCGGCACCCCCTCCCTATAAATAGGGGAGCTCGAGCTCCTTATGGAGCTAATTGACAATTCTTTTGGTTCATGTGTTGAACACCTTCCTTTCTCCAAGATTAAATTAAACCCTAGGTTAAGCCTAAACACTAACTAGAGAACTAGAATCCTTACTAGTTAGATTGTGATCAAGTTGGTGGACTTTCTCTAGAGACTTCAAGTTAGAAGTTTGAAGATTCGAGCTTTACCAAGGAGAGGGGATCAAGCCGCGAGAAGAGCGTTCTTGGGTGGCTTGAAACTCTTCAAGAAAGTATAAAAGAAAAGTAAGTTTTCAATCTATACGAATTTGGTTACACGATTGCGAGTTCAAGGTCCTTTTGTTGGAAAATTTTTTTAAATTCCGCTGCTTTCTGATTCGTGTTTACCAACATCAACTCAATGGAGTTTTTGAGAGAAGGAATCGAATCGTACTCGATATGGTTCGTTCCATGATGAGTTTCACTGACTTACCACCTTCTTTCTGGGGTTATCCCTTAGGAAGTGCAACAAAGATTTTGAATCTAGTTCCCTCTAAGTCAGTCCCTAAAACGCCCTATGAAATGTGGCATGGTAAAATCCCTAGTTATTCTTACTTAAGAGTTTGGGGTTGTCCTGCTTACGTGAAGAGGAAAGTGGGAGATAAGTTAGAATCCCGTTCTAACTTATGCTACTTTGTAGGTTATCCTAAGGAATCCATAGGATACTACTTCTATGATCAATCTGAGCAAAAGGTGTTTGTTTCCAGAAATGCTACTTTTCTTGAGGAACCGTTCCTTAAAGAAAATAAAGGCAAGATCATAGAATTAGAGGAAGCACAAAGTGATCCGATACCACCCGCTGAAGAAACATCCCCTTCGGATCAACAACATCCAATCACGAATCTCGATACAAACGTAAATCCTCCTCTAAGGCGTTCCGAACGCACTCCTAGACAACCGGAGAGATGGTATGGATTCTTCCAAGAGATCTCTCAAAAGGATAATGATCCTTAATCATATGAGGAGGCACTTTTAGATTCTGTCTTTGAACAGTGGATAAAGCCATGAAATCCGAAATGGATTCCATGAATTCCAACCAAGTTTGGACCTTAGTAGATTTGCCTGATGGGGTCAAATCCATAGGTTGCAAATAGATGTTTAAGAGAAAGCTTGGAGTTGATGGAAGCATTGCAGCCTACAAAGCAAGACTGGTTGCGAAATGATTCACTCGAAGACCCGGCGTGGACTTTGATGAAACTTTTTTACCAGTTGCAATGCAAAAGTCTATTCGGATCATGTTTGCCATTGCTGCATATTATGACTATGAGATATGGCAAATGGATGTGAAAACTGCCTTTCTCAATGGTGACATTGATAAAGACATTTATGTGGAGCAACCCATAGGTTTCACATTCAGTGGGAGTGAGCAAAAGGTTTGCAAACTCCAAAGATCAATTTATAGATTGAAACAGGCTTCTAGTAATTGGAACATTCGGTTTGATGAATCAGTCAAAGCGTTTGGCTTCATTCAAATTTCAAATGAATCATGTGTGTACAGAAAGGAATTGGAGACCTCAGTGCAATTCTTAGTACTTTATGTTGATGACATCCTTCTTATTCGGAATTCGAAGTATGACAGGAAAGTAACTAAGTTATGGTTATCGAACCAATTTGAGATGAAAGATCTTGGTGATACATCCTATTTCCTTGGAATTAAAATCTATCGAGATAGATCTAGAAGGTTAATAGGACTATCACAGTCGATGTACATTGACAAAGTATTGAAGAGATTCAATATGGAGTCAGCAAAGGTTAAGAACCTTCCTATGAGTGTAAGAACATCTCTCTCTAAGAAGATGTGTCCTAAGACTAACCTTGAGAAGGAAAGAATGACTCATACACCTTATGCATCAATAATAGGAAGCATAATGTATGCAATGTTATGTACTCGACCGGATGTGGCTTATGCACTTAGTGTAACAAGTCGTTTCCAATCTGACCCTGGTGATGGTCACTGGGCTGCTGTGAAGAATATTCTTAAGTACTTGAAAAGTACTAAAGATTTCTTCTTAGTTTACGGAGGTCAGAAAGATCTTATTATCGAAGGATACTGCGATGCAAGCTTTGCATCTGACTTAGATGATTTTAAGTCAATGTCAGGATACATTTCTGCCTAAACGGCGGAGCAGTGAGTTGGAAGAGTTCTAAGCAAACCACCACTGCAGATTCAACCACTGAGGCCGAATACTTAGCTACGAATGACGCAACTAAGGAAGGTGTTTGGATTAGAAACTTCATTCAAGAGTTGAATGTTGTTCCTAGCATGAAAGACCCCATTACTGTGTTTTCTGAAAACAGTGGGGCGGTTGCTCAAGCGAGAGAACCAAGATCTCACCAACGGACCAAGCACATTATGAGAAAGTATCACCTAATCCGTGATATTATCAAAAGAGGACATGTGCAAATTGAGAGGGTCGCATCAGCAGAGAACGTGACAGATCCACTTACTAAACCCCTTAGTCGAGAAGCTTTCGAAGGTCATCTTCAAAAGATGGGACTTAGAGTAGCTTTAGAATGGATTTGACCGGAAAGTGGGAGATTGTTAGGTATAGTGCCCTAGAAAGCCGATTGAATATCCGCTTTGTGCTTTTCCTTATTGTAATCACAGACAATCTTTGAATAAAATAACGAATTGAGGCAACACTTCTTTATATGCTCTTGTTTGGTATGCGTTTACTTTAGCTGTGCATGTATGAGAACTCCCCTAATCCTGATGACCTTAAGACTCTACCATTTAGGTGAAATGGTTCATGAAACGAGCCATATATCATATAAGTCATGATTAGTAAAATACTCCAAGCCGATGAGTCCTACCGACAGTGGGAGTGTCAACCTGACTCCTCTAAGGCTTGCTTGTGGGATCACGCCCTTAAGAAGGACCACCTTGTTTCATGGAGGTGCAAAGTGTATAATTGATAAGTGCGTGATACATGAGGGTGCTTACTTACATAAGTGAGTTCACTGAGGTGCCCCGTGTAAGAAGATTCCTAAATGGGAAAGGAAGTTTCTATTTCAGGAAATGAAAACTTCCAGATTAGGAAATATCTCACGGGTCATTGATGTGATTAATTGATCCTTAGACATGAGGTTCCACGTCACTTTATGAGTTAACTCTATAGTCTTAGGTATAAGCTTTAAAGGGTGTCGCCTTAGACAACTGATTCAAGGCTTATGCTGGGGCTGCACAAGTGACTCATGAAAGTTAATGAGAATCAAGAAAGGACCTACACTTGCATTTGCAAGGTGATCTCTTATTGTGTAAGTCATTCATTTTCCATATGGAGTCCTTGGCCAAGGAAGAAGATCAAGACATCAAGAAAAGGGTTTCTTGGATTGAGATCAAATGGATATGAAATGCACTTAGCTTTAAGACCAGATTTTTAGGGTTCTAATTATTCCCTTACCCTAGATCTTGGTTGAGAGATTGTAAGTAGGAGGATTGTATCTCACATGAATCAATGACTTAAAGGTTCTGTCGAATCGATACATTCCAATTCAACTAGAGGTTAAACACCTGTTGCTATACTATGGTCATTTAATCTGTGGGCTGATTAATTAATTAGTGAATTAATTAATTAGGGTCACTGCTAATTGAATTGAGAACCTAGAGGGTCACACACAACAACTTGGTTACATGAGTTAAGGCTTTAAAATGATTAAACGAGTTAATCGGGCCAAGAGGGTTCCACACGTGTGGGTCACGTGAGTAACACGTGTCATTATGACACATGTCTCACACGTGTATATACATATATATATATGTGATATATGTGATTAAATAATTAATGTGTCAATTATTTAATAGACTTTGGTTTAATTTTTGAATTAAAAAGAAAGTCTTATTTTGGAGAAAAATAGTCTAGTTAATTAATTATGAATTAATTAATTAGAAATAAGTTATTTATTTATTTAATAAATAAAGTATAAAATTATCCAAAAGGGGTTTGGATATTTTTAGCTCTCTTAAAAGTTGATTTGAATTAGAATTCAAAGTCAAAGTCAAAATTACTTGATGATCAAGTAATAGGAGAGAGGGACCAAAATCCTTAGCCCATAAGGACTACGGATTTTCGGTCTCTCCCTTTCCTATATATAGGGGAGCTCATGCTCCCCTTAAAGAGTAATTGGCAATTCTTTTGGTTCATGTGTTGAACACCATCCTTTCTCCAAGATAAAATAAACCCTAGGTTAAGCCTAAACACTAACTAGAGAACTAGCATCCTTACTAGTTAGATTGTAGTCAAGTTGGTGGACTATCTCTAGAGAGCTTCAAGTTAGAAGTTTTGAAGATTCGAGCTTTACCAAGGAGTGGGGATCAAGCCGCGAGAAGAGCGTTCTTGGGTGGCTTGAAAAGCCTCAACAAAGATTATTGAAAAGTAAGTTTCTAGTCTCTACGAATTTGGATACACGAATACGAGTCCAAGATCCTTTTGTTGGAAAATTTTTAAATTTCCGCTGCTTTCTGATTCCTGTTTTCAAAAAAAAAAACGTTGTGAATCCCGGTCAAACTCGGAGGTAGATCTAAACGGTAGGTTGTATCCCCGATTCTCTGCAGAATCTCATACGGTCCCAAGTATCGAGGATTTAATTTTCCTCCCTTACCAATCCTCGAAAATCCTTTTCGTGGAGAAGCTTTTAAGAATACCCTATCACCCACTTCAAATTCAAGATCCTTCCCCTGGTGGTCTGCATAACTTTTCTGTCGATCTTGAGCTTCTTTCATTCGTTGTTAAATTATTTAGACCTTATCAATCGCCTCTTGCACGGCCTTAGAGGAATTTTCCTTTTTCTCCCCTCGTTTTACACCTTCCTGTTTGGTCCAATTCCACTCTTCCAAAACGAAGAACAACGGAGACAGACATTTTCATCCGTAGAGAGCTTCATAGGGTGCCATTTCTATCGAAGCCTGAAAGTTGTTGTTATAAGCAAACTCAATCAAAGGCAATTACTGTAACGCCCCGATTTTCATTTATTAATATTTTATGTCTAAAATAATTTTATAAATTAAAATTTATAATATTTTCATGAAATTCATATTAAACTTATAATTTATCTTATAACTTGAAAATGTTTATTTCGTGAGATAATTACCGGAAATGATTTGATTGTCAACCTGGCCCTATATGTCCATTCTTTTGAAACTTAGGGACCAAATTGCATGAAAACCTTTGAGGGCTAAAGTGATCACTTTCCAAACTTGATATCCTTAATTGCTTAACTTAAATAACTTGGAGGGTTTAATTGCAAATATTACATATTTCCTAAATATCACGTTATATGCATCTCCTCCTTGCTTTCATTTTCATTTTCACCTAGAATCATCATTCCTTCTTGCTCCTTTCTACCGAGCCAAACATACCAAGAAGACAAAGGAAGATTTCATCAAAATCATCAACTCTTTCCAAGAAAACTAGGAGTTTTGGAGCTTGATCATCCATCTTCATCTTCTTCATCCATTTCTTTCATTCCAAGGTTGGTTGTGCATGAATTGATGATCTTGAGCATATTTGGATTGAGCTAGGGTTTGGGAATTGCATGCTAGATGAACTCTTGTGGTGTTAAGCATGATTAAATGATGATATCTTGGATTATGGCATGATTAATTCATGAAATTCTTGAATAATTGGCATGAATGATCAAGTATGATCATGAGTGTGAAATCATGAATTCTTGATGATCTTGTGTGTTTTGAGTGTTTAAGTGTTATGAGATTATTTCTTGAACCTATATGCATCATATTTCCAGAAAAACATGAATTGGTTGATTGAAAATGGATTTTTGGGTGGCTTTGTTTGCATTCCCGTAGCCCTCCCCTGTTTTTCTCTGTTCTTCAGATTTGCAGAAACAGGGAACGGCCGTTCCCAGCCTCAAGGCATTGTGGGAACGGGCGTTCCCACCTTTTCAAATGGTTTAGGCGGCCGAGCACGGGAACGGCCGTTCCCATTTTGGTCTTGTGCCGGAAGGGCCGTTCCCAGCTTCCGTGCATTTTAAAGGGGGGGGAAATCGTTGTCGCGCTTTTGGGGGTTATGGGAACGACCGTTCCCATTTACAAAGGGAACCCGGAACGGCCGTTCCCACCTGAAATGCAGAACAAAATATTCTGCATAAAATTGCATTTTTAGCCCCTTGATCCAACGACTTCTTTGACCCCGAATTGCTGTAATATGTGCTAATATGATGTGAAACAACATGTTATCATACCACATTGCATTTTCGTGATCGTCTCGATACATTTCCGCCGTTCGTCACATTTTGGGCATTTTAGGTCATGTCTCATGTATAAGTGTCGTGTTTGCACAGGTCACGAGGGTAGGGACGAGGAGCAAGCCCAGTAGATCGTGCCTACTTGTCTTTGTCGGTATAGGTGAGGTTTAATTGTTAGTTACATAGAACCCGTATACCCTTTATGTGATATTGTGGCCAAAATAGTATTTACGGTTATACTTTCTATAAATCATTGATCATTTCAAGCCAGGTTCAAGCAAGCAAGCAAGCAAGTCAGGTATTGTTTCATGCATGTTAGGCGAGTAGCATGACGGTTACGTTTGGGCCCGAGGGTAGTGACTAGAGCCAACCGGGAAAGCAAGGGCTGACGGGTAACTCTGGCGCTATCCTCACCACATTAGGGGTCACCCCTGAATCCACTAGGAGATTAGTGGAGGAAGGAGCTCCGGGCTTAGGGATTTATTTACCCTCTGCTCAATGAGATTGGATGTTGGGGCCTTGCAATCCCTTCATCAAACCGGAGGGAAAAGGAGACTGGGGACGAGTCCGGCACCACGGATGCGCCTCGGGTTATTGCATGATTGTCATTTCATGAACGTGTTATATGAGTACACTGTCGCACGATTGCACGATAAGTGAATTGCATGATCACCTATTGACTATTAAACAAGCAAGCATGTTCATGTTCATTGGGAGTAAGGTTGGAGACCGCCCTCACTCGCTGGGGCCATGTATTGATTGATTGCATGAAACGATCCAGTAATTAATATTGATAGTTGTAATCTCGGGCGAGTTCTTTATTATTATGAACGTATAATGTTTTAATTATAAAACCTTACCCGAGGCTATAACTTGCATGTGATTGCGCTAATATATATTTATGCCCCTCACTCAGTCTTCGGTAGACTGATACTTCACCTTTCAGGTACTTGAGAGCCGGTCGTGCTAGGCGGGAGTCTGGTCCAGTTTTGCATTGTCACGGGTCTAGCAGTGCACCATCATGTATATATATTTTACTACTTCTCATGTCATGTCTATTGTTATCACATTATCAATACTTGATCATGTATAAGAGATGATAATGTATTGATAATTAGTTTGGTATCTATACGTATCTATCTGATAAATATGGTACCTATATGTATATTTATGAATTAATGCTTCCGCTTTTAGTTGTTGTGCATTGGTATTGTATTGCTTTGGGGTTTAGTCCCGCCTAGCTCGTCTTCTCTTTTCTTAGTCACCCGTTCGCTATAGGTTAGTTCATGTACGGATTGTCCATTTCGTATGTGGATCGGCCTATAGTGCGGGGGTGTGGTATCCCTACGCATAGGGGTGCTACATCTTAAGTGGTATCAGAGCCCGGTTTGCAAAACCGAGGTTCTCGTGTCGTGTCGTGTCAAGTCTAGGTCGAACGGCATAGGATTAACTGTTGATTGAGAGTCTTGCATAGTATCTGAAGCTAATTGAATTCTTTGAATTAATTAGATTACTTGACAATTTGTGCTTTGCATTGATTCCTGATATTTAGTGCTAATTAATTTGGTTTGGAATTCTTTGCAATTATGTGCTTAATGTGTTTATTTAAACATTAATATACTACTTGTTGCATTTATATTAAATTTTCATCGCGAGCATCAATTATGTGACTATTATGTGACATGAGCATGCCTCACCTGCACGCATTTATTTCAATGAAAGTTGTGAGTTACAGGTTGTAGAAAGAATATCAAACCACGGCCAGTTGCTCGATGATTTTGGGCTACCACAGAATTTCAGAAGGGCGTGCAAGTTGAGGCTAAAATTTGGGCGTGGAAGGAAAGTCAATTAATTATGTCCGATCGAAGTACAAGCTTGGGAATTACCTTTGGGGTATATCAACCGGATCCAACTTTTTAACACGACAGCCAGAAAGATTAAACAACCAGTATGGAAATCAACATGTTTGGGATTCCACATATGGGTAAGGCGAGTTTATTTTCTGGTTCAAGAAAAATTGTCGTGTTGAGAGAATACACTGAAGGATAGGGAATGGTAAATGAAAGCACTCAAGAAAGGTAAAGTACTAATTAGAGAGAGAATAACCGGATTGCCGTTAGTAAGTGATTCAAGGGGTTGGAAAGAAAAGAGGTTCGAAGAGGCTTAAATCAGGAAGTTCAAAAATAAGGAAGAGATATTTTCGGGGTAATGGCTCTAAAGATTATCAACTAGGATGGGGTTGAATTGGAAGATATGGAGCAACAAGTCGAAGCATTCAAATTTCGGGACTACCACCGGGGATCAACAATTCACAGAAAATGCTACCCCGGGGAATTTTAGACCAAGGATCAAATATGAGAAGTTCGAAGGCAAGTTCATAAAGTTATGATTCAAGGAATGAGATCTGAAATAAAAGAATGCACTGTGAGAAATTTGTACTATCAAAGATGACGCGTCTACCGGACCAGGAAGTCTAGTTCACCCGAGGATAAAAGAGAAGGAAGAATGGAAAAACTAAATATTCCCGAATCGGAAGAATAGCCAAGTAAGGAATTCAACTAGTTGGAAGTACGGTTTCAGCAAGAGAAGACTAGGATGCTCGGGAATTCTTTAATCGAGTGGAATGAATTTATTTTCCGGGCTCAATTGGATAGGTCGTGCAAGAAAGTGAATTGGGAGACTTGGAGCAATAAATGAAAATGGCATTGGATGATAAAGAATTCTGGAAGGCAATCATATGCTCACAAGTAAGTAAGTAAGAAGACGAGTTCTATCACCGATTCAAATCGAAAGAATAGTAGACTTGAAGGGTTTCAATCACGGTGGCAGCTTGGTGAATCGGGAGAATAATTGGAGACTTAAGGTTCGAGAGGGGTTAGGAAATCAATTTCATAAGTGGAACAGAAAAGGGAATTCAAGAGTTCTTGTTTAGGGATCATATAGTTATCCCAGTTAACGCAAAGACAATTTTGGGATTTCAATTAAGGAAGGGATAAAGGAAGCTCGGTACCTCAGTGAATATGAAACTGAAAGACAATCATGTTGAGGATTTCGGTAAATTGGGTAATTCAGATCCAAGCTGAATTGTCGTGTTGCGAGGTTACGTTAAAAGAAATGAAGCAACAAATGGAAATGGTAAAGAAAGGCAAAGAGTTGCTGGGAGGTTGTCAAATGATCAAGTATAGACCAGTGGAGGGAGAGTCGGGTAACTAATCGAACTCATAGTGAAAACAAGGGAGTTTGGATCAAAGTGACAACCATGAAGAGGATTCGGGCACTGATTTGGGGAGTAGCTATTAAAGGATAAGCTAGATGTTAACTCCGTGAGTATAAAAGACTTCGGGTTTCAGAAATCATAATACTGAGCCGTGGGAATGTTCAAGTGAAGGTTAGATAAATTTGAGGAATAGAAGACCGTGGGAAAACAAGAAATGATTACCAAGTTCAAGACAAGTTTAGGATTCAACAAACAAGGAATTTCATGTCGAGATAAAATTTTTCCATTACTCCGGTGACAGGTTCAATGCATACATAAACACGTGCATCATACGCTACTTTAAATTTAAATTTCTTTACATATATGTGATTCCCTCGATTGAACTTAATTGCTCCACTGTGCTGAGTTATTTCTTCTGAGTGTATTACGTGCATTGGCATATTAATTCAACATGCATGTTCAGTGTCTTGATTACAGGATGTCTCAAGGTCACCCTCCTCAGGAACAGGCACCTAGGGTTTCTTCACATTTACCCCCTCCGGTTCAGCCTCAGGAGTTTTTCGAGTCTTTGGTTCGTTTAGTAGATCAAAAGATAAAAGAGTATGTTTCTTCTGAGTCGCGGGACTTAGCATCACAGCTGGGCCAAATTTCGATGATATTTAGGGAATTTCAAAACCAACCATCCTCAAGACCCTTTGAAGGAAGCAAGGATTCCACCGGATCACAGCTCAAGAAAATCAAAAGAGTGTGGGAACTAACTCCGAGTGACTCCCAAGAAAAGGACCGAGGCACCACCTTGTTGAAAGCAAGAAGGTCTAATCCTCACCCCGGACAGGCTTCAGGTTCGAAGTCGGGACAGCTTTCTAGCAAAGGAAAGCGGCCTATCTCTTATCATACCCCGACACCTCAGGAAAGGTCTCGCAAGAAAAAGAAGCAATCACTTGGATCGAGTTCGGGAACTTCGCGTAACTCAGTTTCAGCAACATCTTCTGGGAAACTTCTTTGTAGTTATTGTGGACGTGATAACCACACCTATGACGGCTGTAGGAAACGGTTGGGATTATGTCTCTACTGCGGGAGTGACGAGCATCACATCGACATTTGCTCAAGGCTACGGGGGAAATCTCCCGGGGGTGGAAGGTTACCAGTGCGAGCGCGGGAAGGTACCAACTATATACATGATACAACCAACGGTGAACGGTACCTTTAACCATGCATACCACGTGCATTACTGATCTTGTTGTTAGTGTATTTAATTTCTTACGCATTGCAAGTTAGTTAATTATGAGTGATAAATATATGATTAAATGATTTTTATTTGTCTATGTGATATCTATGACATTAATATGATTCTATTTATCTATGCAACATTCATGCCATAGTTTTCGCTATCTACTCCTTGAACTACTTCAGTGCATGTGAGAGACGGGGCTCTCTCCTTTTCTGTTGAGAGACGGGGTTCTCTCACTCCTTGCTAAGAAACGGGGTTTCTCACTTCTTGTGAAAGACGGGGTTCTTTCATTCTTGTTCAAGAGACGGGGTTCTCTTATGAATTGTGCATCGTTTTAAAACTTGACAGTGGACCTGGGGACCAGGTCCTTTTTAAGGGAGGGAGAGTTGTAACGCCCCGATTTTCATTTATTAATATTTTATGTCTAAAATAATTTTATAAATTAAAATTTATAATATTTTCATGAAATTCATATTAAACTTATAATTTATCATATAACTTGAAAATGTTTATTTCGTGAGATAATTACCGGAAATGATTTGATTGTCAACCTGGCCCTATATGTCCATTCTTTTGAAACTTAGGGACCAAATTGCATGAAAACCTTTGAGGGCTAAAGTGATCACTTTCCAAACTTGATATCCTTAATTGCTTAACTTAAATAACTTGGATGGTTTAATTGCAAATATTACATATTTCCTAAATATCACGTTATATGCATCTCCTCCTTGCTTTCATTTTCATTTTCACCTAGAATCATCATTCCTTCTTGCTCCTTTCTACCGAGCCAAACATACCAAGAAGACAAAGGAAGATTTCATCAAAATCATCAACTCTTTCCAAGAAAACTAGGAGTTTTGGAGCTTGATCATCCATCTTCATCTTCTTCATCCATTTCTTTCATTCCAAGGTTGGTTGTGCATGAATTGATGATCTTGAGCATATTTGGATTGAGCTAGGGTTTGAGAATTGCATGCTAGATGAACTCTTGTGGTGTTAAGCATGATTAAATGATGATATCTTGGATTATGGCATGATTAATTCATGAAATTCTTGAATAATTGGCATGAATGATCAAGTATGATCATGAGTGTGAAATCACGAATTCTTGATGATCTTGTGTGTTTTGAGTGTTTAAGTGTTATGAGATTATTTCTTGAACCTATATGCATCATATTTCCAGAAAAACATGAATTGGTTGATTGAAAATGGATTTTTGGGTGGCTTTGTTTGCATTCCCGTAGCCCTCCCCTGTTTTTCTCTGTTCTTCAGATTTGCAGAAATAGGGAACGGCCGTTCCCAGCCTCAAGGCATTGTGGGAACGGGCGTTCCCACCTTTTCAAATGGTTTAGGCGGCCGAGCACGGGAACGGCCGTTCCCATTTTGGTCTTGTGCCGGAAGGGCCGTTCCCAGCTTCCGCGCATTTTAAAGGGGGGGAAATCGTTGTCGCGCTTTTGGGGGTTATGGGAACGACCGTTCCCATTTACAAAGGGAACCCGGAACGGCCGTTCCCACCTGAAATGCAGAACAAAATATTCTGCATAAAATTACATTTTTAACCCCTCGATCCAACGACTTCTTTGACCCCGAATTGCTGTAATATGTGCTAATATGATGTGAAACAACATGTTATCATACCACATTGCATTTTTGTGATCATCTCGATACATTTCCGCCGTTCGTTACATTTTGGGCATTTTAGGTCATGTCTCATGTATAAGTGTCGTGTTTGCACAGGTCACGAGGGTAGGGACGAGGAGCAAGCCCAGTAGATCGTGCCTACTTGTCTTTGTCGGTATAGGTGAGGTTTAATTGTTAGTTACATAGAACCCGTATACCCTTTATGTGATATTGTGGCCAAAATAGTATTTACGGTTATACTTTCTATAAATCATTGATCATTTCAAGCCAGGTTCAAGCAAGCAAGTCAGGTATTGTTTCATGCATGTTAGGCGAGTAGCATGACGGTTACGTTTGGGCCCGAGGGTAGTGACTAGAGCCAACCGGGAAAGCAAAGGCTGACGGGTAACTCTGGCGCTATCCTCACCACATTAGGGGTCACCCCTGAATCCACTAGGAGATTAGTGGAGGAAGGAGCTCCGGGCTTAGGGATTCATGTACCCTCTGCTCAATGAGATTGGATGTTGGGGCCTTGCAATCCCTTCATCAAACCGGAGGGAAAAGGAGACTGGGGACGAGTCCGGCACCACGGATGCGCCTCGGGTTATTGCATGATTGTCATTTCATGAACGTGTTATATGAGTACACTATCGCACGATTGCACGATAAGTGAATTGCATGATCACCTATTGACTATTAAACAAGCAAGCATGTTCATGTTCATTGGGAGTAAGGTTGGAGACCGCCCTCACTCGCTGGGGCCATGTATTGATTGATTGCATGAAACGATCCAGTAATTAATATTGATAGTTGTAATCTTGGGCGAGTTCTTTATTATTATGAACGTATAATGTTTTAATTATAAAACCTTACCCGAGGCTATAACTTGCATGTGATTGCGCTAATATATATTTATGCCCCTCACTCAGTCTTCGGTAGACTGATACTTCACCTTTCAGGTACTTGAGAGCCAGTCGTGCTAGGCGGGAGTCTGGTCCAGTTTTGCATTGTCACGGGTCTAGCAGTGCACCATCATGTATATATATTTTACTACTTCTCATGTCATGTCTATTGTTATCACATTATCAATACTTGATCATGTATAAGAGATGATAATGTATTGATAATTAGTTTGGTATCTATACGTATCTATCTGATAAATATGGTACCTATATGTATATTTATGAATTAATGCTTCCGCTTTTAGTTGTTGTGCATTGGTATTGTATTGCTTTGGGGTTTAGTCCCGCCTAGCTCGTCTTTTCTTTTCTTAGTCACCCGTTCGCTATAGGTTAGTTCATGTACGGATTGTCCATTTCGTATGTGGATCGGCCTATAGTGCGGGGGTGTGGTATCCCTACGCATAGGGGTGCTACAATTACTCCTTCTACGAACTTGGAAAATCCAATGCACATGCTCTCAACATATCCTCCAAATATTTGATTAGCCTTTCTGACTGCCCGTCTGTCTGAGGATGGAAAGTTGTGCTGAATTGAAGCCTTGTCCCCAAATTCCTTTGCAACTCTTGCTAAAATCTCGAAGTGAACCTCGGATCCCGATCTGAAACAATGGTAACCGGTATTCCATGAAGTCGGACAATTTCATCAACATACGTCTTAGCTAGCTTAGCCACTTTATCCGACATCCGAATAGCCAAAAAATATGCCGACTTTGTCAATCGGTCCACGATTACCCAAAATCCATCAAGACCACCGTTCACTCTTGGAAGACCCGAAACGAAGTCCATTGCCACTCGTTGCCATTTCCATTCCGAGATAGGTAACGGTTGAAGTAGCCCCGATGGCTTCTGAGCTCTGCCTTCCCAACTCGACACGTCAAACAATGTTTCACGAAGTTGATTACATCCCTCTTAAGTCCATTCCACCAATAAAATTACTTTAAATCCTTATACATTTTGTTTCCCCCAGGATGTTTCGAATACCCTGACCGATGAGCTTCTTCTAATATCAACCGTTTCAACTTTTCCGGTACAACCACTCTGTTTTTAAACCTTAGAAACCCGGTGTTATCGAACCCAAACGGACATTCTGGATCAATTCTAGCTTTCTGCACTAATTTCTGAACCTCGGGATCCACTCTCTAGGCTTCAAATAACCTCTGTTGAAGATCCGATTGAACGGTAATATTTCGAATACTAGCTCTCAACTTCAAGGACTCAGGTTCATCCTCAATTTCCACTTTAACATTAGACACGCTAGCCTTCCTACTAAGCGCATCCACGACCACGTTGGCTTTGCCGGGTTGGTATCGGATTGTACACCCATAATCCGCTAAAATCTCCATCCAACGCCTTTGTCTCTTGTTCAACTCCTTCTGAGAAAAAAAATACTGGAGACTCTTATGGTCGGAAAAGACCTCGAAAGAAATTCCACAAAGATAGTGTCTCCACTTTCCCAAAGCAAAGATTACTGCTGCAAGTTCGAGATCTTGAGTGGGATAGTTTTGTTCATGATCCTTTAATTTCCTCGAGGCATACACTATCACTTTACCATTCTGCATCAGAACACATCCCAATCCTTCCTTCGAGGCGTCCGTATAAACCGTATATCCTTCATTGCCTTCAGGAAGTGCTAATACCGGTGCAGTGGTTAACTTTTCCTTCAAAAGTTGAAAACTCGCCTCACATACCTCGTCCCACCCAAATTTAACCTCCTTCTTAGTTAGTTGAGTTAAAGGGGCAGCAATCTTAGAAAAATCTTGCATGAATTTTTGGTAATAACCTACCAAACCCAAGAAACTCCATACCTCGGAAGCATTTTTCGGACTTTCCCACTGAGTAACCGTCTCAATCTTTGAAGGGTCTACTTCCAAACCCGTACTTGAAACAATGTGGCCTAGAAAAGGAACCCGGTCAATCCAAAACTCACACTTACTAAACTTCATATATAACCGGTGCTCTCTCAATGTATCCAACACCCACTTGAGATGTCAAGCATGATCTTAAACTGTCTGTGAATACACGAGAATGTCATCAATAAATATTACCACGAACTTGTCGAGATAGGGACGAAAAATTCTATGCATCATATCCATGAATGTTGCAGGGGCAACAGTCAAACCAAAAGGCATCACTACAAACTCGTAATGCCCATACCGGGTGTTGAATCATGTCTTTAGAATATCTTCTTCCCAGATTTTCAACTGATAGTACCCTTGTCTTAAATCCAACTTTGAATAAATTCCAGAACCTTGCAGCATATCGAATAAATCTTCTATGTGGGGTAATGGGTATTTATTCTTGATAGTCATCCGATTAAGTTCCCGGTAATCTATGCACATTCTCAATGTTCGGTCCTTCTTTTTGACGAAAAGAACCGGAGCACCCCACGGAGATGAACTCGGTCGAAAGTACCCAATCTTAAGTAATTCCTCGAGTTGAAACTTCAATTCCTTCAACTCTGCTGGAGCCATTCTATAAGGAGTCATGGAATACGGTTTTGATCCCGGATATAAGTCAATTACAAACTCAATCTCCCAGTCTGGCGGTAGAGAACCCAAATTTTCCGAAAATACATCGGGATATTCCTTCACCACGGCGGTCTCCTCAAAACTCGATTGATCCTTTGGTTTATTAAGGAGATAGGCGATAAATCTCGTGGCTCCATCCTTTACTAACTTGCGAGCTTCCATAAACGATAAAAGTGGTACCCTCTTCAATCCAACGTCCCCAATCAATTCCTTACCCAACTTAATCTTCTTCGTAAAATAGTCAACTTCGGCTCGATGCCGGAATAACCAATCCATCCCAAAATTACCCCATATTTCTTCATAGGAATCACGATGAAATCTACTGGATAATCTTTCCCTTCTATCAATATTGAACAACCCCGGATAACCCGATCTATCTACAAACTTCCTCCCAGAGGAGAACTCACAAAATAACAAGAATTCGAACAAATAACAGGTAGGCACAGCGAGGCACATAGATCACAAGATATAAAAGAATACGTGGCACCTGGATCGAATAATGCATGGATGCTCGTGTTATAAATGCAAATGGTACTTTCCACTAAGGCGTTTGGATCTGCCTCAACGTTCTGCTCCTCGCCCTCAAGGGCATAAGCACGTGCTGGAATCATAGGCCTTTGAGCTCCAGCTGGAAATCCCTGATTCTTTTCGGGATAACTATTTGCAATATAAGTTCCCTTGCCATAAATTAGGCATAGACCCAATCTTCTTTGATAATTATTGTAGGCGTGAGTCGGTCCACCACAATAAGTACATGGTGGTATGTCCTGTCGATCCCCCTTCTTAACCGGTGGTGCTGGTGGTTTGAAAATAGGTCCGGATGTGCCAGGCTTCTTGTTTAGGCCTTTGTTTTGTGGTGCTACTTGATTCACTGGTCTCTTACCCAGATTATATCTCGATCCTGAACCGGATCCTTGGCCCGAGCGGTAAGTATTCCTTCGGCTCATCACTCCATCTTCCACTCTAATTTCCATAGTTATGGATTTCAACCACGTACTCGTATTTCCGGCCTCAATAGCCCTCTGAATGTCCGGATTCAAACCTTGGACAAAGTGCATAGCTTTATGTGCATCATGATTTGCAATATTCGGTGCATATCGAACCAACCGATCAAACTCTACAATATACTCAGATACAATCTGATTTTTCTACTTTAATTATGTGAATTCATTCAATCTTAGAGTCCTTGAAGCAAGTGGAATGAATTTTCCTTTGAATTCCCGGACAAATACATCCCAATAAACCTCTACCCCGGCAGCATCTAACTGAATCCGGTTCGTTTCCCACCAAGAATTAGCTTTTCCCTGCAATAGAGCAATAGTGCATCTTGCTTTCTCTTGAGGACCACAAGGAATAAGCTCCCATCTCCGTTCAAACTCCTTAAGCCATTGTTCGGCTTGCATATCATTTCCCGAGTAGAATTTGGGAGGATTTTGATTCCTAAATTCCCAATATATTGCAGTTATTCCTCCTTCATGAGCAGGGGCCGGTGCCGGCGCAGGTGGTGCCGGAGGGACATAATCACATAACCTTTGATCAATAATATTAATAACTGAGTTCACAAAGGCTTCAGCGGGTGGTGGTTGTTGTGGTGGTGGAGTAGGAGAGCGATCATGATCGCGACACCATCCTAGAGATCTATCACGATGTCTACGGGGAGGCATCCTGTAGAAGAAACACTGAAATACGTGTTATGTTTTGTCCATGCATGAAAAAACAAGATAATTCATTCAAAATGCAAGAAATAAGCACATCAGTACGTATGAAATGCACAAGAATCACATTGACAAGAATTTCCTATTGTCGAACAACTTGGATAGACTTATCAGGACACGAGAGCCCGGGTTTTGCAACCCGAAGCTCTGATACCACTTAAGGATGTAGAACCCGAGCGCAAGGTACCACATCCCCCACACCAAGACCCGACCCGCATATGAAATGGTGAATCCATATACGAGCTAAATCACGACGAACGGGGACACACACACACACTATGCTAGGAGGGACTAACCCTTGAACCATATAAATAAGAGAAAACAACAAATCAGAGTAAAGATAGTAAAGCGGAAGCAGTCATTTGTATATAACATTTACAATGAGCAATTAAGCTCCAAAATAGAGTATATACAAAGCTAACATGCCATCACGGTCTATCATGTACGCCCAAGTCATAGGCTCTATATAAAAATCATAAAAAACTAATATTAGTGCGTGCAAGACCCAAAATAAAGAGCTAGAGACAAATACGAGACTCACCGACTCGAATTCCTGCCTAGCTCCACTTACACCTGCACAAAACAACTGAAAACAATCCAGGTTCAGTCTATAGAAGATTGGTGGGTGCAAAACAGGGCATAATATATAGGTAATGCGAAACTTAAACAAATTCATGCATGTTATAATCCCGAAAGAGGTTTTAGAACGGTTTCCCAGGTGGGTAAAACAAGAAGTCATTCATTGGGATTATAAGTCTCATTTTCATCTTCAATCAATAGGTTATACGTGAGCCCGACGAGCAGGCTAAGTCTCCAACCTCCACCTCGTGTAATCATTAAAGTATTAAGTAGGTGTTCATGCATATATTCTTTCGTGCTCAATCAATCGATCAATCATAATATTTCGATCATTCATAATTATTCATATAATTTATTTTTTCCTTCGGGTGGTGGACGAGTTTGCAAAGCCCGGCCACCTCAATCATTATCCAGAGAGGTTTCATGAGTTCCCCAAAGGCACTCAACTTCCTTTCCTCGATAATCTCCGGGCGAGTTCCGGACTCTGCGGTTTGGTGAAACTAGTGTACGGGTTCACCGTCAGCCCGTGCTTCCACGGTTAGCCACGTACTCTAAGTCTCGCCAAAACATTTAGATAGGGTGTCCAATAAAGAAAAGGGATTAACGGTAAAATCTTAGACTCTTTGAAAGACTCGGTATATATATATTGTGACACCCCAGTTTTTCGGCAAGCCAGGTACGAGGTCGCGAGAGAGTTTAATTCAGTAATTATGAGATTTATGTGACGTCACATGCCAATGTGTCAACGTGTAATTTTATTATGTGCGCATTAGAATTTATTAAATGTACTTGGACTCAATTGCCCAATAATTGCTCGTTAAGAACCTAATTTTAGTTAGGGTGTTTGAGCCCTCGTGGCTACCTTGAGCTCGAGAATTCGAATTTGAATTCTAACTTCACAATTGGATTCATTTCGGCGATTTGGGTCCAACGGGACTAGCCTTACCTTTTTCTGAAGTCGTTTGACCTCTCTACCAATTTAATTTCTAACCGAGTGAACCGAACCTGTCTTGAACCGAACCGAACCGAACCGAACCGGTTTCTTTGGCCTTAATAAAACAAACCAACTCTCTTCTCCCTCATTCTTGCTCCATCGTTTCACAAGAGAAAAGGAAGAGAAAAGAAGGGTTTCCTCCATCTTCAACCTTGAGCTCAAGCCTCGTCTCCATTTCTCGTCCAATCAACAATCCGAGGTAAGATTTGAACTCCACTCCTCGTGTGTTTCATTTTCTTCCGATTAAATCTTGTTTTCTTTGCTTCATTCCTTGCTCTTGGAGAAGAAGATGATATGTGAAATTTGCTTCCTTGCTCTCATACTTGAATTAAACAATCCAAGATTGATATATATTGTTTCTTTGCGCTTTCTTGTTGCATAATTGTAACAATTCTTCTGGCTAGTTGTGTATTTCCATGAAAGTCCATTGTTGGAGCTCGAATGTGCTTTAATGGAAACTTGTTATATACATTATTTCATGACTTGAACTTGAGATATGTGATTAAGCATGCATACATGAACTTATGCCTTCAATTTGGAGTATTTTGGTTGAGGTTTGAGGTGGTTTTGGGGAATTTTGGTTTCTCCCATATTTAGCCCTATTTTTGCTGCGTTTCTTCTGCCCAGAACATCTACCCGGGCGGGTAGATTTTTGCACAAAACTACCCGGGCGGGTAGTCTAGTGCAGAAGGTTTCTGCACCTGCTTTCCCCTGTTGGGTAGATTTTGCCTTGTATTTTCCCCGGCCGGGTACTCCCTCATCCGAACTGCGATTGACCTGATTTTTGAGCCGTTGGAAACCTTTTGAAGTCTAGAACAATGTCCAATTGGAATCGCCTCATTATCCTTCATAATTTGTGAGATATAATCAATTCTTTTTGGTGTCGCCACTTCGCCGGAAATCTGCTTTCACCCAACTTGAAGCTTACGCCATTTTCACCTCGCTTTGAACCACAAGTTGAGCCACATACCATTTTAAAGGTCTATGTGTCTAGCTTCATCTCCAACAAACAAAATGCAATTCCTACATCTAGAACTCAAGATATTCCAGTTTTCCTTCCACTTGCACGTTTTCGAAAATTGTTAGCTTTTGCCAAACTTTGCCAAAACCCGTCTTATCGCTTTCCTTTCACCTCCTCGACCTCTTATTTGACTTACATGCCTAATTGAATGATTAAATTATTTATGTGTCTAAATGACATTACTTATGCTCATGAACATGATCACACCATTTCACGAAATAATTATGATTTAATGTTTATTGAATCATGCCATAACATGATGCACCACTTCATGAACATCGCCGTGCGTCCTACTTGGTGTCATTATTGAGTCGTGTCTCACAAGTACACCGTGTTTCCTTTCTTGTACAGTGTTCTCCTCGGTGGAGATGTTTGTGGTTCGTGGTCTTTCTTTCTTGGTCCTTCTTGCCTACTTGGAGGTGAGGGTTTTCTTTATAAACGACCTATAACCTTGCATGAATTAAAAGTATGCCAAATGGTTTTCATATTAAAGTTGACCATATCTTTTATACCGGCTATGTACCGAAAATGATTTATAAACTGCATAGTGTTAATCCTGGCCTATTTTGCGAGATATTCCTGATTGCCCCCGGCTTTCCTAGCGCTGGGCTAGCCGGTGTGGATCTTGTACCTGTTCCTGGGGCCCAGGGGCTTGTGTATTGAGGGAACCGGGGAGGCATCGGGCCGACGGTGAACTCTTCCACAGGTCCCATCCTGTTGGACTACCCTGATACCCAATAGGAGGTTTGGTGGGAGATGAGGCTTTGATCTGAGGGAGTCATGAACCCGAAGATCACCCTGATGCGCGGATGTGGAGGTTAGCTACCGGCCACATTGCACCCGGAGAAAGGACATTAATTTGTACTGTTTTTTCCCGCCTGATAATTAATTATAACTCTTGTTTCCTGATTACCTGCTTGTACCAATCATTTAATAAGTGAAAAGAGGAGTCCAGGATGGATTAATTACCCGTTCTCGCCGGGTCCCCTAAAATGTTAAGCATAGATATCCGTAACCTCTGGTATGTCTCAGTCCCTGTTCAACACCGGAGCTCGTGGATCGTATAGGTAAAGTGGGCATCAACAGAGGCGTACGGATATCGACACATGCATATTATATCTCGTTTACGTGACATGCATGCCCTGACATAATTCCACCCGTACGTATTGATTTAATCTTGATTCCTGTCTCCTGTTTATTTAATCCTGAAACGTATAGTGGAATTATGCCTGCCTGATTTCTGGATTATATAAGTATATGCGTGTGTACCCCCTTCACTCAGTCAGTTGGCTGACCCCTCCCTCTCGTGGTTTTTAGTGTCTATCTTGCAAGCTCTGTGGCCGTTAGGCGGGAGTCTTTTGAAGTCTTTGTTTGAGTCTTGGTCCTGTTTGCACTACATCATACCGTACCTTTATTTCCTGCTTGCAACTGGGCTATGTAAGCCACTCTGTATTGTTATTACTTGTTTGAACTCGGGACAAGTTTCTAGGGCCCTAGTTGAACCCGTTTATATGTTATTGCATTGTATTGATTCGGGACAGGTTAGGACATGATCTTGAACTAGTTGAACCCGTATTTACATTCTGGTATGAATTGAAATTTTTATTGGATTGTGATTGCATGATTACATTGCTTCCGCATTCTTTGTTTTGCTGAATTGATTGGTACAGGGTCTAGTCCCGCCTAACAAGTTGTTTTTTTTTATTATGTCTCCGTTCACCGTGAGCTTGGTTCATGTATGGACTTCCATTTGATGTGTGGACCGGGGTCTCGGTGTGGGAGATGTGGGGCCCTCCGTTCGGGGTGTCACATCCTAAGGTGGTATCAGAGCTCCAGGTTGTAAAACCGGAGTTCTAGTGTCGTGTCGTGTCGAGTCGAGGTCGTACGGCTTAGGAACTACTTGATAACATGAGCATTGCATTGACCTTGAGCACGGAATTGCATTCCTTTTGAACTTTGTTGAATTAATTTCTGCTTATTGCATTGGATTCCTGCCTTTCGTGTTGAAAATGTGACATAAGCATGCACTAATCGCATGCATATATCCTTGGAATGAGTTATAATTTATAGGTATGAAGATAATATCAAACCACGGCCAACCTCTACAACAACAATGGTTTATCATAAGCTCAATTCTCAGGCATAGAAAGTATAAGGAACGTACCGGGGAGTATATACAGGAATCTTAGATTCAAGACCTTCTCCGATTAAGCTACAACTCAGAAGTAGAATCCGAAACTAGAGACCGAGGTATAAGGGAAAAGCTTGCATAATCTATTGGAGATGGTGAATCCGGGGTGAAGTGACGTTTTACAAGAATCGACACCTACCCTCATATTATAGAAGTCAGTCAACCGAATCCCCTAGGATAATTCGTTCAAGAGAGAAATGAAGAAATCTCGAAGGTACTTTAGTTCGAGGTTCGAATTAGTGAATAAGCGGTGATAATCAAGAGAACTCAAAGTCAAATCGGTTGATGAGAGATAAGCAACAAGGGACGTTGAGGAGGAGCTTCCAAGTGAATCAAGTTATTTGAATTCTAGTCCGGGACAGAAGATTCAAGATATAACAAGGATCGTGAATGGTGAACAATAGGGATCGTCAAAGAGGAAGTTAAGTTTGGACTTGTGGGAGAAGAAGAGGTGATTTGTGGTACTTCAGGTTTCGAGTAAGAAAGAGTTTGGCCTGAGATGCTTTGGCTTTCGACTAAGATGGAAATGAGTCGGGAAGGGGTTAGAGAAGGCCAAGTAATGTCGTAAATACAAGTTCATGGAAGGTGACAATGCTTAGGACAGGATTTGAGTTCATCTTCCAAATCCAAGCTGAATTGTCGTGTTGTTAGGTCGAAGTGGGAAATATAGAACAACAAATGGAAACAATAAAGAAAGGAAATGAATCCTTAGAAGGAGATTACGTGCTCAAGTGTAAGCAAGGAAACGACAAGTTTTACTATCGATTCGAATTCATAATGGAAATGAAGGGGACTTCATTCGAGGTGACACTAGGAGAAAGATTTGGGACATCGAGTGGAAGAACAATTATTAGGAAGAAGTCAAGACACTAAAACCATGGATGTAGAAGAATTTGGGTTCAAGAGGTCGTGATCTCGGACAATGGAGTTATACAATTTGATGTAAGGAGATCCATAGAAATCTTGAAGACCGTGGGAAAACAAGAAATGATCAACAAGTCCAAGCAAGCCCGTGACTAGAGAAATAAGGACAAGCTGATGAGTTCAAAACTTAGCATAAACGGTGACAGGTTCAAAACATTCATGGCACGTGCATCATACGTCATTTTGAATTATTTTTACTCTTCTTTAATTATATGCGTTGTGCATCTCTATTCAAGCAAGTTATGGAGTACAATAAACAAGCTATGGAAACGTGGTAGTGAAAATGAATGTCAAGGTTGGAAAAGAGACATGGGCTTCAAGGGACGAAGACAGGTATTCGGGGAATGCTCGGGAAATGAAGTAACAAGACCTAGTCCTAATGTCGTGCCATTACATCTTACTATGGGAGATATGCAAACTTAAGTTTTCCATGATTCGACATATTGTATCTGGATTATAATGCCTTATAATTTAAAGATGATGGGACCGTAAAGAATTCACAAAATCGATGTGAAAGGATAGATCGAGGATAATCTTGATTGCCGACTCAAATTAATTTATAATGGATTCGTGTAAAGAGTTTGCAAGAAGCGGTAAGGAAGGTAGTGAATAAATGAAGTTGAGTCAATCGCTATACTTGCCAATCGACATAGGGAGAGCAAATTCAACAGTGGGCTTTGGAAGCAGAATAAGTAGAAAAGATCGTAACATGAACAAGATGGGTTATTGGCTCGTCAATTATTTTCCATAATGAGCCGGGAATGCTAATAGGGTTCGAGATGGGCATCCGAACTATTTGGGACAAGCTCGAGCATCCAAGGAAGGGCAAATGAGATTGTGGTAAAGAATGAATTGAATGGATTAAGATCATGAGACTTCCAATATTGGAACTTTGGACAATGGTATTTAATAAAGGTAAGAGAATTAAACGCGGAACTTCGAATCATGGGGGCTAGCAAGGGTAAAAGAATAAATTGTGGGCGAAGACCAAGTGATCATCGAAGAATCAAATACATCGGGGATTATGAAAACAAGACTCTATGAGCAAAGGAACCATCAACAAAGAAATAAAGTAGCTTTCGGATTCACTACAATGAAAACCTCCAAACAATGGTGAACGGTACATTAACCATACATATCACGTGCATCATGCATTCCTTAATTCCTGTTGTGTGTAATCGTTTGTTAGTTGCTTTTGGAGTGAGCGAGTGCCTTAGTAACACGGTAAGACGAGGGTCGTGCCGTGCAACGGACTTTACAACGGGTCTTTTGAGACACTATTTAGAAGCTAATAGCCGTTCAAGAAACTAACTTCAATCCGTGAAGTTGATGAGTTGATAGAAGACCCGTTTCGGGATTGGAGAACGAGTGGTGGAGGTTCGTTAACTAATCCACTCGTGATGCCGAGTTGTGGGATGGTTCGGATGGACTCAAACGGTGGGAGTTAAATCTTTTTTGACCCTCCTATTGTGCGAGATGTTCTGACTACTCATAATTGGATCAAGTTCGTGAGCAGCTTGAGGTGAAGACCATTGTGCTTGAAGACCCTTCTCTGAACTAATTCCTGTGGGATGTCGCGAACCACGCGTGGGATGAACACGGAGAGGTTTTGCTTAGAGTCCAGTACTCGAGGCAGTGGACCTGAGGACAGGTCCTTCTTAAGGGGGAGAGGTTGTGACATCCCAGTTTTCCGGCAAGCCAGGTACGACGTCGCGAGAGAGTTTAATTCAGTAATTATGTGATTTATATGACGTCACATGCCAACGTGTCAACGTGTAATTTTATTATGTGCGCATTAGAATTTATTAAATGTACTTGGACTCAATTGTCCAATAATTGCTTGTTAAGAACCTAATTTCAGTTAGCTTGTTTGAGCCCTCGTAGCTAACTTGAGCTCGAGAATTCGAATTTGAATTCTAACTTCACAATTGGATTCATTTCGACGATTTGGATCCAACGGGACTAGCCTTACCTTTTTCTGAAGTCGTTTGACCTCTCCACCAATTTAATTTCTAACCGAGTGAACCGAACCCGTCTTGAACCGAACCGAACCGAACCGGTTTTCTTGGCCTTAATAAACCAAACCAACTCTCTTCTCCCTCATTCTTGATCCATCGTTTCACAAGAGAAAAGGAAGAGAAAAGAAGGGTTTCCTCCATCTTCAACCTTGAGCACAAGCCTCGTCTCCATTTCTCGTCCAATCAACAATCCGAGGTAAGATTTGAACTCCACTCCTCGTGTGTTTCATTTTCTTCCGATTAAATCTTGTTTTCTTTGCTTCATTCCTTGCTCTTGGAGAAGAAGATAAATAGTACAAGATATGTGAAATTTGCTTCCTTGCTCTCATACTTGAATTAAACAATCCAAGATTGATATATATTATTTCTTTGAGCTTTCTTGTTGCATAATTGTAACAATTCTTGTGGCTAGTTGTGTATTTGCATGAAAGTCCATTGTTGGAGCTCGAATGTGCTTTAATGGAAACTTGTTGTATACTTGATTTCATGACTTGAACTTGAGATATGTGATTAAGCATGCATACATGAACTTATGCCTTGAATTTGGAGTATTTTGGTTGAGGTTTGAGGTGGTTTTGGGGAATTTTGGTTTCTCCCGTATTTAGCCCTGTTTTTGCTGCGTTTCTTCTGCCCAGAACATCTACCCGGGCGGGTATATTTTAGCCCACAAAACTACCCAGGCGGGTAGTCTAGTGCAGAAGGTTTCTGCACCTGCTTTCCCCGGCCGGGTAGATTTTGCCTTGTATTTTCCCCGGCCGGGTACTCCCTCATCCGAACTCCGATTGACCTGATTTTTGAGCCGTTGGAAACCTTTTGAAGTCTACAACAATATCCAATTGGAATAACATCATTATAGTTAGTAATTTGTGATATATAATCAATTATTTTTGGGGTCGCCACTTCGCCGGAAATCTGCTTTCACCCAACTTTAAGCTGACCCCATATTCACCTCGCTTTGAACCATAAGTTGAGCCACATACCATTTTAAAGGTCTATGTGTCTAGTTTCATCTCCAACAAACAAAACTCAATTCCTACATATAGAACTCAAGATATTCCAGTTTTCCTTCCACTTGCACATTTTCGAAAATTGTTAGCTTTTGCCAAACTTTGCCAAAACCCGTCTTATCGCTTTCCTTTCACCTCCTCGACCTCTTATTTGACTTGCATGCCTAATTGAATAATTAAATTATTTATGTGTCTAAATGACATTACTTATTCTCATGAACATGATCACACCATTTCACGAAATAATTATGATTTAATGTTTATTGAATCATGCCATAACATGATGCACCACTTCATGAACATCGCCGTGCGTCCTACTTGGTGTCATTATTGAGTCGTGTCTCACAAGTACACCGTGTTTCCTTTCTTGTACAGTGTTCTCCTCGGTGGAGATGTTTGTGGTTCGTGGTCTTTCTTTCTTGGTCCTTCTTGCACACTTGGAGGTGAGGGTTTTCTTTATAAACGACCTATAACCTTGCATGAATTAAAAGTATGCCAAATGGTTTTCATATTAAAGTTGACCATATCTTTTATACCGGCTATGTACCGGAAATGATTTATAAACTGCATAGTGTTAATCCTGGCCTGTTTTGCGAGATATTCCTGATTGCCCCCGGCTTTCCTAGCGATGTGCTAACCGGTGTGGATCTTGTACCTGTTCCTGGGGCCTAGGGGCTTGTGTATTGAGGGAACAGGGGAGGCATCGGGCCGACGGTGAACTCTTGCACAGGTCCCATCCTGTTGGACTACTCTGATACCCTCAAGGAGGTTTGGTGGGAGATGAGGCTCCGATCTGAGGGAGTCATGAACCCGAAGATCACCCTGATGCGCAGATGTGGAGGTTAGCTACCGGCCACATTGCACCCGGAGAAAGGACATTAATTTGTACTTGTTTTTCCCGCCTGATAATTAATTATAACTCTTGTTTCCTGATTACCTGCTTGTACCTATCATTTAATAAGTGAAAAGAGATGTCCAGGAAGGATTAATTACCCGTTCTCGTCAGGTCCCCTAAAATGTTAAGCATAGATATCCGTAACCTCTGGTATGTCTCAGTCCCTGTTCAGCACCGGAGCTCGTGGATCGTATAGGTAAAGTGGGCATCAACAGAGGCGTACGGATATCGACACATGCATATTATATCTCGTTTACGTGACATGCATGCCCTGACATAATTCCACCCGTACGTATTGATTTAATCTTGATTCCTGTCTCCTGTTTATTTAATCCTGAAACGTATAGTGGAATTATGCCTACCTGATTTCCTGATTATATAAGTATATGCGTGTGTACCCCCTTCACTCAGTCAGTTGGCTGACCCCTCCCTCTCGTTGTTTTTAGTGTCTGTTTTGCAGGCTCTGTGGTCGTTAGGCGGGAGTCTTTTGAAGTCTTTGTTTGAGTCTTGGTCCTACTTGCACTACATCGTACCGTACCTTTATTTCCTGCTTGCAACTGGGCTATGTAAGCCACTCTGTATTGTTATTACTTGTTTGAACTCGGGATAGGTTTCTAGGGCCCTAGTTGAACCCGTTTATATGTTATTGCATTGTATTGATTCGGGACAGGTTAGGACATGATCTTTAACTAGTTGAACCCGTATTTACATTCTGGTATGAATTGAAATTTTTATTGGATTGTGATTTCATGATTACATTGCTTCCGCATTCTTGGTTTTGTTGAATTGATTGGTACAAGGTCTAGTCCCGCCTAACAAGTTGTTTTTTTTTTATTCTGTCTCCATTCACCGTGAGCTTGGTTCATGTATGGACTTCCCTTTCATGTGTGGACCGGGGTCTCGGTGCGGGGGATGTGGGGCCCTCCGTTCGGGGTGTCACATATATTAATTTGGCTTAAAACGTTTCATGTTAGGATATATTAGGTTGTTTAACTAAGTAGTATAGAAACCCACCTTTAAGATAAAAAAAATAACAAGAAGAGCCTCACTGCTCGTCCTCGTCTCCAATTAGACCCGGATCTGTGCAAAGAAAACGATGTGTAACTCAAATGACCACATAGACGCTCGGCAATGTAATGGATATGACATGAATGCATAAACAATGATATTATGTAATGAACACGTTCATGTGCACGATTAATACATTTAAAGCATGTATTCAAGTCATTTACTCATCAAATTCATACAACGATCATAACACGTACTATAACATGTATACATATCATAAAAGTCATAAGATAATAGATAAATAAGCAATTAGGGTTCAAGTTGAGAGCAAAGATCCATGCATGCGCATATTTGGAACAATGAAGACACATTGAGGCATAACTCGTAAAATATTCCACAAAAAATCATAAAACTTCATAACATACAAGTATATGACAGGTTAATGAAGTGTACAGGCCGGAAACGAGCGAAGGAAATCATGCAATTTAAGTTTGAAAATCAGATTTTCAAGCAAATTGGTGAAGGGTCGCGACCGCTACCTAATTTTTTTCGAATTTGTCCTCCAATTTTCAATAACTCGAAACATGGCCAAAAATGGGTAGTGGGCGTGACATGAAATACACTTGTTTCAGGTCGTGGGCACGACCTGAGTGAAAAATGCAACAAACACACTCACAAGTCGCGGCCGCTACCGTTTTTTCTCTAATCGCGGTCGCGGCCGCGACCGCCCTATGCAAGCAGCAAAACACAAAAAAAACAGAGCAGCAGCGATGTCAAACCTTAATCAACAAGTCCAGGTAGTATATAGTCTCAAATATGCAACAAAACATCCATAAAACGACATTTAAACATGCTCCTAAAGTGATCAAACGTGAGGAGGAGGAATATGTGATCATTTTATGCAATTTCATCAAAGTTTCATTAATGGCATCTCATAAATCCTTCAACTACCACAAAATACATGATCATAAATGAAAAGAGGGAGTTAAGTCAACCATTTTCATGCTTTAAAACTACCAAAAGCACCAAGGAATGTATGAGATCAAGATATAGCACCAAAACCTAACTATTCAATCATATCTCCAAAATCTCATTAATACATGCTTAAAATTAGGGATGCATGGCTTAAATGACCCATAATAAATGAATATTACAACCCTAATCTCACCTTTTGAATTGGATGAAGGCTGGAAGAGATTTGAGTTCTTAATCTTCAAGTATGGCAAGGTGACGAGAATGTAATAGGAAGCAGGGGTTTTGGCTGAGTTTTTACTTGTGTGATGAGTGTGGTTCGGTTGGTAGAGGGTAAAGTGTGTTAGTGGGCTGAACTAGGGTTCCAAAGACTCCAACCATGATTAATTTGGTCAAGGTTTGTAGGTGTTATGGCCATTATAGTAAAGTGTGGCAGTTTTGGCGGCCGTTTTGTTTTTCGGTTGAATTTCGGAGGTTCAAATAATTTTGGAAAAATATGAGGCTAAGTTCATTAAACCCGAATCATTGATACGAGTTCAACGAAGTTGACGGAAATGGAATCCGAGTTTCCGAGCTCAAGATATCACATACGGAACCAAGGGTGCGCTAATTGCTCGTTAGCCCCCATTTTGGATTCCAAGATTGAAATAAATTCAAAACTCATGCAAATCAATCCAAAACCATGAAATGAGCATATATCCATATTCATAACATGTATATCTCCAACATATTAAATTTCCACGAAATTTCGAATTCATTCCATATTGAAAAGACAAGTAAACAAATCACACAAGCACATATTGTTCAAGAATTTCAAATAAACTCAATTTCAAATAAGGGAAAATTACATCCAACTACCCTGAGGTTTGCTCTAATTACGAATCAATCCCTCTTTTTTCATTTATTACATAACAACCCCTAAAAACACTGTTTTAATTACAAATCAGTCCCTCTTTAGGGGTTAAAATGTAATTGAAACAGTATTTTTTGGGGTTGATATGTAATAAATGAAAAAAGAGGGACTGACTCGTAATTAGGACAAACCTCAGGGTAGTTGGATGTAATTTGCCCTTTCAAATAATTCAAATATTAAAGAATTCAAATAATATGAAATAAAATGAATAATGATTTAATTAAAATGAATTAAACACGCACGTAATGATGTAATCACGTAATTAAACGCGCGCGTAATTATCACTAAAAAGTCGGGGCGTTACACAGGCTCACCCCTGTTCATTTCGCTTGTAGTCCCGGTGATGCGACGGGCACCTTTGTCGTCGTCCCTCACATTCTTCAGGATCTGTGAGGGACGCTCCTCTTCTTGGTCAGGCCTTCTTCTCATGGGCTCCCGGTGGTGAGGAGGGTTGTCGTTGTCATCGAAACCCTCCTCAGAATTGGCTCCAAGATGGACTTGGCACTGAACCCGTGGAGCCGGGGTTATGTAGATAGTTTGAGGCTGAGCATATGGGTTCTGAGCATAGGGGAGAGGCGGATACCCACAAAAGCTTGGTTGGTTCGTAGGCTGCTGGACAGCGTACGCCAAGGGAGCTGAGGGCCCCTAGACTATGGGTTAGGCAGCATTTTATGGGATTAGCACAAGGGGACTCCCTCGTGGTGGAGCCGACATGTTGGGGTCTCTATTTTTCCTTGCTGCCGCCAGGGCCTCCGCCCTACATTGCTCCACGTAGGCGGTCAAATCCGCCTCGGACAGGATTACCTGGCCCGATGCACATAGGCTGGCTTCCATAGTAGCTATCCCCACCACGGGGGGTGGGAAGTTTCCTCCTGGGGTGTTGAGATCAGGAAAGATCTCTTCACTTTTAGTTCAGAGATTCCCACAGACGGCGCCAAGATGATGGTGTCAAAATCTGGCTATGCGCTGGATTGCAGATTAGGACTCCCACTCACCCAAGATATTTGTTGGAGTGAGGTAACTCTGATGCTTTCCTGAACTGAAAAGAGATAACAAGTGTGAACTCAAAGGCCAAACGGGGGAATGTGGGGGTTGGACCCGTTTTGGCACTCCGACGCTCAAGTCAACTAAAGCTCTAGGTCGAGAATGCGAGTAGAGTGAGAGTTCAGATTGCGAAGGAAAGTTTACCATTGTCAATGGCGGAGATGGGTTTCTTTAGGAGGGAGACGGACTCCGTAGGTGCAAGTACACCTCCTAGAAAGTATGGATCTGGTCTGGTGGGAGAGCGACGACTGGTGGCCGGAACAGTACTTTTCCATCTAAAGCACTGTTTGCTGCTTCTGCCAGGATACTTGACACAGTACTTGGCATGGCCGCAATTAATGCCGCCTGTGGCAGGTGGTACATGCATTGAATGAGGTTGTCCAGTAGTCCATGGGTCGATCGGACGCTCGGTTGGGCCGTCTCTCGGTCGGAAAAGGACCCTGGGTCGAAACCTTCCATCGCCTAGCATATAACTGCTCTCCCTTAAAGACCAAGTGCTGGCTCGAAAGACTAGTAGCTCTAGGCCGGATTTAGAAGGCTGACCTAGCTTAGTCCTCCACGTGGTGGAGACACATGGTGCTTAGTCATAAATCCCGATTTTCCCCTTATCATATTTCTAATTTGATTAGGAATTCCTTTTTCTAGAAGGATAATATCTTATTTGGATAAGATATGATTACTTGAAGGAAAAGGAAAATAGAAGAAAAGTCAAAGTAGGAATCCTTTCCTACTCAGACTTACGATTTGAGAAATCCTATATATTTAACGAAGGGCTGATGGAACGATCTTTTCAACGCGTAAATCTGAGTGAAAAAATCGATCCACATGAGAGAATGAGTTCCATTCGTGCATATAAAGAAAGATAAACTTTTTCACGATGCTTCTTTGGCATGCAGTTTCTGACTTCGGCAAACTGGGTTACGAAGGGAGATTTAATCATGCTCTTATTTTTCATCTCGTTTCTTATTTCTTTCAATACACATGTTAAAGTACTAGCATACTCACTAACATGATTTGAATCTAGGACTGGTGTGGACTATTCTCTAGAGGACTGCTAATTTGGAGTCTTAGTAGAAAGAGCCTTTGAAGAAACGAGATGTTCATTACCGCTTGGAGCACGTTTGTGGACGACTCAAACGTGTCAAGAAAGCTTCAATTCTTGTAAGTTCTTGATTACCCTAAGATTTGGAAATAGAAATTGCAAGTCACGATCTATCTTTTGGGAATTTTTTTTAAATTCCGCTCCCCTTACTTTTGTGATTTCCCAAAAGTTTTGGCCCCAATACTTTGCCCCCTTTAGCTGCTTTGTACCCCTGCTACTGTGGCTTTTTTTTTTCTGCTGTTCACACCTAGAATTCGCGAGGAAGAATAAGCTGGAGCCCCTAACGATCACTAGGGGCTAGAGGTACGAAGTTATCTAACGATCGTTAGGCTGAGGTGGAGCTGGTGCCCTCACTAACAATCGTTAGAGGTGTTTGCTTGGTCTGTGCCTAATGACCGTTAGGCTGGGGGTTAAGTTCTGACCCCAATAGCGGTCGTTATGGTCTTTTCTAAGGGTCGTTAGCCCCTAGTTTGTGTATGTTGTGATGTTTTGTTCGTTCTTTCCCTCATTTCGCTCTTTTCCGACCCCGATTATGATCCCAACATACTATTATCGTATGATATGATGTGTTATGCTATGAGTATTGATATCATGTTATGAAATTCGATATGTTAACGTGAGATATGAATGTGAATGCTTAAGTGATCTTGTATACGATCTCATTTGCATTCATTGCTTTCATTTGCATTGCCGTGCGTCTAATTATTTCATAACCGAGTCTACGTCTTGGGTTTTGTGATTGTTGTCACAGAGCCACTTCCAGAAGGCGTCGAGCCCAAGGTGTAGGTGTTTGGGGTGCCTGTTTAGATCCTTTCCTTTTCCTACCGTTTGCTAAGTTGAGGTTTGGGATCTTTCTTTTAGTTATGCGACCTATGGTCTTACTATGATTGTTTTCTCATCCCGCGTACGACTATTTATTGTATATATAGTAGATACGTGTTTGGTATAATATGTTTATGGCCTTATGGATACGTTTTCTATTATGTGTACTATGTATGAATATATGTAAGCTTATGTTTTTGAAAGAAATATGTACCTTATATTGCAATTTAATCCTTCAAAGATAGACATATGTTCCGTTATGTTATGTTGGGCCCCGAAAACTATAGGTTGGGCAACTCGGTACGGTAGCGGACCGTCGATGTAAACCTCAGACGCAGTTTCCATTTGAAGTACTTAGGCGCGACTCAAGGAGTAGGGAGGCATGGTGCTTTGAGCCTTCAGTGTGTAAACCGAGGAAGTCACGTGTGGGATCATTATCCCGTGTGCATATGTAAATCGGTTGGCAAGGGTTAGCTACCCAACCACCATGGTGTGCGTATGGATGTGATTTATGATTTCGGTTTTTATATATATGTATGAGGTGCAAAGGATGGAAGGATCGTACTTGTCGAGCATATGTTTACTTTAAATTCCGCTGCGTTTACTTTCACATTTTTCCTTTATGTATATTATGTTATGCTCTTTTGAAAATGGCTTTGGTATGCAAAACCCCGATCCCAGTTCATAACTTTTTCTTTAATATGTACTTTACTCTATATTTATGTAGTGTGTGGGTATGCGTTAGCCCCCTCACTCAGTTAGTTGACTAAGCCCTGTTTCCAACCTTTAGCTACACGTTTCGGCTCGAGCTAGGCGGGAAAGTGAGTCGGTCGTGTCTCACTAGATTGTTTAGGTCGAGTTTGCATATCTTGGAGACTTATATATGAATTTGTTGGAGGATTGTAACTATCATACTTTTGTTAAAGATTGAAGTTATATTTGGCCTTGGTGGCGTAATTATGTATTTAGTTTGATTGTTATGAACTTGTATGTTGATCCTTATGTATGCTTCCATGTTATTTATTTAGTTTGTACGCTCTTGTTCAAGTTTAGCCCTGCTTAGCCTAGTGTGTATGTGTAGGTCCCTATTCACTTTGACTTGGGCACATGTATAGACTTTCATTTCATATGTGTGTTCGGGTCTCAGTGCGGGGAATGTGGTGACCCAACCTCTCCGGGCGCTACAAGTCAAGCTAACATCCTCGTGCTAGTTAGACTCTTCAACTTGGAGTTCGTTTAGGCACACCATAGAGACTTGTTTCATAATTAACCCCCATCTCTATACGAGGTCAAGTCACATAGCTTAAATTTAACCTTCGGATTTCATCCATACACAAACAGATGTAATATATATTTAATAAACTTGAAAGAAATTTGATGAAATGCCCACATAGAATTAAAACTACTATGAAACGGTATGTTATCATTTCGTCAATGTCACAAATTGCTTCTAATAAGAGTATTTTACAAAAGGAGACCCAAACTATATGGCTCTTTCAGGGTATTACTCTAATAATCTCTCATTTTCCCTTCGAGCCATTTACCCATGGCCTTAAGGTTGGTGACACCCTGTTTCTTGGGCAAGCCACGTATGATGTCACGAGCTAGTTTAATTACGTAATTCCATTATTTTAACTTCAATTATGTGAATTATGTGATGTTATATGTTTTACGTGTCAATGTGGATTAATTTCAAGTTATGTGATAGTTTAGAATTTAATTGAAATTTAATTGGACTCCATCGTCCAATTTTTTGAAATTTAAGGACCTAATTATAATTAGGGTATTTTAAAGCCATTTTCGTCCAAAAAATCGAAAACCTTAGCAGTCCTCCAAATATTGACATACACTTCCAGGAGCCTAGAGTGTCAATCTACAAAAAAAAAATAGGATATGATCCGCGTCTAGGGCCACTTGTCGCTCGAGGAAGAGAACTTGATGGGGTACGGGGAGAGGCCAATGACGTGGTCATTAGGACCACGGGGATGATCATCTCTATTCTTCAATGTACACAAAACCCAAGGTTTGTGCGTTGAATTTGGGGTAGACCTTGGTGATAGTCATGTGAGCATCTTCCATGGTAGAATATTGGAACGAGGAAGGGGTGATTATGCAGAGGTTTGTGGGAGAACATTAGGGCAACAAAAAAATCACTGAAAGCGCACCGATGGAAGAGAGGAAGAAGTGGGCAGATGATAAGATCATGTGCAGTTAATCTCTGGGAGAGAGGAAAAATTGCAATTACCTAGAGTAGATTTGATGCCTAGAAAGCCAGCCATCATGACGCCTAAAAAGGGGGGAGGGCAGTTGTTGTTTTCTTAGTCTCCAAAAAGTCTCTAGCCACTGAGATTCTAGTATTTGAAGAGTTCCACTTTTATGCCGGCAGGTAAATTAATTGTACAAAGTTTGTACATAATTTCTTTAAACAAAAGACTTTGGAAGGGCATTAGGGCATAAAATAATTTTTTTTAATTAATTAATTAATAATGCCCAAAATTATTTCAATTACCCACGTAGACAGAGTGGAGATGCACAGTAAGTACACCACGTGGCATACATGGCCATGTCATCAGGCTGGAATGGGGAAAATTTTGGTTAATTAATTAATTGTAACTTTTTGTTCTTATCATAGTTAAACATAGAATAGTTTCAATTAATTATTTTTGTTAGCCCATGATTTGATCAAGATATGGTCAAACCTATTAGTTAGCTTTATCATGAGTTAAGCTTAGTAGACTCTTGATTTGTTAAAAGGATGAGGCTTCGAGAACTTATCTAGTAACAAGGCTGAAACTTTTTCTTGGCAAAGCAAAGTTGAGGTGGAGTTGTCAGGCCATTGAAGACCTTCGAAGCATCCAGATATGATGAACGTGAAGAGCCCGGAAGGATTAGGACTCAGCGGAGCTTCGAGATTAAGACGAGTGTGCGTTTATAAATAACTTGCACCTTGAACTTTATTTTTGGTTTTTACTATGCACCACAAAGCCCCAAAAGCTATAATCTTCTTTACTTTTTTAATTCAATCAAGTTCTCTTCTTTACTATTCTTTTTTCATGCTGACGTGCTTGCTGACCTGGAAGCAACTAAGATTTTGTAACTCCTAGGCATTGCTTTTTTAAGTTCTTATTTCAGACAGGTTGTACGCCCTCAAGGGAATTCATTCCCTTCACAATCGCCTTAGAAGTTATTTCAGCCTTACCGCGTCTTTTTTTTTTAATTTTCATGTTTTGTATGGATTGTTAAATCGTACTTGTATGCCCTTTGCACTACCAACTTCCACTACAGGCTGAAAATTGCATGGTTTGGTCATGCTCGTATTCGAAAGCAAAAGAGTTCAAATAACACCTAACATAACATAAAGTATGAATTGAGAAAATTGTCTTTATGACGAATCAATTTTTCAAATAAAACTTAGTACAAGATTATCTGATATTAAAAACGAAAGAGTGTAATGTATACATATTAAAAATCAGAAACCGCAAAAATGAGGGGAAAAAAAAAATTAAGAAGGTACATTAAAAAGAAAAAGAAAAAAAGGGGATGAAAAGAAGTCAAAAGTCAAGACGAAGGTGGTGAAGGGTTACCACCAAGTGGTGCACTTCAGCAGTTTGGCACTATGCTAGTTTAACTAATGATCTTGTAACACCCCAACTTTTCGGCCGTATAGGTATGACGTCATGGGTGTGATAAGTGCATACTTCAATTATTTAAGTAAGAAATTATGTGATTTTAATTGATATTTGAATATTGAATATATACCCTATGTTTATAATTGAAGGTTTTTGTACCTTTAGAACTCGTTTTTAATCCGTTTAACTCCGAATTGGATTTCGGTTTTTGTGATAACCTGATATGCATGATATATATGAATTAAGAATGTTTTTATATACTTTATACATGTTTTAGAACTTGTTTGTTTTGGTTTTTTAATCATTTTGGTGAAACTGAACTTAAAGGGGCTAAAGAGCATTTAGCGCACCTTGGGTTTCGAATGGTATAATTTGAGTTCGGGAATTAAGATTTGAAGTCTGACACAACCGTTGGACTCTTTTCAACAATTCAGATCCAATGGAATAAGTCTTGCATTTTTCTAAGCCCGTTTGAACCTCCGAAACTCCACAAACCGAGCCGTGTACCGTGGCAGTCACACTTTACCGTTTTGACCATAACTATCTCATTTCTTCACCTTTTTAACATTAACCACACACACTCCCCTATCCGACCCTTACCCTTTCATTCGGACTGAGCAAGAACAGAAAGAAAGAAGCAGCCCCAAACTGAGACAAAGGAAGAAGAAAGAAGAGGCACCCGATACTTCACACCCTTGAACATTTGAGCTCATAACTCCTTCGTTTCTTCTCCGGTTGAAGAGGTAAGCACATATTCTTGTTATCTATTCTCTTGTGGTTCTTTTAAAACATAATTTACAAGTTTTTATTGAGTTTTGAGCATGTTAGGAGCATAGGCATGAATAGTAATGGTTTTGATTAATTATGTGAATATTTTGCACATTCGTACCTCGTTTCTTGATCCGAGACCTGTTCTATGACGCTTAAAGCTTTCTTATTCTTTTCATAAG
Organism: Lantana camara; assembly: GCA_037501455.1. Classification (NCBI taxonomy): domain Eukaryota; kingdom Viridiplantae; phylum Streptophyta; class Magnoliopsida; order Lamiales; family Verbenaceae; genus Lantana; species Lantana camara. The sequence continues at coordinate 52,879,961 of CM074858.1, forward strand.
AATGTATTTGATGTATATGTAGTGTGGAGTGACCCACCATTGATGAACTTTGAAGCTTTTAGGGTTGAATTTGAACTCATTTGTTGCTCCATGACTGCTGCTCGGTTTGTGACAGATTTAGGGGAGTTCTAATGAATTTGATGGGTGTCGAGACTACCAAAAATAAACCCCAAGTATTGAACACAATTAAATTATAAGATAGTGGCAACGGGTATCGATCCACGAGAATGGGATGAATTTGTAATCTTTTTATATGCTAAGGAAATACAACCAACAAGTAAAATTGGGGGTGGGGGGGGTTTGAGATTTTGATTTAACTAAAATTAAACTATTTAAGTAAAAGATTAATGTAACACCCTCGGAGCGAGGGGCGCCACATCGCCCGCACCATAGCCCAACACATGAAGCGAAATGGAACTCCGCAACAAAACAAATAACGAATGCGGAAGCACCAAAATCTCACAACAAATAAACATACTCGAGACATAACAAAATAACGATTCGAGTTATATAAACCTTTACAATTCCGAATTTAATTCATAACTTAGACATATTTCAAAATTTGCAAAATGCATAAATAAAACAAAATACAATGCATGCGACTCAAGCTCTCCAAAAGAAAGACTCAAAGACAACCGCCTAGCCCCAAGTCCTTAGAACGAGTACCTGCAACTCAAATCAAAGAGAAAAAGATAGAGATAACGAGGGTCAGTCCTAGAGACTGGTGAGGAGGTTAAACTCACACACCCGATATACATATAGAGCATAACACTTAACAACCTAAAGAATCCATGGACCGAGAATGGTTTTTGCACGCCAAAGTGTTTTCCCGTGTTATAGATATATATATACTTTAGAGAAAACAAGGGCCAGAGACCAAATGACAAGTTTTAAGCACTTATAAATTTGGCGCAAACTGTTCATTCCGGGCAAAAAACGAGGGTCCAAATGGGCTTAGAAAAATACCAAATCAGGTTCCTTGGCTTCATCTCTTCGTTATGAGTCTAACGCATCTTCTGGAATTCGAATCCGAATTCCCTAGCTCAAGTTATGGCCTCCGGAACAAGAGGCGCGCTAAAACTAGTTAGGCCCTCATGTCCCTCGTCAAATACCAAAGGTTTAAAACCTCGACAAACGAACACGAAAACTTAAAACGAGCATGAAAACACATTCATAACTCACATATATCATGCATACCAAAATTTCACAAAAATCGGAATTGAATTCCGGCACATAACGAGCAAATTACTAGCATACGAAACTTAAACGTTTAAAATTCAAAGTTCATAAATATAAACAATTAATTTCATATAAATTCAAATAATCATAAAAGCACTAAAATAACATTCAAATACGTAATTAAATAACTTAAAGCACATAAAACCCTCTCGTTACGGTGTACCTGGAAATTCGAACGATCGGGATGTTACAAACTCCCCTCCTTCCAAAGGACCTGTCCTCAGGTCCTAAGGAGAATCTTGAACGACTCCGAAGTCAAGCCCAACTCCACAATCCCGCTGCGCCACTCTGATCCTATACCTCTCGAGACACTATCTCCTTAAATGGAGAACCGGACACAAAGTCCTAGTCGTTTACCCCCACTTCCCAAATAAAGACTCGGGAGTAGTTGGAGAATTCTCAACCTTGGCACATAGACATTACTATACAAAGTCCATAATGTCTTTCTTATGCCAGAACAACCGGTTTCCCAAAACTCCGAACAACCTGAACCCTGAGTGGGATAAACTAGTGACCTTGCACTCCTTTAGGCATAGGCTACCGTTCTTCTACAAGCAACACACAACAAAGGCCTTCCTTTATTCCTCGGTTGGAAACAAGGTAGCCTTTTGTACCTCCGGTTAGGCAAGAGCCAATACCGTGGGTAACTCTCTTCAACCGCCTCTTCCCACTTAAAACCGTACCTCTTACTCTGAGGCAATTCTCGGTTCTTCTACGTGGAACATCAACGGTTAGCCTTCTATCTAATACCTGAAAATATCGTTGGGTCCCTGACGGACCTCCTGAAAACAACCGCTAACTTCAATAAGAGCCAAACTTCTCAAAATCGACCACCGAAAGCAGCTCGACCCTCACAACTCACTAAACACTCACGAACGCTCCACACCACAAGCTCTCACCACAAGAAAGTACTAACACAAAAGGAAAATAAATAAAGCACACAACGAACAAGAGCCAAGAAGGAAAAGAAATACGTAACAAGCAAAACTAGGAAATAAAGGAAACACACTTCAAACAAGAACCAAGAAGAGAAAGAATCACACAATAGGCAAGAACCAAGGGTGAAAGCAATTACGCAACAAGCAAAACTGAAAAGGGAAGGAAACACATTACAAGTAAGAGCCACGAAGCGAAAGAAGCACTTAACAAGCAAGAACAAGAAGGGGCATAATTACGCAACAAACGTAATCAAGAATCACCTAAAAACAAAGAGTAAGACAATAAGCACATGGGTTTCCCCGAATATTAAAATATGCGTGAAATGTATTGCCATGAATGCTTCATGTACCGTTCACCATTGGAGTTGTGTTGTGTGTGGTGTCATCTTCTTGTTTTCCGGGAGAATCATCTTGTGGTTGAACCGGGGTCTTAAAGTCATGGCGTTTCTTTGAAGACCTCAACCTCTTGTTGTTCGGTTAACTTTCATCAGGCCTTCAATTCCTCCATAATTAAATCATCCTACTACCTTTGGTATTGAAATCTTTCCTTGTTTGATATTGGTGGCCTCATGAGATTCTTGAATTTTCTCATTCCATGTAATTCGAGCCTCTACAATGTATATATTAAATTGCTTCCGGTGAGGATATGTAAAAATCCATCCATCTTCGGCATTGAACTATTTCTTTTCTGACGTTGTTGGTATTTCGAACCTTCTTGAGAATTTCTCAAAGCTTCGATTCCTTGCTTAATCTTCTAACCTCAAACCGATCTTTTCTTCACATGAGTAGTGTGGGAGACTCAATCCATTGATTATCCAATCCTTCATAGCCCCATATATTTTGCATCCTCGGATCATGTGTACGTATTCTTGGATTTTGACTATTTGATCGAATTCCATGCCTTCTTACTTGTAAATAACTCCAAATTCTAGGATAGTACTCGAAGGTACCCTATCTTTCAAGCCCTTATATGAACTAATCCACCTTCTCCCAATCTTCTAGTTGAAATATTTCTATCATCGAACTCGGAAGGGAGGTCGTTGTACAAAGTTCTCGAATAGAACTTCTTCACAGGAATTATTCTCGAACTCCTCAAATCTCTATTCCAATCTCTTGATCACCTAGAACTTGACCTTGATATCCCCATTTCAAACCGCTTCAAAAGATAAAAATCACTAAACCCCTTATAGCCCGAATATACCTGTCTGCCTTGTCCTTTTTCCGGTAATACTCGTTGATGTCGAAGGAGTATCCTGAAATAAAATACAATTCCAAGAAGGTATCGATGCATGCAGGGTTTGTAGTGCATGTTCATGTGAACTACTAATACAAATAATATCAAATAATATCAAGTAAGTCACATAAGTGATGTAGTGAATTCCAACAAACACGAAATCCTAAGCCGAACAACCTAGACAAACCTGACACGACACGAGAGCTCCGGTTTTGCAACCTAGAGCTCTGATACCACTTAAAGATGTAACAACCCGGAGCGAAGGGCGCCACATCCCCCGCACCATAACCCAACACGTGAAGCGACATGGGAACTTCGTCCATGTATGAAGCCACGGCGAACGGGTGACAAACAAAAATCCAACATAAACTAGGCGGTCTAGACCCTACTCAGAGCACGCAAAAACAAATTCGCGGAAGCCAACAACTAAAAAAACTTAGCATGCAAGCACAAATCATATCGTGTTCTCCACATAACTAAATCTCAGGACAGAACTAAGTAGCCAAATTAATACATATTCGAAACTAACAAATTGTGTAACATAAACTAAATACAATACATGAGACTCAAGCTCTACAAAAGAAAGACTCAAAGACAACCGCCTAGCTCCAGACTCCTCAGAACGAGTACCCACAAACTCAAAACAAAGGGGAAAAAGATAGAAATAACGAGGGTCAGTCCTAAAGACAGGTAAAGGGGCTAACACACACACCCGTACATAAATATTGAGCAAAGCATAACATAGCATAAGCGAATTTTAGAGTATTCATAAACCGGGCGTGGTTTTTGCAATCCAAATCATTTTAACACGTGATAACATATATAGAAAAGATTTAGGGCCGAAGGCCAAAATCAACCAATTTTAAGGATTAGAAGTCCACACCCATTTCACGAATCTTAGATGGAAACAAATCCATAACGGAAACAAAGCTTATCCTAGTAACTTGGCGAGAACGAGTTCCAACTAATCTCCTTCAGAATGCAAAACTCAAAGCTTGTCACGCGAAGATACAAAACAAACATAAACACAAACCTCCTTACTCCATGGGATGGAAGGGTGGCCACCCTTCGCATCCAAGCTGAAACATCAGGGTCGTGAGTTTCATGACACTCATGCCCAAGGACTTCGTCCCCCACCTCCCTCCGAGTGGGTTTCGGGTGATCTTATTAGTGGAGAAGTGTCCCGGGCTTGCACCGGCGACCCCAATGGCCATCCCGGGTCTCCCAACCACACAACTCCGGGGCCCAAACGAAAGTCACGCTTACACTGATCACAAAAAGCTTATCTCGCCAAAACTGATCACAAACACACGCCAACCCTTTTCAAAACAAAAGAATGGAAATAGCTTACTTATATATAAAAGCGTTTTCAAACGTTTGATAACAAAAGGGCCAATTCCCACAAATTACATATCGAACACGTATCTAAGTATATTTACGTATAGGTCACATGCGGGCTTGAAATCACATATAGGGATGTAGGTCATAATAACTAAAAGAAAGAAACCTCACCTTGCCGACCAAACCGAGCAAAACAGATCAAAAGGAGTCAAACGAACCACTTCCTCACAATGGAACGAACCTAAGAGCAAAAAAAAGAGCAAGAGGCAGACTTAGACTCAAAGTGAACCATATTGACACTCGGCAATTGCATATGAATGTAAGTGATGCAATGCATTTCATATAAATTTATACTTAAGAATATCAAACCAAATATCGAGTCATCATTTAACTAATTCATGAATTAATTACATAACAGGTCAAATATATTTATAACATATCATATTGTAACCTATCGCAAGTATTCATCAAATTAAAGTTCATATAAAAGGCAAAGGAGATATAAGAAGTGAAATAAAGTAGCATATTAGGCATATAAAAGCATAGGAGTTCATATTAAATCACAAGTCATATATATCACATTAAACGAATCCATAATTTTCATATAACAAGCATACCCTATCATACCACATGTTATCAAAGCATTCATATCATAGAAGGAGCAAAGAATGATCATGCAAGGTATATAAATGAGACATGAAGCCATAAACGCACATTAAGGTAGCATACGACGCATAAGAGATCATGATTCGAAAACGAGCAATTAAATCAAGCCACAAATTCATAAAACATAAGTTAACACATAATATATCAAGTTAGCAATGCATACGAGTCACAAACGGGACAAGAGAAAGCAATTAAAAGCAAAGAAACGCCGAAAGAATTTCCCCCGGGCTGCCACCATGAGACATGACACGGTCATGTCCAAAAAGCAAAGGAAACGGACACGGCCCTGTCCGAATTTATAAAAATCTGATGCCCAAGTCGACGCCTTGACACGGCCGTGTCATGCTGCAGTTCATTCTTGACACGGCCGTGTCAAGCATTTCTCCAAAACAAAAATGTGCAGCAGCAGTTCGGTTTTAAGGAGGAAAAACAGGGGAATATGCAGCAGCTCTTGGAGGCTTTCTTATGGCATTTCAACACATATATCAAGCATGAAATGAACCCTAAATTACCATATTAACATGCCATAATATGCAGAAACAAAGGTCCCTTCAATCATGCAAGAAACGAAGCAAAGAGAGGCATGAATTCAAGCAGGCTGTACTCTCAGATTTGCAGCAGCAACGACGTATGAAAACAGGGCAAAACAGGGCATAAAAGCTTAAGGAAACTTAGCTAACATGTAGAACAACTCATATACTTCATGTCCATGCAATTTCACGCAAAAATAAGCACAAGAGATCATCAAACCAAACCAAAAATCCTGAAAGCTGTTCATACGGGGCGAGCAGATTTTTGCAGCAGTTTTCAAGCTCAAAACTCATCATATAAACCAAGGTCTTCAAGGCAAAACCGAGTATATTCATAAAGCAACATATGTAACACATAACCAAGCGTTAACACACGAAATTGGATGCATGAATTCATCAAAGAAAGCTAAAAAACTTGACAGCAGTTCGATTAAAAAGGAGCTGACAGCAGCAGTTCGAAATTCCATATTCAGGGCCAAAAACCCAAGCTTTCAATCATGTTATCAATGGAGAATCAACCCTAACACATCTATCATGAAGTATAGATCTAGAATGGAAGCAAAGAAGCTCATATAATCAACAAGGAAGCACCAAATCAGCCACAAACTTAAGCTAAGCCATGGATTCAAAAATATGAGCTAACCCTAACTATTCATGCAAGCTTTCAAACCCTTATTAAATCTGAATTAAATCATGGATTTCAAGGATAAAATTAAGCATATAAGAGAGGAGAATACATAAATATACTTACCTTTAAGATGTGAAGAAGTATGGAGAAGATTGTCTTCAAAATCTCAAGACATGGAAAAGGGCTTCTTCTTCTCTTCTTTTTTCTCCATGGATCAGCTGCTCTTCCTCCTCTTGTGGGTGTGTTGGACGAAATTAAAGGGTAGGGAAGGGATAGGTTTGAGTTAATATCATATAAACCAAGGTTAAAGGCTTGTGCATGGTTAAATTAGCCCCACAAGTGTAAGACTAGTCAAAGATGGTGGCTTTGGCGCAAGCTGTTCGTTTCGGGCGAAAAACGAGGGTCCAAATGGGCTTAGAAAAATACCAAATCAGGTTCCTTGGCTTCATCTCTTCGTTATGAGTCTAACGCATCTTCCAGAATTCGAATCCGAATTCCCTAGCTCAAGTTATGGCCTCCGGAACAAGAGGCGCGCTAAAACTAGTTAGGCCCTCATATCCCTCGTCAAATACCAAAGGTTTAAAACCTCGACAAACGAACACGAAAACTTAAAAGGAGCATGCAAACACATTCATAACTCACATATATCATGCATACCAAAATTTTACAAAAATCGAAATTGAATTCCGGCACATAACGAGCAAATAACGAGCATACGAAACTTAAACGTTTAAAATTAAAAGTTCATAAATATAAACAATTAATTTCATATAAATTCAAATAATCATAAAAGCATTAAAATAACATTCAAATACATAATTAAATAATTTAAAGCACATAAAACCCTCTCGTTATGGCGTACCTGGAAATCCGAACGATCGGGATGTTACATTTGGGGCCTGTAAAATAGAAGGTAACAGTTTAGATTCAGACCGATTAAGCTCAAGAGGTACAAATTTAGAACTTGTAACATGAAGAGTTTCCACATCATAAACCATATCAAGCAATTCGTTAGAGAGATCAAATTTCTGACCAAATTTCCTCATCTTACCAATGGACTTACCATGGCACAAAACATAACTCAGTTCATCCCAATGGTTTAACGCAAACACTTTATTAGTCAAGTTTTCAATTTTATCAATGTTATAAACACAAGATGCATCATCAACATGTTTCATAGCATCATACATATTAAACTTGACCATTTCACCATCAAACTCTAAAGTTAAAGAACCAGTATGAACATCAATCTTAGCTTTAGCCGTACTAAGGAAAGGCCTACCAAATAAAATATCTGAATATTTAGTAGAACTATCCTTTTCCATGTCAAGAATAAAGAAATCCGTGGGAAAAATCAATTCATTGACTTGAACTAAAACATCTTCTAAGACACCCTCTAGATAAACAAGCGATCGATCAGCTAATTGAATGATAACTCCGGTGCTAGCTAATGTACCAAGACCCAAAGAAGTGTAAATAGACAAGGGCATCACATTGATAGAAGCTCCCAAATCACACGTCGCCTTACCAATGCCAATATTACCAATCTTGCAAGGGATAGAAAACATACCTTTGTCGCAACACTTAGGTGGTAATTTCCTTTGTAAGAGGCTGAAACATTTTCACCAACACTCACTTTCTCATTACCTGTCAACTTACGCTTGTTGGTGGAACCTGTTTGATGGCCTTAAGGAGCGGGATGTTGACTTCGACTTTTTCAAAAAGATCCAAGATGCTCTTATCTTCTTTGTCCTTCATGCTCTGAGCCAGTCTCTGAGGGAATGGTGGCGGTACTACCAGTGGCTGGGGCTTCTGATAGACTTGAGCTGGACTGGAATTCTGACCCTGGTCATTGACAGGCTCCTTCTCTATTTCTTTTTTAGTTTTTGCATCAGATCTCTGTACCTGATCATGTTTTGAAATCCTGTCCGCTGGAGGCTGCAATTCCTTCCGGTTTTGCAACACAATCGCGCTCACATTGTGTCTAGGATCGTGTGTTTGTGACGCGAGTTTGCCTTGATTCTCCAATTTGCTCACCGATGATGCAATTTGTCCCACATAAGTCTCCAAGGTCTTTATGGTATCCTCCATCTTTTGAATCTTGTTCGTCGTGTCCTGTTGATATTTCTCGATATTAGTAGCCAACAAACGAACAATTTCACTAAGAGGCGTACCTGAACCCTGAGGGTGTTGTGGTCTTTGTTGTTGTGGAGGCGGAGGACGAAAATTCTGCTCGTTTCGCTGATTGTTTACATAGCTAAGACGCGGGTTGAACTTCCATCCCGGATTACACGTGTTTAAATACGAATCAAAATTCCTTTACTGAAAGTCAATGGCATTCACGTTCTCCGATGTCTCCTCGTGGAGTGTAGGGCACGCATCGGTTGTGTGCTCAATACTAGTGCAAATGCAACAAACTCTCACCGATGGAGTAGGACCTACATTCATCTTCTGCACCAAGGTTGTTAGCAAAGACTCAATTTTATCAAGTGAATTAGTATTTACCTCATTCACCCTCCTTGGTATGTCCTGTCGAGCTCCAAATTGTTGGGAATTTGCTGCCATGGTAGAAATAAGCTCTCTAGCTTCGGCGGGCGTCTTGCTAACAATTGCTCCACCACTCGCGGCATCCATCATTCTACGTTCCATCGGAGTTAGGCCCTCGTAGAAGTATTGAATCTCTAATTGATCGAAAATTCCATGTTGGGGGCAGCTTGCAAGTAACCTTTTGAACCTTTTCCAATATTCGTAAAGGCTCTCAAAATCCTTTTGCTTAATCCCGCAGATCTCACGCCTAATGGTTGTGGCTCGAGAGGCTGGAAAATACCTCTCCAGGAATTGCCGAGACATTTTGCCCCATGTAGTGACGGCCCCCGATGATAAGTAATACAACCAATCCTTGGCTGCTTCTTGCAATGAGAATGCGAAGGCCCTTAGCTTAATTTGATCTTCGGTGACATTGTGTGGCTTCATGGATGTGCACACAAGGAGGAACTCCTTCAAATGTTTGTTCAGATCTTCATTCTCCAACCCTCGGAGGGTTGGCAACAAATGGATAAGGCCTGATTTCAGTTCGAAGCCTGGTTGCAGTTCTGGAAAGGTTATGCACAGTGGCTGTTGTGCTTCAGTGGGTCGGGCAAGGTCCCGAAGTGTTCCGTTCTGAGCCATATCCTGACTGTGATCACTGTCAGGTTCACTGATAGTGTGTTCTTCAACTTTTAACTGCTGTTCGGAATCAGAATCAATATCTAGCTCAAACAAACTCGAACTTTCACCAACTGCTGCTCTTCTTTCCTTCGTCTTGTCCACTTTCTAAGCTTCTTAGCGGTCTTCTCAATCTCGGGGTCGTATGAAGCAAGTTGTCCCGTACGAAGGTTCCTAAGCATATGATAAAGAAACAAAATTAATTACCAATTCCTCGGCAACGGCGCCAAAAATTGATGGGTGTCGAGACCACCAAAATAAACCCCAAGTATTGCACACAATTAAATTATAAGATAGTGGCAACGGGTATCGATCCACGAGAATTGGATGAGTTTGTAATCTTTTTATATGCTAAGGAAATGCAACCACCAAGTAAAATGGGGGGGGGGGGGTTTGAGATTTTGATTTAACTAAAATGAAACTATTTAAGTAAAAGATTAATTAACTGAATTAAATTGAAACTCGGATTAAAACTGGATAAATTCAATGGATGACAAATAGCCGGGATTTTCCTATGCATGCATCAGACTATGATCACGGACAGGGTGATTAATTCCTCGTTAGGCTAGCTATAGTTACCAATTACCTTATGCTCCCTCGTTTCTTCGTATTTTTAGAATAATCTGAAGAAACTCCTAAAAATTATTCCCTAACTAGCTAATACCCTTTTCAAAAACTCCTTCAAAGATTTAATTAACTAATTACTTTACGAGCAGAAGAAACACTAGCCCTAACTGACTTAGTAGAAACTCCTACTTCGCCTAATTATATCGAATTATTTCTCAACACGAATTCAGACAAGCCTTATGCCCTAGCGTTGATTGCTACTTCGTTAACTATCCGGTTATCACCACCAAATAAATTAACTAGTTGTATGTATGTTGACGGTTCTAAAATTCGAGCTCTAAATCAAAGAATAAATCAACACTCAATGACATGAAATCGGAAATAAAACGAATAACTTTGATTAATCAACCCAAAATAAATTGTCTCACACAATCTAAAGCATGTTTGGAAAATCCCAACTAAAAAGTAAATTAGCTACTCATAACGAAATTAATCGAACAAAAGCTTGCAATCAACATAGTGCTTAAACGAAAAGAAGGGGAAGAGAATAAAACGATGCTAAAAAATCTCTTCCTGAACGAAAATCTGTTGCTGCGTTCCTTGTGTATGAAAGAGTGAAGATGTCGTATCCTAACCAATCTCCTTATTCTCAATTAAATAGTGCCGAGAATGATAACTCCTTTTTTCCCCCACTCCTCCACTTTCTTCCCATGTCCTTGTAATCAATTTTTTGGGGAAATAAATCCCAAGGTAATAGTCATATGTAACATGCTGCTCCCACTTCACAAGACGTTAATTCTATTAATGTACCAAAGTTGGAAGCTATGGGACCTTGCACAAAATAGGCTCGGTCTTATTGTGAACTTGGACTTGTAATTGGTGGGCCCCCACTTTAGCAATTAAATTCCCAAAACTTCCTGCATGATTTGGGCTAAAATTCTTTCTTCATTGAAGCCTAACTCCTGCTCCTCTCAGTCACCACACGATTGCTGCTACAAAACTCCAAAAGTTCTGCGATAAAGGTTAAATAACAACAATCAGTCGATTTCTCAAGATTAAATCAAGTTTTTGGGGCCATAAGTAACAAATAGAAGCTGGATATATTACTAAATATGCAATGTATCAGAATTCTTGGAGCTTTTCATGTGACATTGTTGTATATTTGTTGCCTAATTAGTTGCCCTTGCTCCAGTTCTATTTTTACCTTGGTTTTCCCTTCATTTTCAGCAGCAATAGTTCGAGATGCAGCTACAACGGGTAGAGACACGCACGTGTGCATGTTTGTGCTTTTGTGAAGACACATAAGTGTCTTCATGGGCTGGGGTGTCTGACTTTAGACATCCCCGTGTCCTTTGTGCTTCAAGGGAGACACGCATGTGTCCTTGTATTTTACAGCCATTTATGGCTGCTTATCGTGGGACTTTATTCGGCTTTTCTTTGCTTCGTTTGTGAGGTTATGTGTTGTTTGCTTGCTTTTCTCGTTTTGTTTTTTATTTTACTTAATTTCTTCTACCCCAATTATGATCCTAACATGTTAATAAGTTGTTTTATAATGTGCTTTGTTATTTATTTTGATTTTATGTCCTTAATTGTTAAGTGTAAATGTGACTTACGTGCATAACCATTTACATTATACGTGTGATATCTCTTTGCATGTTTAGCCTTGTTTATGTATTTTAAAATTGTATATGTATGTGTTGTGAAATAATTTGATATATTAGGTGTTTAGTTAACGTGTTATATGATGTTTTATGTGTCGTTTATGTGATTTCGACCTTTGTGTACGAGTGTGAACTTTTATGCTCTAAATGTTACCTCTTGTTGCTGCTTTTGTATCTTTTGCTTTCCTTATGTGTTTTAACTTCCTGTATGCTTATGATACGCTATAATATGATGTGTTATGAGTTTAATTTATGTGTTATTGATGTGATAATATGCTAATTGCTTCAGTATGCCTAGGTTTGAACGTTTGTGACTTGCATTTACATCATTTGCATTCATATGCATTTGTCGAGCGTTTATATGGTTCATTTTGAGTCTTAGTATGTATTGTAATGTTTGTCTTGTTCAAATGAGTATCCCATTAGTGACGAGGTCGCTCCGTAGGCGTTAGTTTTGTTCTCTTTTGCCCAGACGTGCCCACTATGTATGCATGTGATTATAAGCCTTATGTATACATTTATGTGCAAGATATGAACATGTATGATTATGCTATATGTTATAGAATATGATATGCTTGGTACAAGTATATGTATGTTTGTTATGTTATGTTTATGTTGGGCAACGCCAAGCTATGCTCCATGTAGCACCCCTAACGAGAGGCGCCACATCCCCCGCACTAGAATTCTAGTCCATACATAAAATGAGAAATCCAAGAATGAGCCGGACTCTTAGCGAACAGGTAAAAAAATAAAAGATCACCTAGCTAGGCAGAATCTAACCCTGTACCAATTAATCAACGAACTCGACATGTGTAATGCGGAAGCAGTTACAACAAGCATGAGAGCTCACAGGCTCGCAATATACAGTAATGGGCTACGAACCCTAAATAAAACAACTGTACATTTGCCACAGGCCTAAAATAAATACATGGCCGACATGACCTACAACGATAATCATAAATCACAAGTTAGCACACAGGACCAATTAAATACAGTGATATTATTAAAACATAATAAACGAAAAATGTGACTTGAGTGTACAAGTGGGACTCGAAACAACACTATGACATGACTCTCACCTAGAAAAACCTAAAAGAAGCTGAGAAGTGGGAAAGAGGGGTCAGTCTCTAGAAGACTGAGTAAGCAGGAGTTATACGTATATATATAAAAACATGCACATACAAGTCATAAATCCCAAATAAAATTTTATTTCAAGTTAGTTCCCGTTGGGGGGGGGGGGGGTAAGAATAGACAAGCAATGCTTGGACTTTACAACTAATCCATATTAAATACATTAAGTTCATAATCCATGAATAATCATAGTGGCTTTATAACAACCCTAAACAGGGCCTAATTGGAATTGGTAAACCTTAAAAGAAAGTAAAACCGTTATAGACTTTGATCCGTCAAATGTTTTTCATGCATCACATTTCTATGTGTTTTAAGTTGTTCTTATGTGCTATTGTGTGACTTTGGGAGAGATCTCATCTAAAACCCATATTACTATTCATTTTCGAGCCTCCATTCGCTCAATTGAGTCCTAAAAACTCAAATCTATATCTCTTGAATACCTTAACTCACATCTCTTATCCTAAAATCATTTTCGAAAATTTAACATCATAGTTATGATTTTATCCCCATGTCATTGTTTATCCACTAAGCCATATCCTCTTATCTCATTCGTAGAACCTTAGAGGCATGAAACTATTATTTTTCTATCGCTTACATATGCTTTCTAGGACCCGAAACACTTTACAAAAATTGTTGATCAAAATTACCATTAGGTCCCATGATCACTATTCATTCAATAAAATTAGAAGTTTACTCGAAACACTTTTTCTTATCAAATATTACAGTCAAATGAATCATTAAATCATTTCGAGAATTTTGATATCATCCACAAACCCTAATTCCTATTCTAACTCTAGTAGTATCGAAAATCACTTCAAAACCCTAGTTACTATTCTTACCGTACACAACTTTTTATTCATTCTCTTTTTGCTATTCAATATTATAGTCAAAATGATCCTTGAATTATTTTATAAATTCTCATGATCTTACCAAAAATTAATTCCAACCGTTGTTTATTTCATAAATATTTTCCCTATTAAAAATCGTTATTTTTAACAAAAAAGTTTAACTTTCATTTAAAATTCAAAATTACACTTAAAACGTTTCTTGCATTTTTCTCTAACTATGATAATTTTCTCAACCTTTAAACTTCCTCATAGCTTCGTTTATACAATTTATCATGATTTTCATAATCTCTAACGTTTACAACTTTCAAACGAAAGACCTAAACGTCACACATTTATAATCTTAACGAAGCTCATTTTACACTCATTCTTTCACTACTTTTACCACTTCAAGCTCTCGTTTCTCGACTCTCAAATAAATTTTATATTATTTTATATTTATTTTTATTAAAAATGACATCACCTTCCTAAAATAGAAAGGCTAGGTGTAAGATATAAAATCCTCCACATTTCCAACATATTCTATACATATTTTTATGATTCAAAATTCTCTACATTTCTTTCTTAAATTACAAATGATAGGTGTGTGACATAAAAATCTCCACATTTCCTATATAATTTCCATATATTTTTGTGATTTAGAATTCTCCACATTTCTTACATATTTTTAAAAATTGCTCTTAAGTCCTTAATTCCTATCTATAAATACCCCATAAGAGATTCCTTTCTAACACACAAATCCCTCCATTTCTCTCACTCTCTCTCTCTCACGCCATTCTCCTCTCTCTCTCTGAAGGTTAGTTTTTATTCTTTTTTATGCTTTATTTTCATATTTAGTCTGGGTAATTTAATTAATATATTTTATATGTTTTAAATTATGTTAAATACTTATGTTTTTATTAGGAAAATATGATTTAGAAATTTATATTTCATGAAATAAATTTAGGAATTTAATTTATGAAAATACATGATTATTATATGAAATGATTTAAATATGTGTTTCTATATTCATAATTACGAATATTTGAATTGATTCATGTTTAGGAAATTTGTTTATGAATTAATTTTCATGTAAAGTTTATATATTATGCTCATTTATGGTTTAATCTTATGTTATGATTATGAATTAATCTAGAATGCCTAGAACATCTTATGAATATTCAAGTATGATCAAGAAAATGTTCTTAGTGCTCTTGAGTAGTTTGTGAAATGTGAGTGTGTGTGTGTCGTATGTGTAGTGTGTGTTAGTGTGTGAAAGATTAGGTGTTTAAGTGTCTGTCTAATCCCCCACACTTAAATAGCAGTTGTTTTCAAATAATGATTCAAAATAAATAAGAATAAATTGGAATTTAAATAATAATTCTTGATTAATGTTTTAGTTAAATAAAATAGGGGATTAAAGTTTCAAGAATCATTTAAATGTTTCATATTTCAAATATCGTTTTGAGATTCAAAAGAGTTCAAGGTTTCAAACATTAAAGAATTAGGATTTCTATTTTAAAAGAAATCCAAGTTTTGACTTTTATTAAACTAAAGTAAGGATTTCAAATAAAGATATTCATTTAGGATTTTCATATCGGATATTTTAAACTATCATTTTCAAAATAAGATTTCTTTATGGACTTCTTTTATAACATTGAAGCTTATTAAGATTCCTAATTTGATTAATAACTACTTGATATAATAATGGACCTTATTTTATAAACTTTGTTTGAATGTTAAAATTGTATTATAATGGAATATTATTTGACCTTATTTCGTGTTATGGCATGCTTTATTATGGTAAATTGTCTAAGTGATTAGTTTTGGTTAAGGAATAGAAACTTATAGTTGATCACCACTCATAGGTGAAGTTTGGACTGACTAGGACTCCGGTATTATATTACATAATACCTGGTTACTGTAGGTGAGGTTAAATGTTTCCATTTGGGATCATGACTCTATATATAAAAAAAACATTTTATGTCCTACGCTAATATAGTTCAAGCCTTACCCCTTTATAAATGATACAACCCCTTTGAGAAAATACTTTAATATCAACTTATTTTATTCTAGTATACAAAATCAATCATTTTAAAGTATTCATATTGTCTTGTCTTCGTATAAAGAATAAAGTATTTTCGGTTATAATGTTCCGGTACTACATTACCATCTATCTAGTACCATTAAATGCAAGTAAAATATCTTTTCTTATTGTGGGCCCCGGTGGTATCGGTAGAAATAATAGACCACGAGGCGAGCGCCAATGGCAATTATTATACTAGCCGCCAACTAGATCTTGGTGATGGTCTAAGTGGAGGTTAGTTATTCCACATCAAGTGAAGGGAAAAGGTACGTGTTGGAAAACAGGAATCAGAAAGCAGCGGAAATTTAAAAATTTTTCCAACAAAAGGAACTTGAACTCGCAATCGTGTATCCAAATTCGTAGAGATCAAGAAACTCACTTGGGTAGTAGCTTTCTTGACACGTTTTGAGCCGCCCTCAAACGCGCTTCATGCGGTAATGGCAACCCGTTCCTCAAAAGTCTCTTTCTACTTCAGAATCCATTGTAGGGATAACAATCCACACCAACCTAGATTCAAATCATGTTAGGGAAGTTCTTAACAATATAACATAAAGAAAGAAACATGAAATGAGAAAAGCATGATTGAAACTCCCTTCGAAAACCAGTTTTGCGAAAGTAGAAATCTGCCAGCCATAAAACCCTCGTGAAAAAACTCATCCTTCAGGATATGGACGAACAGTTTTCGCCATCTTCTTTGGTTCGATTTTTTCACTCGTTTTCTGTTGGGATCAGAATCGTTTCATCATCCCTTCTGGTCGTTTTGCTTGATCCCCACTCCTTGGTAAAACTCAAATCTTCAAACTTCTAACTTGAAGCTCTCTAGAGATAGTCCACCAACTTGATCACAATCTAACTAGTAAGGATGCTAGTTCTCTAGTTAGTGTTTAGGCTTAACCTAGGGTTTCGTTTATCTTGGAGAAAGGATGGTGTTCAACAAATGAACCAAAAGAATTGCCAATTCGCTCCAAGAGGAGCTCGAGCTCCCCAATTTATAAGAGGGAAGTGGCCGAAAATCCCTAGTCCTTATGGGCTTAGGATTTTGGTCCCTCTCTCCTATTACTTGATCATCAAGTAATTTTGACTTTGACTTTGAATTCAAATTCAAATCAACTTTCAAGAGAGCTAAAATATCCAAAATATTTTTGGATAATTTTATACTTTATTTATTTAAAATAAATAACTTATTTTATCTAATTAATTAATTCATAATTAATTAACTAGATTATTTTTCTCCAAAATAAGACTTTCCTTTTAATTCAAAATTAAACCAAAGTCTATTAAATAATTAACACATTTAATTATTTAATATATATATATATATATAAAATATATATATTTACAAGTGTGGGACACGTGTCACAAGGGCACGTGTCACTCACGTGACCCACACGTGTGGTTTCACACGTGTGGAACCCTCTTGGCCCGATTAACTCGTTTAATCATTTTAAAGCCTCAACTCATGTAACCAAGTTGTTGTGTGTGACCCTCTATGTTCTCAATTCAATTAGCAGTGATCCTAATTAATTAATTCACTAATTAATTAATCAGTCCACAGATTAAACGACCATAGTCTAGCAACAGGTGTTTAACCCCTAGCTGAATTGGAATGTTCGGATTCGACAGAACCGTTAAGTCATTGATTCATGTGAGATACAATCGTCCTACTTACTATCTCTCAACCAAGATCTAGGACGAGGGAATAATCAGAACCCTAATAATCCGGTCTTAAAGCTAAGTGCATTTCATATCCATTTGATCTCAATCCAAGAAACTCTTTTCTTGATGTCTTGATCTACTTCCTTGGCCAAGGACTCCATATGACATATGAATGACTTACACAATAAGAGATCACCTTGCAAATGCAAGTGTAGGTCCTTTCTTGATTCTCATTCACTTTCATGAGTCACTTGTGCAGCCCCAGCATAAGCCTTGAATCAGTTGTCTAAGGCGACACCCTTTAAAGCTTATACCAAAGACTACAGAGTTAACTCATAAAGTGACAAGAAACCTTAAGTCTAAGGATCAATTAATCACATCAATGACTCGTGAGATATTTCCTAATCTGGAAGTTTCCATTTCCTGAAATAGAAACTTCCTTTCCCATTTAGGAATGTTCTCACACGGGGCACCTCATTGAACTTACTTATTAAAGTAAGCACCCTCATGTATCACGCTCGTATCAACTATACACTTTGCACCTCCATGAAACAAGGTGGTCCTTCTTATGGGCGTGATCCTACAAACAAGCCTTAGAGGAGTCAGGTTGACACTCCCACTGTCTGTAGGACTCATCGGCTTGGAGTATTTTACTAATCATGACTTATGTGAAATAGGGCTCGTTTCATGAACCATTTCACCTAAATGGTAGAGTCCTAAAGTCATCAGGATTAGGTGAGTTCTCATACATGCACAGCTAAAGTAAATGCATACCAAACAAGAGCATATAAAGAAATGTTTGCCTGTGATATTAATTATTCGTATATTATTCAAACATTATCTGTGATACTAGGTAAGTCCCAAAACGGATTATGATTAATCGGCTTTCTAGGGCACTATTCCTAACAATCTCCCACTTGCCCGTAAAAGCCATTTAGGTACTCTAAGTCCCATCTTCTCAAGATGCACTTTGAGAGCCTATTGACTTTGGGCGTTTCCAAAGTGGATCTGCCATATTCTCTGTTGATGTGACCGTCTTGTTTACACATCTTTTAGGAAACACCTTTTCCTTATAAAGTGATTCGTAATCACGTGTTCAGTCTCTTGGTGAGGTCTTGGTTCTCTTACTTGAGCAACCATCCATTTTATCATACAATATGATAAAGGAGTTGTTTCATGCTAGGAACTTTACCTAACAAGTTAGATGGAGTTTCTTACCCAAACACTTAACTTAGCGTTATTTAATACGACTAAGTTCTCAACTACGAAAGTCGAGTTTTGCAATGTCCGTCCTTGGAACCCCTTTCCAACACATTGCATTACCATTCTGGTAGAAGTTGTATCCTTTCAATGATTTACAATCATCTATGTTTGATGCAACAATTACATCAAAATATCCTTTCTATGATAAGATCTTTTGGGCTTTGTAAACTAATACATATCCCCATTTCTTCTCAAGTACTCTGAGGACATCCTTTACAGAGATCTAATGACCTTCTCTGAGGTCATATTAGATTCCGCCCACTACGCTTAGTGTTACGCCATAGCTAATTTAGTACATAACTTTTCATACATTATGCACCCTTTCACTTAAAGGGATTTTGGACATTCTAACTTTCTCAAAGTTATCTTAGGACACATACTCTTCAAAAGAGATGTTCCATTGTCCATACTAAACTCCTTTTAGTACCGTGGTTATGTACTCGTTTTGTGATAATCCATTTATGCTCTTAGATCTATCTTCTATAGATCTGAATGTCGAGAATTTAGGATAATCACTAAGATCTTTCATGCCGAATTGTTTCTTAAACAAGAATTGGTAACTTTCACGTCATCCTTGACATTCCTAATGAGAAGGATGTCGTCTTCTAAAGGACCAAAAATTGACTCTTACATCACTAACTTTCATATGTACACTTTTGAGACTTATTCGACTTCCATCTGTGTCAAACGATTTAACTGTGGAATCGAATTGTCTAACTCCTAGAAGTCTTTATCAATCGACATATTGACTTAGGGATTTGCATACCTTGTGCATACTCCCACTGAATATGAGACTTATAGAAATACCTTATTTCAGTCTCTTTCAATCTCATATTGAACAAGATAGTTCTCATATTCATTTATCATATCTCATAGTCAGAATATGAGGGTGTGTTAAACATAATCCAAATGGACTTTTGCATTTCAACCGTCAAGAAGGTTGTAATGCTTTCATTCACTCGAAGCTCCACGAGCTTGATCCTATCAGATGGATCAACCAAGGTCAAAACTTGGTTTGAGTATACGGAATCCATATTGGATTTCAAGGCTTGCTTACGCTACTCAGATTCCAAATCTGACAGTGTCTCCTCTTCAAGTAATCCCTTGGCAATCTAGGAACGCGTTCCAAACGCGTCTTAAGAGAAGGGTTTCACACGTGTACATACTATAAAATTTGGCTAAGTTTTATCAGATGGGCTCGTTTCTTCTATATATGGCGTGGATATTTATCCTCAAATTTCTTTGAGGTCTGCTTGCTTGCCTTTCTTCTTCTATAGGAACGATTCCTTAAGAAAGATACATTCCTTAAGACAAACAACCTTTGTCTAAGGAAATCGCAGAAACGATATCCAATATTGTTGTATAAACTTGAACTCATTTCAAGCTTATCTCCCACTATCCTCTTTACTTAAGAGGATTCCACTAAATTCTTGGATAAGAATAATTAGGGAATTTAGTATGCCACATTGCATAGTGCAACTAAAGGACTGAATTTGGAAGGTACTAAATACAAAATCTCTAACTGCATATTCTGGGAGTTTATTCCTAGACTGATTATAAGTCAGTAAAGCTTGCTATGGAATGCACCATATTGCATTAGGTTTCATTTCCTCATTCGGAAACACTATGGTGTTCTCGAATTAGTTTCCTCAGAGATAATCCTATTATCTCTAAGATGACTAAGGAATTAGTTGCTAAGATATTGGCTATCTCGATCGTATCGATTTACCTATAACTTATGAATACTTCGGTTCCTAACCTCCTTTTAATATTCTAAGAATTTCATATAAGTTTCGAATTTGTACTTCAACAAGTATATTCATTCATAATGATTAAACTGACGATTGTATCTAGAGCTTACATTAAGCATCTTACAGTCATCAGCATGGATCGAAATCCACTACAATTTTGGCACGTTCCATGTTTCACCTAAACCATGTTTTGGGAACGTTTCCCTTTAAGATAGGATTCACATGAAGTCAACTCTATAGGTTCAATTTCATAGAATGATCCTAAGGTGTCCGACTTGCTAATCCTTTTATATCTCAATGTTCCAAAGTAATTCGAAGCTTTGTCATCTCACTTACTTTTGTTATTTCGTTGTATGTTCAGAACATTAGTGGCTTGAGTCTTTGCACAACGGATTATGCAGAATTTACTAAAGACTAGTGAATTCTATTCCTAGTAGAATTACTAAACGAGGTAACATTTCAGAGTACTCATACTCTTTGCAGTTCCCTTTCAAAGTCCTTATTTGCTACCATAGAAGCAAACGTCCAATTTGATCTCTAGTGTATTTTGGGCGTACCCCTTACGTGTCCCTCCATTGGGCTCTTAAGGGCTTCTTCTTCTTTAGGCCTTCAAGCCTTTAACTTAGTGAGTCTAGAAGAAGAATTAACCATCACAACCTTTTGTTCCTTTTTAAGGATGCTCTCAACCATTATCAACTAAATGATTAACTATGCTACATTAGCATCATTCTAGTTGAGCATAAAGGGTTTGAATGATGGTGGAAGCAATGTAAGCAATCAGTGCATTGAGAACTCTTTTCTCAGTTGATGATCGAGACCATAAGATCTTTAGACCTTGTTCGTGTGCACTTGTTTCCTCATTTGGAATATTGAATAATTCCATAATGTTATACCTTGTAACATTTTTATGAGGTGGTTCAATTGCTCTTAAGTGGTTTGGAAAAATCCATTCACCTTAGGTTGCTTCTCTTTTGGCCTGGGTCGAATTTTCAAATAAATGAAAATCTCGCCTTATAGAGA
Organism: Lantana camara; assembly: GCA_037501455.1. Lineage (NCBI taxonomy): Eukaryota > Viridiplantae > Streptophyta > Magnoliopsida > Lamiales > Verbenaceae > Lantana > Lantana camara. The sequence continues at coordinate 52,901,700 of CM074858.1, forward strand.
ACAATTTCTCTTTTCGGATTCTAAAATGAATTTTAGGATCCAAAGCCATTTTAGAGTTAGTTAGGACTTAGTCAACTTGTTTGACTTAAGGATGGATACGAATGGGTTTGCATTTCATATTGTAGAGAATCACAGAACTACAACCTAAATGCCAAGCAGAGAAAATGTGAGCATGATGAATTATAACGATATACAAAAGATAAGGTCTTTAATCTAATGTAGCTCCCACTGTTTTTCAAAGATCTATAAATCCCAAAGATCTAAGAGGAACGCGTTTCCCAATGGGTACTAAGATCCTAAGCATTTTACCTCGAACCCACCACTAGCGGACATTCTAAGTAAAACCCTAGGTAGATACAACTTACCAAATCTAACACCTTTAGAACTCTTAGTAATTGTTTTGCATCACCTATCTTTCAATATAGACCCACGACTCGTGCGACATCCATATTTACTTAGGCGTTAAGCTAGACCCATCAATCTTAAGATCATGATCAAAACTTAGTTCGAACGACCCACGACTCGCGGACATCGCCCTCGCCAAAATTAACCACGAAATATTGATCATTTAAAATGATCAATTAGGTAACTAAGAACTAATAAGCTCCACTAGCTATCCCACGACTCGTGGACAATAACTAGCTTCACTTACTAAACTTAAAACCTATTGATGGAATGCTAGGAATTTAATTCAAAATTTGCATCTCGAATTAAATACCTATTATTCGAAATGAGCTTAATATTTAATGGGGATTTTCGAATCAACCGAAGAGTTGTTCAGTTCGACCTCACCAACATATATGTTATCCAATTTTATTAATCTTGATTAATGCAAGTACACTTAAATGCATTTCAAACAAGCACATAAACAGATAACATGTTCTAGCATGATACTAACATGTAGTGATCATGGGTTCTACCTATCTTATGTGTGATATGTGGGAGCCACTCCACAATCACAAGTTCTAACATACATGCCACATAAACAGTTTAAATCACCTAAGGGAAAGCGGTAACAAAATACGAGCCCTATCTCTATTACATTTTTACAATTGAGATTCCCCTCCCTAACATTTTGAGGGGTCTTCACTTATGGTCTCCTTGTTACTTGAATGTCGTCCATCTTACTCCATGGGTGCATTGTCTCCAAAATGAAAATAAAACCTCACCACCTATCTTTACTCTGAAATTACAATAAAAAGAAACAGACATAAAGTAATAAGGCTCAATCTTCATATTGGCCTTAGACAATTACACGGGGCATACCCCGGCCTCAAAAACAGTAACATGGAAAGCCACAAAATAAATCACATAACAGTACGCACATAAGTGAGGCTCCAACCTCAATTGAAAAACACAACTATAGGGCTCCAACCCCAATTTAAACCATCCATGTGCAAAAATTAAAACCATACATATGTCTAAACCCATGATCACCTAACATGCTTTTGCGAGAATTTAATTTACCCAATAAATTAAAATTCCCGTTTCAAGTCTTAATGACTTAAAACACGACTTGATGCGAGTCTTATTTATAACAGTTTTCAATAAATCCCAAATTAACAAAAACAAATAAAATTCCAATTAATTTCTGAAAATTAATAATTTTATCAAAAATGTATTTTCCCAAAATATAAACCGTTTCAATTTCTCAAAAAATCCCAATTTTAAGTTTTATTCAAAAATTAAAATAAATATTCAAAAATAAAATTTTAAAAATTAAAATAAAAATTGGGACTGGATTGCACGAAATACGAAAACACGGATTACGAAAAACGGGGCCCTTGCACGAGAAGGGTTGTACGTCACCGGCGTGCGCGCGCGCACGCGACAGGCTAGTGCGCGCGGCCCTTCTCGGTAAGGATGGCGCGTGGCAGCGGGCGGCCTAGACGAGCTATCCCGCACGCCTTGCGGGATTCTAGCCCAGCCTGAGCGAGACGGTGGGCGGCCACTCCCGGCAGCCCTGGGCGGCGCGCCCGGAAGGCCTCCCGCATGCTTGCGGGAGGGCAATGGCGGTGATGCCTGCCCGCCTAGGATAGCACGCGGGGTTTCACGTGTTCGTAATCCAGGCTTTTCGTTTCGTGTTTTCGTTCAAAAGCAAAATCAATCCAAGAAATCCAAAGACAGTTTATACAGTTTCAAATCTAAAATAGTTTTCAAAAATTAAATTTTGCAAAAACCAATTTTCAGAAACTTTCAGGAAAAAATACAGTTTTGTAATTCAGGCTTTCTAAAACAATTACAAATACTCAATCGCATCAAGCCTAAGAATTTCTTCCAAATTCAGAATAATTGAGACGAATCAGAAACACGATTAACGAGGTGGCTCTGATACCACTTGTTGGAAAACAGGAAGCAGAAAGCAGCGGAAATTTAAAATTTTTTCCAACAAAAGGATCTTGAACTCCCAATCGTGTATCCAAATTCGTAGAGATCAAGAAACTCACTTGGGTAGTAGCTTTCTTGAGACGTTTTGAGCCGCCCTCAAACGCGCTTCATGCGGTAATGGCAACCCGTTCCTCAAAAGTCTCTTTCTACTTCAGAATCCATTTTAGGCTTAACAATCCACACCAACATAGATTCAAATCATGTTGGGGAAGTTCTTAACAATATAACATAAAGAAAGAAACATGAAACGAGAAAAGCATGATTGAAACTCCCTTCGAAAACCAGTTTTGTGAAAGTAGAAATCTACCAGCCATAAAACCCTCGTGAAAAAACTCATCCTTCAGGATATGGACGAACGGTTTTCGCCATCTTCTTTGGTTCGATTTTTTCACTCGTTTTCTGTTGGGAACAGAATCGTTTCATCATCCCTTCTGGTCGTTTTGCTTGATCCCCACTCCTTGGTTAAACTCAAATCTTCAAACTTCTAACTTGAAGCTCTCCAGAGATAGTCCACCAACTTGATCACAATCTAACTAGTAAGGATGCTAGTTCTCTAGTTAGTGTTTAGGCTTAACCTAGGGTTTCGTTTATCTTGGAGAAAGGATGGTGTTCAACAAATGAACCAAAAGAATTGCCAATTCGCTCCAAGAGGAGCTCGAGCTCCCCTACTTATAAGAGGGAAGTGGCCGGAAATCCCTAGTCCTTATGGGCTTAGGATTTTGGTCCCTCTCTCCTATAACTTGATCATCAAGTAATTTTGACTTTGACTTTGAATTCAAATTCAAATCAACTTTCAAGAGAGCTAAAATATCCAAACTATTTTTGGATAATTTTATACTTTATTTATTTAAAATAAATAACTTATTTTATCTAATTAATTAATTCATAATTAATTAACTAGATTATTTTTCTCCAAAATAAGACTTTCTTTTTAATTCAAAATGAAACCAAAGTCTACTAAATAATTAACACATTTAATTATTTAATATATATATATATATATAAAATATATATATTTCCAAGTGTGGGACACGTGTCACAAGGGCACGTGTCACTCACGTGTGGTTTCACACGTGTGGAACCCTCTTGGCCCAATTAACTCGTTTAATCATTTTAAAGCCTCAACTCATGTAACCAAGTTGTTGTGTGTGACCCTCTAGGTTCTCAATTCAATTAGCAGTGATCCTAATTAATTAATTCACTAATTAATTAATCAGTCCACAGATTAAACGACCATAGTCTAGCAATAGGTGTTTAACCCCTAGCTGAATTGGAATGTTCGGATTCGACAGAACCTTTAAGTCATTGATTCATGTGAGATACAATCCTCCTACTTACTATCTCTCAACCAAGATCTAGGGCGAGGGAATAATCAGAGCCCTAATAATCCGGTCTTAAAGATAAGTGCATTTCATATCCATTTGATCTCAATACAAGAAACTCTTTTCTTGATGTCTGGATCTACTGCCTTGGCCAAGGACTCCATATGGCATATGAATGACTTACACAATAAGAGATCACCTTGCAAATGCAAGTGTAAGTCCTTTCTTGATTCTCATTCACTTTCATGAGTCACTTGTGCAGCCCCAGCATAAGCCTTGAATCAGTTGTCTAAGGCGACACCCTTTAAAGCTTATACCAAAGACTATAGAGTTAACTCATAAAGTGACAAGGAACCTCAAGTCTAAGGATCAATTAATCACATCAATGACTCGTGAGATATTTCCTAATCTGGAAGTTTCCATTTCCTGAAATAGAAACTTCCTTTCCCATTTAGGAATGTTCTCACACGGGGCACCTCAGTGAACTTACTTATTGAAGTAAGCACCCTCATGTATCACGCACGTATCAACTATACACTTTCCACCTCCATGAAACAAGGTGGTCCTTCTTAAGGGCGTGATCCCACAAGCAAGCCTTAGAGGAGTCAGGTTGACACTCCCACTGTCTGTAGGACTCATCGGCTTGGAGTATTTTACTAATCATGACTTATGTGAAATAGGGCTCGTTTCATGAACCATTTCACCTAAATGGTAGAGTCCTAAAGTCATCAGGATTAGGGGAGTTCTCATACATGCACAGCTAAAGTAAACGCATACCAAACAAGAGCATATAAAGAAGTGTTTGCCTGTGATATTAATCATTCGTATATTATTCAATGATTGTCTGTGATACTAGGTAAGTCCCGAAACGGATTATGATTAATCGGCTTTCTAGGGCACTATTCCTAACAGTACGTCCCTCCCAAACTCATGTATATCGTCACTAGGGGTAGCTTCCTGAGTTAACACCGGAGGAAAAAAGGGATTATATTATTTATTTCATTGGTAACCCCATTATGTACATTTATTTAAACATTACTCTCAAAATTTTTTCTTCAGTCATGTTCACATTTCTAATAAAGATCTTTTGAATAAAATATTTTGGTCAAAACCCTCAAGTTCAATATATATATATAGTTTAAACCATCCCCTCAGTTAGTCATTTTGACTAATCCCTTGCTCTTTCAAATTCATGATTTCAGGTATTGCCATCGCTCATTAGCTGGTATCTTGAAGCATAGAGAGTCCATTATCTTGTGCATATTAGATCAGGTTCTCTTGAGTGAGCCCAGTTAGACTATAATCCCTTCTAGTTATTAATTACTCTAGTATCATACTCTTAGTTCATGAACAACTTTAATCTTACGGTATTACTCCTATGTTTTCAAAAATTTTAAATTATTGCAATTCTTTTATTCACTACCCCAAACATAAGTTGTTGATCTAAATGTTTCAAATTCCGTTGCCATGTTTTCTTACTCTGGTATCGTATAGCATCGTCTATTCACCGGCGTGCCTCTCAGGTGCTAGGTTTCACATTCGCCTGGGAAATGCGACGGTGCGGGGTTATAACGTATTTGGGGGCGCTACAGCTAAGGTGGTATCAGAGCCTTAGGTTGCCTCGGTATCCTTGGTGCTCTTTTTTGAAAATCTTAACTTGTCTAAAAATATATCATTTCAAAGTGCTTTCAAAATTGATACCTTCAAGTTTTGAGAACCTTTTTATTCTCATTTTCTTGTATGTTCACATCTCGAGTCTTTGAATCGCTTCAAGATATCGATAGGGCCATTATTGTTCCATGTTATTCCAATATGTATTCTATGTGCTAGTAATTTTAGCACTATACTTGGGATTTGCTGCTTCTATAACAATTTCTGAATCATTCTTAACTCCATGCATTATATCTCCCTATGCGGCTGTTTGTAAGAGTGGTTAACATTCTTGGAGGAAATGGGACCATGGATCTCAGAAGTGACCAAAAGTACGGTACATGTTCTTAACATGCCAGTTATGGTCCTATGACCCTGGCGTCATCCACTCATTCATTATATCAATTTATATATGCCTATATGTTTTCTTGTTGAATAATTTATCATAAAAACTTTGAAGTAAATTCCCTTTTGAGATTTATCTCATTACGGATCGGTTTATAAACGTTACTCTTATCTGGATGGTAATCCGACCCCACTACCCATGACAAGACAAGGTATCATACTAGGAAAGGTTGAGAAGTTGGGAACTCCAAACTATACGGTCATTTTAGAAATGAATTAGTGACATATCGCCTATCCCGAATCGATAAAAGGTAATAACACATAAACGGGTTCAACTAGGGCCCTAGAAACCTGTCCTGAGTCCAATAAAGCAAGGTAAAGATACAAGGTGGCCTAAGACTCGAACAAAGACCAAGACTCGAACAAAGACCTCAACAGACTCCCGCTTAACAACCACTGAACCTGCAAGACAAATACTAAAAACAACGAGAGGGAGGGGTCAGCCAACTGATTGAGTGAAGGGGGGTGACACCCCGTTCGTTCGACGTATAAGGTACGCCGCGTTCCAACCTTTTAATGTGTTTAATTATGTGATTTTATTTTTCTGTGGCCCTGTTTTGAACTCTTTTAGAGTTTAGGGGCCCCTTTGTAATTTTCTCTTTTAAGGGGTTTTTTGGTCATTTCTCGTTCAGTCGAGAGTTCGACCTCTTTGACCCCTTCAACGCATCCGGGGCGGCGAAACGAGTCCGTAGACTCTAAGTTTGCCCAATTCGGATGTCGTTAGCTCGTTCGTTTGATTGTTTTTGCGTACGAGGACCCGAGATATATACCCCGGATCCTCGTTTTGCGTGCCAAAGATCAGACCTCAGCCCAGCGTCGTCTTCTCCAGCGATTTTCACTGTTCACACACATTCGAAGGTGCGTTTTCACGCACTAGCCCGTTCTCCCTCGTTTCTCGACGGAATTCGACGAATTGATAGTGGAAATTTATCAGCTCGACGAGCCCGTCACAACCGTACCAGTTTCGTGGCCTGAAAGTGACCAGCGGCGGAGCAGCGGAGGTCCGACGGTGGCGGGATTGCGCCACCTCCACGCCGGCGGCGTTCCGGCGACCCTCGCCGGCCATCAACCACCCTACCCTACGTTTTTGGACCTTCCCGTTCCATTTTCGGCCTCCTTTTCAAGCGAATCGCGGCGGAAGTGGTGGTTCCGGCGATGACGCAGCGGCGCGACTTTGGAGTGGCGGTTCGGCCATTTTCCGGCCGGTTTTGGTGATGACATCTTCACAAAAGTTGTTCCTGAGGTCGAGTCCGATCTACTCGTGGTGGTGGCGGTCAGAGAACCGGCCGGCGGCGGCAGACCGGTGGCGGACCGGGCCTGGACCGGCGGTCCGATTTTCCGGCGGTTTTTCTGGCGGTTTGACTTGGGGCTTTCGTAGGGCTCGTTACAAGCTTTCCAACGGTATGCTCGGATTTCATTTTCGTTTTACGGTTTGTATTTAATTTCAGTTTCCGTCGTTGGGATTTGGGTCGGTTTTTCTTTAACGAAGTCCCACGTGTTTGCTATTTTCTGAAATTGGTTGAGGGTTTTTATTGAGTAGGCCGAGGCGCATGTTTCTGTCCTTCCGGGGATTTTTCCGACCACCGGAGGCGGTATTCCGGTGGCGGCCGATGGCTGTTCGTCCGGTTGCGGTGGCGGCATTCCGGCGACTTTCGGACAGTAGGTTCCTCTCGTCGTGGTGAGTCCAACGCCACTTCCCGTTCGTCAATCGGATGTCCGATTGATTTTATATGAATTTTTGAAGTTATTGTATTTTATTCGTTAATTGATTTTAATTGTGCAATTTGATCCCGTATGTGCTATAAATTGAAATTATGAGTTGTATGATACGTGGAAGTATGCTATGATGTATGAATATTTGATTCGTGATTTATCGAATTTATTTGTCTCGTTTTACGCCCATCTATTTGAGAATAATTATTGTTTGAGGGGATGTTAGTGTAATTTTGGAAATTAAATTGATTATGATATTTTATAAAACATAACAAATGAATTATGAAAAGATACGTTGTATTTAATTTGAATAAATTGATCAAGTATGCCAATTGTTGTTATATTGTGAAATATGCCATTGTGTAATTTATATATTTATTGTTATGTAATTCATGTTAATTTCGTGAGACTTGGTGCATGATATGATTTGAATTCTTAATGTTCTACTTTATTTTATGTAATTAATGTTATGAATTTTATAAGTATGCAACTTTTGATATGGAATATGAATTATAATATGCTCTGAATGACTTGATTGAATAGATATGTATTATATGTTGCATCATTTGTATTCGTGAGCATGGCCGTGCGTCTTTGTGGTTGTGTTTGGAGTCTGAGTCTTGTGTTCTGTGTGTGTTCAGTTGTCCAGGGAGTGTTTGTCAGCTGTTTGGGTTCCAGTGGGACTTCTTGACTCAGGTTTTCCGTTTCGTCGGTGTAAGGTGAGGTTTTAGGATTTTGTTTTAGTTAAAGCGACCTATCACCCTTTGTGCTCGTTTTCAAGCCCGCATGCGAATATATATACTATATATATATTAAATATATGTCTTATAATATGTTATGAACTTTGTTAATTCGATTTGATATGAATTCTTCTGAAATTATACGTATGGGCGTATATGAGCTTAAAATGTTTTGCAACGAGGCTATGCTCCAAACCGTGTGTCTTCATACCAGCTGTGGATTAGGATGACACGGAGAGGTACGTTTATAGCATATGCTAAGTTGCAAGGTATGGTATGTCTGATCAGGTACGTAAGTCTGTTACGATTTGATAAGTTTGTATGTAGCGAGTTATGATATGATCTGTCTGATATGCTCTGTTTTGATATGTTGGGCCCCGAGACGTGGGTAAGGGGGACCCGGGACGACCATGGGGTCGCCGGTTATGACCCCTGTGCACGTTCTCATTTGAGATATTCACGTGCGACCTAGGGAGGTTGGGAAGGCGTGGTATCTTGAGCCCTCGGTGGATAACCGGGGAAGGCACAGTGTGGGTTCGCTACCCCGTGTGTGTTTGTATCTGTATGAGTAGTGAGGGTTTGCTCCCCGAACTACATGGTGTTGAGGTTGGATTGTCTATGTTATTTGTTTGTTTTCTGATTTGATACGTATGATTCGATATGGAAGTAAGGTGGGAGACCCGTACTCGCCGGGTATATGATTATGATATGATATGTTGATTATGAAACGGGATAGGAGCTTTCTCTTTCGACATGTTACGAGTTTGTTCAGTCTGATATGGTTTGATTAAGTATAAACTTTGGTATGATTATGCTCAGTTATTAAGTTTGAATAAAATAAGATAAGATACGATATGTATAAGTTTGATTTGAAAAGATATGTATAAGTATGTTTTGAAAATGGTTTTGGTATGTAAAACCCTATTCCCGGTTCATAATCTTTCTTTTGATACGTGCTTTGCTCTATACGTATATATGTGTTGGTGTGTGTTCAGCCCCCTCGCTCAGTCAGTGGACTGACCCTCGCCCCACCTTTGTTTCCAGTCTGCAGGTTCAGGTTCTTGGAGTTCGAGCTAGGCGGCTTTGAGTCTTGTCTGTTGAGTCCGTGTCTTTTGAGTCTGTATCCATTTGTTTAAGTTGAGAATCTCTGATCTGCATCCGTTTATAATTATGCACATAGTATGTTCTGTAACAAGTTGATGTGTTTGCTTTGATCATATGAATTTTCGGGACAGGTTAGGACAGGGCATGGAGTAGTTGAACCCGTCTTTGTTGTATATATGAATTTTCGGGACAGGTTAGGACAGGTTCGTGGGATTAGTTGAACCCGTTTCTGTATTTTGTTGATTAAAGTTTTGGTTAGTTCATATTTTGATTCGCTTCCGCGTGCAGGTTTTTGCTTATTTTACTTGTACAGGGTTAGGTACCGCCTAGCTTAGGTTGGATTTTTCGTTTGTCACCCGTTCGCTGTGATTTGGTGCGTGTGCGGATTTTCCATTTCGTACCACGTATCGGGTCATAGTGCGGGGGTGTGGTGCCCCACCGCTTGGGGTGCTACATCTTAAGTGGTATCAGAGCTACCAGGTTCAGAACCGGTGCTCTGGAGTTGTGTCGTGTCAGTTTAGGTCGTACGGCATAGGAATACTTGTGCATTGCATTCGTCTGATGTGAAATTTCGACTTGTATGTATGAAATTGTCCGAGCTTATGTGATTGTGTGCACACTATGATTATGATTTTTGTAAAATTATTATTGTTATGATTAAATTTTATTAAATTACGTATTGCATCTGCATTACTTAAGTGTTCTTAATTGCTTTTATTACTTGACATACCCACGTACTAACCCACATGCATAGATATTTGGTCCATTTGTGAATTATAGGGTGTTGCCTTGATGTCAAAAATTGAAGTTGATCGAGACAACACTTCCTACTGCTACAAATTCGTGAAGGAGGATTTGAAACTCTCATCTTCTGACTACTTGGATGAAAAGCAAATGGACCTCTACAAGAATTTATAACAAGGAATCAATGCTACTGCTATAAAAACGGGTATTATGCATACATGGCACGTGCATCATGCATTGGAGTAAATTTTAATTATTTTGGATATTGTTCTACGTGATTGACTGCTTTCTTTGCTGGATATGAGTGCACGCCATTCACATCCCTAATCCCACATGCATTAGCTTCGTGGTTGTACTTAGGTGTTCTCCTACCTGATCCACTACCTGCTGTCTTGGTCGAAGCAACATTTGAATTCAAACAGGGTTTGACTAGAAAATATACGATCGAGCCAATAGCTTCAAGATATAGGGTGAATGCATGTAAGATAGAATGTTGGGTTGTGGTCAATCTCTCTACACGATGCGATACTCATAGCCTCATAAATGATTTGATGAAAGTCGGGGTATTTCTAGATTCAAGCTGAATTGTCGTGATGTGGGATTAGTTGAAAGACAGGAAGCAACATTGGGATTCGAACCGGGGTTGACCAGAAGAGGTATGATCAAGCTAACACATTCGGGGTATTGGGTGGATTTCGGGCGATCATGTATAAACAATTGGAAAAAAAAAAAAAAAAAAAAAAAAAAAAAAAAAAAAAAAAAAAGAGGGAGTTCATTTAATTCTACGAACTCCTAAAGAGTGAACCAAGGAAGTTTTGATCAGAGTGACAACCATGAAGAAGACTCGGGAAACAATCGGAGAGTAATTACTAAAGAAAATACAGAATGCTAATTCCATGAGCGTAGAAGACTTCAGGTTCAAGAAATCGTACTTCCAAGCCGTGGAAATGTCCAAGTGATGCTAGATAATTCTGAAGATAAGAAGACCGTGGGGAAAAACAAGAAATCTTTTAACTATTAAGTTTCTTTCAGGATATGTACTTACTACTTGGAGGTGCTCGGGAGTAACATGGTTTATAAGAAAGTCAGAATTTCTAACTCTGGAAGGTGTGAGGTGACAATGAAGAAATCAAGACACTTGTACCATTCAAGGGCTCTCAAGTGGGGGTCAGACTGTTGTAAAGACATCAACGAGGGCAGCTATACCAGTACAAAAGGAAAAGGGTAAACTATATGAACTACCGAATTTTGGTGACGATGTCATTGAGGGTCGACTTTATCAAATACTAAGGACGAGGGACATCATTTACAAACGACGGTGGGAAGCATGATTAAGGATTGTTCTGAGAGATTCCATCGTTGGAAGATATAGCAATTCCCGAGTATTGAGGATTTTATTGGGATTTCAAGAGATTACACGGATTACTATACTCCGAGAATCAAGTGAGACGATCCAAGATCAGTTGAGTACCCGAGAATCTGAAGGAATACTAAAGAATGCAAGTTTGAACGGGAAGTTGAAACTATGGCCAGTTAAGGAGTTGATTAACCTTTCAAGTTAAAGAAATTGCCAACCTCGACTCCATTACTACGGTGAACTCCATTACTACGGTGAACGGTATCTTAAGCATCCATGGCATTTGCACTCATGCATTTCATAAGTAATTATAATTATTTTGCTTGACATATGTGACAATGTGTAATGTTTGATGTTGCTCGAGTTTAATAACGTGACTAACTGCTGTAATTTTCATAACTTTAAAATTGTTGTTGTTGTGAATTCTTGTAAACTAAATGGATTACCTGCTTGCGTGAACTATCCGTGCTTCAGTGCTTATAATTTCTTTGGTTACTCACTAACCCTACATGCACCTACAAGCATATTATGATTCTATTTTACAGTGATCCCATCGCGATATCCCCCTTGAGTTGAGCATGGATGATGAGTCTATACTCTAGGGACACCGATATCAGTCGGGTAAAGGTACACTATACATGCATCTCATGTTTTGCATCCAGTGTTATTTTGATGTGTGTAAGTTTGAATGCTGTGTAAGTTAACTTGTGTGCTAGAGAGTTGTTGAGATCTCTCTATTTACGTGTTAGGGAGATGTGGGATTCTCCCTATTTATGTGATAGAAAGATGTTGGATTCTTTCTAAATTATGTGAGCAAGAGATGTTGGATTCTCTTGGAGTTAGATGTTCGAGAGATGCTGGATTCTCTCGAATCTAGGGTTTGAGAAATGCTGGATTTTCTCAAACTAGGATGTTTGGAAGATGTGGAAGTCTGCCAGACTTAGGATGAGAGACGGGGTTCTCTCAATTCTGTGCCTGAGGGACGGGGTTCTCTCTTTTGATGTGCTGGGAGACGGGGCTCTCTCTCTCTTTCGTGCTGAGAGATGGGATTCTCTCTTGTTTGTCGCGGCTGAGTTGAGTGTGGCCTGGTGCTGGTCTGCAGTCGACGAGGAAGCGTCAGTGTTGAGCTTTGGGTACAGTGGCCTAGTAAGGATCGATTGAGTTGAAGTGACCAACGGTCAAGTGCTCAGTGGAACTTCAGGGACAACGGGTCACCATGAATAGAGTTGATGCCAGCTAAGGGAGAAGTATCCTGCAGGAATTGCAGTTCGCCTAGACCAGAGTTGCGCAGCGGAAGCTTGAAGTGGAATTCGTTTCAGCGTCGTTCAAGATCCGACCTTAGGACCTGAGGACAGGTCCTTTTGAAGGAGGGGAGATTGTGACACCCCGTTCGTTCGACGTATAAGGTACGCCGCGTTCCAACCTTTTAATGTGTTTAATTATGTGATTTTATTTTTCTGTGGCCCTGTTTTGAACTCTTTTAGAGTTTAGGGGCCCCTTTGTAATTTTCTCTTTTAAGGGGTTTTTCGGTCATTTCTCGTTCGGTCGAGAGTTCGACCTCTTTGACCCCTTCAACGCGTCCGGGGCGGCGAAACGAGTCCGTAGACTCTAAGTTTGCCCAATTCGGATGTCGTTAGCTCGTTCGTTTGATTGTTTTTGCGTACGAGGACCCGAGATATATACCCCGGATCCTCGTTTTGCGTGCCAAAGATCAGACCTCAGCCCAGCGTCGTCTTCTCCAGCGATTTTCACTGTTCACACACACTCGAAGGTGCGTTTTCACGCACTAGCCCGTTCTCCCTCGTTTCTCGACGGAATTCGACGAATTGATAGTGGAAATTTATCAGCTCGACGAGCCCGTCACAACCGTACCAGTTTCGTGGCCTGAAAGTGACCAGCGGCGGAGCAGCGGAGGTCCGACGGTGGCGGGATTGCGCCACCTCCACGCCGGCGGCGTTCCGGCGACCCTCGCCGGCCATCAACCACCCTACCCTACGTTTTTGGACCTTCCCGTTCCATTTTCGGCCTCCTTTTCAAGCGAATCGCGGCGGAAGTGGTGGTTCCGGCGATGACGCAGCGGCGCGACTTTGGAGTGGCGGTTCGGCCATTTTCCGGCCGGTTTTGGTGATGACATCTTCACAAAAGTTGTTCCTGAGGTCGAGTCCGATCTACTCGTGGTGGTGGCGGTCAGAGAACCGGCCGGCGGCGGCAGACCGGTGGCGGACCGGGCCTGGACCGGCGGTCCGATTTTCCGGCGGTTTTTCCGGCGGTTTGACTTGGGGCTTTCGTAGGGCTCGTTACAAGCTTTCCAACGGTATGCTCGGATTTCATTTTCGTTTTACGGTTTGTATTTAATTTCAGTTTCCGTCGTTGGGATTTGGGTCGGTTTTTCTTTAACGAAGTCCCACGTGTTTGCTATTTTCTGAAATTGGTTGAGGGTTTTTATTGAGTAGGCCGAGGCGCATGTTTCTGTCCTTCCGGGGATTATTCCGGTGGCGGCCGATGGCTGTTCGTCCGGTTGCGGTGGCGGCATTCCGGCGACTTTCGGACAGTAGGTTCCTCTCGTCGTGGTGAGTCCAACGCCACTTCCCGTTCGTCAATCGGATGTCCGATTGATTTTATATGAATTTTTGAAGTTATTGTATTTTATTCGTTAATTGATTTTAATTGTGCAATTTGATCCCGTATGTGCTATAAATTGAAATTATGAGTTGTATGATACGTGGAAGTATGCTATGATGTATGAATATTTGATTCGTGATTTATCGAATTTATTTGTCTCGTTTTACGCCCATCTATTTGAGAATAATTATTGTTTGAGGGGATGTTAGTGTAATTTTGGAAATTAAATTGATTATGATATTTTATAAAACATAACAAATGAATTATGAAAAGATACGTTGTATTTAATTTGAATAAATTGATCAAGTATGCCAATTGTTGTTATATTGTGAAATATGCCATTGTGTAATTTATATATTTATTGTTATGTAATTCATGTTAATTTCGTGAGACTTGGTGCATGATATGATTTGAATTCTTAATGTTCTACTTTATTTTATGTAATTAATGTTATGAATTTTATAAGTATGCAACTTTTGATATGGAATATGAATTATAATATGCTCTGAATGACTTGATTGAATAGATATGTATTATATGTTGCATCATTTGTATTCGTGAGCATGGCCGTGCGTCTTTGTGGTTGTGTTTGGAGTCTGAGTCTTGTGTTCTGTGTGTGTTCAGTTGTCCAGGGAGTGTTTGTCAGCTGTTTGGGTTCCAGTGGGACTTCTTGACTCAGGTTTTCCGTTTCGTCGGTGTAAGGTGAGGTTTTAGGATTTTGTTTTAGTTAAAGCGACCTATCACCCTTTGTGCTCGTTTTCAAGCCCGCATGCGAATATATATACTATATATATATTAAATATATGTCTTATAATATGTTATGAACTTTGTTAATTCGATTTGATATGAATTCTTCTGAAATTATACGTATGGGCGTATATGAGCTTAAAATGTTTTGCAACGAGGCTATGCTCCAAACCGTGTGTCTTCATACCAGCTGTGGATTAGGATGACACGGAGAGGTACGTTTATAGCATATGCTAAGTTGCAAGGTATGGTATGTCTGATCAGGTACGTAAGTCTGTTACGATTTGATAAGTTTGTATGTAGCGAGTTATGATATGATCTGTCTGATATGCTCTGTTTTGATATGTTGGGCCCCGAGACGTGGGTAAGGGGGACCCGGGACGACCATGGGGTCGCCGGTTATGACCCCTGTGCACGTTCTCATTTGAGATATTCACGTGCGACCTAGGGAGGTTGGGAAGGCGTGGTATCTTGAGCCCTCGGTGGATAACCGGGGAAGGCACAGTGTGGGTTCGCTACCCCGTGTGTGTTTGTATCTGTATGAGTAGTGAGGGTTTGCTCCCCGAACTACATGGTGTTGGGGTTGGATTGTTTATGTTATTTGTTTGTTTTCTGATTTGATACGTATGATTCGATATGGAAGTAAGGTGGGAGACCCGTACTCGCCGGGTATATGATTATGATATGATATGTTGATTATGAAACGGGATAGGAGCTTTCTCTTTCGACATGTTACGAGTTTGTTCAGTCTGATATGGTTTGATTAAGTATAAACTTTGGTATGATTATGCTCAGTTATTAAGTTTGAATAAAATAAGATAAGATACGATATGTATAAGTTTGATTTGAAAAGATATGTATAAGTATGTTTTGAAAATGGTTTTGGTATGTAAAACCCTATTCCCGGTTCATAATCTTTCTTTTGATACGTGCTTTGCTCTATACGTATATATGTGTTGGTGTGTGTTCAGCCCCCTCGCTCAGTCAGTGGACTGACCCTCGCCCCACCTTTGTTTCCAGTCTGCAGGTTCAGGTTCTTGGAGTTCGAGCTAGGCGGCTTTGAGTCTTGTCTGTTGAGTCCGTGTCTTTTGAGTCTGTATCCATTTGTTTAAGTTGAGAATCTCTGATCTGCATCCGTTTATAATTATGCACATAGTATGTTCTGTAACAAGTTGATGTGTTTGCTTTGATCATATGAATTTTCGGGACAGGTTAGGACAGGGCATGGAGTAGTTGAACCCGTCTTTGTTGTATATATGAATTTTCGGGACAGGTTAGGACAGGTTCGTGGGATTAGTTGAACCCGTTTCTGTATTTTGTTGATTAAAGTTTTGGTTAGTTCATATTTTGATTCGCTTCCGCGTGCAGGTTTTTGCTTATTTTACTTGTACAGGGTTAGGTACCGCCTAGCTTAGGTTGGATTTTTCGTTTGTCACCCGTTCGCTGTGATTTGGTGCGTGTGCGGATTTTCCATTTCGTACCACGTATCGGGTCATAGTGCGGGGGTGTGGTGCCCCACCGCTTGGGGTGCTACAAGGGGGGTAACACACGCATGTATATATAAGTTGGTAGTCAAGCAAGTGTAATCCCACTATATGTGATTTGTTATTTAAAACAGGTAACAGGAATCAGGAATTAATAACACGTACGGGTGGAATTACGTCTAAGCATGCAATTAGGTAAGCAGGATATACAATGCATGTGTCGATATCCGTACGCCCTCTGTTGATGCCCATTTTACCTTAAAAATCCATGGGCTCCAACTGCTGAACAGGGACTGGAGGCATGCCAGAGGTTACGGATATCTATAATGTAACACACCCAGAGCGAAGGGTGCCACATCCCCCGCACTAAGGTCTAACACGAGTAACGAAATAGGGAGTTCGCACCCGTATCAAACCGTAGCGAACGGGAGACACACAAAAGTCACACTCTCGCTAGGCGGCCTAGACCCTCAAGAACTGCGCAAATTAAAATCGGAGTAGCGGAAGCAATTCATATTTAACATAATTCCCAAGATCACATATGTACTTAATCAAGAGGGGGAAGGGTCAAGTATTCAAGCTACATGCTAGAAATATACAAAATATACATTGCCGTCACGGCCAGAATAGCATTAGTGTAATCAGAATATAGAATCCAAAATACATAAGGGAGAGGGTAAGTAATCCACTACGATGCATGCGGGCTCAAGCTATACCACAAGTAAACCCGAATAACACTTGCCGCCTAGCTTGACTCAGAAGAACCTGCAAACTCAAAAGAAAGGGAAAAAGGGAAAACAGCAACGAGGGTTAGTCCTAGTGACTAGTGAGGGGGCTAACTCACGCACCCGATATATATATAGATCAAAGCAGCTAATCAAAACAGAAGGATCCTTGAACCGAGAGTGGTTTTTGCAAGCCAAAGTAGTTCCCGTGATATAGATATACATAGGTTAAAAAGAAAGAAAAAGGTAAAATGTCAAATCCCAAGTTTTAGGTGATTTAAGAATCCACTCTCGTTACATAGATCATACAAAGCTAAACCAACTCGGCGAGTACGAGTCACACACATCCCAACTTCCATATACGAAGAACAAAGCAAAACAAAACAAATCAGAATCCATCCCCAACACCGGTTGATAGAAGGGTTGATCGGCCCTAACTATCCACATACACAGACGAGACAAGGTTTAATCACTACCTTGAAACCTTCGGCGGTTGCCTCCGCCGGCTCAAGAGAAACACCCTTCCTCAACCTCCCAAGGTTGGGTGAGACTCTCAAATGGAGGTGTTGATGGAAGAGCTCGGCGACCCCTCGGCCGTCCCGAGATTACCATACCACACTCCGGGGCCCAAACAGATTACGAAAGTCATACAAACATCACAAAGCTTATCTTTCAAAGCCACATCTCACTTACACACACACACTTGCACAAAACTAAACTTTTCAAACAAAAGCAAAATAGTTTATATACTTATACAAAATGTTTTCAAACTCTTATAACAAATGGGACAAATCCCGCAACATAAGTATCATACACTTATTTACCACATATTATACGTATTCGCGTGTGAGGTTTCAAATCAAATAGGGTCATAGGTCGAATAACTAAAAGAACAAAAACCTCACCTTGACAACGAACATAGTGGAGACAAAAGGGGAAACCGGACACCTACGGAGCAAGCTCGTCCTCAACAGGAAGATCCTCTGAACAAGACAAATAACAAGGAACACTCTTAGACTCAATATGAACCACATTGACGCTCGATACATGTATATGTATGCTTATGATGCAAAAGATATGAAATGCATCCACATTTATGCCATTTACGAGCAAACATTGCGCATAGGAACATATATCACAAACGAGGAGTTAAATGAAAGCAAAAATTCTTAACATAAGGCTTAACGCATCATATAACAGGTTAATCATGCATACACATAAAAAACGAGGCAAGAAAGATCAATAAGAAGCAACAAAAAGGCGAAAGAAATCTCCTCGGACGCCACCCTACTGGACACGGCCGTGTTAGGCAAATAAATTCGAAAAAAAACATTTCCGAGAGCTCAACCCGGCCGTGTCCATTTTCCTTTATACCCTGATGCGGCCGTGTCAGGCGTTCGGGGTTGAAAAATTTTGGCTCTGCAAGTCCGAAAAATGAAGGAAAAAGAGGGGTTTTTCGGTTCTTGCTCTAAGGAGACTCTTATGCCAACCAAAAATACATATAACAACCATCAAAATGATACCAATTCAACATAGGTTCATGCCCAACAAGTAGCTACAATTTCAGCTCCAAAAATGCAAGCAATCAAGGCATGAATGGGGAAGAAATGCATCAAATATATCATCAAAGCTCAAGAGTTTATTTATGGCCAATTGATTCATATCTCAACAACCATGAAAGGAGGAGCAATAAATGTCAAGAATCAAGTCATAGAAGCCATAAATCATCACCACATCTCAAGGGAACAAGAATGGAAGCAAGAATCAACAATTTTCTCCAACTTCAACTATTTACATGCTTGCCATAACTCAGGAATCAACCAAGGAAAGGAACCCAAGAGCACATAAAAGAGAGAAGAGAGAGTACAGATTACAACCATGAACTTACCTTTCAAATTGGAGAAGCTTAGGTGAAGATTTGAGCTCAAAATCAAAGAAATGACCAAAGAGTTTCTCTTCCTTCTTTCTTCCTTGGAGCTGATCGATATTTGTGGAAGGGAGAGGGAAATGGATCGGTTAAGGGGGGGTTTGGGGCTGAAATGGTGTGTTAACTCAAGACACAAATCATGGTTAAGGCTTGGTTGGGTTTAAGTGGGGTCCACCAACTTAAATTAGGTCAAAAGATAGCTCCAAGCATAAGGGGCTCGTTTTCGGGTGGAATTCGAAGATCTTAATGAACTTAGAAAAATGTGAGGCTTGTCCCATTGAACCCGAATCGTCGAAAGAGTTCAACGGAGGTGACGAAATTCGATTCCGAATTCCCGAGCTCAAAATACGCGTCCCGGAACCCAAGGTGCGCTAAATGCTCTTTAGCCTCCTTTGGGTCCCATCTCCAAAACGAACCCAAAAAGGCTATCAAAACAAATACTAAAACACAAATCGAGCACATAATCGAGTACATGAAGCATATAATTAACACATATCATGAATTCATAGAAATCAGAATTAAATACGGAACCAAAACGAGCAAACTACAAAGCAAAGGAAAGTTAAACGGTTAAGCAATTAAATCCACATTACCAATTACATATCACCTAATCACTTCAAGAAATAATTAAATAGTGCACATAATAGGTTACCTGAAAATTCTGATCAGTCGGGATGTTACAAACCTCCCTCTTTCAAAAGGACCTGTCCTTAGGTCCGAGGCGAGGTCTTGAAAAGTTCCGGATACAACTGTTTCATCTTATTCTCGGTCTCCCAAGTGGCTTCCTCGGATTCTTTATCACACCACAAGACCTTCACAAGAGGGATTTGTCTATTTCTCAACTCTTGCATCTTCGGATCCAACACCTCAATCGGATACTTCTTAAAAGTTAAATCCGACTCTAACTGAACTTTCTAGACTGGAAGAATAGAAGACTCATCGGGATAATGTTTCCGAAGCTGCGAGACATGAAACACATTGTGAATCCCGGTCAAACTCGGTGGTAAATCAAGTCTGTAGGCTACTTCCCCAACTTGATCAAGGATCTCAAAGGGGCCTAAGTAGCGAGGGTTAAGCTTCCCGCCTTTACCAATCCGAGCATACCCTTTTCTAGGAGATGCCTTTAAAAAGACCTTATCTCCTTTCTCAAACTCTAAGGGTCGTCTTCTCTTATCCGCATAACTTTTCTGCCTGTCTTGTGCCGCTTTCAACCTCTGTTTAATCACTTTCACCCTCTCGATGGTATCTTGAATCTCCTTAGGTTTCCTAGCCCTTTCGAGCTTTCCATCTTTGGTCCATCTCCACTCCTCTATATCCCAAAAGAGAGGGGATCGGCATTTCCTTCCATAAAGAGCCTCATACGGTGCCATGCCAATAGAAGACTGAAAGCTGTTATTGTAGGCATACTCAATCAAATCCAATTGTTCATCCCACGAATCCTGATAATCCAAGGCACAAGCACGAAGCATGTCCTCGAGATATCTTATTAGCCTTTCAGACTGGCCATCCGTCTGTGGGTGAAATGCAGTACTAAAGTGAAGCTTCGTCCCCAAATACTTCTGTAATTCCTGCCAAAAACTGGATGTGAACCGAGGATCCCTATCTGAAACAATACTGACCGGGGCACCATGTAATCTAACAATCTCTTTCCGATATAACCGGGCCAACTTAGGAACGTTATCGTACATCTTTACCTTGAGGAAATGCACCGACTTCGTCAACCGATTAATAATCACCCAAATTCCATCGGAACCTCCTGTGGTCCTTGGCAAGCTAGACACGAAGTCCATTGTCACTTGCTCCCACTTCCACTCGGGTATTGGAAGTGGTTGGAGAGTTCCTCCCGGTTTCTGGTGTTCTGCTTTCACCACTTGGCATGTTTGACATCTTCTAACATATTTAGCAACGTCTCTCTTCATGCCGTTCCACCAATATAAAGTCCTTAAGTCCTTATACATTTTGGTGGTATCGGGATGTACTGCATATGCTGACTTGTGGGCTTCATCAATTACCAACTGTTTAACTTCATCCGGAACACAAACCTGAGCCTTGAATCGAAACAACCCTGAATCATCAAATCCAAATTTAGATTCTGGGTCGATCCTTGACTTAACTACCAATTTCTGAATCTCGGGATCCACGGATTGAGCTTCTATCAATCTCTGTCTCAAAACCGGCTGAACCGAGATATTAGCCAAACGAGCCTCTGAAACCAGAACCACCGAACCCTGTCTACTAGAACCTGCTTCCAGACCTGAAATACTAGCCTTCCTACTCAAAGCATCCGCCACCACATTAGCTTTACCCGGATGGTACTGAATCTTACAATCATAGTCCTCAAGTAACTCCATCCATCTTCTCTGCCTCACGTTCAAATCCTTCTGAGTAAATAGATACTTAAGACTCTGGTGGTCGGTGAACACTTCAAAAGTAACTTCATAAAGGTAATGTCACCATTTCATCAAAGCAAACACCACTGCCGCGAGTTCCAAGTCATGAGTGGGATAGTTTTTCTCGTGATCCTTTAACTTCCTTGAGGCGTAGGCTACAACCTTACCATTCTGCATTAACACACAACCGAGACCTTCCTTCGAAGCATCGGTGTAAACTGAGTAGCCTTCTGAACCCTCGGGTAGGGTTAAAACCGGTGCAGTAGTCAACCTTTCCTTAAGAGTTTGGAAACTCTTCTCACACGCATCATCCCACTCGAACTTCACCTCTTTCTTAGTTAACCGGGTCAACGGGGAGGCCATCTTCGAGAAATCTTTCACAAAGCGCATATAATACCCTGCTAACCTAAGAAAACTTCTCACTTCCGAGGCATTCCTAGGTTGCTTCCAAAGCATAACCGTTTCAATATTCACCGGGTCCACTTCTATACCATTCCCAGAAATGAAGTGACCCAAAAAGGAAACTCGATCCAACTAGAACTCGCACTTACTGAACTTGGCAAACAACTTGTGCTCCCGAAGTGTAGACAAAACAATACTCAAATGCCGTGTGTGCTCTTCCTCGGACCTCGAATACACCAGAATATCATCTATAAAGATGACCACAAATTTATCGAGGTAAGGCCGGAATATTCGGTACATCATATCCATAAACGCGGCTAGGGCATTGGTAAGACCAAAAGGCATGACCACAAACTCGAAATGCCCATATCTTGTGTTGAAACCTGTCTTCGGTATATCTCCCTCCCGGATACGCAACTGGTAATACCCTTGCCTTAAATCCAACTTAGAATAAACACTTGAACCTTGCAGGAGATCGAACAACTCTTCATGTGAGGAAGTGGGTATTTGTTCTTAACCGTTAACCGGTTCAGCTCACGATAGTCAATACACATTCGCAACGTCCCGTCTTTCTTCTTTACAAACAGGACCGGGACACCCTACGGAGAAGTGCTCGGGCGAATGTAACCACATTCTAAGAGCTCGTCCAATTGCGTCTTCAGCTCCTTCAACTCGGCTGGAGCCATCCTATAGGGAGATTTCGTATACGGTTCTGCTCCGGGATAGAGATCTATCACAAACTTGATGTCCCGATCCGGAGGTAAAGATCCCAAATTCTCCGGAAACACATCGGGGAATTCCTTCACGATCTCCGTCTCATCGAGCTTGGCCTGATCCTTTGGCTTGTTCAAAAGGTAGGCCACGTAGCCCGTTGCACCGTCCTGGAACAGTCTACTCGCTTCCATAAAGGAGATAAACGGACAGGTCTTCAACCTCTGTCCCGCAAAGACCGTAGAACCCAAAGTTACCTTCTTAGCAAAACAATCCATCATAGCTCGATAACGGTACAACCAGTCCATGCCCAGAATCACCCCAAACTTCTTGATAGACATCATGATCAAATCTGCCGGATACTCTTGATCTTCCAAAACCACCGGACAACCACGGTAAACACAATTCGTAGACAAAGTACCACCAAGGGGAGAAGAAACAACAAAAGAATCGTCTAGGCAAGCAACAGGCAAGGGAAGAGTAGATACAAGCCGGGAAGCAATGCATGCAATGGAATGCCATGAATGTGGATAGTACCTTCAACAACGGCGTTGGTATCCACTTCCACATTCTCTTCCTCGCCCTCCAAAAGCATAAGCTCTAGCCTGGATCGGTGCTCTCGGAGGCATCACATTCAACGGTTGAGGAGCTCGAGGCTGAGGTGCTCTCACTTGAGGACAAGTACTAATCAAATGACCGGGCTCTCCACATCTATAACATCTTCTCAATTTCTTCCGGCATGACTCCTCGGTGTGATTGGGACCCTTGCAATAACAACACTGTATTGGAGCAGGTAGAGCTGGTGCCGCAGGTACCGAAGGTCGGGCTTTCTTGACTGAAGTATTAGGACCTTGGGGTTTGAAGACCGGAGGCCCACTATGTAATGCAGGCCTCTTCCCCAAATTAGAGCTCGAGCCTTGTCCCGAGGAGTAGGTCAGCCTCAATCTCGTGTTATTGGCCTCCACTTTGATAGCCTTCCTCATAGCCTTCTCCCACGTATCCACTGTAGCCGCCTTAAGAGCGTTCTGGATCTCATATCTCAAACCATGAATGAAATTCCGAGCCTTCTGGGTTTCATCATTGGTGATGTGTGGAGCATACGGTGCAAGTCTTTCAAATTCTAAGATATACTCTTCAACCGAACGGTTCCCTTATCTCAATTCTGTAAATTGCTGAAGTCTTCTCTGGCGAGCACTAGGTGGAACATACTTGTGACGAAACTCTCTTACAAAGCTTTCCCAATCAAACTCCTCTCCATTCCTTTCCAATCGAGCTCTCATAGCTTTGAGCCAGTTGGATGTGGGACCTTGAACAAACCGGGCCGTGCAAACAGCTTTCTCATGCAAAGGAGCGGGAAAAATTTCCCAAATTCCCGCCACCTCTGACCACCACTCTTCTGCTTGTATGTCATCTCCTCCATACCACTTCGGTGGGTTGTTATTTTTGAACTCCTTGAAGGACGGAGTTACTTGTCCACCTGGTCCTTCCCATTGTAGATTATTTCTCTGATTCTGCTGAAGCTGGTTAAGAAGAGCCTGCACAATATTCTCAGCATTCATCGGAGGAGGTGGAGGTGCTTGTGGAGGGGGTTGATTAAGATCAGGAGTCTGTCCCTATCTGCTCTCCTTCTTGGAGGCATCCTGAGAATACACAAATCAAGAAGCATCCATGCATGGGGTTCATTTCATGATCATGAAATCAATTAGTATGAATTTAAAACAATGAAGTCACATAAAGATGTAGATGAATGCAAATAATCACATACTCCTATACCGAACGACCTAGACAGACTCAACACGACTCCAGAGCTCCGGTTTTACAACCGAGAGCTCTGATACCACGCAAGGATGTAACACCCCCGGAGCGAAGGGTGCCACATCCCCCGCACTAAGGTCTAACACGAGTAACGAAATAGGGAGTTCGTACCCGTATCAAACCGTAGCGAATGGGAGACAGATAAAACTCACACTCTCGCTAGGCGGCTTAGACCCTCAAGAACTGCACAAATTAAAATCGAAGTAGCGGAAGCAATTCATATTTAACATAATTCCCAAGATCACATATATACTTAATTAAAAGGGGGAAGGGTCAAGTATTCAAGCTACATGCTAGAAATATACAAAATATACATTGTCGTCACGACCAGAATAGCATAAGTGTAATCAGAATATAGAATCCAAAATACATAAGTGAGAGGGTAAGTAATCCACTACGATGCATGCGGACTCAAGCTATACAACAAGTAAACCCGAAAGACACTTGCCGCCTAGCTTGACTCAGAAGAACCTGCAAACTCAAAAGAAAGGGAAAAAGGGAAAACAACAGCTAGGGTTAGTCCTAGTGACTAGTGAGGGGGCTAACTCACGCACCCGATATATATATAGAGCAAAGCAGCTAATCAAAACAGAAGGATCCTTGAACCGAGAGTGGTTTTTGCAAGCCAAAGTAGTTCCCGTGATATAGATATACATAGGTTAAAAAGAAAGAAAAAGGCCAAATGTCAAATCCCAAGTTTTAGGTGATTTAAGAATCCACTCTCGTTCCATAGATCATACAAAGCTAAACCAACTCGGCGAGTACGAGTCACACACATCCAAACTTCCATATACGAAGAACAAAGCAAAACAAAACAAATCAGAATCCATCCCCAACACCGTTTGATAGAAGGGTTGATCGGCCCTAACTATCCACATACACAGACGAGACAAGGTTTAATCACTACCTTGAAACCTTCGGCGGTTGCCTCCGTCGGCTCAACAGAAACACCCTTCCTCAACCTCCCAAGGTTGGGTGAGACTCTCAAATGGAGGTGTTGATGGAAGAGCTCGGCGACCCCTCGGCCGTCCCGAGATTACCATACCACACTCCGGGGCCCAAACAGATCACCAAAGTCATACAAACATCACAAAGCTTGTCTTTCAAAGCCACATCTCGCTTACACACACAAATTTGCACAAAACTAAACTTTTTAAACAAAAGCAAAATAGTTTATATGCTTATACAAAACGTTTTCAAACTCTTATAACAAATGGGACAAATCCCGCAGCATAAGTATCATACACTTATTTACCATATATTATACGTATTCGCATGCGAGGTTTCAAATCAAATATGGTCATAGGTCGAATAACTAAAAGAACAAAAACCTCACCTTGACAACGAACGTAGTGGAGACAAAAGGGGAAACCGGACACCTACGGAGCAAGCTCGTCCTCAACAGGAAGATCCTCTGAACAAGAAAAACAACAAGGAACACTCTTAGACTCAATATGAACCACATTGACGCTCGGTACATGTATATGTATGCTTATGATGCAAAAGATATGAAATACATCCACATTTATGCCATTTACGAGCAAACATTGCACATAGGAACATATATCATAAACGAGGAGGTAAATCAAAGCACAAATTCTTAACATAAGGCTTAACGTATTATATAACAAGTTAATCATACATACACATCAAAAACGATGCAAGAAAGATCAACAAGAAGCAACGAAAAGGCGAAAGAAATCTCCTCGGACGCCACCCTGCTAGACACGGCCGTGTCAGAAAACAAAGGGGAACAGACACGACCGTGTCAGGCAAATAAATTCAAAAAAATACATTTCTGAGAGTTCAACACGGCCGTGTCCATTTTCTTTTGTAACCTGACGCGGCCGTGTCAGGCGTTCGGGCTAGATAAATTTTGGCGCTGCAAGTCCGAAAAATGAAGGAAAAACAGGGGTTTTTCGGTTCTTGCTCTAACGAGATTCTTATGCCAACCAAAAATACATATAACAACCATCAAAATGACACCAATTCAACATAGGTTCATGCCCAACAAGTAGCCACAATTTTAGCTCCAAAAATGCAAGCAATTAAAGGCATAAATGGGGAAGAAATGCATCAAATATATCATCAAAGCTCAAGAGTTCATTTATGGCCAATTGATTCATATCTCAACAACCATGAAAGGAGTAGCAATAAATGTCAAGAATCAATTCATAGAAGTCATAAATCATCACCACATCTCAAGGGAACAAGAATGGAAGCAAGAATCAACAATTTCCTCCAACTTCAACTATTCACATGCTTGCCATAACTCAAGAATCAACCATGGAAAGGAACCCAAGAGCACATAAAAGAGAGAAGAGAGAGTGTACATTGCAACCATGAACTTACCTTTCAAATTGGAGAAGCTTAGGTGAAGATTTCAGCTCAAAATCAAAGAAATGGCCAAAGGGTTTCTCTTCCTTCTTTCTTTCTTGGAGCTGATCGATATTTGTGGAAGGGAGAGGGAAATGGATCGGTTAAGGGGGAGTTTGGGGCTGAAATGGTGTGTTAACTCAGGACACAAATCATGGTTAAGGCTTGGTTGGGTTTAAGTGGGGTCCACCAACTTAAATTAGGTCAAAAGATAGCTTCAAGCGTAAGGGGCTCGTTTTCGGGTGGAATTCGAAGATCTTAATGAACTTAGAAAAATGTGAGGCTTGTCGCATTGAACCCGAATCGTGGAAACGAGTTCAACGGAGGTGACAAAATTTGAATCTGAATTCCCGAACTCAAAATACGCGTCCCGGAACCCAAGGTGCGGTAAATGCTCTTAGGCCTCCTTTAGGTCCCGTCTCCAAAACGAACCCAAAAAGGCAATCAAAACAAATACCAAAACACATAATGAGCACATAATCGAGTACATGAAGCATATAATTAACACATATCACGAATTCACAGAAATCGTAATTAAATATTGAACCAAAACGAGCAAAATACAAAGCAAAGGAAAGTTAAACGTTTAAGCAATTAAATCCACGTTACCAATTACATATCACGTAATCACTTAAAGAAATAATTAAATAGTGCACATAATAGGTTACCTGAAAAGTCTGATAAGTCGGGATGTTACATATGTATTACATTTTAAGGGACCCGACAAGAACGGGTATTTATTCCATCCTGGACTCCACTTCTCAATTATTAAATGATAGGGACAAGTAGGTATACAGGAAACAAGCAGGAACCAGGAATCAATTGCAGTTATAATCAACGGGAAAACAGGTAAAAGTTAACCTCCTTTTTCAATGATAGACCGGGTAGTTAACCCTCGCCATACAGGCAGGATGATCTGTGGGTTCATGACTCCCCCAGATCCAGAGCCCCGTCTTCCACCAAACCTCCTGGAGGATATCCAGGTAGTCCAACAGGATGGGACTTGAGCAAGAGGTCACCGTCGGCCCGATACCTACCCTATTCACTCCATACACAAGCCCCTGGGCCCAATATCAGGTACATGAATCCACTCCGACTAGCCCAGTGCTAGGAGAGCTGGGAACAACAAAAAGATCTCGCCTATAAACCATTTCCGGTACATAGCCGGTATAAAAGATATGGTTTATTTAATATGAAAACAATTTGGCCTATTTAGAGCATGCAAGGTTATAGGTCATTTATAAAAGAAAACCCTCACCTCCATGTGCAACAAAGATCAAGAGAAAGACCACAAAGCTTGAAAGTCTCCACCTCGGAGAATACTGTACAAGAAAGAAAACACGGTGTACTTGTGAGACACGACTCAAAATGGAACCAAGTAGGACCCACGGCCATAATGTTTATGAAGTGATGAAACTTTTCGTAACATGTTTCAATATGAAATAAAGCATAAGAATGTCATGGAATGGTGTGATCGTGTTCATATGCTCAATTACTCAAACGAATTCAATTCATCTGTAAAGCACGAGTTCAAACAATCAAGTTTAAGAAAGTAAAGACCAGTGAGTGTCACATAAAAGCATAATTATCATTTAATTAAGCATATAATTCATATAAGTCACATACGGGAGGCAAAGGGGTGAAAGGAAAACAAGAAGAACGGTTTTGGCGAAGTTTAGAAAAAACTGACAATTATTGGAAATGCATACGCTGTAGGAAAATGGGAATATCTTGAGTTATACAAATTGGAATTGGGTTTTGTTTGTAGGAAATGAAAGTAGACACACAGGGCTTTCCAATGATATGTGGCATGGATCATGGTTCAAAACGAGGTGAAAATAGCGTAGGTCCAAATTTGGATGAATGCAGATTGTCAGTAAAGTGGCGACACCAAAAATAATTGATAATATCTCACAAATGGAAAACGATATTGAGGTGATTTTAATTGGAAAGTATTCTAGACTTCGAGAGGTCTCCGTGGGTTTAAAATGCAGGTCAATCGGAGGTCGTATGATGGAGTACCTGGCCGGGGAAAATACAAGGTAAAATTTACCCCGCCGGGGAAAAAGAGTGCAGACAAACCCTCTTGGCTAAAGTACCAGCCCGGGTACTTTTTAGTTCAAAATCTACCCACCCGGATAGTCATTCTGGGTAGAAGGAATGCAGTAAAAACAGGGCTTAACACGGGAGAAACCAAATTTCATCAAAACCACCCCAAATCTCAACTAAAACACTTCAAATTCAAGGCATAAGTTTAAATACATGTGTTCTATCCCATAACTCAATTTGAAGGCATGAATCAAGCTAGAAACAAAGCTGCCATTAAAGCTCATTTAAGCTCCAACAATTGAGTTTCATGCAAATACACAACTAACAACAAGAATTCTTGAAATTATGCAACAAGGAAGCTCAAAGAAACAATATATATCAATCTTGGAGAGTTTAATTCAAGTTTGAGAGCAAGAGATCAAATATTCATATTTCTACACTATTCATCATCTTCTCCAAAGGCATGAAAATTAACAAGAGAAAAGAGATTCAATCGGGTAGAATCGGAGCACGTAAAGAGGGGATCACAAATCTTACCTTCAATCATCGATCGGGTCGCCGGATAAAGCAAGCCCGAGCTCAAACCTTGAATATCCAAAAGGGGAATGTTTCTTCTCTTCCTCTCTCTCTTGGTGTTTCATGTGAAAATGGGGCAAGGAAGAAAAGGGGTTTAGCCCTTAAAGGGGATGAAAACGGGTCGGTTAGGGAGAACCGGGTATGGTCGACAGTATCCGGTCAACTCGGATCAGATTTTAAAACGGTAGGACGATCAAATGGCTTTAGAAATTTAAAAAGGTTAATTCATTAAATCCGAATCACCGAAACAAACTCAGTGGTAAGGTTAGAATTCGAATTCGAATTCCCGAGCTCTAGGTAGCCACGAAGTCCCCAAAACACCCTAATTATAATTAGGTCCCTAACGAGCAATTGAGTCCAAGAACAATTTAAATAAATCCTAAAGCGCATATAATAAAAATAGAGTTACACGTTGACACATAGGCATGTCATTCACTTAAATCACGTAAATACCAAATTAAAACTCTCACGTGACCTCGTACCTAGCTTTTCGGAAAACGGGGTGTCACGACCTTTCCCCCTTAAGAAGGACATGTCCTCAGGTCCACGGCCTCGAGTTCTGGACTCTAAGCAACCTCTCCGTGTTCATCCCACGTGGGGTTCACGACCTCCCCACAAGAATTAGTTCGGAAAGGGATCTTCAAGCACGAAGGGGCTTCAAGCTGCTCAAAGACTAGATCCGACCATGAGTAGTCCAGATGTCTCGCACGATAGGAGGGTCTAAACGAGATTCCACTCCTACCGTTTGAATCCATCCTAACCATCCCACAACTCGATATCACAAGTGGAGTAGTTAATGAACTCCCACCACTCGTTCTCCAACCTGAAACGGGTCTTCAATCACAACATCAACTTCATGGTTTGAAGTTGGTTTCTTGACCCGCCACTAGCTTCTTGATAGGGTCTTCGACGACTTGTTGCAAAGTCCGTTGCACAGCACGACCCTTGTCTCACCGTGTTACTAAAGCACTCACTCACTCTAAAACCAACTAACAAGTAATTACACATAACAGGAATTAACGAATGCATGATGCACGTGATATGTATAGTTAATGTACCGTTCACCATTGTTTAGAGGTTTTTCATTGTAGTGAATCCGATATCTACTTGATTTCTTTATGGAAGGTTCCTTTACTCGTAGTGGTAAACTCTGAGATTCCCCGACGTATCAACATTACAAGAACCAACCGTTCCCATCCTTAATCCATTTTCTTTTTCTACCGAGCTCCACGGTCCGAAGTCCCACGTTTAATTCTCTTATCCTTATTAAATACCATGGTCCGAAGTTCCAACCTTAGATGTCTCTTGATCTTAATCCGTTCAACTCATTCTTTACCACAATCTCATTCACCCTTCCTCAGATGCCCGAGCTTGTCCCGAATTGTTTGGACACCCATCTCAAACCCTATTAGCAATCCCGGCTCACCATGAAAGATAATTGATGAGCCAATAATCCATCTTGTTTAGGTTATGATCTTTCTTACTTATTCTGCTTCCAAAGCCCACGGTTGAATTTTGCTCTCCCTATGTCAGTCGCCAAGTATAGTGATAGACTCAGCTTCACTCATTCACTACCTTCCTTTCCGCTTCTTGCAAACTCTCCACGGATCCATTATTTTCAAATTATGAGATACGGTAAGCCGAATATAATATGTCTAATCATGGGAGACTTAAGTTTGCATATCTGCCATAGCCAGAAGCTAAGTAACGACGCGACATTATATCCGAGACTGTCATTAGTCAAACCTTACTTGGCCTTGTCGCTTCATTTCCCAAGTACTCCCCGAATACCTATCTTCGTCCCTTGAAGCACATGTCAATTTTCCAACCTTGATATTCATTTTCAATACCACGTTTCCATGTATTGTTTACTATACTTCATAACCTGCTTGATCTTCCCAATTCAGTCTTCAAATCTTATCGAGTGCTCTATCTTCCCTTCATCACGCATCTTTAGTAAAGATCCGGTTACTTGTTAACCCTTACATTTCCATTGTTCCGTCTAAGAATAATCCACTCGAGCACAACCCAGGATTTCTAAATCATATCCCGGTCGTGCTCTCCCCCCTTAAGAACTCCTATCCAAATTCTTTAGACTTGCTCTAATACTTCAGAAATCAAGTTTATCGAGCTCTTCTTTCACTCTAGTTCCGGATCTACTTCCCAAACCTCTACATTTCCTGTTTCACTCTCCAAATCTCATTTCTACTTTTCCAGGGACGATAGGTTCTTTTTTCCATTATTTCACACTTACAACCCCAAAATTTCTAGTCATTCCTAAATTCGAATGTGTCCCGATCGAAGTAGTATTTGGTGGATTAATCAGGAAAGTTCCTATCCAATAAACAAAACTGAACAATGCATGTTGGATTAAGATGCCAATGCAAGTATCATTTAAATATGCAACACATTAGGGCAACCATGGCAAGTAGGGATGCACAATGCATATAATTAAGGAAGAGTAAAATAATTCAAAATGACGTATGATGCATGTGCAATGAATGTTTTGAACCTGTCACAACTATGGTAAGTTTTGAACTCAGCAGTGTGTTCTCATTTCTCTAGTCACGACTTGCTTGGACTTGTTGATCATTTCTTGTTTTCCCACGGTCTTCAAGATTTCTATGAATCTCCTTGCCTCAACTTATATATCTCCATGGTCCGAGATCACGACCTCTTGAACCTAAATTCTTCTACGTCCATGGGTTTAATGTCTTGACTTCTTTCGAATAATCGGTCTTCCACTCGTTGTCCCGAATCTTTCTCCAAGTGTCACCTCGAATGAAGTACCCTTGTTTTATGTTATGAATTTGAATCGATAGTAGAACTTGTCGTTTACTTGCTTACACTTGAGCACGTAATCTCCTTCTACGGATTCTTTACCTTTCTTTATCATTTTCATTTTTTATTCTATATTTCCCACTTCAACCTCACAACAAGACAATTTAGCTTGGATCGAGTAGATGAACTCAAATCTGGCCGAAGATAGAATCCATAGCATTGTCACCTTCCATGGATATGTATTTACCACGTTGATTGATTTTCTTTAATTCCTTTTAAATCCAACTTCTATCTTATTCGAATTCCAAAGCCTCTCAATTCATCTCTTCTTCTACCACTTAAGAATTTCGATTCTCATCCATTGAACTCATTCTTCACTTCTTGGATCAAAAACTTCCAAGCTCTACGACTTAGTGTCCTTGTGTAAGCAGTCCCAGTCAAGTCATGTATCCAGTAATAATGCTCACATTCTAAATTAGATGATATCGTTAAGCCGGTTAAACATCCTTCACTGTTTATTATCCCATGGATCTATTTTGCCTTGAGTTTCCTCGCCTCTTTGTTGATCTAAACCTAAATTTCGAACTCCTCCACGGATTCCTTTGTTTCTTTCTTAAGTTAGATAACCCTGTGGAATCCAAATAAGGCATCCTATGTAGCAGAGACATATATGTCAATCTTCTAAGTCACAACCATCCCATGATCAACCCTTATTTCACTAATTATCCCTCTACCACAGTAGAACTTGTCAATCCATCCAAACTCGAACCTTCTATCCCGAATCGAAATCATTGAACCACAGTTGTCGTAGGTAATGGTTCCCGAATTCCGGTATAGGACTCCCCGGCGCATTCCTCACATCATTCGTTGTGAATGTAAAATGCGTGGTACTTGTCGTGGTTGTAGAAATTGGCCGTGGTTTGATATTATCTTCATAACCTGTAAATCATAACTCATTTAAAGAATATATGTATGGGATTAGGGCATGCTCATGTCACGTATTCAACACCAAGGCCACAAATTGATGCAAGATGTAGCATATAATCCAATAAGGTCTCGAAAGAAATGCAATTCAAGGTTCAAGAGCAATGCAATGTGCACGTTAACAGGTAACTCCTAAGCCGTACGACCTAGACCAAACATTGACATGACGCTAGAACTCCGATTTTGCAACCTGGGGCCCTGATACCACTTTAGGATGTGACGCCCTGAACGGAGGGCCCCATATCCCCCGCACTATGAACCCGGTCCACACATGAAATAGAAAGTCCATACATGAACCAAGCTCATAGCGAACGGAGATAGAAACAAAAACCTCCTACGTTAGGCGGAGCTAGACCCTGTACCAATAATTCAACAAGAACAAGAATGCGGAGCTAAGGCAACGAATGCTCACAATTAACAATGTAATTACGATTCAAGTAGGAATGTAAATATGGGTTCAACTAATTCAAAACCCCGTCCTAACCTATCCCGAATCGATACAAGGTAATAACACATAAACGGTGTAGCGCCCGGAGCGGCGAGCCACCACATCCCCCGCACCTAGCCCCGAACCCACATATAAAATAGAAATCCATACATGAGTCCAAGACTAAGCGAACGGGAACCTACACGCACACGGTAAGCCAGACGGAGCTAAGACAAGACCAGAGCGCGCAAAACAACAAGAAGACGGAACCATATAATGAAATCCAAGAAGATAAATCAACAAAATAAACAAAATAGAAACTTGTACATAATTCATTAACAAATACATAACATATATTCATACTTCAAGTACCAACATCGAATCAAATACAAAAGCATGACTGAATGCAATTGAATGACAACAACTCGATCTAGAAGACTTGAACCCGACCGACTCAAGACTCCACCTAGCAAGCTCAACCTGCAAACTAAAAAGTTAAAAGGGGAGGGTCAGTCCACCGACTGAGTGAGGGGGCTAACGCACACCCACACACATAAATATATATAGAGCAAAGCACGTATTAAACAAATGACTATGAACCGGGAATAGGGTTTTACATACCAAAGCCATTTTCCAAAAGAACTCGTACTTATACATATATTCATATATTCTTAAGTTTGAAAACTCGTAAGGATTCAAAGATACAGAAACACATATGGATTCATATTAAACTTATAGGGATTCTTATATTCGTATTGATTCAAACCTTAGCATAAAATCTCTTAATAAAACAAAAGATCCTATCCCGTTTCATAATCAAAATAACATAAAAATTCAAATACCCGGCGAGTACGGGTCAACTTTAATAAAAGAATTCATAAGAATCGTAAAGAAACATAAATACATAAAATTCATAAAACACATATTCCCGTATTCCATCCACCTTCTCCGGAAGTCTGCACGCGGGTTACGGGCCCACATCATGTAACTCGATACCTATACGTGGGGTAGCGATCTCGCAACGTACATTAGGGAGCACGTGCACAGGGGTGATAACCGGCTACCCCAACAGTCGCACCGGGTCTCCCTTACCCACGCCTCCAGGGCCCAGAGATTCATAAGATTCATAAGATTCATAAGGAAACATAGGACTCATAAGAAACATATCTAACTCGCAAAAGCTAGAAACATACGATTCATACTTAAGAAACATACGTTTCCGTGCAACTCGGCATATGCTATACACGTACCTCTCCGTGTCTTCCAAATTCATAAGATGCTAAAGGAGATCCATAGTTCACTTGACACCACACGGTTTGGAGCATAGCCTCGTTGCAAAACTATTTTAAGCTTATATACGCCCATACGTATAATTTCAGAAGAATTCATATTAAATCGAATAACAAGATTCATAACGTATCATATGACATATATTTAGTATATATATAGTAGTATATTCGCATGTGGGCTTGAAAACGAGCACATAGGGTCGTAGGTCACTTATCTAAAAGGAAAGATCCTAACCCTCACATTTTATAGGAAGAGCTCCCGGAAGAGCGTTGACGACCAAGAAGAAGCTTAAGTGGTGGAACAGACACCTCCGGAACTCAACTCTGAGAAAACGAGCATACACTTAAGACTTAGACTCAAATATGAACCAATTTAGATGCACGGCGATGCATATGAATGCAAATGAATGAAATGAATGCATATGAAATGCAAAAATGTATCATTTAGGTCATTTAAATTCAAAGCACGTACGAACCGTATCAAATAAATTCATAAACGAAATTCGTAAAATATAACAAATAATTTAAATCATAAAATCACATTCCATACATAAGAATTCATATAAAATCATAGGGTCATATTTAATTTAAACATCAAATTAAATCTTTTAAATTCATTTAGTTAAACACATAACATAATATATATATATATATATATATATATATATATATATATATATATATATATATATATTACATAATTTAGATATATATACACTATATACATATATACACGTTCAGAATTAGAATTCCTTAAGCTTAAAGTTAATCTCATGCATGTAAAGTCCATGCAAAGTTCATGCATTAACAAACCATGCAAACCTACGTACAACCATGCAAGAACAATTATCAAACCATGCAAAGCTTAGGAAACAAAATTAAACACCCCAGCTGTAGATTCATCTCCCCGCCCAGGGGAGATTTTCTTTAAAAAATTACCCTCCCGGGTACAGCTGATGCAGAAACATTCTGCATCACGTACCCGGCCGGGTACTTTTCTTGAAGAAAATCTCCCCGGCCGGGGACACAGTCCAGGCGCGAGGGAACGTGAAAACACCCCTATTCGACCCTACTATCCAACCAATCCAATTACCAACTCAGTAAGGCATGAAAAGGCAGCAAAAATGGCAGCAAATCAGCACAAAAACACCATCATATCAGCTGAAAACGAACAACAGCAGTTAAGGGATGGAAATGGCACCAATTCATGCTTATAACTCAACAAAAACTCAAGTATATTAATGGTATCTCACCCATATCACAACTACCACCAAAGTCAGGTATATTCAACAATAAATGAAGCATAAGAGACCACTTTCCATGCATCAATTCAAGCCATAACTCAAGGAAAGTCATAGGATTCAAAAAATGGAGCAAAACCTAACTATTCACTTCAAGGATCAATAACTCAATCAAAAGTTGATCAAATTCTGAATTTCTTGGATGGAAATGATCATATAAGCAAGTACATATCAAATATAAACTTACCCCTTGAAGAAGATGGAAGAAAATGGAGATTGGAGCTCAAAATCCCCTCTAGGGTGAAAGTGACGGGAATTCACTGCTGCTGCTCCAAAGTTCAGATTTTCCTCTCCTTTCTTGTGTATGGATCGAGATTAAGGCAGCAAAAAGTGATAAAGGACTGAGTTGGTGAGGTGTGGGCCCAGATTTGAGGGCAATTGGCCAAAAATTGAGGGACTTATGTGCAAAATGGTGAAAGGTGGTCATATGAGAGCGAGACAAAGTTATGGGCTGATTTCGGGGTATCAAATGAGGTCGGAAAATTACAAGGGCTGATCCATTGCACTCGAATCGTCGAAAAGAGTTCAACAGAGGTGACGGAATTCGAATCCGAATTCCCGAGCTCAAGTTAAACTACCCGGAACCCAAGGTGCGCTAAGTACACTTTAGCCCCCTTTAGGTCACCCCAACAAAACGAGTCCCGAAAACCCAACAAATAAACCCGAAAACATGTAACGAGCACATATTCAAGTTCACGACTCATAAAACTCCAACCTATTAAAAAGGCAAGAAATTTCGATCTCAAATCGAACACGAACGCATCACATTTCATCAAATAGGCATGTCATTTGAATAATAAAATTCAAATAAAACAATTAACTAAAAATAAAATATTAATTTATACGAATTAAAACAAATAAAATTTTAATAAAAAGGCTAACTTTCAATTAAATCCAAAACTTTCAAAAAGTTACAATTAAGTCCACTAATTTTAAAGTCATACAATTACATACTTAAATCACGTATATCACATAAATTCACGAAATTAGCATACTCGGGAATTAAATTCAAAATAGGAAAATTAAATACAAAAGTTTAGACGTGAACATTAAGCAATTAGAGCATATGGATCACTTAAATAATTAATTCAACGTATAAATTAAATCAAAAGAAAATTAAAACGTCGGAAAAAACCTCTCGTGACGTCATACCTGGCTCGTCGGAGAGACGGGGTGTCACAATCCTCCCCCTTTAAGAGAACCTGGTC
The DNA here is from genome assembly GCA_037501455.1 of Lantana camara. Classification (NCBI taxonomy): domain Eukaryota; kingdom Viridiplantae; phylum Streptophyta; class Magnoliopsida; order Lamiales; family Verbenaceae; genus Lantana; species Lantana camara. The sequence continues at coordinate 52,938,937 of CM074858.1, forward strand.
CCCAGGTTCGCCTGCTCGAGTTTCAAGCTCAAGTAACTTTCCATATTCACCCAAGTTCGAGGTTCATGACGTCCCGACGAGGGTTAGCCCGGTAAGGTCTTCATGCACCAGGGATTTGATCACTTCTTGAGATCTTGTTAGAGAATTTCCTCACCGTTTGATCCGTGCTAGGGCAACTAAAATGTTTCGCACGATAGGAGGGTCCAAGTTTGATTCATCACCCATCGTTTGATTCATTTCAACTACTCAAAAGCTCGGCATTACACGAATGGCGTGGTTACCAAACCTCCACCACTCATACCTTCTACTTCAAGAAGTCCCGTTGCTGAAGTGCTATATCACCACTTCTTACTCGATCCGGAAGACCGTCGTAACCACGACCCTCAGCTCACCGAGAAAACCCACATACTCGAGAAAAACACACAACAAGCACACACACACACACACACATAGGAGTAAGCACACGGCAATACTATAACAATCAAATATGCATGATGCACGTGCCATGAATGATATATGTACCGTTCACCATTTCTCAAAGCCCTTCATATTGATGAGATGGAGTGGAGAATCAAGGTTGATATCTTAGAATTCATGACCTGGATTCCTCGACCTTGGTTTTATTGAATGGATACTTAACTTTGTTGATTCCATTCTATTTCCCTAATTACCATGAGGGATTATCTAAGTTCCTTTCCACTTCGGAATCTTTCATAACTCGCTTAATCTTGATTCACCCTAATTCAGTCGACCATTATCGCATCACGATCTCCGGTTGTCTCGACGTTTCTCAACCCACTCCTTCTAGGACATCCCCATACCTTGTCTAATTTAAATCCCAATTCTTTGATGTTCACAGAATCAATATCTGGGCCTCTTTTTGATAATTGATCTACCGTCGTGGTTCTGAATCTTCGCCTAATTATCAACTTGATTGAAATCCTCCGATTCCACTCTTTACTAGTTTGAATAGGTTGTATGACTTATCCTCTACTGGATTACACTCGAGTAAATGATCTCCTTCCCAAAATTACTTTACCTTTCTTTATCGTTTCCATTTGTTGCTTCATCTCCCAATTCGTCCTCACAGCACGACAATTCAGCTTGGATCTGGAAAGTAAACTCCTATCCCTATGAAGATAAAACTTCTTGTCTCTTGGCATCCACGGACTTCGAATCACGATGTCAATTGGTTCTCTTTGACTCCTCACAATATGACTTCTTACTTACCTGAAATCTAAAGTGTCTCAATCTTCTCTTCTTCTCCCTATTGCCCTAGCTTAACTTCTAATGGATTAGTTTAATTGAAAACTCTTCCTTGATGGTACGTAGTGCTTATCATCCCCTAACCCTATGACATTCGAACCCCCTTTTTTTTTTCGACTTTCATTGCTTATCCCTTGAAGAACCTAATTTACCTTGGGTCCGCACAAATACCATCGCCTTATCATTATTTTGAACCTCAAATTAAAACATTCCCAAGATCTCTCTTTGCTCTTCTTTAGACGATCCCATGAAATCCTCACAATATTCCTCTAGAACCTGGAGTTACTCGTTTACCTTCTACAAATTGAATTCAAATAGAATACTTGTCCCCGGATCATAGTTTCAATGCTTCCCCTAACACTCTCTTGATTAATCATCTTTAAGGCATCCATCTCTTTCCTTAGCATTCTTAGCTCCTATGCTATTATTCTTCTAAATACTTTGAATTTCCACTTTCACCATCTTTTTATCCCGGTTTTCACCATCACGAAGAAAGACTTCTCTCAATTGCAAGCTATCATGAAAGCATTGAACTCATGCATGCCGGGTTAGGTTTGCTCATGCTATTCGTCACGTTGATCAACAATTTAAACAAAGAAGCAACAAGTAATGGCGATACGTAACACACATAACAAATAAGTATATGGATACAATGGGGGATGGATGCACGTGCTATGAATGCAATTACCTCCCGGTTGTTCCTTTGACTTTAGTCATTCCTATCTTTCCAACTTGTGTTTCGGCGATCCACATCCAAAGCATCGTCTCAACCTCTTCCAACGATTCTCATAAGGATGAGAATTTCTTCTACAATGAGCGCACGGGGATTGCTCCATGAATGGAAGTCCCTTTTCATTTCCGTCTTTCCTTTTGGTCCCATTTAAGAATCTCTCGATTCCTCTTTGATCCCAATCCCAAGCTAGGTTCCGATTTCATTCTTCTTCTCGATTCCCTCCTAGATTTGAACTAATCTCTTGGACTCCTTTAATTCCTTTCGAGTATTGTAAGGATATGAATCGCCCTTGTGTTCGGACGCACCGCACCAAACAAGCCCCTCATTTCTTTCTACAAGTGTCGCAGGGTGGTTTGGTCCTCCACAATTAGTGCCCGAGCTTGTTCTTTAGAAAACGACACGTTTAACATGAACAGAAGATCCCTTCCAATAACTCGAGCCATTTTTGCCCTTTATATTGGTGGATTGGTTCTCTAAACATCAACGGTTGTATAAGGCCTTTACCTCTACTTGATCCCAATTTTAACTCAGGGGCCATGGTAACTGAGAGTAGTGATTGACCATGGTAGGATATTAACCTACAATACACAAGGGAGGTGAAACTATGATGCATGTGGTTAGTGAGTGATTATGGCAAGTAAAAGGAACAATTAAAGCACGTAAAGTATGCAACAACAACAATTAGCGAAAAGAAAAAACAATTTTTTACAACATATAATGTAAGAAAATTCACATATCTTGATGCAATGCACACATTAGCACGTTGTTCCTACGCCGTACGACCTATACTTGACATAACACGACACTAGAACTCCGGTTTTGCAACCCGGAGCTCTGATACCACTTTAAGATGTAGCGCCCGGAGCGGCGAGCCACCACATCCCCCGCACCTAGCCCCGAACCCACATATAAAATAGAAATCCATACATGAGTCCAAGACTAAGCGAACGGGAACCTACACGCACACGCTAAGCCAGGCGGAGCTAAGACAAGACCAGAGCGTGTAAAACAACAAGAAGACGGAAGCATATAATGAAATCCAAGAAGATAAATCCACAAAATAAACAAAATAGAAACTCGTACATAATTCATTAACAAATACATAACATATATTCATACTTCAAGTACCAACATCGAATCAAATACAAAAGCATGACTGAATGCAATTGAATGACAACAACTCGATCTAGAAGACTTGAACCCGACCGACTCAAGACTCCGCCTAGCAAGCTCAACCTGCAAACTAAAAAGTTGAAAGGGGAGGGTCAGTCCACCAACTGAGTGAGGTGGCTAACGCACACCCACACATATAAATATATATAGAGCAAAGCACGTATTAAACAAATGGCTATGAACCGGGAATAGGGTTTTACATACCAAAGCCATTTTCCAAAAGAACTCGTACTTATACATATATTCATATATTCTTAAGTTTGAAAACTCGTATGGATTCAAAGATACAGAAACACATATGGATTCATATTAAAATTATAGGGATTCTTATGTTCATATTGATTCAAACCTTATCATAAAATCTCTTAATAAAACAAAAGATCCTATCCCGTTTCATAATCAAAATAACATAAAAATTCAAATACCCGGCGAGTACGGGTCAACTTTAATAAAAGAATTCATAAGAATCGTAAAGAAACATAAATACATAAAATTCATAAAACACATATTCCCGTATTCCATCCACCTTCTCCGGAAGTCTGCACGCGGGTTACGGGCCCACATCGTGCAACTCGATACCTATACGTGGGGTAGCGATCCCGCAACGTACATTAGGGAGCACGTGCACAGGGGTGATAACCGGCGACCCCAACAGCCGCACCGGGTCTCCCTTACCCACGCCTCCAGGGCCCAGAGATTCATAAGATTCATAAGATTCATAAGGAAACATAGGACTCATAAGAAACATATCTAACTCGCAAAACCTAGAAACATACGATTCATACTTAAGAAACATACCTTTCCGTGCAACTCGGCATATGCTATACACGTACCTCTCCGTGTCTTCCAAATTCATAAGATGCTAAAGGAGATCCATAGTTCACTTGACACCACACGGTTTGGAGCATAGCCTCGTTGCAAAACTATTTTAAGCTTATATACGCCCATACGTATAATTTCAGAAGAATTCATATTAAATCGAATAACAAGATTCATAACATGTCATATGACATATATTTAGTATATATATAGTAGTATATTCGCATGCAGGCTTGAAAACGAGCACATAGGGTCGTAGGTCACTTATCTAAAAGGAAAGATCCTAACCCTCAACTTTTATAGGAAGAGCTCCCGGAAGAGCGTTGATGACCAAGAAGAAGCTTAAGTGGTGGAACCGACACCTCCGGAACTCAACTCTGAGAAAACGAGCATACACTTAAGACTTAGACTCAAATATGAACCAATTTAGACACACGTCGATGCATATGAATGCAAATGAATGAAATGAATGCATATGAAATGCAAAAATGTATCATTTAGGTCATTTAAATTCAAAGCACGTACGAACCGTATCAAATAAATTCATAAACGAAATTCGTAAAATATAACAAATAATTTAAATCATAAAATCAAATTCCATACGTAAGAATTCATATAAAATCATAGGGTCATATTTAATTTAAACATCAAATTAAATCATTTAAATTCATTTAGTTAAACATATAACATAATATATATATATATATATCATATATTACATAATTTAGATATATTTATACTATATACATATATACACGTTCAGAATTAGAATTCCTTAAGCTTAAAGTTAATCTCATGCATGTAAAGTCCAAGCAAAGTTCATGCATTAACAAACCATGCAAACCTACGTACGACCATGCAAGAACAATTATCAAACCATGCAAAGCTTAGGAAACAAAATTAAACACCCCAGCTGCAGATTCATCTCCCCGCCCAGGGGAGATTTTCTTTAAAAAATTACCCTCCCGGGTACAGCTGATGCAGAAACATTCTGCATCACGTACCCGGCCGGGTACTTTTCTTGAAGAAAATCTCCCCGGCCAGGGAGACAGTCCAGGCGCGAGGGAACGTGAAAACACCCCTGTTCGACCCTACTATCCAACCAATCCAATTACCAACTCAGTAAGGCATGAAAAGGCAGCAAAAATGGCAGCAAATCAGCACAAAAACACCATCATATCAGCTGAAAACGAACAGCAGCAGTTAAGAGGATGGAAATGGCACCAATTCATGCTTATAACTCAACAAAAACTCAAGTATATTAATGGTATCTCACCCATATCACAACTACCACCAAAGTCAGGTATATTCAACAATAAATGAAGCATAAGAGACCACTTTCCATGCATCAATTCAAGCCATAACTCAAGGAAAGTCATAGGATTCAAAAAGTGGAGCAAAACCTAACTATTAACTTCAAGGATCAACAACTCAATCAAAAGTGGATCAAATTCTGAATTTCTTAGATGCAAATGATCATATAAGCAAGTACATATCAAATATAAGCATACCCCTTGAAGAAGATGGAAGAAAATGGAGATTGGAGCTCAAAATCCCCTCTAGGGTGAAAGTGCCGGGAATTCACTGCTGCTGCTCCAAAGTTCAGATTTTCCACTCCTTTCTTATGTATGGATCGAGATTAAGGCAGCAAAAAGTGATAAAGGACTGATTTGGTGAGGTGTGGGCCCAGGTTTGAGGGCAATTGGCCAAAAATTGAGGGACTTATGTGCAAAATGGTGAAAGGTGGTCGTATGCGCGCGAGACAAAGTTACGGGCTGATTTCGGGGTATCAAATGAGGTCGAAAAATTACAAGGGCTGATCCATTGCACTCGAATCGTCGAAACGAGTTCAACGGAGGTGACGGAATTCGAATCCGAATTCCCGAGCTCAAGTTAAACTACCCGGAACCCAAGGTGCGCTAAGTACAATTTAGCCCCCTTTAGGTCACCCCAACAAAACGAGTCACGAAAACCCAACAAATAAACCCGAAAACATGTAATGAGCACATATTCAAGTTCACGACTCATAAAACTCCAACATATTAAAAAGGCAAGAAATTTCGATCTCAAATTGAACACGAACGCATCACATTTCATCAAATAGGCATGTCATTTGAATAACAAAATTCAAATAAAACAATTAACTAAAAATAAAATATTAATTTATACGAATTAAAACAAATAAAATTTTAATAAAAAGGCTATTTTTCAATTAAATCCAAAACTTTCAAAAAGTTACAATTAAGTCCAAATCCAAGTTTTCAATTAAGTCCACTAATTTTAAAGTCATACAATTACATACTTAAATCACGTATATCACATAAATTCACGAAATTAGCATACTCGGGAATTAAATTCAAAATAGGAAAATTAAATACAAAAGTTAAGACGTGAAAATTAAGCAATTAGAGCATATGGATCACTTAAATAATTAATTCAACGTATAAATTAAATCAAAAGAAAATTAAAACGTCGGAAAAAACCTCTCGTGACGTCATACCTGGCTCGTCGGAGAGACGGGGTATCACAAACGGATTCAACTAGGGCCTTAGAAACCTGTCCCGAGTTCAATAAAGCAAGGTAAAGATAAAAGGTGGCGTACAAGGCCTAATACAGTACAGGAAGTATGCAAGAGGTGTAGTGCAGAGTACAGGACCAAGACTCGACCAAAGACCTCAACAGACTCCCGCCTAACAACCACTGAACCTGCAAGACAGACACTAAAAACAACAAGAGAGAGGGGTCAGCCAACTACTGACTGAAGGGGCGTAACACCTACATATATATATAAGTAAGCAATCAGGCAGGCGTTATCCCACTATACGTGATTTGTTATTTAAAACAGGTAACATGAATCAGGAATTAATAACACATACGAGTGGAATTATGTCTAAGCATGCAATCAGGTAAGCAGGATATACAATGCATGTGTCGATATCCGTACAGCCTCTGTTGATGCCCATTTTACCTTAACAGTCAATGGGCTCCAGCTGCTGAACAGGGACTGGAGGCATGCCAGAGGTTACGAATATCTATGTATTACATTTTAAGGGACCCGACGACAACAGGTATTTATTCCATCCTGGACTCCACTTCTCAGTTATTAAATGATAGGGACAAGTAGGTATACAGGAAACAAGCAGGAACCAGGAATCAATTAAAGTTATAATAAACGGGAAAACAGGTACAAGTTAACCTCCTTCTTCAATGATGGCCAGGGTAGCTAACCCTTGTCATCCAGGCAGGATAATCTGTGGGTTTATGACTCCCCCAGATCCGGAGCCCCATCTTCCACCAAACGTCCTGGTGGATATCCGGGTAGTCCAACAGGATGGGATTTGTGCAAGAGGTTACCATCGGCCCGATACCTCCTCGGTTCGCTCCATACAGAAGCCCCTGGGCCCAAGATCAGGTACAGGAATCCACTCCGACTAGGCCAGAGCTAGGAGAGCCGGGTGCAACAACAGGATCTCATAAAATAGGCTCAGGGTTAACACGACACAACTTACAAACCATTTCCGGTACATAGCCGGTATAAAAGATATGGTTTATTTAATATGAAAACCATTTGGCCTATTTAGAGCTTGCAAGGTTATAGGTCATTTATAAAAGAAAAACCTCAGCTCCATGTGCAAGAAAGATCAAGAGAAAGACCACAAAGCTGGAAAGTCTCCACCTTGGAGAATACTGTACAAGAAAGAAAACACGGTGTACTTGTGAGACACGACTCAAAATGGAACCAACTAGGAGACACGGAAAGAATGTTTATGAAGTGATGAAACTTGTCATGACATGTTTCAGTTTCAAATAAAGTATAAGAATGTCATGGAATGGTGTGATCTGTTTATATGCTCAATTACTCAAACAATCAAGTTTAAGCAAGTAAAGACCAATGAGTGTTACATAAAAGCATAATTATCATTTAAGTAAGCATATAATTCATATAAGTCACATACGGGAGCCAAAGTGGTGTAAGGAAAGGAAGAAGAACGGTTTTGGTGATCTTTAGGAAAAACTGACAATTATTGGAAATGCACACGCTGTGGGAAAATGGGAATATCTTGAGTTATACAAATTGGAATTGGGTTTTGTTTATTGGAAAGGAAAGTTGACAGACAGGGCTTTCCGAGTATATGTAGCATGGATCATGGTTCAAAACGAGGTGAAAATGATGTAGGTCCAAAGTTGGATGAACGCAGATTGTCGGTAAAGTGGTGACACCAAAAAGAATTGATAATATATCACAAATGGGAAAATATATTGAGCTGATTCCAATTGGAAAATATTCTAGACTTCTAGAGGGTTCCGTGGGTTCAAAATTCAAGTCAATTGGAGGTCGTATGAGGGAGTACCCGGCCGGGAAAAATACAATGTAAAATTTACCCCGCCGGGGAAAAATAGTGCAGAAAACCATCTCGACTAAAGTACCCGCCCGGATACTTTTTAGTTCCAAATCTACCCGCCCGGGTAGTCATTCTAGGCAGAAGTAACGCAGCAAAAATAGGGCTTAACAAGGGAGTAACCAAAGTTCATCAAAACCACCCCAAATCTCAACCAAAACACTTCAAATTCAAGACATAAGTTTAAATACATGTGTTCTATCACATAACTCAATTTGAAGGCATGAATCAAGCTAGAAACAAAGCTGCCATTAAAGCTCATTTAAGCTCCAATAATGGAGTTTCATGCAAATACGCAACTAACAACAAGAATTCTTGAAATTAAGCAAAAAGGAAGCTCAAAGAAACAATATATATCAATCTTGGAGAGTTTAATTCAAGTTTCAGAGCAAGAGATCCAATATTCATATTTTTGCACTATTCATCATCTTCTCCAAAGGCATGAAAGTAAGTGAGAGAAAAGAGTTTCAATCGGGTAGAATCGAAGCACGTAAAGAGGGGATCACAAATCTTACCTTCAATCTTCGATCGGGTGGTGTATAAAGCAAGCCTGAGCTCAAAGCTTGAATAGCCAAAAGGGGAATGTTTCTTCTCTTCCTCTCTCTCTTGTGTTAAATGGGGCAAGGAAGAAAAGGGGTTCAACCCTTGAAGGGGCTGAAAACGGGTCGGTTAGGGAGAAACGGGGTAGGGTCGATAATATCCGGTCAATTTCAGATCAGATTTTAAAATGGTAGGACGATAAAATGGCTTTAGAAATTTAAAAAGGTTAATTCATTGAATCCATATCACCGAAATGAACTCAGTGGTAAGGTTAGAATTCGAATTCGAATTCCCAAGCTCAAGGTAGCCACGAAGGCCCCTTAACACCCTAATTATAATTAGGTCCCTAACGAGCAATTATTAGACAATTGAGTCCAAGAACAATTTAAATAAATCCTAAAGCGCACATAATCAAAACAGAGTTACACGTTGACACGTAGGCATGTCATTCACTTAAATCACGTAAATACCAAATTAAAATTCTCACGTGACCTCGTACCTGGTTTGCCGAAAAACTGGGTGTCACAGGCAAGTTATTACAAGGGGATTGTTGAAGACTTTTCAGAAGTAACTACACTCAAGGACTTGAAGTTAAAGTGTCAAAGAAGTCGTAGAAAGATTTTCAAGTAATAAAGCAAAGACTGATTTCTGCATCAGTGCTAACCCTATTTGAATAAAATAAGTTTGTAGTTTACCCCAATGCCTCTAAATAAGGGTCAAGGTAGGTATTGGTGATTGGAGTAAAAGTTACGCTCCAAGGAAACCTAAGTCCCTCAATAAGAAAAAAAAATAAAAAAAGGTGGCAACAGAATAATGGAAATTTGAAAGAAGGTTGCAACCACCATTAATCCCAACATGGAAAATGGATCAAATCACGAGAAATTCACAACAGAAGTACTCGAAGCACTATGAATGAAGATACAATGATATATGGGTCATCGTTGGAAGGTCGATAAAGTCAACATGACTCGTGGCGGTTAAGATTACAGATAAGGGAATCAAAAACACATCATTGTTTTGAAGAAGTACTGGGAGAGGTGCTGGGTACTAAGTTTAACATTTTAAGGAACCCTCAGACTAATAAGCAGTTGAAGTGGATCAGTAAGAATCTAAAGGACTATGAGTTAAACCCAGGGTTTATAGTTTCCCTTAAGATACTAGGACACATTGAACTTCATACTTTACAAGTACCCTATTTATGAATCTCAAGTTTTACCAGTGGAAGAAGTACCACTGGAAATAAACTTGACTTGGAATCGAAACCGATTAAGGAAAATTCCCTAGTCAAGGTCTTTTGGAAAGGAGATGAGACTGAGGAAACAATAAGGGAAAAAAAAAAAAAAAACAACAACAACAAAAGGACAAGTATGGAAAAACATTACCTGAGCTATTTCTGGACAATATGAGAATCTGAGGATAGATTTTTTTTAAGAGGGGAGGATTGTAACAGCCCTAAACAGGGCCTAGTTGGAATTGGTTAACATTGAAAGAAAGTAAAAGCATTTATAGACTTTGATCCGTCAAATGTTCTTCATACATTACATTTCTATGTGTTTTAAGTTGTTCTTACGTGTTATTGTATGACTTTGGGAGAGATCACATCTAAAACCCTATATTGCTATTCATTTCCGAGCCTCCATTCCCTCAATAGAATCCTAAAACCTAAAATCTGTATCTCTTGAATAGCTTAACTCACATCTATTGTCCTAAAATCATTTTCGGAAATTTAACATCAGAGTTACGATTTTATCCCTATGTCATTGTTTATCCACTAGGCCATATCCTCTTATCTCATTCGTAGAACCTTAGAGGTATGAAACTATTATTTTTCTATCGCTTACATATGCTTTCTATGACCCGCAACTCTTTACAAAAATTGTTGATCAAAATTAACATTAGATCCCTTGATCGCTATTCATTCCATAAAATTAGAAATTTACTCGGAACACTTTTTCTTATCAAATATTACAGTCAAATGAATGCTAAAATCATTTTGAGAATTTCGATATCATCCACAAACCCTAATTCCTTTTCTAACTCCAGTAGCATCGAAAATCACTTCAAAATCCTAGTTACTATTCTTACCGTAAATAACTTTTTATTCGTTCTCTTTTTGCTATTCAATATTATAGTCAAAATGATCCTTGAATTATTTTATAAATTCTCATGCTCATACCAAAACTTAATTCTAACCGTAGTTTATTTCATAAATATTTTCCCTATTAAAAATCATTATTTTTACAATAAAAGTTTAACTTTCATTTAAAATTCAAAATTGTACTTAAAACGTTTCTTGAATTTTTCTCTAACTATGATAATTTTCTCAACCGTTAAACTTCCTCATAGCTTCGTTTATATAATTTATCATGATTTTCATAATCTCTAACGTTTACAACGTTCAAACGAAAGACCTAAACGTCACACATTTATAATCTTAACGAAGCTTATTTTACACTCATTCTTTCACTACTTTTACCACTTCAAGCTCTCGTTTCTGGACACTTAAACAAATTTTACATTATTTTATATTTATTTTTATTAAAAATGACATCACCTTCCTAAAATAGAAAGGCTAGGTGTATGATATAAAATCCTCCACATTTCCAACATATTCTATACATATTCAAAATTCTCCGCATTTCTTTCTTAAAATACAAATGATAGGTGTGTGACATAAAAATCTCCACATTTCCTATATAATTTCCATATATTTTTGTGATTTAGAATTCTCCACATTTCTTACATATTTTTAAAAACTGCTCTTAAGTCCTTAATTCGTACCTATAAATACCCCATAAGAGATTCATTTCTAACTCAAAAATACCTCCATTTCTCTCTCTCTCTCAAGGTTAGTTTTTATTTTTTTGATGCTTTAATTTATGCTATATTTTCATATTTAGTCTAGGTAATTTAATTAGTATATATTATATGTTTCAAATTATGTTAAATACTTATGTTTTTATTAGAAAATTATGATTTAGGAATTTATATTTCATGAAATAAAGTTAGGAATTTAATTGATGAAAATGCATGATTATTATATGAAATGATTTAAATATGTGTTTCTATATTCATAATTATGAATATTTGAATAGATTCATGTTTAGGAAATTTGTTTATGAATTAATTTTCATGTAAAGTTTATATATTATGCTGATTTATGCTTTAATCTTATGTTATGATTATGAATTAATCAAGAATGCCTAGAACATCTTATGAATATTCAAGTATGATCAAGAAAATGTTCGTAGTGCTCTTGAGTAGTGTGTGTGTGTGTGTGTCGTATGTGTTGTGTATGTTAGTGTGTGAAAGATTAGGTGTTTATGTGTGTGTCTAATCCCCCACACTTAAATAGTAGTTGTTTTCAAATAATGATTCAAAATAAATAAGAATAAATTGGAATTTAAATAATAATTCCTGATTAATGTTTTAGTTAAATAAAATAGGGGATTAAAGTTTCAAGAATCATTTAAACATTTCATATTTCAAATATCGTTTTGAGATTCAGAATAGTTAAAGGTTTCAAACATTAAAGAATTAGGATTTATATTTTAAAAGAAATCTAAGTTTTAACTTTTATTAAACTAAAGTAGGAATTTCAAATAAAGATATTCATTTAGGATTTTCATATCGGATATTTTAAACTATCATTTTCAAAATAAGATTTCTTTATGGACTTCTTTTATAACATAGAAGCTTATTAAGATTCCTAATTTGATTAATAACTACTTGATATAATAATGGACCTTATTTTATAAACTTTGTTTGAATGTTAAAGTTGTATTATAACGGAATATTATTTGTGTAACGCCCCAATTTCATGTACGTACGACACGTGTGACTTCGAGGGTTAGGATTTAACCTTAATTCTTTTACTTATTAAATTCCTACATTTTATGTTAAATTATATAAATTATCATTCAATATGATTATGTGAAGCATGTATCAATTTGAACATTATTTTATAATTTGAATTCAATTGTTACGTGGATTGATTCTCGAATGTGCCTTAATGGTTATATGTCTTTTATTGATCGTTATCTTAAATGTGAGGACCAAATTGCATGAAAGCTTCTTGGGCTAAATTGATCACTTTCCAAACCTTTTATACTTGATTGTATGACTTATAAAACATGGAGGATTTAATTACAAATATTACATTTTTCCCAAGATATATCGGTATGCATCTCTTCCTCTTTCTACCGAGCCAAAAATATCAAGAAGGCAAAGGAAGAATTCATCAAATTCATCAACTCTTTCCAAGAAAATAAGGAGTTTTGGAGCTTGATCATTCATTTCATCATCATCTCATATCACTTCATTTCTTTCTTCCAAGGTAGACATGGAAATTATGTGAAATTTCTTGAATTACATATATGAAGCTAGGGTTTGAGGTTAACTTGAATATGATGTGCTTTAGATGTTAGAAGCATGATTAGGAGCTTTAAACTTCTATTAGTGCTTGAATTCTTGAAATCATGGAAGAATATGGCATGAGTGGATATATGACGAAAGTTGATGATTATGATGATCAAGACATGATTTTTGTGTTTATATGGGTTTTTATTATACCTTGAGCATGAATATATGTTACTTTCATGAATTCTTGCATTAAGTGTTTATGGAGTTTTGTTGTTGAATTCGTGCCTCCCCTGTTCTTCTGCTCTGTTTCTGCATCTTCTGCATAACGGGAACGGCCCTTCCCGTTCCCTTTGTAAAGGAGGAACGGTCGTTCCCATAATGTGAACAGTGTACGTGGCGGCGAGGACGGGAACGCCCGTTCCCACTTTGTCTCACAAGACGGGAACGGCCGTTCCCATCTTCGGGAGCAGCTTCGGGAGTGGGGAACGGCCCTTCCCATTTTCTATTAAAACCTGGAATGGTCGTTCCCAGACCCCTGGAGAGGCAGAAAGTTTCTGCATAAAAATGTAATTTTGGAATTTAATTCCAATGTTTTATTTGATCCCAACATGCTATTATATGATCAATTTCATGTCATAATATGAATATATCATGCTACATTCGTGAATGCATATCATCTCGTTGTATAAGTTAAGTCGTGTGTCCTATTTGGTAACATTGATGAGTTATTGTCTCACGAGTACACCATGTCCTGTTTCGTGTCCAGTTAATCTCCCGGGGCGGAGATTGTGATCAACAGAGCATGTTGACGCATCCATGAGTCGTCGTGTCGCCTGTCAGGTGAGGTTTACTTGCTAGTTACTTAGAACCCGTATAACCTTATGTGACTTTTGGACCAAACGGTACAAATATATACTTATAATTGGTTCTAAACTATCGAGTCGTGTTCTTTAAAGGTAACCGTGTTTCATTGAAAAGCAATTCATGTATCGTGTTCATGACAAGCAAACCGTGTATAGTGTTATCGTGTTACCGTCATCGTGATCATGACAAGCAAACCGTGAGTGTTTGAGCCAACCGGGAAGCATAGGGCTGACGGGTAACTCACACACCTCTCTCAAACCGTGGGGATGCCCCCTGAATCCACCAAGAGGTTTGGTGGAGGAAGGAGTCCCGTACGTGGGAGTCATGTTCCCGACGTGCAACGTGATATCGTGGGTGGTTCGGGCCTTGCAAACCCACCACCATTGGAGAAAGGAGAATTTCGTGTTATTGATCGTGTGCACTATAATGACTTGTGTGATAACCTAATTAAATGAAAGAGTAATTCTTGTTCACTGTCGAAGTTGGGTTGGAGATCGTGCACGCCCTTGGCCAGGGCCACTGATTGTTATAATAAACGTGATTATCGTGTTAAACTTGATAGTTGTAATCTCGGGCGAGTTCTTGATATTCTTGCACTTATATTATTGTTATTATTATTTCAGTTACAAAACCTTACCCGAGGTTATAACTTGCATGTTAGTTGTGCATATATATATCTATGCCCCTCACTCAGTCTTCTATAGACTGACGCCTCCACCTTTCAGGTTCTTGCAAGTGCACGCTAGGCGGGAGTCGAGTCGTGTCAAGTCCAGTCCATGTAGTCGAGTCAATCACGGTGCATATTGCTTATTGTCGCTTTAGAATTGTTATTACAGTTACTTGTTATTTATATTCGGAGATGATAATGTATTGATATGTAAAGCTGGAACATATTTGACTTGGTAAATGAGAAATGTCGTGACGTGTTTAATAATTACATTTGATAGTGAACCGGTTATGCTTCCGCTTTCACTCGTTACATGAATACACTAATCCCGCCTAGCTTGTCATTTATTGCATTGTCACCCGTTCGCTATAGGTTAGTTCATGTACGGATTGCCCGTTTTGTATGTGGATTGACCTATAGTGCGGGGGTGTGGCACCTCCACGTGTAAGGGGTGCTACAATTTGACCTTATTTCGTGTTATGAGATGCTTTATTATGGTAATTTGTCTATGTGATTAGTTTTGGTTAAGGAATAGAAACTTATAGTTGATCACCACTCACATGTGAAGTTTGGACTGACTAGGACTCCGGTATTATATTACATAATACCTGGTTACTGTAGGTGAGGTTAAATGTTTCCATCTGGGATCACGACTCTATATATAAAAACAACATTTTATGTCCTACGCTAATATAGTTCAAGCCTTACCCCTTTATAAATGATACAACCCCTTTGAGAAAATACTTTAATATCAACTTATATTATTCTAGTATACAAAATCAATCATTTTAAAGTATTCATATTGTCTTGTCTTCGTATAAAGAATAAAGTATTTTCGGTTATAATGTTCCGGTACTACATTACCATCTATCTAGTACCATTAAATGCAAGTAAAATATCTTTTCTTATTGTGGGCCCCGGTGGTATCGGTAGTATTAATAGACCACGAGGCGAGCGCCAATGGAAATTATTATACTAGCCGCCAACGAGATCTTGGTGATGGTCTAAGTGGAGGTTAGTTATTCCACATGAAGTGACGGGAAAAGGTACGTCCCTCCCAAACTCATGTATATTGTCACTAGGGGTAGCTTCCTGAGTTAACACCGGAGGAAAAAGGGATTATATTATTTATTTCATTGGTGATGACATCTTGATCAATGTCGTTACGAATATTCTCGGTCTTAAGGAGTAAAGGTTGGACAACGCCTAACTTGTGGGCATAATATTTTTCTAAAAAGGGTTCATGTTTTCTCAAATCATAGCCTATAACCCCTTATCCCGTTATTTTAAAATAAATATGAACCCAGTATTGTTATTGATATAATATTTTCCTATTATTGGGTACTGACCAAGGAGTTTCTTGGTTAACCCCATTATGTACATTTATTTAAACATTACTCTCAAAATTATTTTTTCAGTCTTGTTCACTTTTTTATTAAAAATCTTTTGAATAAAATATTTTGGTCAAAAGCCTAAAGTTCTATGTAAATATATAGTTTCAACCACCCCCTCACTTTGTCATTTTGACTAATCCCTCGCTCTTTTCAAATTCATGATTTTAAGTACTGCCATCGCTCATTAGCTGGTATCTTGAAGCATAGAGAGTTCATTATCTTATGCATATTAGATCAGGTTCTGTCGACTGAGCCAAGTTAGACTATAATCCCTTCTAGTTATTAATTACTCTAGTCTTATACTCTTAGATCATGAACAACTTTAATCTTATGGTATTGCTCCGATGTTTTCATAAATTTTAAATTATTCCAATTCATTTATTCACTACCCCAAACATAAGTTGTTGATGTAAATGTTTCAAATTCTGCTACCATGTTTTCTTACTCTGATATCGTATAGCATCGTCCGTTCGACGGCGTACCTCTCAGGCGCTAGGTCTCACATCCGCCTGGGAAGTCCAACGGTGTGAGGTTGTAGCGTATTTGGAGGGGCTACAGGCTTGGCGAGTGAACGTGCATAATTCTCCAACCGAACTCTGACCGTGTACAACATTTGATTGTAATTATTGAAAATGTGATAATGGAAGTCAATTAATCATTTCATTCATTTCATGCATTGACATTTCATGAGCAAATACAATTCGTCCTTTTTCCTCCGGGGTGATGGTTAGGCCTGCAGACCCGAACCATCCATTCATTCATTATATGTTGAGATGGGGGCTCAAGACTCCTACCCGCTCCTTTGATGGGGTTACCACCGTCTCAAGAATAACTCACCTTCCGTTCTTCTCGATCGCGTGACAGATTATGAAAGGGTAATACGTGCTAAGGGGTTGCCCGACGGCCCGATGCCTTGCCCGTGTCCAAACCCACGTATTCCCGGGCCCAATAACATGAACATGATTGTGCATTATCTTGCCAAAACATTTCAAGTCGTTGAATCATTAAATTTCATTGTAAACTGTTCATTTTCTTGAAAACATTTACTCGATGATTCTTTGAAAACAATATAGATATATAATAAGGTTTTTGTCCAAAACTATCACATACGGGTTATAGGGTTTGATACATAACTAGAACTGAAAACACCTATAAGGCGATGATACAAGGATTTGAGCTATACTGGGTGCCTATTCGATCACGATATCTCCGCCCTAGAGAAGAACTTTACAAGTAGGGAAACAATGTGCACTCGTGAGATACGATTCAATATGAAACCACATAGACGTACGATAATGCTCATGAAGTGGTGTGATGTGTTATGAAATGATACGACATATAATAAATTATAAAATGTCATGAAATGTTGTGATCATGTTCATGTAACATAGCCAACACTTAATCAATAAATAATTCATCAAGCCATGGACACACACTACAACATATTTATCATGTATAACAGTCAATTAGCACATATATAATACAATAACCCTCAAAGGTATCACATATATATGCCATCCAATCAATGGAATTCAATTCATATTAAACACGAAGTCAAGTAATCAAATTTAAGAAATTAAAGCCAAGGAGTGTAATTAACAAGATAATAATCAATTAGGCATTTATAAAATGCATGTAAGTCATGTAAGAGGTCGAGGAAGTGAAAGGAAAGCGATAAGATGGGTTTTGGCAAAGTTTAGCAAAATTTAGGAGTTTTCCAAAACACACAAGCTGTAGGAAAATGGAAATATCCCAAGTTTGAGAAGTTAGAGTTAGGTTTTGTTTATTGGATATGAAACTAGACAAACAGGCCTTTCGAATAATATATGGCTCAAATTGTGTTTCAAAGCGATGTGAAAATGATATAGGCTTGAAGTTGGACGAAAGAAGATTTTCGACGAAGTATCAACACAAAATTGAAATGTTTATATCTCGGTCCTTAGATATGATTTTACGGTGATTCTAATTGGAAAATACTCTAGACTCAAAGAAGTTTCTGTGGTTAAAATCTCAGGTCAATCGGAGCACGTTTATGGGATAAACGATCGTTTGAAAATTGCCCTAAAAGCAGAAACGACCGTTTGAAGGTTCTCGGGTGAGACTAGGGCTGTCCAAACGGGCATTTGGTAAAAGCACTGGGGATCCAAACGACCGCTTGGATCCTGTCTGGGCGAAAAAACACAAAACAACAACAGCTGCTCGGTGGGGTGGTTTCAAAACCACCCCAAACCTCAACTCAACAAAAATAACTCACAAAAACACCATAATACATGATATAACACATATAATACACATCAAAACAATTGTTAATCCATAAATCTTGTCATAAAATTCAAACCCCCACATATATATATATATACACACACACATATACCTTGGAAGAAAAGAGGAGAATGGAGGGAAGAAGATGGAGAGCTTATGTCTTCAGCTTGATGGAGGACAATGGAACTTGATTCTTGCCTTCTTCTTTCTTAAGATTGGATCTATTGGAAGGGGAGAAGAAAAAGGGTTTGGGGGCTTGTTATTAGGAGAGAAAAATGAAGAAGAAGAATGAGAAGGGGGATGGGGGTTTGGATCGTGTAACGCCCCAACTTTTCCGTATTTTAGAATGACGTATTTGTTTACTAATTTGCGCGAATTAATTGGCTTTAAGTGTTTTCTATATTTAAATTTCGTTATTTAATTGCTATTATGTGATTAATTGAGATAAATGAAATATTTGATTTGGAATTGATACGAATACTTGAACCACTCGCGCATGAATAATTTGTGTGCTCCCTAATCACGTGTTTAAATTATTTAATTACCTAATTAATCGTTTATGATAATTACAATTTTTATTTTTAATAACATGTATTTCGTTATGTTTTTAATAAATATTTAAAATGGATTCTTAAATTTCATTTGAATTTTGAAATTATATGAATTCTTGAACGATATGTTTTTACGTGACAAGTTGCGTGCCGTTACTACATGAAATGAATTTGAAATTTTGTGGAAGTTGAATATGTTGGAATTATATGTGTTATGAATATGAATATATGTCCGTTTCATGTTTTCGGATTCATTTGCATGTGTTATGAATTTATTTTGAGTCTTGGAACCAAAACGGGGGCTAACGAGCAATTAGCGCACCTTTGGTTCCATATGTGATATCTTGAGCTCGGGAACTCCGAATCGAGTTTTGTCACCTCCATTGGACTCGTATCGACGATTCGGATCTGATGGAACAAACCTCATATCTTTCTAAGACCATTTGGATTTCCAAATTTCAACCGGAACGAGCATTTTGCGCTTAAGACGACAATTCTTGACTTTTCCTAAGCTACGGACCTACCCTAACGCACCTAAGACCTAAACCTTGACTAATATACACCTAGAACCACTTATTTCTCCCCCTCATCAGCCCATATCCGAACCACTCTCACCCCACAACCTAAATGTAACACCCGAGCGCAAGGTGTCACATCCCCCGCACCGAGACCCAACCCGAATATGAAATGGACGATCCATACCCGAGCCAAATCACGGCGAACGGGGACATACACACACTCTATGCTAGGCGGGACTAACCCTTGAACCATAAAATCAAGATAAACATTAAAGCAGAAGCAATAAACGAACATACATCATGTATACGTACAATGAGCATCACAGCTTCAAAAGTAAGTCATATACATTACTAATTGCCGTCACGGCTCAAAACAAGTACGCTCCATAACAACATTCATATACAATGATTAGAAGTGCAATATGCAAGTGTAAGACCAATATACAAAGGGCTAGAAATGAAAGCAAGACCTATGACTCGAATTCCCGCCTAGCCCCCTTGACACCTGCACAACACAACTGAAAGCCAAACGGGTTCAGTCCAAAAGGGACTGGTGGGTATAAAAACAGGGCATAAATATAATATACAACGGTATTTAACAATCACATGTAAGATACAATCCCAAGTGAGGTTTTTAAAGAATTTCCCAAGTGGGCGAATAGAAATCATCAAAAGGGATTATAACGATTCATTTACATTAGGTCATTATTGGCCCGACGAGTGGGCGTGCATTATCTCCAACCAACACATCGTGTAATTTATTAACATTCATTAACATTCATTCATTCATTCTGTTCATGCATATCATTCTTTCGTGCGCAATCAATAACATTTACACCTTCTTCCTCTGGGTTGGTGGCGGGTTTGCAAGGCCCATCCACACATTCATTGACTAAAAGGGGAACATGACTCCCCAGATGGCACTCAGTGTCCATTCCTCGCTAACTCCTAACGAGGTCCTGTTACGCCGTTCATTAGTGGGACTAGTGTGAGGGATCGCCGTCAGCCCTTGCCTCCTCGGGTCACCACTCACACCAAGTCCCTGGGCCCCATTCATTGTGAACATTCATTCATTCTCGCGAAAACATTTGGTAGGTTCATGAAAGAAAGGCTTTACTTTTAAAAACATTGACCCTTGAAAACGACTCCATATACATATATATATACTTTTGGCCGAAATCTTTTAACATTGGGAGTATATAGGGCCATTTAACTAAATAGTAGAGAAACCCACCTTAAACAGCAATAAGAAGAACACACGAGCCTCACAGACCGGCCTCGTCTCCAACGGACTCAAAATCTGTGCAAGAGAGGTGAAGTGAGACTCAATATGACCATATAAGACGCTCGGCAATGTAATGATCATGATATGAATGTATAAGAGATACGATTATGTCATGAAAATGTTACTATTAAGTAATTTAAATCATATAATCAAGTCATTCAATCATTCGTTCACTTTCATTCGAATTGATAATTTCACGTTTCCAATCAATTCAATTCAAGAAATTATAATAGGAGCATAGCACGTATTAAATCACATTTAAAATTAGAACATAAACAATTAAACACATTCAATTTAAAATTGAAAATTAAATCAAACATGAAATAGGTAACAATTAAATTCTATAGTCAATTAATTCAAATAATATTCAATATATACTAAACACATATATATATATATATATATACGTATGCATGTGAATCAACATGCAATTATCCATGCATGCAAATTACTTATACAAAATATTAATGCCATGCATGCAATTATATTTGTATATATATATATAACTATACATGCATACGTACCAATTACAACAACATGCATGCAGTTATCAATTACAATTTCATGCAATTAAATAAAGTATTCCATGTATACAACTTCATTCCTTAAGTATGCATGCATATGTTTTCCTAAAATTAAATGTAATTGTCCATGCACACACAAATAACACAAGCATGCAAACGTACAACAACATATCAACAATGCATGGAAAATCAGAAGGTCACGCCCGTGTCACCAAGAAGAACAAACCGAGACACCCCCGTGTCTCGGTACAGAGAAAACAGACCACCCTTGCCCCCCCGGTTCAGGCTGAAAATGAACAGGTTGACACCCCCGTGCCAAGAACGCAACAGCTCAACATATACGCAACCATCACCCCCTGTTTTCTGTCATGAAATGCAATAGCAAGATGCAACAATGAAAACCAAATGATGCAGCAACAAAAAGGCATGAAATGCAGCAGCAATTCAGCTCCAACAACTCCCACAAAACTGACAGCAAAAAGCAAGAAGATGCAGCAGTTTGACAGCAGCAACACAGTCCGAAAAACAGGGCAAAATCACATAAAAATAGGGCACAACTGATCTCATTTATCCCCAACATGTTCAGGTAAGTTAAGCCATGAAAAATACAGCAAAACAACTCAAAATTAGCATACAAGTCAGCCCGTAGGAAGCTCAGACGTGAGATGAAGATATATGAGTTTATTTCATGAATTTGCTCAAAGTGTCCTTAATGATAACTCATGAATACTTCAACTACCAAGTAATCAATGATCATAAATAAGAAGAGGATGTCAAAACAATCATTTTCAGGCTTGGAATCAATCAAATCCATGAAGAATCGAAGGATATCAACAAAAAGCTCTAAATCTAACTATTTGGAACTCAGCCATAAAAATCCATGAAACCATGATCAAATTTGGGGATGAAAGGATGAAAATGATCAGGAATGAACATATATTACAACCCTAAGCTTACCTTGTTGATTGGAGGAAGATTGGATGAGATTTGAGCCCAAAATCTCCAAGGGCACAAGGGTTACGGGAGAAAACGGGAAGGCAGTAACTTTAGCTGAGATTTGTGATTTGTGTGAGGGTTGGTTCGGTTAGGGCATTGTATAGCAGGTTAGGTGGTTGAGTTAGGGTTCCATAGCATCAAACCATGGTTAATTTGGTCAAGGTTTGGATGAGTTATGGCCATTTTAGTGCAGCAAGGTCAGTTTGGTCGCCGTTTCGTTTTTCGGTTGGATTTCGGAGGTTCAAATGACGTTAGAAAAATATAAGGCTAAGTTCACTAAATTCGATTTTTCGTTATGAGTTCAGCGAAGTTGACGGAACTTGAATCCGAGTTCCCGAGCTCAAGATATTAAATACGGAACCAAGGGTGCGCTAAGTGCTTGTTAGCCCCCGACTTGGATTCCAAAATTCAAATTAAATCCGAAACACATGCAAATGAAACCGAAAATACGAAACGAACAAATATTCATATACAAGACACGTATAAGTTCAGCATATTAAATTTCCATGAAATTTCGGTATCAAATTAAATAGAAACGAAGCACGTAAATGAAGCTCATACGCAAGGTAACAATAAAATTCATAATATTAACAAATAATATAAAGTTAAAATGCATATAATCAATTTATAAATATAAATGCATTCATCAATTATGATTACAATGTATTGCATGAGTGCATGCAAATATATTTAAACAATACGTGCACAATTAACATATATATATATATATTTAAATATTTGATATTAATATTATTAAAATAAAACAATTAACATTTAATATAATTAAACAATAAAATTAAATATGTAAAACACGTATAATTAATTATTTTGCGCAATTTGGTAAACAAATACGTCATGCTATACTAATAAAAAAAACTGGGGCTTTACAACCTCTACCCCTTAAAAGAATCCGTCCTCGGATTCACTATCTTCCTGAAACAATTAATGGAGGAACCCCGTTCCTCACAAACAACAAGGAGAGAATCCCCGTCTCTCAAACAACAAAGAGAGAACCCCGTCTCTCAAGAGTAACAAAGAGAGAACCCCGTCTCTCAAAAACAACAAAGAGAGAGCCCGTCTCTCGAAAGCAACAATGAGAGAACCCCGTCTCTCGCTAACAGGTAACGAAGTTCAAAATACAAAACACAGCCACAACGAAGAACAAACACCAAGGAGAAAACATCAAAATATCCTATTACGGCAACTTAGTCAAAACAATCACATAAAGTCAGGGAACAATAATCATTTACTTACATCCACTATCGATTGTACAACCATAATTAATAAATCAAAGAGACAAAGCGCAAATTAGCAAAATTATTTAAATTAACAATGCGTGTATGCGTATGCCATGGATGTCTGAGGTACCGTTCACCATGGAAAAGAATTTGAAACCCAAAGCCTTCCCGGTCCCAAGGTATGGTCTGAACCCAAAAACTAGCTCGACTATTGGCATATCTTTAATATTTTCAATGTGTCCACCTTCTTCCATTTCTCGGTTATACGTTAACCCTGATCCAATTAACCTGCTTTTCCAGACCAGTTTTACCCTACATCTTCAGATTTCTGACCGGTCTCCTTCACGGTTCATGCCTCCTTCTCTAGTTTGGTGAAACCTCTGAAATTCAATAACCCTTTTGATTAATAATCACAGCCTTCTTGTCGAGTTCTTTCCAAATCGGATTGTGATCATCGGTTCACAAAAATTTTGGATTAATCTCTTCGTGGATCGTTTCCTCATCCCTTCTGTAACACCCCAAACGGAGGATGCTACATCCCCCACACTATGACCCAGACCCGAAACATGAAATGAAAGTCCATGCCCGAATCCGAATCAGAGCGAACGGGAGACCAACTCACACACTAGGCTAGGCGGATCTAACTTGATCAAAACTCAGAGTGCGGAAGCAATTAAAACCAACATCAATAGATAGCGGAAGCATTTAAAACAAAACATGCAAAGCAGGTGACGGGTTCAACTAGCATAGATACCTAATCCCGAGTAATAGATCAACAAACATAACAAGTGACGGGTTCAACTAGTATAAATCCCTAGTCCCGAATATCAGCATAAAGTAATAATCACAAGTGCCACAAGGGGCCGAATGAAAGTGCCACGCAGGGCTACCGAATAGTAAAATATAATCTCAAGTCTACGGGTCAAAGCATAAGTGAAGTGTATGAAAAGACAAATGCAAATAGAAAGACTAGACCGACGAAGTGCAACACAAAGGAATCACTTTCGCCTAGCAAACACCAACAACCTGCAACTAAAAGTGTAAAGGAGGGGTCAACTAACTTGACCGAGTGAGGGGGCTAACACACACCCACATTATATATATATAAGGAGCATAATACATAATAAAAAGAATGGACTCATGAACCGGGGATAGGTGTTACATACCAAAATGTTTTGAAAGAACCCGAATAAGATATAGATATAAGTTTTGAAACCATTTTTCAGAAAGACTCTATCCCGATTCATAATTCCATAACATATCATAATCAACTGCTCAGCGAATACGAGCTTCCCACCTTTACTCCTCAGAACATAAATCATAATCAATCCAACCACTACACCAATGATGGAGGGGATGTACAGTCCCCAAAAGCATCTATAATAACACCGTCTAAAATAGACTCGATCTCAAGACGGTAGGGAACCCACAAGAGTCATCCCCGGCCTTAGCCGAAGGCTCAAGATATCATGCCTCCCTCATCACCCTAAGGTCGCGCAATGATATCTCAAATGGAACTACGCAATGGGTAAATAACCCGACGACCCTAACCGTCCCGGGGGACCCGTTACCCGCAGCTCCTAGGATCCACAACAGAACAGATCATAACATAACATACGCCAATATTTCATGGCAATCTCGCTACAGAATTAGAACACAACTGTTTTCCAAAATAGCTTCAATATGCCTCAAAAACTGGTTTTATATTTACACCCTTCGTACGCGATGGAACTTTAAGCCTCAAGACCTCCATCCACGCAGGACTCACACAAGATCAACAACATATCATATTCAGCACATACATATCTATAATAGAGTATACTCGAATGCAAGGGTAGAAATCAACATGTAAAGGCCATAGGTCACGTAACTATACAGAATCCTAAACCTCACCTCGTAGTAGTAGTGTCTGAGAGTGTGAAGGGCCAAACACTCTAAGCCTCGGGCTCACCAGCACCACCCAACTCTGTGACAAGACATGCAAAGGCCCATACTTAAACTCTATATGAACCAAGTAAGACGCACGGCAACATATAACATCATGTATGAAATGCATTATGGAATGATATGGATTAGGGAATGAAGTGTACACATAGGTCACACGGCATAACATAGGACAAGCTCTCAAACGAAATTATTCAATAAAAATAAAGTATTAAAGTTTAAAACATAAATTAAAATCATATCATTAATATTTAAAATAATGCATTTTAACATTAAAATAAGGCTTGTATTTGATGAACGAAATAAATTAATAATAATAAAAAAAAGAAGAAATCGAGACTTATTACCATTTCAAATTCATTTCAACACTTAATATTTAATGCACACACAGATCGAATTAATTAATAACTATATTAGTTAGTGGCGGCATATCTTCATTAGCAATTTAAATTAGATGGTGGCAGCATGACATTGAAATGTAAGAATTTCTACCCAAATTTTAAATGCATGGAATGCAGCGTGTCATGCTACCCAAATTTATATTTCAAGCAATCAATGCATTTCATATGTTAGGTAGTGGCGTGCATTCACTAAATTTAAATTCAAGAATCACATTATCCAATTTTTCATAAAAGGAAGGCAAAGTCACGTGGACAGAGGTGCTTTAATGCTACCCCAAGATTTAAATTCCAAGTAATCATTGCTTCCATTAATTAAGAAGATATGCTGGCACTTGTTATTAAATTCTAATCCCTATTCTTTGATTCAACCAATACTCTTATTTCTCTTGCTTCCAAGTGTAATGACAGCAAAGATGAGTTACTAGAGCATGTTGACTTTTAATTTCCAAACTTGTTAATATATATACACAATCCGAGACTTACACTAGCCAAGTATAAATAATTCCCAACAAATCGTCACGACACCCTAGGCCTACTCACGCAGCAAATTTGGTTTTCAACTTTAGTACACCTATCCAACATTATTAAATCCAAAACACGAGAACTGAAGGTTTTAAATTGTATCATTTCATTCAGATCTCCAACTTCCATTTTCAAGTAATCATTACGGTTTCCTGGTGTGAATAATACAAAATGTGATTTTATATTTATGCAATTCATCTCCAGAAATTACACATCTTGACGGGAATCACGTACAAGGCATAGAACAACTGCAGCAACCCAAACATTTCTTGTCTCAAAATACACGATTGCAAAATGGAGGATCCCTATTCATGCTCAATAATCAGAGATAGAAATTAAATTCAAATCAAGGAAAATGTGTGACTTACCTTGTCTTATGAAGGAGTGAGAAATCAAGGAATATGAGCTCTTAGAATGAAAGATAGTTCAAGTCTTGATCGTCTCTTGAAATTTCTCCATGAATCTCTTGGAAGCTAACTTGTGTGGTTTGAAATGAAATGAAAAGGGGATAAAGCTATTTATATGGTGGCTAATAGTTTTAGGTCAAGATTAGGGTTTCCAAGATAAAAAGTGGGGCTAAAGGCTTGAATAGGATTTGGGCCCAAATAAATGACATTCGGCCCAAAAGTCCCAATTAAAAAGGTTTAAAGTCTAAATGGTTTCCGAAAAATATAAAATAAATTTCGTTGGACCCGAATCACCGATTCAAGTCCAATGGTGGTGTCGAAATTCGAATTCGAATTCCCGAGCCCATATTGGTCCCGAAAGACCCGAACTCACCTAATTCAAGTTAGGCCAAAAACACACAAATAGGTCCAAGTCCTATTTAAATCCAATTCGAACAATTAATTTAAATTCATCCAAGTTCTATTACCATGTTGTCATGCAAGAATTCATATTTTACCATTTTAGGTTTTTAGTCAATTATGTTACATTTTCAATCAAAGTTGGATTTAAACACATAAAAAGGAAATTAAATCACACACCTGCATAAGTTAAACTCTCTCGTGGCGCATACCTGTACGATGTATCGGACGGGGCGTCACAACCTCCCCCCCTTAGGAGAACCTGTCCTCAGGTTCGTTGCTTGAAACAACTCCGGATACAACTTCTTCATCTTCTCCTCAGTCTCCCAAGTCGACTCCTCAGATTTCTGATCTCTCCACAACACTCTGACCAAGGGAATCTGCTTGTTTCTCAACACTTGTACTTTCCGATCCTGAATCTCGACTCGATGCTTCACAATCGTCAAATCGGAGTCAAGCTGTACCTCTTCAACAGGTAAGACCGTCGACTCATCGGGGTAGAACTTCCGAAGCTGTGAAACGTGGAACACATTATGAATCCCAGTCAAACTCGGCGGTAGGTCCAACCTATACGCCACCTCTCCAATCCTTTCTAGAATCTCAACTGGTCCAAGATATCGAGGGCTAAGCTTCCCTCCTCTACCAATACGAGAAAAGCCCTTCCTAGGAGATGCCTTCAAGAAGACACGATCTCCGACCTCAAACTCGAGGGGCCTTCTCCTCTTATCTGCATAACTCTTCTCTCTATCCTGAGCAGCTTTCATTCTCTGCTGAATCAACTTAACCTTCTCAACCATCTTCTCAATCTTAGACGAAACCTTATCTCTCGTGTGCTTACCATCCTTAGTCCATCTCCAATCCTCAATATCGCAATATAGTGGTGATCTGCACTTCCTCCCATAAAGTGCTTCATAAGGGGCCATACCAATCGAAGCCTGGTAACTGTTGTTGTAGGAGAATTCAACCAATGTTAAGTGCTTATCCCATTTATCCTTAAAATCCAATGCACACGCCCTCAACATATCCTCAAGATACTTAATCAGCCGCTCTGACTGTCCATCAGTCTGAGGATGTGATGCGGTGCTAAACTTAAGCTTTGTACCCAAGCACCTCTGAAGATCCTGCCAAAAACTAGCTGTAAACCGAGGATCCCGATCTGACACGATGCTAGCTGGAACTCCATGTAGTCTTACTATCTCATTACAATACAATTCAGCCAACTTAGGTACCTTATCCGTCATCCGAACCTTAAGGAAATGGGCAGACTTCGTCAAACGGTCTATCACTACCCAAATCCCATCGAATCCTCTCCTAGAGCTCGGCAGGCCGGACACAAAGTCCATAGTTACCTGCTCCCACATCCACTCTGGTATCGGAAGTGGTTGGAGAGTACCTCCCGGTTTCTGATGTTCTGCCTTAACCATTTGGCATGTCAGACATCGCTTCACAAAGAATGCGACATCCCTCTTCATGCCACTCCACCAATATAACTCTTTCAAGTACCGGTACATCTTCGTACCTCCTGGGTGAATGGAATAACCGGAGCGGTGTGCGCCTCCTCAAGTATTACCCTCTTGAGCTGGTTAGGCACACACACTCTTGCCTTAAACCTGAACAAACCAGAATCATCAAATCCAAACTTAGTCTGTGGATCATCTCTAGAATGAGCAACCAATCTCTGAATCTCGGGATCCGTAGACTGAGCCTCTAACAATCTCTGCTTCAAATCGGGCTGAACCGTGATGTTGGCTAACCTAGCCACTGAAACCAAAACAATCGAACTCTGCTCAGAAAACTCAGCCACTAAACTCGAAATATTGACTTTCCTGCTCAACGCGTCGGCAACCACATTTGCCTTACCCGGATGGTACCGAATTGTGCAATCATAGTCCTCTAAGAACTCAACCCATCTCCTCTGTCTCAAGTTAAGCTCTTTCTGAGTGAACAGGTACTGAAGACTCTTATGATCCGAGGATACCTCAAATGTAGCACCATAGAGGTAGTGACGCCACTTAGACAACACAAACACGATTGCTGCAAGCTCTAGATCATGGGTAGGGTAATTCTGCTCATGCACCTTCAACTTCCTAGAGGCATAAGCTACAACCCGACCGTTCTGCATCAACACACAACCCAGTCCTTCTTTAGAAGCATCTGCATAAACTGCATATCCATCAACTCCCTCGGGTAGGGTAAGAACCGGTGCTGTAGTCAACCTTTCCTTTAAAATCTGAAAACTCCTCTTACAACTATCATCCCATTCAAACTTGGCTTCCTTCTGGGTCAATTTAGTTAACGGGGCTGCAATCTTAGAGAAATACATCACAAATCTCCTATAATAACCTGCCAAGCCCAGAAAACTCCGTATCTCAGAGGCGTTCCTAGGCCTCTCCCAATGTGGCACTGTCTCAATCTTAGAGGGGTCGACCTCAATTCCATTGCCTGAGATGATGTGACCCAGAAAAGTGAATCGATCAATCCAAAACTCGCACTTACTGAACTTAGCATACAACTTGTGCTCTCTAAGTGTTTCCAACATAATCCAAAGATGTTGTGCATGCTCCTCAACCGATCTCGAATACACCAAGATGTCGTCTATAAAGATCACCACGAACTTATCAAGGAACGGTCTAAACACCCGTTGCATCATATCCATAAATACTGCAGGAGCATTCGTCAATCCAAATGGCATAACCACAAACTCAAAGTGTCCATATCTCGTGTTGAACCCAGTCTTAGAGATATCCTTCTCTCTAATCCTCAACTGATAGTATCATTGTCTCAATCCAACTTGGAGTACACTCTCGAACCCTGCAAGCTATCAAACAACTCCTCAATATGGGGTAATGGATACTTGTTCTTAACTGTCATCCTGTTCAACTCGCGGTAGTCTATACATATCCTTAACGTGCTATCTTTCTTCTTAACAAACAGGGCGGGAGCACCCCACGGAGAAGTGCTCGGACGGATGTATCCACTAACCAAAAGCTCATCCAACTGCTTCTTTAACTCCTTCAACTCGGCAGGAGCCATCCTGTAGGGGGTCTTCGAATAGGGCTCAGCTCCGGGGTAGAGGTCCACCACAAACTCAATATCCCTGTCGGGTGGTAAAGACCCCAAACTCTCCGGGAACACATCCAGATACTCCCGAACAACCTCCGTCTCCTCAAGCTTGACCTGGTCCTTGGGTTTGTTCAGAAGGTAAGCAACGAAACCTGTAGCACCATCCCAGACTAACTTACTAGCCTCAACAAAAGATATAAACGAACAGGATCCCAAACTCTCTCCCGAAAACACCGCAGAATCAAAAGAAATCCTCTTGAAACGACAATCCATAACTGCACCATGTCGGGAAAGCCAATCCATCCCAAGAATCACCTTAAACCTCCCCATCGGCATCACAAGTGTAAGACCAATATACAAAGGACTAGAAATAAAAGCAAGACCTATGAATCGAATTCCCGCCTAGCCCCCTTGACACCTGCACAACACAACTGAAAGCGAAATGGGTTCAGTCCAAAAGGGACTGGTGGGTATAAAAACAGGGCATAAATATAATATACAACGGTATTTAACAATCTCATGCAAGCTATAATCCCAAGTGAGGTTTTTAAAGAATTTCCCAAGTGGGCGAATAGAAATCATCAAAAGGGATTATAACGATTCATTTACATTAGGTCATTATTGGCCCGACGAGTGGGCGTGCATTATCTCCAACCAACACCTCGTGTAATTCATTAACATTCATTCATTCATTCTATTCATGCATATCATTCTTTCGTGCGCATTCAATAACATTTACACTTTCTTCCTCCGGGTTGGTGGCGGGTTTGCAAGGCCCATCCACCCATTCATTGACCAAAAGGGGAACAAGACTCCCCAGATGGCACTCAGCGTCCATTCCTCGCTAACTCCTAACGAGGTCCGGTTACGCCGTTCATTAGTGGGACTAATGTGAGGGATCGCCGTCAGCCCTTGCCTCCTCGGGTGTAACACCCCACATTTTCGGAGCAAGATACGATGTCGTTTTCGTGCGATTAGATTATTTATTTATTTAAATCGGCTTGTGCTTCAATTGCCTTATTCATGTTTTAATAGTTTATTTGACTTGATTGCAACCTTATGTAAATATGCAGACTTGATTGAAATATGTGTTTAATACTTATTTGCTCTTTAATTTGAATTATGTGGGCTAAATTGTAATTATTGAACTTTGGGGATCGTTTTCTAATTATAAGAAATTCAATTGGACTTAATTGGATACAACTTTAAATCTTTGGGGTACTTTTATAATATTCTAATCTTCAATTGGACTTAATTGATCTTATTGGAACTTGGGGACTCGATTTGCGCGACTTTAACTCTTGAGGGGCCTGTTTGTAATTTTGGAGAAGAGCCCCTTTAACCCTCCAGAAACCCTAGCTGCTCTCCATTATTTCCTCTTCCCCTTTTGGTTTGCAACAGAGCGCAGCAGCTTTCCTCTGGAGATCTACACTACGCCGCGGCTCAGCCTTCCACCACCGCTAGCCATCATCGTCGACCACCTGGGCTCACCGACAACAGCTCTTCCCTGGCGACACCGCATCACCGCTGCCTCTTTCTTCTACCCTTCTTCTTCCCCTCCGTCAGAGACAGAGTAGCGGCCGACGAAGCTCATCTCTCCACCACCACAATCGCCGACACCCACATCCAGCTGGCCCAGATCCGGCTACGGCTTCACCTCCTCCTCCGTCATCTCGCCGCCACAGCACCACCATTTCCTTCCTCTGCCATTCGTCTTTGGCCACAAGTCCGGCGAGCAACTATCGCCTCTCAGCCACAGAAAAGGGGGGGAAAAACCCCTTCGTGCCTCTGTTCCGCCCACGCCACCGCGACTCAGCCCTCCATCATCACGCATCTCCACCCCAGATCCGGAAGCTCCTCCACTGAACTGCAACCGGTACATATCTCTGCTTCCCCTCCATCTCAACCCTTCACCACCACCTCAATCTTTTCTCTTTCGTTCCAGAGGTAGAGGGACGGAACCTAAGGCCACCACCACTCCAGTAGCGATAATCGGGAGCCAGTACCGCCTCCAGTCTTTCCGCCAAGAGAGGAACCCAGCAGCAACCATCATCAGCTTGTCCTTCTCTTTCTAGCTGTGTTACCACGTCGGACCACTGTCGGAGCTCCAGCCGCCAGACGCCATATTTGGTTATCACCATCACCAACCAACGCCCCAGATGCTCTTTTTGAATTGTAATTTCCAATCTCTGAACAAATTATTTCATACTTAATTGTAATCAATATATTAGTTTAATTATTTCAGTCATTTGAACCTAATTAGATGTTTATGTTAATTGTTGTTAATCATGTAGTTATAAGTTTATTTAATTTCTGAACAAATGGGGTTGTTAAGGATATTAGTTGAATTGCTGTAAAATGTTTGAGCTTGATGATGCTGAATTGCAAATTTGGTTGTGCCATAAGTTGAGTTGGTTAACTTGTGTGTGTATGCTAAGTGTATATACTCTTGGGTTTAACGTGTTATCTGTGTATGTGAGCGTCTGGTATATATAGATGTATATACTAAGTATGATTAATTGTTAAATTGTGAAGTGAATAATCTGCCTAATAGTGTAAATCCATAAGTTAGTTTAATTAAGAATTGTATTATTATGTCCGTATATGTTGGGAATGGACCTTAAATTTACTTGTTCAAGTCTAAAGTGTTGGGTTAGGAATGGATACATTTTGGTAATAATCTTTGGATATGCAATTTGTTTCGACATCTAAGATATATGAATGACCTTGCATTATTAAATGTATTCTACGAGTGGATCTGTGAAATTTTATTGAATTAATGATTTGGTGTATGTATGTGCATGCAGCATAGGTTTATACGTGTGTGAGTGACCTGATTAGCCGATTGAACGCGTCATATAATTCCATGTCATGACATTCCTATAATTTCTGTGAACGCGTCATATAATTCCATGTCATCTTATAATCATCGCCGTGGTCTATGTGGTTCATGATTGAGTCTTGTCTCACGAGTACACTGTATTTCCTTTCTGTTCAGTAATCAGAGATAACCCGACCGAGTTTGCATTCGTCCTGTCAGTTCTGGTATCTCATCGCTTCTCAGGTGAGGTTTAGGATTTTGTATAGTTATGCGACCTATGGCCTTAATATGCTGATTTCAACCCTTGCATGCGAGTATATCTATTATAGATACGTATGTGTTGGATATGATATGTTTATGACCTTGTGAATCAGATCTGTTTTGGAAAATTAAATATGAAAGCATATGTAAGCTGTTTTGAAAAGTTAT
Source organism: Lantana camara (assembly GCA_037501455.1). Taxonomy (NCBI): domain Eukaryota; kingdom Viridiplantae; phylum Streptophyta; class Magnoliopsida; order Lamiales; family Verbenaceae; genus Lantana; species Lantana camara. The sequence continues at coordinate 52,972,515 of CM074858.1, forward strand.
GCTATAGAAACCAGTTTTTGAGGCATATATAAGCCAGTTTGGAAAACCAGTTATGTTATGATTATGTAGCGAGATTGCCATGAAAGTTGGTATATGTTCTGTTCTGTTCTGTTATGGGGCCCAGGAGCTACGGGTAAGGAGCCCCCGGGACGGTTAGGGCCGTCAGGGATATACCTGTGCGTAGTCTCCATCTGTATGAAAAGGATCTACCGGGACCCACCAGGAGGTTAGTTGGGAAACGGAATCCTGAGGGTTCGAGTAACATTAGCACTCCCCTCGACTGTATGGATGGTTAGGGTCGCGCAACCCTACCATCACCCGGAGTTGAGGTTGGTATGTTATTTCTGTTTTGTTATGATATGAGGAGTTGAGCTGGGAAGCTCGTACTCGCCGAGCATATGGTATGATATGTTATGGGAATCATGAATCGGAATAGAGTTTCTGGAAATGTTTTCTAAATATATATATATATATATATATATATATATATATATATATATATATATAAATATTTGGGTTTTGCTTTGAAACGCTTTGGTATGCAACACCTATTCCCGGTTCATGAGTCCACCCTTTTGATATGTGCTGTGCTCTGTATATATATATTGTGGGTGTGCGTTAGCCCCCTCACTCAGTCAGTTGACTGACACCTCATTTTATCTTTTAGTTTGCAGGTTTCCTTTTGGCTTGAGCTAGGCGGAAGTGAGTCTCCTGAGTCACACTTGTCAGTCTAGTTGGTATTAGGATGCATTTGTCGCATACTTTATTTATGTTATGCATCTATGTTTCGGACTTGAAGGTTATGTTGTATGCTCTACTTAGACATAAACCCATGTGGGGTTCGTAATCTAGAATTTGGATGTCATTAGATATTGATGATACTTATGCTGATATTGTATTGGATTCTGAAATGATATTCGGGATTAGGTATCTATACTAGTTGAACCCGTCACCTGTTTTGCATGTTATTTTAAATGCTTCCACTATCTATTGTTGTTGGTTTTAATTGCTTCCGCACTCTGAGTTTGTCAAGTTAGATCCGCTTAGCCTAGTGTGTGAGTTGGTCTCCCGTTCGCTATGATTCGGATTCGGGCATGGACTTTTATTTCATGACCGGGTCGGGGTCCTAGTGCGGGGGATGTGGCATCCTCCGTTTTGGGGTGTTACATCCTTAAGTGGTATCAGAGCTCCAGGTTGCAAAACCGAGCTCTAGTGTCGTGTTGTGTCTGTCTAGGTCGAACGGCGTAGGACAATTTGGTTATGTGCGCACCTGCATTATGATTCGAAGAGCTATGCATTCGAATTTTCATCACCTTACTGAATTTATACTACTTGATGCATTGCATTTCTTAGTAGTTCTTGATTGATTTATTACGTGGCATGAGCATTTACTAATCGACATGCATATTTCAATATTGAAGTTGTTCAGATTTTCAGGATGCCACCGCATCAACAATACCACAGTCAGCCTTCTCATCCAAATCTGAACGATCGGGGACACTCTTCGGCTGAAGTACCACCAATGAATTTGATTGCGATGATGTACCGGGAATTTAGAACATTTAATCCTCCCCAATTTTGAGAAGGGGATGATATAAGGGCCGAAGAGTGGCTTTTGGAAATAGAGGGCATCTTTGAGATATGGCCATGCAACTCTCAAGACATGGCTCGCCTTGCTGCGTTCCTCCTACAAGGTCAAGCAAGGCAATGGTGGAAAAGATTAGCCCAACAGTTAGAGACAACAGGCGAAGAGTTGACGTGGGATGTGTTTGTTCGAGAATTCCGAAAGAGGTTTGCACTGGTCATTTTACAAGACCGAAGATTCGAAGAATTTCTCACTTTGAAACAAGGAGAAAGAACCGTTGTGGACTACATATGGGATTTTGAGAGGTTGGGCGTGTATGTGCCCCACATTACGGGTAACGATCAGGTGAAGGCTTGGTATTTCATGAAAGGCCTCCGAAATGAATTCAAGGAAGCTTTGATTGCAGAGGATACAAATACGTGGGATAAAGCTACGGAGGTAGCATTACGAGTGGAAAATAGGTGGTTGACAAAAAGTAAGGAAAGAAATGTGTCAGAGCCTAGACCTGAGCTGGGTTTATGCTCAAATTTATACGTGACAAGGGAATCCTATCAACAAGGAACTCGAACTAAGAAGATTCGTGGAAAGAAGCATAAGAACAGGAATCCTCCAAAGCTAAAGAAAGAAATCCAACCGTGTACCCATTGTGGAGGAACCAACCATGCTTACGACGCGTGTCGAGATCGATTGAAGAGGTGTTATGCTTGCGGGTCGAAAGAGCACGAGGTTTCCGGTTGTGATCGATCAACGACTTCAAATCAGAGATCAAGATGAACCCGAATTTGGAGGTATTAGCATTCATGGCATTTCCATACATGCATCGCTTAAATACTCTCACCTTATTCTGCTTGTTGTGTGTGATGACTATCGTTTTAATTGTGATAACTTGGATATCTGATCTAGCATTGATAACCTGGAGTACCTATTTTGGTGAACCGTTACTGAAATGAATAAGTTACGTGTTTTTCTGGATTAAGCATGCCTATGTGGTTCAAAACTCCCTTGATTGCTCACTAACCTCGCCTATAACATACATACATACTGTGACCTTGTTTTACAGGGATTCCATCGCGATATCCCCCTTGAGTCGAGGTATGAACATTGAATCTATACTCAAGGGACACCGATATCAGTCGTATAAGGTACACCAAACATGCATCGCATACCTTTCATCAAGTGTTACTCTGATTTGTGTATGTATGAATGTTGATCTGTGGATTTATGTGCAAGAGAGACCTTAGGTTCCCTCTTTTATGTGTGGGAGAGATGTAGGATTCTCTCCACTTATGTGATAGAAAGATGTTGGACTCTTTCTAAACTTTGTGCACAAGAGATGTTGGATTCTCTTGTACTTAGATATTCGGAAGATGCTGGCTTCTCTCGAATGTAGGGGTTTGAGAAATGCTGGATTTTCTCAAACTAGAATGTTTGGGAGATGTGGAAGTCTGTCAGACATAGGTTGAGAAACGGGGTTCTCTCATTATGTGTTTGAGAGACGGGGTTCTCTTGATTGTGTGCTTGAGAGACGGGGTTCTCTCAAATCTGTGCTCGAGAGACGGGGTTCTCTCACCTTTTGTGCTGAGAGATGGGATTCTCTCTTGTTTGTTGAGGTTGCGTTACGCGTTGTCCTGGCTACGGTCTGCAGTGACGAGTTTGCGACGCCATCGAAGTTGAGTGCAGTAACAATTATTCGTCTTATGGGAATGATGAACAACTTGATGAAAGCAACGGTCCAGTACTCGAATGAATCCCAATAACAACGAGACATCGCGAGAAAGGTTCAGTAAAGACAATGAGAGTAAACTTCACAACGGAGGCTAAATTTTACGCAACTTCTCGAGAAGGTTAAGACAATATCACTCGAAGCTTTTCCAGCTCAGCAGTGGAACCTGGGGACCAGGTTCTCTTAAGGGGGGAAGGTTGTAACACCCCGTATTTTCGGAGCAAGATACGATGTCATTTTCGTGCGATTAGATTATTTATTTATTTAAATCGGCTTGTGCTTCAATTGCCTTATTCATGTTTTAATAGTTTATTTGACTTGATTGCAACCTTATGTAAATATGCAAACTTGATTGAAATATGTGTTTAATACTTATTTGCTCTTTAATTTGAATTATGTGGGCTAAATTGTAATTATTGAACCTTGGGGATCGTTTTCTAATTATAAGAAATTCAATTGGACTTAATTGGATACCACTTTAATTCTTTGGGGTACTTTTATAATATTCTAATCTTCAATTGGACTTAATTGATCTTATTGGAACTTGGGGACTCGATTTGCGCGACTTTAACTCTTGAGGGGCCTGTTTGCAATTTTGGAGAAGAGCCCCTTTAACCCTCCAGAAACCCTAGCTGCTCTCCATTATTTCCTCTTCCCCTTTCGGTTTGCAACAGAGCGCAGCAGCTTTCCTCTGGAGATCTACACTACGCCGCGGCTCAGCCTTCCACCACCGCTAGCCATCATCGTCGGCCACCTGGGCTCACCTACAACAGCTCTTCCCTGGCGACACCGCATCACCGCTGCCTCTTTCTTCTACCCTTCTTCTTCCCCTCCGTCAGAGACAGAGTAGCGGACGACGAAGCTCATCTCTCCACCACCACAATCGTCGACACCCACATCCAGCTGGCCCAGATCCGGCTACGGCTTCACCTCCTCCTCTGTCATCTCGCCGCCACAGCACCACCATTTCCTTCCTCTGCCATTCGTCTTTGGCTACAAGTCCGGCGAGCAACTAACGCCTCTCAGCCACAGAAAAGGGGGGGAAAAACCCCTTCGTGCCTCTGTTCCGCCCGCGCCACCGCGACTCAGCCCTCCACCATCACGCATCTCCACCCCAGATCCGGAAGCTCCTCCACTGAACTGCGACCGGTACATATCTCTGCTTCTCCTCCATCTCAGCCCTTCACCACCACCTCAATCTTTTCTCTTTCGTTCCAGAGGTAGAGGGACGGAACCTAAGGCCACCACCACTCCAGTAGCGACAATCGGGAGCCAGTACCGCCTCCAGTCTTTCCGCCAAGAGAGGAACCCAGCAGCAACCATCATCAGCTTGTCCTTCTATTTCTAGCTGTGTTACCACGTCGGACCACTATCGGAGCTCCAGCCGCCAGACGCCGTACCTGGTTATCACCATCACCAACCAACGACCCAGCTGCTCTTTTTGAATTGTAATTTCCAATCTCTGAACAAATTATTTCATACTTAATTGTAATCAATATATTAGTTTAATTATTTCAGTCATTTGAACCTAATTAGATGTTTATGTTAATGGTTGTTAATCATGTAGTTATAAGTTTATTTAATTTCTGAACAAATGGGGTTGTTAAGGATATTAGTTGAATTGCTGTAAAATGTTTGAGCTTGATGATGCTGAATTGCAAATTTGGTTGTGCCATAAGTTGAGTTGGTTAACTTGTGTGTGTATGCTAACTGTATATACTCTTGGGTTTAACGTGTTATCTGTGTATGTGAGCGTCTGGTGTATATAGATGTATATACTAAGTATGATTAATTGTTAAATTGTGAAGTGAATAATCTGCCTAATAGTGTAAATCCATAAGTTAGTTTAATTAAGAATTGTATTGTTATGTCCGTATATGTTGGGAATAGACCTTAAATTTACTTGTTCAAGTCTAAAGTGTTGGGTTAGGAATGGATACATTTTGGTAATAATCTTTGGATATGCAATTTGTTTCGACATCTAAGATATATGAATGACCTTGCATTATTAAATGTATGCTACGAGTGGATCTGTGAAATTTTATTGAATTAATGATTTAGTGTATGTATGTGCATGCAACATAGGTTTTATACGTGTGTGAGTGACCTGATTAGCCGATTGATTTGTGAATTAGTTATTCTGAATCGTGATTCTTTTGAAAGAGGAGTGTGTTAATTGAAGGGGAATCTTGAATTAGAATATACAATGTATTATTATGAATTAGACTTTCCTATAGGATTAATTGTTTGATTCTTAATCGAGCTCTTGAGTTGTGAAATTATGAAATATTATGTGTACGGATACCTTGTGAATTATGGTATCCTAAATTATTAATAAGTTATTAAATCATACTCTGAACCAAATTCACTTAAGCCAATTTATTTGATTCATGGTTAACACCTGTCGATTTGTTATTTGGTTTGCTTGCCCATGTGAATTGTTTGAGATTAATTACATGTCTATCACAACGTGGAATATTAATTGTGCACATGAACCCTTTCATGACATTCCTATAATTTCTGTGAACGCGTCATATAATTCCATGTCATCTTATAATCATCGCCGTGGTCTATATGGTTCATGATTGAGTCTTGTCTCACGAGTACACTGTATTTCCTTTCTGTTCAGTAATCAGAGATAACCCGACCGAGTTTACATTCGTCCTGTCAGTTCTGGTATCTCATCGCTTCTCAGGTGAGGTTTAGGATTTTGTATAGTTATGCGACCTATGGCCTTAATATGCTGATTTCAACCCTTGCATGCGAGTATATCTATTATAGATACATATGTGTTGGATATGATATGTTTATGACCTTGTGAATCAGATCTGTTTTGGAAAATTAGATATGAAAGCATATGTAAGCTGTTTCGAAAAGTTATGCTATAGAAACCAGTTTTTGAGGCATATATAAGCCAGTTTGGAAAACCAGTTATGTTATGATTATGTAGCGAGATTGCCATGAAAGTTGGTATATGTTATGTTCTGTTCTGTTATGGGGCCCAGGAGCTACGGGTAAGGAGCCCCCGGGACGGTTAGGGCCGTCAGGGATATACCTGTGCGTAGTCTCCATCTGTTTGAAAGGGATCTACCGGGACCCACCAGGAGGTTGGTTGGGAAATGGAGTCCTGAGGGTTCGAGTAACATTAGCACTCCCCTCGACTGTATGGATGGTTAGGGTCGCGCAACCCTACCATCACCCGGAGTTGAGGTTGGTATGTTATTTCTGTTTTGTTATGATATGAGGAGTTGAGGTGGGAAGCTCGTACTCGCCGAGCATATGGTTTGATATGTTATGGGAATCATGAATCGGAATAGAGTTTCTGGAGATGTTTTCTAAATATATATATATATATATATATATATATATATATAAATATTTGGGTTTTGCTTTGAAACGCTTTGGTATGCAACACCTATTCCCGGTTCATGAGTCCACCCTTTTGATATGTGTTGTGCTCTGTATATATATATTGTGGGTGTGCGTTAGCCCCCCTCACTCAGTCAGTTGAATGACACCTCATTTTATCTTTTAGTTTGCAGGTTTCCTTTTGGCTTGAGCTAGGCGGAAGTGAGTCTCCTGAGTCACACTTGTCAGTCTAGTTGGTATTAGGATGCATTTGTCGCATACTTTATTTATGTTATGTATCTATGTTTCGGACTTGAAGGTTATGTTGTATGCTCTACTTAGACTTAAACCCATGTGGAGTTCGTAATCTAGAATTTGGATGTCATTAGATATTGATAATACTTATGCTGATATTGTATTGGATTCTGAAATGATATTCGGGATTAGGTATCTATGCTAGTTGAACCCGTCACCTGTTTTGCATGTTATTTTAAATGCTTCCACTATCTATTGTTGTTGGTTTTAATTGCTTCCGCACTCTGAGTTTGTCAAGTTAGATCCGCCTAGCCTAGTGTGTGAGTTGGTCTCCCGTTCGCTATGATTCGGATTCGGGCATGGACTTTTATTTCATGACCGGGTCGGGGTCCTAGTGCGGGGGATGTGGCATCCTCCGTTTTGGGGTGTTACATCCTTAAGACTGTAATAGTCTAAGGTGCTTGTCCCACATCGATTGGAGAGGGGAACAGCTCCTCCTTTATAAGGGGGTGGATACCTTTCCCTTATTGAGGCCTTTTCCTGGGTGGGCGCCTTTGGGCTTAAATTCCACAGGGAAGAACAAAACCGTGAGGGTGGTGTCGCTTAGCTCACCAAAGCGAACAATATCGACAGGCGGGTTTTCGGGCTGTTACAAATGGTATCAGAGCCGGGGCCCGGACCGGTGTGCCAGCGAGGACGCTGGGCCCTCTTAGTGGGGTGGACTGTAACAGCCTAAGGTGCTTGTCCCACATCGATTGGAGAGGGGAACAAAGCCTCCTTTATAAGGGGGTGGATACCTTTCCCTTGTTGAGGCCTTTTCCTGGGTGGGCGCCTTTGGGCTTAAATTCCACCGGGAAGAACAAAACCGTGAGGGTGGTGTCGCTTAGCTCACCAAAGCGGAAAATATCGACAGGCGGGTTTTCGGGCTGTTACATCGGGTCACCACTCACACCATGTCCCTGGGCCCTATTCATTGTGAACATTCATTCATTCTCGCCAAAACATTTGGTAGGTTCATCAAAGAAAGGCTTTACTTTTAAAATCATTGACCCTTGAAAACGACTCCATATACATATATATATACTTTTGGCCGAAATCTTTTCACATTGGGAGTACATAGGGCCATTTAACTAAATAGTAGAGAAACCCACCTTAAACGGCAACAAGAAAAACATACGAGTCTCACAGACCGGCCTCATCTCCAACGGACTCAAAATCTGTGTAAGAGAGGTGAAGTGAGACTCAATATGACCATATAAGACGCTCGACAATGTAATGATCATAATATGAATGTATAAGAGATACGATTATGTCATGAAAATGTTCATGTGCACTATTAAGGAATTTAAATCATATAATCAAGTCATTCAATCATTCGTTCACTTTCATTCGAATTAATAATTTCACGTTTCCAATCAATTCAACTCAAGAAATTCTAATATGAGCATAGCACTTATTAAATCAGATTTAAAATTAGAACATAAACAATTAAACACATTCGATTTAAAATTGGAAATTAAATCAAACATGAAATAGGTAACAATTAAATTCTATAATCAATTAATTTAAATAATATTCAATATATACTAAACATATATATATATATATATAACTATACGTATGCATGTAAATCAACATGCAATTATCCATGCATGCAAATTACTTATACAAAATATTAATGCCATGCATGCAATTATATCTGTATATATATATATAAAACTATACATGCATACGTACCAATTACAACAACATGCATGCAATTACCAATTACAATTTCATGCAATTAATTAAAGTATTCCATGTATACAACTTCATTCCTTAAGTATGCATGCATATGTTTTCCTAAAATTAAATGTAATTATCCATGCACACACATACAGCACAAGCATGCAAACGTACAGCAACATATCAACAATGCATGGAAAATCAGAAGGTCACGCCCGTGTCACCAAGAAGAACAAACCGAGACACCCCCGTGTCTCGGTACTGAGAAAACAGACCACCCTTGCACCCCCGTTTCAGGCTGAAAATGAACAGGTTGACACCCCCGTGCCAAGAACGCAGCAGCTCAACATATACGCAGCCATCACCGCCTGTTTTCTGTCATGAAATGCAACAGCAAGATGCAACAATGAAAACCAAATGATGCAGCAACAAAAAGGTATGAAATGCAGCAGCAATTCAACTCCAACAACTCCCACAAAACGGACAGCAAAAAGCAAGAAGATGTAGCAGTAACACAGTCCGAAAAACAGGGCAAAATCACGTAAAAACAGGGCACAACTGATCTCATTTATCCCCAACATGTTCAGGTAAGTTAAGCCATGAAAAATACAGCAAAACAACTCCAAATTAGCATACAAGTCAGCCCCAAGGAAGCTCAGACGTGAGATGAAGATATATGAGTTTATTTCATGAATTTGGTCAAAGTATCCTTAATGATAACTCATGAATACTTCAACTACCAAGTAATCAATGATCATAAATAAGAAGAGGATTTCAAAACAATCATTTTCAGGCTTGGAATCAATAAAATCCATGAAGAATCGAAGGAGACCAACAAAAAGCTCTAAATCTAACTATTTCGAACTCAGCCATAAAAATCCATGAAACCATGATCAAATTTGGGGATGAAAGGATGAAAATGATCAGGAATGAACATACATTACAACCCTAAGCTTACCTTGTTGATTGGATGAAGAATGGATGAGATTTGAGCTCCAAAATCTCCAAGGGCACAAGGGTTATGGGAGAAAACTGGAAGGCAGTAACTTGAGCTGAGATTTGTGATTTGTGTAAGGGTTGGTTCAGTTAGGGCATAGTATAGCAGGTTAGGTGGTTGATTTAGGGTTCCATAGCATCAAACCATGGTTAATTTGGTTAAGGTTTGGATGAGTTATGGCCATTTTAGTGCAGCAAGGTCAGTTTGGTCGCCGTTTCGTTTTTCGGTTGGATTTCGGAGGTTCAAATGACGTTAGAAAAATATAAGGCTAAGTTCAATAAACTTGAATTTTCATTACGAGTTGAGCGAAGTTGATGGAACTCGAATCCGAGTTCCCGAGCTCAAGATATTAAATACGGAACCAAGGGTGCGCTAAGTGCTCGTTAGCCCCCGACTTGGATTCCAAAATTCAAATTAAATCCGAAACACATGCAAATGAAACCGAAAATACGAAACGAACAAATATTCATATACAAGACACGTATAAGTTCAGCATATTAAATTTGCACGAAATTTCGGTATCAAATTAAATAGAAACGAAGCACGTAAATGAAGCTCATATGCAAGGTAACAATAAAATTCATAATATTAACAAATAATACAAAGTTAAAATACATATAATGAATTTATAAATATAAATGCATGCATCAATTATGATTACAATGTATTGCATAAGTGCATGCAAATATATTTAAACAATACGTGCACAATTAACATATATATATATATATATATATATATATATATATATATATATATATATATATATATTTCATATTAATATTATTAAAATTAAACAATTAACATTTAATATAATTAAAAAATAAAATTAAATATGTAAAACACGTATAATTAATTATTTCGCGCAATTTGGAAAACATATACGTCATGCTATACTAATAAAAAAAACTGGGGCGTTACACTAAAAGTTCATCCAAAAGAAGAAGAAGAAGAGAAAAGGGGAAAGAAGAGGACCACTATTCAAAACCTTGGAGATTTGAGCTCATCTCCCTACCATTTCTCACCATCTCTTGAAAGTAAGCTTGTATTTGTGTAGGATATTTCCTTATGGTTCTTTTAAGTCCTATATTATATGATTTCACCAAGTTTTGATTGGGGTATGATGAAGATGATGAAGAGTGAAGGGTTCTTGCATTTTGATGAATTAACTTGGTTCTCTTTGGTTTTCTTTGATACTCATGAGTGTTAGGTGATCACAAGACCTGTATTTATGATTTTATGGACTTATTTTATATGGTAGTTGAAGGATTAGTTAGATGCCATTAATGAAACTTTGCAGAAATATCTTGACATGATCATATATGCACTCTCCTCACGTTTGATCACTTTGGGAGCATGTTTAAGTGTTGTTTTAGAGTTGTTTTGTTACATATTTGTTGCCATTTCATAGCTGGGCATGTTGGTCAAAGTTTGGCCTGGAATCTGCTATGTTTGTGTATTTTTTTTTTTTTTTTGGCTACTGACTCAAATCCACAGGGGTGGATTTTTCCCTTGGAAAAATCCACGGGGGTGGATTTAAGTCAGTAGAGTTGCTGTCAGGAATCCATGGGGGTGGATTTTTCCCTTTGGAAAAATCCATAGGGGTGGATTCTGCCCTACCTATTTTTGTTACTCCAATTCCATTTTTCTTCGCTGGTTTAATCTTCCTCCACCTCTTTTATGACTTCTATGAGATATTAACATGTTTTATAATGTGTTACCTTGGATGTTATGAAGTTTCATGATTTGTTTGTGAAATATTTTCCAAGTTATGCCTCAACATGTCATCATTGCTCCTAATATGCGCATGGATGGATCTTTGTTATCAATATGAACCCTAATTGAGTATTTATCTCTTCTTTTATGATTCATATGAAATGTATACATGTTAAAGCATATGTTATGATCATTATATGAAATTCATGGATTGACTTAATATGGAATGTGAATGTTATGAGCTCGAATGGATATGAACGCCATTTAGAATGAATGAATTGCTTGTTTATATGCCTTAAAGGTATTAATCATGCACATAAACGATTCCTTGACATAATATCACCTCTTATGCCTTCATAACCTATGTTATACTTGTCATATATAGTTTATGGCTCAATATGTCTTCCTTGCTTCAATATGGTACATGCATGCATTGATGCTTCATGTTTGAACCCCAAATGATGTTGTGCTTTTTTTAATGATTGTTATGAAGTGTTTACATGTTATACTACGTGAGATGATCATTATTTGAATTTCTTAGATTTATGTGGTATAGAAATGAATGTCATGAACTCGTATGCATATGAACGTTTCTTGAAAGGAATGAATCGCTTGTATACATGTCTTTAAGACATTAATTGTGCACAAGAATGTTTCTATGACATGATATCATATCTTATACTTTCATATCGTATTCGTTGCATTGCCGTGCATCATATATGGTTCATTTGGAGTCTTGAGTCTTACATGTACCCTCTATTATCCTTTGTACAGTTTTCTCCAGGGCGGAGACTTGCCGGGTTCTTAAGACACTTCCGAGTCCTCTTGTTTCTTCTTATTGTTGGTTGGTAAGCTAAGGACAGGTGGGTTTCTCTTCTATTAGTTAACTGACCCTATATACTCCCAATGTGTAAAGATTTCGACCAAGACTATTATACGTATATAGAGTTACTTTTCAAGAGTAAATGTTTGCAACGTAAAGCCCTTATTTTATGAACCCTACCAAATGATTTGGCGAGAATGAATGAATGCACAAAATGGGTCCCAGAGACTTGGTGTGAGTGGCTATCTGGAGAGGCATGGGCCGACGGTGATCCCTCACACTAGTTCCAACTAATGAACGGCGTAACCGGACCTCGTAAGGAGTTAGCGAGGAATAGACGCTGAGTGCCATCCTGGGAGTCATGTTCCCCTTTTGGTCAACAAATGGGTGGTTGGGCCTTGCAAACCCACCACCAACCCGGAGGAAGAAGGTGTAAATGTTCATGAAGGTGCACGAAAGAATGTAATGCATGAAAGAAATAAAGAATAAATGAATGTTTAATGAACTACACAAGGTGTTGGTTGGAGATAATGCACGCCTACTCGTCAGGCCACGAAACACCTAAAGAATGAAAATGAATGTTATAATCCCTTTTGATGATTCTTTCTCTCGCCCACTTGGGAAATACTTCGAAAACCTCACTTGGGGATTATAACTTGCATGTGAATGTTTAAATATCGTCTTATACTATACTTATACCTCATTTTATACCCACCAGTCTCCTATAGTCTGAACCCGATTTGTTTTCAGTTTTCTGGCAGGTTTGGAGTGCTAGGCGGGAAATCGAGTTTGTTAAGTCTTTCAGTCAAGTCAGAGTCTGTTCTTATGCATAGTGTATCATGATTTGTTTAAATTATGAAGAATATATGATTTGCATTGATTATTGCTACCATCATAAATTCTGAATAAGCTTATAGGAACAGAAAGAATCCGTAATTGATGTTTTGTGATTTTATTAAATTTCGGGATTAGGTATCTATATTAGTTGAACCCGTTACTCTTTGCTTACCTTGTTATTTATGAATGTACTTTGCTTCCGCACCGGTATTATTTCTATTGTTATGTTTCTTTGGTTGCGAAAGTTAGCTCCCGCCTAGCTTAGCGAGTGTGTGTGTCCCCGTTCACCGTGATTTAGCTCGGGGTATGGATTGTCCATTCCATATTCGGGTCAGGTCTCGGTACGGGGGATATGGTACCTTGCGCTCGGGTGCTACATCCTTAAGTGGTATCAGAGCCCAGTTGCAAAACCGGTGTTCTCGTGTGGTGATTGAGTCAGTCTAGGTCGTACGGCTTAGGAACTACATGATAATGTGTGCATTGCATCGATTTTGAGAATGAATTGCCTTCTCCGTTGAATCTTGTTGAATTACCTGTTGCATTCTTGAATCCATGCCTTCTGCGTTGAATACGTGACATGAGCATACACTAATCGCATGTATATCTCCTTTAAATGAGTGACGATTTATAGGTTATGAAGATAATATCAAACCACGACCAAGTTCCACGATGGCAACGATCTGTTACAAGTTCTTTCAGATGCACGAAAGATCGGAAGGATGTACTGGGGAAGAATTAAGAGAATTCGAGGTGCGTGGCTTTATACATGGAGCTAAAGTTCTGGGGTAAGGATCCGGAATGGGAGGTTCAACTTTAGAGAAGCAATGGTAGAGAGACCCTTGATAAGATAAGTGTGATCGGGGAATATTTATGACTCCTAAGGTGGGTATATGCGACTCTCCTACATAGGATGCCATAATTGGATTCAACGGGATCATTCAACTTAAGAAATAGAGTGAATGGACCTTGAGGGTACTTTAACTTAGGGTTCGGATTATGGAAAAGATAGCGAGGATTGTGAAGATTCAAGCTAAAACACATTCGGTGGGAATTAAGCACCAAGAGTCGTCAAAAAGGGATTTCTAAGTAAACCTAATGGCTAGAAAAGAGGTTGCCGAGGTCAAGATCAGGAAGAAGTGAGTCCGAGAGCTCTGGAATTCAACTAAGATGGAAAAGCGGGAAGAGATTGGAAAGATTCAAGCAACGTAGTAAATGCATGTTCGCGGAAGGTAACAATGTTGTGAATGGAATTTGAGTTCATTCCTTTAATGAAAGTTGAATTATCATGGGGGATGTCAAATTGGAAGAGATGGAGCAACAAATGGAAACAATAAAGAAAGGCGAAGACTTATGGGAAGGAAATTATGCGCTCAAGTGTAAGAAATTGGAAAACAAGTTCAATTCCTCAATCTAAACTCATAAAGGATAAGCACGGGAATCTTGATCAAGGGGATGATTCGAAATAGGATTCGGAAACACAGTCGGCGTAATTTAATAAGAGAGTTTGGGCAATGTTGAAGGGTGATTCTCGGGGAGAAATTCGGATGCTAATTCAGGGGATGTAGAAGAAATTAGGGATGTTGTCAATAGAAAGGGATGCTGTCAATAAAGCTTGGTTCAATAAGTTTGGAAAGAGAATTAAGAAGAGACAAAACCGGTAAGGATGAACATTGGGAAATTTAAATCAAACTTCAAGAATTATCAAGAACATCCTATTTCTGATTAAAGAACTGTAGTGGCCGAATGCCAAATTTCACCTTAAAGGTTTAAAGAGAGTAAAAAGGGGTCAATTGAATGGAAGAATAGGGAAAGATTTGGGTGATATATTAAGGTCGAGAATAAATTTTTAGGGACGCCAAGGGTAGTTATCTTTGATGGTATGTTAGGCTTTGATTTGGGTAAGGAAAATAGCTATGGATCTAATTTCGGGATAGATGATCTAACAGTATACGGGGAATCAAAGCTCGGGTATTAAGAGATGGTTTGGCTGAGGGAAACTTATAAGGATTGATGAAGGACCGAAGAAGAAGATTGGGAAGTACAAGTCAGAAGGGAATAAAGAATAAAATTCTTAGAGTATCTATCATTTCTTCACCGGGGTACCCTGAAGAGCTTAAAGACAAGGCAAGCATTGAGCTCACTTTCGGGGCAGATCATGCATTGGACAACAACGCCCACAATTCTAAATTATGCAACTACGGTGAACGGTACATGGAGCATCCATGATACACGCATCCATGCAAATTTAATTTAAATAATTTTTAGGCTATGGGCTTTGATTCCTTATCATATTAAATTACTTGGAGTAATTGATAATCAACGTGGATGGTATCTATTACGTGACATTAATTATGGTTTCGAGTTGTGTTGCTCGGGAGTATTGGAGACTTCCTTGCTTTGTTTTGTTTGAGAGACAGGGTGCTCTCGTTGTTTGTAAGAGACGGGGATTCTCTTATTGTTGTTCGAGAGACGGGGTGCTCTCTTTGCTTGCGAGAGACGGGGTTCTCTCATTGTTTCTCGAGAGACGGGGCTCTCTCCTTGTTGTTTGTGAGAGACAGGGAATCTCTCATTGTGTGTTCGGTCGAGTAGTGAATCCGAGGACGGATTCTTTTAAGGGGGAGAGTTTGTAACGCCCCAACTTTTTCGTATTTTAGAATGACTTATTTGTTTACTAATTTGCGCGAATTAATTGGCTATAAGTGTTTTCTATATTTAAATTTCGTTATTTAATTGCTAATTACGTGATTAATTGAGATATATGAAATATTTGATTTGGAATTGATACGAATACTTGAACCACTCGCGCATGAATAATTTGTGTGCTCCCTAATCATGCGTTTAAATTATTTAATTACCTAATTAATCGTTTATGATATGTAGCACCCTAATCCCCAAGGCACAACATCCCCCGCACTATAGCCCGATCCACATACGAAATGGCCAATCCGTACATAAACCAAAACTACAGCGAACGGGTGACAATCAAGAAATAACGAGCTAGGCGGGACACTCCCTAACAATCACACCAAAACATGTAAATCAAAGCGGAAGCATTTAAAACAACAATACATATAGGTACCATATTTATATTGAAAACATATTTAGTAGTACGTACCAACACGTTATCACTACATTATCATCTCCTACATAATATACATATCAAAATGTCCATAATGTGATATCAATAACCATAACATGAGATACCAAAAGATCTATACATGAAAGTGAAATGCTAGACTCGGAGAATGAAAGACCTGACTCGACTCCCGCCTAGCACGACCATGTACCTGAAAAGTGATGTATCAGTCTACCAAAGGCTGAGTGAGGCGTATAGATATATATATATATATCACACGTCACATGCAAGTCATAGCCTCGGGTGAAGACTTGGAAAATGAAATAAATATAAAGTTCGAGAATAGCTTGTTCTTGGCCCGAGATTACAACTATCCAATTTAACATGTTAACTTGATCATTTCATGAAACATGTGGCCCGGCGAGCAGGGCAATTCTCCAACCTTTACACCAATCGTGAACAATACGTGCTTGCATGATTAATTCAATACGTGATCATATATTTCATTTAGTGCTCAATTAGAAATAATAATGATTAAAACATGCAATAACCCGAGGACAATCCGTGTTATCGAATTCGTCCCCAGTCTCCTTCTTCCTCCGGGTGATAGTGGGTTTGCAAGGCCCAACTATCCACGACATGGTGTACGTCGGGAACATGACTCCCACGCACGGAACTCATTCCACCACCAATCTCCTAGTGCCTTCGGGGGTGATCCCAATGAGGTGAGGATAGCTCAAGAGTTACCCGTCGGCCCTTGCCTTCCCGGTTGGCTCAAGATACTACCCTCGGGCCCAAGTGCAATCATGTACTCGCCAAAACATGCTTGAAATCATGAACAATCATGGCTTGCTTGCTTGAAAGTGTTTATAGTTTGAAAATGGTTATAGATATAATAAGTTTTGGCCGAAATCAACACATAAGGGTTGTAATGGTTCTAAGTACCTAGGACAAAACCTCACCTTATAATTTCCACAAAAGGTGAGAGTGTGTGCAACCTACGCGACTTGATCCTGCTCTACCGGGGAACCACCTGTTCAAACAGGATATGACACGTGAACCACCTGTTCAAACAGGACATGACACGTGAACTTGGACTCAATCATGAACCAGTTACGACGCATGGCGTGAAAATAAATGTAATGATGCGTGTATGTAGCCAATGACATGATAGCATGGTATACTTGTGGTCGAAGTATATGATCATGGGTAAAACGGGTAACTATTCATCGATCGGTAGCATATGATGACACACAAAACATTCTAACTCATAAATGTAATAATGCGTGTATGTAGCCAATGACATGATAGCATGGTATACTTCTGCTCGAAGTATATGATCATGGGTAAAACGGGTAACTATTCATCGATCGGTAGCATATGATGACACACAAAACATTCTAACTCATAAAGTATCTAAATACATCAGATTTATAACATTAATCTATTGTATTTCATTTAGTAATTATGTTTAAGAAAGCTTATACAAGTTTCAGCTTATTACACTTACACCCACTGAGGTTCAAGTGCTTAACAAGACCTATAATATCCATGTAAATCGAAGCAAACATGATTAATTTCCAACATTTATACATCATACATCATATAAGGAACATAATCTGGGTTAAAAGTTGGATGAAAAAGTGTTAAGAGTAAGGAAATTGGTACGTATGGCATGCAACAATGTTCATGAGCAAATTCTCAAATAACCATATTGTGCAGAAACTTTCTGCAGGTACACCTTGTTGAAAAATCGCGATATCTGATTGCTCAGACGCTATTTTAATGATCCGTAAAATTCCTAGTGAACTAGACACGTATAACTTTCAAATAATATAAGCCTCAAATCATGAATGTTTGTGTATGAAGACAGATTTTAGTGTAAAAACTGGAACAAAACAGCAACTCTTGTGCTGTGACAGGTTTGAGAGAAAAATTTCATTACCATATCAAACGAAGTCGAAAAATTCTGAATTTTTGTAAGTATACTTCAGAAACATATAAGAATACCCTATAAAACAGTTTTGGAAAATTCGAAGGTTTACTTATTCTCCTCGGGCTGTAGTTCCAGATCAGAATACAGGGTAAAACAGGGGACTGTGGTACTTTTCGGGATTTTTTTCGGAGTATCAAACGGACTCGGATGAACACGAAATTTTATGGAGAGAGACCTGAATATGTGAGGAATACTCAGTTCAAACAGTTTTGAAAAATAAGGTCGTATGTGTTCGGAATTCATGTTCAAAGTTACTGCACAAACCATGAATGCACCAAAATTCACTCCTAATTCATACCTACATCATTCCCGAACCTTAGAATCATACAAACTCACTTGTATTCAGACTGTTTGACACAAAAATCATCAGATTTCCTCGTTCTAAAAAGCTATGATTCATGTACTTAGCCATGAAAATTGACAGATTCGTTCAAGACAATTGCTGCTCAACTGTAGGATGCAAGCTTCTAAGATTTTCATGTTATGCTAACTTCCAGCATGCCTTATATCAGTTCTTAGCCCATAAAATTCATTTATCATGATCAAATATTATCAACTCTAACATATATTTGCAGGACCTCCATCACTCTATCATGTTTAAATCTATCAGCACATATATACACCATATCATCTTGTTAAATGGAGAAAGGAATCACAACATGGATTCTAGCTGTTGTTAGCTGCTGAAATTCGAAGAGAGGTGGCGAGCTAACTAAACCGAAGTGAGGAAGAGCAAGTGGACAATCAAGAAGGAGGATTTCTTAGGATGGTGTTCGGCTTGTGTGACTGGAACACGATGGGAAGAGGAAAGAAGGAGTAAGGTGCTGTTCTTGGTATGTAACGTGAGAGATGGCAAACATGAGAAATGGAGAAATGGAATTTTCCTTCTCTTTTTGGCTGATCAATACAAGGCTTGTTGGGGGAAATAATAAAAAAAAACAATGATGTACGTGTAGTGAAATGGAAAGGAGTCAGCAACAATTTCATCTTAATAGCATTTAAAACCTCCTAATTTAATAGTTAAGCAATTGTTCCATTAAATTGGTAGATGAAATTAATTAAGTCCAACTAGTCTTTCTTTGTTTATTTATTTATTTCCGAATTATACAACATTTGGACCATAACACATAATCCACCAATTTAAGTTTCGTTAAATAATTAGGGATACGGATTGTAAGTGGCGAAACCAAGAAATTAACTCTCACGTATCGTGTATCTAACCTCAATTGAATTCTTGTTCACTATAATAACATCTATGTCTATTCAAGTACTTATAGAATCTCAAATTACATATGAACATTTTTGTCGATTAAATATGTAACTGTTTCACAACTTTAATTTAATCAAGTTGTATTATAGATAAATAAATAAATTACGAAGTTTATATGCCGCATAATATGTATGCATGTTAGGATATGATATGAAATTTATAAATTATTTGATGTCATGTAGGAAAAATAGATAAATAAAAGAATTAAAATAAATCCTACGCTCACAAACTCACACGTGGCGTGCTTACCTGTTTATCCGGAACCGGGGCATTACAACTCGTCCCCCCCTTAAAAGAATCTGGTCCCTAGATTCTCTATTCTTGAGAAAACAACTCCGGGTGGAACCGTTTCATCTTATCTTCGGTTTCCCACATAGCTTCTTCGGTTTTGTCACTTCTCCACAACCCTTTAACTATGGGAATCTTCCTGTTTCTCAATTCCTGAAATTTCGAATCCAAGATCTTAACCGGTCTTTGAACAAATGTCAAATTCGGTTCCAATTCAACTTCTTCAACGGGAAGAATCGTGGTCTCATAGGGGTAATACTTTCTTAATTGCGAAACGTGGAACACTTAGTGAATCCCCGTAAGACTCGGTGGTAGGTCCAGTCGATAGGCTACTTCGCCTATTCTTTCAAGAATCTCGAAAGGACCTGAGTAGCGAGGATTAAGCTTTACTCCTTTCCCGATCCGGGTGAAACCTTTCCTTAGTGACACCTTCAAGAATACCAGGTCACCAACTTCAAACTCGAGATCTCTTCGGCCAGTATCGGCATAGTTCTTTTGCCCATCTTGGGCAGCATTCATCCGTTGTTGAATAGTTTGAACTTTCTCAATCATAGCCTGAACGACCTTGGAAGGTTTTTCTAATTTCTCACCTTTCTTTACTCCTTCCTGTTTCGACCATTTCCACTCTTCCAAGTCGAAGAATAACGGAGATCGGCACTTCCTTCCATACAAAAGTTCATACGGAGCCATCCCGATCGAAGCCTGAAAGCTGTTATTGTAGGCAAATTCAACCAAAGGTAACTGCTCCTGCCACGAGTTCTGAAAGTCCATCGCGCAAGCCCGAAGAAGATCTTCTAAGTAACGTATTAATCTTTCTGTCTGGCCGTCTGTTTGTGGGTGAAATGCTGTACTGAACTTAAGTCTCGTTCCCAACAGTGCCTGTAACTCCTGCCACAACTTAGATGTGAATCTCGGCTCTCTGTCTGAAACTATGCTCACCAGAATGCCAAGAAGTCGAATAATCTCTCTGTTCTAGATCTCGACCAATTTTGGAATCTTGTAAGACATTCGGACTGGTAGAAAGTGAGCAGACTTCGTGAATCTATCCACGATTACCCAAATACCATCAAACCCGCCTTTCACTTTCGGTAATCCCGATACAAAGTCCATCGTTACTTGTTCCCATTTCCATTCGGGAATAGGTAACGGTTGTAGAAGTCCTGCGGGTTTCTGGTGCTCAGTTTTCACTTTCTGACAAGTCAAGCAATGTTTCACATACTCAGCGACATCTCTTTTCATTCCATTCAACTAATAATATTGTTTCAAGTCCTTATACATTTTATTTCCTCCCGGGTGGATTGAGTATGCTGACTTGTGAGCTTCTTCAAGTAGAACTAGTTTCAATTCTTCAGGCATTACCACTCTGTTCTTCAACCGAAGTAAACCGGTCTCATCAACCCCAAAAATGAACTCTCCGGATCGGATCTCGCTTTGCTTACTAGCTTCTGTACCTCCGGATCATTGTGCTGAGCTTCAAATAACTGATATTTCAATTCCGGCTGAATCGTGATATTGGAAACCCGAGCTTTTAACACTATCGGAGCAATTTCATCATTTTCCTTGACTTCCACATTCGATACACTCGCCTTCCTGCTATGTGCATCGGTGACCACGTTGGCTTTTCCCGGATGGTACTTAATCGTGCAATCATAATCTTCCAACTTCTCCATCCAACGCCGTTGCCTCATATTCAAATCCTTCTGCGTGAATAGCTACTGGAGGCTCTTGTGGTCGGTGAAAATCTCAAAGGAAGTCTTGTAGAGATAGTGTCTCCATTTTTCGAGAGCAAAGATTACCGCTGCAAGCTCCAGGTCGTGTGTAGGATAGTTCTTTTCATAATCCTTTAGCGTTCGGGAAGCATAAGCGATCACCTTTCCTTTCTGAGTCAGTACAATACCTAGGCCTTCTTTAGAAGCATCTGTGTAAATTGCATACTCTTCTGAACCCTCGGGAAGTGCTAACACTGGAGCTGATACTAACTTTTCCTTCAAAAAGTTGAAACTTTGATCACATTTCTCGTCCCAGACAAACTTGACATCTTTCTTTGTCAATCGGGTCAATGGTGCAGCAATCTTAGAGAAGTCCTGAACGAACCTTATATAGTATCCGGCCAATCCCAAGAAGCTTCTAACTTTCGAGGCGTTCTTTGGTTTCTCCCAGTTAGGCACGGCCTCAATCTTCTAGGGGTCAACTTCCAATCCTTTACCCGAAATTACATGCCCCAAGAAAGTAACCCAATCTATCCAAAATTCGCACTTGCTGAATTTAGCAAATAGCTGATGCTCTTTCAGAGTCGGTAGGACAAGCTGGAGATGCCTCGCGTGCTCCTTGACAGATTTGGAGAATACCAGAATGTCGTCGATGAAAATCACCACAAATTTATCGAGGAAAGGCCTGAAGATCCGGTGCATCATATCCATAAAAGTTGTTGGGGCATTAGTCAATCCAAACGGCATAACTACGAACTCATAATGCCCATAACGAGTGCTGAATCCTGTCCTCGGAATATCCTCTGCTCGGATTCGCAGCTGGTAATACACTTATTTCAAATCCAATTTCGAGTAGACCTTGGAACCCTGAAGTATATCGAATAACTCCTCAATATGTGGAAGGGGGTACTTGTTTTTGATAGTCATCCTGTTCAACTCCTGGTAGTCGATGCATATTCTCAAGGTTCCATCCTTTTTCTTTACAAATAACACCGGTGCTCCCCAGGGTGAAGAACTTGGCCGGATGTACCCAATTTCCAATAATGACTCGAGATGAACCTTTAACGCCTTTAGCTCTGCTGGAGCCATCCGGTATGGAGTCTTTGAATACGGTTCTGCATTTGGGTAAAGATCAATCACAAACTCGATCTCTCGTTCAGGAGGCAAGGAATCCAACTTTTTTGGGAAAACCTCAGGAAACTCCTTCACTATTTCCGTATCTTCCAATTTCACATGATCTTTAGGCTTGTTCAAAATATAAGCAATGAACCCTGTACCCCCTTCTCTAAGCAATTTCTGAGCTTCTAAGAATGAAAGTAGGGGTACTGTCTTCGAAGTCCAACCCGTAGTGACCTCTGAACCCAACTGTACCTTCTTGGCCCGGTAACCAATTGTAGCACAGTGCCTGTACAACCAATCCATCCCCAAGATTGGCCCGTATCTCTCCATCGGCATAACAATGAAATCTGTCAAGAACTCTCGGCCTTCAATCTTCACCGGAACATCCTTGTAAACCTGATCCGTCTCTCGCCTACTACCAAAAGGGGAACTAACTACATAGCGCACAGAAGAGCAGATAGCAGGCAAAGATAGAGTAATAGCAATGGAATGCACAAGAAAGGAGTGCGTAGCTCCTGGATCAAATAATGTATGGATGTTCGTGCCATGAATGCAAATTGTACCTTCAACTACCGCTGCGGGGTCGATCTCAGCATCCTGCTCCTCTCCAGCCAGTGCATAAGCCCGAGCTCTCACAAGTAGCCTCTGGCCCACCAGGTGGCGGATCCTGACGATCCGGACAACCGTTTACCCTGTGCTCGTTGCTCCCACATATCAAACATAAACCCAAACATCGTCTATAATTATCATACGTATGTGTAGGAAGTCCACAATATTTGCAGCCCGGTCTTTGAGGTGGTTGTGGTGGTGCAGGCGCTCGTGGACCCTTCTGAGGTGATCCTGCAGCTTTAAACTTCTTCTCGGATCCCTTCGGAGCTGGAGGTGCAGAATAGACCATAGGCCTCTTTCCTGAACTCGATCCCGGTCCTGATCTCGAGCCTGAAGCCTAGCCAGTGCGGGGAATAGGCTTCCTTGCATTGTCTGCTTCCTCGACCATCAAAGCTTTAGTGGTAGCTTTGGCCCAGGTACTAGTGTTTGCAGCCTTCAATGCGCCCTGTATGTCGGGCATGAATCCTTGCATGAATTGCATTGCCTTGTGAAAGTCATCGTTTGCTTTGTTAGGGGCATAGCGAGAAAGTCTCTCTAACTCGGTAATGTACTGACCCACTGATCTCTCCTTGCTTCAGCTCGGTAAACTCCCTCAACCTGTGAGTACGGAAAGCTGGAGGAATGAACTTGTTTCTGAATTCCCGTACGAAGACCTCCCACGTGATATCTGTCCCGGCAGCCTCCAAGACTATCTGTGAGCTCTCCCACCAGGAATAGGCCTCGCCCTGGATCAAAGTAAGGATGCAACGAGCCTTCTCCTGAGAATCACATTGAATGAGCTGCCAAATCCTTTCAACTTCTTTCAACCACATTTCAGCTTGAATGTCATCAGCCTTATAGAACTTTGGGGGACGCTGATTCTGAAATTCCCGAAGTATAGCAGAAATAGGGTTCTCTTGTGGTGTTACGGGTGCAGGTGGTGCTGGAGGAACCCGTTCCTGAAGCCTCTGATCAATCAGCCCTACTACTGCATTCATAAAATCCTGGGGCTGAGCCTGAGGAGGTGGAGGAGGGGGTGATCTCTCACGACGGTGATGGCGGTGATGGTGATGATGCCGATGTCTCGGGGATCGGTCACGGTGATGTCTATCACGATCCATCCTGAAATCAAATCACTACACATACGTGGTTTGATTAACAAATGTAAATGTGTGCAATTAAGTTCATAGCATCAAGAAAGCACACATTTCAAAGGATCAAACAACTCAGATAATTCAAGAATTCAAGTAAATCACGTAATTCAATTAAATGCAGACTCTCAAGTAACAAGTAATCCTATATCGTGCAACCTAGACTCACAAGATACGACTTGAGAACCTCGGTTTTGCAACCGGGCTCTGATACCACCTTGGGATGTAGCACCCTAATCCCCAAAGCACTACATCCCCCGCACTATAGCGCGATCCACATACGAAATGGCCAATCCGTACATAAACCGAAACTATAGCGAACGGGTGACAATCAAGAAATAACGAGCTAGGCTGGACCTTATATCATGCTTTCATGTTAGAGATCATGAGTCTGGTTAGGGTGGATGAATAGTTAAATTATGTGCAAAACTTGGAGAACTAGTGCATCTCTTATTTTCTTTTAGCTTGAAGCTATATATGTTGATCAATATGGTATGTTTATTGCTTGTATTTGCTCCTTATTATTGTTAGGTGGATGTGTTATGAATTTCCATCAATTCACCTTTGAGTTCTTGAGGAAAAGCTTGATGAATCTCTTGTTTCTTTGAATCCCTTTCTTGCTCGGTTGAAACATGCATGTGTGGGGTGGCGTTGCTTGAATTCCTTGTTTAATTATGTGGTTTTATTACTCCTTTGCATGCGCTGATGTTGTCCTTGAGTTATGGGTGAAGAACAGGGGTTAGGGCTGCCATTTTCCATGGAGAAACCGAAGCAACTTGTTGGTTTTTTTTTCCTCGCTAGAGATGACACGTGCGTGTCTCTTGGTCCAATTTTTCTGTACTGAGACACACCCATGTCTCCTTTTATATCTAGGGTGAGACATGGTCATGTCTCAGCCCCGGTTTGGGTCTGTACTGAGACATGGCCATGTCTCATTTTGCTCTTGAGGGGAGACATGGCCGTGTCTCAGCTCTTTGGTGTGGTTGTTGTGTTTTCGTCTTTGTTTGCTTGTTTCATTATTTTCTTGCTTCGTATAAGACTCCTAATTGATATTGGCATGCTATATTTTGTGTTAACTTGCTTGTATTAGGTTTTTAGATTAATTGGATATGATTTGAACGAGTTATGATTCGATATGCCTTAAGTGGTATGTTTATGCACTTCATATGCATTCATTTCATTCATGAGCATTGCCGAGCATCTATTTGGTTCATAATTGAGTTTAAGTCTCAGGTCTTGTGTTCTTTTGTTTTATAGCCTCTTCCAGACGTCCACGAGCCCAAGGTCTAGGTGCTCATTGCTCGGTTTTGGCCCCAGTTTCTACTCTTTTTGCTTCAGGGTG
The DNA here is from genome assembly GCA_037501455.1 of Lantana camara. Classification (NCBI taxonomy): domain Eukaryota; kingdom Viridiplantae; phylum Streptophyta; class Magnoliopsida; order Lamiales; family Verbenaceae; genus Lantana; species Lantana camara. Next base: position 52,998,063 of record CM074858.1, read on the forward strand.
AGGTTTAGGATTCTTTTCTTCTAGTTAAGCGACCTATGACCTAATATGTGTTGTTTTCTCACCCCACATGAGACTATATATCTTATATATAGTTAAATATGAGTGTTTAAGATATGTTTATGATCTTACGAGTAAGCTTTAAGTTTGTGGAATCGGTATAAATATATGTATATGTAAGCTTATGATTTAATTTCGTTTATGTTATGTACGAGCGATTATGCCCTGAAAGATGGGAATTGATATTGGTAAGTATGTTGGGCGCCAGAATTGTTGCTAAGGATGCCCGAGGGGGCAAGGGCCGTTGGGTTAAGCCTGTGCATGATTCCATTTGAGGTATTTACGTGCGACTCGTGGAGGTTGAGGAGGCGTGATACTTTGAGCCCTCGGTGAATAACTGGGGAAGGCACAATGTGGATTAGCTACCCCGTGTGTATGTGTAATATAGGTGGAGAGGGTTTGTTTCCCAAAACACCACGGTTGTTGGGGTTGGATTTGAATTACGATTTTAGTTTTATGTTATGTTTATGGAGTAAAAGGAGGTCCGTTCTCGTCGGATAAATGTTTATGTTTTGTTCGATGGAATATGAATCGAGTAAGGATTTCTTTACGTATTATATGTTATGCTTTTGAAAACGTTTTGGTATGAAAAACTTAGCTCGGTTCATGACCATCACCTTTGATAATTGCTATGTTTTATACGTATTTAGGTGTGGGTATGCGTTTTGCCCCCTCACTCAGTCGAGTTTTGACTGACCCTCCTTTTTCTTACCTCCAGTTGTAGGTTTTCTTGAGCTAGGCGGGGAAGTGCTTCGTGTCGTGTAGTACTTTCGAGTCTAGGTCGAGTTGCATTCATATTTCCTGCTTTTAGATACTTTTATTATGGATTTGATGTTTGGATTGTATATTTTGGAGAATTATGAATATCTGATGCATATATTCGATCTTTTGGGCCGTGAGGCCATGTATTTACGTTAATGTTCATTATATGATTGAGCTCTTTAGATCCTATTTGTTGCTTCCGCATAATTATATGTTGTTTTACACGTTCTGTAGGTGAGGTTTAATTCTATTTTCAACTAGGACCATGAAAAAACGTATACGCTTAGACGTTTCAAACCAAACACCTAAAGGTTTTAAAGATCGTTGTTTTTCCAAATTAAACTACTCTTTTATTAGGGTAGTGTTTTCAACTTAAATATATTCTATTTTTTTTTAAAGATATTTTGATTTACTTAAGAATATTCTGTTTCACTCACGATATATCGTTTTGCCAAAAGATACTATTTTCTGCTATTTCGTACTGTTTACAGTTATATTGTTCTGGATAAGGTATTGTTTTCTGAATCCTGTTTGTACCCAAAGTACTTCTGAAATTCTGGACAATGCAAGCTTTGGACATTCTTTTCTGTTGGGCCCTGACGGTATGGTTGAGTAGTAGACCGGGAGGCTTGCGCCAATAGTTACTACGATACTGGTCGTCCTTGTTGGTCATGATGATGGTTATAATCAGAGGTTGGTTATACCACACCATGATCGGGAAAGGTGGATGTAATTCCTCCCATTCCTGTCTACTTCGCCGTGGGGTAGCTCCCTGGGCGCGACAACTGGAGGAAAAAGGATGATGCATGTGATTATGGATATCGAGATCCTAACCAGTCTCGATACCAACTCTACTATTGTTTTTGGGAGTAAAGGCTGGAGAACGCCTAGCTTGCGGGCAAATTCTGATTCCAAAGACTGGTTCATACTTGGAAAAATATACACGATACCTTTTTCTCATTTTTGTAAAGTATGTATGAACCAGAACCTCTGAAGTGTGCGCATGTGTGTGTTTGCTTGAAAATCCTGTTTCAAATTAATATCTTGAAGTGCAATTCTGAAATAAAGTGTTAAAGTACAGTTTTGAAATGCAGTTTAAAGTGTAGTTTTCAAGTAAAACCTTTTCTGAAACACCTCAAGCTTTAAGTACTTCTACTGTTTCAAAAGTTATGCCTCACTTAGTCCCTTTGACTAATACCTCTACCCATTTTGTGACCTTATGGTTTCAGGTTCTGTGATTGCTTAATGGCTGGTATCTTGGAGCATAGGAAACCCTTTGTCGTGCACTTTTGATCAGGTTCTTTGACCCTTTTGAGCTCTACTCACTTGGTGTTAGAGTTTTGTTCGGTTAGGATATAATCAGCTTAATCTCTTATGTCATTTGTTTTCTTGTTTTCAATAGTTCTAAATCCCTCAATCTTTTATTGAAATAACTTTCGATACTTGATTACGGTATAGGTCATATACTTTGTTACTAGCTCCTTGTGCCTCCTGATTTAAGTTTCGAAAGTTTAAATTGCCATTATTCTGTTACAATGCTTTCTTTTAGTACTTTAATCTTGTAATGTATTGTCCATTCGCCGGCGTGCCTTTTGTTTGCTAGGTCTCCTATCCACTTGAGAGGTACGACGGTGCGGAGTTGTGGCCCCTTCAGGGTGCTACAACTAAGGCGGTATCAGAGCGACCGGTTGTGGAAATCTGGGGTTCATAGAGTCTTACATGTATTATCGCGTCTTTAGTACTTAAATTGTCATCCATCACTATTTGGGGCTGCCGACCAGCATGTGATTTGTTATAATTTTAGTACTGAAACCCTTCTTTAATCAAGTTGCCCGTGTATTTTTAATGAACATCAAAATTTAGAGTTCTATTAGATCTTTCAATACTTTTGAAAAACCGTCGATTCATTGGTGGATTCAGTTTTAAGATCTATTAAGAGGACCTGGTCCCCAGGTCCACTGTCAAGTTCTGAACTTAGCAAACAATGAGAGAACCCCTTCTCTTCAGCAAGTAACGAGAGAACTCCATCTCTCAAGTAAATAACGAGAGAACCCCGTCTCTCAAGCAAATAACAAGAGAACCACGTCTCTCAAGCAAGTAAAGAGAGAGAACCCCGTCTCTCAAGTACGAAATGAGAGCATTCCGGCTCTCGAACAAGTAGAATAACAACTCAAGTAAATAATTATAGAAGTTTCCACACAGTTATCACATAAGGGGAATAGAACCATGTTAATCACAATAACAAGGAAATCCATGATGCACGTGGTATGCATGATTGAGTGTACCGTTCACCATTGATTGTATCATGCCTGTAATTGATACCTTCTGCTACCCTAACCGGATCCATATTTGCATTATGCACTTCTCTCTCCAGAGCATATGCACGAGCCTGAACAAGTGGCCTCTGACCCCCGACAGATAACTCTCGTCGCTTTAGTAGTAGCTTTGACCCAGGTACTCGTGTTAACCGCTTGCAGAGCTCTCTGTATATCCGGTCGGAGTCCTTGTACAAACTGTATCGATTTATGGAAATCATCATTCGCTATATTGGGTGCATAGCGGGACAACCTTTCAAATTCAGATATGTACTCTGCTACCGATCTCCCACCTTACTTAAGCTTGGTAAATTCTTTCAACCAATGGGTTCGGGAAGCTGGTGGGATGAATTTGTTTTTAAATTCCCTAACAAACACCTCCCAAATAATCTCTTCACCAGCAGCTTCTAAGACAATCTTTATGCTCTCCCACCAAGAATAGGCTTCGCCCTAAATCAAGGTAATAGTGCAACGAGCTTTCTCCAGGGAATCACAACGAATAAGCGCCCAGATTCTGTCCACTTCTTTCAGCCACATCTCCGCCTGAATATCATTGCCATTAAAGAACTTAGGAGGGTGCTGGTTTTGAAACTCCCGGAGTGCAACAAAAATAGGTGTTTCCGGTTGTACTGGTGGCACAGGTGGTGCTGGCGGTACATAATTCCTTATTTTTTGATCAACAAGACGGCCACCGAATCAAGAAAATCCTGAGGTTGAGCTGGAGGGGGTGGAGGTGGAGGGAACCAAGGAGAATGGTCACGATGATGGTATCTGTAACCTGAAGAATGCTCACGACGAGGTCGACCACGAGGCATCCTGTAAACATTATGCTAGGTATGCATGTTGGGTTAGTAGATGCTAATGAATGAAATTAAATTTCATGATTCACGTAAAGCAAATAATTCAAGTAATTCAAAATAGTTCAAGTAGTTCAAATAATTCAAGTGAGTTCAAATAAGATGCAAGACTCTCAAGTTAACAATTAATCCTATGTCGTACGACCTAGACTCACGAGACACGATACTAGAATCTCGGTTTTACAACCGGACTCTGATACCACTTAAGATGTAGCACCCTATACGTAAGGATGCCACACCCCTGCACTATAGCTCAGTCCACATACGAAATGGATAATCCGTACATGAACCAAAACTATAGCGAACGGGTGATAAAGAAAAGAACTCACTAACTAGGTGGGACTAACCCTCAATTCAATACCATATGCATGATTACAAATAAACATAAGGTACATTCCGTTCATTATTCACGAGTTCACTTACATTATATACATATATACATATATAACATGAAAGTGGAATACTAGACTCAAATTAAAAGACCTGACTCGATCCCGCCTAGCACGAACCCTGTAAACCTATAAAATGTGAGGTGTCAGTCTATGAAAGACTAAGTGAGGGCTTTAAAAAAATATTAACGCACGTATCACGCAAGTTATAATCTCGGGTAAGTTTTTATAAAAGAAGAAAATATACTTTTAATAACAAAATAGAACTTCTTGCCCGAGATTACGACAATCCAATTTTAACAATACAATCAATTTTAATTCAATTCAATCAGTGGCCCGACGAGTGAGGGCAATCTCCAACCTTTACACCGATAGTGAACGATACAATCTTTAGATTTGAATGCAATAGTGATCATGTAAGTCATTACAATGCACACTTAGCAATTTCATGAACTTCTTTTCCCTCCGGTGATGGTGGGATGGCAAGGCCCCACCACCCAGTCACGACGTACCTTAGGTTCATGACTCCCACGTACGGGATTCCTTCCTCTACTAAACCTCCTGGTGGATTCAGGGTTCATCCCCACGATGTGAGGGGAGTACAGAGTTACCCGTCAGCCCACGCTTTCCCGGTTGACTCATACACTAACCCTCGGGCCCACAGTGCATGATTCACGGTAACTCGCCAAAACACAATCAATTCACGATATCACGATTATTTCAATATGTCACGATAATCATTTGCAATCACTTGACGTTTTTAGAAAGATTATAGATATATACAAAAATTTTGGCCTAAAATCCACATAAGGGTTGTACGGGTTCTAGATAACTAGCAATTAAACCTCACCTATGCCGACAAAATACCAAGGATACAGTCCAGGGTGCCTGCCCCTCGTCACTGAGAATGTGATATGTACAAGAACGACATGTGCACGTGAGACATGACTCAAAATGAACCAATTATGACGAACGGTGAAAATGCAACGAGATGACGTGTCATAACCATTGTAGCATGTAAATATCATATGTAGCACCCCGGAGCGAAGGGCACCACATCCCCCGCACCATAGCCCGACACGTGTAACGAAATGGAAACTCCGCACACGCACCAAGCCATGGCGAACGGAAGACAAATAAAACACACCCCTAGGCTAGGCGGTCTAGACCGTAAAACAGAGTACGCAACAAAATAAAAAAAACAAAAGCGGAAGCAATAGGATCACCAATACATTTAAGCATGCAAGATATCAAATATAGATAGGCGACGGGTTCAACTAGCATAGATACCTAATCCCGTAAATCAAACATAGAACATATGTACACAAATACATAACGGGTTCATTCTTATCCTAGAAACCTGTCCCGAATCATATCAGATCAATCAGATGTATCAAATACATAAACATAGGCTTATACATATTTAAAAGTCCAAGGCATAATGATAAAGATGCAGAATGCAAAAAGACTCAAACAACTTAACTCAACAAACTCAAAAGACTCAAAAGGCGACCGCCGCCTAGCTCGACCAGAACCCTGCACCTGCAACTAAAAAGGGGGAAAAGAAGAGGGGTCAGTCTACAACTAGACTGAGTGAGGGGGCTAAACACACTCACACAATACATAATATAGTGCATAGCACGTAATAAACAAAAGACTATGAACCGGGAATAGGGTTTTGCACACCGAAATCCATTTTTAAAACAAACCTATACATATCGTATAAAAGCATAGCGTATCTTTAACTTAAAAGTCCTATCCCGTTTCATAATCAACATAACGTACAAAATGCTCGGTGAGTACAAGCACCAACCCCATCCTAGGCTCCTCATACGAATCAAACATTACAAATCAAAACAAAATTAACATTAAAGAACAAACCTCCTTCTCCGGTGATGGAAGGGTTGCGCGACCCTAGCCATCCATTACGTTATGTAAGGGTCGTGAGTTTCATGACGCTCACGCCCGAGGATTCCATCCCCCGCCAAACCTCCTAGCGGGTTCCGGGTTGATCCTATCAAACTGTGGAGATGTGTACAAGGGTCAATAACCGGCGACGCCATGGTCGTCCCGGGTCCCCCTTACCCACACCTCCGGGGCCCAACATTACCAATACATTACCATACATTATCATTACATTCTCGCTCATTACGAATCATTAACATTACAAAGCTTACGGACCTGATCAGCGTATACCTTACCTTGCAACTTACCATATGCTATAAACGTACCTCTCCGTGTCATCCTAATCCATTGCTAGCATGAAGACACACGGTTTGGAGCATAGCCTCGTTGCGAAATATTTTGAAGCTTACATATGCTCGTATACATAATTTAAAACATTAATCTTATGACAAAGTCATAAACATATCATATATGCACATATCTATTATATAAATATAATAATTTAGTCGCATGCGGGCTTGAAAACGAACATATAGGGTTGTAGGTCGCATTATCTTTAACAAACCTAAAACCTCACCTTGACGAACAAACCGAACGAACAGCCCAAAGCACCCCACGAGCAACTCGACTCGAATAATCTAAACAAGGGAACCACACTTAGACTCAATATGAACCAAGGAAACACTCGTTAAATGCATATGAATGCGTATGATGCCATTCAGTTCATATAATTTCATACTTAGGCGTATCGAAGCAAATATCGAAATATAACATAAATAATCCAAGAAACAAAATCATTTTACGTCAAATAAATTCATATTAAGTTATTTAATATCATACCATGAGCATCCATAATTCATACACGTATTTATTCATCGAATTCATTTCATTTACGCTACTTAAGATCGTTATTCTCAAAGAAATATTCAAAGATTAAACAAATGAAAATTCACATAATTAATTTAATACTTAAATACATATTATATAATATATAATACAACACATATTATATGATATACACTACCATACATATTTTCATATTAGAGATATATATATATATATATATATATATATATATATATATATAATACGCAGCAGCATACAATTTCTCATGCACTTCATGCACAAATTTATACATGAATTTCATGCACGCACACAAGCACTACATGCATTTCATGCACACACACACACGTGCACCCACGCACAACAAATGCATGCATTAATATACACACTCGTATATATATATATAATATATACACAACACATGCACTCACGCACACACAGAAACCATGCACAACAACATATAAATTGTTCTTAGCACTATATATTCATAAACAAAACCAAAATAAAGCTTGAAAATTAACTAAGGCAACAAGGAAAAATAAAGAGAGGTATCAGCCATCATCTCCCCGGGAGGGGAGATTTCTTCCTTCAATCTCCCCGGGAGGGGAAAACACTGCTGGAACAAAATACACAAGTCCCCGGCCGGGGACTTTCCTTCACCAATTCTCCCCACCCGGGGAGATGTCCCTTCGCTCAACAGCAGCTCCAACAGCAACGTTTCCTCCCCTGTTCTTCATTCTCCATCGAAGCAGCAGCAAGGCAACACACCCAACAAACGGCAACAACCAGTGGGGAAAAACTTGAAATCCATTAATGGTGAAATCTCATGCAAGGCATATAACTCAAATTCAAGGCAAGGAATAGATCAAGGATGCAACAAGGAGCTCATAGTACTTCACGGATCAAGAATCGAACCACAAACGAGCAAGGAATTCACAAAACATCACAAGCCCTCACTATTCAAATAGCAGCCCCAAACCATGCTCAAAACCATATCAAATTCAACAAATGGACACTTAAAAGAAAGAGGAGAAGATATAGAACAAGAATCCGGGCTTACCTTTCAAATTTGACGAAGATTGGAGGTCGAACGAGCTTGAAATCCTCCATGGGTGAATAGTGATGGGTTTCTCCCCTTCTTCTCCCTTTTTCTCCATCTCTCTCGGTTTCGTTGGGATCTGGGCAGAATTGACTGAGTTTGGGAGATAGGTTATGAGTTAGGGTCATGTAGGTTCAAGAATAGGATCATTTGGTCAAGAAACGAATAAGTTATGGCCAAAACCGTAAAATGTTGCGAATCTGCGAGAAGCCTTCGTTTCGGGCGAAATTCGGACGTTCGAACGGGCTTGGAAAAATACAAGGCTAGGTTCATAAATTCCGTATACTCGTTACGAGTCCAGCACCACTTCTGGAATTCGAATCCGAATTCCCAAACTCAAGATACGGTCTCTGGAAACCAAGGCGCGCTAAAACTAGTTAGGCCCTCGAATCCCGAACAATTAAAATATGGTTCGTTACCATATCAAACAAGTCCGAAAAATTAAAACGAGCATATAAACGAATTCATAACACGCGTAATTCATGCATATTAAATTGGAACGAAATTTCGATCTCAAATCGAACACAAACGCAACATATTTTCAACAAATAAGCATATTATTCAAATAATAAAAATTAAATTTTCAAAGAAATAATAAATAAAATTTTTAAAATAATAAATAAACGATTTAAAATAAATAAAATTTTATTAAAAAGGTTATTTTTCAATTAGGTCCAAAACTTTCAAAAAATGTCAAATAAGTCCAAGTTCAAATTTTCAATTAAGTCCAAAATTAAATAAATCATAAAATTAACCCTTAATTCAAACGAATCACATAATTCACAAAAATTAGCATGCTCGGAAATTAAATTCACATATCATAAAATTCATAAAAATTCATATCGTAAATCACTTAAGAAATTTTGACAAATTATTCAAATATTTCATATAAATTTAAATAATTCATTTAAAAATTCACATACTAAAGTATAATTCAATTACATATGAAATTAAAATAATTTAAATTGCACATTTAGCTCTCTCGTAAGTGCGTACCTGGACGTCCGAAAAACGCGGGTGTCACAATCTCTCCCCCTTAAAAAGGACATGTCCTCAGGTCCGAATCAGGGTTTTGATCAACGCCAGAAAAAGCTCAATTCCAAGCTTCCACTACGCCGCTCTGGTTCGGTTTCCAAGTGGCTTCTCAGATTTTTAAAATCCGTCACAAGAACTCTCACCGAAGGAAAACCTCTAGTCTTCGACTCAAACCTCTGCCGAACCCAAACTCTAACCAGTTGCTCACGAGCAACGAACCCCTTGTAGGAGATGCTTCCGAGGAACCTCGATCTCCCACTTCAACTCTAGGAGCCTTCATCTCCAAACTGCGAAGCTCTCGAGCCCTTGCCGAACCATGAAACCATGCGACCACTCAAATCTCATCAAAATCTCCTTAACTTTAGCAAACCGGGCACATAGTCCTTAGCAATTTGCTCCCACTTCCAATTAGAATATGGAAGTAGTTGGAGAATCCAACCGGTTCTCGACGTTCGGTCTTCAACCGACGGCATATTGGACATTGCTACGCGAAGCTTGCAACGTCTCTTCTTACGCCGATACATCTATACCGGTTCTTCAAGTCCTCGAACAAACTCGAACCAAGAGTGGGGTAAGTCTCGAGACCTTGCCCATCACGAGACGTAGGCTAAACTCTCCCGCAAGCAACACACAACCAAAGCCTTCCTTAATGGCTCGATTGCAAACGAAGTAGCCTTGAGTGCCCCCGATCAAGCAAAAGTCGATGCCAAAGGCAACTCTCTTCGACCGCCTCTTCCCACTCTAAAACCCTACCTCTTCTTGTCAAGCAAATCGACGGTTGGCAATCTTAAAGAAAAGATTCGCCTAATATACCCCGTCAACACGAGAGACTTCTTACTCTGAGGTAATTCTCGGTTCTTCTACCCGAATGCGTAGTCGGTTATACCCTTGCTAAAACCAAACTCGGCACGAACATGGAACTCTGGAGCAGAACGAACGACTCTTCGAAGCGAGCAAAGGGTACTTATCCTCCACGGTTACCTGTGTAGCTCACAGCAGTCAGTCTTCACCTTAAAGTCCCGTTTCTTCTTAGGCAGGACTTAAGCACTCCACGAAGAAGCACTCGATGTGTGAAACCAACTTCTAAGAGCTCTTCGAACTATGCCTTCAACTCCAACAACCATGCTAGAGCCATTCGGTAGGGAGTCTTCGAACAAGTTCAACTCCGGGATAAAGATCAACGACATCTCAATGTCCCTATCAAGTAGTAGAGAATCCAAACTTTCAAGGGAACATCAAATTGTCTTACTCTGAACTTTGTCTCCTCGAGCTTGGCTCGATCCCTCGGTTATCCCAAAGGTAAGCCACAAAGCTCATTGCACCGTCCTAGATTAAACAACCGCTTCCGCAAAGGATATAAACGGGCTAGCCTTCAATCTAATACCCGAAAATATCGTTGAGCCCAAACCGGACCTCCTACCGCACCACATCAACCCAACTCGGAACCCGAACATCCAACCCACGCCTAAGGTAGCTCCGTACCTCACGAGGCGCCTTCAAACAAAGCCACCGGGTAGACTCGGCCCTCACAACTCACAACCACCCGAGCACTCGAGCTCACCAAGCTCTCTTGCAAGAAGAGAGTTCACACAAAAGAAAAGAAAGCTACGAGCAAACAAAGACCAAGTAACAAGCAAACAACGAGGAAAGGAAGGTAACACAAAACTTATATAAATATGCATCTATGGAATGCCATGAATGCATTTGTGTACCGTTCACCATGGTGGTAGTGTCGAATCTGATACCAATTACTTTGTTTTTCAAAAAGGGTCTTCTTAAACTTGAACCGGGATCTTGGAAGCATGAGGTTTCAGAGGTTTCAGACTCGGATTCTTCAGTTGATTCCCTTACTTGAAATATTCCTTTAATTTCTTATATTTTCTTTAACGGTAGCATAAAATCTTCCTCTAGGCATCATTGACATCTTTAAACTTCTTGTAAGCCAAAGGTACCTGCTCCATTTTCCTCTTCCCGGTGATACTTGTTGATATAGAAGAGATATCCTGAAATAAAATACAATTCCAAGGGAATATCGATGCATGGGGTTTAGTAAATGCATGTTCATGTGAACAGTTAATACAATTTATAATAAATAATCACATAAATGATACAAATGTATGCAAACAAACACATAATCCTAAGCCGAATGACCTAGACGGACCCAACACGACACTAGAGCTCCGGTTTTGCAACCAGGAGCTCTGATACCACTTTAAGATGTAGCACCCCGGAGCGAAGGGCACCACATCCCCCGCACCATAGCCCGACACGTGTAACGAAATGGAAACTCCGCACACGCACCAAGCTATGGCGAACGGAAGAAAAATAAAACACACCCCTAGGCTAGGCGGTCTAGACCCTAAAACAGAGTATGCAACAAAATAAAAAAAAACAAAAGCGGAAGCAACAGGATCACCAATACATATAAGCATGCAAGATCTCAAATATAGATAGGCGATGGGTTCCACTAGCATAGATACCTAACCCCGTAAATCAAACATAAAACGTATGTACACAAATACATAACGGGTTCATTCTTATCCTAGAAACCTGTCCCGAATCATATCAGATCAATCAGATATATCAAATACATAAACATAGGCTTATACATATTTAAAAGTCCAAGGCGTAATGATAAATATGCAGAATGCAAAAAGACCGAAACAACTTAACTCAACAGACTCAAAAGACTCAAAAGACGATCGCCGCCTAGCTCGACCCGAACCCTGCACCTGCAACTAGAAAGGGGGAAAAGGAGAGGGGTCAATCTCCAACTCGACTGAGTGAGGGGGCTAAACACATTCACACGAAACATAATATAGAGCATAGCACGTAATAAACAAAAGACTATGAACCGGGAATAGGGTTTTGCACACCAAAATCCATTTTTAAAACAAACGTATACATATCGTATAAAAGCATAGCGTATCTTTAACTTAAAAGTCCTATCCCGTTTCATAATCAACATAACGTACAAAAAGCTCGGCGAGTACGATCACCAACCCCATCCTGGGCTCCTCATACGAATCAAACATTACATATCAAAACAAAATTAACATTAAAGAACAAACCTCTTTCTCTGGTGATGGAAGGGTTGCGCGACCCTAGCCATCCATTACATTACGTATGGGTCGTGAGTTTCATGACGCTCACGCCCGATGATTCCATCCCCCACCAAACCTCCTAGTGGGTTCCGGGTTGATCCTATCAAACTGTGGAGATGTGTACAGGAGTCAATAACCGGCAACCCCATGGTCGTCCCGGGTCCCCCTTACCCACACCTCCGGGGCCCAACATTACCAATACATTACCATACATTATCATTACATTCTCGCTCATTACGAATCATTAACATTACAAACCTTACGTACCTGATCAGCGTATACCTTACCTTGCAACTTAGCGTATGCTATAAACGTACCTCTCCGTGTCATCCTAATCCATAGCTAGCATGAAGACACACGGTTTGGAGCATAGCCTCGTTGTGAAATATTTTCAAGCTTACATATACTCGTATATATAATTTAAAACATTAATCTTATGACAAAGTCATAAACATATCATATATGCACATATCTATTATATAAATATAATAATATAGTCGCATGCGGGCTTGAAAACGAACATATAGGGTTGTAAGACGCATTATCTATAACAAACCTCAAACCTCACCTTCACGAATAAACGGAACGAACAGTCCAAAGCACCCCACGAGCAACTCCACTCAAACAATCTAAACAAGGGAACCACACTTAGACTCAATATGAACCAAGGAAACGCTCGGCAAATGCATATGAATGCATATGATGCCATTCAGTTCATATAATTTCATACTTAGGCGTATCGAAGCAAATATCGAAATATCACACAAATAATCCAAAAACAAAATCATTTTACGTCAAATAAATTCATATTAAGTCATTTAATATCATACCATGAGCATCCATAACTCATACATGTATTCATTCATTGAATACATTTCATTTACGCTACTTAAAATCATAATTCTCAAAGAAATATTCAAAGATTAAACAAATGAAAATTCAAATAATTAATTTAATACTTAAATACATATTATATAATATATAATACAACACATCTTATATGATATATAACACCATACATATTTTCATATTATATATATATATCTATATATATATAAAATACGCAGCAGCATACAATTTCTCATGCACTTCATGCACAAACAAATATACATGAATTTCATGCACGCACACAAGCACTACATGCATTTCATGCATACACAGACGTGCACCCACGTACAACAAATGCATGCATTAATATACACACTCATATATATATATATATATATATATATATACAACACATGCACTTACGCACACACAGAAACCATGCACAACAAGATATAAATTGTTCTTAGCACTATATATTCATAAACAAAACCGAAATAAAGCTTGAAAATTAACTAAGGCAACAAGGAAAAATAAAGAGAGGTATCAGCCATCATCTCCCCGGGAGGGGAGATTTCTTCCTTCAATCTCCCCGGGAGGGGAAAACACTACTGGAACAAAATGCACAAGTCCCCGGCCGGGGACTTTCCTTCACCAATTCTCCCCGCCCGGGGAGATGTCCCTTCGCGCAACAGCAGCTGCAACAGCAATGTTTCCTCCCCTGTTCTTCATTCTCCATGGAATCAGCAGCAAGGCAAAACACACAACAACAATTACAAGCACAAAACACTCCAAAATCACGACAAACTCAGCGACAAGAAGCACCTAAACACCAACAACAACCGGCAACAACTAGTGGGGAAAAACTTGAAATCCATTAATGGTGAAATCTCATACAAGGCATATAACTCAAATTCAAGGCAAGGAATAGATCAAGGATGCAACAAGGGGCTCATAGTACTTCACGGATCAAGAATCGAACCACAAACGAGCAAGGAATTCACAAAACATCACAACCCTCACTATTCAAATAGCAGCCCCAAACCATGCTTAAAACCATATCAAATTCAACAAATGGACACTTCAAAGAAAGAGGAGAAGATATAGAACAGGAATCCGGGCTTACCTTTCGAATTTGACGAAGATTGGAGGTCGAACGAGCTTGAAATCCTCCATGGGTGAATAGTGATGGGTTTCTCCCCTTCTTCTCCCTTTTTCTCCATCTCTCTCGGTTTCCTTGGGATCTGGGCAGAATTGACTGAGTTTGGGAGATAGGTTATGAATTAGGGTCATGTAGGTTCAAATATCGGGTCATTCGGTCAAGAAACGAATAAGTTATGGCTAAAACCGTAAAATGTTGCGAATCTGCGAGAAGCCTGCGTTTCGGGCGAAATTCGGAGCTTCGAATGGGCTTGGAAAAATTCAAGGCTAGGTTCATAAATTCCGTATTCTCGTTACGAGTCCAGCGCCACTTCCAGAATTCGAATCCGAATTCCCAAACTCAGGATACGGTCTCTAGAATCCAAGGCACGCTAAAACTAGTTAGGCCCTCGAATCCCCAACAATTAAAATATGGTTCGTTACCATATCAAACAAGTCCGAAAAATTAAAACAAGCATATAAACGAATTCATAACACGTGTAATTCGTGCATATTAAATTGGCACGAAATTTCATTCTCAAATCGAACACAAACGCAACTGATTTTCAATAAATAAGCATATTATTCAAATAATAAAAATTAAATTTTCAAAGAAATAATAAATAAAAATTTTAAAATAATAAATTAACGATTTAAAATAAATTAAATTTTATTATGAAGGTTATTTTTCAATTAGGTCCAAAACATTCAAAAAATGTCAAGTAAGTCCAAGTTCAAATTTTTAATTAAGTCCAAAATTAAATAAATCATAAAATTAAGCCCTTTATTCAAACGAATCACAAAATTCACAAAAATTAGCATGCTCGGAAATTAAATTCACATATCATAAAATTCATAAAAATTCATATCGTAAATCACTTAAGAAATTTTGACAAATTATTCAAATATTTTATATAAATTCAAATAATTCATTTAAGAATTCACATACTAAAGTATAATTCAATTAAATATGAAATTAAAATAATTTAAATTGCACATTTAGCTCTCTCGTAAGTGCGTACCTGGACGGCCGAAAAACGGGGGTGTCACATCATATTATAGCATGAAATGTATCATATAATAACAATTTGGGTCATGTAAATGCATTGGATTGAAAAGTGAAAATTGGAAATTTTGGCAATTTAGGAAAGGGTCGCGGTCGCAACCCATTTTATTCATGAAATGGTCGCGGTGGCGACCTAATTTTTCAAGGATTTTTCGAGCAATTTTTAACAAGTTGAAAGTTGCCCAATTTTTGGTAGCGGTCGCGCCCTGCTGTTCTGCCAAAAATGTGAGTGGGTCGCGGCGCGACCATTTTTGTTCGGTTTTTGGTCGCGGCCACGACCTTCAAGTTCTGCAGAAAAACAGAGCAGAAAAACAGGGGAAGTCTGGGCCAAACACCACAACCAACCCATAACATGAATTTTCACGTTCCAAAATCTCATTTTTCTGGAAATTAGTATGCATATATGTTCAAGATACAATAAAGTTCCATAAAAACACATAAATCACTCATGATCATCAAGATTTCCAACTTCAAGCTCATATTTGTTTTCATGATCTAAACTCAAATTTTCCAAGAATTCATGCATCAATTCAATCTTAAATCACGTATTCATGCTTCAAACAACATCTAATCCATATATTACATAAAATTATAAACCCTAGCCTCACACACAATCATGAAAGATCACATATATGAACTTCTACCCACCTTGAATGAAAAGAATTGATGGAAATGGATGATCAAGCTTTAACTTCTAATTTCCTTGGAAAAATTTTTGTTGAAATCACAAAATCTCTTCCTCCCTTCTTGATGGATGAACCGTGAGCAACCAAGAAGCAAAATGTGATGAAAGTTTGGATGAAAATGAATTTGGAAACATGAAGAAGTCTTTTTACGTGAATCATCATTTTTGAAATTGATGAAATACACAATTTGCAATTAAATCCCTCAAGATTATAAATCATTCAACTGAGTTCCATTCCTAAATAATTAATCACATTGGTCCCAAAATATATTATGCAATTTGGTCCTTGAATTTAAAAGAAAGATCATTTAAGGACAAGTTGATAATTAAATCACGTTCGACAATTATTTCACGTAACAACCATCTTCAAATCATGCGATATTTTCTTAAATTGACATGAATTTCATAGATTTCACGTATACTCTCACATTAACCATAATTTCATATAAGTTCATGGAAATATAATGCATTGAACGTTAAGAAATTTATAAAATATCATATAATACATAAATAGAAAAATCGGGGTGTTACATCTGCATCTCCTTCATCATCCTACTCACCTATTCAACTTGTGAAACCCCTCATTTATACTTCCCAGCTTGTTCAAGTCTCAAGTCTTAGAGTCGCTTAAGATACCAACAAGGCCGATACTTTGTGTTTTATGTACTATCGAATACTGATTACTTGAATATTGATCATTGATGAACTATTGTTCTATATATAGATAAGGACTGGCTAATTATTAATTGAAGATCACTGAAATATATTTGTTACTCGAATATTACTGATTAAATACTAAATATTAATTTGCTTTGGTTCCCCATCTTGATATGTACTTGATATTGTTAATAAGTGCGCAATGATACGTATACTTGTTTTATGAATATCGCCTCTATGACACTCTGTGAACCATCCTTGACCCACATGCATTTTATTTTATTTGTCATTTCTGACTTCAAAAAGTACTTGTTTTGGAATGAATTGGGAACTTAGATTTCGCTGACATGGTCAAAACTACGGTACATGCTCTTTACACGCCAGTTAAGGTTCTATAACCCTGGCACCACGCATTCATTGCATCAAAGTTATACATGTACGCACTTGTTCCAATTGAGTACTTGGTCATGCAAGCATCATAATAAATCCCTTTTTGGGATTTGCTTTGTTGCACAATTGGCATATAAGCGCATAACTTTAGCGGGTGTTCATTGCTACTATTCATCGAATCTTGTTATGCTACTGAGATTTGGAGTCATCCTAGGAAAGGATGAAAGTTGAGAATCAAAAGAAAACAAAGCAGTTGTTATGAGAAGTTAAGAGATAAATTTGGAGGAAAAGACGTTGTACACGTCGCTTGTCTCATGAATAGACAATAAGGATCAGATTTTAGCTAAGAAATGGGGGTATTACATGAGTCCTTAAAGAAATTCTTGATCACTCAAATTTGTTGTCTCCTGACCACAAGTAGGATAGCACTACACCAAATATGTTTGAAGTTAAGTTCCCTTCCAAGGAGTACCACAATAAACAACCCGAAATGAGTAAAAAGGGAATTGTAGAAGCAACTTATTGAGGTCATGGAATTAAAGTGAAGTCATCACAATGCCTTGTCGTAAGGAATACTCGCGTTAAGTGAGATACTTAGCTAGTATATTGATTCTAAGAGGACCAAAATACCTTGTACCTTTGACCGAAGAGTTATTAGGTAAACTACGAGAGTTCCGAGCATACCCCAAGTAGTATTTCCAATTAAAGGAAAAAAAATATATAAGATTTCTCCAAAGCTGGTTTCAACGATAAACTAAGGGCACTCCAATTTCATAGAGATATTGTGGAATTAACTATCCCGCCTACAGTAATTGAGAATGTGATGATTTTTCCAATCGTATCTTCACCGGTACTCCAGTGGTCATGTCCTTAGATATTCAAGGGTCAAAGATACATGAGCCATATAACGAACCGTGTTGGGCACTTTACCGGGTCACGGGTCACATGCTAAGTTCGGTGGATACAGTCTTGGTCGGGAAAAGAAACACTCTTTTGATCGTAACATCTTCGGCTCCAGAAGTCAAAGTTAAATTCTCTAGGATAGAGACAGTGATGAATTTTGAATGAACTAAAGAGTAAATTTGAATTAACGATTTTTAGATAAATGGAGTTTTATCAAAGGTTTCTAATGAACTAGAACAAAGATCGACCTCTACAACAGTATTAACTTCGTTCGAAGGATAGACAGAACCTCTTTACTTTAGCGATGCAGACTTTGCTGGATCACAAGCCATACACCAAGTTCAGTCAATGCCAATTTTGGCTGGAGATAGAGTCACCATTTTCGGGCATATCACAACTTGCTTAGGGATCAGTGTGAATCTCTCGAAGTTCGAAACAATCATGAAGTAGGAACATAAAGGAATCTCTTTTGAAGGAAAGAACACTTTGGGATAGTAGGATATTTCTGAAATTTTATGATAAACATCTCAGAACTAGTTGTAAACTTCACCAAGGGGATAGGTAAGAAGAAAAGTTTGAAGGGACACAGAAAGGCGAGCTAAGCTTTTAAGAGTTAAGAGGATATTAATGTTTTACTAGTGATTAACCGTGTAGGAAAGTTACAAGGTTGTACTGCTTATACAGATGCTTCGAAAGAAGGATAAGGTAGCATTGTGATGCAATATAGGGAAATAATAGAGCATACTCCAAGAGAGTTTAAGCCAAATGAAATCAATTACCCTACACATGATTTGGAGTTACCAGCAATCGTTTTTGTCCTTATTAAGCGAAAGCATTACCTTTATTGGGTTATATCCGAAGCTTTCACAGATCGAAAGAGTTTGTGCTACCTGTTCATTTAGAAGGTCTGTGACATTATAATTCAGTACCATTCTGAGAAGCTAACGTGATAGCTGATGCGCAAAGTAGGAAAGCTAGATTGGCTAACTCGGTATTTTATCAACACTGAAAGAGAAAGGGATGAAAACACAATTTAAGGAAGAGTGGATCAAGGAATGTTTAAATTTCAAGAGCAAAGGATGACGAGACCAAAATCCAGAACTACTGACGACAAAATCTTTGATATATAAAGGCAGACTAAATCGGTATATTTCTTGCCAGTTAAGACAGCGGGTAAGTTTAATTCTTTGGCAAAACAATATTAACAGGAGGTTGTGAGATTTCATGGGGTACTGGTTAATAAAATGTTTGATAAAGATCCAAAGTTGTCCGTAGAACGGTTGTGGAATCTGAGGACAGATTCGTTTTAAGGAGGGGAGATTGTAACAACCCGTATCAAGGCCTAGCTGGAAATAGTAAATCAAGGATAACAAGAATGCATTTATATACCTTATTTCATCTTTACAAACATTCATGCATTGTATTTTTACGTGAACAATATGCATTCATTTGTCGAATTATGTTTTAGGGGGGATTTCCTTACCACAAACAAAATTTACTATTCATTTCTCGAGCCTACATTGCCCTAGCATCTCACTGGAACCCTAGAGGTTCATAACTTATGTTCCCCAGTTATATGAACATATTTTCCAAGCTTCGAAATTCTTTTTTTGATCATTAGGGGCATTTTGGGAACTTTTATCAAAAAATACTATTCATTTTCCAAACTATCACTACTCCGTTTTATTAAAGAAACCCTATAGGACTTATATACGTCTTTTCTAAATTTTTTAGTTTGTTTTTCAATGATTCGAGGCTTCGTTTGTATGTCCAGAGCGATTTAAGAATTTATTTTCAAAGAATATTTTTTCGTCGGCGGAATATATTTGCACCGACAAAAGCTTTTAACCCTTCAGATCATAGCCATAACATTCCTTGTATTTTTCTACATTTTTGGAAAGATTTTTGGACCTTCAAATCATATCCTAATATTTATTTCATAATTAAATCATTTTATGAAATTAAGGAAAATTCTTTCTTCCAACGTTTGTAACTTTTAAACCGTATGTCCGATTTTGACCCATGAGTAACCGTTTCGAAACTAATTTTTTTTTCGAGCTCTTCGGAACCTTTTCTGTAACGCCCCGCTTTTCCAGTGTTCAGATTTTGCCACGTGTCGACTTTCTTGTGTGCTTGATTATGTAATTATGTGATTTGTGTGGCCTTATTTGCAGCTCCTTCTGAGTTTAGGGGCTTGTTTGTAATTTTCTCTTTCAAGGGTTTTTCGGTCATTTCTCACCCAATCGAGATTTTGACCTCTTTGATCCCTCCAACGCGTTCAGGGCATCGAGATGAGTTCGTAGACTCGGAGTTTGCCCAATTCTGACGTTGTGAACCCTTCTTTCGCTCGTTTCGTATGTTGAGGACCCGAGATATAACACCCGGATCCTCGTTATTCGTGCCATAATGCAGCAGACTCCAGCTTCAGCTTTCTTTCTCTTCCTCTCGCGATTCAACCGTACCTCAGTCACTATTCACATGCACAAACACACACTAATCCAAACTTGCTCGTTTCTCGATGATTTTTGACGAACCAATAGTGTTTTTCGATTAGCTCGACGACGCGGTCACAACCGTACCAAGATCTTGGCTCGACGACAAATGGAGGCGAAGATATTGTCAATTTTCAGACGGGTTGGAGGTGGTGGCGGACCATCGTGACTTCGCCGGCGTTCCACGCCGTTTTCGGTGACACTCTTGCTGCACGCGCCCCAAGGCGTGAGAGAAGACATCCCTGCGTCCCCTTCCACGTTGGCGGCATGGCCAACGGCCACCTGACGGCGGCTCACGTGTCGATCAAAGACGACGGCGGTGGCGCGTGTTAATGTAGCTCCACCAAACGCCGCCCTCCGGTGACTTTTTCAGGCGAGGGTTAGCGGTTTTCAAGGTTCTTCAACCTCCTGAGTTCGTTTCTGGCACTGCTTTGGCGAGAAAGCGGCCGGAAATGGGGTTTTTCGATGAGGGGCAGCGGCGGACTTTAGAGGCGACGGTTCGGCCTTTTCCGGCGGGATATTGGTGACGAGTCCTTCACGAAAGTTACTCGTCTCAACGTGGACAAGCTCTCTGTGTTGCTGCTGGTGGTGGTGAACCAACGGCTGAACCGGCGGGTCCAAACCGGTGACTTTTTTCGGTGACTTTTTCCGACAATTGAGATATGGGTTTCGAAGGCCTCGTTACGGGCTTTTCAACGGTATGTCCGGATTTCGTTTTCGTTTTACGGTTTGAGTTTAATTGTAATTTTCGTTCTAGGTAGTAAGTTCGATTTTTCATCAACGGAATCCGGTGTGTTTGGTAATTTTTGAAATTGTTTGAGGGATTTTGACTAGCAAACCGAGGAGCACGTTTCTGTCCTTCCGGGGATTTTTCCGGCCACTGGAGGTGGTGGTTTGGCGGCTGTCAGTGGCGGTCCGGCGGGCTCCGATGGTGGCATTCTGATACCTTCCTGACAGTGTGTTCCTTTCGTCGTGGTGAGTCTATCACCGCTTTTTGTTCGTCAATCGGACACTTGGTTGATTTTATATGAATTTCTGAAGTTATTGTATATTATACGTTAATTGTTTTAAATTGTAATTTAATCTTGTACGCTTAATTAATCGATAATTATGAATTGTATAATGTAATGATAATATGATATGATATATGAAAACTCGAATTCTTAACTCATTGATTTTAGGGGCCTCTTTTCATGTCGATTGCTTGCCTTAATTGATTTAATTGTGAATTGTTTGAATATATATGAGTTGGCATAATTATCCCACATACTTATTTAATTTGAAATACGAACTTAACGTTCATGAATCATACATGTAGCTTTAATTGTATGTTTAATTGTTAATTGAATCCTGTAAATTGATATATGATTCGATAATTGATATTGTTTAAACCTTATTGTTTGATTTTCTAAATGATAATAAATTGATGGGCTTCATGATTTAAAATAAATTGAATCCATTTAATTGGTTTATTTGTTTATATAAATTATTTGAGTGTATTATGTGACTAATTGCAACGTGAGACATTAATTGAGCACATGAGCACATTCACGGCACATCATAATTATTATTAATTTCATATGCATGCCATAATATGTCATTCTACTTCATGTCATCTCATTTCGTGCCGTGCGTCCTATTTGGTTCATATTGAGTTTCCTCTCACTGGTACACATTGTTCATTCTCTTGTACAGTTCGTTTCCAGGGCGGAGACTTCCGAATTGAATAGGCACCCGTATTGCTCATGCTTTATGTCTCGTGGTATTCCAGGTGAGGGTGTTTTCGTTCTAGTTACATATTAAACCCTACAACCTTATGTGGCAAGCTTTGGCCAAAACCTTACGTATATATATATGTTACTTTTAAAGTAGAGTTATCGAGTAAATATTGATCGAGTAAACCCTTTCAAATGAATTATGAAATATGTTATGCTTCTTATGAATCAAATGTTTTGGCGAGATTATGCATGTATGATATGTTCACGGGCCCAGGGACTTAGTACATGTGGCTATCCGGGGAGGCATGGGCCGACGGTGATCCCATGTGCTAGTTCCACTATGTTTTACGGCGATACCGGCCCTCGCTAGGAGGTTTAGCGGGGAATGGGAGCTGAGTGCCCTTGGAGGAGTCATGAAACCCCATTGGCCTATGTATGAGGTGGTCGAGTCTTGCTAACCCGTCCACCACCCGGAGGAAGAAGGTTGGAACTTGTTTATGAATATAATTGTATTATGATTGTTATGCACCGTGCGGGAAGGCCGGGACACGGATCGCCCAAACGACTATGTTATATGATTTGTGTGTATTATAATATACTGCATGATCACATATTCAATATATTAATGATATTTTTCGTACACGGTCGGACTTTGGTTGGAGATAATGCACGCTCACTCGCCGAGCCTTAATGTTTATGTATGATTTATGAACTTAATAAATTTAATATGATTAGTCGTAAAGTCCGAGCATTGCTTAGTTATTCTCTTGCCATCTTGGGAATTAATTTTAAATAAAACCTTGCTCGGGATTTATGACTTGCATGCGCATGTTTCTATATATGTAT
Source organism: Lantana camara (assembly GCA_037501455.1). Taxonomy (NCBI): domain Eukaryota; kingdom Viridiplantae; phylum Streptophyta; class Magnoliopsida; order Lamiales; family Verbenaceae; genus Lantana; species Lantana camara. The sequence goes on from CM074858.1 coordinate 53,021,151, forward strand.
CGCTCCTGCTCACTCAGTCTTCTAGAGACTGACCCCTCTTTCCCACTTTTCCAGTTTCTTTTGCAGGTGTTGGTTACTAGGCGGAGTTAGAGTGTCGAGTCATTGTTCTAGTCTCACTCATTTACACTCACTGCATACTATATGGTTTCTAAGTATTGTATTGACCTTTTATTGTTGGCCGTTGTGCCCTTATTGAACTGATATTATTTCGGGACAGGTTAGGACAGGTGTATTGATTAGTGGAACCCGTATTTATATTCTTGTTGGATTTCATTTATTTCTTTGGTATTACATGAATGATTTCCTTGCTTCCACATTTTGGTTATTGTTGATTGTTCCAGGGTTAGCTTCCGCCTAGTGAGGACTGTTGTTTTGTTTGTCACCCGTTCGCTGTGAGTCCGATTCATGTATGGACTGCCTATTTCATATGTGGATTAGACTCATAGTGCGGGGGATGTGGTGCCTATTGTCCCGGGTGCTACATTTTCAGTTCCTAAAATCCACAGAATGATTGTGTAATTACCAGAATACCCCTCTCCTAACAATTTTACTAAAGGCAAACCTACTTTAGGAAAATTGCAAAAAGGTCCCTCCTTATTCTTTAATTTTAGAAAATTGCAAAGTAAGCCCCTACTAACAACTATAAATAGAAGTGTTGGGTACTCATTTCTCCTTGTTCATGGAGAGTGCCGACCCTTCCCCACCTAAGATATAAGTTTCTTTTATTTATTTTATGTTTTTAATTAGTTTAATTAGTTTTAATTTATGTTTAAATTATGTTTTAATTTAGGTTTTAATTTATGCTTTAATTATGTTAGATTTTAGATCATAAGATATGATTTATTTTATGCATTTATGTGTTTAAATTTATGCTTTAATTTCATGAATTTTATTAATTATGTGACATAATGTATAGTTTATTATGAAATATGTTACATAATTTAAATATGTTACAATTTAATTATGTGACAATTATTATGACATGTTACATGTTACATTTCAATTATTTTATGATCATACATAGGTAATTTAATTTATTACATGATTTAACTTAATGTTACATGTTATTCAATGTTAAATAATTAAGTATAACCTACAGTTTTAATTGTTACATGTTTAATTAATTGTTACCCTAACCAATTGATATATGTTATGATATACATGTATCATATACGTATACGTATGTGATACCGCATGTATAAATATCTATGTATTTTTGTATAAATACTAAATGTATTTTCAAATAAATATGTATGTATTTTCGTATAAATACAAAATGTATTTTCATATAAATACGAAATGTATTTTTTGTATAAATACTGTATGTATTCTTGTATAAATACTGTATACATATAGAATGTGATGGTGCGGAAATTTATGAAGGATTTGAACACCAAACACTTTAGAATTTGTTGATAGGAAGGAAGACCATCACAGGCACTTGAGCCTCAGGAACTGGGTTTCCAATGAGCGTGGGTTCTTCCAGCTAGGGTAACACCAAGAAATCGTGCAGTGAGAATGCAGAGATGGTTGAGATTCAGGAAGCTTTTGAAGAAGTTGCAGAGGAAAAATGGTGCCCAGTTCAATACGTGGTAGTTTCAGTGAGGAAGATCACTTGGGAGATATTGCATGTGTTCTCTCTTATTTATATGTTAGGGACAGGGGTAAATGAGTAAAATGACCATGTGGTCCCAAACCTGTGTCGCCCTAACACGCGTCAGCCTTTGAGGGAATGAGAATGACATTCCCGAAAAGGAGACGGCGTGTCAGGTGCACTGTGCACTGTACCTTTGTGTCAGAGGTTGTTGACGAGGGTCGTGTGGGATGAGGGAATAGTATCTCCTTCTGAAGGTGAGAATCCATCGCATGAGGGACAGACACGTTTACGAGCGTTGATGACGCTCGGGAAGTCCACAGATGGGCTCCTCACGGTAGATGACCTTCGAGCGGCAAGATCCCGAACGTCAATCATGGGACCCTCATGTGGGTGCTTCCCTGTGGTGGGTAACCCTGAGGACCCGGATGCGAGCGTCAGACTTGTCGGATCTGGACTTTTACCGTAGTGGTCATTCGCTGCTTGACGGTCCATCCTTGCTTACCAACGAGTGGGCTGGAAAGGCCCACGAGCCCTTTAAGGCGAGCGTCTGAGACTTAGTCTGCGACATGCTGACACGTGGACGGCTCTGATTCGAGAGAGTTTTTAGGCCTCATCATTTTGCCCCCCAAATTCTGTAGTATCGCTTCGAGCGTACTGTAGAATTTAAAAAGGATGAACTATGAATTTCAAACATCCGAGGGCTAGACCATTACCAGCGAGGAGACTGCTGGCCTTCCGTAACGTACACCAACTGACATCGCATTAAATGCTGTCACATCCGCATTTAATGCTGAGTGGAAACGTGGGCGCGTGTACTCCGGGAGACGTGAGGCGGTTAGCAAAAGTGGGGGGGATTTCCTAGGTGGGAATGATTGCCTTTTTGAATTTTCAGCCCTAATCCATGTGAATTCTTCCCTATAAATAGGGGCTTGCAGGGCTTTGGGACCTTTTTCACGCATTCAACCTCTTTCAAGCACATACGCAGCAAGAAATCTCTGTCTGTTCTACAGATTCCGGCGAACTTCTTCTCTCCAAGCTTTAGGTAAAAAATTTCCTTCCCCTCTTCTTATCTCCCCCGTGCTAACATTAGTTTTAGGTTGTGTGGGTAAATCCCTTGAGTGAAGAGCCGTTGCCCACCACCGTACTTGCTTCGGAAATATTTCCCTCTTTAAGTTCTCTGTTAGAAATCCTGTTCTCCAAAGTTGAAAAGTGAATATGGCCGGAAATCAGGCAGACGATTACGTAAGGGAGATTGAGGAGATGTCTGTGGGGAGTTCTTCCCCTCATGGCGATGTCCCCGTAGCCGTTCCTCTAAATAGGGCACACCCAGATGGAGATATTCCCATGGCCATATCGGTGGCCCAGGCTCCGGTTGACGCAGGGGAGGAAGAAGTGAACGCCGCCGTTCAAGGGATGAACGAGCGGGCTCCTGTTGGGACGAACGATCTCTTTGAGGAGATGCACAATGTAATGGAGATGCAGAGGCAAGGGGAGAGAGTATTCCCTGTCTTGAATAGCGCCGTGAGACCCCAAGATCACAGGATCACAGTGGCCATGGCGGCCCCCGAGGGTGAAGCGGGTCCGTCCGGGCGTCCATTCGAGGCTGAACCTTCCAGAAGGCGTCAGAGGAGAGGCAAGGAGCCTGTCACTCGAGTAAGGCAAGACAACCGCCATCAGACTGACAGGTCTCCGGATGAAATTGAGAGTATACTGACCCTCGAGGATTTGGAGGGGTTGAGGGCGAAAGCGTACTGGGATGAAGCCGTGTTTCCCATGAGACTTCCTGAGGAAGGGGAGAGGGCCAATCAACCACCGCCTGGGATGATGACGGTATATTGGGACGCAGTACTGGCTGGGGGTCTGAGGTTTCCTATCGCCCACGACGCCGTTGTCATTTACCATCATCTAGGGCTTTGCCCTTCACAAATTCTACCCAATGGCATAGCCTTAATCAACACGTTCATCATCACAATGAGGGCCCTGGGCAAATCACCCTCGATAATCAATTTTGACAGCGTGATACAAGTTGCACGTTCGCCACGCTCGTCGCCTACAGACGGATTTTACTACGCCCAAGCCAAATCAGGCTTTAAGATGATAGATTCTCCAACTTCCTCTTATGGCGAGCACTGGAAGGAAAAATACTTTTTCGTGGGGGCTCCCGGGGGGATTTTCAAAGTTCATCGGCTATGGATGATTCACGGCGAGGGCCCTTTGATTAGGGAAAGGAGAAGGAACAAGGATTTTGAGGAGTGGGCGATGGGGTTAGCCTTCGAGATGAGGGCTGAAAGAAGTGGATCAAGGCGGATACACTGATGAAAAACGAAAAGATATTGTTCCGCTATGGATTATCTTGCCCCCCTGATATGATACTCAATCCCCCAACTGACATCATGGCCCTCGACGGTCAGATTCTAGGAACTAACACCTCTAACCTTTAGAATAGCTTTCTGACTTACGGTTATCAATATTTTCTTGTTTATTCGATTCAAATCATCAATCATCTGACGCTCGCTTCCCTTCACTTGCAGGCATCCAAATCCTCTCTCGAGGCATGAACGCTGAAGCCCTTTCACGTATGTTGGGTGCCCAAGGGCCAGCGGTCGATCCTCCACAGCAGCAACAGCAGCAGAACCGCCCTCCTAATGCTCCGAGGGGTAGGGTTAGCCGCCGAGGATCGGGCCGCGGACAAGGAAACGCTCGAGGGGGCGCGGGGAATGTGGCTCCTCCCATGGGCCCCATTGAGGATCTAACATTGGAGGGTGCCCACGAGGCCACTCCTCCGCCAGCGGCCCCCGTGGGCCCAATCTCTCTGAGTTCAAGCGGATCACGGAACCGCTCGGGCGAGCCCGTCCGTATTCATGAGATCCTCCGTGCCGACCGTCAAGGGAAGAGAAAGAGGATGCCGGACTCTCTCCCCATTTCAGGTAAGGGAAAGGAGGTGGTCGTGGGCCACCGCGGCGAGGGCAGCGACACTTCATCTTCCGAGGATGAAGAATTCTGGGAGATAGGCTGCAAGGGTGACTCTCGTTATAAACGGCAGCGGACAGAAGGCCCTGTGCTCCTGAAGAAGAGCGCTTACTCGGTCAACCTTGTCTCCGACGTCGTCGGGAAACTCCAGTTTTCCGGCGACCATGACAAGCTGAACGAGCACGACGCCGCTCGGGTTGCTGACGATGCTTGCCATGTCCTCCTGACGGTAAATTTATACTCCCTTTTACCAACTTTTTTTTTTTTTTTTTTTTTTTAACGCTCGGATTATGACCCTCGTTTACTGCTTCCAGGAGGTAATCCCGAGGCTGAAAAACTTGCAAGGGCGAGCGTAAGCATATTCTGAGCACAAAGCCAAGTACAAAAAGTTGCTGCGCATCTCAGACCCTGTCCAACTGCAGGAAGACTACAATAATATCAGCGCTCAGCTGAATTCCGCCAACCTCGAAAACGCTAAGCTGAATGAAAATCTGAAGAAATCTGATGACGCCGTACTGGCCTTAACCGAGCGTCATAAGAAACTAAAGGATGAGCGGGATCAGTTGAGGGCACAAAATGTGCAGTTGGGAGAGCAACTGGCGGAGAGCGCTCGCCTGAACGAGACAGCCAACAAAGCCTTTGCTGATTTGCAAAACAAAGTACAAGGCTTGGAGGCGAGGGTTTCCTGGGAGGCGGTGAAGAAGTTCGTGCGCTCCAAGGCATTTGTGTTCGCGGCCAACATTCAGTGCTTTGACAACGCCCGACGCTTCTTCCATAAGGCGATTGGGCAAATGGTGAGATTGGGACTGGCCCCAGAAAGCGCTCGATCAGACGCTCGCCTGCGCATGGACCTTGATGAGAATTGCGAGCCGATGGTCCAGGAGGAGGATCCCACGGACAATCTGGCGGAGCCTGAATATCAGGAGTTGGTGGAAACACTTCAAAGGGAGTTCATAGCTGCTAACAGGGTAAATCCCGAGCCTCTCCTGATAGAAGATGAGGGCACCCTTATGGACGTGGCGGATGCGGAGGAACCCGGCGAGGCCCAAACTTCTGATGCTAATGTGTTGGCCCCAGTTCCCCTTTCAATCGCCCCTCCCGAGCCTGACGCTCCGGCCCAATGAAGCTTCCATGGCTACCACTTTCTTGCTCTTGTTCGTTCGAATGCCTCTTTCCCTTTATGAATAATCTTATTCTTGTATTTAACTCTGCCTTTGTTTCCTGAGTATTTTGGATCCTCTTTGTCACTTTCTAATATACTTGGACTTCTTTTTGTTTTTAAATATCTGAATGTCTGAATGTCTGGATGTTGTCTTATTTGCTTTTAAATAATGAATGATGTTATTCCATTGCGCTTACCGCTTTCATATTGATGTCTGTTGTTTGAGCGTTTGCGATTAATGTGTAAGTAGGCCAGGGCGTCTTTTTCGACGGTCCTCTGACACTCATAATCACGCATATTAAGCTCAGATGCTCGCGACGTCAAGCGGTTGGCTTATCGCAAGTAAGGGCGCGAGGGTGACCCTTAGGAGGGTTCCCTGGCCACAGTAGAAATGAACTGTGTATTTGGACCTAGAAAACCTTTGAGGAAATACAGGCGCGAGGGTGATCCTTATGAATATCCCCTGGCTGTATTCTCAATTGGATGAGGGTCAGAGGGGGTTCTTACGGGCACGAGCTGGAATGGTAAGCATTCAGCTGGCGTAGTTGAGCGTTGCGTTCCCCATTGTCCGACGCGCTCATTCTTAGGATTTGCCTTTACAAATAGCTCAAACTGTTATAGGTGGATGAATATCAACACTTGGACAGTGTAGTTTTGAAACTACTGACGTATCGCGTAGACCGGTCGACGTGGAGGATGCTCAACACGGAGTTGGCCTATCGTCGCTCGAATCATTAGATCAAATAAGAAAAAAAGTGGATAATAAAAACAAAGAATTAAACACTTACTGTTATATAAATGCATTCTTGGGAATTATTACAACGCGCTTTTCATCAAAGAAAAAAAAAACATTTCATGCCGCGGACGGGCCATTACAAAGAGGTTGAAGCTTACACGTAGAACCTTCGAAGGTTACATGCATTCCATGGCCTAGGGAGACGCTCGCCTTGCAAAGTTTCTAGCAAGTAGGTGTTATTCGCTCGTACTTGAATGACTTTGAAGGGGCCTTCCCAATTAGGGTCCAACTTACCTACGTGTTTGGACACTTCAACTTTTTTGAGGACCAAGTCCCCTAGCTGGAAAGTCCTTTCTCTAACACGTTTATTGTACTGGCGAGCGACGGTTGCTTTGTATTTGTGAATACGTGCCCAGGCTCCATTCCTCTTCTCATCCAGCAAATCTAACTCGAGCGCCCGATTGGCCTCGTTGGCTGCGGGCTCGAAATAGGCTACGCGTGCGGATTCTTGAGCAATTTCCGCAGGTATCATGGCCTCGGAGCCGTACACGAGGGAATAAGGGGTTTCCCCTGTTGCCGCTCGCGGAGTGGTACGGTAAGCCCACAGAGCTCCCTGAAGCTCTTCAGCCCATTCTCCTTTTTTACTCTCGAGCATCGTTTTCAGATGCTGGAGTATGGTCCGGTTGGTCACTTCGGCTTGACCGTTAGCTTGAGGGTGACCCACGGAAGTGAATCGCTACTCGATCCCTAGTTCATAGCACCAATCTCGTGTGTCAACAGCGATAAACTGGGAACCGTTATCCGAGATGAGAACCCTCGGGATGCCATATCTGCAGATGATGTTTTTCCAAATGAAATCCCTCACAACTTTGAACGTTATCTTAGCGACAGCTTCTGCCTCAGCCCACTTGGTGAAATAATCCACAGCAAGTATTACGAACTTCTTTTGCCCGACCGCCATTGGGAGAGGTCCCACGATATCAATGCCCCATTGATCAAAAGGCCAGGAAACATCAATAGGAATCATTTGAGCTGCCGGCAACTGGGGAGTGTTGGAGTGGAACTGACACTTAGGACACTTCTTGGAATATTGAATAGCATCTTGCAATATCGAGGGCCAATAGAACCCACTCCTTAAGATTTTCTTTGCCAAGATTCGTCCGCCTGAGTGGTTCCGACAACTTCCGTCGTGTACATGCTCTAAAGCTTCTCTAGCCTGCGAGGGTCTCAAACATCTCATCGGTGGGCCCTGGAAGGATCGCTTGAATAATCTACCCTCGGTATCCAACGAGAAACGAGGGGCTTTGCTTTTGATCTTTCGAGCCTCAACTTTATCGCTCGGGCATGTTCCATCCCGGAGGAATCTGACAATCTCATCAAGCCAGCAAGGCTCGGAGGGGTCAATCATGTGTACTCCTTTCGAGGGTTCGCCTTTACTTATCAGTGGTTCCTCCGTTCTTAAAAATGTAACTACGCGTTCACTATGGCCGTCCAGAGCGGACGCAAACTTCGAAAGAGCGTCAGCGCGTTCGTTTTCTGCCCTCGGAACTTGCAAAAGATGGAATTCCTTGAACTTGACTATCTCCTCCTTGGCGCTCGATAGATACCGTGCCATGGTGGCTTCTCGAGCCTCATAACTACCGTCAATTTGACTCGCGATCAACTGCGAATCAACATATGCTGTGACACGAGCGGCCCCATTTTGGAGCGCAATTCTGAGCCCTTGGATGAGGGCCTCATATTCAGCCTCGTTGTTGGTAACTGGAAATGCCAGCTTGATTGCGTAGTCAACTTCTGCTCCTAGGGGATCCCTAAGGGTCACCCCGGCACCGCCCCCTTGTGAGGTCGAGGAGCCATCCGTGTGTAAAAGCCATAAACCATCGTCCGCTTGCGGCTCAGTTTCCAAATTGAAACGTTCGACCAACAAATCGGCTACTGCCTGAGCCTGTATGGCTGTACGGGGTTCGAAGGAGATATCAAACTGACTAAGCTCAATCGCCCATTTAATTAATCTTCCCGAAACATCCGGCTTAGATAACACTTGTTTGAGTGGTTGATCTGTAAGCACTGTGATGGAGTGAGCCTGAAAGTATGGTCTCAGCCTTCGAGATGCGTTAACGAGCGCAAAGGCAAATTTCTCAATTTCCATGTATCTTTTCTCGGCTCCCTGTAGAGTCTTGCTCAGGTAATACACCGGCATATGCTTACGCTCGCGGATTGCTACGAGGACAGCGCTCGTGGCTTCTAAAGAAACTGATAGATAGATAAACAGGTTTTCCCCCGGGACTGGTTTGGTTAGCAAAGGCGCGCTCGTCAGGTACTGTTTCATGCTCTGCAGGGCCTTTTCGCAATCCTCGTTCCAGGTAAAGTTGCGAGCGTTGCGCAAAATCTTAAAGAAGGGTAAATTCCGGTCTGCTGAGCGGGAAATGAACCTGTTTAACGAAATGATCTTACCCACGAGTACCTGGACCTCTCTCAGATTGCGAGGGGAGGGTATATCCAAGATTGCTTTGATCTTCTCGGGGTTCGCCTCTATGCCTCGTTGACTTACCATGTATCCCAGAAACTTACCACCTCGAACGCCAAAAGTGCATTTTGAAGGGTTCAACTTCATTCCGTAGCGACGAAGAATATCGAAAGTCTGCTTGAGATCCTCCAGATGGGAATGTTGGCGCTCACTTTTGACTATCATATCATCTACGTAAACCTCCATAGATTTTCCAATTTCGTGCTCGAACATTCTATTGACAAGGCGTTGATAGGTTGCTCCCGCATTTTTGAGCCCAAATGGCATGACTTTGAAACAATAAACACCCAAATGCACAATAAACGAAGTTTTGGGGCGATCCTCGGGCGCCATAAAGATTTGATAATATCCTTGAAAGGCGTCCATCATACTCATGAGTTCGCACCCAGCTGTGGAATCTACCAACTGATCAATCCTCGGAAGCGGATAATGGTCTTTGGGGCACGCTTTGTTGAGGTCCGTAAAGTCGTTGCACATACGCCACTTATTGGCGCTTTTCGGAACAAGCACCACATTACAGAGCCACTCGGGATATTGGATTTCTTCTATGTACTGAGCATCTAGCAACTTGCCAACCTCTTCTTCGATAACCCGTTTCCTAAAGCCGTGAACGTCCCTCTTCTTCTGCTTGATGGGTTTGAAGGTTGGATCCACGTTCAGTCTGTGGACAATGACACTCGGATCAATACCAGTGAGGGCGGAAGCCTTCCAGGCAAAGACATCAATATTGTCTCGCAAGAAATCAATCATCATAATCTGGGAAGGGCCGTCGAGACTGGAACCTATCTGCGTGATCTTGTCGGGATTCCCAGGTTCCAATTCGATGGTCAAGAAGTTTTCGGTGGGTTCCACTCTTATTTCAGGCCTCGGTAATTCGAGCGTCCTTTTCTTTCCTGTGATCCTTTCGTCAGTATCCCCCGAGGACGTCTGACCCTCGCATTCTTCGGAAGACTCCCCCACCTCGCCGGGGGGTGGGTTGCCAACACCCTCGGTTTTATCCGTGGATTTCTTCTTATTCTTCTTCTTATAGAGTTTGGCCCTCTTGCGCTCGGGGCCATCTTCATTCAGCTTGGGGAAGTCAACAGACTTTTTGGTGGAGCCCGCCTGGGTGGGTGGTTTTGGCTTGTGGTTTCGAAGGGAAAGTACATAACATTCCCAAGCTTCTTTTACATTGCACAGTACCTCACCGGTTCCCTCGGGAGTGGGAAATTTGACCTTTTGATGGTAGGTGGAAATTATCGCTTTGAAGTGGACGAGGGCTGGTCGCCCAATGATGATGTTGTATGGTAGATCCACTTCGACCACCACGTAAAGAACATTCAAAGTCTTTCGCTGTGGGGCGCGACCGAAGGAGGTGGCCAAGCGAATCTGTCCGCGAGGGACGATCTCGGAACCTCCAAACCCTACGAGGGCAGTTCTGAGAGGTTCGAGGGGGATGTTTGTTATGTTCATTTTTTGAAACGTGGAGTAAGGCAAAACATTCACGGAGCTTCCACTATCAATTAGGACCCTCTTTACAATATGGTTGTGAACATCTAAGCTAACCACCATGGGGCAGTCAGAGGTTTCACCGACCCCATGGGGCGTTACAATGTGTTCTAAGTCCTTTTCTGTGAAACCTACGCTTTCATCCCCACCCGAGCGTAATGATTTATCAACAGAGAGTACAGGCTTGGACCGAGAAGACTTCTGGTCATAACTCCGGATGTAGCGGCGCCGGGAGGCGTTAGAATCACCCCCCGAGGGTCCGCCAGCGATCATGTGAATAACCGCGAAAGGCTGGTTCTCCAGGTCAGATGACTTTCCTTTCCCACGGTCACTGGGTTCGGTGTGATAGTGTCGGGGACTTCGCGAGCGTGAACGACTTCTCCCTCTGGCGCGCGCTCGCTCCGCACAATGCTCATCGTAACGTTCCAACACCTTAACGAACTCTTTAAGATGCCCACCTGCGATCAGCCTCTGGATTTCACTCTCAAGCTGCCGGCACTCATTGGTATCGTGCCCTTTCTGCTTGTGAAAAGCGCAATACTTTCCCGAGCGCTTCTGGGTCTCGGTTTCTCTCAGCTTCGACGGCCTTTTGAACAGCTTTTTGTCCGCCATTGCATACACCTCGGCAATTGGGCGGTTGAGGGGTATACGCTCGAGTCTCCGCTGGGGGGAGGAACGACGGCGAGCAGGTACTGGGCTGCGGTGGTGACTCCGATTGGGCTCTCCTCTGTCTTCGTGGGTTCTGTTGGGTCGAGGGGCATTTGCCATCTTCTGTTCCCTCGCTATGTACATATCTTCGAGGGTAAAGAAGGAGTCTGCAATCTCCCGAATTTCCATCAACGAGCGCGGTTTCTTCTTGGCCACTTCCTCCACAAACTCCTTGCTGACATAATGCTTCATGTTGATGGCCCCGAACAGAACATGCCTCAAAAAGTCCATCGAGGGCTTCTCTACCAACAAAATTTCCTTATTGAACCTCCCCATGAAGGATCGGAGAGTCTCGTTCGGCCCTTGGACCAGGCTATAAAGAGCGGTCGCGGCCGGGGCCGGTGCTTTCAGCGAATTGAAGTGGCTGACAAAAGCATCCGTCAAGTCATAATACCCTCGGATTGAGCGCGGGGGGAGCTTTTTGTACCACTCTTGGGCCATTCCAGTGAGGGAAGTGACAAACACCTTGGCCCAGTAGTTGTCCGGATGGTCATAGAGGTGCATTAGGTGCACGAAATGGTCCAGATGCTCGGCTGGATCCGTAGTTCCATCATACCTGTTGATTGACGAGGGAATTTTACCCTTCCCTGCACGGGTCATCAGAACTTCCTCGACGAGGGGGGAATCACCCGCCATGATCCTGTAATCTCGCTCGTCGGGATCTTCATAGCTAGCCTCTCTCCTTCGGTGGGAAATGGGGCTGCGTGGTCGCCGAGCGTCTCTGGCCTTGGACCTCTCGTCCCCCTCACGGGGGGCGTGAGACCGTGCTCGATAGAGCTGCTCTACCACGTTTTGGAGCCCTCGAATTTGGTCTTGCACAGCTGCTAGCTGAGGGTCACCGACATTTCTGCGGTTTGCCCTCCTTGTGGTCCTTGACTGGACCTCTTCATCATTTCCGGCCGCCTCATTTCGAGGTGCCCTGTCATCTCCTTCAATGGGTCGTTCTTGCTGGACCCTCGGTGGGGCTTCATTTTCTTGATTTGGAGCGGGTGGGGGAGGTTGCTGTGCCCGTAGAGCATTTTGGGCCATTGTCAAAGGATGTGCAGGGAGCCCGCCCAAGGGTGGGGCTATCCGAGCGCCAGCGTATGAAGGGAAATAAGCCATAGTGAAGTGTTCCCAGGCATTCTGTACAGCTTGGCTTTCGCACTGCGCGTACAACGCCTGAAGTTGTTGCGTAGTGAGCTGGGGCATCTCCACCCCCTGTATTTCCCTTGGCACTGCTAGAGGGAGGTTCAGTGTCCCCACTTGATATGGAGGGACCAAAGGTATCATCCCCGGCGTTGTTCCAGGCATTACTCCGGGCTGCGTGAGCGCGTATCCTGGCGGCGGCATGGCCATGGGATATACGCCAAGATGGGAGGCAGGGACACTTGGGGCGAAAGTTGGGGGGGGGAGGATTGGAACCTGATCCTCCCGCTTCATTTCCAGTTGGGAGGGGTGCAGTGGCATCAACGTTTCCGGCCGCAAGGGGCGGTGCCCCTCCGTCGAGAACAGGGCTCTCAGGGTTTTCTCCATTGGTGGGAGGAAGACCTCCCCTGTTCCCTAGAGTTCCAGATCTTGTGGCAGTAACCATGATTCAAGACTTGGGTGTTACTTTTCAACTAGCTTTCAGAGGAAGGAACTGGCAATACTAAAGATGGTGGTGATGGTTTCCCACAGACGGCGCCAAAAATGATGGTGCGGAAATTTATGAAGGATTTGAACACCAAACACTTTAGAATTTGTTGATAGGAAGGAAGACCATCACAGGCACTTGAGCCTCAGGAACTGGGTTTCCAATGAGCGTTGGTTCTTCCAGCTAGGGTAACACCAAGAAATCGTGCAGTGAGAATGCAGAGATGGTTGAGATTCAGGAAGCTTTTGAAGAAGTTGCAGAGGAAAAATGGTGCCCAGTTCAATACGTGGTAGTTTCAGTGAGGAAGATCACTTGGGAGATATTGCATGTGTTCTCTCTTATTTATATGTTAGGGACAGGGGTAAATGAGTAAAATGACCATGTGGTCCCAAACCTGTGTCGCCCTAACACGCGTCAGCCTTTGAGGGAATGAGAATGACATTCCCGAAAAGGAGACGGCGTGTCAGGTGCACTGTGCACTGTACCTTTGTGTCAGAGGTTGTTGACGAGGGTCGTGTGGGATGAGGGAATAGTATCTCCTTCTGAAGGTGAGAATCCATCGCATGAGGGACAGACATGTTTACGAGCGTTGATGACGCTCGGGAAGTCCACAGATGGGCTCCTCACGGTAGATGACCTTCGAGCGGCAAGATCCCGAACGTCAATCATGGGACCCTCATGTGGGTGCTTCCCTGTGGTGGGTAACCCTGAGGACCCGGATGCGAGCGTCAGACTTGTCGGATCTGGACTTTTACCGTAGTGGTCATTCGCTGCTTGACGGTCCATCCTTGCTTACCAACGAGTGGGCTGGAAAGGCCCACAAGCCCTTTAAGGCGAGCGTCTGAGACTTAGTCTGCGACATGCTGACACGTGGACGGCTCTGATTCGAGAGAGTTTTTAGGCCTCATCAGAATGTATTTTCATAAAATACTGTATAAATACGGTACATATTTTTGTATAAATACCATATAAATACCGTACGTATTTTTCGTATAAATACTGTATACATACCATATTTCCAAATAGTGACTTTTGACCTTTGACTTTTACTTTGGTCTTCAAGTTTGACTTTTAACCTAAAGAATCGTGTCGAACAGATAAATTGAACGATCAAAGCCTTTTTTGAAAATTCTAAAAAAACGGGGTTCAAATTAGTTTTCAAAGTTCAAATTCTATTACTAATTGGGTTGTTTCAAGATCCTAGAGAATATAGTCTTAAGCCTGTAATACGAGCTTTCAATCGAGACTAATCGTTTACTCGAATCCTTTCTTCGAAAAAGGATATACCTTGTTTAAGTTTTATGCTTTCTTATTAATCTTGTGCATCAATACTTGAATTTCAACACACAGTCATGCATCATTAACCATGTTTGGGACTTAGTTCCCTTAAGGCTCGCATCTATGATCATAAGTTGATTAACAACTATTCGATTCAGGCCAATCTCATAGCTCAAGTTTATGGATAACTCGCAATAAATGTTTCATTCTTAGTTAATTGTTTCTCTTGCATTAAATGGTATTACTCTCCTATGTACTACTTACATGAATTCAAGTATGCCTTCCTTTCTGGATGATTGTTGAATAATTGTCATGAAATCTTGCTACATATGCTTTGATAATCTTTTGTCATTTTCATATGATATCATTATGTGCCATTGAGTGCTTTGAAGTAGTTCAACTTGCTTATGCGACTATATGATTTATGGATAGAAACTTATAGTTATTAACCACTTACAGGTGAAGTTTGGATTAACTGAGGCTCTGGTATTATTCCATAATACCATTTCTGTAGGTGAGGTTTAATTCTATTTTCAACTGGATCCATGAAAATACGTATACGCTCAGACGTTTCAAAGCAAACCCCTAAAGGTTTTAAAGATCGTTGTTTTTCCAAGTTAAACAACTCTCTTATTAGGGTAGTGTTTTCAATTTAAATATATTCCATTTTTTTCTAAAGATATTTTGATTTACTTAAGAATATTATGTTTCACTCAAGATATATCATTTTGCCAAAAGATACTGTTTTATGTTATTTCGTACTACTTACTGTTATATTATTCTGGATAAGGTATTGTTTTCTGAATCCTGTGTGTACTTAACGCACTTCTGAAATTCTGGATAATGCAAGTTTTGGACATTCTGTTCTGTTGGGCCTTGACTGTAGTGCACCCAAACCCGAACCCACATATGAAATGGATTTCCATACATGAGCCGAAGTCTAAACGAACAGAAACCTACACGCACACACTAGGCTAAGCGGGGCCAATACTCGAACAAAGTGCGCAAAATAACCATATAAATATGCGGAAGCAACAAACAGGATCGCAAGAGCCCAAACATATATGCACATTTATTATATACGTAGCCTCACGGCCCAAAAGGTTCAAGTATATACATCAAAAGTTCATAATTCTCCAAAATACAATTCCAATATCAAATATATGAGAAGAGTATTCAAAAAGCAGGAAAAAGAGACAACTCGACCTAAGCTAGAAGTACGACAAGACTCGAAGCACTTCCTCGCCTAGCTAGAGACAACCTGCAACTGAAGGTAGGGAAAAAGAGGGTCAGTCAAAACTTGACTGAGTTAGGGGGCTAAACGTACACCCATACCTAAATATATATAAAGCATAGCAATTTTCAAAGGTGATGGTCGTGAACCGAGCTAAGGTTTTTCATACCAAAACGTTTTAAACATAACATATAATACATAAGGGATCCTAACTCGATTCACAATCCATCGAACAAAACATAACATAAGCCCGGTGAGAACGGACTATCCCTTACTCCATTAAACATAACATAAAATCCGAATTCAAAACACAATTCCAACCCCACATCCATGGTGTTTAAGGAATCAAACCCTATCCACCTACATTACCAACACATACGGGGTAGGTAACCCACGATATGCCTTCCCCGATTATCCGCAGGGGGCTCAAGATACCACGGTTTCCCAACCTCCAAGAGTCGGACGTGAATACTTCAAATGAGAGCATGCATAGGGGTCATAACCAGTGACCCCATGGTATTCCCGGGTCTCCCTTACCCACGTCTCCGGGGCCCATTGCACCATAACAAACCAAATTTCCATCTTCCAGGGCTCATCTCACTCATACATATCATATACAAATAACCAAACTCAAATCATAGCTTATATATGCTCATACTTATACTGATTTCATAAGCGTAAAACTTATTCACAAGATCATAAAATAGCTTAAGCATTCATATTTACTATATATAAGATATATATTCGCATACGGGATGAGAAAACAACACATATTCGGCCATAGGTCACTTAACTAGTACAAAAGATCGTAACCTTACCTTATAACAAAAGAAGAGTGAAACCGGGCCAAACGAATGAAGAGACACCTAAACCTCGGGCTCGGAAACATCTGGAAGTGGCTCTAAAACAAAAGAAAGTAAGACCCTAGACTTAGAGTCAAATATGTACCATATAGACTCTCGGCAAATGCTCATGAATACAAATGATGCAAATGAGATGCATATTCATACCACTTAACTCATAATGATTTATAATTCGGAAAATTCATATAAGAACATATCAAATTATCCAACCAAATCAGTTCATAGCTTAATATAATTCAATCACACTCATACCATATGATTAAGCATCAATTAACACATAAGAAACAAGCACGGATCAAGGAAATAACATACAAACGGAAGGAAAAACCAACAAAGCACTCAAGGCCCTGCTCCCCATCTCCCCTCCCGGGGAGATTTTGTTCATAAAAAGTCCCCTACCTGGGACTTTCATGCAGAACACATTATGTATAGAAGTACCCGGCTGGGTACTTTCTTGTTCAAAATCTCCCCGCCCGGGGAGACAAGTCCATTCGCGGGAAAATGGAATTTTCAGCCCTGTTCAGCCCTGCATCTCGTCCCAAACAAATACCAACCATTCTAGGCAAGTTAAGGTAAGGAAGGAGGCAACAAATCAGCACAAATACTCCAACAAATAAGGCCAATTTCGAACAGCAAGCTTAGGCAAGGAGAAAGAGATCAAACTCATGCATATAACTTCCAAAAACTCAAGAACATTAATGGTATCCCCCACATACTTCAACTACCACCATAAAACTCGAATCATCGAAATGAGCACAACGGTGGTTACAGAATTCGAATCCGAATTTTCAAGTTCAAATTACACTACCCGGAACCCAAGGTGCGCTAACTACAGTTTAGCCTCCTTTAGGTTACCCAAAAAAACAAATCCCCGAAAACCCCACATATAAACCCGAAAACAGATAACGAACATATAGTCACGTTTATAACTTAGAAAACTTTAACATTTCAGAAAGGTACGAAATTTCGATCTCAAATCGAACACAAACAAAGCAAATTACCACAAGATAGGCAAAATATTCAAATAAGAAATTTCAAATAGTCAAAGAATTAAAATTAAATAATGAAAATAATGAAAATAAATAATTAAAATAAATATAAAAAGTATAAATAATAATTTTAAATGTGCACATACGTCATTCCTGTACGATCGATCAGTCGGGGTGTCACACTGACGGTATGGTTGAGTAGTAGACCGGGAGGCGTGTGCCAATGGCTACTACGATACTGGTCGTCCTTGTTGGTCGTGATGATGGTTATAATCGGAGGTTGGTTATACCACACCATGATCGGGAGAGGTGGATGTAATTCCTCCCACTCTTGTTTACTTCACCGCGGGGTAGCTCCCTGGGCGCGACAACCAGAGGGAAAAGCATGATGCATGTGATTATGGGTATCGGGATCCTAACCGGTCTCGATACCAACTCTATTATTATTTTTGGGAGTAAAGGTTGGAGAACGCCTAGCTTGCGGGCAAATTCTATTTTCAAAGACTGGTTCATACTTTGAAAAATATACCCGATACCTTATTCCCATTTTTGTAAAGTATGTATGAACCAGAACCTCTGACATGTGCGCATGTGTGTGTTTGCTTGAAAATCCTGTTTCAAATTAATATCTTGAAGTACAATTCTGAAATAAAGTGTTAAAGTACAGTTTTGAAATGCAGTTTAAAGTATAGTTTTCAAGTAATTCTGAAACACCTCAAGCTTTAAGTACTTCTACTGTTTCAAAAGTTATGCCTCACTTAGTCCCTTTGACTAATACCTCTACCCGTTTTGTGATGTCATGGTTTCAGGTTCTGTGATTGCTTAATGGCTGGTATCTTGGAGCATAGGAAACCTTTTGTCGTGCTCTTTTGATCAGGCTCTTTGACCCTTCTGATTTAGTCTCTTATGTCCTTTGTTTTCTTGTTTTCAATAGTTCGAAATCCCTCAATCTTCTATTGAAATAACTTTCGATATTTGATTATGGTATAGGTCGTATACTTTGTTACTAGCTCATTGTGTCTCCTGATTTAAGTTTCGAAAGTTTAATTTGCCCATAATTATGTTGCGATGCTTTCTTTTAGTACTTTAATCTTGTAATGTATTGTCCGTTCGCCGACGTGCCTTTTGTGTGCTAGGTCTCCTATCCACTTGAGAGGTACGACGGTGCGGGGTTGTGAACCCTTCGGGGCGCTACATTGCTTGTATCCTTATGTGCGCATGATTATGTAGTGAGTCCTCCCCTCAGGGGAAGTTTGGTTACTTGTAGAGTTTACCGTGAGTGTCCGGTGAGTTTTGAGGTCTTGTTTTTCTGGCTGAGTTGATCGAGATACCGATGCAGAGGTACGGGGTAATTCTTAGTATCGATTGGTTATTTAAGCATGAGGCTAAGATGGATTATCGGGAGAAGAAGGTTTCTTTTGGTTCAGTTGTGCTTATGGGCAAGAGGGTGAAGTCGAGCCCATTTATTTCCTTTGTTGAGGCGAGTAAACTGGTCCAGGACAGCGCGACGGGTTTTGTGGCCTATCTCTTGAATAAACCTAAGGATTAGGCCAAACTTTAGGAGACGGAGGTCATGGAAGTGTATTCCGATGTTTTCCCTGAGACATTGGGTTCTCTACTGCCCGATAGAGACATCGAGTTTGTAATAGACCTCTATCCCGGAGCAGAGCCTTTCTCGAATAGCCCCTACAGAATGGCTCATCCGGAGTTAAAGGAGTTGAAAACTGTAATGTCCCACATCGGATTGTAAGGAGAACTAAGTCTTCCTTATAATAGGGGGTGGATACTTTACCTTGTGGAGGCCTTTTGAGCTATGGTTCCGCCCTGGCTCAGAAACAAAACCGTGCGGGGGTGGTTGGCCCCTCCCAAAGCGGACAATATTCACAAGGGGGTTTTCGGGCTGTTACAAAATGGTATCACAGCTGGGGACCCCATCCGGTGTGCCAGCGAGGATGCTGGTCCCTCCAAGGGGTGGTGGATGTAATGACCCACATCGGATTGTAAGGAGAACTAAGCCTTCCTTATAATAGGGGTGGATACCTTACCTTGTGGAGGCCTTTTGAGCTATGGTTCCTCCCTGGCTCAGAAACAAAACCGTGCGGGGGTGGTTGGCCCCTCCCAAAGCGGACAATATTCACAAGGGGGTTTTCGGGCTGTTACAAAAACACAGCTTGATGAGCTTTTAGCTTACGCGTACATCCGTCCAAGCACATCTCCTTGGGGTGCTCCCATTTTGTTTGTAAAGAAGAAGGATGGAATGTTATGGATGTTTATGGATTACCGCGAGTTGAGCCAGATGACCGTGAAGAACAAGTACCATTTACCTCACATCGAGGAGTTGTTCGATATTCTGCAAGGTTCCAAGGTTTACTCCAAGTTAGATTTGAGGCAGGGTTATTATCAGCTGCGTATTAGGGAGGCGGATATACCGAAGATTGGGTTCAATACTCCGTATGGGCATTTTGAGTTCATTGTGATGCCATTTGGGTTAACAAATGCCCCAGCTATGTTTATGGACATGATGCACCGAGTGTTCAGGCCGTTCCTTGATAAGTTTGTGGTGATCTGTATAGACGACATTCTTGTGTATTCGAAATCCGCTGAAGAGCATGCACAATATCTTCAGATTTTCTTGAAAACTCTAAGAGAGCATAAGCTTTATGCTAAGTTCAGCAAGTGTGAGTTTTGGATCGACAGAGTCATCTTCCTTGGTCATATCATTTCGGGCAATGGAATTGAGGTTAATACATCCAAGATTAAAACTGTGCTACATTGGGAGAGACCGAAGAACGCCTCAGAGATCAAAAGTTTTCTTGGGTTGGCAGGGTATTATCGCAGGTTCGTGAAGGATTTTTCGGAGATTGCAGCCCCGTTGACCCGGTTAACTAAGAAGTAGGTGAAATTTGAATGGGATGATGAGTGTGAAGCTAGTTTTCAGACTCTGAAGGTGAGATTGACTTCGGCACCGATTCTTACCCTACCCGAGGGTACTGAAGGTTATGCGGTTTATACGGATGCTTGCAAGAATGGTCTCGGGTGTGTTTTGAAGCAGAATGGTAGAGTGGTAGCTTATGCTTCAAGGAAGTTGAAGGAGCATGAGAAGAACTACCCTACCCATAACCTTGTATTAGCTATAGTTGTGTTCGCTTCGATGAAGTGGAGACACTATCTCTACGGTGCAACTTTTGAAGAGTTTACCGATCATCAAAGCCTTAAGTGGCTCTTTTCCTAAAAGGATCTGAATGTAAGACAGAGGCGTTGGATGGAGTTGTTGTGGTAGCTGATGCCTTGAGTAGGAAGGCAAGTGTGGCTAGTTTCGAAGCTGGTTCTTCGAGTTTGGGTTCAAAAGTTTTGGTTTTGGGGACTTGGTTGTCTAATCTTATAGTTAAGCCAGATTTGTTGCAATAGTTGTTAGAAGATCAGAATTCAGATATAGAGATTCAAAGATTGGTTGCTCGTTCAAGAGATGATCCAAATTCTAAGTTCAGGATCGATGGAACTATTTTGTTGAGGTTTGAAGCAAGAGAGTGTGTACCAGAAGAGCTCCAGAAACTCATACTTGAGGAGGCACATCGCTCAGGGTACTCTATCCATCCGGGAGGTACCAATATGTACTAGGATTTGAGAGAGAAATTCTGGTGGAGGTGCATGAAAAGGGATATCGCGAACTTCATGAAGCGATGTCTAATGTGCTAAAGAGTGAAGGCAGAACACCAGAAGCCGGGAGGAACTCTCGAACCACTTCCTATTCCCGAATGGAAGTGGGAGCAAGTGACAATGGACTTCGTGTCCGGCTTGCCTCGAGTTAAAGGAGGGTATGATGGAATATGGGTGATTGCGGTTTACTAAGTCCGCCCATTTTCTCAAGGTTCGGATGTCTAATAAGGTGCCAAAGCTAGTCGAATCGTATGTTCGGGAGATTTTCAGGTTACATGGGGTTCCAACTAGTATTGTTTCGGACAAAGATCCAAGGTTCACTTCGATCTTTTAGCAGAATCTTCAGAAGTGTTTGGGCACCCGGCTCAAGTTTAGCACCGCTTTTCATCCTCAAACAGACAGACAAACTGAAAGGTTAATTCAGTACTTGGAGGATATGCTTAGGGCGTGTGTGTTGGATTTCCAAAATCAGTGGGACGAGCACCTATCATTGGTTGAGTTTGCTTATAATAATGGTTATCAGGCTTCAATTAAGATGGCTCTGTACGAGGCACTCTATGGGAGAAAGTGCAGGTCTCCTCTGTTTTGGGATATAGAAGATTGAAGATGGACCGAGGAGGACAAGCTCGAGAGAGCAGAACCTAAGGAAAATATTATCGAAACCATTTTGAAGGTTCACAAGATCCGGCAATGAATGAAGGTAGCTCAAGCTCATCAGAAGAGCTATGCTGATAAGAGAAGAAGGCCTTTGGAGATAGAGTCTTTCTTAAGGAATCTCCTACGAAGGGCTTCGCTCGAATAGGTAAAGGTTGGAAGCTTAACCCATGATACCTCGGGCCTTTTGAGATCTTGGAACGGATTAGACAAACGGCGTATAAGTTAGACCTACCGCCAAGTTCGACTCAGATACATAACATGTTTCATGTTTCTCAACTTCGAAAGTATTATCCCGATGAGGCCACTATTCTCCCATTCGAAGAGGTACATTTAGAGCTGGACTTGACAATAGAAAGGCATCCGATTGCGATTGAGTACCGAAAGATGAAAGAGTTAAGAAACTTAAAGATTCCCTTGGGCCGATTTCTTTAGAGAGATCAGAAATCTGAGGAGTCTGGTTGGGAAACTGAAGAGAAGATGAGGTCCTTGTACCCCGAGTTGTTTGAGACCCCAGTTCGGGCCTAAGGACAGGTCCCTATTAAGGGGGAGAGGTTGGTATTCCATTTGATTTATATTCCTTTATTTATCTCTTATATGAACTATGTGAGAATTTTGATACGAGTTTGCTCTACTTGCATGTTTGACTTCAATTCTTATGACTTGAGATTTGGAATTTGAACCCGAGCATGCCTAATTTTTGTATAACATGAATTATATGATTCTTGGACTTAATTGTATGTTTTAAACTTCTTTGGACTTGTTTGTTTTGGTTTGGTCTTATTCGAATTTTATTTCAAACATTTGGGCCAATTTGTAATTTGGCCACTCTTGAGTTATTTTCTCGTAACATGAGCTCGGGAACTCGGATTCGAGTTTTGTTTTCGCCATTGAACTCGAATCGACGATTCGAAAACAATGGAACAAGACTTGTACTTTTTCGATGCCGTTTTGACCCCCAACGATGCATATTTTGACTCCATGTACCTATAACGCACCTATATGAACCACTTGAGAGACTAAACCCACCCTAAATGCTAGCCTTGACATTTAAGCCCCAAAAATCATCTTTCTCTCTCCATTTTGTACGGAGATTCGAAACAAGAAGCATAAGGAAAGAGAAGAAGAGAACTCCAAGCTCATCTCCTACATTGTAACCTCAAGCTCAAGTCTTAAGCCTTTCTTACTCCATTTCTTCAAGGTAAGTTACGATTTTGGATCTTCATGTTTTTGTGATCATTTTACACTCCTTATATCATGCTTTTATGTTAGATATCATGAGTTTGGTTAGGGTGGATGAATAGTTATGTGCAAAACTTGGAGAACTAGTGCATCTCTTGTTTTCTTTGAGCTTGAAGCTATATATGTTGATCAATATGGTATATTTATTGCTTGTATTTGCTCCTTATTCTTGGTAGGTGGATGTGTTATGAATTTCCATTAATGCACCTTTGAGTTCTTAAGGAAAAGCTTGATGAATCTATTCTTTCTTTGAACCCCTTTCTAGCTCGGTTAAAATATGCATGTGTAGGGTGGTTTTGCTTGAATTCCTTGTTTAATTATGTGGTTTTGCTGCTCCTTTGAATGCCTTGATGTTTTTCCTTAAGTTATGGGTGAAGAACAGGGGTTAGGGCTACCATTTCCATGGAGAAACCGAAGCAACTTGTTGGTTTTTTTTTTTTTCCTTGCGAGAGATGACACGGGCATGTCTCTTGGTCCAGTTTTTCTGTACTAAGACATGCCCATGTCTCCTTTTATACCTAGGGTGAGACATAGTCATATCTCATCCCCGGTTTGGGTCTGTACTGAGACATAGCCATGTCTCATTTTGCTCTTCAGGGGAGATATAGCCATGTCTCAGCTCTTTCATGTGGCTATGTGTTTTTCCGTCTTTGTTTGCTTGTTTCATTATTCTCTTGCTTCGTATATAGTTCCTAATTGATATTAGCATGCTATATTATGTGCTAACTTGCTTGTATTAGGTTTTTAGATTAATTGGATATGATTTGAACGAGTTATGATTCGATATGCCCTAAGGGGTACGCTTACGCACTTCATATGCACTCATTTCATTCATGAGCATTGTCGAGCGTCTATTTGGCTCATAATTGTGCCTAAGTCTCGGGTCTTGTGTTCTTTTATTTCAGAGCCTCTTCCATACGTCCATGAGCCTGAGGTCTAGGTGTTCATTGCTCGGTTTTGTCCCCAGTTTCTACTCTTTTTGCTAAAAGGTGAGGTTTAGGATTCTTTTCTTCTATTTAAGCGACCTATGACCTAATATCTGTTGTTTTCTCACCCCGCATGCGACTATATATCTTATATATAGTTAAATAGGAGTGTTTAAGATATGTTTATGATCTTATGACTAAGCTTTGTGTAACATCCCGATTGATCAGACTTTCAGGTAAACTATTATGTGTGCTATTTAATTATTTCTTTAAGTGATTATGTGATATTTAATTGCTAACGTGGATTTAATTGTTTAAACGTTAACTTTCCTTTGCTTTGTATTTTGCTTGTTTTGAATCCGTATTTAATTCTGATTTTTATGAATTCGTGATATGTGTTAATTATATGCTTCATGGACTCCATTATGTGCTCGTTGTATGTTTTGGTATTTGCTTTGCTTGCCTTTTTGGTTCGTTTTGGAGACGGGACCTAAAGGAGGCTAAAGAGCATTTAGCGCACCTTGGGTTCCGGAACGCGTATTTTGAGCTCGGGAATTCGGATTCGAATTCCATCACCTCCGCTGAACTCGTTTCGACGATTCGGGTTCAATGGGATAAGCCTCACATTTTTCTAAGTTCATTAAGACCCTTGAATTTCACCCGTAACGAGCCCCTTACGCTTGAAAGCTACCTTTTGACCTAGCAAATCTTGTGGACCCCACTTAAAACTTAACCAAGCCCTTAACCATGAGTTATACTTGAGTTAACCATCCATTTCAGCCCCTTCACCCCCTTATACCGATCCATTCTCTCCCTCTCTCACCAAAACGGATCAGCAAGCAAGGGAAAGAAGGAAGGAGAAACCCCCTTGGCCATTTTCTTGATTTTGAGCTCAAATCATCACCTTAGCTTCTCAAATTTGAAAGGTAAGTTTATGGTTGTAATCTACACACTCTCTTCTCTCTTTTATGTGATCTTGAGCTCATTTACTTGGTTGATTCATGAGAAATGGCAAGCATGTGAATAGTATGTGTTGGGACAATTTGTTGATCTTTGCTTCCATTCTTGTTTCCTTGAGATATGATGATGATTTAATGCTCCTATGACTTGATTCTTGACATTTATTGCATCTCCTTTCATGGTTGTTGAGATAGGAGTAAATTGCCATTAATGAATGCTTAAGCTCTTGTATGATATAACTTGATGCATTTCTTCCCATTCTTGCCTTGTTTGCTTGCATTTTTGTGGCTGAAGTTATTGCTACTTATTGGGCATGAAATGTTGATGAATTGGTGTCATTTTGTTGCATGTTGAGTGTGCTTTGAATGGCATAAGAGTCTCCTAAGTGCGCCCAACCGAAATCCCCTGTTTTTGCCTTCAAAATTTGGTGTTGCTGCGTTAAAATTTTTCCAGCCGGAATGCCTGATTACAAAGGAAAATGGACACGGCCGTGTTGAGCTCTCAGAAAAGTTTTTTTCGAATTTATTTGCCTGACACGGCCGTGTCCGCCCCCTTTGTATTTCTGACACGGCCATGTCTAACAGGGTGGCGTCCAGGGAGATTTTTTTCACCTTTTCGTTGCTTCTTGTTGTTTCTTATTGCCTCGTTTTTTATGTGTATGCATGATTAACTTGTTATATGATGTGTTAAGCCTTATGTTAAGAATGTGTGCTTTGATTTACCTCCTCGTTTATGATATATGTTCCTAGGTGTAATATTTGCTCGTAAATGGTGTAAATGTGGATGTATTTCATATCTTTTACATCATAAGCATACATATGCATGTACCGAGCGTCAATGTGGTTCATATTGAGTCTAAGAGTGTTCCTTGTTGTTTGTCTTGTTCAGAGGATCTTCCTGCTGAGGACGAGATTGCTCCGTAGGTGTCCGATTTCCCCCTTTTGTCTCCACTACGTTCGTTATCAAGGTGAGGTTTTTGTTCTTTTAGTTATTCGACCTATGACCATATTTGATTTGAAACCTCGCATACGAATACGTTTAATATATGGAAAATAAGTGTATGATACTTATGTTGCGGGATTTGTCCCATTTGTTATAAGATTTTGAAAACGTTTTGTATAAGTACATAAACTATTTTGGTTTTGTTTGAAAAGTTTAGTTTTGTGCAAGTGTGTGTGTGTAATCAAGATGTGGCTTTGAAAGATAAGCTTTGTGATGTTTATGTGACTTTCGTGACCTGTTTGGGCCCCGGAGTGTGGTATGGTAATCTCGGGACGGCCGAGGGGTCGCCGAGCTCTTCGATCAACACCTCCATTTGAGAGTCTCACCCAACCTTGGGAGGTTGAGGAAGGGTGTTTCTCTTGAGCCGACGGAGGCAACCGCCGAAGGTTTCAAGGTAGTGATTAACCCTTGTGTCGTCTGTGTATGTGGATAGTTAGGGCCGATCAACCCTTCTATCAACCGGTGTTGGGGATGGATTCTGATTTGTTTTGCTTTGCTTTGTTCTTCGTACATGGAAGTTTGGAGTGCAACTCGTACTCACCGAGTTGGTTTAGTTTTGTATGATCTATGGAACGAGAGTGGATTCCTAATTACCTGAAGCTTGGGATTTGGCATTTGCTCCTTTTGCCTTTTCTTTAACCTATGTATATCTATATCACGGGAACTAATTTGGCTTGCAAAAACCACTCTCGGTTCAAGGATCCTTCTGTTTTGATTAGCTTCTTTGCTCTATATATATATCGGGTGCGTGAGTTAGCCCCCTCACTAGTCATTAGGACTAACCCTCGTTGTTGTTTTTCCCTTTTTCCTTTCTTTTGAGTTTGCAGGGTCTTCCGAGTCAAGCTAGGCGGCAAGTGTCTTTTGGTTTACTTGTGGTATAGCTTGAGTCCGCATGCATCGTAGTGGATTACTTACCCTCTCACTTATGTATTTTGGATTATTTATTCTGATTACACGTATGCTATTCTGGCCGTGACGGCAATGTATATTTTGTATATTATCTAGCATGTAGCTTAAATATTTGACCCTCTCCTATTTTGATTAAGTATATATGTGATCTTGGGAATTATGTTGGATATGAATTGCTTCCGCTACTCTGATTTTATTTTGCGCAGTTTTTTAGGGTCTAGGCCGCCTAGCGAGGGTGTGAGTTTTGTGTGTCTCGCGTTCGCTACGGTTTGATACGGGTGCGAACTCTGTATTTCGTTACTCGTGTTAGACCTTAGTGCGGGGGATGTGGCACCCTTCGCTCCGGGGGTGTTACATCCTTACGTGGTATCAGAGCTCTCGGTTGCAAAATCGGAGCTCTGGAGTCGTGTTGAGTCTGTCTAGGTCGTTCGGTATAGGAGTATTTGATTATTTGCATTCATCTACACCTCTACGTAACTTATTTCTTTAAATTCATGATAATTGACTTCATGATCATGAACTGAACCCCATGCATCGATATTTCTTGATTTGTGTATTCTCAGGATGCCTCCAAGAAAGAAAGCAGATAGGGAGCAGACTCCTGATCTTATTCAACCCCCTCCACAAGCACCTCCACCTCCTCCGATGAATGCTGACAATATTGTGTAGGCTCTTCTTAACCAGCTTCAGCAGAATCAGAGAAACAATCCACAATGGGAAGGACAAGGTGGACAAGTAACTCCGGCCTTCAAGGAGTTCAGAAATAACAACCCACCGAAGTGGTATGGAGGAGATGACATACAAGCAGAAGAGTGGTTGTCAGAGGTTGCGGGAATTTGGGAAATTTGCCCCGCTCCTTCGCATGAGAAAGCTGTTTGCAAGGCTCGGTTTGTTCAAGGTCCCGCATCCAATTGACTCAAAGCTATGAGAGCTCGATTGGAGAGAAATGGAGAGGAGTTTGATTGGGAAAGCTTTCTAAGAGAGTTCCGTCACAAGTATGTTCCACCAAGTGCTCGCGAGAGAAGACTTCAGCAATTTACAGAATTGAGACAAGGGAACCTTTCGGTTGAAGAGTATATCTTGGAATTTGAAAGACTTGCACCGTATGCTCCACATATCACCAATGATGACACCCAGAAGGCCCGGAATTTCATTCATGGTTTGAGATATGAGATCCAGAATGCTCTTAAGGAGGCTACAATGGATACGTGGGAGAAGGCTACGAGGAAGGCTATCAAAGTGGAGGCCAATAACACGAGATTGAGGCCGACCTACTCCTCGGGTCTAATTTGGGGAAGAGGCCTGCATCACATAGTGGGCCTCCGGTTTTCAAACCCCAAGGTCCTAATACTTCAGTCAAGAAAGCCCGACCTCCGGTACCTGCGGCACCAGCTCTACCTGCCCCGATACAGTGTAGTTATTGTAAGGGTCCCAATCACACCGATGAGTCATGCCGGAAGAAATTGAGAAGATGTTATAAATGTGGAGAGCCCGGTCATTTGATTAGTACTTGTCCTCAAATGAGAGCACCTCAGCCTTGAGCTCCTCAACCATTGAATGTGATACCCCCGAGAGCACCGATCCAGGCTAGAGCTTATGCTTTGGAGGGCGAGGAAGAGAATGTGGAAGTGGATGCCAACGCCGTTGTTGAAGGTACTATCCCCATTCATGGCATTCTATTGCATGCATTGTTTGATCCGGGAGCAACGCATTCATTTATTGCTTCCCGGCTTGTATCTACTCTTCCCTTGCCTGTTGCTTGCCTAGATGATTCTTTTGTTGTTTCTTCTCCTCTTGGTGGTACTTTGTCTACGAATTGTGTTTACCGTGGTTGTCCGGTGGTTGTGGAAGATCAAGAGTATCCGGCAGACCTGATGAAGATGCCTATCAAGAAGTTTGGGGTGATTCTGGGCATGGACTGGTTGTACCGTTATCGAGCTATGATGAATTGTTTTGCTAAGAAGGTAACTTTGGGTTCTATGGTCTTTGCGGCTCAGAGGTTGAAGACCTGCCCGTTTATCTCCTTTATGGAAGTGAGTAGACTGTTCTGGGATGGTGCAACGGGCTACGTGGCCTACCTTTTGAATAAGCCAAAAGATCAGACGAAGCTCGAGGAGACGGAGATCGTGAAGGAATTCCCCGATGTGTTTCCGGAGAACTTGGGATCTTTACCTCCGGATCGGGACGTCGAGTTTGTGATAGATCTCTATCCCGGAGCAGAACCGTATGCGAAATCTCCCTATAGGATGGCTCCAGCTGAGTTGAAGGAGTTGAAGACTCAATTGGACGAGCTCTTAGAATGTGGTTACATTCGCCCGAGCACTTCTCCGTGGGGTGCTCCAGTCCTGTTTGTAAAGAAGAAAGACGGGACTTTACGAATGTGTATTGACTACCGTGAGCTGAACCGGTTAACGGTTAAGAACAAATACCCACTTCCTCACATTGAAGAGTTGTTCGATCTCCTACAAGGTTCAAGTGTTTATTCCAAGTTGGATTTAAGGCAAGGGTATTGCCAGTTGCGTATCCGGGAGGGAGATATACCGAAGATAGGTTTCAACACAAGATATGGGCATTTTGAGTTTGTGGTCATGCCTTTTGGTCTTACCAATGCCCCAGCCGCGTTTATAGATATGATGCACCGAATATTCCGGCCTTACCTCGATAAATTCGTGGTCATCTTTATTGATGATATTCTGGTGTATTCGAGGTCCGAGGAAGAGCACGGGAGGCATTTGAGTATTGTCTTGTCTACGCTTCGGGAGCACAAGCTGTTTTCGAAGTTCAGTAAGTGCGAGTTCTGGTTGGATCGAGTTTCCTTTTTGGGTCACTTCATTTCTGGGAATAGTATAGAAGTGGATCCGGCGAAGGTTGAAACGGTTATGCTTTGGAAGCAACCTAAGAATGCCTCGGAAGTGAGAAGTTTTCTTGGGTTAGCAGGGTATTATAGGCGCTTTGTGAAAGATTTCTCGAAGATTGCTTCCCCGTTGACCCTGTTAACTAAGAAAGAGGTTAAATTCGAGTGGGATGAGGCGTGCGAGAAGAGTTTCCAAACTCTTAAGGAAAGATTGACTACTGCACCGGTTTTAACCCTACCCGATGGTTCAGAAGGCTACTCAGTTTACACCGATACTTCGAAGGAAGGTCTCGGTTGTGTGTTAATGCAGAATGGTAAGGTGGAAGCCTACGCTTCAAGGAAGTTAAAGGATCACGAGAAAAATTATCCCACTCATGACTTGGAACTCGCGGCGATGGTGTTTACTTTGATGAAATGGCGACATTACCTCTATGGAGTTACTTTTGAAGTGTTCACCGATCACCAGAGTCTTAAGTATTTGTTTATTTAGAAAGATTTGAAAGTAAGGCAGAGACGGTGGATGGAGCTACTTGAGGACTATGATTGTAAGATTCAGTACCATCCGGGTAAAGCTAATATGGTGGCGGATGTTTTGAGTAGGAAGGCTAGTATTTCAGGTCTGGAAGCAGGTTCCAGTACACAGGGTTCAGTGGTTCTGGTTTTAGAGGCTCGTTTGGCTAATATTTCAGTTCAGCCGGATTTGAAGCAGAGATTGATAGAAGTTCAATCTGTGGATCCCGAGATTCATAAATTGGTAACTAAGTCAAGGATTGATCCTGAAACTAAGTTTGGATTTGATGATTTAAGGTTGTTCAGATTTAAAGCTCGGGTTTGTGTTCCAGAAGAACTTAAGCAGTTGGTACTTGATGAAGCCCACAAATCAGCATATGCAGTACATCCCGGTACCACCAAAATGTACAAGGACTTAAGGACTTTATATTGGTGGAACGGCATGAAGAGAGACGTTGCTAACTATGTTAGAAGATGTCAAACATGCCAAGTGGTTAAAGCAGAACACCAGAAACCGGGAGGAACTCTCCAACCACTTCCAATACCCGAGTGGAAGTGGGAGCAAGTGACAATGGACTTTGTGTCCGGCTTGCCAAGGACCAAAGGAGGTTCCGATGGAATTTGGGTGGTTATTGATCAGTTGACGAAGTCGGCGCATTTCCTCAAGGTGAGAATGTCCGATAAGGTTCCTAAGTTGGCCTGGTTATATCGGAAAGAGATCGTTAGGTTGCATGGTACCCCGGTCAGCATTGTGTCGGATAGGGATCCTCGGTTCACATCCAGTTTTTGGCAGGAACTACAGAAGTGTTTGGGGACGAAGCTTCACTTTAGTACTGCATTTCACCCACAGACGGATGGCCAGTCTGAAAGGCTAATTAGGTATCTCGAGGACATGCTTCGTGCTTGTGCCTTGTATTATCAGGATTCGTGGGATGAACAGTTGGATTTGATTGAGTATGCCTACAATAACAGCTTTCAGTCTTCTATTGGCATGGCACCGTACGAGGCTTTATATCGAACGAAATGTCGATCCCCTCTGTTTTGGGATGTAGATGAGTGGAGATGGACCAAAGATGGAAAGCTCGAAAGGGCTAAGAAACCTAAGGAGATTCAGGATACCATCGAGAGGGTGAAAGTGATTAGACAGAGGTTGAAAGCGGCACAAGACCGGCAGAAAATTTATGCGGATAAGAGAAGACGACCCTTAGAGTTTGAGAAAGGAGATAAGGTCTTTTTAAGGGTATCTCCTAGAAAAGGGTATGCTCGGATTGGTAAAGGCGGGAAGCTTAACCCTTGCTACTTAGGCCCCTTTGAGATCCTTGATCGAGTTGGGGAAGTAGTCTACAGACTTGATTTACACCGAGTTTGACCTGGATTCACAATGTGTTTCATGTCTCGCAGCTTCAGAAACATTATCCCGATGAGTCTTCTATTCTTCCAGTTGAGAAAGTTCAGTTAGAGCCGGATTTGACGTTTAAGAAGTATCCGGTTGAGGTGTTCGATCGGAAGATGCAAGAGTTGAGGAATAGACAAATCCCTCTTGTGAAGGTCTTGTGGCGTGATCAAGAATCCGAGGAAGCCACTTGGGAGACCGAGGATAAGATGAAATAGTTGTATCCGGATCTTTTCAAGACCTCACCTCGGACCTGAGGACTGGTCCTTTTGAAGGAGGGAGCTTTGTAAAATCCTGACTGATCAGACTTTCAGGTAACCTATTATGTGCGCTATTTCATTATTTCTTTAAGTGATTATGTGATATTTAATTGCTAACGTGGATTTAATTGTTTAAACGTTAACTTTCCTTTGCTTTGTATTTTGCTTGTTTTGAATCCGTATTTAATTTTGATTTTTATGAACTCGTGATATGTGTTAATTATATGCTTCATGGACTCCATTATGTGCTCGTTGTATGTTTTCGTATTTGCTTTGCTTGCCTTTTTGGTTCGTTTTGGAGACGGGACCTAAAGGAGGCTAAAGAGCAATTAGCACAACTTAGGTTCCGGGATGCGTATTTTGAGCTCGGAAATTCGGATTCAAATTCCGTCACATCCGTTGAACTCATTTCGATGATTCGGGTTCAATGGGATAAGCCTCACATTATTCTAAGTTCATTAAGACCCTCGAATTTCACCCGTAACGAGCCCCTTACGCTTGAAATCTACGTTTTGACCTAGCACAGCTTGTGGACCCCACTTAAAACTTAACCAAGCCCTTAACCATGAGTTATACTTGAGTTAACCATCCATGTCAGCCCCTTAACCCCCTTATACCGATCAATTATCTCCCTCTCTCACCAAAACCGATCAACAAGCAAGGGGAAGAAGGAAGGAGAAACCCCCTTGGCCATTTTCTTGATTTTGAGCTCAAATCATCACCTTAGCTTCTCAAATTTGAAAGGTAAGTTTATGGTTGTAATCTACACACTCTCTTCTCTCTTTTATGTGATCGTGGTCTCATTTCCTTGGTTGATTCATGAGATATGGCAAGCATGTGAATAGTATGTGTTGGGAGAATTTGTTGATCTTTGCTTCCATTCATGTCTCCTTGAGATATGATGATGATTTAATGCTTCTATGACTTGATTCTTGACATTTATTGCATCTCCTTTCATGCTTGTTGAGATAGGAGTAAATTGCCATTAATGGATGCTTGAGCTCTTGGATGATATAACTTGATGCATTTCTTCCCATTCTTGACTTGTTTGCTTGCATTTTTGTGGCTGAAGTTATTGCTACTTATTGGGCATGAAATGTTGATGAATTGGTGTCATTTTGTTGCATGTTGAGTGTGCTTTGAATGGCATAAGAGTCTCCTAAGTGCCCCCAACCGAAATCCCCTGTTTTTGCCTTCAAAATTCGATGTTGCTGCGTTAAAATTTTTCCAGCACGAACACCTGACACGGCCGCGTCAGATTACAAAGGAAAACGGACACGGCCGTGTTGAGCTCTCGAAAATGTTTTTTTCGAATTTATTTGCCTGACACGGCTGTGTTCGCCCCTTTTGTATTTCTGACACGGCCGTGTCCAACAGGGTGGCGTCCGGGGAGATTTCTTTCGCCTTTTCATTGCTTCTTGCTGTTTCTTCTTGCCTCGTTTTTTATGTGTATGCATGATTAACTTGTTATATGATGTGGTAAGCCTTATGTTAAGAATTTGTGCTTTGATTTACCTGCTCGTTTATGATATATGCTCGTAAATGGCGTAAATGTGGATGTATTTCATATCTTTTACATCATAAGCATACATATGCATGTACCGAGCGTCAATGAGGTTCATATTGAGTCTAAGAGTGTTCCTTGTTGTTTTTCTTGTTCAGAGGATCTTCCTTTTGAAGAAGAGCTTGCTCCGTAGGTGTCCGGTTTCCCCCTTTTGTCTCCACTACGTTCGTTGTCAAGGTGACCTTTTTGTTGTTTTAGTTATTCGACCTATGACCATATTTGATTTGAAACCTCGCATACGAATACGTTTCATATATGGTAAATAAGTGTATGATACTTATGTTGCGGGATTTGTCCCATTTGTTATAAGAGTTTGAAAACGTTTTGTATAAGTACATAAACTATTTTACTTTTGTTTGAAAAGTTTAGTTTTGTGCACGTGTGTGTGTGTAAGCGAGATGTGGCTTTGAAAGATAAGCTTTGTGATGTTTGTGTGACTTTCGTGATCTGTTTGGGCCCCGGAGTGTGGTATGGTAATCTCGGGACGGCTGAGGGGTCGCCGAGCTCTTCCATCAACACCTCCATTTGAGAGTCTCACCCAACCTTGGGAGGTTGAGGAAGGGTGTTTCTCTTGAGCCGGCTGAGGCAACCGCCGAAGGTTTCAAGGTAGTGATTAAACCTTGTCTCGTCTGTGTATGTGGATAGTTAGGGCCGATCAACCCTTCTATCAATCGGTGTTGGGGATGGATTCTGATTTGTTTTGCTTTGCTTTGTTCTTCGTATATGGAAGTTTGGAGTGTAACTCGTACTCGCCGAGTTGGTTTAGTTTTGTATGATCTATGGAACGAGAGTGGATTCCTAATTACCTAAAGCTTGGGATTTGGCGTTTGCTCCTTTTCCCTTTTCTTTAACCTATGTATATCTATATCACGGGAACTAATTTGGCTTGCAAAAACCACTCTCGGTTCAAGGATCCTTCTGTTTTGATTAGCTGCTTTGCTCAATATATATATCGGGTGCGTGAGTTAGCCCCCTCACTAGTCACTAAGACTAACCCTCGTTTTCGTTTTTCCCTTTTTCCTTTCTTTTGAGTTTGCAAGTTCTTTCGAGTCAAGCTAGGCGGCAAGTGTCTTTTGGTTTACTTGTGGTATAGCTTGAGTCCGCATGAATCGTAGTGGATTACTTACCCTCTCACTTATGTATTTTGGATTATGTATTCTGATTACACGTATGCTATTCTGGCCGTGACGACAATGTATATTTTGTATATTATCTAGCATGTAGCTTGAATATTTGACCCTCTCCCATTTTGATTAAGTATATATGTGATCTTGGGAATTATGTTGGATATGAATTGCTTCCGCTACTCTGATTTTATTTTACGCAGTTTTTGAGGGTCTAGGTCGCCTAGCGAGGGTGTGAGTTTTATGTGTCTCCCGTTCGCTACGGTTTGATACGGGTGCGAATTCCCTATTTCGTTACTCGTGTAAGACCTTAGTGCGGGGGATGTGGCACCCTTCGCTCCGGGGGTGTTACACTTTATGTAACGCCAAAATTTTCCATCGGTTCAGGTACGCACGACACGTGTGATTTTCTTCGAGAGTTAGGATTTCTTTAATTCTTTCGCTTATTAAATTCTTATGTTTCATTGCGATTATATGAATTATATTTCTACCTGTTTAATTGAAATACTTGTCAACTTGAGACTTGTTACGTGAATTGAATTCAATTGCTACGTGAATTAATTGCCGAATGTGATTTAATTGCTTATGTGTCCTTAATTGATCACCCTTCATAATTATATGGACTAGATTGCATAACATTAATTGAAGTTAACTGCTCATATATCATGAATTGAAGCTTGATTTCATTCATTTAAATAACTTAGGGACTTAAGTGCAACTAATGGAGATTAGTGTAGGATAGTGGGAGATATAATATATCATATATGTATCTCTTCTTCCACATTCTCATACATTACATTTCATACAAGAACTACACACGCACACACACTAAGAATCGGTTTTTACACCAAGAGAAGAGAAGGGAGGGTTTCATCAAATTTCAAGTTAGAATTCAAGGAGTTAGCATTCAAGTTGAATCATCATCATCATACCACCATTTCCTTCCATTCTTCTTTCATTTGAAGGTATAACATGAAGTTGTTTGAATTCCTTTATGATTATATGATTAGGGTTTGAGGGTTATTTGATGATTTCTTGTGTATAAGTGATTAGAAGCTTGCTTAGGATCATTAATCTTGAAAGCTTGCATGAATTCATGAATAATTTGAGACTTGGATATCATGATATATATAGGGTTTGGTTGATGATTTCTTGATGATCTATAAATGTTTCCATGTATTAAATGTTTCTTAATTGATATATATGTTCATATACATGTTATATGATTGTTTTGGATCATTTTGGTTGAGTTTGCTTTGGGTTTTCATTCCTTTTCTTTCTTCTCCGAAGCTACCCCTGTTTTGCCCCTTTTTCCAGCTCTGGAACAGTACCCGGGCGGGTACTTTTCCCCCGTAGAGCTTCTGGACAGCTTTACCCGGTCGGGGAACTTTTTCGTTGAATTTTACCCGGCCGGGTACTCCCCCATCCGAATTCCAAATGACCTGATTTTTGAACCGTTGGAAAGATATTGAAGTCTAGAACAACCCCCAATTGGAATCACCTTAATATATTTTTCCATTTGTGAGATATTATCAATTCGTTTTGGTGTCGCTGCTTTACCGACAAACTACATTCACCCAACTTCAACCTTACGCCATTTTCTCCTCGCTTTCCACTAGAAAACGAGCCATATACCATTGTAAAGGTCTACTTCTCTAGTTTCATTCCCAATAAACAAAACCCAATTCCAATTTCTAGAACTTTAGATATTCCCATTTTTCCACAGCATGTGCATTTTCGAGAATTGTCGATTTTTGCCAAACTTCATCAAAACCCTTCTTATTGCATACCTCTCACTTCCTTGGCTCCCATACGTGAATTATATGACTTATATACTTGGTTTATTGATAATTATGCTTTTATTTGACATTCATTAATTGTTATTAGATGACCCATTGATCATAACTTTGCCGTGCGTCGTAATTGGTTCAATAGAGTCGTGTCTCACAAACACTTGTCCCTTTTTACACAGATTGTCTTCCCGTTGACAAGGAGCAAGCTTCATAATTATATCCTTGTTGTATTGTCGTCACAGGTGAGGTTTAATTTCTTGATATATAGAACCCATATAACCCTATGTGACGTTTTAAGCCAAAATGTATCTATATATCTATAGTTTTCCAAAATCTATTGATTTTCAACTGGTTTCACAGATCGAACGGATTGATTGATTGATGTTTTGGGAGAATGAATGAATGAATGTTGAATGGGGCCCAGGAGGTGTGGGTTAGGGGGACCCGGGACAACCATAGGGGTTTCCGGTTAACCTTGTGCTCACTCTCCACATGATTGATAGGACTAACCCGGAACCCACCAGGAGGTTTGGTTGGGTGATAGGAACCAGAGGGTTTGAGTGATTCCGCTCCCCTCGTCTGATTGGATGGTTCGGGCCGATCACCCGGCCATCACCGGAGGAAGAAGGATGGACGAAAATTGCTTATTGTGCACTGTAATAACTTGCGTGCTCACTTAATCATTGATAAGCTAAATATTGGTAATGTTCACTGTCGGAGTAAGGTTGGAGATTTGCCGTCACTCGCCGGGCCACGAATTGATTGTATTGAATTAATTAAATTGATAAATTGAATTAGTTGTAACCTTAGGCGATAGTATCTCTTATTTTACTAAATTGTATTGTTATTTTCCAAAATTATTACCCGAGATTATAACTTGCATGTATGTGCGCATATATTTATCTATACCCCTCACTCAGTCTTTGGTTGACTGACACCTCACACTTTTCAGGTTTTTAGGGGTTGCATGCTAGGCGGGATCGAGTCAGGTCTTTTGTTCTTTGGGTCTAGCACTTGTCTTCCTCACTTTATTGTACATTATTTATGCATATGTATTGTTAGGTCTCTTGGTACCTATGTATTAAGTATGACCTATTTAGATATCTTTGGAATTGGATTTATGTAAATGATGGAAGGATTATGTTAAAGACATGAATGTATATTATGTTTTCGTTTTATTGATTATGCATGATCGTATTTAATTGAGGGTTAGTCCCGCCTAGCTACTGTGTCGTTTTTTTTACTGTCACCCATTCGCCATGAGTCCGGTTCATATATGGACTACCCATTTCATGTGTGAGCTAGACTTATGGTGGCGGGGTGTGGCATCTCGGCGTTCCGGGTGCTACACTTAAGTGGTATCAGAGCCCGGTTGGAAAACCGCGGTTCTAGTGTCGTGTCTTGTGAGTCTAGGTCGAACGGTTTAGGATTATTTGATAATTGCGAGTCTTGCATCTTATTTGGAACTCCTTGAACTTATTTGAGATTATTTGAACTTACCTGAACATCTTTGAATTACTTGATGATTTGTGCATGACATTAATTTGTGTTACAGCTTGAGGATTAATTAACCTTCAATGGTTTGGGAATTAATACGTTTAATGCGTTTCTTTAATTTAGTTGAATTAATTATTGCATTTTGCATCAAATATGTGCTTAAATGCTAATTATGTGACATGAGCATGCACTAACCACATGCATTTGGTTTTGAATTGATTTCTGACTTATAGGCTATAAAGACATGTCAAACCACGGTCAATTTCTACGATAATCCCAAGTTATCGCAAGCCCTTTCTCTAGATTTGGAGTTGTAAGGAATGCACCGGGGAACTTCACATGAGAATTCAAGAGCTATGGTTCTCTCTCTAATTGGGTTATGGTTCGACTGATAAGGTCCGAAATAAATGAATTAAATTTAGGAGCAAATTAAAGAAAATCTCTTAAGTGTTTTAGGATTCGAGGTCTCAATCAACAGGGAGGCCTTGTAACGCCCCGATTTCTCGGACGTAAAGGTACGACGTATGTGTTTACCAAATTGCGCGAATTAATTGTTTTTACGTGTTTTATATTTAATTTTATTATAATTGTTATTATTATATTATATTATATTATTTTATATTAATATTATTAATTTTATATATATATATTTCGTATTATATATATATATATATGTTTAATTACTTTATTATTAATTTAATGATTATGCTAATTATATGTTACGTTAATTAATCATGTTTTAATTAATTAATTGATTATTCATATATATATATATATATTTATACGTACAATATATAATTATGCATGAAGATTTTATTTATGCATGCAAATTAATATATTTTTGCATGAAAATTTTATTTATGCATGGGAATTATAATATATGCATGGGATTTATGTTGAGTTGCTTGGATTGATCATATCACTAATTTTGTGCTTCGTTCTCTTATGAAATGATATTGAAATGCCACGAATTTGTAATATGTCGTACATATATGTGTTATGGACATGATTTTATGCTCAATTTATGTTTTTGAATTCATTTGTTATGTTAACGAATTAAATTTTAATTGAGGAACCAAAACGGGAGCTAACGAGCACTTAGCGTACCCTTGGTTCCGAATTTAATATCTTGAGCTCGGGAACTCGGATTCGAGTTCCGTCAACTCCGCTGAACTCGTAACGAAAATTCGAGTTTAGTAAACTTAGCCTTATAATTTTCCTAATTCATTTGAAACTCCGAAATCCAACCGAAAAACGAAACGGAGACCAACTTGACCTTGTTGCACTAATTCAGCCATAACTTGGCCAAACCATAACCAAAGTAACCATGGTTTGATTCCTTAGATCCCTAACTCAACCACCTAGCATGACATATCAAGCCCTAACCAAGATTATCCTCACACAATCCCCAAAACTCAGCCAAAGCTACTGTTTTTCTCTCCAGTCCCGTAACCCTTCAAACCTTGGAGATTTTGGAGCTCAAATCTCCTCCAAACTTCAACCAATCATCAAGGTAAGTTAAGGGTTGTATTGTATGTTTAATTCTGATCATTTTCATCCTTCCATTCATGATTTTGAGCATGGTTTCATGATTTTCTGGGCAATTACCGAAAATTTAGGATTTTGGGCAAATTCTTGATCTTCTTCGTTTCTCAATGATTTAGATTGATTCCGAGCTTGAGATTGATTGTTTTGACATCCTCATATCATTTATGGTCATGGATTTCGTGGTTGTTGAGGTATTTATGATATATCATTTATTACATCTTTGAGAAAATCCACTTGAGGGTCACGTATGGTTGTTGTCTTGTTTGATCACTTTTGGAACTGACTTCCTTGTTGAATATATGATATTTTGCTGCTTATTTGTTGGCCTAAACTGATATGTGTAGCTGGAGATGAAGTGAACCCTTCTTGCTCTGTTTTTCTTCGAAGCTTTGCCCTGTTTTTGGATTGGTTTTTCAGCTGTCATTTGCTGCGTTTCCTTCTTCCCTTTTGGCTGTCCAATTCGTAGCTTTGTGGTGTGTTTTAATTGAGTTCTTGCAGCCCTTTCATACCTTGTTAAGCTGCCTTTATTGACTGTTTTTCTCGCTGGTTTTGCTGCCCTGTTTCTGCGTCTGCTGCTGTAAAACCAGAGCTGGTTCTGGTTCGTGGCACGGGCGTGTCATTTCTACTCGTTCCAGGGAGGAACGGGGGTGCAGAAATGGCCTGGGATTTCTGTACCGAGACACGGGGGTGTCTCGGTCCAGGCTTGGAGGGTGACACGGGGGTGTCACCCCGTTTTGCTCGATTTCTGCTGTGTGTTTCTGGAGCTGTTGCTGCTGTTGTTTCCTTGGCTTTTGCTGCTCCTTCTGCTGTATGTTGCTGTTGTATTTCTGGTGCAGTGTGTGCTTGTACATTGCTTGTGTGTTGTGTGAATGCATGAGAGTGTTGTGGTGTGAGTGTTGCATGTGTATAATAAATATATATGCATGCATGGCTGTGTATATATATATATATATGTAAGGTGTGTGTGTTTGTGTTTATATTGCATGCATGGGTTTATATATATATGTAATATTTATGTGAATTATGCATGCATGTGTGTGTGTGTACGTGTATATGGATATACTATATATATATGTATGATTATATATTATTATATATATATTATATTCTATATGTTTATATATTATATAGTATATATATTTATTATATATTTTAAATATTATTTGATTTATTTAATTATTGAAATTAATTGAATTCTATTTCGCGTATTTATTCTACCGACTATTGATTGAACGTTTTATTTACTTTATTTCTAAATGTGAATTATGAATTTATGAATTTACGAATATTATGAATTTATGAATTTATGAAATTTATATGAATTTATGAAATTATGAAATTGAATGAAATATATGAACGAATGAATGATTATATGATTTAAATCTCTTAATGGTGCACATGAACATTTTATTATTATAATATGATCATTTATGCACTCATGTCATATGCACTTCATTGCCGAGCGTCATATGTGGTCATTGAGTCTCATACCTTTTCTTTTGCACAGATTCGGGTTTGGTCAGAGACGAGGACGAGCATTGAGACGCTTGTACCTTTCTTTTGCTTTGGTAAAGGTGGGTTTTTCTTCTACTAGTTACACAACCCTATAAATCCCTTATGTGCAAAGTTTGAAGCCAAAATAATATATTTATATAAATCGAGTCATTTTGGGTAAATGATTTCAAACGTATGACCCCTTTTTAATTATGAAACCCTACCTTATGTTTGGCGAGACACATTTCTGATTTCTGATTATACGGGCCCCGGGACTTAGTATATGTGGCTAACCGAGGAAGCAAGGGCTGACGGGGATCCCATATACTAGTTCCAACCAAACTACGGTGATACCGGCCCTCGCTAGGAGTTTTAGCCAGGAATGGGAGCTGAGTGCCCTTAGGGGATTCATGTACCCCCATTGGCCTATGTCTGAACCGGTGGTCAGGTCTAGCTAACTTGTCCACCACCCGGAGGAAGAAGGTGTATATGTATGATTATGATCCTTTATGTATGTGCACGAAAGATATGTATGACAACCACTAATTATGATATGATTACACGAGGAGAAGGTTGGAGATTGTGCACGCTCACTCGCCGAGCTTAAATCCTTATGAGCAATTACGAATGAATATGAACGTCGTAATCCCGTTGATGTTTTCTGTTGTTTTAACCACTTGGTAAATTCTTATCAAACTTCACACGGGATTAGGGCTTGCATGTAGATGTTTAATTTATGTGATATTATATATCTTATGCCCCGTTTTTATACCCACCAGTCTGTTTTAGACTGAACCCGGTTGTTTTCAGTTGTTTTGTGCAGGTATAGGAGTGCTAGGCGGGAATACAAGTCGTCTAGGTCTTACATTTATGTTTAGCACCTCCTTTCAGTCTCATATTCATACTCTTGTTGCTACTTTTGTATTTGATCATAGTATGGATTGGAGCGTTATGATTTTATAGACCGTGAGTGCCGTTGGATATTCGAATGCTCTTGTATATCGATTTTTGGAGCTTGGTGGCTCACTGTATATGCTTTGTCGTTATTGCTTCCGCAATTTTCTTTAACTCTGATTATATATGTTTCTTGAGTTGAATGGTTCAAGGGTTAGTCCCGCCTAGCATAGCGTGTGTGTTGTGTCCCCGTTCGCCGTGGATTTGGCACGTGTATGGACTTCCATTTCATATACGGGTCGGGTCTCGGTGCGGGGGATGTGGTACCTTACGCTCGGGTGCTACATCCTTAAGTGGTATCAGAGCTTAGGGTTGCAAAACCCGGGCTCTAGTGTCGTGTTGAGTCAGTTAGGTCGTTCGGCTTTAGGAACAACCTGTCAATGTGTTGCATATGCATTGTTTACGTGATTGTGTGCT
This sequence comes from Lantana camara, assembly GCA_037501455.1. NCBI lineage: Eukaryota > Viridiplantae > Streptophyta > Magnoliopsida > Lamiales > Verbenaceae > Lantana > Lantana camara. Next base: position 53,063,076 of record CM074858.1, read on the forward strand.
CTAAATCTGGAATTTTGATCGAATTAATTGCACTTGCATGCATGGACTAAAAATAGCATGCATTTTCAGTATTTCTTGAACAGGATGCCTCCACGCAGACACCGTGAGAGATCTCCCGGATGCCGTCGTCATCATGATCGATCTCCTACGCCTCCACCCCAACCACAAGCACCATCGATGGATATGGGGAATTTTATGGAAGCAGTTTTCAACTATGTCGAGCATAGGAGGGCTCAAGCTTCCCCACCACAACAGGCAGAACAACAAGCTCCTCCACCAAATCATAATAACAATAGAGACCCTCATGGGGTGTTTCTAAGTTACAACCCCCCTCGATCTTCTGGTTCTATCGATGATGCGATCTTAGAGGGTTGGTTGATTCGAGTAGAGAGGATATCTGGAGTCCGACAGTCTACTACGCAAGGGGGGGCAATCAAAAAGAAGGATCCGATTTTTAGAGCTCCTATGAGAAGAGGTTCCGGATCGAATTCGGGAAAGAGGCCGATGATGCAAGCTAGTCCCCCTTCTAAGGTTCCGTTTAAGAAGCCAAGAATGGGAGGACCAACTCCACCGGTCCCAAAAGCTTCGCCTACACCTACGAAAGATCGACAAGGTCCGAGCGTGGCGAGATTGGCTCAAGCTCCCTGTACATATTGTAGAGGACCAACTCATAATTACTATAACTGTCGGAGGAGGTTGAATTTGTGCCTCATATGTGGAAAAGCTGACCATATGGCGGATGCTTGTCCCTACAAAGACCCCGAATATCAACGACGAGTTCAAAGGCCAATGATCCCGGCTCGTGCTTACGCCATCGAAGGTGAAGAGCAAGATGCAGAGATTGATCCCACAGCCGTAGTAGAAGGTACCCTATGCATGCATAACATGAGCATTCATACACTCTCTGATTCGGGTGCCACGCATTCTTTTATTCCTTGTGACTTAGTTGCTATTCTGTACTTGCCTGTTATTTGCTTTTTTCTTCTTGTTACTTGGTGAGTTCGCCACTGGGTGGTAGTCTTCAGATAGATCAGTTGGTTCGGGAGTGTTCAGTTTTGATTGAAGGGAAAGAATATCCGGTTGAATTGGAAGAGTTAAAGATTCAATTAGAGGAACTGCTCAAAGTTGGATATATACGGCCAAGTTCGTCACCTTGGGGTGCTCTGGTTCTCTTTGTTAAGAAAAAGGAGGGAACCCTAAGAATGTGCATAGATTACCGGAAGCTTAATTTGATGACCGTAAAGAATAAGTATCATTTGCCCCATATTGAGGACTTATTCGATATGTTACAAGGTTCGGGGGTATACTCAAAATTGGACTTGAGACAAGGATACTATCAATTGAAGATCCGGGAAGTGGACATTCCGAAGACGGGATTTAACACCCGGTATGGACACTACGAGTTCGTAGTGATGCCTTTTGGATTGACTAATGCTCCGGCTGTTTTTATGGATATGATTCATCGAATTTTCCGGCCCTATTTGGATAAGTTGTGGTAATCTTCATCGAAGACATCTTAGTTTATTCAAGAGCTCCGGAGGATCATGCCAGACACCTCAGGATTGTGTTGGATACCTTAAGAGAGCATCGGTTGTATGCTAAATTTAGCAAATGTGAGTTCTGGATTGATCGGGTAGCATTTTTGGGTCATATTATTTCGAGGAAAGGTTTAGAAGTACACCCTTCTAAGATTGAGACGGTTATTCAATGGCAAAGCCCAAAAATGCTTCAGAAATAAGGAGTTTCTTGGGTTTGGCAGGCTACTATCGAAGATTCGTTCAGGATTTCTCAAAGATTGCGGCTCCTTTAACCCGATTGACTAAGAAAGCGGTTAAGTTTGAGTGGGACGAGGCATGTGAGGCTAGCTTCCAACTTTTAAAGGAAAAGTTGAGCACAGCTCCTGTATTAGCACTTCCCGAGGGTACAGAAGGATATACAGTTTATACGGACGCCTCAAAGGAAGGTTTGGGATGTGTGTTGATGCAAAATGGAAGAGTGATCGCCTATGCCTCAAGGAAATTGAAAGAGCATGAACAGAACTACCCCACTCACGATTTGGAATTAGCGGCAGTGATCTTTGCTTTGGGTAAGTGGAGACACTATCTTTACGGAATTTCGTTCGAGGTCTTTTCCGATCACAAGAGTCTCCAATACTTATTCTCGCAAAAGGAATTGAATAAGAGACAACGGCGTTGGATGGAACTTTTGGCGGATTATGAGTGTACAATCCTATACCATCCCGGCAAAGCCAATTTGGTCGCGGATGCGCTTAGTCGGAAAGCTAGCGTGCCCACCACCCGGAGGAAGAAGGTGTATATGTATGATTATGATCATTTATGTATGTGCACGAAAGATATGTATGACAACCACTAATTATGATATGATTACACGAGGAGAAGGTTGGAGATTGTGCACGCTCACTCGCCGAGCTTAAATCCTTATGAGCAATTATGAATGAATATGAACGTCGTAATCCCGTTGATGTTTTCTGTTGTTTTAACCACTTGGTAAATTCTTATCAAACTTCACACGGGATTAGGGCTTGCATGTAGATGTTTAATTTATGCGATATTATATATCTTATGCCCCGTTTTTATACCCACCAGTCTCTTTTAGACTGAACCCGGTTGTTTTCAGTTGTTTTGTGCAGGTATAGGAGTGCTAGGCGGGAATACAAGTCGTCTAGGTCTTGCATTTATGTTTAGCACCTCCTTTCAGTCTCATATTCATACTCTTGTTGCTACTTTTGTATTTGATCATAGTATGGATTGGAGCGTTATGATTTTATAGGCCGTGAGTGCCGTTCGATATTCGAATGCTCTTGTATATCGATTTTTGGAGTTTGGTGGCTCACTGTATATGCTTTGTCGTTATTGCTTCCGCAATTTTCTTTAACTTTGATTATATATGTTTCTTGAGTTGAATGGTTCAAGGGTTAGTCCCGCCTAGCATAGCGTGTGTGTTGTGTCCCCGTTCGCCGTGGATTTGGCAAGTGTATGGACTTCCATTTCATATACGGGTCGGGTCTCGATGCGGGGGATGTGGTACCTTAGGCTCGGGTGCTACAGGCCTCGAGGGTACTAGGGGCTTAGGGTTCAGATTTGAAAGCAAGTTGAGGATCTTCAACTAGTGGAATTAAAATTAAGTTGTGGGAAGAAAGTCTCGGAGATGTCTTAGGGTTAAGGTTGCTATCAACAAGGAGGCAATGATCTTCAGGAAATTAACGGTAAAAGTGGAATCAAGGTTGATAAGCAATACAGACTATCTAACTCAGGAAAGAAATCAAGGAAAATATGGGAAAAGCTATAAATCGGGGATTAGATGAATATTAAAGAAGGAAGAGACTAAGAAAAAGGGGAATTGAAGTCACTATGGATTTTGAGTAAGGAAGAAGTTGAATTGAAAGAATGGAGCAACAAATGGACACGATAAAGAAAGGCAATTAAGTTTTGGAGGGAATCTTATGCTCAAGGTGTAGGCAAGTAAGAAAACAAAGCACATAATTGATTCAATTCGCCAAGAGTAGATTTAGAGAACTTCATTGGAAGTAGTGGCTAAGGAAGAACTAAGGTAGCAATTAGAGATTACTTCGTCGAAAGAAGGCAAGGTACCAATTTCATGGAAGTAGAAGAATTTGAGTTGAAGAATCATAATGTTGACTACAAAGTTATGCGAGTTGATACAAGGAAACTTTGGTCAAGAGGAGGTTTAAGGTGAAGGCTCAAGCCATACTTAGAATCATTAAATTGGAAGGAATACTTGGGGATGGAATCGAGTTCAAGAAATTTCGATTCTCGAGCGATGGATATGTACGAGTTGACTGTAGGGATTTTGAAGAATTGGAAGACCGTGGGCAACAAGGGATGATCAACAAATTTGAGCAAGCTTGTAATTCAACAAACCGAAAATAAGTACCAAGCTAAAGGATACAACTACGGTGACAGGTTCAATGCATTCATAGCACGTGCATCATACGCTGTTCTAAATTATCCAAATTCATTTATTTATATGTGTATCCTTAATCGATGTAATTTCTACAATATGTTGCATCTTTGAATTGCTTACGAGGGTGATACGTGCATTGACATCTTAACCCAACATGCATTTTAAGTGTTTTCTTGATAGGAACTCTCGCCACTTCATTTATCAAGCATTGTTTCAACCGAAACACAATTGAAACATGATAAGGGAATAATTAGGTTGCAAGGTGTGGATCAAAAAGGGAGAAAGCAATTGCAAGGCCGGGAATAGAAGTTGGGAGTTGGAATGGAAGAAGTGGGTTGCTATTTTTACCAATCACTTCAAAAGTAAATGTGAGATAAAAGGTCCGAATAAGTGGCGAGGTTGGAACCGTCTATATCAAGGAAGCTAAGTTGAAGAAGAAGAGAATCTGTGATTTGAGAATTGGTGGAACAAGTACAAGAAGTTAGACAGAAAATATTTTACTTTCTTAAGGGGGAGAGCCGGCTGAGGAAACAAATTAAACCCGATGCTTGGACCTTACTTGGGAGAGTTAAAATTTTAAAGGAAAGTGGTTCTTTCTTTCCCTTTATCAGAACCAAGTGAACCAAGTCTCCAATATGTTAAATTTCTTGCACCCAAAGTTCTCAAAATGGAGAATTCTAAAGTCAAAAGGACGCATATCTTAAGCGGTACTGAAATTAAAAGAAATTTGATAAGGAATGGGAGAGATAATGACTTCTATAAGTTGATTGAACATACTTTGATCAAAGGTGAGAATTTTCCAAGGAAAGCGACTGTTATTCAAGATTTGCGCGAAGTGACCAAAGAGGTGCGACACTATTACCATGGTGCTAGATAATAACAACTTGACGGGAACATTCTCTATCACAAAGGATCACATGAGAGTTACTTTGTAACGCCCCAAATTTCGGAAGTTCAGGTAAGCACGCCACGTGTGGGTCTTCGGGTGTTGGGAGTTTAAGTTTATACATTTACTTGCTTATTATGATTTCTTTATAATATTGGGTGCATTATACATTTCTCTATATTTATACGAATTAACTTTTAATATGAAATTCGTGAATTAAGTGACAATGTGTTTAATTGTACTATGCGACTTTAATTGATCGTTTCATGAAGTTATGGACTTAATTGCATAACTTGGATTGGAGTTAATGGATCTTTTAGGTAGGGATATTACTTGATTGCATTCATTTAAATGCATGAGGGACTAATATGCAATTAGGTGGGTATTAGAGCTTGTAGTGGATGATATAATATATCATATATGCATTCATCCCCCTCACTCTCATACATTACATACACACAAGAGAACACAAACACACCTAGTGAGGATCGATTTTTACACCTCAAGAGAAGGAGAAGAATTCATCTCATAATCCCAAGCTACTTTGAGGAACTTTGAAGCTAGAAGGATCAACATCTTCATCTCTTCACCTCATCATTTCTCTTCTTTCATTTCAAGGTAGATATTGGAGATTATTTGAATTTCTTGAGTGACTATATGAGTAGGGTTTGATGTTAGCTTGATGCTTTCATGGTTATTCTTGTATAGAAGCATGTTTAGGTCCTTTTTCCCTTCAAGACTTGCATAAAGCATGAAGTTATGTGAAGGTCGAGAAGCATGTATATTATTGGGGTTTTCATGAGGAATTCTTGATGCTTGGATGTTTATTTCTTGGTTGGATTGATGAATACTTGAAGTATGATGCATGTATGAGGTGTTTTAACAATTGTTATGGTTGGAGTTTGGGATTTATTTGGTTTGGAGTTGGTTTTGCATGGAAACCCCTGTTTTCTCCCCTGTTTTTCTGTCACGCACAGGTGACACGGGCGTGTCACCTTTGCTTTGTTTTGGGTGACACGGGGGTGCATGCTGTTGGGTTTTGTTTTTCTGTACCGTGACACGGGGGTGTCACGGTTTGCCTTGTCTTGGTGACACGGGCGTGTCACCTCCCTTTTCACGTATTTGGTCCGCTGTATCGTGACACGGGGGTGTCACGGCTTAGTGTATTTTGGTGACACGGGCGTGTCACCCTCTGTTTCGTGCATATTGTTTTGCATGCTTGGATGTGCGTGTATGTGTTATATACTTGGTTTATTGACAATCATGCTCGTATTTAACATTCAATAAATCGTCATTGCATAACATATTGGTGCATGACTTTGCCGTTCGTCATAATTGGTTCATTCGAGTCGAGTCTTACTTCACACTTGGCCTTGTTGCACAGATCACGGTCCCGGTTTCGAGGAGCCCGCTCAGTAGGGTGCTCTCTTGCTTCTTTCTGGTTGGCTGTCAAGGTGAGGTTTAAATTCAAGATAAATAGAACCCTTACAACCCCTATGTGACTATTTCGGCCAAAATGTATATATATATATATATATCTATAGTTTGCGAACTTTATGACTTTCAAATGATTGATAAAACTGATTGATTGACGGATTGATCGTATTGGGCGAGTATTGAATTGCACTGTGGGCCCGAGGATAGTGGCTCGAGCCAACCGGGAAAGCATGGGCTGACGGGTAACTCGAGTGCTATCCTCACCATTTGGGATGACCCCTAAACCCCCCTAGGAGATTAGGGGAGGAAGGAGTTCCGGGCTTAGGGATTCATGTACCCTCTGCCCAGACTGATTGGATGGTGGGGCCTTGCAATCCCACCATCACCCGGAGGAAGAAGGATGGACTGAAACTGCTAATTGTGCACAGTAAATAATTGCTTGATCACCTAATCACCTAACAAATTGATTGATTGTACACGGTCGGAGCAAGGTTGGAGAATTGCCCTCACTCGCCGGGCCACATATTGATTGTATTGAACTGAACTAATTGGTAAATGGAATTAGTTGTAATCTCAGGCGATAGTACCTTCTACTCTTATAATTGTGTTTGATTTCCAAAAATTATTACCCGAGATTATAACTTGCATGTACGTGCGCATATATTTATTTATACCCCTCGCTCAGTCTGTTTGGACGGAGACCTCAACTTTTCAGTTTTTGCAGGTTTCGTGCTAGGCGGGAATTAGGGTCTCGTGTCTTTTATTCGGGTCTAGCACTGCACCTTCATACATTGTACTTGTGTTGATACTTGTTGTCTTGTAGTAAATCTTGAATTTTAATTAGTTGGATATTGTAATGGTATGATTTGTCGGTACCTATAAGTAAATATGTAAATATGGTATCTATATGTATTGAACGCTTTTGCTTCCGCTATTTTATTGCTCTGAGTGTTTTTGGTTTTATTTGAGGGTACCCGCCTAGCCTTGTGTTTTTTATTGTCTCCCGTTCGCTATAGTTTCGGTTCATGTATGAATTGCCCGTTTCATATGTGGATTGAGCCTATAGTGCGGGGGATGTGGCGCCTAGCGTTCCGGGTGCTACATCCCAAGGTGGCATCAGAGCCCGGTTGCAAAACCGGGTCTCTAGTGTCGTGTCTTGTGAGTCTAAGTCGTACGGCATAGGATTAATTGATTATTTGAGAGTCTTGCAACCTATTTGAACTTATTTGATTTTATTTGAAGTGCTTGGATTATGTGACTATGTGGTTGGATTACATTTTGTGTTGTAATTACACTCATTGCACTCGTTAATCAAACATGCATGTAAAGTGTTCGAATTTCAGGATGGCTTGTGACCGACATCACCGGGATCGTTCTCCTCGACATCGACGTCATCACCGGCGTGATCGAACCCCTCCTCCACCACCTCCAGCTCAACCCCAAGATTTCTTAAATTCAATGGTGCAACTCATGGATCAGAGGCTAAGGGATTATGTGCCTCCAGCACCGCCAGCTCCTCCACTGCTACAACACGCACCTATTTCCGTTATTTTAAGGGAATTTCAGAATCAACATCCGCCGAGATTCCAAAAGGGGAACGATATTCAAGCCGAGCAATGGCTTAAAGAAGTTGAACGAGTTTGGGAACTTATTCCATGTGAGTCTCGGGAAAAGGCCCGGTGTACTCTTACCCTCATCCAGGGAGAAGCATATTCATGGTGGGAGAGTACCAAAATTGTCTTGGATGCCGCCGAGGAGCAAATTACATGGGAGGTATTCGAAAGAGAATTCAAGAATAAGTTTATTCCGCCATCTTCGCGCACTAGAAGACTTAAGGAGTTTACTGAGCTTAAACAAGGAGGAAGATCAGTTTCAGAGTATATAGCCGAGTTCGAGAGGTTGTCTAAATACGCCGCTAACATTGCTAGCGACGACTTCCACAAGGCTATGCAATTCGTACAAGGTTTGAGGCCGGATATTCAAGCGGCGATTGAAGCGGTTAACACAAGCACTTGGAAGAAGGCCACTACCAAAGCTCTTAAGGTTGAAGACTCGGTTGTTGCACGGAGGTCTTCCTTTAGGATGGGACAGGGTTCAGGTTCCGGGTCAAGATTGGGTTATAATGCCGGCAAGAGGCCGATGGTTTATGATAACGCTCCTCCTCAGTTTAAGGGCCCTATGAAGAAGTTTAAACCACAAGGGCCGGTCCAGAAGGCTCCTCAGCCACCGGTTATGCCGTCACCACCGGAGAAACCTAAGTGTACTTTTTGCGGGCAACCTACACATTACTATGATAATTGCCGAAGGCGTCTAGGGTTATGCCTAATCTGCGGGGCTGCCGATCATATGGTGGATACTTGTCCGGATCGACGTAATCCGCCGCCTGGAGGACAGAGGCCAATGATTCGGGCCCGTGCTTATGCCTTGAAAGGCGAGGAACATGATGCAGACGTGGACCCGGCTGTCGTTGTTGAAGGTACCATTTGCATTCATGGCATCAACATACACACTTTTTTTTGATCCGGGAGCCACTCACTCCTTCATTTCTTGTGATGTTTCTATTAAATTGCCCTTGTGTGTTACTTATTCTGATGCATGCTACGTGGTTAGTACTCCTTTTGGTGGTAGTATAGAAACTAACCGGGTTTTTCGAGAGGTGCCGGTGAGTATAGAGGGTCGGGTTTTCTCAACGGATTTCATTGAGTTGCCTATGTCTCGGTATGGTTCTATCTTGGGTATGGATTGGTTGTACAAGCACTACGCCACTGTTGATTGTCGGACCAAGAAAGTTAGTTTGGGTTCTGAATTGGTTACGGGTCAAAGTTCGAAGACGGTGCCTTTATTATCTTTTTCAGAAGCTCAGAATTTGGTTCGTGATGGGGCTACGGGGTTTATAGCCTATATTCTTAATCAACCGAAAGATCAAGTGAAGTTGGAGAAAACCGAGGTAGTTAAAGAGTTTCCCGAAGTGTTTCCCGAGAGGTTGGATTCGTTACCGCCGGAAAGGGAGATAGAGTTTATGATTGATTTGTATCCGGATGCCGAACCTTATTCTAAGACTCCATACAGGATGTCACCGGCAGAATTGAAGGAATTAAAAGTACAACTGGATGGTCTTTTGGAAGTTGGGTATGTGAGACCGAGCTCGTCACCATGGGGTGCTCCAGTTTTATTCGTGAAGAAGAAGGACGGTACTTTAAGAATGTGTATTGATTATCGGGAGCTTAATCGGATGACCGTTAAGAATAAATATCCTCTTCCCCATATTGAAGAGTTGTTTGATATACTCCAAGGGTCTAAAGTATATTCGAAGCTTGATTTAAGACAAGGGTATTACCAATTACGAATTCGAGCGGAGGATATTCCGAAGACGGGTTTTAACACAAGATATGGGCATTATGAATTCGTGGTCATGCCTTTTGGATTGACAAATGCTCCCGCCGCTTTTATGGACATGATGCATAGAATTTTCCAGCGGTTTCTTGACAAGTTCGTGGTAATCTTCATTGATGATATTTTGGGTTTTTCTAAATCAGCCGAGGAACGTGCAAGACATCTCAAATTGGTGTTAAGAACATTGAAAGAGCATCAATTGTTTGCGAAGTTCAGCAAGTGTGAGTTTTGGATCGACCGAGTGTCCTTCTTGGGTCATATTATTTCGGGGAATGGATTAGAGGTTGACCCCTCGAAGATTGAAGCGGTGTTGAAGTGGGAGAAACCAAAGAACGCCTCCGAAATCAGAAGTTTCTTAGGACTGGTGGGTTACTATAGAAGATTCGTGCAAGATTTCTCTAAGATCGCTGCTCCTTTGACTCGGTTAACTAAGAAGGAGGTGAAATACGACTGGGATGAGAAATGTGAGAGAAGCTTCGATGTTTTGAGAGAAAGATTGGTTTCTGCTCCAGTGTTATCTCTTCCAGAGGGTTCAGAAGGGTATGCTGTGTACACTGACGCGTCGAAGGAAGGTTTGGGAAGTGTATTAACTCAGAAGGGCAAGGTTGTCGCTTATGCCTCACGGAAGTTGAAGGATCATGAGAAGAACTACCCGACACATGATTTAGAGCTTGCTGCCGTGATTTTCGCACTCGGGAAGTGGAGACATTATTTGTATGGAGTGTCCTTCGAGATTTTCACTGATCATAAGAGCCTCCAATATCTTTTCACCCAAAAGGAGCTCAATATGAGGCAACGGAGATGGATGGAGGGACTAGAAGATTATGATTGTGTTATCAAATATCATCCCGGGAAAGCTAATGTAGTTGCTGATGCTCTAAGTAGGAAAGTGGGTGTTTCGAACTTGGAAATAGGTACAAGTAAGGGAGTTGAGCCTATTGTGGTTAGAGCTCGAGTTTCCAATATCTCCATTTATCCGGACTTAAAGTACAGAATGTTTGAGGCTCAAGGAAAGGATCCGGGAGTTCAGAGATTGGTCTCTAAGGTTAGAGAGGATCCGGAGAGTCCATTTAGGTTCGATGAAACCAGTCTTCTTCGTTTCAAGAACCGAGTAGTGGTACCCGATGATTTGAAAAGGGTATTGCTCGAGGAAGCTCACAAGTCGGCTTACTCAATTCACCCTGGAGGGAATAAGATGTACAGAGATCTCAAGCAGTTTTATTGGTGGCGTGGATTAAAGAAGGATGTAGCAGAGTTTGTGAAGCGTTGTCTCACTTGTCAGAAAGTAAAAGCCGAACACCAGAAGCCGGGAGGTCTTCTTCAGCCGTTACCTATTCCTGAGTGGAAGTGGGAACAGGTGACGATGGATTTTATATCCGGGCTACCTAGAGTGAAGGGTGGATTCTATGGTATTTGGGTGATTGTGGATCGTCTGACAAAATCCGCTCAGTTTCTACCGGTCAGAATGTCTTTTAAGATTCGGAAGTTGGCTGAGATTTACAACCGGGAGATTGTACGGCTTCATGGTATTCCTGTGAGTATTGTTTCGGATCGAGATCCCCGTTTTACTTCGAAGCTATGGCAAGAGTTACAAGAGTTGTTGGGTACAAAGCTTCAGTTCAGTACGGCGTTTCATCCACAAACTGATGGGTAATCGGAGAGGGTTATTAGGTACTTGGAAGATCTACTGCGAGCTTGTGCCTTGGATTTTCAAAACTCGTGGCACGATCAACTTCCTTTGGTAGAGTTCGCTTACAATAATAGCTTTTAGGCAACGATTGGTATGGCTCCGTATGAATTGTTATATGGGCGGAAATGTAGATCGCCGTTATTCTTTGATTTGGAAGAGTGGAAATGGTCAAAACAGGAAGGAGTCAAGAGAGGGAGAAAGCTTGAGAAATCCTCGAAGGCTGTGGAAGCCATGATTGAGAAAGTTCGGATTATACAACAACGGATGAAAGCTGCACAAGATAGACAGAAGAGTTATGCCGATATTCGCCGGAGGGATCTCAAATTTAAAGTGGGGGACCGGGTTTTCTTGAAGGTATCTCCTCGAAAGGGATTTTCTAGAATTGGAAAGGGAGGAAAGTTGAATCCCCGTTATCTAGGTCCGTTTGAAATTATTGAGAGAATTGGAGAAGTAGCTTATCGAGTGGACCTACCTCCTAATCTTACCGGAATTCACAATGTTTTTCATGTATCTCAACTCAGGAAGTATTACCCGGATGAAACCGAAATTCTCCCCGTTGAAGAAGTGGAGTTGGAACCGAATTTATCTTTTGTGCAGAAGCCGGTCAGAATATTGGACAGAAAGTATCAAGAGTTGAGGAATCGGAATATTTCTATGGTGAAGGTGTTATGGCGAAGTGACAAATCAGAGGAGATGACCTGGGAACCGGAAGAGAAGATGAAAAAGTTTCACCCGGAGTTATTTTCATCCGATCAATGAATCTGGGGACCAGATTCTTCTAGGGAGGGGAGAGTTGTAACGCCCAAAATTCCGGAAGTTCAGGTAAGCACGCCACGTGCGGGTCTTCGGGTGTTGGGAGTTTAAGTTTATACATTTACTTGCTTATTATGATTTCTTTATAATATTGTGTGCATTATACATTTCTCTATATTTATACGAATTAACTTTTAATATGAAATTCGTGAATTAAGTGACAATGTGTTTAATTGTACTATGTGACTTTAATTGATCGTTTCATGAAGTTATGGACTTAATTGCATAACTTGGATTGGAGTTAATGAATCTTTTAGGTAGGGATATTACTTGATTGCATTCATTTAAATGCATGAGGGACTAATATGCAATTAGGTGGGTGTTAGAGCTTGTAGTGGATGATATAATATATCATATATGCATTCATCCCCCTCACTCTCATACATTACATACACACAAGAGAACACACACACACACCTAGTGAGGATCGATTTTTACACCTCAAGAGAAGGAGAAGAATTCATCTCATAATCCCAAGCTACTTTGAGGAACTTTGAAGCTAGAAGCATCAACATCTTCATCTCTTCACCTCATCATTTCTCTTCTTTCATTTCAAGGTAGATATTGGAGATTATTTGAATTTCTTGAGTGACTATATGAGTAGGGTTTGATGTTAGCTTGATTCTTTCATGGTTATTCTTGTACAGAAGCATGTTTAGGTCCTTTTTCCCTTCAAGACTTGCATAAAGCATGAAGTTATGTGAAGGTCGAGAAGCATGTATATTATTGGGGTTTTCATGAGGAATTCTTGATGCTTGGATGTTTATTTCTTGGTTGGATTGATGAATACTTGAAGTATGATGCATGTATGAGGTGTTTTAACAATTGTTATGGTTGGAGTTTGGGATTTATTTGGTTTGGAGTTGGTTTTGCATGGAAACCCCTGTTTTCTCCCCTGTTTTTCTGTCACGCACAGGTGACACGGGCGTGTTACCTTTGCTTTGTTTTGGGTGACATGGGGGTGCATGTTGTTGGGTGTTGTTTTTCTGTACCGTGACACGGGGGTGTCACGGTTTGCCTTGTCTTGGTGACATGGGCGTGTCACCTCCCTTTTCACGTATTTGATCCGTTGTACCGTGACACGGGGGTGTCACGGCTTAGTGTATTTTGGTGACACGGGCGTGTCACCCTCTGTTTCATGCATGTTGTTTTGCATGCTTGGATGTGCGTGTATGTGTTATATACTTGGTTTATTGACAATCATGCTCGTATTTAACATTCAATAAATCGTTATTGCATAATATATTGGTACATGACTTTGCCGTTCGTCATAATTGGTTCATTCGAGTCGAGTCTTACTTCACACTTGGCCTTGTTGCACAGATCACGGTCCCGGTTTCGAGGAGCCCGCTCAGTAGGGTGCTCTATTGCTTCTTTCTGGTTGGCTGTCAAGGTGAGGTTTAAATTCTAGATAAATAGAACCCTTACAACCCCTATGTGACTATTTCGGCCAAAATGTATATATATATATATATCTATAGTTTGCGAACTTTATGACTTTCAAAAGATTGATAAAATTGATTGATTGACGGATTGATCGTATTGGGCGAGTATTGAATTGCACTGTGGGCCCGAGGATAGTGGCTCGAGCCAACCGGGAAAGCATGGGCTGACGGATAACTCGAGTGCTATCCTCACCATTTGGGATGACCCCTGAACCCCCCAGGAGATTAGGGGAGGAAGGAGTTCCGGGCTTAGGGATTCATGTACCCTCTGCCCAGACTGATTGGATGGTGGGGCCTTGCAATCCCACCATCACCCGGAGGAAGAAGGATGGACTGAAACTTCTAATTGTGCACAGTAAATAATTGCTTGATCACCTAATCACATAACAAATTGATTGATTGTACACGGTTGGAGCAAGGTTGGAGAATTGCCCTCACTCGTCGGGCCACATATTGATTGTATTGAACTGAACTAATTGGTAAATGGAATTAGTTGTAACCTCGGGCGATAGTACCTTCTACTCTTATAATTGTGTTTGATTTCCAAAAATTATTACCCGAGATTATAACTTGCATGTACGTGCGCATATATTTATTTATACCCCTCGCTCAATCCGTTTGGACTGACACCTCAACTTTTCAGTTTTTGCAGGTTTCGTGCTAGGCGGGAATTAGGTCTCATGTCTTTTATTCGGGTCTAGCACTGCACCTTCATACATTGTACTTGTGTTGATACTTGTTGTCTTGTAGTAAATCTTGAATTTTAATTAGTTGGATATTGTAATGGTATGATTTGTCGGTACCTATAAGTAAATATGTAAATATGGCATCTATATGTATTGAACGCTTTTGCTTCAGCTATTTTATTGCTCTGAGTTGTTTTAGTTTTATTTGAGGGTACCCGCCTAGCCTTGTGTTTTTTATTGTCTCCCGTTCGCTATAGTTTCGTTTCATGTATGAATTGCCCGTTTCATATGTGGATTGAGCCTATAGTGCGGGGGATGTGGCGCCTAGCGTTCCGGGTGCTACATACTTGAACCGAGTATTGGAAATGGAATCCATCAAAGGGGAATAACAACATGAACGAGATAGATTATAAATTTATCGGTCATATTTTTTTTTATATGATGAACCGGGAATGTTATGAAGGATAAAAGCTAGACTTCGAGTTATCAAATAATTAGCCTAGGCATCGGAGGAGGTCAACTACATTTGGTAAGAAGAATGAGTGGGTCGCATTACTACCAAGTGCATGGTTAAGAATTGAATCTTCGAACATCAGAGGTAGAAAAGATAGAAAATTTGATCACAGGATTAAGATTGAGCAATTATTGGAGTATATACTTACGTTAGGCACTCGAGGAATGGCATTTTGGTTAGAAGGGATTCCAATCAAAGAATCAAGTATTAAATCAAGTCACTGCCATTGAAGTTTTCTAAGACCATGGTGAAAGGTACACCTAAACATGCATATCACGTGCAATATACATTTTATTATCACCACATATGGTTCTTTGAATTTGGTAATTGCTTTTGTACGGCTAGATGGTATATTTGACTTCTTCTACTTGTTCATTACGTGAAGTTCTATGTGAATGCTTATTTAAGTGTTCTTTTGGGTGCCTTGTCTGTTTCCGAGACGGGGTTCTTTCCTTTCTTGTTTGAGAGACGGGGTTCTCTCATTGCTTGGTTGAGAGACGGGGTTCTCTTATTATTTGTTAGAGAGACGGGGCTCTCTCACCATTACTTGCTACTTGTTTAAACTTGTTCTAGTGGCAGATTAGATTTTCTTTCGAGTCGGTAGATTCCGGTAAGGGAGGGTCGTGGCTGAACAACGTTGCAGTAACTTTGGTGATTGAAGACCTCTTCCAGAACTAATTCCTGACGGGGAGTTTCTAACCCGCTTGGGATGAACACGGGAGAGTCAATTAAGTTTCAGGAATTCGAGACAGTGGATCTGGGGACCAGATCCTCTTAAGGGGGAGAGAGTTGTAATGCCCCAATTTTCCATCGGTTCAGGTACGCACGACACGTGTGATTTTTTTCGAGAGTTAGGATTTATTTAATTCTTTCGCTTATTACATTCTTATGTTTCATTACGATTATATGAATTATATTTCTACCTCTTTAATTGAAATACTTGTCAACTTGAGACTTGTTACGTGAATTAATTACCGAATGTGATTTAATTGCTTATTTGTCCTTAATTGATCACCCTTCATAATTATATAGACTAAATTGCATAACATGAATTGAAGTTAATTGCTCATATATCATGAATTGAAGCTTGATTTCATTCATTTAAATAAATTAGGGACTTAAGTGCAATTAATGGAGATTAGTGTAGGATAGTGGGAGATATAATATATCATATATGTATCTCTTCTTCCACATTCTCATACATTACATTTCATACAAGAACTACACACGCACACACACTAAGAATCGGTTTTTACACCAAGAGAAGAGAAGGGAGGGTTTCATCAAATTTCAAGTTAGAATTCAAGGAGTTAGCATTCAAGTTGAATCATCATCATCAAACCACCATTTCCTTCCATTCTTCTTTCATTTCAAGGTATAACATGAAGTTGTTTGAATTCCTTGATGAATATATGATTAGGGTTTGAGGGTTAATTGATGATTTCTTGTGTATAAGTGATTAGAAGCATGCTTAGGATCATTGATCTTGAAAGCTTGTATGAATTCATGAATAATTTGAGACTTGGATATCATGATATATATAGGGTTTGGTTGATGATTCTTGATGATCTATACATGTTTCTATGGATTAAATGTTTCTTAATAGATATATATGTTCATATACATGTTATATGATTGTTTTGGAGCATTTCGGTTGAGTTTGCTTTGGGTTTTCATTCCTTTTCTTTCTTCTCCATAGCTACCCCTGCTTTACCCCTTTTTCCAGTTCTGGAACAGTACCCGCCCGGGTACTTTTTGAGCATAAAAAGTACCCGGGCGGGTACTTTTCCCCCATAGAGCTTCTGGACAGCTTTACCTGATCGGGGAACTTTTCCGTTGAATTTTACCCGGCCGGGTACTCCCTCATCCGAATTCCAAATGACCTGATTTCTGAAGCGTTGCAAAGCTATTGAAGTCTAGAACAATCTCCAATTGGAATCACCTCAATATCCTTTCCCATTTGCGAGATATTATCAATTCGTTTTGGTGTCGCTGCTTTACCGACAAACTACATTCACCCAACTTCAACCTTACGCCATTTTCTCCTCGCTTTGAACTAAAAAACGAGACATATACCATTTTAAAGGTCTACTTGTCTAGTTTCATTCCCAGCAAACAAAACCCAATTCTAATTTCTAGAACTTTAGATATTCCCATTTTTCCACAGCATGTGCATTTTCGGGAATTATCGATTTTTGCCAAACTTCATCAAAACCCTTCTTATTGCATACCTCTCACTTCCTTGGCTCCCATATGTGAATTATATGACTTATATACTTGGTTTATTGATAATTATGCTTTTATTTGACATTCCTTAATTGTTATTGGATGACCCATTGATCATGACTCTGTCGTTCGTCGTAATTGGTTCAATAGAGTCGTGTCTCACAAACACTTGTCCCTTTTTACACAGATTGTCTTCCCGTTGACAAGGAGCAAGCTTCATAATTATATCCTTGTTGTATTGTCGGCACAGGTGAGGTTTAATTTCTAGATATATAGAACCCATATAACCCTATGTGACGTTTTAAGCCAAAATGTATCTATATATCAATAGTTTTCCAAAATCTATTGATTTTCAACTGGTTTCACAGATCGAACGGATTGATTGATTGATTGATTGATTGATGTTTTTGCGAGAATGAATGAATGAATGTTGAATGGGGCCCAGGAGGTGTGGGTCAAGGGGACCCGGGACGACCATAGGGGTCGCCGGTTAACCTTGTGCTCACTCTCCACATGATTGATAGGACTAACCCAGAACCCACCAGGAGGTTTGGTTGGGTGATGGGAACCTGAGGGTTTGAGTGTTTGCGCTCCCCTCGTCTGATTGGATGGTTCGGGCAGATCACCCGGCCATCACCAGAGGAAGAAGGATGGACGGAAATTGCTTATTGTGCACTGTAATAACTTGCGTGCTCACTTAATCATTGATAAGCTAAATATTGGTAATGTTTACTGCCGGAGTAAGGTTGGAGATTTGCCCTCACTCGCCGGGCCACGAATTGATTGTATTGAATTGATTAAATTGATAAATTGAATTAGTTGTAACCTCGGGCGATAGTATCTCTTATTTTACTAAATTGTATTGTTATTTTCCAAAATTATTACCCGAGATTATAACTTGCATGTATGTGCACATATATTTATCTATACCCCTCACTCAGTCTTTGGTTGACTGATACCTCACACTTTTCAGGTTTTCAAGGGTTGCATGTTAGGCGGGATCGAGTCAGGTCTTTTGTTCTTTGGGTCTAGCACTTGTCTTCCTCACTTTATTGTACATTATTTATGCATATGTATTGTTAGGTCTCTTGGTACCTATGTATTAAGTATGACCTATTTGGATATCTTTGGAATTGGATTTATGTAAATGATGGAAGGATTATGTTAAAGACATGAATGTATATTATGCTTCCGTTTTATTGATTATGCATGATCGTATTTAATTGAGGGTTAGTCCCGCCTAGCTAGTGTGTCTTTTTTTTTACTGTCACCCGTTCGCCATGAGTCCGGTTCATATATGGACTACCCATTTCATGTGTGAGCTAGACTTATGGTGGCGGGGTGTGGCATCTCGGCGTTCCGGGTGCTACACTTTCAGTTTGTGGAATCGGTATAAGTATAAGTATATGTAAGCTTATGATTTAATTTCGTTTATGTTATGTACGAGCGAGTATTCCCTGAAAGATTGGAATTGGTATTAGTAAGTATGTTGGGCCCTGAAATTGTGGGTAAGGACGCCCGGGACGGCAAGAGCTGTCAGGTTAAGCCTGTGCATGATTTCATTTGAGGTATTTATGTGCGACTCACGGAGATTGAGGAGGCGTGATAATTTGAGCCCTCGGTGAATAACCGGGGAAGGCACAATGTTGATTAGCTACCCCGTGTGTATATGTAATATAGGTGGAGAGGGTTTGATTCCCGGAACACCACGGTTGTCGGGGCTGGAGTTTAATTATGATTTCAGTTTTATGTTATGTTTAAGGAGTAAAGGGAGGTCCGTTCTCGCTGGACATATGTTAATGTTTTGTTCGATGGATTATGAATCGAGTTATGGTTTCTTTACGTATTACATGTTATGCTTTGGAAAACGTTTTGGTATGAAAAAACTTAGCTCGGTTTATGACCATCACCTTTGATAATTGCTATGCTTTATATATATTTAGGTGTGGGTGTGCGTTTAGCCCCCTGACTCAATCGAGTTTTTACTGACCCTCCCTTTTCTTACCTCCAGTTGCAGGTTGTCTTAAGCTAGGCGGGGAAGTCCTTCGAGTTGTGTAGTACTTTCGAATCTAGGTCGAGTTACATTCATATTTCCTACTTTTAGATACTCTTATTATAGATTTGATGTTGAGATTGTAAATTTTGAAGAATTATGAATATCTGATGCATATACTCGACCTTTTGGGCAGTGAGCCCATGTATTTACGTTAATGTTTGTTATATGATTGAGCTCTTTAAATCCTATTTGTTGCTTCCGGATATTTATATGTTGTTTTGCGCTATCTATTCAAGTTTTAGGCCCGCTTAGCCTAGTGTGTGAGTGTAGGTTCCCATCGCTTAGACATGGGCTCATGTATGGAAGGCCATTTCATGGGTTTAGGTGCGGGGGATGTGGAGGCCCATCGCTCCGGGTGTCACATTTCTCAACTCTCGAAACTTCCGATCCAATATCTTAACCGGCTTTTGGACAAAAGTTAAATCCGGTTCAACTTCAGCTTCTTCAAGGGGAAGGATCTTTGAATCATAGGGATAGTACTTCATCTACTAAGACATGTGGTAGACATTGTGAATCCCGGTTACATTTGGCGGTAGGTCCTGTAGCGCTTCCCCTAGCACAACAACCCTTGCACCGCAATACTCCCCGAGTGGAGGTTAGACCTAACACTCGAGAAATACTACGGAGAACGGTCTAGGTAATACATAACTAAAGCGTACAACACAGTGCAGCGGAAGATAAAGAGATTTAAAACTTTGTAAGTATGCAAAAATGTTAACACACACAAAGAACCAGTGTTATTATTATTAATCGAAGTAACTGACATAAAGGAGAGTATAACATGGTGGCATGCTGTTGTAAAATATAAGGGTAGCTGATTTAGAATATAAACACACTCAGAGTTATCTGACCTTAGAATCAGTTTTGACCTACTATACATGACAACTTAATACTTCTAGATACCTCTAGTTGTCATTCCTTGATTCCTAAAACCATGCATTTTAAAACAGGCGAGGGGTTAGTCAAAGTGACTATGTGAAGGGGTATCATAGCTTATAGATATTCGTATATTTATATATATGTCAAGAAGATCTTGATTTAAAATATTAGAAATAGGATATAGCAAATAGGAAACGGTTCATAATAATTGTAAAAATAGGGACAGGGGTAATTTGGAATATTTGTAGAAATATGAACCATTTGTAACAACTTTAATGCCCGCAAGCTTGGCCTCTCCATCCGTAACTCCTTAAATATTTAGTAAAACAGTACCGGCCTGATCAAGGTGCGAATACTTTAATAAAAACCAATATATAATAACTCCTTAACTCCGGTTATCACGCCCAGGGAGCTACCCCGTGGTGACGTAAACAATAAGCGGGAGGTCATACATCTCCCTTATCTCTTTGCGTGGAATAGCTAATCTCCAGCTAAACCACTACCAAGAGTTAGTGGCAGTCCGCATCACCAACAACACCCTGGGCCCGATACCTTTCGGGTAATTTCTCGATATGGATACAACCGGGGCCCATAATTATAACAATAATGATAAGATGATAGTTTGATTTCTTGCCAGATATCAATGTTTTGATAAAGTGGACTTAATTATATGTAGCATCATAGTAAAATGCTAATTCTGTCATAAAAGTATTTTTCCCTTTAGAAGGGATATGATAATATGGTATTATATATAGGGGAATAAAACATAAATAATAGGTAGGTTTAAAAAAAAAACTATATAGATATATATGTATAAGCATGATTCCAGTTGAAAATATTTTAACCCTCACCTAATACCGGCAATCGGACAAAGTCATGTGGATTCAACTACTTGGTCCTAATTTCGCCTGAAAGTATTAGCTACTACAGGCTTAGGACTAAGTTCTCATTATTCTAATCAAGTAAGCACATAAAACACATAATCTTCACATTTCAAAGAGTAACACATTAGAAAAACCCGATAAACCCTAATTTAACGGTTTAAGTGGATTTTCTTAATCACATAGGTTCTATGAATTCTTTGTTAAGAATAGTACCCTAAAAGCCGATTGTATATCCGCTTTGTACTTTTCCTTATTGTAATCACACACAATCTTTGAATAAAATAACAAATTGAGGCAACACTTCTTTATATGCTCTTGTTTGGTATGTGTTTACTTTAGTTATGCATGTATAAGATGTTGGAAAACACGAATCAGAAAGCAGCGGAATTTAAAAAATTTTCCCAACAAAAGGACCTTGGACTCGTAATCGTGTAACCAAATTCGTAAAGATAGAAAACTTACTTTTCTTTTGTTCTTTCTTGAAGCGTTTCAAGCCACCCAAGAATGCTCTTCTCGCGGCTTGATCCCCTCTCCTTGGTAAAGCTCGAATCTTCAAACTTCTAACTTGAAGTCTATAGCGAAAGTCCACCAACTTGATCACAATCTAACTAGTAAGGATGCTAGTTCTCTAGTTAGTGTTTAGGCTTAACCTAGGGTTTAATTTAATCTTGGAGAAAGGAAGGTGTTCAACACATGAACCAAGAATTGTCAATTAGCTCCATAAGGAGCTCGAGCTCCCCTATTTATAGAGAGGGGAGTGCCGAAATTCCTAGTCCTTTATGGGCTAGGATTTTGGTCCCTCTCTCCTATTACTTGATCATCAAGTATTTTCCAACTTTGACTTTGAATTCTAATTCAAGTCAACTTTTAAGAGAGCTAAAAATATCCAAACTATTTTTGGATAATTTTATACTTTATTTATTATAAAATAAATAACTTATTTTTATCTAATTAATTAATTCGTAATTAATTAACTAGATTATTTTCTCCAAAATAAGACTTTCTTTTTAATTCAAAATTAAACCAAAGTCTATTAAATAATTAACAACTTAATTATTTAATATCCAATTAAATAGTCACGTGTGGCACACGTGTCATAGTGACACGTGTCCAGTCACGTGACCCACACGTGTGGTTTCACACGTGTGGAACCCTCTAGGCTCGATTAACTCGTTTAATCATTTTAAAGCCTCAACTCATGTAACCAAGTTGTTGTGTGTGACCCTCTAGGATCTCAATTCAATTAGCAGTGACCCTAATTAATTAATTCACTAATTAATTAATCAGTCCACAGATTAAACGACCATAGTCTAGCAACAGGTGTTTAACCCCTAGCTGAATTGGAATGTTCGGATTCGACAGAACCTTTAAGTCATTGATTCATGTGAGATACAATCCTCCTACTTACTATCTCTCAACCAAGATCTAGGGCAAGGGAATAATCAGAACCCTAATAATCCGGTCTTAAAGCTAAGTGCATTTCATATCCATTTGATCTCAATCCAAGAAACACTTTTCTTGATGTCTTGATCTACTGCCTTGGCTAAGGACTCCATATGGCATATGAATGACTTACACAATAAGAGATCACCTTGCATATGCAAGTGTAGGTCCTTTCTTGATTCTCATTCACTTTCATGAATCACTTGTGCAGCCCCAGCATAAGCCTTGAATCAGTTGTCTAAGGCGACACCCTTTAAAGCTTATACCAAAGACTACAGAGTTAACTCATAAAGTAATATGGAACCTCAAGTCTAAGGATCAATTAATCACATCAATGACTCCTGAGATATTTCCTAATCTGGAAGTTTACATTTCCTGAAATAGAAACTTCCTTTCCCATTTAGGAATGTTCTCACACGGGGCACCTCAGTGAACTTTCTTATTAAAGTAAGAACCCTCATGTATCACGCACGTATCAACTATACACTTTCCACCTCCATGAAACAAGGTGGTCCTTCTTAAGGGCGTGATCCCACAAGCAAGCCTTAGAGGAGTCAGGTTGACACTCCCACTGTCTGTAGGACTCATCGGCTTGGAGTATTTTACTAATCATGACTTATGTGATATAGGGCTCGTTTCATGAACCATTTCACCTAAATGGTAGAGTCCTAAAGTCATCAGGATTAGGGGAGTTCTCATACATGCACAACTAAAGTAAACGCATACCAAACAAGAGCATATAAAGAAGTGTTGCCTTAATTCGTTATTTCATTCAAAGATTGTCTGTGATTACAATAAGGAAAAGCACAAAGCGGATATACAATCGGCTTTCTAGGGCACTATTCCTAACAATCTCCCACTTGCTCGTCAAAGCCATTCTAAAGCAACTCTAAGTCCCATCTTCTCAAGATGACCTTGGAAAGCTTCTCGACTAAGGGGTTTAGTAAGTGGATCTGCCGCGTTCTCTGCTGATGTGACCCTCTCAATTAGCACATCTCCTCTTTTGATAATATCACGGATTAGGTGATACTTCCTCATAATGTGTTTGGTCCGTTGGTGAGATCTTGGTTCTCTTGCTTGAGCAACCGCCCCAGTGTTGTCACAAAACACAGTAATGGGGTCTTTCATGCTAGGAACAACATTCAACACTTGAATGAAGTTTCTAATCCAAACACCTTCCTTTGCTGCATCATTTGCAGCTAAGTATTCGGCCTCAGTGGTCGAATCTGCAGTGGTTGTTTGCTTGGAACTCTTCCAACTCACTGCTCCGCCGTTTAGGTAGAAAATGTATCCTGACATTGACTTAAAATCATCTAAGTCTGATGCAAAGCTTGCATCGCAGTATCCTTCGACATTAAGATCTTTCTGACTTCCGTAAACTAAGAATAAATCTTTAGTACTTTTCAAGTACTTAAGAATATTCTTCACGGCAGCCCAGTGACCATCTCCAGGGTCAGATTGGAAACGACTCGTTACACTAAGTGCATAAGCCACATCCGGTCGAGTACATAACATTGCATACATTATGCTACCTATTGTTGATGCATAAGGTGTATGAGTCATTCTTTCCTTCTCAAGGTTAGTCTTAGGACACATCTTCTTTGAAAGGCATGTTCCTACACTCATAGGAAGGTTCTTAACCTTTGCTGACTCCATATTGAATCTCTTCAATACTTTGTCAATGTACATCGACTGTGATAGTCCTATTAACCTTCTAGATCTATCTCTATAGATTTTAATTCCAAGGATATAGGACGCATCACCAAGATCTTTCATCTCGAATTGGTTCGATAACCATAACTTAGTTACTTTCATGTTATCCTTCGAATTCCCAATAAGAAGGATGTCATCAACATAAAGTACTAAGAATTGCACTGAGGTCTCCAATTCCTTTCTATACACACATGATTCATTCAAAATTTGGATGAAGCCAAACGCTTTGACCGATTCATCAAATCGAATGTTCCAATTCCTAGAAGCCTGTTTCAATCCATAGATTGATCTTTGGAGTTTGCAAACCTTTTGCTCACTCCCACTGAATGTGAAACCTATGGGTTGCTCCATATAAATGTCTTTATCAATGTCACCATTGAGAAAGGCAGTTTTCACATCCATTTGCCATATCTCATAGTCATAATATGCAGCAATGGCAAGCATGATTCGAATGGACTTTTGCATTGCAACTGGTGAAAAGGTTTCGTCAAAGTCCACGCCGGGTCTTTGAGCGAATCCTTTTGCAACCAGTCTTGCCTTGTAGGCTGCAATGCTTCCATCAACTCCAAGCTTTCTCTTAAAGATCCATTTGCAACCTATGGGTTTGACCCCATCAGGCAAATCTACAAAGGTCCAAACTTGGTTGGAGTTCATGGAGTCCATTTCGGATTTCATGGCTTCTATCCACTGTTCAGAGTCAGAATCTGAAAGTGCCTCCTCATATGTTAAAGGATCATTATCCTTTTGAGAGATTTCATGGAAGAATCCATACCATCTCTCCGGCTGTCTAGGAGTGCGTTCGGAACGCCTTAGAGGAGGATTTTCGAGTGTATCGAAATTCGTGATTGGTTGTAGTTGATCAGAGTGGGACGTTTCTTCAGTGGGTGATGTGGGGTCATTTTGTACTTCTTCTAATTCCATGATCTCACCTTTCTTTTCTTTAAGGAACGGTTCCTCCAGAAAAGTAGCATTTCTGGAAACAAACACCTTTTGTTCAGATTGATCATAGAAGTAGTATCCTTTGGATTCCTTAGGATAACCTACAAAGTAGCATATGTTAGAACGAGATTCTAACTTATCTCCCACTGTCCTCTTCACGTAAGTAGGACAACCCCAAATTCTTAAGTAAGAATAACTAGGGATTTTACCATGCCACATTTCATAGGGCGTTAGGGACTGACTTAGAGGGAACTAGATTCAAAATCTTTGCTGCACTTTCTAGGGCATAACCCCAGAAAGAAGGTGGTAAGTCAGTGAAACTCATCATGGAACGAACCATATCAAGTAGGGTTCGATTCCTTCTCTCAGAAACTCCATTAAGCTGAGGAGTTCCTGGAGGAGTCCACTGAGAGATAATCCCATTATCTTTGAGATGATTCAGGAATTCTTCACTAAGATACTCGCCTCCTCGATCAGATCGAAGTGCTTTGATCTTGTGACCAGTTCGGTTCTCAACCTCCTTTTGAAATTCTAAGAATTTCTCAAAAGCTTCAGATTTATACTTCATTAAGTATACATAACCATACCGACTAAAATCATCAGTAAAGGTTATGAAATACTGATGATTGCTTCTAGTGCTTACACTAAGCGGTCCACAAACATCAGTATGGGTCAAATCCAAAACCTTAGTGGCACGTTCCACAGTTCCTTTAAAAGGGACTTTGGACATTTTTCCTTTGAGACAGGATTCGCAAGAAGTTAACTCTTTGTGATCATTTTCAGAGAATGATCCTAAAGTGTTTATCTTGCTAATTCTGTTCTTGGAAATGTGTCCTAATCTAGCGTGTCATAAGGGAGCTGAAACTTTGTCATTTCTCTTACGCTTTGTTTCTCGTTGTATATTCATAATATTGATATTTTGAGTTAGGTAAAGTCCATTACTTAGAGTACCGATGTGAACGGAAGAGTTGTTCCGTTTGATAAAATATTTACCATTCTTAATATAAGTTTCATAACCTTCACAATCTAATATTGGAACTGGAATTATATTACGAATAATGCTCTGTACATAAAGGACTTTGTTTAATACTAACTCAAAACTACCTAATTCTAATCTAATTGTGCCTAAAGCTCGAGCTTCAACGTTTGAGCCATCGCCGATCTTCAAGACACATTCTCCTTCTTTGACTTGTTGGACTTCACTTAGCATCTGTACATCATTACAGATATGAGTTCCACAACCGGTATCAAGTACCCAAGAACTAGAATTAATAGAAAGATTTACTTCAACGAGAAAGATACCTTTCTTTAGAGTAGCCTTGTACTCTGGGCAGTTTCTCCTCCAATGTCCCGCTTTGCCACAATGGAAGCAAACATCCTCTTTCTGATCACGCTTCTTCTTTTGGGCCTTCCCCTTCGAAATGCCACCAGTGGGCCTAAGGGGTTTCTTCTTCTTCTTTTGGGCTTTCTTGCTCTTACCTTTAGAAGGCCCAGAAGAGAAAGATGGAGCATTCACCATCAAAACCTTATTGTCCTTCTTGATCGTGCTTTCAGCAGTCACAAGCTGACTAATCAGCTCAGCTACAGTAGCACCAGCATGATTCATGTTGAAGTTAAGGACAAATGGGTTGAATGATGGTGGGAGCGAAGCTAGCAACAAATCCACTGAAAGCTTATCTTTCAGTGGCATGTCCATGGAAGCAAGTTTCTCAGTAAGGGCAAGAAACTTGAGTCCATATTCATGGACACTTGAACCTTCCCTCATTCTCAAGTGGAACAATTCCTTTGAAATGTTATACCTTGTAACACGTTCATGAGGGCGGTAAAGTTGCTCTAAGTGGTCGTAAATCTCCCAAGCAAATTCCATGGCCTCATGTTGCCTTTGCAAGTCCGGAGACATGTTAGCCAACATAAGGCAACGGGCTTGGAGATTATCATCCTTCCACTTCTGAATCGCGTCCCGCTCCGCCCGAGTGGGAGCCTCCCCTTCGGGACTAGGCTCCCCTTCGAAGAGAACATAAGTTCTCTTCTCAGAATCTAAAATGATTTTTAGATTCCTCAGCCAATCAGAATAGTTGGGACCAGTCAACTTGTTTGACTCGAGGGTCGATACAAGAGGGTTTTTGGTTGCCATTTCAAAACACGTACAGAATCATAGAATCTACGACCTAAATGGTAAAACAGAGAACTAGTGAGCATGCTGAATTATAACGATATACAAAAGATAAGGTCTTTAATCTAATGTAGCTCCCACTGTTTTTCAAAGATCTAGAATTCCCAAAGATCTAAGAGGAACACGTTTCCCAATGGATACTAAGATCCTAGGCATTTTACCTTGAACCCACGACTCGCGGACATTCTAAGTAAGAACCCTAGGTAGGTATAACTTACCAATTCTAACACCTTTAGAACTCTTAGTAATTGGTTTTTGCATCACCTATCTTTCAATATGGACCCACGACTCGTGCGACATCCATATTTACTTAGGCGTTAAGCTAGACCCATCAATCATAAGATCATGACCAAAACTTAGTTCGAACGACCCACGACTCGCGGACATCGCCCTTGCTAAAATTGACCACGAAATATTGACCATTTAAAATGATTAATTAGGTAACTAAGAACTAATAAGCTCCACTAGCTATCCCACGACTCGCGGACAATAACTAGCTTTACTTACTAAACTTAAAACCTATTGATGGAATGGTAGGAATTTAATTCAAAATTTGCATCTCGAATTAAACACCTATTTGTTCGAAATTAGCTTAATATTTAATGGGAATTTTCGAATCAACCGGAGAGTTGTCCGGTTCGACCTCACCAACATATATGTTATCCAATTTTATTAGTCTTGATTAATGCAAGTACACTTAAATGCATATCAAACAAGCACATAAACAGATAACATGTCCTAGCATGATACTAACATGTAATGATCATGGGTTCTACCTATCTTATGCGTGATATGTGGGAGCCACTCCACAATCACAAGTTCTAACATACATGCCACATAAACAGTTTAAATCACATAAGGGAAAGCGGTAACAAAATACGAGCCCTATCTCTATTACATTTAACAATTGAGATTCCCCTCCCTAACATTTTGAGGGGTCTTCACTTATGGTCTCCTTGTTACTTGAATGTGGTCCATCTTACTCCATGGGTGCATTGTCTCCAAAATGAAAATAAAACCTCACCACCTATCTCTACTCTCAAATTACAATAAAAAGAAAAAGACATAAAGTAATAAGGCTCAATCTTCATATTGGCCTTAGACAATTACACGGGGCATACCCCGGCCTCAAAAACAATAATATGGAAAGCCACATAATAAATCACATAACAGTACGCACATAAGTGAGGCTCTAACCTCAATTGAAAAACGCAACTATAGGGCTCCAACCCCAATTTAAACCATCCATGTGCATAAATTAAAACCATACATAGATCTAAACCCATGATCACCTAACATTCTTTTGCGAGAATTTAAATTTAGCCAATAAATTAAAATTCTCGTTTCAAGTCCTAATGACTTAAAACACGACTTAGATGCAATTCTTGTTCAAGAGTCTTTTCAATAAAACCCGAAAAACAACAAACCAATAAAATTCCAATTAATTTCCAAAATTAATAATTTTATTCTTTCATTATTTTCAGAAAATAAAATTCATAATTTTCCCAAAATCCAAATCGCTTTAATTTCTCAAAAATCCCAATTTAATCAAAATTTTAAAATAATTTTATTTTAGCAAAACTGATTTTAAAAGATAAAATTAAGATAAAATTAAATCGGGATTTTTCGGACCGAAAACACGAAACACGAAAACACGAAATTAGGCCCGAAAGCATCCGCCCAAAGGAGGGCACTGCCGCACGGCATCAGGCGCGCGCGCGCGCGCGCGCAAGTTGCGCGCACAGCGTGCGGCAAGTGCCGCCCGCGTAATATGGAAAGCCACATAATAAATCACATAACAGTACGCACATAAGTGAGGCTCCAACCTCAATTGAAAAACGCAACTATAGGGCTCCAACCCAAATTTAAACCATCCATGTGCATAAATTAAAACCATACATAGATCTAAACCCATGATCACCTAACATTCTTTTGCGAGAATTTAAATTTAGCCAATAAATTAAAATTCTCGTTTCAAGTCCTAATGACTTAAAACACGACTTAGATGCAATTCTTGTTCAATAGTCTTTTCAATAAAACCCGAAAAACAACAAACCAATAAAATTCCAATTAATTTCCAAAATTAATAATTTTATTCTTTCATTATTTTCAGAAAATAAAATTCATAATTTTCCCAAAATCCAAATCGCTTTAATTTCTCAAAAATCCCAATTTAATCAAAATTTTAAAATAATTTTATTTTAGCAAAACTGATTTTAAAAGATAAAATTAAGATAAAATTAAATCGGGATTTTTCGGACCGAAAACACGAAACACGAAAACACGAAATTAGGCCCGAAAGCATCCGCCCAAAGGAGGGCACTGCCACGCGGCATCAGGCGCACGCGCGCGCGCAAGTTGCGCGCACAGCGTGCTGCAAGTGCCGCCCGCGTAATATGGAAAGCCACATAATAAATCACATAACAGTACGCACATAACTGAGGCTCCAACCTCAATTGAAAAACTCAACTATAGGGCTCCAACCCCAATTTAAACCATCCATGTGCATAAATTAAAACCATACATAGATCTAAACCCATGATCACCTAACATTCTTTTGCGAGAATTTAAATT
Organism: Lantana camara; assembly: GCA_037501455.1. Classification (NCBI taxonomy): domain Eukaryota; kingdom Viridiplantae; phylum Streptophyta; class Magnoliopsida; order Lamiales; family Verbenaceae; genus Lantana; species Lantana camara. The sequence continues at coordinate 53,092,772 of CM074858.1, forward strand.
TAGCCAATAAATTAAAATTCTCGTTTCAAGTCCTAATGACTTAAAACACGACTTAGATGCAATTCTTGTTCAAGAGCCTTTTCAATAAAACCCGAAAAACAACAAACCAATAAAATTCCAATTAATTTCCAAAATTAATAATTTTATTCTTTCATTATTTTCAGAAAATAAAATTCATAATTTTCCCAAAATCCAAATCGCTTTAATTACTCAAAAATCCCAATTTAATCAAAATTTTAAAATAATTTTATTTTAGCAAAACTGATTTTAAAAGATAAAAGTAAATCGGGATTTTTCTGACCGAAAACACGAAACACGAAAACACGAAATTAGGCCCGAAAGCATCCGCCCAAAGGAGGGCACTGCCGTGCGGCATCAGGCGCACGCGCGCGCGCAAGTTGCGAGCACAGCGTGCGGCAAGTGCCGCCCGCGTAATATGGAAAGCCACATAATAAATCACATAACAGTACGCACATAAGTGAGGCTCCAACCTCAATTGAAAAACGCAACTATAGGGCTCCAACCCCAATTTAAACCATCCATGTGCATAAATTAAAACCATACATAGATCTAAACCCATGATCACCTAACATTCTTTTGCGAGAATTTAAATTTAGCCAATAAATTAAAATTCTCGTTTCAAGTCCTAATGACTTAAAACACGACTTAGATGCAATTCTTGTTCAAGAGCCTTTTCAATAAAACCCGAAGAACAACAAACCAATAAAATTCCAATTAATTTCCAAAATTAATAATTTTATTCTTTCATTATTTTCAGAAAATAAAATTCATAATTTTCCCAAAATCCAAATCGCTTTAATTTCTCAAAAATCCCAATTTAATCAAAATTTTAAAATAATTTTATTTTAGCAAAACTGATTTTAAAAGATAAAATTAAGATAAAATTAAATCGAGATTTTTCGGACCGAAAACACGAAACACGAAAACACGAAATTAGGCCCGAAAGCATGGGCACTGCCGCGCGGCAAGTGCCGCCCGCGTGCGCGCGCTGGGCACACGATTCGTGCGCTTGTCGCGCGCAGCAGTGCCTGCCCGATGGCGGGCGATCTCGGCCTGGGCGTCCCGCTCTGTTGCAGGACGGTGCGGGCGGCTGTCCCGCGCGGTTGCGGGACAGCGAGCGCTCGCGCCTAGGCGCGGGCGGGAAGGCCTCCCGCGCGGTTGCGGGAGGGCTGGGCGCGGCGACGGGCCTGGGCGTGCGACGTGCTAGCACGCCTAGGCTCGTCCTTTTTCGTGTTCAGTTTCGTATTTTGGGTTTCTCCAAAACCCGGTTCAATCCAAAATTAAAAAATTCGATTTAAACAATTTAAGAAAACAGTTTCAGAAATTCAGGAAAAATTACAGTTTCGTATTTCAGGCTTTCTAAAAGAACTCATGAATACCTAATTCGCATCTAAGCCTAAGAATTTCTACCAAATTCAGAATAATTGAGATGAATCAGAAACACGATTAACGAGGTGGCTCTGATACCACTTGTTGGAAAACACCAATCAGAAAGCAGCGGAATTTAAAAAATTTTCCCAACAAAAGGACCTTGGACTCGCAATCGTGTAACCAAATTCGTAAAGATAGAAAACTTACTTTTCTTTTGTTCTTTCTTGAAGCGTTTCAAGCCACCCAAGAACGCTCTTCTCGCGACTTGATCCCCTCTCCTTAGTAAAGTTCGAATCTTCAAACTTCTAACTTGAAGTCTCTAGAGAAAGTCCACCAACTTGATCACAATCTAACTAGTAAGGATGCTAGTTCTCTAGTTAGTGTTTAGGCTTAACCTAGGGTTTAATTTACTCTTGGAGAAAGGAAGGTGTTCAACACATGAACCAAGAATTGTCAATTAGCTCCATAAGGAGCTCGAGCTCCCCTATTTATAGAGAGGGGAGTGCCGAAATTCCTAGTCCTTTATGGGCTAGGATTTTGGTCCCTCTCTCCTATTACTTGATCATCAAGTATTTTCCAACTTTGACTTTGAATTCTAATTCAAGTCAACTTTTAAGAGAGCTAAAAATATCCAAACTATTTTTGGATAATTTTATACTTTATTTATTATAAAATAAATAACTTATTTTTATCTAATTAATTAATTCGTAATTAATTAACTAGATTATTTTCTCCAAAATAAGACTTTCTTTTTAATTCAAAATTAAACCAAAGTCTATTAAATAATTAACAACTTAATTATTTAATATCCAATTAAATAGTCACGTGTGGCACACGTGTCATAGTGACACGTGTCCAGTCACGTGACCCACACGTGTGGTTTCACACGTGTGGAACCCTCTAGGCTCGATTAACTCGTTTAATCATTTTAAAGCCTCAACTCATGTAACCAAGTTGTTGTGTGTGACCCTCTAGGTTCTCAATTCAATTAGCAGTGACTCCAATTAATTAATTCACTAATTAATTAATCAGTCCACAGATTAAACGACCATAGTCTAGCAACAGGTGTTTAACCCCTAGCTGAATTGGAATGTTCGGATTCGACAGAACCTTTAAGTCATTGATTCATGTGAGATACAATCCTCCTACTTACTATCTCTCAACCAAGATCTAGGGCAAGGGAATAATCAGAACCCTAATAATCCGATCTTAAAGCTAAGTGCATTTCATATCCATTTGATCTCAATCCAAGAAATACTTTTCTTGATGTCTCGATCTACTGCCTTGGCCAAGGACTCCATATGGCATATGAATAACATACACAATAAGAGATCACCTTGTATATGCAAGTGTAGGTCCTTTCTTGATTCTCATTCACTTTCATGAATCACTTGTGCAGCCCCAGCATAAGCCTTGAATCAGTTGTCTAAGGCGACACCCTTTAAAGCTTATACCAAAGACTACAGAGTTAACTCATAAAGTAACATGGAACCTCAAGTCTAAGGATCAATTAATCACATCAATGACTCGTGAGATATTTTCTAATCTGGAAGTTTCCATTTCCTGAAATAGAAACTTCCTTTCCCATTTAGGAATGTTCTCACACGGGGCACCCCAGTGAACTTACTTATTAAAGTAAGCACCCTCATGTATCACGCACGTATCAACTATACACTTTCCACCTCCATGAAACAAGGTGGTCCTTCTTAAGGGCGTGATCCCACAAGCAAGCCTTAGAGGAGTCAGGTTGACACTCCCACTGTCTGTAGGACTCATCGGCTTGGAGTATTTCACTAATCATGACTTATGTGATATAGGGCTCGTTTTATGAACCATTTCACCTAAATGGTAGAGTCCTAAAGTCATCAGGATTAGGGGAGTTCTCATACATGCACAGCTAAAGTAAACGCATACCAAACAAGAGCATATAAAGAAGTGTTGCCTTAATTCGTTATTTCATTCAAAGATTGTCTGTGATTACAATAAGGAAAAGCACAAAGCGGATATACAATCGGCTTTCTAGGGCACTATTCCTAACAATAGAACTCCCCTAATCCTGATGACTTTAGGACTCTACCATTTAGGTGAAATGGTTCATGAAACGAGCCCTATATCACATAAGTCATGATTAGTAAAATAATCCAAGCCGATGAGTCCTACAGACAGTGGGAGTGTAAACCTAACTCCTCTAAGGCTTGCTTGTGGGATCATGCCCTTAAGAAGGACCACCTTGTTTCATGGAGGTGCAAAGTGTATAGTTGATACGTGCGTGATACATGAGGGTGCTTACTTCCATAAGTAAGTTCACTGAGGTGCCCCGTGTGAGAAGATTCCTAAATGGGAAAGGAAGTTTCTATTTCAGGAAATGGAAACTTCCATATTAGGAAATATCTCACGAGTCATCGATGTGATTAATTGATCCTTAGACTTGAGGTTCCACGTCACTTTGTAGTCTTAGGTATAAGCTTTAAAGGGTGTCGCCTTAGACAACTGATTCAAGGCTTATGCTGGGGCTACACAAGTGACTCGTGAAAGTGAATGAGAATCAAGAAAGGAGCTACACTTGTGTTTGCAAGGTGATCTCTTATTGTGTAAGTCTTTCATATGCCATATGGAGTCCTTGGCCAAGGCAGTAGATCAAGACATCAAGAAAAGGGTTTCTTGGATTGAGATCAAATGGATATGAAATGCACTTAGCTTTAAGACCAGATTATTAGGGTTTTGATTATTCCCTTACCCTAGATCATGGTTGAGAGATAGTAAGTTGGAGGATTGTATCTGATATGAATCAATGACTTAAAGGTTCTGTCGAATCGAGACATTCCAATTCAGCTAGGGGTTAAACACTTGTTGCTAGGCTATGGTCGTTTAATATGTGGGCTAATTAATAAATTAGTGAATTAATTAATTAGGGTCACTACTAATTGAATTGGGAACCTAGAGGGTCACACACAACAACTTGGTTACATGAGTTGAGGCTTTAAAATGATTAAACGAGTTGATCATACCTAGAGGGTTCCACACGTGTGAAACCACACATGTGGGTCACGTGACTGGACACGTGTCGTTGGGACACGTGTTCCACACGTGCATAATTATTTATATCTTAAATAATTAATGTGTTAATTATTTAATAGACTTTGGTTTAATTTTGAATTAAAAAGAAAGTCTTATTTTGGAGAAAAAAATTAATCTAGTTAATTAATTACGAATTAATTAATTAGATAAAATAAGTTATTTATTTATTTAATAAATAAAGTACAATAATATCCAAAAGGGTTTGAATATTTTAGCTCTCTCAAAAGTTGATTTGAATAAGAATTCAAAGTCAAAGTTAGAATTACTTGATGATCGAGTAATAAGAGAGAGAGGGACCAAATCCTTAGTCCATAAGGACTAGGATCGGCCGCCCCTCCTCTTGGCTATATATAGGGGAGCTCAAGCTCCCCTTGATGATTGATTGAATTCTTTTCGTTCATGTGTTGAACACCATCCTTTCTCCAAGATAAAATAAACCGTAGGTTAAGCCTAAACACTAACTAGAGAACTAGCATCCTTACTAGTTAGATTGTAGTCAAGTTGGTGGATTATCTCTAGAGAGCTTCAATTTAGAAGTTTTTTAAGATTCGAGCTTTACCAAGGAGAGGGGATCAAGCCCCGAGAAGAGCGTTCTTGGGTGGCTTGAAACGTTTCAAGAAAGATTATTGAAAAGTAAGTTTCTAATCTCTACGAATTTGGATTCACGATTGCGAGTATTCGATCCTTTTGTTGGGAAATTTTTAAATTTCCGTTGCGTTCTTATTCTTGTTTCCAACATTATTTAACTTACAAAATATTTATTAAACACATTATGATCCTAATTATAAGATTTGAAATGATAATTTAAGATTTATTTGGCAATGTAGGACATGATTTAGAAAACATTTACAAAATTACCGATTTTCAGAAAATTCGGATAACATCCTTCTTTAAAAATTCCAAAACTTAATTTATAATTATTTTGCGAGTATTCGATCCTTTTGTTGGAAAATTTTTAAATTTCCGTTGCGTTCTTATTCCTGTTTCCAACATTCTTTAACTTACTAAATATTTATTAAACACATTATGATCCTAATTATAAGATTTGAAATGATAATTTATGATTTATTTGGCAATGTAGGACATGATTTAGAAAACATTTACAAAATTACCGATTTTCAGAAAATTCGGATAACATCCTTCTTTAAAAATTCCAAAACTTAATTTATAATTATTTTCAAATTAATTTCGAATTATTTAATATAAATGTTGACAAAAAATTCAAAGTTACTATTGAAAACATTTACTAGTCAAGTTTCTAAGAATTAAACATTTTATAACATAAAAGTAAACACACACATTCACACATTGTCACACGTACACATATTTTTGTCCAAGAACATCAAGAACATGTTCTTAGACTTATTTATGTGCTCAAATTCGAAAATACCTAAATTAGGGTTCATTAGGGTTTCCTGGACAGTTTTGATACTACGTGAGTTAGAGTGAGAATTAGGATTCGAGAATGGTACCATATTTCATAAAATTTCGCAAGGATTCATTTGATGTCTTTATTTAATAGGTAAAAGTGTCCCGAAAAATTTATACATTAAGGAGTGAATAGTAACTAGGGACCTAAGGAGAATTTTAGACAAAAAATTTGCAAAGTAGGTTTTGGAATAGCAAAAGCTAGGATACTAATCCGGAAAATGTGAAATCTAACTTTCTAAGGTTTCATGAGGAATATGTGAATGTTTAAGCTCGGTGAATGAATAGTGATATGAGTCTCGCAATGAAGTACATTCAATAATCGAGCCATAAAAGCATATAGTTCACATAAAATGCAATGCATAATGGATTGATGCTTTCTTCTAACCGTTTACTTGTGACGCCCCGTATTCTCGAAGGGCGTCCTGACGATATTAACAAGTAAGCCTCTACACTTGTGTGTGTTTAATTTAAGAGTTCTTGAATTATGTGATTTAATGTAAATCCAATTTAATATGTGATCATTTGGATTATTCTAAAATTAATGGTTAAGTTGATTTTAAATCCATCATGTTACTTAACTTGTTTAATTTCGGTTTACTTGAATTTCTTGAGATTAATTATAAATCATGTGTTTACGAAGTGTCGTTAAATTGTACTAAAGGTTTCTAAAATTAAATTGAATTAAACTCTAATTGGTAAATCCATCTCTTTCATTTTAATTTATAAAATTAATTCGGAGCTTGAATGTTTATTCATAACTTTACCAATTTTATTTACGATTATTTGTACGCGATATTTCACTTTGCTACGCGATAAGGATACCCGGTTGTATATAGCTTGTGCACAAGACACATTTCTCCCAATCTCTTTTCTCTCTCTCTGTCTCTTCTCTCTCTCTCCTCTCCCACTCTCTCTCCTGCGGGTACTATGAGCGGCTTTGGTTACGAGCCCATAACTCGATCGTTTCTCGATGGAATTCAACAAACGAATAGTCCATTTCGATTATCTCGGCGAGACCGATGCAAGAGTACTAATTTCACGGCCTAATGACGAACAGTGGTGGAGTTATCGCCAGAATTCAGAAGCTGGGACGGAGGTGTCGGACCACCGCCACTTCACCGGCGTCCCGCGGTGGTTTCCGGCCACAATTTGAGGCACGAGCCCCAGATCCAGAAACTAGATCTCCCGGTGCACCGTTTGACGTCGGCGGCGCGGCCATCCGGGCCGCGACGGCGCCGCACGCGACGCCTGAAGCTCACGGTAGCGGCACGATTTCGCCGCTTTCGGCGGCTTTTTTCGACGGGGCTTGATGGCTTCCAAGGTTTTTCGACCCCCTGAGTTCATTTCCGGCATCAATTTCACCAGATCTTGGCCGTAGGTGGTGGTTCCGGCGATGTGGGCGGCCGTAGAAACTCTGGCGGCCAACGGGGCCCTTTTTCGGCCATCTTTTGGCCTCGGGCTCTTCACGAAAGTTGTTTGGAACGGCGAGAACTAGTATCTTGTGATCACGCGACTCCAGATTCAGCGGTTTGGCGGCGGATCGCGGCTGTGCAGCGGCGGCGCTAGCTCCGAGGATTTTTCCGCCGAGCCACCTTAGGGCTTTCAAAGAGCTCGTCATGGGTAAGACAACGCTTCTTTCGGATCGGATTTTGGTTCACCGGTTTGGAAGTAATTTGAGTTTGAAGATTTTAGGGTTTTCGTGTTCTTAGATCTGAAATTGGAGGAGATTGACTTGGAATTTCCAGAAATTGAACGAGGATTCGGAACGGGCACGAAGACTTCATTCAGGACTGATTTTTTGGGATTTTTCCGACGACTTTCGACGGCGGCCCGGCGACTTTCCGGCGGTTCCGGTGGCGGCACTCCGGCGACTTTCGGACATAATGTTCTTCTCGTTGTGGTGAGTTCAACGCCACTTTCCGTTCGTCAATCGAACACTCGATCTATTTATTACGAATTATTTTGCGTAATTGTGATTATTTGAATTAATTGTTTTAAGTGCAAATAAATTGTTTATTGTTGGTTTGTTGATGGAGATGTATTCCAATCATATTCAAAAACATGTATTGAATGGATTGTGATATGTATGAATGTTTCGATTTACAATTTGAATCCAAATGTAATGAATTTATGCTATGTGTTTAGATACGAAGGGGTGTTAGTGTAATATTTAGAAACTAATTTCTTATATGACTAAATAAACTTGAATGATGTTTTAGAAGAACGAACATGTTGTGATTTCTCTATATGAAATTGAGACGTTTTCAATTATAAGATTGTTGTAAATTGTGTTTCAATTATAAAATCGAGATACATGAAGCATGCTTGAACAACTTGAGACTTGATGCATGATAGGAGTTAGAATTGTAATATCTTGATTTACTCTTACTACATGAAAATGGCATATTATGAATTACGACAAATTGATAATTGTCTTGCTTGTAAGTAATTAATTCGTAGTAGAATAATTGTATAAAAACTTTAAATGAACAAGTATGCTTAGCAATCGACTAAAGGGATGTATGTGTAATAATTCTAAACTTTTATAAATGACTTAGGGGATGTAAGTATAATATTCATGAAACCATGGATGTGACTTAAGCTTGTGTACCAAACATGTTGTGAAGTTGTAAAGTATGATCTTAAGTGAATTAGATGCACTCTTTAATTGTATCAAGCATGCCATCTACGTACAACAACCTTGTATGTTTATATGATCAAGTTGCTCTTACTTATGCACTTTATAACTCGACATGAACTTGATGCTTAATTATAATATTATAATTGAACCCTGTAACATTGGATGATTTAATATGCATTTTATGAATACATGGGCTTTGTAACACCCCAGACGGAGGATGCCACATCCCCCGCACTAAGACCCAGACCCGGTCACGAAATGGAAAGTCCATGCCCAAATCCGAATCATAAAAAAACGGGAGACCAACTCACACACTAGGCTAGGCGGATCTAACTTGACAAACTCAGAGTGCGGAAACAATTAAAACCAACAACAATGGATAGCGGAAGCATTTAAAACAAAATATGCAAAGCAGGTGACGGGTTCAACTAGCATAAATACCTAGTCCCGAATCAATTCATAATCCAACATAATAAACAGCATAAGCATCATCATAATATCTACTAACCCAATTACTAGCTTACTAAGCCCACACGGGTTTAAGTCTAAGTAGAACATAAACATAACCTTCAAGTGTGAACCGTAAATATATAACTTAAATAAAGTATGTGACAAATGCATCCTAATACCAACTAGACTGACAAGTGTAACTCAGAAGACTCACTTCCGCCTAGCTCAAGCCAAAAGGAAACCTGCAAACTAAAAGATAAATGAGGTGTCAGTCAACTGATTGAGTGAGGGGGCTAACGCACACCCACAATATATATATACAGAGCACAACACATATCAAAAGGGTGGACTTATGAACCGGGAATAGGTGTTGCATACCAAAGCATTTCAAAGCAAAACCCAAATATATATATATATATATATACTTAGAAAACGTTTTCAGAAACTCTATTCCGATTCATGATTCCCATAACATATCATACCATATGCTCGGCGAGTACGAGCTTCCAGCCTCAACTCCTCATATCATAACAAAACAGAAATAATATACCAACCTCAACTCCGGGTGATGGTAGGGTTGCGCGACCCTAACCATCCACACAGTCGAGGGGAGTGCTAATGCTACTCAAACCCTCAGGACTCCGTTTCCCAACCAAACCTCCTGGTGGGTCCTGGTACCGTCCCGGGGGCTCCTTACCCGTAGCTCCTGGGCCCCATAACATAACAGAACGTAACATATATCAACTTTCATGGCAATCTCGCTACATAATCATAACATAAATTAACTTTTCGAAATAGCTTACATATGCGCCTTCATACTTAATTTCCAAAACTTAAGTTGTATCATAAGGTCATAATCATATCATATCCAACACATATTTAATCGTATATATAGTATATAATCGCATGCGGGGATTGAAATCATCATATTGGGGTCATAGGTGGTTTACCTATACAAAATCCTAAACCTCACCTGAGAAACGACGAGACGCATAAACTGAGAAGACGATGAAACTTGATCGGGTTATCTCCGCCGTGGAGATCGCTGACAGAAAGGGAAACACGAAGTACTTATGAGACAAGACTCAAACATGAACCACAGTGACGCACATCAATGCTCACTGTAGCGCCCGGAACAGTGGGCCACCACATCCCCCGTACCTAAACCCGAACTCACATATGAAATGGATTTCCATACATGAGCCCAAGTCTAAGCGAACGGGAACCTACACTCACAGACTAGGCTAAGCGGGGCTAGAACTCAAACAGAGTGCGCAAAACAAACAGACAAAAATGCGGAAGCAACAACATAAGGATCGAAAAAGAGATATATACTAACATATACATCATATACAACGGCTTGATGGCCCAAAAATAGGTCAAGTATATACATCAAAAGTTCATAATCTCCATAAGATATAATTAGAATTCAGATACAATTCATAAAAGTAATCAAAATGCAGTAGGTAAATATGCCGACTCGACCTAAACTCGAAAGTACGACACGACCGACGCACTTCCCCGCCTAGCTCGAGAAACCTACAACTAAAGTGTTAAAAGGAAGGGGTCAGTCAAAACTCGACTGAGTGAGGAGGGCTAACGTACACCCGCACCATAAATACATATAGAGCATAGCATAAAATCAAAAGGGGTCGATCATGAATCGAGCTAGGGTTTTACATATCAAATCATTTTGAAAACATACATATAATACAAAGGAAATCCTAACTCGTTTCACAACCACCAAAGCATAAAAGGAAACATAAACGCCCGGCGAGTACGGACCTCCTCAACTCCTCATATAAATCATAAATACATAAGAATTCATAAATTCATAACTCCTCAACGCCTTGGTGATCGGGAATCAAACCCTCTCCACCCATATGGATTCTATATACATACGGGGTAGCTAACCCACGATATGCCTTCCCCGGTTATTCACCGAGGGCTCAAAGAACCACGCCTTCTCCATCTCCATCAGAGTCGCGCGTCGGAACTGCAAAGGAGCGTGTGCACAGGGGTGATAACTGGTGACCCCAACGGCCACACCGGGTCTCCCTTACCCACACCTCCGGGGCCCAAGAATTCGAAATGAAATCATAATCCCATCTTTCAGGGCACAACTGGCTAGATTATAAAGGAAACGTACAAGGGATTTAAAATCATAAGCTCATATACGCCTATACTTATACCATTTTCATAAATTCGTAAAGGGGATTCATAAAATCATAAACGTATGATAAGCATTCGTATTTAATCATATAATACATATATAGCCACATGCGGGATAGGAAATCAATAACATAAAGGCCATAGGTCACTTATATAAAAGAAAAGATCCTAACCCTCACCTTGAAGTTGAAGCGGAGTGAAAATCGGACAAAAGAAGCAACTCGTTAACTTCCGGAAGAGGCTCTGAAACAAAAGAACGCAAGACCCGAGACTTAGACTCAAATATGTACCACTTAGACGGTCAGAAATGCATATGTATGAAATGAATGCATATGAAATTCAAGAATGCATCATTTAGATCATTTAAGTTCATAGCTCGTATAAAACGTATCAAATAAATTCATAAATGTAATTTCTAAAATATAACAACTAATTTAAATCATAAAAATCAAATTTAGATTACACATGTCATACATAAGAATTCATATAAAATCATAGAGCCATATTTAATTTAAAACTCAAATCAAAGTACTTAAATTTTCAAATTACATAAATATATATCATAATATATATATATATATATATATATATATATATATATATATATATAAAGTATAGTATATAAATATATATATATACACGTATGGCAGCCCAAAAACAAACATTTAAAGTCCGTATCATGCATGTAAAGTCCATGCAAATACAACCTTTAAACATCCCATGCATTGCTCACGTAACAATCATGAAAAGTAATGAAAATAAATGAAATAACCATGCAAAGCAAAGAAACAAAATTAAAAATGTCAGCTGCAGATTCATCTCCCCGCCCAGGCGAGATTTTCTTCTTTAAAGTACCCTCCCGGGTACTTTGATGCAGAAACTCTCTGCATCTCGTACCCGGCCGGGTACTTTTCTTTAAGAAAATCTCCCCGGCCGGGGAGACAGTCCAGTCGCGACGGAAACGTGAAAACACCCCTGTTCAACCCTGCTATCCAACCAATCCAATTACTAACTCAATAAGGCATGATAAGGCAGCAAAAATGGCAGCAATTCAGCACAACAAATCCATCATACCAGCTGAAAACGAACAGCAGCAGTTGAGGAAAGGAAATGGCACCAACTCATGCTTATAACTCAACAAAAACTCAAGTATATTAATGGTATCTCACCCATATCACAACTACCACCCAAGTCAGCTATAATCAACAATAAATGAAGCATAAGAGATCAATATTCCAGCTCCAATTCAAGCAAAACACCAAGAAATGAGATGAAATTAAAAAATAGAATATAAACCAACTATTCACGTCTTGAATCAAAACTATATCAAACATGGATGAAAATCAGATTTTCTTAGATTAAAATGACCACTTAATCATGTACATATCAAATACAAGCTTACCCTTTGAAGATGGTGAAGGAAAATGAAGATTAGAGCTCAATCTCTTCAAGGTGTGAATAGTGAGGGGAATGGTTAAGCTGCTCCAAAAATCTGATATCTCTCCCTTCTCTTGTGTATGGAACAATATGGAAGGAGTATGGGGTCATAATAGGCTGAGTTAGTAAGAGGTGGGTCCAGGTTTGAGGGCGATTGGCCAAGAATTGAGGGACTTATGTGCAAAATGGTGAAAGGTGGTCATATGAGAGCGAGACAAAGTTACGGGCTGATTTCGGGGTATCAAATGAGGTCAAAAAATTACAAAGCCTGTTCCATTTCACTCGAATCGTCGAAACGAGTTCAGCGGAGGTGACGGAATTTGAATCCGAATTCCTGAGCTCAAGTTACACTACCCGGAACCCAAGGTGCGCTAAGTGCATTTTAGCCTCATTTAGGTCACCCCAACAAAACGAGTCCCAAAAACCCAACAAATAAACCCGAAAACATGTAACGAGCACATATTCAAGTACACGACTCATAAAACTCCAACATATTAAAACGGCACAAAATTTCAATCTCAAATCGAACACAAACGCATCTTATTTCATCAAATAGGCATGACATTTGAATCATAAAATTCAAATAAAACAAATAAAATAAAAATAAAATATTAAATTATACGAATTAAAAAAATAAAATTTTAATAAAAAGGCCATTTTTCAATTAAGTCCAAAACTTTTAAAAAGTGTCAAATAAGTCCAATTCAACTTTTCGATTAAGTCCAATATTAATTAAAATTGCACAATTAAGTCCTTAATTCATATAAATCACATAATTTACGAAATTAGATTGTTCGGGAATTAAATTCACATATCATAAATTCATAAAATTCATTTCATGAATCACTTGAGGCAAATTTCGACATATAATTCAAATATTTCACATAAATTCAAATAATAAAATATAAATCAATTAAATGCGACAATTAAATATGAAATTAAAATAAATTAAATTGCGCACATACGTCATACCTGTACGGTCGCGGAGTCGGGGTGTCACACTCACGTAATAATGTGATGTAATATTATATGATATGATATGTACACAGAAATTACAAGGATGCCATGAAAGTGTTCATGCGCACAATTAATATCCCACAATAGTTATACAACTAACGAGATCCTGTGTACAATTAATGTTTTACGTACAAATAAATTTATAAATCAATTAACACCTAAGTCGTTTAGAAATTAAATATGTATTTCAATTAATAAGAGCACGTCAAGCACATCGTAGGCTCTCAATTTATCATACCATTCAATTGTCAATGAGTTAAATTAAATTGCAAGAATCACACGAGAAATTTAAATTAAAACCGTTAACTTTCATTTAAAACTACTGCTACCCAAGATATAAATAAATACATGTACTTTAAATAGTTAGGCACCAAAAGCATACGTACATTCTATATACACTATATACATACACAAGAGCATATATATATATATATATACAAGCACACTCGCACCCTTACAATTAATAAGCTAAATTAATTCATTTCTAAACAACAAGAGTTGCCAAACTGTGTAGTCCACCTCAGAAGATGCATAAAATAATTTATAGACATATTAATCAACCAATTATTTTATAAACTAACGAACAGACTTATAATTGAACCTAATGTATCACCTACCCATCACATTAGTTAACTTAAGATTTAGTTAAGTTAAAGCTAATCTAGTATGTATACATATAAAGCATTTAAATGTTCATATGCTACACGCACGCACACAGATCACAATTATCATCTCATCTTAATTAATGCAATAGCTCAACAATAATCTAACATATGGATTTATTAGAATTAGAACTAAACCAACCTTGATATTGATTTTAAGTGTAAACAAGTTTAGGTGACTAAGTTTTACTTCAATTATCAAAATTGAACATATTAGAAATAAATTTCATATTTAGGTAATTATAACATATATGCTCTAAACCCAAAAATAATTTAACAGTTCTAATTATCAAACCCCAATTTGCAGATCTGTATATACACATTACGAAATAAACCAATAAAAACAACACAGATTCTCCTCACAAACAACATGATATAATACTTTAAAAGATCGATTCTCAGGTTTCGCGAAAGAGTAAATATACCGCCACATTTACACATTCTACACTATAAGCAAAATTACATGTAATTCAACGAGGGAAAGACGAAGACCTACAATCGAAAAGGCCTTGAATACGCTGGCGAAGGGATTAGTCCCCTTCCTCTCCTGTTGCTGGGAAAATGAAGGCGAGGGAGATAATGGAGATTATGATGGTAGTCCGAGGTGGTGGTTCGAGAAGGGATCCCCGGCAGTCTCGGATGGACCGAAGGTCAGGCATTGTTGCTAACCTGTATCTCAACTACGAAGAGGGAAAAAATGGCGACTGTTGTTAATGGCTTATGATGGTGACATTTCTGGATATTGGGGTGATGGTGGTCGCCTGGAATGAAAGCCGACGGCTGAGATGGTACGGCGGCGGTGGTGTGGAAGATGGTTGTTGCTGCACCGCTGCTGGGACATGACGATGGTGGTCGGATCAGTGATGAGGAAGTCGGCGGTGGTACTAAGGTGGCTGATTTGCAGAGACTCGGCGGCTGAGTGTTGGCGCTGCTCTTGTCCTCTGAAACGGAAGAGGGAGAAAGAGATTCGTCCAGGGGTGATTCCAGGAGCTTCGGCGGTGGTCGTCTCGTCGGAGATGACTGCGGTAGCAGGGGATTCCTCCATTTTTCGGATCTGAAACAAGAGATAAGACGGAGGCGGCAGCGATGCGGTTTCTTATCTTCTGAAATGGGAGAAGAAGAGATTCGCCGGATGGGTGGAAGAGGGAGATGATGACGACGAGGTGCTGAATCTCCGGCGGTGAAAGGAGGAGATCTGGGGGGGGATGATCGTGATGGGTTGTCGGAGAAGGTAGCGGCGGCAGATTCGCTGGTGGTTGGAGATGCCAGCGCCGCTGTTGCTTGTTGAAGACGAAGAGGAAAGAAATGGAAGAAGAGAAGGCGACTGCGCAGCTGCTCAAGGATGCATGGGAGGAGAGAAAGTGAAATGGCTGCACTAGGATTTCTCGGTTTGTATAAAGGGGCCATTCTTCCAAAATTGCAAACAAGTCACCCAAGAAATTAGTTGATGCGATTAAGTTCACAAAATTTAATTAGGGTTCAATTAGAGATTGTGTAATTATAAAAACACCCCAAAGATTTAAAGTGGTGTCAAATTAAGTCCAATTGAGTTTCTCATAATTAGAAATAGATCCCCAACTTTCATTAATCTCAAATTTGCCGACATAATTTAAATTAAAGAGCAATTAGGCACCAAACACATATTTCAGTTAAGTCTACATCTTTCCATAGGCTTATAATTGGGTCAATTAAACAATTAAAACATAAATAAAGCAATTCAAAAACAAGAAGAGTTAAATAAATAACAATCTAATCGCACGAAAACGACATCATATCTTGCCCTGAAAATGTGGGGTGTTACACCCTTCCCCCCTTAAGAGAACCTGGTCCCCAGGTTCCACTCCTGAGCTGGAAAAGCTTCGAGTTGATAGTGTCTTAACCCTTCTCGAGGAATTGCGTAAAACATAGCCTCCGTTGTGAAGTTTACTCTCATTATCTTTACTGAACCTGTCTCGCGATGTCTCGTTGTCATTGGGATCCGTTTGAGTACTGGACCATTGCTTTCATCAAGTTTTTCGACCATTCCCATAAGACGAATAGTTGTCACTGTACTCAACTTCGATGGCGTCGCAAACTCGTCACTTGCAGACCGTTGTCAGGACAATGCGTAACGCAACCGCAACAAACAAGAGAGAATCCCATCTCTCAGCACAAAATGAGAGAGCCCCATCCCTCAGCACCTATAAGAGAGAGGACCCCATCTCTCGAGCACATATAAAAGAGAGAACCCCGTCTCTCAAGCACATATTTGAGAGAACCCCGTCTCTCAACCTGAGTCGGACAGATTCCAACATCTGCCAACATTCTAGTTTGGGAAAATCCAGCATTCCTCAAACTCGTAGATTTAAGAGAATCCAGCATCTCCGAATATCTATGTACAAGAGAATCCAACATCTCTCGTACACAAAACTTAGAAAGAATCCAACGTCTTTCTATCACATGAATAGAGAGAATCCTAAATCTCTCTAACACGTAAAAAGAGAGAACCTAAGGTCTCCCGTGCACATAAATCCACTGATCAGTTATTCATACATACACACATCAGAGTAACACTTGACGAAAAGTATGTGATGCATGTTTGGTGTACCTTGTACAACTGATATCGGTGTCCCTTGAGTATAGATTCAACGCTCATGCCTCAACTCAAGGGGGATATCGCGATGGAATCCCTGTAAAACAAGGTTACATTATGTATGTATGTTATATGAGAAGTTAGTGAGCAGTCATGAGAGTTTTAAATCACATAGGCATGAATAGTTCACATAAGTACATAACTCATTCATTCCAGCACGGTTCATAAAAAGTAGAAATTTCAAGTTACAAATACTAGATCAGGTACCCAAGTTATTTCAATTAAACAACAATAGTCATCATCCACATCAAACAAAACAAGGTAAAAGTATTTAAGCGATGCATGTATGTAAATGCCATGAATGTTTGGCGTACCGTTAACCAAAAGTATAACAATCTTGATAAGAAAGTCGAGATGGAGCAGTAGGAGTTGATCAAGCCGATAATGATGCAACCCTTGTCATCTGAACTTCTTTGTCTTGGGTCTTTTCATAAAGTGGTAGCTCAGCAAAGCTTGTCTATCACCCAACCCCTTAATAGACTGTAATCCTAGCTCAACTAGAATCGTCCTCAGTTTCTCCCAAGAATTCTGATTTATGTGTTAAATCTTAGTCTGCTCATCTTCAAGGACTTATCCATGATTCGTTTGTCAATCAGATATTTACCTCAGAGTTTCGTTGGATGATCGTGGTGCTAAGTACTTCCCAAAGCAATCCATGGTATATAATTCCGAAACTTGAATAAAGTCTTTTCGGCATCTAAGTGTTCTATCCCCACCTCAACAATGTCTTCTGTAGCACCCTTAACGCAAAGGCACCACATCCCCCGCACTATAGTTCAATCCACATATGGAACGAGCACCCATACATGAATCAAGCCTATAGCGAACGGGAGACAATAAAAAAACACGACACTAGCTAGGCGGGCTAACCCTCATTCAATACAACAATGTATAAAGAAAAGAGGAAACATACTCATATCCATACATTCCATTCATAACCTTGTTCATTGTTTCCATAACATGCAATTCAAGTTCTTATCATTAACCATAATATACAAACTTTCACATGTTTCTTAACTAAACAAGTACAAGATACCAAAATGAGAATGAGATGCTAGACTCGACTAAAAGACTCGAACCCGCCTAGCACTTCCCTGCAAAACCTGAAAATGTGAGGTGTCAGTCTACCACGGACTGAGTGAGGGGTTTAAATCAATATAAGCGCACGTATCATGCAAGCTATAATCTCGGGTAAGATTTTATAAGAAACGCAATATAAGTTCAAGGATAAAAGGAATTCCCGCCCGAGATTACAACTAAATTACTTTAGCAATTTAATTAATTGTCAATTCAATCCGTGGCCCGGCGAGTGAGGGCATTCTCCAACCTTACTCCAAAAGTGTACAATCATGAGCATTTCCATTTATCAAGTGAGCATGCAAGTTATTTAAGTGCAATCACGTATCAATTTCATGAACCCTTCTTCCTCCGGGTGAAGGTGGGCTTGCAAGACCCAACCTTCCAATCATGTTGTACGTCGGGAACATGACTCCCACGCACGGGATTTCTTCCTCCACCAAACCTCCTGGTGGATTCAGAGGTGATCCCAAATTGGTGAGGATAGTGCAAGAGTTACCCGTCTAATCAATACACTACCCTCGGGCCCCATGTGAACATGCTTTACTCGCCCAATCAATCAATCCGTTCAATCATTTCATGACATCATTTAAAATCCATAAATTTTGAAAGCTATAGATATATAGATACTTTTGGTTGAAAATGTCACATAGGGTTATACGGGTTCTATATATATCTAGAAATAAACCTCACCTTTACCGAACAACCAAAAAGCAAGAAGAAACCCTAAGGAGCATGCTCCTCGTCTCCCGGACCGTGATTTGTGCAATAAGGGACAAATGTACGTCAGACTCAACTCGTATGGACCAATTAAGACGAACGACATGTTCAATTAGTATCAATCATGCAATAATAATTAAGGAATGTTAATTTAAAAGAATAATTATCAATAAACATGTTTATAACTCATATAAGTCACATAAGGAAGCCATAGAAGTGAAAAGAATGCAATATGAAAGGTTTTGGTGAAGTTTAGGAAAACTTGACAACTTTGGGAAAATGCACATGTTGTGGGAAAACTGGAATATCTTAAATTCTAGAAGTGGGAATTGAGTTTGGTTTGTTGGATATGAAAGTACACACAAAGACCTTTCCGACGGTATATGGCACGTTTTCTAATTCAAACCGAGGTGAAAGTGGCGTAGGTTCGAAGTTGGACAAAATGCAGTTTCTGGAGGGTGGTCGCGGGCGCGACCAAAAACCTTCACAAAATGGTCGCGGCCATTTTTCCGAATTTTTGTCCAATTTTTCAAAAGTCGAAAGTTGGCCAAAATGGGGTCGCCGGCGCGACCATTTTCACACTAAAACAGGTCGCGGGCGCGACCATATACGCAGCAGCAACAAAATAGGGCAAAACAGGGTAAAACCAAGCCAAAATCAACCAAAACAATTACAAATGCAAGTTCTACTCCATAACACTTATTGAAACACCTTAAATACACATTATACTTCCCTTATCCAACAAACAAACCAAGATATACACATCAAGGTACCAAAATTCATCAAGAAAACCCCACATGTATAATCATGCTTCCAACTTCATGAATTTCAATATATCCATGCAACTTCCAAGCCTCATGATCCTAACATGCTTGTAACTCCAAATATTGCAAGAATTCACCATCAAATCCATAAATCCATACTTGATCAAAATTTCAAGAGTTTCACAAGCTTCATGTTATACCTTAATTGAAAGAAGAATTGGATGAAATGATGATATGATGTTGATGATGATTCTAACTCTTCAATTCCTCAACTTTAGCTTGAATTTGAGATGAAATTTCCTTCCCCTTCTTGTGGTGTAAATATCGGTATTTACTAGGTGTAAATGTGTGTGTTCTTTTGCTCTCTTGGATGAATGGAACATAATGGAAGAATTTGGAGAAATTCATGATATATCCTAAGTCTAGCATGAAAATATGTGATTCATCTCTTTTTGCACATAAGTCCCTCATCTATTTAAATTAATTCAATTAAGTTCTATCCCTACACAAAAGGTCACTTAGCTCCAAGTCATGAAATATAATTAAATACAAGAATTTACACAAAAGATCAATCAAGGACATTCAATTCAATTAAGTCACTTAGTTCATATAATTCATATAAATGACGATTCATGTAAATGCATAGAAATCTTATGCATATAATATAACGAAAGGGCAATTAATTGAATGAAATACTTAAATTTAAACCTCCCAACTCCCGAAGACCCGCTCGTGGCGTGCTTACCTGAACTTCCGAAATTTGGGGGCTTTACATCTTCCATCTCATCTTGAAGAAACACCCAAAGAGCTAACAATCAATCTTGTCTGGTCGTTCGTTAACTCTAAACGGCACCAAAACCTTCAACACTCACCGATGGTTTGTAGCTCGTTGCTTAAGTAACATGATTACCTATCCACATCCATTGAACTTGACCGGATCTTATTTGATCGTATACTTCTACATTAACTCGTTTTCATCAACAAGGTGAGTACTTTCAGATGAACGAATCCTCAAGGTTAAAATTCGTCAAACTTCATCTTTCAATTGACTTTAAGGTAGTAAGTCAATATAGCGAATCTTATTCCTTCAACTCTGAACCTTGTCATGAACATTGATCTTGGTAAAGAATCCTTTCATCTTCGAATTATGGTATGTTTTCGTTGTAGTGCCAATAGATAGTGTTGACGGAGGGAAATCTCAATGTTGACTCATAGGGTACCCTGAAATTCAAACACTAAATTCGAGGCATGCGGGTTAACGATGCAAAAGAAATGTAACACGTATATCACGTAAATGCAATAATTAGTTGCAATTTATAAAGCACATAAAATAAGATGTTGCATAATCAAAGTCATAATGTGCACACAATCATATAATCACGAAAAAATTCATGCCGAAGTGTCAAAATATCAAGTCAAACAAATGCAATGCGCAATTATTCCTATGCCGTACGACCTAGACAGACTCAACACGACTTAAGAGCTCGATTTTGCAACCTAGAGCTCTGATACCACTTAAGGATGTAACACCCCAGACAGAGGATGCCACATCCCCCGCACTAAGACCTAGACCCGGTCACGAAATGGAAAGTCCATGCCCGAATCCGAATCATAGCGAACGGGAGACCAACTCACACACTAGGCTAGGAGGATCTAACTTGACAAACTCAGAGTGCGGAAGCAATTAAAACCAACAACAATGGATAGCGGAAGCATTTAAAACAAAACATGCAAAGCAGGTGACGGGTTCAACTAGCATAAATACCTAGTCCCGAATAAATTCATAATCCAATATAATAAACAACATAAGCATCATCATAATATCTACTAACCCAATTACTAGCTTACTAACCCCACACGGGTTTAAGTCTAAGTAGAACATAAACATAACCTTCAAGTGTGAACCATAAATACATAACATAAATAAAGTATGTGACAAATGCATCCTAATACCAACTAGACTGACAAGTGTAACTCAGAAGACTCACTTCCGCCTAGCTCAAGCCAAAAGGAAACCTGCAAACTAAAAGATAAATGAGGTGTCAGTCAACTGACTGGGTGAGGGGGCTGACGCACACCCACAATATATATATACAGAGCACAGCACATATCAAAAGGGTGGACTCATGAACCGGGAATAGGTGTTGCATACCAAAGCGTTTCAAAGCAAAACCCAAATATATATATATATATATATATATATATATATATATATACTTAGAAAACATTTTAAGAAACTCTATTCCGATTCATGATTCCCATAACATATCATACCATATGCTCGGTAAGTACGAGCTTCCAACCTCAACTCCTCATATCATAACAAAACAGAAATAACATACCAACCTCAACTCCGGGTGATGGTAGGGTTGCGCGACCCTTACCATCCATACAGTCGAGGGGAGTGCTAATGCTACTCAAACCCTCAGGACTCCGTTTCCCAACCAAACCTCCTGGTGGGTCCTGGTACATCCTCTTCATACAGATGGAGACTACGCACAGGTATATCCCCGACGGCCCTAACCGTCCCGGGGGCTCCTTACCCGTAGCTCCTGGGCCCCATAACAGAATAGAACATAACATATACCAACTTTCATGGAAATTTCGCTACATAATCATAACATAACTTAACTTTTCGAAATAGCTTACATATGCGCCTTCATACTTAATTTCCAACACTTAAGTTGTATCATAAGGTCATAATCATATCATATCCAACACATATTTAATCGTATATATAGTATAGAATCGCATGCGGGGATTGAAATAATCATATTGGGGTCATAGGTCGTTTAACTATACAAAATCCTAAACCTCACCTGAGAAATGACGAGACGCAGAAACTGAGAAGACGATGAAACTTGATCGGGTTATCGCCGCCGTGGAGATCGCTGACAGAAAGGGAAACACGAAGTACTTATGAGACAAGACTCAAACATGAACCACAGAGAAGCACAGTAATGCTCATGTAATAATGTTATGTAATATTATTTGATATGATATGTACACAGAAATTACAAGGATGCCATGAAAGTGTTCATGCGCACAATTAAATAAACACATGTACTTTAAATAGTTAGGCACCAAAAGCATACATACATACTATATACACTATATAATACACAAGAGCATATATATATATATATATACAAGCACACTCGCACCCTTACAATTAATAAGCTAAATTAATTCATTTCTAAACAACAAGAGTTGCCAAACTATGTAGTCCACCTTAGAAGATGCATAAAATAATTTATAGACATATTAATCAACCAATTATTTTATAAACTAACGAACAGACTTATAATTGAACCTATTGTGTCACCTACCCATCACATTAATTAACTTAAGATTTAGTTAATTTAAAACTAATCTAGTATGTATACATATAAAGCATTTAAATGTTCATACACTACACGCACGCACACAGATCACAATTATCATATCATCTTAATTAATACAATAGCTCAACAATAATCTAACATATGGATTTATTAGAATTAGAACTAAACCAACCTTGATACTGATTTTAAGTGTAAACAAGTTTAGGTGATTAAGTTTTACTTCAATTGTCAAAATTGAACATATTAGAAATAAATTTCATATTTAGGTAATTATAACATATATGCTCTAAACCCAAAAATAATTTAGCAGTTCTAATTATCAAACCCCAATTTGCAGATTTGTATATACACATTACCAAATAAACCAATAAAAACAACACAAATTGTCCTCACAAACAACATGATATAATACTTTAAAAGATCGATTCTCAGGTTACGCGAAAGAATAAATATACCGCCGCATTTACACATTCTACACTATAAGCAAAATTACATGTAATTGAAGGAGGGAAAGACGAAGGCCTACAATCGAAAAGGCCTTGAATACACTGGCGAAGGGATTAGCCCCCTTCCTCTCCTATTGCTGGGAAACTGAAGGCGAGGGAGATAATGGAGATTATGATGGTAGTCCGAGGTGGTGGTTCGAGAAGGGATCCCCGGCAGTCTCGTGATGGACCGAAGGTCGGGCATTGTTGCTAACCTGTATCTCAACTACGAAGAGGGAAAAAATGGCGATTGTTGTTGATGGCTCATGATGGTTGTAGCACCCCGCACGTGGGATACCACATCCCCCGCACTAAGATCCAAACCCGAATACGAAATGGAAAAAAAAAAAAAAAATCCGTATCCAAGTCCAAACCATAGCGAACGGGAGACACACACACCCACTAGGCTAGGCGGAGCTAAAATCGAACTCAGAGTGCGCAAAGGAACAATAAAGGAATCACATTAGCATAATAGCGGAAGCACTTATCAAATATCAACATCAAAAGTCGAATAGATCAAGTAAATACAAGCCATGAGTTCATAAATCCAACTGGGATCATAATTCAAAATAATAACATAAATCCCAAGGCATGACAAAATATATGCACGTGCAGCCAGAGACATCCTAAGTCGACCTAAACAATGAAGTGTGACTCGTGAGACGCACTTCTCCGCCTAGCTCGAAAACAAAAGAGTAACCTGAAAAGTTAAAGGAGGCGTCAGTACAACGACTGAGTGAGGGGGCTAACGCACACCCACACACTATAAATAAAAAGCATAGCACGAAATAAGAGATGGAAACATGAACCGGGATTAGGTTTTGCATACCAAAAAGGTTTTTAAAGAAAAACAATACATATTTATATACTTAATCATAAACGAATCATAAATACTGTCCCCGATTCATAATTTCCCAAAGCATAAACATAATGCTCGCGCGAGTAACGAGCTTCCAACCTTACTTCGAATACATAATCATAAAAACCGAAATCAAATATACAATCCCCAATCTCCACGATAGAAGGGCCACGTGAACCCTAACTATCCATATATAGACATAACCTCGAGGGGTAGTACTCCCCCTACGAGTCTTTCCCGGCTTTTAAACCGCGAGCATCGAAGAGAACGCCTTCCCAAACTCCCAGGGGTCGCGCGTAACACTTCGGATGGAACTATGCTAAGGAGTGATAATCCCGACGGCCCGATACCGTCCCGGGTGTCCTCGCTCATAGATCCGGGCCCAAACATACGGAACATATCATACATATACCAATCTTTCATGGTTTAACTCGCTAACATATCATATTATAACTTATCATATCATATCATAAGGTTTTCAAAATCAAGCTTACATATGCCCATATAACTAATTTCAAAATCCAAAGGTGATTCATAAGATCATAACATATATATTCAACACATATCTATGTATATATAATATATAATCGCATGCGGGCTTAGAAATACGAGCATATAGGGGTTTTAGGTCATTTATCTAAAAGAAAATACCTAAACCTCACCTTATACACAAGAACAAAAGAAACACGTGCGTGTCGACCACCAACAACTAGGTCTCGGGCTCAACAACCTCCTCGGGAACTTCCTCTGTAACAAACAACACAAAACCCGAGACTTAGACTCGATTATGTACCAAATAGACGCACGGCGATGCGAATGTATGTAACTTATGCGTATGAGATGCGAAAATGCAACACATAATTCATTAAAGGTTGTAACATGTATAATTCATATTAAAACAATTCATAAAATTAAATCAAGAATTATAAATAATTAATTCATGAGACCCAAAATTAGAGGTAATTAAAATTCATGGAATTAATTTAACTAACAAAAATTCATTCATTAAATTAACTTAAATAAACAAAAATACTATTATAATACACATTAGATATTAATATTATAGATATATATAATATATATACGTACATATTTACTCATAATAACTACACACTACTAACATATTACATATATATAATAATATACATCTAGCATTCACATATTAATTCACTATACAATACATATATATATACAGTAGTATACCTATATCATTAATATATAATATATAAAACATTAACATACTACTATATATATATACACTGTCACGTACACACACATATCCTCATGCATGCACTTATACCAAATATATAAATATATAACATACATATAGCATTAACATATTAATGTACAACACATATATATACTAGACTACACGTAACACTCATGCATGCATGGTTAATATCATATATATAATAATTAGTCTATATGCAAATAACAAAGTAAACACATTCACAAAAGTCATACAACAAGCAGCAACAACAGATCAGTTTCGTGGAGGAAAAAAATAAACAGGGCAACAACAACGTTCAGCAAGGCAGCAATTAAACAAGATATTCAGGCCATAATCATGCATAAATCAGTCCAAAAATGCGCAAGGAACAGCAGCTCAAACGCAGTAATTGACAGCAGTTCAATTCGGCCATGACAGCAGTTTATTATGCATGAAAATCACCCAAAATGCAGCTGAAATGAAGAGAAAAACAGGGCAATAACGCAGCACAACAGGGACAGCCAATAAACCATCATTTTCAGGCCATTTCCAAGCATAAATTCCAAGTAGAACTCACAAAAACGCAGCAGCAGTCACGTTAGAAGCAAGCTGACAGCAGTCCAGTTTTTGGCCCAAAAATCCCCAAATTTTTAATCCAAAACTCAAGTGTTAATATACTCAACAACCAAGGATTTAATGCAAAGAAACAGGAGATAATGACATAACTAAACTCACTCTCTAGCTTAGAAATCAAAATAAATTCATGAGAGCTTGGGTTCAAAATTTTGAATGAAAACCTAACTATTCCTCCATCTAACCACTTCATGCTTGAAACCTTAAATTCAAGAGACAAAAAGGAGCATATAATGAAGTATAAATCACAAGGAATATAGATCTTACCTCTCATCGTTGAGAGACAAGGAAAACAAGACAATCTTGAGCAATTTGATGAAGAAGATGATGAATAGTAATCAATTCTCTTCCTTGCTTCTATACTGCTGTGTCTCGATGAAAAGGGAAAAAAAAGAGTACAAAATGGTAGATATTTGGCTTAGGTTCAGATCTTAAGGTCAAAGTGGGGCCAACTTTAGAGTTAAGTTCAAGCAGGACTGAAAATGGCTTCGTCGGGGGTTCAAACGGCACCGAAAAATTACGAGATTAATTCTATTGCGTCTGGATCGTCGAAAGGAGTAGAACGCCACAAACGGGACTCGAATCCGAGTTCCGTAGCTCAAGATAAGAATTAAAACGTACACAAGTGTACAAAAAGGGCTCAATTTCGAATTGAGTCCAAAACTTACAAAAAGTTACAATTAGGTCCAAAACCAAAGTTCAATTAAGTCCACAATTTTTTTTAAATATCATGCAAGTAAGTCCAAAAATCATATAATTCAATTAAATTCATAACATGCTAGGAAATTAAATACATGCCATAAAAATTCAAATATTGCTAGAATTAAAATATCAAAAATATTTAGGCATAAACATAACATTTAAATCAATTAATTCAAGTAATTGAGCATAATTCAAAATATATTCAAATTAAAATATTAAAATAAAGGAAATTACGGAGATTAACTCACACGTGGCACGAACCTGTACGGTCGGACGAACGGGGCGTCACAACCACCCCCCCTTTGGAGAACCTGGTCCCCAGGTTCACTGCTCTGCACTGAAAAACCTCGGATACAATCTTCTCATCTTCTCCTCGGTTTCCCACGTGGCTTCTTCGGATTTCTGATCTCGCCACAACACTCTAACCAAGGGGATTTGTCGATTCCTCAAAACTTGCATCTTTCGGTCTTGAATCTCCACCGGGTGCTTCACTATTGTCAAATCCGGCTCGAGTTGCACCTCTTCAACTGGGAGAATGGTTGCTTCATCGGGATAATACTTTCGAAGTTGCGAGACGTGAAACACATTGTGTATCCCGGTTAAACTTGGCGGTAGGTCCAACCTATACGCCACTTCTCCAACCCGTTCTAGGATCTCAAAAGGCCCAAGGTATCGCGGATTAAGTTTTCCACCCTTACCAATTCGAGAAAAGCCCTTTCTAGGAGATGCTTTCAAGAACACGCGATCTCCGACTTCAAACTCAAGGGGCCTTCTTCTCTTGTCGGCATAGCTCTTTTGACGGTCTTGAGCTGCCTTCATTCTTTGTTGAATCAACTTGACTTTGTCAAGAGTTTTCTCAATCTTCTCCGGAGGTTTAGCTCTCTCGAGCTTATTCTCTTCAGTCCAACGCCAATCTTCTATATCCCAAAAGAGAGGCGATCTACACTTTCTTCCATACAGTGCTTCATAAGGAGTCATGCCAATCGAAGCTTGGTAACTGTTATTATAGGCAAACTCAACAAGAGCTAGGTGCTTATCCCACTTATCCTTGAAATCCAAAGCACAAGCTCGAAGCATATCCTCGAGATACTTAATCAACCGTTCTGATTGTCCATCGGTCTGAGGATGCGAAGCAGTACTAAACTTGAGTCTTGTTCCCAAACACTTCTGAAGATCTTGCCAAAACTTAGCTGTAAACCGGGGATCACGATCCGAAACAATACAAGCCGGAACTCCGTGCAACCTTACAATCTCATTACAATAAATATCGGCTAGCTTCGGTACCTTGTCGGTCATCCGAATCTTAATGAAATGGGCAGACTTAGTGAAACGATCGACCACAACCCAAATTCCATCATACCCTCCTTTGGTCCTTGGCAAGCCGGACACAAAGTCCATAGTCACTTGCTCCCACTTCCATTCAGGAATCGGAAGTGGTTGGAGAGTTCCTCCCGGTTTCTGGTGTTCCGCTTTCACCATTTGACATGTTAGACACCGTTTTACAAAGTTCGCGACGTCTCTCTTCATGCCACTCCACCAGAACAATTCCTTCAAATCCCGATACATCTTGGTACCACCGGGATGAATTGAGTAACCCGAGCGGTGTGCCTCCTCAAGTATTAACCTCTTGAGCTCTTCTGGAACACACACTCTCGCCTTAAACCTGTACAAACCCGAATCATCAAATCCGAACTTGGTCTCTGGATCAACTCTCGACCGAGCAACCAACCTTTGAATCTCGGAATCCGTGGCCTGAGCATCAATCAGCCTTTGTTTTAAGTCAGGCTGAACTGTGATGTTAGCCAACCGAGCTACCGAAACCACAATCTCTGATCCCTGTCTCGAAGAACCTGCTTCCACACTTGAAACACTCGCTTTGCGACTCAAAGCATCGGCAACCACATTAGCCTTACCGGGGTGGTACTGGATTGTACAATCGTAATCCTCTAGAAACTCCACCCAACGCCTCTGTCTCAAGTTAAGATCTTTCTGAGTGAACAAATACTTGAGGCTCTTGTGATCGGTAAAGACTTCAAAAGTAGCACCATAGAGGTAGTGTCGCCACTTGGACAAAGCAAAGACAACCGCCGCAAGCTCAAGATCATGAGTGGGGTAATTCCTTTCGTGTTCTTTCAACTTCCTTGAAGCGTAGGCCACTACTCGACCGTCTTGCATAAGAACACAACCGAGGCCTTCCTTAGATGCATCCGTGTAGACCACATAGCCATCGGTTCCCTCAGGTAGGGTAAGAACTGGTGCTGAAGTTAACTTCTCTTTTAAAGTTTGAAAACTTTCCTCGCACCTATCGTCCCACTTGAATTTCACCTCCTTCTTTGTTAACTGAGTCAACGGGACCGCAATCTTAGAAAAATCCTTCACGAATCTCCGGTAGTAACCCGCTAACCCAAGAAAACTTCTCACTTCGGAGGCATTCCTCGGTCTCTCCCACTTCGAGACTGCTTCAGTCTTGGTCGGATCAACTTCTATTCCCTTGCCTGAAATGATATGGCCAAGGAACATCACTCTGTCGATCCAGAACTCACATTTGCTAAACTTGGCGTAAAGCTTGTGTCCTCTGAGTGTTTCCAAGACAATCCGAAGATGTTGTGCATGTTCTTCAACAGACCTCGAATACACCAAAATGTCGTCTATAAAGATCACCACGAACTTATCAAGAAACGGTCTGAACACTCGGTGCATCATTTCCATGAACACAGCGGGGGCATTAGTTAACCCAAACGGCATAACCACAAACTCGAAATGCCCATAGTATTAAACCCAGTCTTCGGAATATCCTCCTCCCTAATACGTAGCTGGTAGTACCCTTGTCTCAAATCTAACTTAGAGTATACTCGTGAACCTTGCAAGAGATCAAACAACCCTTCGATATGAGGCAACGGATACTTATTCTTTACCGTCATCCGGTTTAACTCGCGGTAATCTATGCACATCCGTAGTGTTCCATCCTTCTTCTTTACAAATAGAACAGGAGCACCCCAAGGTGAAGTACTCGGACGGATGTACCCGCAAGCTAGAAGTTCCTCAAGCTGCGACTTCAACTCCTTCAATTCTGCAGGAGCCATCCTATAGGGAGTCTTCGAAAATTGTTCAGCTCCGGGATAAAGGTCTATCACAAACTTGATGTCCCTATCGGGAGGTAAGGATCCCAAATTCTCAGGAAAAACATCGGGGTATTCTTGTACGACCTCTGTCTCCTCAAGTTTGGCTTGGTCCTTTGGTTTGTTAAGGAGATAAGCCACAAAACCTGTTGCTCCATCCCGAACGAGCTTACTTGCTTCCATGAACGAAATAACCGGGCTAGTCTTCAATCTCTCGCCCGTGAACACCACTGAACCTAAAGAAACCTTCTTCTCACGGCAATCCATCACTGCACGGTGTCGATAAAGCCAATCCATTCCAAGGATTGCCCCGTACTTCTTCATCGGCATCTCGATCAAGTCAGCAGGAAAGACACGACCCTCAAAACTCACCGGACACTCTCGAAAAACTCGGTCCGTCACCAAACTCCCCCCCAAAGGAGAGCTCACAACATACACACGCGCAGATAAGTTAACAGGCAAAGTCAAAGAAACAACTATATGCCGGGAAATGAAAGAATGCGTAGCCCCGGGATCAAATAATGCATGTAATGAGGTGCCATGTATGTTGATTGTACCTTCTACTACGGCATTCGGGTCGATCTCGGCCTCTTCTTCCTCACCCTCGAGGGCATAAGCACGAGCTTGGATCGCCGGCCTCTGATTCCCCCTATCAGCGGGAGCAAACTTCTTTTTCGGGCACTTGTCAATCATATGTTCCGAAGATCCACACCCATAACATCTTCCCAAGAGCTTCCAACATTTCTCGACCGGGTGTCTTCCTTGACAATAAACACATTGAATGGGTGCCGGTAGTGCTAGAGGTGCTGCGGGGCCCGTAAGATGAGGTTTCTTGTTGTTATTGTTGTTGAGCTTAAAATTTCCTTGAGGTCGGAAAATAGGAGGACGCATCGGAGGTGCGGGTCTCTTGCCCAAATTCATGCCCGAGCTAGAACCATGGCCCGATCGAAAACTTTGTGATTTAAACCTTGCTCTTTCTGCCTCAACCCGAATTGCTTTCTTAGTTGCCTTAGCCCAAGTGTCAACGGTCACGGCTTGGAGAGCCTCTTGAAGTTCCATTCGAAGGCCACGAACAAAGCTACTTGCCTTTAGCTTATCGTCATTAGTAATGTGGGTAGCATAAGGCGCGAGCCTCTCGAACTCAAGAATGTAACTTTCCACTGACATATTCCCTTGTTTTAGATCAGAAAATTCTTGCAATCTCCTCTCCCTTGCACTTTGAGGTATATATTTCTCATGAAACTCTTGGACAAAGGATTCCCAATTAAATTCCAACCCTTCCCGATCAAACCTTGCTCGAACTCCTTTTAGCCAAATCGAAGCTTGCCCTTGAATAAACCGGGCAGTGCATATAGCTTTGTCTTGTGAACTCGCTGGACAAATTTCCCAAATACCACTGATCTCGCTAAGCCACTCCTCGGCTTTAATATCATCTCCACCGAACCATTTTGGAGGATTGTTGTTCCGGAATTCCTTATAAGCCACCGAAGTAGCTCCCTCTTGACCTTCAACGGGAGGCGTTTGATGCCTCTGATTCTGTTGGAGCTGATTCAATAAGGCCTGAACGATGTTTTCGGCATTCAATGGTGGTGGCGGAGGTGCATTCTGTTGTACTGGAGGGGGCTGATTAAGATCAGGAGTTTGTTCACGGTCTCTCCTTCTTGGAGGCATCCTAAAATTCACAAAGCAAAGCAAATATCGATGCGTGAAGGTCAGTACATGCTCATGTGTACAATTAATATAAATAAACAAGTAATCTATCAATTAAAGCACATAAGGTAGAAAGGAGCAATCAAACACATAATACCTATGTCGTACGACTTAGACAGACTCACACGACTCAAGAGCTCAGGTTTTGCAACCTGGGGCTCTGATACCACTTAAGGATGTAGCACCCCGCACGTGGGATACCACATCCCCCGCACTAAGATCCAAACCCGAATACGAAATGGAAAAAAAAAAAATCCGTATCCAAGTCCAAACCATAGCGAACGGGAGACACACACACCCACTAGGCTAGGCGGAGCTAAAATCGAACTCAGAGTGCGCAAAGGAACAATAAAGGAATCACATTAGCATAATAGCGGAAGCACTTATCAAATATCAACATCAAAAGTCGAATAGATCAAGTAAATACAAGCCATGAGTTCATAAATCCAACTGGGATCATAATTCAAAATAATAACATAAATCCCAAGGCATGACAAAATATATGCACGTGCAGCCAGAGACATCCTAAGTCGACCTAAACAATGAAGTGTGACTCGTGAGACGCACTTCTCCGCCTAGCTCGAAAACAAAAGAGTAACCTGAAAAGTTAAAGGAGGCGTCAGTACAACGACTGAGTGAGGGGGCTAACGCACACCCACACACTATAAATAAAAAGCATAGCACGAAATAAGAGATGGAAACATGAACCGGGAATAGGTTTTGCATACCAAAAAGGTTTTTAAAGAAAAACAATACATATTTATATACTTAATCATAAACGAATCATAAATACTGTCCCCGATTCATAATTTCCCAAAGCATAAACATAATGCTCGCGCGAGTAACGAGCTTCCAACCTTACTTCGAATACATAATCATAAAAACCGAAATCAAATATACAATCCCCAATCTCCACGATAGAAGGGCCACGTGAACCCTAACTATCCATATATAGACATAACCTCGAGGGGTAGTACTCCCCCTACGAGTCTTTCCCGGCTTTTAAACCGCGAGCATCGAAGAGAACGCCTTCCCAAACTCCCAGGGGTCGCGCGTAACACTTCGGATGGAACTATGCTAAGGAGTGATAATCCCGACGGCCCGATACCGTCCCGGGTGTCCTCGCTCATAGATCCGGGCCCAAACATACGGAACATATCATACATATACCAATCTTTCATGGTTTAACTCGCTAACATATCATATTATAACTTATCATATCATATCATAAGGTTTTCAAAATCAAGCTTACATATGCCCATATAACTAATTTCAAAATCCAAAGGTGATTCATAAGATCATAACATATATATTCAACACATATCTATGTATATATAATATATAATCGCATGCGGGCTTAGAAATACGAGCATATAGGGGTTTTAGGTCATTTATCTAAAAGAAAATACCTAAACCTCACCTTATACACAAGAACAAAAGAAACACGTGCGTGTCGACCACCAACAACTAGGTCTCGGGCTCAACAACCTCCTCGGGAACTTCCTCTGTAACAAACAACACAAAACCCGAGACTTAGACTCGATTATGTACCAAATAGACGCACGGCGATGCGAATGTATGTAACTTATGCGTATGAGATGCGAAAATGCAACACATAATTCATTAAAGGTTGTAACATGTATAATTCATATTAAAACAATTCATAAAATTAAATCAAGAATTATAAATAATTAATTCATGAGACCCAAAATTAGAGGTAATTAAAATTCATGGAATTAATTTAACTAACAAAAATTCATTCATTAAATTAACTTAAATAAACAAAAATACTATTATAATACACATTAGATATTAATATTATAGATATATATAATATATATACGTACATATTTACTCATAATAACTACACACTACTAACATATTACATATATATAATAATATACATCTAGCATTCACATATTAATTCACTATACAATACATATATATATACAGTAGTATACCTATATCATTAATATATAATATATAAAACATTAACATACTACTATATATATATACACTGTCACGTACACACACATATCCTCATGCATGCACTTATACCAAATATATAAATATATAACATACATATAGCATTAACATATTAATGTACAACACATATATATACTAGACTACACGTAACACTCATGCATGCATGGTTAATATCATATATATAATAATTAGTCTATATGCAAATAACAAAGTAAACACATTCACAAAAGTCATACAACAAGCAGCAACAACAGATCAGTTTCGTGGAGGAAAAAAATAAACAGGGCAACAACAACGTTCAGCAAGGCAGCAATTAAACAAGATATTCAGGCCATAATCATGCATAAATCAGTCCAAAAATGCGCAAGGAACAGCAGCTCAAACGCAGTAATTGACAGCAGTTCAATTCGGCCATGACAGCAGTTTATTATGCATGAAAATCACCCAAAATGCAGCTGAAATGAAGAGAAAAACAGGGCAATAACGCAGCACAACAGGGACAGCCAATAAACCATCATTTTCAGGCCATTTCCAAGCATAAATTCCAAGTAGAACTCACAAAAACGCAGCAGCAGTCACGTTAGAAGCAAGCTGACAGCAGTCCAGTTTTTGGCCCAAAAATCCCCAAATTTTTAATCCAAAACTCAAGTGTATTAAAGGTAGAAGTTAATGTACTCAACATCCAAGGATTTAATGCAAAGAAACAGGAGATAATGACATAAATAAACTCACTCTCTAGCTTAGAAATCAAAATAAATTCATGAGAGCTTGGGTTCAAAATTTTGAATGAAAACCTAACTATTCCTCCATCTAACCACTTCATGCTTGAAACCTTAAATTCAAGAGACAAAAAGGAGCATATAATGAAGTATAAATCACAAGGAATATAGATCTTACCTCTGATCGTTGAGAGACAAGGAAAACAAGACAATCTTGAGCAATTTGATGAAGAAGATGATGAATAGTAATCAATTCTCTTCCTTGCTTCTATACTGCTGTGTCTCGATGAAAAGGGAAAAAAAAGAGTACAAAATGGTAGATATTTGTCTTAGGTTCAGATCTTAAGGTCAAAGTGGGGCCAACTTTAGAGTTAAGTTCAAGCAGGACTGAAAATGGCTTCGTCGGGGGTTCAAACGGCACCAAAAAATTACGAGATTAATTCCATTGTGTCTGGATCATCGAAAGGAGTAGAACGCCACAAACGGGACTCGAATCCGAGTTCCGTAGCTCAAGATAAGAATTAAAACGTACACAAGTGTACAAAAAGGGCTCAATTTCGAATTGAGTCCAAAACTTACAAAAAGTTACAATTAGGTCCAAAACCAAAGTTCAATTAAGTCCACAATTTTTTTTAAATATCATGCAAGTAAGTCCAAAAATCATATAATTCAATTAAATTCAAGAATTAACATGCTAGGAAATTAAATACATGACATAAAAATTCAAATATTGCTAGAATTAAAATATCAAAAATATTTAGGCATAAACATAACATTTAAATCAATTAATTCAAGTAATTGAGCATAATTCAAAATATATTCAAATTAAAATATTAAAATAAAGGAAATTACGGAGATTAACTCACACGTGGCACGAACCTGTACGGTCGGACGAACGGGGCGTCACAATGGTGACATTTCTGGATATAGGGGTGATAGTGGTCGCCTGGAATGAAACCCGATGGCGGAGATGGTACGGTGGCGGTGGCGTGGAAGATGGTTGTTGCTGCGCCGCTGCTGGGACATGGCGATGGTGGTCGGATCCGTGACGAGGCAGTCGGCGGTGGTGCTAAGGTGGCTGATTTGCAGAGACTCGGCGGCTGAGTGTTGGCGCTGCTCTTGTCTTCTGAAATGGAAAAGGGAGAAAGAGATTCGTCCAGGGGTGATTCCAGGAGCTTCGGCGGTGGTCGTCTCGTCGGAGATGACGGTGGTAGCAGGGGATTCCTCCATTTTCCGGATCTGAAACAAGAGAGAAGACGGAGGCGGCAGCGATGCGGTTTCTTGTCTTCTGAAATGGGAGAAGAAGAGATTAGCCGGATGGGTGGAAGACGGAGTTGATGACGACGAGGTGCTGAATCTTCGGCGGTGAGAGAAGGAGATCGGGAGGGGGGGTGATGGTGATGGGTTGTCGGAGAAGTAGCGACGGCAGATTCGCTGGTGGTTGGAGATGCCAGTGCCGCTGTTGCTTGTTGAAGACGAAGAGGAAAGAAATGGAAGAAGAGAAGGTGACTGCGCAGCTGCTCAAGGATGAATGGGAGGAGAGAAAGTGAAATGGCAGCACTAGGGTTTCTCGGTGTATATAAAGGGGCCATTCTTCCAAAATTGCAAACAAGTCACCAAAGAAATTAGTTGATGCGATTAAGTTCACAAAATTCAATTAGGGTTCAATTAGAGATTGTGTAATTATAAAAACACCCCAAAGATTTAAAGTGGTGTCTAATTAAGTCCAATTGAGTTTCTCATAATTAGAAATAGATCCCCAACTTTCATTAATCTCAAATTAGCCGACATAATTTAAATTAAAGAGCAATTAGGCACCAAACACATATTTCAGTTAAGTCTACATCTTTCCATAGGCTTACAATTGGGTCAATTAAACAATTAAAACATAAATAAAGCAATTCAAACACAAGAAGAGTTAAATAAATAACAATCTAATCGCACAAAAACGACATCGTATCTTGCTCTGAAAATGCGGGGTGTTACACACTTCCTAAATTGATCTTACATCTTTGGATTTGGAATTGCTTGTCGGTTGCTTGTAAATATGACCTTGTTGAGCATTGATATGCCTTGAATGACCACGACACCTTATCCAAGCACAACATGAACACTTATGCATAACCATGATCATGTTGAGCAACGCCGTGCGTCTTGTTTGGTTCATATAGAGTCTAAGTCTGGGCTTCTATATATCTTGTCACAGGGTTTGGCGGTGCCGGTGGACCTGAGGTTTAGAGTGTTTGGCCCTTCACACTCTCAGACTCTACTGCTACGAGGTGAGGTTTAGGATTTTGTATAGTTATGCGACCTATGGCCTTTACCTGCTGATTTCTATCCTTGCATGCGAGTATACCCTACTATAAATGCATACGTGTTGGATATGATATGTTTATGAACTGGCATGAGTCCTGCGTGGGCGGGCTATCCCTGCAGCATAGGAATATATATAAAAATCAGGTTTTGAAGCATATGTAAGCTATTTTGGAAAAACAGTTGTGTTGTGATTATGTAGCGAGATTGCCATGAAAGATTGGCGTATGTGATCCGTTGTGATCTGTTCTGTTGTGATCCGTAGTGATCTATTCTGTTGTGATTCGTTGTGATCTGTGTGTGGATCTGATCCTGCTGAGCTGCGGGAATGGGTACCCCCGGGACGGTTAGGGCCGTCGGGGTATTTATCCATTGCGTAGTTCCATTTGAGAAATCTTCATGCGACCCGTGCTGTAGGGAAGGTGTGGTATCTTCAGCCTTCGGCTAAGGCCGGGGAGGACTCTTGTGAGTTTGCTACCCCTTGAGGGTGAGTCTGTTTTTAGACGGTTTTATAGATGGTTTGGGGACGGTACATCTCCTCCATCACTGGTGTAGCGGTTGGATTAAAGGTTGGAAGCTCGTACTCACCGAGCATGTGTTCTTTTATGTTATGGAATTATGAATCGGGATAGAGTCCTCCTGGAAAATGGTTTCTAAACTTATATCTATATTTATTTGGGTTATTTCAAAATGTTTTGGTATGCAACACCGATCCCCGGTTCATGAGTCCATCCTTTGATTCTGTGCTATGTTCTCTATATATATATATTTTGGGTGTGCATTAGCCCCCTCACTCGGTCAAGTTGACTGACCCCTCATTTAAACTTTTAGTTGCAGGTCTGTTGGCGTTCGCTAGGCGGGAGTGAGTCATTTGAGTTACACTTCGTCCGTCTAGCCTTTCTAGTTGCATTTGTCTTTCATACACTTTACTTATGTCATGATTTGTAGACTTGAGATTATACTTTACCTTTTTGTAGCCCTGTGTGGCATTCGTATTAGGCCTTGTGTGGCACTTGATGATTATTGCGTTATGTTGATCGGACATTCGGGACTAGTTATTTATGCTAGTTGAACTCGTCATCTGTTATGCTTGTTGATATTCAGGACTAGGTATCTATGCTAGTTGAACCCGTCACCTTTTATGCTTGTTGATATTCAGGACTAGGTATCTATGCTAGTTGAACTCGTCACTTGTTTTGAATGTTGATTTAAATGCTTCCGCTATCTTGTTTTGAATGTTTGAATTGCTTCCGCACTCTGAGTTTGTCGAGTTAGATCCGCCTAGCATAGCGTGTGCGTTTGTCTCCCTTTCGCTCTGATTTGGATTCGGGCATGGACTCCCATTTCATGACCGGATCTGGGTCTCAGTGCGGGGGATGTGGCATCCTCCTTTTGGGGTGTTACATTACTTACCTATTTCTTCCTATCTCCGAATACCGGGCTGTTACAAGTCCAATCGGTAAGCAACTTTTCCAACTTTCTCAAGAATCTTGAAAGGACCTAAGTATCGAGGGTTCAACTTCCTCCCTGGCTAATTCTTACAAAGGAGATGCTTTCAAGAACACACGATCACCAACCTCAACCTCGAGGTTTCTTCTCCGGCGATCGGCAAAACTCTTCTTTCGATCTTGGGCGGCTTTCATACGGTTATCGTATGATCTGAACTTTCTATACCGCATCTTGAGTGGCTTCTGAGAGTTTCATCTTTCTAACATCTCTCTGAACACCTTCTTGTTTAGACCATCTCCACTCTTCAAGATCGAAGAAGAATAGTGATCGACGCTTCCGACTGTACAAGATCTCATAAAGGGCCACTTTGATCGAGGCTTGATAGCTATTATTGTAAGCAAACTCAATAAAGTGCAAGTGCTCATCCTAGTTAGTTTGGAAATCCAATGCACAAGCCCTGAGAATATCCTCCAAATACTGAATCAACATCTCTGACTGACCGTCCGTCTGAGGATGCAAAGCTATACTGAACTTGAGCTTATTACCCAACCTATTCTGAATCTCTTGCCACAACTTGGAAGTAAATCTCGGATACCTGTCGAAAACAATACTAAGAGGAGTACCATGAAGCCTGACTATCTCTCTGACATAGTCGTCTACAAGCTTACTTATCTTGTTAGACATCCAAACTGCAAGGAAGTGTGCTGACTTGGTTAACCGATCAATTATCACCCAAATTCCATCAAGTCCACCATTAGCTTTGGGTAATCTGGACACAAAATCCATGGTGACTTGTTCACACTTCCATTCCGGAATGGGTAAAGGTTGTAGTAAGCCTCCGGGGTTTTGGTGTTCTGCCTTTACCATTTGGCATATCTTGCAATGTTTCACAAACTCGGCCACATCCTTCTTTAAACCTCTCCACCAATAGAACTTATTCGAGTCCCGATACATCTTTGTAACTCCTGGGTGGATAGAGTAAGCTGACCTGTGAGCTTCCTTAAGAATTACCCGTTTCAACTCTTCTGGTACACAAACTCTAGTCTTGAATCTCAACAACCCCGTGTCATCAAAACTAAACAGACACTCTGGATTATCTCGGGCCTTCAACACTAACTTCTGAATCTTAGGATCGGTAACTTGAGCTTCGTACAATCTCTGTTTCAAATCGGGTTGTATTGTAATATTAGCCACATGAGCTTTCAATACGGTAGGCTCAATACTTTCTACCGAATGAACTTCCAAAGAAGATACGCTAGGCTTCCTACTCAGCACATCCACGACCACATTAGCTTTACCTGGATAGTAATGGATGGTAGAATCATAATCTTCAAGAAATTCCATCCAACGCCTTTGCCACATATTTAATTCCTTCTAAGTGAATAAGTACTTGAGGATTTTATGGTCATAAAATATCTCAAAAGAAACCCCGTAGAGATAATGGCACCATTTTGCCAAAGCGAAAACCACGGCGGCTAACTCGAGATCATGACTGGGGTAATTCTTCTCTTGGTCCTTTAGCTTCCTTGAAACATAAGTTATTGGTCGGCCATTCTGCATGAGAACACAACCTAGGCCTTCCTTCGAGGCATCAATAAACACGGCATACCCATCAGAACCGTTGGGTAGGGCTGACACT
This sequence comes from Lantana camara, assembly GCA_037501455.1. NCBI lineage: Eukaryota > Viridiplantae > Streptophyta > Magnoliopsida > Lamiales > Verbenaceae > Lantana > Lantana camara. The sequence goes on from CM074858.1 coordinate 53,132,413, forward strand.
AGAGCCAAAGTTAACTTCTCCTTCAAAACATGGAAACTTACCTCGCAGGCATCATCCCACTCAAACTTTACCTCTTTCTTAGTTAGTCGGGTCAAAGGAGCAGCAATCTTGGAGAAATCCTTCACAAATCTCCAATAATACCCCGCTAGATCCAAGAAACTTCTTACTTCTGAGGCGTTCTTCGGTTTCTCCCATTGCACCACTGTTTCATTCTTAGAGGGATCCACCTCTACCCCGTTAACGGAGATTATGTGGCCCAAGAAAATAACTCGATCAATCCAAAATTCACACTTGCTGAATTTGGTAAATAGTTGGTACTCTCTAAGAGTCTCTAGCATAATCTTACGATGTTTTGCATGCTCTTCAAGAGACTTGGAATACACAAGGATATCGTCAATGAAGATTACGACGAACTTATTAAGGTACGGATGAAAGATCCTGTGTATCATATCCATAAAGGCTGCAGGGGCATTTGTTAAACCAAACAGCATCACTAAAAACTCGAAATGCCCATACCGAGCGTTAAATCCCATCTTAGGAATATCTTCTTCTCAGATTCGCAGCTGATAATACCCTTGTTGAAGATCAAGTTTGGAATAGACCATTGATCCTTGTAGCAAATCGAAAAGCTCTTCAATGTGAGGAAGAGAGTACTTGTTCTTAATTGTCATCCTATTTAGTTTGCGATAGTCGATACACATTCTCAAGGTCCCATCTTTCATCTTTATAAACAGAACCGGTACACCGTATGGCGAAAAACTCGGTTGGATGTAACCACTAACAAGGAGCTCATCGAGTTGAGTCTTCAACTCTTTCAACTCGGCTAGAGCCATTCGGTATGGAGACTTCGGATAAGGCTCAGCTCCCGGAAACAAATCAATCACAAACTCAATTTCCCTCTCAGGTGGTAAAGAATCCAAAGTCTCGGGAAATACACTGAGAAAGTCCTTAACAACCTCGGTTTCCTCAATCATAGCTTGATCCTTTGGCTTACTGAGAAGATAAACCACGAAACCCATAGCCCCTTTACGAACAAACTTGTAAGCTTCAGTAAAAGAGACAAGCGGAGGAGTCTTTGAACCTTCACCCAGAAACACATCCGAGTCCAAACAAACCTTCTTCTCGAAATAATCAATCGTAGCTTGGTGAAGAAAAAGCCAATCCATGCCCAAGATAGCCCCGTATCTGTCCATAGGCATCTCAATGAAATCTGTCGGAAAAACACGACCCTCAATGCTCAGCTGTACCTCCTTAAACAAATGGTTTGTCTCTAAGATCCCCCAAGAGGAGAACTAATCACATAACACGAAGAAGTGCAAGCAACAAGCATAAGCAAAGAAAGAACCACACCACGAGAGATAAAAGAGTGGGTGGCACCCGGGTCAAACAATGTATGAATATGCATGCCATGAATGTATATGGTACCTGCCACCACGACATTGGGATTAATATCAAAATCTTGATCTTCTCCTCCAATAGCATATACACGGGCTCAAATCAATGTTCTTCACCCCCTTGTTGTGCTCCCAGTGGAGGCTCCGGACAAGTATCGATCTTGTGGTCCGCTTTGCCACACCTCAAACAGGAACCCAATCGGTGTCAACAATTACAATAAGTGTGGGAAGGATGTCCACAATGAGTACAATCGGGTCTCTCTTGTTGTGGCGGTGGAGCCGGTAATGCCAGTAGTGCTGGAGCTTTCCCCGTGGATTTTTGCTTCTTATCATTACCCTTGGGAGCTTGGATTTATTGAAATACGGGGCCTTTTTCCCTCTCTTGAGCCCGAACCGGCATGGAAAGTCCTCGACTTTCTTTTTGAAATCTTGGCCTTGTCGTTCAAAGATTTATCCGTGGCCTTTGGCCATCTGCGGATATAACACCCAAAGCGGTGGGCACCACATCCCCTGCACCATAACTCAACACGTGTAATGAAACAAGGACTCTGCACACGTGCCAAGCCGCAGCGAACGGGAGACAAACAAAACCAAACCAAAGCTAAGAGGAACGTAGACCCTGAACATCACAGTACAAACAAAAAATATGCGGAAGCGATTTGAAACCCCGTAATTTTAGGATAATATTAGTTATAGGAGATATATACGTAGTATTATAATACTCTTATTCTTTATTAATTGATTGTTTATATTACTTAACTATTATTTATTTTACCCTTCTATGATAATAAAATATATTAATGTACAAGAATAATATTAACGCGTATAGAGAAAAGTGAGGGGAAGTGGGAGTCCTTACGAGGTAGAGAACTAACCCTAAGTGTGAGATTTATTTCTAGACTAGATCGTGGAGATAAGAAGAGAGCAGAGTCGGCGTACAAGAGGAAAAGAAAGGGAGGGACGCCCAACCGAGAGAGGAAGAGACGACGAGAAGAAGAAGAGAAAATATCGCCAGGTGGTCGAGTGCGTAGATTGGACTTATTGCATGCATCTTGGTACTTCTAAATGCCGACCTGATTCTTATACAGTCCCTACTTGAAATCATCAATTTTCTAGTATTTAGATAAATTGATATATTTTTTTTATAATCCCTAACTATTAATTGAAATAAGATTTTTGTGACGAAGCCACTAAAGGTATTAGGTATAAATCTCATATTGTGCGATGGGGTTGGAAACCGTTGCAGAAATTATTATAGTGATGATTACGGAATATTATGGTTAGGGATACGCAAAAGTTTGGCCTTAATTAAACTCGTTGAAACGGATGTAGTACTTTATTTCTTTAAAAATTCTATATATGTATGAAGTGGACTTAGTATTAACATGGGTAGTATGTCCTGTTGTTAGCAAATAAGTATTCATGTATGTCATCTATTAGAAGTAATAATAGGAATTCATATAGATCGCGTGGGACTGGGCTCATTATGGTTGTACATATATATCAATATACACAACTATTATATAAACATTTATATCTATACAGCACTGTAGGAGGATTAGGAATTAGTAATATTATGTTTATGCAGTAATATCTATAGTTACTTTGGGGACTAATTTAGTACAGTCATTTGAATGATATTTATGGTTATTTGGTGATTAGATTCGACCGATCGGAATTAGAGCTTTACTTGCAAGATCATTAGAATATTTAGAGGTCGTCGAATTTGAGGTAAGTGGTTTCTTCCTTCTACGTTTTCCTAAACTTGTTTTATAAAAAATATATGTCTTATTTTAAAATTATAATTTCATTATATAAAATTGGAATATGAGCATGGTAAGTGTGACTGCGTTATGTGAACTAAATATGAAGTCCTTTTTTTTAAGCTTATGGTATGAATACATGATCTGTGATGTTATATTTCTATGCTAAGTAGGTTTTATGCTCTGAACTATTGGAAACCGAATTGGTAGGGGCTAGTTCCGAATTATTGTACTGACCCGGCCACGGGTGTTACAGTGGCATTATTGTACTGACCCGGCCACGGGTGTTACAGTGGAATTATTGACCCGGCTACGGGAGTGACAGTAGCATCATATTGACCCGGCCATGGGTGTTACAGTGGCATTATTGACCCGGCTACGGGAGTGACAGTAGCAATTCTGGACCCACCTAACGGGGTTGTAGTTAGGACTTGATCAAGTTAAGCCAATTAGGAACTGAAAGTTCACGAGCATAAACTTATGTGTCTTTATATGTTCAGTTTACTATTTCATATGCTCAAATGTCTGAAAAGTTATTTGAAAAGTATGATATTTCTTGAATGTGCTTGTGTTAAAATATATATATTGTAACGTGCTCAAATCCGATAGAGGATCAGGAGACTGCTTACTGAGCTAGTGTCGCTCATACCACTCTAATAATTTTGCAGAGTATCACTTAGAAGACATTGGAGGAGCAGTTTGGGCCGGTGTTAGGCACTCTTCAAATAGATTAGGGATTTTAGTTTATGTTCTTATATCTTTTCATGAATAGTTAGGATCGAGTTATGTCCGAGACAATTTGTAAGAAGTGTAATAGTTAGGATTTCTCCGTTGCATTGTTTTTAAGAGTTGATTTAAGTATTTTAGTTGGGATTTTAGTCGTTCTGATTATCGAAGCTTAGTGTCCTTGAGTCTGTCGGGCTCAGGGGCACTGCCGTGTTGCGACCCGGAAACGGGGCGTGACAGAAGTGGTATCAGAGCAATAGGTTATGATCCCGAAATAAGCGAGTTTGGCCTTTTAGTAGAATAATTGAGTTAAGAATTATTAGAGTTATGAGATTAGAATTATTATTTTTGACATTATTACTTAGGAAGATAAAGTCATTAGACCAGAAACTTTAGGATGAGACTTTCCCTTTATTTTGACAGTCATGATATCGGTGTATAAGTATAGTTAATAGTTCATTTAGAAGATCATTACACCTAAGTACATTATGGTGCAATTCAGTATCCTTAGAATTTAAGATACACCAAGTTTCGAGGACGAAACTTTTTATAAGGTGGGGAGGATGTGAAACCCCGTAATTTTAGGATAATAGTAGTTATAAGAGATATATACGTAGTGTTATAATACTCTTATTCTTTATTAATTGTTTGTTTATATTACTTAACTATTATTTATTTTACACTTCTATGATAATAAAATATTTTAATGTACAAGAATAATATTATCGCGTATAGAGAAAAGTGAGGGGAAGTGGGAGTCCTTACGAGGTAGAGAACTAACCCTAAGTGTGAGATTTATTTCTAGACTAGATCGTGGAGATAAGAAGAGAGCAGAGTCGGCGTACAAGAGGAAATGAAAGGGAGGGACGCCCAACCGAAGAAGAAAAAATATCGCCAGGTGGTCGAGTACGTAGATTGGACTTATTGCATGCATCTTGGTACTTCTAAATCCCGACCTGATTCTTATACAGTCCCTACTTGAAATCATCAATTTTCTAGTATTTAGATAAATTGATATATTTTTTTTATAATCCCTAACTATTAATTGAAATACGATTTTTGTGACGAAGCCACTAAAGGTATTAGGTACAAATCTCATATTGTGCGATGGGGTTGGAAACCGTTGCAGAAATTATTATAGTGATGATTACGGAATATTATGGTTAGGGATACGCAAAAGTTTGGCCTTAATTAAACTCGTTGAAACGGATGTAGTACTTTATTTCTTTAAAAATTCTATATATGTATGAAGTGGACTTAGTATTAACATGGGTAGTATGTCCTGTTGTTAGCAAATAAGTATTCATGTATGTCATCTATTAGAAGTAATAATAGGAATTCATATAGATCGCGTGGGACTGGGCTCATTATGGTTGTACATATATATCAATATACACAACTATTATATAAACATTTATATCTATACAGCACTGTAGGAGGATTAGGAATTAGTAATATTATGTTTATGCAGTAATATCTATAGTTACTTTGGGGACTAATTTAGTACAGTCATTTGAATGATATTTATGGTTATTTGGTGATTAGATTCGACCGATCGGAATTAGAGCTTTACTTGCAAGATCATTAGAATATTTAGAGGTCGTCGAATTTGAGGTAAGTGGTTTCTTCCTTCTACGTTTTCCTAAACTTGTTTTATAAAAAATGTATGTCTTATTTTAAAATTATAATTTCATTATATAAAATTGGAATATGAGCATGGTAAGTGTGACTGCGTTATGTGAACTAAATATGAAGTCCTTTTTTTTAAGCTTATGGTATGAATACATGATCTGTGATGTTATATTTCTATGCTAAGTAGGTTTTATGCTCTGAACTATTGGAAACCGAATTGGTAGGGGCTAGTTCCGAATTATTGTACTGACCCGGCCACGGGTGTTACAGTGGCATTATTGTACTGACCCGGCCACGGGTGTTACAGTGGAATTATTGACCCGGCTACGGGAGTGACAGTAGCATCATATTGACCCGGCCATGGATGTTACAGTGGCATTATTGACCCGGCTACGGGAGTGACAGTAGCAATTCTGGACCCACCTAACGGGGTTGTAGTTAGGACTTGATCAAGTTAAGCCAATTAGGAACCGAAAGTTCACGAACATCAACTTAAGTGTCTTTATATGTTCAGTTTACTGTTTCATATGCTGAAATGTTTGAAAAGTTATTTGAAAAGTATGATATTTCTTGAATGTGCTTGTGCTAAAGTATATATATTGTAACGTGCTCAAATCCGATAGAGGGTCAGGAGACTGCTTACTGAGCAATTGTCGCTCATACCACTCTAATAATTTTGCAGAGTATCACTTAGAAGACTTTGGAGGAGCAGTTTGGGCCGGTGTTAGGCACTCTTCAAATAGATTAGGGATTTTAGTTTATGTTCTTATACATTGACCCTTGGTCTAATTCCACGCCTTATGACGAAAGATATCTTTTCATGAATATTTAGGATCGAGTTATGTTCGAGACCATTTGTAAGAAGTGTAATAGTTAGGATTTCTCCGTTGCATTGTTTTGAAGAGTTGATTTAAGTATTTTAGTTGGGATTTTAGTCGTTCTGATTGTCAAGGCTTAGTATCCTTGAGTCTGTCGGGCTCATGGGCACTGCCGTGTTGCCACCCGGAAACGGGGCGTGACAGTGAACATGTCATACAAAATTCATACAGTAAAAGTAGGTGACGGGTTCAGCTAGCATAAATTCCAAATCCCAAATATCAATTCATAACTTAAATCAAACATGCAAACGAGTTCAAACTAGCCCTAGAAGCCTATCCCGAAATTCATACATAAATGAAATAAGTCATGCTTATACAAACATACAAATTTTCACTTATTCAAAATGCAAATGCAAGACCTAACTTATACAAGGACTCGACTCCAAGGACAGACTCACTCCGCCTAGCTCGAACTCCAAAGCAAACCTGCAAGGCTAAAAGCACAAAGAGGGAGGGGTTGTAGCATCCCGGAGCGCAGAGCACTACATTCCCCGCACCATAACCCAACATGTGTAACGAAATAGAAACTTCGCACACGCATCAAGCCACATCGAACGGGTGACAAAAAAAAAATCACACCTAAGCTAGGGGGTCTAGACCCTAATTCAAAGTGCGCAACAAAAATCAAAATACAAACGGAAGCACCAGGATCGTCAAACATGCATATAAAATCCAACTATTTCAATTAAATTACATACTTGTACAAATATTGTAACACCCCACACGCAAGGCGCCACATCCCCCGCACTCTGAGCCCTGATCCACACATGAAATGGAAAGTCCATGCATGAACCCAACTCACAGCTAACGGGTACTTACTCAGTCACTAGGTTAGGCGGGAACTAAACTTCGAAATCAAATACACCATTCTAAAGAATAAAATGCATGTGCGGAAGCAAAATATATAATCAATCATAAATACAATGGGAAATTGACGGATTTAACTAACATAGATACTTGCTCCCGAAAATTCATACATAAACATTTTCAAATATACATTCAAGTAAGCCATCATATGTACAAAATGCGTATCAAGTGACTTAGACTAAAATATGAGACTTGACAGACTCAGAACCCTGCCTAGCACTCCAAACCTGCAAAAGAACTGAAAACAAAGCCGGGTTCAGCCTATAGGAGACTGGTGGTTATAAAACAGGGCATATCATAGATAATATTACAGAATTTAAACACACCACATGTATGCTATAATCCCGTGCAAGGTTTATAAGATATTTCCCAAGTGGGTTAAAACAAAGAAAACAACGCTCAGGATTACAACAGTCAATTTCATAATTCATAATCATAATTGTTCATGCGGTCAATACGTGAGCCCTGGCGGGTGGGCGAAAATCTCCAACCTACTCCTCGTGTGTGCATATCAATTCAGTTTCTATTTTAGCGATCATACACATTCATACATATTCGTTCATAATCATAATCATATATCATAATCATATCATCCATATTCATATCATTCATAATCATAAACACATACACCTTCTTCCTCCGGGTGGTGGACGGGTTAGCAAGACCCGACCACCGGTCCATACATAGGCCAATGGGGGTACATGAATCCCCCAAGGGTACTCAGCTCCCATTCCCCGCTAAACCTCCTGGCGAGGGCCGATATCACCGTAACTGTGGTGGGACTAGTACAAGGGGTCATCGTCGGCCGTTGCCTCCCCGGATAGCCACTTGCACTAAGTTCCTGGGCCCGTGCAATCATAATCATGTGCACGCTAAAAATCATAAGGTGGGAATACATAATAGAAGGGCTTTACGTTGGAAATCTTAGACTCTTTGGAAAAGACTCGTTATATATATATACATATAATATTTTTGGCATAAAACTTTCACATATGGGGTATATCGGGTCATCATAGCTAATACAAGAGAAACCCACCTGTTACACCTTACCGAAAACCAAGAAGACAAGAAGACTGGAGAATAACCTATGAACCCGACATCTCCGCCCTGGAGAAAGCTGTACAAATGACAATGCAATGAATTCGTGAGACTCAAGACTCCAAATGTACCATATAAGACGCACGGCAATGTATGGATCATGATAAGAGATGCAAAAGAAATAGGATCCAAGCTATGAGGTCATATAATCAAGAAACTCATCACAACGTTCAATAAGGGTTGCATTCATTCTCACACATTTGCTATCTTCTATATCTTGCATTCATTCGAGCCATACACCATATATGATAGGAATAACATAGGTTATGAATGCATAAATTATGATACTATGTCATGGAAACATTCATGTAACAATCATAACACGTATGATATCATGTTTACAAGTAGAGAAAATAGACAATTAAAGACATTCAAGTCATAATTAGAAGTTAAATAACACGAAATACGTAGTAAATTAGTTCCATAATTTAAATAAATTAAACCATACTTAAATCATATCATTAACTTTGCATCTAATTAACATATAATCATAACTAATTAAATATATATATATATATATATATATATATTTACATACGTAAATCATGCATGCATTAATAATATCACAATGTAAAACCAAAGACATGCATGCAACATATATGTAGTTATACACTTACACACGTACACCTCTCATGCATGCATATATCTAATATATATACACATAGTTATTCACCATACACACACGTATACATAAATTCATCTATAGATACATATATATATCATATATAAAACACGCACACACATAATCAGACAACACAATGAATTAAAGAAAGCAACAATAGGTCAAGGAAGTGAACGAGGTTCAATTCTGCCGCGAACAGTCGTTTGGCTTCACAGAATCAAAATCTGCGCTGTATGGGACTGAACGGCTGTTCAGTCCCTTCCTTCTTCATGGCTGAACGGGGGTTCAAGGGTACAGAACCAGCAGTAGCTAACTGAACGGGGGTTCAGTTCTTTTCTTCTTGGCGAGTGAATGGTCGTTCATTGCAGCGTAGCAGCTGTTCCTTCAGGTTTTGCAGCGAAAAACAGGGGAAAAACATGGCTAAAACAGGGGCAACACTTAAGGGAACATATACACTTCATAACCAAGTTATATCAACAAAGAAAGCACCACAAATCAGTAGCATTTCAGCCCCAAAAACGTCACAGCAGCAAGGTTCAAGGAGAGCCGTTGGAAATTGAAGTTTCATGTTCAAAATTCTTCAAAGTCTTTAATGGGAACACATTAATTACACAACTACCAAATAATACAAGTTCATAAATGCTATAAAGGAGTTAAAGTGATCAATTTTATGCTTTAAAACAATCAAAATCATCAATGAATTCAACAAGATCAAGAAATGGCTCAAAACCTAACTATTCATACATCTCCTTCAAACTCCAAGAAAACATGCTCAAAATTGGGGATGAATGGTTCAAAATGACACATAATGAAAGTATATTACAATCATAAACTCACCTTGTGGATTGATTGAGGTTTGAAAGAGATTTGAGCTCCAAAATCTCCAAGTAGGGCATGGTGACGGGATTTTCTAGAGAGCAGAGGTTTTGGCCTGATTTTTCTTTGTGTCAGGTGTGTGGTTAGGTTTAGGGAGATAGAGATCAGATAGTGGGCTTAACTTGGGTTCCATAGCCTCCAACCATGGTTAATATGGTCAAGATTTGAGGGAGATATGAGGAAAATATCTAAGTGTGGCAATTTAACGGCCATCTCATTTTTCAGTTAAATTTCAGGGGTTCAAATGGTCTTAGAAAAATATGAGGCTAAGTTTATTGAACTCGAATTTTCATTATGAGTTCAACGGAGTTGACGAAACTAGATTCCGAGTTCCCGACCTCAAGATATCACATACGGAACCGAGGGTGTGCTAATTGCTCGTTAGCCCCAGATTAAGATTCCAAGAACAAAATAAATTCAAAACTCAAATAAATGAATCCGAAAACATGAAACGACCATATATTCAAAATCATGACACATATATCTCCGACATATTAAATTTTCACGAAATTTCAATATCATATCATATAAAAACGAAGCGCGTTTATAACAATCATGAGCAATGCATTTATAAATTCATAATATTTCATAATAAATAACAAAATTAAATTCATTTTTAAAACATAATCAAAGTGTACAAATTTAAATATAAATTTAATATTAATGTAATGGAGATAAAATGCCGAAGAATTAACATGATTTTAATATTAATAAACTTAAGATGTGATTATTTAGCATTTAACATATAAGATTAAAATATATAAAACACTTATAAACAATTCATTCGCGCAAATTGATAAACACATACGTCATGCTATCCGACTGAAAAACAGGGGTGTTACAAATATACCCATCCCGGGCCAAATAATTTTTACCAGTTCATAATTTCATCAATCATACTTCTTAAATCATCGTCATATCCATACTTAAACATAATTACCAAACCAGAAAATTAAAGATGCAGAATGCTAAAGGACACGAACAAGGACTCGAACAACTTAAAAGAAAACCGCATAGCTCGAATCGGAACCTGCACCTACAAACTCAAAGAAACCAAAGGGGGAAAAAGAAGACAACGAGGAGGGGTCAATCCTAAAGACTGGTGAGGGGGCTAACACACTCACAAGTACATATATATAAATCAGAGCATTTTCCAAAGCCTTAAAAGCTCATGAACCGAGGCGTGGTTTTTGCAATCTAAAACATTTTAGCTCGTGATATTAGTTATATAGAAAAGAGTTAAGGCCGAAGGTCAAAATCGCCAAATTTTATAAATTAGGAATCCACTCCCGTTTCACGAACTATTTTCATAATCAAATCACACAACTCGGCGAGTACGAGTCTCAAACCACCTAACTCCGTTCATAATCAAAATCAGAATCATAATTCAAACTAAAACATAATTCAAACACACATACCTCTTCTCCGGGTGATGGAAGGGTGGATCCTACCCTACCATCGTTCTCATGTTAGGGTCGTGAGTTTCATGACAGTCACGCCCAAGGATTCCATCCCCCACCAAACCTCCTAGTGGGTTCCGGGTTGATCCGATAAGTTGGAGACCATACTCGGGAGTGACCCGATGGTCCGACATAGTCCCGAGGCTCCTTTGCTAAAATCTCCGGGGCCCAGTCAAATTGTTCGGAATTCATAATTCATAATTTTCAAAATTCAGACTTATCTTTCAAAGTTATAACTCACTATTTTCAAAACACACAGACCAACCCTTTTCCAAAACAAATAAACGAAAATATTACTTATATATACATAAAAGCATTTTTCAAACGTTTCATAGAAAACGGGCCAATTCCCACAAAATACATATTGAACACGTATTTACATAGATATATATACGTAAGTTGCATGTGGGCTTCAAAATTCATGTAGGGTTGTAGGTCATAATAACTAAAAGAAAGAAACCTCACCTCGGCGAACAAAACGGGCAAACGGACGTGTAGCTCCCGGAACGCTAGGCGCCACATCCCCCGCACTATAGGCTCAATCCACATATGAAACGGGCAATTCATACATGAACCAAAACTATAGCGAACGGGAGACAATCAAAAAAACACAAGGCTAGGCGGGTACCCTCAATTAAAACCAAAACAACTCAGAGCAATAAAATAGCGGAAGCAAAAGCGTTCAATACATATAGATACCATATTTACATATTTACTTATAGGTACCGACAAATCATACCATTACAATCTCCATTTAAGTATAATGTAAGATTTAATACAAAATAACAAGTACAAAGTATGAAGGTGCAGTGCTAGACCCGAATAAAAGACACGAGACTCTAATCCCCGCCTAGCACGAACCTGCAAAACTGAAAAGTTGAGGTGTCAGTCCAAACGGACTGAGCGAGGCGTATAAATAAATATATGCGCACGTACATGCAAGTTATAATCTCGGGTAATAATTTTTGGAAATCAAACACAATTATTAGAGTAGAAGGTACTATCGCCCGAGGTTACAACTAATTCCATTTACCAATTAGTTCAGTTCAATACAATCAATATGTGGCCCGGCGAGTGAGGGCAATTCTCCAACCTTGCTCCGACCGTGTACAATAAATCAATTTGTTAGGTGATTAGGTGGTGAAGCAATTATTTACTGTGCACAATTAGCAGTTTCAGTCCATCCTTCTTCCTCCGGGTGATGGTGGGATTGCAAGGCCCCACCATCCAATCAGTCTGGGCAGAGGGTACATGAATCCCTAAGCCCGGAACTCCTTCCTCCCCTAATCTCCTAGGGGGTTCAGGGGTCATCCCATTTGGTGAGGATAACACTCGAGTTACCCGTCAGCCCATGCTTTCTCGGTTGGCTCGAGCCACTATCCTCGGGCCCACAGTGCAATTCAATACTCGCCCAATACAATCAATCCGTCAATCAATCAATCCATTTTATCAAATCATTTGAAAGTCATAAGGTTCGCAAACTATAGATATATATATATACATTTTGGCCGAAATAGTCACATAGGGGTTGTAAGGGTTCTATTTATCTAGAATTTAAACCTCACCTGACCAGACAACCAAAAGAAAGCAAGAGGGTACCCTACTGAGCGGGCTCCTCAAAACCGGGACCGTGATCTGTGCAACAAGGACAAGTGTGAAGTAAGACTCAACTCGAATGAACCAAGTATGACGAACGGCAAAACCATGCACTAATATGTTATGCAATAATTATTTAATGAATGTCAAATACGAGCATGATGTCAATAACCCAAGTATATAACACATACACGTACATCCAAGCATGCAAAACAATATGCAAGAAAACAGGGAGTGACACGCCCGTGTCACAAAATTACACTAAGCCGTGACACCCCCGAGTCACGGTACAGTGGACCAAAAGCTTGCAAAACAAGGTGACACGCCCGTGTCACCAAAACAAGGCAAACCGTGACACCCCCGTGTCACGGTACAGAAAAACCGCCCCAGCCAACCCGCACCCTCGTGTCACGCAAAACAAAGCAAAGGTGACACGCCCGTGTCACCTGTGCGTGACAGAAAAACAGGGGAGAAAACAGGGGTTTCCATGCAAAACCAACTCCAACCCAAATAAATCCCAAACACCAACCAAAACAATTGTTAAAACACCTCATACATGCATCATACTTCAAGTATTCAACAATCAAACCAATAAATATGCATCAAATCTCCAAGAATCAAGCCCCAAAACCCCATAATTATTCATATACACCAACCATCACATAACCTCATGTATTAGCCAAGAATGAAGGGAAAAAGGACCTAAACATGCTTCTATACAAGAATAACCAAGAAAGCATCAAGCTAACATCAAACCCTACCCATGTAGCCAATCAAGAAATTCAATCCATTCTCATTTTATACCTTGAAATGAAAGAAGAATGAGATGAGATGAAGAGATGAAGATGTTGATGCTTCTAGCTCCAAAGACATTCTGACCGGTAGAAAATGAGCAGATTTTGTCAGACGATCCACAATCACCCAAATACCATCGAATCCACCCTTCACTCTAGGTAACCCGGATATAAAATCCATCGTCACCTATTCCCACTTCCACTCAGGAATAGGTAACGGCTGAAGAAGACCTCCCGGTTTCTGGTGCTCGGCTTTTACTTTCTGACAAGTGAGGCAGTGCTTCACAAACTCTGCTACATCCTTCTTCAATCCACGCCACCAATAAAACTGCTTGAGATCTCTGTACATCTTATTCCCTCCAGGGTGAATTGAGTAAGCCGACTTGTGAGCTTCCTCGAGCAATACCCTTTTCAAATCATCGGGTACTACTACTCGGTTCTTGAAACGAAGAAGACCGGTTTCATCGAACCCAAATGGACTCTCTGGATCCTCTCTAACCTTAGAGACCAATCTCTGAACTCCCGGATCCTTTCCTTGAGCCTTGAACATTCTGTACTTCAAATCCGGATAAATGGAGATATTGGAAACTCGGGCTCTAATCACAATAGGCTCAACTACCTTACTTGTACCTATTTCCAAGTTCGAAACACCCACTTTCCTACTTAAAGCGTCGGCAACTACATTAGCTTTCCCGGGATGATATCTGATAACACAATCATAATCTTCTAGTCGCTCCATCCATCTCCGTTGCCTCATATTGAGTTCCTTTTGGGTGAAAAGATATTGGAGACTCTTATGATTGGTGAAAATCTCAAACGACACTCCATACAAGTAATGTCTCCACTTCCCGAGTGCGAAAATCACGGCAGCAAGCTCTAGATCATGTGTCGGGTAGTTCTTCTCATGATCCTTCAACTTCCGTGAGGCATAAGCGACAACCTTGCCCTTCTGGGTTAATACACTTCCCAAACCTTCCTTCGACGCGTCAGTGTACACAGCATATCCCTCTGAACCCTCTGGAAGAGTTAACACTGGAGCAGAAACTAATCTCTCTCTCAAAACATTGAAGCTTCTCTCAAATATCTCATCCCAACCAAATTTCACATCCTTCTTAGTTAACCGAGTCAAAGGAGCAGCGATCTTAGAGAAATCTTGCACGAATCTTCTATAATAACCCGCCAATCCCAAGAAACTTCTGATCTCGGAGGCGTTCTTTGGCTTCTCCCACTTCAACACCGCTTCAATCTTCGATGGGTCAACCTCTAATCCATTCCCCGAAATAATATGACCCAAGAATGAAACCCGATCGATCCAAAACTCACACTTGCTAAACTTCACAAATAATTGATGCTCTTTCAACGTCCTTAAAACCAATCTGAGATGTCTTGCATGTTCCTCGGCTGATTTAGAGAAAACCAGTATATCATCAATGAAGATTACAACGAACTGGTCAAGAAACGGCTGGAAAATTCTATGCATCATGTCCATAAAAGCTGCGGGAGCATTTGTCAATCCAAAAGGCATGACCACGAATTCATAATGCCCATATCTGGTGTTAAAACCCGTCTTTGGAATATCCTCGGCTCGGATCCGTAGTTGATAATACCCTTGTCTTAAATCAAGCTTCGAATATACCTTAGACCCTTGGAGTATATCAAACAGCTCTTCAATATGTGGAAGAGGATACTTATTCTTAACGGTCATCCGATTAAGCTCCCGATAATCAATACACATTCTTAAAGTACCGTCCTTCTTCTTCACGAATAAAACTGGAGCACCCCATGGTGACGAGCTCGGTCTCACATACCCAACTTCCAAAAGACCATCCAGTTGTACTTTTAATTCCTTCAATTCCGCCGGTGCCATCCTATATGGAGTCTTAGAATAAGGTTCGGCATCCGGATACAAATCAATCATAAACTCTATCTCCCTTTCCGGCGGTAACGAATCCAACCTCTCGGGAAACACTTCGGGAAACTCTTTAACTACCTCGGTTTCCTCTAACTTCACTTGATCCTTTGGTTGATTAAGAATATAGGCTATAAACCCTGTAGCCCCATCACAAACCAATCTCTGAGCTTCTGAAAAAGATAATAAAGGCACCGTCTTCGAACTTTGACCCGTAACCAATTCAGAACCCAAACTAACTCTCTTGGTCCGACAATCAACAGTGGCGTAGTGCTTGTACAACCAATCCATACCCAAGATAGAACCATACCGAGACATAGGCAACTCAATGAAATCCGTTGAGAAAACTCGACCCTCAATACTCACCGGCACCTCTCGAAAAACCCGGTTAGTTTCTATACTACCACCAAAAGGAGTACTAACCACGTAGCATGCATCAGAATAAATAACACACAAGGGCAATTTAATAGAAACATCACAAGAAATGAAGGAGTGAGTGGCTCCCGGATCAAATAAAGTGTGTATGTTGATGCCATGAATGCAAATGATACCTTCAACAACGGCAGCCGGGTCCACGTCTGCATCATGTTCCTCGCCTTCCAAGGCATAAGTACGGGCCCGAATCATCGGCCTCTGCCCTCCAGGCGGCGGATTACGTCGATCCGGACAAGTATCCACCATGTGATCGGCAGCCCCACAAATTAGGCATAACCCTAGACGCCTTCGACAATTATCATAATGATGTGTAGGTTGCCCGCAAAAAGTGCACTTAGGCTTCTCCGGTGGTGGCGGCATAACTATTGGCTGAGGAGCCTTCTGGACTGGCCCTTGTGGTTTAAACTTCTTCATAGGGCCCTTAAACTGAGGAGGAGCGGTATCATAAACCATCGGCCTCTTGCCGGCATTGTAACCCGATCTTGACCCGGAACCTGAACCCTGTCCCGTGCTAAAGGAAGACCTCCGTGCAACAACCGAGTCTTCAACCTTAAGAGCTTTGGTAGTGGCCTTCTTCCAAGTGCTTGTGTTAACCGCTTCAATCGCCGCTTGAATATCCGGCCTCAAACCTTGTACGAATTGCATAGCCTTGTGGAAGTCGTCGCTAGCAATGTTAGGGGCGTATTTGGACAACCTCTCGAACTCGGCTATATACTCTGAAACTGATCTTCCTCCTTGTTTAAGCTCAGTAAACTCTTTCAGTCTTCTAGTGCGCGAAGATGGCGGAATAAACTTATTCTTGAACTCTCTTTCGAATACCTCCCATGTAATTTGCTCCTCGGCGGCATCCAAGACAATTTTAGTACTCTCCCACCATGAATATGCTTCTCCCTGGATGAGGGTAAGAGTACACCGGGCCTTTTCCCGAGACTCACATGGAATAAGTTCCCACACCCGTTCAACTTCTTTAAGCCATTGCTCGGCTTGAATATCGTTCCTCTTTTGGAATCTCGGCGGATGTTGATTCTGGAATTCCCTTAAAATAACGGAAATAGGGGCTTGTTGTGGCGGTGGAGGAGCTGGCGGTGCTGGAGGCACATAATCCCTTAGCCTCTGATCCATGAGTTGCACCATTGAATTTAAGAAATCTTGGGGTTGAGCTGGAGGTGGAGGAGGAGGGGTTCGATCACGCCGGTGATGACGTTGATGTCGAGGAGAACGATCACGGTGATGTCGGTCACGAGCCATCCTGAAACTCGACCACTTTACATGCATGGTTGATTAACAAGTGCAATGAGTGTAATTACAACACACAATGTAATCCAACCACATAGTCACATAATCCAAGCACTTCAAATAGAATCAAATAAGTTCAAATAGGTTGCAAGACTCTCAAATAATCAATTAATCCTATGCCGTGCGACTTAGACTCACCAAACACGACACTAGAGCCGCGGTTTTGCGACCGGGCTCTGATACCACCTTGGGATGTAGCACCCGAAACGCTAGGCGCCACATCCCCCGCACTATAGGCTCAATCCACATATGAAACGGGCAATTCATACATGAACCGAAACTATAGCGAACGGGAGACAATAAAAAAAACACAAGGCTAGGCGGGTACCCTCAATTAAAACCAAAACAACTCAGAGCAATAAAATAGCGGAAGCAAAAGCGTTCAATACATATAGATACCACATTTACATATTTACTTATAGGTACCGACAAATCATACCATTACAATCTCCATTCAAGTATAATGTAAGATTTAATACAAAATAACAAGTACAAAGTATGAAGGTGCAGTGCTAGACCCGAATAAAAGACACGAGACTCTAATCCCCGCCTAGCACGAACCTGCAAAACTGAAAAGTTGAGGTGTCAGTCCAAACGGACTGAGCGAGGGGTATAAATAAATATATGCGCACGTACATGCAAGTTATAATCTCGGGTAATAATTTTTGGAAATCAAACACAATTATTAGAGTAGAAGGTACTATCGCCCGAGGTTACAACTAATTCCATTTACCAATTAGTTCAGTTCAATACAATCAATATGTGGCCCGGCGAGTGAGGGCAATTCTCCAACCTTGCTCCGACCGTGTACAATCAATCAATTTGTTAGGTGATTAGGTGATCAAGCAATTATTTACTGTGCACAATTAGCAGTTTCAGTCCATCCTTCTTCCTCCGGGTGATGGTGGGATTGCAAGGCCCCACCATCCAATCAGTCTGGGCAGAGGGTACATGAATCCCTAAGCCCGGAACTCCTTTCTCCCCTAATCTCCTAGGGGGTTCAGGGGTCATCCCATTTGGTGAGGATAACACTCGAGTTACCCGTCAGCCCATGCTTTCCCGGTTGGCTCGAGCCACTATCCTCGGGCCCACAGTGCAATTCAATACTCGCCCAATACAATCAATCCGTCAATCAATCAATCCATTTTATCAAATCATTTGAAAGTCATAAGGTTCGCAAACTATAGATATATATATATATACATTTTGGCTGAAATAGTCACATAGGGGTTGTAAGGGTTCTATTTATCTAGAATTTAAACCTCACCTGACCAGACGACCAAAAGAAAGGAAGAGGGCACCCTACTGAGCGGGCTCCTCAAAACCGGGACCGTGATCTGTGCAGCAAGGACAAGTGTGAAGTAAGACTCGACTCGAATGAACCAAGTATGACGAACGGCAAAATCATGCACTAATATGTTATGCAATAATTATTTAATGAATGTCAAATACGAGCATGATGTCAATAACCCAAGTATATAACACATACACGTACATCCAAGCATGCAAAACAATATGCAAGAAAACAGGGAGTGACACGCCTGTGTCACAAAATTACACTAAGCCGCGTGTCACGGTACAGCGGACCAAAAGCTTGCAAAACATGGTGACACGCCCGTGTCACCAAAACAAGGCAAACCGTGATACCCCCGTGTCACGGTACAGAAAAACCGCCCCAGCCAACCCGCACCCCCGTGTCACGCAAAACAAAGCAAAGGTGACACGCCCGTGTCACCTGTGCGTGACAGAAAAACAGGGGAGAAAACAGGGGTTTCCATGCAAAACCAACTCCAACCCAAATAAATCCCAAACACCAACCAAAACAATTGTTAAAACACCTCATACATGCATCATACTTCAAGTATTCAACAATCAAACCAATAAATATGCATCAAATCTCCAAGAATCAAGCCCCAAAACCCCATAATTATTCATATACACCAACCATCACATAACCTCATGTATTAGCCAAGAATGAAGGGAAAAAGGACCTAAACATGCTTCTATACAAGAATAACCAAGAAAGCATCAAGCTAACATCAAACCCTACCCATGTAGCCAATCAAGAAATTCAATCCATTCTCATTTTATACCTTGAAATGAAAGAAGAATGAGATGAGATGAAGAGATGAAGATGTTGATGCTTCTAGCTCCAAAGTTCTTCAAAATAGCTTGAGATTAGTTGAAATCTTCCTTCTTCTCTCTTGAATGTGTAAGGACCGATCCTTAGGGTGTGTATGTGTGATGTTCTTGTGTGTATGTGATGTATGAGAGTGTTGGAAGAGATGCATATACTAGATATATATTATATCATCCACTATCTAAACATATGTCCCCAATTTGCAAACAAGTCCCTAGGTTATTTAAATGAATGCAATCAAGTATTATCCCTACCTAAACGATTCATTAGCTCCAAACCAAATTACGCAATTAAGTCCATAATTTCATGAAATGATCAATTAAAGTCACATAATACAATTAAGCGCACTATCACTTAATTCATGAATTTCACATTAAAATTAATTCATATAAATATAGAGAATTGTATAATGCACACAATATTGTAATGAAATCATAATAAGCAAATAAATGTATAAACTTAAACTCCCAACTCCCGAAGACCCGCACGTGCCGTGCTTACCTGAACTTCCGGAATTTGGGGCGTTACAACTTGAAATGAAAGAAGAATGAGATGAGATGAAGAGATGAAGATGTTGATGCTTCTAGCTCCAAAGTTCTTCAAAATAGCTTGAGATTAGTTGAAATCTTCCTTCTTCTCTCTTGAATGTGTAAGGACCGATCCTTAGGGTGTGTATGTGTGATGGTCTTGTGTGTATGTGATGTATGAGAGTGTTGGAAGAGATGGATATACTAGATATATATTATATCATCCACTATCTAAACATATGTCCCCAATTTGCAAACAAGTCCCTAGGTTATTTAAATTAATGCAATCAAGTATTATCCCTACCTAAAAGATCCATTAGCTCCAAACCAAGTTATGCAATTAAGTCCATAATTTCATGAAATGATCAATTAAAGTCACATAATACAATTAAGCGCACTATCACTTAATTCATGAATTTCACATTAAAATTAATTCATATAAATATAGAGAATTGTATAATGCACACAATATTGTAATGAAATCATAATAAGCAAGTAAATGTATAAACTTAAACTCCCAACTCCCGAAGACCCGCACGTGGCGTGCTTACCTGAACTTCCGGAATTTGGGGCGTTACAGGACGCCTAAAGGATCACCTCCCCACCAACGGTGCAAACCTCTGACAAAACAAACAATAAAAACATACTTAGACTCAAAATGAACTAATTAGACGCTCGGAAAATGCATATGAATGCAAATGATGCAATGCACTTCACATAATTTCATACTTAGGCATATCGAGGCAAATAACGAAATATCAAACAAATAATTAACAAATTATACTCATAATGCATCAATTAAACTCCTAACTTATCATATAATAGCATATTAAGAGCATTCATAAATCTAAAGTTCATATAAGAGGCAACAAATGCATAAGAAGTGAAATTGTAGCACCCGGAACGCCAGGCGCCACATCCCCCGCACCATAGCCCCAATCCACATATGAAACGGTCAATCCATACATAAACCGAAGCTACGGCGAACAGGAGACAATAAAAATACACAAGGCTAGGCGGGTACCCTCAAAGAAAACCAAAACAACTCAAAGCAATAAAATAGCGGAAGCAAAAGCGTTCAATACATATAGGTACCATATTTACATATTTACTTATAGGTACCGACCATTCATATCATTACAATATCCATCCAAGTATAATTCAAGATTTACAACAAAATAACAAGTATCAACACAAGTACAATGTATGAAGGTGCAGTGCTAGACCCGAATAAAAGACACGAGACTCTAAATCCCGCCGAGCACGAACCTGCAAAACTGAAAAGTTGAGGTGTCAGTCCAAACAGACTGAGCGAGGGGTATAGTTAAATATATGCGCACATACATGCAAGTTATAATCTCGGGTAATAATTTTAGAAAATCACACCCCCAATAGTAAGATAAAAAGGTACTATCGCCCGAGATTACCACTAATTCAATTTATCAATTAATTCAGTTCAATACAATCAATATGTGGCCCGACGAGTGAGGGCAATTCTCCAACCTTACTCCGACCGTGTACAATCAATCAATTTATTAGGTGATTAGGTGATCAAGCAATTATTTTCTGTGCACAATTAGCAGTTTCAGTGACTCCTTCTTCCTCCGGGTGATGGTGGGATTGCAAGGCCCCACCATCCAATCAGTCTGGGCAGAGGGTACATGAATCCCTAAGCCCGGAACTCCTTCCTCCCCTAATCTCCTAGGGGGTTCAGGGGTCATCCCATTTGGTGAGGATAGCACTCGAGTTACCCGTCAGCCCATGCTTTCCCGGTTGGCTCGAGCCAGTATCCTCGGGCCCACAGTGCAATTCATTACTCGCCCAATATAATCAATCCGTCAATCAATCAATCAATTTTGTCAAATCATTTGAAAGTCATAAAGTTCGCAAACTATATATATATATATATATATATATATATATATATATATATATATATATATATATTTTGGCCGAAATAGTCACATAGGGGTTGTAAGGGTTCTATTTATCTAGAATTTAAACCTCACCTGACCAGACGACCAAAAGAAAGCAAGAGAGCACCCTACTGAGCGGGCTCCTCGAACCCGAGACCGTGATCTGTGCAACAGGGACAAGTGTGAAATAAGACTCGACTCGAATAAACCAATTATGACGAACGACAAAGTCATGCACCAATATGTTATGCAGTAAAGATTTAATGAATGTCAATTAGGAACATGATTGTCAATAACCAAGTATATATACACATACACGTACAACCATGCACGCAAAACAATATGTATGAAAACAGAGGGTGACACGCCCGTGTCACCAAAATACACTAAGCCGTGACACCCCCGTGTCACGGTACAGCGGACCAAATACGTGCAAAAGAAGGTGACACGCCCGTGTCACCAAAACAAGGCAAACCGTGACACCCCCGTGTCACGGTACAGAAAAACCGACCCAGCCAACATGCACCCCCGTGTCACCCAACACAAAGCAAATATGACATGCCCTTGTCATCTGTGTGAAGTAGAAAAACAGGGTAAATTCGGACAGCACTAAAATCCAACCGAAACACCAAATTCAATCCAATATAAATGCTCAAACATAACATATACATAATATACTTCAACTATACAACAATCAAACCAATAAATATGCATCAAATCACCAAGAATTAAGCCCCAAAACCCCATAATTATTCATATACACCAACTTTCACATAACTTCATGTTTTATGCAAGAAATGAAGGAAATATGAGCCAAACATGCTTCTAATCATGACTACACATAAAAGCATCAAGCTAACATCAAACCCTACTCATATGCTCAATCAAGGATTTCAAATATTCTCCAATATCTACCTTGAAATGAAAGAAGAGAAATGATGAGTTGAAGATGTGGTGATGTTGATGATCTTAGCTCCAAAGTTCTTCAATTATAGCTTGAGATTAGATGAAATCTTGCTTCCTCTCCCTTGAATGTTTAATGACCGAACCTTAGTGTGTGTGTGTGTGATGTTCTTGTGTGTATGTAATGTATGAGAGTGTTGGAAGAGATGCATATACTAGATATATTATATCATCCACTAAACATAACAATTGCACCCAATTTGCAAACAAGTCCCTAGGTTATTTAAATGAATGCAATCAAGTATCATCCCTATCCAAAAGATCAATTAGCTCTAAACCAAGCTATGCAATTAAGTCCATAAATTTCATGAAATGATCAATTAAAGTTACATAGTACAATTAAACACATTATCACTTAATTCACGAATTTCATATTAAAAGTTAATTCGTATAAATATAGAGAAATGTATAATGTAACACCCCCAGAGCGAAGGGTGCCACATCTCCCGCACTAAGGTCCAACACGAGTAGCGAAATGGAAGTCCGCAACCGTATCAGACCATAGCGAACGGGAGACACACAAAACTCATACTCTCGCTAGGCAGCCTAAACCCTCAAGAACTGCAAGAATTAAAATCAGAGTAGTGGAAGCAATTAAAGCAATTCTCTAGCTTAACATATATCCCAAGATCACATATACATTTCAAAAGTGGGGAAAGGTCAAGCATTCATGGTAGTTCCTATACAGAATATACAATGCCCAAAAGCGAAAGTGTAATCATAAATACATAATCCAAAATATAACAATAAGAGTAGAAGTAATCCACTACGATGCATGAAGACCCAAGCTAAACCACAAGTAAACCCAAAAGACACTTGCCGCCTAGCTTGACTCGGAAGAACCTGCAAACTCAAAAAAAAAGGAAAGAGGGGAAAACAACAACGAGGGTTAGTCCTAGCGACTAGTGAGGGGGCTAACTCATGCACCCGATATATATATATAAAGCAAAGCACTTAATCAAATGGAAAGATCCTTGAACCGAGAGTGGTTTTTGCAAGCCAAATTAATTCCCGTGATATAGATATATATAAGTTAAAGGAAAGGGAAAAGAGCAAAACAAAACTCCAAGTTTTAGGTGAATTAAGAATCCGCTCTCGTTCCGTAGATCATACAAAGCTTAAACCAACTCGGCGAGTACGAGTCACACACATCCCAACTTCCATATACGAAGAACAAAGCAAAGCAAAACAAATCAGAATCCATCCCCAACACCGGTTGATAGAAGGGTTGATCGGCCCTAACTATCCACATACACAGACGAGACAAGGTTTAATTACTTCCTTGAAACCTTCGGCGGTTGCCTCCGCCGGCTCAAGAGAAACACCCTTCCTCAACCTCCCAAGGTTGGGTGAAACTCTCAAATGGAGGTGTTGATGGGAGAGCTCGGCGACCCCTCGGTCGTCCCGAGATTACCATACCACACTCCGGGGCCCAAACAGCTCACAAAAGTCACACAAACATATCTCAAAGCTTATCTTTCAAAGCCACATCTCGCTTACACACACACACACACTTACACCAAACTAAACTTTTCAAACGAAAGCAAAATAACTTATATACTTATACAAAACGTTTTCAAACTCTTATAACAGATGGGGCAAATCCCGCAACATAAGTATCATACACTTATTTACCATATACTATACATATTCACATGCGAGGTTTCAAATCAAATAGGGTTGTAGGTCGAGTAACTAAAAGAATAAAACCTCACCTTGGCAACGAACGTAGCGGAGTCAAAAGAGGAAACCGGACACCTACGGAGCAAGCTCGTCCTCAACAGGAAGAACCTCTAAACAAGGCAAACGACAAGGAATACTATTAGACTCAATATGAACCACATTGACGCTCGGTACATGCGCATGTATGTTTATGATGCAAATGATATGAAATGAATCCACATTTAGATCATTTAAGAGCAGTCAATGCATATTCGGACATAAATCATAAACGAGGAGGTAAAACAAAACACAAATTCATAACATAGGGCTTAACATGAAATATAACAAGTTGGTCAAGCATACACACCAAAATGAGGCAAGAAGAAACAACAAGAAGCAACGGAAAGGAAGTAAAAACGAACGAAAATTAGAGTTCCTAGGAGACACGCCCGTGTCCCCCCGGGAAGGGCAAGCTGAGACACCCCCGTGTCTCAGTACAGAACCAAACAACGGAAACCTGGAGGTGACACGCCCGTGTCTCCAAGAAAAGGCAAGCCGAGACACCCCCGTGTCTCGGTACAGAAAAGCGAAAACGAACTCGAAAGGTGACACGCCCGTGTCACCAACAAAGGGCAAACCGTGACACCCCCGTGTCACGGTACAGAAAAACGCAGACGGTTCAAACAGCAAACTCAGCAACCCAAATCAAAACCCAACCCCCAAACTCCAACTACCAAGCAAGGAAAAGTAATAAATACTAGGAATCAAGTCTTAGGAGCATAAAAACATCATCAAATCTCAAGGAAACAAGAAAGGAGCAAGAATCCAACAATTTCTCCCAACTACTACTATTCACCAGCTTGCCAAAACTCAACAATCAACCAAGGAAATGAACTCAAGAACACATAAAAGAGAGAAGAGAGAGTGAAGATGACAACCATGAACTTACCTTTCAAATTTGAGAAGCTTGGGTGAAGATTTGAGCTCAAAATCACAAAGTTGGACAAAAGGTTTCTTCTTCCTCCTTGCTTCCTTGTACCGATCAGTTTCGGGAGAGAGAGAGGAGGATTGGCTCGGTTTCAAGGGGATTAGGGGCTGAAAGTGGGGTTTAACTCAAGTTCTAACTCAAGGTTAAGGCCTAGTTGGGTTCAGATGGGGTCCACAAGGTCTTATTAGGTCAAAGGATAGCTTCCAAACAAAAAGGGGCTCGTTACGGTTGAAATTCGGAGGTCTTAAAGAGCTTAGAAAAATGTGAGGTTTGTCCCATTAAACCCGAATCGTCGAAACGAGTTCAATGGAGGTGATGGAATTCGAATCCGAATTCCGGAGCTCAAGATACGCATCTCGGAACCCAAGGTGCGCTAAGTGCTCTTTAGCCTCCTTTAGGTCCCGTCTCCAAAACGAACCCAAAAAGGCAACCAAAACAAATACCAAAACATATAACGAGCATATAAACGAGTTCATAAGGCATATTATCAACACATATCACGAATTCACAAAAATCAGAATTAATTACGAATCTAAAACGAGCAAAATACAAGGTGAAGGAAAGTTAAACGCTCAAGTTAAACAAGTCCATACCAAAGCAATTAAGTTCAAATAACTTCAAATAATCCACGTTGACAATTAATATCACATAATCACTTAAAGAACTAACTAAATAGCGCACATAAGAGGTTACCTAAAAAGTCTGATGAGTCGGGATGTTACATATAATGCACACAATATTATAAAGAGATCATAATAAGCAAGTAAATGTATAAAATTAAACTCCCAACTCCCGAAGACCCGCACGTGGCGTGCTTACCTGAACTTCCGGAATTTGGGGCGTTACAACTCTCCCCCCCCCCCTTAGAAGAATCTGGTCCCCAGATTCATTGGTCGGATGAAAATAACTCCAGGTGAAACTTCTTCATCTTCTCTTCCGGTTCCCAGGTCATCTCCTCTGATTTGTCACTTCGCCATAACACCTTCACCATAGAAATATTCCGATTCCTTAACTCTTGATATTTCCTGTCCAATATTCTGACCGTCTTCTGTACAAAAGATAAATTCGGTTCCAACTCCACTTCTTCAATGGGGAGAATTTCGGTTTCATCCGGATAATACTTCCAGAGTTGAGATACATGAAAAACATTGTGAATTCCGGTAAGATTAGGAGGTAGGTCCACTCGATAAGCCACTTCTCCAATTCTCTCAATAATCTCAAACGGACCTAGGTAACGGGGATTCAACTTTACTCCCTTTCCAATTCTAGAAAATCCTTTTCATGGAGACACCTTCAAGAAAACCCGGTCCCCCACTTCAAATTTGAGATCCCTCCGGCGAATATCGGCATAACTCTTCTGCCTATCTTGTGCAGCCTTCATCCGGTGTTGTATAATTCGAACTTTCTCAATCATGGCTTCCACAGCCTTAGAAGATTTCTCAA
Organism: Lantana camara; assembly: GCA_037501455.1. Classification (NCBI taxonomy): domain Eukaryota; kingdom Viridiplantae; phylum Streptophyta; class Magnoliopsida; order Lamiales; family Verbenaceae; genus Lantana; species Lantana camara. Next base: position 53,159,398 of record CM074858.1, read on the forward strand.
GCTTTCTCCCTTTCTTTACCCCTTCTTGTTTCGTCCATTTCCACTCTTCCAAATCAAAGAATAACGGTGATCTACATTTTCACCCATAAAGCAGTTCATACGGAGCCATACCAATCGTTGCTTGAAAGCTATTATTGTAAGCGAACTCCACCAAAGGAAGTTGATCATGCCACGAAGTCTGAAAATCCAAAGCACAAGCTCGAAGTAGATCTTCCAAGTATCTAATAACCCTCTCAGATTGTCCATCAGTTTGTACATGAAACGTCGTACTGAACTGAAGCTTGGTACCCAACATCTCTTGTAACTCTTGCCATAACTTTGAAGTAAAACGGGGATCTCGATCCGAAACATTACTCACCGGAATACCATGAAGTGGTACAATCTCCCGGTTGTAAATCTCAACCAACTTTCGAACCTTAAAGGACATTGTGACTGGTAGAAAATGAGCAGACTTGGTCAGGCGATCCACAATCACCCAAATACCATCGAATCCACCCTTCACTCTAGGTAACCCGGATATAAAATCCATCGTCACATGTTCCCATTTCCACTCAAGAATAGGTAACGGCTGAAGAAGACCTCCCGGTTTCTGGTGTTCAGCTTTCACTTTCTGACAAGTGAGGCAGTGCTTCACAAACTCTGCTACGTCCTTCTTCATCCCACGCCACCAGTAATACTGTTTGAGATCCTTGTACATCTTATTCCCTCCAGGGTGAATTGAATAAGCTGACTTGTGAGCTTCCTCGAGCAATACCCTTTTCAAATCATCGGGTACTACTACTCGGTTCTTGAAACGAAGAAGACCGGTTTCATCGAACCCAAATGGACTCTCCGGATCCTCTCTAGCCTTAGAGAACAATCTCTGAACTCCCGGATCCTTTCCTTGAGCCTCGAACATTCTGTACTTCAAATCCGGATAAACGGAGATATTGGAAACTCGAGCTCTAATCACAAAAGACTCAACTCCCTTACTTGTACCTATTTCCAAGTTCGAAACACCCACTTTCCTACTTAAAGCGTCGGCAACTACATTAGCTTTCCCGGGATGATATTTGATAACACAATCATAATCTTCTAGTCGCTCCATCCATCTTCGTTGCCTCATATTGAGCTCCTTTTGGGTGAAAAGATATTGGAGACTCTTATGATCGGTGAAAATCTCGAAGGACACTCCATACAAATAATGTCTCCACTTCCCGAGTGCAAAAATCACGGCAGCAAGCTCTAAGTCATGGTCGGGTAGTTCTTCTCGTTATCCTTCAACTTCCGTGAGGCATAAGCGACAACCTTGGCCATCTGAGTTAATACACTTCCCAAACCTTCCTTCGACGCATCAGTATACACAGCATATCCCTCCGAACCCTCTGGAAGAGTTAACACTGGAGCAGAAACCAATCTCTCTCTCAAAACATCGAAGCTTCTCTCACATTTCTCATCCCAATAATACTTCACATCCTTCTTAGTTAACCGAGTCAAAGGAGTAGCGATCTTAGAGAAATCTTGCACGAATCTTCTATAATAACCCGCCAATCCCAAGAAACTCCTAATCTCGGATGCGTTCTTTGGTTTCTCCCACTTCAACACCGCTTCAATCTTCGATGGGTCAACCTCTAATCCATTCCCCGAAATAATATGACCCAAGAATGAAACCCGGTCGATCCAAAACTCACACTTGCTAAACTTCGCAAATAATTGATGCTCCTTTAACGTCCTTAAAACCAATTTGAGATGCCTTGCTTGTTCCTCGGTCGATCTAGAGAAAACCAATATATCATCAATGAAGATTACAACGAACTTATCAAGGAATGGCTGGAAAATCCTATGCATCATGTCCATAAAAGCGGCGGGAGCATTTGTCAATCCAAAAGGCATGACCACGAATTCAAAATGCCCATATCTTGTGTTAAAACCCGTCTTCGGAATATCCTCCGCTCGAATTCGTAATTGGTAATACCCTTACCTCAAATCAAGCTTCGAATATACTTTAGACCCTTGGAGTATATCAAACAACTCCTCAATGTGTGGAAGAGGATACTTATTCTTAACGGTCATCCGATTAAGCTCCCGATAATCAATACACATTCTTAGAGTACCATCTTTCTTCTTCACGAATAAAACTGGAGCACCCCATGGCGACGAGCTTTGTCTTACATACCCAACTTCCAAAAGACCATCAAGTTGCACTTTTAATTCCTTCAATTCTGCAGGTACCATCCTATAAGGAGTCTTAGAATAAGGTTCGGCATCCGAATACAAATCAATCATAGATTCTATCTCCCTTTCCAGTGGTAACGAATCCAACCTCTCTGGAAACACTTCGGGAAACTCTTTAACTACCTCGGTTTCCTCCAACTTCACTTGATCCTTCGATTGATTAAGAATATAGGCTATAAACCCCGTAGCCCCATCACGGACCAATTTCTGAGCTTCTGAAAAAGATAATAAAGGCCCCGTCTTCGAACTTTGACCCGTAACCAACTCAGAACCCAAACTAACTTTCTTGGCCCGACAATCAACGGTGGCGTAGTGCGTGTACAACCAATCCATACCCAAGATAGAACCATACCGAGCCATAGGCAACTCAATGAAATCCGTTGAGAAAACCCGACCCTCAATACTCATCGGAACCTCTCGAAAAACCCGGTTAGTTTCTATACTACCACCAAAAGGAGTACTAACCACGTAGCATGCATCAGAATAAGTAACACACAAGGGCAATTTAATAGAAACATCACAAGATATGAAGGAGTGATTGGCTCTCGGATCAAATAAAGTGTGTATGTTGATGCCATGAATGCAAATGGTACCTTCAACAACGGCAGCCGGGTCCACGTCTGCATCATGTTCCTCGCCTTCCAAGGCATAAGCACGGGCCCGAATCATCGGCCTCTGTCCTCCAGGCGGCGGATTACGTCGATCCGGACAAGTATCCACCATATGATCGGCAACCCCACAAATTAGGCATAACCCTAGATGCCTTCGGCAATTATCATAGTGATGCGTAGGTTACCCACAGAAAGTACACTTAGGTTTCTCCGGTGGTGGCGGCATAACCGGTGGCTGAGGAGCCTTCTGGACTGGCCCTTGTGGTTTAAACTTCTTCATAGGGCCCTTAAACGGAGGAGGAGCTGTATCAAACGCCATCGGCCTCTTGCCGGCATTGTAACCTGATCTTGATCCGGAACCTGAACCTTGTCCCGATCTATAGGAGGATCTCCGTGCGTTAACCGAATCTTCAACCTTAAGAGCTTTTGTAGTGGCCTTCTTCCAAGTACTCGTGTTAACCGCTTCAATCGCCGCTTGAATATCCGACCTCAAACCTTGTACAAATTGCATAGCCTTGTGGAAGTCATCACTAGCAATGTTAGGTGCGTATTTGGACAACCTCTCGAACTCGGCTACATACTCCGAAACTGATCTTCCTCCTTGTTTAAACTCAGTAAACTTCTTAAGTCTTCTAGTGCGCGAAGATGGCGGAATAAACTTATTTTTGAATTCTCTTTCGAATACCTCCCATGTAATTTGCTCCTCGGCGGCATCCAAGACAATTTTGGTACTCTCCCACCATGAATATGCTTCTCCCTGGATGAGGGTAAGAGTACACCGGGCCTTTTCCCGAGACTCACATGGAATAAGTTCCCAAACCCCGTTCAACTTCTTTAAGCCATTGCTCGGCTTGAATATCGTTCCCCTTTTGGAATCTCGACGGATGTTGATTCTGAAATTCCCTTAAAATAACGAAAATAGGTGCCTGTTGTGGCGGTGGAGGAGCTGGCGGTGCTGGAGGCACATAATCCCTTAGCCTCTGATCCATGAGTTGCACCATTGAATTTAAGAAATCTTGGGGTTGAGCTGGAGGTGGTGGAGGAGGGGTTCGATCACGCCGGTGATGACGTCGATGTTGAGGAGAACGCTCACGGTGATGTCGGTCACGAGCCATCCTGAAATTCAAACACTGTACATGCATGTTTGGTTAACAAGTGCAATGAGTGTAATTACAACACACAATGTAATCATACCACGTAGTCACATAATCCAAGTACTTCAAATAGAATCAGATAAGTTCAAATAGGTTGCAAGACTCTCAAATAATCAATTAATCCTATGCCGTACGACTTAGACTCACAAGACACGACACTAGAGCCGCGGTTTTGTAACCGGGCTCTGATACCACCTTAGGATGTAGCACCCGGAACGCCAGGCGCCACATCCCCCGCACCATAGCCCCAATCCACATATGAAACGGTCAATCCATACATAAACCGAAGCTACGGCGAACGGGAGACAATAAAAAAACACAAGGCTAGGCGGGTACCCTCAAAGAAAACCAAAACAACTCAAAGCAATAAAATAACGGAAGCAAAAGCGTTCAATACATATAGGTACCATATTTACATATTTACTTATAGGTACCGACCATTCATAACATTACAATATCCATCCAAGTATAATTCAAGATTTACAACAAAATAACAAGTATCAACACAAGTACAATGTATGAAGGTGCAGTGCTAGACCCGAATAAAAGACACGAGACTCTAAGTCCTGCCTAGCAAGAACCAGCAAAACTGAAAAGTTGAGGTGTCAATACAAACGGACTGAGCGAGGGGTATAATTAAATATATGCGCACATACATGCAAGTTATAATCTCGGGTAATAATTTTAGAAAATCACACCCCCAATAGTAAGATAAAAAGGTACTATCGCCCGAGATTACCACTAATTCAATTTATCAATTAATTCAGTTCAATACAATCAATATGTGGCCCGACGAGTGAGGGCAATTCTCCAACCTTACTCCGACCGTGTACAATCAATCAATTTATTAGGTGATTAGGTGATCAAGCAATTATTTACTGTGCACAATTAGCAGTTTCAGTCCATCCTTCTTCCTCCGGGTGATGGTGGGATTGCAAAGCCCCACCATCCAATCAGTCTGGGCAGAGGGTACATGAATCCCTAAGCCCGGAACTCCTTTCTCCCCTAATCTCCTAGGGGGTTCAGGGGTCATCCCATTTGGTGAGGATAACACTCGAGTTACCCGTCAGCCCATGCTTTCCCGGTTGGCTCGAGCCACTATCCTCGGGCCCACAGTGCAATTCAATACTCGCCTAATACAATCAATCCGTCAATCAATCAATCCATTTTATCAAATCATTTGAAAGTCATAAGGTTCGCAAACTATAGATATATATATATACATTTTGGCTGAAATAGTCACATAGGGGTTGTAAGGGTTCTATTTATCTAGAATTTAAACCTCACCTGACCAGACGACCAAAAGAAAGCAAGAGGGCACCCTACTGAGCGGGCTCCTCAAAACCGGGACCGTGATCTGTGCAACAAGGACAAGTGTGAAGTAAGACTCGACTCGAATGAACCAAGTATGACGAACGGCAAAATCATGCACTAATATGTTATGCAATAATTATTTAATGAATGTCAAATACGAGCATGATGTCAATAACCCAAGTATATAACACATACACGTACATCCAAGCATGCAAAACAATATGCAAGAAAACAGGGAGTGACACGCCCGTGTCAGAAAATTACACTAAGCCGTGACACCCCCGTGTCACGGTACAGCGGACCAAAAGCTTGCAAAACAAGGTGACACGCCCGTGTCACCAAAACAAGGCAAACCGTGACACCCCCGTGTCACGGTACAGAAAAACCGCCCCAGCCAACCCGCACCCCCGTGTCACGCAAAACAAAGCAAAGGTGACACGCCCGTGTCACCTGTGCGTGACAGAAAAACAGGGGAGAAAACAGGGGTTTCCATGCAAAACCAACTCCAACCCAAATAAATCCCAAACACCAACCAAAACAATTGTTAAAACACCTCATACATGCATCATACTTCAAGTATTCAACAATCAAACCAATAAATATGCATCAAATCTCCAAGAATCAAGCCCCAAAACCCCATAATTATTCATATACACCAACCATCACATAACCTCATGTATTAGCTAAGAATGAAGGGAAAAAGGACCTAAACATGCTTCTATACAAGAATAACCAAGAAAGCATCAAGCTAACATCAAACCCTACCCATGTAGCCAATCAAGAAATTCAATCCATTCTCATTTTATACCTTGAAATGAAAGAAGAATGAGATGAGATGAAGAGATGAAGATGTTGATGCTTCTAGCTCCAAAGTTCTTCAAAATAGCTTGAGATTAGTTGAAATCTTCCTTCTTCTCTCTTGAATGTGTAAGGACCGATCCTTAGGGTGTGTATGTGTGATGTTCTTGTGTGTATGTGATGTATGAGAGTGTTGGAAGAGATGCATATACTAGATATATATTATATCATCCACTATCTAAACATATGTCCCCAATTTGCAAACAAGTCCCTAGGTTATTTAAATGAATGCAATCAAGTATTATCCCTACCTAAACGATCCATTAGCTCTAAACCAAGTTATGCAATTAAGTCCATAATTTCATGAAATGATCAATTAAAGTCACATAATACAATTAAGCGCACTATCACTTAATTCATGAATTTCACATTAAAATTAATTCATATAAATATAGAGAATTGTATAATGCACACAATATTGTAATGAAATCATAATAAGCAAATAAATGTATAAACTTAAACTCCCAACTCCCGAAGACCCGCACGTGCCGTGCTTACCTGAACTTCCGGAATTTGGGGCGTTACAACTTGAAATGAAAGAAGAATGAGATGAGATGAAGAGATGAAGATGTTGATGCTTCTAGCTCAAAAGTTCTTCAAAATAGCTTGAGATTAGTTGAAATCTTCCTTCTTCTCTCTTGAATGTGTAAGGACCGATCCTTAGGGTGTGTATGTGTGATGTTCTTGTGTGTATGTGATGTATGAGAGTGTTGGAAGAGATGCATATACTAGATATATATTATATCATCCACTATCTAAACATATGTCCCCAATTTGCAAACAAGTCCCTAGGTTATTTAAATTAATGCAATCAAGTATTATCCCTACCTAAAAGATCCATTAGCTCCAAACCAAGTTATGCAATTAAGTCCATAATTTCATGAAATGATCAATTAAAGTCACATAATACAATTAAGCGCACTATCACTTAATTCATGAATTTCACATTAAAATTAATTCATATAAATATAGAGAATTGTATAATGCACACAATATTGTAATGAAATCATAATAAGCAAGTAAATGTATAAACTTAAACTCCCAACTCCCGAAGACCAGCACGTGGCGTGCTTACCTGAACTTCCGGAATTTGGGGCGTTACAGGACGCCTAAAGGATCACCTCCCCACCAACGGTGCAAACCTCTGACAAAACAAACAATAAAAACATACTTAGACTCAAAATGAACTAATTAGACGCTCGGAAAATGCATATGAATGCAAATGATGCAATGCACTTCACATAATTTCATACTTAGGCATATCGAGGCAAATAACGAAATATCAAACAAATAATTAACAAATTATACTCATAATGCATCAATTAAACTCCTAACTTATCATATAATAGCATATTAAGAGCATTCATAAATCTAAAGTTCATATAAGAGGCAACAAATGCATAAGAAGTGAAATTGTAGCACCCGGAACGCCAGGCGCCACATCCCCCGCACCATAGCCCCAATCCACATATGAAACGGTCAATCCATACATAAACCGAAGCTACGGCGAACAGGAGACAATAAAAATACACAAGGCTAGGCGGGTACCCTCAAAGAAAACCAAAACAACTCAAAGCAATAAAATAGCGGAAGCAAAAGCGTTCAATACATATAGGTACCATATTTACATATTTACTTATAGGTACCGACCATTCATATCATTACAATATCCATCCAAGTATAATTCAAGATTTACAACAAAATAACAAGTATCAACACAAGTACAATGTATGAAGGTACAGTGCTAGACCCGAATAAAAGACACGAGACTCTAAATCCCGCCGAGCACGAACCTGCAAAACTGAAAAGTTGAGGTGTCAGTCCAAACAGACTGAGCGAGGGGTATAGTTAAATATATGCGCACATACATGCAAGTTATAATCTCGGGTAATAATTTTAGAAAATCACACCCCCAATAGTAAGATAAAAAGGTACTATCGCCCGAGATTACCACTAATTCAATTTATCAATTAATTCAGTTCAATACAATCAATATGTGGCCCGGCGAGTGAGGGCAATTCTCCAACCTTACTCCGACCGTGTACAATCAATCAATTTATTAGGTGATTAGGTGATCAAGCAATTATTTTCTGTGCACAATTAGCAGTTTCAGTGACTCCTTCTTCCTCCGGGTGATGGTGGGATTGCAAGGCCCCACCATCCAATCAGTCTGGGCAGAGGGTACATGAATCCCTAAGCCCGGAACTCCTTCCTCCCCTAATCTCCTAGGGGGTTCAGGGGTCATCCCATTTGGTGAGGATAGCACTCGAGTTACCCGTCAGCCCATGCTTTCCCGGTTGGCTCGAGCCAGTATCCTCGGGCCCACAGTGCAATTCATTACTCGCCCAATATAATCAATCCGTCAATCAATCAATCAATTTTGTCAAATCATTTGAAAGTCATAAAGTTCGCAAACTATATATATATATATATATATATATATATATATATACATTTTGGCCGAAATAGTCACATAGGGGTTGTAAGGGTTCTATTTATCTAGAATTTAAACCTCACCTGACCAGACGACCAAAAGAAAGCAAGAGAGCACCCTACTGAGCGGGCTCCTCGAACCCGAGACCGTGATCTGTGCAACAGGGACAAGTGTGAAATAAGACTCGACTCGAATAAACCAATTATGACGAACGACAAAGTCATGCACCAATATGTTATGCAGTAAAGATTTAATGAATGTCAATTAGGAACATGATTGTCAATAACCAAGTATATATACACATACACATACAGCCATGCACGCAAAACAATATGCATGAAAACAGAGGGTGACACGCCCGTGTCACCAAAATACACTAAGCCGTGACACCCTCGTGTCACGGTACCGCGGACCAAATGCGTGCAAAAGAAGGTGACACGCCCGTGTCACCAAAACAAGGCAAACCGTGACACCCCCGTGTCACGGTACAGAAAAACCGACCCAGCCAACATGCACCCCCGTGTCACCCAACACAAAGCAAATATGACACGCTCGTGTCATCTGTGCGAAGCAGAAAAACAGGGCAAATTCGGACAGCACTAAAATCCAACCAAAACACCAAATTCAATCCAATATAAATGCTCAAACATAACATATACATAATATACTTCAACTATACAACAATCAAACCAATAAATATGCATCAAATCACCAAGAATTAAGCCCCAAAACCCCATAATTATTCATATACACCAACTTTCACATAACTTCATGTTTTATGCAAGAAATGAAGGAAATATGAGCCAAACATGCTTCTAATCATGACTACACATAAAAACATCAAGCTAACATCAAACCCTACTCATATGCTCAATCAATGTAGCACCCTAACCCCAAGGCGCCACATCCCCCGCACTATAGCCTCGATCCACGTATGAAATGGACAGTTCATACATAAACCAAGACCACAGCGAACGGGTGACAATAAAAATGACGAGCTAGGCGGGACACTCTCCCCAACATAATCAAAGCAAACATGAATAGAAAAGCGGAAGCAATAGAGTCATTCATATATATATAGGTACCATATTTATTACATAGATACATATAGGTACCCATTAACTATCAATACATCAGTAAGTATTCAAAATGTGACAATAACGAGCATAACATGAAATGTCTCAAAGTATTATACATGAAGGGTGCTAGACTCGTGAAGATGCAAAAGACTCGAACAACGCCCGCCTAGCACGACCACGCTCAAAGGGTACCTGAAAAGTGAAGTATCAGTCTACCGAAGACTGAGTGAGGGGCAATAATATATATCACACGTCACATGCAAGTTATAGCCTCGGGTGAAGACTTTAGCATAAAATAGATATGTAATTCAAGAAGTTGATCTTTGCCCGAGATTACAACCAATCATTTTAACACGTTTATTTAATCATGCTTGTCAATGTCATGAACATGTGGCCCCGGCGAGCAGGGGCAATCTCCAACCGAACTCCCAATCGTGAACAATACGTGATCATGCTTGCGTGCTTGATAAATACGTGATCATGCAATTTATTTAGTGCTCATATAGTCAGTTTCATGCTTGAAATCATGCGATAACCCGAGGATAACCCGACATGCCGGATTAATCCCCAGTCTCCTTCTTCCTCCGGGTGATAGCGAGTTTGCAAGGCTCGACTATCCACGACATGGTGTGTGTAGAGGACATGACCCTCTAGACACGGAACTCCTTCCACCACCAATCTCCTAGTGGCTTCGGGGGTGATCCTAACAATGTGAGGATAATTCAGGAGTTACCCGTCAGCCCTTGCTTTCCCGGTTGGCTCAAGAATTACCCTCGGGCCCACGTGCAATCATGTACTCGCCAAACATGCTTGAAATCATGATAACCAATACTTTCTTGCTTGGAAATGTTCATGGTTTGGAAATCATTTATAAGTATAATACGTTTTGGCCGAAAACTAGCACATAAGGGTTATAGGGTTCGTTTTACCAAAACAAAACCTCAACTTTCTTGCAAAATATAATATATAAGTGTTCTAAGGAGCTTGCTCCCCGTCCACGCCCTCGTGACCTGTGCAAATACGATGTACATTCGTGAGACATGACCTAAAATGACCAAAATATGACGAACGGCGGAAATGTGTCGAGACGACCATGAAAATGCAATGTGGTATGATAACATTTCGTTTCACATCATATTAACACATATTATAGCAATTCGGGGTTAAAGAAGTCGTCGGGTCGAGGGGCTAATTTCGTAATTTTATGCAGTGAATTTTACACTGCAATACAGGTGGGAACGGCCGTTCCGGTCCCCTTTGAAAAATGGGAACGGTCGTTCCCATAAACCCCTAAAGCGCGCCAACGTTTTCCCATTTTAAAAACGCGCCTAGCTGGGAACGGCCCTTCCGGCTCCAAGGCCAAAATGGGAACGGCCGTTCCCGTGGTCGGCCACCTATTTCCATTTGAAAGGTGGGAACGCCCGTTCCCACAAAGCCTTGAGGCTGGGAACGGTCGTTCCCAGTTTCTGTAAATGGAAAACAAAGCAAAAACAGAGCATGCTCTCGGGGAAGAAGCAATATAGCAACAAAATTTCATTTTTGATCCCAAAATGCTATAATCTCTGGAATTATGATGTAAACAACTTCAATACATGATAATATAACACTTAGACACCTAAAACCATGAAATATCATCACATATTCATGCTCTATGCTCATGATCAAACTTGATCATTTTTGCCAAATATCCAAGAATTTCAAGCTAGAAATCATGCAATAATTCATGATATGATTATTGAATCATGCTTTGCACAACACCTAATTCATCTAGCACATCAAGCTCAAACCCTAACCTATTCAAATGTGATCAAAATCATCATTTCCATGCAAACCAACCTTGAAAATGAAAGAAATGAAGAAAGTGGATGATGATGATGATGATCTCCTAATTCCTTAGAACACTTCTTGAAATCTTGATGATTGAAATGAAAAATCTCTTCCTTCTCCTTGCTTCTTGATACCGAGAGAGAGAGTGAATGAGTTGGGAAATATTTGATGAAAAAAAAAAAGATCAAGGAAGAACCTTGGAGATGTATTACGTGATGCATCTCCTTGGTTTTAGTGAAATGTGCCAATTTGCCAATTAATCCTTCAACTCATGAGAGTATGCAATTGAGTAAATAAGCTTTTAAAATGTAGTCAATAAGGTCCTTAGAAGATCATGCAATTAAGTCCCTAGCATTTAAGGAAATATTCAACTAGGGACAATTTGGTAATTTTATCACTCTCGGTAATGGTTTTCATGCAAGAAATATTTTTCGTGCCATGAAATAATATTTTGAATGATATGAAATCACATAATTGATATAAATAAGGTTTCATGAATTTTACAAAAATATGAATGCCACGTAAGAATATATTATAAATTAAAGAAATAAAATAAAACCTACGCTCAAAACGCACAGGTGGCGTGCTTACCTGTTCATCCGGAAACCGGGGCGTTACAACTCTCCCCCCCTTAGAAGAATCTGGTCCCCAGATTCTCTAGTCTTGCTCGAACAACTCTGGTTGGAACCGTTTCATTTTATCCTCTGTTTCCCACGTAGCTTCCTCGGTTTTATCGCTTCTCCACAAAACCTTAACCATGGGAATTCTCCGGTTTCTCAACTCCTGAAATTTCCGATCCATGATCTTAACCGGCCTCTGAACAAACGTCAAATTCGGTTCCAGCTCAACTTCTTCCACGGGGAGAATCGTAGTCTCATCGGGGTAATATTTCCTTAATTGAGATACGTGGAACACGTTATGAATCCCCGTAAGACTCGGTGGTAGGTCCAGTCGATAGGCTACCTCGCCTATTCTTTCAAGAATCTCAAACGGACCTAAGTAGCGAGGATTAAGTTTTCCTCCTTTCCCGATCCGGGTGAACCTTTTCCTTGGTGACACCTTCAAGAATACCCGGTCACCAACTTCAAATTCTAGATCTCTTCGGCGCTTATTGGCGTAGCTCTTCTGCCTATCTTGCGCGGCTTTCATCCGTTGTTGAATCATCTGAACTTTTTCAATCATAGCTTGAACAACTTTGGAAGGCCTTTCTAATCTTTCACCTCTCTTTACCCCTTCCTGTTTCGACCATTTCCATTCTTCCAAGTCGAAAAACAACGGAGATCGGCACTTTCTTCCATAAAGTAACTCGTAAGGAGCCATCCCTATCGAAGCCTGAAAGCTGTTATTATAAGCAAACTCGATCAAGGGAAGCTGCTCTGACCACGAGTTCTGAAAATCCATCGCGCAAGCCCGAAGAAGATCTTCCAAATACCTGATTAACCTTTCAGTTTGGCCATCTGTTTGCGGGTGAAATGCTGTGCTGAACTTAAGTTTCGTTCCCAAGACAACCTGTAACTCTTGCCACAACTTAGAAGTAAACCTCGGGTCTCGATCTGAAACTATGCTCACCGGAATCCCATGAAGTCGAATAATCTCTCTGTTATAGATTTCAGCCAACTTCGGGATCTTATAGGACATCCGGCCGGTAGAAAGTGAGCAGACTTCGTAAATCTATCCACTATTACCCAAATTCCATCAAACCCGCCTTTAACCTTCGGTAATCCGGAAACAAAGTCCATCGTTACTTGTTCCCACTTCCACTCGGGAATAGGTAACGGTTGTAGAAGTCCCGAGGGTTTTTGGTGCTCAGCTTTCACTTTCTGACAAGTCAAACAATGTTTCACGTATTCTGCCACGTCTCTCTTCAACCCGTTCCACCAATAATATTGTTTCAAATCCTTGTACATTTTATTTCCTCCTGGGTGGATCGAGTAGGCTGACTTGTGAGCTTCTTCCAGCAGGACCCGTCTCAACTCTTCAGGTACTACTACTCTGTTCTTAAACCGAAGCAACCCGGTCTCATCAAACCCAAACGGACTCTCCGGGTCATCCTTAGCTTTACTTACAAGCTTCTGCACTTCCGGATCCTTATTCTGAGCCTCAAATAACTGGTGCTTTAATTCTGGTTGAATTGTAATATTAGAAACCCGAGCCTTTAATACAATCGGGGCGACTTCCTTACTTTCCTTTATTTCCAAACTCGATACACTCGCCTTCCTGCTAAGTGCATCGGCGACCACATTGGCTTTCCCGGGATGATACTTAATTGTACAATCATAATCTTCCAACTTTTCCATCCAACGCCGTTGCCTCATATTTAAGTCCTTCTGTGTGAATAGATACTGGAGGCTCTTATGGTCGGTAAAAATCTCAAAGGAAGTCCCGTAAAGATAATGTCTCCATTTCCCGAGAGCGAAGATCACGGCTGCAAGCTCTAGGTCGTGTGTTGGATAATTTCTTTCATATTCCTTTAGCTTTCGGGAAGCATAAGCGATCACTTTTCCTTTCTGAGTCAAGACACAACCTAAGCCTTCTTTAGAAGCATCTGTATACACTGCATATCCCTCTGAACCCTCGGGGAGCGTTAACACCGGAGCTGAGACTAACTTTTCTTTCAAAAAGTTGAAACTTTGATCACACTTCTCATCCCAGACAAACTTAACATCCTTCTTTGTCAACCGAGTTAACGGTGCCGCAATCTTGGAAAAGTCCTGAACAAACCTTCTATAGTAACCGGCCAATCCTAAGAAGCTTCTAATTTCCGAGGCATTCTTTGGTTTCTCCCACTTAAGCACGGCCTCGATTTTCGAGGGATCGACTTCCAACCCTTTTCCTGAAATCACATGCCCCAAGAATGAAACCCGATCGATCCAAAATTCACACTTGCTGAACTTAGCAAACAACTGATGCTCCTTTAGTGTCTGAAGAACGAGCCTGAGATGTCTCGCATGCTCCTCGGCTGATTTCGAGAAAACCAGAATGTCATCAATAAAAATTACCACGAACTTATCGAGGAAAGGCCTGAATATCCGGTGCATCATATCCATGAAAGCTGCAGGGGCATTAGTCAATCCAAACGGCATAACCACAAACTCATAGTGCCCGTACCGAGTATTGAATCCTGTCTTTGGAATATCCTCTGCTCGGATTCGCAGCTGGTAGTATCCCTGTCTTAAATCCAATTTCGAATACACCTTGGAACCCTGAAGTATATCGAATAACTCCTCGATATGTGGAAGGGGATACTTGTTCTTAATAGTCATCCTGTTCAACTCCCTGTAATCGATACACATTCTTAGAGTCCCGTCCTTTTTCTTGACAAACAACACCGGTGCTCCCCACGGTGAAGAACTTGGCCGAATGTACCCAACTTCCAACAATGCCTCAAGCTGAATCTTTAATTCCTTCAACTCGGCTGGAGCCATCCGGTACGGAGTCTTTGAATATGGCTCAGCATTCGGAAAAAGATCGATCACAAATTAAATCTCTCGTTCAGGAGGCAAGGAATCCAATTTCTCTGGAAATACCTCGGGAAATTCCTTTACCACTTTGGTGTCCTCTAACTTCACCTGATCCTTTGGCTTGTTCAGAATATAAGCAATGAATCCCGTAGCCCCGTCTCTGACTAATCTTTGAGCCTCTGAAAACGAAAGTAATGGTACGGTCTTCGAAGTACAACCCGTAACAACTTCTGAACCCAACTGAACCTTCTTAGCCCGACAATCCACAGTAGCACAATGTCTATAGAGCCAATCCATCCCCATAATAGCCCCGTATCTCTCCATTGGCATCACAATAAAGTCGGTCAGAAATTCCCGGCCTTCAATCACAACTGGAACATCCCTGTAAACCTGATCCGTCTCTCGCCTACTACCGAAAAGAGTACTAACTATATAGCGCACAGAAGTACACATAGCAGGCAAAGACAAAGTAATAGCAATAGAATGCGCAAGAAAGGAGTGTGTAGCTCCTGGATCAAATAATGTATGGATGTTCGTGCCATGAATGCAAATAATACCTTCAACTACTGCGGCGGGATCAATATCAGCCTCCTGCTCCTCTCCAGCTAGTGCATAAGCCCGAGCTCTCACCAGTGGCCTCGGTCCTGCAGGTGGTGGATCCTGACGATCCGGACAACCGTCCACCAAATGCTCGTTACTCCCACAGATCAAACATAGGCCCAACCGGCGCCTGCAGTTATCATAGGTGTGCGTAGTAAGTCCACACCATCCGCATCTCGGTCTTTGAGGTGGCTGGGGTGGTGCTGGAGCTCTTGGACCTCTCGAAAATGGCCCGGTGTACTTAGGTTTCTTCCCGGTATCCCTCTGAGCTGGAGGTATAGAATAAGTCATCGGCCTTTTTCCTGAACTTGAACCCTGGCCTGATCTTGAGCCTGAAGCCGGTCCGGTCCGTGCAGTAGCTTTCCTAGCATTATCAGAATCCTCAACTTTTAGGGCCTTTGAAGTAGCTTTCGCCCAGGTGCTGGTATTAGTCGCTTTCAGTGCATCCTGAATGTCTGGTCTCAACCCCTGAACGAACTGCATCGCCTTGTGAAAGTCATCGTTCGCTATGTTGGGTGCATAGCGAGAAAGTCTGTCGAACTCGGCGATGTACTGACCCACAGACCTGCCTCCCTGCTTTAGCTCAGTGAACTCCCTCAACCTGCGGGTACGGGAAGCTGGAGGAATGTACTTGTTCCTGAACTCCCGTACAAAGACCTCCCAAGTAATCTCGGTCCCGGCTGCCTCCAGAACAATCTGAGTGCTCTCCCACCAGGAGTAGGCCTCGCCCTGAATAAGAGTGAGGGTGCAACGAGCCTTCTCCTGACTGTCGCAAGGAATAAGCTGCCATATCCTCTCGATCTCCTTTAGCCACATCTCTGCCTGTATATCGTCTCCCTTATAGAACTTCGGGGGACGCTGATTCTGAAACTCTCGCAAAATAGCAGAAATGGGGTTCTCCGGAGGTGCTACCTGCGCTGGTGGTGGTGGTGGGGGTACCCGTTCCTGTAATCTCTGATCAATTAGCCCCACTACGGCATTCATGAAATCCTGGGGCTGTGCCTGAGCAGGCGGAGGAGGTGGTGATCTCTCGCGGCGATGATGTCGGCGGTGATGATGCTTGTGCCTCGAGGATCGATCACTGGAACGTCTGTCGTGCTCCATCCTGAAATTAGATCACTGAACATGCGTGGCTTGATCAATAAATGCAAATGTGTGCATATAATTTCCATAATATCAAGTAGCACACTTTCAAGGAAGATCAAATAGCTCAAGTAATGCGAAGAAATAAATAATTCAAGCAAGTCAACCCAATGCAGACTCCCAAATACCACATGATCCTATGCCTTGCGACCTAGACCGACTGGACACGACTCGAGAACCTCGGTTTTGCAACCGGGCTCTGATACCACCTGTAGATGTAGCACCCTAACCCCAAGGCGCCACATCCCCCGCACTATAGCCTCGATCAACGTACGAAATGGACAGTTCATACATAAACCAAGACCACAGCGAACGGGTGACAATAAAAATGACGAGCTAGGCGGGACACTCTCCCCAACATAATCAAAGCAAACATGAATAGAAAAGCGGAAGCAATAGAGTCATTCATATATATATATAGGTACCATATTTATTACATAGATACATATAGGTACCCATTAACTATCAATACATCAGTAAGTATTCAAAATGTGACAATAACGAGCATAACATGAAATGTCTCAAAGTATTATACATGAAGGGTGCTAGACTCGTGAAGATGCAAAAGACTCGAACAATGCCCGCCTAGCACGACCACGCTCAAAGGGTACCTGAAAAGTGAAGTATCAGTCTACCGAAGACTGAGTGAGGGGCAATAATATATATCACACGTCGCATGCAAGTTATAGCCTCGGGTGAAGACTTTAGCATAAAATAGATATGTAATTCAAGAAGTTGATCTTTGCCCGAGATTATAACCAATCATTTTAACACGTTTATTTAATCATGCTTGTCAATGTCATGAACATGTGGCCCCGGCGAGCAGGGGCAATCTCCAACCGAACTCCCAATCGTGAACAATACGTGATCATGCTTGCGTGCTTGATAAATACGTGATCATGCAATTTATTTAGTGCTCATATAGTCAGTTTCATGCTTGAAATCATGCGATAACCCGAGGATAACCCGACATGCCGGATTAATCCCCAGTCTCCTTCTTCCTCCGGGTGATAGCGAGTTTGCAAGGCTCGACTATCCACGACATGGTGTGTGTAGAGGACATGACCCTCTAGACACGGAACTCCTTCCACCACCAATCTCCTAGTGGCTTCGGGGGTGATCCCAACAATGTGAGGATAATTCAGGAGTTACCCGTCAGCCCTTGCTTTCCCGGTTGGCTCAAGAATTACCCTCGGGCCCACGTGCAATCATGTACTCGCCAAACATGCTTGAAATCATGATAACCAATACTTTCTTGCTTGGAAATGTTCATGGTTTGGAAATCATTTATAAGTATAATACGTTTTGGCCGAAAACTAGCACATAAGGGTTATAGGGTTCGTTTTACCAAAACAAAACCTCACCTTTCTTGCAAAATATAATATATAAGCGTTCTAAGGAGCTTGCTCCCCGTCCACGCCCTCGTGACCTGTGCAAATACGATGTACATTCGTGAGACATGACCTAAAATGACCAAAATATGACGAACGGCGGAAATGTGTCGAGACGACCATGAAAATGCAATGTGGTATGATAACATTTCGTTTCACATCATATTAACACATATTATAGCAATTCGGGGTTAAAGAAATCGTCGGGTCGAGGGGCTAATTTCGTAATTTTATGCAGTGAATTTTACACTGCAATACAGGTGGGAACGGCCGTTCCGGTCCCCTTTGAAAAATGGGAACGGTCGTTCCCATAAACCCCCAAAGCGCGCCAACGTTTTCCCATTTTAAAAACGCGCCTAGCCGGGAACGGCCCTTCCGGCTCCAAGGCCAAAATGGGAACGGCCGTTCCCGTGGTCGGCCGCCTATTTCCATTTGAAAGGTGGGAACGCCCGTTCCCACAAAGCCTTGAGGCTGGGAACGGTCGTTCCCAGTTTCTGTAAATGGAAAACAGAGCAAAAACAGTGCATGTTCACGGGGAAGAAGCAACATAGCAACAAAATTTCATTTTTGATCCCAAAATGCTATAATCTCTGGAATTATGATGTAAACAACTTCAATACATGATAATATAACACTTAGACACCTAAAACCATGAAATATCATCACATATTCATGCTCTATGCTCATGATCAAACTTGATCATTTTTGCCAAATATCCAAGAATTTCAAGCTAGAAATCATGCAATAATTCATGATATGATTATTGAATCATGCTTTGCACAACACCTAATTCATCTAGCACATCAAGCTCAAACCCGAACCTATTCAAATGTGATCAAAATCATCATTTCCATGCAAACCAACCTTGAAAATGAAAGAAATGAAGAAAGTGGATGATGATGATGATGATCTCCTAATTCCTTGGAACACTTCTTGAAATCTTGATGATTGAAATGAAAAATCTCTTCCTTCTCCATGCTTCTTGATACCAAGAGAGAGAGTGAATGAGTTGGGAAATATTTGATGAAAAAAAAAAGATCAAGGAAGAACCTTGGAGATGTATTACGTGATGCATCTCCTTGGTTTTAGTGAAATGTGCCAATTTGCCAATTAATCCTTCAACTCATGAGAGTATGCAATTGAATAAATAAGCTTTTAAAATGTAGTCAATAAGGTCCTTAGAAGATCATGCAATTAAGTCCCTAGCATTTAAGGAAATATTCAACTAGGGACAATTTGGTAATTTTATCACTCTCGGTAATGGTTTTCATGCAAGAAATATTTTTCGTGCCATGAAATAATATTTTGAATGATATGAAATCACATAATTGATATAAATAAGGTTTCATGAATTTTACAAAAATATGAATGCCACGTAAGAATATATTATAAATTAAAGAAATAAAATAAAACCTACGCTCAAAACGCACACGTGGCGTGCTTACCTGTTCATCCGGAAACCGGGGCGTTACAATCAAGGATTTCAAATATTCTCCAATCTCTACCTTGAAATGAAAGAAGAGAAATGATGAGGTGAAGATGTGGTGATGTTGATGATCTTAGCTCCAAAGTTCTTCAATTATAGCTTGAGATTAGATGAAATCTTCCTTCCTCTCCCTTGAATGTGTAATGACCGAACCTTAGTGTGTGTGTGTGTGATGTTCTTGTGTGTATGTAATGTATGAGAGTGTTGGAAGAGATGCATATACTAGATATATTATATCATCCACTAAACATAACAATTGCACCCAATTTGCAAACAAGTCCCTAGGTTATTTAAATGAATGCAATCAAGTATCATCCCTATCCAAAAGATCAATTAGCTCCAAACCAAGTTATGCAATTAAGTCCATAAATTTCATGAAATGATCAATTAAAGTCACATGGTACAATTAAACACATTATCACTTAATTCACGAATTTCATATTAAAAGTTAATTCGTATAAATATAGAGAAATGTATAATGCACACAATATTATAAAGAGATCATAATAATCAAGTAAATGTATAAAATTAAACTCCCAACTCCCGAAGACCCGCACGTGGCGTGCTTACCTGAACTTCCGGAATTTGGGGCGTTACAGAATAAAGTAGCACTTAGGGCATATAAATTCATAACTCTTTATAGGTCACATATTTCACGTCAAACAGATTCATAGATTTCATATAATGAACATAATACATCATATATCATGTTAACATCACATTCATATCATAAAAAAAGCAAAAAGGCATCACACGAATTAAATAAATGGAACATTCATGCATGCATGCACGGAGGAGGCACGACAAACATATTTCGTCATATATCACGTAAATGAGCCCCCAAATCAAGAAGTAAATTCATAAAAAATCACATAATATGGTATAAAACAAGTTAGGATCATATATTAATCATAAACAAGCTAAGAAAGCCAAGCAAAACATGAACGAAACGTAAAAAAAACGCATCACAGCAGCTTCACGAAAGTGACCCCAAAAGAGGTCGCGGACGCGACTGAAATTCAGGTGAAACCAGGTCACAGCCACTACCACACTCTCCAGTAACATCTCCAGCAATTGAAGGTCGAAATCAGCCCCAAAATGGGTCGCGGCTGTGACAAAAAATGGCCTGATTTCAGTCGCGAAAAAGACACAACAACCCCTATTTTCTTCATCAATTTGCAGCAGCAGTAGGGGACCTTTCCAGGCTACAGAGAGCAGCAAAGAAGTAGTAAAAATATGCAAGAAAAAGCATCAAAACAACACAACAACAGCAGCAATAATCGCGCAGCAGCTAAGCTGAAAAAGGGTTGAAGTTTCACTCATCTCTTCAAGCTGTCAAGGAGTGCAGCCATGGTAGAACAAAATGCAAGCAAAACCCATGAAATTTAGGCATAAAAAATGAATCAAGAAAGCCACATAGATCATAAATTCAGACCCAATTCAAGAAATGATCAAAGATACGCAAGAATTCATCAAAATTCATATAAACCCTTACTATTCACATATAAATTTATATCATACTCAAATCATTCTCGAAATGGACGAATCATTCTTAAAAGTTATATCAAGATGTGGAGGACAAGAAAATATGCTTATCTCTCGGATTTGATGAATTGGAGGTCGAACGAGCTTGAAATCCTCCATGGGTGAATATTGACGGGTTTCTTCCCTTCTTCTCCATTTTTTTTCCACCTCTCTCGGTTTCCTTGGTATCTGGCCCAAAATGACTGAGGTTGGAAGATAGGGTTATGAGTTAGGAAGAAATAGGTTCAAGAATCGGGTCAAACGGAGTTAAAACAAGTAAATTACGAGCAAAATGGTGAAGGGTGGCGAATCTGCGCTAGGTTCAGGTTTCGGCCGAAATTCGGAGGGTCAAACGGGCTTAGAAAGTTACAAAGACAGGTTAAAAAGTATCCAATTTTTTTATGAGTCCAGCGCCTCTTCCGGAATTCGAATCCGAATTCCCGAGCCCAAGTTACGCCCTCCGAAACACAACGTGTAAACGTGTTAGACCCTCGAGTCCGTATCAAACAAAACATTTTTAAAAACCGTATCAAACGAGATCAAAAATGACAAACGAACATGCAAACAAGTTCAAAACATGTAAAATTCATGCATAGCAAATTATCACAAAAAATTAAAATCGAAAACCGGCATGTATGGATCAAATTCGAAGACTAACAAATATAAACGTTCGAAATTCATTTAAAACACTTAACAATTAATTCATATAATTCAAGAATTAGCATTTAAACAATATAATTGCATAATAAATAAATTAGAATCGTAAGTAACCCTCTCAAAATGACGTACTTGTATGGCTGGACGAGCAGGATGTTACAAACTTCACTCCTTCAAAAGGACCTGTCCTCAGGTCCTAAGGCCGAATCTTACTCAACTCTCAACTCTGCCGAACCCGAAGTCTAACCCATGAATGACGAACCCCTCGTAGGAGATGCTTCCAAGAAGTCTCGATATCCCACTTCGACTTCAGGGATCTTCTCTTCGAACCACAATGCTCTTGAGCTCTTGTCGCACCATTCCAGATTAACCAACTGCTCCCACGGAGGATATAAACGGACTAGCCTTCAATCTATTACCCAAAAATATCATTGAGCCCCGAACGGACCTCCTAAAGCAACTACCAATGCCTACGGTAACTTCGTACCGTAACAAGGCGTCTTCGAGGAACACTACCAGACAAGCTTGGCCCTCACAACTCACCAAACACTCTCAGACTCTCTCCAAGAAGAGAGTCTACACAAAAGGAACGAGGCAAGTAACAGGCAAGGAACAAGAAGCAATGACGAAACAAAGGTAGCACAAGAATTAAAGTAAAAGATGCATGTATGAAGTGCCATGAATGATTTGTGTACCGTTCACCATGGTGAAAATGTCGAGTTCGGTGTCAACTTTTTGTTTTCCAAAGGGTCATCTTGAACTTGAACCGGGATCTTGAAGTCATGGTGCTTTGACCGCCTTAAATTCTTGTTACTTGAACAAACGCTCCCTAAATATCCTAATTTCTCCTACTTGAAGCATCCTTCAATTTCTTCCTACCTTCTCTTCCATATGCTTCGGTCCTCGGCAAAAGAGCATTGAATCGATTCCGGTGGGGAAGGGATCGATTCCACCTACGGTAGCAAAATCTCCTCATTCTTAAGATGATTGACCTCTTGAAGTTCTTGAAGATTTTCTTGTGACTCGGATCTCTTTCTCGTACTCAAACTCAAATCGAGTTCTCCTCCCACATAAGAAATATAAGATTCGGACCATTGTCCATCCATCTTTACTTGTACCACTTCGTTACCCCCTTGGGACGAAGTATGCACCATAAATATTGAATTGTTCATTAAGTTCTTTCTCTATGCTCTTGTAGAAAATGTGGAATTTTAGAGCAATCTTCTTCGGCTCCCGATCTCTTAGGTTCCATTATAAAATCGACTATATTCTTCGATTCTTGTTTAAAGTTTGAGAATTCTCAAGGTTTCCTTGCCATTGTCCTTGGAGGGATAAACTCGTAGTAAAACTCTTGAATAAAACCTCCCAAGTGAACTCTTCCCGAACTCTTCAAATTTTGGCTTCACTTTCTTGAACCATCTTGAAACCCGACCTTGAATTAAATAAGAAATATACTACCCCTTTTCGGTCTTGACATAAATTGCAAATACTTCTCCTTTCTCTTGTGAATTTTTGAACAACTTCCCAACCTAATATTAACTCGAATAACCATTCGTGAACTTGAACATCTTCAACCCTAAACCACTTAGAAATATTAAAATCTCTAAACTTCCTTGTATACCATAGACTATTGTTTCCTTTATCATTTCCCGGTGATATCCCTTGATATTGGGACGATATCCTGAAATAAAACACAATTTCCAAGAAATATCGATGCATGTGGGCGTTTGGTGCATGTTCATCTGCACAATTAACAAAAATAATACAAATAATTCACATAATGGTGTAAATGTATGCAAACAAACACATAATCCGAAGCCGAATAACCTAGACAAACCCACATGACTGAAGAGCTCCGGTTTTGCAACCAAGAGCTCTGATACCACTTTAGATGTAGCACCCCGGAGCGTAGAGCACTACCTCCCCCCGCACCATAACCCAACACGTGTAACGAAATAGAGACTCCGCACACGCATCCAGCCACATCGAACGGGTGACAAACGAAAGCACACCTAAGCTAGGCGGTCTAGCCCTTAATTCAAAGTGCGCAACAAAAATCAAAATACAAACTGAAGCACCAGGATCGTCAAACATGCATACAAAACCCAACTATTTCAATTAAATTACATACTTATACAAATACACCCATCCCGGGCTAAATAAATCTTACCAGTTCATAATTTCATAATTCATACTTCGTAAATCATCTACATATCTATACTTAAACATAATTATAAAAACGAAAATGTAAAGATGCAGAATGCTAAAGGACACGAACATGGACTCGAACAACATAAAAGAAAACCGCATAGCTCGAATCGGAACCTGCACCTGCAAACTTAAAGAAACCAAAGGGGAAAAAGAAGACGAGGAGGGGTCAGTACTAAAGACTGGTGGGGGCTAACACACTCACACGTATATATACATGAATCAGAGCATATTCCAAAGCCATAAAAGCTCATGAACCGAGGCGTGGTTTTTGCAATCTAAAACAATTTAGCTTGTGATATCAGTTATATAGAAAAGAGTTAAGGCCGAAGGCCAAAATCGTCAAATTTTATAAATTAGGAATCCACTCCCGTTTCACGAACCATTTTCATAATCAAATCAAACAACTCAGCGAGTACGAGTCTCAAACCACCTAACTCCGTTCATAATCAAAATCAGAATCATAATTCAAACTAAAACATAATTCAAACAAACATACCTCTTCTCCGGGTGATGGAAGGGTGGATCCTACCCTAGCCATCGTTCTCATGTCAGGGTCGTCAGTTTCATGACACTCATGCCCAAGGATTCAATCCCCCACCAAACCTCCTAGTGGGTTCCGGGTTGATCCGATAAGTTGGAGACCGTACTCGGGAGTGACCCGATGGCCCGACACCGTCCCGGGGCTCCTTTGCACATCTCCGGGGCCCAGTCAAATTGTTCGGAATTCGTAATTCATAATTTTCAAAATTCACACTTATCTTTCAAAGTCATAACTAACTATTTTGAAAACACACACACCAACCCGTTTTCAAAACAAATAAACCAAAATATTACTTAAATATACATAAAAGCATTTTTCAAACGTTTCATAGTAAAAGGGCCAATTCCCAAAAAATACATATTTAACACGTATTTACATACATATATATACGTAAGTCGCATGCGGGCTTCAAAATTCATGTAGGGTTGTAGGTCATAATAACTAAAAGAAAGAAACCTCACCTCGGCGAACAAGCCGAACAAAACGGGCAAACGGACGCCTAAAGGACCACCTCCCCACGAACGGTGAAAACCTCTGAAAAAGACAAACGAAAAAGACATACTTAGACTCAAAATAAACCAATTCGACGCTCGGCAAATGCATATGAATGCAAATGATGCAATGCACTTCACATAATTTCATAATTAGGCATATCGAGGCAAATAACAAAATATCAAACAAATAATTAACAAATTAAACTCATAATGCATCAATTAAACTCCTAACTTATCATATAATAGCATATTAAGAGCATTTATAAATCTAAATGTCATATAAGAGGCAACAAATGAATAAGAAGTGAAATAAAGTAGCACTTAGGGCATATAAATTCATAACTCTTTATAGGTCACATATTTCACGTCAAACGGATTCATAGATTTCATATAACGAACATAATAGGTCATATATTATATTAAAATCACATTTATATTATAAAAGAAGCAAAAAGGCATCACATGAATTAAATAAACGGAACATTCATGCATGCATGCACGTAGGAGGCACGACAAACGTCTTTCGTCATATATCACGTAAATGATCACCCAAATCAAGAAGTAAATTCATAATAAATCATATAACATGAAATAGAACAAGTTAGTATCACATATTAATCATAAAAATGCTAAGAAAGCCAAGAAAAACACGAACAAAACGTAAAAAAATAAACGCATGAGAGTAGCTTTACGAAAGTGACCCCAAAATAACTCGCGGCCGCGACTGAAATTCAGCTCAAACAAGGTCGCGGCTGCTACCACACTCTCCCGAAACATCTCCAGTAGTTGAAGGTCGAATTAGCCCCAAAATGGGTCGTGGCCACGACAAAAAATGGCCTGATTTCGGTCGCGGCCGCGACTGAACGCAGCAGTCGCGAAGAAGAAGCAGCAACCCCTTTTTTCTTCATCAATTTGCAGCAGCAGTAGGGGACATTTCCAGGCCACAGAGAGCGGCAAAGAAGCAGCAAAAATATCCAAGAAAAAGAATCAAAACAAGACAACAAAAACAATAATAATAACGCAGCAACTAAGGTGAAAAAGGGGTGAAGTTGCACTCATCTCTTCGAGCTTTCAAGGAGTGCAACCATGGTAGAAAAAAATGCAAGCAAAACCCACGAAATTCATGCATAAAAAATGAATCAAGAAAGCCACATAGATCATAAATTCAGATCCAATTGAAGAAATGGATCAAAGATATCCAAGGATTCATCAAAATTCATATGAACACTTACTATTCACATAAAAATTCATATCATGCTCAAATCATGCTCAAAATGGAAGAATAATGTCCTGAAAGTTATATCAAGATGTGGAGGACAAGAAAATGTGCTTACCTCTCGGATTTGACGAAGATTGGAGGTCAAACGAGCTTGAAATCCTCCATGGGTGAATAGTGACTGGTTTCTCCCCTTCTTCTCCCTTTTTCTCCACCTCTCTCTGTTCCTTGGTATCTGGGCCCGAATGGCTGAAGTTCCGCAATAGGGTTATGAGTTAGGAAGAAATAGGTTCAAACATCGGGTCAAACGGAGTTAAAACGAGTAAATTACGAGCAAAATGGTGAAGGGTGGCGAATCTGCACGAGGTTCAGGTTTCGGGCGAAATTCGGAGGGTCAAACTGGCTTAGAAAACTACAAAGGTAGGTTCAAACGCTTCCAATTTTCGTTATGAGTCCAGCGCCTCTTCTGGAATTCGAATCCGGATTCCCGAGCCCAAGTTACGCCTTCCGGAACACAAGGTGCGCTAAACGTGTTAGGCCCTTGAGTCCCTATGAAACAAAACGGTTTTAAAAACCGTATCAAACGAGATCAAAAATGAAAAACGAACATGCAAACAAGTTCATAACATGTAAAATTCATGCATATCAAATTATCACAAAAAATTGAAATCGAAAACGGGCATGTATGGATCAAATTCGAAGGCGAACGAATACAAACGTTCAAAATTCATTTAAAACACTTAACAATTAATTCATATAATTCAAGAATTAGCATTTAAACAATATAATAAACATATAATTGCATAATAAATAAATTTGAAAAGCAAGTAGCACTCTCAAAACGACGTACCTGTACGGCCGGACGAGCAGGATGTTACAGGGGTCAGTCACACTGACTGAGTGAGGGGTTAAGAAACGCACACTGTACATATATACAGAACAAAGCATGTCAAAAGTAAATGTTCGTGAATCCGGGATTAGTTTTTGCACTCCAAAACATTTTCCCGTGATAATATATATAGGATGATTTACAAACATGGCACAAAAAGGCTTAATTTACATATAACAAACTTAACATGCATTTGCTGGCACATTTTATTAGATTATTAATATTCCTAATTTTATCTTAATTTAAGAATCTACCCCCGTTTCATGAACTTAAGACAAACGAAACAAGACTCTGCAGTCACGAGTTCAAACCAATCTTACTCCCAAGATATAGCGTGCCAAAATAACCTAATAAAACAAAACAATACATACCAAGCAAGTCAAGACGTGTCAAGCCTCTTGTCCGGGTGATGGAAGGGTTGCATGACCCTAGCCATCCAAGTAGACGAGGGGAGTGCTCAATGCTTCTCAAACCCTCAGGACTCCATCCCCCATCCAAACCTCCTGGTGGGTTCCGGTACATCCTTAGCAAGTTATCAAGTGGAGACCATATATAGGAGGTGAGCCCGTGCGACCCCTTGGTCGCCCCGGGTGCTACTTAACCACAATCTTCGGGGCCCTATCAAGCAAGTCAGGATCACGTGCAAGTTCAAGTCGTGTCTTAAGCCCGCTACAAACGTGCATACCAAGATATATCGTGTGTGCCACAATCATAAATATCATATACACCCATACATATATACATACCACATGCATACATACTATACATACACACAAACATGCTTATCATATGCATACATATCAAATCCAAAAGCAAGCATATATAGGCTCATACATAGCGTTCATACTTTTAAACGTTTAGCAAGACAATCAAGATACGAATTTCACACATATTTACATATACATAAGGCTTATAGGTCGCACGCATTTGAAAACGAGCACGTTGCATTAAGGTTTAACTATATCCTAACCTCACCTGTTACCAAACAAGGCTGAAGGAAAAACAAATGGTTCACCCGGGAACTTACAAGACCCATTTATCGCCACCGCGGGTGCACCTGAACAAACTGGAGACAAAACACAAGACTTAGACTCAAGAATGCACCACGTAGACGTACAACATATGCCCAAGCACTTAAGAGATGCAAATCACGTATACAAAGTTCATATGCAAATCAATTCATGTAGGAGAAGCCATGCCACAGCTTAACATATTCATACAAAATCATATATCATGTTAGGAGATAGTTCATGTGCACAATTAATGCAAACAAATACAAATGAGATGCAATGACTAGCATTTAATCATGTATGGATACATAACCTGTTCAATAACACATAAATGCAAAACATACCTTAATGAAAGATTTCATATTCATATTAAATCATAAAACAAGTTGGGATCATGTTCAGGGAGGGATAAAAGCGTTAAATGAACATACAAAATGAAATAACACACAAAAGCTCACAAACAGGGGGAGACACTGTAGCGCCCTGAACGTTGGGCCACCACATCCCCCGCACTTAAACCCGAACCCACATATGAAATGGATTTCCATACATGAGCCCAAGTCTAAGCGAACGGGAACCTACAGTCATACACTAGGCTAAGCGGGGCTAAAGCTTGAACAGAGCGCGCAAACAAACAGATAAGAATGCGGAAGCAACAACATAAGGATCGAAAAGGAGCTCTATACTAACATTTACAACATATACAATGGCCTGATGGCCCAAAAGATTGGTCAAGTATTTACATAAGTCTCCGAATACATACTTAGGATTCAAAACAATTCATAAAAGTAATCAAAATGCAAGAGGTAGATATGCCGACTCGACCTAAACTCGAAAGTAAGACACGACCGACGCACTTCCCCGCCTAGCTCGAGAAACCTACAACTAAAGTGTTAAACGGAAGGGGTCAGTCAAAACTCGACTGAGTGAGGGGGCTAACGCACACCCACACCATAAATACGTATAGAGCATAGCATATAATCAAAAGGGGTCGATCATGAACCGAGCTAGGGTTTTACATACCAACTCATTTTTGAAACATACATATAATATAAAAGAAATCCTAACTCGTTTCACAACCACCAAAGGATAAAAGGAAACATAAACGTCCGGCGAGTACGGACCTCCTCAACTCCTCATACAAATCATAAATACATAAGAATTCATAAATTCATAACTCCTCAACGTCTTGGTGATCGGGAATCAAACCCTCTCCACCTATATAGATTCTATATACATACGGGGTAGCTAACCCATAATATGCCTTCCCCGGTTATTCACTGAGGGCTCAAGGTAATAGCGCCTTCTCAACCTCCAAGAGTCGCACGCCACCACCTCAAATGGGATGTGCACAGGCTTAACCCGACGGCCCTTGCCGTACCGGGGCTCCTTACCAACAATCCCTGGGCCCGGATTCATAAGAAACATACCAATAATCCCATCTTTCAGGGCACATCTCGCGGAATCATAAAGGAAACGTACCAAGGATTCAAAATCATAAGCTCATATACGCCCATACTTATACCATTTTCATAAATTCGTAAAGGGGATTCATAAAATCATAAACGTATCATAAGCATTCGTATTTAACCATATAATACATATATAGCCACATGCGGGATAGGAAATCAATAACATAAAGGCCATAGGTCACTTATCTAAAAGAAAAGATCCTAACCCTCACCTTGAAGTGGAAGCGGAGTGAAAATCGGACAAAAGAAGCAGCCGGACACCTAAACCCCGGGCTCATTAACTTCCTGAAAAGGCTCTGAAACAAAAGAACGCAAGACCCGAGACTTAGATTCAAATATGTACCACTTACACGCTCGGAAATGCATATGTATGAAATGAATGCATATGAAATGCAAGAATGCATCATTTAGACCATTTAAGTTCATAGCTCGTATAAAATGTATCAAATAAATTCATAAACGTAATTTCTAAAATATAACAAATAATTTAAATCATAAAAATCAAATTTAGATTACACATGTCATACATAAGAATTTATATAAAATCATAGGATCACATTTAAATTAAAATATCAAATTAAATCATTTAAATTCATTTAGTTAAACATATAACAAAATATATATATTTATATATATATATCATATATTACATATATTAGATATATATACTATACGTACTAGCAGCTATTAAATACATGTAAAGAAATCAAATAATATACTAAGATTCATGCAAATACACCAACTAATATATTGTCAAGTCCATGCACACTCTCCAAAAAGTTAGGAAAACAAAATGAGGCAACAAAGCATTAAATGATTCCATGCATCTCACGTTAACCCCATGCAAATTTTACAAACAACAACCAAGCAATAGTTAGGAAAACACATTTAAACATTCACTACTGCACTTCATCTCCCCGCCCAGGGGAGATTTTCTTGTTTAAAGTACCCTCCCGGGTACTTTGATGCAGAAACTCTCTGCATCACGTACCCGGCCGGGTACTTTTCTTGAAAAAAATCTCCCCGGCCGGGGAGACAGTCCAGTCGCAAGGGAAACGTGAAAACACCCCTGTTCAACCCTGCTATCTAACCAATTCAATTCAAATTTTCAATTAAGTCCAATATTAAATAAAATCGCACAATTAAGTCCTTAACTCAAATAAATCTCATAATTTACGAAATTAGCTTGTTCGGGAATTAAATTCACATATCATAAATTCATAAAATTCATATCATAAACCATTTGAGGCAAATTTCGACATATAATTCAAATATTTCATATAAATTCAAATAATTCATATAAGAATTTCAAATAATAAAATATAAATCAATTAAATGCAATAATTAAATATGAAATTAAAATAAATTAAATTGCGCACATGCGTCATACCTGTACGGTCGCGGAGTCGGGGTGTCCAAGACACGGGCTTGTCTCCCTGCAAGAGCAACCTGAGACAAGGGCGTGTCTCGGTATAGACGCTCAGCAAAACAAGGGAGACACAAGCGTGTCTCCCTCTAAGAACGAAAGGGACACGGGCATGTTCGAGGTCAGACGCTCCAAACCTAGTAGACATGGGCGTGTCTCATACAAGGCACATGGGGAGACACACGTGTGTCGCTCCTCCGAGAAGCAGCTCCAAGTTCCACCATTAATGGTGGAACAAGAGCACAAAACACACATACACGCCACTCCACGAGGCATATACGACACGTAGATCACATATTCACAAGTAAGAGCTCCCAAAACGAGCTTAAATACGTAAAACCCCAAACCCGACACTATGCATTATCTACCCACATAAGCCACTTAGACACAGATTCAAGGCATGAGAGAGATATTAAATCAAAGCACGTAACGAGAGGAATACAAATCTTACCTTGGATAGTTGATCGGGCGAACGAGGACCAGGTTCTTGAGCTCGAAAGGGGTTGGGTGGCTTTCCTTATAACACCCCCGGAGCGAAGGGTGCCAGATCCCCCGCACTAAGGTCTAACACGAGTAACGAAATAGGGAGTTCGCACCCATATCATACCGTAGCGAACGGGTGACACACAAAACTCACACTCCCGCTAGGCGGCCTAGACCCTCAAGAACTGCACAAAATTAAAATCAGAGTAACGGAAGCAATTCAAAAGATATACATAAATCCCAAGATCACATATATACTTAATCAAAAGAGGAAGGATCAAGTACACGAGCTACATGCTAGATCATATACAAAATATACAACGCCGTCACGGCCAAAATAGCATAAGTGTAATCAGAATACATAATCCGGAAATTCGTAAAGCAAAGGAAAGGAAAGCCACTACGATGCATGTGGACTCAAGCTATACCACAAGTAAACCCAAAAGACACCTGCCACCTAGCTTGACTCGGAAGAACCTGTAAACTCAAAGAAAAGAAAAAGGGGAAAACAACAATGAGGGTTAGTCCTAGGGACTAGTGAGGGGGCTAACTCACGCACCCGATATATATATAGAGCAAAGCAATTAAGTAAAACGAAAGGATCCGTGGACCGAGAGTAGTTTTTGCAAGCCAAAGTAATTCCCGTGATATAGATATACCTAGGTTAAAGAAAAGGCAAAAGGCCAAAAGCCAAACTCCAAGTTTTAGGTGATTTAAGAATCCACTCTCGTTCCATAGATCATACAAAGCTAAACCAACTCGGCGAGTACGAGTCACACACATCCCAACTTCCAAATACGAAGAACAAAGCAAAACAAAACAAATCAGAATCCATCCCCAACACTGGTTGATAGAAGAAGGGTTGATCGGCCCTAACTATCCACATACACAAACGAGACAAGGTTTAATCACTACCTTGAAACCTTCGGCGGTTGCCTCCGCCGGCTCAAGAGAAACACCCTTCCTAAACCTCCCAAGGTTGGGTGAGACTCTCAAATGGAGGTGTTGATGGAAGAGCTCGGCGACCCCTCGGCCATCCCGAGATTACCATACCACACTCCGGGGCCCAAACAAATCACAAAATCACATATACATAACTCAAAGCTTATCATTCAAAGCCACATCTCGCTTACACACACACACTTGCACAAAGCTAAACTTTTCCAAATGAAGGCAAAATAGCTTACATATTTATACAAAACGTTTTCAAACTCTTATAACAAATGGGACAAATCCCGCAACATAAGTATCATACACTTATTTACCATATATTATACGTATTCGCATGCGAGGTTTCAAATCAAATAGGGTTATAGGTCGAATAGCTAAAAGAACAAAACCTCACCTTGTCAACGTGTGTAGTGGAGGCAAAAGTGTGACAACCGGACACCTACGGAGCAAGCTCGTCCTCAATAGGAAGATCCTCTGAACAAGACAAGCAACAAGGAACACTCTTAGACTCAATACGAACCACATTGATGATCGGTACATGCATATGTGTGCTTATGATGCAAAAGATATGAAATGAATCCACATTTAGGTCATTTACGAGCAAACATTGCACATAGGAACATATATCTCAAACGAGGAAGTAAATCAAGTCACAAATTCATAACATAAGGCTTAACACATCATATAACAAGTTAATCAGGCATACACATCAAAAACGAGGCAAGAAAGATCAACAAGAAACAACGAAAAGGCGAAAGAAATCTCCTCGAAATCCACCCTATTGGACACGGCCGTGTCAGAAATACAAAGGGGACGGACACGGCCGTGTCAGGCAAATAAATTCAAAAAAAAACATTTCCGAGAGCTCAACACGGCCGTGTCCATTTTCCTTTGTAACCTGACGCGGCCGTGTCAGGCGTTCGGGCTAGAAAAATTTTGGCGCAGCAACACCGAAAATGAAGGCCAAAAACAGGGGATTTCGGTGTTGGCTCTAAGGAGACTCTTATGCCATTCAAAGCACATATAACATACATCAAAAAAACACCAATTCATCAACATTTCATGCCATACAAGTAGCAATATCTTCAGCCACAAACTGAGCAAGCAAACAAGGCAATAATGGGAAGAAATGCATCAAGTTCTATCTCCAAAAGCTCAAGCATTCATTAATGGCAAATTGATCATATTCCAACTACCATGAAAGGAGAAGTAATAAATGTCAAGAATCAAGCTCTAGAAGTCATATATCAACACCCAAGAATCAAGAGAACAAGAATGGAGGCAAGAATCAACAATATCTCCCAACTACTACTATTCACATGCTTGCCAAATCTCATGAATCAACCAAGGAAATGAGCTCAAGATCACATAAAAGAGAGAGGAGAGAGTGTAGATCACAACCATGAACTTACCTTTCAAATTGGAGAAGCTTTGGTGATGATTTGATCTCAAAATCAATGGAATGGCGAAAGGGGTTTTCCTTCTCTTCTTTCCCTTGGAGCTGGACGAGATTGGTGAGAGAGGGAGAAATGGATCGGTATTCATGGGGTTAAGGGGCTGAATTGGTGAGTTAACTCAAAACACAAATGATGGTTAAGGCTTAGTTGGGTTTTAAGTGGGGTCCACAAGGCTTTATTAGGTCGAAAGATAGCTTTCAAGCATAAGGGGCTCGTTACGGGTGAAATTCGAAGGTCTTAATGAACTTAGAAAAATATGAGGATTGTCCCATTGAACCCGAATCGTCGAAACAAGTTCAACGGAGGTGACGGAATTCGAATCCGAATTCCCGAGCTTAAAATATGCCTCCCGCAACCCAAGGTGCGCTAAATGCTGTTTAGCCTCCTTTAGGTCCCGTCTCCAAAACGAACCCAAAAAGGCAATGAGAACAAATAACAAAACATACAACGAGCTTATAATCGAGTACATGAAGCATATAATTAACACATATCACAAATTCACAAAAATCAGAATTAAATTCGAATTCAAAACAAGCAAAATACAAAGCAAAGGAAAGTTAAACCTTTAAACAATTAAATCCACGTTAGCAATTAAATATCACATAATCACTTAAAGAAATATTTAAATAGCGTACATAATAGGTTACCTGAAAGTCTAATCAGTCGGGATGTGACAAACCTTCCTTTTTCTTTTCTTCTTCTCTCTCTTTCTTGATTGGACAGAACCAAATGGGGAGGAAAGGGGCTCAATTCCCTTTTCTAGGTCCAAGAAATAGGTCGGTTCAAATGGGTAGGGGTCAAACTGTATCCTGTCCATTTGGATCAGATTTTAAAACAGTAGGACTATCAAACGGGTTTAGAAAAATACAAAGTTTATTTCATCAAATCCGAATTGTCGAAACGAACTCAATGGATAGGTCAGAATTGAAATTCGAATTCCTGAGCTCAAGATAGCCACGAAAGACCAAAAACACCCTAATTACAATTAGGTCCCTAATCTTTCAAATATTGGGAATTCGAGCCCAAATATATTTAATTAAATTCTAAGCGCACATAACTTGAAATTAAATTGCAAGTTGACACATATGGCATGCGAGGGCATTCAATTCACAAAATATAGAATTAAATTCTCTCGTAACGCCGTTCCTGGAATACCGAAGAGACGGGGCATGTAGCACCCGAGAGCAAGGTACCACATCCCCCGCACCGAGACCCGACCCGAATATGAAATGGACGATCCATACTCGAGCTAAGTCACGGCGAACGGGGACAAACACACACGCTATGCTAGGCGGGCTAACCCTTAAACCATAAAATTAGAGTAATTACAAATACGGAAGCAATAACTGGCCATAATATAAACAATGAGCAATCAAACTCCAAAAATAGTCCATATACATTAACAAATGCCGTCAAGGCTCAAACAACCAATACGCTCCATTATTAATCAATACAATGATCCAACGTGCAAAATGTTAGTGTAAGACCAAAATACAAGGGCTAAAAGACGAAAGTAAAACCTATGACTCGAAATCCCGCCTAGCTCCCTTGACACCTGCACAACACAACTGAAAGCCAAACGGGTTTAGACCAAAAGGGACTTGTGGGTATAAAAGCAGGGCATAATATAATATACGACAGTATTTAAACAATCACATGCAAGCTATAATCCCAAGTGAGGTTTTGAAGAATTTCCCAAGTGGGCAAATAGAAATCATCAAAAGGGATTATAACAATTCATTAACATTAGGTCATTATTGGCCCGACGAGTGGGCGTGCATTATCTCCAACCAACACCTCGTGTAATTCATTGACGTTCATTAACATTTATTAACATTCATTCATTCATTCTTTTCATGCATTTCATTCTTTCGTGTGCATTCATTGACCAAAAGGGGAACATGACTCCCCAGATGGCACTCAGCGTCTATTCCTCGCGAACTCCTAACGAGGTCCGGTTACGCCGTTCATTAGTGGGACTATTGTGAGGGTTTCCCGTCAGCCCATGCCTCCTCGGGTCCCCACTCACACCAAGTCCCTGGGCCTCATTCATTGTGAACATTTATTCATTCTCGCCAAAACATTTGGTAGGTTCATGAAAGAAAGGCTTTACGTTAAAAACATTTACTCATTAAAACGACTCTATATGCATATATATGCTTTTGGCCGAAAACTTTTCACATTGGGAGTATATAGGGTCATCTATCTACATAGAAGAGAAACCCACTTTAAACCGCAAAGAGGAGAACACAAGAGCCTCTAGGATCGGCCTCGTCTCCAACGGAATCAAAATCTATGCAAGAAAGGTGAAGTGAGACTCATAATGACCAAATAGGATGCTCGGCAAAGTAATGATCATGATATGAATGAAGAGAAGATGCTATTAAAGCCTTAAAGACATATAAACATTCAATTCATTCATTCAATGAAACATTCGTATTCAAACAAGTTCATATCCTTCACATTTCATGTTTTCAATCAATTCAATTCAACAAATTCAAAGCACAAGATCCAACATTTAGGCAAATAAGAGCATTGAAGTAAATTAAGTTTAACACACATTCAAACGTATTCAACCTTTCCAAAAACTCTACTACATACATCATATTACATAATGTAACATATTTCAAAAGTTTGAAAACCAGAAGAAATCATATGATAAGTGAAATAGGTTACGGAAATCGTAAACGCCACAAAACGCACATAAACGACATTCATCAAAAGCATACCTAAATCTCACCCAATGGTTAAGAAATTAAACCACAATACTCCCAACACATAGTAAAGCAAGTTCATAGTTCATCACAAATGAAGATAAAGGCATTAAAGAGGTGAAACAATCAAAAACCGAAAAGGAAAAGACAAGAAATGGGCAGGGGGAGGGACACGCCCGTGTCCCTCAACTTAAGTATACTGAGACACGGGGGTGTCTCAGTACAGACAGACAAAAAGGGTGTCACACGGGGGTGTCACACAATACAAGGCAAATGAGACACGGGGGTGTCTCGGTACAGACCCAAAAATGAAAACAAGGTTTTCCCGACAAAACAAGCCTTATACAAAATCAGTCCAAAATCATACCAAATGAACTCCAAATCTTATGAAACTTAATATACAATATATTTAGCATGTTAGGAGCATATTTCATTTAGTGTGCAAAGTCCAAATCACACGTTAAGAGCTCCGAAACCGAGCAGCAAGTCTGGGGCACCAAAATCGCACATATGAGCCTGATTAGTTCAATCATGCCATGATCAAGTACTTGGGGGCTGAATTTGGATCTAAAACCTTGGATAATGGATGCTAACATACAAAACAACTAATATACATCATATATATGCAAAATAGCACGAATTGAAGCACATTAGAATCACCAACGAACCACAAAATGCAACAGCAACAGGTCTGTCATGGATTATGCATAAAAACAGGTCATTTATTTCGGTTTTGGGGCTCAAAATGGATCCAAAGGCTTGTAATATGAATCCTAACATATAAAAAAATGAGTGTACATCATCTCTCACACGCAAAAAAGGCTATTTGATCAAGCAACAAGGCGTAATTCCACACAGCAGTCCCGAAATAGGGGAGGCAGTTTTGATCATCAAGTTTGGGGCTCTAAATCACATGATTTCATCAAAGGGTCTAAAGAGAAAAACATCCTAACATCATATACTATCATTTAGGAAACAAATAGGCCAAGAAACAAGCTCATATCATCATGTATAAGCAAGGAAATTAGCCACACAACTAGATAAGTCATTAGAGCAAAAATCCCCAAAATTCATATCAAGCTCATAACTCTAACCCTAACCAAATCTGATACAAAATCAGAAATAAATGGATGAAATCATGTATAAAAGAGTATAGGATACATAAATATTCATACCTTGAAGATTTGGTGAAGAAAGGAAGTGATTTGAGCTCAAAATCACAAAGGTAGCTAAGGTTCTTCCTCTTCTCTTCTCTTCTCTCCCTCTCTCTCGATTTGTTGCAGCAGAAAATGAGGGGGTTTGGCTCGGTTTTGGCTGGCTAAAAGGGGGAAGAAAGGCTTAACTCTAGCACATTGTCGTGGTTAAAGTATGGTTAGGTTAGAGAGGTGTTAAGGGGTCCCACCATGAGGACTAGTCAACAAAAGGGGTTCTTCTTGCACGAGTTGCTTGTTATGGTTGGATTTTGGAGGTCTTAATGATCTCAAAAAGGTATGAGGCTTGTTCCATTGTCTCCAAATCGTCGATACGAAGGCAACGGAGGTGACGGAATTCGAACCCGAATTCCCGAGCTCAAGATATGACGTCAGGAACCCATGGCGCGCTTAAAAGCGTTTTAAGCCCTATAAGTTCCGTCTCCAAAACCGAAATCAAAAATTAAATCAAACGAGCTTAAAATTACAAGATAAGCATGTAAACACGTTAATAACTCACATAATTCAAGTATACCTAGGTGGCACAAAAATCGGAATTGGAAACGGAATTAAACAAATAAAAAACGATTCGAAAAGGATTTAAACGTTTAAAACTTCAAACCTAAAACTTAATATCGTTATTCAATTATTCCAAATAATTCAAATTCTTGCATGCTTAATAATTAAATGCACACTTAGCACATCCGTAACGTCGTACTTAGAAGATCGAAGGGTCGGGGCGTTACAACCTCTCCCCCTTAAAAAGAATCCGTCCTCGGATTCACTATCTGCCTGAGAACAATTAATGGAGGAACCCCGTTCCTCACAAACAACAAGGAGAGAATCCCCGCCTCTCAAACAACAACGAGAGAACCCCATCTCTCAAAAGCAACAAAGAGAGAGAACCCCGTCTCTCAAAAACAACAAAGAGAGAACCCCGTCTCTCAAACAACAATGAGAGAACCCCGTCTCTCAAAAGCAACAAAGAGAGAGAACCCCGTCTCTCAAAAACAACAAAGAGAGAACCCCGTCTCTCAAACAACAAAGAGAGAACCCCGTCTCTTAAAAACAACAAAGAGAGAGCCCCGTCTCTCACAAACAGGTAACGAAGTTCAAAATACAAAACACAGCCACAACGAAGAACAAACACCAAGGAGAAAACATCAAAATAACCAATTACGACAACTTAATCAAAACAACCACATAAAGCCAGGGAACTATTATCACTTATTTACATCCAGTATCGATTATACAACAATTGTTAGCACATCAAAGATTCAAAGCACAGATTATCAAAATTATTTAAATTAACCATGCGTGTATGCATATGCCATGGATGTCTGAGGTACCGTTCACCGTGGAAATGAATTTGAAACCCAAAGCCTTCCTGGTCCTGAGGTGTGTTCTGAACCCAAAAGCTAGCTCGACTTTTGGCATATCTTTAATATCTTCAATGTGTCCCCCTCTTTCTTCCATTTCTCGTTTATACGTTAACCCGGATCCAATCAACCTGCCCTTCCAAAACAAGTTTTACCCTACATCTTCAGATTTCTGACCGGTCTTCTTCACGGTTCGCGTTTCCTTATATAATTTGGTGAACCTCGGAAATTCAATAACCCTTTTTGATTAATAGTCACAGCCTTCTTGACGAGTTCTTTCCAAACCGGGTTGTGATCATCGGTTCCCAAAAATTTGGCTTAATATCTTTGTGGATCGTTTCCTTACTCCTTCACTCTCCCAAAGCCATGAAGCGTGCATTAGATTTCGGTCCACCCCAAATTTCTAATCGAGGGGAAACTTCCTTGATACTTCTTAAGATTAAATTCAAGTCCTTCCACAGTCACTTCTTCCTGATTCCTTTCTGCTCCCTGAGGTGATTTAATGGTCTCGTAGAAGCTCTTCCATAATTCCATTAGTTTCCAAAATCTAAATCCCTTCTATAGAAATGTTCGACAAACCATCTCCTTAATATCTCGTGGTGGCCTTCAACATGATCTTAATACTTAATGTTAACTTTACGGTTTAACCGTTAAAGCTCTTTTATTTATTTCCGATCACCACCATTAGGACTTCCAAGTCTTCCTTAATTTGCTATTCCGTGCTCCTACTGAAATATTTCTTCGATCACCACTTCAATCTTCCAATTTGTTTCTCAGTCATGCTCTCCCCCTTAAGTTTCTATTGTCACGCGTTGAACTCCATCGATTCTTCTTTTGTCGAAATTCCTTGACGAGTAATTTCCATTAGGAGGAGTTTTAATCACAATAACAATCCAAATCCTTTGCCCTTCACTTCTTATATAATTCTCAGAACCCCATTTCTAATCCTGTTACATCCATGCACCCCGAAATCAACTCTAACCCCCTCTTTCTTTCCAAGATTCCATCTCTATCTCTATCTCAACGTTATTATCAAAAGATTCTTATTCGACTCGGTTCGGTTGATCTTCGATT
Source organism: Lantana camara (assembly GCA_037501455.1). Taxonomy (NCBI): domain Eukaryota; kingdom Viridiplantae; phylum Streptophyta; class Magnoliopsida; order Lamiales; family Verbenaceae; genus Lantana; species Lantana camara. The sequence goes on from CM074858.1 coordinate 53,199,658, forward strand.
AGGATAATAATTAGAGCATCATACGGGAAGGACAACCTAGCACGTAAGCACTGAAACGATGCATGTGGGGTTATAATGCTAGGTGCACGTAGTAGATATTTTAAACAAGGAAATGCAACATCAAGACACATAATTCAACAAATAAGTATATAATAATAATTTAACAATTAAAGTATTAAAACACATATAATAAGAATTTAAATAACTAATTTGCGATGCATGGTCCACGTGCTATGAATGCATTGAACCTGTCACCGTAGTGGTATCTTTGGCACGACATCTTGTCTTTTGATCTCGATGTTGTGAGCATAAGCCGTAAGGTTGAACATTGTTCGATCGTTGATGATGCTTCCCATAGTCCTCAAATCTCCATAGTCCAAGATCACGATCTCTTGAACCCATATTCCCTAAATCTTCAAAGTTTCCTTGTATCTGCTTATGTGTTCCCACTACCCGAAATTGAATCCCTCGAACCCACTTCTTTTACGCCTATAGAATTGGTATCTTGACTTCCTTTAAAGATTGATCGTAAATGATGTTCCAAATCTCATTTTTAATCGTCTCTATGCTCAAGGTTCTCTTAAGTATTCTTTATGAATTCAATAATTGACTGAATTCATCTTCCAGTCGCTTACACTTGAGCACATAGTTTCCTTTTATCAACTCTTTGCCTTTCTTTGTCGTTTCCATTTGTTGCTCCATGCCTCCTAATTCGAATTCACAACTTGATCATTCAACTTAAGTCTGGAAAGCAAACTTCAATCCGACCGAAGATAGAGCCTTTGGCATCCTAGCTTTCCAAGATCTTGAGATCTCCATATCGATCGGTTCCTACTAACTCTTTTCAAGCTAACTTCTTCCTTGCCCGAAATCCAAGTGTCTCAATTTACATCTTCTTCTCCCTTGGGCCCGAATTTGGGTTCTCTTGAAGGCCTTCATCTCCTTACTGGTAACATCCTTCCTTGTGGTTTTTATTCTGACTTCTCTTCCGGTAAGACCCTTTGAAACGATAAGAGGGCTTTGGTGCGCCATTATAGGGACACTAACGAACAAGACTTCATTTAGAAAATACCACGATCCCCTGATCTTGAAGGTAATCCTACCATTTATCCCGAGGTGGAGTGATGGAATATACCTCCATGTTGATAGCCTTGAAGAGTTAACACACGACTTTTTAATCCCTTAATTCCATAGCCTCTTCATTAGTGTGATAGAAGGAACCCGTTGTTGAAGTTGGTAGTAGCTTCATTAACATGACAATAACCTACAACCAAAGATTCCACTCGAATATAGATGCATGTAAATTAGCATATGCTTATGGCACATATTTAGATCAATCAGGACACATAAGATGCAAATGAAACACCTAAGGCAACGAAATTGAAAATCAATCACCTACATCCAGAAATTTCGAGTAATGAATAACAATTTAACCATGGAAATTTAATGCAATGCATACATTGATAAGTTGTTCTTATGCCGAACGACCTAGACTGACACACACGACACGAGAGCCCGAGTTTTGCAACCCTAGCCTCTGATACCACTTAAGGATGTAGCACCCGAGCGCAAGGTACCACATCCCCCGCACCGAGACCCGACCCGAATATGAATTGGACGATCCATACTCGAGCTAAGTCACGGCGAACGGGGACAAACACACACGCTATGCTAGGCGGGCTAACCCTTAAACCATAAAATCAGAGTAATTACAAATGCAGAAGCAATAACTGGCCATAATATAAACAATGAGCAATCAAACTCCAAAAATAGTCCATATACATTAACAAATGCCGTCAAGGCTCAAACAACCAATACGCTCCATTATTAATCAATACAATGATCCAACGTGCAAAATGTTAGTGTAAGACCAAAATACATAGGCTAAAAGACGAAAGTAAAACCTATGACTCGAAATCCCGCCTAGCTCCCTTGACACCTGCACAACACAACTGAAAGCCAAACGGGTTTAGACCAAAAGGGACTGGTGGGTATAAAAGCAGGGCATAATATAATATACGACAGTATTTAAACAATCACATGCAAGCTATAATCCCAAGTGAGGTTTTGAAGAATTTCCCAAGTGGGCAAATAGAAATCATCAAAAGGGATTATAACAATTCATTAACATTAGGTCATTATTGGCCCGGCGAGTGGGCGTGCATTATCTCCAACCAACACCTCGTGTAATTCATTAACGTTCATTAACATTCATTAACATTCATTCATTCATTCTTTTTATGCATTTCATTATTTCGTGCGCATTCAATAACATTCCACCTTCTTCCTCCGGGTTGGTGGCGGGTTTGCAAGGCCCATCCACCCATTCATTGACCAAAAGGGGAACATGACTCCCCAGATGGCACTCAGCGTCCATTCCTCGCTAACTCCTAACGAGGTCCGGTTACGCCGTTCATTAGTGGGACTGGTGTGAGGGTTTCCCATCAGCCCATGCCTCCTCGGGTCCCCACTCACACCAAGTCCCTGGGCCCCATTCATTGTGAACATTCATTCATTCTCGCCAAAACATTTGCTAGGTTCATGAAAGAAAGGCTTTACGTTAAAAACATTTACTCATTAAAATGACTCTATATACATATATATGCTTTTGGCCGAAAACTTTTCACATTGGGAGTATATAGGGTCATCTATCTACATAGAAGAGAAACCCACCTTAAACCGCAAAGAGGAGAACACAAGAGCCTCTCGGATCGGCCTCGTCTCCAACGGGATCAAAATCTGTGCAAGAAAGGTGAAGTGAGACTCATAATAACCAAATAGGACGCTCGGCAATGTAATGATCATGATATGAATGAGGAGAAGATGCTATAATGTAATGAACACGTTCATGTGCACTTTTAAAGTCTTAAAGACATATAAACATTCAATTCATTCATTCAATGAAACATTCGTATTCAAACAAGTTCATATCCTTCACATTTCATGTTTTCAATCGATTCAATTCAAGAAATTCAAATCACAAGATCCAACATTTAGGCAAATAAGAGCATTGAAGTAAATTAAGCTTAACACACAGTCAAACGTATTCAACCTTTCAAAAAACTCTACTACATAAATCATATTACATAATGTGACATATTTCAAAAGTTTGAAAACAAGGAGAAATCATATGATAAGGGAAATAGGTTACGGAAATCGTAAACGCCACAAGACGCACATAAACGACATTCATCAAAAGCATGCCTAAATCTCACCCAAAGGTTAAGAAATTAAACCACAATACTCCCAACACATAGTAAAACAAGTTCATAGTTCATCACAAACGAAGATAAAGGCATTAAAGAGGTGAAACAATCAAAAACCGAAAAGGAAAAGATAAGAAATGGGCAGGGGGAGGGACAAGCCCGTGTCCCTCAACTTAAGTATACTGAGACACGGGGGTGTCTCAGTACAGACGGATAAAAAGGGTGTGACACGGGGGTGGTACACAATACAAGGCAAATGAGACACAGGGTGTCACACAATACAAGGCAAATGAGACACGGGGGTGTCTCGGTACAGACCCAAAAATGAAAACAAGGTTTTACCTACAAAACAAGCCTTATACAAAATAAGTCCAAAAGCATACCAAATCAACTCCAAACCTTATGAAACTTAATATACAACATATTTAGCATGTTAGGAGAATATTTCATTTAGAGTGAAAAGTCCAAATCATACGTTAAGGCCACCGAAACCGAGCAGCAAGTCTGGGGCGCCAAAATCGCACATATAAGCCCGATTAGTTCAATCATGCCATGATCAAGTACTTAGGGGCTAAATTTGTATCTAAAATCTTGGGGAATGCATGCTAACATACTAAAAAACTAATATTCTTGGGGAATGCATGCTAACATACTAAAAAACTAATATACATCATATATATGCAAAATGGCACGAGTTGAAACACATTAGAATGACCAACGAACCACAAAATGCAACAGCAACAGGTCTGTCATGGATTATGCATAAAAACAGGTCATGTATTTCGGTTTTAGGGCTTAAAATGGATCCAAAGGCTTGTAATATGAATCCTAACATATAAAACAATGAGTGTACATCATCTCCATGCAAATTCACATGCAAAGAAGGCTATTTGATCAAGCAACAAGGCGTAATTCCACACAGCAGTCCCGAAACAGGGGACGCAGTTTTGATCATCAAGTTTGGGGCTCTAAATCACATGATTTCATCAAAGGGTCTAAAGAGAAAATCATCCTAACATCATATACTATCAGTTAGGAAACAAATAGGCCAAGAAACAAGCTCATATCATCATGTATAAGCAAGGAAATCAGCCACACAACTAGATAAGTCATTAGAGCAAAAATCCCCAAAATTCATATCAAGCTCATAACGTAAACCCTAACCAAATCTGATCCAAAATCAGAAATAAATGGATGAAATCATGTATAAAAGAGTAGAGGATACATAAATATTCATAGCTTGAAGATTTGGTGAAGAAAGGAAGTGATTTGAGCTCAAAATCACAAAGGTAGCTAAGGTTCTTCCTCTTCTATTCTCTTCTCGCCCTCTCTCTCGAATTGTTGCAGCAGAAAATGAGGGGGTTTGGCTCGGTTTTGGCTGACCAAAAGGGGGAAGAAAGGCTTAACTCTAGCACATTGTCATGGTTAAAGTATGGTTAGGTTAGAGAGGTGTTAAGGGGTCCCACCATGAGGACTAGTCAACAAAAGGGGTTCTTCTTGCACGAGTTGCTTGTTATGGTTGGATTTTGGAGGTCTTAATGATCTCAAAAAGGTATGAGGCTTGTTCCATTGTCTCCAAATCGTCGATACAAAGGCAACGGAGGTGACGGAATTCGAACCCGAATTCCCGAGCTCAAGATATGACCTCAGGAACCCAGGGCGCGCTTAAAAGCGTTTTAAGCCCTATAAGTTCCGTCTCCAAAACCAAAATAAAAAATTAAATCAAACGAGCTTAAAATTATAACATAAGCATGTAAACACGTTAATAACTCACATAATTCAAGTATACCTAGGTGGCACAAAAATCGGAATTGGAAACGGAATTAAACAAATAAAAAACGGTTCGAAAAGGATTTAAACGTTTAAAACTTCAAACCTAAAACTTAATATCGTTATTCAATTATTCCAAATAATTCAAATTATTGCATGCTTAATAATTAAATGAACACTTAGCACATCCGTAACATCGTACTTAGTAGATCGAAGGGTCGGGGCGTTACAGGGCATCACAACTCACATTGGAAATCCAAATCACATCTTTAATCTCATACCCAAGACCATCCACAAATTGTAAAGCTTTGAGTTCGTCATCTCCGACAATATGAGAAGCATATGGCGCCAACCGATTGAATTCCAGAATATAATCATTCACCATCCTTCCCGCTTGCTTTAGATCCAGAAATTACCTAAGTCTTTAGTCCTCGCTGATGGTAGTATATGGTTGTTTTTGAATTCCCTCACAAATGTTTCCCAAGTCAGTTCATCTCCATTAGCTCGGATCCGGATACTCGCTGTGTTCCACCAATTTCGTGCTTCTCCTTGGAGTCGGAAGATGGAGAGATCAACCATCTCTTGTGGGCTACAACGGCATACCCAAAAAATGTCTTGAATCTCGACAAGGCAATCTTCGCCTTGTACATCATTACCTCCATGAAATTGTGGTGGATGGTAGTAGCGAAAATCTCTTTGTGCTTAATATAATCCCCCTTCTTGAACTGGGACAGGAGTCGGAGGTGGAGGTAGCGGTGGATTCTAACGAAGTGTTCTCTCAACATAATTCATAACCACTTCCATGAAGTTTTCAGGAGTAGCTTGTGGATTTCTCCCTTGAGGAGTAGGAGAGCTGTCACGGCGACGAACGGTCACGATCTCTTCGGGGAGGCATCCTGTAAAGTTAAACACTGAAAATGCATGTTTGATTAATTTATGCTCATGAAAGCAAAATACAACATTTAAATAATTCACATAATCAAGAAATTAACAAGTAAATGCCAGAGCATGTTGACAAGTTGTTCCTAAGCCATACGACTTAGACAGACTCAACATTAGAACTTCGATTTTACAACCTAGAGCTCTGATACCACATTAGGATGTGACACCCGAGCATGGTTCACTACATCCCCCACACTAGGACGAAACTCATATACAAATATAGTCTGCATACAAGTCCAATCATAGCAAACAGAGGCACGACACAGACCCTAGCTAGGCGGGACTAACCCTGTACCAATAATTCAAATATCCAACAAGAATATAAACAAGAGTTGTGGAAGCTTCAATTTACCAAGTCGAACGGAATATACGATACTTGAAAGTCATAATACATATCCAACCACAAGGTAAAACTAATCGACCCTCGCGGCCTCAAAATAATACAAAACAGAAGTATATAAAATAAATGTGTGGTACAGAATAAGCGTAACCTAGCTAGACACGAAAATGCACTAGCTAATGTAATTTCCCGCCTAACTAGGCCAAGAAGTACCTGAGGGACAAAGAAGGGAGGTGTCAGTCTCTTAAAGACTGAGTGAATGGCATTAATAATATATAGAAAGCGGTAAAATTCATGCAAGCCATAATTCCATACAAGGTTTTCAAAGAAATGAGTGAAACACGGGATATCAATGTATGGAATTATAGCTATCAAGTTTAATTCAGGATAGTGATCAGTGGCTCAACGAGTGAGCAGTCTCCAACCTTACTCCTTTAGTGTATAGGATTACTTATTAAGTGTTCATGCAACAATTAAGTTTCACTTGTTACAAGATTAAATTCAGGTGCATAAGTACTCCTTTTTCCTCCGGGTTGGTGCTTTGGGTAGCTAGCCCTTACCACCTAGGACAGGGTGATCAATGGGTACATAAATCCCGTTGACCGGAGTCCCGTCGATCCACCAAACCTCCTGGTGGATGTCAGGGTAGGTCCGAAATGGTTGGGACTTATGCAAGAAATATACGTCAGCCCATGCTTTCCCAGTTCTCTCAATACACTAGCCTCATGGGCCCTAGGAAGTGCAAGATTTTCGCCAAAACAGGACAAGATCAGGTCTTGATTTCGGTTTGAAAACACTTTAACATTTCAAATTAGGGTATATATATATATATAATATAGGTTTTTGGGTAAATCTTCACATAAGAGGGTTGTAGGGTTTATAATATATAACCTATCAATTCCTCATTTGTACCCAAAAAAAGAAGGAAATAAACTCCCCGAACCCTACACGGCTTGCTCGTCGTCCTTTTGAGAACCTTCTAGACAAGAGAAAGAGGAAACTAGTGAGAATCGACTCAATATGAACCAAGTATGATTCATGGCAATGATAAGAATGCATTTGGCATGATTATGAGATTATATTATATCAATAATATGTTCATGTGCACAATTAATGCTCCAAGTATTGAATAAACAAAGACAAAGCATAAATCGGAAATTCAAGTTCAAGTATTCACTCATGCATACAAGAGAATTTTACATGAAAGTAATTCAAATCACTTAAAAGAGTCGAGAAAAGGGTATAAAAGTGAAAATACGATGAAAGCACGTAAAACGAGCAAAAATAAAAAATGGGACAGACGCTACGGAAACGGCCATTTCCAGTTTACACTGGAAACCGAAACGATCCTTTTGAGGTCCGCTGAACAAAGGGCCAGTAGCCTTCCAGACGGCCATTCCCATAATGAATTGGGGTCCGAAATGGCCGTTTGGGGAGCTCCTAGGCAAAACAACAGAGTAGAAACAGGGCAGCTCTCGGGAATAGCTTCCAAGCTATTCCCACACCAAACCAACTCAGGAAAAACACCCAAAAAGGTTACACAACAAGTATAAGACACCAATATATCATTTAGGCAACATATAGACCAATATGACGTGCTATGATTCATTCAAGAACAAGGAACCCTCAAAGTGCCAAGTGATTAGCTATGCCTCAAGCTCCATAAAACTCATGCTATAAATGCATCAATATGTTCATGATCATTACAAATACATCATTTAAATTCATGGAATGGCCGACCAAAACCCTTAAATAACTTCATGAATCATCTAATATACACAAATCAATATAACTCACCTTGTTGACGAAGAAGAATGGGATGAAATGGGTAAAGTCTTGAGCTAAAATTCTTGAAGAAAATGGAAGGAATCTTGGTCTCTTTCTTGCCTTGTGTGGTTGGAATTGAAGAAAAAAGAAGAACGAAGAGTTGTTCTTGTTCTTGTGCATGAGAAATGAGGAAGAAATGTATGTATGTGTGTGTATATGTGATAGCATGTAAAAGAGGGAGAGAAGAAGGGAAATTTGCCACTTAGTCCTCCAAGAATTTAAAGTTATGCAATTAGGTATCAAATTTACAAATGTTACAATTAAGTACTCAAGATATATCAATTAAGTCCATAAGTTATATAAAGTTTCAATTAAGGACAATTACTCAGAGAATTCTCAAAATTACAAATAATTAAACATTTAATAATGCTCGGGAAAATTAAACATATAACTCACGTAATAAAATTCATGAAAGAAGAAATTTAAATTCACATAGTTCGCAAGAATTCAAATCAAAGATATTAAATTAAATTGCATAAATAAAGTAACCAAAAGAAATTAAATAAATCCTAAATCTCAAAACTCATATGTAGCGCGTATACCTATACAGTCGAGAAATCGGGGTATCACAAATGTGTTATAAATGTTTTAAAGTACCATGCACCGAAAAAATGAAGTTGGTGTTGATGATCCCATTGCTTGTGTGAATGTTCTATTCCATGGTCGACTTATCTCTCAACTTCCTTCTTATACTCTTAGAATTTGCCCGGTCCTTAATCGATCCAGTAGTCCAGATAACCTGATTCTCGATTATCATTTTCACTCTTCCACTTTTATCCCTTCAAGTTCTTGAGTGTGCTTTTGATCTTGACCCAATCAATTCGTTTTCCATAAGATTTGTTTTCAACAATCTTGGATGCTCGAGTTACTCTCTAATAACTCGAGTCACGGTTTCCAACCCTTGAAGTGTCCCCGGCTCATCATGGGAAAATGACTGATGAACCGACTATCCATCTCGTTCATGTTATATCTAACCCATTGGATATCTTATCTTTAAGGCTCGGTTGAACTGACTCTCACTGTTGCCATCTTGGAATTTGATAATTTGATCGAGCTTCCCTTTACCCGATATTCTCTTCACCCTTCCTTGTAGTTTCTTTATAATCCCATCATCTTCGACATCTATAACACGTCACATAAGGATTCAATCTTTTTAAATCATGGAAGATTGAGGCCGTTCAGGCTTTATAACAGGAGATTGGCGGTGTTAATTTATAACCATTGATTATCCTCCACCATGTCTTCTCGAAGTAATTCCTAAACATCCCTTGAGCTCTAATCACCTCGGTCTTGAAGTTCATCGATTGGTAAGATCTCCCAACTTATCCATTGTCACTTGTAGTGTCCTTTACCTTATCAAATCTTGCATATCCATTGTCCCTACTTGAAACGACTTCCTCAGCACGACCAATAACTTAAGTTTATTTCTTGGTCGTGCTCTCCTCCTTAAGGATTTCCTCTTTTGTTTGACGAGCTCGATCAATCACTTCTTAACCGAAATTCTCAACCTATTCGACTTCATCTCCCCCAGAATGAACGATTCTAGGTAATGTGTCGGTGACCTTACCCACATTCACTTTAAAGTGATCGGTTGGGATAACAACCATACTTCCTTTATTCCCAATCTCCGATTTAATTTCCCAAAAACTCTTTAAAATCCCTATTCCACTCTTGTCCAACTTTTGCAACCCAAAAATCTTCTTCTTCTTGATTCGGGTATTTCCTAATTAAAATAGCACTTGATGATTTTAGCGGAGAAACTTCCTATCAAGCAAACATTTAACAATGCATGACGGGTTAAATGCCAAATGCATGTAGCATACTTCACAATCAAAATATGCAACACGTTTAAATAATTATACCAATTAAATGTATATAAAAGAATTGAAATAATTTATTACAATATATGATGCACGTGCCCCGGTTTTTCATTCGTTCGAATATGTCGTATGTGTTTATAAATTACGCAATTAATTATTTAATTACGTGATTAATTATTTATAAGTGTTTTATATATATTTTTTTATATAAATTGTTATTAGTTAATTTATTTTATTTCATTAAAGTGAAATTTATTTAAATTGATAATTGAGAATTAATGTTAATTAATCATGTTTTAATTAAGTTAATTAATTTATTTATTATAATATCGTTGACTTTCATTTAAATTAAAATAGAATTTAAATTTGTTTATTTAATTTGAAATGTTATGAAATTGCTACGTTTACGCATGATTGTTATAATCTTGCGTCGTTCTTATATGTTTTGATATCGAAAATTCAGGTGCTACATCCTTAAGTGGTATCAGAGCCCGGTTGCAAAACCGGTGTTCTCGTGTTGTGATTGAGTCAGTCTAGGTCGTACGGCTTAGGAACTACGTGATAATGTGTGCATTGCATTGATCTTGAGTATGAATTGCTTTACTCTTTAAATTTTGTGACTTAAGTGTTGCATTCCTGCATTGGATCAGTGCTTTTCGTGTAAAATACGTGCCATGAGCATACACTAATCGCACACATGTACCCTAGAAAGAAGTTATGAATTACAGGTTACGAAGATACTATCAAACCACGGTCAAGTATCGTGTTAACAACGCCCTATTGCAAGCACTTTTGAGGCATAGAGGATAGGAAGGATGCAACGGGGATGTGTATAGAGAATGCTAGATGCGTGGCTTCACAGGTGAGGTTAGAGTAAAGGATAGGAACCGGAATGGGAGGTTCGACGTTGGAGATGCGATGGTAGAGGGACATTTGGTGAAAATAAAGGGTTAATAGTGAGATAGTTGGGATTCAGAAAATCAATTTATGTGAACCCATTGCTTAGAGTGCTTTAATTGGAATCAAGGGATTGCCTAAAGAGCGGAGTATATGAACCTTGAAGGTACTTTAGTTCGGGGTCTGGATCATTAGAGGGATACCTATGATTAAGAGGAGTTAAGGTAAAATGGGTTCGGTGGGAATTAAGCTCCCGGGGTTGTCAAAGAAGGGCTTCTAAATAATTTAGTAATTAGAAACAGAGCCTGTAGAAGTCAAGATTTGGAAGAGTTTGGACTTGGGTACTCTGGATTCGATTAAGTTGGAAAATGAGTTGGAAGAGGATTAGAAGGAGTCAAGTAGCATGGAAAATACAAAACTATGGAAGGTGACTATACCACGGACAAGATTTGAGTTCGTTTTCCAAATCCAAGTTGAATTGTCGTGTTGTAAGTTGAATTGGAGAAATATGGAGTAACGAATGGAAACGGTAAAGAAAGGCAAAAGCTTTTTGGAAGGAACGCATGCGCGCAAGTGGGAGCAATTGGAAACCAAGTTCTATTCCCAATCTAAACTCGTAAAGGATAAACAAAGAGATCAGGGTGATGACTCGAAGTAGGATTCGGAAATACCGTCAAGGCAATTCTATAAGTGAGTTGGGCATTATTGAAGGGCGATTCTGGGGAGAAGTTTGGATGCTAATTTCGTGGATGCAAAGGAAGTTAGGGATCGCGAAATTTCAATTCTGGACAGCGGAAGGTACAAGTTGATGCACAAGAATTCTTGGAAATCTGGAAGACCGTGGGAAAGGCAAGTAATAAGCAGCAAGTCAAACTCCGGGATTTGGAGAAACGAGGAGAAGCTACCGAGTTAACAACTTACTATATCGGTGCCAGGTTCCAAAGCATTCATAGCACGTGCATCATACTCCGCATCAAATTATTTATTTATCTTTACTTATGTACGTGCGCACATTTTTATTAATTTCGTTGCTAATGTGCTGCATACTTAATTGTCGTAAGTGTGCCACATGCATCGTCATTTTAACCCGACATGCATCCTAATGTTTAATTGATAGGAAATTCTTTCATCTCACTTATCAAGTGTCATTTCAACTGACCCACATCCGAATTAAAAGGAAGATGACCTTGGAGAAATAAAGAATTTCAAGTAAGGGATAGATTGATAGAAACGGGAATTCAGAAAGCGAAGTGAGACTGGAGTTAGCTTCAGGATTTTCGCATCGGACAAGATTAGTAAAGGAGTTTCGGGCAGCAAGTGAATTCGAAGGGAAGTTGAAAGGCAAAACGTTGGGGTTGCCATTTTGATTAAAATCTTCCTTAATGGAAATTATCCATCAAGAATTTCGATAAAAGAAGGATTGATGGAATTTGAGATGTAAGGGCAGAAAATTTAAGGGGGAGAGCAGGACCAAGAGGAAAATTGAATTTCGAGGTCGGGGTCGAAGAAATAATTAATAGAGTTAACGGAAATGTAATTCGGAAAGATCCGGGAATGTTATGGTGGTTAGCAGAGATGAATAAGACGACTTTAAGTTGAACCATTAAAATGAGAGCTAAGTCACTAAATTTGAATTGAAGAATTTCACAGGGAGTAGAGAAGATAGCTCGTTGAATTATTCTAAGTATGTAAGTTGATTTGAAGATAAGGGAGTTACGAAGGAGTTTAGGAAACTCCTAAGCTGAGTTGTTAAGACGGAACCGATTCGAGTATCATAAAAAGGGATGCCGTTAATAAAGTTTGGTTCAATGAATTCGGAAAGAGATTCCAGAAGCAACAGACCGGTAAGGATGAAATGGGGAAATTTAAATCAAACTTCAAGAATCGTCAAGAACATTTTATCTTCGATTAAGGAACGGTAGGGACCGAATACCAAATTTGACCTTAAAGGCTTGAAGAGAGCAAAAAGGTTAGATCGAACGGAAGATAGTAGAAGAATTGTGGAACATCTATATCAAGATTGGGAATGAACATTTGATGATGCTAAGGGACGGATGACCTAATAGTATATGGGATGTCAAGCTCGGTTACTTAAAATTAGTTGGTTTGGTTGAATAAAGATTATGGAAAGTGATGAGGGATCGAAGAGGATTAGAAGCAATAAAAGTCAGAAGGGAATCAAGAATAAAAATCCGAAGAGGATCTATCATGGTTTCACCAGGACACACTGAAGAGATTAAAGACAAATCAAGCTCTGCACTCACTTTCAAGGCAGATCATGCATTATATAACGAAACTCCCAACTCCAAATTTCTGTACATCGGCGAACGGTACATGAAGCATCCATGATACATGCATCCATGCAAATTTAATTTAAATAATTTTTATGCTAAGTTCTTTGATTATTTATCATGTTAAATTACTTGAAGTAATTGATAATCTACGTGGACGATATCTATTACCTTCTTTGAGTGTTTTACGTGATTTTATTTATGGTTTCGCGTGTGTGGCTTGGGAGTATTGGAGACTTCCTTGCGTTGATTTTGGTTGAGAGACGGGGTGCTCTCGTTGTTTGTAAGAGACGGGGATTCTCTTATTTTTGTTTGAGAGACGGGGTGCTCTCTTTGCTTGCGAGAGACGGGGTTCTCTCATTGCTGATCGAGAGACGGGGCTCTCTCCTTGTTGCTTGTGAGAGACGGGGAATCTCTCAATGGTTGTTTGAGGCGTGCAGTGAATCCGAGGATAGATTCTTTTTAAGGGGGAGAGGTTGTAACGCCCCGGTTTTTCATTCCTTCGAATATGCCGTATGTGTTTATAAATTACGCAATTAATTATTTAATTACGTGATTAATTGTTTATAAGTGTTTTATATATATATTTTTTTATATAAATTGTTATTAGTTAACTTATTTTATTTCATTAAAGTGGAATTTATTTAAATTGATAATTGAGAATTAATGTTAATTAATCATGTTTTAATTAAGCTAATTAATTAATTTATTATAATATCGTTAACTTTCATTTAAATTAAAATAGAATTTAAATTTGTTTATTTAATTTGAAATGTTATGAAATTGTTACGTCTACGAATGAGTGTTATAATCTTGCGTCGTTCTTATATGTTTTGATATCGAAAATTCATGAAAATTTAGTATGTTATAGATATATGTGTCGTGTATATGTACGTATGTTCGTTTCATGTTTTCGGATTCGTTTGATTGCGTTTTAAATTTATTTGGTATGATTGGAACCAAACCGGGGGCTAATGAGCACTTAGCGCACCCTTGGTTCCGTATGTGATATCTGGAGCTAGGGAACTCGGAATCGAGTTCCGTCAACTTCGCTGAACTCGTAACGAAAATTTGAGTTCAATGAACTTAGCCTCATATTTTTCTAAGACCATTTGAACCTCCGAAATTCAATCGAAAAGTGTTACGTTTGTCAAAACTGCCACCTTTTACTAAAAGAGCCATAACTTTCTCAAACCTTGACCAAATTAACCATGGTTGGAGGCTATGGAACCCTATTTCAGTCCACTGTCAGCCCTCATTCTCTTCTAACCGAACCACAATTCACACACAAGAGAAAAACTCAGCCAAAGTTCCAGCCTCCAGTCCATTCTCGCCACCTCCACAAAACTTGAGATTTTTTAGCTCAAATCTCTTCCAACCTTCAATCAATTCAAGAGGTGAGTTTAGGATTGTTTTATACATTCATTTGTGGTCATTTTAAGCCATGTATCCCTAATTTTGGGCTAGATTTGATGGAGATTTGATGCCATAGATGAATAGTTAGGTTGTGAAGCAAATTCTTGATCTCTTCGAATCCTTGATGATTTTGATTGTTTTAAAGCATGAATTATATTATCTTAGCTTCCTTATTTCATTCATGGACATATATTGCGTGGTAGTTGAAGATTTAAGGAGATGCCATTAATGAACCTCAAGTTTTTGAAGTCTTCTCCATGGATATGTGAAGCTATTTGAATCCTTAGCTGTTACCTGTTTGTGGAACGAGTTGGAGCTGAAATTTCATGACTTTGTGGCTGGAATTCTGTGAGTTAATTGCTGTCTTTCTCCCTTGTGTATTCTGCTGTTGCTTTATGGTTGTGAGGTGCTGGGGATGTCGTTGCCGCTGCTGTTGTTTCGCCTGTAACATTCTCCCCGGGCGGGGAGAATTAAGCTTTGAAAGTCCCCGGCCGGGGACTTACCTCCAGAGAATTTCCAGTAGCATTTTACCCGGCCGGGGAGTATTAAGGAAGGAATTTTCCCCGGGCGGGGAGCTTGTTTCATGAACTGTTATTTGATGCATTTTGTTCTTGTGTGTTGCTGTGCATGCATATTGTGTATATATATATATCTGTACAATATTTATTGTGTGATATAGTATAGTATGCATGCATGAAGGTGTTTAAGTAATGTGCATGGCATTCTCTAATTATTCATATAATTTGTATATATATTTAACTAATGTATGTAGGTATGTGTGTGTGCATGTAACTGTGTATATATATATAGATATATGTGTGAAAATATGTAATGTGTGTCTATATATATATATTTGTAAAATATGTATTAATTAAGTGCATGTGTGCGTGTGTTAGTTATATGTATATTATGTATACATTATATCTTTATGCATGTGAGTTTTATATATATACATATATATGCATGCATTGTACGTAATATGCATAGTTATATATTTTAAAGTATATAATTGGTGCATGCATGTCAGTACATGTGTATATACCTATATTATATTATTTGTTATATATATATATATAATATGATGTATGTTATATATATATTATGATTTAAGTATTAAATTGTTTTGTTGTTAATGCGTGCATGCATGTACGTGTATATATATAAATGTATTTATGTATATTATGTATATGTTATGAATTATTTATTTATTTGAATTATAGAATGAAATTGTTACCCATTTCGTGTTTTTATTTAATTTCCTATCATGCCTTGAATGTTTTATTTGTCCATTCTCTAATTGTAAACTTGTAAATTTTGAACTATAAATGTTATATAAATTCATGATTTGAACCGCTATGAATTATGAAACGTTAAGTACCATCTGGTATTCTTTTGATGTCTTAAGTGATGCCCTTTGCCTTTTATTTATTATATTCAATGTAACCATGTTGAAAGGTATAATGTGACTATGGTTCCAAGATTTTTGTTAGATATCGCTATGAATTACGAAAGATGTGAAACGATTGAACTCAAATGAATATGAACATCTTCATGGTATAATATCATCTTTTACGCATTCACATCCTGATCATACATTGCCGTGCGTCATATATGGTTCATTTGGAGTCTTGAGTCTCACGAACACGTTACATTGTCTTTTGTACAATTTATCTCCAGGGTGGAGAATCTTGATCTTTCAGGCACCCGGTAACTCGTATCCTTGTATCGTCATGTTTCAGGTGAGGGTGTTTTCGTTTTAGTTACGTATTAAACCCTACAACCTTATCTGACAAGCTTTGGCCAAAAACCTTATATATATATATATATATATATATATATATATATATATATATGTTACTTTTAAAGAAGAGTTATCGAGTAAATTCTTCTGAAATTATACGTATGGGCGTATATAAGCTTAAAATGGTTTTGCAACAAGGCTATGCTCCAAACCGTGTCTCTTCATGCTAGCTACGGATTAGGATGACACGGAGAGGTACGTGTATAGCATATGCCGAGTTGCACGGTAAGGTATGTTTTCTTATAGTATGTATCCTAAGTATGAAGCAAATGTTTTGGCGAGATTATGCATGTATGATATGTTCACGGCCCAGGGACTTAGTACATGTGGCTATCCGAGGAGGCATGGGCCGACGGTGATCCCATGTGCTAGTTCCACTATATTACGGCGATACCGGCCCTCGCTAGGAGGTTTAGCGGGGAATGGGAGCTGAGTGCCCTTGGGGTAATCATGAAACCCCATTGGCCTATGTATGAGGTGGTCGGGTCTTGCTAACCCGTCCACCACCCGGAGGAAGAAGGTTGGAACTTCTTTTATGATTATGATTAAGTTTTGATTGATATGCACCGTGCGGGAAGGCCGGGACACGGATTGTCCAAACGAATATATTTTTTGATATGATATATGATCTGTGTGTATTATGATATATTGCATGACCACCTAATTAATATATTAATAATATTCGTCGTACATGGTCGGAATTTGGTTGGAGATGATGCACGCTCACTCTCCGAGCCCTTTTGTTTATGTATGAATTATGAACGTAATGAATTAATATGAGTAGTCGTAAAATCCGACTATTGCTTGGTTATTCTCGGGCCCTTTTGGGAACTAATTTTTTAAATAAAACCTTGCTCGGGATTTATGACTTGCATGTGCTTGTTTTATATATATGTATATCGCTCCTGCTCACTCAGTCTTCTAGAGACTGACCGTCTCCCTCCCCAACCTTTTAGTGCGCAGGTTTGGCTTCGAAGTTTCGAGCTAGGCGGAGTTGTGTGGAGTCTTTGAGTCGGTCAAGTTCAGTTAGGAGAGTCTCTGCACTTGCATATGTATTTAATTTATGCATGATTCAATTCTATAATACCATGAATTTGAAGCTCTATGTATTTGTTACTAAATTACTTTATCGGCCTTTGTTATGAATTAAAAGAGGCCTGAGGAGCCCATGTCTGCCTCTGGTACGAGTGTTTAATTTCTGCAGGCCTGTGGCCAATGCATGTGTTTGGATTTAGTTCTCTGTTGCATTATGTCTTGTTGATTAGTTATACTTGCAGGGTCTAAGTTCCGCCTAGCTTAGGAAGGTTTTTTTATTATTTGTCTCCCGTTCGCTATGGTTTGATACGGGTGCGGATTTGCCATTTCGTTACTCGGGTTGAGCCATAGTGCAGGGGATGTGGTGCCTCACGTGCGGGGTGCTACAGTCAAAATCTTCTCCATGGTCGTTACCTTAATCGAAGTTGCCTTGCTCTATCCTTTGCGAGTTTATAAGGGTGAATGAAGTCACCTTCCATAATTATGTAATCCTATTTCTTCCACTCCGATCCGCATATCGAACTTGAATATCGACTCGGGTATTGTAACGCCCCCACCCGTACCAGAACAAGAGGAGAGCGGCGTCTCAACCCCCGCACTGAAGCACCTCTCAAATAATGGTGTGAGCCATCACTCAAGAAATACTCCAGCGAACGGCTATCTATCAGAACTATACATGTACAACGATGTGGCTATGCAGCGGAAAATCAGAGTATTTTAAAAACTTTTCAAAACATGTGTGTGATGGCATGTAACAAGCAAGAACATATTGATCGTGTAAGAGAGACTCGGCATATCAGAACATATAACAGATTCACATATAAGTACCGATACAGCAGAGTTCAAAATATCGGTAACAGAGTACCAGAAAGAGTATAACGAAGATACTCAAGTATTCAAAAACATATACAGAAACATAAAGTGATGCAGCCATAAAACATATGCAGGACACAAAAGAGGAAGTAATACTAAGTCCTGACTGAAACAAAAATGACAATCTAGAGCTTCAAGATACCTCTAGACTGCGGCTGCAAGACCTGAAACCACGAGGCAAGAAAACGGGAGAGGTATTAGTCAAAAGGACTAAGCGAGGGAATACTTTAAAGAAAGTACTGAATTAAAGAACTTGAAGTAAAGTTCGAAACTGTTAAATGCAATGCTTTAAAGAAGAACTTGAAACAAGTTCGATTGATAAAACTCTTTGAATGCGATGCTGTAAAAGAATGCACGTTATAAAATATTTTCATGAATGCTATCACACGCGCACACATATGCTGTTGATGGTTCATAGTTCTTTCATAAAACGGGATAAGGGTAAAGTGAACTTTTCCAGATATGAACCATCCTTTATGAAACAGAATTTTGCCCGCAAGCTAGGCTCCTCCATCCTTACTCCAGAAAACATGATTCGGTAGAGTGTCGGACCAGGATCAACGATAATTCCACGTTTAGTAGAGTATCGGACCAAGATCAACAATAACCCCACATATAGTAGAGCATCGGACCAAGGTCAACAACAACTCCGCACATAGTAGACTATCGGACCAAGGTCAACAACAACTCTTACCAACGCATACAAACATGCACCATCCTCCACCGGTTGTCACTTCGGGTAGCTAGCCCTAGGCGACCTGTAAACATGTAATGGGAACAGATTTGCTTTCCGTTCCCAGACAAATTGTCCTGACTTAACAAACCCCCTGTTAAAAGTCGGTGTCAATAGTCTAAGTGTGGCGGCCGGTATTGGTGATGTCGTTGGCGCTCACCTCCCGAGCATCACCTCCACACATAACCGCCGGGCCCAAACTGTAAACTGTATGCTTGCATTTAAGATTAGCAGTGACCAGAGTAACACTCCAGTATGCTAACTATAACATGTGAAACTGTAACTGTAACATATGATGCTATCTGTAAAACATATGATTCTGTCTAAAAACATGTGATTCTGTCTGTAAACTGTACTTTGAAAACATATGCAAAACATGTAACTGTCTTTGAACAATAATGCAGAACTTTGGAAAACATGTACTGTTGATCAAGATATACTATTAAAGTATGAATGATCCTTTCAAGAGAATGTCCCGATAAAAGGGATAGTTCAAAACAAGGTTTAGCTTTGAATTTCAAAACATATGATACGATAGTATAATCGTGGTTCCAGTTGGAAAACATTTATAACTTCACCTCACCTAATAGTAACAAAAGGTAGGTAGACAGATTATGCGGTGCCCTGGGGATCCCAGTGCTCAACTTTAACTCCTGTAGGTGGCGTACTAGAGTGAGCTTAAGAACTAAGACCCACTACTAACCAAGATGCATATGAAATGCAAGAAACAAATGAACAAGGAACATGTAACACAAGAGAGTAATACCATTTAAGGTATTCAAGAAAGGTAACACACAAAGGAATACGTCAAAGTGAGTTACTCTTAACGTTAGACTATGATCTTACTATAACCGAGTAAGCTTTAGTCAAATTATGAATCCTATCGCAAACCTTATGTAAAGAAACAAGTCCACGAAAGAAAACACATTTTTAAAACACATTTTAGACCCTAGATATGGAAACCCTAGGTGCAAATGTCTATAGAGAAAGCACAAGTTTTAACTCATTTTTACTATTCAAAAGCACTATTCAAAAGTACTATTCATGATTACTATTCACGATTACTATTCACTGGTTACTATTCACATGTCGGGTCAAAGGGTCGGGTCAAACCCTTACTATACACACACCCACACACACACGACATGCACACACACACACACCCTAATTAAATTATGATCTTGATTATAACCTATAGTTTCAAGTTCATGTTAATATAATCAAGTGTGATCTAGGTTAAAGGTATAACCTATAGTTAAGAGATCCAATTAAGGCATAAGATTAAGTTATGAAACACTAATCTATCTTAGGTTATAACATGTGACACTATTAAAGTGTATAACATGATCAAGGCACTAATCCATTAATCCAAATCATACCATAAGCTCAATTCATAATTCAAGAGTCATATAACAATGTGATCTCATGTCACAACATATCTCATATCATATCATATCATATATCATGTAACGCCCCAGTTTTTCAGTTTTAATAATGTGGCGTATTAGTGTATAAATTGCGCAAATTAATTATTTAATTATATGATTAATTGTTTATAAGTGTTTTATTTGATTTAAACTGATTTATAAGTGTTACTCTAAATTAATTCATTTTATTTCACTTTGATATTTAGTGTTTAAATTCTTAATTAAGGTTTCGTGTTACCTTAATTACTTCGGTAATTTCGTTAATTAATTTCAACATGGTGTAAGTTGGCTTTAAATTTATTTATTATGGAATTTGAGTTTGGGTAATTCATTTATAACTATATGAATTCGTTCATGCGCATGAGTGTTCTATTTGCGCTTCGTTCATATATGTAATGATATCGGATTGGTATGGAAATTTAGTATGTCGTAAATATGTGTGTTATGAACATGCCTATATGCTCGGTTTATGTTTTCGGATTCATTTGGCGTGTTTATGAATTTAATTTGACTTTTGGAACCAAGTCGGGGGCTAACGAGCAATTAGCGCACCCTTGGTTCCGTACGGGATATCTTGAGCTCGGGAATTCGGATTCGAATTCCGACACCTCCGTTGCCTTCGTATCGACGATCCGGAGACAATGGAACAAGCCTCATACCTTTTTGAGATCATTAAGACCTCCGAAATCCAACCGTAACGAGCAACTCGTGCAAGAAGAACTTCTTTTGGTTGACTAGTCTTCATGATGGGACCCCATAACACCTCTTAACCTAACCATACCTTAACCATGACTTTTGTACCTAGAGTTAACTCCTTCCTCTCCATTTTAGCAGCAAAAACCGAACCATATCTCCCTCATTTCTGCTGAGCCTGATCGTGAGAGGGGAGAAGAGAAGAAAGGAAGAAACCCTTGGCCCTTTGTGATTTTGGAGCTCAAATCACCATCTTCTTTCACCAAATCTTCAAGGTATGAATATTTATGTCTTCTCTACTCTATTATACTTGGTTTCATCTCCTTACATCATGATTTGGATCAGTTTTGGTTAGGGTTTGGACTAAGAGCATGAATAGGGTTTTTGGGGAAATTTGCTCTTATGATCTTGTTTGCTTGTGTAGCCGATTTCCTTGCTTGTAAATGAGTATATGAGCTTGTTTCTTGGCTTATTTCTTTCCTAACTGATAGTATATGATGTTAGGAGGATTTCACCTCTTGCTCCTTTTATAAAATTATGAGTTATGGAGCTTCAAACTTGATGTTCAAACTACTTCCCCTGTTTTCGAACTGCTGTGAGAAATATTGTATTGTTGCTTGATCAAATGGCCTTCATTTCGTGTGAAAATGCATGGAGTTGATGTACACTTATTGCTCTATATGTTAACATTCATGCTTTAAGTATTTGGTTCCATTTGAAGCCTCAAAACCGAAATACATGGCCTGTTTTTATGCATGCTCCATGACAGATTTGTTGCTGTTGCCTATGTGTGGTTGTTGATCGCCCTAATGTGCTTTAAATTGTGCCATTTTGCATATATATGATGTATATTAGTTGTTTAGTATGTTAGCATGCATTCCCCAAAGTTTCAGATCCAAATTCAAGCCCTAAATACTTGATCAAGGCATGATAGAATCATTAGGGTTCATATGTGCGATTTTGGCGACCCAGTTTTGTTGCATGGATTCGGTGATCTTAACGTGTGATTTAGCCTTTGCACTCTAAATGAAAAATGTTCATAACATGCCAAATATGTTTTATATTAAGTTTCATAGTATTTGGAGTTCATTTGGTATGTTTTTGGATTGAGTTTGTAAGGGATCAGTTTTGCCGGTTTAACTTTGTGAACGGTTTTGGTTCTGTACCGTGACACCCCCGTGTCTCATTTACTCATAAGAGTGAGACACGGGCGTGTCACACCTTCTGGGAAGCTCTGTACTGAGCCACGCCCGTGGCTCAGTTTGGCTAGGGATGGTGACACCCCCGTGTCCCTTCCCCTGCGCAGTCCGTGTTGCTTCCTTTTCGGGTTTCGATTTGTTTCACCTCTTGAATGGCTTTATCTCCTTTTGTGTTGAACTATGAACTTGTTTTACTATATGTTAGGAGTATTGTGGTTTAATTTCATGGCATTTGGATGTGTTATAGGCATGCTTTTTCTCAATGCCGTTTATGTGTGTTTATATGTCGTTCATGAATCGCATAACTTATTTTCCATATCATATGATTTCTTCTTGTTGTCAAACCTTGGATATATGCTATGTTATGTAATATGAAGTATGTGGTAGCATTATGGAAGAGCTTGAATATGTTCTATGCTCCTATTTGAGTTCTTGAAATAAATTGATTGGACATATGAATTGAAGAATTTGAGTGATTTATGATCGAACAAGTGAATGAATTGGTTATATGATTTTCATGACTTAATATGATCTTTATGCCTTCATATCATGATTGTGCATTGCCGTGCGTCATATATGGTTCATTTAGAGTCTTGAGTCTCACGAACACGTCTTGTGGTCTTTTGTACAGTTTGTCTCCAGGGTGGAGAGCTTTTGATCGTTCAGGCACTTGGTGCTCGATCCTTGTTCCTTCACGGTTAAGGTGAGGGTGGTTTTCGTCTTAGCTATGTAAAAAACCCTACAACCCTTATGTGAAAAGCTTTGGCCAAAACCTTATGATTATATATATATGGTTTTCAAATGAAGTTATCGAGTAAATTCTGCTGAATTATACGTATGAGCGTATATAACTTAAAAATGGTTTTGTAATGAGGCTATGCTCCAAACCGTGTGTCTTCATGCTAGCTATGGATTAGGATGACACGGAGAGGTACGTATAAAGCATATGCCGAATTACACGGTAAGGTATTTACGAATTATGTTATGTACTTATGAATTATGATATGTATTTATGAATTATGTTATGTACTTATGAATTGAATATTTGGCGAGGCACATTTAGGATTTCCGATTTCTCGGGCCCCGGGACTTGGTATATGTGGCTAACCGAGGAAGCAAGGGCTGACGGGGATCCCATATACTAGTCCCAACCAACTACGGTGATACCGGCCCTCGCTAGGAGGTTTAGCGGGGAATGGGAGCTGAGTGCCCTTGGGGGAGTCATGAAACCCCATTGGCCCATGATTGAGGTGGTCGGGTCTTGCAAGCCCGTCCACCACCCGGAGGAAGAAGGTTGGTTAGGATTTATGCCTCTTCTTATGTATATGTTTTGATAGAATTATGCACCGTGCGGGAATGCCGGGACACGGATTGCCCAAACGCATATGTTTATGTTATGATTTATGGTTTGTGTGTATTATGATATATTGCCTGATCGCCTAATCAATATATTACTGATATTTATGTACACGGTCGGAGTTTGGATGGAGGTTGTGCACGCTCACTCGTCGAGCCTTATATTTATGTGTGATTTATGAATAGAATGAATTTAATATGAATTAGTCGTAAAAGTCGAGCATTGTTTATCTATTTTCTTGTCCTTTTGGGAACTAAATTCAAATAAAACCTTGCTCGGGATTTATGACTTGCATGTGCATGTTTTATATATATATGTATCGCTCCTGCTCACTCAGTCTTCTAGAGACTGACCCCTCTCCCTCCCCAATCTTTTAGTGTGCAGGGTTGATCTTTGGAGTTTCGGGCTAGGCGGAGGTGTTGGAGTTTTAAGTTGGTCGAGTTAGGTTAGGAGAGTCTTTGCACTCACTCATGTATTGAATTTATGTCTGTATCGATTCTATGGTATCATGAACTTGAATAATTATGTAATCATAATTGAATTGTTTTATTGGACTGTAATTATGGGATTAAAAGAGGCCTGAAGAGCCCAATTCTTGTTATGGTTGATATGATTGAACTCTGGCTTTGCTATGCTTTTACTTTGTGAATTGGTATTCGTTGCAGGGTCTAGCTCCGCCTGGCTTAGGAAGTTTTTTTTTATGTTTGTCTCCCGTTCGCTAGGGTTTGATACGGGCGCGGATTTACAATTTCGTTACTCGTGTTGAGCCTTAGTACGGGGGATGTGGTTCCTCACGTGCGGGGTGCTACATCCTTAAGTGGTATCAGAGCCCGGTTGCAAAACCGGTGTTCTTGAGTCGTGTTGGAGTCAGTCTAAGTCGAACGGCATAGGGACTACGTGATATTGTGTGCTTTGCATCGATCTTGAATATGGAATTTGGTTTCTCTTAAGAATTTTGTTGAATCACTTGTTGCATCTTATACGGATTCTTGTCTTTTGAATCGAATATGTGCCATGAGCATGCACTAATCGCATGCATCTACTCTTGAAATGAGTTATGATTTCCAGGTTATAAAGATGATATTAAACCACGGCCAAGTTCTATGATCCCAACAATCTATTACAATTCCTTCGGAGGCACGGAAGATAGGAAGGATGCCCGGGGAGGAATGTGGAGAATGTTAGTTGTGTGGCTTTGTAGACTGAGTTGCAATTAACGGTTGGGATTCAGAATGGGAGGTTCGACCTTGGCGATGCGATGGCAGAGGAACGAGGAAAAGCTACCGAGCTAACTACTTATCACCTTGGTGACAGGTTCTAAAACATTCATAGCATGTGCATCATGTTTTGCATTATTTATTTATTCTTTTGACCTTACATTTATCCGTGCATTTCTAATTGGTTTCGTTGTGCTAAGGTGTTGTATAATTACTTGATGTAAATGTGACCCATGCATTGTCATTTTGACCCAACATGCATTTTAGTGTTTATTTGATAGGAAGTTCTTTCGCCTCAACTATCAAGTATCAGTGCAACTGAGCCACATCTGATTTATGAGGAAGGTGAATTTGGGAAATAAGAACTCCCATTAAGGGATAGGTTCATGGAAACGAGAATTCAGAAGGAGAAGTGAAACCAGAGTTCTAGACAAGAATAAGGAAGGAGTTTCGGACATCAAGAGAACTGGGGAAGGAATTGAAAGGCCAAATCCTTGATTTCTATGTCAGTTAAACTTCACCTAATGGGATTTACTCATCGAGAATTTCGATAAAAGAAGAATCAATGGAGTTCAACCCGGGACAACAGAAATTTAAGGGGGAGAGCATGACCGAAGAACAAATTGGACGATTGAAAAGGTGCTCGAAGAAATATTTTAGTGGGAATGACGAAATTACAAATTAGGGAAGACCTGGAAGTCCTATTAGTGATGATCGGAGATAACTAAGGTGGCGTGAATGGTTAAGTGTTAAGATGAGAACTAAGTTATTAAATTCGGGCTGAAGTCCATCATTAGGTATAAAGGAAATATCTTCGAGAATATTCCTATGTATAGAACAGGGATCTGGGGATAACAGAATTAGAATGGAGTTTCTGTGAACCCTAAGTCAGAATTGACAAGAGAGAGAGAGTCGAATCCAGTTAGCATATAATGAAATGATGGCGATCCAGAGTAATCCAATAAAGTACAAAGGGGGTTCAATAATGACAATATTATCAAGTCTTCGGTTAGTCCCACGATAATTCGGAAGAAACCAAATCGGAGAAGATGATCATTGGAGGATTTACATCGAACTTCAAGAGTCATCAAGAACACTCTATCTTCGATTCAAGAAATGTGGGGCCAGATACTGAGTAACCCTAAGGGGTTAAAGAGTATGAATAGATAACATGAACAGAAGATGGGAAGAGGATTCGTGTTAAGGTAGATCCTAATGACGAATACCTCTAGGTAGGGATTGAATCGTCAAGGTGGTCAGGGGTAGTCATTCTTGAGGATATTTTAAACTCTGATATGAGTAAGATAGTAGCTATGGATCTAACATTGAGACAGATGGTCTAAGGATATTCGGCGAGGTCAAGCTCGGTTAATTAAAAAGAATTGGATGGTCGAACGAAGATTGTGGGAAATGGTGAAGACTGGAAATAGTACAAGTCAGAACGGATCCAAGAGTATGATCCTTAAAGGATTTATCAATAGCTTCACCGAGGAACCTTGAAGAGGTTCAAGACAAGCTGACCACTGAGCTATCTTCAGGATAGATCCTACACTGGACAACGGCAACTCTCAGTGCCAAACTTTGAAACTTCGGTGAACGGTACTTATAGCATTCATGATACATGCATCCATGCAATTTTAACTTATATAATTTTTATGTTAGGTGCTTTAATCTTGTATTGTGTTAAATTACTTGGAGTAATTGGATATCAATGTGGGCGACATTTATTACTTGCTTTGGGTGCCTTACGTGATTTTAAATTTGGTTTTTGCGTGAGTTGCTTGGGAGTATTGGAGACTTCCTTGCTTTATTTTCGGTTAAGAGACGGGGATTCTCTTATTTTTGTTTGAGAGACAGGGTACTCTCTTTGTTTGCGAGAGACGGGGTTCTCTCATTGTTGTTGGAGAGACGGGGTTCTCTCATTGCTGCTTGAGAGACGGGGCTCTCTCCTTGTTGTTTGAAAGAGACGGGGAATCTCTCATTGTTTGATTTCAAGCGTGTTTTGAATCCGAGGACGGATTTCTTTTAAGGGGGAGAGATTGTAACGCCCCAGTTTTTCAGTTTTAATAATGTGGCGTATTAGTGTATAAATTGCGCAAATTAATTATTTAATTATATGATTAATTGTTTATAAGTGTTTTTATTTGATTTAAACTGTAAACTATTGTTACTCTAAATTAATTCATTTTATTTCACTTTGATATTTAGTGTTTAAATTCTTAATTAAGGTTTCGTGTTACCTTAATTACTTCGGTAATTTCGTTAATTAATTTCAACATGGTGTAAGTTGGCTTTAAATTTATTTATTATGGAATTTGAGTTTTGGTAATTCATTTATAACTATATGAATTCGTTCATGCGCATGAGTGTTCTATTTGCGCTTCGTTCATATATGTAATGATATCGGATTGGTATGGAAATTTAATATGTCGTAAATATGTGTGTTCTTTTGGTTGACTAGTCTTCATGGTGGGACCCCATAACACCTCTTAACCTAACCATACCTTAACCATGACTTTTGTACCTAGAGTTAACTCCTTCCTCTCCCTTTTAGCAGCAAAAAACGAACCATATCTCCCTCATTTCTGCTGAGCCTGATCGTGAGAGGGGAGAAGAGAAGAAAGGAAGAAACCCTTGGCCCTTTGTGATTTTGGAGCTCAAATCACCATCTTCTTTCACCAAATCTTCAAGGTATGAATATTTATGTCTTCTCTACTCTATTATACTTGATTTCATCTCCTTACATCATGATTTGGATCAGTTTTGGTTAGGGTTTGGGCTAAGAGCATGAATAGGGTTTTTGGGGAAATTTGCTCTTATGATCTTGTTTGCTTGTGTAGCCGATTTCCTTGCTTGTAAATGAGTATATGAGCTTGTTTCTTGGCTTATTTCTTTCCTAACTGATAGTATATGATGTTAGGAGGAATTCACCTCTTGCTCGTTTTATAAAATTATGAGTTATGGAGCTTCAAACTTGATGTTCAAACTACTTCCCCTGTTTTCGAACTGCTGTGAGAAATATTGTATTGTTGCTTGATCAAATGGCCTTCATTTCGTGTGAAAATGCATGGAGTTGATGTACACTTATTGCTCTATATGTTAACATTCATGCTTTAAGTATTTGGTTCCATTTGAAGCCTCAAAACCGAAATACATGGCCTGTTTTTATGCATGCTCCATGACAGATTTGTTGCTGTTGCCTATGTGTGGTTGTTGATCGCCCTAATGTGCTTTAAATTGTGCCATTTTGCATATATATGATGTATATTAGTTTTTTAGTATGTTAGCATGCATTCCCCAAAGTTTCAGATCCAAATTCAAGCCCTAAATACTTGATCAAGGCATGATAGAATCATTAGGGTTCATATGTGCGATTTTGGCGACCCAGTTTTGTTGCATGGATTTGGTGATCTTAACGTGTGATTTAGCCTTTGCACTATAAATGAAAATTGTTCATAACATGCCAAATATGTTGTATATTAAGTTTCAGAGCATTTGGAGTTCATTTGGTATGTTTTTGGATTGAGTTTGTAAGGGATCAGTTTTGCCTGTTTAACTTTGTGAACGGTTTTGGTTCTGTACCGTGACACCCCCGTGTCTCATTTACTCATAAGAGTGAGACACGGGCGTGTCACACCTTCTGGGCAGCTCTGTACTGAGCCATGCCCGTGGCTCAGTTTGGCTAGGGATGGTGACACCCCCGTGTCCCTTCCCCTGCGCAGTCCGTGTTGCTTCCTTTTCGGGTTTCGATTTGTTTCACCTCTTGAATGGCTTTATATCCTTTTGTGTTGAACTATGAACTTGTTTTACTATATGTTAGGAGTATTGTGGTTTAATTTCATGGCATTTGGATGTGTTATAGGCATGCTTTTTCTCAATGCCGTTTATGTGTGTTTATATGTCGTTTATGAATCGCATAACTTATTTTCCATATCATATGATTTCTTCTTGTTGTCAAACCTTGGATATATGCTATGTTATGTAATATGAAGTATGTGGTAGCATTATGGAAGAGCTTGAATATGTTCTATGCTCCTATTTGAGTTCTTGAAATAAATTGATTGGACATATGAATTGAAGAATTTGAGTGATTTATGATCGAACAAGTGAATGAATTGGTTATATGATTTTCATGACTTAATATGATCTTTATGCCTTCATATCATGATTGTGCATTGCCGTGCGTCATATATGGTTCATTTACAGTCTTGAGTCTCACGAACACGTCTTGTGGTCTTTTGTACAGTTTGTCTCCAGGGTGGAGAGCTTTTGATCGTTCAGGCACTTGGTGCTCGATCCTTGTTCCTTCACGGTTAAGGTGAGGGTGGTTTTCGTCTTAGCTATGTAACAAACCCTACAACCCTTATGTGAAAAGCTTTGGCCAAAACCTTATGATTATATATATATGGTTTTCAAATGAAGTTATCGAGTAAATTCTGCTGAATTATACGTATGAGCGTATATAACTTAAAAATGGTTTTGTAATGAGGCTATGCTCCAAACCGTGTGTCTTCATGCTAGCTATGGATTAGGATGACACGGAGAGGTACGTATAAAGCATATGCCGAATTACACGGTAAGGTATTTACGAATTATGGTATGTACTTATGAATTATGATATGTATTTATGAATTATGTTATGTACTTATGAATTGAATATTTGGCGAGACACATTTAGGATTTCCGATTTCTCGGGCCCCAGGACTTGGTATATGTGGCTAACCGAGGAAGCAAGG
Source organism: Lantana camara (assembly GCA_037501455.1). Classification (NCBI taxonomy): domain Eukaryota; kingdom Viridiplantae; phylum Streptophyta; class Magnoliopsida; order Lamiales; family Verbenaceae; genus Lantana; species Lantana camara. Next base: position 53,229,238 of record CM074858.1, read on the forward strand.
GCTGACGGGGATCCCATATACTAGTCCCAACCAACTATGGTGATACCGGCCCTCGCTAGGAGGTTTAGCGGGGAATGGGAGCTGAGTACCCTTGGGGGAGTCATGAAACCCCATTGGCCCATGATTGAGGTGGTCGGGTCTTGCAAGCCCGTCCACCACCTGGAGGAAGAAGGTTGGTTAGGATTTATGCCTCTTCTTATGTATATGTTTTGATAGAATTATGCACCGTGCGGGAATGCCGGGAAACGGATTGCCCAAAAGCATATGTTTATGTTATGATTTATGGTTTGTGTGTATTATGATATATTGCCTGATCGCCTAATCAATATATTACTGATATTTATGTACACGGTCGGAGTTTGGATGGAGGTTGTGCACGCTCACTCGCCGAGCCTTATATTTATGTATGATTTATGAATAGAATGAATTTAATATGAATTAGTCGTAAAAGTCGAGCATTGTTTATCTATTTTCTTGTCCTTTTGGGAACTAAATTCAAATAAAACCTTGCTCGGGATTTATGACTTGCATGTGCATGTTTTATATATATATGTATCGCTCCTGCTCACTCAGTCTTCTAGAGACTGACCCCTCTCCCTCCCCAATCTTTTAGTGTGCAGGGTTGATCTTTGGAGTTTCGGGCTAGGCGGAGGTGTTGGAGTTTTAAGTTGGTCGAGTTAGGTTAGGAGAGTCTTTGCACTCACTCATGTATTGAATTTATGTCTGTATCGATTCTATGGTATCATGAACTTGAATAATTATGTAATCATAATTGAATTGTTTTATTGGACTGTAATTATGGGATTAAAAGAGGCCTGAAGAGCCCAATTCTGGTTATGGTTGATATGATTGAACTCTGGCTTTGCTATGCTTTTACTTTGTGAATTGGTATTCGTTGCAGGGTCTAGCTCCGCCTGGCTTAGGAAGTTTTTTTTATGTTTGTCTCCCGTTCGCTAGGGTTTGATACGGGCGCGGATTTACAATTTCGTTACTCGTGTTGAGCCTTAGTGCGGGGGATGTGGTGCCTCACGTACGGGGTGCTACATATCATAAACCTTTAGGCATGTAACATGTAACAATTTAATTCCATATCAACATGTAACAAGTTGTGACATAATAAATCGTAAATCACTATTCCATTAGCTAACATGCATGAACATAATTCAAATTCCATAATCATGCATCAATTCTCATAATATAACAAGCATATCACATGATCATAGCATATACTAGAGCAATTCATAACATATTCAAGCATATACTAAACAATTAGAACATATAAACAACTACACAAACATATCATGAAAACTATATAATAAATGCATAAAATAAAATCCTATATGGCTTAGGGAAGACCCTAAGACCCAACCTAAGCATAATATAAACATACCATAACATAAAAACATAAACTAAACTAACATAACATAAACAAAACAAACTAACCTAGCTACAAGGGGAGGGGATGCCGACGGCAAGAGGGGAAAGGAGGGAGAGAGGAGTGCTTGTTAACACAAGACTTTGAGCAAGGATTCAAATGCCATGAGAGGGGTATATATAGGTGTTGGGAAGCCCCTCACCTTGCAATTAGAGAGGGCTTAAGGGTAGGAGAGCAAAACAAGAGTTCATCCACTTGTATCTTCTAGAAGCTTTAGGGATGTTGAAGCTAAAAATGGGCTGCTGGGGGTATTTCTATAATTTCGTCCCCCAAGGCTCGAGGATAAGTGGCTGGAAGTTTAACCATTCCGACGGCAAGAAAATTAGCTTCGAAACGCATATTCATTCGTCGAAATCGGATTTACCGTATGAAAGATACATTAGTTTTAGTGAATAAAAGTTTTGAGCTCGAAACTCGACACGAGTGAAAAATGACTTTCTAGAATGATTTTCAAGTCCGGATTGCTTCCAAAATTCAAGAAATAAATCGAGAAGCGTTTTGAGTCCAAAATCGACTATAAAACGTTTTACCGTTAAAAAGTTGAAAACGTAGGATGAATAGTGAATTCTCACGTACGAACGTACGCTTCAAAATTTCAAGCTAGGGTTTGAATCAAGAGTTGTAAAACATCTCAAAATTCTTGAAATAGCTCAAGTAGTGCAAATCCGAAGAGAAAACATTTTCCGAATGAAACTGTTCGTAAAAGGAATAGTAAACTAGGGTTTTCAAAAACGTTTTCAATAAAACAAAGTTCCGGAATGGATTTCCAAGCCAAGAATGATTTCAAAAGACTCGTCTCGATTCAAATATCGATTCGACTGTAACTTGGGTTGAAAAAGGTATCAAAATCAAAAGCTCATTTTCTGATGAATAGTAACTTTGGTCGGTAAGTTCCAAAAATACCCTTATGGCTCAAGAAAGACTTTCTGAGTTCGGGAAACCAGTTCAAACAATTGGGAAACATGTGTGATGAACCTCTAGGGTTCGAGTAGCAATATGAACAAGGTAGGCTCGGGTTATGAATAGTAAACTGAATCAAAGGTCAAGAATTCCCCCTTAAAGCATATCAGATCATATACGAGCACAAAGTTCATGTAAGAATGCAATGCACGATGATTCAAAAAGTTGGATCACGGTCTATAAACGCTTTACCACTGCCTTAACTTACTGTTTTCATCCAGGCCCTGTTTTGGGCTGTTACAATCACCCCTCCTTAAAGAGAATCTGTCCTCAGATTCTTCTGCTGTAACTGCAAACAACTCAGGGTGATGTTTCTGCATTTTCTCTTCTGTCTACCAGGTTGCCTCTTCTGTCCCATGTCCCTTCCAAAGGACTTTAACCAAAGGAATCTTCCTATTCCTCAGCTCTTGAAACTTCCTGTCAAGAATCTTAGCGGGCTTCAAAACATAAGTCAAATCCGGTTCTAACGGTATCTCTTCTATCGGCACAACCTCTGTCTCATCCGAGAAACACTTGCGAAGCTGAGATACATGAAATAGGTTGTGGATTCCTGTTAGACCTACAGGCAAATCCAATCTGTAAGCTGTCGGTCCGACTCTCTCTAGTATCTCATACGGTCCAACATATCTCGGGTTTAATTTTTCTCCTTTTCCAATTCGGGAAAACCCTTTCCTTGGTGATGCCTTCAGAAATACCTTTTCGCCCACTGCGAATTCCAAATCCCTTCTTCGTCGATCAGCATAACTCTTCTGCCTGTCCTGGGCAGCTTTCATTCTCTGGCGAATGATCTGAATCTTCTCCGTCGCTTCTCTTATCCATTTGGCAGAATTCACTCTGATCGGTCCTTCCTCAGTACATCTCGCTTCATCCAAATCCCAGTATAACGGGGATCTACATTTCCTTCCATACAGAGCTTCATACGGAGCAGCTTTAATAGAAGCTTGATAACTATTGTTGTATGCAAACTCCACAAGAGGTAAACACTCTTTCCAACTTTCCTGGAAGTCCAACGCGCAAGCTCTTAGCATATCTTCCAAGTATTTGATCATCCTTTCTGATTGTCCATCCGTCTGAGGATGCGCTGCAGTACTGAAGTTCAACTTTGTTCCCATCAAAGTCTGAATTTCTTTCCACAAGTGCGACGTGAATTTCGAATCTCTATCCGAGACTATACTGTTCGGGACTCCATGTAATCTGACAATCTCTTGTTGGTACAGCTTTGCCAACGAGCTAACCTTATCCGTCGTCTTTACTGGCAAAAAGTGCGCTGACTTTGTCAATCGATCAATGATCACCCAGATACTATCTTGTCCTCCTCTGACTTTGGGTAATCCAGTGACAAAATCCATCGTGATTTGCTCCCACTTCCAAGTCGGAATCGGTAATGGTTGCAACTTCCCACTCGGCTTCTGGTGCTCAGCTTTAACTTTCTGACAAGTTAAGCACTTCTTGACATAGTTGGCTATGTCTCTCTTCATTCCATTCCACCAGAAATGCGTCTTAACATCTTGATACATCTTAGTACCTCCGGGATGTATCGTGTACTTAGTCTTATGCGCTTCGTCGAGAATCTCTTTCCTCAAAACAGTTGGTACGCATACTCGACCTTTGTACCTCAATATTCCATGTTCATCAACCTTGAACTTGGTCTCATCATCTTTCTCCTTAGATTCGAGACATTTCTTGATCCACTCGTCGTTCTTCTGAGCTTCCAACACTTGTTCTTTCAAAGGTGATATCATCACAACGTTCGCGACTCGAGCTTTAGTTATCACCTCCATTCTCTCTCTTTGTTCAACCTCGGGGTTGGCAGAAATCTGTGCCAAACGAACTTTCCTGCTTAGAGCATCTGCTACAACATTCGCCTTTCCTGGATGGTACTGAATAATGCAGTCGTAGTCCTCCAGAAATTCCATCCATCTCCTCTGTCGCATATTCAACTCCTTCTGAGTGAATAGATATCGCAGGCTCTTATGATCAGTAAAGATCTCAAACGTAACTCCATACAGGTAATGTCTCCATTTTCCCAGAGCAAAAATTATCGCGGCTAACTCCAAATCATGTGTCGGGTAGTTGACTTCATGCCTTTTGAGTTTCCTTGATGCATACGCAATCACTTTCCCGTTCTGCATCAAAACTCCTCCTAGTCCTTCTTTCGAAGCATCGGTGTAGACAGTATATCCTTCTTTTCCTTCTGGTAACGCTAACAGGGGTGCAGTTGTTAGCATCTCCTTCAACCTTTGAAAACTTTGCTCACACTTCTCAGTCCATTCAAACTTCCCTTCTTTCTTTGTCAACTTAGTGAGAGGTGTAGCTATCTTCGAGAAATCTTGGACAAACCTCCGGTAGTAACCAGCTAATCCCAGAAAACTCTTCACTTCTGAAGGATTCTTTGGTGACCTCCAATCCATAATCGTCTCGATCTTCGAGGGATCTACTTCGATTCCAGATCCTGATATGATGTATCCGAGAAACGTAACTCTCTCAAGCCAGAACTCACATTTACTGAACTTCGCATATAGCTTGTGATCCAGCAGAGTGCGTAACACGATTCGAAGATGCTAAGCATGTTCCTCCGGTGTCTTCGAAAATACCAAAATATCGCCGATGAAGATCACTACAAACTTGTCAAGAAACGGCTTGAATATACGGTGCATCATATCCATGAATGCAGCTGGTGCGTTCCTCAAACCAAACGGCATTACTACAAACTCATAATGTCCGTATCGGCTGTTGAAAGCAGTCTTCGGAATATCTACTTCCCTTATCTTCAATTGATAATACCCTTGTCTAAGATCTAACTTGGAGTAGACCTTCGATCCTTGAAGTATATCGAACAGCTCTTCGATATGAGGAAGAGGATACTTATTCTTGATTGTCATCCTGTTCAACTCCCGATAGTCAATGCATAAACGCAATGATCCATCCTTCTTCTTAACGAAAAGCACAGGCGCTCCCCACGGCGATATGCTCGGTCGAACATATCCAGACTCAATCAGTTCATCCAATTGCTTTCTCAGTTCATCTAATTCAGCTGGTGCCATTCTGTAAGGTGTCTTTGAGTACGGCTCAGCTCCTGATATCATCTCGATCGTAAACTCCAACTCTCGGTCAGGGGGTAATGAATCCAAATGCTCAGGAAACACATCTAGGAATTCGTTCACCACTTCCACTTCTTCGATCTTAAGTTGATCGTTCGGTCTATTCAAAAGATAAGCCATAAATCCACTAGCTCCTTTCTGAATCAACTTCTTAGCTTCCATCGAAGAAATCACTGATAACTTCTCAACTTTCCCTTCTGATGTCCCACTTTCATCTTCTTCCAAGATGATCTCTTTCTTGTAACAATCCAACTTAGCTCGGTACTTAGACAACCAATCCATACCAAGTATAACATCGTATCTTGTCATCGGTAACTCAATCAGATCCGTCGGGTAACAACGGGTACCAATACATATAGGGCAGCGTTTATATACTTGATCCGTAACAAGACAAGTTCCCAAAGGAGAACTCACTTCAAATTTATATGGCAAGTATTCAAGCGGAAACTGTAAATGCGCACATAATTTAGAAGCAACAAATGAATGCGTAGCGCCAGGGTCATACAAGACCTTAACTGGCGTGTTAAGAATGTGCACAATACCTTCCACAACAGACGAAGGATCAACCTCCTCCTTACCATCCAAAGCATAAGCTCTGCCTCTGACCACCGGTTTGTTCGTCGTACCCACCACTCCTTTTCCTTTATCCTGGACCCCAAATCTCCTGATCTTGTGCGGGCAACTATCCATCTGGTGCTCAGGGGAACCACACGCGAAACACTGTCCAGCTTTCTTGCGACAGTTCTCCTCAGTGTGTCCCGTTCGGCGATAATATCGGTAAACAATTTCCTCTGGACCTGGCTGAGGTGCTCTCTACTGTTGTGGCGCCTTCTGATACTGCTGTGGCGCTTTCTGCTTCTGTGCTTGCTGTTTCGGTGGAGCATTCTGCTGCTGACGCTGTGGTGTTACCATTGGCCTCTTTCCAGTTCCTTGGGGAAAAGATCCGGAAGGTCGCTTATTACCTTGATAAGGCTTAGGGTTAGAAGGTCCTTGACGGGCAGTAGTTATCTTGATCTCCTTGTGTGCAGCTTCAACCCTTAGCGCTCTATCAACAGCCTGGTTGTAGGTCTCAATAACCAAAGATGCAAGTGCCAACCGAAGTTCAGGCTTCAGTCCATCAATAAACCTCTTCGTCTTGCGACGCTCATCATTCAGAATATGAGGCGCATACTTGATCAGCCTCACAAACCTAGCTTCATACTCCATCACATTCATAGTTCCCTGAACCAGACTCATAAACTCAGCCTCTCGTGCATCACGAGTCACTTGAGGCGTATACTTCTGCTGAAACTCTCTGATAAACTCATCCCAACTTCCTTCAATGTTATTCTCAATCCACATATGCTGAACGTGCTTCCACCAATTGTATGCAGCTCCTTCCATAAGAAAAGTAGCATACCGAACTCGTTCACGATCCTCTGGGTAGATCCCCATAGCCTCGAAAATCTTCTCAAGACTAGTAATCCAATTCTCAGCCTTTATGTCGTTCGGTTCTCCATAGAACTTAGGCGGATTCATCCTCAGAAACTTCTCCAATGACCTTTCATTAGGAGGATTATCTCTCAGTGCACAAGCCCTCATAAATTGTCGTAGCACATCCCTTAATTCCGGAGTTCTTTCTCTTTCAGGGGGTGGCGTGACATCTCTTTGGGGTGGCAGTGGTGGTACACGATTCCGGGGTGCTCTTCTTGGTGGCATGTTGTTACTGAATTCACAAGCATTCAGATACATATATTCGATGCATGACATATAATGATTCACAGAATCCGTAACCACGTATTCACATTCTCACGTAGTCACACATAAGTATGAGAACAACACATTCCCATAACAACATGTCAGCAAAGATTCAAGATCTCTAAACATATCATATAATCAGAAACAATTTTCAGATAACATGTAAACGAGAACAGAAGCTCGGGCAACATATCAACATATCAGAAACGTGTATAACATATCCCAAAACATGATCAACATGTAAAACGGGAACAGAACGTGTACTGTCATATTAACAAGAACTGTAGCATGATCAGAAGCATGATCAACATATCCAGAAGCGTATCCAACATATCAAGAATAATAGCATGCTAACAATAAATGAAATGGCATGATCCTATCAACGGTCCCAATGGTATCTTGAAGCAACTCTAAGACTCATGCAATGACAGTTATGGAAAGCAGTAAACAGATATTCAACATAAAGCCGAAAGTGTTATAACTGTGCAAGGTTTGGTAAAATTTACTACAGGCCACATGTTAACAGTATTAATTCAAAAAAAATGGGGAGGACCCGATACTATCGAGTTGACTCCCTTACAGGCCTTACCAATCCGTCCAACCCTGCTGAAAATAACCTAGTAGGTACCAAGTCATCTGAACCGTCATCTGTGGTGCCAAAAGTCGGGGATCATCTACCAGAGCTATACATCCCCTCATCCAAAAGTCAGTCCTGAACTGTCCCGGCTATACGTCCGCCATCCATAGATAGATATATATGCATCAGTACTATATACAAAAATCTCCCATCAGCAATCAACCCTGATAACTGTGGTCCAAAGAACCCCTGGTGGTGTCATTAGAAACGGCAACGACCTCACCCTGTCCGTGTCCTGCTGGATCATCTCCGCCATCATCATCATCATCAGACCCTCCATCGCCTCCATCAGACTGCTCCTGCATAGGCTCGGGCTCTTGAGAAGCCTGACTGACATCCTGACCCTCGACCTCCTCAACTGCCTGCTCATCGGATAAGTGATAGGTATCATACAGGCGAGCTCTCACACGGGCACGGTAGTGCTGGTGACGCTCCATAGAGGTATCGCGATCGATAGTCATCTGCATAAGATCTGCCTCCAGCTCAGCAATACGAGCAGCCCTCTGATCAGCAATATGAGTCATCTCTGCAGCATGCTCACGAGCGATGTCCCTGTCAATCTGGTACTGCAGTGACTGATCCTGATAGCGCAGAGACTCCAACCTGACCTCACGGGTCCTCTGATACTCCTGAAAGCAACCATCTCTCTCAGACTCGAGATAGTGCACAACTCTGTTAGGATAGGAATACCCAGGTCTGCCACTGTTCCTAGACCTGCGCCAGGTGTAGAAACGAGTGCCTCCACGGCGAGAAACTGCCACAGTACGCGGGGCCTCAAACTGCTCAAAGAAAGCCTCACCCATCTGCTGATTAGGATCCTGGTGTGGCTGAACTGCCATAGCTATACAGAAGATACCACAGATATGAAATCAAGATAATAGAACCATGCAATCCCCAAATATCCCGTCTCGATGCAATATGAGAATGATCCTGGATGCAATGCGTGAACAATCCATGATGCAACATGAGAGCAATCTAGGTTAAGTCTCTTCTTACTTAACCCGATGCTCTGATACCACCTCAGAGCTGTAACGCCCCCACCCGTACCAGAACAAGAGGAGAGCTGCGTCTCAACCCCCGCACTGAAGCACCTCTCAAATAATGGTGTGAGCCATCACTTAAGAAATACTCCAGCGAACGGCTATCTATCAGAACTATACATGTACAATGATGTGGCTATGCAGCGGAAAATCAGAGTATTTTAAAAACTTTTCAAAACATGTGCGTGATGGCATGTAACAAGCAAGAACATATTGATCGTGTAAGAGAGACTCGGCATATCAGAACATATAACAGATTCACATATAAGTACCGATACAACAGAGTTCAAAATATCGGTAACAGAGTAGCAGAAAGAGTATAACGAAGATACTCAAGTATTCAAAAACATATACAGAAACATAAAGTGATGCAGCCATAAAACATATGCAGGACACAAAAGAGGAAGTAATACTAAGTCCTGACTGAAACAAAAATGACAATCTAGAGCTTCAAGATACCTCTAGACTGCGGCTGCAAGACCTGAAACCACGAGGCAAGAAAACGGGAGAGGTATTAGTCAAAAGGACTAAGCGAGGGAATACTTTAAAGAAAGTACTGAATTAAAGAACTTGAAGTAAAGTTCGAAACTGTTAAATGCAATGCTTTAAAGAAGAACTTGAAACAAGTTCGATTGATAAAACTCTTTGAATGCGATGCTGTAAAAGAATGCACGTTATAAAATATTTTCATGAATGCTATCACACGCGCACACATATGCTGTTGATGGTTCATAGTTCTTTCATAAAACGGGATAAGGGTAAAGTGAACTTTTCCAGATATGAACCATCCTTTATGAAACAGAATTTTGCCCGCAAGCTAGGCTCCTCCATCCTTACTCCAGAAAACATGATTCGGTAGAGTGTCGGACCAGGATCAACGATAATTCCACGTTTAGTAGAGTATCGGACCAAGATCAACAATAACCCCACATATAGTAGAGCATCGGACCAAGGTCAACAACAACTCCGCACATAGTAGACTATCGGACCAAGGTCAACAACAACTCTTACCAACGCATACAAACATGCACCATCCTCCACCGGTTGTCACTTCGGGTAGCTAGTCCTAGGCGACCTGTAAACATGTAATGGGAACAGATTTGCTGTCCGTTCCCAGACAAATTGTCCTGACTTAACAAACCTCCTGTTAAAAGTCGGTGTCAATAGTCTAAGTGTGGCGGCCGGTATTGGTGATGTCGTTGGCGCTCACCTCCCGAGCATCACCTCCACACATAACCGCCGGGCCCAAACTGTAAACTGTATGCTTGCATTTAAGATTAGCACTGACCAGAGTAACACTCCAGTATGCTAACTATAACATGTGAAACTGTAACTGTAACATATGATGCTGTCTGTAAAACATATGATTCTGTCTGAAAACATGTGATTCTGTCTATAAACTGTACTTTGAAAACATATGCAAAACATGTAACTGTCTTTGAACAATAATGTAGAACTTTGGAAAACATGTACTGTTGATCAAGATATACTATTAAAGTATGAATGATCCTTTCAAGAGAATGTCCCGATAAAAGGGATAGTTCAAAACAAGGTTTAGCTTTGAATTTCAAAACATATGATACGATAGTATAATCGTGGTTCCAGTTGGAAAACATTTATAACTTCACCTCACCTAATAGTAACAAAAGGTAGGTAGACAGATTATGCGGTGCCCTGGGGATCCCAGTGCTCAACTTTAACTCCTGTAGGTGGCGTACTAGAGTGAGCTTAAGAACTAAGACCCACTACTAACCAAGATGCATATGAAATGCAAGAAACAAATGAACAAGGAACATGTAACACAAGAGAGTAATACCATTTAAGGTATTCAAGAAAGGTAACACACAAAGGAATACGTCAAAGTGAGTTACTCTTAACGTTAGACTATGATCTTACTATAACCGAGTAAGCTTTAGTCAAATTATGAATCCTATAGCAAACCTTAGGTAAAGAAACAAGTCCACGAAAGAAAACACATTTTTAAAACACATTTTAGACCCTGGATATGGAAACCCTAGGTGCAAATGTCTGTAGAGAAAGCACAAGTTTTAATTCATTTTTACTATTCAAAAGCACTATTCAAAAGTACTATTCAAGATTACTATTCATGATTACTATTCACCAGTTACTATTCACATATCGGGTCAAAGGGTCGGGTCAAACCCTTACTATACACACACCCACACACACACGGCATGCACACACACACACACCCTAATTAAATTATGATCTTGATTATAACCTATAATTTCAAGTTCATGTTAATATAATCAAGTGTGATCTAGGTTAAAGGTATAACCTATAGTTAAGAGATCCAATTAAGGCATAAGATTAAGTTATGAAACACTAATCTATCTTAGGTTATAACATGTGACACTATTAAAGTGTATAACATGATCAAGGCACTAATCCATTAATCCAAATCATACCATAAGCTCAATTCATAATTCAAGAGTCATATAACAATGTGACAACATGTCACAACATATCTCATATCATATCATATCATATATCATAAACCTTTAGGCATGTAACATGTAACAATTTAATTCCATATCAACATGTAACAAGTTGTGACATAATAAATTGTAAATCACTATTCCATTAGCTAACATGCATGAACATAATTCAAATTCCATAATCATGCATCAATTCTCATAATATAACAAGCATATCACATGATCATAGCATATACTAGAGCAATTCATAACATATTCAAGCATATACTAAACAATTAGAACATATAAACAACTACACAAACATATCATGAAAACTATATAATAAATGCATAAAATAAAATCCTATATGGCTTAGGGAAGACCCTAAGACCCAACCTAAACATAATATAAACATACCATAACATAAAAACATAAGCTAAACTAACATAACATAAACAAAATAAACTAACCTAGCTACAAGGGGAGGGGATGCCGACGGCAAGAGGGGAAAGGAGGGAGAGAGGAGTGCTTGTTAACACAAGACTTTGAGCAAGGATTCAAATGCCATGAGAGGGGTATATATAGGTGTTGGGAAGCCCCTCACCTTGGAATTAGAGAGGGCTTAAGGGTAGGAGAGCAAAACAAGAGTTCATCCACTTGTATCTTCTAGAAGCTTTAGGGATGTTGAAGCTAAAAATGGGCTGCTGGGGGTATTTCTGTAATTTCGTCCCCCAAGGCTCGAGGATAAGTGGCTGGAAGTTTAACCATTCCGACGGCAAGAAAATTAGCTTCGAAACGCATATTCATTCGTCGAAATCGGATTTACCGTTTGAAAGATACATTAGTTTTAGTGAATAAAAGTTTTGAGCTCGAAACTCGACACGAGTGAAAAACGACTTTCTAGAATGATTTTCAAGTGCGGATGGCTTCCAAAATTCAAGAAATAAATCAAGAAGCGTTTTGAGTCCAAAATCGACTATAAAACGTTTTACCGTTAAAAAGTTGAAAACGTAGGATGAATAGTGAATTCTCACGTACGAACGTACGCTTCAAAATTTCAAGCTAGGGTTTGAATCAAGAGTTGTAAAACATCTCAAAAATCTTGAAATAGCTCAAGTAGTGCAAATCCGAAGAGAAAACATTTTCCGAATGAAACTGTTCGTAAAAGGAATAGTAAACTAGGGTTTTCAAAAACGTTTTCAATAAAACAAAGTTCCGGAATGGATTTCCAAGCCAAGAATGATTTCAAAAGACTCGTCTCGATTCAAGGATCGATTCGACTCTAACTTGGGTTGAAAAAGGTATTAGAATCAAAAGCTCATTTTCTGATGAATAGTAACTTTGGTCGGTAAGTTCCAAAAATACCCTTATGGCTCAAGAAAGACTTTCTGAGTTCGGGAAACCAGTTCAAACAATTGGGAAACATGTGTGATGAACCTCTAGGGTTCGAGTAGCAATATGAACAAGGTAGGCTCGGGGTATGAATAGTAAACTGAATCAAAGGTCAAGAATTCCCCCTTAAAGCATGTCAGATCATATACGAGCACAAAGTTCATGTAAGAATGCAATGCACGATGATTCAAAAAGTTGGATCACGGTCTATAAACGCTTTACCACTGCCTTAACTTACTGTTTTCATCCAGGCCCTGTTTTGGGCTGTTACAGGTATCTTGACTTCCCATGGTCTTCCTAGATTTTCTCGTCATTCAACCCCATTACTTGTTGTCTTCAAGAATCTAAAATTGGTCGGTCTCTAAAATTTCTTTCAACCAACACGAACCTTATTCCAAAACTCGAAGTATCCCAACTCATTTCTTTCTTCCCGATATCTTTTATTTGAAAATTATAAAATCTTCTTACCCAGAACTTAATTTCTCGATTTTTAACTTCAATTTGAATCACTTGATTTATCCCTTTCATCTTAGTAGCTTGAATCTCTTGAAAGCTTCCTTTTTCATGACCTTCACGCAATTATCATCGAAGGATTAAATTTCCTTCCTTCAAGTCTCCTGGTAGATCTCTAGCTCATTTGTCCTTTAGAACCTCAATTCTAGGGCTCTGAAGATTCATTTCTTTAATCCTTTTAATTTAGACATTGGATCTTAATACCTTTAAGACTTCACTTTTTCCTTAAATTGTGACGACGCATCCTATCATTCGTACAGGTATGACATCACGAGAGTGTTTATTTATGCATCTACATGATTTACATCTTTATTATGTGTCTTAATTCCAACTATGATTGAATTATGTGATTTAAATTGATTTAAGTGCACACTTGGGATAATTATAAACTTGGCATGATTTATTACTTGCATGAATTTAATTTAAATGTTGGAGTTGATTTTAAAATAGGACTTGGGCCTATTTGCAATTTTTTTTTTAGGAAGTTTTGTGCCTAATTTAAATTATATAACAAACAAAAACATAAAACATAGCATAACATACGTACCAATCTCCTTTCTCCAGTGATGGAAGGGTTGCGCGACCCTAAACCATCCATACTTACATTAGTTGCAGGCAGTGAGTTTCATGACACTCACGCCTGAGGACTTCGTCCCCCAACCAAACCTCTATGTGGGTTTCGGGTTCATCCTATAATTTGGAGAAGCGTACAGGGGTCATAACCGGTGACCCCATAGCCATCCCGTATCTCCCTTACCTACAACTCCGGGGCCCAGCATACCGTACCATACATTACGTACCATAACATACCGATCATAACTCGCTCATACAGAAAATATCATAACGAAACATATGTACCTTATTAGAGCATACCTTACCATGCAACTTAGCATATGCCACAAACGTACCTCTCCGTGTCATCCTAATCTAAGGCGGTGCGAAGACACACGTATTGGAGCATAGCCTCGTTGCGAAATATTTCAAGCTTACATACGCTCATAATGATAGTTTTCAAAACCAGAACCATTGACAAAGTCATAAACATAACATATTAACACATATCTATAATATAAATATAATAGTATATTCGCATGCGGGCTTGAAAATGAGCATATAGGGGTTGTAGGTCGCATTAACTAAAAGAAAATCCTAAAACCTCACCTTTTACCAAAAGTACCCACGGATGACCGTTGGCGATCAACAAGAAGTTAAATGGTGGAACCAACACCTCCCGAACTCAAATCTGAGATAAACAAACACAAATTCATGACTTAGACAAGATCATGAACCAATTAGATTCTCGGCGACTCATACGAATGCAAATGGATGCAATGCATATCATACAGATTCATACATAGGGATATCTGAGCAAAATAACAAGATATCACATAAGGAATTCAAGAATTAAACTCATATCATATGAAATAAACTCATGATGTGACAAACGAATCAAGAAAGAATTACACGTAGCACTTAAACGCATATCAATTCAAGTCACGTTTACACTTATCAAATGAATCCATAAAATTAGGATAAATGACTAAAAATGTTGTATAATCACATATTAACACGTTGAGGTCATAATTAAGGTGGGAGAAATCGAATACAATCAAGAACAAAGCAAGAAACGAACAACGAAACGAAACCGAACACATAAAATCACACCATATGAAACACACACCAAAACTGAAGAGGGTAATAGGCGTTAGGGATGGCCATACCTAAAGCCTTAACGCCCGTTACTCAAGGCAGGAGCCAAAGTTCTGCAAGGCTGGAGGAGGTAACGGGCGTTACCTCCTCAAAAGGGAACAGCCATAACGGGCATTAACCCGTCGTCTTCTCCAAAACGAGAGCAGCCATGGTTACTCTCCCCTGCATCAAACCACAACAACAACAGCAGCAAAGTGGCAAGGCAACAACAACAAAGTAATCATGAAAAGGGCCTGGAAACATCATAGAAACAAGCTCTAAAACTCCAAAGATCAACCAAGCAAGAGATTCATCAAAATCACAATCCCTAACTATTCACACCAAAACTCATAGCATGCTTGAAACTCCATGAAAATAAGCATAACATAGATCTAAATGACCATAAGAATGAGGAGAACAAGGTCATATATTTGGTGAAGAAATGAAGATGTATGGAGTACAAAACTTGCAAAGTGAATAGTATCAGATTTCCCCCTTTCCCTTCTTCTTGTTTCCATCTCGTTTCTCCTCTCTTTCTATTGAGTTTGAGTGTGTGGTTGGGAGAATGATATAGGGTTAATTTAGGTGTAAATAGGCTCAAGAATCGGGTCATTTGGTTAAGAAACGAAGAAGTTATGGTTAAAACCATAAAAGGTGTCAAAGCTGCGTCAGGCTCATGTTAAGAGCGAAATACTGGGATCCAAATGGGATTAGAAAAATACAAGGCTAGGTTCTATAGCTTGAAAATCTCGTTATGAGTCCGGTTCCACTTCCAAAATTCGAATTCAAATTCCCAATCTCAAGTTATGGCCTCCGGAATACGAGGCGCTCTAAAACTCGTTAGGCCCGTAAATCCCAAAAATAAAGAAATGGTCTCCGACCAATTCGAACAATTAAAATGAATAAAATAAACACGTAAACAAGTTCATGAAACATATAATTGAAGTATATCACGTATTCATGTAGCTCAGAAAATAAATTCAAGTATTAGGAATTAAATACGAAAGTTAAAACAAAAAATCTAAACATTTAGGGCACATAGATCACTTAAATAATTAATTCAACGAATAAATAAAATCAAAAGAGAAATTGAAACATCAAAAACCCTCTCGTGCCTAGCTTGCCGAAGAAACGGGGTGTCACAATTATGATCTTGTGATCCAACTTCGGTTTTGAAAACTAAGTATGAAAGAATATGTGAGCTATTTTGAAAAGTTAAGTTATGTTATGATTCAGTAGCGAGTTGGTCATCAAATATTAGCAACCGTATGTATGTATGTATGTGGATCCGAGGGGCTATGGGTAAGGAGCCCCCGAGACGGTTAGGGCCATTGGGGATATATCTGTGCATAGCCCCAGGAGGCGTGATACTTTGAGCCTTCGGTGTAAAAGTCGGGGAGGACACTTGTGGGTTCGCTACCCCTTGTGGATCTGTTATGTTATGGATGGTTAGGGTCAACGCGTGGCTCTTCCATCACCGGAGGAGAGGTTGGATACGATTATGTATTTCTATTTTGTCTTTGATATGAGCATATGATATGATATGTTATGGGAATCATGAATCGGAATATTGTTTATGAAAACGCTTTCTAAGTATATATTTGGGTTTGTTTCAAAGGTTTTGGTATGAAACACCTATTCCCGGTGCTGGGGGAGGGCCCTAAACAGTAGCGGTCCGGGACCATATTGCAAAATTTTGTTTATATTACAAGTATTAAAATATTTCTAAAATATTTTAATATAATAGCGGAAGACTAGCCGGATCTACTCAAGTATATACATGCAATTGATAATAAATTTTAAATCACTTAAGCAGATAAATATCTAACATGTAATTAACAATTAATGCCACATAATTTATCATGCTCAAAATAATATAACTAAAAAATATTACCGTACTCCAAATATTGCTATCTAACGGCATTTTTCCATCTCCTTTCCCTTTTGTGAGACCGACAGAGCTTTCCCGCAATATCCCCGGAGAAACCCTCGGAGTGTGGGCTCCGAAAGTATTTCTCTAAATACTTGAGAAAATATTTTTCTAAAAAAACTCATTTTATCTAAAACTAGAAAATTCCCTAATTTTCTAATAATTAAGTAGTTTATATATTAATTATATAAACACTTAATTATATAATAATTAATACTTAATTAAAAGGATCAACAGAGAGAAAAGCAACACAGCAACCCAAAAATTTTGCGGCGAAATTGATGTATGAAATTGGGCAGCAACTCAGCCTATTTATAGGCAAATATGGGAGGGCATTTTTATCTTTTTAGGCATAAATGGAAGGGCAAAATCATCATTTTACACTACCGCGTACAAACCGTGTGGAGTCCAACCAATCAGACCACACCTCATGGAAGCACTCTCTGCCGCGGACACAACGCCACCAACCACGCTACGCCACGCACCGCCAGAAGGCTACCAGGTGGTTGACTCATGTACAAACAAGCACAACCACCAGATTCTGACATGTGTCCGGGTCTGGTCTGACCCGGACCGGACCCGATTCGACCCAACCCGAATATGGTCCAACCATATTCATTTGACCCGCTCTGACCGACCCGTTGTTCGGCCCAGCCCAAATCAAATCTGGGCTATTCATACGCGCTGACACGCGATCTCAGCCGCACACAAGGCGCGCCACTAGGCCCTTACCTGCTGACGTGGCGTGACACGTCAGCCCCTGCTACGTCAGCATCTCATCTTTTTTTTTTTGGATGAAAAATTTTATTTTCTCCAAAATAAAATTTCTAGCATTTCCAATTCTTTGGAACTTGATTTATTTTCTTAAAATAAATCCCTTGGCTATTTTCAAACAATTTGAAAAATAATTTCTCTTTCTCCTTTTAATATTTTCTCTTCGGGTTTTCAATTTGGTCCCTGCAGGACTAATTAATTTCAGCTCCAAATAGGTTAATATACTATCATCTCATGATAGTAATTAATAATGTTTAACAATATTTAAGTCCACTAAATAAATATTGTTACACTCTAAAATTAATTAAATTATTCACGAATTTCTCGATCTAGAATAATTTCGCATGTTACTCATCGTGTAGATATCCATGAAAAATGAATTGCAACTACTATCATTTATTTTTCATCTCCAATCTGAAATTTATTGATTCGCCTTAAATTCAAATTCTCTGTATGTGAAACACGTTCATTATATAACTTCGGTGACGTATCACACGAAGTGCTTTGGCCAAAGTCTTAATTTCAAACTTTTACAAATCTATTTCAGGGATATCTTTTTACCTTCCAGCAAAGCCACAGATTCCTCGATCAATATAACTCTTTAGCACATTTCATGCAGTCATTGAACGTGCAAAGTATTTTGGCCACCTGTTACCGAGACCTCACTTCGAATATATTACAGTGACTAACACTACATGCCTAAAGCCGAAATATTATCAGGATTAAGAGTATAATGCTTCCTGAGATTTTATTCATTTTAGATAGCAGTATAAAATGAATAATCTCAGTGGTCCAGTTCGATATTTCCAATCCTATTGAAAATCATTAACGTGTTATAACAGGAATCACCATTCCCTATGATGAAAGACTAATTATCTTATATAACCACGTTATAATCCTGATAAGAACATGTTCTTATCTTACCGACTAGAACTTTAATGACACGTGATTTCGGTATTCCAAGTTTTTTCCTATGAAACACATTTTGTATAAGAATATCATCACACGCTATTAATTATCAATATATGAAATGCTCACAGCGCGCTCTAAATTCAGTTTAATTAATTCAACAAATTGAATTTTCAGGTTACTATTCCCAACAATCTCCCACTTGCCCTAAATTCAATTTGGCCACACATCTAAGTCTTATTCCTTTCACATGAGTGTCAAAACTCGTTTTGAACTCTTTTGCACCAATACTTTAGTGCAGGAATCTATTAGATGTTTCTCTGAGCCAAGAACTAGGAAATCATGAATCCAATACATCTAACTGGATGATTCTTAAGCTACCATGTATTTAATTTCTATGGCAGTGCAAGCAATGCATGTCTGCTTAACATTCCCCAATTATCGGTTGCTCTTTCTAGAGTAAAAACGTATTCTGATGTCAAACATCTAGAATGCAAATCAGATTGTAAATCCGAATCTGTATACTCTATTGAAATGAGCTCAACACTGTGGTAGACAAGCATATAATCTCAAGTCCTTCTTAAGTACTCCAATATATTCTTTCACTACTATCCAGTGTTAGATTCTAGGGCTTGACTAATATCTGCTGATGTAACGCCCGAGCGCGAGACGTCACATCCCCCGCACCATGACCCGACCCATATATGAAATGGGTTTCCATACACGTGCCAAATCATAGCGAACGGGGACATACACACTCGCTAAGCCAGGCGGGACTAACCTTCAACTAAAACCCCAACAATAACAACAAAATAACAGAACAGCGGAAGCAGTAATTAATATTCCATATATTGAGCTATATGCTCTAGATACCAACATTTATGTTCAAGGAAGATCAGTAAATCTAATACAAACATGTACGCTCCCAATTCATATACAATATCCAAAAGAACAAAAGATGTAAACATATGTGTGTAAAGAAAGAAAGGCTAGACACTATGCAAGACTCTCTCAGACTTGTATCCTGCCTAGCATCCCTTCCTGCAAAAGAACTGAAACAACTCCGGGTTCAGTCTTGGACAGACTGGTGGGTATAAAACAGGTTTATTATCATAATATAGCAGAATTTAAGCACATACATGCAAGCTATAATCCTTATTCGAGGTTTTAGAATAATTTCCCCCAAGTGGGAAGTAAAATACAACGAATAGGATTATAACAATTCATGAGGTTCTTTGTGGCCCGGCGAGAGGGTGTGCATTATCTCCAACCAACACCTTGTGTAATTCATTAATCATTTATTCATTCATTTGTTCATGCATTTCATTCTTTCGTGCACATTCATTAGATCATTCATTCGATCATTCATATACTCCTTCTTCCTCCGGTTAGGGGACGGGTTTGCAAGGCCCGAACCCTCATTCATTGGTGCTAGAGGGGTACATGAATCCCCAAAAGCTCGGTTCCCCTTCTTTCACTAATCTCCTAGTGAAGCCTAGGTCACCGTAATTGATGGAACTAGTATATGTGGATTCCCGTCAGCCCAAGCTTCCTCGGTTCACCAAATACACTAAGTCCAGGGCCCCCATTCATTGTGAACATTCAATTCTCGCCAAAACTTTTGGTAGGATTTGTAAAATAAAGGCTTAATGTTGAAAATGCTAATTCATTGTAAAACTCGTACAGATATATATCTTTGGCCAAAATTTTGCACATTAGGTATATTGGGGTCATATCTTTTAACTAATAGAAGAAAAACCCACCTGGTAGACAGAAGAACCCGACAAAGACCTCACTGCCCGGCCTCGTCTCCCACTGGATCAAGATATGTGTGACAAAAGTAGTGTGAAACTCAATTATGACCACATTTGACGCTCGGCTATGCAACGGAATGTGATGAAGTGCATAAAATGTAAGAATTGATCATGAGGTCCATAGAATGTAAGTAGGCACATGATTCATTAAATTTCATTCAATATACGATAAAATCCTATTCATTCCCTTTCATGACTTTCATAACCTTTCATTCTTGCATTCATATAACTTCAAGGTCATAAATCAATCATAATTCAAAGCTTGAATGGATTCACGTGGCATATGATTCACAAATACGAATAATAAACGAGATATAAGCAAGAATAGAGGTTCCCTAAAGCTGCCAATTCAAATAACACGGTCGTGTTACATTTTCAAAGGAATTGGACACGGTCGTGTCCGAGGTTTAAAAATTAAAATTCCCAAGTAGAGGGCTTGACACGGCCGTGTTGAGTTTTCAAAGCATTTGGACACGGCCGTGTCCGATTTTCTGAAAATATTTTTCACAAGTCGAGAGCCCAACACGGCCATGTCAGCTCGTCGTCTTGCGAGCAAAAACAGAGAAAAGCTCTGTTTTTGGCGAGGGAAAAGCTTTGAAGAACAGGGCAGCTCCAAGGAAGCTCTTATATATCACCTAGACATGATTTCAAGCTACAAAACTCATGCAATTCACATAACTCGTTCATATTCACAAGAATTCATGGATAAGATTAGCAAAAATCATCCAAATCCCAAGCTTTCAACCATGGAAGCTTCAAGCTTCATTAATGGTAACCCATGCTATAATCAATCAATATGAAATTCAAGTATATAGAATTGATAAAGAAGCTTCAAGCAACAATTTCCGTGCATCAACTCTCACTTTAAACTATTAAAATTCATGGAACCAAGAATTCATATCATTTTGTTCAAATTCAAGCTTTTCTTCATAACACATGATTCTCCAACCCTAAATCAAAATATAATCGGGAGAAAATAGAGAGGAGAATGAGGAGAAAACAATACATATCTTACCTTGGAAGAAGTTTGGATGAAAATTGATCTTGAGCTCAATTGATGGATGATCAAAAGAAGGGTTTTCTTGGGGTTTCTCTTCTCTTCCTCTCTTGGCTGCAATGATCGATGGAAATGGAAGCATGAAGAAGCCAATGCTGATATCTAGTGGAGAGATGGGTAGGATACGGGTCGATCCAGGTCCGGTTCATTTAAGAAAAAGGTTCAAACAAGTTATAAAGTCGAGGCTATTGAAAGGTTCATTGTCGATGGTTCAAATGATATCGAAAAGGTATAAGGTCAAGTTTAAAGGATAGGTATCGTCGAAACAAGTTCAACGTCGTTTACGGATCTCGATTTCGAGGTCCGGAGCTCAAGATATCGCGAAAACCGTTCAGGGTTGCCTATTATTCAAATAGGTCCCTAAACTTTCAAAAAGTGGCAATCAAGCCCAAACTCAATTTCCAATTGAGTCCAAAACATTCAAGTAACTTACAATCAAACGCACATATAACACGAAAGATTTCAATTAACACCAAATTCACAAAATTCACATTTCCAAAATTTCATTCATATATCCATATCTCACATTGGAATTCATATGAAATTTAAACAATTAATTCAAATTATAAACGAACTCAATGACTAAATCAAATTATAACTTATATAGTTAAATGTAAATGCGCACATAACACTTACCTGCACGTGTGAAAGTACGGGGCCTTACAACCTCTCCCCCTTAAAGAGAATCCGTCCTCGGATTCATTGCTCGGTCGGAAACAATTCGGGATAGAACTTCTTTATTTTCTCTTCCATTTCCTACGTGACTTCCTCTGTCTTATCACTTCGCCACAATACTTTTACCAAAGGGAATCATCTTTTTCGAAGTTCTTGAAATTTTCGATCTAGAATCTTAACTGGTTTCTGAATGAAAATGAGATTCGGTTCAAGCTCAACCTCTTCAGCCGGTATGATCGCTGAATCATCGGGATATTACTTTCGAAGTTGTGATACATGGAACACATTGTGAATACCCGTTAAACTTGGAGGTAAATCCAATCTGTAGGCTGTATCCCCGATTCTTTCCAGAATCTCATATGATCCCACATACCGTGGATTCAGTTTTCCTCCCTTTCCAATTCGGGTGAATCCTTTTCGAGCCGAAGCTTTCAGGAACACTCTATCCCCATTTTCGAATTCAAGATCTTTCCTTCGCTTATCCGCATAGCTTTTCTGTCGATCTTTGGCTGCTTTCATCCGTTGCCGAATAATCTGAACCTTTTCGATAGCATCCTGAATAACTTTGGAAGGTTTTTCTTTCTTCTCTCCTCGCTTCACACCTTCCTGTTTGCTCCACTTCCATTCTTCTAAATCGAAAAAGAACGGGGATCGGCACTTTCTTCCATAAAGAAGCTCATACGGTGCCATTTCTATAGAAGCTTCATAACTGTTATTGTAGGCAAACTCAATCAGTGGCAACTGTTCATTCCATGAACTCGAGAAATCCAATGCACACGCTCTTAGCATATCTTCCAGATATTTGATTAGCCTCTCAGACTGTCCGTCAGTCTATGGATGAAAAGCTGTGCTGAATTGGAGCTTGGTCCCCAGACACTTCTGCAATTCTTGCCAAAATTTGGAAGTGAACCTCGGATCCCTGTTTGAAATAATGCTATCTGGCACTCCGTGTAAACGAACAATCTCATCACAATATTTCTTAGCCAACTTATTTATCTTATCCGACATCTGAATTACAAGAAAATGCGCTGACTTGGTTAATCTGTCCACAATTACCCAGATGCCATCGAATCCACTATTCACTCTGGGTAAACCCGATACAAAATCCATTGCTATCTTTTCCCATTTCCATTCTGGAATAGGTAGTGGCTGTAATAATCCCGACGGCTTCTGATGTTCAGCTTTCACTAACTGACAAGTCAGACACTGCTTCACATAATTCACTACATCTTTCTTCAACCCGTTCCACCAATAATACTGTTTCAAATCCCGATACATCTTATTTCCACCAGTATGCACTGAATAAGCGGTTTTGTGAGCTTCATTCAAAATAACTCTTCTCAACTCCGTTGGAACTACCACTCTATTCTTGAATCGAAAGATTCCCGTGTCATCAAATCCAAATGGACAGTCAGGATCTGATCGAGCCTTTTCTATCAATCTCTGAATCTCAGTATCTATTCTTTGTGCCTTAAATATTTGTTGCCTTAACCCTGGTCGTACTGAGATGTTACCAATACGAGCTTTTATCTTAACCAACTCCATTGGTTGTCCAATATCTACCTTCAAATTAGATACACTAGCCTTCCTGCTCAATGCATCCGCGACCACATTAGCCTTACCCGGGTGATACTTAATCACACAATCGTAATCCTCGAGAGTTTCCATCCATCGTCGCTGCCTTCTACTCAAATTCTTTTGAGAAAACAAATACTGAAGGCTCTTATGGTCCGTAAAAATCTCAAAAGAAGTTCCATATAAATAATATGTCCACTTCCCTAAAGCAAAACTCACCGCTGCAAGTTCAAGGTCGTGAGTGGGATAATTTTTCTCATGCTCTTTCAATTTCCTAGAGGCATAAGCAATTACTCTCCCATTTTGCATTAAAACACAACCCAAACCTTCATGGGAAGCATCGGTATACACCACAAACCCTTCAACACTATCCGGAAGGCCTAATACCGGTGCAGAAGTTAACTTATCTTTCAAGAGCTGAAAACTAGCTTCACACTTCTCATCCCATTTAAACTGAACCTCTTTCTTGGTTAATCGGGTCAATGGAGCCGCAATCTTAGAAAAATCCTTAACAAATCTTCGATAATAACCGGCTAAACCCAAGAAACTTCAAATCTCGGAAACATTCTTAGGAATCTGCCACTGAGAAACTGCCTCTACTTTCGAAGGATCTACTTCCAATGCTTTGCTCGAAATAATGTGACCCAAGAAGCTCACCCTGTCAATCCAAAACTCACATTTACTGAACTTTGCATAAAGCTGGTTATCTCTTAAAGTCTCCAACACCAATCTCAGATGACGAGCATGATCCTTTTCCGATCTTGAATATACTAAGATATGATCAATGAATATCACCACAAACTTATCAAGATAGGGTCGAAAAATCCGATGCATCATGTCCATAAAAGCTATCGGCACATTAGTTAGCCCGAATGGCATCACCATAAATTCATAATGTCTATACCGGGTATTAAATGCTGTCTTAGAAATATCTTCCTCCTTGATCTTTAATTGATAATATCCTTGCCTTAAATCAAGCTTAGAATACACCTTGGACCCTTGTAGCATGTCAAACAAATCTTCTATATGAGGCAAAGGATATTTATTCTTTATAGTCATCCGATTCAACCCCCGGTAGTCAATGCACATCCTCAGAGTTCCATCTTTCTTCTTAACAAAGAGAACTGGCGCGCCCCACGGTGATGAACTCGATCGAATATACCCATTCTTGA
Organism: Lantana camara; assembly: GCA_037501455.1. Taxonomy (NCBI): domain Eukaryota; kingdom Viridiplantae; phylum Streptophyta; class Magnoliopsida; order Lamiales; family Verbenaceae; genus Lantana; species Lantana camara. Next base: position 53,254,086 of record CM074858.1, read on the forward strand.
GAAGATCTTCCAATTAAACTTTTAACTCGTGTAACTCTGCCGGTGCCATCTGGTAAGGAGTCTTAGAATAAGGTTCAGATCCCGGATATAAGTCTATTACGAATTCAATCTCTCGATCCGGAGGTAAAGAACCTAAAACTTCTGGAAACACCTCAAGATATTCCTTCACCACTTCTGTCTCTTCAAGTTTCGCCTGATCTTTTGGCTTATTCAAAATATAAGCAATATATCCCATCGCTCCGTTTCTGATCAACTTATGGGCTTCAGTGAACGACGAAAGAGGAGCAGTCTTCGATTGTTTCTTCATTGTTACTTCTTCTCCCAACTTAACCGTCTTGGTAAAACAATCAACCGTGGTGTGATACCGAAAGAACCAATCCATTCCCAGAATAACCCCATATCTGTTCATCGTCATTACCACCAAATCTGCCTGATATTCTCTACCTTCAAACCCAATCACACAATTTCTGACCACCTGATCCGTCTCAAGACTTCGACCCAACGGCGAACTCACCACATAACAAACATTCAAACACATAACAGGCAAACATAGAATATCAACTAATTTACAAGAAATAAAAGAATGAGTCGCTCTAGGGTCAAATAATGCATGTATGTTCGTGTTATGGATGCATATCGTACCTTCCACCATGGCATTAGGATTAACTTCCACATCTTGCTCTTCACCCGCAAGGGCATATGCACGAGCCGGTATCATTGGCCTCTGAGCTCCCGGTTGATAGCCTGAAGTCTTGTCTGGACAAGTGTTAGCCATATGTGTTACTTTCCCGCATATCAAACATTGACCCAACCTTTTTCTGCAGTTGTTGTATGAATGAGTAGGGCCTCCACAATATAAACATGGTGATCTATCCTTTCGTGGATCAGAAGGAGCTGGAGGTGCTTGTGGCTTCGGTGGTGCAGTCCCCGCAGCTCAAAACTTCTTATTCTATCCTTGGAATGGCTGCGAGGGGGATACCATAGGCCTTTCCCCTTTTCCGAATCCGGATCCCTGCCCCATTTCCATTCGTGGAATGGGATCCTTTTTCTTATATTTCTCTTCCTGTGTTAAAGCCCTTTGCACGGTATCAGCAAAAGACTCAAAGTTGTGACCCGCATGCCCGTGTCGAAGATCCTATCTCAGTCCAACAATAAACTTCTTTGCCTTTCTCTTTTCATCCTGCGTGATATGAGGTGCGTATTTACCGAGCCTATTGAAAAGACAAAGATATTGAGCCACTGTCCGTGTTCCCTGTTTCAAATCCATGAATTCTTGTTCTTTGCTCTCCCGAACCACCTCGGGCACAAAAGCCTCTCTGAACTCCCTTACAAAGACTTCCCAATTCACCGCCTCCTCTTCCATATCAGAGGCTTCTCCATCCAGTTGAAAAATAGCAAACTGAGCCTTCTCCTCTGACGAAAACTGGCGAACATTATAAATTCTCTCAATCCTAGTCAACCATCCTTCTGATATGGCATCATCTACAGAACCCAAAAACCTTGGAGGATTATAGCTCAAAAACAACCCGTGGTGATCTCGTGGGTTATTAGGAGGAGGTGCTTGCTGTTCAGCCGGCGGTTGTACAGGAGGATCTTGAGCCCTTCTATGTTCAACATAATTGTACACGGCTTCCATAAAATGCCCCATATTCATAGGCGGTTGTGGAGGATTAGGGAAATGATCTCTATGATGATGACGTCACGGAGACCTATCCCGATGTCTTGTCGGAGGCATCCTGTCAATCAAACACTAACATGCATGCCAGATTTAGTCCATGCGTGACAATGCAATAAATTCAATCACTTACAAAATCACGAATCAATGCACATTATCACGTGAAAATGCAATTACTTCACCTTAGCACTTAATTCTTAAAGCCGAACGACCTAACTGACTCAACACGACACTAGAACCCTGGTTTTGCAACCTTGGGCTCTGATACCACTTAAGGATGTAACGCCCGAGCGCGAGACGTCACATCCCCCACACCATGACCCGACCCGTATATGAAATGGATTTCCATACACGTGCCAAATCATAGCGAACGGGGACATACACACTCGCTAAGCCAGGCGGGACTAACCTTCAACTAAAACCCCAACAATAACAATAAAATAGCAGAACAGCGGAAGCAGTAATTCATATTCCATATATTGAGCTATATGCTCTAGATACCAACATTTATGTTCAAGGAAGATCAGTAAATCTTAAAACAAACATGTACGCTCCCAATTCATATACAATATCCAAAAGAACAAAAGATGTAAACATATGCGTGTAAAGAAAGAAAGGCTAGACACTATGTAAGACTCTCTCAGACTTGTATCCCGCCTAGCATCCCTTCCTGCAAAAGAACTGAAACAACTCCGGGTTCAGTCTTGGACAGACTGGTGGGTATAAAACAGACTTATTATTATAATATAGCGAAATTTAAGCACATACATGCAAGCTATAATCCTTATTCGAGGTTTTAGAATAATTTCCCCCAAGTGGGAAGTAAAATACAACGAATATGATTATAACAATTCATTTCATTCATTAGGTTCTTTGTGGCCCGGCGAGAGGGCGTGCATTATCTCCAACCAACACCTCGTGTAATTGATTAATCATTTATTCATTCATTCGTTCATGTATTTCATTCTTTCGTGCACATTCATTAGATCATTCATTCGATCATTCATATACTCCTTCTTCCTCCGGTTAGGGGACGGGTTTACAAGGCCCGAACCCTCATTCATTGGTGCTAGAGGGGTACATGAATCCCCAAAAGCTCGGTTCCCCTTCTTTCACTAATCTCCTAGTGAAGTCAAGGTCACCGTAATTGATGGAACTAGTATAAGTGGATTCCCGTCAGCCCAAGTTTCCCCGGTTCACCAAATACAATAAGTCCCGGGCGCCCATTCATTGTGAACATTCAATTCTCGTCAAAACTTTTGGTAGGATTTGTAAAAAAAAAGGCTTAACGTGGAAAACGGTAATTCATTGTAAAACTCGTATAGATATATATCTTTGGCGAAAAATTTGCACATTGGGTATATTGGGGTCATATCTTTTAACTAATAGAAGAAAAACCCACCTGGTAGACAAAAGAACCCGACAAAGACCTCACTGCCCGGCCTCGTCTCCCACTGGATCAAGATCTGTGTGACAAAAGTAGTGTGAAACTCAATTATGACCACATTTGATGCTCGGGTATGCAACGGAATGTGATGAAGTGCATAAAATGTAAGAATTGATCATGAGGGCCATAGAATGCAAGTAGGCACATGATTAATTAAATTTCATTCATTATACGATAAAATCGTATTCATTCCCATTCATGACTTTCATAACCTTTCATTGTTGCATTCATATAACTTAAAGGTCATAAATCAATCATAATTCAAAGCTTGAATGGATTCACGTGGCATATGATTCAAGAATACAAATAATAAACGAGATATAAGCAAGAAAAGAGGTTTCCCAAAGCTGCCAATTCAAATGACACGGCCGTGTCCGAGGTTTAAAAATTAAAATTCCCAAGTCGAGGGCTTGACACGGCCGTGTTGAGTGTTCAAAACATTTGGACACGGCCGTGTCCGATTTTCTAAAAATATTTTTCACAAGTCGAGAGCCCAGCATGGCCGTGTCCATTTTCAGTTACCGTGTCAGCTCTTCGTCCTGCGAGGAAAACAGAGCTGGCGAGGGAAAAGCTTTGAAGAACAGGGCAGCTCCAAGGAAGCTCTTATATATCACCTAGACATGATTTCAAGCCACAAAACTCATGCAATTCACATAACTCATTCATATTCACAAGAATTCATGCATAAGATTGGCAAAAATCATCCAAATCCCAAGCTTTCAACCATGGAAGCTTCAAGCTTCGTTAATGGCAACCCATGCTATAATCAATCAATATGAAATTCAAGTATATAGAATTGATAAAGAAGCTTCAAGCAACAATTTCCATGCATCAACTCTCACTTTAAACCATTAAAATTCATGGAACCAAGAATTCATATCATTTTGTTCAAATTCAAGCTTTTCTTCATAACACATGATTCTCCAACCCCAAATCAAAATATAATCGGGAGAAAATAGAGAGGAGAATGAGGAGAAAACAATACATATCTTATCTTGGAAGAAGTTTGGATGAAAATTGATGGATGACCAAAAGAAGGGCTTTCTTGGGGTTTCTCTTCTCTTCCTCTCTTGGCTGCAATGATCGATGGAAATGAAAGCATGAAGAAGCAAATGCTGATATCTAGTGGAGAGATGGGTAGGATACGGGTCGATCCAGGTCCGGTTCGTTTAAGAAAAAGGTTCAAACAAGTTATAAAGTCGAGGCTATTGAAAGGTTCATTGTCGATGGTTCAATGATATTGAAAAGGTATAAGGTCAAGTTTAAAGGGTAGGTATCGTTGAAACAAGTTCAACGCCGTTTACGGATCTCAATTTCGAGGTCCGGACCTCAAGATATCGCGAAAACCTTTCAGGGTTGCCTATTATTCAAATAGGTCCCTAAACTTTCAAAAAGTGGCGATCAAGCCCAAACTCAATTTCCAATTGAGTCCAAAACATTCAAATAAGTTACAGTCAAGCCCGCGGCACTCACATATAACACGAAAGATTTCAATTAACACCAAATTCACGAAATTCAGATTTCCACAATTCCGTTCATATATCCATATCTCACATTGGAATTCATATGAAATTTAAACAATTAATTCAAATTATAAACGAATTCAATGACTAAATCAAATTATAACTCATATAATTAAATGTAAATGCGCACGTAACACTTACCTGCACGTGTGAAAGTACGGGGCATTACAGTTGTCTTGACCTATTTCATAATAGACAACTGGCCTTGTACATAATATGACATACATAAAGATTCCGCTGCGGAACTCTTAATCATGTCTTCTATCTCTTCAGTTGTCTCAGGACACTGATCCCGAGATAGATAAGTTCCATATCTAAAAGGTAATGAACCTTTCTTCGAATTCGTCATATTATACCTTACCAGCATCTTATCTATATATGCTGCAAGTGATAAACCAATCATTTTATTCTTATGATCACAACAAAAGTTTGATCTTTAGAATATAATTTGGCATCACCTAGGTCTTTTCTTGTCAAAATGATTTGACAACAGAATCTTGACTACTAACAAAATTCTTGCATCATTCCCAATGGGCAGAATATTGTTTACGTATAAAATGAAACTGTTACAACATTATCATGGTGTTATTTTGTACACTCATGATTCATTAGGCAATTACATAAATCCAAAGAATTTAGATTGCTTCATTAATTCTGATTTTTCATGATCTAGACGCTTGCTTAAGATCATAAATCGATATATTAAGCTTACATCATATGCACCTGATTTCTAGCTGTGAAGCCTTCAGGTTGTACCATGTATCTCTTTTTCTTGAAGTTACCCGTTCAAGAACATAGTCTTTACGTCCATTTATCTAATCTCATAAATATAATGAGATAAAATGGAGAGGATAATGGACTTAAGCATTTCTATAAGTGAGAAGACCTCATAAATGTTTTCTTCTTTCTGGGTAAAATCCCTTGCCATAAGTTTTTCTCTAAAGTCTCTACTTTTGTCCATTCCTCCTTTTTTCGTATTGTAGAACCCAATTGCATGTAATGAGTTTAATGCCTTCAGGCGCCTCTACAAGTTCAAGACTTTCTTAGAATACAGAGATTCTAACTTAGATTCCATGGCTTTTGACCAAATCGTCAGCGTCTTATCTTTTACAGATTCATTACACGTGGCAGGATCAGGTACATTAGATTCAACCACTTGTGTTAATCTTAGGTATCTTGTCAGGTATCCTGACAATCCTCCCACTACAATAATATTTTCGTATACACGTCTCTACATCACATGTTGTATTTGGTACATCACATGTATCCAATATTTTTCAGTTATCACGGGTTTATGGAAATTGGTATCAAATACTGTTATTTTCTTTTAACACTATTTTGCTTCCACCCTTTGTGGTTATTTATGTAATCATCTTTGAAATATTCACAAACATCTTTTGTGATTTCTCAAATTACAAAATATACCTCCTAATGTTCTTCTAGGATAACCTTAGAACAAGTAAACCTTTGTTATTTATTCTAACTTATCAGGACTCATTCTTCACATGTGGACCAGGCTACCTCAAATCCAAAGATAAGAGATACAGGGTTTTCACCCTAGTTATAGATCCATCAGTGTCTTAGGAACTGACTTAGATTGAACTAGGTTTAGTGTGTTTTGTCATTTTTGAGCACAAGACCCAAAACGACCTTCGTAGGGTAGCATGACTCTTCATGAATCTTACCATCATTATCAGAGTTCTATTTCTCCTTTCTGCAATAAATCCTTTCTAAGACGTATCTCATATAGATAGTTGAGATCTAATCTCATTTGAGAAATTCTATTTATCTCTGAACATAGATACTTATCACTGCTTTGATCTAATCGAAGTGCCTTGATATGTTTTCTGTAACAGCCCAAAACAGGGCCTGGATGAAAACAGTAAGTTAAGGCAGTGGTAAAGCGTTTATAGACCGTGATCCACCTTTTTGAATCATCGTGCATTGCATTCTTACATGAACTTTGTGCTCGTATATGATCTGACATGCTTTAAGGGGGAATTCTTGACCTTTGATTCAGTTTACTATTCATAACCCGAGCCTACCTTGTTCATATTGCTACTCGAACCCTAGAGGTTCATCACACATGTTTCCCAATTGTTTGAACTGGTTTCCCGAACTCAGAAAGTCTTTCTTGAGCCATAAGGGTATTTTTGAAACTTACCGACCAAAGTTACTATTCATCAGAAAATGAGCTTTTGATTCTGATACCTTTTTCAACCCAAGTTACAGTCGAATCGATCCTTGAATCGAGAAGAGTCTTTTGAAATCATTCTTGGCCTGGAAATCCATTCCGGAACTTTGTTTTATTGAAAACGTTTTTGAAAACCCTAGTTTACTATTCCTTTTACGAACGGTTTTCATTCGGAAAATGTTTTCTCTTCGGATTTGCACTACTTGAGCTATTTCAAGATTTTTGAGATGTTTTACAACTCTTGATTCAAACCCTAGCTTGAAATTTTGAAGCGTACGTTCGTACGTGAGAATTCACTATTCATCCTACGTTTTCAACTTTTTAACGGTAAAACGTTTTATAGTCGATTTTGGACTCAAAACGCTTCTCGATTTATTTCTTGAATTTTGGAAGCATTCCGGACTTGAAAATCATTCTAGAAAGTCATTTTTCACTCGTGTCGAGTTTCAAGCTCAAAACTTTTATTCACTAAAACTAATGTATCTTTCAAACGGTAAATCCGATTTCGACGAATGAATATGCGTTTCGAAGCTAATTTTCTTGCCGTCAGAATGGTTAAACTTCCAGCCACTTATCCTCGAGCCTTGGGGGATGAAATTACAGAAATACCCCCAGCAGCCCATTTTTAGCTTCAACATCCCTAAAGCTTCTAGAAGATACAAGTGGATGAACTCTTGTTTTGCTCTCCTACCCTTAACCCATCTCTAATTGCAAGGTGAGGGGCTTCCCAACACCTATATATACCCCTCTCATGGCATTTGAATCCTTGCTCAAAGTCTTGTGTTAACAAGCACTCCTCTCTCCCTCCTTTCCCCTGTTGCCGTCGGCATCCCCTCCCCTTGTAGCTAGGTTAGTTTGTTTTGTTTATGTTATGTTAGTTTAGTTTATGTTTTTATGTTATGGTATGTTTATATTATGTTTAGGTTGGGTCTTAGGGTCTTCCCTAAGCCATATAGGATTTTATTTTATGCATTTATTATATAGTTTTCATGATATGTTTGTGTAGTTGTTTATATGTTTTAATTGTTTAGTATATGCTTGAATATGTTATGAATTGCTCTAGTATATGCTATGATCATGTGATATGCTTGTTATATTATGAGAATTGATGCATGATTATGGAATTTGAATTATGTTCATGCATGTTAGCTAATGGAATAGTGATATACAATTAATTATGTCACTACTTGTTACATGTTGATATTGGAATTAAATTGTTACATGTTACATGCCTAAAGGTTCATGATATATGATATGATATGATATGAGATATGTTGTGACATGTTGTCACATTGTTATATGACTCTTGAATTATGAATTGAGCTTATGGTATGATTTGGATTAATGGATTAGTGCCTTGATCATGTTATACACTTTAATAGTGTCACATGTTATAACCTAAGATAGATTAGTGTTTCATAACTTGATCTTATGCCTTAATTGGATCTCTTAACTATAGGTTATACCTTTAACCTAGAGCACACTTGATTATATTAACATGAACTTGAAACTATAGGTTATAATCAAGATCATAATTTAATTAGGGTGTGTGTGTGTGTGCATGCCGTGTGTGTGTAGGTGTGTGTTTAGTAAGGGTTTGACCCGACCCTTTGACCCGACATGTGAATAGTAATCGTGAATAGTAATCTTAAATAGTACTTTTGAATAGTGCTTTTGAATAGTAAAAATGAATTAAAACTTGTGCTTTCTCTATAGACATTTGCACCTAGGGTTTCCATATCCAGGGTCTAAAATGTGTTTTAAAAATGTGTTTTCTTTCGTGGACTTGTTTCTTTACCCAAGGTTTGCGATAGGATTCATAATTTGACTAAAGCTTACTCGGTTATAGTAAGATCATAGTCTAACGTTAAGAGTAACTCACTTTGACGTATTCCTTTGTGTGTTACCTTTCTTGAATACCTTAAATGGTATTACTCTCTTGTGTTACATGTTCCTTGTTCATTTGTTTCTTGCATTTCATATGCATCTTGGTTAGTAGTGGGTTTTAGTTCTTAAGCTCACTCTAGTACGCCACCTACAGGAGTTAAAGTTGAGCACTGGGATCCCCAGGGCACCGCATAATCTGTCTACCTACCTTTTGTTACTATTAGGTGAGGTGAAGTTATAAATGTTTTCCAACTGGAACCACGATTATACTATCGTATCATATGTTTTGAAATTCAAAGCTAAACCTTGTTTTGAACTATCCCTTTTATCGGGACATTCTCTTGAAAGGATCATTCATACTTTAATAGTATACATTGATCAACAGTACATGTTTTCCAAAGTTCTGCATTCTTGTTCAAAGACAGTTACATGTTTGCATATGTTTTCAAAGTACAGTTTACAAACAGAATCACATGTTTTCAGACAGAATCATATGTTTTACAGACAACATCATATGTTACAGTTACAGTTTCACATGTTATAGTTAGCATACTGGAGTGTTACTCTGGTCACTGCTAATCTTAAATGCAAGCATACAGTTTACAGTTTGGGCCCGGCGGTTATGTGTGGAGGTGATGCTCGGGACGTGAGCGCCAACGACATCACCAATACCGGCCGCCACACTTAGACTATTGACACCGACTTTTAACAGGAGGTTTGTTAAGTCAGGACAATTTATCTGGGAACGGACAGCAAATCTGTTCCCATTACATGTTTACAGGTCGCCTAGGGCTAGCTACCCGAAGTGACAACCGGTGGAGGATGGTGCATGTTTGTATGCGTTGGTAAGAGTTGTTGTTGACCTTGGTCCGATAGTCTACTATGTGCGGAGTTGTTGTTGACCTTGGTCCGATGCTCTACTATATGTGGGGTTATTGTTGATCTTGGTCCGATACTCTACTAAACGTGGAATTATCGTTGATCCTGGTCCGACACTCTACCGAATCATGTTTTCTGGAGTAAGGATGGAGGAGCCTAGCTTGCGGGCAAAATTCTGTTTCATAAAGGATGGTTCATATCTGGAAAAGTTCACTTTACCCTTATCCCGTTTTATGAAAGAACTATGAACCATCAACAGCATATGTGTGCGCGTGTGATAGCATTCATGAAAATGTTTTATAACGTGCATTCTTTTACAGCATCGCATTCAAAGAGTTTTATCAATCGAACTTGTTTCAAGTTCTTCTTTAAAGCATTGCATTTAACAGTTTCGAACTTTACTTCAAGTTCTTTAATTCAATACTTTCTTTAAAGTATTCCCTCGTTTAGTCCTTTTGACTAATACCTCTCCCGTTTTCTTGCCTCGTGGTTTCCGGTCATGCAGCCGCAGTCTAGAGGTATCTTGAAGCTCTAGATTGTCATTTTTGTTTCAGTCAGGACTTAGTATTACTTCCTCTTTTGTGTCCTGCATATGTTTTATGGCTGCATCACTTTATGTTTCTGTATATGTTTTTGAATACTTGAGTATCTTCGTTATACTCTTTCTGCTACTCTGTTACCGATATTTTGAACTCTGCTATATCGGTACTTATATGTGAATCTGTTATATGTTCTGATATGCCGAGTCTCTCTTACACGATCAATATGTTCTTGCTTGTTACATGCCATCACACACATGTTTTGAAAAGTTTTTAAAATACTCTGATTTTCCGCTGCATAGCCACATCGTTGTACATGTATAGTTCTGATAGATAGCCGTTCGCTGGAGTATTTCTTGAGTGATGGCTCACACCATTATTTGAGAGGTGCTTCAGTGCGGGGGTTGAGACGCCGCTCTCCTCTTGTTCTGGTACGGGTGGGGGCGTTACATTTTCTAATTTGACTCTTTGACTTTAGTCTTATATTCATTGAACTCTTCAAAAATACAGACTTAAGTCTCATCAAATAAACATATCTGTATCTAGGGTAACCGTTCAAATGAATGATGAAGTACCTAAAACTTTCTCTTGCTTGAACACTCATAATATCATACGTCTGTATGAACTAACTCAAGGAAGTTCACGGCTTAAATACCCTTTGTATTAAAAGGACTTTCTTGGTCATTTTACTTTTCTAAACAGAATTCGCAAATTGATACTATTTTCAAGTCAAATAGGACTCAACAATTAGTCTTTGGATCCTATTCAGATTCAATTGACCAATAGGTAGGTGGCACGTAGAAGTTTTTTCTCTTATATGGTAAGTCAAGCTTCTTAATGTTAAACTTAAATTAGGGTCTTCATTGAGGTATAAAAGACCATCTCTTATTGTGCCAGAGCAAATAAACCTTTTATTTTGTTTAATGGTAAACCTCCATTCAAAATAAACTGTTAGACCATTAATTATCAAATAATTCAAAGAAATCAAATTTTTGTATATATGGCACGTATAATATTAAAACCCTATTGCAAAAATACGACTTTATTGTAACGCCCGAGCGCAAGACGTCACATCCCCCGCACCATGACCCGACCCGTATATGAAATGGATTTCCACACACGTGCCGAATCATAGCGAACGGAGACATACACACTCGCTAAGCCAGGCGGGACTAACCTATAACTTAAACCCCAACAACAATCACAACAAACAGAGTAACAGAAATGCGGAAGCAATCATTCACGTATTATATATTGAGCTAAATGCTCTAGGTACCAACAGGTAATTCATATATTGAGCTATACGCTCTATGTACCAATATTTTATGTACAATACATATAGGTACCAACTCCTGTACGCTCCATACATATACAAAATCCAAATGTAACAAAAGTAAACATACGCGTGTAAAGGAAAGGCTAGACACGATCCAAGACTCTCCCTGACTGGTATCCCGCCTAGCATCCCCTTCTTGCAAAAACAACTGAAACAACTCTGGGTTCAGACTTAGACAGACTGGTGGGTATAAAAAGAGAGGCATAATATCATAATATTGCGGAATTGAAACACATACATGCAAGTTATAATCTTCTTCGAGGTTTAGAAGCATTTCTCCCAAGTGGGAGCATAAAGTACAACGAATAGGATTATAACAATTCATTCGTTCATTAGGTCATTAATAGCCCGGCGAGAGGGCGTGCATTATCTCCAACCACCACCACGTGTAATCCATTAATCATTCATTCATTCGTTCATTCATTCATTCATTACATTCTTTCGTGCACATACATTCGATCATTCATTCAATCGTTCGTAAACTCCTTTTTCCTCCGGGTAGGGAACGGGTTTGCAAGGCCCGAGCCCTCGTTCATTAATGCTAGAGGGGTATATGAATCCCCAAAAGCCGGGACCCCTTTCATCCACTAATCTCCTAGTGAAATCCAGGTTTCCAAAATTGTTGGAACTAGTATAAATGGATTCCCGTCAGCCCATGCTTCCCCGGTTCACCATTACACTAAGTTCCGGGCCCTCATTCATTGTGATCATTCATACATTTCTCGCCAAAACATTTTGGTAGGACAATCATAATAAAAGGCTTTCGTTCAAAAACATTCGTTAAAACTTGGCATAAATACCTATATAGGGTTTTCGCTAAAATCTTGTACATTAGGTGTTCGGGTCATATCGTTATCTGATAGAAGAAAAACCCATCTGATAGACAAAAGAACCTGACCAAGACCTCACTGCTCGACCTCGTCACCCACGGGATCAAGATCTGTGTGACAAAGGTAGTGTGATACTCAATCATGACCACATTAGACGCTCGGCTATGCAACAACATGCTATGGAATGCTTAAAATGCAATAATATGTTCAATTATGGTCATGAATATCATAGAATTCAATTAAACACATAATTCACCAAGTTTCATTCATTATACGGTAAAAACCGTATTCAATCCCGTTCATATCGTTTATACTTTCATACTCTGCATTCATAATTCATCAATAGCATATATCAATCATAAATCAATCATAAAACATTACTTTAACAAAATCATGTTACATATAATTCATAATTACGAATAATAAACGCAAAACAAGCAATAAAAGAGTTCCCCAAAAGCTGCCATTTCAAATGACACGGCCGTGTTGAGTTTTCAAAGGAAACGGACACGGCCGTGTCTGAGGTTTAAAATCAGAAAAATTCAAAGTCGATGGCTTGACACGGCCGTGTTGAGTTTTCAAAGCATTTGGACACGGCCGTGTCCGAGATTTAAATTCAGAAAAATCAAAGTCGAGAGCCCAACACGACCGTGTCCATTTTCAGTTCAAAGCTGACACGGCCGTGTCAGCTCATCGTTTTGCCAAGAAAAACAGAGCAGAAGCTCTGTTTCTCGAGGGAAAAGCTTTGGAAAACAGGGGCAGCTCTAAGGAAGCTCTTATACACACTTAGACATGTTTTCACTTCATATATTTCACATATATCATGCAATCCAACCATATATACAAGAATTCACACCCAAAGTTGGCCAAAGATCACTCAAACCAAGTTATTCATTCATGGAAGTTTCAAGCTCCAACAATGGCACATCATGTAATACATACCCAACATGAGATTTAAAGATACAGAAATGATGACGAAGTTACAGGAATCATATTTCATGCATCAAGTTTCCAATTAAACCTTGAGACATCAAAGTTCAAGATCAAACCCTCTATTTAAGCTTTCATTCAAACCATATCAATCCTTCACTCATGCCAAGCTTTCCATAGAAGAAAAGATAGAGGAGAAGATGGAGATTATAAATCCTAACTTACCTTGGAAGAAGATGGAGGATTGGTAACCCTTGAGCTCAAGGTTTGGATGATCAAAATGGAGGGTTTCTTGGAGCTTTCTCTTGGTCTCTCTTGGATGATGATGATCGATGAAAATGATGAAGCAAGGAGAAAGGGAATGCTGATATTTAGTGATAAAAATGGGTAGAATACGGGTCGGTTCAAGTCCGGTTCGTTTAGTAAACGGTTCAAACAAGTTATAAGAAACGAGGTTGTGAAAAGATTCGTTGTCGAGAGTTCAAACGGTATCGAAACAATACAATGTCAAGTTTAATGGATAGGTAACGTCGAAACAAGTTCAACGCCGGTTACGGATCTCGATTTCGAGGTCCGGAGCTCAAGATACCGCGAAAACCGTTCAGGGTTGCCTATATTCAAATAGGTCCCTAAACTATCAAAAAGTGGCAATTAAGCCCAAACCCAATTTCCAATTGAGTCCAAAACATTCAAATAAGTTCCCATCAAGTCCACGATTACACAAAAAACGTAATTTCATTCAATTAACACCGAATTCACGAAATTCACATTCTCACATATTCATTCACATATTGATAACACATTTTGGAATTCATATAAATTTTAAACAATTAAATCAAATTAGAAGCAAATTCAATGAGTAATACAAGATATAAAATCATATAATTAAATGTAATTGCGCACGTAACTCTTACCTGCACGTGTGAACACACGGGGCGTTACAACCTCTCCCCCTTAAAGAGAATCCGTCCTCGGATTCATTGTTCGGTCGGAAACAACTCTAGATAGAACTTCTTCATTTTCTCTTCTGTTTCCCACGTAGCTTCTTCCGTCTTATCGCTTCGCCATAACACCTTCACCAAGGGAAACCGTCTGTTCTGAAGTTCTTGAAATTTCCGATCCAGAATCTTAACTGGTTTCTGAACGAAAGTGAGATTCGGTTCAAGCTCAACCTCTTCAATCGGTATGATCACTGATTCATCGGGGTAGTACTTCCGAAGTTGTGATACATGGAAGACATTGTGAATACCCGTTAAAATTGGAGGCAAATCCAATCTGTAAGCTGTATCTCCGATTCTCTCCAAAATCTCATAAGGTCCCAAATATCGGGGATTCAACTTCCCTCCTTTTCCCATTCGGGTAAATCCTTTCCGAGGTGAAGCTTTCAGGAATACCCTATCCCCAACTTCAAATTCAAGATCTTTCCTTCGCTTATCTGCATAACTTTTCTGTCGATCTTGAGCTACCTTCATCCGTTGTCGGATAATTTGAACCTTTTCAATAGCATCTTGAATAGCTTTGGAAGGTTTATCTTTCCTTTCACCTCTTTGTACCCCTTCTTGCTTACTCCACTTCCACTCTTCCAAATCGAAAAATAACGGAGATCGGCACTTCCTTCCATAAAGAAACTCATACTGTGCCATTTCTATAGAAGCTTGATAACTATTATTGTAGGCAAACTCAATTAAGGGCAATTGTTCATTCCATGAACTCGAGAAATCCAACGCACACGCCCTTAACATATCCTCAAGATATCTGATTAATCTTTCGGATTGCCCTTCAGTCTGTGGATGAAAAGTTGTACTGAACTGAAGCTTAGTTCCCAAACACTTTTGTAACTCTTGCCAGAACATGGAAGTGAATCTCGGATCCCTGTCTGAAAAAATACTAGTTGGCACTCCATGTAATCGAACAATCTCATCACAATACCTCTTAGCCAACTTACCTATCTTATCTGACATCCGAACTGCGAGAAAATGCGCTGACTTGGTTAACCTGTCCACGATTACCCAAATTCCATCGAATCCACCTTTTACTCTAGGTAAACCCGATACAAAATCCATCGCTATCTGTTCCCATTTCCATTCGGGAATAGGTAGTGGCTGTAACAATCCTGACGGTTTCTGATGCTCAGCTTTCACTAGCTGACAAGTCAGACAATGCTTCACATAATTCACTACGTCTCTCTTCAACCCATTCCACCAATAATACTGTTTCACATCTCGATACATCTTGTTTCCACCAGGATGTACCGAATACACAGTTTTATGAGCTTCATCCAAAATAGCTCTTCTCAACTCCGTTGGAACTACCACTCTGTCCTTAAATCGAAAGATTCTCGTATCATCGAATCCAAACGGATACTCGGAGTCTGATCGAGCCTTCTCAATCAACTTCTGAATCTCAACATCCGTCCGTTGTGACTCAAATATCCGTTGCCTTAACTCTGGACGTACTGAGATGTTACCAATACGAGCCTTTATCTTAACCAATTCCATTGGTTGTCCAATATTTACTTTCAAATTGGATACACTAGCCTTCCTGCTCAATGCATCCGCGACCACATTAGCTTTGCCTGGGTGATACTTAATCACACAATCATAATCCTCGAGAGTCTCCATCCATCTTCGTTGCCTTCTATTCAACTCCTTCTGAGAGAATAAGTACTGAAGACTCTTATGATCGGTGAAAATCTCAAATGAAGTTCCGTACAAGTAATGTCTCCATTTCCCTAAGGCAAAAATCACCGCTGCAAGTTCGAGGTCGTGAGTGGGATAATTCTTCTCATGCTCTTTCAATTTCCTAGAGGCATAAGCAATTACTCTCCCATTCTGCATCAAAACACAACCTAAGCCTTCGTGGGAAGCATCCTTATACACCATGAACCCTTCAATACCATCCGGAAGTGCAAGTATCGGTGCAGAAGTTAACTTATCCTTCAAGAGCTGAAAACTAACTTCACACTTCTCATCCCAGTTAAACCGAACTTCTTTCTTGGTTAATTGGGTTAACGGAGCCGCAATCTTAGAGAAATCCTTAACAAATCTTCGATAATAACCGGCTAAACCCAAGAAACTTCGGATCTCAGAAACATTCTTAGGACTCTGCCACTTAGAAACTGCCTCTATTTTCGAAGGATCCACTTCTAATCTTTTGCTCGAAATAATACGTCCCAAGAAACTCACCCTGTCAATCCAAAACTCACATTTACTGAACTTGGCATAGAGCTGGTTATCTCTTAAAGCTTCCAATACCAATCTCAAATGCCGAGCATGATCCTCTTCTGACCTTGAGTATACCAAAATATCATCGATGAAGATCACCACAAACTTATCCAAATACGGCCGGAAAATCCGATGCATCATGTCCATAAAAGCTACCGGCGCGTTAGTTAATCCAAATGGCATCACCACGAATTCATAATGTCCATACCGGGTATTAAATCCTGTCTTAGGAATATCTTCCTCCTTGATCTTTAGCTGATAATATCCCTGCCTCAAATCGAGCTTAGAATATACTCTTGACCCTTGTAGCATATCAAACAAATCCTCTATATTAGGCAAAGGATATTTATTCTTTACAGTCATCCGATTCAACTCCCGGTAGTCAATACACATCCTTAAGGTTCCATCCTTCATCTTAACAAAGAGAACCGACGCGCCCCACGGTGACGAACTTGGTCGAATATAATCGTTCTTGAGAAGATCTTCCAGCTGAACTTTCAACTCCTATAACTCTGCCGGTGCCATCCGGTAAGGAGTCTTAGAATAAGGTTCAGATCCCGGATATAAGTCTATTACAAATTCGATCTCTCGATCTGTTAATCGGCATTACCACCAAATCTGCTCGATATACTCTGCCTTCAAACCCAAACACACAATTTTTGACCACCCGATCCGTCTCAAGACTGCCACCCAAGCACGTAACAGGCAAACACAAAGTATCAATTAATTTGCAAGATATAAAAGAATGAGTAGCGCCAGGGTGAAATAATGCATGTATGTTCGTGTTATGGATGCATATCGTACCTTCCACCATAGCATTGGGATTGGCTTCCACATCTTGCTCTTCTCCCGCAAGGGCATATGCACGAGCTGGGATCATCGGCCTCTGAGCTCCCGGTTGATAGCCTGGAGTCTTATCTGGACAAGTATTGGCCATGTGTGTTGTCTTCCCGCATATTAGACACTGGCCCAACCTTCTTCTGCAAGTGTTGTAAGTGTGAGTAGGACCTCCACAATACATACAAGGTGGCCTATCATGTCGAGGATCAGAAATAGCTGGAGGTGCTTGTGGCTTTGGCGGTGCAGCTCCTGTAGGTTTAAATCTCTTGTTTGGCCCTTGTAACGGCTGAGAGGGAACCACCATAGGCCTCTTCCCTTTTCCAAACCCCGATCCTTGTCCCATTTCCATACGAGGTAAGGGGTCCTTTTTCTTATACTCCTCTTCCAACACCAATGCCCTCTGTACCGTGTCAGCAAAAGATTCAAAGTTATGGCCGGCGTGCCCATGTCTCAGATCCTGTCTCAATCCTGCAATAAACCTCTTTCCCTTTCTCTTTTCATCCCTTGTAATGTGAGGTGCATACTTGCCAAGCCTGTTGAAAAGAGAAAGATACTGAGCCACCGTGCGAGTCCCTTGCTTCAGATCCATAAATTCTTGTTCTTTCCTTTCTCGAACGACCTCGGCCACAAAAGCTTCTCTAAACTCCCTTAGAAAAACTTCCCAATAGACTTCTTGTCCTTCCACTTCGAGCTTCTCTCTAGTACGTTCCCACCAATCATACGCCTCTCCATCCAGTTGGAAAATGGCAAATTGAGCTTTCTCTTGAGAGATAAATTGGCGAACATTGAAAATCCTCTCAATCCTTGTGAGCCATCCCTCGGATATAGCAACATCCACCGAACCGGAAAACCTTGGTGGATTATAACTCAAAAACAACCCATGATGATCTCTCGGGTTATTTGGAGGAGGTGCTTGATGTTCAGCTTGCGGTTGAACTGGAGGATCCTGAGCCCTTCTATGCTCCACGTAGTTATATACCGCTTCCATAAAGTGCTCCATATTCATAGGCGGTTGTGGAGGATTAGGAGAACGATCTCTATGATGATGACGATCCGGAGACCTTTCCCGATGTCTTCTAGGAGGCATCCTGTTCACTCAAACACTAACATGCGTGCTAATTTTAGTTCATGCGTGACAATGCATTAAATTCAATCAATCATTCAAGTCAGAGATCGAAACACCTTATCACATAAAAATGCAAATGCTCCAAATTACAAGTAATTCCTACAACCGAACGACCTACTGACTCCACACGACACTAGAACCCTGGTTTTGCAACCTTGTGCTCTGATACCACTCAAAGGATGTAACGCCTGAGCGCGAGACGCCACATCCCCCGCACCATGACCCGACCCGTATACGAAATGGATTTCCACACATGTGCCGAATCATAGCGAGCGGAGACATACACACTCGCTAAGCCAGGCGGGACTAACCTATAACTTAAACCCCAACAACAATCACAACAAACAGAGTAACAGAAATGCGGAAGCAATCATTCATGTATTATATATTGAGCTAAATGCTCTAGGTACCAACAGGTAATTCATATATTGAGCTATACGCTCTATGTACCAATATTTTATGTACAATACATATAGGTACCAAATCCTGTACGCTCCATACATATACAAAATCCAAATGTAACAAAAGTAAACATATGCGTGTAAAGGAAAAGGCTAGACAGGATGCAAGACTCTCCCTTACTGGTATCCCGCCTAGCATCCCCTTCCTGCAAAAACAACTGAAACAACTCCGGGTTCAGTCTTAGACAGACTGCTGGGTATAAAAAGAGAGGCATAATATCATAATATTGCGGAATTGAAACACATACATGCAAGTTATAATCCTTATTCGAGGTTTAGAAGCATTTCTCCCAAGTTGGAGCATAAAGTACAACGAATAGGATTATAACAATTCCTTCGTTCATTAGGTCATTAATAGCCCGACGAGAGGGCGTGCATTATCTCCAACCACCACCACGTGTAATCCATTAATCATTCATTCATTCGTTCATTCATTACATTCTTTCGTGCACATACATTCGATCATTCATTCAATCGTTCATAAACTCCTTTTTCCTCCGGGTAGGGAACGGGTTTGCAAGGCCCGAGCCCTCATTCATTAATGCTAGAGGGGTACATGAATCCCCAAAAGCCGGGACCCCTTTCATCCACTAATCTCCTAGTGAAATCCAGGTTGCCGAAATTGTTGGAACTAGTATAAATAGATTCCCGTCAGCCCATGCTTCCCCGGTTCACCGTTACACTAAGTTCCGGGCCCTCATTCATTGTGATCATTCATACATTTCTCGCCAAAACATTTTGGTAGGACAATCATAATAAAAGGCTTTCGTTCAAAAACATTTCTTCGTTAAAACTTGGCATAAATACCTATATAGGGTTCTGGCTAAAATCTTGCACATTAGGTGTTCGGGTCATATCGTTATCTGATAGAAGAAAAACCCACCTGATAGACAAAAGAACCCGACCAAGACCTCACTGCTCGACCTCGTCACCCACGGGATCAAGATCTGTGTGACAAAGGTAGTGTGAGACTCAATCATGACCACATTAGACGCTCGGCTATGCAATAACATGCTATAGAATGCTTAAAATGCAATAATATGTTCAATTATGGTCATGAATATCATAGAATTCAATTAAACACATAATTCACCAAGTTTCGTTCATTATACGGTAAAAACCGTATTCAATCCCGTTCATATCGTTCATACTTTCATACTTTGCATTCATAATTGTGACGCCCCGCGTCTCCGAAGAAACCCAACGACGTTTTCAAGTAAGTCTTCACATTTGTGTGCTTAATTTTAGAATTTTGTGGCCTATGTGATTTAATTTGAATTTGACTGGATATGTGATTAGTCGAATAATTCTATGATTAATTGCTAATTTAATTTACTACGTGCGTACGTGCCTTGAAACATTTAATTCAATTTAATTCGAATTCATTTCTACGAAATAATTATTGAAAAATAGAGTTTAAATTTAATATGTTATGTAACGTGTCCAATTCGAATTTATTCATAATTTTTGAGAATTAATTGCCGGTTATATGCTTTTGGGGTATCGTTAATTTGTACGAAAGATTTTCTAAAATTAAATTAAATTAAGTTCTAATTGGTAAATAATTTCCCAATTTAAATTGTAAAATTAATTCGGGACTTGTATGTTTAATTGAGACCCTACAAGAATTATTTTGCTGTTAATTGAACGCGTTATTTTATTTTCCAACGTGTTAAGACTACCCGGTTTTTATATAGCATGTATCTAGACACATTTCTTGTCACTTTTCTCCCACACACTATCTCTCCTCTCTCTCTTCCGCCGGTAGACACGAGAAAGCTCTCCCCCATTCAAATTTCTAACTTCATCAATTCTTCACCAAATCAAGCATGCAAATATTCGAAATCAAAGTACACGGAACAAGGAACACAACCGTATGCTCAGAATCGAAATTCGACAACCGACGAGAGAGAACGAATCTCCGAAAGTTGCTGATTTTCGTCACTTTCAGCAGCCCTCCGGTGACTTTCCGGCGACGGAATCCGACGACCCAATATAGCATTTTACTCCTGGAGATGAGACCTATCTATTCATGACGGTGGCGCACGACAAGAACCGCCGTAGGTGGAGCTACGATGGAAGTGCAGCAGCGGTGCGGCGGCGCTGTCAGTGCGAGTGGCGGGATGGCCACTCCGGCCATCCTCTGGCGGCGGGATGTTGGGGGAAATACTCAGCTCGACGAGCTGAGTTGATTAGTAGCAGCGGTGCGACCTGAATCGTGCTGGAATCGGCGAATTTTGATGGCAAAGTCGCGCAGCAACTGTGTACGGCGGCGGCGATTTCCGGCGTCCATTTCCGGCGAATATCATATGCATTTCGACGGGCTCGACATGGGTAAGCCATTGCTTTTTACGGTTTCGAATTTCATTTAGCGGTTTGGAAGAAATCGCGATTTGAAGTTTTCTGGGTTTTGTATTCTTAGATCTAAAATTGGGGACAAACCGCTCAGAATTTCGAGAAATTGGCTGAAGATTCGGAACGAGCTTGAGTAATACATTCGGGACTGATTTTTCGGGATTTTTCCGAAAACCTTCGGCGGCGGCCCGACAGCTACAGTGGCGGCACTCCGGCGGCCTTCTGACAGAACGTCCGGCTCGATACGTTGAGTCTAACGCCATCTTCCGTTCGTCGTTTGGACACTCGGTTAATTTATTATGATTTATTTCGTGCTTCTCGAATTATTGGAATTTATCGTTTAATTGTCGTTTTGATCGATTTTCGTGCCAATATGACTTCGTTGAGCTAGAATACGATTGTATAAATATTGATGGGTATATTTGACAATTGATATGAGTTCGTTTGCCCTCTTTGATAGGTTGTTATGCTCGTTTTGTGCCCAATGTATATAAATTGGTAACTTTGATATACGAATTCTTCCTAAACTTGGTTTGTTTGTGAATAACCTTTATTTTCATGATTGGTAGATGCTCAATGATGATTATTATGCTTGTAAATAATTAGCTCTTACTTGTGCAAATTGCATTAATGCTCAAACGGACAAATTATGATATAAAATCATAGTATTTTGTATTCTTGAACTTATTGGAAGCATATTTGTATGTCTTGTTGGAACTATGTTGATTCTTGGTGTTGGTACTTAGTTGCTATGGGAATTATGTGAAATTGCTTGTTGAGAAGATACATGTTAATATATGAAATCTTGTTGGAATGTTGAAATTAGGACTCACACTTTAATAGATGAAACCATGTCGAATTGTTTATTTGGATGATACGTATAAGTCTTGAGTTCATGCTTGCTTACTCGTTAGGGAATGTTTGTGTAATTTTGCTAAACCTTTATGAATTGCTTAGGGGATGTTTGCGTAATTTCCATGAAAATATGAATGCATACTATAATTAAGCTCGTGTGCCAAAACATGTTCTGAATTCCCAAAGTATGATATAAATGAATAGAGAATATGTCGTTAAGATTAAAAGCATGACTTTATGTGATTAAATATATGCCTTATTCATATTGAGCATGACGTATGAATGTAATAACGTTACATGAACTTATCCTCGACTAAGATTATGATCTATTATGTATAATAATCGAATTAATTGTCAAGTATGACTTGTAATTGCTATGTTTAGAATCTTGCAAACTTTATACACATTTAAATGACCGAATTGTTCTTATTTATGCATTTCACATGAGACATGAACTTAGTATTTTGAATGAATGATCTTTGTTGGACCTTGATGGATTTGTACAACGTAATTATGCAAAATATGATATCATTCTTGTGTCTTATGTCTCTTGACCGTTTTGCCTTGTTTTTAACGTGTTATACATTTCCCAACCCTGCGAATGATTTATCTTGTTTGGAATCATATTCGCACATGTGAAATCTC
Source organism: Lantana camara (assembly GCA_037501455.1). Lineage (NCBI taxonomy): Eukaryota > Viridiplantae > Streptophyta > Magnoliopsida > Lamiales > Verbenaceae > Lantana > Lantana camara. The sequence continues at coordinate 53,276,832 of CM074858.1, forward strand.
GAATGCTTCTAGTACTTGCTTGAAACTTACTTGCTAATATGCATTTAATCAACTTGATGTCTTATGGAAATTGGACTCTTATGTGCCATTTATGTATGATCGATAATTGTTAAGGTTACATACATGTCCATTGACCTCTCACGATTTATGTGGTTAAACTTATGCCTATCCATGACTTGTTATGCATTCTTTTACAGCATCGCATTCAAAGAATTTTATCAATCGAATTTGTTTCAAGTTCTTCTTTAAAGCATTGCATTTAACAGTTTCGGACTTTACTTCAAGTTCTTTAATTCAGTACTTTCTTTAAAGTATTCCCTCGTTTAGTCCTTTTGACTAATACCTCTCCCGTTTTCTTGCCTCGTGGTTTCAGGTCTTGCAGCCACAGTCTAGAGGTATCTTGAAGCTCTAGATTGTCATTTTTGTTTCAGTCAGGACTTAGTATTACTTCCTCTTTTGTGTCCTGCATATGTTTTATGGTTGCATCACTTTATGTTTCTGTATATGTTTTTGAATACTTGAGTATCTTCGTTATACTCTTTCTGCTACTCTGTTACCGATATTTTGAACTCTGCTGTATCGGTACTTATATGTGAATCTGTTATATGTTCTGATATGCCGAGTCTTTCTTACACGATCAATATGTTCTTGCTTGTTACATGCCATCACGCACATGTTTTGAAAAGTTTTTAAAATACTCTGATTTTTCCGCTGCATAGCCACATCGTTGTACATGTATAGTTCTGATAGATAGCCGTTCGCTGGAGTATTTCTTGAGTGATGGCTCACACCATTATTTGAGAGGTGCTTCAGTGCGGGGGTTGAGACGCCGCTCTCCTCTTGTTCTGGTATGGGTGGGGGCGTTACAGCCCTGAGGTGGTATCAGAGCATCGGGTTAAGTAAGAAGAGACTTAACCTAGATTGCTCTCATGTTGCATCATGGATGGTTCACGCATTGCATCCAGGATCATTCTCATATTGCATCGAGACAGGATATTTGGGGATTGCATGGTTTTGTTATCTGGATTTCATATCTGTGGTATCTTCTGTATAGCTATGGCAGTTCAGCCACACCAGGATCCTAATCAGCAGATGGATGAGGCTTTCTTTGAGCAATTTGAGGCCCCGCGTACTGTGGCAGTTTCTCGCCGTGGAGGCACTCGTTTCTACACCTGGCGCAGGTCTAGGAACAGTGGCAGACCTGGGTATTCCTATCCTAACAGAGTTGTGCACTATCTCGAGTCTGAGAGAGATGGTTGCTTTCAGGAGTATCAGAGGACCCGTGAGGTCAGGTTGGAGTCTCTGCGCTATCAGGATCAGTCACTGCAGTACCAGATTGACAGGGACATCGCTCGTGAGCATGCTGCAGAGATGACTCATATTGCTGATCAGAGGGCTGCTCGTATTGCTGAGCTGGAGGCAGATCTTATGCAGATGACTATCGATCGCGATACCTCTATGGAGCGTCACCAGCACTACCGTGCCCGTGTGAGAGCTCGCCTGTATGATACCTATCACTTATCCGATGAGCAGGCAGTTGAGGAAGTCGAGGGTCAGGATGTCAGTCAGGCTTCTCAGGAGCCCGAGCCTATGCAGGAGTAGTCTGATGGAGGTGATGGAGGGTCTGATGATGATGATGATGGCGGAGATGATCCAGCAGGACACGGACAGGGTGAGGTCGTTGCCATTTCTGATGACACCACCAGGGGTTCTTTGGACCACAGTCATCAGGGTTGATTGCTGATGGGAGATTTTTGTATATAGTGCTGATGCATATATGTCTATCTATGGATGGCGGACGTATAGCCGGGACAGTTCAGGACTGACTTTTGGATGAGGGGATGTATAGCTCTGGTAGATGATCCCCGACTTTTGGCACCACGGATGACGGTTCAGATGACTTGGTACCTACTAGGTTATTTTCAGCAGGGTTGGACGGATTGGTAAGGCCTGTAAGGCAGTCAACTCGATAGTATCGGGTCCTCCCCACTTTTTTTGAATTAATACTGTTAACATGTGGCCTGTAGTAAATTTTACCAAACCTTGCACAGTTATAACACTTTCGGCTTTATGTTGAATATCTGTTTACTGCTTTCCATAACTGTCATTGCACGAGTCTTAGAGTTGCTTCAAGATACCATTAGGACCGTTGATAGGATCATGCCATTTCATTTATTGTTAGCATGCTATTATTCTTGATATGTTGGATACGCTTCTGGATATGTTGATCATGCTTCTGATCATGCTACAGTTCTTGTTAATAGGACAGTACACGTTCTGTTCCCGTTTACATGTTGATCATGTTTTGGGATGTGTTATATATGTTTCTGATATGTTGATATGTTACCCGAGCTTCTGTTCACGTTTACATGTTGTCTGACAATTGTTTCTGATTATATGATATGTTTAGAGATCTTGAATCTTTGCTGACATGTTGTTATGGGAATGTGTTGTTCTCATACTTATGTGTGACTACGTGAGAATGTGAATACGTGGTTACAGATTCTGTGAATCATTATATGTCATGCATCGAATATATGTATCTGAATGCTTGTGAATTCAGTAACAACATGCCACCAAGAAGAGCACCCCGGAATCGTGTACCACCACTGCCACCCCAAAGAGATGTCACGCCACCCCCTGAAAGAGAAAGAACTCCAGAATTAAGGGATGTGCTACGATAATTTATGAGGGCTTGTGCACCGAGAGATAATCCTCCTAATGAAAGGTCATTGGAGAAGTTTCTGAGGATGAATCCGCCTAAGTTCTATGGAGAACCGAACGACATAAAGGCTGAGAATTGGATTACTAGTCTTGAGAAGATTTTCGAGGCTATGGAGATCTACCCAGAGGATCGTGAACGAGTTCGGTATGCTACTTTTCTTATGGAAGGAGCTGCATACAATTGGTGGAAGCACGTTCAGCATATGTGGATTGAGAATAACGTTGAAGGAAGTTGGGATGAGTTTATCAGAGAGTTTCAGCAGAAGTATACGCCTCAAGTGACTCGTGATGCACGAGAGGCTGAGTTTATGAGTCTGGTTCAGGGAACTATGAATGTGATGGAGTATGAAGCTAGGTTTGTGAGACTGATCAAGTATGCGCCTCATATTCTTAATGATGAGCGTCGCAAGACGAAGAGGTTTATTGATGGACTGAAGCCTGAACTTCGGTTGGCACTTGCATCTTTGGTTATTGAGACCTACAACCAGGCTATTGATAGAGCGCTAAGGGTTGAAGCTGCACACAAGGAGATCAAGATAACTACTGCCCGTCAAGGACCTTCTAACCCTAAGCCTTATCAAGGTAATAAGCGACCTTCCGGATCTTTTCCCCAAGGAACTGGAAAGAGGCCAATGGTAACACCACAGCGTCAGCAGCAGAATGCTCCACCGAAACAGCAAGCACAGAAGCAGAAAGCGCCACAGCAGTATCAGAAGGCGCCACAACAGCAGAGAGCACCTCAGCCAGGTCCAGAGGAAATTGTTTGCCGATATTGTCACCGAACGGGACACACTGAGGAGAACTGTCGCAAGAAAACTGGACAGTGTTTCGCGTGTGGTTCCCCTGAGCACCAGATGGATAGTTGCCCGCACAAGATCAGGAGATTTGGGGTCCAGGATAAAGGAAAAGGAGTGGTGGGTACGACGAACAAACCGGTGGTCAGAGGCAGAGCTTATGCTTTGGATGGTAAGGAGGAGGTTGATCCTTCGTCTGTTGTGGAAGGTATTGTGCACATTCTTAACACGCCAGTTAAGGTCTTGTATGACCCTGGCGCTACGCATTCATTTGTTGCTTCTAAATTATGTGCGCATTTACAGTTTCCGCTTAAATACTTGCCATATAAATTTGAAGTGAGTTCTCCTTTGGGAACTTGCCTTGTTACGGATCAAGTATATAAACGCTGCCCTATATGTATTGGTACCCGTTGTTACCCGACGGATCTGATTGAGTTACCGATGACAAGATACGATGTTATACTTGGTATGGATTGGTTGTCTAAGTATCGAGCTAAGTTGGATTGTTACAAGAAAGAGATCATCTTGGAAGAAGATGAAAGTGGGACATCAGAAGGGAAAGTTGAGAAGTTATCAGTGATTTCTTCGATGGAAGCTAAGAAGTTGATTCAGAAAGGAGCTAGTGGATTTGTGGCTTATCTTTTGAATAGACCGAAAGATCAACTTAAGATCGAAGAAGTGGAAGTGGTGAACGAATTCCTAGATGTGTTTCCTGAGCATTTGGATTCGTTACCCCCTGACCGAGAGTTGGAGTTTACGATCGAGACGATATCAGGAGCTGAGCCGTACTCAAAGACACCTTACAGAATGGCACCAGCTGAATTAGATGAACTGAGAAAGCAATTGGATGAACTGATTGAGTCTGGATATGTTCGACCAAGCACGTCGCCGTGGGGAGCGCCTGTGCTTTTCGTTAAGAAGAAGGATGGATCATTGCGTTTATGCATTGACTATCGGGAGCTGAACAGGATGACAATCAAGAATAAGTATCCTCTCCCTCATATCGAAGAGCTGTTCGATATACTTCAAGGATCAAAGGTCTACTCCAAGCTAGATCTTAGACAAGGGTATTATCAATTGAAGATCAGGGAAGTAGATATTCCGAAGACTGCTTTCAACAGCCGATGTAACACCCCGCATTTTCGGAGCAAGATACGATGTCGTTTTCGTACGATTAGAACGTTATTTATTCAACCTTGCACGTATTTGAATTTCCTTATTCGTGTTTTAATTGTTTAATTGACTCAATTGTAATCCCATGGAAAGATGTGAACTTAATTGGAATATGTGTTTAATACCTATTTGCTCTTTAATTTGAATTGCGTGGGCTAAATTGCAATTACTGGTCTTTGCGGGTCGATTTCTAATTATGAGAAAATCAATTGGACTTAATTAGACACCACTTTAAATCTTTGGGGTACTTTTGTAATTTCTAAATCTCTAATTGGATCTATTTAAACCCTAATTGAATCTGAGGACTAAATCGAATTGGTGCTTTGAATATGGGGGCTTATTTGCAATTTTGGAAAATAGCCTCTTTTTATCCCGAAACCCTAGCTGCTTCCTCATTTCTCTCCTCCCCAATTTCGGCCTTCAGCAGCAGCAGCTGCGTGAGAATTCCCCAACCACCGAACCTCCACCGCGACTCAGCCCTCCACCCCCTGCTCGTCGCCTGATCTCCATCTTCTCCCTTGGGGAACTCAGCCGCTGTACAAGCTCGTCTTCCCCAGATCCCCTTTTGGGTTTAGCAGACAGCAGCAACCCAGCCGCCACCCTTGCTCCGCCGCCAACCACCAGCCATTCTCTCTTTCTCTGCACACTCCGCCGCCATGACAAGCTTGCCATCTCTCCATTTCTGAACCACCGCTGGCCAGATTTGCTCCTTCTCGCCGATCATCATCTCCGAACTCCAACGCCACCACCCAGCCTCCTCGTCACTGAAGGATCACCACCGGGGCAGTCGACCACCATCCACCAGCTTTGGACAGCCATGGACTCCGGTAGCCTCTGACGAGACATCTCCGACTTCTTCACTCCGGCGCACACTTCGACTCTTCCTCTCGTTCCAGATCTGAAAAGAATTGGGGGGAAAGCTCCTTTTACCGTCACCACCTTCGGCGAGACAGACACCGACCCACCATCATCCCCCTCTCTTCTCGCTTTCTGTCTCGATCTGCCACCATCCCCTTCTTTCAGAGAAACAGAGGAGTAACTGCTTCACCTCGCCATAACCATCGCCAAGTCCCAGCAGCGGTGCAGCAACATTCCATGCCACCGCCGCAGTGCCGTCTCCGCCGTTGGTTTCCATTCCAGGCGAACTATAGCTCCACCACCTACCACCATCACCTGCTTCTTTGTCCTTCATCGTTTCTCAACCAAAAAGGTAGATCAACAGTACTCGTTGGCAGCCCTATCTTCTCTTCATTTCTCATATTTTACTTAGAGTAATTCTTGTATCTTGTAATTGGAATTGTAATTATTGTTCCATTGGATTTTTTTTTAAGTTATTGCAGAATTTCGATTTTTGGTAATTTTTCATAATTCATGATGATTTTTGGGTAGCTGAAACTAGGTAAATTGTGTAAATGAATGATGAATAATTCATTATCGAATTGTTGTCAATGTTATATATTTGTTATATAATCTGAACTATGTATTCTAATTTCATTCGATTTCAAAGTTAGCAAGTTGTCAAAGTGATTGTTGTTCAAATGTACAGAATGTAATTTGTATAGAATTGTGATTTCCTAATTTTGTACAGTTTGTAGGATTGTCAATACATTTTACCGTGTGAAATTCTGTAGCCAAGTTGTGACTGAATATTAGTTGTGACTGAATATTTATGATTATAATTTGAAAGAATTAGATCAATTAAACATATTGTATATCTTTGATAATCTAATTTGAAATTTAAATTTTAGTTAACTTTAAATTTGTACAAAATGTAATAAATTGGGGACAATGAGCTTCATTTCTTACAAATTGTATGTCTCGAATTTGGTGTACAAATTTTATAAATGTATTTACTTATAAATTATAAAGTTGTGTAAAGTCTAATTCTTGGGGTATCAAATAAGTGCTTGTTGTTATTATAATTATAATTGTATGATATTAATTGAAATGTGGTTCCCCGTGTGCTCTTATGACCTGTACTGAAGTTGACTTAGGAAGGTGTAATATGCAAGTGAATTTCGTACATCTTGTGAAATTTGGTTGTAAACTCACAATTCGAAAGTTGTATAATTTGAATGTGATTAACACGATTCTTGTTAAATTGGTTCCTTATTTTAGATCAAAATATTGTAAATAGGTGTATTTAATTGTAATTGAATGAGGCGTTTGGGTGTGGATCTATTCGATATAATATGACATTGATAAATTCTCATACTTGTAAGAAAATCCCTTATTGTCTTCTATCATGCATTTATGCCTTGTATATGAAAGCGATGCGTATTTACTTATTAAGTGGGACATTTATTGTACACATGAACAAGTTCATAATATATTTTAATATTTCCTATCACTTCATGCCATTCCATGAACATTGCCGTGCGTCTATGTGGTTCATGTCTGTGTCGTGTCTCATGAGTACTTGTGTTTCCTCTTCTATCAGTGGTCTCCAGGATGGGGACAACGTGATCAAGTTTGCATCGTCTTCTCAGTTTCTGCGTCTTGTCGCTTCTCAGGTGAGGTTTAGGATTTTGTATAGTTATACGACCTATGGCCGTAATATGCTGATTTCAACCCTTGCATGCGAGTATATCTATTATAGATACGTATGTGTTGGATATGATATGTTTATGACCTTGTGAATCAGATCTGTTTTGGAAAATTAGATATGAAAGCATATGTAAGCTGTTTTGAAAAGTTATGCTATAGAAACCAGTTTTTGAGGCATATATAAGCCAGTTTGGAAAACCAGTTATGTTATGATTATGTAGCGAGATTGCCATGAAAGTTGGTATATGTTATGTTCTGTTCTGTTATGGGGCCCAGGAGCTACGGGTAAGGAGCCCCCGGGACGGTTAGGGCCGTCGGGGATATACCTGTGCGTAGTCTCCATCTGTATGAAAAGGATCTACCGGGACCCACCAGGAGGTTTGGTTGGGAAACGGAGTCCTGAGGGTATGAGTAGCAATCAGCACTCCCCTCGACCGTATGGATGGTTAGGGTCGCGCAACCCTACCATCACCCGGAGTTAAGGTTGGTATGTTATTTCTGTTTTGTTATGATATGAGGAGTTGAGGTTGGAAGCTCGTACTCGCCGAGCATATGGTATGATATGTTATGGGAATCATGAATCGGAATAGAGTTTCTGAAAATGTTTTCTAAGTATATATATGTATATATATTTGGGTTTTGCTTGAAACGCTTTGGTATGCAACACCTATTCCCGGTTCATGAGTCCACCCTTTTGATATGTGCTGTGCTCTGTATATATATACTGTGGGTGTGCGTTAGCCCCCTCACTCAGTCAGTTGACTGACACCTCATTTATCTTTTAGTTTGCAGGTTTCCTTTTGGCTTGAGCTAGGCGGAAGTGAGTCTCCTGAGTCACACTTGTCAGTCTAGTTGGTATTAGGATGCATTTGTCGCATACTTTATTTATGTTATGTATTTATGTTTCATACTTGAAGGCTATGTTTATGTTCTACTTAGACTTAAACCCGTGTGGGGTTAGTAAGCTAGTATTTGGATGTTAGTAGATATTATGATGATGCTTATACTGTTTATTATGTTGGGTTATGAATTGATTCGGGACTAGGTATTTATGCTAGTTGAACCCGTCACCTGCTTTGCATGTTTTGTTTTTAAATGCTTCCGCTATCTATTGTTGTTGGTTTTAATTGTTTCCGCACTCTGAGTTTGTCAAGTTAGATCCGCCTAGCCTAGTGTGTGAGTTGGTCTCCCGTTCGCTATGATTCGGATTCGGGCATGGACTTTCTATTTCGTGACCGGGTCTGGGTCTTAGTGCGGGGGATGTGGCATCCTCCGTTTGGGGTGTTACATCCTTAAGCGGTATCAGAGCTCTAGGTTGCAAAACCGAGCTCTGGTGTCGTGTTGTGTCTGTCTAGGTCGAACGGCGTAGGACAATTTGGTTATGTGCGCATCTGCATTATGATTTGAAGAGCTATGCATTCGAATTTTCATCACCTTACTGAATTTATACTACTTGATGCATTGCATTTCTTGGTAGTTCTTGATTGATTTATTACGTGGCATGAGCATTTACTAATCAACATGCATATTTCGATATTGAAGTTGTTGAGACTTTCAGGATGCCACCGCCTCAACAATACCACGGTCAACCTTCTCATCCAAATTTGAACGATCGGGGACATTCTTCGGCTGAAGTACCACCAACGAATTTGACTGCGATGATGTACCGAGAATTTAGAACATTTAATCCTCCCCAATTTCGAGAAGGGGATGATATAAGGGCCGATGAGTGGCTTTCAGAAATAGAGGGCATCTTTGAGATATGGCCATGCAACTCTCAAGATATGGCTCGCCTTGCTACATTCCTCCTACAAGGTCAAGCAAGGCAATGGTGGAAAGGATTTGCCCAACAGTTAGAGACAACGGGCGATGAGTTGACGTGGAATGTGTTTGTTCGAGAATTCCGGAAGAGGTTTGCACGGGTCATTTTGCAAGATAGAAGATTCGAAGAATTTCTCACTTTGAAACAAGGAGAAAGAACCGTTGTGGACTACATAAGGGAATTCGAGAGGTTGGGCGTGTATGTGCCCCACATTACGGGTAACGATTGGGTGAAGGCTTGGTATTTCATGAAAGGCCTCCGAAATGAATTCAAGGAAGCTTTGATTGCAGAGGATACAAGTACGTGGGATAAAGCCACGGAGGTAGCATTACGAGTGGAAAATAGGTGGTTGACAAAGAGTAAGGAAAGAAATGTGTCGGGGCCTAGACCTGAGTTGGGTCTATGCTCAAATTTATATGTGAGAGAGGGATCCGATCAACAGGGAACTCGAACCAAGAAGATTCGTGGAAAGAAGCATAAGAACAGAAACCCTCCAAAGCCGAGGAAAGAAATCCAACCGTGTACCCATTGTGGAGGAACCAACCATGCTTACGACGCGTGTCGGGATCGATTGCAGAGGTGTTATGCTTGCGGGTCAAAGGAGCACAAGGTTTTCGATTGTGATCGATCGAGAGCTAACAAACAACGAATACGAGATCAACGACTTCAAATTGCAGATCAAGATGAACCCGAACATTGAGGTATTAGCATTCATGGCACTTGCATACATGCATCGCTTAAGTGTCCGTATCCTACTTCGCTTGATGTGTGTGATGACTATTGTTGTTTGAATTGTGATAACTTGGATACCTGATCTAATGTTTGTAACTTGAAATTTCTACTTGTTATAAACCGTTGCTGAAATGAATGAGTTATGCACTTATGTGAACTATTCATGCCTATGTGATTTAGAACTCTCTTGATTGCTCACTGACTTCTCATATAACACACATATATACTGTAACCTTGTTTTATAGGGATTCCATCGCGATATCCCCCTTGAGTTGAGGTATGAGCATTGAATCTACACTCAAGGGACACCGATATCAGTTGTATAAGGTACACCAAACCTGTATCGCATACTTTTCTTTAAGTGTTACTATGATATGTGTATGTATGAATAACTGATCAGTGGATTTATGTGCAAGGGAGACCTTAGGCTCCCTCTTTTACGTGTTGGAGAGATATAGGATTCTCTCTATTTATGTGATAGAAAGATGTTGGATTCTTTCTAAGTTTTGTGCACGAGAGATGTTGGATTCTCTTGAATCTAAGGGTTTGAGAAATGCTGGATTTTCTCAAACTAGAATGTTTGGGGGATGTGGAAATCTATCAGACTTAGGTTGAGAGACGGGGTTCTCTCATTATGTGTTTGAGAGACGGGGTTCTCTCATTATGTGTTTGAGAGACGGGGTTCTCTCAATTATGTGCGCGAGAGACGGGGTTCTCTCTCTTGTTTGTGCCGAGGGACGGGGTTCTCTCTCACTTTACTTACCGAGAGATGGGATTCTCTCTTGTTTGCTGCGGTTGCGTTACGCGTTGACCTGGTTACGGTCTGCAAGTGACGAGTTGCGATGCCATCGAAGTTGAATGCAGTGACAACTATTCGTCTTATGGGAATGATGAACAACTTGATGAAAGCAACGGTCCAGTACTCGAATGGATCCCAATGGCAACGAGACATCGCGAGAAAGGTTCAGTAAAGACAATGAGAGTAAAACTTCACAACGGAGGCTAAGTTTCACGCAACTCCTCGAGAAGGGTTAAGACACTATCACTCGAAGCTTTCCAGCTCAGCAGTGGAACCTGGGGACCAGGTTCTCTTAAGGGGGGAAGGTTGTAACACCCCGCATTTTCGGAGCAAGATACGATGTCGTTTTCGTACGATTAGAACGTTATTTATTCAACCTTGCACGTATTTGAATTTCCTTATTCGTGTTTTAATTGTTTAATTGACTCAATTGTAATCCCATGGAAAGATGTGAACTTAATTGGAATATGTGTTTAATACCTATTTGCTCTTTAATTTGAATTGCGTGGGCTAAATTGCAATTACTGGTCTTTGCGGGTCGATTTCTAATTATGAGAAAATCAATTGGACTTAATTAGACACCACTTTAAATCTTTGGGGTACTTTTGTAATTTCTAAATCTCTAATTGGATCTATTTAAACCCTAATTGAATCTGAGGACTAAATCGAATTGGTGCTTTGAATATGGGGGCTTATTTGCAATTTTGGAAAATAGCCTCTTTTTATCCCGAAACCCTAGCTGTTTCCTCATTTCTCTCCTCCCCAATTTCGGCCTTCAGCAGCAGCAGCTGCGTGAGAATTCCCCAACCACCGAACCTCCACCGCGACTCAGCCCTCCACCCCCTGCTCGTCGCCTGATCTCCATCTTCTCCCTTGGGGAACTCAGCCGCTGTACAAGCTCGTCTTCCCCAGATCCCCTTTCGGGTTTAGCAGACAGCAGCAACCCAGCCGCCACCCTTGCTCCGCCGCCAACCACCAGCCATTCTCTCTTTCTCTGCACACTCCGCCGCCATGACAAGCTTGCCATCTCTCCATTTCTGAACCACCGCTGGCCAGATTTGCTCCTTCTCGCCGATCATCATCTCCGAACTCCAACGCCACCACCCAGCCTCCTCGTCACTGAAGGATCACCACCGGGGCAGTCGACCACCATCCACCAGCTTTGGACAGCCATGGACTCCGGTAGCCTCTGACGAGACATCTTCGACTTCTTCACTCCGGCGCACACTTCGACTCTTCCTCTCGTTCCAGATCTGAAAAGAATTGGGGGGAAAGCTCCTTTTACCGTCACCACCTTCGGCGAGACAGACACCGACCCACCATCATCCCCCTCTCTTCTCGCTTTCTGTCTCGATCTGCCACCATCCCCTTCTTTCAGAGAAACAGAGGAGTAACTGCTTCACCTCGCCATAACCATCGCCAAGTCCCAGCAGCGGTGCAGCAACATTCCATGCCACCGCCGCAGTGCCGTCTCCGCCGTTGGTTTCCATTCCAGGCGAACTATAGCTCCACCACCTACCACCATCACCTGCTTCTTTGTCCTTCATCGTTTCTCAACCAAAAAGGTAGATCAACAGTACTCGTTGGCAGCCCTATCTTCTCTTCATTTCTCATATTTTACTTAGAGTAATTCTTGTATCTTGTAATTGGAATTGTAATTATTGTTCCATTGGATTTTTTTTTAAGTTATTGCAGAATTTCGATTTTTGGTAATTTTTCATAATTCATGATGATTTTTGGGTAGCTGAAACTAGGTAAATTGTGTAAATGAATGATGAATAATTCATTATCGAATTGTTGTCAATGTTATATATTTGTTATATAATCTGAACTATGTATTCTAATTTCATTCGATTTCAAAGTTTGCAAGTTGTCAAAGTGATTGTTGTTCAAATGTACAGAATGTAATTTGTATAGAATTGTGATTTCCTAATTTTGTACAGTTTGTAGGATTGTCAATACATTTTACCGTGTGAAATTTTGTAGCCAAGTTGTGACTGAATATTAGTTGTGACTGAATATTTATGATTATAATTTGAAAGAATTAGATCAATTAAACATATTGTATATCTTTGATAATCTAATTTGAAATTTAAATTTTAGTTAACTTTAAATTTGTACAAAATGTAATAAATTGGGGACAATGAGCTTCATTTCTTACAAATTGTATGTCTCGAATTTGGTGTACAAATTTTATAAATGTATTTACTTATAAATTATAAAGTTGTGTAAAGTCTAATTCTTGGGGTATCAAATAAGTGCTTGTTGTTATTATAATTATAATTGTATGATATTAATTGAAATGTGGTTCCCCGTGTGCTCTTATGACCTGTACTGAAGTTGACTTAGGAAGTTGTAATATGCAAGTGAATTTCGTACATCTTGTGAAATTTGGTTGTAAACTCACAATTCGAAAGTTGTATAATTTGAATGTGATTAACACGATTCTTGTTAAATTGGTTCCTTATTTTAGATCAAAATATTGTAAATAGGTGTATTTAATTGTAATTGAATGAGGCGTTTGGGTGTGGATCTATTCGATATAATATGACATTGATAAATTCTCATACTTGTAAGAAAATCCCTTATTGTCTTCTATCATGCATTTATGCCTTGTATATGAAAGCGATGCGTATTTACTTATTAAGTGGGACATTTATTGTACACATGAACAAGTTCATAATATATTTTAATATTTCCTATCACTTCATGCCATTCCATGAACATTGCCGTGCGTCTATGTGGTTCATGTCTGTGTCGTGTCTCATGAGTACTTGTGTTTCCTCTTCTATCAGTGGTCTCCAGGATGGGGACAACGTGATCAAGTTTGCATCGTCTTCTCAGTTTCTGCGTCTTGTCGCTTCTCAGGTGAGGTTTAGGATTTTGTATAGTTATACGACCTATGGCCGTAATATGCTGATTTCAACCCTTGCATGCGAGTATATCTATTATAGATACGTATGTGTTGGATATGATATGTTTATGACCTTGTGAATCAGATCTGTTTTGGAAAATTAGATATGAAAGCATATGTAAGCTGTTTTGAAAAGTTATGCTATAGAAACCAGTTTTTGAGGCATATATAAGCCAGTTTGGAAAACCAGTTATGTTATGATTATGTAGCGAGATTGCCATGAAAGTTGGTATATGTTATGTTCTGTTCTGTTATGGGGCCCAGGAGCTACGGGTAAGGAGCCCCCGGGACGGTTAGGGCCGTCGGGGATATACCTGTGCGTAGTCTCCATCTGTATGAAAAGGATCTACCGGGACCCACCAGGAGGTTTGGTTGGGAAACGGAGTCCTGAGGGTATGAGTAGCAATCAGCACTCCCCTCGACCGTATGGATGGTTAGGGTCGCGCAACCCTACCATCACCCGGAGTTGAGGTTGGTATGTTATTTCTGTTTTGTTATGATATGAGGAGTTGAGGTTGGAAGCTCGTACTCGCCGAGCATATGGTATGATATGTTATGGGAATCATGAATCGGAATAGAGTTTCTGAAAATGTTTTCTAAGTATATATATGTATATATATTTGGGTTTTGCTTGAAACGCTTTGGTATGCAACACCTATTCCCGGTTCATGAGTCCACCCTTTTGATATGTGCTGTGCTCTGTATATATATACTGTGGGTGTGCGTTAGCCCCCTCACTCAGTCAGTTGACTGACACCTCATTTATCTTTTCGTTTGCAGGTTTCCTTTTGGCTTGAGCTAGGCGGAAGTGAGTCTCCTGAGTCACACTTGTCAGTCTAGTTGGTATTAGGATGCATTTGTCGGATACTTTATTTATGTTATGTATTTATGTTTCATACTTGAAGGCTATGTTTATGTTCTACTTAGACTTAAACCCGTGTGGGGTTAGTAAGCTAGTATTTGGATGTTAGTAGATATTATGATGATGCTTATGCTGTTTATTATGTTGGGTTATGAATTGATTCGGGACTAGGTATTTATGCTAGTTGAACCCGTCACCTGCTTTGCATGTTTTGTTTTTAAATGCTTCCGCTATCTATTGTTGTTGGTTTTAATTGCTTCCGCACTCTGAGTTTGTCAAGTTAGATCCGCCTAGCCTAGTGTGTGAGTTGGTCTCCCGTTCGCTATGATTCGGATTCGGGCATGGACTTTATATTTCGTGACCGGGTCTGGGTCTTAGTGCGGGGGATGTGGCATCCTCCGTTTGGGGTGTTACAGCCGATATGGACATTATGAGTTTGTAGTAATGCCGTTTGGTTTGACAAACGCACCAGCTGCATTCATGGATATGATGCACTGTATATTCAATCAGTTTCTTGACAAGTTTGTAGTGATCTTCATCGACGATATTTTGGTATTTTCGAAGGCACCGGAGGAACATGCTGAACATCTTCGAATCGTGTTACGCACTTTGCTGGATCACAAGCTATATGCGAAGTTCAGTAAATGTGAGTTCTGGCTTGAGAGAGTTACGTTTCTCGGACACATCATATCAGGATCTGGAATCGAAGTAGATCCCTCGAAGATCGAGACGATTATGGATTGGAGGTCACCGAAGAATGCTTCAGAAGTGAGGAGTTTTCTGGGATTAGCTGGTTACTACCGGAGGTTTGTCCAAGATTTCTCGAAGATAGCTACACCTCTCACTAAGTTGACTGAGAAAGAAGGGAAGTTTGAATGGACTGAGAAGTGTGAGCAAAGTTTTCAAAGGTTGAAGGAGATGCTAACAACTGCACCCGTGTTAGCGTTACCAGAAGGAAAAGAAGGATATACTGTCTACACCGATGCTTCGAAAGAAGGACTTGGAGGAGTTTTGATGCAGAACGGGAAAGTGATTGCGTATGCATCAAGGAAACTCAAAACGCATGAAGTCAACTACCCGACACATGATTTGGAGTTAGCCGCGATAATTTTTGCTCTGGGAAAATGGAGACATTACCTGTATGGAGTTACGTTTGAGATCTTTACTGATCATAAGAGCCTGCGACATCTATTCACTCAGAAGGAGTTGAATATGCGACAGAGGAGATGGATGGAATTTCTGGAGGACTACGACTGCATTATTCAGTACCATCCAGGAAAGGCGAATGTTGTAGCAGATGCTCTAAGCAGGAAAGTTCGTTTGGCACAGATTTCTGCCAACCCCGAGGAAGAACGAAGAGAGAGAATGGAGGTGATAACTAAAGCTCGAGTCGCGAACGTTGTGATGATATCACCTTTGAAAGAACAAGTGTTGGAAGCTCAGAAGAACGACGAGTGGATCAAGAAATATCTCGAATCTAAGGAGAAAGATGATGAGACCAAGTTCAAGGTTGATGAACATGGAATATTGAGGTACAAAGGTCGAGTATGCGTACCAACTGTTTTGAGGAAAGAGATTCTCGACGAAGCGCATAAGACTAAGTACACGATACATCCCGGAGGTACTAAGATGTATCAAGATGTTAAGACGCATTTCTGGTGGAATGGAATGAAGAGAGACATAGCCAACTATGTCAAGAAGTGCTTAACTTGTCAGAAAGTTAAAGCTGAGCACCAGAAGCCGAGTGGGAAGTTGCAACCATTACCGATTCCGACTTGGAAGTGGGAGCAAATCACGATGGATTTTGTCACTAGATTACCCAAAGTCAGAGGAGGACAGGATAGTATCTGGGTGATCATTGATCGATTGACAAAGTCAGCGCACTTTTTGCCAGTAAAGACGACGGATAAGGTCAGCACGTTGGCAAAGCTGTACCAACAAGAGATTGTTAGATTACATGGAGTCCCGAACAGTATAGTCTCGGACAGAGATCCGAAATTCACGTCGCACTTATGGAAAGAAATTCAGACTTTGATGGGAACAAAGTTGAACTTCAGTACTGCAGCGCATCCTCAGACGGATGGACAATCAGAAAGGATGATCAAATACTTGGAAGATATGCTAAGAGCTTGCGCTTTGGACTTCCAGGAAAGTTGGAAAGATTGTTTACCTCTTGTGGAGTTTGCATACAACAATAGTTATCAAGCTTCTATTAAAGCTGCTCCGTATGAAGCTCTGTATGGAAGGAAATGTAGATCCCCGTTATACTGGGATTTGGATGAAGCGAGATGTACTGAGAAAGGACCGATCAGAGTGAATTCTGCCAAATGGATAAGAGAAGCGACGGAGAAGATTCAGATCATTCGCCAGGGAATGAAAGCTGCCCAGGACAGGCAGAAGAGTTATGCTGATCGACGAAGAAGGGATTTGGAATTCGCAGTGGGCAAAAAGGTATTTCTGAAGGCATCACCAAGGAAAGGGTTTTCTCGAATTGGAAAAGGAGGAAAATTAAACCCGAGATATGTTGGACCGTATGAGATACTAGAGAGAGTTGGACCGACTGCTTACAGATTGGATTTGCCTGTAGGTTTAACAGGAATCCACAACGTATTTCATGTATCTCAGCTTCGCAAGTGTTTCTCGGATGAGACAGAGGTTGTGCCGGTAGAGAAGATACCATTGGAACCGGATTTGACTTATGTTTTGAAGCCCGCTAAGATTTTAGATAGGAAGTTTCAAGAGTTAAGGAATAGGAAGATTCCTTTGGTTAAAGTCCTTTGGAAGGGACATGGGACAGAAGAGGCAACCTGGGAGACAGAAGAGAAAATGCAGAAACATCACCCTGAGTTGTTTGCAGTTACAGCAGAAGAATCTGAGGACAGATTCTCTTTAAGGAGGGGTGATTGTAACAGGCCAAAACAGGGCCTGGATGAAAACAGTAAGTTAAGGCAGTGGTAAAGCGTTTATAGACCGCGATCCAACTTTTTGAATCATCATGCATTGCATTTTTACATGAACTTTGTGCTCGTATTTGTTCTGACATGTTTTAAGGGGGAATTCTTGACCTTTGATACAGTTTACTATTCATAACCCGAGCCTACCTTGTTTATATTGCTACTCGAACCCTAGAGGTTCATCACACATGTTTCCCAATCGTTTGAACTTGTTTCCCGAACTCAGAAAGTCTTTCTTGAACCATAAGGGTATTTTTGGAACTTACCGACCAAAGTTACTATTCATCAGAAAATGAGCTTTTGATTCTGATACCTTTTTCAACCCAAGTTACAGTCGAATCGATCCTTGAGTCGAGACGAGTCTTTTGATATTATTCTTGGCTTGGAAATCCATTCCGGAACTTTGTTTTATTGAAAACGTTTTTGAAAACCCTAGTTTACTATTCCTTTTACGAACGGTTTTCATTCGGAAAATGTTTTCTCTTCGGATTTGCACTACTTGAGCTATTTCAAGATTTTTGAGATGTTTTACAACTCTTGATTCAAACCCTAGCTTGAAATTTTGAAGCGTACGTTCGTACGTGAGAATTCACTATTCACCCTATGTTTTCAACTTTTTAACGGTAAAACGTTTTATAGTCGATTTTGGACTCAAAACGCTTCTCGATTTATTTCTTGAATTTTGGAAGCAATCCGGACTTGAAAATCATTCTAGAAAGTCGTTTTTCACTCATGTCGAGTTTCGAGCTCAAAACTTTTTTTCACTAAAACGAATGTATCTTTCAAACGGTAAATCCGATTTCGACGAATGAATATGCGTTTCGAAGCTAATTTTCTTGCCGTCGGAATGGTTAAACTTCCAGCCACTTATTCTCGAGCCTTGGGGGACGAAATTACAGAAATACCCCCAGCAGCCCATTTTTAGCTTCAACATCCCTAAAGCTTCTAGAAGATACAAGTGGATGAACTCTTGTTTTGCTCTCCTACCCTTAAGCCCTCTCTAATTGCAAGGTGAGGGGCTTCCCAACACCTATATATACCCCTCTCATGGCATTTGAATCCTTGCTCAAAGTCTTGTGTTAACAAGCACTCCTCTCTCCCTCCTTTCCCCTCTTGCCGTCGGCATCCCCTCCCCTTGTAGCTAGGTTAGTTTGTTTTGTTTATGTTATGTTAGTTTAGTTTATGTTTTTATGTTCTGGTATGTTTATATTATGTTTAGGTTGGGTCTTAGGGTCTTCCCTAAACCATATAGGATTTTATTTTATGCATTTATTATATAGTTTTCATGATATGTTTTGATAGTTGTTTATATGTTTTATTTGTTTAGTATATGCTTGAATATGTTATGAATTGCTCTAGTATATGCTATGATCATATGATATGCTTGTTATATTATGAGAATTGATGCATGATTATGGAATTTGAATTATGTTCATGCATGTTAGCTAATGGAATAGTGATTTACAATTTATTATGTCACAACTTGTTACATGTTGATATGGAATTAAATTGTTACATGTTACATGCCTAAAGGTTCATGATATATGATATGATATGATGTGAGATATGTTGTGACATGTTGTCACATTGTTATATGACTCTTGAATTATGAATTGAGCTTATGGTATGATTTGGATTAATGGATTAGTGCCTTGATCATGTTATACACTTTAATAGTGTCACATGTTATAACCTAAGATAGATTAGTGTTTCATAACTTGATCTTATGCCTTAATTGGATCTCTTAACTATAGGTTATACCTTTAACCTAGATCACATTTGATTATATTAACATGAACTTGAAACTATAGGTTATAATCAAGATCATAATTTAATTAGGGTGTGTGTGTGTGTGCATGCCGTGTGTGTGTGTGTGTGTTCGTGCATGGTGTGTGTGTGTGTACCGTGTGTGTGTGGGTGTGTGTATAGTAAGGGTTTGACCCGACATGTGAATAGTAACCGGTGAATAGTAATCATGAATAGTAATCTTGAATAGTACTTTTGAATAGTGCTTTTGAATAGTAAAAATGAATTAAAACTTGTGCTTTCTCTATAGACATTTGCACCTAGGGTTTCCATATCCAGGGTCTAAAATGTGTTTTCAAAATGTGTTTTCTTTCGTGGACTTGTTTCTTTACCTAAGGTTTGCGATAGGATTCATAATTTGACTAAAGCTTACTCGGTTATAGTAAGATCATAGTCTAACGTTAAGAGTAACTCACTTTGACGTATTCCTTTGTGTGTTACCTTTCTTGAATACCTTAAATGGTATTACTCTCTTGTGTTACATGTTCCTTGTTCATTTGTTTCTTGCATTTCATATGCATCTTGGTTACTAGTGGGTCTTAGTTCTTAAGCTCACTCTAGTACGCCACCTACAGGAGTTAAAGTTGAGCACTGGGATCCCCACGGCACCGCATAATCTGTCTACCTACCTTTTGTTACTATTAGGTGAGGTGAAGTTATAAATGTTTTCCAACTGGAACCACGATTATACTATCGTATCATATGTTTTGAAATTCAAAGCTAAACCTTGTTTTGAACTATCCCTTTTATCGGGACATTCTCTTGAAAGGATCATTCATACTTTAATAGTATACATTGATCAACAGTACATGTTTTCCAAAGTTCTGCATTCTTGTTCAAAGACAGTTACATGTTTGCATATGTTTTCAAAGTACAGACAGAATCACATGTTTTCAGACAGAATCATATGTTTTACAGACAGCATCATATGTTACAGTTACAGTTTCACATGTTATAGTTAGCATACTGGAGTGTTACTCTGGTCACTGCTAATCTTAAATGTAAGCATACAGTTTACAGTTTGGGCCCGGCGGTTATGTGTGGAGGTGATGCTCGTGAGGTGAGCGCCAACGACATCACCAATACCGGCCGCCACACTTAGACTATTGACACCGACTTTTAACAGGAGGTTTGTTAAGTCAGGACAATTTGTCTGGGAACGGACAGCAAATCTGTTCCCATTACATGTTTACAGGTCGCCTAGGGCTAGCTACCCGAAGTGACAACCGGTGGAGGATGGTGCATGTTTGTATGCGTTGGTAAGAGTTGTTGTCGACCTTGGTCCGATAGTCTACTATGTGCGGAGTTGTTGTTGACCTTGGTCCGATGCTCTACTATATGTGGGGTTATTGTTGATCTTGGTCCGATACTCTACTAAACGTGGAATTATCGTTGATCCTGGTCCGACACTCTACCGAATCATGTTTTCTGGAGTAAGGATGGAGGAGCCTAGCTTGCGGGCAAAATTCTGTTTCATAAAGGATGGTTCATATCTGGAAAAGTTCACTTTACCCTTATCCCGTTTTATGAAAGAACTATGAACCATCAACAGCATATGTGTGCGCGTGTGATAGCATTCATGAAAATATTTTATAACGTGCATTCTTTTACAGCATCGCATTCAAAGAATTTTATCAATCGAACTTGTTTCAAGTTCTTCTTTAAAGCATTGCATTTAACAGTTTCGGACTTTACTTCAAGTTCTTTAATTCAGTACTTTCTTTAAAGTATTCCCTCGCTTAGTCCTTTTGACTAATACCTCTCCCGTTTTCTTGCCTCGTGGTTTCAGGTCTTGCAGCCGCAGTCTAGAGGTATCTTGAAGCTCTAGATTGTCATTTTTGTTTCAGTCAGGACTTAGTATTACTTCCTCTTTTGTGTCCTGCATATGTTTTATAGTTGCATCACTTTATGTTTCTGTATATGTTTTTGAATACTTGAGTATCTTCGTTATACTCTTTCTGCTACTCTGTTACCGATATTTTGAACTCTGCTGTATCGGTACTTATATGTGAATTTGTTATATGTTCTGATATGCCGAGTCTCTCTTACATGATCAATATGTTCTTGCTTGTTACATGCCATCACGCACATGTTTTGAAAAGTTTTTAAAATACTCTGATTTTTCCGCTGCATAGCCACATCGTTGTACATGTATAGTTCTGATAGATAGCCGTTCGCTGGAGTATTTCTTGAGTGATGGCTCACACCATTATTTGAGAGGTGCTTCAGTGCGGGGGTTGAGACGCCGCTCTCCTCTTGTTCTGGTACGGGTGGGGGCGTTACACTACAAGAATTATTTTGCGGTTAATTGAACGCATTGTTTTATTTTCCTACGTGTTAAGACTACCCGGTTTGTATATAGCATGTATCTAGACACATTTCTTGTCACTTTTCTCCCACACACTATCTCTCCTCTCTCTCTTCCGCCGGTAGACACGAGAAAGCTCTCCCCCATTCAAATTTCTAACTTCATCAATTCTTCACCAAATCAAGCATGCAAATAGTCGAAATCAAAGTACACGGAACAAGGAACACAACCGTATGCTCAGAATCGAAATTCGACAACCGACGAGAGAGAACGAAGCTCTGAAAGTTGCTGATTTTCGTCACTTTCAGCAGCCCTCCGGCGACTTTCCGGCGACGGAATCCGACGACCCAATATAGCATTTTACTCCTGGAGATGAGACCTATCTATTCATGACGGTGGCGCACGACAAGAACCGCCGTAGGCGGAGCTACGACGGAAGTGCAGCAGCGGTGCGGCGGCGCTGTCAGTGCGAGTGGCGGGATGGCCACTCCGGCCATCCTCCGGCGGCGGGATGTTTGGGGAAATACTCAGCTCGACGAGCTGAGTTGATTAGTTGCAGCGGTGCGACCTGAATCGCGCTGGAATCGGAGAATTTTGATGGCAAAGTCGCGTAGCAACTGTGTACGGCTGCGGCGATTTTCGGCGTCCATTTCCGGCGAATATCATATGCATTTCGACGGGCTCGACATGGGTAAGCCATTGCTTTTTACGGTTTCGAATTTCATTTAGCGGTTTGGAAGAAATCGCGATTTGAAGTTTTCTGGGTTATGTATTCTTAGATCTAAAATTGGGGACAAACCGCTCAGAATTTCGAGAAATTGGCTGAAGATTCGGAACGAGCTTGAGTAATACATTCGGGACTGATTTTTCGGGATTTTTCCGACAACCTTCGGCGGTGGCCCGGCAGCTACAGTGGCGGCACTCCGGCGGCCTTCTGACAGAACGTCCGGCTCGATACGTTGAGTCTAACGCCATCTTCCGTTCGTCGTTTGGACACTCGGTTAATTTATTATGATTTATTTCGTGTTTCTCGAATTATTGGAATTTATCGTTTAATTGTCGTTTTGATCGATTTTCGTGCCAATTTGACTTCGTTGAGCTAGAATACGATTGTATAAATATTGATGGGTATATTTGATAATTGATATGAGTTCGTTTGCCCTCTTTGATAGGTTGTTATGCTCGTTTTGTGCCCAATGTATATAAATTGGTAACTTTGATATACGAATTCTTCCTAAACTTGGTTTGTTTGTGAATAACCTTTATTTTCATGATTGGTAGATGCTCAATGATGATTATTATGCTTGTAAATAATTAGCTCTTACTTGTGCAAATTGCATTAATGCTCAAACGGACAAATTATGATATAAAATCATAGTATTTCGTATTCCTGAACTTATTGGAAGCATATTTGTATGTCTTGTTGGAACTATGTTGATTCTTGGTGTTGGTACTTAGTTGCTATGGGAATTATGTGAAATTGCTTGTTGAGAAGATACATGTTAATATATGAAATCTTGTTGGAATGTTGAAATTAGGACTCACACTTTAATAGATGAAACCATGTCGAATTGTTTATTTGGATGATACGTATAAGTCTTGAGTTCATGCTTGCTTACTCGTTAGGGAATGTTTGTGTAATTTTGCTAAACCTTTATGAATTGCTTAGGGGATGTTTGCGTAATTTCCATGAAACTATGAATGCATACTATAATTAAGCTCGTGTGCCAAAACATGTTCTGAATTCCTAAAGTATGATATAAATGAATAGAGAATATGTCGTTAAGATTAAAAGCATGACTTTATGTGATTAAATATATGCCTTATTCATATTGAGCATGACGTATGAATGTAATAACGTTACATGAACTTATCCTCGACTAAGATTATGATCTATTATGTATAATACTCGAATTAATTGTCAAGTATGACTTGTAATTGCTATGTTTAGAATCTTGCAAACTTCATGCACATTTAAATGACCGAATTGTTCTTATTTATGCATTTCACATGAGACATGAACTTAGTATTTTGAATGAATGATCTTTGTTGGACCTTGATGGATTTGTACGACGTAATTATGCAAAATATGATATCATTCTTGTGTCTTATGTCTCTTGACCGTTTTGCCTTGTTTTTAACGTGCTATACATTTCCCAACCCTGCGAATGATTTATCTTGTTTGGAATCATATTCGCACATGTGAAATCTCGAATGCTTCTAGTACGTGCTTGAAACTTACTTGCTAATATGCATTTAATCAACTTGATATCTTATGGAAATTGGACTCTTATGTGCCATTTATGTATGATCGATAATTTTTAAGGTTACATACATGTCCATTGACCTCTCACGATTTATGTGGTTAAACTTATGCCTATCCATGACTTGTTGTGCATTCTTTATGCTCTATTTGGCCATGACATATCATGATATGCACGATAGAGCTATCCTTGCATTCATAAATCTCATGATAAGCATGATACTTCGCCGTGCGTCATGTTAAGTTATCTTTTGAGTCAAGTCTTAATTGTGGAATATGTGTATGTCTTGATTAGGTGGTGAGCCACAGGAGGTCAAGTGCTTGTTGTTCGTTTGGTCAACTTCTTCTTGGTAACTTCGGTCAAGGTGAGGAGTTAGATACAAATGTTTTCAAACTGTGGATAATACCGTATAACCTTCATGATTTATTTTCAATATCCGTTTTCAAAACTATATATAGGCTTTATATATGCCGGTTTTGGGAGCTTGGCTCATTATGCCTATTTAGATGCCTATTGAAAATGGTTTGCAAGTATAGTATGAATCTTGGTATACGGGATAGGTACCCGAAATGTTTTGGTTTTGAAAAGGATATATACGTAAGTACGTGTGAGTTGTGTTGGCGAGATGTTTTGGACCATGCTACGAAAGTGGCATGGAGATTGGTGCCTTGCAGGGGCGCTTGCATGGTTGGATTAGGATTTGAGAGCTCGGGGATGGAGTAAGTTGTGATACCAGGAAAGCAAGGGCTGACGGTTGATCCCTTACGAAGTTTCCACGTTTTGAACGAGTATTGTTAAGGCTTCGACGGAGTGTTCGGGGCTGAGGTGATCTCGGGAGATGTTGGGAGTCATGGACCCACTTCTCAACTTGTTTTGGACCGATGTTCGGGGGTGCGCACCCTCGACATCACGAAGTAATGGATGGATTGGTTTGGTTTTGTTTGGTTTGGGGAGTTTGGATGGAGTGCTCGTTCTCATCGAGCCGGTTTGTTATAGTTTATGATCCGTTGTTTTGAAAACCCTTGCATTGATATTTGAAAAGTTAAACGGGTCATGAACGTCTTGATATACCATGCATTGTACCCCCTTTATTATATTTCTTATAATATATCCTCACCGGTTCCTTTTGAACTGACTCTTCAACCTTCGTATTGTCTGCAGGTTTTCTGGAGTCTTGCTAGGCGGTGTGTCGTAGAGTCTTGACTCGTACAAGTTGTGTCGAGTCTGCTTTTACTTTAAGTTGATGTTCATGTATTTTATTATGTCTTAATGCTTTCGTTAGCCTTGGTGGGCATTATGGTAAAGTTTGAAATGTTACATTCTTGAATGAATTCCGTTTATGAAATTGTACAAGTTGGGATCGTGATGATCCAATGATATTTGGATATATTAATTATCGGGACAGGTGCTTAGGTAGTTGAACCCATATTTATGATTTTGTTTCGGGACAGCTGCCTAGGAAGTGGAACCCGTATTTATATTAATTCTTGTCGGGACAGGTTGCATTCTCTTGAACCCGTTGAATTGTGTGATGCATGATTGATGTTGATAATTGGTGATTAACGGAATTATTCCGATGGCATGATACACGTTTCTTTGAAAAAATTTATGCTCGCTTCCGCATGTCTGTTGCTTTCTTTACGGCGCTTTGAGTCGAGTTGTTTAGGTATCGCCTAGCCAGGTTGTTCGTCCGTCACCGCTTGCTTTGGGAACGGCGCGTATATGGATGTCAGTTTCATATACGAGCTAGACTCTTAGCGCAGGATAGGATGTGATTCCCTCGTCGGGGCGTTACATCCTATTTGTGTGGTATCAGAGCTGAAGGTTCAAAACCGGGCTCTTGAGTCGTCTTGTGTCGGTCTAGGTATTACGGCATAGGAATAATTTGTGCATTGCATTTACTGGACTTGGCAATTTTGATTAGTTGGCATGAATTTTCTGAATTACTTGATTACATGCTTACATCTTTTCATACACTTGCACTTATGCTTTTGCTTAGATTGAATCATATTAGACACAATTGAATTAATTGTATGATTACCTTAGAAATGAAGATTTGCTTGCCCTCCTATTAATTGGCTTGTATTGAAAGAATTTGTTTTCTTAAATGACAATTTTGATTGCCTTAATTGGGAATGCATGCTTATGTGCTTATAGCTTCTCCATAAGTGCTTTTAGCTTGAATTTTGTACTTGTTAGAAGCATGCTTCGAATGTTGAACCTAATAACTTGACTGCTTGCCTAATTGCTGTGGGAACTTAAGAACTACATGGTCCTTGTTACTAATATGTTAGAATTCAATTGTTTAATAATCAATTATGCTAGCACCTTAAATGATTGTGTCCTTGCCTTAGGTAACTTGAACTCTCCTTTGATAATTTATTTAATTGTCTACTCGCTTTAGCAACTTATAGATTACTTGCTTTTGCACCCACTGAATTGAGTTAACTGAACTTATGTGCTTAATTAAGTATCGCGAGTATCTTATGTTGAAATTATGAACTTATGTGATTACAACCATTTTGTAACTAAATTGCTTATAGTTTTTCATAAGTGCCTACTAACCATCATGCATACATACATATGCTTTCGACTATGTGCTGTAGAGGAAATTCCATCTCAATGTCCCCCTTGAGATAGGACAAGGATGCGCAACCTATGCTCTAAGGGATACCGACATTAGTTGATTAAAGGTACGCAAAAACATGCACCGCATTTCATTTTAAATACGCAAATCTATGTGTATGCAATTGATTCTTTTACGATGGTTATGTATGCCAAGACCTGTTAGGGGTTGTAGGGACCTCTCTAATGTATGTGCAAGAGAGATGTGAATTCTCTCTAACTTGTCTGCAAGATAGATGTTGGATTCTCTCTAATTTATGTGCTAGGGAATGTTGGGTTCTCCCTAATTTACGTGTTTGAAGGATGTTGGATTCCTTCAACTTAGATGTTGGGAAATGTTGGATTTTCCTAACTTAGGTGTTTGAGAAATGCCGGATCTTTTCTCAAACTAGTCGTTCAGGAGATGTCGGATTCTCTTAAACATAGGAACTTGAGAGACAGGGTGCTCTCACTTATGTGCTTGAGAGACGGGGTGCTCTCACTTGTCTGCTTGGAGACGGGGTTCTCTACTCGTTGTTGTGCTTTGTGTTCGGTTTACTTTGGCTACGATCGGAGGCAAGTGGCTTTGGAGGATATCGAGATTCCAGCACACCGATGACCCGATGCTCGAGGAAGGATCGACCATCCAAACACTAAGTAAAGATTTCTTGTCTTGAAGAGACCGCGATCTAGGTGTCCAAGAAGGTGAAAGACTATAAGAGATAAAGATGGTCAAGAGTCCGTAAATGTGACCTAGAGGATACAGTGTCTTAATCACCGGATGAAGGAGTAATTTCTAAAACGGACCACTACTTCAACAGTTAGCCATCTCAAGGCTTTTTCCGAGATAACTTCCCTCGATCCTAAGAGGAACAACTTCAGCACCAAGGTTGGCTTTAACAAGCGTACAGATCAGAGCCTTACACAGAAACTTTCAATGAAGGTAGAGTAACGTGTATGTAGAATGCGGAAGTCATTGCAACCGTTATGTTGGGCTTAACGATGGAAGATACTACTCGTGCGACCTAATACGAGGTTTTTGACAAGCTACAAATTCTGAGTGTCTATTCGCACAGAAGGATAAGGACATGAATGAAAGATGTTGGATGAACGTTCGAGGGACTTCTTCACATCGCTCAGAACCAAACTAGATTTTGTTCGAGTTTCGGCGGTAGGTCAAGATAAGAGTTCTCACGAGCTAAGGAACCATTTGGATAAGACGAATGAGTTGGTTGACACTTTGAACAGAAAATCGAACCTATAATTCTCGAAGAAAGAACTAGCCACATCAAAATGACAACTCTGGTGACGAGAGTTCATTCAACCTGCTCTCAGTCGGCTAGGAATGAGAAGTATTGAAGAGACTCGAATGGGCGATCAGGGATAGTGGCAGACTACTATGGCCAAGTGTGGTCGTGGAAATCTCACGAGGATGTTAAGAGTATCCTTCGATCCAACACCCGAAATTGTATCCTCACAAGTCGCAGGAAAAGAATTCGAGAGCTCTGTTGACATATTCTGAAGGGACGTAAAACTCAAGAACAGAAATATCAAGAGTTGAGAAATCAAAGAGAACTCAAAGTGGTTAAGGTACTCCGAGTACTCTTTAAGAAGACAACAAGTTGCTTGTAGGACAATGCCGAGAAGTAGGTGAATACAACTCTAGTTGGAAGTGTTTCATTTCACACGAGAGGAATCTGGGGACCAGATTCCTTTAAGGAGGGAAGGTTGTGACGCCCCGCGTCTCCGAAGCAACCCAACGACGTTTTCAAGTAAGTCTTCGCATTTGTGTGCTTAATTTTAGAATTTTGTGGCCTATGTGATTTAATTTGAATTTGACTGGATATGTGATTAGTCGAATAATTCTATGATTAATTGCTAATTTAATTTACTACGTGCGTACGTGCCTTGAAACGTTTAATTCAATTTAATTCGAATTCATTTCTACAAAATAATTATTGAAAAATAGAGTTTAAATTTAATATGTTATGTAACGTGTCCAATTCGAATTTATTCGTAATTTTTGAGATTTAATTGCCGGTTATATGCTTTTGGGGTATCGTTAATTTGTACGAAAGATTTTCTAAAATTAAATGGAATTAAGTTCTAATTGGTAAATAATTTCCCAATTTAAATTGTAAAATTAATTCGGGACTTGTATGTTTAATTGAGACCCTACAAGAATTATTTTGCGGTTAATTGAACGCATTATTTTATTTTCCTACGTGTTAAGACTACCCGGTTTGTATATAGCATGTATCTAGACACATTTCTTGTCACTTTTCTCCCACACACTATCTCTCCTCTCTCTCTTCCACCGGTAGACACGAGAAAGCTCTCCCCCATTCAAATTTCTAACTTCATCAATTCTTCACCAAATCAAGCATGCAAATAGTCAAAATCAAAGTACACGGAACAAGGAACACAACCGTATGCTCAGAATCGAAATTCGACAACCGACAAGAGAGAACGAAGCTCCGAAAGTTGCTGATTTTCGTCACTTTCAGTAGCCCTCCGGCGACTTTTCGGCGACGGAATCCGACGACCCAATATAGCATTTTACTCCTGGAGATGAGACCTATCTATTCATGATGGTGGCGCACGACAAGAACCGCATTAGGCGGAGCTACGACGGAAGTGCAGCAGCGGCGCGGCGGCGCTGTCAGTGCGAGTGGTGGGATGGCCACTCCGGCCATCCTCCGGCGGCGGGATGTTGGGGGAAATACTCAGCTCGACGAGCTGAGTTGATTAGTGGCAGCGGTGCGACCTGAATCGCGCTGGAATCGGAGAATTTTGACGGCAAAGTCGTGCAGCAACTGTGTACGGCGGCGGCGATTTTCGGAGTCCATTTCCGGCGAATATCATATGCATTTCGACGGGCTCGACATGGGTAAGCCATTGCTTTTTATAGTTTCGAATTTCATTTAGCGGTTTTGGAGAAATCACGATTTGAAGTTTTCTAGGTTTCGTATTCTTAGATCTAAAATTTGGGACAAACCGCTCAGAATTTCGAGAAATTGGTTGAAGATTCGGAACGAGCATGAGGAATACATTCGGAACTGATTTTTTGGGATTTTTCCGACAACCTTCGGCGGCGGCCCGGCGGCGGCCCGACAGCTACAGTGGCGGCGCTCCAGCGGCCTTCTGACAAAACGTCCGGCTCGATGCGGTGAGTCTAACGCCATCTTCCGTTCGTCGTTTGGACACTCGGTTAATTTATTATGATTTATTTCGTGTTTCTCAAATTATTGGAATTTATTGTTTAATTGTCGTTTTGATCGATTTTCGTGCCAATATGACTTTGTTGAGCTAGAATATGATTGTATAAATATTGATGGGTATATTTGATAATTGATATGAGTTCGTTTGCCCTCTTTGATAGGTTGTTATGCTCGTTTTGTGCCCAATGTATATAAATTGGTAACTTTGATATACGAATTCTTCCTAAACTTGGTTTGTTTGTGAATAACCTCTATTTTCATGATTGGTAGATGCTCAATGATGATTATTATGCTTGTAAATAATTAGCTCTTACTTGTGCAAATTGCATTAATGCTCAAACGGACAAATTATGCTATAAAATCATAGTATTTCGTATTCTTGAACTTATTGGAAGCATATTTGTATGTCTTGTTGGAACTATGTTGATTCTTGGTGTTGGTACTTAGTTACTATAGGAATTATGTGAAATTGCTTGTTGAGAAGATACATGTTAATATATGAAATCTTGTTGGAATGTTGAAATTAGGACTCACACTTTAATAGATGAAACCATGTCGAATTGTTTATTTGGATGATATGTATAAGTCTTGAGTTCATGCTTGCTTACTCGTTAGGGAATGTTTGTGTAATTTTCCTAAACCTTTATGAATTGCTTAGGGGATGTTTGCGTAATTTCCATGAAACTATGAATACATACTATAATTAAGCTCGTGTGCCAAAACATGTTATGAATTCCTAAAGTATGATATAAATGAATAGAGAATATGTTGTTAAGATTAAAAGCATGACTTTATGTGATTAAATATATGCCTTATTCATATTGAGCATGACGTATGAATGTAATAACGTTACATGAACTTATCCTCGACTAAGATTATGATCTATTATGTATAATAATCGAATTAATTGTCAAGTATGACTTGTAATTGCTATGTTTAGAATCTTGCAAACTTCATACACATTTAAATGACCGAATTGTTCTTATTTATGCATTTCACATGAGGCATGAACTTAGTATTTTGAATGAATGATCTTTGTTGGACCTTGATGGATTTGTACGACGTAATTATGCAAAATATGATATCATTCTTGTGTCTTATGTCTCTTGCCCGTTTTGCCTTGTTTTTAACGTGCTACACATTTCCCAACCCTGCGAATGATTTATCTTGTTTGGAATCATATTCGCACATGTGAAATCTCGAATGCTTCTAGTATGTGCTTGAAACTTACTTGCTAATATGCATTTAATCAACTTGATGTCTTATTGAAATTGGACTCTTATGTGTCATTTATGTATGATCGATAATTGTTAAGGTTACATACATGTCCATTGACCTCTCACGATTTATGTGGTTAAACTTATGCCTATCCATGACTTGTTGTGCATTCTTTATGCTCTATTTGGCCATGACATATCATGATATGCACGATAGAGCTATCCTTGCATTCATAAATCTCATGATAAGCATGATACTTCGCCGTGCGTCATGTTAAGTTATCTTTTGAGTCAAGTCTTAATTGTGGAATATGTGTATGTCTTGATTAGGTGGTGAGCCAAAGGAGGTCAAGTGCTTGTTGTTCGTTTGGTCAACTTCTTCTTAGTAACTTCGGTCAAGGTGAGGAGTTAGATACAAATGTTTTAAAACTGTGGACAATACCGTATAACCTTCACGATTTGTTTTCAATATCCGTTTTCAAAACTATATATAGGCTTTATATATGCCGGTTTTGGGAGCTTGGCTCATTATGCCTATTTAGATGCCTATTGAAAATGGTTTGCAAGTATAGTATGAATCTTGGTATACGGGATAGGTACCCGAAATGTTTTGGTTTTGAAAAGGATATATACGTAAGTACGTGTGAGTTGTGTTGGCGAGATGTTTTCGACCATGCTACGAAAGTGGCATGGAGATTGGTGCCTTGCAGGGACGCTTGCATGGTTGGATTTGGATTTGAGAGCTCAGGGATGGAGTAAGTTGTGATACCGGGAAAGCAAGGGCTGACGGTTGATCCCTTACGAAGTTTCCACATTTTGGACGAGTATTGCTAAGGCTTCGACGGAGTGTTCGGGGCTGAGGTGATCTCGGGAGATGTTGGGAGTCATGGACCCACTTCTCAACTTGTTTTGGACCGATGTTCGGGGGTGCGCACCCTCGACATCACGGAGTAATGGATGGATTGGTTTGGTTTTGTTTGGTTTGGGGAGTTTGGATGGAGTGCTCGTTCTCGCCGAGCCGTTTAGTTGTAGTTTATGATCCGTTGTTTTGAAAACCCTTGCATTGATATTTGAAAAGTTAAACGGGTCATGAACATCTTGTTATACCATGCATTGTACCCCTTTTATTATATTTCTTATAATATATCCTCACCTGTTCCTTTTGAACTGACTCTTCAACCTTCGTATTGTCTGCAGGTTTTCTGGAATCTTGCTAGGCGGTGTGTCGTAGAGTCATGACTCGTAGAAGTTGTGTCGAGTCTGCTTTTACTTTAAGTTGATGTTCATGTATTTTATTATGTCTTAATGCTTTCGTTAGCCTTGGTGGGCATTACGGTAAAGTTTGAAATGTTACATTCTTGAATGAATTCCGTTTATGAAATTGTACAAGTTGGGATCGTGATGATCCAATGATATTTGGATATATTAATTATCGGGACAGGTGCTTAGGTAGTTGAACCCGTATTTATGATTTTGTTTCGGGACAGGTGCCTAGGAAGTGGAACCCGTATTTATATTATTTCTTGTCGGGACAGGTTGCATGCTCTTGAACCCGTTGAATTGTGTAGCATGATTGATGTTGATAATTGGTGATTAACGGAATTATTCTGATGGCATGATACACGTTTGTTTGAAAAAATTTATGCTCGCTTCCGCATGTCTGTTGCTTTCTTTACGGCACGTTGAGTCGAGTTGTTTAGGTACAGCCTAGCCAGGTTGTTCGTCCGTCACCGCTTGCTTTGGGAACGGCGCGCATATGGATGTCAGTTTCATATACGAGCTAGACTCTTAGCGCGGGATAAGATGTGATTCCCTCGCCGGGGCGTTACAATAATTCATCAATAGCATATATCAATCATAAACCAATCATAAAACATTACTTTAACAAAATCATGTTACATATAATTCATAATTACGAATAATAAACGCAAAACAAGGAATAAAAGAGTTCCCCCAAAGCTGCCATTTCAAATGACACGGCCGTGTTCAGTTTTCAAAGGAAACGGACACGGCCGTGTCCGAGGTTTAAAATCAGAAAAATTCAAAGTCGAGGGCTTGACACGGCCATGTTGAGTTTTCAAAGCATTTGGACACGGCCGTGTCCGAGATTTAAATTCAGAAAAATCAAAGTCGAGAGCCCAACACGGCCGTGTCCATTTTCAGTTCAAAGCTGACACGGCCGTGTCATCTCATCGTTTTGCCAAGAAAAACAGAGCAGAAGCTCTGTTTCTCGAGGGAAAAGCTTTGCAAAACAGGGGCAGCTCTAAGGAAGCTCTTATACACACTTAGACATGTTTTCACTTCATATATTTCACATATATCATGCAATCCAACCATATATACAAGAATTCACACCCAAAGTTGGCCAAAGATCACTCAAACCAAGTTATTCATCCATGGAAGTTTCAAGCTCCAACAATGGCACATCATGTAATACATACCCAACATGAGATTTAAAGATACAGTAATGATGAGGAAGTTACAAGAATCATATTTCATGCATCAAGTTTCCAATTAAACCATGAGACATCAAAGTTCATGATCAAACCCTCTATTTAAGCTTTCATTCAAACCATATCAATCCTTCACTCATGCCAAGCTTTCCATAGAAGAAAAGATAGAGGAGAAGATGGAGATTCTAAATCCTAACTTACCTTGGAAGAAGATGGAGGATTGGTAACCCTTGAGCTAAAGGTTTGGATGATCAAAATGGAGGGTTTCTTGGAGCTTTCTCTTGGTCTCTCTTGGATGATGATGATCGATGAAAATGATGAAGCAAGGAGAAAGGGAATGGTGATATTTAGTGATAAAAATGGGTAGAATACGGGTCGGTTCAAGTCCGGTTCGTTTAGTAAACGGTTCAAACAAGTTATAAGAAACGAGGTTGTGAAAAGATTCGTTGTCGAGAGTTCAAACGGTATCGAAACAATACAAGGTGAAGTTTAATGGATAGGTAACGTCGAAACAAGTTCAATGCCGGTTACCGATCTCGATTTCGAGGTCCGGAGCTCAAGATACCGCGAAAACCGTTCAGGGTTGCCTATATTCAAATAGGTCCCTAAACTATCAAAAAGTGGCAATTAAGCCCAAACCCAATTTCCAATTGAGTCCAAAACATTCAAATAAGTTCCAATCAAGTCCACGATTACACAAAACACGTAATTTCATTCAATTAACACCGAATTCACGAAATTCACATTCTCACATATTCATTCATATATTCATAACACATTTTGGAATTCATATAAATTTTAAACAATTAAATCAAATTAGAAGCAAATTCAATGAGTAATACAAGATATAAAATCATATAATTAAATGTAATTGCGCACGTAACTCTTACCTGCACGTGGGAACACACGGGGCGTTACAACCTCTCCCCCTTAAAGAGAATCCGTCGTCGGATTCATTGTTCGGTCGGAAACAACTCTGGATAGAACTTCTTCATTTTCTCTTCTGTTTCCCACGTAGCTTCTTCCGTCTTATCGCTTCGCCACAACACCTTCACCAAGGGAAACCGTCTATTCCGAAGTTCTTGCAATTTCTGATCCAGAATCTTAACTGGTTTCTGAACGAAAGCGAGATTCGGTTCAAGCTCAACCTCTTCTATCGGTATGATCACTGATTCATCGGGTAGTACTTCCGAAGTTGTGATACATGGAAGACATTGTGAATACCCGTTAAAATTGGAGGCAAATCCAATCTGTAAGCTGTATCTCCGATTCTCTCCAAAATCTCATAAGGTCCCAAATATCGGGGATTCAACTTCCCTCCTTTTCCCATTCGGGTAAATCCTTTCCGAGGTGAAGCTTTCAGGAATACCCTATCCCCAACTTCAAATTCAAGATATTTCCTTCGCTTATCTGCATAACTTTTCTATCGATCTTGAGCTACCTTCATCCGTTGTCAGATAATTTGAACCTTTTCAATAGCATCTTGAATAGCTTTGGAAGGTTTATCTTTCCTTTCACCTCTTTGTACCCCTTCTTTCTTACTCCACTTCCACTCTTCCAAATCAAAAAATAACGGAGATCGGCACTTCCTTCCATAAAGAAACTCATACGGTGCCATTTCTATAGAAGCTTGATAACTATTATTGTAGGCAAACTCAATTAAGGGCAATTGTTCATTCCATGAACTCGAGAAATCCAACGCACACGCCCTTAACATATCCTCAAGATATCTGATTAATCTTTCGGATTGCCCGTCAGTCTGTGGATGAAAAGTTGTACTGAACTGAAGCTTAGTTCCCAAACACTTCTGTAACTCTTGCCAGAACTTGGAAGTGAATCTCGGATCCCTGTCCGAAAAAATACTAGCTGGCACTCCATGTAATCGAACAATCTCATCACAATACCTCTTAGCCAACTTACCTATCTTATCTGACATCCGAACTGTGAGAAAATGCGCTGACTTGGTTAACCTATCCACGATTACCCAAATTCCATCGAATCCACCTTTTACTCTAGGTAAACCCGATACAAAATCCATCGCTATCTGTTCCCATTTCCATTCGGGAATAGGTAGTGGCTGTAACAATCCTGACGGTTTCTGATGCTCAGCTTTCACTAGCTGACAAGTCAGACAATGCTTCACATAATTCACTACGTCTCTCTTCAACCCATTCCACCAATAATACTGTTTCAAATCCCGATACATCTTGTTTCCACCAGGATGTACCGAATACACAGTTTTATGAGCTTCATCCAAAATAGCTCTTCTCAACTCCGTTAGAACTACCACTCTGTCCTTAAATCGAAAGATTCTCGTATCATCGAATCTAAATGGACACTCGGAGTCTGATCGAGCCTTCTCAATCAACTTCTGAATCTCAACATCCGTCCGTTGTGACTCAAATATCCGTTGCCTTAACTCTGGACGTACTGAGATGTTACCAATACGAGCCTTTATCTTAACCAATTCCATTGGTTGTCCAATATTTACTTTCAAATTGGATACACTAGCCTTCCTGCTCAATGCATCCGCGACCACATTAGCTTTGCCTGGGTGATACTTAATCACACAATCATAATCCTCGAGAGTCTCCATCCATCTTCGTTGCCTTCTATTCAACTCCTTCTGAGAGAATAAGTACTGAAGACTCTTATGATCGGTGAAAATCTCAAATGAAGTTCCATACAAGTAATGTCACCATTTCCCTAAGGCAAAAATCACCGCTGCAAGTTCGAGGTCGTGAGTGGGATAATTCTTCTCATGCTCTTTCAATTTCCTAGAGGCATAAGCAATTACTCTCCCATTCTGCATCAAAACACAACCTAAGCCTTCATGGGAAGCATCCGTATACACCATAAACCCTTCAACACCATCCGGAAGTGCAAGTATCGGTGCAGAAGTTAGCTTATCCTTCAAGAGCTGAAAACTAACTTCACACTTCTCATCCCAGTTAAACCGAACTTCTTTCTTGGTTAATTGGGTTAACGGAGCCGCAATCTTAGAGAAATCCTTAACAAATCTTCGGTAATAATCGGCTAAACCCAAGAAACTTCGGATCTCAGAAACATTCTTAGGACTCTGCCACTTAGAAACTGCCTGTATTTTCGAAGGATCCACTTCTAATCCTTTGCTCGAAATAATATGTCCCAAGAAACTCACCCTGTCAATCTAAAACTCACATTTACTAAACTTGGCATAGAGCTGGTTATCTCTTAAAGCTTCCAATACCAATCTCAAATGCCAAGCATGATCCTCTTCTAACCTTGAGTATACCAAAATATCATCGATGAAGATCACCACAAACTTATCCAAATACGGCCGAAAAATCCGATGCATCATGTCCATAAAAGCTGCCGGCGCGTTAGTTAATCCAAATGGCATCACCACGAATTCATAATGTCCATACCGGGTATTAAATCCTGTCTGAGGAATATCTTCCTCCTTGATCTTTAGCTGATAATATCCATGCCTCAAATCGAGCTTAGAATATACTCTTGACCCTTGTAGCATATCAAGCAAATCCTCTATATTAGGCAAAGGATATTTATTCTTTACAGTCATCCGATTTAACTCCCGGTAGTCAATACACATCCTTAAGGTTCCATCCTTCTTCTTAACAAAGAGAACCGGCGCGCCCCACGGTGACGAACTTGGTCGAATATGACCTTTCTTGAGAAGATCTTCTAGCTGAACTTTCAACTCCTGTAACTCTGCCGGTGCCATCCGATAAGGAGTCTTAGAATAAGGTTCAGATCCCGGATATAAGTCTATTACAAATTCGACCTCTCGATCCGGAGGCAAAGAACCTAAAACTTCGGGAAACACCTCAAGATATTCCTTCACCACTTTTGTCTCTTCGAGTCTCGCCTGATCTTTCGGCTTATTCAAGATATAGGCGATAAATCCCGTTGCCCCATTCCTTATCAACTTATGAGCCTTAGTAAACGACAAAAGAGGTGCACTCTCTGCTTCTTTCCTTACGACCACTTCTTCTCCCAACTTGACTGTCTTGGAGAAACAATCAACCGTGGCGTGATACCGAAACAACCAATCCATTCCCAGAATAACCCCATATCTGTTCATCGGCATTACCACCAAATCTGCTCGATATACTCTGCCTTCAAACCTAAACACATAATTTTTGACCACCCGATCCGTCTCAAGACTGCCACCCAACGGCGAACTCACCACATAATAAGCACTTAAGCACGTAACAGGCAAACACAAAGTATCAATTAATTTGCAAGATATAAAAGAATGAGTAGCGCCAGGGTGAAATAATGCATGTATGTTCGTGTTATGGATGCATATCATACCTTCCACCATAGCATTGGGATTGGCTTCCACATCTTGCTCTTCTCCCGCAAGGGCATATGCACGAGCTGGGATCATCGGCCTCTGAGCTCCCGGTTGATAGCCTGGAGTCTTATCTGGACAAGTATTGGCCATGTGTGTTGTCTTCCCGCATATTAGACACTGACCCAACCTTCTTCTGCAAGTGTTGTAAGTGTGAGTAGGACCTCCACAATACATACAAGGTGGCCTATCATGTCGAGGATCAGAAATAGCCGGAGGTGTTTGTGGCTTTGGCGGTGCAGCTCCTGTAGGTTTAAATCTCTTGTTTGGCCCTTGTAACGGCTGAGAGGGAACCACCATAGGCCTCTTCCCTTTTCCAAACCCCGATCCTTATCCCATTTGCATACGAGGTAAGGGGTCCTTTTTCTTATACTCCTCTTCCAACACCAATGCCCTCTGTACCGTGTCAGCAAAAGATTCAAAGTTATGGCCGGCGTGCCCATGTCTCAGATCCTGTCTCAATCCTGCAATAAACCTCTTTCCCTTTCTCTTTTCCTCCCTTGTAATGTGAGGTGCATACTTGCCAAGCCTGTTGAAAAGAGAAAGATACTGAGCCACCGTGCGAGTCCCTTGCTTCAGATCCATAAATTCTAGTTCTTTCCTTTCTCGAACGACCTCGGGCACAAAAGCTTCTCTAAACTCCCTTAGAAAAACTTCCCAATTGACTTCTTCTCCTTCCACTTTGAGCTTCTCTCTAGTACGTTCCCACCAATCATACGCCTCTCCATCCAGTTGGAAAATGGCAAATTGAGCTTTCTCTTGAGAGGTAAATTGGCGAACATTGAAAATCCTCTCAATCCTTGTGAACCATCCCTCGGATATAGCATCATCCACCGAACTGGAAAACCTTGGTGGATTATAACTAAAAAACAACCCATGATGATCTCTCGGGTTATTTGGAGGAGGTGCTTGATGTTCAGCTTGCGGTTGAACTGGAGGATCCTAAGCCCTTCTATGCTCCACGTAGTTATATACCGCTTCTATAAAGTGCTCCATATTCATAGGCGGTTGTGGAGGATTAGGAGAACGATCTCTATGATGATGATGACCCGGAGACCTTTCCCGATGTCTTCTAGGAGGCATCCTGTTCACTCAAACACTAACATGCGTGCTAATTTTAGTTCATGCGTGACAATGCATTAAATTCAATCAATCATTCAAGTCAGAGATCGAAACACCTTATCACATAAAAATGCAAATGCTCCAAATTATAAGTAATTCCTACAGCCGAACGACCTACTGACTCCACACGACACTAGAACCCTGGTTTTGCAACCTTGGGCTCTGATACCACTCAAAGGATGTAACGCCCGAGCGCGAGACGTCACATCCCCCGCACCATGACCCGACCCGTATACGAAATGGATTTCCACACACATGCCGAATTATAGCGAACGGAGACATACACACTCGCTAAGCCAGGCGGGACTAACCTATAACTTAAACCCCAACAACAATCACAACAAACAGAGTAACAGAAATGCGGAAGCAATCATTCATGTATTATATATTGAGCTAAATGCTCTAGGTACCAACAGGTAATTCATATATTGAGCTATACGCTCTATGTACCAATATTTTATGTACAATACATATAGGTACCAAATCCTGTACGCTCCATACATATACAAAATCCAAATGTAACAAAAGTAAACATATGCATGTAAAGGAAAGGCTAGACACGATGCAAGACTCTCCCTGACTGGTATCCCGCCTAGCATCCCCTTCCTGCAAAAACAACTGAAACAACTCCGGGTTCAGTCTTAGACAGACTGGTGGGTATAAAAAGAGAGGCATAATATCATAATATTGCGGAATTGAAACACATACATGCAAGTTATAATCCTTATTCGAGTTTTAGAAGCATTTCTCCCAAGTGGGAGCATAAAGTACAACGAATAGGATTATAACAATTCATTCGTTCATTAGGTCATTAATAGCCCGGCGAGAGGGCGTGCATTATCTCCAACCACCAGCACGTGTAATCCATTAATCATTCATTCATTCGTTCATTCATTCATTCATTACATTCTTTCGTGCACATACATTCGATCATTCATTCAATCGTTCATAAACTCCTTTTTCCTCCGGGTAGGGAACGGGTTTGCAAGGCCCGAGCCCTCATTCATTAATGCTAGAGGGGTACATGAATCCCCAAAAGCCGGGACCCCTTTCATCCACTAATCTCCTAGTGAAATCCAGGTTGCCGAAATTGTTGGAACTAGTATAAATGGATTCCCGTCAGCCCATACTTCCCCGGTTCACCATTACACTAAGTTCCGGGCCCTCATTCATTGTGATCATTCATACATTTCTCGCCAAAACATTTTGGTAGGACAATCATAATAAAAGGCTTTCGTTCAAAAACATTTGTTCGTTAAAACTTGGCATAAATACCTATATAGGGTTTTGGCTAAAATCTTGCACATTAGGTGTTCGGGTCATATCGTTATCTGATAGAAGAAAAACCCACCTGATAGACAAAAGAACCCGACCAAGACCTCACTGCTTGACCTCGTCACCCACGGGATCAAGATCTGTGTGACAAAGGTAGTGTGAGACTCAATCACGACCACATTAGACGCTCGGCTATGCAATAACATGCTATGGAATGCTTAAAATGTAATAATATGTTCAATTATGGTCATGAATATCATAGAATTCAATTAAACACATAATTCACCAAGTTTCGTTCATTATACGGTAAAAACCGTATTTAATCCCGTTCATATCGTTCATACTTTCATACTTTGCATTCATAATTCATCAATAGCATATATCAATCATAAACCAATCATAAAACATTACTTTAACAAAATCGTGTTACATATAATTCATAATTACGAATAATAAACGCAAAACAAGCAATAAAAGAGTTCCCCCAAAGCTACCATTTCAAATGACATGGCCGTGTTGAGTTTTCAAAGGAAACGGACACGGCCGTGTCCGAGGTTTAAAATCAGAAAAATTCAAAGTCGGGGGCTTGACACGGCCGTGTTGAGTTTTCAAAGCATTTGGACACGGCCGTGTCCGAGATTTAAATTCAGAAAAATCAAAGTCGAGAGCCCAACACGGCCGTGTCCATTTTCAGTTCAAAGCTGACACGGCCTCGTTTTGCCAAGAAAAACAGAGCAGAAGCTCTGTTTCTCGAGGGAAAAGCTTTGCAAAACAGGGGCAGCTCTAAGGAAGCTCTTATACACACTTAGACATGTTTTCACTTCATATATTTCACATATATCATGCAATCCAACCATATATATAAGAATTCACACCCAAAGTTGGCCAAAGATCACTTAAACCAAGTTATTCATCCATGGAAGTTTCAAGATCCAACAATGGCATATCATGTAATACATACCCAACATGAGATTTAAAGATACAGAAATGATGAGGAAGTTACAAGAATCATATTTCATGCATCAAGTTTCCAATTAAACCATGAGACATCAAAGTTCAAGATCAAACCCTCTATTTAAGCTTTCATTCAAACCATATCAATCCTTCACTCATGCCAAGCTTTCCATAGAAGAAAAGATAGAGGAGAAGATGGAGATTCTAAATCCTAACTTACCTTGGAAGAAGATGGAGGATTGGTAACCCTTGAGCTCAAGGTTTGGATGATCAAAATGGAGGGTTTCTTGGAGCTTTCTCTTGGTCTCTCTTGGATGATGATGATCGATGAAAATGATGAAGTAAGGAGAAAGGGAATGCTGATATTTAGTGATAAAAATGGGTAGAATACGGGTCGGTTCAAGTCCGGTTCGTTTAGTAAATGGTTCAAACATGTTATAAGAAACGAGGTTGTGAAAAGATTCGTTGTCGAGAGTTCAAACGGTATCGAAACAATACAAGGTCAAGTTTAATGGATAGGTAACGTCGAAACAAGTTCAACGCCGGTTACGGATCTCGATTTTGAGG
Organism: Lantana camara; assembly: GCA_037501455.1. Taxonomy (NCBI): domain Eukaryota; kingdom Viridiplantae; phylum Streptophyta; class Magnoliopsida; order Lamiales; family Verbenaceae; genus Lantana; species Lantana camara. The sequence continues at coordinate 53,318,301 of CM074858.1, forward strand.
TCCGGAGCTCAAGATACCGCGAAAACCGTTCAGGGTTGCTATATTCAAATAGGTCCCTAAACTATCAAAAAGTGGCAATTAATCCCAAACCCAATTTCCAATTGAGTCCAAAACATTCAAATAAGTTACAATCAAGTCCACGATTACACGAAACACGTAATTTCATTCAATTAACACCGAATTCACGAAATTCACATTCTCACATATTCATTCATATATTCATAACACATTTTGGAATTCATATAAATTTTAAACAATTAAATCAAATTAGAAGCAAATTCAATGAGTAATACAAGATATAAAATCATATAATTAAATGTAATTGCGCACGTAACTCTTAACTGCACGTGTGAACACACGGGGCGTTACATTTATAGTCCTTACTGCTAATACAATTACACTTGTATTATCCCCAAGCAGTAGTTGTGCGTTAGCCGTTTTTCAAACTTCCTGGTTAGTTCGAATCTTCGCAATGAATTGCAAATATTATTAGTTGAACTCGAATCCACACATCAGGAGTCTGGTGAATTTCCAACTAAACATGCTTTCAACGAGTAAGATATCTTCATATCTTATCTAAACGGTGTAGCAAACAGATATACTAAGTATTTTCGATAATTTCTTTCCCAATACTCGTTAACACCGATATAAAAACATTTGTCATTATCGGATCTAGTTTTCTTCTTCTAGACCTTAAGATTGAGAACCACTTCTTTTCTTTTTCTTCCATTCACTGTCTTTCTAGGCCGTGGATATTGATGTCTGATGTAAGAGAACCTTTCCTTTCGTCTATATCATCCTTTCTGCTATATTGAGGTTGTTCATTGGTTCAAGTTGGGTTTAAAAAAAAATTATTTAAAATTAATCTTGAACGTTCAAACGACTTAGGCAGAGAGTATAGGATCGCATCCTATCTGTTAAGATTGTGTCTTTAAGCATAAAGGCTTTCAATCTCGTTCAGATTAGTTATTATATTCATAATATGATTCTGAACTAGTGATCCTTAGAACATCTTTAACTAACAACCTTTTTTCATTAACTCGTACATTTGTACAGTCATGTTTTCAAATTATGTTCATATCAGTAGGTATCTCATGCATTTTATGCTCAAGAACATCTAAACCAGATGTCAGGATACAAGACTACCTAGATCATTACACTTGATCTATTAAGCATAAAAGTCTTTCCTATCCTGATTGGCTGTAGTTTTTGAATTTTTCGGATAAGGTTCAGTGAGTACATAAACTGTTGTGTCTCAACTCGTTGTCAAGATTCATTTCCTAGTCAGCAAAACTGAACCCTTACTTGCCTATTTCCTTATAGACATATAGTTTGGAGTGGGTTAAGAGAGATCGTTATTATAAAATTGAAATAAATCAATAAATGCAAGTTATGATTTTGTATTTCACTTTCTTTTGCGTTTAACCAATAAATGAAATCCACTAAAACATTTTGATTTACGCAATGGTAACTTAACTAATCGCAGTTGACTCCCCGGAGGCGAGGTCGAAAACCGCTTAGGAAAGCAGAAACTATTCTTAATTAACATGTCATCTAGGTAACTCTTACCAAACAATGTTAATCCACCACGTCAACCCTTGGCCTCTAAGTAAATGTAATAGAGCTCCGAAGGGAGGTTAACACATTACTTAGTCAAGTATGCACCATTACCGAGAAGTCTGTACGAGTAGGTCAAGACACTCCACAGAGGCATGGTCGAGCTGACTTTCCCGTATTTCATTCTATCGAAAGAAGTCTAATCTTGTATACCGCGAATACATACCCGCGGAAGGGAGTAGTATATATCCACTATACTATAGGCCGTAATGGAGGCCGTGAGAATCCAACTCTTTTCATCTCGCTCCCACTTGAATTTTTAGAAAGTGTGGATTATTTTATTGATTATCATATAATCACTTTTGGCATGTTATTGTCGGAAGTGATTAATCTTATTAATATGCTCCCACTAGGATTACTAAACCATATTTAAAATCCCAATAATATTTTAAGGCAATTTAATAACTATTTATTAATTAGGTAGAAAAATATTAGTCCAATCATGCATCGCTTCTAATCTCTATTAAACAATATCATTTAATCACATTAAATAAAATATGCATAATTGAAAATAGCATAATATCTCATATTATCATCATCATGCCATAAAATAAAACAATTAAGCATGCTTTCATATAATTATCACATAATTATCATGCTTAAAATAAATGGCATAAAGTAAACATGTTATAAATAAATTATCTCATAATTTAAATCATGTTTAATAATTACGTAATTTTTCAGGAAAAACAATTAAATTGTTTCCCAAAGAAATACCATTCCACGTAAATTCCCAGGAAACACTGGAGGTGATGGGTCTAAATATGGGTTACAGAGTCCGATCACTTTAGAATTTGTTTAGGTGAGGAAACTAGTTGATGTTCGCCGGGAAAGATGGGGGTTCTACCTGCTAGGACAAACACAAAGACAAAGTCGGAAGGTCAAGTTGGGGGAACTGGGGGTGATTCCCAGTTTGGCTCTCCGATGCTCAAGTCAGATGAAGATCTGAAAGAGAGAATATGCTAAGTATGGAAATGCAGTAATGGAGGTTGCTTACAGTGAAGGAGATGAACTCGCATATTTATAGTTAAGGGTCAGGGACCCTTTGGTCATTTGCACCGTGTGGTCCTGGCCGAATGTTTCCCTAACACGTGGTGTTGTGAGAGAGAAACCTAGGAGGAATCTTCTGCAAAAGCTGGTGGAAGTTAGTGTTGGCAACAGTGGCAGGTGCGCGGGCATGTACGGGGTGTCAGAGGGCCATTTTAGGGGTTGGTAACGAGGGCTTAAGAGCACGTTCATGTCGACGAAGAGCCTTGGAGAACAAGGAATCCGCTAGGGGATGAAGGCCAAGGCTCATAAAATGAGGGGGAGTGAAAGTTTCCCTGAATGAGTGTAGCGCTCGAAGAGGGCTTTCTTAACTAGTTGGAGCCTTAGCCATGTAGTATGAATCGTGCTCGTTAGAGAGCGGCGATGTTGATCACGTGCACGCGTAGCAGAGATGACACGTGTCCTTGAGGAACGCTGACGCTTGAGGGGTCCGAACGCTCGTGTATAATTACCTTAATCACAAGAGGACAGTTGTCATCATCTTGAGTTGCCACGTGTCCAAATGTGGGACAAGCATATTTTGACCCCATCATTTTGCCCCCTAATTCTGTAGTCCTTAGTAATGAGGACTGTAGAATTCTGTCAAGTAAATCTTCGAGCGTAGCGCTTGGGGAAAGCGTAGCGTGTTGGGCAATTCAGCCCTCTGATTGCGCCATAAATACGGTCCTTTCCTCTGACCGATTGAGATGTCTATGCATTAAATGCGGTCCTTTCTTCTGACCGCTTGTAACGTCTGTGCATTAAATGCTGATGCACGTGGGGCGCGTGATTCTTGGGAAGTACCTGACGGTTCGATAAAGTGAGCGGTTTCCTAGGCGGGAAATGATTGTATTTTCAAATTATTTATCAGAAACGTACCAACTCCCATCCCTATAAATAAGGGATTCTGCATCCATATCTTCCTTTACGCGAACAAATCTTCAGAGCACAAATTTGTAAAAAACTTCTTGCAAACAAGTTTCAGAGCATTCACAACTTTTCTTCAAGATTTTCCAGAAAACCCAAGGTAACCTTCCGGTGAAATCTTTTAACTTTGCTAACTTTAGAATCACATTAGGGTTTAGTAATTCCTCAAGCTTTACCTCCCCAGAAATCCCAAATTTCTTTGAACATTCCTTACTTCCAAAATCCTCATATCCTTTCCAAATTCCACCATAGTCATGGCCAGAGATCACGTACAAGAATTGGCTCGCGAGGTTGAGGGGATGGCTACCCAGACTTCATCTCCTCCGGGCTCCAGTAGGGACGAGGAGTTGGACGCGGCCGTTATGGCCATAGATGAAAGGAACCCAGATGGGGTTGAGCATCTCTTTGAAGAAATGAATCTGGTGATGGAAGCGGAGAGGCAGGGGGTGACTCTCCCGATAACAGAGAGTGCAACTCACCCTCATCGTCACACCGTGACCATGGTCGTCGTAGGACCGACTCCGGAATCCGAGGGAGGAGCGGGGCCCTCAGATAAAGCCCAGATCAAGGGCAAAGGAAAGAAGTCCCATAGGCCCAAGAAAGCCAAGAAAACCAAAGGGCCAAACAAGGGTGAAGGCTCGGGTATGTAGGCGGCCGAGCGTACCCCGGACGAGACTCCCAGCACCATCACTCTATGGGAGATAAAGTTTGTTATGGCCCCAATCTATTGGGACGAGAGTTACACATGGAGAATCCCTGCCAAGCACGAGCTCGCCAATCATCCTCCTTTTGGCGAAATGGTGGTTTAGAAGGACGCGATCGGTTCCGGGGGTCTAAGATTTCCAATTCCAGTCCCAGTGGCTTCCATTCTAAATAGTTTGGGCCTGTGCCCCTCGCAAATCGTGCCTGACGGACTCGCCTTGATAACCAGCTTTGTAATCCTTATGAAATGCGCCGGATACGAGCCCTTCATGCGGAATTTCAATGCCCTTTTCCAAGTAGTTAGCTCACCGCGCTCGTCATATGAGATGGGTTATTTCTACTACGTTCAACCGAAGGCCCACTTGAACTTGATCAACTCTCCTTCCTCCACTTATGGCCCAGATTGGAAAGAGAAGTTCATTTTTGTCATGGGCCCAGCGGATGATGATTTCGGGGTGGCCCAAGAATGGATATCTCATGGGAATGGATCCCTTGTAAAGAGCCGCTTAGAACCTGCCATCCCTAAGGACTGGGCCAAGGACTTGGCTGGGGCGTTGAGGGACGAGGGCCAGCTAATTCGAGCCAAGGACTGGATAGATGACGCGGAACTCATGTTCCTCTGCGGGCTTACTGACGACCCTCATTATCTCAACAACCCTCCCGCTTGAGATTTGGAGAGAGATGGTTAGACTTTAGGGCACAAACTTGTAGATAGGGATGCTAACTATACTTTGCATTTGTAACTTGTATTTTGTGAAATTTGCTTAAGGGTTTCTGACCCTTGTTTTCGCCTTCTTCGCAGGAGCGGACATTTTAAGGATGGCTGGAGGCATGAGAAACGTTGCTAGGTTCGCCAACGCTAACAGGCATCAAGCCCAACAGGGAGATCAATAGAATCCCCGAGGCCGTGGAGCAGGCCGGGGTGATGGTCATGGCGGCCACCAAGGCGCCAGCTCAAGCGCCGCATCTGGCGCTCAAGTGCCGCAGGGACGAGGGGAGAACCGAGCGACAAACACGAAAAATCGAATAGTGGTATGGCCACCAACCGCAACAGATGCGAGGGTGGTCAACACTAACGCCATCAATCAAACCAGGCCCCCTGCAAGCGTGGTAATAAGCGGGGCTCAAGGGAGCGCTAGCCCAACTTCCCGCAAGAGGAAGAGAATGCCTGATGCCTTCGCCATATCCGGCAAAGGGAAACAAGTTGTTGAAGGCCGCAAGGGCGACGACGGCACTTCCTCTTCAGAGGAAGAACATTTGTGGGATTTCGACCGCCGGGGGGACAGGAGCTACAAGGGCTCCGCAGATGGGGGTACTGTATTACTGAGGCACGGGATATTGGCCCAAGCTGTCAGCCAAAATCTTTATGAAAGGGCCCAATTCTCAGCGGATCATAAGCATTTGTACTCCGAGTCGGTTGAAAAGGTGACCTGCGATATGGGGCACGCCATATTTTCCGTAAGTCTCCTTTCCTTTTGTAGTTCCATTATCCTTTGAAGGTGTTGTTCTTCAATATATTTGTTAACACTTTTGCCCTTTCGAGCCCGTGCAGCAAGTGCTCCTGAGGGCGAGAAATATCCAAATGCGCGCCACGGTTTATGCTGACCGGAAGGCAAAGTACAAGAAGATGGCGCGCTCGAACGATCCTGTCCAGCTTCAGGAGGAATTGGACACAGAGAGGCCAAGTACCTTTCCCTTAAGGATGAGTACAAAAAGATGGAGGATGAGATGAAGAAGTTGCAAGATGACTTCACAAACACTGAGAACGCTCGAAGCAGTTGGCATAACCAATATAACCAACTTGATGAGGACCATAAGAAGCTCACTGCTGACCATAACGATTGGAAGACGAGGGTCATGGAGGCGAAAAAGAAATACGCTGATGCCATGAACCAACTCCCTCATCGTTTGAGCAATCAAATAAGCAGGCGATCATCAAATTCTGCCATTCCAAAGCGTTCAATTTTGCAGCTTCCCTTCATTGCCTTGACAAGGCTCAAAAGGCCTTCCACTTGGCGATTGAGCAGGGCATCCATAAAGGTTTGACTGATCCAGCCATTCGTGAGGCACAAGGCATGGGGCTTATGTTCAACGAGCGCTGTGTTGAGGATGATGAAGACCATGAAGATCCGGAGTCCAACATCTCTGAGCCGGAATACAACTTTCTAGTCACGCTCATTCAAGATGAGTACATGGCTACTCATCCCCCGGAGGGGAAGACTGATGCTAGTGCCGTTTCTGAAAACCCTCCAACAAATGAGCCTCCGGCGCACGTTGGTTATAATGCCCCCATTCCTGCCAACGAAACCGACGAGCCTAATGGCCCCCATGTGCGGGAAACAACGAGCCATTGCCTCCTCCACCTGCTCAGAACCAAGAAGATCATGCCCCTCAAGTGCAAGAGCCGGCAGGCCCCGTGGCCCAAAATGTTCTGGTGGTCCTAAATGAAGATGTTGACCCTGCAGCTTGATGTCTCCCTCCGTACGCTTATGTTGAACTTCCTTTCTCTTCCTTATGTTGAAACTTCTTTTTGTAAGAATGTTATGTGCCCTTGTGCCCTTGTTTTGTAATTTTGGCAAAGTCCTCAAATTAATGAAATTCTTCTTTTCCATAGTAACATCTATTTTTATTTTTTTCTCTTGCGCCAATATTTTTTATTGCGACGCTTTACCTTGCGCTTGTTGTTAACAAAATCTCTTAACGCTTACATTCTGAGTAACATGCCTGGTAGAATAGGCCTTGTTTTAGCTAAATCTTGAGTAGGTATGAGGATCTTATTGAAAGATTGCCCTTTTTCAAATCTTGTAAATTTTTTTGCTTTTATGCTTAGAAAATTTTGCTAAGTCTTGAGTAATTACGAGGGTCTTACTGAGAGGTTGCCCTTGTTCAACACTTGTGAAAATTTTGCTTAACTTGGAAAATTTTTACTAAGTCTTGAGTAATTACGAGGGTCTTACTGAGAGGCTGCCCTCGTTCAAGACTTGTGAAAATTTTGCTTAACTTGGGAAATTTTACTAAGTCTTACGTAATTACGAGGGTCTTACTGAGAAGCTGCCCTCGTTCAAGACTTGTGAAAATTTTGCTTAACTTGGAAAATTTTACTAGGTCTTGAGTAATTACGAGGGTCTTACTGAGATGATGCCCTTGTTCAAGACTTGTGAAAAATTTTCTTAACTTGGAAAATTTTACTAAGACTTGAGTAATTACAAGGGTCTTACTGAGAGGCTGCCCTCATTCAAGACTTGTGAAAATCCATTCCAAATGACGTTACCGTTGAACGAGCGCGCTTGTACCCGTTAATTTTTGGGATTTGCAAGCGATCCCGTTTTCGAGCGCAAGGCGTTGTGACAAACGACCAAGACCTACTAGGATTCTCCTTGCATTTTTCTCTGATTCATCAGGTTGGTTGTGAGCGTTACCAGACTATCCTTATGAGGGCATCTCCCCACGTGGAGTAGAGCGCTGGCAAGCGTAACCCATGTGTAATAACATCGTGCGTATTTGAATGGATTGCCAACCACGCTCGTGGAAACGAGGGACGTGGGTCTTATCCCTTTGCGTAATTTAAAAGCAGTAGTATAGAAATATTTAAGAGAATGTATTTTAACTTACTTGAGATTTGAAGTAGTACATAGAACCCATTAGTGGGATTGTTATATCATCATTTCCAGAGAGCTTTTAAACATAAAACCACCGGAGGTTACATGCGTTCCAAGGGCGAGGCAAGCGCTCGCCTTGAAGTGTCTCCAGGGTGTAAGTGTTGTTAGCTCTGATTTGTATGACTTTGAACGGCCCTTCCCAGTTGGGGTCCAATTTTCCCACATGCTTGGATACTTCTACTTTCTTCTAGACTAAGTCTCCCAGTTGGAAAGTTCTTTCTCTTACACACTTGTTATATTGTTGTGCTACAGCGGCCTTGTATCTGTGTATTCTTGCCCACGCATTATCTCTTTTTCCTCCAGTAAGTCCAACTCTAAGCCTCTGTTAACTTCGTTAGTTTGAGGCTCGAAGTAAGCTACACGAGCGGATTCATGTACAATTTCTGCTAGTATCATTGCTTCTAACCCATATACGAGCGCGAAAGGTGTCTCGGCAGTGGCCGCTCGTGGAGTAGTGCGATAAGCCCAGAGTGCCCCTTGCAATTCTTCTGCCCATTCACTCTTTTTGCTCTCTAGCATTGTTTTCAGATGCTGCAGAATGACCCTGTTGGTGACTTCCGCCTATCCATTAGCTTGGGGATGACCCACGGAGGTAAAACGTTGTTCAATCCCTAACTCTGAACACCATTCTCATGTGTCAGCTGCTATGAACTGGGATCCATTGTCTGAAATAAGCACCCTTGCTATACCATACCTGTAGATAATGTTTTTCCAAATGAAGTCCCTCACGACCCTGAAGGTAATTTTTGCCACGGCTTCAGCCTTGGCCTATTTGGTAAAATAATCGACATCTAAAATGACAAACTTCTTCTGTCCGACCGCGATGGGTAAGGGGCCTACGATGTCGATTCCCCACTGGTCAAAGGGCCATGAGACATCTATAGGGATCATTTGAGCGGTTGGCAGTTGAGGGAGGTTAGAATGGAATTGACACTTAGGGCATTTTCAGGAAAACTCAATGGCATCTTGGAGAACTGTGGGCCAATAAAACCCACTCCTCAGGACCTTCTTCACAAGGATACGCCCTTCTGAATAGTTCCCACAGCTTCCATTGTGAATAAACTCGAGCGTTTCTTTTGCTTCCAAGGGCCTTAGACATCTCAACGGAGGTCCTTGAAACGACTTCTTGAATAATTTTCCTTCAGAGTCTATAGAAAACTGAGGGGCCTTGTTTCTAATTTTCAGAGCCTCCACCTTGTCAGTGGGACAAACGCCATCTCTGAGGAATTTTATAATATCATCAAGCTGGCATGGCTCGTGCGGATCAATCATGGCCACCACTTTGTTGGTGCCTTGCTCTTTTATCAAGGGCTCTTCAGTTCTAAGGAACCTGACTGAGCGCGCTCACTAGTACTTTCCAAGGCTGAGGCAAAGTTTGATAGAGCATCGGCGTGCTCGTTTTCTACTCGTGGGACCTGGAGTAGATGGAATTCTTTGAACTTCCCAATAACTTCATTGGCTTTGCCCAAGTATTGCACCATGGTGGTTTCTCGAGCCTCTTAAGTTCCTTCATTCTGGCTCGCAATTAGCTGTGAATCAACATAAGCGGTGATCCTGGAGGCCCCATTTTGAAAAGCAATTTTCAATCCTTGCACAAGGGCTTCATATTCTGCCTCGTTATTGGTGACTTGAAAATCAAACCTGATTGCAAAGTCTAACTCAATCCCGTTGGGGTCTCTAAGGGTTACCCCTGCTCCTCCCCCCTGAGAGGTTGAGGAACCATCCGTGTGCAGGACCCATAGACCATCGTTCTCTAGAACAGCAGGCTCCAAACCGAAGCGTTCCACCAACTAATCCGCTACAACCTGCGCTTGTACAGCAGTTCTGGGCTCGAAACTTAAGTCAAACTGGCTCAGCTCAACGACCCATTTTATCAGTCTTCCTGATACATCTGGTTTGGATAGCACTTGCTTCAGAGGCTGATCAGTGAGGACCGTTATTGAGTTCGCTTGAAAGTAAGGCCTCAATCGTCTTGATGCGTTGATGAGGGCAAACGCAAATTTCTCGATTTCCAAGTACTTTTTCTTGGCCCCTTATAATGTTTTGCTAAAATAATAAACATGCAAGTGCTTACGTTCCCGTACAGCTATCAGTACCACGCTCGTTGCCTCGGTTGAAATGGAGAGGTACATAAATAGCCTTTCGCCTTCAACGGGTTTCGTCAGGAGCGGAGAGCTCGGTTGCAATGCTTTTTCACTCTTCAGTCCAAGCAAAATTTCGTGTGTTTCGCAAAATTTTGAAGAAAGGAAGGTTTCTGTCTGCCGAGCATGAAATGAATCTGTTCAGGGAAATGATTTTTCCTGCTGGTACTTGCACTTCCCGGAGATTTCAAGGGGAGGGGATCTCCAAGATAGCCTTGATTTTCTCAGGATTGGCTTCAATCCCCCTCTGACTGACCATATAGCCTAAGAACTTTCCCCCTCGTACTCCAAAAGTACATTTTGAAGGATTTAATTTCATCCCATACTGGCGCAAAATGGAAAAAGTGCGCTTGAGATCCTCCAGATGTAAGCACTGACGTTCGCTCTTGACAATCATATCATCGACTTAAACCTCCATGGATCCTCCAATTTCCTTTTCAAACATCTTGCTGACAAGACGCTGATAAGTGGCTCCAGTGTTCTTGAGTCCAAAAGGCATGACTAAGAAGCAATATACCCCCAAGTGAACAACAAATGAAGTTTTGGGGCGGTCCTTTGGGGCCATAAAGATTTGATAGTACCCCTGAAAGGCGTCCATCATGTTCATGAGTTCACATCCGGCGGTCGAATCCACCAATCGGTCTATCCGGGGCAATGGGTATGGATCCTTAGGGCAAGCCTTGTTAAGATCAGTAAAGTCATTGCACATGCGCCATTTATTTGCGCTCTTGGGCACCAATACCACGATACATAGCCACTCTGGGTACAAGATGGGCTCAATGTACTGGGCCTCTAGAAGTTTGTTAACTTCTTCCTCAATAACTTTCATCCGAAAACCATGTACATCCCCATTTCTTCTGCTTTATGTGTTTAAACGAGGGATCCACATTGAGCCTGTGGACTATAACGCTCGGGTCAATCTGTAACAACCCTACTCAGGGCCAAGTTGAGAAAGGTAAGTAAAGGGCAACTCAGGAAGCGTTTATAACCTCGATCCCTATTAATTCACTTCATGCATTGCATTTTATGTGACTTATGTGTTTTTATGTGTTACATTTTACTAAATGTTCATAGATTTAATTCTTTTAACTCATGCCTTGAAACTCTTCTCATAAAATCCTATAATTCTAGTATTCATTCCTTTCTAGCACCTAAAAACCCCTCATATGCTTCAAAACCCATTCCTACAGTTTTAGGTTGGAAATTACGAAAATACCCTTAACAGCCCAAAAATATTCCTACATCTCCCGAAACACTTTCACTACCCAATATTTTAACCAAAATAATCCTCACATTATTTCGAGGATCGTGATACTCTCCTTAAACCATAATTCCCATCCTAACTCCCGTAGTATCAAAAACCGGCAAAAACCCTAGCTTATGATTCGATCATCAATAAAACCTTATTCATCTACCTTTTGATATTCAAAATTATAACCAAAACGACCCTCAAATTATTTCATGAATTTTCATGCATTTACCAAAAACTCGATTTCACCTATAGCATATTTATAAATATTTTCCTATTTAAAAATCATCATTTTTATTTTAAAATAATTAGCTTTTATTCAATAGTCGAAATTATATTTATAACGATCCTTGAATTTTTCTCTACAACATAGTGATTTTTCCAAACTTTAAACTTCATCCTAGCTTCGATTATATAATTTTCTCATGATTTTCATCATCTTCAATGTTCATAATTTATAAACAAAAACTCCAAATATTTCATGTTTATAACTAAAACGAAGCTCATTTTTCACTCATTCTTCCATTAATTCACTACATCAAAATTTTACCTCTCGACTCTTGAATAAATTTTATATTATTTTTACATTTATTTTTATTCCAAATGACATCATCCATGACCTCATGCTCTTCTAGAAGAATTGAACAAATGAGCATAATTTCTCCACATTTCTTAGTTAATAACCTAGCATTTGTTCAAATTATAATTAAACCACATCTCCAATTTAATTACCAAGCATTTGTTGAAACCTTAGGCAACCACATCTCCCTTAAACTCTCATTTATTGCTTAGAAACCCCTCATGACTACTTATAAATACCCCCCTTAAGCCTCATTTATACCTCACATTCAACACACAAAAATCACTCTCTCCCTCTCCCCAAAACCTCACGCCACTCTCCCTCTTTTCTCTCTAAGGTATGTTTTCTTCTATTATCTCATGTTTTATATAATGTTCTTAGTATAGAAATAATAGTGGCATGCCTAGGATTAATTAAATTATGCTTTAGGAATTTATTTTATGAAATATGTGCATAGTTGATAGTTTAAATATAATGTGAGCACATTATGGAATTTTATTCAATTAAATGCATGAATTATGATATGATATAATGTGAATATGTATTTAAATGCTTATGATCTTGTTCATGCCAAGAATAATTTATTTAGAATTATTTTTCATAGAAAGTTCATATATTTTGCTATATTATGCTTTAATCTTATGTTATGAATATGAATGTGATAGAACATGTTACACACCCCCTTTGAATATTCAAATAAGCTCAAGAACATGTTCATAATGTTCTTGAATATGCGTGTGTGCATGTGTGTGCTGTGATCCATGTGTGTGTGTGTATGAATTTGATTTTGTGTTATAAAGTGTTTAATTCATATGAAATTGAATAGTAAATGTTTTTAATAGTAATTTTGACTTTTTGGTCAACCAAAATCCAATTAATTTCGAAATTATTACAAAAATAATTATAAAATAAGTTTTGGAATTTTTAAAGAAATATTTTTCCTAAATTTTTCCAAAAATCAATAAACTATGTAATATTTTTCAAAAGATAACCTACATTGTCAAATTAAACCTTGAATTTCATTTCAAACCTTACAATTAGAATTATAGTATGGTTGATAAATATTTAATTAGTAAAAGATCCCATAAACCCTAATTTGTTAATCAAATTCCCTTAAACGGGTAAATTTAGGGTTTACCGGGAAATCTTTAACGCATTACATGACGTGTATCTTCTCTAATTATTTCATTGTAGTATTGAGTGTAATTAGTTAGTTAGGAACTAAGAACCTATTTCTAAACCAGTAGTAGTTATTACATTCAGGCGAACCTGATGGTGCTGGAAATCGAGTTTCCAAGAATGCAACAACACTTTAATATTTGTATGGAAAGGGAAGGACCATCACAGGCGTGAGGGCCTCAGGATCTGGGTTTCCTCTTAAGCGTGGGTTTTTCCAGCTAGGATAACACCAAAGATGCAAGTTGCAGTGATGATGCTATTGTGGAGAAAATGGTGAGAAGCTTGAGAAGATCAGTGGAAATGCCCAGAACAATATGTGTGATTTGTATGCAGATGATGACTTGGGGGAGAATGCATGGGATCCCCCCTATTTATATGTTAGGGATGGGGGTAAATGGGTAAATTGACCATGTGGTCCCAAACCTGTGTTGCCCTAACACGTGGCAGCCTCTGAGGGGGTGAGAATGACATTTCTGAAGAGGAGACGGCGTGTCAGGTGCATGGTGCGCAGTACCTTTGTGTCAGAGGTTGTTGACGAGGGTCGCATGAGTGGAGGGTCCCGGATCCGTCTTATGAGGGCTCAGGTCCACCAAGGCGGTGGGGGTGACCCGCGAGCGATTAGTGACGCTCGAAGAGTGCTCGGATGGGTTCCTCACGGTTTATGAGCTTTGAGCGCGAAAACCCGAGCGACAGGAATATGGCCCTCGTGTGGAGGATTCCTTGAGAAAGGTAACCCCGAGGGACGATACGGGAGAGCCGGGCCTACCTGCTCGTCCTCGCCGTTTAACTGGTTGTGCAAGGCTCAGGGGCCCATTTTAGTTGGCAAGTGAGTGGGCTGGGTTGGCCCGCGAGCCCATCAATGCGAGCGTATAGTCTTCAAACCAATCGATGACGACACGTGGACGGCTCTGATGCAAGCGCGTTTCTGAGCCTCATCATTTTGCCCCCCAAATTCTATCGTATCGCTCGACCGTACTGTAGAATTTAAAAAGAATGGAGCTTTGAATTTTTTAAAATCCGAGGGTCAAGCCCATTGCTAGTGAAGTGACCGCTTGCCTTCTTTAACGGATATAGTCTGACAAAGCATTAATTGAAGTCATGTCCGCATTTAATGCTGAGTGGGAACGTGGGCGCGTGCACACCGGGAGACGTGAGGCGGTTACCAAAAGTGGGGGGATTTCCTAGGCGGGAAATGATTGCCATTTGAAATCCCAAACCCTAAACTGATATGGATGTGTGGAAACAAAGTGAATCGTTCTTGCCCTGTTTCTCGTAAGCTTTGCCCTGTTTTTTTTAACTGATTTTCAGCTGTCAAAACTGCTGAGTTTCCTTCATGCTTTAGCTGTCAGTTTCGTAGCTTTGTAGGTGTGTTCTTGATGTGTTCTTGCTGCTTTTCATGCTTAGTATTGTTGCTTTTATTGCTTGCATTTCATGCGTACATGGTTGCTCTTTTTCTGCTACGTTTTGCTGTCTGAAACAGGGGGTTGCTGGTGCATGACACGGGGGTGCCATTTTGCTCGTTCCAACGAGGAACGGGGGTGCGTTTTGGCCTGGAATTGCTGTACCGAGACACGGGGGTGTCTTGGTCTAGGCTTGGGAGGTGACACGGGGGTGTCACCCCGTTTTTCCTGAACTTTTCCTGCGTTTCTTCTCCACTGTTGCATGCGTCTTCTTCTTCCCTGTTTGTGTGTGTGTTTGCTGCTATGTATTACATTTCTGTGCAGTGTGTGTGTTGCATGCATGCATGGGTGTGTTTATGTGTGTACGTGTATGTATATATATATATATAATATATATACATATGTTATTATATGATTATATATAATTATTATATTATATAGATATTTATTATATATTTAAATATTATTTGATTTAATTCAATTCTTGACATTAATTGATCTCTATTTCGTGTATTTTAAATTACCGACTATTGATTGAACGTTTTATTTACTTTATTCCTAATTGTGAATATGAATATTGTGTGTTATGGTTATTAAATGTGATTATGAATTTATGAATTTATGAAATTGAATGAAATATATGAACGAATGATTTGATTATATGTTTTAAATTTCTTAATAGTGCACATGAACATTTATTGATATAACATGATCATTTATGCATTCATGTCATATTCACTTCATTGCCGAGCGTCATATGTGGTCATTGAGTCTCATACCTTTTCTTTTGCACAGATTCGGGTTTGGTCGGAGACGAAGGCGAGCATTGAGACGCTTGTGCCTTTCTTTTGCTTTGGTAAAGGTGGGTTTTTCTTCTACTAGTTAAAACAACCCTATATATCCCTTATGTGAAAGGTTTTTAAGCCAAAATAGTATATTTATATATATCGAGTCATTTTGGGTAAATGATTTCAAACGTATGACCCTTTTAATTATGAAACCCTATCTTATGTTTTGGCGAGACATGATTTTGATTGCACGGGCCCCGGGACTTAGTATATGTGGCTAACCGAGGAAGCAAGGGCTGACGGGGATCCCATATACTAGTTCCAACCAATTACGGCGAAACGGACTTCATCAAGGAGTTTTTTACGAGGAAACACTAACCGGGCTTTGAGGACTCATGAACCTCATAGCAACATTGATATGATTAGGTGGTCGAGCCTTGCAAACTCGTCCACCACCCTGAGGAAGAAGGTGTATATGAATGATTATGATCATGTTATGTATGAGGACAAAAGAGTTATGTATGATAATGAATGATTGAATAATTGATTATGATTACACGAGGAGTAGGTTGGAGATTGTGCACGCCCACTCGCCGGGCCATAAACCTTTATGAACAATTATGAATGAATACGAACGTCGTAATCCCGTTGATGTTTTCTTTTGTTTTAACCACTTGGGAAATTCTTATCAAACTTCACACGGGATTAGGGCTTGCATGTATGTGTTTAATTTATGCGATATTATATCTTATGCCCCGTTTTTATACCCACCAGTCTCTTTTAGACTGAACCCGGTTGTTTTCAGCTGTTTTGTGCAGGTATAGGAGTGCTAGGCGAGAATACAAGTTGCCTAGGTCTTGCATTTATGTTTAGCACTTCTTTTCACTCTCATTTGTTCATACTCTCATTGCTATCTTGTATTTGATCATAGTATAGCTTGGAGCGTCATGTTTTGTAGGCCGTGAGTGCCGTTAAATATTTGAATGCTCTTGTCTATCTATTTTTGGAGCTTGGTGGCTCACTGTATATGCTATGTCGTTATTGCTTCCACGTTTTACTTTAACTCTGATTTTATATTATCTTGAGTTGAATGGTTTAATGGTTAGTCCCGCCTAGCATAGCGTGTGTGTTGTGTCCCCGTTCGCCGTGGATTTGGCACGTGTATGGACTTCCATTTCATATACGGGTCGGGTCTCGGTGCGGGGGATGTGGTACCTTACGCTCGGGTGCTACATCCTTATGTGGTATCACAGCTTAGGGTTGCAAAACCCGGGTTCTAGTGTCGTGTTGAGTCAGTTAAGTCGTTCGGCTTTAGGAACAACTTGTCAATGTGTTGCATATGCATTGTTTACGTGCTTGTGTGCTTTAAATCTTGAATTTTGATCGAATTAATTGCACTTGCATGCATGGACTAAAAATAGCATGCATTTCAGTGTTTCTTGAATAGGATGCCTCCACGTAGACATCGTGAGAGATCTCCAGGACATCGCTGTCATCATGACCGATCCCCTATGCCTCCACCCCAACCACAAGCACCACCGATGGACATGGGGAATTTTATGGAAGCAGTTTTTAACTATGTCGAGCATAGGAGGGCTCAAGCTCCCCCACCACAACCAGCAGAACAACAAGCTCCTCCACCAAACCATAATAATAGAGACCCTCATGGGGTGTTTCTCAGCTACAACCCCCCTCGGTTTTCTGGTTCTATCGATGATGCGGTCTCGGAGGGTTGGTTGATTCGATTGGAGAGGATATTTGGAGTCCGACAGTTTACTACGCAAGAGAAGGCTCAATTTGCTATATTCCAACTTGATGGAGATGCGTATGAATGGTGGGAACGAACAAGGGAGAAACTTGAAGTGGATGAAGAGGAAGTGACTTGGGAGGTTTTCAAGAGAGAATTCCGGGAATGCTTTGTACCAGAAGTGGTGAGAGAGAGGAAGGAGCAAGAGTTTATGGAATTAAAGCAACGTGCTCGTACGGTGACTCAATACCTCGCCGTATTTAATAGACTTGGGAAATATGCTCCTCATGTCACCCGGGATGAGAAGAGAAAGTCGAGAAAATTTATTGCGGGGTTAAGACAGGACTTGAGACACGGTCAGGCGGGTCACAACTTCGAGGCATTTGCCGACACCGTGCAAAGAGCCTTGGTTCAAGAGGAGGAATTCAAAAAGAAGGATCCGGTTTTTAGAGCTCCAATGGGAAGAGGTTCCGGATCGAATTCGGGAAAGAGGACGATGATTCAAGCTACTCCCCTTCCCAAGGGTCCGTTCAAGAAGCCAAGAATGGGAGGACCAACTCCATCGGTTCTAAAAGCCTTGCCTGCACCAACGAAAGATCGATAAGGTCCGAGCGAGGCGAGATTGGCTCAAGCTCCTTGTACACATTGTGGAGGACCAACTCACAATTTTTATAATTATCGGAGGAGGTTGAATTTGTGCCTCATATGCGGAAAGGGTGACCATATGGCGGATACTTGTCCCGACAAAGACCCCGGATTTCAAAGACGAGTTCAAAGGCCAATGATCCCGGCTCGTGCTTATGCCCTCGAGGGTGAAGAGCAAGATGCAGAGATCGATCCCACAGCTGTGGTGGAAGGTACCCTATGCATACATAACATGAGCATTCATGCACTCTTTGATCCGGGTGCCACGCATTCCTTTATTTCTTGTGATTTAGTTGCCACTCTGTACTTGCCTGTTATTTGTCTCTCTTCTTGTTATTTGGTGAGTTCGCCACTTGGTGGTAGTCTTCAGACAGATCAGTTGGTTCGGGAGTGTTCAATTCTGATTGAGGGGAAAGAATATCCAGCTGATTTAATTGTTATGCCTATGAAGAGGTATGGAGTTATTTTGGGTATGGACTGGTTGTCCAGGCACCGGGCCAATGTTGATTGTTTTGCGAAGAAAGTGATTTTGGGTAATGAATTGGTAATTGGTAGTGGATAAAGAACGGTATCTCTCTTGTCTTATATGGAAGCTCATAAGTTGATGAGAGAAGGAGCAACGGGATTTATTGCTTACCTCCTTAATAGGCTGAAAGATCAAGTTAAGTTGGAGGATACCGCGGTTGTTAAGGATTTCTCCGATGTGTTTCCGGAGAATTTAAGCTCTTTACCACCAGACCGAGAGATCGAATTTGTTATTGACTTGCATCCAGGATCGACACCGTATTCTAAGACTCCGTATCGAATGGCACCGGCCGAATTGAAAGAGTTAAAGATTCAATTAGAGGAATTGCTCAAAGTTGGATATATACGGCCAAGTTCGTCACCTTGGGGTGCTCCGGTTCTCTTTGTTAAGAAAAAGGATGGAACCTTAAGAATGTGTATAGATTACCGGGAGCTTAATCGGATGACTGTAAAGAATAAGTATCCTTTGCCCCATATTGAGGATTTATTCGATATGTTACAAGGTTCGGGGGTATACTCAAAATTGGACTTGAGACAAGGATATTATCAATTGAAGATCTGGGAAGAGGACATTCCGAAGACGGGATTTAACACCCGATATGGACACTACGAGTTCGTAGTGATGCCTTTTGGAATGACTAATGCTCCGGCTGCTTTTATGGATATGATGCATCGAATTTTCCGGGCCTATTTGGACAAGTTTGTGGTAATATTCATCGATGACATCTTGGTTTATTCGAGAACTCCGGAGGATCATGCCAGGCACCTCAGAATTGTGTTGGACACTTTAAGGGAACATCGGTTGTATGCTAAGTTTAGCAAATGCGAGTTCTGGATTGATCGGGTAGCATTTTTGGGCCATATTATTTCAAGGAAAGGTTTGGAAGTAGACCCTTCTAAGATTGAGACGGTTATTCAATGGCAAAGCCCGAAAAATGATTCAGAAGTAAGGAGTTTCTTGAGTTTGGCAGGCTACTATCGGAGATTCGTTCAAGATTTTTTGAAGATTGCGGCTCCTTTAACCCGATTGACTAAGAAGGCGGTTAAGTTTGAGTGGGATGAGGCATGTGAGACTAGCTTTCAACTTTTAAAGGAGAAGTTGACCACCGCTCCTGTATTAGCACTTCCCGAAGGTACAGAAGGATATACAGTTTATACGGACGCCTCAAAGGAAGGTTTGGGATGTGTGTTGATGCAAAATGGAAGAGTAATCGCCTATGCCTCAAGGAAATTAAAAGAGCATGAACAGAACTACCCCACTCATGATTTGGAATTAGCGGCAGTGATCTTTGCTTTGGGTAAGTGGAGACACTATCTTTATGGAATTTCGTTCGAGGTCTTTTCCGATCACAAGAGTCTCCAATACTTATTCTCACAAAAGGAATTGAACAAGAGACAACGACGTTGGATGGAACTTTTGGCGGATTATGAGTGTACAATCCGATACCATCCCGGCAAAGCTAATTTGGTCGCGGATGCGCTTAGTCGGAAAGCTAGCGTGTCCAATGTGAAAGTGGAAATTGGAGATGAGAATGAGTTGTTCAGACTGAGGGCTAGTATTCGGAATATTACGGTTCAACCAGATCTTAAAAAGAAACTATTTGCTGCTCAGAGGATTGATCCCGAAGTTCAGAAATTAGCTGAGAAAGCTCGAGCTGATTCAGAGTGTCCGTTTGGATTTGATGATACGGGACTTCTAAGATTCAAGAATAGAGTTGTTGTTCCGGAAGAGTTAAAAAGGATTATTCTTGAGAAAGCCCATCGGTCAGGGTATTCGATACATCCCGGAGGGAACAAAATGTATAAGGATCTTAAGCAATTCTATTAGTGGAATGGGTTGAAACGGGATGTGATCGACTTCGTGAAACATTGTATGACTTGTCAAGTGGTTAAGGCAGAACATCAAAAGCCATCGGGGCTACTTCGTCCATTGCCTATCCTGGAATGGAAATGGGAACAAATAGCCATGGATTTTGTTTCTGGATTACCAAAAGTGAGAGGAGGTTTCGATGGAATTTGGGTTATCGTGGACAGGTTGACAAAATCAGCTCATTTTCTTGCTATCAGAATGTCCGATAAAGTGAGTAAATTGGCCAAGAGATACAATGATGAGATTGTCAAGCTTCATGGTGTACCTGTTAGTATTGTCTCGGATCGGGATCCCAGATTTACTTCACGGTTATGGCAAGAATTACAAAAGTGTTTGGGAACAAGGCTTCAATTCAGCACAACTTTCCATCCTCAGACCGACGGACAATCAGAAAGGTTGATTAAGTATCTGGAGGATCTGTTGAGAGCATGTGCATTGGACTTTCAAAGTTCATGGAATGAACAGTTGCCGTTAATCGAGTTTGCTTACAACAATAGCTATCAAGCCTCGATTGAAATGGCCCCTTATGAAGCTCTTTACGGACGTAAATGTCGATCACCGTTGTTCTTTGACTTGGAGGAATGGAATTGGACCAAGCAAGAAGGGATTAAAAGAGGGGAAAAGAAGAAAAAAACTCTCTAAGGCTGTACAAGAGGCTATTGATCAGGTCCAGATAATTAGACAACGGATAAAGGCCGCACAGGATCGACAAAAGAGTTATGCACACCTTCGGAGGAAGAATTTGGAATTTGAGATTGGAGATAGGGTTTTCTTAAAGGCTTCTCCACGAAAAGGGTTCTCAAGGATTGGACGAGGAGGAAAATTAAACCCTCGGTATATGGGACCATATGAGATTTTAGAGAAGATTGGGGATACGGCTTATCGATTGGACTTGCCTCCGAGTTTAACTGGAATTCATAACGTGTTTCATGTCTCACAGCTCCGAAAATATTTTCGAGACGAGTCCGAGGTTCTACCGGTTGAAGAAGTGGAATTAGAACCGGATCTCACCTTCGTTCAGAAGCCGATTAAGATATTGGATCGAAAATTTCAGGAACTTCGAAATCGGCGTATTCCACTAGTCAAGGTTCTTTGGAGAAGTGATAAAACCGAAGAGGCTACGTGGGAGACGGAGGATAAGATGAAAAGGTTTCACCCCGAATTGTTTCCGAGCAAGCAATGAATCCGAGGATGGATTCTTTTAAGGGGGAGAGATTGTAACGGCCCGACTTTTCGGACGTAAAGGTACGACGTATGTGTTTACCAATTTGCGCGAATTAATTGTTTTTACTTGTTTTATATTTAATTTTATTATACATTGTTATTATTTTATTATATTATATTTTATTTTAATTTAATATTATTAATTTTAATTATATTTCGTATTTAAGTATATATATATATATATATATATATATATATATATATATATATATATATATATATATATATATATTTATTTATTTATTTTATTCTGAATGTAATGATTATGCTAATTAAGTTTATGTTAATTAATCATGATTTAGTTAATTAATTCCATGACTTTAATTTAAATTATTTAATATTAGATCTAATTCATTTATTTAAATTTTTGCATGAATTTTAATGTTTATATGCATGAATTGCATGAATTGTGCATGTTACTTATTTTGTGCTTCGTTCTTATATGAAATGATATCGAAATGCCATGAATTTGTAGTATGTCATAAATCTATGTGTTATGAACATGATTATATGCTCGGTTTATGTTTTCGTATTCATTTGATATGTTAACGGATTTAATTTGATTCGAGGAACGAAATCGGGGGTTAACGAGCACTTAGCGTACCCTTGGTTCCGGATTTAATATCTTGAGCTCGGGAACTCGGATTCGAGTTCCGTCAACTCCGCTGAACTCGTAACGAAAATTCGAGTTTAGTAAACTTAGCCTTATATTTTTCCTAAGTCATTTGAACCTCCGAAATCCAACCGAAAAACGAAACGGAGACTAAACTGACCTTATTGTACAAATATAGCCATATCTTATCCGAACTATAACCAAATTAACCATGGTTTGATTCTTTAGAAACCTAACTCAACCACCTATCCTAACATATCAAGCCCTAACCAAACTAATCCTCACACAATCCCCAAACATCAACAAAAGCTACTGCCTTTCAGTCCAGTCCCGTAACCCTTCCTTCCTTAGAGATTTTGGAGCTCAAATCTCATCCAAACTTCATCCAATCAACAAGGTAAGTTTAGGGTTGTAATATATGTTCATTTCTGTTCATTTCCATCCTTTCATTCACGAATTTGGGCATGGTTTCATGATTCTGGACTGTTTTTCCGAAAATGAAGAATTTTGGCCATTTTCTTGATCTCATTCGATTCTTGTTGGTTTTGATTGATTCCAAGCTTGAGATTGATTTTTTTGACATCCTCATATCATTTATGGTCATTGATTTCATGGTGGTTGAGATATTTATGAGTTATCATTTATGGTACTTTGAGAAAAATTCACATGAAGGTCACGTACGATTGTTGTCACAGTTGAGCTCTTTTTGGAACTGATATATATGTTGAATTTGTGTTTCTTGGATGAGTATTTATGGGCCTAAACTGATATGGATGTGTGGAAACAAAGTGAATCGTTCTTGCCCTGTTTTCCGTAAGCTTTGCCCTGTTTTTTTTAACTGATTTTCAGCTGTCAAAACTGCTGAGTTTCCTTCATGCTTTAGCTGTCAGTTTCGTAGCTTTGTGGGTGTGTTCTTGATGTGTTCTTG
Organism: Lantana camara; assembly: GCA_037501455.1. NCBI lineage: Eukaryota > Viridiplantae > Streptophyta > Magnoliopsida > Lamiales > Verbenaceae > Lantana > Lantana camara. The sequence goes on from CM074858.1 coordinate 53,341,121, forward strand.
CTGCTTTTCATGCTTAGTATTGTTGCTTTTATTGCTTGCATTTCATGCGTACATGGCTGCTCTTTTTCTGCTACGTTTTGCTGTCTGAAACAGGGGGTTGCTGGTGCGTGACATGGGGGTGCCATTTTGCTCGTTCCAGCGAGGAACGGGGGTGCGTTTTGGCCTGGAATTGTTGTACCGAGACACGGGGGTGTCTCGGTCTAGGCTTGGGAGGTGACACGGGGGTGTCACCCCGTTTTTCTTGAACTTTTCCTGTGTTTCTTCTCCATTGTTGCCTGCGTCTTTTTCTTCCCTGTTTGTGTGTGTGTTTGCTGCTGTGTATTACATTTCTGTGCAGTGTGTGTGTTGCATGCATGGCTGTGAGTTGTGAGTTGTGCATGCATGGCTTGTGTATGTTATGCATAATATGTATATGTTTGTGTGTGTGCATGCATGCATGGGTGTGTTTATGTGTGTACGTGTATGTATATATATATATATATATAATATATACATATGTTATTATATGATTATATATATGTTATTATATGATTATATATAATTATTATATTATATAGATATTTATTATATATTTAAATATTATTTGATTTAATTCAATTCTTGACATTAATTGATCTCTATTTCGCGTATTTTAAATTACCGACTATTGATTGAACGTTTTATTTACTTTATTCCTAATTGTGAATATGAATATTGTGTGTTATGGTTATTAAATGTGATTATGAATTTATGAATTTATGAAATTGAATGAAATATATGAACGAATGATTTGATTATATGTTTTAAATTTCTTAATAGTGCACATGAACATTTTATTGATATAACATGATCATTTATGCATTCATGTCATATTCACTTCATTGCCGAGCGTCATATGTGGTCATTGAGTCTCATACCTTTTCTTTTGCACAGATTCGGGTTTGGTCGGAGACGAGGGCGAGAATTGAGACGCTTGTGCGTTTCTTTTGCTTTGGTAAAGGTGGGTTTTTCTTCTACTAGTTAAAACAACCCTATATATCCCTTATGTGGAAGGTTTTTAAGCCAAAATACTATATTTATATATATCGAGTCATTTTGGGTAAATGATTTCAAACGTATGACCCTTTTAATTATGAAACCCTACCTTATGTTTTGGCGAGACATGATTTTGATTGCACGGGCCCCGGGACTTAGTATATGTGGCTAACCGAGGAAGCAAGGGCTGACGGGGATCCCATATACTAGTTCCAACCAATTACGGCGAAACGGACTTCGTCAGGGAGTTTTTGACGAGGAAACGCTAACCGGGCTTTGAGGACTCATGAACCTCATAGCCACATTGATATGATTAGGTGGTCGAGCCTTGCAAACTCGTCCACCACCCGGAGGAAGAAGGTGTATATGAATGATTATGATCATGTTATGTATGAGCACAAAAGAGTTATGTATGATAATGAATGATTGAATAATTGATTATGATTACACGAGGAGTAGGTTGGAGATTGTGCACGCCCACTTGCCGGGCCATAAACCTTTATGAACAATTATGAATGAATATGAACGTCGTAATCCCGTTGATGTTTTCTTTTGTTTTAACCACTTGGGAAATTCTTATCAAACTTCACACGGGATTAGGGCTTGCATGTATGTGTTTAATTTATGCGATATTATATCTTATGCCCCGTTTTTATACCCACCAGTCTCTTTTAGACTGAACCCGGTTGTTTTCAGCTGTTTTGTGCAGTATAGGAGTGCTAGGCGGGAATACAAGTCGTCTAGGTCTTGCATTTATGTTTAGCACTTCTTTTCAGTCTCATTTGTTTATACTCTCATTGCTATCTTGTATTTGATCATAGTATAGCTTGGAGCGTCATGTTTTGTTGGCCGTGAGTGCCGTTGAATATTTGAATGCTCTCGTCTATCTATTTTTGGAGCTTGGTGGCTCACTGTATATGCTATGTCGTTATTGCTTCCGCGTTTTACTTTAACTCTGATTTTATATTAACTTGAGTTGAATGGTTTAAGGGTTAGTCCCGCCTAGCATAGCGTGTGTGTTGTGTCCCCGTTCGCCGTGGATTTGGCACGTGTATGGACTTCCATTTCATATACGGGTCGGGTCTGGGTGCGGGGGATGTGGTACCTTACACTTGGGTGCTACAGTTTCTTTTGCTGCTGCACATTCTCCCCGGGCGGGGAGAATTAGACCTTGAGAGTCCCCGGCCAGGGACTTACCTATCTTTTTCTTCCAGTAGCTTTCTCCTCGGCCGGGGAGTTGTGAAGGGGATATGCTAGCCGGGCGGGGAGCCCCTGTTTGCTGCGTCTTCTTCTTTTGCCGCTAGCGTATGTATTGTGTATATATATATATTGCTGTATTCTGTTTTTAGGTGTTGTTGTGCATGTATATTTTGTATATATATATATATATATATAAACGTACCATATTTATTGTGTAATATAGTGTATTAATGCATGCATGTTGGTGTTGAGTTGTGTGCATGTGTTTTGTATATCTTGTGCATGTGTGTGTGCGTTATTATATATATATGTACAGGCATATGTGTGTGCATGTAGTGTGTATATATATATAGACGTGAATGCATGCAAATGTGTAGTGTTATATATATATATATGTTTATTATATATATGATATATATTATATAGATATTATATTATGAATGTGATTATATATATATATATATATATATATATATATATATATATTATATATATATATGTTTTTATATATTTTAAGTATTGTTTAATTTATTTGAATTATAGAATTAAATTGTTACCTATTTCATGTTCTTATCTAATTTCCAATCTTGACTGGAATGTTCTATTTATCTAATTTCTAATTGTAAACGTGAAATAGTACATGTTATGATTGTTATATGGAATTTTTGGATTCATTTGATATAAAATGTGACCTTTTAATGGTGGAATTTTATGTTATGACTTATGGACTTGATTTATGAAATTGATTGTTATCTATTTTATGTTTTGCATAGTTAAATGATTTGAATGCCTTTGTTTTGTTTAATTTATAATTGTACACTCGATATATTTGAGTTTAAATTGTTATATGAAATTCATGACTTGAATTGCTATGAATTATGAAACGTTTGAATATGATACTTTCATGTATGAAACACGTTGAATAAAATACTTGGTAATTTGACTTCTCAACATGATTTATACCTCGTATGCATCTCATATCATGTGCATAACATGCCGTGTGTCGTATATGGTTCATTTGGAGTCTTGAGTCTCACGAACACGTTACGTTGTTCTTTGTACAGTTTCTCCAGGGCGGAGATGTACCGGGTTCATAGGACACTTTCAAGTCTTCTTGTCTTCTTGGTTTTGTTCGGTAAGAGGCGTACAGGTGGGTTTATCTACTATATAGTTAAATGGCCCTATATACTCCCAATGTGTAAAGATTTCAGCCAAAAGTATATATGTACATAGAGTCGTTTTCAATGGTTAATGATTTTAAAACTAAAGCCCTTCTTTTTGAACCTACCAAATGTTTTGGCGAGAAAGAATGAATGAATACACAGAATGGGGCCCAGGGACTTGGTGTGAGTGGTAACCCGAGGAGGCATGGGCTGACGGTGATCCCTCACACTAGTTCCACCAATGAATAGCGTAACCGGACCTCGTTAGGAGTTAGCGAGGAATGGACGCTGAGTGCCATCTGGGGAGTCATGTTCCCCTTTTGGTCAATGAATGGATGGTTCTGGCCGATCACCCGGCCATCAACCGGAGGAAGAAGGTGTAAATGTTCATGAATGTGCACAAAAGAATGTAATGCATGTTACTTCCACTTTGGTAATATTTCTATTTTATGGTCTCTTTGGTTGCGATAGTTAGCTCCCACATAGCTTAGCGAGTGCGTATGTCCCCGTTCACCGTGATTTAGCTCGGATATGGATTGTCCATTTCATATTCGGGTCGGGTCTCGGTGCGGGGGATGTGGTACCTTGCGCTCGGGTGCTACATGACTCATCTAAGGCTTGCTTGTGGGATCACGCCCTTAAGAAGGACCACCTTGTTTCGTGGAGGTGCAAAGTGTATAGTTGATACGTGTGTGATACATGAGTGTGCTTACTTCCATAAGTAAGTTCCCTGAGGTGCCCCGTGTGAGAAGATTCCTAAATGGGAAAGGAAGTTTCTATTTCAGGAAATGGAAACTTCCAGATTAGGAAATATCTCATGAGTCATTGATGTGATTAATTGATCCGTAGACTTGAGGTTCCATGTCACTTTATAAGTTAACTCTGTAGTCTTAGGTATAAGCTTTAAAGGGTGTCGCCTTAGACAACTGATTCAAGGCTTATGCTGGGGCTGCACAAGTGACTCATGAAAGTGAATGAGAATTAAGAAAGGACCTACACTTCCATTTGCAAGGTGATCTCTTATTGTGTAAGTCATTTATATGCCATATGGAGTCCTTGGCCAAGGCAGTAGATCAAGACATCATGAAAAGGGTTTCTTGGATTGAGATCAAATGGATATGAAATGCACTTAGCTTTAAGACCAGATTATTGGGGTTCTGATTATTCTCTTGCCCTAGATCTTGGTTGAGAGATAGTAAGTAGGAGGATTGTATCTCACATGAATCAATGACTTAAAGGTTCTGTCGAATCGAGACATTCCAATTCAGCTAGGGATTAAACACCTGATGCTAGACTATGGTCGTTTAATCTGTGGACTGATTGATTAATTAGTGAATTAATTAATTAGGGTCACTGCTAATTGAATTGAGAACCTAGAGGGTCACACACAACAACTTGGTTACATGAGTTAAGGCTTTAAAATGATTAAACGAGTTGATCATGCCGAGAGGGTTCCACACGTGTGAATCACACGTGTGGGTCACGTGAGTAGCACGTGTCCTTGGGACACGTGTCTCACACGTGTATATATATATTGTATATGTGATTAAATAATTAATGTGTTAATTATTTAATAGACTTTGGTTTAATTTTAAATTAAATTGAAAGTCTTATTTTGGAGAAATTAATCTATTTAATTAATTACGAATTAATAAATTAGATAAATAAGTTATTTATTTATTAATATATAAAGTATAAAATTATCTAAAAAGGGTTTGGATATTTTAGCTCTCTTAAAAGTTAATTTGAATTAGAATTCAAAAGTCAAAGTTTGGAATTACTTGATGATCAAGTAATAAGAGAGAGGGACCAAATCCTTAGTCCATAAGGACTAAGTTTCGGACGACCCTCTCCGTGCTATATATAGGGGAGCTCGAGCTCGCCTTAGAGATTGATCGATTTTCTTGTTTCATATGTTGAACACCATCCTTTCTCCAAGATAAAATAAACCTTAGGTTAAGCCTAAACACTAACTAGAGAACTAGCATCCTTACTAGTTAGATTGTAGTCAAGTTGGTGGACTATCTCTAGAGAGCTTCATGTTAGAAGTTTTTAAAGATTCGAGCTTTACCAAGGAGAGGGGATCAAGCAGCAAGAAGAGTGTTCTTGGGTGGCTTGAAACGCTTTAAGAAAGATTATTGAAAAGTAAGTTTCTAATCTCTACGAATTTGGATTCATGATTGCGAGTTTCGATCCTTTTGTTGGAAAATTTTAAAATTTCCACTGCTTTCTGATTCATGTGTTCCAACACTATTTTCGTTTGTGAGTTATAACCATTTTAATTTGGTGTTGCCACTTTACATAAAATCTGCATTCATCCAACTTCGAGCCTACGCCATTTTCTCATCGCTTTGAATTAAAATTCGAGCAATAAATATCGGAAAGATCTATTTGTCTAGTTTCAAACCCAGTGAACAAAACCCAATTCTAACTTCTAGAACTCAAGAAATTCCCATTTTCCTACAGCTTGTGCATTTCCGAAAACTGTCAACTTTTGCGAAGATTTGCCCAAATCCCTCTTCTTGAGTTCCTTTCACTCACTTCACTCTTGTCTGTGATTTATATGAATTGTATGCTTGGTTTATTGATAATTATGTTATTCTTTGATACTCTATGGTCTTTAATTGCTTAAATTTGATTGTTAACTCTGTGCCTTCCTTGAAATGAATTCATTTAATTAAATGGCATGAATATATGACCTCTTTGAGTTTAATGGCATCTCTTATATGTTAATTGAATGTCATACATGTTAAGTGTCACTTGCTTGCTAGTTGATTTAGTTATGAAGGTGTTGATATCTATTAAGATGTTGGTATTCTGTTATGTTTTATATGAACACTATCATAACATAGCATATCATTTTATAATGCTCGCACACATGTTATACCATTTCATATCATTCCACGACACCTCATATCAATACCGTGCATACTATTTGGTTTCATATTGAGTCGTATCTCACGAGTACACATTGTTTCCCTTCTTGTACAGTTTGTCTCCAGGGCGGAGATATCGTGATAAAATGGCACCCGGTATAGCTCGTAACCTTGTATCGTCGTCTTCCAAGTGAGGGTGTTTTCCGTTCTAGTTATGTATTAAACCCTACAACCCATATGTGAATGTATTGGCCAAAACCTTATTGTATATTTATATTGTTTCCAAAGGAGAATAATCGAGTAAATATTTTTAAAAGAATTGAACCGTTTCCAATGTACTGAACTGAATTACTGATTCCCTACTGTCTTGGGGAGAACTGCACTGCACTGTACTGTATTATGGGCCCGAGAAAAACGTGGGATTAGCGACCGTAACGGTATCGGGCCATCGAAAAGAACCCTTGAACTTAGTACCCATTGGGAATACCTTTGCGCGACCTAGGAGACGGGAAGGTGGGATATTCCTGAGCCGGTGGTTCCCATACCATCGAAGGAGAGGGTAAGAGTAATGAGCCCCCATCTCACACTGTACAGATTGGATGGTTCGGGTCTGCAGGCCTGACCATCACCACGGAGGAAGAAGGTTGGACTGTATTGCTCCTGAATGTTACTGAACCTAATGAATGACTAATTGATTGAAAGATAGTCTGTATGATCGCGTTTTAATAAATATCCCCTATTGATTGTACACGGTACGGAGTAAGGATGGAGAACTGTGCACGCTCACTGATCGAGCCACTGATCACCCCACTAAATTGAAATTGTTTATAAATTGATATAGTTGTGAAGTCTGAGCATTGATAACTATTTTATGCCTCTTTGAAAGAACTAACTTCAATAAAACTTTGCTCGGGATTTATGACTTGCATGTGCATGTTTTTATATATATGTATAGCCCTTGCTCACTCAGTCTTGTATAGATTGACCCCTCTTTCCACTTCTCCAGTTTTCTTGCAGGTTTTGCTAAGCAAAAATCGAGACTTAGTGTCCTTGATCGTGTTACTCTTGTACACTTCAGTCACATTTCATATTGTTACATTTTATTGTATTAATTATTGTATTGAATTATTGATCGGGCTTGAAAGCCAATTGTTATTTTTGATGGATGTTGAACCCGTCACTAGGCTGCATGATGAATTGGTTATTAATGTTTTGAATTGAGCGTGAAGCCATTATTGATATTAAAGGATTTTATTGTCGTTTAATTTTGTTTATGATTGCTTCCGGACCATATTTCATATTATCTGATTAATTGGTACAGGGTTAGAATCCGCCTAGCTAGGGATGGTTTTTCTTTGTCACCCATTCGTTATGAGTCCGGTTCATGTATGAATTTTCGATTTCATGATTGGACTACACTTATGGTGCAGGGGATGTGGTGCCTGTCATGCGGGTGCTACAAAAATCACGTAATTTATGTTAGTGCAAGTAAACTATAGTTTATCAAGTGATTCTTGATTTGAGGAAGGAGATTGGTGTCTGATTTGACCTCTCCTTGTGATATGCTCATTTCAAGTTGTGCTTTATTATATAATATTTCTGCTAAAATAGTTTGGAAGTTTTAATTTGAAGGGTAACAAAGATTGGGATAGGAGCTTGGTCATGGGGTGACACTAGCTATTGGAATAACTTTGATTGAGATGGTGAAATTTTAATCATTTTTACATCGGTGTTGTGGGTTTTCCGAATTCTTGAATTGTTTATTTGTGTTCTTAATTCTTTTGATGTGGTGTATATGATAAATGTTGACAGATCATGTGTTCTATAGTATGTTCTGATTTTGAGATGGATTGAGTGAGGTTTGATGTTCTAGTTTATGTGCTTGAAGTAATTTTGTTTTCTTTAGTTGCTGAAGTGAACTCTGGTGTCATTTTTGTGTTGATCTTGGTGGACTTTGCGTTTCGGATTAATTGAATTGATTATGGGGATCTGAGTTGGGTTTGTGGTATGCAGTGGTGCATGTTTAGAATTCTTGTAAGCATTTTCCACATGATCTAAGTGTAACTTGGCATTTTAATATTCTTTTATGGTTAGCATTTATTGAAGTTATCTTCTTGATGTAGATTAAAGGAATGCATTGTGTAATGGTTTTCTTTTTGTGATTTTTATCCCTTCAGTCTATTCATGAAGGTCGCATACAGAGAAGCCTCCTACTGTTCATTTCCATTCCAGGATTAACATGACTTGTGTTAACCATGAGACTGTGGTGGTAAGAATGCAGACACTACCTCTAATTCGAAATTACCTTTTTCTTTCATATTAGCAGCTATTACAACACCCTTTGATATCTAATTATTTAGTCAAAACTTTTGATATTTTGTGTTAAAACTTAAAAGTAAATATGACATTCAGTCAGGTTTGGAACTTAACATTTAAGAGTTACCTTCAACCTTATAAGAGTTACATATCATTGGTGCTAATGTTATTTATAATTTATTGAAACCTTGAGCCCTCAATTTTTTCTTTTTGGGAATTTTGTGCTTTGTAATATGGAAAATGTGTTTCCCTCTTTCTATTGTGTGTTCCATATAATTTCTTACTTTTTCTATTTCCAGGTTTGGATCAGGATTTCAAGAAGATGTTGAGTTGAAGGACATCCTTACAGCATCGGAAGGAACTTGGAAGGTAAATGCATCTTTTGATATGACACTTTTCTTCATTAAGTTGCATATAGAATTACTGTTGTGCACGCTCATTGCTTTGAGAACTGTCTCATTCAATTCCTCCTTTTTATATATAAAGTGATATTGTGAATGTTAGGCTAATTTGAGGACTACGTGTATTTGGTTATTAGCATTAAACTTCTGTGACCTTTGTTTTTGGACATGAATACAAGAATCCAAGAAGCACAGGATTTGCAGGCTCTCAGTAATAAAAATTTTCCAGTTAAAAAACCATGAAGATGAAGAAGACACCCAATTGTGATCATTCTTGTTGAACATTGCATTTGGATTATTTTGTTATAAGATAATCATTGTCATTTTGTAAGAATATATAATTTTTTGCTTTGCCTTTTTGGTTAATCAACATTGTACATTTATTATATTTATATTTTAAATTTTGGGTTTTGATATATAGTTATATTTCGGGTTATAAATACACATTTCATAATAGGTACAATAATGATCTAAAAAAAATTATTTATAAAATATAAACGGAGAAATAAAATTTGACAAAATGAATTATAAAATTCAGAGGGAAAATTCCCACGGAATTCCCTCGGAAATTTTTTTCTCAAAATTGAAAACAAGATTCCGAGGGAAAATTCCCTCGGAAAATAAAATTCCACAAAATTGGAAAATAAGATTTTGAGGGAAAAATCCCTCGGAATTCCCTAGGAAAATTCCTTGGCGTTATATTACGAGTGAATAATGTTATCGATGGATTTTCGAGGGATTTGCGAGGGAATTCCGAGGGAAATAAATATTGAGATTTTCTCCAGGAATTCCCTCGGAATTATATTTCCATGGGAATTCCCTTGGAAAATTTTCCTTCCAAACCAATTCCGAGGGGGCTTTGTAGCGCCCGCTGACACCACAACCCCGCATCATTGTACATCCCAAGTAAATAAGTAACCCTAACTCTCAAGAGATACTTCGGCGAACGGATAATACATAGCGATACTCAGAGCTACCTAAGTAGCAAAAATGTAGAATAATTTAAAATTTTTAAACATGTATGCACACAATAAACACATAACAAGTAGTCATGCAATAACATACAACATTAAGCTAAATAGATTCAAGGGGGAAACATTATTCAGGCATAGTTTATAAGTGTTTCAGGATATAACCTAAACACTAGTCCAAAGTAACATTTATAAACATAAGTAGAGATACAGCGAAGAAATACAGGACCACTGAGTAATAATTACAAGTCATGACAGATCGAAAGACTCCTTAAAGCTTCAAGATACCTCTAGGAAGCGCCTGGCTGCATACCTGAAACCATTAGGTCAGAAAAAGGGTCGAGGTATTAGTCAATGGGACTAAGTGAGGTAATGTTGAAATAATAATTAGTGTTAAGTAAAACTTTGAGGGTTTTCAAAGATATTTCTTTAAAACTTTACTTGGAACAGATTTTTTTCCATCACACACTCAAGCACACACATCAAGGTTCTGGTTCATACGTTTTTACAAACAGGGAACAGGGGTACAAGGTGTATTTTGAAACTATGAACCAATCTTTAAAACAATTGTTGCCCTCAAGCTAGGCCTTCTCCAACCTTTACTTTTAAAAATATTTTAACAGAATTTGTATCGAGATCTGGTAAGACCCATGCACACATGCACCATCCTTGTAGCACCCTAACCCCAAGGCACTACATCCCCCGCACTATAGTCTCGATCCACATACGAAATGGAAAGTCCGTACATAAACCAAAACTATAGCGAAGGGGTGACAATTAAAATAACGAGCTAGGCGGGACACTCCCCAACATAATAAAACCACAACATGAATTCAAAAGCGGAAGCAATACATTAGTCATACATATAGGTACCATATTTACCAAATAGATACATATACGTACCAACTTAACTATCAATACATTATCATTTTCTACAGTGTATACATGCTCGAGTACTCAAAATGTATTAATCATGATCATAACCTGATATCTACCAAAAGTCTATATACGAAAGGTGCAATGCTAGACCCGTGAAGAAGCAAGACCTGACCGGACTCCCGCCTAGCACGACCACGCTCTCAAGTAACTGAAAAGTGAAGTATCAGTCTACCGAAGACTGAGTGAGGGGCAATAAATAGATATATAACACATCACATGCAAGTCATAGTCTCGGGTGAAGACTTGGAAAGGAAATAAGTATATAGTTCAAGAAACTTGTTCTTTGCCCGAGATTACAACTAATCATTTTAACATTTTAACTTGATCATTTCATGAACATGTTGCCCCGGCGAGTAAGGGCAATTCTCCAACCTTTACACCAAATAAGTCGTCGGATCGAGGGGCTAAAATCGTCGGATCGGAGTCACTTCAGCACTTTCTTTTATTTCCAAACTCGATACACTCGCCTTCCTGCTAAGTGCATCGGCGACCACATTGGCTTTTCCTGGATGGTATTTGATCGTACAATCATAATCTTCTAACTTTTCCATCCAACGCCGTTGCCTCATATTCAGATCCTTCTAGGTGAATAAATACTGTAGGCTTTTGTGATTGGTGAAAATCTCAAAGGAAGTCCCGTAAAGATAATGTCTCCATTTCCCGAGAGCAAAGATCACGGATGCAAGCTCTAGGTCGTGTGTTGGGTAATTCTTTTCATATTCCTTTAACTTCCTGGAAGCATAAGCGATCACTTTTCCCTTCTGACCCAAAACACACCCTAAGCCTTCTTTAGAAGCATCAGTATACACTGCATACTCCTCTGATCCCTCGGGAAGTGCTAACAGCGGACCTGAGACTAACTTTTCTTTCAACAAGTTAAGGCTTTGATCACACTTCTCGTCCAATACAAACTTGACATATTTCTTCGTTAATCGGGTCAACGATGCCACAATTTTGGAGAAATCCTGAACAAACCTTCTATAATAACCGGCCAATCCCAAGAAGCTTCTAACTTCCGAGGCATTCTTCGGTTTCTCCCATTTAAGCACGGCCTCAATCTTTGAAGGATCAACTTCCAAGCCCTTGCCCGAAATCACATGTCCCAAGAAAGAAACCCGATCAATCCAAAATTCACACTTACTGAATTTTGCAAACAACTGATGCTCTTTCAAAGTCTGTAGAACGAGCTTAAGATGTCTCGCGTGTTCCTCGGTTGATTTTGAGAATACCAGAATATCATCGATGAAAATCACCACAAACTTGTCGAGAAAAGGCCTGAAAATCCTATGCATCATATCCATGAAAGCTGCAGGGGCATTAGTTAACCCGAACGGCATAACCACGAACTCGTAGTGCCCGTACCGAGTATTGAATCCTGTCTTAGGAATATCCTCTGCTCGGATTCGCAGCTAGTAGTATCCCTGTCTTAAGTCCAATTTTGAATAAACTTTAGAACCCTGAAGTATATCGAATAACTCCTCGATATGTGGGAGGGGATACTTCTTCTTAATAGTCATCTTGTTCAACTCCCGATAATCGATGCACATTCTTAAAATTCCGTCCTTTTTCTTTACAAATAAAACTGGTGCTCCCCAAGGTGAAGAACTCGGCCGGATGAACCCAACTTCCAACAGTGCTTCAAGTTGAACCTTTAATTCTTTCAATTCTGCTGGAGCCATCCGGTACGGAGTCTTTGAATATGGCTCGGCATTCGGATAAAGATCAATCACAAACTCGATTTCTCGTTTCGGAGGTAAAGAATCCAACTTTTCTAGAAATACTTCGGGAAATTCTTTCACCACTTCTGTATCTTCCAATTTCACCTGATCTTTTGGCTTGTTCAGAATATAGGCAACAAACCTTGTAGTCCCGTCTCTAACCAATTTCTGAGCCTCTGAGAATGAAAGTAGGGGTACCGTCTTCGAAGTCCAACCTGTAAGAACATTTGAACCCAACTGCACTTTCTTTGCTCGGCAATCCACGGTAGCACAGTGCCTGTATAACCAATCCATCCCCAGTATAGACCCGTACCTCTCCATCGGCATAACAATAAAATCTGTTAAAAATTCCCTGCCTTCAATCACCACTAGAACATCCCTGTAAACCTAATCCGTGTCTCGCCTACTACCAAAAGGAGTACTAACTAAATAGCGCACAGAAGAGCACATAGCAGGCAAAGATAGTTTAATAGCAATAGAGTGCGCAAGAAAGGAGTGTGTAGCTCCTGGATCAAACAATGTATGGATGTCCGTGCCATGGATGCAAATAGTACCTTCAACTACCACTGCAGGGTCAATCTCAGTATCCTGCTCCTCTCCAGCTAACGCATAGGCTCGAGCTCTTATTGTGGCCTCGGACCTGCAGGTGGCGGATCCCGACGATCCGGACAACCATCAACTAAATGATCGTCGCTCCCACAGATCAAACATAAGCCCAACATTCGTCTGCAGTTATCATAGGTGTGTGTAGTATGTCCACAGAATCTGCAGCCCGGTTTCTGAGGTGGCTGTGGTGGTGCTGGAGCTCTCGGACCCCTCTGTAACGGTCCTGTAGCCTTAAGCTTCTTCCCGGTGTCCTTCGGGGATGGCGGTGCAGAGTAAACCATCGGCCTCTTTCCTGAGGTTGATCCCTGACCCGATCTCGAGCCTGAAGCCTATCCTGTGCGAGGAATAGACCGCCTGGCCGTATCAGAATCCTCAACCTTTAAAGCTTTTGCGGTAGCTTTAGCCCAGGTGCTCGTGTTGGCTGCTTTCAGTGCATCCTGGATGTCTGGCCTGAGTCCTTGGACGAACTGCATTGCCTTGTGGAAATCATCATTCGCTATGTTAGGTGCATAGCGAGAAAGTCTCTCGAACTCGGCGATATACTGGCCTACGGACCTTCCTCCTTGCTTAAGCTCTGTGAACTCCCTCAACCTGCGAGTACGGGAAGCTGGAGGAATAAACTTGTTTCTAAACTCCCGTACAAAGATCTCCCAAGTGATATCTGTACCAGCAGCCTCTAAAACAATCTGTGTGCTCTCCCACCACGAGTAGGCCTCGCCCTGGATCAAAGTAAGTGTACAGCGAGCCTTCTCCTAAGTGTCACAAGGTATAAGCTGCCAAATCCGTTCAATTTTCTTCAACCACATCTCTGCCTGCATATCGTCGCCTTTATAGAACTTCGGGGGACGCTGATTCTGAAACTCTCATAAAATAGCAGAAATGGGGTTCTCCTGGAGTGCTACAAGTGCTAGTGGTGGTGGAGGAACCCTTTCTTGTAGCCTTTGATCAATTAGCCCCACTACAGAGTTCATAAAGTCCTGAGGTTGTGCCTGAGCAGGAGGAGGAGGAGGTAGTGATCTCTCACAGCGATGGTGCCGTCGATGATGATACCTGTGTCTAGGAGATCGGTCGCGGTGGTGTCTATCGCGATCCATCCTGAAATCAAATCACTACACATGCGTGGTTTGATTAATATATGCAAATGTGTGTATATAATTCCATAATGTCAATAAGCACACATTTAAGAAAAGTCAAATAGCTCAAGTAATGCAAGGATTCAAGCAAATCAAGTAATTCTATGCCGTGCGACGTAGACTGACTTGACACGACTCAAGAACCTCGGTTTTGCAACCGGGCTCTGATACCACCTGTAGATGTAGCACCCTAACCCCAAGGCACTACATCCCCCGCACTATAGTCTCGATCCACATACGAAATGGAAACTCCGTACATAAACCAAAACTATAGCGAACGGGTGACAATTAAAATAACGAGCTAGGCGGGACACTCCCCAACATAATAAAACCACAACATGAATTCAAAAGCGGAAGCAATACGTTAGTCATACATATAGGTACCATATTTACCAAACAGATACATATACGTACCAACTTAACTATCAATACATTATCATCTTCTACAGTGTATACATGCTCGAATACTCAAAATGTATTAATCATGATCATAACTTGATATCTATCAAAAGTCTATACACGAAAGGTGCAATGCTAGACCCGTGAAGATGCAAGACCTGACCGGACTCCCGCCTAGCACGACCACGCTCTCAAGTACCTGAAAAGTGAAGTATCAGTCTACCGAAGACTGAGTGAGGGGCAATAAATAGATATATAACACATCACATGCAAGTCATAGTCTCGGGTGAAGACTTGGAAAGGAAATAAGTATATAGTTCAAGAAACTTGTTCTTTGCCCGAGATTACAACTAATCATTTTAACATTTTAACTTGATCATTTCATGAACATGTTGCCCCGGCAAGTAAGGGCAATTCTCCAACCTTTACACCAAAAAAGTCGTCGGATCGAGGGGCTAAAATCGTCGGATCGAGGGGTCAAAGAAGTCGTCGGATCGAGGGGCTAAAATCGTAATTTTATGCAGAAACTTTTTTTCTGTCAGACCCTTGGGAACGGCCGTTCCGGGTTTCCTTTGTAAATGGGAAGGGCCGTTCCCGTGGCCCTTCAAAACACGCCAGCGTTTTTTAAAATTAAAGCTCGCCTTTAGCTGGGAACGGCCCTTCCGGCACCAAGGCGAAAATGGGAACGGCCGTTCCCATGCTCGGCCGCGTACTTTGGTTTAAAAGAGTGGGAACGCCCATTCCCACAATGCCTTGAGGTTGGGAACGGTCGTTCCCAGTCCTGCAACTGGAAAGATACAGAGCAAAAACAGAGCATGGCTACGGGAATGATCAACAAAGCAACAAAAATTCCAATTTTAATCAACAAAGCTATGATTTTCTGGAAATATGATGCATAAGTATTCAAAGAATGATAACATAACACTTAAACACTTCAAACATGAAATATCATCAAGATTCCAAGGTTTCAAGCTCATACTTCCTTGGATCATTCAAGCTCAAATATTCAAGAATTCATGTTCTAAATCATGCCATAATTAAGGTATGATCACATATTCATGCTTCCATCTCCAATTAATCCATCTAGCATATAAATCTCAAACCCTACCTACCTCAAATATGATTAAGAATCATGAAATCATGCAATTATCACCTTTGAAGTGCAAGAAATGAAGAAGATGGATAAAGATGATGATCAAGCTTCCAAACTTGAATTCTCTCTTGAAATTCTTCATGAAATGGATGAAAATCACTTCTTTCTTTTTAGCTTGATGGACCGAGAGTGAAAGGAAGCAATTAAGTTGGGAAATTCTTGAATGAAATGAGAGTATGGAAGCTTTGAGATGATATAACGATTCCTCACATTTTGAAATGAGTGAAATGTCCAATTTGCAATTTTTCCATGGCTTGAAATAATTTTCCAATGATATGAATTCACATAATTCATATAAATAACGCTTCATGAATTTTATAAAAATATGAAATGTCACGTAGAAATATTGTGAAATTAAAGAATGAAAATAAATTCCTACGCTCAAAAACTCACACGGGGCGTGCTTACCTGTTCATCCAGAACTGGGGTGTTACAATCCTTAACACCGGTTGTTGCGCCTAGGGAGCTTTCCCCTGTTGACTTAAATAGAACAGGAGGAATTATACACCTCTCCCGACCATGATGCGGTATAACCAACCTCCAATTATAGCAATCATCGTGATCAACAGGGAACGTTGGTACCATAATAGCCGTCGGCGCACACCTCCTGGTCTACTACTTAACCATACCGTCAGGGCCCAATAGAACAGGATTGTATTATCCCGAATATTCAGAAGTGCAAAATCACACAGAGTTTAGGAAACAATAATTTGATCAAAACAATAAACTATATCAGCTAGCAGTATCTTTCAGCTGAGAGCATTGCCTCGAAGAAAATCGTAAATTTTCAATAAGTAAAAATTTCAAGCCAAAAAGGGCCAATTTTGAAATCACTATGAGAAATATTCATGGTTTCAGTTGAAAAGAATTTAAACCTCACCTATTTATTTAGATAGTTAAGTAGTCGGCAGAAGACAGGGCTTGAGCAGTACCTTGTGGATCCCATATTTCGGTATTATCTCCTGTAATTGACACACTATTATGAGCTTAAGAAGCTAAGTTCCGAACATGGTTTATGATGCATGATTAAGTGATGAAATTTAATTATTGAGTCACAAGATGAACAAGAGAGTGTAAAACTTAACAAGGTATATCCTTTTCCGAAGAAAGGATTCGAGTAAACGATGAGTCTCAATTAAAAGCCCGTATCAGGGCTTTAAGGATATACTCTTTAGGGTCTTGAAATAACCCTAATTAGAAAAGGAATTTGAAATTTGAAAGTTAAATTGAACCCCGATTTTGAGAATTTTAAAAAATGGCTTTTACCGTTGAATCCGTCTCGTCAAAAAGGTTCTGTCGGTATAAATCAAAGTCATTGGTCAAAGTCAAAGTGAATGGTCAAAGTCAAAATTACTATTTAAGTATATGGTATTTATCCTCTATGTATACGGTATTTATACGTTATGTATACGGTATTTATACTCTATTTGTACCGAAATATGTATTATATTTATACGGTATTTATATAAAAATACATATTGTATTTATACAAAAATACGTTTAGTATTTATACGAAAGTACTTAAGTATTTATAATAAAATAGACTAGGTTTTTGTACAAAAGTATATACAATATTTATACATAAGGAAACCCAATACGTATACGTATTTTATACATATACATAATATATATCAATTGGTTAGGGTTATAATTAATAAAACATGTAATAATTAAAACTATAGGTTATAATTATAATTTATATTACATGTATCACAATTAAATCATGTTTCATATTCAATTACCTAAGTATGAGCAAATTATAATTAAATCATAACATGTAAAATATGTTAGGAATAGTGCCCTTAAAGTAGATGTTTGATTTACTATTTCCTTGTGAAATCACAAACAATCTTAGAATAATAACTGAGATGATTTTGTTCATAGGCAATCACTTCTTTATGTGCTTATTTATGTTTGTTTGGGTTGACTGTGTTTTGCATATATTGAACTCCCCTAATCCGATGAGGCTGTTAAGAACTTTATCGTTATGGGAACGACACATGAAACAAGTTCTTAACTCTGTAGGCGAGGATTAGAAACTTCTCCAAGTCGATGAGTCCGACAGACACTGGGAGTGTCGACCTTGACTCTGTTGAGACTTGCTTATGTGATTTTATCCTTTTGAAGGATCACTAAGTTTCGTGGAGTGATAAGTGCATACTTTGATGCGTTCATAATACATAAGGGTGATTGTTATAAGAACTTCAACACTGAGATGTCCCGCCTGAGAACATTCCTAAATGGGAAAGGAAGTTACCAGAAACTTCCAGATTAGGAAATACCTCACAGGTCAATAACATGATTCATTAATCCTTAGACTTCAGATTCTGTAAAGTCTCATATGAGCTAACTCTGTAATCTTTGATATAGGTTCAAAAGGGGGTCGACATACTGACACCTGAACCACGGCCTATATTGGGATTACACAAGTGGCATATGTAGAATTAGTAGAATCAATAAAGGACCTACACTTGTTGTAAGAACAAGAATGATCTCTTACTGATTGAGTTGTTCGTAGTCCATTAAACTTAAACCCTTGGCCAAGGTGGATAAAAGATCAAGACAACAAGAAAATGGGTTTTCTTGGATTGAGGTCTAAATGGATATGAAACGAACTTAACTTTAAAGATCAAGAATATTTAGGCTCTAAGAATATTCCCATGCCTTAATTCTTGATTGAGAGATGAAGTTGTAGGAGGATCGTATTTCACTGTATGTTATTAACTGAAAGGTTCTTCGATTTATTTCGTTATTCGGCTAGGGGTCACACACCCATTGCTAGATTACGGTAGTGTGATCTGTGAAGTGATTAATTAATTATTGCCACTGCTAATCGAATAATGAACCTAAAGGGTCACACACAAATGCCAGGACACGAGAGTTATGGTAGGATGTTAATATGATTAACGAAGGATCAAAATAATTGATCGGAAACGGGGCTGAAACACGTGGGCATTGCCACGTGTCAAAGACACGTGACTGCCACGTGTCACGCATGCCTGCGTGGCTACCACATGTCATGTACACGTGGCTGATGCGTGGCTCTGACGTGTAATTATAATACAAGTGAATTCTTTTCTAGAATTAATTAATTAAATTGTAATTAATTAATTTGGGTCTTTTAATTAATTTTGAATTAATTGTGAAGACTATTCTCAAATAAACTTAACCCAATAAATAATTAATTGTTAATTAATTGATTTATTGAATATTGGCTTTTAACTTTAGGAAAGTTGAAAAGTCCAACTTCCTATTGTAGGAGAGAGAAGATTACTCTTGCAAGACTTGGAGAAAAAGTTGGGAGCTTATTTTTTCCAATTAAATTAATAATTAAATTAGTTAATTAGTGAGCAAGAAAACAATCCAATTGGTTCTTGGAAACCCTAGGGGTTCAAACCACCCTGTATAAATACAAGGGATGGTGCTTCTCGTATTTTTTAGACCAACACTCACGAAGTGTTAAGTTTTTGAGAAAAATTAAAAGAAAAGTTTTCTAAGCAATAAAATTATCCTAGCCATTAACACAAGTTATAGAACTAGCATTCTCACTTGCTTGATCGTGTTCTAGGACTGGTGTGCATACGCTTTGGAGGATCACTGCTTTGGGAACTAATCGAAGGCCGTTCGAGGGACTTTCCGCTTGAAGGGTGTTCGTTAGGCGGTAACGACATCACAAGAAAGCTTCAATTAAAGTGTGTTTCTTGTTATTCCCAACGTTATAGTACGAAAATTGCAAGACAACGATTAAACTTGTGGAAAAATTTTAAACTTCCGCTGTGCACTCGTTCATGTTTTCCAACAACTGGTATTAGAGCCACCTTGCAAAGTTCGTATTGTCTCGTTACTGTTTTATGAATTTTGTTAAAAATTCTTGAATTTGAGTATATGTTGTGTATTCATGGTTTTTGTTTGAAATACGAAGTTGTTGGATCAAAACTGTTTCTTGAAAATTTTGCGAAAAGTGTTTCCCGAATAAATCTGGTTTTAAGATGTTTTGATTCAAATTTATTAGAACTGCTTTAATTCAAAATTGGATTGCCTGAATTTTGCGCATGGTTCACACATGTGGAACCCTCTTGGCCCGATTAACTCGTTTAATCATTTTAAAGCCTTAACTCATGTAACCAAGTTGTTGTGTGTGACCCTCTAGGTTCTCAATTCAATTAGCAGTGACCCCAATAAATTAATTCACTAATTAATTAATCAGTCCACAGATTAAATGACCATAGTCTAGCAACAGGTGTTTAACCCCTAGCTGAATTGGAATGTTCGGATTCGACAGAACCTTTAAGTCATCGATTCATGTGAGATACAATCCTCCTACTTACTATCTCTCAACCAAGATCTAGGGTAAGGGAATAATTAGAACCCTAATAATCCGGTCTTAAAGCTAAGTGCATTTCATATCCATTTGATCTCAATCCAAGAAACCCTTTTCTTGATATCTTGATCTACTGCCTTGGCCAAGGACTCCATATGGCATATGAATGACTTACATAATAAGAGATCACCTTGCAAATGCAAGTGTAGGTCCTTTCTTGATTCTCATTCACTTTCATGAATCACTTCGGCAGCCCCAGCATAAGCCTTGAATCAGTTGTCTAAGGCGACACCCTTTAAAGCTTATACCTAAGACTACAGAGTTAATTCATAAAGTGACAAGGAACCTCAAGTCTAAGGATCAATTAAACACATCAATGTCTCGTGAGATATTTCCTAATCTGGAAGTTTCTATTTCCTGAAATAGAAACTTCCTTTCCCATTTAGGAATGTTCTCACACGGGGTACCTCAGTGAACTTACTTATTGAAGTAAGCACCCTCATGTATCGCACACGTATCAACTATACACTTTGCACCTCCATGAAACAAGGTGGTCCTTCTTAAGGGCGTGATCCCACAAGCAAGCCTTAGAGGAGTCAGGTTGACACTCCCACTGTCGGTAGGACTCATCGGCTTGGAGTATTTTACTAATCATGACTTATGTGATATAGGGCTCGTTTCATGAACCATTTCACCTAAATGGTAGAGTCCTAAAGTCATCAGGATTAGGGGAGTTCTCATATATGCACAGATAAAGTAAACGCATACCAACCAAGAGCATATGAAGAAGTGTTGCCTCAATTCGTTATTTCATTCAAAGATTGTCTGTGATTAAAATAAGGAAAAGCACAAAGTGGATATACAATCGGCTTTCTAGGGCACTATTCCTAACAATTTCCCACTTGCCCGTCAAAGCCATTCTAAAGCTACTCTAAGTCCCATCTTCTGAAGATGACCTTGGAAAGCTTCTCGGCTAAGGGGTTTAGTAAGTGGATCTTCCACGTTCTCTGCTGACGTGACCCTCTCAATTTGCACATCTCCTCTTTTGACAATATCATGGATTAGGTGATACTTCCTCATAATGTGCTTGGTCCGTTGGTGAGATCTTGGTTCTCTTGCTTGAGCAACCGCCCCAGTGTTGTCACAAAACACAATAATGGGGTCTTTCATGCTAGGGACAACATTCAACTCTTGAATGAAGTTTCTATTCCAAACACCTTCCGTAGCTGCGCCATATGCAGCTAAGTATTCGGCCTCAGTGGTCGAATCTGCAGTGGTCGTTTGCTTGGAACTCTTCCAACTCACTGCTCTGCCCTTTAGGCAGAAAATGTATCCTGACATTGACTTAAAATCATCTAAGTCAGATGCAAAGCTTGCATCGCAGTATCCTTCGACAGTAAGATCCTTCTGACCTACGTAAACTAAGAATAAGTCTTTGGTACTTTTCAAGTACTTAAGAATATTCTTCACGGCAGCACAGTGACCATCTCCAGGGTCAGATTGGAAACGACTTGTAACACTAAGTGCATAAGCCACATCACATTGCATACAATATGCTACCTATTGTTGATGCATAAGGTGTATGAGTCGTTCTTTCCTTCTCAAGGTTAGTCTTAGGACACATATTCTTAGAAAGACATGTTCCTACACTCATAGGAAGGTTCTTAACCTTTGCTGACTCCATATTGAATCTCTTCAATACTTTGTCAATGTACATCGATTGTGATAGTCCTATTAACCTTCTAGATCTATCTCGATAGATTTTAATTCCAAGGATATAGGACGCATCACGAAGATCTTTCATCTCGAATTGGTTCGATAACCATAACTTAGTAACTTTCATGTCATCCTTCGAATTCCCAATAAGAAGGATGTCATCAACATAAAGTACTAAGATGTGCACTGAGGTCTCCAATTCCTTTCTATACACACATGATTCATTTGAAATTTGAATGAAGCCAAATGCTTTGACTGATTCATCAAATCGAATGTTCCAATTGCTAGAAGCCTGTTTCAATCCATAGATTGATCTTTGGAGTATGCAAACCTTTTGCTCACTCCCACTGAATGTGAAACCTATGGGTTGCTCCATATAAATGTCCTTATCAATGTCACCATTGAGAAAGACAGTTTTCACATCCATTTGCCATATCTTATAGTCATAATATGCAGCAATGGTAAACATGATCCGAAAAGATTTTTGCATTGAAACTAGTGAAAAAGTTTCATCAAAGCCCACGCCGGGTCTTTGAGTGAATCCTTTTGCAACCAGTCTTGCTTTGTAAGCTGCAATGCTTCCATCAACTCCAATCTTTCTCTTAAAGATCCATTTGCAACCTATGGGTTTGACCCATCAGGCAAACCTACCAAGGTCCAAACTTGGTTGGAGTTCATGGAATCCATTTCGGATTTCATAGCTTCTATCCACTGTTCAGAGTCAGAATCTGAAAGTGCCTCCTCATATGTTAAAGGATCAGTATCTCTCCGGATGTCTAGGAGTGCGTTCAGAACGCCTTAGGGAGGATTTACGTGTGTATCGAAATTCCTGATCGGTTGCAGTTGATCAGAAGGGGACGTTTCTTCAGTGGGTGACATGTGGTCACTTTGTACTTCCTCTAATTCTATGATGTTGCCTTTCTTTTCTTTAAGGAACGGTTCCTCCAGAAAAGTGGCATTTCTGGAAACAAACACCTTTTGCTTAGATTGATCATAGAAGTCGTATCCTATGGATTCCTTAGGATAACCTACAAAGTAGCATAAGTTAGAACGAGATTCCAACTTATCTCCAACTGTCCTCTTCACGTAAGCAGGACAACCCCAAATTCTTAAATAAGAATAACTAGGGATTTTAACATGCCACATTTCATAGGGCATTTTAGGGACTAACTTAGAAGGAACTAGATTCAAAATCTTTGCTGCACTTTCTTGGGCATATCCCCAGAAAGAAGGTGGTAAGTCAGTGAAGCTCATCATGGAACGAACCATATCAAGTAGAGTTCGATTCCTTCTCTCAGAAACTCCATTAAGCTGACGAGTTCCCGGAGGAGTCCACTGAGAGATAATCCCATTATCTTTGAGATGATTAAGGAATTCTTCACTAAGATATTCGCCTCCTCGATCAGATCGAAGTGCTTTAATCTTGTGACCAGTTTGGTTCTCAACCTCCTTTTGAAATTGTATGAATTTCTCAAAAGCTTCAGATTTATACTTCATTAAGTATACATAACCATACCGACTAAAGTCATCAGTAAAGGTTATAAAATACTGATGATTGTTTCTTGTGGTTACACTAAGCGGTCCACAAACATCAGTATGGATCAAATCCAAGACCTTAGTGGCACGTTCCACAGTTCCTTTAAAAGGAACTTTGGATATTTTTCCTTTGAGACAGGATTCGCAAGAAGTCAACTCTTTGAGATCATTTTCAGAGAATGATCCTAAAGTGTTTATCTTGCTAATTCTGTTCTTGGAAATGTGTCCTAATCTAGCGTGCCATAAGGGAGCTGAAACTTTTTCATCTCTCTTACGTTTAGTTTCTCGTTGTATTCATAATATTGATATTCTGAGTTAGATAAAGTACATTAGTTAGAATACCGATGTGAACGGAAGAGTTGTTCCGTTTGATAAAGTATTTACCATTCTTAATATAAGTTTCATAACCTTCACAATCTAAAATTGGAACTGAAATTATATTACGAATAATACTAGGTACATAAAGGACTTTGTTTAAAACTAACTCAAAACTACCTAAATCTAATCTAATTGTGCCTAAAGCTCGAGCTTCAACATTTGAGCCATCGCCGATCTTCAAGACACATTCTTCTTCTTTGAGTTGTTGAACCTCATTTAGCATCTGACATCATTACAGATATGAGTTCCACAACCGGTATCAAGTACCCAAGAAATAGAATTAATAGAAAGATTTATTTCAACGAGAAACATACCTTTCTTTGGAGTAGCCTTGTACTCTGGGCAGTTTCTCATCCAATGTCCCGCTTTGCCACAATGGAAGCAAACATTCTCTTTCTGATCACGCTTCTTCTTTTGGGCCTTCCCATTCGAAACGCCACCAGTGGGCCTAAGGGGTTTCTTCTTCTTCTTTTGGGCTTTCTTGCCCTTACCTTTAGAAGGCCCAGAAGATGAAGATGGAGCATTCACCATCAAAACCTTATTGTCCTTCTTGATCGTGCTTTCAGCAGTCACAAGCTGACTAATCAGCTCAGCTACAGTAGCACCAGCATGATTCATATTGAAGTTAAGGACAAATGGGTTGAATGATGGTGGGAGCGAAGCTAGCAACAAATCCACTGAAAGCTCATCTTTCAGTGGCATGTCCATGGAAGCAAGTTTCTCAGTAAGGGCGAGAAACTTGAGTCCATACTCATGGACACTTGAACCTTCCCTCATTCTCGAGTGGAACAATTCCTTTGAGGTGTTATACCTTGTAACACGTTCATGAGGGCGGTAAAGTTGCTCTAAGTGGTCGTAAATCTCCCAAGCGAATTCCATGGCCTCATGTTGCCTTTGCAAGTCCGGAGACATGTTAGCCAACATAAGGCAACGGGTTGGAGATTATCATCCTTCCACTTCTGGATCGCGTCCCGCTCGGCCCGAGTGGGAGCGTCCTCTTCGGGGACTAGGCTCCCCTTCGAAAAGAACATAAGTTCTCTTCTCAGAATCTAAAATGATTTTTCGATTCCTCAGCCAATCAGAATAGTTGGGACCAGTCAACTTGTTTAACTCTAGGATCGATACAAGAGGGTTTTTGGTTGCCCTTTCAAAGCACGTAGAGAATCACAGAATCTACGACCTAAATGGTAAAACAGAGAACTAGTGAGCATGTTGAATTATAACGATATACAAAAGATAAGGTCTTTAATATAATGTAGCTCCCATTGTTTTTCAAAGATCTATAATTCCCAAAGATCTAAGAGGAACACGTTTCCCAATGGGTACTAAGATCCTAGGCATTTTACCTCGAACCCACGACTCGCGGACATTCTAAGTAAGAACCCTAGGTAGGTACAACTTACCAATTCTAACACCTTTAGAACTCTTAGTAATTGTTTTTTGCATCACCTACATTTCAATATGGACCCACGACTCGTGCGACATCCATATTTACTTAGGCGTTAAGCTAGACCCATCAATCATAAGATCATGATCAAAACTTAGTTCGAACGACCCACGACTCGCGGACATCGCCCTTGCCAAAATTGACCACGAAATATTGACCATTTAAAATGATCAATTAGGTAATTAAGAACTAATAAGCTCCACTAGCTATCCTACGACTCGCGGATAATAATTAGTTTCATTTACTAAACTTAAAACCTATTGATGGAATCCTAGGAATTTAATTCAAAATTTGCACCTCAAATTAAAAACCTATTTATTTGAAATTAGCTTAATATTTAATGGGAATTTTCGAATTAACCGGAGAGTTGTCCGGTTCGACCTCACCAACATATATGTTATCCAATTTTATTAGTCTTGATTAATGTAAGTACAACTTAAATGCCTTTCAAACAAGCACATAAACAGGTAACATGTCCTAGCATGATACTAATATGTAATGATCATGGGTTCTACCTATCTTATCCGTGATATGTGGGAGCCACTCCACAATCACAAGTTCTAACATACATGCCACATAAATAGTTTAAATCACATAAGGGAAAGCGGTAACAAAATACGAGCCCTATCTCTATTACATTTTTACAATTGAGATTCCCCTCCCTAACATTTTGAGGGGTCTTCACTTATGGCCTCCTTGTTACTTGAATGTGGTCCATCTTACTCCATGGGTGTATTGTCTCCAAAATGAAAATAAAAAACCTCACCACCTATCTCTACTCTCAAATTACAATAAAAGGAAAAAGACATAAAGTAATAAGGCTCAATCTTCATATTGGCCTTAGATAATTACACGAGGCATACCCCGGCCTCAAAACAGTAATATGGAAAGCCACATAATAAATCACATAACAGTACGCACATAAGTAAGGCTCCAAACTCAATTGAAAAACGCAACTATAGGGCTCCAACCCCAATTTAAACCATCCATGTGCATAAATTAAAACCATACATAAGTCTATACCCATGATCACCTAACATGCTTTTGTGAGAATTTAAATTTACCCAATAAATTAAAATTCCCGTTTCAAGTCCTAATGACTTAAAACACGACTTGATGCGAGTCTTATTTATAAAAGCTTTCAATAAATCCCAAATTAGCAAAACCTAATAAAATTCCAATTAATTTCTGAAAATTAATAATTTTATCAAAGATGCAATTTCCCAAAATATAAACCGTTTCTATTTCTAAAAATCCAAATTTTAAGTTTTATTCAAAAATTAAAATAAGTATTCAAAAATAAAATTTTAAAATTAAAAATTAAAAATTGGGACCAGATTGCACGAAATATGAAAACCAATCACGAAAACGGGGCCCATGCACGAAAAAAAAGGGTTGCACGTCGAAGGCGAGTGTGCGCGCTGGGCATGTACGCCGCGCGCTCTTGTGCGCGCTGGACATGCAGAGCGTGCGGCCCTTCTCGGCAGGATGGCGGGCGGCTGGGCGGTCTGTCTCGGCCAGGCCTGGGCGGTGACGGGCGGGCGCGCCGGGAGGCTCCCGCACAGGCGTGCGAGAGGTGCTGGGCGGTTGCCCTGCGCGCGCCTAGGAGAGGCGGGCGGCTGCGCGCGACGTCTTCGTACGTGGGGTTTCGCGTGTTCGTAATCCAGGCTTTTCGTTTTGTGTTTTCGTTCAAAAGCAAAACGAATTACAAATAGTTTTCGGAAACTTTCAGGAAAAAATACAGTTTCGTAATTCAGGCTTTCTAAAACAATTACAAATACTCAATCACATCAAGCCTAAGAATTTCTGCCAAATTCAGAATAACTGAGATGAATCAGAAACAAGATTAAGGAGGTGGCTCTGATACCACTTGTTGGAAAACGGAATCAGAAAAGCAGTGGAAATTTAAAATTTTTCCAGCAAAAGGATCTTCGACTCGCAATCGTGTAACCAAATTCGTAGGGATTAGAAACTTACTTTCTTAATTAGCTTTCTTGAAGCGTTTCAAGCCACCCAGGAACACTCTTCTCGCGGCTTGATCCCCTCTTCTTGGTAAAGATCGAATCTTCAAACTTCTAATTTGAAACTCTCTAGAGATAGTCCACCAACTTGACTACAATCTAACTAGTAAGGATGCTAGTTCTCTAGTTAGTGTTTAGGCTTAACCTAGGGTTTCGTTTATGTTGGAGAAAGGATGGTGTTCAACACATGAACCAAAAGAATTCTCGATTAGCTCCAAGAGGAGCTCGAGCTCCCCTATTTATAAGAGGGGCAGGACCGAAAATCCTAGTCCTTATGGGCTAAGGATTTTGGTCCCTCTCTCCTATTACTTGATCATCAAGTAATTTTGACTTTGACTTTGAATTCAAATTCAAATAAACTTTCAAGAGAGCTAAAATATCCAAACTATTTTTGGATAATTTTATACTTTATTTATTTAAAATAAATAACTTATTTTTATCTAATTAATTAACTAGATTATTTTTCTCCAAAATAAGACTTTTTTATTAATTCAAAATTAAACCAAAGTCTATTAAATAATTAATAACATTAATTATTTAACACATAAATAAATATACACATATATTTACACACGTGTAAGACACGTGTCTCAAGGACACATGTCACTCGCGTGAGCCACACGTGTGGTTCACAAGTGTGGAACCCTCTTGGCCTGATTAACTCGTTTAATCATTTTAAAGCCTTAACTCATGTAACCAAGTTGTTGTGTGTGACCCTCTAGGTTCTCAATTCAATTAGCAGTGACCCCAATTAATTAATTCACTAATTAATTAATCAGTCCATAGATTAAACGACCATAGTCTAGCAACAGGTGTTTAACCCCTAGCTGAATTGGAATGTTCGGATTCGACAGAACCTTTAAGTCATTGCTTCGTTTGAGATACAATCCTCCTACTTACTATCTCTCAACCAAGATCTAGGGTAAGGGAATAATTAGAACCCTAATAATCCGGTCTTAAAGCTAAGTACATTTCATATCGATTTGATCTCAATTCAAGAAACCCTTTTCTTGACATCTTGATCTACTACCTTGGCCAAGGACTCCATATGGCATATGAATGACTTACACAATAAGAGATGACCTTGCAAATGCAAGTGTAGGTCCTTTCTTGATTCTCATTCACTTTTACGAATCACTTGTGCAGCCCCAGCATAAGCCTTGAATCAGTTATCTAAGGCGACTCCCTTTAAAACTTATACCTAAGACTACAGAGTTAATTCATAAAGTGACAAGGAACCTCAAGTCTAAGGATCAATTAATCACATTAATGACTCGTGAGATATTTCCTAATCTGGAAGTTTCTATTTCCTGAAATAGAAACTTCCTTTCCCATTAGGAATGTTCTCACACGGGGCACCTCAGTGAACTTACTTATTGAAGTAAGCACCCTCATGTATCACACACGTATCAACTATACACTTTGCACCTCCATGAAACAAGGTGGTCCTTCTTAAGGGCATGATCCCACAAGCAAGCCTTAGAGGAGTCAGGTTGACACTCCCACTGTCGGTAGGACTCATCGGCTTGGAGTATTTCACTAATCATGACTTATGTGATATAGGGCTCGTTTCATGAACCATTTCACCTAAATGGTAGAGTTCTAAAGTCATCAGGATTAGGGGAGTTCTCATACATGCATAGATAAAGTAAACGCATACCAAACAAGAGCATATAAAGAAGTGTTGCCTCAATTCGTTATTTCATTCAAAGCTTGTCTGTGATTACAATAAGGAAAAGCACAAAGCGGATATACAATCGACTTTCTAGGGTACTATTCCTAACATCAAAGATAGGTGACTGCCATGTGCCACACATGCCTGTGTGGCAGCCACGTGTCATATACACGTAGCTGATGCGTAGCTCTGACGTGTAATTATATTACACATGAATTCTTTTCTAGAATTAATTAATTAAATTATAATTAATTAATTTTAATCTTTTAATTAATTTTGAATTAATTGTTAAGACTATTCTCAAATAAACTTAACCCAATAAATAATTAATTGGGAATTAATTAATTTATTGAATATTGGCTTTTAACTTTAGGAAAGTTGAAAAGTCCAACTTCCTATTGTAGGAGAGAGAAGGTTATTCTTGAAAGACTTGGAGAAAAAGTTGGGAACTTATTTTCTCCAATTAAATTAATAATTAAATTAGTTAATTAGTGAGCAAGAAAACAATCCAATTGGTTCTTGGAAACCCTAGGGGTTCGAACCACCCTGTATAAATACAGGGGATGTTGCTTCTCTTATTTTTTAGACCAACACTCACGAAGTGTTAAGTTTTTGAGAAAAATTAAAAGAAAAGTTTTCAAAGCAATAAAATTATCCTAGCCATTAACACAAGTTATAGAACTAGCATTCTCACTTGCTTGATTGTGTTCTAGGACTGGTCTGGATATGCTTTGGAGGATCGCTGCTTTGGGATCTAATCGAAGGCCGTTCGAGGGACTTTCCGCTTGAAGGTTGTTCGTTAGGCGGTAACGACATCATAAGAAAGCTTCAATTAAAGTGAGTTTCTTGTTATTCCCAACATTACAGTACGAAAATTGCAAGACAACGATTAAACTTGTGAAAAAATTTTAAACTTCCGCTGTGCACTCTTTCATGTTTTCCAACAAAATATTAATTAATGGCATAATTAAATCATGTAAACTATACATTATTAAACAATTAATCATATACTATAATCTAAATAATTATACATTTAGCATAATATTAGAGCATGATTTAAACATATAATTTATACACAAAATAAGGCATATACTAATTTAAAACATAACATATATTAAAACTTAAAACTAAAACATAAATAAAACATAATTTAAATAAATTAAAACAAAAAGAGAAAGGAAATCATACCTTCGAAAAGGGGAATTTGGCAACTACTGAACAAGGAAAAATATACTGCCAAAGGTCTTATTTATAAGTTGAATTAGGGGCTGAAATTAAATTAGAATTTAATCTAGGGACTACACGAGATACATTGTGTAATTATAGAAAATAATTAAGATTTTCTCCATAATTAAATATAAAATGATAGAAAAAGGGTATTTAGGTCATTTCACCTTCAACCGAGCAACAACGAGAGTGGAAAAAGTGTTCAAAGTTTGGGAAATAAAATTTCCTTCGAAACGGCTACTCATACGTCAAAATTGGACGTACGGTTTAAAAGTTCTAATTCTTGAAATGAATAATATCCAAATTTTTGAACGTTTTCGTTTACTACTCGAGTTAGAGTTGGAATTAGGGTTTGAAAAGCATATAAAAATTCATGAAATAATTCAAGGATCATTTTAAGTATAATATTGAGGGGTAAACGGTATACCGATCAAAAGTTCATTTCGGTGATGAATAGTAACTTTTTAAAAGAAAATCCTAAATTGCATAAAAAATTCATAAAATGTTCCAGAGACTTGGAAAACAAGTTTAAATGATTAAAAATCATGAATCTTGATCCTTTAAGATTCCATTGACAAAACAGAGCAGTAGTGGTTCGGGAAATGAATAGTAATTTAGGGTTTTAGTGCCGAACTTCCCTTAAAATAATATAATATCACAAAAGAGCACGTATTTCACTTAAAGATGCAATGTATGAAGTATTTTAAATACGGATCAAGGTATATAAATGCTCTTACGATGCTCTAGCTTACCGTTTACGACCAGGCCCCTATCCAGGCTATTACAATCTCCCCTCCTTATAAAGAATCTGTCCTCAGATTCTCTTCTTGATCTCTGAATAACTCGGGGTAGTGCTTTTGCATCTTTTCTTCAGTTTCCCAGGTGGCTCCTCAGTACCATGTCCTTTCCATAACACCTTAACCAGTGGAAACTTCCTATTTCTTAACTCTTAGAATTTCCTATCCAAGATCCTTGTTGGTTTCAACACATAGGTTAGATTTGGTTCTAAAGGAACTTCTTCTACTGGTATCACCTATGTCTCATCAGCAAAGTACTTGCTAAGTTGGGATACGTGGAACCAATTATGGATCCCTGTCAAGATGGCTGGTAAATCGAGACAATACGCAATTGGATCCACATGTTCTAATATCTCAAAAGGTCCAATGTATCGAGGGTTTAACTTTCCACCTTGTCCAATTTGGGTGAATCCTTTCCTAGGTGATGCTTTCAAAAACACTTTCTCACCAACGAAAAACTCCAAATCCTTTATTCCTTTGTTGGCATAGCTCTTCTGTCTATCCTGAGCAGCCTTCATTCTCTGTCGAATCATTTTAATCTTTTCAGTCTCATTTCTAATCCACTCAAATGTTTTAGCTCTGGTAGTTTCTTCGTGGTCTCCTCTTGCTTCATACATGTCCCAATATAACGGGGACCTAGATTTTCTTCCATACAAAGCTTTATATGGAGCTGCTTGAATTGAAGCTTCATAACTGTTATTGTATGTAAACTCCACAATAGGAAGACAGTCTTTCCAACTATCCGGGATATCCAGGGTATAAGCTCTCAGCATATCTTTCAAATATTTAATTAATCTTTTAGATTGCCCGTCTGTCTGAGGATGCGTCGTTATGCTAAAATTTAACTTGGTTCCCATCAGTTCTTGAATTCTCTGCCAAAGTTGTGATGTAAGGTTTGGGTCTCTATCAGATACTATATTAGCCGGTACTCCATGCAATCTCACAATCTCCTGTTGGTAAAGTTTTGCTAAGGAGTTAACCTTGTATGTGGTCTTAACCAGCAAGAAATGTGCCGATTTAGTCAATCTGTCGAGTATGACCCAAATATTATCTTGTCCTCCCTTGGCTTTAGGTAACCCAGTGACGAAATCCATGGTTATCTGCTCCCATTTCCATGTAGGGATTGGTAATGGTTGTAGCTTCCCTCCTGGATTTTGATGTTCTGCTTTAACTTTTTTACAAGTTAAGCATTTCTTGACATAATCGTCTATGTCCCTTTTCATTCAGTTCCACCAAAAGTGTTTCTTAAGATCTTGATACATTTTTGTGCCTCCAGGATACACTGTGTATCGTGTCTTATGCGTTTCATCAAGTATCTCATTTCGGATAACTGGTGGAATACAAAGCCTGCCTTTATATCTCAGGATTCCGTCTTTACCTTTGCTGAACTTTATCTCATCATTCTTTCCTTGGAATTGAGACATTTCATAATCCACTCATACCCAATCTGACTCTAGCTATCACTTGCACTGGTTCTCTGGTATTCTTCCCAAAATTTCCCGTGATTTGTGCTAAATTACCCTTCTGGCTTAAAGCATCAGCTACCAAGTTAGCTTTTCCTAGACGGTACTGAATTATACAATCGTAGTCCTCCAGGAACTCCATCTATATTCTTTGTCTTATATTCAACTCTTTCTGAGTGAATAGGTAATGCAAACATTTATGATCCGTGAATACTTCAAACGTCACTCAATACAAGTGCAAAGACAATCTCCTCCAGTTCTAAATCGTGTGTGGGATAGTTAACTTTGTGTGGTTTAAGTTTTTTTGAAGCATACGCTATCACCTTTCCATGTTGCATCAGAACGCACCCTAATCCTTCTTTTGAGGCATCAGTATAGACAGTGTAACCTTCCTTTCCTTTTGGCAATGTCAGTACAGGTGCGGTTGTCAATCTTTTCTTTAATTCCTGAAAACTCTGTTCGTATTTCTCCGTCCATTCAAACTTGACTTCTTTCTTGGTTAGCCTAGTGAGTGGTGTGGCTATTTTTGAGAAATCTTGCACAAATCTTCGATAATAGCCTGCGAGTCCCAAAAAGCTCCTTACCTCTAAAGGGTTTCTCGGTTGTTTCCAATCTAGAATGGTCTCGATCTTTGAGGGATCCACCTTGATTCCTGAACCCGATACGATATGCCCCAAAAATGTGACTTTCTCGAGCTACAACTCATATTTGCTGAATTTTGCATATAGCTTATGATCCCATAACGTGCCCAACACTAATCGAAGATGTTCAGCATGGTCTTCTGGCATTTTGGAAAAGACCAAAATATCATCAATAAAAATCACTACGAACCTGTCAAGAAAAGGGCGGAAAATCCGATGCATCATGTCCATGAATGCAGCTGGGGCGTTTGTCAGCCCAAATGGCATTACCACAAACTCAAAGTGTCCGTAACGACTATTAAAAGGTATTCTGGGAATATCCTCCTCTCTGATCTTCAGTTGATAGTATCCTTGCCTCAAATCTAACTTGGAGTATACTCGGGATCCTTGAAGTAGATCGAATAACTCCTCGATATGAGGAAGAGGATACTTATTTTTCACCGTCATCCTGTTGAGTTCCCGGTAATCAATACAAAGTCATAATGACCCATCTTTCTTTTTGACAAATAATACTGGTGCTCCCCAAGGAGAAGTATTAGGGCGGATGTAACCTGCTTCTAGCAATTCATCAAGTTGCTTTTTCAACTCCTGAAGTTCAGCAGGTGCCATCCGATAAGGTGTTTTGGAGAAAGGCTCAGCTCCAGGAAACGTCTCAATCACAAACTCCAATTCACGGTCTAGCGGTAGTGAATTCAAGTATTCGGGAAACAGCTCTAGGAACTCATTAACAATTTCTACTTCTTCTATCTTAATTTGATCCTTTGGTCTTTTCAAGAGATAAGCAACAAATCTAGTAGCTCCCTCTGAATCATCCTTTTTGCTCCCATTGCAGAAATAATTGACGTTTGCTCTTCATTTCCACCTGATGTCCCACTTTCATCTTTTCTTATGATAACTTCCTTTTTAAAACAATCTAACTTGACACAGTACTTATAGAGCCAATCCATCCCCAATATAACTCCGTACTTTGTCATCGGAAGTGTAATAAGATCCATTGGGTAGAACTGATCATTGATTCTTATAGGGCAGCATTTATATACTAGATCCGTTATGAAGCAAGTTCCAAAAAAGGAACTTACTTTAAAAAGATATGGCAATTGTTCAAGTGGATAACATAAATGCGCATATAAATTGGATGCAATGAATGAATGCGTGGCACCAGGGTCGTATAAGACCTTAACTGGTATGTCAGGAATGTGTATCGTACCTTCTACAACAGTTCAAGGGTCTAGTTCCTTGCTCCCATCCAAGGCATAAGCCTTTCCTTTTACCATTGGCTTACTCGCAATTCCCGCCACCGCCTTGCCCTTACCTTGGTATCCCTGCTATCCCTGCTTTTCCTTTCTCTTTGGGCAACTTCCAAGCTTATGTTTAGGACTCCCACAATAAAAACACTGACCAGCTTTCTTTCTGCAAGTTGTCTCAGTATGCCCCGATCTATGGCAGTATTCACATCTCAGTTCATTTTGAAAGGTCGGGGGTGCCTGTGATGGTCGGGGGTGCGATGGTGCCAACATAGGTTTCTTTGCTTGCTTGAAATTTGATTGATTAGCTGGGCATTTAAATCCTTGTAGGGGCATTGGCTGAAACGATCCTGCACGGTTAACAGTCATCCGAATCTCTCTATAAGCTGCTTCAGTACACAAGGCAGTTTCAACCGCCTGAGTACATCCCTCAAGGTTCAGGGGTGCTAAAGCCCAGCACAGTTCCGACTTTAATCCATCAAGAAAGCGTTTGGTCTTCCTACGCTCATCATGCAAGATATGTGGTGCATACTGTATTAGTCTCACAAACTCAGCCTCGTACTCGGGCACAGACAGGTTTCCTTGAGTAAGACTCATAAACTCGGATTCCCTAGCATCTCTGGCAAGCTGTGGTAAATATTTATTTTGAAATGACTGAACAAACTAAACCCAAACATATCTTATTCCGCTTTCCATCCAGATTTCCTTCACATGATTCGACCAGTTCAAAGCTGCTCCTTCCAGAAGGAAAGTTGCAAACTGAACCCGTTCTCTATCCTTTGGAGAGATATTCATAACCTCAAAAAATTTCACCAAACTCGCAATCCAGTTTTCAGCTTTCAGATCATTTGGTTCTTCAAAGAATTCCTGAGGGTTCATTCGGGAGAAACTTTTCGGGTGTTTTCTCATTGACCGAATTATAGGCTTGTGCAAATCGTCTTAAGGTCTCCCCAACTTCTGGTTGTTCCTGTGGTATCGGTAGATAAGGGGGAAATCCTTCAGGTGGTGGTGGAATGTGATCATATGTTGCTCTTCTCGGAGGCATGATGTCACTGTATTCATAATATCACCAGAACATATATAATGCATGATAGTAAGAATGGTTCTCATAATCATTATTTTGCATAATCATAGTGACAACTAGTTATCAAATTAGATAGCCAGTAAAGCAATTAACCATTCAATCACATAACCATAAACCCACGAGATCACAATTAACTGAATAAACAAATATTATTCTCAATTAAGCTGAGAGATATCATGTATATAAATGCACTAAATAAAATGGTATGATCTACTTACGACCCTAATGGTATCTTGAAGCAACTCTAAGACTCATGGTATAACAGATATGAAAAGTAGTAACATGTAACGATATGAATAAAGCCGCAAAAGACGTTATCATATATGTATGTAAGATTTTGGAAAAGCTTTCATACAAGGCCATATTTTAAACAAAAAGCAAGATGGGGAGGACCCGATACTAAGTCGAGTTGCTCCCGTATAACCTAAGCTCTCCCAAATCAAACACTATCATACTATGCAAAAGCGGGGATATCTAGAAATGTACACTCCCCTCTACACCTGTCACAAACCGTCATAACTGTCAACTGTCAGCTGGATATATGCGTCATCACTACCTACCTCTATGTAAAAAGTCCATACCATCCGGACTCAGCCCATCGCATGCGGACTACTCCAAGCCTCCTCACTGTCATCAAAAACTGCAATGATACCGGTCGAGACAGCTCAAATCGGACTCATCCCCTCAGTAGATCCCTCAGTATCTTCCTCATCACCTGAGTCAGCGTCCATAGGGTCTCCATGGACTGGTGGTGCGCTAGAAACTGCTCCCACTGACTCCAAAGATGCCTACTCGTCAGTAAGATGATACGCCTCACACAACCTAAGCTTCGCCCTGTCTCGGTAGTGGTGATGGATCTCCATGGCATAGTCCCTGTCCAGTGTCATAGATGCTAGATCAGCCTCCAGCTCAGTGATACGGACCTCCCTCGGCCTCTGACTATCCTGTAGATACTCATCCCGCTCTGACTCCAAATGATGCACCGCCCTATTGGGGTACGAATTGTGATACCCCGTCAGACCGCACGTACAGGTTTGTACCACGTCTGAGTTTAATTCCGTAATCTCTTTTATTTGCATATTATTCAAGGCATTTATTACTTGAAGTTCTCTTTATATAAATTCTTTTGTGACTAATTGGACTATTTGATACGGTTTTTGCCTTATATGAATCTATGATACGAATTCGTGCTATACGTGTAAGTTTTAAATTTCTGATTTGAATCTCGAGCATGTTAACTTCGTGAATTATTTGACGTATATAATTCTTGGACTTAATTGCAAGCTTTAAACTTGTTTTGGCCTTGATTGATCATTAGAGGACTCAATTGCTCTTTTGTTCTAACTTTTGGGTCATTTTGCAAATTGGCCACTTTTGAGTCATTAATTCGTAACTTGATCTCAAGAACTTGGATTCGAGTCCTGTCTTCACCATTAGACTCAAATAAACAATTCGGAGGCAAAGGAACTGTAACGCCCCAGTTTCCGGATGAACAGGTAAGCACTCCACGTGTGAGTTTGAGCGTAGGTTTTATTCTATTTCTTTTAATTTCATAATATTCTTACGTGGCATTCATATTTTTATAAAATTCATGAAACATTATTTATATTAATTCTTTGAATTCATATCATTGAAAATATTATTTCATGACACGAAGAATATTTATTGCATGAAATCAATTACCGAGAGTGATAAAATTACCAAATTGTCCCTAGTTAAATATTTTCTAAAATCTTAGGGACTCAATTGCATAAACTTATAGGGACCAAATAGAGTATATTTTAAATGGGGGCATACCTAATTGTATAACTTAAAGGCTTCAAGGCTTAATTGGCAATTTGGCAAATTTCACAAAAATCAAGATGATGAATTACGTATCATCTTTTCTCCCATCTTCCTTGATCATTTCTATCCCAAAATTTGCCAAATACATTCATCTCTCTCTCGGTTCCAAAAGAAAAGAAAAGGAAAGAGTGATTTTTATCTCAATCATCAAGATTTCCAGAAGTGTTTCAAGAAATTGGGAGTCATCATCATCATCATCATCATACTTCTTCATTTCTTAGCTTTCAAGGTTGGTTGCATGGAAAAGAATGATTTTTTTTGAGTATGTTTGACATGCTAGGGTTTGATTGGGATATGCTAGATGATTGAATGAGAATAGGAAGCATGATTAAATGATGATAACATGAATTATTGCTTGATTTCTAGCTTGATTCCTTGAATATTTGGCTTGAATGAGCAAGTATGATCATGTACATGAAACCATGAAAGCTTGATGATATTTTGTGTTTTAAGTGTTCAAGTGTTAGATTATCACTTCTTGAGTATATATGCATCATATTTCCAGAGATTATAGCATTTGGGGATCAAAAATGGAATTTTGTTGCTTTGTTGCTTCTTCCCCGAGAGCATGCTCTGTTTTTGCTCTGTTTTTCATTTACAGAAACTGGGAACGACCGTTCCCAGCCTCAAGGCATTGCGGGAACGGGCGTTCCCACCTTTCAAATGGAAATAGGCGGCCGACCACGGGAACGGCCGTTCCCATTTTGGCCTTGGAGCCGGAAGGGCCGTTCCCATGAGGCGCGTTTTAAAAAGGGGAAAACGCGGACACGTTTTGGGGAACTCTTGGGAACGACCGTTCCCATTTTACAAAGGGGAACGGAACGGCCGTTCCCACCTGTAATGCAGTGTAAAATTCACTGCATAAAATTACGATTTTGACCCCTCGATCCAACGACTTCTTTGACCCCGAATTGCTATAATACGTGTTAATATGATGTGAAACGAAAAGTTATCATACCACATTGTGTTTTCATGATCGTCTCGACACGTTTTCGCCGTTCGTCGTATTTTGACCATTTTAGTCCATGTCTCATGTTCATATGTCGTATTTGCACAGGTCACGAGGGCGTGGACGGGGAGCAAGCTCCTTAGAACGCTTCTTTATTTTATTTTGCAAGAAAGGTGAGGTTTTGTCTTGGTAAAACGAACCCTACAACCCTTATGTGCTAGTTTTCGGCCAAAACCTATTATACTTATAAACGTTTTCAAAGTGATAAACATTTCAAGCCAGAATGTATCGATTGTCATGACTTTCAAGCATGTTTGGCGAGTACATGATTGCACGTGGGCCCGAGGGTAATTCTTGAGCCAACCGGGAAAGCAAGGGCTGACGGGTAACTCCTGAATTATCCTCACATTGTTGGGATCACCCCCGAA
Source organism: Lantana camara (assembly GCA_037501455.1). Taxonomy (NCBI): domain Eukaryota; kingdom Viridiplantae; phylum Streptophyta; class Magnoliopsida; order Lamiales; family Verbenaceae; genus Lantana; species Lantana camara. Next base: position 53,379,782 of record CM074858.1, read on the forward strand.
GCCACTAGGAGATTAGTGGTGGAAGGAGTTCCGTGTCTAGAGGGTCATGTCCTCTACACACACCATGTCGTGGATAGTCGAGCCTTGCAAACTCGCTATCACCCGGAGGAAGAAGGAGACTGGGGATTAATCCGGCATGTCGGGTTATCCTCGGGTTATTGCATGATTTCAAGCATGAACTTGGTTATATCAGCACTAATTAAATTGCATGATCACGTATTTATCAAGCAAGCAAGCATGATCACGTATTGTTCACGATTGGGAGTTCGGTTGGAGATTGCCCTTGCTCGCCGGGGCCACATGTTCATGATATTGACAAGCATGATTAAATAAACGTGTTAAAATGGTTGGTTGTAATCTCGGGCAAAGATTAAACTTATTGAATTATATACATATCTATTTTATGTTAAAGTCTTCACCCGAGGCTACAACTTGCGTGTGACGTGTGATATATATATTGCCCCTCACTCAGTCTTCAGTAGACTGATACTTCATTTTTCAGGTACCTTTTGAGCGTGGTTGTGCAGGAGTTGGTCGAGTTCTGCATTATCACGGGTCTAGTGTTGCACCTTTCATGTACATATTAGATCGGATATCATGTTATGTTCACGATTGACACATTTTGGATACGTACTGATGTATATTATTGAGATATGATAATGTAGTGATAGCTAATTGGTACCTATATGTATCTATGTAATAAATATGGTACCTATATATATATATGAATGACTTTATTGCTTCCGCTTTTCTATTCATGTTTGGTTGATTATGTTGGGGAGAGTGTCCCGCCTAGCTCGTCATTTTTATTGTCACCCGTTCGCTGTGGTCTTGGTTTATGTATGAACTGTCCATTTCATACGTGGATCGAGGCTATAGTGCGGGGGATGTGGCGCCTTGGGGTTAGGGTGCTACAGGAACAATCCTTCTCTTTTTTCGATGCCGTTTCGACCCCCTAACGATGCAGATTTAGCTATACGTACCTCAACCGCCATACGTAATTAAACCGCCCATTTTTGCTACCCTTAAGCTCAAGTTTGATCCATTTCTTGCTCAATCTTTGAAGGTAAGCCAAGATTCTTTTTCTCCTTGATCTTGTGATCATTATGCACTCCTTGAATCATGTTCATATGCTAGAGATGGTGGAATTTGATATACATGGTGAATAGCATGTATTTGAAGTTTTGATGACTTATATGTATCTCTTGCCTATTAGTTGATTTAGAACTTGATAGGATGAGCATGATGGAGTATTAATTGCATAGCTTCTTGAGTCTTATTTAATGTTAGAAGTAATGTTGTTGAGTTGACATTAATGTGCATATAAGTTCTTGCAAGAATTTGATTTCATTTCATACCTAAACTTGAACTCTATCTATGATCTCTATTCTTGTTCCTTTGTCGCTCGCTTTTATGGAGTGTTTGTGCTTGAATTCTTGTATATTTGAAGCCCTAGCATGCCCTTACTTGCTTCTTTGAGTGTTGTGGTGTTTTAGTGTGTGTAACAAGGGTGATTAGGGCTGGAAATTGCACCCATTCCAGCCCCGAAGGCACTAACGCCCCGTTAGGGCATTTTGTGCTTGGAGGGGTAATGGTCGTTACCCCATTACCCCTGGCCCCTGACCCTATTAACGGGCGTTAGCCCTCTTATGTGTATGAGAGGGTAATGGCCGTTAGTCCTAGGCCAGAGTTTCTGACCTAGGTAACGGCCGTTAGGGCTTTGTGTGTTGTTTGGGGCTAATGGCCGTTAGCCCCTTTCTTGCTTGTGCGTGTGTTGTTTGCTTGCTTTCTTGCTTTGTATGCTCATTCCTTACCTCGTACTTTTTATATATGCTTTGTATACTTGTTGAACTATGTGTTATGAGTTTCAAAGCCTGGTTTGATAAGTTATTTACAAGTTATGAACATGAAGGACCTAAGTGTTGCATTCTCGCACTTCATATGCATACCTTGCACTCATGAGCATTGTCGGGCATCTATTTGGTACATATTTGAGTCTAAGTCTCGGGTGTTATGTTCTTGTGTTTCAGAGCCTCTTCCGGAAGCCAACGAACCCAAGGTTTAGGTGTTTATTGGTAGTTTTGGCCCCGGTCTCCTCTCTCTCTCTCTCTTTTGCTTACAGGTGAGGTTTAGGTCATTTCTTCTAGCTATGAATCCTATGGCCCTTATGTGTTGATTTTTCACCCCGCATGCGAATATATACTTATTATATAGTAAATATGAGTGTTTAAGGTATGATTATGACCTTATGATTACATTTCGGATTTATGAACATGGTATAAGTGTCAGCATATGTAAGCTTGTGTTTTGAACTCTTTTGAACGTTTACGTTTGGTATGAGCGAGCTATGCCCTGAAAAATGGGAAGTTGTTATAAAATGGTATGTTGTGTAAAGCCCCGGAGCGAAGGGCGCCACATCCCCTGCACCATAGCCGGACACATGTAACGAAATGAAAACTCCGCCCACGTATCAAGCCATGGCGAACGGGTGACCAACAAAATTCCAAACTAAGCTAGGCGGTCTAGACCCTAACTCAGAGTGCGCAAGCAATATAATTAACAAATTCGGAAGCACTAGGATGCCAAATACAAACATACATATTGGAGACATAAACAAGATATATCAAATATAGCGAGACAAGTTATACAGACCCCTACAAATTCGAATTAGTGTCATATCTTATACATAGCTCAAATCTAGCAAAATGCATAAAGAAAAAAAATTACAATGCATGTGACTCGAGCTATCCACAACCACGACTCAAAGACAACCGCCTAGCTCCAACTCTCAAACGGGCACCTGCAAACTCAAATCAAACGGGAAAAAAAAGAGAGAAATAATGAGGGTCAGTCCTAGAGACTGGTGAGGGGTTAACACACGCACTCGTACATATACATAAGAACAAAGCATAACCAAAGCTGAAAGGGGTTCATGAACCGGGCGTGGTTTCTGCATTCTAAAATGGGATATATAAAGGAAGACGTTTAAGGCCGAAGGCCAAAATCAACAAAGTTTTAGTGTTTACAAATCCACCCCCGTTTCACAACCGTAAACAAAAGCATAAGATTACCAACTCGGCGAGCACGAGTTATAATCCCACCTACTTCATATCATAAGCAAAAGCAAAGGCAAACCAGAGTATATAAATCAATCCACCTACACCGGTTGGGGAAGAGAGGTGCCCCTCTCAACCACCACACTTAAAACTTAAATGAGTCGGGGGATCCCGCCTGCTCTTTCGACGGGCAATAGCATATGCACCTGTCGGCATAAGAGAACTCGCTTTCCCCTCGACCTCCCGAGGTTGAGCCAAGTTTTCCGTAAAGGTGGAGTCGTGTTGATGAGAGAGCCCGGCGCCCCATGGCCGACCCGACACTTACACTTACACTTACACTTATCACACAAAGCTTATACACAAGTCATATCACGCTGATACACACACACTCTTATCAAAGCTTTGCAAGGTAAACAAAAATAGAGCTTAGATACATATAAAAGCATTTCTTAAAACCTCATGACAAACGGGACAAATCCCTCAAAATATTTATTAAACACGTATCTATATGTATACTTATTTAAGTCGCATGCGCGCTCAAAATACAAATAGGGTTGTAGGTCATGTTAACTAAACGAACAAAACCTCACCTTGTCGACCAAACCGAACAGAACGGACCGAAAGAGAACCAAAGAACCACCTCCTCAACAACGGAATGAACCTAAGAGCAAAAAAAATAACAAGAGGCAAACTCAGACTCAAAATAAACCATATTGACACTCAGAGAATGCATGTGAATTCAAGTGATGCATATCAATATAATATGTTAGCATATAACGAATACAAGTTCATATTAAATCATAAGTCATATAAATCACACTAAACGAATTCATAATTTTCATATAAAAAGCATATCATATCATACAACATATTATCGAAGCATTCATATCGTATAAGGAGCAAGGAATAACCATGCAAGGCATATAAACGAGATATGAAGTCATAAACGCACGTTAAAGTAGCATACTTCACATCACATATGAGATCATAATTTGAAAACGAGCAAACAAATCAAGCCATAAATTCATATAATACAAGTTAACACATAATACATTAAGTTAACAATGCATAAAAGTCACAAACGGGATGAGAGATGGCAATTAAAAGCAACGAAACAACGAAAGAAACTCCCCTGGGGCGCCACCGTGAGATATGACACTGCCATGTCCAAAATGCAAAGGAAACGGCCACGGCCGCGTCCGAATTTAATAAAATCAGAAGCCCAATTCAAACATATGACACGGCCGTTTCAAGAATCAGCACAAACTAGACACAGCCGTGTCCAGTTCAAATTTTCAAAAAAAAAAAAGAGTTTTGGCGCAGCAACGTTTTGAAGGCAAAAATAGGGCAGTTGTGCATCAGCTCTTAGGGAATTTCTTAGGCCTTAAAAGCACACATAACAAGCATGAAACTCACACCAAAACATCACCAATTCATGTCTTAAAATGCAGCAACAAGCAGTCCCTAAAACAGCCCCACAAAACATTGTAAGGAAAACATGGAAACAAGTCATGTTCTAACTCATATATGCAACTGAAATGAGGCGTGAAATCAGGGCAAAACAGAGCATATTCATAGAGCAACATGTATATTACATAACCATGCATTATTACACGAAATTGGAGGTAAGAATTCATCAAACACATCTTAAAAAATTGACAGCCGTTCATATCGGGAGAGCAGTTCAGAAATTCCAGTTTTTATGCTTAAAAACTCAAGGGTTCAACCAAGTTATGAAAGAAGAAACAACCCTAACACATCTAGCATGAAGTATAAATCAAGAATGGAAGCAAAGAAGTTCATATAATCACCAAAGATGCATAAAATCAGCCCCAAACTCAAGCTAAGGCATGGAAGCAAGAAATGACCTCTAACCCTTTCTCTTCATCCCATCTCCCAAACTCATATTAAATCTAAATTAAAGCATGAAATTCATGGATTAAATTCATCATATAATCATGGAGAATTCAAAAATACACATACCTTCAAGAGTTGATGAAGTATAGAAGAGTTCAAGCTCCACAATCACATGATATGGAAAGGGGTTTCTTCTTTCTCTTCTTTCTTCTTCTTCAGTAGCTTTTTCCTTCTCCTTGCGGTGTGTGGTTCGAATTATGCTTGATAAGGGAGAGAGAGAGGTGAATCATGGTCATATAAACCAAGGGTTAAGGCCTATGTATGGTTAGATTGGGCCTATAAATGTAAGACTAGTCAAAGAAGGCCACTTTGGTGCAAGCTTCTTGTTCGGGGTGAAACACGGGGGTCCAAATGGGCTTGGAAAAATACCAAATCAGATTCAAAAGTTTCATTTCTTCATTACAAGTCTGATGCTTCTTTCGGAATTCGAATCCGAATTCCCGAACTGAAGTTATATCGCCCGGAACCCAAGGTGCGCTAAAGCTAGTTAGGCCCTCGAGTCCCTCACCAAGTACTAAAGGTTTAAAACCTCGTCAAATGAACCCAAAAACATAAAACAAACATGCAAACACATTCATTACTCACATATATCATGCATATCAAGATTTTACAAAAATCGGAATTGAATTCCGACACATATAGAGCAAGTTACGGGGCACATAAGCACAAACGTTCAAAGTTCAAGTTCATAATATAAACAAATAATTTCATATAAATTCAAATAATCATATAGCAATCAAAATAGCATAAAAGTACATAATTAAAAAATTAAAAAGTACAAATAACACTCTCGTTAAGGCGTACCTATATGGCTGGATGTGCGGGATGTTACATGTTGGGCCCCGGGAATGATGGGTAAGGAATACTCGGGACGGCAAGGGTCGTCGGGTGTGGCCTGTGCATGATTCCCTTTGAAGTATTCACGCACTCTTGGAAGTAGGGAAGGCATAGTGCTTTGAGCCCTCGGTAGATAACCGAGGAAGTCATAGTGTGGGTTCGCTACCCCGTATGTATTGGTATTGCTGGTGGAGAAGGTTTGATTCCCAAAACACCGATGATGTGGGGATGGATTGGTATTTGTGATTTATGTATTTTATGTTATGGTATGAGTAATTGTTGGAGGTCCGTACTCACCGGAAGTATGTTTATGCTTGTATTAATGGATTATGAATCGGGATAGGATTTCTTTATATATTATAAGTTACGTTTTAAAAGTGATTTGGTATGCAAAACCCTAGCTCGGTTCATGACCATCCCTTTTGTAATTGCATTGCTCTATACTTATTTATGTGTGTGGGTGTGCGTTAGCCCCCTCACTCATTCGAGTTGTAGACTGATCCTCTCCTTTACCCTTTCAGATTCTCGAGCTAGGCGGGGATGTATCACCCAATACGTCAGGATGCCACATCCTTCGCACTATAGCTTGGTCTACATATGAAATGGAGAATGCGTACATAAACCAAACATATAGCTAATGGGTGACAATAAAAAACAATTCTAGCTAGGCGGGACTAACCCCAAACCAATTAAACCAATGCATAACAATTTAAGCGGAAGCATAAACATTTACATTTGCTCACGAGATATTCATAATCAAAAGTAGACGCTTCTCATAGTTTACAATCCATGACTAAGTATACAATATCCACAAGTAGCATAATAAGACACAAATACTTCATATGCATCAATAGTATGAAAGTGAACTATGCTAGACCCAAATTAAAGACTCTACACGACTCTAATTCCCGTCTAGCACACATCTGCAAAACACTGAAATGTGGAGGGTAAGTAATATAAGTTCAATAAGAAAATAGGTATCACCCGAGATTACAACTATCAGGTTTAACAATTAATTCAATTTCAGTCAATCAGTGGCCCGACGAGTGAGGGTAAGTCTCCAACCTGTACTCCGACAGTGTACAATAATTAGGTTATCAATTGGTCAAGTAATCATGTAAGTAGTTATAGTGCAATCAATCAATAGTAATTTAAATAACCCTTTTTCCTCTGGGAGATGGTTGGTTTGCAAGACCCGAACCATCTAGTCTCATTGAGCATCGGGTATATGAATCTCATACCCGGAACTCCTTTCTCCACTAATCTCCTGGTAGATTTTGGGGTCAACCCAAATTGGTGAAGGTAGTGCAAGAGTTACCCGTCAACCCTTGCTTTCCCGGTTGGCTCAAGACACTAACCTTCGGGCCCACAGTGCAGTACCATATACCTACCAAAACTACGGTTGGTCCAGTACAATATTACGGTGTCTTTTCAATCATTTGAGGTTTGTGAAAAGTTATATATATATATATATATATAGATACATTTTGGCCAAAAATCCACATAAGGGTTTTAAGGATTCTACGTATCTTGAATTAAACCTCACCTGTCGAGACAAAACAAGAAAGGACATGAGCCTAAGGTGCCTACTCCTCATCCCCTAGAAGCTGGTCTGTGCAATAAAGACAAGTGTACATAAGACACGACTCTTATGAACCAATTAAGAGGAACAACGAATGTAGCACCCGGAACGGTGAGCAAACACATCCACCGCACCTAGTCCCAAACCCACATATGAAATAGAAATCCATACATGAGCCCAAGACTAAGCGAACGGGAACCTACACACACTCGCTAGGCCAAGCGAAGCTAAGATAGAACCAGAGCGCGCAAAATAATAGGAAAGCGGAAGCATACTTTAAAATCAAGAAGATAAATCCACAAAAACGGTTCAACTATCCCTAGAAGCCTGTCCCAAAATATATAAAATAAGAATTCATACATAATTCCATTAATAAATTCGAATCATATACAAAAAATAATTGAATGCAAGTGAAAATGCAACTCGAATTAGGGACTAGAACTCGACCGACTCACGACTCCGCCTAGCACGATCCAAAACCTGCAATTGAAAAGTTAAAAGGAGAGGGTCAGTCCACCGACTGAGTGAGGGGGCTAACACACACCCACACACTTATATATATAGAGCAAAGCACATAATAAGCAAAAGACTATGAACCAGGAATAGGGTTTTACATACCAAAGCCATTTTCCAAGGAGAGCTTATATTCATACATACATTCTTATCTTCAAAGTTCATTTTGATTCATTTATTGAAATTCACATGGATTCATATATATTCCAATTAATTCATAAATTTAAATTCAGAACTTAATCGTATAATTCACTTATTAAAATCGAAATCTCCTATCCCGTTTCATAATCACAATAACAAAAGAATTCAAATACCCGGCGAGTACGGGTCTCCAACCTTACCCCTTAAGAAAAGATTCATAAGAAAACATAAGGAAACATAAATACATAAGATTCATAAGACTCATACTCCTGTATTTTATCCTCCTTCGGAAGTTTGCACGCTGGTTACGGGCCCACATCGTGTAACTCTATATACATGGGGTAGCGATCCCGTAACGTACCTTCTCCGGCCTCAGCTGAAGGCTCAAAGCACCATACCTTCTCCATCTCCCTCAGAGTCGTGCGTAGGTACTTTAAAGGAGAACGTGCACAGGGGTGATAACCGGCGACCCCAATGGCCACACCGGGTCTCCCTTACCCGCGCCTCCGGGGTCCAGGGATTCAAATGGATTCAAATAGATTCTTATAGATTTGTATGAAACATACCTAACTCGCGAATCATACAAAGGTACCATTCATACCTTAAGAAGCGTACCATAAGAAACATACCTTACCGTGCAACTCAACATATGTTATACACGTACCTCTCCGTGTCTTCCAAATTCATAAGATATTAAAGGAGATCCATAGTTCACTTGACACCACACGATTTGGAGCATAGCCTCGTGGCAAAACTATTTTAATCTTATATACGCCCTTACGTATAATTTCAGAAGAATTCATATTAAATCGAATAACGACATCATAATCATATCATAGGACACATATTTAGTATACATATAATAGTATATTCGCATGCGGGCTTGAAAACGAGCACATAGGGTTATAGGTCGCATTAACTAACAGAAAACAAACCTAAACCTCACCTTTTACCAAAAGTACTCTCGGACGAGCGTTGACGACCAAGAAGAAGTTAAATGGTGGAACCAACACCTCCCGAACTCAAATCTGAGATAAACAAACACGAACTCATGACTTAGACTCGATCATGAACCAATTAGACACACGGTGACTCATACGAATGCAAATGGATGCAATGCACATCATATAGATTCATACTTAGGCATATCAGAGCGAATAACGAAATATAACATAAGGAATTTAAGAATTATACTCATATCATATTGAATAAGCTCATAATTTATCATATATTAACATACCATGTGCCTTCATAAGCTCGATGTTCAAGGAAATAACAAGAGATGCAAGAAAGCGTTAAACGTTTCATATATCGATTATGAATTCATGTCACAATCAGACTTAGAAAACAAGGTCATAAACTTAAAATAATTAATTAAAAATAACATATTACAACATATTAACATGTTAGTATCACAATCGGGGTGAGAAGATATGGGAAAAACAGGATAAAAGCACAAAATAGGGCTTCGAGTGAAAATAGGCCAAAGCTGACAGTTTTACCGAAACGAACAAGCTGTAGGAAATCGGGCATAGCTTGAGTTTGAGAAATTTGAATCAAGTTTTTTTTTCTTTTAAATGAAACTAGACACATAAGTCTTTCTGAAAATATAAGGATCGCACTCTAGTTCAAAGGGAGATAAAAATGGCGTAGGTTTATAGTTAAATTAGTGCAGAATTTCGGCGAAGTGGTGACACCTAAATAAAATGATTATAACTGACAATCTAGAAAGAATTTTGAGTTGAATCCAATTGAGGAGTGTTCTAGACTCAAAGAGGTTGATCGTGTCAAAAAATCAGGTCAAACGGAGTTCGGATGAAGGGGTACCCGACCGGGGAAAAACAAGGCAGAAATTTTCTGCACTAAAAGTACCCGCCCGGGGAGAGGTTGACAGAGGGAAAAAGAGCAGGAAGAGGGCTGTTCGAGGTGGGGGAAGAAGGGCAACCAAATCAGCACATAAAGGTATGAAATGGAGCATAAAACATGAGCAAATTCTTCACACAAAAGCACACAACAACAGGCCAAGATATGGGAAGAAATGGATCAACATATATAAATCTTAAACTTCAAGAAATGTAAGGTTCACTCATGGAAACTCAACAAACATGAAATCACCAACTAATTTCAGTTCATATAATCAATAATGAAGCTCATGTGATCATATAGATAGCCTCAAACAAAGGAATCATCCAAAGAAAGTCATGAAATCTCAAAATATGCATATGCCCTAACTATTCATTCTCAAGCTTCAAAACCATATCAAACCATGGCTAAAATCCGAAAATCATGGATGAAAAAGACCACATAAATATGGAGATATCAAATATGTAGTTACCTCTTTAAGATGGTGGAGAAAAATGAAGATTGGAGCTCAAATATGGCCTTAGGGTGAAAGTGACGGGAATAGAAGGTTTAGCTCCCAAGTTTCAGCTTTTCCTCTTCTTTCCTTGCCCAAACCGAGATTAAGGCAGCAAGATATGACAGTGTATTGAGTTAGTGGATGGTGGGACCAAGTCTCATGTGAAAAAGTTGAAAATTGAGGGACTAAAGTGCAAATTAGTGAAAGGTGGTCATAATGGCGCAAATCAGTTTTCCGGGCAAATTGCGGAGTATCAAACGGCTTAGCAAACTACGAGGCTAGGTTCCTTCGCTTGAAAATCTTGTTACAAGTCCAGCGCCACTTCCGGAATTCGAATCGGAATTCCCGACCTCAAGATATGGCCTCCGGAATCCGAGGCGCGCTAAAACTCGTTAGGCCCTCGAATCCCCAAAGATAAAGAAATGGTCTCCGACCAATTCAAAAAAATATAAACGAATAAAATAAACACATAATGAGGTAACGAATCATATAATTCAAGTATATCACATATTCACAAAGTTCAGAAATTAAAATCCAAGTTAAAGGAATTAAATACTGAAATTAAAAAGTAAAACTCAAACTTTTAACGCATATAAATCACATAAACCATTAAATAAACATATAAATTAAATCGAAAAGGAAATAAAACATCGGTAAACCGTCAAGTGACGTCATACCTATCTTGCCGAAGAAACGGGGTGTCACAGCGAAATCGTGAAATGTTATGACATGAATGGATAATTATAAAATATCATGGATATGTTCATGTGTACAATTAACGTTCCAAGAACCAAATAAACGATTCACATGACATAAAGTATGAAAATAACACAAGATGCACTTCCAGTAGACAATCCCGGCCGGGACTATTTTTGTACTGAAAAGGATCCTAACCGGGACGTTTTTAACGAGAGCAACTTCCCAAGGGATCCCGGAAGGGATGATTTTGAACTAAAAGAGGTCCCGGCAGGAACCTCTGTCCAAGGAATAGAGTAGAACAGGGCAGTTTTCAAAGCCAAATCAAACCAACTCAAATTCATATCCCAAGGTGAAAGAATCACTTACAACATGCATACACACGTAATACTTCACTTAGGCCACAAATAACACAATATAGCATGTCTATCTCATCAAATTATCAACATAAAACCCATATATGATCATATCTCCCAACCTTCACATACTCCAAAAATTCAAGCAAAATTCCAAGTTTATAACTCATGATCATGCTTCTAAATCATAATACACAGGGTATTAATCCCGAAATCATAACCCTAGCTTCACATATGAATTTCAAGAAATCACTCATATCTCATATATACCTTGAAAGAAATGAAGAAGGAAAAAGATGAAGTAATGGAGATGCTTGGAAGCTTCAAAGTTCGAATTATGTCGGAAATTATAGCTTGAAAATGATGAAATCTCTCCCTCCTACTTGGAGCTTTGGATCGTTAGAGATGGAAGCAAAGTGTGTGTATGTGTATGCGTGTTGTATGAAAGAGGAGGAATATTACGTGATATGCATCTCTTTTAAGAATTAAAATACCACAATTTGCAATTTAATCCCCAAGCTTTTTAAGTTCATGCAATTGAGTTTCAATTTATGAAAAATGATCCATTTAGTCCAATGATATTTCATGCAATTAAGTCCTCACATTTATGAAAGTAGTAAATTTAAGGACAATTAATCAAATAACACATGCTCGACAAATTATTCACGTATCGATCAGATACAATTCATGCAATATTTCACAAAATGATAATACTTTCACATATCCATTTAGAATTATAGTTCATAAAATTAGCATGTAGTGTATAAATGAATAAATGAATGAATTAAAATAAATCCTAACTCTCGAAACCCACACATGGCGTCCTTACCTGACATCTGGAAAATTGGGGGTGAAGGTTGGCGTAGCTCTTTTGTCTATCTTGGGCTGATTTCATCCGTTGTTGGATTTGCTGGACTTTCTCAATCATATCCCGTACAACTTTAGAAGGTTTCTCCAATTTCTCACCCTCCTTAACGCCTTCTTGTTTAGTCCATTTCCACTCCTCTAAGTTAAAGAACAATGGAGATCGACATTTTTGACCATAAAGTAACTCATACGGAGCCATACCAATTGAGGCTTCGAAACTGTGACGCCCCGACTTTTAGACGTAAAGGTATGACGTATGAGTTTACAAAATTGCGCAAAATAATTGTCTTTACATGTTTTATATTTAATTTTATTATAAATTGTTATTATTTTATTTTATTATAATTTATTTCAATTCAATATTATTTTAAAATGAATTGTATTTTAAATAAATATATAAATATATATATGTATTTATGATTCGTTAATTGTTGATTAATTTAATGATTAATGTTAATTAAGTATTATGTTAATTAATCACGTTTAATCATATTAATTAATTTACTCAATTTAATCGTTGACTTGGATATATATGTTTGAATTTAATTTCATTTATTTGGTTAATTCATGAATTCGTTGAAAATGTGCATCGTTCCTATATGAAATGATATCGAAATATCGTGCAATTGTAACATGGCGTAAATATGTGTGTTATGAACAAGCTTATATTCTCGGTTTATGTTTTCGAATTCATTTGACATGTTAACGAATTAAATTTGAATCGTGGAACCAAGTCGGGGGCTAACGAGCACTTAGCGCACCCTTTGTTCCGAATTTAATATCTTGAGCTAGGAAACTCGGATTCGAGTTTCGTCAACTTCGCTGAACTCGCAACGAAAATTCAAGTTTAGTAAACTTAGCCACATATTTTACCCGAATCATTTCAACCTCCGAAATCCAACCGAAAAACCTACATGGTGCCAAAACTGCCACCTTTCACCAAAATAGTCATATCTCTTATCATACTTGACCAAATTAACCATGGTTTGAACCTATGGGACCCTAACTCAACCATCTAGCTGATCATTATCCTCCCCAACCGAAATAGTCCCTCTTACTTAGAGAAATTCAGCCCTCTTTCCTCTGTTTTCCAGAAATCCTGTAGCTCAAGCAAACCTCTTCAGATTCAAGCTCAAATCTCTTCCAAACCTCCATTAATCCACAAGGTAAGCTTGGTTATGTTATGTACATCCATTATGAGTCATTTTCATTCATTCATCCCTAAATTTGAGCATGATTTCGTGAGCTTTTGGGCAGAAATGGATATATATAGATTTAGGTTTGAGTTTGGTTGATCTCTTTCCATACTTGAGCTTTTTGGATGATTCCAAGCATGAAAATGATTGTCTTGATCTCTTCTTGGCATTTATGGTAATGTTTTAGCTGGTAGTTGAAGCTTTCATGAGCTATCATTAATGAGATATTGAAGGTGGTTGTGTTGCTCTGTTTTTCGCTGCGTGCCTGCGCCAGTTTTTGGCTGCTGCGTTGAGGAGTGTTTGAGGGTTGTTTGTGTTGAGTTTTATTGTCTATTTCATGTCCATACTTTCCTCATCTTGTTGGGAGAAATTGATTTTGGGTCTGCTCTGTTTCGCTGGCTGCTGCGTTCTTTTTCTGTTGCTGTCGCGCAGGTCGCGCCCCCGACCTTGGTTGCCTGCGAATTGGGTCGCGCCCGCGACTGAACAGTACGCGGCCCTCATATTCTGAAAATTGGAGAAAAATGCTGGAAATTAAGGGTAGCGGCCGCTTCCATTTCATGAAGAAAATGGGTCGCGGCCGCGACCCCTGTTTTCTGAAAAATTCCAGCCTGCGAACCTTGCTGTATATTTTTGAACTGTAACTTTATATCCTTCCTTTATTTGCATGCATGGAGTGGACGTATATATATATATATATATATATATATATATATATATATATATATGTATATGCATGGCATTTTCATGCATAAATTATGATTTAGGTGTTAGAATGCATGCATGAATTAATTGTAGTTTTTCATTTTATATTGCATGCGTGATTTGCATGCATACGTGCATATATGTATATATATATATATATATATATCTATATAAATATTAATATTAAGTTAAATAATGATATATATATATATATATATATATTAATTATGGTTTAATTTGTTTAAATTCTAGAATTTAATTGTTATCTAATTCATGTTTTATTTAATTTCCTAAATTTAATTGAATGTATTTACCTGTTTATTTTCAAATTGTAAATGTGATTGAATGTATTTAATTATCGAATTCCTAATTTTATATGTGACTTACCTTGTGCTAAGATTTAATTGAAATTCTTGAATTAAGTTGATTGAAAATATGAATTATGATTTGAACGAACGTAATTGAACGATGGAATGACTTGATTATATGAATTAAATTTCTTAATTGTTCACATGAACATTTCATAACATAATTTTATCTTCTATACGCTCATGTCATAATCATTTCATTGCCGAGCGTCTTAATTGGTCATCTCGAGTCCCACTTTACCTTTCTTGCACAGATTTTGATCCTGTGGGAGACGAGGCCAATCCTTGAGGCTTTCTTATCTTCTTTTGTCAGTACAAGGTGGGTTTCTCTTCTACTTAGATAAAACGACCCGATATATCTCCCTATGTGAAAAGCTTTAAGCCAAAGTAATACGATATATATATTGAGTCTTTTATCGAGTAAATGATTGCAAACGTATAATCCCTTTTTCTTTTAATATCCTATATATTGTTTTGGCGAGTATTTATTGATTGATTGCACTGATTGGCGCCTGGGGTTCTTGGTGTGAGTGGCTATCCGAGGAAGCATGGGCTGACGGTGATCCCTCACACTAGTTCCCACCAATGAACGGCGGTACCGGACCTCGTCAGGAGATTGGCAGGGAAAGGGAGCTGAGTGCCATCTGGGGAGTCATGTAACCCCTTTTGGCCAATGATTGGGTGGCCGGGTCTTGGAAACCCGCCCACCAACCCGGAGGAAGAAGGTGTATATGACCGATTGAATAGAATCGATTGATTGTGCACAAAAGAATGATATGCACGAAAGACTTAATGAATGAATGATTGTTGAATCACACATGGTGTTGGTTGGAGTTGATGCACGCCCACTCGCCGGGCCACTAATGACCTATTGTAAAATTGATCATTATAATCCCTTCCGATGATTCCTCTATTTTTCCTACTTGGGAACCGTTTCTAAAACCTCGCTTGGGATTATAATCTGCATGTGATTGTTTAAATTCAGTTATATATTATATTTATGCCAATGTTTTATACCCACCAGTCCCTTTTGGACTGAACCCGTTTGGTTTTCAGCAGTTTGGTGCAGGTGTCAAGAGAGCTAGGCGGGAATACGAGTCATAGGTCTTGCATTCGTCTCTAGCTCTGTATTTTGGTCTTACACTTGCATCTCACACTTTTGATTATTGTATATGGATATTATATTGGAGCGTACACATGTTTTGGGCCGTGATGGCTTGCATTGATGTATATGAATTATATTTTGGAGCTTGGATGCTCATGGTATATATATGATATGCTTTGTTCGTTTATTGCTTCCGCTTTAATGTGTAATTCTGATTTTATGGTTCAAGGGTTAGTCCCGCCTAGCATAGAGTGTTGTTTGTCCCCGTTCGCCGTGATTTAGCTCGGGTATGGATCGTCCATTTCATATTCGGGTCGGGTCTCAGTGCGGGGGATGTGACACCTTACGCTCGGGTGTTACAGAAACTGTTATTTTATGCAAACTTAATCAACGGTAACTGCTCATGCCATGAAGTCTGAAAGTCCAAGGCACAAGCTTGAAGCAAGTTCTCGAGAAGCCTGATTAATCTCTCGGATTGAACATCCATTTGTGGGTGAAATGATGTACTAAACTTGAGCTTCATGCCCAAAATACCTTGTAATTCTTGCCATAACTTTGAAGTAAATCTCTGTGATACCCCTATCCCACATCGGGAAAGTATGAATGTTAAGTTCAGTATATAAGTTAAAGAGTCCAAGTATAACCAATGGATATCCCTTTTGGGCAGTGGCTTAGGCCCAATTTCAGGTTATACTCGGTGGGCTTGGAGACTTGCACTCGCGTCCAACGGGCCCGCGGACCCGGGGCATGACAATCTCGGATCTCTATCTGATACAATGCTAACCGGAATCCCTTGAAGTCGAACAATTTCCCTATTGTATATCTCGGCTAGCTTGCGAATCTTGTAAGACATCTGAACCGGTAGAAAGTGTACAGACTTAGTTAAACGGCCCACAATCACCCAAATACCATCAAACCTACCTTTTACCTTCGGTAGTCCAGTTACAAAGTCCATCGTCACCTGTTCCCACTTCCACTCTGGAATAGGTAACGGCTATAGAAGACCCCCCGAGTTTCTGATGCTCGGCTTTAACCTTCTGACAAGTTATGCAATGTTTCACATACTCGGCTACGTCTTTCTTCAATCCATTCCACCAATAATATTGATTCAGATCCTTATACATTTTGTTTCCTCCAGGATGAATAGAGTAAGCCGACTTGTGAGCCTCTTCGAGCAACACCCGTTTTAATTCATCGGGTACAACCACTCGATTCTTGAAACAATGAAGACTGATTTCATCGAACCCAAATGGATATTCCAGATCAGCTCTTGCCTTAGCTACAAATCTCTGCACTTTCGGATCATTGGTCTGAGCCTCAAATAATTTATACTTCAAGTCCGGTTGTATGGAAATATTAGCAACTCGATTTTTACAACAATTGGCTCGACTCCACTACTTTCACCCATTTCCAAATTCGATACACTAGATGTAACACCCCCTACACTTGGAGGTGCCACACCCCCGCACTATAGGTCAATCCACGTACGAAATGGGCGATCCGTACATGAACCAACCTATAGCGAACGGGTGACAATGCAATACACGACCGACTAGGCGGGATAACTTATACATGTAACAATATAAAGCGGAAGCATAAGAGCATTATATCATCATATCAATACATTATCATCTTCCAAGTAACATTCACATATATGTACTTAGAACTATTAACATGATACTCTGAACTGTTAATACATGAGAAGAAAAGCTATGCTAGACTCAGCTGGACCGAAAGACACGACCCGATTCCCGCCTAGCACACCACGAACAAAAACCTGAAAGGTGGAGGTGTCAGTCTGTGAAGACCGAGTGAGGGGTTTAAATATATATAAACACAAGTAACATGCAAGCTATAATCTCGGGTAAGGTTTTGTACTAAATGATAACAATAATATAAATACAAGAATAACATAAAACTCGCCCGAGATTACAACTATCAGGTTTAACACGATAATCACGTTTATTATAACAATCAGTGGCCCTGGCGAGGGGCGTGCACGATCTCCAACCAATCTCGACAGTGAGCAAGGGTTGCACTTTCATTTAATTAAGTTATCATGCAAGTCATTAAAGTGCCCACGATCAATAACACGAAATCCACCCTTCACCATTGGTGGTGGGTTTGCAAGGCCCGAACCACCCACGATAACACGTTGCACGTCGGGAGGATGACTCCCACGTACGGGACTCCTTCCTCCACCAAACCTCCTGGTGGATTCAGGGGGCATCCCCACTGTTGGAGAGAGGTGTTGTGAGTTACCCGTCAGCCCTATGCTTTCCCGGTTGGCTCACACACTCACCCTCGGGCCCATAAACACGATACACGATAATTCGCCAAACACGATCACGATAACACGATTCTTGGTTTGATTATAACACGATACACAATTTGCTTGTCATAAACACGACTTGTAACATGATACACGGGTAGTTATTAAACCCTTTGTTGTTGGAAAACGATTATAAAGATATACGCATGTGTAATTTGGCCGAAATCCACATAAGGGTTATAGGGTTCTAGATAATTAATAACTAAACCTCACCTTTACCGACAAAATGCAAGTCAAGACACGGCCTACGGCCCCTGCTCCACATCACGAGAAGGTAATCTATGCAAGGAATACGTGTATGCGTGAGACTTGACTCTAAAATGGACCAAATATGACGAACGGCCGAAATGTATCGAGATGACGAGGAAAATGCAATGTGGCATGATAACATGTTGTTTCAGTACATATTAGCACATATAATAGCGATTCGGGGTCAAAGAAGTAGTTGGATCGAGGGGCTAAAAATGTAATTTTGTGCAGAAAGTTTTGTTCTGTCAGCGAGGTGGGAACGGCCGTTCCGGCTTCCTTTTGTAAATGGGAACGGTCCTTCCCATTCCTCTCAAAAGCGCACCAATGTTTTCCCATTTTAAAACACACGCTGAAGCTGGGAACGGTCCTTCCGGCACGCAGGCCAAAATGGGAACGACCGTTCCCAGTCTCGGTCGCCTATTTTATTTGAAAAGGGTGGGAATGCCCCTTCCCACAATGCCTTAAGGCTGGGAACGGTCGTTCCCAGTTCTGCAACTGGACAGAACAGAGGAAAAACAGAGCATGGCTACGGGAATGCTCAACAAAGCAACCAAAATCCCAATTTCACTCAACAAAGCCATGATTTTCTGGAAATATGATGCATACATGTCAAAAAGGTGATAAAATAATACTTAAATACTCAAAACATGAAATATCATCAAGAAATCCAAGCTTCATGCCCATGCTCTTATTGATCAACCAAGCTTAAATTTCCAATAAATTCATGAGGAAATCATGCCATACTTCATGTTATGATCACATAATCATGCTTCCAATTCCAATTAATTCATCTAGCATATAATTCTCTAACCCTAACTCAATTAGATATGATCAAGAACCATGAATTCATGCAAAGCCAACCTTGAAATGAAAGGAGTAAGGAAAATGGATGAAGATGATGATCAACTCCCAATTCTTGAAATATTTCTTGGTAATTCTTGATGAAAAGTATGAAAATCTCTTCCCTTTTCTTTCTTGTATGAACCGAGATCAATAAGCAAATGTGGTTGGGATATTTTCATCAAAATGAGAGCAAGGGAAGCTTGGAGATGCATATAACGTGATTCATCATCCTTGATTTATGTGAAATATTCAAATTACAATTTAATCCTTTGCTTTATGAAATCATGCAATCAAATATATGTTGTTTTGAAATATGATCAATTTAGTCCTTGAAATGTTATACAATTAAGTCCCTAGAGTTTAAGACATATCTAACTAGGGACGAATCAGTAATTAAATCATACTCGGTAAATATGTTACGAAATGAATATTTTCAAGTCATGAAAGAAATTCTCAATTTGATATAAATTCATAAAATGTTTATGAAAGTATTTTAAAATATAATTTATAAAATTATTTTAAAATACAAGGTATTAATAAATAAAAATCGGGGCGTTACACTAGCCTTCCTACTAAGTGTATCGGCGACCACGTTAGCTTTGCCGGAATGGTATTTGATAGTACACTCATAATCCTCAAGAAGTTCCATCCACCTCCTTTGCCTCATATTCAAATCTTTCTGAGTGAATCAATATTGGAGGCTTTTATGGTCAGTAAAAATCACAAAAGACACCCCATACAAGTAATGTCTCCACTTTCCAAGTGGAAAAACCACAGCTGCGAGTTCAAGGTCGTGTGTAGGATAATTCTTTTCGTGCTCTTTTAGCTTCCGAGAGGCATAGGCGATCACTTTTCCCTTCTGCGTTAACACACACCCCAAACCCTCTTTGGAAGCATCCGTATAGACCGCGTAACCTTCTGAGCCTTCCGGAAGTGTCAACACTGAAACAGAAACCAATTTCTCTTTCAAGAAATTAAAGCTTTTCTCACAAGCTTCATCCCATACAAACTTTACTTCTTTCTTCATCAATCGGGTTAAAGGAGCGGCAATCTTTGAGAAATTCTTTACAAACCTTCTGTAGTATCCCGCTAAACCCAAGAAACTTCTAAATTCTGAGGTGTTCTATGGTTTCTCCCATTTCAATACAAATTCAATTTTCGAAGGATCAACTTCTAAACCATTTCCCAAAATAACATGTCCCAAGAAAGAAACTCTGTCAATCCAAAATTCACATTTACTAACCTTGGCAAATAACTGATGCTCCTTTCAAGTTTGTAACACGAGTTTAAGATGTCTCGCATACTCTTCAGCGGACTTTGAGAATACCAAAATATCATCAATGAAGATTACCACAAACTTCTCAAGAAAAGCCCGAAAGATCCGGTGCATCATATCCATAAATGGTGCAGGGGCGTTAGTTAAACTGAACGGCATCACCATGAGCTCATAATGCCCGTACCATGTATTGAATCCCATCTTTGGAATGTCCTGTGCTTGGATTCGCAGCTGATAGTATCTCTGTCATAGATCAAGTTTCGAATAAACTCTTGATCCCTGAAGTATATCGAATAACTCCTCGATATGATGAAGGGGATACTTGCTCTTGATCGTCATTCGATTCAACTCCCTATAATCGATACACATTCTTAAAGTTCCGTCCTTTTTCTTTACAAACAAAACCGGCGTGCCCCAGGGAGAAGAACCCGACCTAATGTACCCAATCTCCAACAACGCATCAAGTTGAGTATTCAACTCCTTCAACTCGGCCGGAGCCATACGATACGGAGTCTTAGAGAACGGCTCTGTATTTGGGTACAAATCGATCACAAATTCAATTTCCCTATCCGGAGCTAAAGAATCCAACTTCTCAGGGAAAACCTCTGGAAAATCCTTTACTACTTCTGTTTCCTCCAACTTTATTTGATCTTTAAGCTTGTTAAGAATATAAGCAATAAACCCCATAGCTCCTTCTTGAACAAGTTTCTGAGCCTCGGTAAAAGAAAGTAACGGTACCGTCTTCGAACTCTAACCCACAGTAACCTCTGAACCGAACTGGACCCTCTTTGCCCGACAATCAACAGTAGCACAGTGTCTATATAGCCAATCCATACCCAAAATAGATCCATAGCGAGTCATCGGCATCTCGATGAAATCTATCAGAAAAACTCGACCCTCGATACTCACTGGAACCTCTCTGAACACCCGATCAGTTTCTATGCTACTACCAAAGGGAGAACTAACCACATAGCATTCAGAAGAACAAATAGCAGGCAAAAACAAAGTAACAGCAATAGCACTCGAAAGAAAGGAGTGTGTAGCTCTCGGATCAAACAATGTGAGTATGTTCGTACCATATATGCATATTGTACTTTTAACTATAGCGACGGTATCTACATCCGCATCCTGCTCCTCTCCGTCCAGAGCATAAGTACGAGCTCGGATAAGTGGCCTCTAACCCCTGGCAGGCTGATCACGATGATCCGGACATCGATCCACCATATGCTTGACGCTCCCATAAATAAGGCATAAACACAATCGCCTTCTACAATTATCATAATTATGCGTAGGTTGGCCACAGAAGGTACATTTGGGCTTCTCAGGAGGTGGTGGTAAAGTAGGTGCAGGTGGAACTTTCTGAATCGGTCTCGTGGGTCGGGACTTCGTCCAAGGATCTTTCGCAGGTGGTAGAGTTGTGTAAGAAATAGGCCTCTTGTCGGTGCTAGTACCTGATCCTGAGCCTGAACCCGAACCCAAAGCCTATGCTGACTGATAGGTAGATCTTCTTGCATTTATGGCATCCTCGACCTCTAAAGCCTTTGAAGTAGCTTTTACCTAGGTACTCGTGTTGACCGCTTCCATAGCTACCATAATATTCGGTCTGAGTCCCTGGAAAAACTGCATCGCATTATGAAAGTTATCACTCACTATATTAGGTGCATAACGAGACAACCTCTCGAACTCTGATATATACTCGGATATAGACCTCCCTCCTTACTTCAACTCGGTGAACTCCTTCAATCTGCGAGTATGGGATGATGGAGGAATATACTTATTCCTGAATTCCCGAACAAATACATCCCACGTAATCTCTTCACCAGCGGCGTCCAAAATAATTCTAACACTCTCCCACCAAGAGTAAGCCTCGCCCTGGATCAAAGAAATGGTGCATCGGGCCTTCTCTTGAGAGTCACAAGGAATGAGCTCCCAAATCCTCTCCACTTCCTTCAACCACTGCTCCGCCTGTATATCATTGCCTTTGAAAATTTCGGAGGGTGCTGGTTTTGAAATTCCTTGAATAAAGCAGAAATTTGTGCTCCCGGTTGTACTGGTGGTTCTGGAGGAACATGATCTCTTAGCCTCTGATCGATAAGCTGAACCATTGCATTAAGAAAATCCTGAGTTTGAGCTTGAGGGGGTGGAGGTGGAGGAGAATGGTCTCGGTGATGTCGCCTATGACCCGGAGAACGCTTACGACGAGGTCTACCACGAGGTATCCTGTAGATAATACACTGAATATGCATGTTTGATTAATAGGTGCAAATAAGTGCAATTAAAATTCCATAATACAATGAAGTCACATAATTCAAATAATTTCAAGTTAGAATGTAAGACTCCCACGTTCAAAAATAATTTCTTATGCCGTATGACCTCGACTCATAAGACACGACTCTAGAACCCCAGTTTTGCAATCGGGCTCTGATACCACCTTAAGATGTAGCACCCGATACGTCAGGATGCCACATCCCCGCACTATAGCTCGGTCTACATACGAAATGGAGAATCCGTACATAAACCAAACATATAGCGAATGGGGGACAATAAAAAACAATTCTAGCTAGGCGGGACTTGTAACGCCCCCGTTTTTCTTATTTTTGAACAGCATGATGTATGTGTTTATCAAATTGCGCGAAATAATTAATTATAAGTGTTTAATATGTTTAATTTTATTTTAATTATACTTAATGTTAATTATGTTAATTATTATATTTTAAGTTTTATTAATATTAATTTATATAATATTAATATGTTAATGTGCTAATTGAATTTAATTAGTGAATTTGTTATTAAAATCATAAATTTTGCATGCATGTTACCTAAATTATATACGTAATTATTGAATATAATTATATGTATATATATATGTTAATTGTGTACGTGTGCATGAATATATTAATGCATGCATTTTATATTTATAAATTATTAATGCATGCATGTTTTATAAATTGTATATATATACGTATGTGATTTTAATAAAATTGATAATATTATGAATTTTATTGTTATATTGCGTATGAATGACATTTACGTGCTTCGTTTCTATATGAAATGATACCGAAATTTTGCGCAAATTTAATATGTTGAACTTATACGTGTCATGTATATGAATATTCGTTCGTTTCGTATTCTCGGATTCATTTGCATATGTTTCGGATTTAATTTGAATTTTGGAATCCAAGTCGGGGGCTAACGAGCAATTAGCGTACCCTTGGTTCCGTATTTAATATCTTGAGCTCGGGAACTCGGATTCGAGTTCCGTCAACTTCGCTGAACTCGTAACGAAAATTTGAGTTTAGTAAACTTAGCCTTATATTTTTCTAACGTCATTTGAACCTCCGAAATTCAACCGAAAAACGAAACGGCGACGAAACTGACCTTGTTGCTCTAAAATTGCCATAACTTATTCATTTGTTGACCAAATTAACCATGGTTTGATGCTATAGAACCCTAACTCAACCACCTAACCTGCTGTATCAAGCCCTAACCGAACAAAACCTCACACAATTCACAAATCTCAGCCAAAGTTACTGCCTTCCAGTGCTCTCCCATAACCTTGCTTTCCTTGGAGATTTTGGGGCTCAAATCTCATCCAATCTTCATCCAATCAACAGGGTAAGTTTAGGGTTGTATTATATGTTCATTCCTGATCATTTTCATTCATTCATCCCCAAATTTGATCATGGTTTCTTGCATTTTTGGCTGATCTTGCAATATAGTCGGTTTTGAGCACTTATATCGATCGTCTTCGATTCTTGATGCATTTGAATGATTCCAAGCCTGAAAATGATAATTTTGACATCCTCTTCTCACTTATGATCATTGATTTCATGGTAGTTTAAGTATTTATGAGATATCATTTATGGCTTCTTGGGAAACTTTCATGAAATGTCACGTATGACAGCTTTTCTTGCTTGAGCTTGTTTGGAACTGATTTATAGGTTGAATTTGTGGTGTTTTGCTGCACATTTGATAGCCTAAATTATATGAATGTGTTGGGATTAATGGAGATCATTTCATGCCCTGTTTTTGGGCCTGAAAGTTGCTATCAAAACTGCTGCGTTTCCTCCTTGCTTTTGCTGTCAATTTTGTGCATTGTTAAGGCTGATTTGTTGCTTCTTTTCATGCTATTTGTTACTGCTTTTCTTGCCCATATATTACATCAGTTGTTGCTGCGTTTAATCTAGAAAAACAGGGGAAAGTCTGCGTTTGTTGCTGCTGTTGAACGGGTTGAACGGGTGTGTCGTTCTTGTGTGCTCCAGCATCATACGGGGGTGTTCTTGTGGTCTGAATTTCTGTACCGAGACACGGGGGTGTCTCGGTTTGTTCTTTGAAGGTGACACGGGGGTGTCACCTTGTATTTTTCACGCATGTCTGTTGCCGTGGAGCCGCTGCTGCTGCTGCTTGTTTCTTTTCCTTTTCTTCTTGCATAAGAATCGGTTGATGCATGGAATTGCATGCCCTTTAATGATAGTTGCATGCATGTATTAGTTTTGCATGCATTTTTAAGATATTTTTCATACATGAGTACGTATGCATTATATTATATATATATATATATATATATATATATATATTATATTATATAATATATTATAGTTATATATTTATTATATATTTATATTTATTTATTAAATATTAATTGTTATTTGATTTAATTGAATATTAGAATTTAAATGTTACCTATTTCATGTTTTATTTAATTTCCAAAATTTAATTGAATGTATTTAATTGTTTATTTTCTAAATGTAAATGCAATTGAAAATGTTTATTTGTTTATGTTCTAATTTAAATGTGATTTAACTTGTGCTATGATTATATTTGAAATTCTTGAATTGAATTGATTGAAATGTGAAATTATGATTCGAATGAAAGTAAATGAAAGTGAATGACTTGATTATATGATTTAAATTCTTTAATATTGCACATGAACATTTTCATAACATAATCTTATCTTTTATACATTCATATCATAATCGTTTCATTGCCGACCGTCTTATTTGGTCATGTTGAGTCTCACCTCACCTCTCTTGCACAGATTGTGAGTCCGTTGGAGACGAGGCCGGTCTGTGAGGCTCGTGTGTTCTCCTTGTTGCCGTTTAAGGTGGGTTTCTCTTCTACTTAGATAAAACGACCAGATATATCTCCTTACGTGAAAAGTTTTAAGCCAAAGTAATATGATATATATATTGAGTCTTTTATCGAGTAAATGATTGCGAATGTAAAGCCCTTATTTCATGAATCCTACCTAATGTTTTGGCGAGAATGATTGAATGTTCACAATGAATGGGGCCCAAGGACTTGGTGTGAGTGGGGACCCGAGGAGGCATGGGCTGACGGGAAACCCTCACACTAGTCCCACCAATGAACGGCGTAACCGGGCCTCGTTAGGAGTTAGCGAGGAATGGACGCTGAGTGCCATATGGGGAGTCATGTTCCCCTTTTGGTCAATGAATGGGTGGATGGGCCTTGCAAACCCGCCACCAACCCGGAGGAAGAAGGAGTAAATGTTATTGAATGCGTACGAAATAATGATATGCATGAAAAGAAAGAATGAACGAATGAATGAATGCTAATGAATGCTAATGAATTACACGAGGTGTTGGTTGGAGATAATGCACGCCCACTCGCCGGGCCACTAATGACCTTGACCTAATGTAAATGAACCGTTATAATCCCTTTTGATGATTTCTATTCACCAACTTGGGAAATTCTTTAAAAACCTCATTTGGGATTATAGCTTGCATGTGAATGTTTAATTACAGTCATATATTATACTATGCCCTGCTTTTATACCCACCAGTCCCTTTTGGACTGAACCCGTTTGGCTTTCAGTTGTTTTGTGCAGGTGTCAGGGGAGCTAGGCGGGATTTCGAGTCTTAGGTCTTGTTTTCGTTTCTAGCCCTTTTGTTTATTGGTCTTACACTCGCATTTTGTACTTGTGATCATTGTATATGAATGTTGCTATTGGAGCGTACATGATTTGAGCCCTAATGGAATTGGATTAGGTTATGATTTATTTTTGGAGCTTGAATGCCATTGTTTTTATTAGGATCAGTTATTGCTTCCGCTTTAATGTTTATTCTGATTTTATGGTTCAAGGGTTAGTCCCGCCTAGCATAGAGTGTGTGTATGTCCCCGTTCGCCGTGATTTGGCTCGGGTATGAATCGTCCATTTCATATTCGGGTCGGGTCTCGGTGCGGGGGATGTGACACCTTGCGCTCGGGTGTTACATCCTTAAGTGGTATCAGAGCTACGGGTTGCAAAACTCGGGCTCTCGTGTCGTGTGGGTCAGTCTAGGTCGTTCGGCATAGGAACTATGTGATAATGTGCCCATTGCATCGATTTTGAACATGAAATTGTCTTTCTTTTTAATCTTGTCGAATTACCTGTTGCATTTTATACTGGATCCGTGTCTTTCGTGTTGAATATGTGCCATATGCATGCCCTAATCGTATGCATATACCTTCGAAATGAGTTATGATTTACAGGTTATAAAGATAATATCAAACCACGGCCAAGTATCATGCTAACAACGCCTTACTACAAGTTCTTTTTAAGGCATGGAGGATAGGAATGACGTATCGGGGGAAAGATATAGAGAATTCGAGAGGCGTAGTCCTCATAGTGAGGGTTAGAGTTCAAGGGATAGGAGCTGAAGTGGAAGTTTGACTTAAGAAGAGGCAACTATAGAGGGATATTCGTAGAAATAGGAATTGATCGGGAAATATTTATGACTCCAAAGGTTGACATATGCAGCTCTCTTACATAAGAAGCCATAATTGGAGCCAACGGGATCGTTCAACCTAAGGAATGAAGTAAATGAACCTTGAAGGTATTTTGGTTCAGGGTTCGGACCATTGAAGAGGTACCGAGGACTGCGAGGAGTCAAGGTAAAATCAATTCGATGGAAATTGAGCACCAAGAGTTGTCAAAGAAGGGTGGCTAAATACACCTGGAAATTAGAAATCGAGATTTTGGAGGTGAAGATCAAGAAGGGTTTAAATTTGGGTGCTCTGGATTGCTACTAAAATAGAAACGAGTCTGGAAGGGAGTAGAGAGAGGCAAGTAATTGTGTGAATACAAATTTAGGGAAGGTGGCGATATGGAGGACGGGATTTGATTCGTTTTTCCAAATCCAAGCTGAATTGTCATGTTATGAAGTTGAATTGGAAGATATGGAGCAACAAATGGGAACTATAAAGAAAGGCAAAGACTGGTTGAAGGATTATTCTCGGGGAGAGACTCTTTGCAAGGGAATCCTGCGCTCGAGTAGAAGCAATTGGAGGTGAATTAAACTTATAAAGGATAAGCACGGGAGTCTTGATCACGGTGATGGCGAGAAGTAGGGTTCAGAATGACATTAGGGTTCATTTTTGTAAGAGAATTTGAGCAAGGTTGAAGGGCGATTCTCGGGGGTAAATGCAGAGGCTAATTCAATGGATGTCAAAGAAATCAGCAATCGTGAAATTTCAATTCCGGATAGTGGAAGATACAAGTGATGCAAAAAGATTCATGGAAAACTTGAAGACCGTGGGAAAAGCAAGGAAAAATCACAAAGTCAAAGTAACCTCGGGATTGGAGGAACGAAGAAAAGCTACTGAGCTAATAGCTTACCACATTGGTGACAGGTTCCAAAACATTCATAGCACGTGCATCATATTTCGCATTAATTATTTATTATTCTGGCCTTATGTTTATCTGTGTATTTCTATTTGGTTTCGTTGCGCTAATGTGATGCATTCTAGTGTTTAATTTATAGGAAGTTCTTTCATCCCAACTATCGAGTATTACTTAACCGAGCCACTTTCGAATTCCATGTAGATGACTTCGGGGAAACAAAGAATTTCAAGTAAAGGATAGGTTAATGGAAACGGGAATTTATAAAGAGAAGCAAGATTAGAGTTGATTGCGGGGTGTTTGGATCAGACGAGATTAGCAAAGGGGTTAGGGCATCAACCGAAATAGAAGGGAAGTTGAAAAGCAAAACTTTGGGGTTGGCCTTTTGATTAAATCCTCCCTAATGGGAATTATTCATCCAGAACTTCGACAAAAGAAGAATCGATGGAGTTCAACACGTGACAATAGAAATTTAAGGGGGAGAGCACGACCAAGAAACAAATTGGAAGATTGAAGTGGTACTCGAAGGAATATCTTAGTAAGGAATAGAAGAATTTCAAATTAAGGAAGATATGGAAGTCCTCTTGGCGGTGATTGGAATAAATAAAAGAACCTTAATGGTTAAACTGTTAAAGTGAGCGTTAAGTAATAAGTTAGTGTTGAAGGCCACCACGGGATGTTGAGGAGAGGGTGTGGCGAGCATTTCTATACATGGGATTTAGATTTTGGAAAATAATGGAATTATGGAAGAGCTTCGGCGAAACCATTAAATCGCCTCAGGGAACAAAGATTAAATCCAATTAATGCATTCGTGATGGTAACCATAGAGGGTAATCTGGCTAAGCATTGGAGGAGTTCGGACATCAAGTAACACAATAAAACCCTATAGCATCGCTAGTCGTTTTTCCATAACAAGTTAGAAGGAATTTGAGCAGAAAGGAATCAGAAAGAAATAACTATGGAAGGACTTGAATTGAATCTTAAGAGGTATCAAGGAAGTTTCCCCTCGATTAGAAGTTTGGGGTGGACCGAAATCTAATGAATGCTTAATAGCTTTAGGAGGATGAAGGGATGAGGAAACGATCCACGAAGAGATTAATCCAAAATTTTTGTGAACCGGTGATCACAATCCGATTTGGGAAGAACTTAACAAGAAGGCTGTGATTATTAATCTAAAAGGGTATTGAATTGCAAGGGTTTCACCAAATTATGGAAGGAGGCATAAACCGTGAAAAGACGGGCCTGGAATCTGAAGATGTACGGTAAAACTCGTCTGGGAAAAGCAGGTTAATTGGATCAGGGTTAACGTATAACCGAGAAATGGAAGAAGGTGGACACATTGAAGATATTAACGACAAGCCAAGAGTCGAGCTAGCTTTTGGGTTCAGACCATACCTTGGGACCAGAAAGGTTTTGGCTTCAAATTCATTTCCATGGTGAACGGTACCTCAGCCATCCATGGCATACGCATACATGCATTGTTAATTTAACTAATTTTGCTAATTTGTGCTTTGACTCTTTGATTTATTAATTATGGTTGTACGATCAATATTGGATGTAAGTAAGTGATGATTGTTCTCTGGCTTTATGTGATTGTTTGACTAAGTTGCTGTAATTGGATATTTTGAAGTTTTCTCCTTGGTGTTTGTTCTTCGTTATGGTTGTATTTTGTATTTTGAACTCTTTGCTGTTTTCGAGAGACGGGGTTCTCTCTTTGCTGTTTTGAGAGACGGGGTCCTCTCTTTGTTGTTTTTGAGAGACGGGGTTCTCTCTTTGTTGTTCTTGAGAGACGGGGTTCTCTCTTTGCTGTTTGAGAGACGGGGATTCTCTCTTTGTTGTTTATGAGGAACGGGGTTCCTTCATTAATTGTTTTCAGGCAGATAGTGAATCCGAGGACGGATTCTTTTAAGGGGGAGAGGTTGTAACGCCCCCGTTTTTCTTATTTTTGAACAGCATGATGTATGTGTTTATCAAATTACGCGAAGTAATTAATTATAAGTGTTTAATATGTTTAATTTTATTTTAATTATACTTAATGTTAATTATGTTAATTATTATATTTTAAGTTTTATTAATATTAATTTATATAATATTAATATGTTAATGTGCTAATTGAATTTAATTAGTGAATTTGTTATTAAAATCATAAATTTTGGCATGCATGTTACCTAAATTATATACGTAATTATTGAATATAATTATATGTATATATATATATATGTTAATTGTGTACGTGTGCATGAATATATTAATGCATGCATTTTATATTTATAAATTATTAATGCATGCATGTTTTATAAATTGTATATATATACGTATGTGATTTTAATAAAATTGATAATATTATGAATTTTATTGTTATATTGCGTATGAATGACATTTACGTGCTTCGTTTCTATATGAAATGATACCGAAATTTCGTGCAAATTTAATATGTTGAACTTATACGTGTCTTGTATATGAATATTTGTTCGTTTCGTATTTTCGGATTCATTTGCATATGTTTCGGATTTAATTTGAATTTTGGAATCCAAGTCGGGGGCTAACAAGCAATTAGCGTACCCTTGGTTCCGTATTTAATATCTTGAGCTCGGGAACTCGGATTCGAGTTCCGTCAACTTCGCTGAACTCGTAACAAAAATTCGAGTTTTGTAAACTTAGCCTTATATTTTTCTAACGTCATTTGAACCTCCGAAATTCAACCGAAAAACGAAACGGCGACGAAACTGACCTTGTTGCACTAAAATGGCCATAAGTTATTCATTTGTTGACCAAATTAACCATGGTTTGATGCTATAGAACCCTAACTCAACCACCTAACCTGCTGTATCAAGCCCTAACCGAACCAACCCTCACACAATTCACAAATCTCAGCCAAATTTACTGCCTTCCAGTGCTCTCCCGTAACCTTGCTTTCCTTGGAGATTTTGGGGCTCAAATCTCATCCAATCTTCATCCAATCAACAGGGTAAGTTTAGGGTTGTATTATATGTTCATTCCTGATCATTTTCATTCATTCATCCCCAAATTTGATCATGGTTTCATGCATTTTTGGCTGATCTTGCAATATAGTCGGTTTTGAGCACTTATGTCGATCTTCTTCGATTCTTGATGGATTTGAATGATTCCAAGCCTGAAAATGATTGTTTTGACATCCTCTTCTCACTTATGATCATTGATTTCATGGTAGTTGAAGTATTTATGAGATATCATTTATGGCTTCTTGAGAAACTTTCTTGAAATGTCACGTATGACAGCTTTTCTTGCTTGAGCTTGTTTGGAACTGATTTATAGGTTGAATTTGTGGTGTTTTGCTGCACATTTGATAGCCTAACTTATATGAATGTGTTGGGATTAATGGAGATCATTTCATGCCCTGTTTTTCGCGATTTATACCCCGTTTTTGGGCCTGAAAGTTGCTGTCAAAACTGCTGCGTTTCCTCCTTGCTTTTGCTGTCAATTTGGTGCATTGTTAAGGCTGATTTGTAGCACCCGGGACGATAGGCGCCACATCCCCCGCACTATGAGCCCGATCCACACATGAAATGGAAAATCCATACATGAACCAAGCTCACAGCGAACGGGGACTCACTCACTCGCTATGCTAGGCGGGAACTAAACTTAAAACCAAAAGAATAAGACTGAAATACATGAAATTTCAAAAACAAATCATACCATTCATAATAAACATAAGAAGCAATGACGGGTTCAACTAGCATAAATACCTAATCCCGAAATTCAAACATAACTGTAACCATAATTCATAATCATAACCATAACCGTGATTCATACATACATTCTTTCATCCCTTAATTAAATACAAAGATGCGTGCAAGTGACTCAAACTAAGACATAGAACTTGACCGACTCGGAACCCCGCCTAGCACACCAAAACCTGCAAAACTGAAAACAAAGCCGGGTTCAGTCTATAGGGGACTGGTGGGTATAAAACAGGGCATAATATAATATAAGACAGTATTTAAACATTCACATGCAAGTTATAATCCCCAAATGAGGTTTTCAGAGCATTTCCCAAGTGGGTGAGATAAAGAAATCATCAAAAGGGATTATAACCATCAAATTCCATTAATTAGGTCATTTGTGGCCCGGCGAGTGGGCGTGCATTATCTCCAACCAACACCTTGTGTAATCCATTAGTCATTCATACATTCGTTCATTCATTCATTCATACATATCATTCTTTTGTGCACAATCATAACATTTACACCTTTTTACTCCGGGTGATGGCCGGGTGATCGGCCCGAACCATCCATGCATGGACCAAAAGGGTTTCATGACTCCCCAGATGGCACTCAGCGTCCATTCCCCGCTAACTCCTAACGGGGTCCGGTTACGCCGTTCTGTAAATGGAACTGGTAGAAAGGGATCACCGTCGGCCTATGCCTCCCCGGATAGCCTCTAACACCAAGTCCCTGGGCCCCATTGTGCATTCATTCATTCATACATTTCTCGCCAAAACATTCGGTAGGTATTCAAAAAAGAAAGGCTATACGTTCAAAATCATAGACTCGATAAATGACTCTATATTTATATAATAATTTTGGCCGAAATCTTTACATGTTAGGATTATATAGGGTCATTAACTAGTAGAAGACAAACCCACCTGTTACACCTTACCGACAATACCAAAAGAAGGAAGACTCATGGTGCCTTATGAACCCAGCAAGTCTCCACCCTGGAGAAACGGAACAGAAGACAATGTAGTGTACTTTGTGAGACTCAAGACTCCAAATGAACCATATAAGACGCACGGCAATGCATTAACGTGGTATGAGATGCATAAGAAGTAATACAATGTCATGGAAACATATAATCAAGCACTCAACCCATGTACATTCAATACATGAAGGTTTCACGTTCAATCGTATCATATCTTTCATAATTCAAATCAAAACGAGCCAAAAATTCCATACAATAATCATAAGATAAATATCAACATGTTTACAATGCGCATGAATCATTTAGATGTGAAAGGAATCCATTGAACACATAAGGGATGCGTTAGTTACAAGAAGAGTCGCATTATCACGTAATTCATTCAAGTACATTCAATACATGGAGTTATCAAGTTCATTCGTTCATAACTTCCATATAGTATTCATAGAAGCTACATAAACAAGTTTACAATGTATATAATAAATATAGAAGCAAAAGAAATCATTTAAGATATCAAAATATTATAAGAAGGTACTTAACATTTCACGCATTAGCACTTAAGTCATATAATGTCATAGTAGTTTGTTGCTCGACCAAAACATATCAACTCAAGTCATGAATTCCATTTCATAATCATAACACATAATAATACATGTTAGCATAGTGTAGAAGTCGTAAAAGAGGTGGAGGAAGATCAAACAAACGAAGAAAAATGGAATCGGAGTAACAAAAACAGGCTGGACAAAATCCACCCCCATGGGGAAAAAATCCACCCCCATGGATCTGGTCCAGTCCCACTGCCTCAAATCCACCCCCGCGGATTTTTCCAAAGGGAAAAATCCACCCTCGCGGATTTAGGTCAGTGTCGAAAAACACACAACAAACAGGGCAAAACTCATGCTAAACCATATAAACATCAAATGAACACACATAGGTAAGTTAGGATAGCAAGTATTCATGCATTTCAAGCCAATTAATGGTCCAAAGTTGCAACAACTCGTGCTAGGAAAGAAACTGGAACAAAATCAATCCAAAAGCATACCAATTCAACTCCAAATCTTATGAAACTTGATATACAACATATTTAGCATGTTAGGAGCATATTTGATTTAGAGTGCAAAGGCTAAATCACACATAGGCCATCGAATCCATGCAACAAAACTGGGTCGCCAAAATCGCACATAAGAGCTCAATTGTTCAATCATGCCTTGATCAAGTACTTAGGGCATGAATTTGGATCTGAAACTTTGGGGAATGCATGCTAACATACTAAACAATTAATATACTTTATATATATGCAAAATGGTACAATTTAAAGCACATTAGAATGACCAACAAGTTACAAAACGAAACAGCAACAAGTCTGTCATGGAGCATGCATAAAAACAGGCCATATATTTCGGTTTTGAGGCTTCCAATGGATCCAAATACTTAAAACATGAATACTAACATACTAGACAATGAGTGTACATCAACTCCATGCAATTTCACACGAAATGGAGACCATTTGATCAAGCAACAACACAAAATTTCACACAGCAGTTCGAAAAACAGGGGAAACAGTTTGATCATCAAGTTTGGAGCTCCATATCTCATAGTTTCACCAAAGGGTCAAGAGATAAAAACCCCCTAATATCATATACTATCAGTTAGGAAAGA
Organism: Lantana camara; assembly: GCA_037501455.1. Taxonomy (NCBI): domain Eukaryota; kingdom Viridiplantae; phylum Streptophyta; class Magnoliopsida; order Lamiales; family Verbenaceae; genus Lantana; species Lantana camara. The sequence continues at coordinate 53,414,134 of CM074858.1, forward strand.
AATGGGTCAACAAAAAAGCTCATATGATCATGTTTAAGCCAGAAAATCAGCTACACAAGCAAATAGGTCACAAGAGCAAAAATCCCTAAAAGTTCATACCAAACTCATCACCCAAACCCTAATCAAATCTGATTCAAATCATGATTTAAGTAGATGAAATCAAGAATAAAAGAGTAGAGAAGACATAAATATTCATACCTTAAAGATTTGGTGAAGGAGGGAAGAGATTTGAGCTCAAAATCACAAAGGGCCAAGGGTTTTCTTCCTTTCTTCTCTTCTTATCTCTCTCATTCAGCAGCAGCAGCTATGGGAGATGTTTGGTTCGGTTATCAGAGTAAAAGGGGTAGGAGAAAGGCTTAACCCAAGGTACAAAAGTCATGGTTAAGGTATGGTTAGGTTAGGTTAAGTAAAAAGGGTCCCACCATGAAGACTAGTCAACAAAAGGAGCTCTTCTAGCACGAGTTGTCCGTTACGGTTGGATTTCGGAGGTCTTAATGATTTCAAAAAGGTATGAGGCTTGTTCCATTGTCTCCGAATCATCGATACGAAGGCAACGGAGGTGTCGGAATTCGAATCCGAATTCCCGAGCTCAAGATATCACATACGGAACCAAGGGTGCGCTAATTGTTCGTTAGCCCCCGACTTGGTTCCACAAATCAAAATAAATTCGTAAACACGTCAAATGAATCCGAAAACATAGTCTGAGCATATAAGCATGTTCATAACACACACATTTACGACATATTAAATTTCCATACCAATCCGATATCATTACATATATGAACGAAGCACAAATAGAACACTCATGCGCATGAACGAATTCATATTGTTATAAATAAATTACTAAAACTTAAATTCCATTTTAAATAAATTTAAAGCCAACTTATAACAAATACGTCACATTATTATTATAGAAAACTGGGGCATTACAATCTCTCCCTCTTAAAAAGAATCCGTCCTCGGATTCACAACACGCTTGAAAACAAACAATGAGAGATTCCCCGTCTCTCACAAGCAACAAGGAGAGAGCCCCGTCTCTCGAACAGCAATGAGAGAACCCCGTCTCTCACAAGTAAAGAGAGTACCCCGTCTCTCAAACAAAAATAAGAGAATCCCCGTCTCTTACAAACAAAGAGAGCACCCCGTCTCTCAACCGAAAATAAAGCAAGGAAGTCTCCAATACTCCCAAGCAACTCAGGCAAAACCAAATTTAAAATCACGAAAGGCACCCCACGCAAGTAATAAATACCGTCCACATTGATTCCAATTACTCCAAGTAATTTAACACAGTACAAGATCAAAGCACCTAATAAAAAAAATGTAGGTTAAATTTGCATGGATGCATGTATCATGAATGCTATAAGTACCGTTCACCGTAGTTGCAAAAATTTAAAGTTGTGAATTGTCGTTGTCCAAGGTATGATCGGTCCCGAATGTAGCTCAGTGCCCAGCTTGTCTTGAACTTCTTCAAGGTTCCTTGGTGAAGCAATTGATAAACCCTTTAAGGATCATATTCTTAGATCCGTTCTGACTTGTACTGTTTCCAGTCTTCACCATTTCCTTTAACCCTCCTTCGACCAACCAACTCTTTTTAATTAACTGAATTTGGCTTCCCGAATGCTCTTAGACCATCCTTCTCGAAGTTAGGTCCATAGCTACTATCTTACCCATATCGGAGTTTAAAATACCCTCAAGGATAACTACTCCTGACAATCTTGACGATTCGATCCCTACCTTGGGGTATTCGTCATTAGGATCTACCTTAACACGAATCCTTTTCCATCTTCCGTTCATGGTATCCATTCATTCCCTTTGACCCCTTCAGGTTATATTTGGCATCTAGCTCCATATTTCTTGAATCGAAGATAAAATGTTCTTGATGCGTTTTGAAGTTTGATGTAAATCCTCCAATGATCATCTTTTCCGGTTTGGTTTCTTCGTAGATTTCCTTCCGAAGTATCGTGGGACTAACCGAAGACTTGATAATATTGTCATTATTGAACCCCCTTTTTTGCCCTATTGGATTACCCGTGATCGCCATCATTCCATCATATGCCAACTTGATTCGACACTCTCTCTCTTGTCAATTCTGACTTAGGAGTTTCCAGAAGCTCCCTTATAATTCTGTTATCCCCAGATCCATGTTCTATACATAGGAATATTCTCCAAGCCATTTCCGTTATACTTAATGAGGGACTCCAACCCGAATTGAGTAACTTAACTCTCCTCTTAACAATTTAACTATTCAAGCCGTCTTGTTTATTTCTGATCATCACTAAGAGGACTCCCAGGTCTTCCTTAATTTACACTTTCGTTATTCTTACTGAAATATTTCTTCGAGCACCCTTTCAATCGTCCAATTTGTTCCTCGGTCGTGCTCTCCCCCTTAAATTTCTGTTGTCCCGGGTTGAACTCCATCGATTCTTCTTTTATCGAAACTCTTGATGGGTAAATCCCATTAGGTGGAGTTTAACCGATATAGAAATCAAAGATTTGGCCTTTCAACTCCTCCCCTAGTTCTCTCGATGTCCGAAACTCCTTTCTTAATCTTGTCCGGAACTCTAGTCTCACTTCTCCTTCTGAATTCTCGTTTTCGTTAACCTATCCCTTACTAGAAGTTCTTATTTCCCAAATTCACCTTCCTTCTAATGTCATCCTATTATTTTTCTTCCTCATAACTCAGATGTGGCTCGGTTGAACTGATACTTGATAGTGGAGGCGAAAGGACTTCCTATCAAGTAAACACTAAAATGCATGTTGGGTTAAAATGACAATGCATGGGTCACGTTTACATCAAGTAATTATACCGTACATTAGCGCAACGAAACTAATTAGAAATGCACGGATAAACATAAGGTCAAAAGAATAAATAATTAATGCAAAATATGATGCACGTGCTATGAATGCTTTGGAACCTGTCACCGATGTGGGAAGTTATTAGCTAGGTAGCTCTCCTCGTTCTTCCGATCCCAAGGTCACTTGACCTGGTAATTATTCCTTGCCTTTCCCACGGTCTTCGAGACTTTCATGCTTCTTTGTAAGTCAACTTGTATCATCCACTGTCCGAGATTGCAATTTCTTGATCCCTACTTCTTCTACGTCCACTGAGTTAGCATCCATACTTCTCCTCGCAATTCGACCTTTACTTCTAATCGTCACCTTAATCAAGAATCCCATACCTATCCTTTGTGAATTCAATTCACCTCCAATTGCTTACATTTGAGCGCATGATATCCTTGCAAGGAGTGATTGCCTTTCTTTACCGTTTCCATTTGTTGCTTCATCTCTTCCATTTTACTTCACAACATGGCAATTCAACTTGGTTTTGGAAAAACGAACTCATATCCCAATCAACACCTTGATCAAGATTCCCGTGACGATTGTTTATGAGTTTCCCATCACGATCGAAATCCAGAGCACCCAAGTCCAACTCTTCCCGGTCTTAACTTCGACAGACTTGATTTCAGTTCACTAGGCTTAATCAGAAATCCTTCTTGTCGACCCCAGGTACACAGCTCCTACCGGACCCATTTTATCTTAGTCTCTCCTAATTATTGAGACCTCTTCAACGATCCAATCCGGGATCAAAATATCTTCAAGACTCGTTCACTTCATTCTTTAGGTTGAAAGATCTTGCTGAATCCAATTAAAACACTCCAAGTAGTAGATTCTCATAAATTAGTCTTTTGAGTCCCAACAATCCCATGATTAACTCCTATTCCGATTTCACCAAATGTCTCTCTGCTATCGCATCTCTAGATTCAATCTTCCATTCCGAATCCTTCTCCTTGACTCTAGCTCCATTTGGGAAGTCTCACATCTCTAATTCTCTACATTCTTCCCAGAGTATCCTGCCCATCTTCCATGTCTCAGAAAAGTTTGCAATCGATCTTCTTTATCGTAGAACTTGGCCGTGGTTTGATATTATCTCCATAACCTATAAATCATAGCTTACTTCAAGAGTAGATGCATGCGATTAGTGCATGCTCATGACACATTTTCAACAATTAATGCAAGGATCCTTATGTAATTGCAACAGATAGTCTAGCAAAATTCAAAAAGGAAAGCCAAATTCATGTTCAAGATCAATGTAATGCACACATTGTCATATAGTCCCTAAGCCGTACGACCTAGACTGACTCACACACGACACGAGAACACCGGTTTTGCAACCAGGCTCTAATACCACTTAAGGATGTAGCACCCGGGACGATAGGCGCCACATCCCCCGCACTATGAGCCCGATCCACACATGAAATGGAAAATCCATACATAAACCAAGGTCACAGCGAACGGGGACTCACTCACTCGCTATGCTAGGCGGGAGTTAAAATTAAAACCAAAAGAATAAGACTGAAATACATGAAATTTCAAAAACAAATCATACCATTCATAATAAACATAAGAAGCAATGACGGGTTCAACTAGCATAAATACCTAATCCCGAAATTCAAACATAACTGTAACCATAATTCATAATCATAACCATAACCGTGATTCATACATACATTCTTTCATCCCTTAATTAAATACAAAGATGCGTGCAAGTGACTCAAACTAAGACATAGAACTTGACCGACTCGGAATCCCGCCTAGCACACCAAAACCTGCAAAACTGAAAACAAAGCCGGGTTCAGTCTATAGGAGACTGGTGGGTATAAAACAGGGCATAATATAATATAAGACAGTATTTAAACATTCACATGCAAGTTATAATCCCCAAATGAGGTTTTCAGAGCATTTCCCAAGTGGGTGAGATAAAGAAATCATCAAAAGGGATTATAACCATCAAATTCCATTAATTAGGTCATTTGTGGCCCGGCGAGTGGGCGTGCATTATCTCCAACCAACACCTTGTGTAATCCATTAGTCATTCATACATTCGTTCATTCATTCATTCATACATATCATTCTTTTGTGCACAATCATAACATTTACACCTTTTTCCTCCGGGTGATGGCCGGGTGATCGGCCCGAACCATCCATGCATGGACCAAAAGGGTTTCATGACTCCCCAGATGGCACTCAGCGTCCATTCCCCGCTAACTCCTAATGGGGTCCGGTTACGCCGTTCTGTAAATGGAACTGGTAGAAAGGGATCACCGTCGGCCCATGCCTCCCCGGATAGCCTCTAACACCAAGTCCCTGGGCCCCATTGTGCATTCATTCATTCATACATTTCTCGCCAAAACATTCGGTAGGTATTCATAAAAGAAAGGCTATACGTTCAAAATCATAGACTCGATAAATGACTCTATATTTATATAATAATTTTGGCCGAAATCTTTACATGTTAGGATTATATAGGGTCATTAACTAGTAGAAGACAAACCCACCTGTTACACCTTACCGACAATACCAAAAGAAGGAAGACTCATGGTGCCTTATGAACCCAGCAAGTCTCCACCCTGGAGAAACGGAACAGAAGACAATGTAGTTATCAAGTAATTCATTCAAGTACATTCAATACATGGAGTTATCAAGTTCATTCGTTCATAACTTCCATATAGTATTCATAGAAGCTACATAAACAAGTTTACAATGTATATAATAAATATAGAAGCAAAAGAAATCATTTAAGATATCAAAATATTATAAGAAGGTACTTAACATTTCACGCATTAGCACTTAAGTCATATAATATCATAGTAGTTTGTTGCTCGACCAAAACATATCAATTCAAGTCATGAATTCCATTTCATAATCATAACACATAATAATACATGTTAGCATAGTGTAGATGTAACATCCCGACTGATCAGACTTTTCAGGTAACCTCTTATGTGCGCTATTCAATTATGTCCTTATGTGATATTTCATTTCTAACGTGAATTAGTGAAGTTATTTGAACTTATTTGCTTTGATATGATTTTGGTTACCCTTGAACGTTTAACTTTTCTTGTTGGGTATTTTATTCGTTTCGGGTTCATATTTAATTCTAATTTTTGGTGAATTCGTGATATTTGTTAATTATATGTTTTGTGAACTCGTTTACATGCTCGTTATATGTTTTGGTATTTGTTTTGGTTGCCTTTTTGGGTTCGTTTTGGAGACGGGACCTAAAGGAGGCTAAAGAGCACTTAGCGCACCTTGGGTTCCGGGACGTGTATCTTGAGCTCGGGAATTCGGATTCGAATTCCATCACCTCCATTGAACTCGTTTCGACGATTCGGGTTCGATGGGACAAACCTCACATTTTTCTAAGCTCATTAAGACCTTCGTATCTCAACCGTAACGAGCCCCTTTTTGTTTGGAAGCTATCCTTTGACCTAATAGACCTTGTGGGCCCCACCTTAACCCAACCAAACCCTTAACCTTGGAATAAACTTGAGTTAAGCTCTCTCTCTCTTGCCCTTTTTGCTGCTAAACCGAGCCAAACCCCTCTCTCTTTCCCCAAAACTGATCGGTACAAAGAAGCAAGGAGGAAGAAGAAAACTTTTTGGCCATATCTTTCATTTTGAGCTCAAAACTTCATCAAGACTTCTCCAAATTGAAAGGTAAGTTCATGGTTGCAATCTTCACTTACTCTTCTCTCTTTTATGTGATTTTGAGTTCAATTCTTTGGTTGGTTATTGAGATTTTACAAGCATGTGAATAGTAGTGTTGGTAGATTTGATTGATTCCTACTCCTTTCATGTTTCCTTGAGATTTAATGTTGTTAGTATGCTCCTAAGACTTGATTCCTAGCATTTATTGCTTTTCCTTGCTTGGTAGTTGGAGTTTGGGGTGTTTGGTTTTGTTTTGGGGTTGCTGAGTTACTGTTGTGCCGTCTGCGTTTTTCTGTACCGTGATACGGGGGTGTCACGGTTTGCCCTTTGTTGGTGACACGGGCGTGTCACCTTTTGTTTTCATTTTCCCTTTTCTGTACCGAGACACGGGGGTGTCTCGGCTTGCCTTGTTTCGGTGACACGGGCGTGTCACCTCCTAGTTTCCGTTGTTTAGTTCTGTACTGAGACACGGGGGTGTCTCAGCTTGCCTTTCCCGGGGGACACGGGCGTGTCTCCTAGGAACTCTAGTTTCGTTCGTTTTGTTTCCTTTCCGTTGTTTCTTGTTGTTTATTCTTGCCTCGTTTATGATATATATCCGATTATGCTTTGAATGCTCATAAATGGCCTTAATGTGAATACATTTCATATCATTTGCATCATAAGCATACATATTCATGTACCGAGCGTCAATGTGGTTCATATTGAGTCTAAGAGTGTCTCTTGTTGTTTGCCTTGTTCAGAGGATCTTCCTGTAGGGGACGAGCTTGCTCCGTAGGTGTCCGGTTTCCTCTTTTGACTCCGATTCGTTCGTTGCCAAGGTGAGGTTTTGTTCTTTTAGTTATTCGACCTATAACCCTACTTGATTTGAAGCCTCGCATGTGGATATGTATAATATATGGTAAATAAGTGTATGATACTTATGTTGCAGGATTTATCCCATTTGTTATAAGAATTTGAAAATGTTTGTATAAGTATATACGCTATTTTGCTTTTGTTTGAAAAGTTTAGTTTTCCGCAAGTGTGTGTGTGTGTGTGTGAGCGAGATGTGGCTTTGAAAGATAAGCTTTGAGGTATATTTGTGTGACTTTCGTGATATGTTTGGGCCCCGGAGTGTGGTATGGTAATCTCGGGACGGCCGGGGGGTCGCCGAGCTCTTCCATCAACACCTCCATTTGAGAGTCTCGCCCAACCTTAGGAGGTTGAGGAAGGGTGTTTCTCTTGAGCCGGTGGAGGCAACCGCCTAAGGTTTCAAGGTAGTAATTAAACCTTGTCTCGTTTGTGTATGTGGATAGTTAGGGCCGATCAACCCTTCTATCAACCGGTGTTGGGGATGGATTCTGATTTGTTTTGCTTTGCTTTGTTCTTCGTATTTGGAAGTTGGGGATGTGTGTGACTCGTACTCGCCGAGTTGGTTAAGCTTTGTATGATCTACGAAACGAGAGTGGATTCTTAATTCACCTAAAACTTGGAGTCTTTTTTGCCCTTTTCCCTTTCCTTTATCTTATATATATCTATATCACGGGAATTAATTTGGCTTGCAAAAACCACTCTCGGTTCAAGGATCTTTCCATTTGATTAAGTGCTTTGCTCTATATATATATCGGGTGCATGAGTTAGCCCCCTCACTAGTCGCTAGGACTAACCCTCGTTGTTGTTTTCCCCTTTTTCCTTTCTTTTGAGTTTGCAGGTTGTAACGCCCCAATTCTTTTATTAGTACAGCATGACGTATATGTTTACTTAATTGCGCAAATTAATTGGTCTTTAGTGTTTTCCATAATTAAATTTCATTGTTTAATCGTTAAATAAGTGACTAATTGAAATATATGCAATATTTGAATTTGAATTTATGTGAATAACTTGTGTGCTCTTTAATTGCACGAATAATTATTTTTACGTGTTCTATATATTTCATTTTATTTTTATATGTAATAAATGTTAATTATTTAATTTAATGTTATTAATATTAATTACATTATTTAATATAAATATATATATATTTGTGTACGTGTGTGCATGGATTTAATTATGCATGCATAATTATTTATATATCATATTTGCATGCATTTTATAAATATAACTTATATATATTTGCATGCATGTATTTATATATACTATATACGTATGCATGCTTGTTATATATAATATATATTGAATGAATTTATTTGTTTATTTACGTAATGTTATGGCTTTTATTGTTTAATCGCGTTTGAGTGCTTCGTTTCTATTTGAATTGATACCGGAATTTTGTGCGAATTTAATATGTTGAACTTATACGTGTCTTGCACATGAATATTTGTTCGTTTCGTATTTTGGAATTCATTTGCTTGTGTTTCGGATTTAATTTGAATTGTGGAATCCAAGTCGGGGGCTAACGAGCATTTAGCGCACCCTTGGTTCCGTATTTAATATCTTGAGCTCGGGAACTCGGATTCGAGTTCCATCAACTTCGCTGAACTCGTAACGAAAATTCGAGTTTAGTAAACTTAGCCTTATATTTTTCTAACGTCATTTGAACCTCTGAAATTCAACCGAAAAACGAAACGGCGACGAAACTGACCTTGTTACACTAAAATGGCCATAACTTATTCAATTGTTGACCAAATTAACCATGGTTTGATGCTATAGAACCCTAACTCAACCACCTAACCTGATGTACTAAGCCCTAACCGAACCAACCCTCTCACAATTCACAAATCTCAGCCAAAGTTTCTGCTCTCCAGTTTCCATCCCGTAACCTAACATCCCTTGGAGATTTTGGAGCTCAAATCTCATCCAATCCTCATCCAATCAACAAGGTAAGTTTAGGGTTGTATTATATATTCATTCCTGGTCATTTTCATTCATTTATCCCCAAATTTGATCATGGTTTCATGCATTTTTCGGCTGATCTTGAATAAAGACGTTTTTGGGCATTTCTTTCGATCTCATCCAATTCTTGATGGATTTGAATGATTCCAAGCTTGAGAATGATTGTTTTGTTATCTTCTATTCATTTATGATCATTAATTGCATGGTAGTTGAGGTATTTTTGAGATATCAATTTTGGAACTTTGAGAAAATTTCATATAAGTCACGTATGCCTTCTTCCCGTGTGTGAGCTCCCTTGGACCTGATATGTATGTTGAATTTGTGGTGTTTTTCTGCACATATGACAACCTAACTCACATGAACGTGTTGGGATTACTTGAGATCATTTCATGCCCTGTTTTTAGTAAGTTTTGGCCTGTTTTTGGGACTGGAAAATTGCTGTCAGCAGCTGTGTTCTTCCCTTGATGTTGCTGTCATTTTTGTACATTGTTAGGGCTGGTTTTAGGCTGCATTTCATGTCTTCTTCTTGCTACATGTGTTGCCTATTTGTTGCTTGAGAGGTGGCTGAGTTTGAGCTAGAAAACAGGGCATACGCCTGCGTTTTGCTGGAGCTGCTGCTGTCCGACACGGGTGTGTCTTTTTCTTTCCTTTTTAGCTGTAACGGGGGTGCTGCGTGGGTTGTCTTCTCTGTACCGAGACACGGGGGTGTCTCGGTTTACTTCTTGAAGGTGACACGGGGGTGTCACCTTGTATTTTGTCACGCATGTCTGTGGGTTCGTGAGCTGCAGCTGCTGCTGGTTTCTTTTTTTCTTCCTTGCATGCACTGTTAATTGTTAATGCATGGTTGCATGCATATTGATTCTCTTTGCATGCATGGATTGTAAGCTTTGCATGGAAATTTCATGCATTTGGTTATTTTGCATGCATTTTGAAATTATTTTGCATGCATGTGTATTTGTTTGCATGCATTTTATGTATATATGTATATATACTATAGTATACGTATATATGTATATATAATTTATATATATATTTATTAAATATTAATTGTTATTTGATTTAATTGAATTATTTAAATTAAATGTTATCTATTTCATGTTTTATTTAATTTCCTAAATTTAATTGAATGTATTTAATTGTTTAATTTCTAATTGTTAACGCAATTGAATATGTTGAATTGTTATGTTCTAATTTTAAATGTGATTTAATTTGTACCTTGATTATATTGGAATTTCTTGAATTAATTTGATTGAAATTATGAATTCGAATGAAAGTGAATGAAAGATTGGACGACTTGATTATATAATTTAAATTCCTTTGATGTGAAATGTGAAGGATATGAATTCGTTTGAATACGAATGCTTCATTGAATGAATGAATTGAACGTTTATATGTCCTTAAGACCTTAATAGTGCACATGAACGTGTCCATTACCTTATAGCATCTCTTATACAATCATATCATAATCATTTCATTGCCGAGCGTCTTATTTGGTCATATTGAGTCTCACCTCACCTCTCTTGCACAGATTTTGAGTCCGTTGGAGACGAGGCCGGTCAGTGAGGCTTGTGTTTGCTCCTTTTTGCGGTTTAAGGTGGGTTTTTCTTCTACTTAGATAAAACGACCCGATATATCTTCCTATGTGAAAAGTTTTAAGCCAAAGTAATATGATATATATATTGAGTCTTTTGTCGAGTAAATGCTTGCAAACGTAAAGCCCTTATTTAATGAATCCTACCTAATGTTTTGGCGAGAATGAATGAATGTTCACAATGGATGGGGCCCAGGGGCTTGGTATGAGTGGGGAACCGAGGAGGCATGGGCTGACGGGAAACCCTCACACTAGTCCCATCAATGAACGGCGTAACCGGACCTCGTTAGGAGTTAGCGAGGAATGGACGCTGAGTGCCATCTGGGGAGTCATGTTCCCCTTTTGGTCAATGAATGGGTGGATGGGCCTTGCAAACCCGCCACCAACCTGGAGGAAGAAGGTGTAAAGGTTATTGAATGCGCACGAAAGAATGATATGCATGAAAAGAAAGAAAGAATGAATGAATGAATGATAATGAATGTTAATGTAGTACACGAGGTGTTGGTTGGAGATAATGCACGCCCACTCGCCGGGCCATTAATGACCTATTGTTAATGAATTGTTATAATCCCTTTTGATGATTTCTATTTGCCCACTTGGGAAATCCTTTAAAAACCTCACTTGGGATTATAGCTTGCACGTGATTGTTAAATTCCGTTGTATATTATAATTAAGCCCTGCTTTTATACCCACCAGTCCCTTTTGGACTGAACCCGTTTGGCTTTCAGTTGTGTTATGCAGGCGTCAAGGGAGCTAGGCGGGATTTCGAGTCATAGGTTTTACTTTCGTCTTTTAACCCTTGTATTTTGGTCTTACACTCGCATTTTGCACGTTGGATCATTGTATTGTTTAAAAATGGAGCGTATTGGTTGTTTCGAGCCGTGACGGCAATTAGTAATTTTTATGACTTATTTTTGGAGTTTTGATGCTCATTGAATGTATATATGATGTATGTTCGTTTATTGCTTCCGCTTTAATGTTTATTCTGATTTTATGGTTCAAGGGTTAGTCCCGCCTAGTATAGAGTGTGTGTTTGTCCCCGTTCGCCGTGATTTGGCTCGGGTATGGATCGTCCATTTCATATTCGGGTCGAATCTCGGTGCGGGGGATGTGGCACCTTGCGCTCGGGTGTTACATCCTTAAGTGGTATCAGAGCTTAGGGTTGCAAAACCCGGGCTCTCGTGTCGTGTGGGTCTGTCTAAGTCGTTCGGCATAGGAATTAAGTGATAATATGTGCATTGGATCGATTTTGAACATGAAATTGTCTTTCTTTTAATCTTGTCGAATTACTTGTTGCATTCTCTATTGAATCTGTGCCTTTCGTGTTGAATAAGTGCCATGAGCATGTATTAATCGCATGCATATATCTTCGAAAATGAGTTATGATTCACAGGTTATGAAAACAATATCAAACCACGGCCAAGCTCCACGATAAAGACGATCTATTGGTAGTTCGTCCTGAGGCATGGAGGCTAGGAGGGAGACAACCGAGAAGAATGTAGAGAATTCGAGATGTGAGGTTTTCTAGAGGGAACTAGAGTTCAAGGATTTCGATTCGGAATGGGAGGATTGAATTAAGAGATGCGGTGGTAGAAGGATACTTGGTGAAATGGGGATTGATTATGAGATGGTTACGACTTAGAAGATCGACATATACGGCTCTGCCATATAAGGTGCCTTTGATTGGAAAGCACGAGATCTTTCAACCTAATGAAGGAAGTGCACAAACCTTGAAGGTATTTTGATTCCGGACTTGGAGCATTGAAGAGGTATTAATAATTAAAAGGAGTTAAGATAAAATGGGTCCGGTAGGAGTTGTGCACCAAGGATTGACCAAGAAGGATTTCTGACTAAGTCCAGTGATTTGAAATCAAGTTGTCAAAGTTAAGACTGGAAAGAGTTAGATTTGAGTGCTTTGGATTTCGATTAAGATGGGAAACGAGTCTGGAAGGGAGTAGAGAGAGGCAAGTACCTGGAAAAATACAAATATTTGGGAGGAGGCGATATGGAGAACGAGATTTGAGTTCGTTTTTCCAAATCCAAGATGAATTGTCATATTGAGAAGTTGAATTGGAAGATATGGAGCAACAAATGGGAACGATAAAGGAAAGCAAAGACTGGTTGAAGGATTGTTTTCGGGGAGAGACTCTTTGCAAGAAAATCCTACGCTCAAGTATAAGCAATTGGAGGTGAATTAAACTCATAAAGGATAAACACGGGAGACTTGATCACGGTGATGGCGAGAAGTAGGGTTCAGAATTATATTGGGGATTCATTTAGTAAGAAAGTTTGAGTAAGGTTGAAGGGCGATCCTTGGGGGTAAATGCAGAGGCTAACTCAGTGGATGTCGAAGGAATCAGGGATCGTGAAATTTCAATTCCGGACAGTGGAAGATACAAGTGATGCACAGGATCCTTGGAAATCTTGAAGACCGTGGGAAAGACGAAGCATGATCAGCAAGTCAAAGTAACCTCGTGTTTGGAGGAACGAGAGAAAGCTACTGAGTTAATAGCTTACCACATTGGTGACAGGTTCCAAAGCATTCATGGCACGTGCATCATATTTCGCATTAATTATTTATTCTTCTGGCCTTATGATTATCCGTGCATTTCTATTTGGTTTCGTTGCGCTAACGTGATGCATAGTTACTTGATGTAAACGTGACACATGCATCGTCAATTTTAACCCGACATGCATTTTAGTGTTTATTTGATAGGAAGTTCCTTCATCTCACCCATCAAGTATTATTTTAACCGAGCCACCTCAGAATTCAGATGAAAGGGAATAATGGAATTGCATAGGTAGGTAACGTGGAGAAAATAAAGAACCTCAAATAAGGGGCAGGTTGATGGAAGTGGGATTCAGAAAAAGAAGCGAACTTAGAGTTGGCTTTGGGGTGTTGGATTGAACAAGAATAGAGAAGGGGGTTGCTATGTTCGTTAAATTCTTCCCTTCCCCAACTGAAATTGTTTTATCAAGAATTTCGGTGAAAGATGGATTGATGGAGTTCAAGGATAACGATAGAAAATTTAAGCGGGAGAGCGTAACCAAGAAGCAAAAATTAAAACTTGAAGTTGTAGCTGAAGATTTCCACGAGGAATTGGGAAGATGGTTCATTGAATTTTCTACATGTGTAAGTCGATTTGAAGATGGAGGAGTTACGGAGAAGTTAAGGAAACTCTTTAGTTGATTTATCGAGAGGGAATCAATTTGAATTAACACAGAAAGAGATGCTGTCAATAAAGCTTGGTCCAATGAGTTAGAAGGAGTTAAGAAGAAACAAAACCAAAGAGGATGAACATTGAGAGATTTAAATCAAAACCTAGGAATTGTCAAGAACCTTCTGTCTTTGATTTAAGAAATATGGGGCTAATTATCGAATATAACCTTCAGGGGGTCAAAGGGAATGAACGGATCATAGGAACGAAAGATGGGAAAGGATTTGTATTGGGAGAGACCATAAGAATAAACATCTTAAGGTCGGGATTGAATCATCAAGGTTGTTCAGAGTGGTTATCCTCGGGGATATGTTAGACTTTGATAGGGTAAAGGTAATAACTACAGACCTGAGTTCGGGACAAATGATTTAGGGGTATTCGGGGAGGTCAAGCTCGGTCAATTAAAAAGAATTGGTTGGTCGAACAAAGATTATGGGAAATGGTAAAAACTGGAAACAGTACAAGTTAGAAGGGATTCAAGAGTATAATCCTTAAAGGATTCATCAATTGCTTCACCGGGGTACCCTGAAGAGGTTAAAACCAAGTTGAGCACTAAGTTTATCTTCAGGACAGATCATGCACTGGACAACGACAACTTACAATTCTAAATTTCGCAACTACGGTGAACGGTACTTATAGCATCCATGATACATGCACCCATACAAACTTAACTTCAATAATTTTTATATTATGTGCTTGGATATCTTCTTATGTTAAATTAATTGGAACAATTGATGACCAACGTGGACGATGTCTGTTACTTGCTTTGAGGTGTCTTACATGTTTTTAATTTTGGTTTCACGTGTGTGGCTTGGGAGTATTGGAAACTTCCTTGCTCTTATTTTTGTTCGAGAGACGGGGTGCTCTCGTTGTTTGTAAGAGACGGGGATGCTCTTATTTTTGTTCGAGAGACGGGGTGCTCTCTTTGCTTGCGAGAGACGGGGTTCTCTACTTGTTGTTTGAGAGACGGGGATTCTCTCCTTGTTGTTTGTGAGGAACGGGGTTCCTTCATTAATTGTTTTCAGGCGGATAGTGAATCCGAGGACGGATTCTTTTAAGGGGGAAAGGTTGTAACGCCCCAATTCTTTTATTAGTACAGCATGACGTATATGTTTACTTAATTGCGCAAATTAATTGGTCTTTAGTGTTTTCCATAATTAAATTTCATTGTTTAATCGTTAAATAAGTGACTAATTGAAATATATGCAATATTTGAATTTGAATTTATGTGAATAACTTGTGTGCTCTTTAATTACGCGAATAATTATTTTTACATGTTCTATATATTTCATTTTATTTTTATATGTAATAAATGTTAATTATTTAATTTAATGTTATTAATATTAATTACATTATTTAATATAAATATATATATATTTGTGTACGTGTGTGCATGGATTTAATTATGCATGCAAAATTATTTATATATCATATTTGCATGCATTTTATAAATATAACTTATATATATTTGCATGCATGTATTTATATATACTATATACGTATGCATGCATGTTATATATAATATATATTGAATGAATTTATTTGTTTATTTACGTAATGTTATGGCTTTTATTGTTTAATCGCGTTTGAGTGCTTCGTTTCTATTTGAATTGATACCGGAATTTTGTGCGAATTTAATATGTTGAACTTATACGTGTCTTGCACATGAATATTTGTTCGTTTCGTATTTTCGAATTCATTTGCTTGTGTTTCGGATTTAATTTGAATTGTGGAATCCAAGTCGGGGGGCTAACGAGCATTTAGCGCACCCTTGGTTCCGTATTTAATATCTCGAGCTCGGGAACTCGGATTCGAGTTCCGTCAACTTCGCTGAACTCGTAACAAAAATTCGAGTTTAGTAAACTTAGCCTTATATTTTTCTAACATCATTTGAACCTCTGAAATTCAACCGAAAAACGAAACGGCGACGAAACTGACCTTGTTACACTAAAATGGCCATAACTTATTCAATTGTTGACCAAATTAACCATGGTTTGATGCTATAGAACCCTAACTCAACCACCTAACCTGATGTACTAAGCCCTAACCGGACCAACCCTCTCACAATTCACAAATCTCAGCCAAAGTTTCTGCTCTCCAGTTTCCATCCCGTAACCTAGCATCCCTTGGAGATTTTGGAGCTCAAATCTCATCCAATCCTCATCCAATCAACAAGGTAAGTTTAGGGTTGTATTATATATTCATTCCTGGTCATTTTCATTCATTTATCCCCAAATTTGATCATGGTTTCATGCATTTTTCGGCTGATCTTGAATAAAGACGTTTTTGGGCATTTCTTTCGATCTCATCCAATTCTTGATGGATTTGAATGATTCCAAGCTTGAGAATGATTGTTTTGTTATCTTCTATTCATTTATGATCATTAATTGCATGGTAGTTGAGGTATTTTTGAGATATCAATTTTGGAACTTTGAGAAAATTTCATATAAGTCACGTATGCCTTCTTCCCGTGTGTGAGCTCCCTTGGACCTGATATATATGTTGAATTTGTGGTGTTTTTCTGCACATATGACAACCTAACTCACATGAACGTGTTGGGATTACTTGAGATCATTTCATGCCCTGTTTTTCGTAAGTTTTGCCCTGTTTTTGGGACTGGAAAATTGCTGTCAGCAGCTGTGTTCTTCCCTTGATGTTGCTGTCATTTTTATACATTGTTAGGGCTGGTTTTAGGCTGCATTTCATGTCTTCTTCTTGCTACATGTGTTGCCTATTTGTTGCTTGAGAGGTGGCTGAGTTTGAGCTAGAAAACAGGGCATACGCCTGCGTTTTGCTGGAGCTGCTGCTGTCCGACACGGGTGTGTCTTTTTCTTTCCTTTTTAGCTGTAACGGGGGTGCTGCGTGGGTTGTCTTCTCTGTACCGAGACACGGGGGTGTCTCGGTTTACTTCTTGAAGGTGACACGGGGGTGTCACCTTGTATTTTGTCACGCATGTCTGTGGGTTCGTGAGCTGCAGCTGCTGCTGGTTTCTTTTTTTCTTCCTTGCATGCAATGTTAATTGTTAATGCATGGTTGCATGCATATTGATTCTCTTTGCATGCATGGATTGTAAGCTTTGCATGGAAATTTCATGCATTTGGTTATTTTGCATGCATTTTGAAATTATTTTGCATGCATGTGTATTTGTTTGCATGCATTTTATGTATATATGTATATATACTATAGTATACGTATATATGTATATATAATTTATATATATATTTATTAAATATAAATTGTTATTTGATTTAATTGAATTATTTAAATTAAATGTTATCTATTTCATGTTTTATTTAATTTCCTAAATTTAATTGAATGTATTTAATTGTTTAATTTCTAATTGTTAACGCAATTGAATATGTTGAATTGTTATGTTCTAATTTTAAATGTGATTTAATTTGTACCTTGATTATATTGGAATTTCTTGAATTAATTTGATTGAAATTATGAATTCGAATGAAAGTGAATGAAAGATTGGACGACTTGATTATATAATTTAAATTCCTTTGATGTGAAATGTGAAGGATATGAATTCGTTTGAATACGAATGCTTCATTGAATGAATGAATTGAACGTTTATATGTCCTTAAGACCTTAATAGTGCACATGAACGTGTCCATTACCTTATAGCATCTCTTATACATTCATATCATAATCATTTCATTGCCGAGCGTCTTATTTGGTCATATTGAGTCTCACCTCACCTCTCTTGCACAGATTTTGAGTCCGTTGGAGACGAGGCCGGTCAGTGAGGCTTGTGTTTGCTCCTTTTTGCGGTTTAAGGTGGGTTTTTCTTCTACTTAGATAAAACGACCCGATATATCTTCCTATGTGAAAAGTTTTAAGCCAAAGTAATATGATATATATATTGAGTCTTTTGTCGAGTAAATGATTGCAAACGTAAAGCCCTTATTTAATGAATCCTACCTAATGTTTTGGCGAGAATGAATGAATGTTCACAATGGATGGGGCCCAGGGGCTTGGTGTGAGTGGGGAACCGAGGAGGCATGGGCTGACGGGAAACCCTCACACTAGTCCCACCAATGAACGGCGTAACCGGACCTCGTTAGGAGTTAGCGAGGAATGGACGCTGAGTGCCATCTGGGGAGTCATGTTCCCCTTTTGGTCAATGAATGGGTGGATGGGCCTTGCAAACCCGCCACCAACCCGGAGGAAGAAGGTGTAAATGTTATTGAATGCGCACGAAAGAATGATATGCATGAAAAGAAAGAATGAATGAATGAATGAATGATAATGAATGTTAATGAATGTTAATGTAGTACACGAGGTGTTGGTTGGAGATAATGCACGCCCACTCGCCGGGCCATTAATGACCTATTGTTAATGAATTGTTATAATCCCTTTTGATGATTTCTATTTGCCCACTTGGGAAATCCTTTAAAAACCTCACTTGGGATTATAGCTTGCATGTGATTGTTAAATTCCGTTGTATATTATAATTATGCCCTGCTTTTATACCCACCAGTCCCTTTTGGACTGAACCCGTTTGGCTTTCAGTTGTGTTATGCAGGCGTCAAGGGAGCTAGGCGGGATTTCGAGTCATAGGTTTTACTTTCGTCTTTTAACCCTTGTATTTTGGTCTTACACTCGCATTTTGCACGTTGGATCATTGTATTGTTTAAAAATGGAGCGTATTGGTTGTTTCGAGCCGTGACGGCAATTAGTAATTTTTATGACTTATTTTTGGAGTTTTGATGCTCATTGAATGTATATATGATGTATGTTCGTTTATTGCTTCCGCTTTAATGTTTATTCTGATTTTATGGTTCAAGGGTTAGTCCCGCCTAGTATAGAGTGTGTGTTTGTCCCCGTTCGCCGTGATTTGGCTCGGGTATGGATCGTCCATTTCATATTCGGGTCGAATCTCGGTGCGGGGGATGTGGCACCTTGCGCTCGGGTGTTACACAGGTTCTTCCGAGTCAAGCTAGGCGGCAAGTGTCTTTTGGGTTTACTTGTGGTTTAGCTTGGGTCTTCATGCATTCGTAGTGGATTACTTCTACTCTTATTGCTGTATTTTGGATTATGTATTTATGATTACACTTACTCTATTTTGGGCCGAGATGGCATTGTTTATTCTGTTTATAAACTGGCGTGAATGGTTGACCCTTCCCCACTTTTGAAATGTATATGTGATCTTGGGATATATGTTGATTATAAATTGCTTCCGCTACTCTGATATTAATTCTTGCAGTTCTTGGGGGTCTAGGCCGCCTAGCGAGGGTGTGAGTTTTGTGTGTCTCCCGTTCGCTATGGTCTGATACGGGTGCGGGCTTCCATTTCGCTACTCGTGTTGGACCTTAGTGCGGGGGATGTGGCACCCTTCGCTCTGGGGGTGTTACAGTAGAAGTCATAAAAGAGGTGGAGGAAGATCAAACAAACGAAGAAAAATGGAATCGGAGTAACAAAAACAGGCTGGACAAAATCCACCCGCATGGGGAAAAAATCCACCCCCATGGATCTGGTCCAGTCCCACTGCCTCAAATCCACCCCCGCGGATTTTTCCAAAGGGAAAAATCCACCCTCGCGGATTTAGGTCAGTGTCGAAAAACACACAACAAACAGGGCAAAACTCATGCTAAACCATATAAACATCAAGTGAACACACATAGGTAAGTTAGGATAGCAAGTATTCATGCATTTCAAGCCAATTAATGGTCCAAAGTTGCAACAACTCGTGCTAGGAAAGAAACTGGAACAAAATCAATCCAAAAGCATACCAATTCAACTCCAAATCTTATGAAACTTGATATACAACATATTTAGCATGTTAGGAGCATATTTCATTTAGAGTGAAAAGGCTAAATCACACAGTAAGGCCATCGAATCCATGCAACAAAACTGGGTCGCCAAAATTGCACATAAGAGCTCAATTGTTCAATCATGCCTTGATCAAGTACTTAGGGCATGAATTTGGATCTGAAACTTTGGGGAATGCATGCTAACATACTAAACAACTAATATACTTCATATATATGCAAAATGGTACAATTTAAAGCACATTAGAATGACCAACAAGTTACAAAACGAAACAACAACAAGTCTGTCATGGAGCATGCATAAAAACAGGCCATGTATTTAGGTTTTGAGGCTTCCAATGGATCCAAATACTTAAAACATGAATACTAACATACTAGACAATGAGTGTACATCAACTCCATGCAATTTCACACGAAATGGAGACCATTTGATCAAGCAACAACATAAAATTTCACACAGCAGTTCGAAAAACAGGTGAAACAGTTTGATCATCAAGTTTGGAGCTCCATATCTCATAATTTCACCAAAGGGTCAAGAGATAAAATCCTCCTAATATCATATAATATCAGTTAGGAAAGAAATGGGTCAACAAAAAAGCTCATATGATCATGTTTAAGCCAGAAAATCAGCTACACAAGCAAATAGGTCACAAGAGCAAAAATCCCTAAAAGTTCATACCAAACTCATCACCCAAACCCTAATCAAATATGATTCAAATCATGATTTAAGTAGATGAAATGAAGAATAAAAGAGTAGAGAAGACATAAATATTCATACCTTAAAGATTTGGTGAAGGAGGGAAGAGATTTGAGCTCAAAATCACAAAGGGCCAAGGGTTTTCTTCCTTTCTTCTCTTCTTCTCTCTCTCGTTCAGCAGCAGCAGCTATGGGAGATGTTTGGTTCGGTTATCAGAGTAAAAGGGGTAGGAGAAAGGCTTAACCCAAGGTACAAAAGTCATGGTTAAGGTATGGTTAGGTTAGGTTAAGTAAAAAGGGTCCCACCATGAAGACTAGTCAACAAAAGGAGCTCTTCTAGCACGAGTTGTCCGTTACGGTTGGATTTCGGAGGTCTTAATAATTTCGAAAAGGTATGAGGCTTGTTCCATTGTCTCCGAATCATCGATACGAAGGCAACGGAGGTGTCGGAATTCGAATCCGAATTCCCGAGCTCAAGATATCACATACGGAACTAAGGGTGCGCTAATTGCTCGTTAGCCCCAGACTTGGTTCCACAAATCAAAATAAATTCGTAAACACGTCAAATGAATCCGAAAACATAATCCGAGCATATAAGCATGTTCATAACACACACATTTACGACATATTAAATTTCCATACCAATCCGATATCATTACATATATGAACGAAGCACAAATAGAACACTCATGCGCATGAACGAATTCATATTGTTATAAATAAATTACTAAAACTTAAATTCCATTTTAAATAAATTTAAAGCCAACTTATAACAAATACGTCACATTATTATTACAGAAAACTGGGGCATTACATGATTTGTTGCTTCTTTTCACGCTATTTGTTGCTGCTTTTCTTGCCCATATATTACATCAGTTGTTGCTGCGTTTAAGCTAGAAAAACAGGGGAAAGTCTGCGTTTGTTGCTGCTGCTGAACGGGTTGACACGGGTGTGTCGTTCTTGTGTGTTCCAGCGTGATACGGGGGTGTTCTTGTGGTCTGAATTTCTGTACCGAGACACGGGGGTGTCTCGGTTTGTTCTTTGAAGGTGATACGAGGGTGTCACCTTGTATTTTTCACGCATGTCTGTTGCCGTGGAGCTGCTGCTGCTGCTTGTTTCTTTTCCTTTTCTTCTTGCATGAGAATCAGTTGATGCATGGAATTGCATGCACTTTAATGATAGTTGCATGCATGTATTAGTTTTGCATGCATTTTTAAGATATTTTGCATGCATGAGTACGTATGCATTATATTTTATATATATATATATATATATATATATATATATATATATATATAATATATAATATATAATATATAATATATTATAGGTATATATTTATTAAATATTTATATTTGTTTATTAAATATTAATTGTTATTTGATTTAATTGAATATTAGAATTTAAATGTTACCTATTTCATGTTTTATTTAATTTCCAAAATTTAATTGAATGTATTTAATTGTTTATTTTCTAAATGTAAATGCAATTGAATATGTTTATTTGTTTATGTTCTAATTTAAATGTGATTTAACTTGTGCTATGATTATATTTGAAATTCTTGAATTGAATTGATTGAAATGTGAAATTATGATTCGAATGAAAGTAAATGAAAGTGAATGACTTGATTATATGATTTAAATTCTTTAATATTACACATGAACATTTTCATAACATAATCTTATCTTTTATACATTCATATCATAATCATTTCATTGCCGAGCGTCTTATTTGGTCATATTGAGTCTCACCTCACCTCTCTTGCACAGATTTTGAGTCCGTTGGAGACGTGGCCGGTCTGTGAGGCTCGTGTGTTCTCCTTGTTGCCGTTTAAGGTGGGTTTCTCTTCTACTTAGATAAAACGACCCGATATATCTCCTTACGTGAAAAGTTTTAAGCCAAAGTAATATGATATATCTATTGAGTCTTTTATCGAGTAAATGATTGCGAATGTAAAGCCCTTATTTCATGAATCCTACCTAATGTTTTGGCGAGAATGATTGAATGTTCACAATGAATGGGGCCCAAGGACTTGGTGTGAGTGGGGACCCGAGGAGGGATGGGCTGACGGGTTAGTCCCGCCTAGCATAGAGTGTGTGTATGTCCCCGTTCGCCGTGATTTGGCCCGGGTATGAATCGTCCATTTCATATTCGGGTCGGGTCTCGGTGCGGGGGATGTGACACCTTGCGCTCGGGTGTTACAGGACTAACCCCAAACCAATTAAACCAATACATAACAATTTAAGCGGAAGCATAAACATTTACATTAGCTCACGAGATATTCATAACCAAAAGTAGAAGCTTCGCATAGTCTACAATCCATGACTAAGTATACAATATCCACAAGTAGCATAATAAGTCACAAATACTTAATATGCATCAAAAGTATGAAGGTGAACTATGCTAGACCCAAATTAAAGACTCTACACGACTCTAATTCCCGCCTAGCACGCATCTGCAAAACACTGAAAGGTGGAGGCATCAGTTTATGGAAGACTGAGTGAGGGATTTAATAAATATAAGTGCAATTATCATGCAAGTTATAAATTCGGGTAAAGTTTTAATAAAGAAAGGAATATAAGTTCAATAAGAAAATAGGTATCACCCGAGATTACAACTATCAAGTTTAACAATTAATTCAATTTCAGTCAATCAGTGGCCTGACAAGTGAGGGCAGGTCTCCAACCTTTACTCCGACAGTGTACAATAATTAGGTTAGCAATTGGTTAAGTGATCATGCAAGTAGTTACAGTGCAATCAATCTATAGCAATTTCAATAACCGTTTTTCCTCCGGGTGATGGTTGGGTTTGCAAGACCCGAACCATCCAGTCTCATTGAGCATCGGGTACATGAATCTCATGCTTGGAACTCCTTTCTCCACTAATCTCCTGATGGATTCAGGGGTCAACCCAAATTGGTGAAGGTAGTACAAGAGTTACCCGTTAGCCCTTGCTTTCCTGGTTGGCTCAAGACACTAACCTTCGGGCCCACAGTGCAGTATCATATACCCGCCAAAACTACGGTTGGTCCAGTACAATATTACGGTGTCTTTTCAATCATTTGAGGTTTGTGAAAAGTTATATATATATATATATATATAGATATATTTTGGCCAAAAATCCACATAAGGGTTTTAAGGGTTCTATGTATCTAGAATTAAACCTCACCTATCGAGACAAAACAAGAAAGGACACTAGCCTAAGGTGCCTACTCCTCATCCCCTAGAAGCTGGTATGTGCAATAAAGACAAGTGTATGTAAGACACGACTCTTATGAACAAATTAAGATGAACGGCGAAATCATGAAATGTTATGACATGAATGGATAATTATAAAATATCATGGATATGTTCATGTATACAATGAATGTTCCAAGAACCAAATAAACGATTTACATGACATAAAGTATGAAAATAACATAAGATGCACTTCCAGTTGACAATCTCGGTCGGGACTATCACTTACAGCCAAATCAAACCAACTCAAAATTCATATCCCAAGTTGAAACAACCACTTACAACATGCATACACACGTAATACTTCACTTAGGCCACAAATAACACAATATAGCATGTCTATCTCATCAAATTATCAACATAAAATCCATTTATGATCATGTCTCCCAACCTTCACATACTCCAAAAATTCAAGCAAAATTCCAAGTGTATAACTCATGATCATGCTTCTAAATCATAATACACAAAATATTAATCCTAAAATCATAAGCCTGGCTTCACATATGAATCTCACGAAATCACTCATATCTCATATATACCTTGAAAGAAATGAAGAAGGAAAAAGATGAAGTTATGAAGATGCTTGGAAGCTTCAAAGTTCGAATTATGCCGGAAATTATAGCTTGAAAATGATGAAATCTCTCCCTCCTTCTTGGAGCTTTGGATCATGAGAGATGGAAGCAAAGTGTGTGTATATGTATGACAGTTGTATGAATGAGGAGGAATATTACGTGATATGCATCTCTTGTAAGAATTAAAACACCATAATTTGCAATTAAATCCGCAAGCTTTTTAGGTTCATGCATTTGAGTTTTAATTTATTAAAAATGATCCATTTAGCCTAATGATATTTCATGCAATTAAGTCCTCACATTTATGAAAGTAGTAAATTTAAGGACAATTAATCAAATAAGACATGCTCGGCAAAAAATTCATGTATCAATCGGATACAATTCATACAATATTTCACAAAATGATAATACTTTCACATAACCATTTAGAATTATAGTTCGTAAAATTAGCATGTAGTGTACAAATGAATAAATGAAAGAATTAAAATAAATCCTAACTCTCGAAACTCACACGTACCGTGCTTACCTGACGTCCAGAAAATTGGGCGTCACAGGGGAAGTACGTCTTGTCGAGTCATACTTGGTGGCATAGGTCGAGTTTGCATATGTATATGTTGCATTTTGGATACTCATTTTAGAAGTCCCTGTTCGCTTATACTTGGGCTTATGTTTGGAAATCCATTGCACATGTGGGTTTGGGTCTAAGTACGTGGGCTGTGGTGACCGGTCGCTCTGGGTGCTACACTAATACCCCAAATGTCCTCTCTCCTAAGCTCGGAGCCAAGTGTAGTAACGAGTACCACCATGGCAAACCACTGCTATAGTCTGAGGAGGCTGAAACTCCTCGAAGTGCTCCTCGTCACGCTCCTGACGGATCTGACTATCCATAACTATAGAGAAAACAATGATAAGAATACCATGGTGTAGAGTAAGAAAACTCAGGATATTCTTCCATGCCTCAGGAACCCAGGTTAAGTCTCTTCTTACTCATCCTGATGCTCTGATACCACCTCAGTTGTAGCACCCCCTGAAGCCACAACCCCGTACCGTTGTATATCTCGAATAACTAAGTAACCCTAACTATCGAGAAATACTTCGGCGAACGAACAATACATAGCGATACTCAGAGCTTTAGGTTTCACCAAAGCAGCGGAAATGCAGAATAATTTAAAATTTTTAAACATGTATGCACGCAATAAACACATAACAAGTAGTCATACAATAACATACAACATTAAGCTAAATAGATTCAAGGGGGAAACATTATTCAGGCAGAGTTTATAAGTGTTTCAGGATATAACCTGAACACTAGTCTAAAGTGACATTTATAAACATAAGTAGAGATACAACCAAGAAAATGCAAGACCACTGAGTAATAATTACAAGTCTTGATAGATTGAAAGACTCCTTAAAGCTTCAAGACACCTCAAGAAGCGCCTGGCTGCATACCTGAAACCATGAGGTCAGAAAAGGGGTCGAGGTATTAGTCAACGGGAGTAAGTGAGGTAATGTTGAAATAATAATTAGTGTTAAGTAAAAGTTTGAGGGTTTTGAAAGATATTTCTTTAAGACTTTACTTAGAACAGATTTTCTTCCGTCACACACACACAAGCACACACATCACGGTTCTGGCTCATGCGTTTTTACAAACAGAGAACAGGGATACAAGGTGTATTTTCAAAAGTATGAACCAGTCTTTGAAACCATTGTTGCCCGCAAGCTAGGACTTCCCCAACCTTTACTCTTCAAAATCTTTTAACAGAATTGGTCTCGAGATCTGATAAGACCCCGACACCCATACACACATGCACCATCTTTAACACCGGTTGTCACGCCCAGGGAGTTACCCCGCGGTGACTTAAACAGAATGGGAGGAATTATACATCTCTCCCGATCATGATGTGGTATAACCAACCTCCGATTATAGCCATCATCATGATCAACAGGGACGATTAGTGTCATAATAGCCATCGGCGCACACCTCCAGAATAACCATATCTTCAGGGCCCAACAGAACATGAATACAAAGCTTGCATTATCCAGAATAGTCAGAAGTGCAAAAGCACATAGAGTTTAGAAAACAATAATTTGATCAGAACAATAAACTATATCAGAAAGCATTATCTTTATGCTGACAGCATTGCCTCGAAGAAAATCATAAATTTTCAATAAGTGAAAATTTCAAGCCAAAAGGGGCCAATTTTGAAATCACTGTGACCTCTTTTATGGATCCTGTATGTTGCTTCCGCTTATATGTTTAACTGTTTGGCGCGCTCTATCGTGTTTTAGCCTCGCTAAGCCTAGTGTGTCCGTGTAGGTCCCCGTTCACTTAGACTTCGGCTTATGTATGGAAATCCATTTCATATATGGGTTCGGGTCTAGGAGTGGGGGATATGGTGACCCGTCGCTATAGGTGCTACATCCTAAAGTGGTATCAGAGATCTCAGTTTCAAAACCAGAGCTCTAGTGTCAACTTTATGTCGAGTTTGTCTATGTCGTACTGTATAGGACAATGTGGTTATGTGACTTTATGTGCTTATTTATTTATATTCTTATAAATTGAACACATCAACATATACTAACCCTCACGCATGAATATTGGAATTCCTAGGTTTTTCAGGATGCCTCCACGTAGAGATCACCGACATGATAGGTCTCTGGGCCACCGACACCATAGAGACCACTCACCTTAGGTCGAGAATAATCCCCCACCCCAGATGGAACTGGACGGATTCATGGAGAGATTATGTGCATTCCTTGATACTCGCTGTCGTTAGAATACACCGTCGGCCAAAAATCAAGAAGGGGGCCAGATTACACACATCTTGAGAGAGTTCAGGAATCAAAACCCTCCTAGATTTTAGGGAGGAGATGACATACGAGCCGAGGAGTAGCTCATTCAGATTCAGAGGATTTGGGATTTAATGCCTTGTGGATCGGTCGAGAAAGCAAGATGCACTATTACTATGGTGCAGGGGCAGGCTTACAACTGGTAGAGTATCGTTCGGACCCGTCTAGATGCTGTCGGGGAAGAAGTAAATTGGGAAACATTTGCTTGGGAGTTTCGCAACAAATACATTCCCATTTTCGTGAGAGACAGGAGACTCAAGGAGTTTATGGATCTCAAACAGGGTGGAAAGACATTCACTGAATATATCAATGAATTTGACCGTCTATCTCGATATGCTCCTAATATTGCTAGTGATGATTAACACAAAGCACTCCAGTATCTTCAAGGTTTGAGAGAGGATATAAAGGATTCTCGTAAGGCCGTTGACACCGATACTTGGGCCCTTATCACCGAAAAGGCTTTGAAAGTGGAAAACAGAGTGGTAGCTAGGAGGAAGACTTCTTAAGGCGGCCGAGATTGACCCAAATGCCGTGATTGAAGGCCGAGGCCACACATTCTTTCATTTCTCGGGATCTTGCTTCTTCTTTGCCTTTCCCAGTCTCTTTATCTGTGCATTATTATGTGGTTAGTTCTCCCCACGGGAGTTGTTTGGTGACTTCTAGAGTGTACCAGGAGTGTCCGGTGAGCTTTGAGGGTTGAATTTTCTTTACCGAGCTTGTTGAGATGCCGATGCAGAGTACTAATGTGATTCTTGGTATGGACTGACTGTTTGAGCATGGAGCTATGATGGATTGCCATGGAAAGAAGGTGTCTTTGGGTTCAGAGGTTTTCACTGGCGAGAGGTTAAAGTCCAACCTGTTCTTTCCTTTGTTGAGGCGAGTAAACTGGTCCGGGACGGGGCTATAGGTTTTGTTGCCTATCTCTTGAGTAAACCTAAGGATCAGGCCAAACTTGAGGAAACAGAGGTCGTGCAAGAGTACGCTGATGTTTTCCCTGAGATATTAGGTTCTCTACCACCCGATAGGGACATCAAGTTTGTAATAGACCTCTACCCTGGAGCAGAGCTTTTCTCGAAGACTCCCTATAGAATGGCTTCGGCTGAGTTAAAGGAGTTGAAAGCGCAGCTTGATGAGCTTCTAGCTTTGTGGGTACATCTGTTCCAGCACTTCTCCATGGGGTGCTCTTGTTTTGTCTGTAAAGAAGAATGATGGAACGTTATAGATGTGCATTGACTACTGCAAGTTGAACAGGATGATCGTGAAGAACAAATACCCGTTGCCTAATATCAAGGAGTTGTTCGATATTCTGCAGGGTTCCAAGGTATACTCTAAGTTAGATTTGAGGCAAGGTTATTATCAACTATTTATCAGTGATGAGGATATTTCGAAGACCGAGTTCAATACTCAGTATAGGCATTTTGAGTTAGTTATGATGCCGTTTGGGTTGACGAATGCCCCAGCTATGTTCATAGACATGATGCACCGAGTGTTCAGACCATTTCTTGACAAGTTCGTGGTGATCTTTATAGATGACATTCTGGTGTATTCGAAGTCCGCTGAAGAGCATGCACAGCATCTCCGGAACATCTTGGAAACTCTAAGAGAACATAATCTTTATGCTAGGTTTAGCAAGTGTGAGTTTTGGATCGACATAGTCATATTCCTAGGCCATATAATTTCAGGCAATAAAGTTGAAGTTGATCCCTCCAAGATTGAGTTAGTGCTTCATTGGGAGAGACCGAGAAATGCCTTAGAGATCAGAAGTTTTCTTGGGTTAGTAGGGTATTATCGCAGGTTCGTTAAGGATTTCTCTAAGATTGCCGCCCCGTTGAACTGGTTGACTAAGAATGAGGTACAATTTGAATGGGATGACAAGTGTGAAGCAAGTTTTCAGACTTTAAAGGTGAAGTTGACTTCAGCACCGGTTCTTACCCTATGCAGTGTATATGGATGCTTCTAAGGAAGGTCTCGGTTGTGTGTTGATGCAAAATGGTAAAGTGGTAGCTTATTTTTTCGAGGAAATTGAAGGAGCATGAGAAGAATTACCCTACCCATGACCGTGAATTGGCCGCCGTTGTGTTTATATTGTTGAAGTAGCGATACTACCTTTACGGTACAACTTTTGAGGTGTTCACCGATCATCAAAGCCTCAAGTATCTCTTTTGTCAGAAGGATCTGAAAGTGAGACAGAGGCGTTGGGTGGAGTTTCTAGAGGATTATGACTGCCCGGGTAAAGCCAATGTGGTAGATGATACCTTGAGTAGAAAGGTGAGTGTGGCTAATTTGGAAGCTACTTCTTCGAGTCCGGGTTCAGGGGTTTTGGTGTCAGGGACTTGGTTGTCTAATCTCGCAGTTAAGCCGGATTTGAAACAGCAATTGTTGGAAGCTCAGACTTCAGATGCCGAGATTCGGAAGTTGGTCGCCCGATCAAGAGTGGATCCGAATTCCAAGTTTAGTTTAGATGATCGGCATTTGCTAAGATTTGAAGCAAGAGTATGTGTCGTAGAATAGCTAAAGAGGCTTATACTTGAGGAGACACATCGCTCAAGGTACTCAATCCATCCGGGAGGTACCGAGATGTATCGGGACTTGAGATAACAATTCTGGTGGAGTGGCATGAAAAAGGATGTCGCGAACTTCATGAAGCGATGTCTAACATGTCAAAGGGTGAAGGCAGAGCACCAGAAGTCGGGAGGCACTCTCCAACCACTTCCTATCCCCGAATGGAAGTGGAAGCAAGTGATAATGGACTTCGTATCCGGCTTGCCTAGAGTTAAAAAAGGGTTTGATGGAATATGGGTAATTATTGACAGATTTACTAAGTCAGCCCATTTTCTCAAGGTTCGGATGTCCAACAAGGTACCAAAACTAGTCGAGTTGTACTGTAAAGAGATCATCAGGTTACATGGGATTCCGACTAGTATTATTTCAAACCGAGATCCGAGGTTCACTTTGATCTTTTGGCATAATCTTCAGAAGTGTTTGGGCACCCGGCTCAAGTTTAGCACCACTTCACATCCTCAGACAGACGGTTAATTCAGTATCTTGAGGACATGCTTAGAGCGTGTGCTTTGGACTTCCAAGATACGTGGGACGAGCACCTACAGTTGGTTGAATTTACTTACAACAACAGTTATCAGGCTTCGATCAAGATGGCTCCGTACGAGGCACTTTCTGGGAAAAAGTATAGGTCTCCTCTGTTTTGGGACATAGAGGATTGGAGGTGGACCGAGGAAGATAAGCTTGAGAGAGCAAAACCTAAGGAGAAGATTACTGCTACCATTGAGAAGGTTCAGTAAATCAGACAACGGATGAAAGCAACTCATGCTCGTCAGAAGAGCTATGCTGACAAGAGAAAAAGGCCTTTGGAGTTCGCAGTCGGAGATAGAGTATTTCTAAAAGCATCTCCTAGGAAGGGCTTCACTCGAATAGGTAAAGGTGGAAAGCTCAATCCACGATACCTCGAGCCTTTTGAGATCCTTGAACGGATTGGTGAAACGGCATATAGGTTGGACCTACCACCAAGTCTGACTGGGATACATAACGTGTTTCACGTTTCTCAGCTGTGCAAGTATTATCCCAGACGAAGCAACTATTCTCCCAGTTGAAAAGGTTCAGTTAGAGCCGAACATGACAATAAAGAAGCACCCGTGGCGATCCAGCATCGGAAGATGCAAGAGTTAAGGAACCGACAGATTCCCTTGGTCAAAGTTCTTTGGAGAGACCAGAAATCCAAAGATTTGACTTGGGAGACTGAGGAGAAGATGAGAAGTTTGTACCCGGAGTTGTTCAGTGCAGAGGCGAACCTGGGGGCCAGGTTCTCTGAAGGAGGGGAAGTTGTGACACCCCGTCAGACCACACGTACAGGTTTGTGCCACGTGTGAGTTTAATTCTGTAATCTCTTTTATTTACATATTATTCGATGCATTTATTACTGGAAGTTCTCTTTATATATATTCTTTTGTGACTAGTTGAACTATTTGATACGGTTCGTACAGGTTTGTGCCACATGTGAGTTTAATTCAGTAATCTCTTTTATTTGCATATTATTCGATGCATTTATTACTTGAAGTTCTCATTATATATATTCTTTTGTGACTAATTGGACTATTTGATATGGTTTTTGCCTTATATGAATCTATGATATGAATTCGTGATATACGTGTAAGTTTTAAATTTCGGATTTGAATCTCGAGCATGCTAACTTCGTGAATTATGTGACGTATATGATTCTTGGACTTAATTACAAGCTTTAAACTTGTTTTGGACTTGATTGATCTTTAGAGGACTCAATTGATCTTTCGTTCTAACTTTTGGGCCATTTTGCAAATTGGTCACTTCTGAGTCATTAATTTGTAACTTGACCTCGGGAACTCGGATTCGAGTTCCATCTTCATCATTGGACTCGAATCGATGATTCGGAGCCAGTGGAACAAGCCTTGTCTTCTTTGGATGCCGTTTCAACCCCTAACGACGCAGATTTTGGCCATATGTACCTAAACCGCCCCTACAGCCACTTGGAGACTAGCCTATAATTACCTTGTACTTCCCTTGACTTATTCAACCAAGAGATCAGCTCCATCTCTCTCTCCCAACCCTGATTTTTGAACCAAAGAGAGAAGGATCTTGGAAGAAGAAGACTCCAAGCCAAACCTCCATTTTTGCTACCCTTATGCTCAAGTTTGATCCATTTCTTGCTATATCTTTGAAGGTAAGCCAAGATTCTTGTTCTCCTTGCTCTTATGATCATTATGCACTCCTTGAATCATGTTTATATGCTACAGATGGTGGAATTTGATATACATGGTGAATAGTAGGTATTTGAAGTTTTGATGACTTATATGCATCTCTTGCCTATTTGTTGATTTAGAGCTTGATAAGATGAGCATGATGGAGTATTAATTGCATATCTTTAGTCTTATTTAATGTTAGAAGTAAGGTTGTTAAGTTGCCATTAATGTGCATGTAAGTTCTTGCAAGAATTTGATTTCATTTCATACCTAAACTTGAACTCTATCTATGATCTCGATTCTTGTTCTTTTATGGCTCGCTTTTTTGGGGTTTTTGTGGTTGAATTCTTGTATTTGAAGCCTTAGCATGCCCTTACTTGTTTCTTTGAGTGTTGTGGTGTTTTAGTGTGTGTAACAACGGTGATTAGGGCTGGAAATTGCACCCATTCCAGTCCCGAAGGCACTGACACCCCGTTAGGGCATTTTTGTGCAAGGAGGGGTAACAGTCGTTACCCAATTACCCCCCACCCCCCCGACCCCATTAACGGGAGTTAGCCCTCTTATGTGTATGAGAGAGTAACGACCGTTAGTTCTAGGCCAGAGTTTCTAACCTAGGTGACGGCCGTTAGGGCTTTGTGTGTTATTTTGGGCAAACGACCGTTAGCCCCTTTCTTGGTTGTGTGTGTGTTGTTTGTTTGCTTTTTGCTTTGTATGCTCATTCCTTACGTCATACTTGTTATATATGCTTTGTATACTTGTTGAACTATATGTTATGAGTTTCATGTTGAGTTTATAGCTTGGTTTGATATGTTATTTGCAAGTTATGAACATGAGGGACCTAATTGTTGCATTCTCGCACTTCATATGCATACCTTGCACTCTTGAGCATTGTCGGGCATCTATTTGGTACATATTTGAGTCTAAGTCTCGGGTATTGTGTTCTTGTGTTTCAGGGCCTCTTCCGTAAGCCAACGAACCCGAGGTTTAGGTGTTTGTCGCTTGTTTTGGCCCGGTCTCCTCTCTCTCTTTTGCTTACAGGTGAGGTTTAGGACTTTTCTTCTAGCTATGAATCCTATAGCCCTTATGTGTTGATTTCTCACCCCGCATGCGACTATATACTTGTTATATAGTAAATATGAGTGCTTAAGCTATGATTATGATCTTATGATTATGTTTCGGATTTATGAAAAGGGTATAAGTGTGAGCATATGTAAGCATGTGTTTTGAACTATTTTGCACGTTTACATTTGGTATGAGCAAGGTATGCCCTGAAAGATGGGAAGTTGGTATGAAATGGTATGTTGGGGCCCGGGAATGATGGGTAAGGAATGCCCAGGATGGCAAGGGCCGTCAGGTTTTGTAGCACCCTAACCCCCAGGGCACCACATCCCCTGCACTATAGCCTCGATCCACGTATGAAATGGAAAGTCCATACAGAAACCAAAACTATAGCGAACGGGTGACAATAAAAATGACGAGCTAGGCGGGGACACTCTCCCCAACAACACCAAAGCAAACATGATAATGAAAGCGGAAGTAATAAGATCATGCATACATATAGGTACCATATTTACCGAATGGATACTTATAGATACCAATTTAACTATCAATACATTATCATCTCTTAATAATACACATACTCGAGTATCCAAAATGCGAGAACATTGTTATAACATGAATCTAGCATAAAACTATACGTGAGGTATGAGACTAGACCCGTGGAAATGCAAGACTCGAACAACTCCCGCCTAGCACGACCACGCTCTCAAGTACCTGAAAAGTGAAGTATCAGTCTACCGAAGACTGAGTGAGGGGCAATAAGTATATATAACACACATCACATGCAAGGTGTAGCCTCGGGTGAAGACTTTAGAAATGAAAGGAATATATACTTCAAGAAACATAGTCTTTGCCCGAGATTACAACCAACCACTTTCACATTTTAGCTTAAACATTTCATGAACATGTGACCCCGGCGAGTAGGGCGAATCTCCAACCATAACACCAAACGTGACAATACGTGCTTGATTTATCAATTAAATCCATGATCATGCAATTTCATTTAGTGCTCATATAGACAATTTCATGCTTGAAATCATGCGATAACCCGAGGATAACCCGACATGCCGGATTAATCCCCAGTCTCCTTCTTCCTCTGGGTGATAGCGAGTTTGCAAGGCTCGACTATCCACGACATGGTGTGTGTAGAGGACATGACCCTCTAGACACGGAGTTACCCGTCAGCCCTTGCTTTCCCGTCTTCCACCACTAATCTCCTAGTGGCTTCGGGGGTGATCCCAACAATGTGAGGATAATTCAGGAGTTACCCGTCAGCCCTTGCTTTCCCGGTTGGCTCAAGAATTACCCTCGGGCCCACGTGCAATGATGTACTCGCCAAACATGCTTGAAATCATGACAATCAATACTTTCTTGCTTGAAATATTTATAACTTTGAAAACGTTTATAATTATAATAAGTTTTGGCCGAAAATAGCACATAAGGGTGGTAGGGTTCTATATACATAACCTAAAACCTCACCTTTTCTTGCAAAATATAATAATATGGTGTTCTAAGGAGCTTGCTCCCCGTCCACGCCCTCGTGACCTGTGCAAATACGACGTATATTCGTGAGACATGACCTAAAATGACCAAAATATGACGAACGGCGGAAATGTGTCGAAACGACCATGAAAATGCAATGTGGTATGATAATATGTCATTTCACATCATATTAGCACATATTATAGCAATTCGGGGTCAAAGAAGTCGTTGGATCGAGGGGTCATTTTCGTAATTTTATGTAGTGAATTTTGTTCTGCATTCCAGGTGGGAACGGCCGTTCCGGTCCCCTTTGTAAAATGGGAACGGTCGTTCCCATGAGTTCCCCAAAACGCGCCAACGATTTTAAAATTAAAAGCGCGCCTTTTAGCTGGGAACGGCCTTTCCGGCAGCAAGGCCAAAGTGGGAACAGCCGTTCCCATGCTCGGCCGCCCAGTTCATTTGAAAAGGTGGGAATGCCCGTTCCCTCAATGCCTTGAGGCTGGGAACGGTCGATCCCAGTTTCTGCAAATTTGAAGAATAGAGCAGAAACAGGGGATGCTCACGGGAATGAGCCACAAAGCAACAAAAATTCCATTTTACAATCAACAAAGTCATGATTTCTGGAAATATACATGTATACTTGCTCAAGAAATGATATTATAACATTCAAACACTCAAAGCATGCTATATTATTAAGAATTCATGATTTCAAGTTCATGATCACACTTGATCATTCATGCCAAATTTTCAAGGATTCAAGCTATAACTCATGCCATAATTCATGAAATAATCACATAATCATACTTCTAATTCTAATTCATCATTTAGCATATAATTTCCGAACCCTAACCACATCAAACACAATGAAGAATCATCACTTCCATGCAACCAACCTTTGAAAGCTAAGAAATGAAGAAGGTAGATGATGATGATGATGATCTCCCTAATTTCCTTGAAATACTTCTTGAAATCTTGATATTTGAAGGAAAATTTACTTCTTCCCTTTTTCTTCCTTGGAACCGAGAGAGAAAAAATGGAGTTGTTGATGAATTGTAGATGAAGAATGATCATGGAATGTGCAAGAAGAGATGATACGTAATTCCTCATCCCTGATTTTTGTGACTTATGCTAATTGCCATTTAATCCTTTGTTTTATGAAGTCATGCGATCAAGTATACAACAATTTAACATATGCTCAATTAAGCCCTTGCAAAGTTATGCACTTAAGTCCCTAAAGTTTAAAGAACAATCAAGTAGGGACAACTTGGTTATTTAAAACACTCTCGGTAATTATTTCATGCAATAAATATTTTCCGTGTCATGAAATAATATTTTCAATGATATGAATTCAAATAATTGATATAAATAATGTTTCGTGAATTTTATAAAATTATGAATGCCACGTAAGAATATATTATAAAAGTTAAAGAAATAAAATAAAACCTACACTCAAACTCACACGTGGCGTGCTTACCTGTTCATCCGGAACCGGGGCGTTACGACTCTCCCCCCCTTAAAAGAATCTGGTCCCTAGATTCTCTAGTCTTGCTCGAACAACTCCGGGTGGAACCGTTTCATTTTATCCTCTGTTTCCCATGTAGCTTCTTCGGTTTTATCGCTTCTCCACAACACTTTAACCATGGGAATTCTCCGGTTTCTCAATTCTTGAAATTTCCGATCCATGATTTTAACCGGTCTCTGAATAAATGTCAAATTCGGTTCCAGTTCAACTTCTTCCACGGGGAGAATCGTAGTCTCATCGGGGTAATATTTCCTTAATTGTGAAACATGAAATACGTTGTGAATCCCCGTAAGACTAGGTGGTAGGTCCAATCGATAGGCTACCTCGCCTATTCTTTCAAGAATCTCAAACGAACCTAAGTAGCGAGGATTAAGTTTTCCTCCTTTCCCGATCAGGGTGAAACCTTTCCTTGGTGACACTTTCAAGAATACCCGGTCACCAACTTCAAATTCTAGATCTCTTCGGCGCTTATCGGCATAGCTCTTTTGCCTATCTTGCGCGGCTTTCATCCGTTGTTGAATCATTTGAACTTTTTCAATCATAGCTTGAACGACTTTAGAAAGCCTTTCGAATCTGTCACCTTTCTTTACTCCTTCCTGTTTTGACCATTTCCATTCTTCCAAGTCGAAGAACAACGGAGATCTGCACTTTCTTCCATAAAGTAACTCGTAAGGAGCCATCCCGATCGAAGCCTGAAAGTTGTTATTATAAGCGAACTCGATTAAAGGAAGCTGTTCTGCCCACGAGTTCTGAAAATCCATCGCGCAAACCCGAAGAAGATCTTCCAAATATCTGATTAACCTTTCAGATTGACCGTCAGTTTGAGGGTGGAATGTTGTACTGAACTTAAGTTTCGTTCCCAAGACAGCCTGTAATTCTTGCCACAACATAGAAGTAAACCTCGGGTCTCGGTCTGAAACTATGCTCACCGGAATACCATGAAGTCGAATAATCTCTCTGTTATAGATTTCAGCCAACTTCGGCATCTTATAGGACATCTGGACCGGTAGAAAGTGAGCAGACTTTGTAAATCTATCCATGATTACCCAAATTCCATCAAACCCACCTTTAACCTTCGGTAATCCGGAAACAAAGTCCATCGTTACTTGTTCCCACTTCCACTCGGGAATAGGTAACGGTTGTAGAAGTCCTGCGGGCTTTTGGTGCTCAGCTTTCACCTTCTGACAAGTCAAGCAATGTTTCACATATTCTGCCACGTCTCTTTTCATCCCGTTCCACCAATAGTATTGCTTCAAATCCTTATACATTTTATTTCCTCCTGGGTGGATCGAGTAGGCTGACTTGTGAGCTTCTTCAAGTAGGACCCGTCTCAATTCTTCAGGTACTACTACTCTGTTTTTAAACCGAAGCAACCTGCACTTCCGGATCTTTATTCTGAGCTTCAAACAACTGATTCTTTAACTCCGGCTGAATTGTGATATTAGAAACCCGAGCCTTTAACACAATCGGGACAACTTCCTCACTTTCCTTTATTTCCAAACTCGATACACTCGCCTTTCTGCTAAGTGCATCGGCGACCACATTTGCTTTCCCTGGATGGTATTTAATTGTACAATCATAATCTTCTAGCTTTTCCATCCATCGTCGTTGCCTCATGTTCAAATCTTTCTGTGTGAACAAATACTGGAGGCTCTTGTGATCGGTAAAAATCTCAAAGGAAGTCCCGTAAAGATAATGTCTCCATTTCCCGAGAGCAAAGATCACGGCTGCAAGCTCTAGGTCGTGTGTCGGATAATTCCTTTCATATTCCTTTAGCTTCCGAGAAGCGTAAGCAATCACTTTTCCTTTCTGAGTCAAAACACAACCTAAGCCTTCCTTAGAAGCATCGGTGTACACTGCATATCCCTCTGAACCCTCGGGTAAAGTTAATACCGGAGCTGAGACTAACTTTTCTTTCAGAAAATTAAAGCTTTGATCACACTTCTCGTCCCAGACAAACTTAACATCCTTCTTTGTCAATCGGGTTAACGGCGCCGCAATCTTGGAGAAGTCCTGAACAAATCTTCTATAGTAACCGGCCAATCCCAAGAAGCTTCTAATTTCTGAGGCATTCTTTGGTTTCTCCCACTTGAGCACGGCCTCGATTTTCGAGGGATCGACTTCCAACCCTTTTCCTGAAATCACATGTCCCAAAAAGGAAACCCGATCGATCCAAAATTCACACTTACTGAACTTAGCAAACAACTGATGCTCTTTCAGAGTCTGAAGAACGAGCCTGAGATGTCTCGCGTGCTCCTCGGTTGATTTTGAGAAAACCAGAATATCATCAATAAAAATCACCACGAACTTGTCGAGGAAAGGCCTGAATATCCGATGCATCATATCCATAAAAGCTGCAGGGGCGTTAGTTAATCCAAATGGCATAACCACGAACTCGTAGTGCCCGTACCGAGTATTGAATCCTGTCTTAGGAATATCCTCTGCTCGGATTCGCAGCTGATAGTATCCCTGTCTTAAATCCAATTTCGAATAAACTTTGGAACCCTGAAGTATATCGAATAACTCCTCAATATGTGGGAGGGGATACTTGTTCTTGATAGTCATCCGGTTCAACTCCCTGTAATCGATACACATTCTTAAAGTCCCGTCCTTTTTCTTTACAAATAAAACTGGTGCTCCCCAAGGCGAAGAACTCGGTCGAATGTACCCAACTTCCAACAATGCTTCCAGTTGGACTTTTAATTCTTTTAATTCAGCTGGAGCCATCCGGTAAGGAGTCTTTGAATACGGCTCAGCATTCGGAAAAAGGTCGATTAGAAACTCGATCTCTCGCTCAGGAGGCAAAGAATCCAACTTCTCTGGAAATACCTCGGGAAATTCCTTTACCACTTCGGTGTCCTTTAATTTCACCTGATCTTTTGGCTTGTTCAGAATATAGGCAATGAACCCTGTAGCCCCGTCTCTGACTAACTTCTGAGCCTCTGAAAATGAAAGTAGGGGTACGGTCTTTGAAGTACAACCCGTAGTAACCTCTGAACCCAACTGAACCTTCTTAGCCCGACAATCTACGGTAGCACAATGCCTGTATAACCATTCCATCCCCAATATAGCTCCGTATCTCTCCATCGGCATAACAATGAAATCTGTCAGAAACTCCCGGCCTTCAATCACCACTGGAACATCCCTGTAAACCTGATCCGTCTCTCGCCTACTACCGAAAGGAGTACTAACTATATAACGCACAGAAGTACACATAGCAGGCAAAGACAAAGTAATAGCAATAGAGTGCGCAAGAAAGGAGTGTGTAGCTCCTGGATCAAATAATGTATGGATGTTCGTGCCATGAATGCAAATAATACCTTCAACTACCGCGGCGGGGTCTATCTCTGCATCCTGCTCCTCTCCCGCGAGTGCATAAGCCCGAGCTCTCACCAGGGGCCTCTGTCCTGCAGATGGTGGATCCTGACGATCCGGACATCCGTGAACCATGTGCTCGTCACTCCCACAAATCAAACACAAACCTAACCGGCACCTGCAGTTGTCGTAGGTATGTGTAGGAAGTCCACAACATCTGCAGCCCGGTCTCTGAGGTGGCTGGGGTGGTGCTGGAGCTCCCGGACCTCTCGGTAATGGCCCTGTCGCCTTAAGCTTCTTCCCAGGGTTCTTCTGAGCTGGGGGTGCAGAGTAAATCATCGGCCTCTTCCCTGAGCTCGATCCCTGACCTGCTCTCGAGCCCGAAGCCTGTCCAGTCCGCGAAGTAGCTTTCCTAGCAATATCCGAATCCTCAACTTTTAGGGCTTTGGCGGTAGCTTTGGCCCACGTGCTGGTATTGGTTGCTTTCAGCGCATCCTGAATATCTGGCCTGAGTCCTTGGATGAACTGCATCGCCTTGTGAAAGTCATCTTTCGCTATGTTGGGTGCATAGCGAGAAAGTCTCTCGAACTCGGCGATATACTGACCCACATACCTGCCTCCCTGCTTTAGCTCGGTGAACTCTCTCAACCTGCGAGTACGGGAAGCTGGAGGAATATACTTGTTTCTGAACTCCCGTACAAATACCTCCCAAGTAATCTCGGTCCCGGCTGCCTCCAGAACAATCTGTGTGCTTTCCCACCAAGAATAGGCCTCGCCCTGAATAAGAGTAAGTGTACAGCGAGCCTTCTCCTGACTGTCACAAGGGATAAGCTGCCAAATCCTTTCGATCTCTTTTAGCCACATCTCTGCCTGTATATCGTCTCCCATATAGAACTTCGAGGGACGCTGGTTCTGAAACTCTTGTAAAATGGCAGAAATGGGGTTCTCCGGAGGTGCTACTGGTGCTGGAGGTGGTGGAGGAACCCTTTCCTGTAGCCTCTGATCAATTAGCCCCACTACCGCGTTCATAAAATCCTGGGGCTGTGCCTGAGCAGGTGGAGGAGATGGTGATCTCTCGCGGCGATGATGTCGGCGGTGATGTTGCCTGTGCCTCGAGGATCG
Organism: Lantana camara; assembly: GCA_037501455.1. Taxonomy (NCBI): domain Eukaryota; kingdom Viridiplantae; phylum Streptophyta; class Magnoliopsida; order Lamiales; family Verbenaceae; genus Lantana; species Lantana camara. The sequence continues at coordinate 53,454,600 of CM074858.1, forward strand.
GTCACTGGAACGTCTATCGTGCTCCATCCTGAAATTAAATCACTAAACATGCATGGCTTGATCAATAAATGCAAATGTGTGCATATAATTTCCATAATATCAAGTATCACATGTTCAAGGAAGATCAAGTAGCTCAATTAATGCGAAGAAATGAGTAAATCAAGTAAGTCAACCAAATGCAGACTCCCATATACCACATAATCCTATGCCGTGCGACCTAGACTGACTTGACACGACTCGAGAACCTCGGTTTTGCAACCGGGCTCTGATACCACCTGTAGATGTAGCACCCTAACCCCTAGGGCACCACATCCCCCGTACTATAGCCTCGATCCACGTATGAAATGGAAAGTCCATACATAAACCAAAACTATAGCGAACGGGTGACAATAAAAATGACGAGCTAGGCGGGGACACTCTCCCCAACAACACCAAAGCAAACATGATAATGAAAGCGGAAGCAATAAGATCATGCATACATATAGGTACCATATTTACCGAATAGATACTTATAGATACCAATTTAACTATCAATACATTATCATCTCTTAATAATACACATACTCGAGTATCCAAAATGCGAGAACATTGTTATAACATGAAACTAGCATAAAACTATACATGAGGTATGAGACTAGACCCGTGGAAATGCAAGACTCGAACAACTCCTGCCTAGCACGACCACGCTCTCAAGTACCTGAAAAGTGAAGTATCAGTCTACCGAAGACTGAGTGAGGGGCAATAAGTATATATAACACACATCACATGCAAGGTGTAGCCTCGGGTGAAGACTTTAGAAATGAAAGGAATATATACTTCAAGAAACTTAGTCTTTGCCCGAGATTACAACCAACCACTTTAACATTTTAGCTTAAACATTTCATGAACATGTGACCCCGGCGAGTAGGGCGAATCTCCAACCATAACACCAAACGTGACAATACGTGCTTGCTTTATCAATTCAATCCATGATCATGCAATTTCATTTAGTGCTCATATAGACAATTTCATGCTTGAAATCATGCGATAACCCGAGGATAACCCGACATGCCGGATTAATCCCCAGTCTCCTTCTTCCTCCGGGTGATAACGAGTTTACAAGGCTCGACTATCCACGACATGGTGTGTGTAGAGGACATCACCCTCTAGACACGGAACTCCTTCCACCACTAATCTCCTAGTGGCTTCGGGGGTGATCCCAACAATGTGAGGATAATTCAGGAGTTACCCGTCAGCCCTTGCTTTCCCGGTTGGCTCAAGAATTACCCTCGGGCCCACGTGCAATCATGTACTCGCCAAACATTCTTGAAATCATAACAATCAATACTTTCTTGCTTGAAATGTTTATAACTTTGAAAACGTTTATAATTATAATAGGTTTTGGCCGAAAATAGCACATAAGGGTGGTAGGGTTCTATATACATAACCTAAAACCTCACCTTTTCTTGCAAAATACAATAATGTGGTGTTCTAAGGAGCTTGCTCCCCGTCCACGCCCTCGTGACCTGTGCAAATACGACGTATATTCGTGAGACATGACCTAAAATGACAAAAATATGACGAACGGTGGAAATGTGTCGAGACGACCATGAAAATGCAATGTGGTATGATAACATGTCGTTTCACATCATATTAGCACATATTATAGCAATTCGGGGTCAAAGAAGTCGTTGGATCGAGGGGTCATTTTCGTAATTTTATGCAGTGAATTTTGTTCTGCATTCCAGGTGGGAACGGCCGTTCCGGTCCCCTTTGCAAAATGGGAACGGTCGTTCCCATGAGTTCCCCAAAATGCTCCAACGATTTTAAAATTAAAAGCGCGCCTTTTAGCTGGGAACGGCCCTTCCGGCAGCAAGGCCAAAGTGGGAACGGCCGTTCCCATGCTCGGCCGCCCAGTTCATTTGAAAAGGTGGGAACGCCCGTTCCCTCAATGCCTTGAGGCTGCGAACGGTCGTTCCCAGTTTCTGCAAATTTGAAGAATAGAGCAGAAACGGGGGATGCTCACGGGAATGAGCCACAAAGCAACAAAAATTCCATTTTACAATCAACAAAGTCATGATTTCTGGAAATATACTTGTATACTTGCTCAAGAAATGATATTATAACATTCAAACACTCAAAGCATGGTATATTATTAAGAATTCATGATTTCAAGTTCATGATCACACTTGATCATTCATGCCAAATTTTCAAGGATTCAAGCTATAACTCATGCCATAATTCATGAAATAATCACACAATCATGCTTCTAATTCTAATTCATCATTTAGCATATAATTTCCAAACCCTAACCACATCAAACACAATCAAGAATCATCACTTCCATGCAACCAACCTTTGAAAGCTAAGAAATGAAGAAGGTAGATGATGATGATGATGATGATGATGATCTCCCTAATTTCCTTGAAATACTTCTTGAAATCTTGATGATTGAAGGAAAATTTACTTCTTCCCTTTTTCTTCCTTGGAACCGAGAGAGAAAAAATGGTGTTGTTGATGAATTGTAGATGAAGAATGATCATGGAATGTGCAAGAAGAGATGATACGTAATTCCTCATCCTTGATTTTTGTGACTTATGCTAATTGCCATTTAATCCTTTGTTTTATGAAGTCATGCGATCAAGTATACAACAATTTAAAATATGCTCAATTAAGCCCTTGCAAAGTTATGCACTTAAGTCCCTAAAGTTTAAAGAACAATCAAGTAGGGACAACTTGGTAATTTAAAACACTCTCGGTAATTATTTCATGCAATAAATATTTTCCGTGTCATGAAATAATATTTTCAATGATATGAATTCAAATAATTGATATAAATAATGTTTCGTAAATTTTATAAAATTATGAATGCCACGTAAGAATATATTATAAAAGTTAAAGAAATAAAATAAAACCTACACTCAAACTCACACGTGGCGTGCTTACCTGTTCATCCGGAACCGGGGCGTTACAGGTTTGGCCTGTGCATGATTCCTTTGAAGTATTTACGCGCGACTAATGGAAGTAGGGAATGTGTGGTGCTTTGAGCCCTCGATGGATAATCGGGGAAGGCATAGTGTGGGTTCGCTACCCCATATTTATTGGTATTACGGGTGGGAAAGGTTTGATTCCCGAAACACCGATGATGTAGGGATGGATTGGTATTTGTGATTTATGTATTGTATGTTATATTATGAGAAGTTGTTGGAGGTCTGTACTCGCCGGACGTTTGTTTATGTTTGTATTGATGGATTATGAATCGGGATAGGATTTCTTTAGGTATTATAAGTTACGTTTTGAAAGTGATTTGGTATGCAAAACCCTAGCCCGGTTCATGACCATCCTTTTTCTAATTGCTTTGCTCTATATTTATTTATGTGTGTGGGTGTGCGTTAGTGTGACGCTCGGAGCGGTGGGCCACCACATCACCCGCACCTAGATCTGAACCCACATATGAAATGGATTTCCATACATGAGTCCAAGTCTAAGCGAACGGGGAAACTACACTCACTCCCTAGGTTAAGCGAGGCTAAAACTCGGACAGAGCGCACAAAACAAAACATATAAATAAATGGAAACAATAAATAGGATCTAAAGGGCTCGACAAAAAATGCATATTATCATATACATGGCCTCACGGCCCAAAAGATCAAATATATACATCAAAAGTTGATCATTCTACAAAATACAAGTCATGATTTCAAATACATGAGGGAAGTATTCAAAAGGCAGCAAATATGAAATGCAACTCGACCTAAACTAGAAGTACAACAAGACTCGAAACACTTTCCCGCCTAGCTCGAGACGGCCTACAACTAAAGGAAGGGAAAAGGAGGGTCTGTCAAAACTCGACTGAGTGAGGGGGCTAAACGCACACCCACACCTAAATACATATAAAGCAAAACATATAACAAAGGTGATAGTCATGAATCGAGGCTAGGGTTTTACATACCAAATCGTTTTATAAGATAACATATAATACAAATAAAACCTATCTCAATCCAAAATCTATCGAACAAAATATAAGCATAACATAAGTCCGGTGAGAACGGACTATCCATTACTCCATCAATCATAACATCAAATCGAATGCATAACACAATTCCAACCCCACATCCATGGTGCATCGGGAATCAAACCTTAACACCTACATTACCAACACATACGGGGTAGCTATCCCACGATATGCCTTCCCCGGTTATCCACCAAGGGCTCAAGATACCACGCCTTCCCAACCTCCATAGGTCGCACGTGAATATCTCAAATGAGAGCGTGCATAGGGTCATAACTGGCGATCCCATGGTCGTCCCAGGTCTCTCTCACCCACGTCTCTGGGGCCCAACAAACCAAAGCAAACCAAACTCCCATCTTTCAGGGAATAACTCACTCATATATATCATATCCGAATAACGAATTTCAATTCATAGCTTACTTATGCCAATACTTTTACTAATTTGGAAAACGTAAAGCTCATTTCACAAAATCATAACATAGCTTAAGCACTCGTATTTTTTATATATATAAGGTACATTTATTCGCATAGGGGTAAGAAAACAACACATAATAGGTCTTAGGTCGCTTACCAAATACAAACATTCCTAACCTCACCTTAAAGTAAAAGGAAGCGGAAACCGGGTCGAAGAAGCAAATAACCACCTAGACTTCGGGCTCTTGCACGTCCAGAAGAGGCTCTAAAACAAGAAGAAGGCAAGACCAGAGACTTAGACTAAAAAATGTACCATATAGACGCTCGACAATGCTCATGAATGCAATGGATGGAAATGAAATGCAATTAGGATGCAAATGAGATGCATATTCATCCCACTTAAGTCATAACGAATCATAATTCGGAAATTTCACATATGAACTCAACAAATTACACAACCAAATCAGTTCATAGATCCATATAGTTCAATCATACTTATACCATACCATAAATCATCAATTAACACTCAAGAATCAAGCCCGGAACAAGGAATTATCAAAGAAACGAAAGGAAAAATAATTAAGGCATGAAATAGCCATCTCCCCATCTCCTGTAACACCTCGTATTTTCAACACAGGTCCGGTATGACGTCACGAGTGAGCTTAGGCTCATTGTTGTGTGTTTAAGTATGTTTAATGTGCTCAATATATTTAATTATGTGAATGATGTACCTCGATTGTGTTTTACGCTTTAATTTTTATATTTAACCCTCTTTAATTTCATAAATTAATTGTAATTATGAGACAAACGTATCTAAATTTATTTAATTGCCCTTAAATGTCAATCCATGCAACTTGTGAACTTAATTAAGTTAGGTTTAGGACCTAATTGCACTTTAGTTTATAATTATGTGGGTTAATTGTAGTTTTATAAAGTTAAGGACTTGATTGAACTTTGTCAAATTGTTTGGGGACTCTCTTCCTAATTTATTAATTTCGAATTTGGGCTTAATTGGACTTTATCTTTAATTCTGGGGGTGCTTTTATAATTATCGAAACTTTAATTGGTCTTGATCTAAATTTTACTTAAATCTGGGGACTTAATCGCTTGACCTAAACTTTCGAGGGACTTATGTGCAATTTTTAAATATCAGCCTTCTAAAACACCGAAACCCTAGCTGCTATTTTATTTTTCCCTTTTCCCCTTCGGTCTTCAGCAGCAGTGCAGCCCTCATTCCTTCCTCTCCCCTCTTCCGATAAGCAGCGCAGCAGTTGCTGTGCCACCGCCACCACTGGCAACGCCTTCTTCTCCAGTGAGCTCCGTCATCGACCACCACTCCATCAGCCATGCTTTTCGACAACTTCCGTGCTCCTTCTCGGTCCCCTCTCACCGACAGCCTTCATCGGCGTTCTCCACCGCCGCCATCTTGTCGGCAAAGCGACCTCCATTCTCCGGTGAATGACTATCGCCATCGTCATAACTCAGATCCAGCAACCCCACTCCACCTTTTACCACTCCGACTTCGATCTGGAAAGAGGCAGTCATCGGAGCTTCCTCACTCAGCAACCCGGCGCCGCGGCTTCGACCAGCGCCACCATAGCTCTGTTCTCTCCGCCCTCATTCAGATCTGATTAGGGGCGAAGTCATCTCCGTTAAGGCTGCAGCTCAAGCAACTGCCATCATCTCAGCCAAGTATCACCACCATCGCCAGCCTACCCTCCTGAGATCCTTGCTCCACCGCGATTCAGCGCCGCCACCACCCTTCTCGTCGCTTAATCTCCATCTTCTCCGGCGACACGTAGCAACCAAGCACCACCATTCCAGAACCACCGCCGGCCAGATCTGCTCTCTTTCGTCGGTCATCTTCTCCAAACTCTAATGCCATCTCGTCACCAACAGAGGAAGTAGATCCGCAACAAACGACGGTCTCTCTCTCTCTCTCGTTTCAGAATCAAAAAATGGAGGAAATCCCTAACAGCCCATCGTCGATGATTTCTTCTATCGGCGCCACCATCGCTGCTAGCACCATCACCTCACGCCAACGGGGTTTGCATCTACCCTTTCCAGCTAACTTAGATTCCCCCCCCAGAGCTCCAGTTGGCAGCCATCGTCTCCGGCTGTCCATTCCCATCAACCATCGTTGCAAGACTGCTATTTTTCTTCCTTCCAGAATGTGAGCCCAACCAATTTCATCAATTTTATGTTTATTGTAACTTATTTTAATTGCGAATTGTGTCTATATAGTCGTATAGAATCTATGAATGTAATCGTTCACGGAATGAAATTAAACGTGTTTGAATTGGTATTTGTGGTCCTTAAATGAATTAGGATTTGTATGTTTGATTTTGGTAAATTGATTTATTACTGAAATGAATAATTTAGTTCTATTCTTGAAATTCAAGTTGTTGCTGATATTGTTTCATAATCTGCAATGTATTTCATTCATTCGAGAACCCAATTTGTTGCGGACACTGAATGTTGTGTTTGATGGTATTAGGAGCTGTATAATGTAAATATATGGATAGTTGGTAGCCATTTAAGTTAAAACGTAAATTGTTAGTTCTTGAATAACATGTAATTACTCTGTAAGTGTAAGAATGGTTTTAATTAAGTTGACTAGATGGAACTAAGGTAAATTGATAATTAAATTAGTATGTTAATCATTGAACCAAACGTGGGTGTTGTGTATGTATTGATGTCAATATATATGAACTAATTTAAAATGTTAGTGGTGTGAGTGTGTGTGTCGAATGTATATTATATACATGTATGAATTAATAAATAACTATGGGGTATTATAATCTAAGCACGTCCGTATATGAATGTAAATATATGCAACCTATTTGTTAGTATGTAATTTATAATTTGGTTCTTGAGTTGTGTGAAATGTGTAATGAATTAATTAAATATGTTAGTTTATGATTTTGGTATTTGGGAGTTATGTGATTGGTACTGCCTATGCAATCTAAATGGCTTAATAGTGTAAAGACATGTGTAATTGCATAATAATATTTAGAATTTAATCTCAAGTGGTCAACGAATCAACATATTAGATTTTGGTACAGGGGTTGTTTCTGTCCATGTTCCCATAAACATTAATTATAAAAATAATACAGTTGTATGTACATGAACTCTAATTACATGAACTTTGGTTACAATTGGTTTAAGTGGAATTTAAACGTGGGATTCGCTATTTATGTGGCCTAATTGTGTTTATGACTTAAATGATTTAATAGAGAAGTGTATGTCTCGATCTAAACAAAATTTGGGTTGAATAGGCTTGTCTTGAATGGTGTTTAATTATTGTTTGAATTAGATCCAATGAATTGCATAATTGCTTGCATGGAACATTAATTGTACACATGAACACATTCACGACATATAATGCAATTTCATGATATCATATAATTGTCCTAACAATTCAGATCACCTCATATGACTTCATGAATATCGTCGTGCGTCTATGTGGTTCATGTTTGCGTCGTGTCTCATGAGTACACTGTGTTTCCTTTTCTGTACAGTGATCTCCAGGACGGAGATAACCTGGTCGAGTACGCACCCGTCTTGTCAGTTCTCGTATCTTGTCGCTTCTCAGGTGAGGTTTAGGATTTTGTATAGTTATGCGACCTATGGCCTTTACATGCTGAATTCTACCCTTGCATGCGAGTATACCTTACTATAAGTGCATATGTGTTGGATATAATATGTTTATGATATTGAGTATGTGTTCTGCGTGGATGGGTGCTTACGGGCTTAAATTCCATCGCGTGGATTTTGCGTGGATGGGTGCTTACGGGCTTAAATTCCATCGCGTGTGATTTGCGTGGATGGGTGTCTAAGGGCTTAAATTCCATCGCGTGGGAATATATATATATAAATTACGTTTTCTGAGGCATATGTAAGCTATTTTGGAAAAATTCAATTGTGTTATGATTCTGTAGCGAGATTGCCATGAAAGACTGTCGTATGTTCTGTTCTGTTCTGTTCTGATGTGGATCCAAGGAGCTACGGGTAATGGGTCCCCCGGGATGGTTAGGGCTGTCGGGGTTTCAACCATGTGCATATGTTCCATTTGAGATATCATTGTGCGACTCAGGGAGATAGGGGAGGCGTGATATCTTGAGCCTTCGGCTAAGGCCGGGGAAGACTCTTGTGGGATAGCTACCCCTTGAGGTTCTAGTATGTTCTAGATGGGTCGGGGACTGTACATCTCCTACATCATTGGTGTAGAGGGTGGATTGATTTTGATTTATGTTCTGAGGAGTAAAGGTGGGAAGCTCGTACTCGCCGAGCATGTGATCTGTTCTGTCTGGGAATCATGAATCGAGATAGAGTTTCTGAAATGTTTTCTAAAAACTTGTATATCTATCTTTTGGGTACTTTAGAAATGCTTTTGGTATGCAACACCTATCCTCGGTTCATGAGTCCATCATTTTATTCTTTGCTATGCTCTTTATATATAAATAGTGGGTGTGCGTCAGCCCCCCTCACTCAGTCAGTTGACTGACCCCTCATTTTATCTTTTAATTTGCAGGTTTCGTTTGGCTTGAGCTAGGCGGAAGTGAGTCTTCTAAGTCGCACTTGTCACTCTAGTTGGTGTTAGCATGCATATGTCGCATACTCTACTTATGTTATATATTTATATTTCTCACTTGAAGGTTATGTTTACGTTCTACTTAGACTTAAACCCGTGTAGGGTTAGTAACTAGTACTTGGATGTTGTTAGATTCTGATGATACTTATGTTGATTATTATGTTGGATTATGAATTGATATTCGGGACTAGGTATCTATGCTAGTTGAACCCGTCACCTGTTCTGCATGTTGTTTTAATTACTTCCGCTATCTATTGATGATTGTTTTAAATTGCTTCCGCGCTCTGAGTTTATCGAGTTAGATCCGCCTAACCTAGTGTGTGAGTTGGTCTCCCGTTCGCTTTGATTCAGATTCGGGCATGGACTGTCCATTTCGTGACCGGGTCTGGGTCTTAGTGCGGGGGATGTGGCATCCTTCTGTCTGGTGTGCTTCATCCTTAAGTCGTGTTGAGTCTGTCTAGGTCGTATGGCATAGGAATAATTACGCATTGCATTTGTTTGACTTGATACTTTGACCCTTCGACATGAATTATTTCGTGATTATATGATTGTGTGCACATTATGACTTTGATTATGCAACATCTTATTTTATGTACTTTATAAATTACAGCTAATTGTTGCATTTACGTGATATATGTGTTACCTTTCATTTGCATCTTTAATCCACATGCATTGAATTTAGTGTTTGAATTTCAGGGTACCCTATGAGATAACACTGAGATTTTCCTCCGTCAACACTACCTATTGGCACTACAATGAAAACACACCATAATTCGAAAGTAAAAGGATTCTTTAACAAGATCAATGGTCATGAAAATGTTCAGAGTTGAAGGAATGACAATTGCTATATTGACTTACTATCTTAAAGTCAATTGATAGATCAAGTTTGACGAATTTTTGCCTTGAGGATTCGTTCATTTGAAAGTAGTCAACTTGTTGGGGGAAATGAGTCAATGGAGGAGAATCTGGTCAAGTAGAACCGATTTGAAGGAGTTTGATGAACTTTCTCCTTGACGATTCGTTCATTTCGAAGTAGTCACCTTGTTGATGGAAATGAGTTAATGTAGAAGAATCCGATCAAGTTCGATTCGATCAAGTTCAAGGGATGCGGACAAGTAACTTTGTTGGTGCTAACTTAAGTAACGAGCTACAAACCATCGGTGAGTGTTGAAGGTTTTGGTACCGTTTAGAGTTAACAAAGGACAAGACAAGATTGGTTGTTGGCTCTCTGGATGTTTTCTTCAAGGTGAGATGGAAGATTCTACTGAGATGGAAGATTCTACTGAGGTGGGAATAGATCACTTAGATGTCGAAAGACTTTACTCAAGTTTTAGAATCAAAACCCATGAATTGCTTTGGGAAGTGCCTAATACCACGACCGTCCAACGTAGCTCTAAGAGAGATTTCTGATTGGCAATTGAATTATGGGCAATTCCTTGAGGATGAGCAGACTAAGGTTTAACACATAAGTCAGAGTTCTTGAAGGAGACTGTGGATGATTCTGGTTAAGCAAGGATTATGGTTTAGGAGAGAGTTGGATGATGGACATAATTGATGAATTGCCTCTTCACATCAAAAGATTTAAGACAAGAAGTTCAGATGATGAAGATTGCATCATTATCGGCTTAATCAACTCCTACCACTTCGTCTCAACTTCCTGTCAAGAGTTTGACACTACGGTGATCGGTACGCCAAGCGTTCATGGTATTTGCATACATGCATCGCTTAAGTATTCTTATCATTTTTGTTTGATGTGTGTGATAACTGTCGTTGTTCTGTTTGTGATAACGTGGCTACCTAATCTAGCATTGATAACTTGAAATATCTGTTTTTTGTGAACTATTGCTGAAATGAATAAGTTATGTGTTTATGTGGATTAAGCATGTCTATGTGATTTAAAACTCCCTTGATTGCTCACTAACCTCGCATATAACATACATACATACTATAATCTTGTTTGACAGGGATTCCATCGCGATATCCCCCTTGAGTTGAGGTATGAGCGTTGAATCTATACTCAAAGGATACCGATATCAGTTGTGTAAGGTACACCAAACATGCACCGTATACTTTTCAACAAGTGTTACTCTGATTTGCGTATGTATGAATGTTGATATGTGGATTTATGTGCAAGAGAGACCTTAGGCTCCCTCTTTTTACGTGTTGGAGAGATGTAGGATTCTCTCTATTTATGTGATAGAAAGATGTTGGATTCTTTCTAAGTTTTGTACACGAGAGATGCTGGATTCTCTTGTACTTAGATATTCGGAGATGCTGGATTCTCTTGAATCTAAGGGTTTGAGAAATGCTGGATTTTCTCAAACTAGAATGTTTGGGAGATGTGGAAATCTATCGGACTTAGGTTGAGAGACGGGGTTCTCTCATTATGTGTTTGAGAGACGGGGTTCTCTCAATTGTGTGCTTGAGAGACGGGGTTCTCTCAATTATGTACACGAGAGATTGGGTTCTCTCTCTTATGTGTGTCGACGGACGGGGCTCTCTCACTTTACGTGCCGAGAGATGGGATTCTCTCTTGTTTGTAGCGGTTGCGTTACGCGATGTCTTGACAACGGTCTGCAAGTGACGAGTTTACGATGCCATCGAAGTTGAGTGCAGTGATAACTATTCGTCTTATGGGAATGGTCGAACAACTTGATGAAAGCAACGGTCCAGTACTCAAATGGATCCCACCGACAACGAGACATCGCGAGAAAGGTTCAGTAAAGACAATGAGAGTAAACTTCACAACGGAGGTTATGTGTTACGCAACTCTTCGAGAAGGGTTAAGACACTATCAACTGGAAGCTTTTCTAGTTAGGGGGGAAGGTTGTAACACCCCGTATTTTCGAGACAGGTCCGATATAACGTCACGAGTGAGCTTAGGCTCAGTCTTGTGTGTTTAAGTATGTTTAAAGTGCTCAATTATATTTAATTATGTGAATGATGTACCTCGATTGTGTTTTACGCTTTAATTTTTATGTTTAACCCTTTTTAATTTCATAAATTAATTGTAATTATGAGACAAACGTATCTAAATTTATTTAATTGCCCTTAAATGTCAATCCATGCAACTTGTGAACTTAATTGAACTAGGTTTAGGACCTAATTGCACTTTAGTTTATAATTATGTGGGTTAATTGTAGTTTTATAAAGTTAAGGACTTGATTGAACTTTGTCAAATTGTGTGGGGACTCTCTTCCTAATTTATTAATTTCGAATTTGGGCTTAATTGGACTTTATCTTTAATTATGGGGGTGCTTTTATAATTATCGAAACTTTAATTGGTCTTGATCTAAATTTTACTTAAATCTGGGGACTTAATCGCTTGACCTAAACTTTCGAGGGACTTATGTGTAATTTCCGAATATGAGCCTTCTAATACACCGAAACCATAGCTGCTATTTTATTTTTCCCTTTTCCCCTTCGGTCTTCAGCAGCAGCGCAGCCCTCATTCCTTCCTCTCCCCTCTTCCAATAAGCAGCGCAGCAGTTGTTGTGCCACCGCCACCGTCACCGCTGGCAACGCCTTCTTCTCCAGTGAGCTCCGTCGTCGACCACCACTCCATCAGCCATGCTTTCCGACAACTTCCGCACTCCTTCTCGGTCCCCTCTCACCGACAGTCTTCATCGGCGTTCTCCACCGTCGCCATCTTGTCGGCAAAGAGACCTCCATTCTCCGACGAACGACAACTGCCACCCTCATAACTCAGATCCAGCAACCCCACTCCACCATTGACCACTCCGACTTCGATCTGGAACGAAACAGTCATGTGGGTCTAGGTTTTAAGTGAAAAGCTCAAAAGATGAGGGACTTATGTGCAAATTAGTGAAAGATGGTCATATTGGCGTGAGATAAAGTTACGGGCTGATTTCGGAGTATCAAATGGTTTTAGAAAAATATAAGGCTTAGTCTATCGAAGCCGAATCGTCGAAACGAGTCCAACGGAAGTGACGGAATTCGAATCTGATTTCCCGAGCTCAAATTACACTACCCGGAACCCAAGGTGTGCTAAGTACATTTTAGCCTCCTTTAGGTTACCCAACAAAACGTGTCCCAAAAACCCAACATATAAACCGGAAAACACATAACGAGCATATATTCAAGTTCATAACTCATAAAACTCGTACACATCAAGTTAGCACAAAAAACGAAATTCAATTACGAGCATAAACGAAGCAAATATCAATGAAAAGGCCAAGAACGTTCAAATAAAAGAATTCATAATAATAGAGAATATTAATTAAACAATTATATAAATCAATAAAATACATAATTAATAAATTTAAATTAATAAATTTAAATGCGCACGAAAGTTTGGGTGTCACAATCCTCCCCCCTTAAAAAGAACTTGTCCTCAAGTCCGACTCGAATTCTCAAACAACTCCGGATATAAATTCCTCATTTTCTCCTCGTTTTCCAAGTCGATTCTTCGGATTTCTGATCTCTCTAGAGTACCCTAACCAAAAGGAATCTACCGGTTTCTCAATTCTTGCATCTTCCGGTCCTGAATTGCAACCGGATGCTTTTTTATTGTCAAATCCGGCTCTAACTGAACCTCTTCAACGGGAAGGATAGTTGCCTCATCGGGATAGTACTTACGGAGCTGAGAAACATGGAAAACATTGTGTATCCCGGTCAAATTCGGTGGTAGATCCATTCTATACGCCATTTCTCCAATTCTTTCCAAAATCTCAAACGGCCCTAGGTATCGTGGACTGAGATTTCCACCTTTACCTATTCGAGTGAAGCCCTTTCTGGGAGATGCTTTTAGAAAAACCCTATCTCCGACCTTAAACTGTAATGGCCTTCTTCTCTTATCAGCATAGCTTTTCTGACGACCCTGACCTGCTCTCATTCTTTGTCGAATCTTATGAACCTTCTCAATAGTGGCAGCGATCTTTTCCTTAGGCTCCGTTCTCTCGAACTTATTCTCTTCGGTCCACCTCCAATCCTCGATATCCCAAAACAAAGGTGATCTGCACTTTCTCCCATATAGTGCTTCATAAGGAGCCATTTTGATCGAACCCTGATAGCTGTTGTTATAAGCAAATTCAACTAGAGTTAGGTGCTCATCCCATTTATCCTAAAAATCCAAAGCACACGATCTAAGCATATCCTCCAAATACTATATTAACCTCTCAGATTGACCGTCCGTCTGAGTATGCGAAGCAGTGCTAAACTTGAGCCGGGTGCCCAAACATTTCTGAAGATTCTGCCAGAAGATCGAAGTAAACCGTGGATCCCGATCTGAAACAATTCTAGCCGGAACCCCATGTAGTCTTACAATCTCTGGAACATATAACTCGGCTAGCTTTGGAACTTTCTCGGGCATCCGAACCTTGAGAAGATGGGCAGACTTAGTCAATCTGTCGATAATTACCCAAATTCCACAAAACCCTTCTTTGACTCTAGGCAAGCCGGACACGAGTTCATTGCCACTTGCTCCCTCTTCTACTCGGGAATACGAAGTGGTTGGAGAGTTCCTCCCAGCTTCTGGTGCTCTGCCTTCACCTTTTGGCACGTTAGACATCGCTTCACGAAGTTCACGATGTCCCTTTTCATGCCATTCCACCAGAATTTCTCTTTCAGGTCCCGATACATCTTAGTACCTCCCGGATGAATCGAGTACCTCGAGCGATGTACCTCCTCAAGTACAAGCCTCTTGAGCTCTTCTGGGACACATATTCTCGCTTCGAACCTTAACAAACCGAAATCATCTAACCCAAACTTAGAATTCGGATCATCTCTAGAACGAGCTACCAACTTCTGAATTTCTGCATCTGAATTCTGAGCTTCTAACAACTGCTGTTTCAAATCAGGTATAACTGTAAGATTGGCCAACCAAGTTCCCGAAACCAAGATCTCTGAACCCGAACTTGAAGAACCTGCCTCCATATTAGCCACACTCGCCTTTCTACTCAAAGCATCAACTACCACATTCGCTTACCCGGATAGTGTCACCACTTCATCAAAGCAAACACAACGGCAGCTAATTCAAGATCGTAGGTAGGGTAATTCTTCTCATGCTCCTTCAATTTCCTCGAAGTATAAGCTACCACTCTACCGTGCTGCATCAAAACACAACCGAGACCCTCTTTTGAAGCATCCGCGTAAACTGCATAACCCTCGGTACCCTCGGGTAGGGTAAGAAGCGGTGCTGAAGTCAATTTCACCTTCAAAGTCTGAAAGCTCGCCTCACACTTATCATCCCATTCGAATTTCACCTCCTTCTTAGTCAGATGAGTCAACGGGCCTGCAATTTTAGAGAAATCCTTAACAAGTCTGCGGTAATAGCCGGCCAACCCAGGAAAACTCCAGATTTATGAGGCATTTCTCGGTCTCTCCCAACGAAGCACGGACTCAACCTTAGATGGATCAACCTCAATCCCATCACCTGGAATTATATGTCCCAAAAACATAACTCGATCGATCCAGAACTCGCACTTACTGAACTTTGCATACAACTTGTGTTCCCTCAAAGTTTCCAAGACGATCCAAAAATGTTGTGCAAGCTCTTCAGCCGACCTTGAATACCCCAGAATGTCAAGAAATGGCCTGAACACTCGGTGCATCATATCCATAAATACAGCTGGAGCATTAGTTAATCCAAACGGCATGACAACGAACTCGAAGTGTCCATATCGTGTATTAAAACCAGTCTTCGGAATATCCTCCTCCCTAATTCGCAGCTGATAATAACCCTGCCTCAAATCTAACTTGGAGTAGACTTTAGAACCCTGTAAAATGTCGAACAACTCCTCGATGTGAGGCAACGGGTTCTTGTTCTTCATGGTAATTCGGTTCAGCTCATGGTAATCTATACACATCCATAGCATTCCATCTTTCTTCTTTACAAACAGAATGGGAGTACCCCATGGAGAAGTGCTCGGACGGATGTACCCGCAAGCTAGAAGTTCATCAAGCTACGTCTTTAACTACTTTAATTCTGCAAGAGCCATTCTGTAGTGAGTCTTCAAAATAGGCTCTGCTCCGGGATAAAGGTCGATTACGAACTCGATGTCCCTATCAGGCAGTAGAGAACCTAAAGTCTCAAGGAAAACATTGGTATACTCTCGTACGACCTCCGTCTCTTCAAGTTTGTCCTGATCCTTTGGTTTGTTCAAAGGATAGGCCACAAAACCTGTCGCACCGTCCCGGACAAGTCTACTAGCCTCAACGAAAGAAATAAACGGGCTTGACTTCGCCTTCTCGCCCTTAAACACCACTGAACCAAAAGAAACTTTCTTCTCCCGGCAATCCATCTGAGCCCCATGTTCAAATAACTAATTCATACCCAAGATCACATCATATCTCTGCATCTGCATTTCAATCAAGTTTGCAAAGAAAACCCGACTTTCGAAGCTTACCGGACAACCCTTCCCTATAAGTTACCAAACTACCACCAAGAGGAGGGCTAACCACGTAATTATGCGCACGCAAGGAAACAGGCAAGCACATAGAAGAAGCAATGTCCCGGGAAATAAAGGAATGAGTGGCCCCGGGATCAAATAATACATGTAATGTAGTGCCATGAATGCTTATAGTACCTTCGATCACGACATTTGGGTCGATTTCCATAGCTTGCTCTTCCTCACCACCCAACGCATAAGCCCTTGCTTGGATTGCAGGCCTCGGGTTATCTTTCTTCTTCGGGCACGTACTCACCATGTGCTCCTGGGATCCACAAACGAAACATCTCTTATGAAGCTTGAAACAGTTATCCACGTGATGAGGACCCTTGCAATAGGTACATTGCACTTTAGGTGGAGCCGGAAGTGCTAAGGTTCGATTCGGTTGATTGGGTCCCGTGGGTCGAGGTTGCTTATTTTGAGGCTTGGCTTGTTAAAATGTTTGGAATGTCGGCCTCTTTCCAAACTTGTTGAAATTCCCCGAGCTAGACCCTTGCGCGGTATGAGTACTCCTTCTCCTCATCACAACACGCTCTTCTACCCTTAGAGCTTTATCTGTGACCTTTTCGTAAGTGCTCGTGTTAGAAGCGTCTAAAACGTCTTTCATATCCTCTCGAAGTCCTTGGAGGAATTGAGAAGCCTTACTTTCATCATCATTGGCAATGTTCAGGGCATAACGAGAGAGCTTTTCAAATTCGTTGATATAATCCATGATGGACATGCTCCCTTGTTTAAGGTCCATGAACTCCCTCAATCGCCGGTTCCTTGTAGCTTTGGGAATATATTTGTTCTTAAATTCCCGAACAAATACCTCCCATGAAATCTCTTCTCCTGAAGCCTCCAACTTCCCTTGCATGCTCGACCACCAATTGTAGGCTTGACCTTGAATCATAGTAAGTGTACATTGCAGCTTCTCCATCTCTCCACAAGGTATAAGACCCCAAATTCGATTGGTCTGAACCAACCATTCCTCCACTTGTACGTTATTCCCACCCACGAAGACAGATGGGTTTTGATTCTTGAACTCCCGGAGAGTAGCTGTGAGAAGATTCCCTCCGTGATTTCCAACTGGAGGTGCATTATTTCTTTCCTGAGCCCGTTGCTCCAAAAACAAGGCAAGTCTTTCCATAAAATTGCCCGGATCCATTTGGGGTGGTGGTCGTGGATTGTTATTTTCAAGTTGTGGAGAATGATCCCGGTGGTGACGATGTTTCGGAGATCTATCTCGGTGGTAGTGTTTTCATGGAGGCATATTTCTACAAAACAAAAGATTCCAATTTATATGCGTGAGGGTTAGTACATGTTCATGTGCACGATTAACAAGAAAATAAACAAATAATCACATAAATGCACATAACCACGTTGTCGAAAGCCGCACAACCTAGACAGACACAACATGACTCTAGAGCTCTGGTTTTACAACCGAGAGCTCGATACCACTTTAAGATGTGACGTCCGGAGCGGTGGGCCGCCACATCCCCCGCACCTAAACCCGAACCCACATATGAAATGGATTTCCATACATGAGTCCAAGTCTAAGCGAACGGGAACCTACACTCACTCCCTAGGCTAAGAGGGGCTAAAACTTGGATAGAGCGTGCAAAATAAAAAATATAAATAAGCAGAAGTAATAAACAAGATCTAAAGAGCTCGATCAAAAACGCATATTATCATATATATGGCCTCACGGCCCAAAAGATCAAATATATACAACAAAAGTTGATCATTCTCCAAAATACAAGTCATGATATCAAATACATGAGAGAAGTATTCAAAAGGCAGGAAATATGAAATGCAACTCGACCTAAACTAGAAGTACAATAAGACTCGAAGCACTTCCCTGCCTAGCTCGACCCAACCTGCAACTGAAGGTAGGGAAAAGGAGGGTCAATCAAAACTCGACTGAGTGAGGGGGCTAAACACACATGTAACACCCCAAATGGAGAATGCCACATCCCCCGCACTGTGACCTAGACCCGGTCATGAAATGGAGGTCCATGGCCGAATCCGAATCAGAGCGAACAGGAGACAAACACACACGCTATGCTAGACGGGATCTAACTCGACAAGACTCAGAGTGCGGAAGTAATTCAAACATTGAAACAAGATAGCGGAAGCATTTAAATCAACATTCAAAACATGTGACGGGTTCAACTAGCATAGATACCTAGTCCCGAATATCAAATCAACATAACGTAATAATCATCAAGTGCCACAAGGGGCCGAATATGAGTGCCACGCAGGGCTATAGAATAGTAAAGTATAATCTCAAGTCTATAAGTCAAAACATAAGTAAAGTGTATGAAAGACAAATGCAACTAGAAAGGCTAGACCGACGAAGTACAACTCAAAGGACTCACTCCCGCCTAGCAAACGCCAACAGACCTGCAACTAAAATTTTAAATGAGGGGTCAGTCAACTTGACCGAGTGAGGAGGCTAACGCACACCCTCAATATATATATAAAGAGCATAGCACGGAATAAAATGATGAACATATGAACCGAGGATAGGTGTTGCATACCAAAACATTTCAAAATAACCCAAATAAATATAGATATAAGTTTCGAAACCATTTTTCAGGAAGACTCTATCCCGATTCATAATTCCATAACATAACTTAATCAACCGCTCGGCGAGTACGAGCTTCCAACCTTTACTCCTCAGAACATAAATCAAAATAAATCCATCCTCTACACCAATTGTGACGCCCCGCTTCTCGATCAAGGTAAAGTTTGGTACGAGAGTGCACGATTTACCTTTCCTTGCATGACTTATGTGGATTAATGCCTTAATTTGATAGACATTTGGTGCTTATGTGAAAAACATGATTTACATGACTTATGTGGCTATTTGATATGATAAGTATGTACTCGTATTGTGCTTAAAGAGTTTTGATAGCATGCTTTATGGTTAAACGAAATAATGTGCTTATTTGGATATTAAAGCATAATTTAGGGACTAAATGGTAAATTTATTTTCCAAGCCTGGAACTTGTTAGAACTTAATGAAATTGTGTAGATAATTCGATTACGAGTTCGTGAGTTCTTGAATCGCTCAATTCGGAGTTCGGAAGAAGAAGTTATGGCCATTCTACGAAAAGTCAACCGTTTTAAGCCTAAATGTTGACCTGCGACCCAATTTCAATTCTGATCCAATTTGAGATCCAATTTCACTTAAATCCGACCCGTATGACCCGTTCCATGATCCTATTCAGCTGACCCAAATTAGATTATAACACCCTAAACTCATTTTACGATATTTCACAAGAGATTCAAGTTCTCTCTCCCTCACTTTTCTCTCAACCCATTCATCTTCTCTCAAGAACACCTTCAACCATTTTCAAGAGACAAGAGTGGAGACTAAAGCTGGAGATTCAGGACTAAAGAGCAAGATTCCCTCTTCCATTTTCAGCTCTTAAGGTAAGAAATGCTTGAATGTTTATGTGGGTCTTCTTCTTTAAACTTGAAGCTTGAGTTTGAAATCTAGGGTTCTTGGTTAGATGGATTAAATCCGAATTTTATGATGGAAATATGTTTCTTATGATGTTGGGAGTGATTTGATGTAAGAATTTTTTATTTTCATATTCATTTGAAGATTTCACCATTAAAGCACTTTGAAGCTTTTCATAAGAACTTATGCATGTTCATGCCCTAGCTTGTTTTAACTTGATTTGGTAATGGATTCATGTTCCTTATGTGATTTTATGAAGAATAGGATAGGTTTCCTTGAGTTTCATGCTTATTTGAAGAATCCACCATTGATGACCTTTGAAGCTTTCTTGAGAATTCTTGCATGTTTATGTTCTTGTGTGATTTAACTTGATTTGATGATCGATTCTTGTTCCTTGAGAAATTCCATGAAAAATGTGATTAATTCCTTTGAGTTTCTTGCATGGTTGTTGATTTCACCATTGTTATGCTTGAAGCTTTCATGAAACTTGTAGAAGATGAAGTTCTTGTATGAATTGCTAGCTTTCTTGATGTTTATATGTTCCTAAGTACTTTATTATGTAACTTGATGATTTATGATGCTTATTTGTGGTTTTGGAAGCTTAATTTCATGTTTTGGGGTGTTTAGAACTCATTCCCGTCGAATTCCAAGTGGCTGTCACGTTTTTTTTAAGTTCTGGGCAGAATCCGCTAGGGTGGATTTTTGCAGTGTAAAAAATCCATGGGGGTGGATTTGAGGCAGTAGCTTCTGGACAATCCGCGAGGGTGGATTTTTTGTGAAGGAAAATCCATGGGGGTGGATTTTCCCCAGCCTTGTTTTTTTGACTTGTTTCGCTTGTTTTGACTCTTGTATGTCCTTTTCTTGTTTCTATAATACCTTTAATGAGTTGTGGCCTTATTATATGTGGTGGAACTTCTTGCATATCACTTGTTATGATTTTATTGCCTTGATCAAGTTTAAGTTGTCACATTTTGCTAAGTTATGCATTTACTTGAACTTGTATGACTTCCTACGTTATGTGTGACCTTGACATGCTATACATGCTCATGATTGATCCTCACATTTCATTAAGTGCATGATATGACTCCATAAGCATACATAACTCTCATAAGTGACTTGTTACTTAAGCCGTGCGTCGTTTACTTGGTTTGGGTCCTGTCTTACCTTTGTTAGTACGTTTGTCTTGTTAGGTGGTGAGTCTCCGGCCGAGTAGTCCGTTGCTCGTGGTCGACCTTTGAGGTTCTTGGTAAAGGTGAGGAGTTATATACTTACGAAACGATTTCAAAACTGTGGACACCTATAGCCTTTCATATTTGTTGGTTTTGAACTCCCGTTTTGAAAACGTATATTTAGGCTTTATAACCCAAGTTTTGTGAGCTTTGCTCGTATCATGAATATTTGCTTATGGAAAACGGTTTACAAGTAAAACTGAAGTTTTGGTATATGGGATAGATACCCAAAATGGTTTCGGAACTTTCATTTGAATATTATGTATGTGTGAGTTGTGTAGCGAGGTTACGGTGTACCTCGCAAGGACGCTTGCTTGGGGAAATCGAATTTGAGCTCGGGGATAGAGGTGAGAGATGTTCCGGGAAGGCAAGGGCCGACGGATGTCCTTATCCAAAGTTCCCACTTGTGTACAAGACTACTAAGACTCCGAGGAGGTTCGGGGTTGAAGTTTTCTTGGAGAGAGCTAGGTTTCATGGACCGAATTCTCTATGTTATGGATGATCGGGGGATGTACACCCTCGGCATCAACGGTGTAATGGATGTTTTGAGTTGATTTCTTGGTTTGGGAAGATCGGATGGAGTGCTCGTTCTCTCCGAGCCGGTTATGTGTGGTTTATGATCCATATTTTCTAAAACTTGTATTTACTTCGAAAATGAGTTGGATCATGAACACCTTTGTTTTGAGCATGCATTGAACCTTATATACCCTATATATATTGTGAACTTCTCCTCACCGGTTCCTTTGAGCTGACTCCCTTTATCTTTCGTGTCCGCAGGTCGCGTTTTGGAGTCAAGCTAGGCGGGGTCTTTTGAGAGTCTTGTTTAAGTGGTCTAGTTTGTACTCGTTATGCATGTAGCATACTTTGTTACTTATGTCTTATGCCTTGTTTTGGGGATTATGGACTTAATATGTATGATGTTTTATTATGCTAGTTTGGACCGTGATGGTCATTAGGATGATTTTACATTCTGTATTTTGAGCATTATGTGCTGGACCGTGATGGTCATTTAATTGATGGATTTATATGTTGCTCTTATGAATATTGGTTACTTGATGTTTAAGCTTCCGCATACTTGTGACTGTTTACTCGCTTTGTGAGTCTAGTGCCGCCTAGCTAGGATGTCCGTTTGTCACCGCTTGCTTCGAACCCGGCGGGTATATGGATAGCAATTCTATATACAAGCTAGGTCCGTGGCGCGGGATAGGCGTGGATGCCCTCGTTGGGGCGTTACACCCCTATTTGGTTGGTATCAAAGCCGAAGGTTCAAAACTGGGCTCTTGAGTCGTCTCGAGTCATCTAGGTCGTACGGCAATAGGAACAACTTGCTTATGTGCTTTAAAGTGACTCGTTTTGCATATGCTACATTGTTGATTAACATAATTGTTCTTGCATTACATGTACATCTTGATTGAATATGTTAACCCTTTTGTTAACTATTTGCCTATATCACTTAACTTGTAACTACTTTGTTGTACTTAAATTAACTTCGTGCTTATGTGTTGGTTTGTTTTCATATATGAACGTCCTCATGATACGTATATCTTGTAACTATTGCTTCCAAATTATGCAATTGCATTGCTTACTTGACAATATGTGACATGAGCATATGACTAATCGACATACATACATGATAAGATTGCGTGTAGGATGCCTTATCGTACAAGTGATCGCTCTCTGGCACGCCAAAATGAGCAAGACCCTCCGGCAGAAAATCAAACTACACCACCAATGCCGCCTCTGAATGTCAATGAATTGCTCAATTTATGATTCAGATTTTGCAACTCCTACAAGCACCGCAAACCTTATTGGCACCTCCGGCGTTGATACCTACGCCCACCGTCAAGGAACAAGGGTTTCGAACTAAGGGAA
This sequence comes from Lantana camara, assembly GCA_037501455.1. NCBI lineage: Eukaryota > Viridiplantae > Streptophyta > Magnoliopsida > Lamiales > Verbenaceae > Lantana > Lantana camara. The sequence goes on from CM074858.1 coordinate 53,477,560, forward strand.
TAGTTTTCGGATTGGGGTCTGAGAGATCACCATCCTTGATGGCACCTTCGACTTCACGAGTACCACATAAGGGGTTAGGAGATAGAAAGGCTAAAAATTTTGCATCCGGATCAGCGACCCCTTTGGCTATTAAGGGCCGAAACTCGTACAAGCCTTATGGGAGCACCAATCACTTCGGGGATAACTGGCGGGTGAGATACGGGAAGTGTTGCATATGTGGTGGAACTTCTTGCATATCACTTGTTATGATTTTATTGCCTTGATCAAGTTTAAGTTGTCACATTTTGCTAAGTTATGCATTTACTTGAACTTGTATGACTTCCTATGTTATGTGTGACCTTGACATGCTATACATGCTCATGATTGATCCTCACATTTCATTAAGTGCATGATATGACTCCATAAGCATACATAACTCTCATAAGTGACTTGTTACTTAAGCCGTGCGTCGTTTACTTGGTTTGGGTCGTGTCTTACCTTTGTTAGTACGTTTGTCTTGTTAGGTGGTGAGTCTCCGGCCGAGTAGTCCGTTGCTCGTGGTCGACCTTTGAGGTTCTTGGTAAAGGTGAGGAGTTATATACTTACGAAACGATTTCAAAACTGTGGACACCTATAGCCTTTCATATTTGTTGGTTTTGAACTCCCGTTTTGAAAACGTATATTTAGGCTTTATAAGCCAAGTTTTGTGAGCTTTGCTCGTATCATGAATATTTGCTTATGGAAAACGGTTTACAAGTAAAACTGAAGTTTTGGTATATGGGATAGATACCCAAAATGGTTTCGGAACTTTCATTTGAATATTATGTATGTGTGAGTTGTGTAGCGAGGTTACGGTGTACCTCGCAAGGACGCTTGCTTGGGGAAATCGAATTTGAGCTCGGGGATAGAGGTGAGAGATGTTCCGGGAAGGCAAGGGCCGACGGATGTCCTTATCCAAAGTTCCCACTTGTGGACAAGACTACTAAGACTCCGAGGAGGTTCGGGGTTGAAGTTTTCTTGGAGAGAGCTAGGTTTCATGGACCGAATTCTCTATGTTATGGATGATCGGGGGATGTACACCCTCGGCATCAACTGTGTAATGGATGTTTTGAGTTGATTTCTTGGTTTGGGAAGATCGGATGGAGTGCTCGTTCTCGCCGAGCCGGTTATGTGTGGTTTATGATCCATATTTTCTAAAACTTGCATTTACTTCGAAAATGAGTTGGATCATGAACACCTTTGTTTTGAGCATGCATTGAACCTTATATACCCTATATATATTGTGAACTTCTCCTCACCGGTTCCTTTGAGCTGACTCCCTTTATCTTTCGTGTCCGCAGGTCGCGTTTTGGAGTCAAGCTAGGCGGGGTCTTTTGAGAGTCTTGTTTAAGTGGTCTAGTTTGTACTCGTTATGCATGTAGCATACTTTGTTACTTATGTCTTATGCCTTGTTTTGGGGATTATGGACTTAATATGTATGATGTTTTATTATGCTAGTTTGGACCGTGATGGTCATTAGGATGATTTTACATTCCGTATTTTGAGCATTATGTGCTGGACCGTGATGGTCATTTAATTGATGGATTTATATGTTGCTCTTATGAATATTGGTTACTTGATGTTTAAGCTTCTGCATACTTGTGACTGTTTACTCGCTTTGTGAGTCTAGTGCCGCCTAGCTAGGATGTCCGTTTGTCACCGCTTGCTTCGAACCCGGCGGGTATATGGATAGCAATTCTATATACAAGCTAGGTCTGTGGCGCGGGATAGGCGTGGATGCCCTCGTTGGGGCGTTACACCCCTATTTGGGGCGTCTCGATCAAGGTAAAGTTTGGTACGAGAGTGCACGATTTACCTTTCCTTGCATGACTTATGTGGATTTATGCCTTAATTTGATAGACATTGGTGCTTATGTGAAAAACTTGATTTACATGACTTATGTGGCTATTTGATATGATAAGTATGTGCTCGTATTGTGCTTAAAGAGTTTTGATAGCATGCTTTATGGTTAAACGAAATAATGTGCTTATTTGGATATTAAAGCATAATTTAGGGACTAAATGGTAAATTTATTTTCCAAGCCTGGAACTTGTTAGAACTTAATGAAATTGTGTAGATAATTCGATTACGAGTTCGTGGGTTCTTGAATCGCTCAATTCGGAGTTCGGACGAAGAAGTTATGGCCATTCTACGAAAAGTCAACCGTTTTAAGCCTAAATGTTGACCTGCGACCCAATTTCAATTCTGATCCAATTTGAGATCCAATTTCACTTAAATCTGACCCGTATGACCCGCTCCATGATCCTATTCAGCTGACCCAAATCAGATTATAACACCCTAAACTCATTTTACGATATTTCACAAGAGATTCAAGTTCTCTATCCCTCACTTTTCTCTCAACCCATTCATCTTCTCTCAAGAACACCTTCAACCATTTTCAAGAGACAAGAGTGGAGACTAAAGCTGGAGATTCAGGACTAAAGAGCAAGATTCCCTCTTCCATTTTCAGCTCTTAAGGTAAGAAATGCTTGAATGCTTATGTGGGTCTTCTTCTTTAAACTTGAAGCTTGAGTTTGAAATCTAGGGTTCTTGGTTAGATGGATTAAATCCGAATTTTATGATGGAAATATGTTTCTTATGATGTTGGGAGTGATTTGATGTAAGAATTTCTTATTTTCATGTTCATTTGAAGATTTCACCATTAAAACACTTTGAAGCTTTTCATAAGAACTTATGCATGTTCATGCCCTAGCTTGTTTTAACTTGATTTGATAATGGATTCATGTTCCTTATGTGCTTTTATGAAGAATAGGATAGGTTTCCTTGAGTTTCATGCTTATTTGAAGAATCCACCATTGATGACCTTTGAAGCTTTCTTGAGAATTCTTGCATGTTTATGTTCTTGTGTGATTTAACTTGATTTGATGATCGATTCTTGTTCCTTGAGAAATTCCATGAAAAATGTGATTAATTCCTTTGAGTTTCTTGCATGATTGTTGATTTCACCATTGTTATATTTGAAGCTTTCATGAAACTTGTAGAAGATGAAGTTCTTGTATGAATTACTAGCTTTCTTGATGTTTATATGTTCCTAAGTGCTTTATTATGTAACTTGATGATTTATGATGCTTATTTGTGGTTTTGGAAGCTTAATTTCATGTTTTGGGGTGTTTAGAACTCATTCCCGTCGAATTCCAAGTGGCTGTCACGTTTTTTTAAGTTCTGGGCAGAATCCGCTAGGGTGGATTTTTGCAGTGTAAAAAATCCATGGGGGTGGATTTGAGGCAGTAGCTTCTGGACAATCCGCGAGGGTGGATTTTTTGTGAAGGAAAATCCATGGGGGTGGATTTTCCCCAGCCTTGTTTTTTTGACTTGTTTCGCTTGTTTTGACTCTTGTATGTCCTTTTCTTGTTTCTATAATACCTTTAATGAGTTGTGGCCTTATTATATGTGGTGGAACTTCTTGCATATCACTTGTTATGATTTTATTGCCTTGATCAAGTTTAAGTTGTCACATTTTGCTAAGTTATGCATTTACTTGAACTTGTATGACTCCCTACGTTATGTGTGACCTTGACATGCTATACATGCTCATGATTGATCCTCACATTTCATTAAGTGCATGATATGACTCCATAAGCATACATAACTCTCATAAGTGACTTGTTACTTAAGCCGTGCGTCGTTTACTTGGTTTGGGTCCTGTCTTACCTTTGTTAGTACGTTTGTCTTGTTAGGTGGTGAGTCTCCGGCCGAGTAGTCCGTTGCTCGTGGTCGACCTTTGAGGTTCTTGGTAAAGGTGAGGAGCTATAATATAAAAATGTTTTCTAAAACTGTGGACACATATGACCTATCATGTTTGATGGTTTTGAACTCCCATTTTCGAAAAGGTATATGTAGGCTTAATAAGCCAAGTTTTGTGAGCGTTGCTCATATTACGATGTTTGACTATGGAAAACGGTTTACAAGTAGAATTTGAATTGGTATATGGGATAGGTACCCAAAATGCTATTTTGGAACTTTCATTCGAATATTATATATGTATGTGTGAGTTGTGTAGCGAGGTTATGGTGTACCTTGCGAGGATGCTTGCTTGGGCCGACGGATGGAGGTGAGAGATATTCCGGGAAGGCAAGGGCCGACGGATGTCCTTATCCAAAGTTCCCACTGTGGACAAGACTACTAAGACTCCGAGGAGGTTTCGGGGTTGAAGTTTTCTTGGAGAGAGCTAGGTTACATGGACCGAATTCTCCACTCAAAAGGCAAAAGGGATGCTCGGGGGGGTGCACTCCCTCGACATCAATGGCGTAAAGGTTGGATTGGTTTGATTTCTTGGTTTGGGAAGATCGGATGGAGTGCTCGTTCTCGCCGAGCCGGTTATGTGTGGTTTATGATCCATATTTTTCTAAAACCTGCATTTACTTTGAAAATAAGTTGGATCATGAACACCTTTGTTTTGAGCATGCATTAAACCCTCTTATATCACTTATATTATGTACACTTCTCCTCACCGGTTCCGTTTGAACTGATCTCCTTTACCTTTCGTGTCTGCAGGTCGTACTTTGGAGTCTTGCTAGGCGGGGTCTTGCTTGAGAGTTGTTGTCGAGTCTAGCTTTACTTGTTGTGTCGTAAAATACTTTATGTTTTACGTTCCGCTTTTGGATTTATAGATCCGGCTTGTATGATGAATTATTATGTTAGTTTGGACCGGGTTGGTCGCTAGGTTGATTTTACATTCCGTATTTTGGGCATTTTGTGCTGGACCGTGATGGTCACTTAATTGTTGAATGAATTGACTTATGCACGTATTATGTTTTGATCTAAGCTTCCGCATACTTGTGTTTTTTTTTTATTATTCTCGCTTTGTGAGTCTAGCACCGCCTAGCTAGGTTGTTCGTTTGTCACCGCTTGCTTCGGCCTTAGCGGGTATATGGATAACAATTCTATATACAAGCTAGGTCCGTAGCGCGGGATAGGCGTGGATGCCCTCGCCGGGGCGTTAACCCCGCTTCTCGATCAAGGTAGGGTTTGGCACGAGAGTGTACGATTTACCTTTCCTTGCATGACTTATGTGGATTTATGTATACCTTATATGTATTGAGCATGACGTAAGTATACTTAAGCGCTGCATAGACTTATACATGACTAAGATTACGATATCTGGATTAGTGCTACTTGAATCAATTGTTAAGGTACGACTTGTAATTGATATGTTTAGATACTTACAACTTCATGTACGCTAAATGCTCCAATTGACTTTATCTATGCATGTTAATACAAGACTTGAGCTTGGAAATTGAATCAAATGACCTTTCTATGCATGCTACTACTAGGTACGAAGTTAGTAACCGAATCGCATGATCTTGGATACTTTGGTGAACTTGTACGATGTAAGTATGAGTTAATTCTTGTGACTTTTGTAACCTTGGATGTTATACATGCTCGATTTTGTGCACTTTGTTACGGCGAGCTATGAGGGACGCCTTTGATGCGACGAAGCCTAACCTCACCGATGGAGAACGACTCAACCGTACAGTGGTCCCTTGTCGTATATCTTGTTTGTGCTTTGCATGTTTTGGATCCGAGTAGTTGTTCGTGTGCTTTTGTGCTCGGGTGTTGTAGGGTTCTCCCTCTTTTGTGTTCGGGGGATGTTGGGTCCCCTCGGTTTTAGTCATTTGGGAATGTTACATCCTCCCGAATTTAGGAGTTTGTGAGATGTTAACTCTTTCAAACTTAGATGTTTGAGGGATGCGGGATTCCTTCGAACTTAGGATGAGAGACGGGGTTCTCTCATTGCTTGTTGAGAGACGGGGTTCTCTCATTGCTTGTTGAGGGACGGGGTTCTCTCATTGCGTGTTGAGGGACGGGGTTCTCTCGTTGCTTGTTGAGAGACGTGGTTATCTTGTTGTGTGTCTCGTCCCGTTGGCTAGCGTGCTCAGATGACTCCGTTCAGAAGGGATCTTTTGAAGTGGATAAGCGAGATCAAGATGGACCGAAGGAGTATGTACCAACTAAGATCTTTTGCATCGACAAGTGTGGAAGGATAAGCCACATGTAGGAATGGTATAAGACCAACAATAGAGTTATGCCACACGAATGAGGAAAGAATTTGATTCGAAGATGGTGACCAAGTCTTCTTAGAGGCAACGCCAAGAAGGAGTTTTCCCCAAATCAATGCTAGCAGTAACCTAAACCCGAGATCTATCGAGCCGCTTGGAGCTGTGAATGGATTGAGAAAGTATTTCCGAGAGGAGATGGGGACTATTCCGATGAAAGAGGTACACTTGGATCAGGACTTGACACGTAACAACCGGGGAAGATTTTAGACGAAATACCATGGATTAAGAATTCAGCTAACTCCTTTGGATAAAAGCCTATGGAGAGATCTCAAGCAGAAGAAGCAACTTGGAAGACAGAAGAGAAGGTGCAGAGTTTCCACACTGAGTCTTTTCCGCTGGTAAATCTGGGGACCAGATTTCTTTAAGGAGGGGAGGTTGTGACGCCCCGCTTCTCGATCAAGGTAGGGTTTGGCACGAGAGTGTACGATTTACCTTTCCTTGCATGACTTATGTGGATTTATGCCTTAATTTGATAGACATTGGTGCTTATGTGAAAAACATGATTTACATGACTTATGTGGCTACATGATATGATAAGTATGTGCTTGTGTTGTGCTTAAAGAATTTTGATAGCATGCTTTATGGTGAAACGAAACAATGTGCTTACTTGGACATTAAAGCATAAATTAGGGACTAAATGGTAAATTTATTTTCCAAGCCTGGAACTGGTTAGAATTCGATGAAATTGAATAGATAATTCGATTACGAGTTCGTGGGTTCTTGAATCGCTCAATTCGGAGTTCGGACGAAGAAGTTATGGCCATTCTACGAAAAGTCAACCCTTTTAAGCCTAAATGTTGACCAGCGACCCAATTTCAATTCTGACCCAATTTGAGATCCAATTTCACTTAAATCCGACCCGTATGACCCGCTCCATGATCCTACTTAGCTGACCCAAATCAGATTATAACACCCTAAACTCATTTTACGATATTTCACAAGAGATTCAAGTTCTCTCTCCCTCACTTTTCTCTCAACCCATTCATCTTCTCTCAAGAACACCTTCAACCATTTTCAAGAGACAAGAGTGGAGACTAAAGTTGGAGATTCAGGACTAAAGAGCAAGTTTCCCTCTTCCATTTTCAGCTCTTAAGGTAAGAAATGCTTGAATGCTTATGTGGGTCTTCTTCTTTGAACTTGAAGCTTGAGTTTGAAATCTAGGGTTCTTGGTTAGATGGATTAAATCCGAATTTTATGATGGAAATATGTTTCTTATGATGTTGGGGGTGATTTGATGTAAGAATTTCTTATTTTCATGTTCATTTGAAGATTTCACCATTAAAGCACTTTGAAGCTTTTCATAAGAACTTATGCATGTTCATGCCCTAGCTTGTTTTAACTTGATTTGATAATGGATTCATGTTCCTTCTGTGCTTTTATGAAGAATAGGATAGGTTTCCTTGAGTTTCATGCTTATTTGAAGAATCCACCATTGATGACCTTTGAAGCTTTCTTGAGAATTCTTGCATGTTTATGTTCTTGTGTGATTTAACTTGATTTGATGATCGATTCTTGTTCCTTGAGAAATTCCATGAAAAATGTGATTAATTCCTTTGAGTCTCTTGCATGATTGTTGATTTCACCATTGTTATGCTTGAAGCTTTCATGAAACTTGTAGAAGATGAAGTTCTTGTATGAATTGCTAGCTTTCTTGATGTTTATATGTTCCTAAGTGCTTTATTATGTAACTTGATGATTTATGATGCTTATTTGTGGTTTTGGAAGCTTAATTTCATGTTTTGGGGTGTTTAGAACTCATTCCCGTCGAATTCCAAGCGGCTGTCACGTTTTTTTTAAGTTCTGGGCAGAATCCGCTAGGGTGGATTTTTGCAGTGTAAAAAATCCATGGGGGTGGATTTGAGGCAGTAGCTTCTGGACAATCCGCGAGGGTGGATTTTTTTGTGAAGGAAAATCCATGGGGGTGGATTTTCCCCAGCCTTGTTTTCTTGATTCGTTTCACTTGTTTTGCTTCTCGTTTGTTCCTTACTTATTTATATTATGTCTCTAATGTATTGTGACCTCGTTATATGTTGTGACATCTCATGTATACCTTATATTATGATCTTTATACCTCAATCATGTTTAAGTTATCTTAATTGACTAAGTTATGCGTTTAATTAAATTGTGTTAAGTATGATTCATATGTCGCTTATTACTTATGACTTGGGAAATTGATATATGACTTATATGATGCAATATGATCATAATTGCCAATCTATACCATCATTGAACATTCCTTGCACACCATTAACATATTTGCATTCATGTCCAAGCCGTGCGTCGTCTTGTTGGGTTTCGAGTCGAGTCTTACCTTTGTTGGTACGTTGTCTTGTTAGGTGGTGAGTCTCCGGACGTGTAACCTTCCTTGTTCGTGCTTGATCTTCGAGGTTCTTGGTAAAGGTGAGGAGTTATAATATCAAAATGTTTTCAAAACTGTGGACACATATGGCCTCTCATATTTATTGGTTTTAAACTCCCGTTTTCGAAACGTATATGTAGGCATTATAAGCCAAGTTTTGTGAGCTTTGCTCGTATTATGGATATTTGCTTATGGAAAACGGTTTACAAGTAGAATTTGAATTGGTATATGGGATAGGTACCCAAAATGCTATTTTGGAACTTTCATTCGAATATTATATATGTATGTGTGAGTTGTGTAGCGAGGTTATGATGTACCTTGCGAGGACGCTTGCTTGGGGTAATCGAAATTGAGCTCGGGGATGGAGGTGAGAGATATTCCGGGAAGGCAAGGGCCGACGGATGTCCTTATCCAAAGTTCCCACTGTGGACAAGACTACTAAGACTCCGAGGAGGTTTCGGGGTTGAAGTTTTCTTGGAGAGAGCTAGGTTACATGGACCGAATTCTCCACTCAAAAGGCAAAAGGGATGCTCGGGGGGGTGCACTCCCTCGACATCAATGGCGTAAAGGTTGGATTGGTTTGATTTCTTGGTTTGGGAAGATCGGATGGAGTGCTCGTTCTCGCCGAGCCGGTTATGTGTGGTTTATGATCCATATTTTTCTAAAACTTGCATTTACTTTGAAAATAAGTTGGATCATGAACACCTTTGTTTTGAGCATGCATTAAACCCTCTTATATCACTTATATTATGTACACTTCTCCTCACCGGTTCCGTTTGAACTGATCTCCTTTACCTTTCGTGTCCGCAGGTCGTACTTTGGAGTCTTGCTAGGCGGGGTCTTGCTTGAGAGTTGTTGTCGAGTCTAGCTTTACTTGTTGTGTCGTAATATACTTTATGTTTTACGTTCCGCTTTTGGATTTATGGATCCGGCTTGTATGATGAATTATCTTGTTAGTTGGGCCGTGGCGGTCTCTAGGATGATTTACATTTCCGTCTTTTGAGCATTTCATGCTGGACCGTGTTGGTCACTTAATTGATGATTTAATCTTTCGCCTTTGTTTTCATTTGACTTGAGAAGGTCTGAAGTGGGTATATTGAATTTGAACTCTTATGCATGTGGTATGTTTTAAGCTTCCGCGTATTTGTGTTTGTTTTAATTCTCTTGATGTGAGTCTAGTACCGCCTAGCTAGGATGTCCGTTTGTCACCGCTTGCTTCGATCTTGGCGGGTATATGGATAGCAATTCTGTAGCACCCCGCACGTGAGGCACCACATCCCCCGCACTAAGGCTCAACACGAGTAACAAAATTGTAAATCTGCACCCGTATCAAACCCTAGCGAACGGGAGACAAACATAAAAACCTCTCTAAGCTAGGCGGAACTAGACTCAGCGATGATAATCAATGAACAAAGTATAATGCATCAACATACTCAATTCAAACATACAAATCATAACTATAATTGGGCACTTCAGGCCTCTTTCAAAATCATAGCAAAACTCAGAAAAACCAATTTCATAATAACTACATAGGTATCAATTTCTCGATATAACTGAAACGAGTCATACATAATTCCAATACATGAATGAGTGGAGAGACTCTCCTAATCTAACTCGACTCACTCTAAACTTCAAACACCTCCGCCTAGCCAAACTCCAAGGATCATGCCTGCACACTAAAAGAGTGGAGAGGGAGAGGGGTCAGTCTCTAGAAGACTGAGTGAGCAGGAGCGATATATATATAAAACATGCACATGCAAGTCATAAATCCCGAGCAAGGTTTGATTTGAATTTAGTTCCCCAAAAGGGCGAGAGAATGATTACTCAACGCTCGGATTTTACGACTAATTCATATTAAATTCATTACATTCATAAATCATACATAAATATAAGGCTCGGCGAGTGAGCGTGCACAATCTCCAACCAAACTCCGACCGTGTACATAAATATCATTAATATATTGATTAGTCGATCAGGCAATATATCATAATACACACAGACCATAAATCATATCATAAATATGCGTTTGGGCAATCCGTATCCCGGCCTTCCTGCAGGGTGCATAATTATATCAAAACATATATATAAGAAGAGGCTTAAATCCTAACCAACCTTCTTCCTCCGGGTGGTGGACGGGCTTGCAAGACCCGGCCACCGGTTAATTCCTAGGCCAATGGGGGTACATGAATCCCCCAAGGGCACTCAGCTCCCATTCCTCGCTAAACCTCCTAGCGAGGGCCGGTATCACCGTAGTTGGTTGGGACTAGTATATCGGATCCCCGTCAGCCCTTGCTTCCTCGGTTAGCCACATATACTAAGTCCCGGGGCCCGAACAATAATAAGTAATAAATGTGTCTCGCCAAAACATAACAATCATAAGTACATAACATAATTCATAAATTATTTGAAAAAGGTTTACTCGATCAATACATACCATAAGAAATCATACCTTACCGTGTAATTCGGCATATGCTATCTACGTACCTCTCCGTGTCATCCCAATCCGTAGCTAGCATGAAGACACACGGTTTGGAGCATAGCCTCATTACAAAACCATTTTTAAGCTCATGTACGCTCATACGTATAACTCAGAAGGATTTACTCGATAACTCCATTTGAAAATCATATATATAATCATAAGGTTTTGGCCAAAGCTTTTCACATAAGGGTTGTAGGGTTTGTTACATAGCTAAAACGAAAACCACCCTCACCTTAACCGTGAAGAAACAAGGATCGAGCACCAAGTGCCTGACGATCAAAAGCTCTCCACCCTGGAGACAAACTGTACAAAAGACCACAAGACGTGTTCGTGAGACTCAAGACCCTAAATGAACCATATATGACGCACGTCAATGCTCACACATGATATGAAGACATAAAGATCATATTAAGTCATGAAAATCATATAACCAATTCATTCACTTGTTCAATCATAGATCATTCAATTCATATCTCCATTCAATTTATTCAAGAACTCAAATAGAAGCATAGAACATGTTCAAACTCTCCCAACATGCTACTACATACTTCATATTACATAACATAGCATATATCCAAGGTTTGACGACAAGAAGAAATCATATGATATAGAAAATAAGTGATGCGATTCATAAACGACATATAAGCACACATAAACGGAAATAAGCAAAATCATACCTATAACTCATCCAAATGCCACGAAATTGAGCCACAATACTCCTAACACAAAGCAAAACAAGTTCATAGTTTAACACAAAAAGAGATAAAGTCATTAAGGAGGTGAAACAAATCAAAAACCGAAGAGGAAGTAACGAAGACTGCGCATGGGAAGTGACACGGGGGTGTCACCAACCCTAGCCCAACTGAGCCACGGGCGTGGCTCAGTACAGAGCTTCCCAGAAGGTGTGACACGCCCGTGTCTCACTCTTATGAGTAAATGAGACACGGGGGTGTCACGGTACAGAACTTAATCACCCTTTGAAATTTTTCCGGCAAAACTGAACCCAAACAAACTCAATCCAAAGGCATACCAAATGAACTCCAAATGCTCTGAAACTTAATATACAACATATTTGGCATGTTATGAACATTTTGCATTTAGAGTGAAAAGGCTAAATCACACGTTAAGATCATCGAATCCATGCAACAAAACTGGGTCGCCAAAATCGTACATATGAACCCTAATGATTCTATCAAGCCTTGATCAAGTACTTAGGGGTTGAATTTGGATCTGAAACTTTGGGTAATGCATGCTAACATACCAAACTACTATTTTACATCATATATATGCAAAATAGTACAATTTAAAGCACATTAGAATGACCAACAAGTTACCAAACACAACAGCCACAAGTCTGTCATGAAGCATGCATAAAAACAGGCCATGCACTTCGGTTTTGAGGCTTCAAATGGAACCAAATACTTGAAACATGAATGCTAACATATATAACAATGAGTGTACATCAACTCCAAGCAATTTCACACGAAATGGAGACCATTTGATCAAGCAACAACACCAAATTTCACACAGCAGTTCGAAAACAGGGGAAATAGTTTGATCACCAAGTTTGGAGCTCCATAACTCAAAATTTTATAAGAGGAGCAAGAGAAGAAATCCTCCTAACATCATATACTATCAGTTAGGAAAGAAATAAGCCAAGAACCGAGTTCATATGATCATGTTTAAGCAAGGAATTCAGCCACACAAGCAAATAGGTCACTAGGACAAAAATCCCTAAAAGTTCATACCAATCTCATCATTCAAACCCTAACCAATTCTGACCCAAATCATGTTGTAAGGAGATGAAATCAAGTATAATAGAGTAGAGAAGACATAATTATTCATACCTTGAAGATTTGGTGAAGAAAAATGGTGATTTGAGCTCAAAATCACAAAGAATGGCCTAGGGTTTTCTTTCTTCTCCTCTTCCTCTCCCTCTCGTTCAGTTCCAGCTGAAAATGGAGATGTATGGTTCGGTTTTTCAGAGGAAAAAAGGGGTAGGAGAAGGCTTAACCCATGGTACAAAAGTCATGGTTAAGGTGTGGTTAAGTTAAGAGGGGTTATGGGGTCCCACCATGAAGACTAGTCAACATAAGGGCCCTTCTTGCACGAGTTGTCCGTTACGGTTGGATTTTGGAGGTCTTAATGATCTCAAAAAGGAATGAGGCTTGTTCCATTGTCTCCGAATCGTCGATACGAAGGCAACGGAGGTGTCGGAATTCGAATCCGAATTCCCGAGCTCAAGATATCACGCACGGAACCAAGGGTGCGCTAATTGCTCGTTAGCCCCCGATTTGGTTCCACAATCGAAATTAAATTCATAAACACGTCAAATGAATCCGAAAACACAAACCGAGCATAGAGACATGTTCATAACGCACATATTCACAACATATTAAATTTCCATACCAATCCGATATCATTACACATATGAACGAAGCACAAATAGAACACTCATGCGCATGAACGAATTCATATTGTTATAAATAATTTACTAAACCTAAATTCCACATTAATTAAATTAAAACCAACTAATAACATGTTGAAATTAATTAACGAAACTACCGAAATATTTAAGGTAACATGAAACCCTAATTGAGAAATTAACACTAAATATCAAAGTAGAAATAAAATGAATTAAATTAAATATTAATAGTTTATAGTTTAAAACAAATATAAACATTTATAAACAATAAATCATATAATTAAATAATTAAATCGCGTAATTTATAAACAAATACGCCACATTATTAAAACTGAAAAACTGGGGCGTTACAATCTCTCCCCCTTAAAAAGAATCCGTCCTCGGATTCACAACACGCGTGAAAACAACAATGAGAGATTCCCCGTCCCTCACAAGCAACAAGGAGAGAGCCCCGTCTCTCGAGCAGCAATGAGAGAACACCGTCTCTCGCAAGTAAAGAGAGTACCCCGTCTCTCAACAAAAATAAGAGAATCCCCGTCTCTTACAAACAAAGAGAGCACCCCGTCTCTCAACCGAAAATAAAACAAGGAAGTCTCCAATACTTCCAAGCAACTCACGCAAAACCAAATTTAAAATCACGGAAGTCACCCAAGACAAGTAATAAACGTCGTTCACATCGATATTCAATTACTCCAAGTAATTTAACACTGTACAGATCAAAACACCTAACATAAAATTTATATAAGTTAAATTTGCATGGATGCATGTATCATGAATGCTATAAGTACCGTTCACCGAAGTTTCAAAGTTTAGAATTGAGAGTTGTCGTTGTCCAGGGTAGGATCTATCCTGAAGATAGCTCAGTGGTCAGCTTGTCTTGAATCTCTTCAAAGTTTCTCGGTGAAGCTATTGATAAATCCTTTAAGGATCATACGCTTGGATCCGTTCTGACTTGTACTATTTCCAGTCTTCACCATTTCCCACAATCTTCGTTCGACCATCCCATCCTTTTTAATTAACCGAGCTTGATTTCCCGAATGCCCTTAGACCACCCGTCTCGAAGTTAGGTCCATAGCTACTATCTTACTCATATCAGAGTTTAAAATATCCTCAAGAATAACTACCCCTGACCACCTTGACGATTCAATCCCTACCTAGAGATATTCGTCATTAGGATCTACCTTAACACGAATCCTTTTCCATCATCCGTTCCTGGTATCCATTCATCCCCTTTGACCCCTTAGGTTTATATTTGGCATCTAGCTCCACATTCCTTGAGTCGAAGATAAAATGTTCTTGATGCGTTTTGAAGTTTGATGTAAATCCTCCAATGATCATCTTTTCCGGTTTGGTTTCTTCGTGGATTTCCGGATTCTCCTTAATATGCATCCCCATTGTTGCTATTGACATATTTATTCAAGCATTACTTCCATCTTCCATTTTATCTCTCGGTCGTGCTCTCCCCCTTAAAATTTGCTCTCCCGATTGAACTCCATTAATTCTTCTTTTATCGAAATTCTTGATGAGTAAATCCCGTTAGGTGAAGTTTAACTGATATACAAATCAAGGATTTGGCCTTTCAACTCCTTCCCCATTTCTCTTGATGTTCGAAACTCCTTCTGAATTCTTGTTTACGTTAACCTATCCCTCAATGGAAGTTCTTATTTCCCAAATTCACCTTCCTCATAATTCAGATGCGGCTCAGTTGTACTGATACTTGATAGTTGAGGCGGAAGGACTTCCTATCAAGTAAACGCTAAAATGCATGCTGGGTTAAAATGACCATGCATGGGTCACGTTTATATCAAGCAATTATACCACACATTAACACAACGAAACCCATTAGAAATGCACGGATATAATAAAGTTAAAAGAATAAATAATTAATGTAGAATATGATGCACGTGCTATGAATGCTTTGGAACCTGTCACCGATGTGGAAAGTTATTAGCTCGGTAGCTTTCCTCGTTCTTCCGATCCCAAGGTCACTTGACTTGGCAACTATTCCTTGTCTTTCCCACGGTCTTCGAGATTCTCATACATCTTTGTAAATCAACGTGTATCCTCCACTGTCCGAGATTGCAATTTCTTGATCCCTAATTCTTTCACGTCCACTGAGTTAGCATCCACCCTTCTCCTCGCAATTCGACCTTTACTTCAATCGTCACCTTAATCAAAAATACCATGCCTATCCTTTGTGAATTCAATTCACCTCCAATTGCTTACATTTGAGCGCATGATTTCCTCTCTTTACCATTTCCATTTGTTGCTTCATATCTTCCATTTTACTTCACAACATGGCAATTCAGCTTGGTCTTGGAAAAACAAGCTCATCTCCCACTAAGCACCTTGCTCAAGATTACCGTGACTATTGTTTATGAGTTTCCCATCACGATCGAAATCCAGAGCACCCAAGTCCAACTCTTCCCGGTCTTAACTTCGATAGACTTGATTCCAATTCACTAGGCTTAATCAGAAATCCTTCTTGTCGAGCCCAGGCACACAGTTCCTACTGGACCCATTTTATCTTAGTCTCTCCTAATTTTTGAGACCTCTTCAACGATCTCATCCGGGATCAAAATATCTTCAAGGCTCGTTCACTTCATTCTTTAGGTTGACAGATTTTGCTGAATCCAATTAAAACACTCCAAGTAGCAAATTCTCATAATTTAGTCTTTCGAGTCCCAACAATCCCATGATTAACTCCCATTCCGATTTCATCAAATGTCTCTTTGCCATCGCATCTCTAGATTCAATCTTCCCATTCCGAATCCTCATCCTTGACTCTAGCTCCATTTGGGAAGTCTCACGTCTCTAATTCTCTACATTCTTCCCAGAGTATCCTGCCCATCTTCCATGTCTCAGAAAAGTTTGCAATCGATCTTCTTTATCGTCGAACTTGGCCGTGGTTTGATATTATCTCCATAACCTATAAATCACAGCTTATTTCAAGAGTAGATGCATGCGATTAGTGCATGCTCATGACACATTTTCAACAATTAGTATCAAAGATTCATGCCAAATCGATGCAATGAACATATTTGCAAGTTGTTCCTATGCCGTGCGACCTAACTGACTCAAACACGACTCAAGAACACCGGTTTTGCAACCGGGCTCTGATACCACTTAAGGATGTAGCACCCCGCACGTGAGGCACCACATCCCCCGCACTAAGGCTCAACACGAGTAACAAAATTGTAAATCTGCACCCGTATCAAACCCTAGCGAACGGGAGACAAACATAAAAACCTCTCTAAGCTAGGCGGAACTAGACTCAGCGATGATAATCAATGAACAAAGTATAATGCATCAACATACTCAATTCAAACATACAAATCATAACTATAATTGGGCACTTCAGGCCTCTTTCAAAATCATAGCAAAACTCAGAAAAACCAATTTCATAATAACTACATAGGTATCAATTTCTCGATATAACTGAAACGAGTCATACATAATTCCAATACATGAATGAGTGGAGAGACTCTCCTAATCTAACTCGACTCACTCTAAACTTCAAACACCTCCGCCTAGCCAAACTCCAAGGATCATGCCTGCACACTAAAAGAGTGGAGAGGGAGAGGGGTCAGTCTCTAGAAGACTGAGTGAGCAGGAGCGATATATATATAAAACATGCACATGCAAGTCATAAATCCCAAGCAAGGTTTGATTTGAATTTAGTTCCCCAAAAGGGCGAGAGAATGATTACTCAACGCTCGGATTTTACGACTAATTCATATTAAATTCATTACATTCATAAATCATACATAAATATAAGGCTCGGCGAGTGAGCGTGCACAATCTCCAACCAAACTCCGGCCGTGTACATAAATATCATTAATATATTGATTAGTCGATCAGGCAATATATCATAATACACACAGACCATAAATCATATCATAAATATGCGTTTGGGCAATCCGTATCCCGGCCTTCCCGCACGGTGCATAATTCTATCAAAACATATATATAAGAAGAGGCTTAAATCCTAACCAACCTTCTTCCTCCGGGTGGTGGACGGGCTTGCAAGACCCGGCCACCGGTTAATTCCTAGGCCAATGGGGGTACATGAATCCCCCAAGGGCACTCAGCTCCCATTCCTCGCTAAACCTCCTAGCGAGGGCCGGTATCACCGTAGTTGGTTGGGACTAGTATATCGGATCCCCGTCAGCCCTTGCTTCCTCGGTTAGCCACATATACTAAGTCCCGGGGCCCGAACAATAATAAGTAATAAATGTGTCTCGCCAAAACATAACAATCATAAGTACATAACATAATTCATAAATTATTTGAAAAAGGTTTACTCGATCAATACATACCATAAGAAATCATACCTTACCGTGTAATTCGGCATATGCTATCTACGTACCTCTCCGTGTCATCCCAATCCGTAGCTAGCATGAAGACACACGGTTTGGAGCATAGCCTCATTACAAAACCATTTTTAAGCTCATGTACGCTCATACGTATAACTCAGAAGGATTTACTCGATAACTCCATTTGAAAATCATATATATAATCATAAGGTTTTGGCCAAAGCTTTTCACATAAGGGTTGTAGGGTTTGTTACATAGCTAAAACGAAAACCACCCTCACCTTAACCGTGAAGAAACAAGGATCGAGCACCAAGTGCCTGACGATCAAAAGCTCTCCACCCTGGAGACAAACTGTACAAAAGACCACAAGACGTGTTCGTGAGACTCAAGACCCTAAATGAACCATATATGACGCACGGCAATGCTCACACATGATATGAAGACATAAAGATCATATTAAGTCATGAAAATCATATAACCAATTCATTCACTTGTTCAATCATAGATCATTCAATTCATATCTCCATTCAATTTATTCAAGAACTCAAATAGAAGCATAGAACATGTTCAAACTCTCCCAACATGCTACTACATACTTCATATTACATAACATAGCATATATCCAAGGTTTGACGACAAGAAGAAATCATATGATATAGAAAATAAGTGATGCGATTCATAAACGACATATAAGCACACATAAACGGAAATAAGCAAAAGCATACCTATAACTCATCCAAATGCCACGAAATTGAGCCACAATACTCCTAACACAAAGCAAAACAAGTTCATAGTTTAACACAAAAAGAGATAAAGTCATTAAGGAGGTGAAACAAATCAAAAACCGAAGAGGAAGTAACGAAGACTGCGCATGGGAAGTGACACGGGGGTGTCACCAACCCTAGCCCAACTGAGCCACGGGCGTGGCTCAGTACAGAGCTGCCCAGAAGGTGTGACACGCCCGTGTCTCACTCTTATGAGTAAATGAGACACGGGGGTGTCACGGTACAAACTTAATCACCCTTTGAAATTTTTCCGGCAAAACTGAACCCAAACAAACTCAATCCAAAGGCATACCAAATGAACTCCAAATGCTCTGAAACTTAATATACAACATATTTGGCATGTTATGAACATTTTGCATTTAGAGTGAAAAGGCTAAATCACACGTTAAGATCATCGAATCCATGCAACAAAACTGGGTCGCCAAAATCGTACATATGAACCCTAATGATTCTATCAAGCCTTGATCAAGTACTTAGGGGTTGAATTTGGATCTGAAACTTTGGGTAATGCATGCTAACATACCAAACTACTATTTTACATCATATATATGCAAAATAGTACAATTTAAAGCACATTAGAATGACCAACAAGTTACCAAACACAACAGCCACAAGTCTGTCATGAAGCATGCATAAAAACAGGCCATGGACTTCGGTTTTGAGGCTTCAAATGGAACCAAATACTTGAAACATGAATGCTAACTTATATAACAATGAGTGTACATCAACTCCAAGCAATTTCACACGAAATGGAGACCATTTGATCAAGCAACAACACCAAATTTCACACAGCAGTTCGAAAACAGGGGAAATAGTTTGATCACCAAGTTTGGAGCTCCATAACTCAAAATTTTATAAGAGGAGCAAGAGAAGAAATCCTCCTAACATCATATACTATCAGTTAGGAAAGAAATAAGCCAAGAACCGAGTTCATATGATCATGTTTAAGCAAGGAATTCAGCCACACAAGCAAATAGGTCACTAGGACAAAAATCCCTAAAAGTTCATACCAATCTCATCATTCAAACCCTAACCAATTCTGACCCAAATCATGTTGTAAGGAGATGAAATCAAGTATAATAGAGTAGAGAAGACATAATTATTCATACCTTGAAGATTTGGTGAAGAAAAATGGTGATTTGAGCTCAAAATCACAAAGAATGGTCTAGGGTTTTCTTTCTTCTCCTCTTCCTCTCCCTCTCGTTCAGTTCCAGCTGAAAATGGAGATGTATGGTTCGGTTTTTCAGAGGAAAAAAGGGGTAGGAGAAGGCTTAACCCATGGTACAAAAGTCATGGTTAAGGTGTGGTTAAGTTAAGAGGGGTTATGGGGTCCCACCATGAAGACTAGTCAACATAAGGGCTCTTCTTGCACGAGTTGTCCATTACGGTTGGATTTTGGAGGTCTTAATGATCTCAAAAAGGAATGAGGCTTGTTCCATTGTCTCCGAATCGTCGATACGAAGGCAACGGAGGTGTCGGAATTCGAATACGAATTCCCGAGCTCAAGATATCACGCACGGAACCAAGGGTGCGCTAATTGCTCGTTAGCCCCCGATTTGGTTCCACAATCGAAATTAAATTCATAAACACGTCAAATGAATCCGAAAACACAAACCGAGCATAGAGACATGTTCATAACGCACATATTCACAACATATTAAATTTCCATACCAATCCGATATCATTACACATATGAACGAAGCACAAATAGAACACTCATGCGCATGAACGAATTCATATTGTTATAAATAATTTACTAAACCTAAATTCCACATTAATTAAATTAAAACCAACTAATAACATGTTGAAATTAATTAACGAAACTACCAAAATATTTAAGGTAACATGAAACCCTAATTGAGAAATTAACACTAAATATCAAAGTAGAAATAAAATGAATTAAATTAAATATTAATAGTTTATAGTTTAAAACAAATATAAACATTTATAAACAATAAATCATATAATTAAATAATTAAATCGCGCAATTTATAAACAAATACGCCACATTATTAAAACTGAAAAACTGGGGCGTTACAAATTCTATATACAAGCTAGGCCCGTAGTGCGGGATAGGCGTGGGATGCCCTTGTTGGGGCGTTACACCCCTATTTGGTTGCTACTTGTAACGCCCCAACGAGGGCATCCACGCCTATCCCGCGCCACGGACCTAGCTTGTATATAGAATTGCTATCCATATACCCGCCGGGTTCGAAGCAAGCGGTGACAAACGGACATCCTAGCTAGGCGGCACTAGACTCACAAAGCGAGTAAACAGTCACAAGTATGCGGAAGCTTAAACATCAAGTAACCAATATTCATAAGAGCAACATATAAATCCATCAATTAAATGACCATCACGGTCCAGCACATAATGCTCAAAATACGAAATGTAAAATCATCCTAATGACCATCACGGTCCAAACTAGCATAATAAAACATCATACATATTAAGTCCATAATCCCCAAAACAAGGCATAAGATATAAGTAACAAAGTATGCTACATGCATAACGAGTACAAACTAGACCACTTAAACAAGACTCTCAAAAGACCCCGCCTAGCTTGACTCCAAAACGCGACCTGCGGACACGAAAGATAAAGGGAGTCAGCTCAAAGGAACCGGTGAGGAGAAGTTCACAATATATATAGGGTATATAAGGTTCAATGCATGCTCAAAACAAAGGTGTTCATGATCCAACTCATTTTCGAAGTAAATGCAAGTTTTAGAAAATATGGATCATAAACCACACATAACCGGCTCGGCGAGAACGAGCACTCCATCCGATCTTCCCAAACCAAGAAATCAACTCAAAACATCCATTACACCATTGATGCCGAGGGTGTACATCCCCCGATCATCCATAACATAGAGAATTCGGTCCATGAAACCTAGCTCTCTCCAAGAAAACTTCAACCCCGAACCTCCTCGGAGTCTTAGTAGTCTTGTCCACAAGTGGGAACTTTGGATAAGGACATCCATCGGCCCTTGCCTTCCCGGAACATCTCTCACCTCCATCCCCGAGCTCAAATTCGATTTCCCCAAGCAAGCGTCCGTACGAGGTACACCATAACCTCGCTACACAACTCACACATACATAATATTCAAATGAAAGTTCCGAAACCATTTTGGGTATCTATCCCATATACCAAAACTTCAGTTTTACTTGTAAACCGTTTTCCATAAGCAAATATTCATGATACGAGCAAAGCTCACAAAACTTGGCTTATAAAGCCTAAATATACGTTTTCAAAACGGGAGTTCAAAACCAACAAATATGAAAGGCTATAGGTGTCCACAGTTTTGAAATCGTTTCGTAAGTATATAACTCCTCACCTTTACCAAGAACCTCAAAGGTCGACCACGAGCAACGGACTACTCGGCCGGAGACTCACCACCTAACAAGACAAACGTACTAACAAAGGTAAGACACGACCCAAACCAAGTAAACGACGCACGGCTTAAGTAACAAGTCACTTATGAGAGTTATGTATGCTTATGGAGTCATATCATGCACTTAATGAAATGTGAGGATCAATCATGAGCATGTATAGCATGTCAAGGTCACACATAACGTAGGAAGTCATACAAGTTCAAGTAAATGCATAACTTAGCAAAATGTGACAACTTAAACTTGATCAAGGCAATAAAATCATAACAAGTGATATGCAAGAAGTTCCACCACATATAATAAGGCCACAACTCATTAAAGGTATTATAGAAACAAGAAAAGGACATACAAGAGTCAAAACAAGCGAAACAAGTCAAAAAAACAAGGCTGGGGAAAATCCACCCCCATGGATTTTCCTTCACAAAAAATCCACCCTCGCGGATTGTCCAGAAGCTACTGCCTCAAATCCACCCCCATGGATTTTTTACACTGCAAAAATCCACCCTAGCGGATTCTGCCCAGAACTTAAAAAAAACGTGACAGCCACTTGGAATTCGACGGGAATGAGTTCTAAACACCCCAAAACATGAAATTAAGCTTCCAAAACCACAAATAAGCATCATAAATCATCAAGTTACATAATAAAGCACTTAGGAACATATAAACATCAAGAAAGCTAGCAATTCATACAAGAACTTCATCTTCTACAAGTTTCATGAAAGCTTCAAGCATAACAATGGTGAAATCAACAACCATGCAAGAAACTCAAAGGAATTAATCACATTTTTCATGGAATTTCTCAAGGAACAAGAATCGATCATCAAATCAAGTTAAATCACACAAGAACATAAACATGCAAGAATTCTCAAGAAAGCTTCAAAGGTCATCAATGGTGGATTCTTCAAATAAGCATGAAACTCAAGGAAACCTATCCTATTCTTCATAAAAGCACATAAGGAACATGAATCCATTATCAAATCAAGTTAAAACAAGCTAGGGCATGAACATGCATAAGTTCTTATGAAAAGCTTCAAAGTGCTTTAATGGTGAAATCTTCAAATGAATATGAAAATAAGAAATTCTTACATCAAATCACTCCCAACATCATAAGAAACATATTTCCATCATAAAATTCGGATTTAATCCATCTAACCAAGAACCCTAGATTTCAAACTCAAGCTTCAAGTTTAAAGAAGAAGACCCACATAAACATTCAAGCATTTCTTACCTTAAGAGCTGAAAATGGAAGAGGGAATCTTGCTCTTTAGTCCTGAATCTCCAGCTTTAGTCTCCACTCTTGTCTCTTGAAAATGGTTGAAGGTGTTCTTGAGAGAAGATGAATGGGTTGAGAGAAAAGTGAGGGAGAGAGAACTTGAATCTCTTGTGAAATATCGTAAAATGAGTTTAGGGTGTTATAATCTAATTTGGGTCAGCTGAATAGGATCATGGAGCGGGTCATACGGGTCGGATTTAAGTGAAATTGGATCTCAAATTGGATCAGAATTGAAATTGGGTCGCAGGTCAACATTTAGGCTTAAAACGGTTGACTTTTCGTAGAATGGCCATAACTTCTTCTTCCGAACTCCGAATTGAGCGATTCAAGAACCCACGAACTCGTAATCGAATTATCTACACAATTTCATTAAGTTCTAACAAGTTCCAGGCTTGGAAAATAAATTTACCATTTAGTCCCTAAATTATGCTTTAATATCCAAATAAGCACATTATTTCGTTTAACCATAAAGCATGCTATCAAAACTCTTTAAGCACAATACGAGTACATACTTATCATATCAAATAGCCACATAAGTCATGTAAATCATGTTTTTCACATAAGCACCCAATGTCTATCAAATCAAGGCATAAATCCACATAAGTCATGCAAGGAAAGGTAAATCGTGCACTCTCGTACCAAACTTTACCTTGATCGAGAAGCGGGGCGTCACAACCTCCCCTCCTTAAAGAAATCTGGTCCCCAGATTTACCAGCGGAAAAGACTCAGTGTGGAAACTCTGCACCTTCTCTTCTGTCATCCAAGTTGCTTCTTCTGCTTGAGATCTCTCCATAGGCTTTATCCAAAGGAGTTAGCTGAATTCTTAATCCATGGTATTTCGTCTAAAATCTTCCCCGGTTGTTACGTGTCAAGTCCTGATCCAAGTGTACCTCTTTCATCGGAATAGTCCCCATCTCCTCTCGGAAATACTTTCTCAATCCATTCACAGCTCCAAGCGGCTCGATAGATCTCGGGTTTAGGTTACTGCTCGCATTGATTTGGGGGAAACTCCTTCTTGGCGTTGCCTGTAAGAAGACTTGGTCACCATCTTCGAATCAAATTCTTTCCTCATTCGTGTGGCATAACTCTATTGTTGGTCTTATACCATTCCTACATGTGGCTTATCCTTCCACACTTGTCGATGCAAAAGATCTTACTTGGTGCATACTCCTTCGGTCCATCTTGATCTCGCTTATCCACCTCAAAAGATCCCTTCTGAACAGAGTCATCTGAGCGCGCTAGCCAACGGGACGAGACACACAACAAGAGAACCCCGTCTCTCAACAAGCAACGAGAGAACCCCGTCCCTCAACACGCAATGAGAGAACCCCGTCCCTCAACAAGCAACGAGAGAACCCCGTCTCTCAACAAGCAATGAGAGAACCCCGTCTCTCATCCTAAGTTCGAAGGAATCCCGCATCCCTCAAACATCTAAGTTTGAAAGAGTTAACATCTCACAAACTCCTAAATTCGGGAGGATGTAACATTCCCAAATGACTAAAACCGAGGGGACCCAACATCCCCCGAACACAAAAGAGGGAGAACCCTACAACACCCGAGCACAAAAGAACACAAACAACTACTCGGATCCAAAACATGCAAAGCACAAACAAGACATACGACAAGGGACCACTGTACGGTTGAGTCGTTCTCCATCGATGAGGTTAGGCTTAGTCGCATCAAAGGCGTCCCTCATAGCTCGCCGTAACAAAGTGCACAAAATCGAGCATGTACAACATCCAAGGTTACAAAAGTCACAAGAATTAACTCATACTTACATCATACAAGTTCACCAAAGTATCCAAGATCATGCGATTCGGTTACTAACTTCGTACCTAGTAGTAGCATGCATAGAAGGGTCATTTGATTCAATTTCCAAGCTCAAGTCTTGTATTAACATGCATAGATAAAGTCAATTGGAGCATTTAGCGTACATGAAGTTGTAAGTATCTAAACATATCAATTACAAGTCGTACCTTAACAATTGATTCAAGTAGCACTAATCAAGATGTCGTAATCTTAGTCATGTATAAGTCTATGCAGTGCTATAGTATACGTACGTCATGCTCAATACATATAAGGCATACATTTATTCACATAAGGTCATACTTCCAAGGTAAACAACATATTCTCGATTCCTTATATCACACTCTAATGATCAATTCAAGTCTCATATTCGAAATCGTAGATGAGTGTATGCATCGTCATCCCATATTATCATGCTCAAATGAACAACATAGTTTAATCACATAAAGTCATGTTTTTAAGGTAAGCGGTAAATTCTCATTTAACTTAATCATGCCTTACGAATTTGTAACATGCATCGGAACTTAAACTCAAGTTTTTATACACATTCAAGGTTTAGAGATATTACAATTAGATACCCTAGGCGATTCACATAAGTTTGGAATTAATACAAAACATCCTTTAAGGTTCCTAGCAACTTGACATAAACCATCCATTTGTTAACTAATTAAGCATGATTCTTCAATTACATGAAAGTTCCCCATAAATAAAAAAAAATTTGACATAATTTCAACAATAATCATGCATCCCGAAAACAAGTAAACAACATGGTCTCACAAGTACTTATTCATGCTTTACATCCGTTCAACATAGCTCAAAAATCTCAAGGTTGCATTAATGCAAGGGTTACTAGAGTTATCACATGGTAGCACAACTGATCAAGGAAAGCATTTATACAATTGCACAAGTAGGAGACAAGCTGAATACAAACGTAACATTTAATGTCAATCATTACCGACATAGCATAAGAGAGGCTGCAAAATAATTCAAGTTTAGGTGGAGTGCATGTATCAACTATCAAGTACACCACCCGGTAAAGAACAATCAATTTCAAACTTACCGTATTCACATTGGCACTTAAAGTAATTAGCAACGCAAGTCACATGCATATCAAATAATCACATTCTAGCATATAACGTCACAAGTGTAACAATCGGGTAATAATAATATCCAAATCAAAATGTATGAGTGCAATGCCATGAATGCAGTCCGTACCTTTCACCGTAGTGATGAAATCATGCTCATCATCCTCTTGCCCGCCATTCAACGCATAGGCACGTGCATGTGCCACGGGCCTTATCTCATCACCCGGTCCCTTAGTCTTAGGTTCGGTACAATTCCTTGCTATGTGTTCGGTGCTCCCACAATTGAAACATTTACCAAACTTCTTCCAACAATTTCCCTCATGATGAGTGATGCTACCACAATGATCACAAGGTTTACGCGCTTGTGCAGTTGATAGGATCTTCTTTCCCTTCCCTTTCTTAACCATCACGTGGCCCTTTTTCTGCGGTGGAGGTTGAGAGGAAGAACTAGGGACAACTCTCTTAAGACCCAAACTGAAACAAGGATTAGCAACATTCTTCTTAGTTCCAAGTCTTTGTTCCTCCGCTTCCTCTTCCATAGCTAGCCAGGTAGCGGTGGCCCAATCGTTGGTTTCTTCCTGAGTCAAGGTCTTTGCTAACTTCCCATGAAGCCCTTCCAAATTCTATCTGTCCATCCTCTGATTACAATCCCTTACCCAAAGTATTGAATTTCCACAAGTAAAGCATCTTCCAAGCTTGCCCCAACATTCGTCTCCCTTATGGCTAATGTCACCTCGATGCTCGTACAAACCTCTAGTTCTCGGTCTATCACAATTCCTTGCCAAATGTTTCGTGCTACCACAGTTGAAACATCTACCTTGTTTCCACCAACAATTCTCCCCAAGGTGTGTAGCACGACCACAATGCTCACACGGATCATAGCCCTTAGTAACTCGAGGGGTCGATACTTGAGGTGTAGAAATTTTAGCCTTACCCTTCTTATCCGTATGGTGGTCTCTCATTCGATCGTGATCCTTAGCCTTATATCTCGGGTTACCACATATGCAACACTTCCCGTATCTCACCCGACAGTTATCCCCGAAGTGATTGGTGCTCCCATAAGGCTTGTACGAGTTTCGGCCCTTAATAGCCAAAGGGGTCGCTGATCCGGATGCAAAATTTTTAGCCTTTCTATCTCCTAACCCTTTATGTGGTACTCGAGAAGTCGAAGGTGCCATCAAGGATGGTGATCTCTCAGAACCCAATCCGGAAACTATTCCCTTAGTTCGAAACCCTTGTTCCTTGACGGTGGGCGTAGGTATCAACACCGGAGGTGCCAATAAGGTTTGCGGAGCTTGTAGGAGTTGCAAAATCTGAATCATAATAGTGAGCAATTCATTGACATTCAGAGGCGGCATTAGTGGTGTAGTTTGATTTTCTGCCGGAGGGTCTTGCTCATTTTGGCGTGCCAGAGAGCGATCACTTGTACGATAAGGCATCCTACACGCAATCTTATCATGTATGTATGTCGATTAGTCATATGCTCATGTCACATATTGTCAAGTAAGCAATGCAATTGCATAATTTAGAAGAAATAGTTACAAGATATACGTATCATGAGGACGTTCATATATGAAAACAAACCAACACATAAGCACGAAGTTAATTTAAGTACAACAAAGTAGTTACAAGTTAAGTGATATAGGCAAGTAGTTAACAAAAGGCCACAATAGAAACAGCATATTCAATCCAAGATGCTCATGTGATGCACGAACAATTACGTTAATCAATAATGTAGTATATGCAAAATGAATCAATTTGAAGCACATAAGCAAGTTATTCCTATTGCCGTACGACCTAGACGACTCGAGACGACTCAAGAGCCCGGTTTTAAACCTTCGGCTCTGATACCAGCCAAATAGGGGTGTAACGCCCCAACGAGGGCATCCACGCCTATCCCGCGCCACGGACCTAGCTTGTATATAGAATTGTTATCCATATACCCGCCGGGTTCGAAGCAAGCGGTGACAAACGGACATCCTAGCTAGGCGGCACTAGACTCACAAAGCGAGTAAACAGTCACAAGTATGCGGAAGCTTAAACATCAAGTAACCAATATTCATAAGAGCAACATATAAATCCATCAATTAAATGACCATCACGGTCCAGCACATAATGCTCAAAATACGAAATGTAAAATCATCCTAATGACCATCACGGTCCAAACTAGCATAATAAAACATCATACATATTAAGTCCATAATCCCCAAAACAAGGCATAAGATATAAGTAACAAAGTATGCTACATGCATAACGAGTACAAACTAGACCACTTAAACAAGACTCTCAAAAGACCCCGCCTAGCTTGACTCCAAAACGCGACCTGCGGACACGAAAGATAAAGGGAGTCAGCTCAAAGGAACCGGTGAGGAGAAGTTCACAATATATATAGGGTATATAAGGTTCAAGGCATGCTCAAAACAAAGGTGTTCATGATCCAACTCATTTTCGAAGTAAATGCAAGTTTTAGAAAATATGGATCATAAACCACACATAACCGGCTCGGCAAGAACGAGCACTCCATCCGATCTTCCCAAACCAAGAAATCAACTCAAAACATCCATTACACCGTTGATGCCGAGGGTGTACATCCCCCGATCATCCATAACATAGAGAATTCGGTCCATGAAACCTAGCTCTCTCCAAGAAAACTTCAACCCCGAACCTCCTCGGAGTCTTAGTAGTCTTGTCCACAAGTGGGAACTTTGGATAAGGACATCCGTCGGCCCTTGCCTTCCCGGAACATCTCTCACCTCCATCCCCGAGCTCAAATTCGATTTCCACAAGCAAGCGTCCTTGCGAGGTACACCATAACCTCGCTACACAACTCACACATACATAATATTCAAATGAAAGTTCCGAAACCATTTTGGGTATCTATCCCATATACCAAAACTTCAGTTTTACTTGTAAACCGTTTTCCATAAGCAAATATTCATGATACGAGCAAAGCTCACAAAACTTGGCTTATAAAGCCTAAATATACGTTTTCAAAACGGGAGTTCAAAACCAACAAATATGAAAGGCTATAGGTGTCCACAGTTTTGAAATCGTTTCGTAAGTATATAACTCCTCACCTTTACCAAGAACCTCAAAGGTCGACCACGAGCAACGGACTACTCGGCCGGAGACTCACCACCTAACAAGACAAACGTACTAACAAAGGTAAGACACGACCCAAACCAAGTAAACGACGCACGGCTTAAGTAACAAGTCACTTATGAGAGTTATGTATGCTTATGGAGTCATATCATGCACTTAATGAAATGTGAGGATCAATCATGAGCATGTATAGCATGTCAAGGTCACACATAACGTAGGAAGTCATACAAGTTCAAGTAAATGCATAACTTAGCAAAATGTGACAACTTAAACTTGATCAAGGCAATAAAATCATAACAATTGATATGCAAGAAGTTCCACCACATATAATAAGGCCACAACTCATTAAAGGTATTATAGAAACAAGAAAAGGACATACAAGAGTCAAAACAAGCGAAACAAGTCAAAAAAACAAGGCTGGGGAAAATCCACCCCCATGGATTTTCCTTCACAAAAAATCCACCCTCGCGGATTGTCCAGAAGCTACTGCCTCAAATCCACCCCCATGGATTTTTTACACTGCAAAAATCTACCCTAGCGGATTCTGCCCAGAACTTAAAAAAAACGTGACACCACTTGGAATTCGACGGGAATGAGTTCTAAACACCCCAAAACATAAAATTAAGCTTCCAAAACCACAAATAAGCATCATAAATCATCAAGTTACATAATAAAGCACTTAGGAACATATAAACATCAAGAAAGCTAGCAATTCATACAAGAACTTCATCTTCTACAAGTTTCATGAAAGCTTCAAGCATAACAATGGTGAAATCAACAACCATGCAAGAAACTCAAAGGAATTAATCACATTTTTCATGGAATTTCTCAAGGAACAAGAATCGATCATCAAATCAAGTTAAATCACACAAGAACATAAACATGCAAGAATTCTCAAGAAAGCTTCAAAGGTCATCAATGGTGGATTCTTCAAATAAACATGAAACTCAAGGAAACCTATCCTATTCTTCATAAAAGCACATAAGGAACATGAATCCATTATCAAATCAAGTTAAAACAAGCTAGGGCATGAACATGCATAAGTTCTTATGAAAAGCTTCAAAGTGCTTTAATGGTCAAATCTTCAAATGAATATGAAAATAAGAAATTCTTACATCAAATCACTCCCAACATCATAAGAAACATATTTCCATCATAAAATTCGGATTTAATCCATCTAACCAAGAACCCTAGATTTCAAACTCAAGCTTCAAGTTTAAAGAAGAAGACCCACATAAGCATTCAAGCATTTCTTACCTTAAGAGCTGAAAATGGAAGAGGGAATCTTGCTCTTTAGTCCTGAATCTCCAGCTTTAGTCTCCACTCTTGTCTCTTGAAAATGGTTAAAGGTGTTCTTGAGAGAAGATGAATGGGTTGAGAGAAAAGTGAGGGAGAGAGAACTTGAATCTCTTGTGAAATATCGTAAAATGAGTTTAGGGTGTTATAATCTGATTTGGGTCAGCTGAATAGGATCATGGAGCGGGTCATACGGGTCGGATTTAAGTGAAATTGGATCTCAAATTGGATCAGAATTGAAATTGGGTCGCAGGTCAACATTTAGGCTTAAAACGGTTGACTTTTCGTAGAATGGCCATAACTTCTTCTTCCGAACTCCGAATTGAGCGATTCAAGAACCGACGAACTCGTAATCGAATTATCTACACAATTTCATTAAGTTCTAACAAGTTCCAGGCTTGGAAAATAAATTTACCATTTAGTCCCTAAATTATGCTTTAATATCCAAATAAGCACATTATTTCGTTTAACCATAAAGCATGCTATCAAAACTCTTTAAGCACAATACGAGTACATACTTATCATGTCAAATAGCCACATAAGTCATGTAAATCATGTTTTTCACATAAGCACCAAATGTCTATCAAATTAAGGCATAAATCCACATAAATCATGCAAGGAAAGGTAAATCGTGCACTCTCGTACCAAACTTTACCTTGATCGAGAAGCGGGGCGTCACAGATACCACACAAATAGGGTGTAACGCCCCGGCGAAGGGCAATCACATCCTACCCCGCGCTAAGGTTCTAGGTCGTATATGAAACTGACATCCATGTACGCGCTGTTCCCAAAGCAAGCGGTGACGGACGAACAACCTGGCTAGGCGGTACCTAAACAACTCGACTCAACGCGCCGTAAGGAAAGCAACAGACATGCGGAAGCGAGCATCACACAATTCAACATGTAGCATGCAATCGGAATCAATTCATTAACGTCAATTAACAAGATCAATCACGCATCACACAGTTCAACGGGTTCAAGAGCATGCAACCTGTCCCGACAAGGAATAATATAAATACGGGTTCCACTCCCTAGGCACCTGTCCCGAAACAAAATCATAAATACGGGTTCAACTACCTAAGCACCTGTCCCAACAGAATAATATATCCAAATATCATTGGATCATCACGATCCCAACCTGTACAATTTTCATAAACGGAATTCATACAAGAATGTAACGTTTCCAACTATAACATAATGCCCACCAAGGCTAACGAAAGCGTTAAACCATAATAACGTACATGAACATCAACTTAAAGTAAATGCAGACTCGACACAACTTCTACGAGCCAAGACTCTATGACACACCGCCTAGCAAGACTCCAGGAAACCTACAGACAATACGAAGGTTGAAGAGTCAGTTCAAAAGGAACCGGTGAGGATTTACTATAAGGAATATAATAAAGTGGGTACAATGCATGCGATATCAAAGGTGTTTATGATCCGCTTAACTTTCCAAAATCAATGCAAAGGGGTTTTCAAAACAACGGATCACAAACTAGAAACATAACCGGCTCGGCGAGAATGAGCCCTCCAACCTTACTTCCCAAGCCAAAGAAATCAAACCAATCCATCCATCACGCCATTGATGTCGAGGGTGCGCACCCCCGATCATCCATAACGTAGAGAATTCGGTCCATGAAACCTAGCTCTCTCCAAGAAAACTTCAACCCCGAAATCTCCTCGGAGTCTTAGTAATCTTGTCCACAGTGGGAACTTTGGATAAGGACATCCGTCGGCCCTTGCCTTCCCGGAATATCTCTCACCTCCATCCCCGAGCTCAATTTCGATTACCCCAAGCAAGCGTCCCTGCAAGGTACATCAATCTCCATACCACTTTCGTAGCATGGTCCAAAACATCTCGCCACATACGTACATATATATCCTTTTCAAAACCAAAACATTTCGGGTACCTATCCCGTATACTAAGATTCATACTATAGTTGTAAACCGTTTTCAATAAGCAACGATATAAGTGTAATGAGCCAAGCTCCCAAAATCCGGCATACTACGCCTATACATATAGTTTTCAAAACGGGAATTTGAGAACCAAATCATGAAGGCTATACAGTATTGTCCACAGTTTGAAAACATTTTAATAATATAACTCCTCACCTGGACCGAAGTTACCAAGAAGAAATTGACCAAATGAACAAGAAGCACTCGACCTCCTGTGGCTCACCACCTAATCAAGACATACACAGATATTCCACAATCAAGACTTGACTCAAAAGATAACTTAACACGGCGCACGGCGAAGTATCATGCTTATCATGAGATTTGGGAATGCAAGGATGGCTCTATCGTGCATATCATGATATGTCATGGCCAAATAGAGCACAAAGAATGCACAAGTCATGGATAGGCATAAGTTTAACCACATAAATCATGAGAGGTCAATGGACATGTATGTAACCTTAACAATTATCAATCATACATAAATGGCACATAAGAGTCCAATTTCCATAAGTTATCAAGTTGATTGAATGCACATTAACAAGTAAGTTTCAAGCATAATATAAAGTATGTCCCAAGTTCATAAGATTATAATTAACAAGAATAATATCACATTTTGCATAATTGCATCCTACAAATCCATCAAGCTCCAACAAAGGTCATTCATCCAAATTACTAAGTTCATATCTCAAGTGAAATGCATAAATGAGAACAATTCGGTTATTTAAACGTATATGAAGTTCGTAGATCCTAAACATAGAAGATACAAGTCATACTTGACAATTAATTCAATTATTATACATAAGAGATCATAATCTTAGTCAAGGATAAGTTCATGTAACGTTGTCACATTCATACGTCATGCTCACAATGAATAAGGCATACATTTAATCACATAAAGTCATGCTTTTAAGCTTAACGGCATATTCACGATTCATTTGTATCATACTTTAGGAATTCATAACATGTTTTGGCATACAAGTTCAAATATAGTATGCATTCATAGTTGACTAGATATTACACAAACATCTCCTAAGCAATTCATGAAGGTTCAGAAAAATTACACAAACATCCCCTAGGTTATTATTTTAGTTTCTAAGCCATAACATGAATACCCTTTTATGGTTTCTAACAAAATTACACATACATCCCCTTATCAAGTAAGCAAGCAAGAATTCAAGACTTAATCATATTATTCAAATAAACAATCCGGCATGGTTTTATCTATTAAAGCATGAATCCTAATATCAATATTCCAACAAGATTCATATAACAAATGCATATCTTCTCAACAAGCAATCTCACATGACTCCACATATCGATTGAATACTAATTCCAAGAATTGACTTAGTTTAATTTAGGCATACAAGAACACTTCTACGAAAAACTATCATTTTATAGCATAAATTGTCCGTTGAGCATTTATACAATTTGTGCAAGCTAGAACTAATTATTTACAAGCAAAATAATTGTCATTGAGCATCTACCAACATGAAAATAATGGTTATTCACAAACAAACCAAGTTTAGGAAGAATTCGTATATCAAAGTTACCAATTCCTATACATTCGGCACAAAATAAGCATAACAACCTATCAAAAAGGGCAACCGGATTCATATCGAATATCAAATATATCCATCAACATGTATACAATCATATTCCAGCTCAACGAAGTCATATTGGCACGAAAATCAATCAAAACGACAATTAAACGATAAATTCCAATAATTCAAGAAACACGAAATAAATCATAACAAATTAACCGAGTATCCAAATGACGAACGGAAGATGGCGTTAGACTCACCGCATCGAGGCGGACGTTCTGTCAGAAGGCCGTCGGAGCGCCGCCACTGTAGCTGTCGGAAAAGCCGCCGGCCGCCGCCGGGCCGCCGCCGAAGGTTGTCGGAAAATTCCCTAAAAATCAGTCCCGAATGTGTTCCTCATGCTCGTTCCGAATCTTCAATCAATCTCTCGAAATTCTGAGCGGTTTGTCTCCAATTTCAGATCTAAGAATACGAAACCCTCAAAATCTTCAAATCGCGATTTCTCCCAAACCGCTAAACGAAATTCGAAACCGTAAAAAGCAATGGCTTACCCGTGTCGAGCCCGTTGAAATGCATATGATATTCGCCGGAAAATATCGCCGGAGACGGCCGCCGCCGTGAACCGTCGCTGCGCCGCCTACTCCGCCGCTGCTGCTGCGATTCCGGCCGTTTCAGAGGTCGGGATTAAAACCATTCAACTCGATTCAAGGTTCTGAGTATTTCCCCCAAGGTTGCGTCGCCGGAGGATGGCCGGAGTGGCCATCCCGCCACCCGCGCAGGTCGCGCCACCGCGCGCTGCTGCGCCTTTCGCCGTAGCTCCGGCTACGGCGGTTCTTGCCGCGAACCACCAACACGGATAGATAGGTCTCGTCGAGGTGATGAAGATACACTATAAGTTCGCCAGATTCCGTCGCCGGAAAGCTGCTGTGAAGAGTGACGAAAATCAGCAACTTTCGGAGCTCCGTTCTCTCTCGTTTCTTGTCGGATCTCGATTCCGCGCATACGGTTGTGTTCCTTGTTCCGAGTACATCGATTTCGACTATTTGCATGTCCAATTTGGTGAAGAATTGATGAAGTTGAAATTTGAGAAATCCGTCTTCTTCTCTCGTGTCGTTCAGCCGTGGGAGGGGGGAGAAAGAGAGTGTGTGTGGGAGAAATGACAAGAAATGTGTCTAGATACATGCTATATACAAACCGGGTAGTCTTAGCACGTAGGAAAATAAAATAACGCGTTCAATTAACCGCAAAATAATTCTTGTAGGGTCTCAATTAACATACAAGTCCCGAATTAATTTAACAATTTAAATTGGGGAATAATTTTACCAATTAGGACTTAATTCAATTTAATTTTAGAAAATCTTTCGTACAATCAACGATACCCCAAAAGCATATAATTGACAATTAAATCACAAAGAATTCGAATAAATCCAAATTAAACAAGTTAATTAACATAATAGATTTAAACTCAGGTTTAGCAATTATTTCGTAGAAATAAGTTCGAATTAAATTGAATTAAACTATTCAAGTCACGTACGCACGTAATAATTAAATTAGCAATTAATCATCAATTAATCTGAATAATCACATATCAAACTAAATTCCGATTAAATCATACAAGTCACGAAATTCTCAAATTAACATACAAATGTGAAAACTTACCCGAGAATATCGTTGGATCGTGCTTCGGAGATGCGGGGCGTCACAACCTTCCCTCCTTAAAGGAATCTGGTCCCCAGATTCTTCTAGTGTGAAGTTACACAATTGCATTAGAGTTGCATTCACCTACTTCTCGGTGTTGTCTTACAAACAACTTCTTGTCTTGTTAAGGTGTTCACGTAAGACTTTATCCATTTAAGTTCTCTTTGGTTTCTCAACTCTTGGAATCTGTCTACAAAGCTCTCGAATTCCTTTCTCGATATATGCGAGGATACAATTCTGGGTGTTAGATTGAAGGATAATCTTAACATCCTCATGAGGTTCCCACGAACATACTTTGCCATAGTAGTCCGCCACTATCCAAGATCGTCCATTCGAGCCACTTCAATACTTCTCATTCGTAGCCGACTGAGAGTAAGTTGTTTGAACTCTCATCACCAGGGTTGTCATTTCGAAATGACTAGTTCCTTCTTCGAGAGTTGTAGGTTCGATTTTCTGTTCAAAGTTCCAACCAACTCATTCGTCTTATCCAAATGGTTCTTCACTCGTGAGAATTCTTATCTTGAACTACCGCCGAAACTCGAACAAAATCTAGTCTGGTTCTGAGCAATGTTATGAAGTCTCTCGAACGTTCATCCAACATTTTGATTCGTATCCTTATCCTTCTATGTGAATAGACA
Source organism: Lantana camara (assembly GCA_037501455.1). Taxonomy (NCBI): domain Eukaryota; kingdom Viridiplantae; phylum Streptophyta; class Magnoliopsida; order Lamiales; family Verbenaceae; genus Lantana; species Lantana camara. The sequence goes on from CM074858.1 coordinate 53,513,811, forward strand.
CTCAGACTCCATAGTTATGTCCAACATAACGGTTGCAATCCCCAAACGTGAGTAGGTTAGTTGACTCGCGAGATTAGCCTCTTTCGATTGGTTGCACTGACTTCCGCATTCTGCATACACGTAACTCTAACTTCATTGAACGTTTCTGTGTAAGGCTTTGATCAATGTTGTATGCTTGTTAAAGCCAATCTTGGTGCTGAAGTTGTTTCCCTTAGGATCAAGGGAAGTTATCTCGGAAGAAGCCTTGAGATGGCTAACCGTTGAAGTAGTAGTCCGTCTTAGACTTTACTCCTTGATCCGGTGATTAAGACACCGTATCCTCTAGGTCACATCTACGGATTCTTGACCACCTTTAACTCTTGTAGTCTTTCGCCTTCTTGGATACCTAGATCTTCGTCTCTTCGAGACAAGAAATCTTTATTTAGCGTTTGGATGATTGACGCCCTTCTCGAGCATCGTGTCATCAGTGTGAGGGAATCTCAACATCTTCTAAAGCCACCTGCTTCCGATCGTAGCCAGAGCAAACCGAACACAAAGCACAACAAAGAGTAGAGAACCCCATCTCCAAACAAATAAGTGAGAGCACCCCGTCTCTCGAGCACACAAGTGAGAGCACCCCGTCTCTCAAGCGCCTAAGTTCAAGAGAATCCGACATCTCCTGAGCGACTAGTTTGAGAAAAGATCCGACATTTCTCAAACACCTAAGTTAGGAAAATCCAACATTTCCCAACATCTAAATTGAAGGAATCCAACATCCTTCAAACACGTAAATTAGGGAGAATCCAGCATTTCCCTAGCACATAAATTAGAGAGGATCCAACATCTCTCTTTCAGACAAGTTAGAGAGAATTCACATCTCTCTTGCACATAGATTAGAGAGGTCCCTACAACCCCTAACACGTCTTGGCATACATAATTATCATAAAAGAATCAATTGCACACACATAGGTCTGCATATTTAAAATAAAATGCGGTGCATGTTTTTGCGTACCTTTAATCAACTAATGTCGGTATCCCTTAGAGCATAGGTTGCGTATCCATGTCCTATCTCAAGGGGGACATTGCGATGGAATTTCCTCTACAACACATAGTCGAAAGCATATGTATGTATGCATGATGGTTAGTAGGCACTTACGATATAACTTGGGAAATTGATATATGACTTATATGATGCAATATGATCATAATTGCCAATCTATACCATCATTGAACATTCCTTGCACACCATTAACATATTTGCATTCATGTCCAAGCCGTGCGTCGTCTTGTTGGGTTTCGAGTCGAGTCTTACCTTTGTTGGTACGTTGTCTTGTTAGGTGGTGAGTCTCCGGACGTGTAACCTTCCTTGTTCGTGCTTGATCTTCGAGGTTCTTGGTAAAGGTGAGGAGTTATAATATCAAAATGTTTTCAAAACTGTGGACACATATGGCCTCTCATATTTATTGGTTTTAAACTCCCGTTTTCGAAACGTATATGTAGGCATTATAAGCCAAGTTTTGTGAGCTTTGCTCGTATTATGGATATTTGCTTATGGAAAACGGTTTACAAGTAGAATTTGAATTGGTATATGGGATAGGTACCCAAAATGCTATTTTGGAACTTTCATTCGAATATTATATATGTATGTGTGAGTTGTGTAGCGAGGTTATGATGTACCTTGCGAGGACGCTTGCTTGGGGTAATCGAAATTGAGCTCGGGGATGGAGGTGAGAGATATTCCGGGAAGGCAAGGGCCGACGGATGTCCTTATCCAAAGTTCCCACTGTGGACAAGACTACTAAGACTCCGAGGAGGTTTCGGGGTTGAAGTTTTCTTGGAGAGAGCTAGGTTACATGGACCGAATTCTCCACTCAAAAGGCAAAAGGGATGCTCGGGGGGGTGCACTCTCTCGACATCAATGGCGTAAAGGTTGGATTGGTTTGATTTCTTGGTTTGGGAAGATCGGATGGAGTGCTCGTTCTCGCCGAGCCGGTTATGTGTGGTTTATGATCCATATTTTTCTAAAACTTGCATTTACTTTGAAAATAAGTTGGATCATGAACACCTTTGTTTTGAGCATGCATTAAACCCTCTTATATCACTTATATTATGTACACTTCTCCTCACCGGTTCCGTTTGAACTGATCTCCTTTACCTTTCGTGTCCGCAGGTCGTACTTTGGAGTCTTGCTAGGCGGGGTCTTGCTTGAGAGTTGTTGTCGAGTCTAGCTTTACTTGTTGTGTCGTAATATACTTTATGTTTTACGTTCCACTTTTGGATTTATGGATCCGGCTTGAATGATGAATTATCTTGTTAGTTGGGCCGTGGCGGTCTCTAGGATGATTTACATTTCCGTCTTTTGAGCATTTCATGCTGGACCGTGTTGGTCACTTAATTGATGATTTAATCTTTCGCCTTTGTTTTCATTTGACTTGAGAAGGTCTGAAGTGGGTATATTGAATTTGAACTCTTATGCATGTGGTATGTTTTAAGCTTCCGCGTATTTGTGTTTGTTTTAATTCTCTTGATGTGAGTCTAGTACCGCCTAGCTAGGATGTCCGTTTGTCACCGCTTGCTTCGATCTTGGCGGGTATATGGATAGCAATTCTATATACAAGCTAGGCCCGTAGCGCGGGTCACTAAGGGCTATGATCCGTGTGAGCATTGTGGTCGTGCTACACACCTTGGGGAGAATTGTTGGTGGAAACAAGGTAGATGTTTCAACTGTGGTAGCACGAAACATTTGGCAAGGAATTGTGATAGACCGAGAACTAGAGGTTTGTACGAGCATCGAGGTGACATTAGCCATAAGGGAGACGAATGTTGGGGCAAGCTTGGAAGATGCTTTACTTGTGGAAATTCAATACTTTGGGTAAGGGATTGTAATCAGAGGATGGACAGATAGAATTTGGAAGGGCTTCATGGGAAGTTAGCAAAGACCTTGACTCAGGAAGAAACCAACGATTGGGCCACCGCTACCTGGCTAGCTATGGAAGAGGAAGCGGAGGAACAAAGACTTGGAACTAAGAAGAATGTTGCTAATCCTTGTTTCAGTTTGGGTCTTAAGAGAGTTGTCCCTAGTTCTTCCTCTCAACCTCCACCGCAGAAAAAGGGCCACGTGATGGTTAAGAAAGGGAAGGGAAAGAAGATCCTATCAACTGCACAAGCGCGTAAACCTTGTGATCATTGTGGTAGCATCACTCATCATGAGGGAAATTGTTGGAAGAAGTTTAGTAAATGTTTCAATTGTGGGAGCACCGAACACATAGCAAGGAATTATACCGAACCTAAGACTAAGGGACCGGGTGATGAGATAAGGCCCGTGGCACATACACGTGCCTATGCGTTGAATGGCGGGCAAGAGGATGATGAGCATGATTTCATCACTACGGTGAAAGGTACGGACTGCATTCATGGCATTGCTCAACAATAATCATGCATCCCGAAAACAAGTAAACAACATGGTCTAGGTCGTACGGCAATAGGAACAACTTGCTTATGCGTTTTAAATTGATTCATTTTGCACATGCTACATTGTTGATTAACATAATTGTTCTTGCATTACATGTGCATCTTGGATTGAATATGTTGTTTCTATTGTGGCCTTTTGTTAACTACTTGCCTATATCACTTAACTTGTAACTACTTTGTTGCACTTAAATTAACTTCGTGCTTATGTGTTGGTTTGTTTTCATATATGAACGTCCTCATGATACGTATATCTTGTAACTATTGCTTCTAAATTATGCAATTGCATTGCTTACTTGACAATATGTGACATGAACATATGACTAACCGACATGCATACATGATAAGATTGTGTGTAGGATGCCTCCTCGTCGACATGACCGCTCTCCAGCTCGCCAAAATGAGCAAGATGCTCCGGCGGGGAATCAAAATCCTCCACCACCACCTTTAGCGAATCGCACGGATCTTATGGCTTTTATGACTCAATTTGTGCAAGCCGTCCAGGCACGACAAGCGGCGCAAGCACCTCTACCGGCACCTCATCCACCACCGGCGCCAATTGAGAGTGTGTACGATCGATTTAGCAGACGCCGTCCTCCTACATTTCCGGGCTCTACGGATGATATAAAAGCGGAGTATTGGATTACCACCATTGAGAGGATCTTTCGGGTTGTTGCTTGTACCGAGATTGAGAAAGCCATGTGTGTTATTGATCTCCTACGAGATGAAGCATACAATTGGTGGCGTAGCACCATATCACGCCTTAGGGTGAGTGAAGATAATGTTACTTGGGAGATGTTTGCAAGACAGTTTCGGGCACACTACATACCGAAACAAGCAAGGAAGCGTCGTGAAAGGGAGTTCAGGAATTTGGAACAAGGGAACATGTCCGTGACCGAGTATATTGCTGAGTTTAACCGGTTATCACCATATGCACCTCACATAACCGATGAAGAAGACCGCAAGTGTGAGAAGTTTGTAGAAGGGCTTCGTGGAGAGATAGCGAGATCCTTGGCCCCGGTGTCTATTGATAAACTGGGCTACCGCTACCGGGCTTGCCTTAAAAGTTGAGGCCGAGGAACAACGACTGGGAGCTAAGAAGGGTGACATTGGTTTCGGTTCGGGTTTCAAGAGGTCAGCTCCACCACCATCATTTCAATCTCCACAAGCTTTGAGAGGTCACCCTATGGATAAGAAGGGTAAGACTAAGACTTCTAAACCCCGAGCAACAGCCCCTCAAGCTATAAAGGGTTGCGATCCGTGTGAGCATTGTGGCGGCATTAGCCATCAGGGAGATGAATGCTGGGGAAAGCTTGGAAAATGCTTCACTTGTGGTAGTTCAAAGCATTGGGCAAGGGAATGTGACCAGAAAAAGGAACGAGGTCCGGGTGGTAAGAAGAAACCAGTGGCACATGCTCGTATCTATGCATTATGCGGTAAGCAAGAGGATGACAACATTGATCCCATTACTACGGTGAAAGGTATGAACTGCATTCATGGCATTGCACTCTTACATTTGATTCGGATATCATTACCTGTTGATAATATAAGTTGGAATGCACTTATATGATATGCATGTGATTTGAGATGCTAATTGTTTTAAGTGCTAACATGAATACCATAAGTTAGAAATTGATTGTTCTTTATCGGGTGGTATATTTTATAGTTGATATGTGTTTCACCTAAACTTGAATTATTTTGCAGCCTCTCTTATGCTATGTCGGTAATGATTGACATTAAATGTTACGTTTGTATTTAGCTTGTCTCCTACTTGTGCAATTGTATAAATGCTTTCTTATATAAGTTCGTGCTTACAATGTGATAACTCTAGTAACCCTTGCATTAATGCAACCTTGAGATTTTTGAGCTATGTTGAACGGATGTAAAGCATGAATAAGTACTTGTGAGACCATGTTGTTTACTTGTTTTCGGGATGCATGATTATTGTTGAAATTATGTCAAATTTTTTTTTTTATTTATGGGGAACTTTCATGTAATTGAAGAATCATGCTTAATTAGTTCACAAATGGATGGTTTATGTCAAGTTGCTAGGAACCTTAAAGGATGTTTTGTATTAATTCCAAAGTTATGTGAATCGCCTAGGGGGATCTAATTGTAATATCTCTAAACCATGAATGTGTGTAAAAACTTGAGTTTATGCTCCGATGCATGTTACGAATTTGTAAGGCATGATTAAATGAATTGAGAATTTACCGCTTACCTTAAAAACATGACTTTATGTGATTAAATTATGTTATTCATTTGAGCATGATAATATGGGATGACTATGCATACACTCGTCTACGATTTTGAATATGAGACTTGAATTGATCATTAGAGTGTGATATAAGGAATCGAGAATATGTTGTTTACCTTGGAAGTATGACCTTATGTGAATAAATGTATACCTTATATGTATTGAGCATGACGTAAGTATACTTAAGCGCTGCATAGACTTATACATGACTAAGATTACGATATCTGGATTAGTGCTACTTGAATCAATTGTTAAGGTATGACTTGTAATTGATATGTTTAGATACTTACAACTTCATGTACGCTAAATGCTCCAATTGACTTTATCTATGCATGTTAATACAAGACTTGAGCTTGGAAATTGAATCAAATGACCTTTCTATGCATGCTACTACTAGGTACGAAGTTAGTAACCGAATCGCATGATCTTGGATACTTTGGTGAACTTGTACGATGTAAGTATGAGTTAATTCTTGTGACTTTTGTAACCTTGGATGTTATACATGCTCGATTTTGTGCACTTTGTTACGGCGAGCTATGAGGGACGCCTTTGATGCGACGAAGCCTAACCTCACCGATGGAGAACGACTCAACCGTACAGTGGTCCCTTGTCGTATATCTTGTTTGTGCTTTGCATGTTTTGGATCCGAGTAGTTGTTCGTGTGCTTTTGTGCTCGGGTGTTGTAGGGTTCTCCCTCTTTTGTGTTCGGGGGATGTTGGGTCCCCTCGGTTTTAGTCATTTGGGAATGTTACATCCTCCCGAATTTAGGAGTTTGTGAGATGTTAACTCTTTCAAACTTAGATGTTTGAGGGATGCGGGATTCCTTCGAACTTAGGATGAGAGACGGGGTTCTCTCATTGCTTGTTGAGAGACGGGGTTCTCTCATTGCTTGTTGAGGGACGGGGTTCTCTCATTGCGTGTTGAGGGACGGGGTTCTCTCGTTGCTTGTTGAGAGACGTGGTTCTCTTGTTGTGTGTCTCGTCCCGTTGGCTAGCGCGCTCAGATGACTCCGTTCAGAAGGGATCTTTTGAAGTGGATAAGCGAGATCAAGATGGACCGAAGGAGTATGTACCAACTAAGATCTTTTGCATCGACAAGTGTGGAAGGATAAGCCACATGTCGGAATGGTATAAGACCAACAATAGAGTTATGCCACACGAATGAGGAAAGAATTTGATTCGAAGATGGTGACCAAGTCTTCTTAGAGGCAACGCCAAGAAGGAGTTTTCCCCAAATCAATGCTAGCAGTAACCTAAACCCGAGATCTATCGAGCCGCTTGGAGCTGTGAATGGATTGAGAAAGTATTTCCGAGAGGAGATGGGGACTATTCCGATGAAAGAGGTACACTTGGATCAGGACTTGACACGTAACAACCGGGGAAGATTTTAGACGAAATACCATGGATTAAGAATTCAGCTAACTCCTTTGGATAAAAGCCTATGGAGAGATCTCAAGCAGAAGAAGCAACTTGGAAGACAGAAGAGAAGGTGCAGAGTTTCCACACTGAGTCTTTTCCGCTGGTAAATCTGGGGACCAGATTTCTTTAAGGAGGGGAGGTTGTGACGCCCCGCTTCTCGATCAAGGTAGGGTTTGGCACGAGAGTGTACGATTTACCTTTCCTTGCATGACTTATGTGGATTTATGCCTTAATTTGATAGACATTGGTGCTTATGTGAAAAACATGATTTACATGACTTATGTGGCTACATGATATGATAAGTATGTGCTTGTGTTGTGCTTAAAGAATTTTGATAGCATGCTTTATGGTGAAACGAAACAATGTGCTTACTTGGACATTAAAGCATAAATTAGGGACTAAATGGTAAATTTATTTTCCAAGCCTGGAACTGGTTAGAATTCGATGAAATTGAATAGATAATTCGATTACGAGTTCGTGGGTTCTTGAATCGCTCAATTCGGAGTTCGGACGAAGAAGTTATGGCCATTCTACGAAAAGTCAACCCTTTTAAGCCTAAATGTTGACCAGCGACCCAATTTCAATTCTGACCCAATTTGAGATCCAATTTCACTTAAATCCGACCCGTATGACCCGCTCCATGATCCTATTTAGCTGACCCAAATCAGATTATAACACCCTAAACTCATTTTACGATATTTCACAAGAGATTCAAGTTCTCTCTCCCTCACTTTTCTCTCAACCCATTCATCTTCTCTCAAGAACACCTTCAACCATTTTCAAGAGACAAGAGTGGAGACTAAAGCTGGAGATTCAGGACTAAAGAGCAAGTTTCCCTCTTCCATTTTCAGCTCTTAAGGTAAGAAATGCTTTAATGCTTATGTGGGTCTTCTTCTTTGAACTTGAAGCTTGAGTTTGAAATCTAGGGTTCTTGGTTAGATGGATTAAATCCGAATTTTATGATGGAAATATGTTTCTTATGATGTTGGGGGTGATTTGATGTAAGAATTTCTTATTTTCATATTCATTTGAACATTTCACCATTAAAGCACTTTGAAGCTTTTCATAAGCACTTATGCATGTTCATGCCCTAGCTTGTTTTAACTTGATTTGATAATGGATTCATGTTCCTTCTGTGCTTTTATGAAGAATAGGATAGGTTTCCTTGAGTTTCATGCTTATTTGAAGAATCCACCATTGATGACCTTTGAAGCTTTCTTGAGAATTCTTGCATGTTTATGTTCTTGTGTGATTTAACTTGATTTGATGATCGATTCTTGTTCCTTGAGAAATTCCATGAAAAATGTGATTAATTCCTTTGAGTCTCTTGCATGATTGTTGATTTCACCATTGTTATGCTTGAAGCTTTCATGAAACTTGTAGAAGATGAAGTTCTTGTATGAATTGCTAGCTTTCTTGATGTTTATATGTTCCTAAGTGCTTTATTATGTAACTTGATGATTTATGATGCTTATTTGTGGTTTTGGAAGCTTAATTTCATGTTTTGGGGTGTTTAGAACTCATTCCCGTCGAATTCCAAGCGGCTGTCACGTTTTTTTTAAGTTCTGGGCAGAATCCGCTAGGGTGGATTTTTGCAGTGTAAAAAATCCATGGGGGTGGATTTGAGGCAGTAGCTTCTGGACAATCCGCGAGGGTGGATTTTTTTGTGAAGGAAAATCCATGGGGGTGGATTTTCCCCAGCCTTGTTTTCTTAATTCGTTTCACTTGTTTTGCTTCTCGTTTGTTCCTTACTTATTTATATTATGTCTCTAATGTATTGTGACCTCGTTATATGTTATGACATCTCATGTATACCTTATATTATGATCTTTATACCTCAATCATGTTTAAGTTATCTTAATTGACTAAGTTATGCGTTTAATTAAATTGTGTTAAGTATGATTCATATGTCGCTTATTACTTATGACTTGGGAAATTGATATATGACTTATATGATGCAATATGATCATAATTGCCAATCTATACCATCATTGAACATTCCTTGTACACCATTAACATATTTGCGTTCATGTCCAAGCCGTGCGTCGTCTTGTTGGGTTTCGAGTCGAGTCTTACCTTTGTTGGTACGTTGTCTTGTTAGGTGGTGAGTCTCCGGACGTGTAACCTTCCTTGTTCGTGCTTGATCTTCGAGGTTCTTGGTAAAGGTGAGGAGTTATAATATCAAAATGTTTTCAAAACTGTGGACACATATGGCCTCTCATATTTATTGGTTTTAAACTCCCGTTTTCGAAACGTATATGTAGGCATTATAAGCCAAGTTTTGTGAGCTTTGCTCGTATTATGGATATTTGCTTATGGAAAACGGTTTACAAGTAGAATTTGAATTGGTATATGGGATAGGTACCCAAAATGCTATTTTGGAACTTTCATTCGAATATTATATATGTATGTGTGAGTTGTGTAGCGAGGTTATGATGTACCTTGCGAGGACGCTTGCTTGGGGTAATCGAAATTGAGCTCGGGGATGGAGGTGAGAGATATTCCGGGAAGGCAAGGGCCGACGGATGTCCTTATCCAAAGTTCCCACTGTGGACAAGACTACTAAGACTCCGAGGAGGTTTCGGGGTTGAAGTTTTCTTGGAGAGAGCTAGGTTACATGGACCGAATTCTCCACTCAAAAGGCAAAAGGGATGCTCGGGGGGGTGCACTCCCTCGACATCAATGGCGTAAAGGTTGGATTGGTTTGATTTCTTGGTTTGGGAAGATCGGATGGAGTGCTCGTTCTCGCCGAGCCGGTTATGTGTGGTTTATGATCCATATTTTTCTAAAACTTGCATTTACTTTGAAAATAAGTTGGATCATGAACACCTTTGTTTTGAGCATGCATTAAACCCTCTTATATCACTTATATTATGTACACTTCTCCTCACCGGTTCCGTTTGAACTGATCTCCTTTACCTTTCGTGTCCGCAGGTCGTACTTTGGAGTCTTGCTAGGCGGGGTCTTGCTTGAGAGTTGTTGTCGAGTCTAGCTTTACTTGTTGTGTCGTAATATACTTTATGTTTTACGTTCCGCTTTTGGATTTATGGATCCGGCTTGTATGATGAATTATCTTGTTAGTTGGGCTGTGGCGGTCTCTAGGATGATTTACATTTCCGTCTTTTGAGCATTTCATGCTGGACCGTGTTGGTCACTTAATTGATGATTTAATCTTTCGCCTTTGTTTTCATTTGACTTGAGAAGGTCTGAAGTGGGTATATTGAATTTGAACTCTTATGCATGTGGTATGTTTTAAGCTTCCGCGTATTTGTGTTTGTTTTAATTCTCTTGATGCGAGTCTAGTACCGCCTAGCTAGGATATCCGTTTGTCACCGCTTGCTTATACCCAAAATGGTTTCGGAACTTTCATTTGAATATTATGTATGTGTGAGTTGTGTAGCGAGGTTACGGTGTACCTCGCAAGGACGCTTGCTTGGGGAAATCGAATTTGAGCTCGGGGATAGAGGTGAGAGATGTTCCGGGAAGGCAAGGGCCGACGGATGTCCTTATCCAAAGTTCCCACTTGTGGACAAGACTACTAAGACTCCGAGGAGGTTCAGGGTTGAAGTTTTCTTGGAGAGAGCTAGGTTTCATGGACCGAATTCTCTATGTTATGGATGATCGGGGGATGTACACCCTCGGCATCAACGGTGTAATGGATGTTTTGAGTTGATTTCTTGGTTTGGGAAGATCGGATGGAGTGCTCGTTCTCGCCGAGCCGGTTATGTGTGGTTTATGATCCATATTTTCTAAAACTTGCATTTACTTCGAAAATGAGTTGGATCATGAACACCTTTGTTTTGAGCATGCATTGAACCTTATATACCCTATATATATTGTGAACTTCTCCTCACCGGTTCCTTTGAGCTGACTCCCTTTATCTTTCGTGTCCGCAGGTCGCGTTTTGGAGTCAAGCTAGGCGGGGTCTTTTGAGAGTCTTGTTTAAGTGGTCTAGTTTGTACTCGTTATGCATGTAGCATACTTTGTTACTTATGTCTTATGCCTTGTTTTGGGGATTATGGACTTAATATGTATGATGTTTTATTATGCTAGTTTGGACCGTGATGGTCATTAGGATGATTTTATATTCCGTATTTTGAGCATTATGTGCTGGACCGTGATGGTCATTTAATTGATGGATTTATATGTTGCTCTTATGAATATTGGTTACTTGATGTTTAAGCTTCCGCATACTTGTGACTGTTTACTCGCTTTGTGAGTCTAGTGCAGCCTAGCTAGGATGTCCGTTTGTCACCACTTGCTTCGAACCCGGCGGGTATATGGATAGCAATTCTATATACAAGCTAGGTCCGTGGCGCGGGATAGGCGTGGATGCCCTCGTTGGGGCGTTACACCCCTATTTGGTTGGTATCAGAGCCGAAGGTTCAAAACCGGGCTCTTGAGTCGTCTCGAGTCATCTAGGTCGTACGGCAATAGGAACAACTTGCTTATGTGCTTTAAAGTGACTCGTTTTGCATATGCTACATTGTTGATTAACATAATTGTTCTTGCATTACATGTACATCTTGATTGAATATGTTAACCCTTTTGTTAACTATTTGCCTATATCACTTAACTTGTAACTACTTTGTTGTACTTAAATTAACTTCGTGCTTATGTGTTGGTTTGTTTTCATATATGAACGTCCTCATGATACGTATATCTTGTAACTATTGCTTCCAAATTATGCAATTGCATTGCTTACTTGACAATATGTGACATGAGCATATGACTAATCGACATACATACATGATAAGATTGCGTGTAGGATGACTTATCGTACAAGTGATCGCTCTCTGGCACGCCAAAATGAGCAAGACCCTCCGGCAGAAAATCAAACTACACCACCAATGCCGCCTCTGAATGTCAATGAATTGCTCACTATTATGATTCAGATTTTGCAACTCCTACAAGCACCGCAAACCTTATTGGCACCTCCGGCGTTGATACCTACGCCCACCGTCAAGGAACAAGGGTTTCGAACTAAGGGAATAGTTTTCGGATTGGGGTCTGAGAGATCACCATCCTTGATGGCACCTTCGACTTCACGAGTACCACATAAGGGGTTAGGAGATAGAAAGGCTAAAAATTTTGCATCTGGATCAGCGACCCCTTTGGCTATTAAGGGCCGAAACTCGTACAAGCCTTATGGGAGCACCAATCACTTCGGGGATAACTGGCGGGTGAGATACGGGAAGTGTTGCATATGTGGTAACCCGAGATATAAGGCTAAGGATCACGATCGAAGGAGAGACCACCATACGGATAAGAAGGGTAAGGCTAAGATTTCTACACCTCAAGTATCGACCCCTCGAGTTACTAAGGGCTATGATCCGTGTGAGCATTGTGGTCGTGCTACACACATTGGGGAGAATTGTTGGTGGAAACAAGGTAGATGTTTCAACTGTGGTAGCACGAAACATTTGGCAAGGAATTGTGATAGACCGAGAACTAGAGGTTTGTATGAGCATCGAGGTGACATTAGCCATAAGGGAGACGAATGTTGGGGCAAGCTTGGAAGATGCTTTACTTGTGGAAATTCAGTACTTTGGGTAAGGGATTGTAATCAGAGAATGGACCGACAGAATTTGGAAGGGCTTCATGGGAAGTTAGCAAAGACCTTGACTCAGGAAGAAACCAACGATTGGGCCACCGCTACCGGGCTAGCTATGGAAGCGGAAGCGGAGGAACAAAGACTTGGAACTAAGAAGAATGTTGCTAATCCTTGTCTCAGTTCGGGTCTTAAGAGAGTTGTCCCTAGTTCTTTCTCTCAACCTCCACCGCAGAAAAAGGGCCACGTGATGGTTAAGAAAGGGAAGGGAAAGAAGATCCTATCAACTGCACAAGGGCGTAAACCTTGTGATCATTGTGGTAGCATCACTCATCGTGAGGGAAATTGTTGGAAGAAGTTTGGTAAATGTTTCAATTGTGGGAGCACCGGACACATAGCAAGGAATTGTACCGAACCTAAGACTAAGGGACCAGATGATGAGATAAGGCCCGTGGCACATGCACGTGCCTATGCGTTGAATGGCGGGCAAGAGGATGATGAGCATGATTTCATTACTACGGTGAAGGGTACGGACTACATTCATGGCATTGCACTCATACATTTTGATTTGGATATTATTATTACCCGATTGTTACACTTGTGACGTTATATGCTAGAATGTGATTATTTGATATGCATGTGACTTGCGTTGCTAATTACTTTAAGTTCCAATGTGAATACGGTAAGTTGGAAATTAATTGTTCTTTACCGGGTGGTGTACTTGATAGTTGATACATGCACTCCACCTAAACTTGAATTATTTTGCAGCCTCTCTTATGCTATGTCGGTAATGATTGACATTAAATGTTACGTTTGTATTTAGCTTGTCTCCTACTTGTGCAATTGTATAAATGCTTTCTTGTATAAGTTGTGCTTACAATGTGATAACTCTAGTAACCCTTGCATTAACGCAACCTTGAGATTTTTGAGCTATGTTGAACGGATGTAAAGCATGAATAAGTACTTGTGAGACCATGTTGTTTACTTGTTTTCGGGATGCATGATTATTGTTGAAATTATGTCAAATTTTTTTTTATTTATGGGGAACTTTTATGTAATTGAAGAATCATGCTTAATTAGTTAACAAATGGATGGTTTATGTCAAGTTGCTAGGAACCTTAAAGGATGTTTTGTATTAATTCCAAACTTATGTGAATCGCCTAGGGTATCTAATTGTAATATCTCTAAACCTTGAATGTGTGTAAAAACTTGAGTTTAAGTCCGATACATGTTACAAATTCGTAAGGCATGATTAAGTTAAATGAGAATTTACCGCTTACCTTAAAAACATGACTTTATGTGATTAAATTATGTTGTTCATTTGAGCATGATAATATGGGATGACGATGCATACACTCATCTACGATTTCGAATATGAGACTTGAATTGATCATTAGAGTGTGATATAAGGAATCGAGAATATGTTGTTTACCTTGGAAGTATGACCTTATGTGAATAAATGTATGCCTTATATGTATTGAGCATGACGTACGTATACTTAAGCGCTGCATAGACTTATACATGACTAAGATTACGACATCTTGATTAGTGCTACTTGAATCAATTGTTAAGGTACGACTTGTAATTGATATGTTTAGATACTTACAACTTCATGTACGCTAAATGCTCCAATTGACTTTATCTATGCATGTTAATACAAGACTTGAGCTTGGAAATTGAATCAAATGACCTTTCTATGCATGCTACTACTAGGTACGAAGTTAGTAACCGAATCGCATGATCTTGGATACTTTGGTGAACTTGTATGATGTAAGTATGTGTTACTTCTTGTGACTTTTGTAACCTTGGATGTTGTACATGCTCGATTTTGTGCACTTTGTTACGGTGAGCTTTGAGGGACGCCTTTGATGCGACAAAGCCTTTACCTCACCGATGGAGAACGACTCAACCGTACAGTGGTCCCTTGTCGTATGTCTTGTTTGTGCTTTGCATGTTTTGGATCCGAGTAGTTGTTCATGTGCTTTTGTGCTCGGGTGTTGTAGGGTTCTCCCTCTTTTGTGTTCGGGGGATGTTAGGTCCCCTCGGTTTTAGTCATTTGGGAATGTTACATCCTCCCGAATTTAGGAGTTTGTGAGATGTTAACTCTTTCAAACTTAGATGTTTGAGGGATGCGGGATTCCTTCGAACTTAGGATGAGAGACGGGGTTCTCTCATTGCTTGTTGAGAGACGGGGTTCTCTCGTTGCTTGTTGAGGGACGGGGTTCTCTCATTGCGTGTTGAGGGACGGGGTTCTCTCGTTGCTTGTTGAGAGACGGGGTTCTCTTGTTGTGTGTCTCGTCCCGTTGGCTAGCGCGCTCAGATGACTCTGTTCAGAAGGGATCTTTTGAGGTGGATAAGCGAGATCAAGACGGACCGAAGGAGTATGCACCAAGTAAGATCTTTTGCATCGACAAGTGTGGAAGGATAAGCCACATGTAGGAATGGTATAAGACCAACAATAGAGTTATGCCACACGAATGAGGAAAGAATTTGATTCGAAGATGGTGACCAAGTCTTCTTACAGGCAACGCCAAGAAGGAGTTTCCCCCAAATCAATGCGAGCAGTAACCTAAACCCGAGATCTATCGAGCCGCTTGGAGCTGTGAATGGATTGAGAAAGTATTTCCGAGAGGAGATGGGGACTATTCCGATGAAAGAGGTACACTTGGATCAGGACTTGACACGTAACAACCGGGGAAGATTTTAGACGAAATACCATGGATTAAGAATTCAGCTAACTCCTTTGGATAAAGCCTATGGAGAGATCTCAAGCAGAAGAAGCAACTTGGAAGACAGAAGAGAAGGTGCAGAGTTTCCACACTGAGTCTTTTCCGCTGGTAAATCTGGGGACCAGATTTCTTTAAGGAGGGGAGGTTGTGACGCCCCGCTTCTCGATCAAGGTAAAGTTTGGTACGAGAGTGCACGATTTACCTTTCCTTGCATGACTTATGTGGATTAATGCCTTAATTTGATAGACATTTGGTGCTTATGTGAAAAACATGATTTACATGACTTATGTGGCTATTTGATATGATAAGTATGTACTCGTATTGTGCTTAAAGAGTTTTGATAGCATGCTTTATGGTTAAACGAAATAATGTGCTTATTTGGATATTAAAGCATAATTTAGGGACTAAATGGTAAATTTATTTTCCAAGCCTGGAACTTGTTAGAACTTAATGAAATTGTGTAGATAATTCGATTACGAGTTCGTGGGTTCTTGAATCGCTCAATTCGGAGTTCGGAAGAAGAAGTTATGGCCATTCTACGAAAAGTCAACCGTTTTAAGCCTAAATGTTGACCTGCGACCCAATTTCAATTCTGATCCAATTTGAGATCCAATTTCACTTAAATCCGACCCATATGACCCGCTCCATGATCCTATTCAGCTGACCCAAATTAGATTATAACACCCTAAACTCATTTTACGATATTTCACAAGAGATTCAAGTTCTCTCTCCCTCACTTTTCTCTCAACCCATTCATCTTCTCTCAAGAACACCTTCAACCATTTTCAAGAGACAAGAGTGGAGACTAAAGCTGGAGATTCAGGACTAAAGAGCCAGATTCCCTCTTCCATTTTCAGCTCTTAAGGTAAGAAATGCTTGAATGTTTATGTGGGTCTTCTTCTTTAAACTTGAAGCTTGAGTTTGAAATCTAGGGTTCTTGGTTAGATGGATTAAATCCGAATTTTATGATGGAAATATGTTTCTTATGATGTTGGGAGTGATTTGATGTAAGAATTTCTTATTTTCATATTCATTTGAAGATTTCACCATTAAAGCACTTTGAAGCTTTTCATAAGAACTTATGCATGTTCATGCCCTAGCTTGTTTTAACTTGATTTGATAATGGATTCATGTTCCTTATGTGCTTTTATGAAGAATACGATAGGTTTCCTTGAGTTTCATGCTTATTTGAAGAATCCACCATTGATGACCTTTGAAGCTTTCTTGAGAATTCTTGCATGTTTATGTTCTTGTGTGATTTAACTTGATTTGATGATCGATTCTTGTTCCTTGAGAAATTCCATGAAAAATGTGATTAATTCCTTTGAGTTTCTTGCATGGTTGTTGATTTCACCATTGTTATGCTTGAAGCTTTCATGAAACTTGTAGAAGATGAAGTTCTTGTATGAATTGCTAGCTTTCTTGATGTTTATATGTTCCTAAGTGCTTTATTATGTAACTTGATGATTTATGATGCTTATTTGTGGTTTTGGAAGCTTAATTTCATGTTTTGGGGTGTTTAGAACTCATTCCCGTCGAATTCCAAGTGGCTGTCACGTTTTTTTTAAGTTCTGGGCAGAATCCGCTAGGGTGGATTTTTGCAGTGTAAAAAATCCATGGGGGTGGATTTGAGGCAGTAGCTTCTGGACAATCCGCGAGGGTGGATTTTTTGTGAAGGAAAATCCATGGGGGTGGATTTTCCCCAGCCTTGTTTTTTTGACTTGTTTCGCTTGTTTTGACTCTTGTATGTCCTTTTCTTGTTTCTATAATACCTTTAATGAGTTGTGGCCTTATTATATGTGGTGGAACTTCTTGCATATCACTTGTTATGATTTTATTGCCTTGATCAAGTTTAAGTTGTCACATTTTGCTAAGTTATGCATTTACTTGAACTTGTATGACTTCCTACGTTATGTGTGACCTTGACATGCTATACATGCTCATGATTGATCCTCACATTTCATTAAGTGCATGATATGACTCCATAAGCATACATAACTCTCATAAGTGACTTGTTACTTAAGCCGTGCGTCGTTTACTTGGTTTGGGTCGTGTCTTACCTTTGTTAGTACGTTTGTCTTGTTAGGTGGTGAGTCTCCGGCCGAGTAGTCCGTTGCTCGTGGTCGACCTTTGAGGTTCTTGGTAAAGGTGAGGAGTTATATACTTACGAAACGATTTCAAAACTGTGGACACCTATAGCCTTTCATATTTGTTGGTTTTGAACTCCCGTTTTGAAAACGTATATTTAGGCTTTATAAGCCAAGTTTTGTGAGCTTTGCTCGTATCATGAATATTTGCTTATGGAAAACGGTTTACAAGTAAAACTGAAGTTTTGGTATATGGGATAGATACCCAAAATGGTTTCGGAACTTTCATTTGAATATTATGTATGTGTGAGTTGTGTAGCGAGGTTACGGTGTACCTCGCAAGGACGCTTGCTTGGGGAAATCGAATTTGAGCTCGGGGATAGAGGTGAGAGATGTTCCGGGAAGGCAAGGGCCGACGGATGTCCTTATCCAAAGTTCCCACTTGTGGACAAGACTACTAAGACTCCGAGGAGGTTCGGGGTTGAAGTTTTCTTGGAGAGAGCTAGGTTTCATGGACCGAATTCTCTATGTTATGGATGATCGGGGGATGTACACCCTCGGCATCAACGATGTAATGGATGTTTTGAGTTGATTTCTTGGTTTGGGAAGATCGGATGGAGTGCTCGTTCTCGCCGAGCCGGTTATGTGTGGTTTATGATCCATATTTTCTAAAACTTGCATTTACTTCGAAAATGAGTTGGATCATGAACACCTTTGTTTTGAGCATGCATTGAACCTTATATACCCTATATATATTGTGAACTTCTCCTCACCGGTTCCTTTGAGCTGACTCCCTTTATCTTTCGTGTCCGCAGGTCACGTTTTGGAGTCAAGCTAGGCGGGGTCTTTTGAGAGTCTTGTTTAAGTGGTCTAGTTTGTACTCGTTATGCATGTAGCATACTTTGTTACTTATGTCTTATGCCTTGTTTTGGGGATTATGGACTTAATATGTATGATGTTTTATTATGCTAGTTTGGACCGTGATGGTCATTAGGATGATTTTACATTCCGTATTTTGAGCATTATGTGCTGGACCGTGATGGTCATTTAATTGATGGATTTATATGTTGCTCTTATGAATATTGGTTACTTGATGTTTAAGCTTCCTCATACTTGTGACTGTTTACTCGCTTTGTGAGTCTAGTGCCGCCTAGCTAGGATGTCCGTTTGTCACCGCTTGCTTCGAACCCGGCGGGTATATGGATAGCAATTCTATATACAAGCTAGGTCCGTGGCGCGGGATAGGCGTGGATGCCCTCGTTGGGGCGTTACACCAATGATAGAGGAGATGTACCGTCCCCATACCACCGAGAATAAACTGTCTAAAATAGACTTGCCCTCAAGGGGTAGCGAACCCACAAGAGTCCTCCCGGCCTTAGCGAAGGCTCAAGATACCACACCTTCCCTATAGCGCGGGTCGCGTGAGGATATCTCAAATGGAACTACCCCCAGACTGATCCCTGACGGCCCTATACCGTTCCAGGGTTGTCTATCCCATAGCTCCTTGGATCCACAACAGAACAGATCATAACATAACATACGCCAATCTTTCATGGCAATCTCGCTAAAGAATTAAAACACCACTGTTTTCCCAAAATAGCTTGCATATGCTTCAAAAACTGGTTTATATATTTTATCCCTACGCGATGGAACTTTAAGCCTCATGACTTCCACCCACGCAGGACGCACGCAAGATCATAAAGATATCATATCCAACACATACGTATTTATAGTAGGGTATACTCGCATGCAAGGGTAGAAATCGGCATGTAAAGGCCATAGGTCGTATAACTATACAAAATCCTAAACCTCACCTCGTAGTAGTAGAGTTTGAGAGTGTGAAGGGTCAAACACTCTAAACCACGGGCTCAACGGCACCACCAAACTTTGTGACAAGACATACAAAAGCCCAAACTTAGACTCTACATGAACCAAGTAAGACGCACGGGTACAAAGTATGAATGACATGCGAAATGAAATGATGTTTATCAAATTGGTCACAAGGGATAATTCAAATATTCAAGTAAATCATGCAAGTAATAAAGTATTAAGGTTCAGAGATGCATTCCAAGTCATATTGGATCATACAAGTCAAGTAGCAACTCAAACGAATCAAATATGCATGAAAAAGCAAGTAAAAGGGGTCACAGATGGGAGCGGTCGTTCCCATGTTCGGCCGCCAAAAACCAACCCTAGCCCGGAAGGGCCGTTCCGGGCTTAAAGCACAAACGGGAACGGCCGTTCCGGCCATAGATCTGGAACAGAAACTGGACAGTTTCGGGAAGAAGAAGGGGAACACCAAAAATCATCAAATCAACACGAAATCTACCATAAAACATCACGAAATTCAAGTATAACATCATATAAATCATGCTTAGCATCAAAACATCAATTAATTCAAGTTTAGGAAGGTTTTTGCCAAAATTTCAAACACCCATATTCATGAATTTCAAGCCTAAACATGAAGATATGAATCCCTAGTCTTCGATAAACGAATTTCCAGCAACTAAGACACATAAGGAACATTCAAATCATCAAGGCTTGCCTAAGCAATTCAAGATCTCATCATTCAAGTTCATACTAACAATTTCATGCTCCAATCCAAGAATAGAAATGAAATACTCATCAAAAGAGATCCAAAGCTTACCTTGTCTTGTGAAGGAATGAGGAATCAAAGAATATGAGCTCTTAGAATGAAAGATGGTTCAAGTCTTGATCTTCTCTTGAAGTTTCTCCATGATTCCCTTTGAGGCTAACTTGTGTGGTTTGAAATGAAATGAAAAGAAATAAAGCTACTTATATGGTGGCTAATAGTTTTAGGTCAAGGTTAGGGTTTCCAAGATATAATATGAGGCTAAAGACTTAAATAGGATTTGGGCTCAAATAAATGACTTTCGGTCCAATAAGTCAAGATTAAAGGGTTTAAGGTCTAAACGGTTTCCGAAAAATATAAAGTAAATTCAGTTGGATCCGAATCACCGAATCAAGTCCAATGGTTGTGTCAGAATTCAAATTCGAATTCCCGAGCTCATATTGGTCCCGAATGACCCAAACTCACCTAACTCAAGTTAGGTCCAAACACACCAATAGGTCCAAGTCCTATTTAAATCCAACTCCAACAATTAATTTAAATTCATCCAAGTTCCATTCTCAAGTTGTCATGCAAGAATTCATATTTTACCATTTTAGGTTTTAGTCAATTAAGTCACATTTTCAATCAAAGTTGGAATTAAACACATAAAAGGGGAATTAAATCACATAAGTGCGTAAGGTAAACTCTCTCATGGCGGGTACCTGTACGATTTATCGGACGGGGCGTCACAGCACACGCACACCTAAATACATATAAAGCAAAGCATATAACAAAGGTGATAGTCATGAATCGAGGCTAGGGTTTTACATACCAAATCATTTTAGAAGATAACATATAATACAAATAAAACCTATCTCTATCCATAATCTATAGAACAAAACATAAGCATAACATAAGTCTGGCGAGAACGGACTATCCCTTACTCCATCTATCATAACATAAAATCTAATGAATAACAAAATTCCAACACCACATCCAGGGTGCATCGGGAATCAAACCCTAACACCTACATTACCAGCACATACAGGGGTAGCTATCCCACGATATGCCTTCCTCGGTTATCCACCGAGGGCTCAAGATACCACGTCTTCCCAACCTCCATAGGTCGCACGTGAATATCTCAAATGAGAGCGTGCACAGGGGTCATAACCGGCTACCCTGTGGTCGTACCAGGTCTCCCTTACCCACGTCTCCGGGGCCCAACAAACCAAATCAAACCAAACTCCCATCTTTCAGGGTATAACTCAGTCATACATATCATATACGAATAACGAATTTCAAATCATAGCTTACTTATGCCAGTACTTATACTAATTTCGAAAACGTCAAGCTCATTTCACAAAATCATAACATAGCTTAAGCACTCATATTTTTTATATATATAAGGTATATATATTCGCATATGGGGTAAGAAAACAACATGTAATAGGTCTTAGGTTGCTTATCAAATACAAACATTCCTAACCTAACCTTAAAGGAAAAGGAAGCGAAAATCGGGTCGAAGAAGCAAATAACTGTTGGATGGCGTGGTGTGTAGCGGGCCCGAATCAGAGTGACGGTACAAAAAATTTCGCCTTAACTTCGTTATCAGAATATTTCTAAAATATTTTAATAAAGCAGCGGAATAAATCGGGCATCATAACTCTAATATATACATGCATCGATAACATAATTTTAAATCATCTAGCATATGATCACAATATGCAAATAATAATTTGAGCAGCATAACGACATTACCGTACTGCAAGAATGGCTATCAACGGCACTTTTCAAGTACCTCGATATTTTCTCGTGAAACCGGCAGAGCTTCCCCGCAATATCCCCGATTAAGAAATTGGAGTGTGGGCTCCGGCAGTATTTCCCTAAATACTTGAGAAAATATTTTTCTAGAAAAACCCTTTTTTCTAAAACCTGAAAATCCCTATTTTCGAATAATTAAGTGGATTATATATTAATTATATAACCACCTAATTAAGTATTAATTAATTCTTAAATAAGAATTAATTAAAAAACAAGAGAAAGAGCCGAATGGTTTTGAATGGCTGCCAAAAACATTTCAAAAGGAATGTAGAGAAATTGAATTCAGCACAGCCTATTTATAGGTCAATTTGAGGGGTAGAAAGGTCAATTCGAAGGAAAGAGAGCTGCCTCGTGTCCTTAGCCTCCGGGTTCATCAAATCCGAGGACACTACGTCGTACCACGTGTCGCCACGACTCTAACGACACGCCCACACATGCCGCCCATGTGGCGGCTGTGTGTTGGCGCGCGTGAACCACACGCTGGTACGAGTAGGTGCCACGTGTCCGGTTCATCCGGTCCGACCGGCGGCCCGGCGGTTCAGACCGGTTCAACTATGAACCGATCGGTTCAATCCTGGTCCAGCTCTGTGCGACGTGGCACGCTGTGATTCTGCCACGTGTCAGGGTCGGTTCTAACCGGACCCGGCCCTACCCGGTGACCCGAACCGATGACCCGCCTCCACAACCCGTTGACTTTTCAGTCAACACAATCTGGGCCGTTCTTTCTCGCTGACGTGGCACAATCCGGGCCGTCCACGCGGCGTGCCATGTGGTGCCCAAGTGGCGCTGACCCGCTGACGTGGCGTGACATGTGGCGCCACGTTAGCATTTCGCCACGTCATCAAAAAAACTTTTTTTTTTTTTTTTTCAAAAAATTTTATTTTCTCCAAAAGAAAATTTCGGGCATTTCCAACTCCTTGGAATTTTATTTATTTTCTCAAAATAAATTTCTTGGCTATTTTCAAACTCTTTGAAAAATCATTTCTCTTTCTCGTTTTAATATTTTCTCTTTGATCTTCGTTGGGGCTTGCGGGGGGACCTGCAGGACTAATTAATCTTAGCTCCAAACGGGTCAATCTTATTATCATCCTATGACAATAATTGATTACCGTTTAACAATATTTAATTCCACTAAATAAATATTGTTGAACTCTAAAATTAATTAAATTATTCACGAGTTTCTCGATCTAGAATAATTTTGCATTTTACTCCTCTGTACAGATATCCATGAAAAATAAATCAATACTACTATCAATTATTTTTCACTTTAAATCTGAAATTTCTTGATTCGCCTTAAGTTCAAATTCCCTGTATCTGAAACACATTCAACATACAACTTCGGTGACGCACACACGAAGTACTTTGGCCAAAGTTTTAATTGAACTTTGCAAATCTATTTCAGGGATATCTTTAACCTTCCAGCAAGGCTACAGATTCCTCGATCAATATTTCTCTCTAGTACATTTCATGCAATCACCGAACGTACAAAGTATTTTGGCCACCCGTTACCGAGACCTCACTTCTGAGTACATCACAGTGATTAACACTACATGCCTAAAGTAGAAACACTATCAGGATTAAGAGTCTAATGCTTCCGATATTTTATTCATTTTAGATAGCAGTATAAAATGAACAATCTCAGTGGTCCAGTTCGATGTTTCCAATCTCATTGAAAATCATCAACGTGTTATAATTGGAAACTCCATTTCCCTATGAAGAAAGACTAATCATCTTATATAACACATTATAGTCTCGATAAGAACATTTTCTTATCATACTGACTAGAAATTTAATGACACGTGACTTTTGGTATTTAAAGTCTTTTCCTATGAAACACATTTCATATAAAATTACCATCACACGTCATTAATTATTAAATTTGTAAAATACTCATAACTTGCTTTAATTTCAGTTTTATTAATCCAAAATATTTACAATATAATTGGATTTTCAGGGCATTAATCCCAACAATAACCACCTAGACTCCGGGCTCTTGCATGTCCAGAAGAGGCTCTAAAATAAGAAGAAGGTAAGACCCGAGACTTAGACTAAAAAATGTACCATATAGACGCTCGGCAATGCTCATGAATGCAATAGATGCAAATGAAATGCAATTAGGATGCAAATGAGATGCATATTATTCCCACTTAAGTCATAACGAATCATAATTCGGAAATTTCACATATGAACTCAACAAATTACACAACCAAATCAGTTCATAGCTTCATATAATTCAATCATACTCATACCATATCGTAAAGCATCAATTAACTCTCAAGAATCCAGCCCGGAACAAGGAATTATCAAAGAAACGGAAGGAAAAACAATTAAGGCATGAAATGGCCATCTCCCCATCTTTCCTCCCGGGGAGATTTTACACTAAAAAGTCCCCTGGCCAGGGACTTTCATGCAGAAAACATTCTGCATAAAAGTACCCGGTCGGGTACTTTCTAAGGCACAATCTCCCCGGCCGGGAAGACACTCCATGCGTAGAACATGGAGTTTTCCTCCCCTGTTCAGTTCTGCAACTCAACCAAACCAAATACTAACTCATCTAGGCACGTTAAGGCAGCAAATTCAGCAGCAAATCAGCACATATACTCCCATGAAACTGATCAAAACCGAACAACAAGAGAAGGAAAGGAAATGATACCAAACTCATGAATAAACTCTTCCAAAACTTCAAGAACATTAATGTTAACTCACTCATGCCTCAACTACCACCAAATTCAGGTACATACATCAATAAATGAAGTATAAGTGATCAACATTCTAGCTCCAATTCAAGCAAAACACCAAGACAAGTCATAGAGATCAAATATAGGGTATAAATCTCATTTTTCATGTCAAGAAGCCAAACTCAATCAAACAAAGCTCAAATTCAGAATTACTTAGATGAAAATGATCGTATAAGCATGTACATATCAAATATAAGCTTACCCCTTGAAGAAGGTGGAAGAAAATGGAGATTGGAGCTCAAAATCTCCCTTGGGTGAATAATGACCGGAATGCTCTTTATTCTCCAAAATCAGCTGAATTTTCTCTTCCTTGGCTTGTGTGGATTGGTGTGAAGGAGAGGGGGAGAAAAGTAGGCTGAGTTATGGTCATGTGGGTTTAGTTTTTAAGTGAAAAGCTCAAAAGATGAGGGACTTATGTGCAAATTAGTGAAAGATGGTCATATTGGCGCTAGACAAAGTTACGGGTTGATTTCGGAGTATGAAATGGTTTTAGAAAAATGTAAGGCTTAGTCCATCCAACCCGAATCGTCGAAACGAGTCCAAAGAAGTGATGGAATTCGAATCCGAATTCCCGAGCTCAAATTATACTACCCGGAACCCAAGGTGCGCTAAGTACATTTTAGCCTCCTTTAGGTTACCCAACAAAACGAGTCCCAAAAACCCAACATATAAACCCGAAAACACATAAGGAGCATATATTCAAGTTCATAACTCATAATACTTGCACACATCAAGTTCACACAAAAAACAAAATTCAATTATGAGCATAAACGAAGCAAATATCAACAAAAAGGCCAAGAACGTTCAAATAAAAGAATTCATAATAATAGCGAATATTAATTAAAAAATTATATAAATTAAGAAAATACATAATTAATAAATTTAAATGCACACATACGTCATACCTGTATGGCCTGAAAGTCGGGGTGTCACAATTAGCCTCCTCACTCAGTCGAGTTGTAGATTGATCCTCTCCTTTACCTTTTTCAGGTTCTCGAGCTAGGCAGGGAAATACGTTGTGTCGAGTCGTACTTGGTGGCTTAGGTCGAGTCTGCATATGTATATGTTACATTTTGGGTACTCTTATTATGTTTATAAATATTTATTGA
This sequence comes from Lantana camara, assembly GCA_037501455.1. Taxonomy (NCBI): domain Eukaryota; kingdom Viridiplantae; phylum Streptophyta; class Magnoliopsida; order Lamiales; family Verbenaceae; genus Lantana; species Lantana camara. The sequence goes on from CM074858.1 coordinate 53,539,540, forward strand.
ATTTGCGGTACTTTTGAATACTTGATGTAAATACTTGATCCTACTTTTGGGTCGTGTGGCCATTGTATAGGTTAGTACGTTTTGTTGAGCTCTTTTATGGATCTTGTATTTTGCTTCCGCTAATATGTTTAACTGTTTGACGTGCTCTGTCGTGTCTTAGCCCCACTTAGCCTAGTATGTGAGTGTAGGTCCCCGTTCGCTTAGACTTGGACTTATGTATGGAAATCCATTTCATATGTGGGTTCGGGTCTACGTGCGGGGGGATGTGGTGACCCATCACTCCAGGTGCTACATGAATACCCTAAATATCCTCTCTCCTGAGCTTGGAGCTAAGTGTAGTAGCGAGTACCACCACGGTGAAGCACTGCTATAGTCCGAGGAGGCTCAAACTCCTTGAAGTACTCCTCGTCACGCTCCTGACGGATCTGACTATCCATAACTATAGAGAAAACAACGATAAGAATACCTTGAAGTACTCCTCGTCACGCTCCTGACGGATCTGACTATCCATAACTATAGAGAAAACAATGATAAGAATACCACTGTGTAGAGTAAGAAAACTCAGGACATTCTTCCATGTCTCAGGCACCCAAGTTAAGTCTCTTCTTACTCATCCTGATGCTCTGATACCCCCTCAGTTGTAGCACCCCCTGAAGCCACAACCCCACATCGTTGTATATCCCGAGTAACTAAGTAACCCTAACTCTCGAGAGATACTTTGGCGAATGGACAATACATAGCGATACTCAGAGCTTTAGGTGTCACCAAAGCAGTGGAAATGCAGAATAATTTAATTTTTTTGAACATGTATGCACACAATAAACACATAATAAGTAGTCATACAATAACATATAACATTAAGCTAAATAGATTCAAGGGGGAAACATTATTCAAGCAGAGTTTATAAGTGTTTCAGGATATAACCTAAACACTAGTCCAAAGTAACATTTACAAACATAAGTAGAGATACAGCCAAGAAAATTCATGACCACTGAGTAATAATGACAAGTCCTGACAGATTGAAAGACTCCTTGAAGCTTCAAGATACCTCTAGGAAGAGCCTGGCTGCATACTTGAAACCATGAGATCAGAAAAGGGGTCGAGGTATTAGTCAACGGGACTAAGTGACGTAATGTTGAAATAATAATTAGTGTTAAGTAAAACTTTGAGGGTTTTCAAAGGCATTTCTTTAAGACTTTACTTAGAACAGATTTTCTTACATCACACACACAAGCACACACATCAAGGTTCTGGTTCATACGTTTTTACAAATAGGGAACAGGGATACAAGTTGTATTTTCAAAAGTTTGAACCAGTCTTTGAAACCATTGTTGCCCATAAGCTAGGCTTTCTCTAACCTTTACTCCTTAAAATCTTCTAACAGAATTGGTATCGAGATTCGGTAAGACCCTGATGCCCATGCACACATGCACCATCCTTAACACCGGTTGTCACGCCCAGGGAGGTACCCCGCGGTGACTTAAACAGAATGGGAGGAATTATACACCTGTCCCGATCATAATTTGGTCTAACCAGACTCCGATTATAGCCATCATCATCATCAACAGGGACGGTTGGTATCATAATAGCCGTCGGCGCACACCACCTGGTCTACTACTTAACCATACCGTCAGGGCCCAACAGAACACGAATCCAAAGCTTGCATTATCCAGAATATTCAGAAGTGCAAAAGCACATAAATTTTAGGAAATATTAATTTGATTAGAATAATAAACTATATCATAAAGCAGTATCTTTAAGCTGAGAGCATTGCCCCGAAGAAAATCGTAAATTTTCAATAAGTAAAAATTTCAAGCAAAAAAGGGCCAATTTTGAAATCACTATGAGAAATATATATATTCATGGTTTCAGTTGAAAATAATTTAAACCTCACCTATTTATTTAGATAGTTAAGTAGTCGGCAGAAGACAGGGCTTAAGCAGTACCCTGTGGACCCCAGATTTCGGTATGACACACTACTATGAGCTTAAGAAACTAAGTTGCGAATATGGTTGATGATGCATAATTGAGTGATGAAATTCAAGTATTGAGTCAGAAGATTTACAAGAAAGTGTAAAACTTAACAAGGTATATCCTTCTCCGAAGAAAGTATTCGAGTAAACGATGAGTCTCAATTGAAAGCCCATATTAGGGCCTTAAGGATATACTCTTCAGGGCCTTGAAACAACCCTAATTAGAAAAGGAATTTGAAATTTGAAAGCTAATTTGAACCCCGATTTTGAGAATTTTCAAAAACATCTTTTACCGTTGAATCCGTCTCGTCAAAACGATTTTGTCGGTATAAATCAAACTCATTGGTCAAAGTCAAAGTCAATGGTCAAAGTCAGAATTACTATTTAAGTATAGGATATTTATACTATATGTATATGGTATTTGTATTGTATTCATACGTTATGTATACGGTATTTATACTATATTTGTATGGTATTTATACTGTATTTGTATAGAAATATGTATTGTATTTATACCGTATTTATATAAAAATTCTTTTTGTATTTATACAAAAATACGTTTAGTATTTATACGAAAGTACATAAGTATTTATACTAAAATAGACTAGGTATTTATACAAAAGTATATACCGTATTTATACATAAGGAAATCAAATACTATACGTATTTTATACCTATACATAACATATATCAATTGGTTAGGGTTACAATTAATAAAACATGTAATAATTAAAACTATAGGTTATAATTATAATTCATGTAGCATGTATCACAATTAAATCATGTATCATATTCAATTACCTAAGTATGAACAAATTATAATAAATCATAACATGTAAAATATTAATTCATGGTATAATTAAATCATGTAACATTTAAATTATAAACTATAAATTATTAAACAATTAATCATATACTATAATCTAAACAATTATATATTTAGCATAATATTAGAACATGATATAAACACATAACAAAATAAGGCATATACTAATTTAAAACATAACATAAATTAAAACTTAAAACTTAAAACTAAAACATAAATAAAACATAATTTAAATAAATTAAAACAAAAAGAGAAAAGGAAATCGCACCTTTGAAAAGGGGAATTTGGCGGCTACTGAACAAGGAGAATATGCTGCCAAAGGTCTTATTTATAAGTTGAATTAGGGGCTGAAATTAAATTAGTATGTAATCTAGGGACTACACGGGGTACTTTGTGTAATTATAGAAAATAATTAAGGTTTTCTCCAAAATTAAATATAAAATGATAGAAAAAGTGTATTTAGGTCATTTCACAAGGGTGACAATTTAGAGCACAAAATTCAGCTAAATAACTCCCTAAACATCACACATACACCCGATAAGAGCAAGGAAGCAAATTCAGTCACAAAGCTTCAAATATTCACATTTTCATCAATGGTGGATCCTTGCACATAACATATAATTCGAATTCAAGCTCATGAATGCATAAGGGAAGCTAAAGTGATCATATTTCATGCATCAATCGTCAAGAAAACCGAAATTAAAGCAATAAATTCAAGAAATGAGATGAAAACCTAACTATTCACATTCATCTTCATATCATACTCAATCCTCTATGAAATTCAGAAAATAAGCACTTAAAAGAAATATAAGAAGATGGAGAACAAGATTATGGAATTACCTTTCAAATGTGATGAAGAATGGAGGTCGAACGAGCTTGAAATCGCAAAGTGTGAATAGTGTTAAATCCCTTTCTTTCTCTCTCTCGGTTTCAGCTGCTCCTGCTTCTCTCTCTCTCTCTTACTGAATGAGATGGAGGGTTAGGTAAAAATAAATAGGGATTAAAAAGGGTTAATTAGGCTCAAGAATCAAGTTATTTGGTTAAGAAAGGAGAAAGTTCTAGCTAAAACCGTAAATTGTGGCAGTCATGCTCGAGGCTAACTGTTTAGGTGAAATTCGGGGGTTCAAACAGTCTTAAAAAAATACATGGTTAGGTTTTTTAGCTCTGTATTCTTCTTACAAGTCCAACACCACTTCCAAAATTCAAAACCAAATTCCCGAACTCAAGTTATGCCTTCCGGAACACAAGGTGCGCTAAAACGACTTAGGCCCTCGAGTCCCTTACCAAATAAAACGGTTCAAGAACCGTATCAAACGAACTCAAAAACATAAAATGAGCATGTAATCAAATTCATAACACATATAATTCTTACATGATACATATTCACAAAAATCAGAAACAAGTACGGGATCAAACGAATTAAAAACGGGATTAAAATGGGGGCAAAACGTTCAAATATTCAAACATATACTTAACAAATAATTCAAATAATTTCAAGAATAACATTTCAACAATATAATAGACATATAACTGCATAAATGAATAATTTAAATACGCACGTATCACTCTCAAAATGGTGTACCTGTACGTAGGGGTGTTCAATCGGTTTTATTGAACCGAACCGAACCGAAAGTTCGGTACGTTATTTTTAAGAACCGATTACCGAACCGAATTTCACAGTTCAGTTCGGTAAAAACGAAAATAATTTCGGTTTGGTTCGGTGAAAAACCGTTATACCGAAAATCCCTGGAAAAATGAAAAAAAAAATGTAGAAGAAACCAGAAAAACCTATAACAATGCACAAAACATATTCAATAGCTCAAAACATCCATCTTCAGAATACACTAATACAGTCAATACACAACAGCAGTAGTCTTTAACAAACATGCAATATTCAACAAACATCAACACAACTGAGATAAATATTCAAAGTTTTCAAGAACATTCAACAGAAGCATAGAGGACTCTTGATTCTTGAATAGCTTCCTCTGAACTTCCTGCCATGCTTGATCATTCATTCAACGGTTAACACCTACAAAATAAATTACAGTGATGTTTCAAAAATAACATAAAAAGGCATACATGTGATCAAGAATGAAAAACAATAAGTCAATAAGTGTTTCATGTCTTCTTCAATTTTCATACCCATCATAATCCAATGATGTTCGACTCCGTTCCCACAACAGACACCAAATCTACAAGCAGAAAACATAAATATTAGTATATTACTAAACGAAAAATAGCTTTACAAATAACATAAATATTGGTTCATACCTTCTTCAATTTTTTGAATGAACTCATATTCTTCCTCATTGGATTTGATTGGACCGCGATGAAGCTAATCTTGACAACAAATCAAAGCTTGTGCCATCTTTGGAGTTAATGAAGATCTGAAGTCATCAATAATGCGTCCCCCGGTGCTGAATACCAACTCCGATACCACGGTAGAAACGGGCATGGCAAGCAAATCACGAGCCAATCTAGATAAAATGGGAAATCTAGGAGTTGCATTTTCCACCATTCGTTGATTTCAAAATCATCAGAATCTTTCTCAGTTCCTTCATTCAAATACATGTCCACCTCTGATTGATCCACTTTTCCAATCTCTGAAATCATCTTATGATATTTCTTCCTTTTTGCCCTTGCAGTTCTTCTTTCTCGCTCAGCTTCAGATAAAGCAGATGAACTTCCATCACTACTATCCGAAGGGGATAAATTAGAAGAAGTCTGTGATTGTGGAAGTGTACTAGAGAACAGCTCCTTGTACTCTTCAAAAACATCATAAAAGGCTTTTTTAGCCAAACTTATCATGTCTTGTCCAGTGTCTTAACCATACATATTCTTGAATACATACTCAACATATTCCAATTTGTGACGAGGATCAAGCATTACGGCAACATATAGCATCATATTCATCTTTGAGATATTTCCCCAATAATTGTCGAATTTTAGTTTCATTCCCCAATATGTGAAGGACACGGAATAAAATTAACAATGATTTTATGTAATTTCCAGTCCTCATCAATGAAATGACCAGTCAAAGCCATATATGTTAATCTTTGATTTGAAGTCCATGTGGCGGTGGTTAATGAGAGGCGTTGTCCAGATTTCTTAAAATAATTCTTCAATTTTGTTGTTTCATCAAAGTATAACTTGTAACAATCTCTGGTAATGGTTTTTCTTGAAGGCACATGACATTGAGGACACACAATAGACATAAAGTACCCAAATACTTCATTCTCACCAACTTAAAAGGCAATTCATCAACATTAGTCATACGAGCCAATGCCATTCTCACAGTCTCATAATCAAAATTGCAACTAGAAGACATATCTTTACCACCAGTCACAATTTGACAATAACTTTGAATTGTATGATTATCACCAGATGAAACATTATCAGGGTGTTTCTTACATACCTTCGTGTAACTATTCATACCAGAAGTCCCATTTTTTGTTGGATGAGTTGCATAGGTTCGACCACAATGCTTACATTTCGCTCTTGGTTTTCCATATTCATCGATGTAGAAAATAAAATGATCCCGAGCCTTGGCCCTCTTAGAAATCTCATTTCTCTTTGGGCTTCCATCAGTCTCCTGCTGAGTTCCTTGTTGAGTTTCTGACAGATCTTTTTCTTTCGACTCTGCGTTGTCACTTAAATTCAATGCCTCAACTAGAATCTCTTCAAATGATGAACCAATGGTTGGACTCAAAGCATTGGAAGGTGGATTCATTGTTGTTGAGTCAGTATTTTCAGCTTCCTTTTCCATTTCTATAACTTATAAGTGAATAATAGTAATTAGTAAGTGAAAAAATGAGAAATAGCAGATTATAAAGCCATAAAGATTAACCATTTCAGTGATGATTTACAAATCGATTTCTGTAATGAATAGTCATTTCTTTGACAAATTGTTTTCAAGAAAACCTTAAAAACAGAATATATTGTAAATCACAACAAAACCCCTAAGATCTTGTAAGAAATTAAAGAGTAACAAGTTTGAAAATCAATTTTATGAAATATTAAAATTTCAGATTAAGTTTACCATAAGAGTTGTTGTCTTGCTGACTTGCTCGAGCCTGGAGCTGGAGATGGCGACACACAGCGGCGGAGAAGATGTCCAACATGACAGAGAAGATGGCTGAGACGGCGAGTCGGTGATGGAGCTGGGGTTAGCACCTTGAGCAGCGGGCCAGTGGCGCAAAGATAGGGTTTTTGTTGAAATGAGTTTGGTTGTCTCTTGTCTGAAGAAGTCTGAAGTCTAAACAAAGAGTCAAGAAGTTTGATTTGATTTTGAAACACGATTTTGCAAATTGCAACACGTTATTAAAGTATTATATTATATTAACATATATATATTATATAATATATTACAGGTAATATGTATTATATATATATATATATATATATATATATTTTAATACATATATAAGTTCGGTATTCGGTACGGTACGGTATACCGTATGGGAATACTGAATCCGTACCGAATACGGAATTTAAAAAAAAAATAAACGAATACCGAACCATAGTTTTGGTTCGGTAATCGGTACAAACCGAAACTTCGATTCGGTTCGGTTCGGTAGATTTTCCCAAAATATGCCCACCCCTACCCGTACGATCGGACGGCGGGGTGTTACAGTTATTGAGCTTGAATGCATGGAACTTGAAGTTTTTGCACTCTTTTTTTGTCCTTCCGTTATGTTGCATTTGGGACATGTTTTGGACCAGATTTGTGCGTGAGTTTTGGGCATTTTTTCAGCCATTTTGTGCCTTTATGTGTTGTGAATGTTGTTGTTATGTTTGAGAGGGAATGCAGGGGTGAACATGGCCATTTTCGCGAAGAAGACGTAGCCTGGGCAGATTATAGGTCATTTCACCTTTAACCGAGCAGCTATGAGAGTAGAAAAGTGTTCAAAGTTCGGGACATAAAATTTCCTTCGAAACAGCTACTCATACGTCAAAATCAGACGTACAATTTAAAAGTTCTAATTCTTGAAATGAATAATATCCAAATTTTTGAACGTTTTCATTTACTACTCGAGCTATGGTTGGAATTAGGGTTTGAAAAGCATATCAAAATTCATGAAATAATTCAAGGATCATTTTAAGTATAATATTGAGGGGTAAATGGTGTACCAATCAAAAGTTCATTTCGGCGATGAATAATAACTTTTTAAAAGAAAATCCTAAATTGCCTCAAAGATTCATAAAAGGTTCCTGAGACTTGGAAAACAAGTTTAAATGATTAAAAATCATAAATCTTGATCCTTTAAAATTCCATTGACAAACGGAGCAATAGTGGTTCGGGAAATGAATAGTACTTTCTGGTTTTAGTGCCGAACTTCCCTTGAAATAATATAATATCACAAAAGAGCACATATTTCACTTAAAGATGCAATGTATGAAGTATTTCCAAATTTTTGAACGTTTTCATTTACTACTCGAGCTATGGTTGGAATTAGGGTTTGAAAAGCATATCAAAATTAATGAAATAATTCAAGGATCATTTTAAGTATAATATGGAGGGGTAAATGGTGTACCAATCAAAAGTTCATTTCAGCGATGAATAATAACTTTTTAAAAGAAAATCCTAAATTGCCTCAAAGATTCCTAAAAGGTTCCTGAGGCTTGGAAAACAAGTTTAAATGATTAATAATCATGAATCTTAATCCTTTAAAATTCCATTGACAAACGGAGCAATAGTGGTTCGGGAAATGAATAGTACTTTCTGGTTTTAGTGCCGAACTTCCCTTGAAATAATATAATATCACAAAAGAGCACATATTTCACTTAAAGATGCAATGTATGAAGTATTTTAAATATGGATCAAGGTATATAAATGCTCTTACGATGCCCTAGCTTACCGTTTACGACCAAGCCCCGATCCGGGCTATTACAGGTTTTTTCCGAGGGAATAGTTTCCCTCGGAAATGTAGCATCCCGATCATCCAGACCTACAGCTATGCCTTACGGGGTGTTACCCGTGTAATTTATTTATTTATTTATGCCGTCGTATTACTTTTTATTGTTTAAGTATTTACTTGGAATTTCTTGAGTATTTGCTTTCTTGAGTTCTTTGCACGTTTATGTTCTTTTTGCTTGAGTTCTGCTCTCTATGTACTCGAATTTGATTCTTGATATACATGAACTATGTGAGTTATGTACGTGTTAGCATGTTCGTTTTGTGGTTTTGAATTCGTTTGTTTGAGCTTTGTGCTCGTTTTGCTTTCTTCGGAACCTAGAGGACGGTTAAAGGGCATTTAGCGCACCTCGGGTTGCGGGCAACGTATCTTGAGCTAGGGAATTCGGATTCGAATTCCGGAAGAGGTGTTGGACTCGTGACAAGATTTGAAAGCTTTAGAGCCTAACCTTACACTTTTATAAGCCCTTTTAGACCTCCGAAAACCAACCGGAACAAGCCCTTATGTCAAGAGATACCCTTTTTGTTGACTAGTCTCACTTGTGGGACCCAAATTAAGCCCTAACCTTGACTTCTATGATCCTAAGTCATCTCTCTCTCTCCCAATACCCCTTATAGTGTCCCAAACCCAAGAAAGAAGGAAGAAAAAGGTCCTCAACTTCAGCTCCAAAGAAGAAACAAGAGAAGAAGGTGACACTATTCCAACATTGAAGATTTTGAACTTTTAGCTCTCCCAATTCTCATCCAATTTAAAAGGTAAGTTGATTTTTGACTCCTCCATGATTATGTGGTTCTTTTAAGTCTAATAGGATGACTTCTCTTCAAGGATTGCATGAGTAATGGCATTCATTGTGAATAGTAAGGGTTTAAGGGCTTTGATGGATTTTAGCTTGTTTCCTCTTGATTTGCTTGGGTTTAATGCATGATAGATATGCCTAAGACATCCTTCTTGAGTTATTTGAACTTGGTTTACGTGTTAGAGTTGATTTCATGCTTCTACCATTGTTGATTTTTGAGTTCTTGGTTGATTATGCCCTCTTCACCCCTTTGCTTGAATTGTTGCATGTTTGAGCCATTATATGACTTGGATTGCTTGGTTTATTACTTCCTATACTTGCATTTATGTGTTATCTTGGTCTCTTGCTGGTTTGGTTTTATTTTTGCAAGAATTTAGAGCTTAGAATTCAAAATTTTCGCCCCTGGACCAGATCCACGACCCTGAATTTTTATGCTTTGAAAAACCCACGGCCGTAGATATGGGGACAGATTTCGGCATTTTCTGCCTTGGAATCCACGGCCGTGGATGTCCCCTTTCAAAAAAATCTACGGGCCTGGATTTCAGGGTAGAAACATTTTGAGTTCTGAACTTTGTTTTCTTGTTTTATTTTGTTTTCCTTTCGTTTCCCCACCCCTTTTCTTGTTCCTTACCTTGTTTACTAGTATCTTATGTGTTGTAGTTGTGTTGTGCTATGTGTTTTGTAACATCCCGGTTTTTCGTTCGTACAGGTATGGCGTATGTGTATTAATTGCGCAATTTAAATTAATTAATTATGTGATTATTTGGTTATTTATTTAATTTAATTTTAATTTAATTATTTAATTTCGTTAGTTTTAATTAATTAATTTCGTAATTAGATTAATTAATCTTATTTAATTACGCTAATGTTAATTATTATGTTAATTATGTGTTTATATGTTAATTATGTAATAATTAATATCATTTTGCTAATTACGTGTCATTATGAATTAATTGTATAATTATTTTACGAAAATATGGGGAATTATTTGAATTTTTGTGAACAATTATTTGATGCCTTTGAAACGTGCGCCGTTCGTGTCCGAATTCAATTCCAATTTTTGTGAATTTTTGATATGTGTAATTTATGTGAGTTATGTTTACGTGTGTATGCTCGCCGCTAGTTTTCGATCTCGTTTTACATGTTTTCGGATTTAATTTCTTTTACGGGACTAAATGGACTTTTAAGGGCATTTAGCACACCTTTGGTTCCGGAAGCCGTAACTTGAGCTAGGGAACTCGGATTCGAGTTCCATCACCTTCGCTGAACTCGTATCGAGAATTCGGGTTGAACGAAATAAGCCTTATATTTTTCTAAGCCCGTTTGAACCTTTGAAATTCGACCGAAACTTGATGCGACTGAAATTGTACCCTCTCCAGCTGTTAAATTAATACTTAGCCCATACCCTAACCTAAATCCACCTAACCTTGACCATATTACGCCAACTCCATCACATTTCAGACCACCTATCACCTCAACCCTGTCACTGTTCACAGAAGCAAGGATTCAGCCGATTTTGAAGCTCCTTCTCCATTTCTTCGTTCCTTGGCCGAGAGAGAAGAATCCAGCTTCTATCTTCTTCTTCCTCATTTCTTTCTTGCGGGTGATGTGTTGTTTGTGTTTAGTTTACATATTTAATCTTTCCTACCGATTGAATTTGGCCGTGATTCAGTTTTGTGGATTTTGGAGCAATTTCGTGAAAAGTGTGAATCTGGGAGATTTTGAATCTGCACAACTTGGTCTGTTGTTCCGTGCTGAATTAATGGATCTTATATGAACTTAGGGGTATGCTTTATGGTATATGAACCGTGTTTGAGTGATTTAATCACAGCTTTATTAGATCTGAAATTTTTGCTCCTCTGTTTCTGGAAATCCGCTGCTGCTGCGTCTGTTCTGTATCTGTCGTGTTTCCTTGGTAATTGTTGTTGTTTCTTGTGCATTTTGGCATGAATCTATGCTTGATTTTAGCCCTTAAATTACTGCTTATGCCTGCTCTGCTGCTGTTATGTTTTGCTCTGTTTTTCCCACTCTGAAATCCGCCGCTGCTGCTGTAAATTTGGGACTGAAGTTGCTGCTGCCGTTATGTTGCTGTGCTACTGCTGCTATAATTGTGGTGCATGTATAAATATGTACGTGTGTATATATAGTATATAGTATATGTGTGTGCATGAGTGTATATTATATCTGTATGTGTGTGTATACTGAATATATGTAATTTGTGTGTGTATATTATATATGTGTGTGCATGCATGAAGTGTAAGTGTGTGTGCATGTAATATATATATATATATATATATATATATATATATATATACAATACATACGTTTATATATAATATAAGATTGAATAATATATATATAATTACATATATAAAATACAATGCATATATATTTTATATTTTATATTCAGTTTATATATATATATATATATAGATATATATATGTATTTTATAAGTTATATTTATATTTGAATTTGTATGAATTTGATGAAATTGTAAAGGTGTGTATTAAATGTTTAAATTGAATTACTTGTTTTATTTCAATTATTTTATGACAATAAATTGTGTTCTTGAATATGGAATTATTATATGTTTTTCGTAATGTGACATATATGATTTATGAATTATGGAAAGTATGAACGTGAAATCATTGTGAATGAAATGTATTAATTGAATTAATTGTCTATTTGGATTCATTTCATGAATTATAAATTGTATGCATTTCATATCATATGCATAACATTGCCGTGCATCGTAAGTGGTCATTTTGAGTCTTACACTGTCTCTTTTGCACAGATTCGGGTACGGTTGGAGACGAGGGCGAGCCTTGAGTTGCTTGTGCCTAATTCTTGTGATATTCGAGGTGGGTTTCTCTTCTATTAGTTAAGATGACCCGATATATCCCTACTTGAAAAGTTTTAAGCCAAAAATTATAATATATGTATATCGAGTCTTTTTATCGAGTAAATGATTTTTAAACGTGAACCCTTTTATATATGAATTCCTACCTGATTTTGGCGAATGCATGATATGATTATGAATCACATGGGCCCCGGGACTTAGTGCACGTGGCGATCCGGGGAGGCGAGGGCCGACGGTGATCCCGTGTACTAGTTCCACCAAACTAACGGTGACTCCGGACCTCACTAGGAGATTGGCGGGGAATGGGAGCCGAGTGCCTTTGAGGGATTCATGTACCCTCATTGTGCCTATGTATGAACCGGTGGTCAGGTCTAGCTAACTTGTCCACCAACCGGAGGAAGAAGGAGTATATGTATGATTATGAATCGTATGATTGTGCACAAAAGATTGATTATGCATGATAACGAATAAATATTGATTATGAATAATGATTATGATTACACGAGGTGTTGGTTAGAGATAATGCACGCCCCTCGCCAGGGCTATGAATACCTTTATGAATGAAAATGATTGTGGTAATCCCGAAGATGTCTTTCTTTGTTTTCACCCACTTGGAAAATTATTCTAAAAACTTCATCGGGATTACTACTTGCATGAATATGTTTAAATTCCGCGATACTTATATATTATGCCCCCGTTTTATACCCACCAGTCTCCTATAGACTGAACCCGTATTGTTTTCAGTTGTGTTATGCAGGTTTTGGAGTGCTAGGCGGGAATACGAGCCGTCTAGGTCTTGCATTTGTACTTAGCACTCACTACATACCTTATTTTGTCATACTCTACTATATGATATGAATTGTTATAAATTTCGGGCGTACTTGTTTTGTAGGCCGTGTGGCCACGTTGATTATGACTTATGACTTATGATTATGCTTCCGCGTATTTATCATTTTGACTCTGATTATATATCTGTTGGTGCTTGATTGGTTTAAGGGTTAGCTCCCGCCTAGCTTAGCGTGTGTGTTGTGTCCTCGTTCGCCGTGATTCGGCACGTGTATGGACTTCCATTTCATATGCGGGTCGGGTCTCGGTGCGGGGGATGTGGTACCTTACGCTCGGGTGCTACATCCTTAAGTGGTATCAGAGCCTGAGATTGCAAAACCCTGGCTCTCGTGTCGTGTCGAGTCAGTTTAGTTCGTACGACTCTTTTAGGAACAACTTGTCAACTTGTTGCATATGCATTTCTTATGTGATTATGTGCTCCAACTCTTGACTTTGCTTGAATCATTCGCATTTCATACATGAATTAAAAAATGGCATGTATTTTGATGATTCTTGGACAGGATGCCGCCAAGGAGAGATAGACACAGGTCTCCATCACCACAGCGACCACCACCTCCAATGAATATGGAGAATTTTATGGAAGTCGTGTATAACTTTGTTGAGCAACGGACAGCTCAAGCACCACCACCGCCGGCAGAACAATTAGCACCTCAGCCGAACCACAGGGATTCTCATGGGGTATTTCTGAGCTATAACCCCCCTCGGTTTTCGGGTTCTTTAGATGATACTGTAGCAGAGGGATGGCTTACTCGATTGGAGAGGATTTTCGAGATCAGACAGTTTACTATGCATGAGAGGGCTCAGTTTGCTATCTTTCAGCTGGATGGCGGGGCTTATGATTGGTGGGAGAGAACGAAAGAGAGATTGGAAGTCGATGGACAGGACGTAACTTCGGTGATCTTCAAGAGGGAGTTCAGAGATTATATGGTACCCGAGGTAGTTCGAGAGAGGAAGGAGCAGGAGTTTATGGATTTGAAACAGGGCAACCGTACTGTGGCCCAGTATATTGCTGCTTTTAACAGGCTCGGGAAGTATGCTCCACACATCACCAGGGATGAGAAAAGGAAGGCCAGAAAGTTTATTGCAGGGCTGAGGCAGGATTTGAGGCATGGTCAGGCCAGGCATAACTTTGAGTCTTTTGCTAATACTGTTCAAAGAGCCTTAGTACAGGAGGAGGAGTACAAAAAGAAGGATCCAGTTCTTAGAGCACCTATGGGACGAGATTCTGGATCGAGCTCTGGGAAGAGGCCGATGGTACATGCTGCTCCACAGAACAAGGTTCCTATTAAGAAGTTACGATTGGGAGGATCAGCTCCACAGGCCCCGAGGACTCTACCCGCAGCACCTAATTCTACTGTTTTTCGTCACACTGTACCTCCATGCCTTCATTGTGGAGGACCGACCCACTCCTATAACAACTGCCGAAGAAGATTGGGTTTGTGCCTTATTTGTGGGAAGGGAGATCACATGGCTGACGTTTGTCCTAAAAAGAACCCTGGATTTCAAAGGGGAGCACCGAGACCTATGATTCAGGCACGTGCATATGCCCTTGAGGGCGAGGAACAGGATGCAGAGGCCGACCCTACCGCCGTGGTGGAAGGTACTATATGCATTCATACCACGAACATTCATGCACTCTTTGATCCTGGTGCGACGCATTCTTTTATTTCGTGTGATTTAGCTGCTACTCTGTGCTTGCCTGTTACTTGTTTACATACTTGTTATTTGGTGAGTTCTCCTCTCGGTGGAAGTCTTCAGACAGATCAGATTGTTCGGGAGTGTTCAATCAGTTTGGAAGGGAGAGATTATCCTGCCGATCTGATTATTATGCCTATGAAAAGATATGGGGTTATTCTTGGGATGAACTGGTTGTTTCGGCATCGGGCCAAGCTTGACTGTTTTACGAACAAGGTTATTTTGGGAGATGATTTGATTGTGGGTGTTGGTTCAAAATCAGTACCTCTCTTGTCTTTCACAGAAGCTCACAGACTAATAAGAGAGGGAGCCATGGGATTTATTGCTTATCTCCTCAACAAGCCAAAAGATCAAGTGAAGTTAGAAGATACCGAAGTTGTGAAGGAATTTGCTGATGTGTTTCCCGAGACTTTGGGTTCTTTGCCACCGGATCGTGAGATTGAATTCCTGATAGACCTACATCCGGGATCCGAACCGTTTTCTAAGACTCCATATCGGATGGCTCCGGCCGAATTGAAGGAACTAAAGATTCAGATTGAAGAGTTGCTTGAGATAGGATTTATTCGGCCAAGTTCTTCACCTTGGGGTGCGCCAGTTCTTTTTGTTAAGAAGAAGGATGGAACTTTGAGGATGTGTATAGATTACCGGGAACTCAATCGGATGACAGTGAAGAACAAGTATCCTTTGCCCCACATTGAGGATTTATTCGACATGTTGCAGGGTTCAGGGGTGTATTCAAAACTCGACTTGAGATAAGGATACTATCAGCTGAAAATCAAAGAAGAGGATATTCCTAAGACAGGATTCAACACTCGATATGGGCATTATGAGTTTGTAGTGATGCCCTTTGGGTTAACTAATGCCCCAGCTGCTTTTATGGATATGATGCACAGGATTTTTCGTCCCTACCTCGATAAATTTGTGGTGATCTTTATCGATGATATTCTGGTCTATTCGAGGACTCCTGAGGATCATGCTCGACATCTGAGAATTGTATTGAACACTTTGAGGGAGCACCAATTGTTTGCCAAGTTTAGCAAGTGTGAATTCTGGATCGATCGGGTAGCTTTTCTAGGCCACATTATCTCAAGTAAAGGTCTGGAAGTAGATCCTTCTAAGATTGAGACAGTTACTCAGTGGCAAAGTCCAAAGAATGCCTCAGAGGTAAGAAGTTTCTTGGGTTTGGCAGGCTATTATCGGAGATTCGTACAGGATTTTTCGAAGATTGCAGGTCCTTTAACCCGACTAACAAAGAAAGAGGCTAAGTTCGAGTGGAATGAAGCTTGTGAGGCTAGTTTTCAACTCTTGAAGGAGAAATTGACAACGACACCGGTGTTAACACTTCCTGAAGGTACAGAAGGATACATGGTTTATACGGATGCCTCGAAGGAAGGTTTGGGTTGTGTTTTGATGCAGAATGGAAGAGTAATTGCTTATGCCTCAAGGAAGTTAAAGGATCATGAACAGAACTATCCCACTCATGATCTAGAACTTGCAGCCGTGATTTTTGCTCTGGGTAAATGGAGGCACTATCTTTATGGAGTTTCTTTTGAGATATTTTCCGACCACAAGAGTCTTCAGTATCTTTTCTCTCAGAAGGAGTTGAACAAGAGACAAAGGCGTTGGATGGAACTTTTGGCAGACTATGAGTGCACGATTCGATACCATCCAGGTAAAACTGACGTAGTCGCAGATGAACTTA
The DNA here is from genome assembly GCA_037501455.1 of Lantana camara. Classification (NCBI taxonomy): domain Eukaryota; kingdom Viridiplantae; phylum Streptophyta; class Magnoliopsida; order Lamiales; family Verbenaceae; genus Lantana; species Lantana camara. The sequence continues at coordinate 53,556,157 of CM074858.1, forward strand.
GTAGGAAAGCTAACGTAGCTAGTTTGGAGTTGGAAACTCAGAAGGAAGATGAGTCGTTCAAATTAAGGGCTTGTATTCGGAACATTACGATTCAGCCAGATCTTCAACAGAGATTGTTTGATGCTCAGAGAACTGATCCTGGAGTTCAGAAGTTAATAGAGAAGGCTCAAATCGATTCAGAAGGTCCTTTTGGGTTTGATGATACTGGACTTCTGAGATTCAAGAATCGAGTTGTTGTGCCGGAAGAGTTGCAAAGGAGTATACTCGAAGAAGCCCATCGGTCAGGGTATTCGATACATCCCGGAGGGAACAAGATGTATAAAGACTTGAAACAATTCTTTTGGTGGAAGGGTTTGAAACGGGATGTAATCAACTTCGTAAGACACTGTATGACTTGCCAAGTGGTGAAGGCGGAACATCAGAAGGCATCAGGGCTACTTCAACCATTACCGATCCCAGAATGGAAATGGCAACAGATCGCCATGGACTTCGTTACGGGTTTGCCAAAGGTGAAAGGAGGATTTGATGGGATTTGGGTGATCGTGGATCGTTTAACGAAATCAGCTCATTTTCTGGCCATCAGGATGTCCGACAAAGTGAATAAACTAGCCAAGAGGTATTGTGATGAGATTGTGAGACTTCATGGAGTACCGGTTAGTATTGTGTCAGATCGCGATCCAAGGTTTACTTCGAGGTTGTGGCAAGAACTTCAAAAGAATTTGGGATCAAGGCTTCAGTTTAGCACAGCTTTCCATCCTCAAACCGATGGACAATCAGAGAGGTTGATTAAGTATTTAGAGGATATGCTGAGGGCGTGTGCTTTGGATTTTCAGAGCTCGTGGAATGAGCAGTTGCCATTAATCGAGTTCGCTTATAATAATAGCTATAAGGCCTCGATTGAGATGGCACCGTATGAAGCTCTTTCTGGAAGAAAGTGTCGATCACCGTTGTTCTTCGACTTAGAAGAATGGAATTGGACTAAACAAGAAGGAGTGAAAATAGGAGAAAAGAAGGATAAACCTTCTAAGGCCGTGCAGGATGCAATAGATAAAGTCCAAATAATTAGACAACGGATGAAAGCTGCTCAAGATCGACAAAAGAGCTATGCCGACCAAAGAAGGAAGAACCTTGAATTCGAAGTTGGAGATAGAGTCTTCTTAAAAGCGTCTCCACGTAAAGGATTCTCAAGAATTGGTCGAGGTGGAAAACTAAACCCTCGGTATATGGGACCGTTTGAGATTTTGGAGAGAGTGGGTGATACAGCTTATCGTTTGGATTTACCTCCGAGTTTGACAGGGATTCATAATGTCTTTCATGTTTCCCAACTCCGAAAGTATTACCAAGATGAATCCGAGGTTTTACCGGTTGAAGAAGTGGAATTGGAACCGAGTCTTACCTTCGTACAAAAACCGATTAAGATATTCGATCAAAAATTTCAGGAACTCAGAAATCGGCGTATTCCACTGGTTAAGGTCCTTTGGAGGAGTGATAAGACCGAAGAGGCTACATGGGAAACGGAGGAGAAGATGAGAAAGTTTCACCCAGAATTGTTCCGAACGAACAGTGAATCCGAGGACGGATTCTTTTTAAGGGGGAGAGGTTGTAACATCCCGGTTTTTCGTTCGTACAGGTATGGCGTATGTGTATTAATTGCGCAATTTAAATTAATTAATTATGTGATTATTTGGTTATTTATTTAATTTAATTTTAATTTAATTATTTAATTTCGTTAGTTTTAATTAATTAATTTCGTAATTAGATTAATTAATCTTATTTAATTACGTTAATGTTAATTATTATGTTAATTATGTGTTTATATGTTAATTATGTAATAATTAATATCATTTTGCTAATTACGTGTCATTATGAATTAATTGTATAATTATTTTACAAAAATATGGGGAATTATTTGAATTTTTTTGAACAATTATTTGATGCCTTTGAAACGTGCGCCGTTCGTGTCCGAATTCAATTCCAATTTTTGTGAATTTTTGATATGTGTAATTTATGTGAGTTATGTTTACGTGTGTATGCTCGCCGCTAGTTTTTGATCTCGTTTTACGTGTTTTCGGATTTAATTTCTTTTACGGGACCAAATGGACTTTTAAGGGCTTTAGCACACCTTTGGTTCCGGAAGTCGTAACTTGAGCTAGGGAACTCGGATTCGAGTTCCGTCACCTTCGCTGAACTCTTATCGAGAATTCGGGTTGAACGAAACAAGCGTTATATTTTTGTAAGCCCGTTTGAAACTTCGAAATTCGACCGAAACTTGATGCGACTGAAATTATACCCTCTCCAGCTGTTAAATTAATACTTAGCCCATACCCTAACCTAAATCCACCTAACCTTGACCATATTACACCAACTCCATCACATTTCAGACCACCTATCACCTCAGCCCCGTCACTGTTCACAGAAGCAAGGATTCAGCCGATTTTGAAGCTCATTCTCCATTTCTTCGTTCCTTGGCCGAGAGAGAAGAATCCAGCTTCTATCTTCTTCTTCCTCATTTCTTTCTTGCAGGTGATGTGTTGTTTGTGTTTAGTTTACATATTTAATCTTTCCTACCGATTGAATTTGGCCGTGATTCAGTTTTGTGGATTTTGGAGCAATTTCGTGAAAAGTGTGAATCTGGGAGATTTTGGATCTGCACAACTTGGTCTGTTGTTCTGTGCTGAATTAATGGATCTTATATGAACTTAGGGGTATGCTTTATGATATATGAATCGTGTTTGAGTGATTTAATCACAGCTTTATTAGATCTGAAATTTTTGCTCCTCTGTTTCTGGAAATCCGCTGCTGCTGCGTCTGTTCTGTATTTGTCGTGTTTCCTTGGTAATTGCTGTTGTTTCTTGTGCATTTTGGCATGAATCTATGCTTGATTTTAGCCCTTAAATTACTGCTTATGCCTGCTCTGTTGCTGTTATGTTTTGCTCTATTTTTCCCACTTTGAAATCCGCTGCTGCTGCTGTAAATTTGGGACAGAAGTTGCTGCTGCCGTTATGTTGCTGTGCTGCAGCTGCTGTAATTGTGGTGCATGTATAAATATGTACGTGTGTATATATAGTATATAGTATATGTGTGTGCATGAGTGTATATTATATCTGTATGTGTGTGTATATTGAATATATGTAATTTGTGTGTGTATATTATATATGTGTGTGCATGCATGAAGTGTAAGTGTGTGTGCATGTAATATATATATATATATATATATATATATATATATATATATATATATATATATATATATATATACAATACATACGTTTATATATAATATAAGATTGAATAATATATATATAATTACATATATAAAATACAATGCATATATATATATATACAATACATACGTTTATATATAATATAAGATTGAATAATATATATATAATTACATATATAAAATACAATGCATATATATTTTATATTTTATATTCAGTTTATATATATATATATATATATATATATATATATATATATATATATATATATATGTATTTTATAAGTTATATTTATATTTGAATTTGTATGAATTTGATGAAATTGTAAAGGTGTGTATTAAATGTTTAAATTGAATTACTTGTTTTATTTCAATTATTTTATGACAATAAATTGTGTTCTTGAATATGGAATTATTATATGTTTTTCGTAATGTGACATATATGATTTATGAATTATGGAAAGTATGAACGTGAAATCATTGTGAATGAAATGTATTAATTGAATTAATTGTTTATTTGGATTCATTTCATGAATTATAAATTGTATGCATTTCATATCATATGCATAACATTACCGTGCATCGTAAGTGGTCAGTTTGAGTCTTACACTGTCTCTTTTGCACAGATTCGGGTACGGTTGGAGACGAGGGCGAGCCTTGAGTTGCTTGTGCCTAATTCTTGTGATATTCGAGGTGGGTTTCTCTTCTATTAGTTAAGATGACCCGATATATCCCTACTTGAAAAGTTTTAAGCCAAAAATTATAATATATGTATATCGAGTCTTTTTATCGAGTAAATGTTTTTTAAACGTGAACCCTTTTATGTATGAATTCCTACCTGATTTTGGCGAATGCATGATATGATTATGAATCACATGGGCCCCGGGACTTAGTGCACGTGGCGATCCGGGGAGGCGAGGGCCGACGGTGATCCCGTGTACTAGTTCCACCAAACTAACGACGACTCCGGACCTCGCTAGGAGATTGGCGGGGAATGGGAGCCGAGTGCCTTTGAGGGATTCATGTACCCTCATTGTGCCTATGTATGAACCGGTGGTCAGGTCTAGCTAACTTGTCCACCAACCGGAGGAAGAAGGAGTATATGTATGATTATGAATCGTATGATTGTGCACAAAAGATTGATTATGCATGATAACGAATGAATATTGATTATGAATAATGATTATGATTACACGAGGTGTTGGTTAGAGATAATGCACGCCCCTCGCCAGGGCTATGAATACCTTTATGAATGAAAATGATTGTGGTAATCCCGAAGATGTCTTTCTTTGTTTTCACCCACTTGAGAAATTATTCTAAAAACTTCGTCGGGATTACTACTTGCATGAATATGTTTAAATTCCACGATACTTATATATTATGCCCCCGTTTTATACCCACCAGTCTCCTATAGACTGAACCCGTATTGTTTTCAGTTGTGTTATGCAGGTTTTGGAGTGCTAGGTGGGAATACGAGTCGTCTAGGTCTTGCATTTGTACTTAGCACTCACTACATACCTTATTTTGTCATACTCTACTATATGATATGAATTGTTATGAATTCGGGCGTACTTGTTTTGTAGGCCGTGTGGCCACGTTGATTATGACTTATGACTTATGATTATGCTTCCGCGTATTTATCATTTTGACTCTGATTATATATCTGTTGGTGCTTGATTGGTTTAAGGGTTAGCTCCCGCCTAGCTTAGCGTGTGTGTTGTGTCCTCGTTCGCCGTGATTCGGCACGTGTATGGACTTCCATTTCATATGCGGGTCGGGTCTCGGTGCGGGGGATGTGGTACCTTACGCTCGGGTGCTACATGTTTTGTTGTTCTTTTCCAAGTTGTGGATTCATTTGTTTAGAAACGTGCAAGTTTTGCTCTCATTGCTACTTTGTTACGCTTATGGCATCTCATACGCATCATACGCATTCATATGCGTTTACCGAGTGTCAATGTGGTTCATGTTGAGTCTAAGAATACCCCTTGTTGTTTGTTTTGTTCAGAGGATCTTTTCGTGGACGATGAGGTTGCCCCTTGAGTGCACGGTTTACTCTCTTTTGTCTCCGCTACCCGTGTTAAGGTGAGGTTTTGTTTCTTTTACTTATTTGACCTACAACCCCTATATGGTTTGAAGCCTCGCATGCCAATTATGTATATTATATGATAGATACGTGTATGATATATATGTTGTGGGCTTGTCCCGTTTGTTATAAGACTTCGAAAACACTTTGTATACGTATATAAGCTATTTTACCTTTTGTTTTGGAAAAGTTTGGTTAAGTGTGAGTGTGTAAGCGAGATATGTGGCTTTGAAAGATAAGCTTTGCTATAAGTATGATTTTTGTGATAAGTTTTGGGCCCCGGAGAGTCGTATGGTAATCTCAGGACGGCCGTGGGGTCGCCGAGCTCTGCCATCAACATTCTCCATTTGAGAGTCTCACCCAACCTCGAGAGGTTTGGGGAAGGGTGTTTCTCTTGAGCCGACGGAAGTAACCGTCGAAAGTTTCAAGGTCGTGATTAAACCTTGTCTCTCGCGATTTTTGGATAGCTAGGGTCGATCAACCCTTCTATCACCCGGTATTAAGGTTGGATTATGCTTTGTTTTGCTTTGTTATGCCTTTCGTTTATGGAAGTTTGGATGTGTAACTCGTACTCGCCGAGTTGGTTGGTTGTCTATGATCTATGAAACAAGAGTGGACTTCTAAGTATCTAGAACTTGATGTTTGGCCTTTGGCCTAAAGTCCTAGTATATGCATGTATACCACGGGTAAAGTCTTTGGTTTGCAAAAACCACTCTTGGTTCATGGATCCTTTCAATTTTGAATAAGTGCTATGCTCTATATGTATATTGGGTGTGTGAGTTAACCCCCTCACTAGTCTCTAGGACTAATCCTCGTTGTTTTCCCCTTTTTTCCTCTTTTCTTTTGAGTTTGCAGGTACCTTCTGAGTCGAGCTAGGCGGCAAGTGTCTGTCGAGTTTACTTGTGGTGTAGCTCAGGTCTCATGCATATGTAGTGGTTTTTGTACCTTACCTTTATGCACTTTTGAATTATGTAATTCGAATACTTTTGATATTTTGGCCCCGATGGGAATTGTATATGTTATATATATTCGTTTATGACTTAGCATGACAACTTGAACCCTCTTATTATATGTTATGTGGTCTTGGGGATTATGTATGAATGTTTTAACGCTTCCGCTACTCTTGTTTTATTTTGCTCAGTTCTTGAGGGTCTAGGCCGCCTAGTGAGGGTGTGAGTTTTGTGTGTCTCCCGTTCGCTATGGTTGGATTTGGGTGCGAACCCTTCATTTCGCAGGGGATGTGGCGCCCTTCGCTCCGGGGTGTTACAGGAAATTTCCCTCAGAATTCGCCTATTTTCTTGTAGTGTGTGGTGGAGGACACGTGTTCATCCATGATTAGCCAAAGGAGGCTTAGGGTCCACATGGACCCTTGTTAAGTACAGATTTGACCTCTGTTTAGGCCCGTATTTTCTTATACTATCTTATGAGCTTATGTTGTATATTTTTACTCCTTTTTAGGCACCTCACGTGTCGAAATCGGAAAAGGAGGAAACGGAGCGAAATCGGGCATAATTAAACGGATCTGAAAGACTAATGGCTATTAGCCCTGAGAAGATAGAAATTGACTAATATGCCTGTTAGTCAGTACAGGCGTGATTGCTGTGAGTAATGGGCGTTAGCCCTTCTCATGTACAAATGGGTTAATGCCGTTTAGTGAGGTCAGTGGCCAATGAGATTTGTAGCGGCCGTTAGCTCCCCTTGAGAAGAAAAGTGTGTAATGGGCATTAGCCCGTTCTGGAAGTTGCTATTGCATTTTTATGTAACAGTCGTTTATGAAATTTCTATAACGGCCATTAGGGGATGCAAATTACGTTTTTACCTCTTTCAATCTTATTTTCGAGACTTGGCTAGGGTTAGAGGCTCATTCTTTACCTAATTAAGTTCGGAGCTCTAGAGGAGGCATGGAAGAGGAAGATTGATCCCTTGGGGATTCTTGAAGCTTTCCATAAAGAATTTTCCATCTAAATAGTATCAATTTCCTTGCTAAGTTCTTTTGTAATTAATTTGTGTATTCTCTTGTTAAACTAATGTCTCTAGTCTTGAGCTTTGACCTTGTATTGAATCTTTAAGACTTGGATGTTTGAGTTTTGTTCTAATTCAATGAAAATACATGCTATTATCTTAATTTCCTTTAGTTTGTTGGTCATTTGTGGAAGCATGATTGGCTAATTTCTTAGGGCTAAGGGGATGAGGAATAGTGTAGGTCAGGTGTTTGATGAAATGCCCAAGAGACTAGAAATGATTCTTATGTTCGGAAAATGTTTTATTACTACAATCTTGAGTTTGGCCAACTTAATTTTGATCTTAAAACCACTTGTGAATTGAAAGATTAACTAGTGGTTGGGTAAGTTTTCCTAACACTTAATCTTCACTTTTAAAGAGATTTAAATTGAAATTAAGCTATCTAGCAATCAATTGACAATGCTTTGCCTCAACTTTGTTTACTTGGTTTGAGTATTGAATTGATGGTCACGAAAGAGACATCGATCTTGCCCAAATACACGTTTTTTACTTTGAAAGGAGTTTAAACATACTTTAGCGGTTGGATAGTGAGGATCACTCTAGTTGATTGGGCATTAATCGTTACTTGGCTCATACAAGATTCATCCCCTAGCCACCTTAGTTCCTTGAATTCTACTTGAAATATTTAGTGTTTGTGCTCGTTTAGTTGTCTTCTTAGTTTAATTTGTGATTTCAGTTATTTGCTTTCTCTTTACTTTTACCGGTCTATAGATTAACTAATACACGGCAATTGACATTAATTTCCCCTTACTCGAGGATCTACCCCTAGTGTACAACACCCACTTGGCTTGCACTTGGGCTTATTTTTACTAAAATTGAAATGGTACAACAAGTTTTTGGCGCTATTATCGAGTAAAGCGTTTGGAATTACTCTTGCTTTTGTGTTAGTTAGTGTTTTAGACCCTTAAGTTATCATATTTGATACTTTTATTTGTCTCTTGTAGGTGTTTATGCGAAGATTTTGGAGTTGGGATAATCTCAAACACTATCCTGAGATCGAGAGGAAACTCCACACCCTTAGAAAAGGAAAGAGACAAGAGGAGTTGTCAACCCCGATTCCAATGGAAGATTTAAACTGAAACAATGGTCGAAATCGAGCAAATCAAGTAAATGGAAATAATGTCCCAAATCCACCACAAAGATAAGTTCGTAATTATGTCATGCCAAACATGGAAGCCATCCAACATAATCTAGTCCGCCTGGGTGTAGCGGCAAATCATTTTGAGATAAAGGCTTCTACAATAGGCCTTTTGCAACAAAGTCAATTTGGTGGGCTTGCTACAGAGGATCCCATTGCGCACATAAATTGGTTTGTGGAAGTGTGCAACACATTTAAGCTAAACAATGTGACCGAAGATGCAATTAGGATCTGGTTTTCCCGTTTTCACTTAGGGAGAAAGCCAAAGCATGGTTTAATGCTCTCACGTGCGATACGAAGGGATCATGGGTGCTCCTCTCACAAGCTTTCTTGGATAAATTCTATCCACATTCGAAGACCATGAAATTCCGGAATGAGATCACTTATTTTCGCCAATATGAAGGTGAAAGTCTCTACGAGGCAAGGGACAGATTCAAGGAACTTTAACGAAAGTGCCCACTCCATGGTTGTGAGGATTGGAGGCTAGTGCAATCCTTTTATAGGGGAATATCCCATAATTCCGCGGTGGGTGGTGCTCTCATGAGCATGTATGAAGCCGATGCACTTCAATTATTGGAAAGAATGGCTCTATGTAGCACCCCAGACGGAGGATACCACATCCCCCGCACTAGGACTCAAACTCGGTCATGAAATAGGAAGTCCATGCCTGAATCCGAATCATAGCGAATGGGAGACCAACTCACACACTAGGCTAGGTGGATCTAACTTGACAAACTCAGAGTGCGGAAGCAATTAAAACAAAACAACAATAGATAGCGGAAGCATTTAAAACAAAACATGCAAAGCAGGTGACGGGTTCAACTAGCATAGATACCTAATCCCGAATATCAACATACATAGCAGGTGACAGGTTCAACTAAAATAGATACCTAATCCCGAATATCAACATATATAGCAGGTGACGGGTTCAACTAACATAGATACCTAATCCCGAATCAATTCATAATCCAACATAATAAATAGCATAAGTATCATCATAATATCTAATAACATCCAAATACTAGCTTACTAACCCCACACGGGTTGAAGTCTAAATAGAACATAAACATAATCTGCAAGTTTGAAACATAAGTACATAAAATAAGTAAAGTATGCGACAAATGCATCCTAACACCTACTAGACTGACAAGTGTAACTCAGAAGACTCACTTCCGCCTAGCTCAAGCCAAAAGAACCTGCAACTAAAAGATAAAATGAGGTGTCAGTCAACTGACTGAGTGAGGGGGCTAACCACACCCACAGTATATATATATAAAGGGCACAACACAGAATAAGAGGATGGACTCATGAACCGGGGATAGGTGTTGCATACCAAAACATTTCAAAATAACCCAAAGAAATATAGATATAATTTTTATAAATCATTTTTCAGAAAGACTCTATCCCGATTCATAATTCCATAACATAACATAATCAACTGCTCGGCGAGTACGAGCTTCCAACCTCAACTCCTCATAACGTAAATCAAAATCAATCTAACCTGTACTCTAATGATGGAAGAGCCACGCGTTGGCCCTAACCATCTATAATAAAAAGACTCACAAGGGGTAGCGAACCCACAAGTGCCCTCCCCGGCTGTACACCGAAGGCTCAAGATATCACGCCTCCCCTATCTCCCTGAGTCGCGCAATGATACCTCAAATGGAACTAGCACAGTGGCTTATCCGATGGCCTTATGCCGTACCGGTCTCCACTCGTACCAGCTCCTGGATCCACATAACATAACATACATACATATACCAATATTTCATGGCAACTCGCTATAGAAACATAAAACAACTGATTTTTCCAAAATAGCTTACATATGCCTCAAAAACTTATTTTGATATATTCCCACGCTGTGGAATTTAAGCCACGGAGTCTCCCACACACGCAGGACGTACGCAAAAGGGCATAAACATATCATATCTAACACGTATGAATTTATAATAAGATATACTCGCATGCAAGGGTAGAAATCAGCGTGTAGAGGCCATAGGTCGCATAACTATACAAAATCCTAAACCTCACCTTATGCAAGTAGAGTCTGAGAGTGTGAAGGGCCAAACACTCTAAGCCACGGGCCCACCGGCACCACCAAACTCTGTGACAAGACATACAACAACCCAGACTTAAATTCTATATGAACCAAGTAAGACGCACGGCTTATCAAGAGATGAATGAGATGTAATATAGAATGAAGTGTACACATAGGTCACGTAGCATAGTTCACATATTCTCTCAAATCATGTAATTAACGAAGTATTAAGGTTTAACAATGCATTATGGAAGGATATGAATCACATAGGTCAAGTAGCATAACATTGGACAAACTTGCATGCAAAGTTATTCAATTAAAATGACGTATTATCATCTAAGAATGGAATCCAAGTCATATCATAACATATAATTCATAAAACATCTCAAACGGATCAAGTAACCACAAAAGATCATGCATAAAAGGGGAACAGGGGGTTGGGAACGGCCATTCCCATGCATAGCCTTGCATGGGAATGGGCCTTCCCACACATGAAGTCAGCGAGACTGGGAACGGCCGTTCCCATGTTCGCCGCCCAAAACCAAACCCTAGCCCGGAAGGGCCGTTCCGGGCTCAAAGCACAAACGGGAACGGCCGTTCCGGCCATAGATCTGGAGCAGAAACTTGACAGTTTCGGGAAGAAGAAGGGGAACACCAAAAATCGTCAAACCAACACGAAATCTACCATAAATCATCACGAAATTCAAGTATATCATCACATAACTCATGCTTAGCATCAAAACATCAATTAATCCAAGTTTAAGAAGGTTTTTCCCCAAAATCTCAAACACCCATTTTCATGAATTTCAAGCTTAAACAAGAAGATATGAATCCCTAGTCTTCCTACACGAATTTCCAGCAACTAAGACACATAAGGAGCATTCAAATCATCAAAGCTTACTCAAGGAATTCAAGATCTCATCATTCAAGTTCATGCTAACAATTTCATGCTTCAATCCAAGACTAGAAATGAAATACTCATCAAAGAGATCCAAAGTTACCTTGTCTTGTGAAGGAATGAGGAATCAAAGAATATGAGCTCTTAGAATGAAAGATGGTTCAAGTCTTGATCTTCTCTTAAAATTTCTCCATGATTCTCTTTGAAGCTAACTTGTGTGGTTTGAAATGAACTGAAAGGAGGATAAAGCTATTTATATGGTGGCAAATAATATTAGGTCAAGGTTAGGGTTTCCAAGATATAATATGAGGCTAAAGGCTTGAATAGAATTTGGGCTCAAATAAATAACTTTCGGCCCAATAGGTCAAGATTAAAAGGTTTACGGTCTAAACGGTTTCCGAAAAATATAAAGTAAATTCCGTTGGACCCGAATCACCGAATCAAGTCCAATGGCGGCGTCGGAATTGGAATTCGAATTCTCGAGCTCATATTGGTCCGGAATGACCCAAACTCTCCTAACTTAAATTAGGCCCAAAACACGCAAATAGGTCCAAGTCCTATTTAAATCCAACTCTAACAATTAATTTAGATTCACATAAGTTCCGTTCTCAAGTCGTCATGTAAGAATTCATATTTTACCATTTTTGATTTTTAGTCAATTAAGTCACATTTCAATCAAGGTTGGAATTAAACACATAAAAAGGGAATTAAATCACATAAGTGCGTAACGTAATCTCTCTCGTGACGCATACTTGTACGATTTATCGGACGGGGCGTCACACTGCAAATGACTCATGGTCTTGCGAGAGAGTCAATACACCTGCTCTAAAGCCACTTAACCCAACACGGGTGTTATGCATGTGGATGAGTATACGGCTATGAACGCAAAATTTGAAACCTTGTTCAAGAAAGTTGACCAACTCACCGTGAGTGCCATTTCTAATCAAACCCCACCACCGGTTGTTAGTGAAATTTATGGGGGACCACACAACTTTGGAGTATACCATCATTCATCACAAGGAGGGTCTTCTACGGAGCAACTGAATGCCTTAAACTAACCACTCCCTCCCAACAATCCATACTCCAATACCTACAACCGCGGATGGAAGAATCACTTGCATTTTTCATGGTCTAACAACAATCAAGCTAATCCTAGACCACCATTTCAACCAGGACCTCCGGGCCAATTCAATCCAACCCGGTTCCCACCATAAAACCACTATCAACCTCTTACTCCACAATACCAAACAACTCCACAACCTCAACCACCCCAACAAGCCGAATAGAAACAAGGATGGGAGGTAGCCTTAGAGAAGTTTAATTTCGTCTCCTTGGACAAAATAGCACCATATTTGTCCATGGGCATCTCAATCAAATCTGCAGAAAAAACACAATCCTCAATACTCACCGAAACCTCCTTAAACACACGGTTCATCTCCAAGCTACACCCGAGAGGAGAACTAATCACATAATAAGCAGAGTACAAGCAACAAGCATAGGCAAAGAAGGAACCAAACCATACGAAAGTAAAGAATGCGTGGCACCCCGATCAAATAATGAATGAATATGTATGCCATGAATGTATATGGTACCTTCCACAACGATATTAGGATCAACACCGGCATCTTGTTGCTCTCCTCCAATAGCATAAGCACGGGCTCCTAAGCACGGGCTCGTATCAATGGCCTTTGGCCTCCTTGTTGTGCTCCCGGGGCCCTCTCCGGATAATTATCAACTGGGTGGTCCACTTTACCACAAGTCAAACACAATCCCAACTTGCGTCTACAATATTGATAAGTGTGAGAAGGATGTCCACAATGCATACATCTGAGTCTTTCTTGTGGAGGTGGTGGGGCCAGTAGTGCCGAAACTTTCCCTGTAGACTTTTGCTTCTTCTCATTGCTTTTGGGAGTTTGAATTTATTGAAATGCGGGCCTTTTTCCCGCTCCCGGACTTATCCGGCATGGAAAGTCCTCGACTTGCTTTTCACTATCTTGGCCTAGGCCTTCAAACCCTTATTCGTAGCCTTTTCTAGGTGCTCACAATAGAAACCCCAATCACGTCCTTAACCTCATACCGAAGGCCTTCCACAAATTGCAAAGCCTTGAGTTCATCGTCCCCGGTAATGGGTAGAGCATAAGGAGTAACCAGTTGAATTCCAAAATATATTCATTCACCGTTCTTCCCTCTTGCTTCAAATCAAGGAATTCCCTAAGTCTTCGAGCCCTTGTCGATGGTGGTATGTAATTGTGCTTGAATTCCCTCACAAAAGTTTCCCATGTTAACTCTTCCCCATTAGCTTGAATCCGGATATTCGCCGTATTCCACCAATTTCTAGTCTCTCCTTGAAATTGGAAGATAGAGAGGTCAACCATTTCTTGCGGGCTACAACGGCACACCCGAACTATATTTTGGATCTCTGCAAGCTAATCCTTGGCATGAACATCATTGCCCCCATGGAACTTTGGTGGATGGTACGAGCCAAAGTCCCTTTGGGCTTGAGACAAGCCCCCTTCTAGAATCGGGACAGGAGCCGAAGGTGGTGGCGGCGATGGATTCTCACGAAGTCTTCTCTCAACATAGCTCATAACCATTTCCATAAAATTTTTGGGTGTTGCTTACGGATTTCTACCTTTAGGAGAAGGAGAACGGTCATGATGGTGATAACGGCCCGGTGAACGGTCATGATATCTTAAGGGAGGCATCCTGTAAGATCAAATACTGAAAATGCATGTTTGATTAATTTTTGCTCATGAAAGCAAAGAATGCAACATTTAAATAATTCACATAAATCAAGAATTAGTAAGTAATTGCAAGAGCAAGTTGACATGTCGTCCCTAAGTCGTACAACCTAGACAGACTCGACACAAGAACTTCGGTTTTACATCCTAGAGCTCTGATACTACTTTAGGATGTAGCACCTGGACATGAGTTACCACATCCCCCGCACTATGGCCAAACTCATATACTAATATAGTCCGCATACAAGTTCAATCATAGCAAACGGGAGATATGACACAGACCCAGGCTAGGTGGGACTAACCCTGTACCAACAATTCATAAAACCAACAGGAATATACAGAAATAGAATCAGGAGTTTCCGGAAGCATAACCATAACAAGTCATTAAAATATAGCATACTTCAAGTACCGAATACATATCAAGACAAGAGTGATTGGTCCATATGGCCTCAATAATAATACAAAACAAAATATATAAGTAAGTGTGTGGTACAAAACATGAGTGTAATCTATCTAGACACGAAAATACACTAAGACAATGCAATTTCTCGCCTAGCTATGCCTGCAGAACCTAAGGAACAAAAAGGGAGGGGTCAGTCTCTACAAGACTGAGTGAATGGCATAAATATATATATATATAAAGCAGTAAATCTCATGCAATTTATAATTGCATATAAGGTTTTTAAAGAAAAGAGAAAAACATGGGAGAGATCATTATATGGAATTATAACTATCAAATTTATTCAGGATAAGTGATCAGTGGCTCGACGAGTGAGCAATCTCCAACCTTACTCCTTTAGTGTACAGGATAAAGTTATTAGATGCTCATGCAATATTTAAGTTCTACTTATTACAGGTATC
This sequence comes from Lantana camara, assembly GCA_037501455.1. NCBI lineage: Eukaryota > Viridiplantae > Streptophyta > Magnoliopsida > Lamiales > Verbenaceae > Lantana > Lantana camara. The sequence goes on from CM074858.1 coordinate 53,571,158, forward strand.
AATTGAAGTGCACAAGTACTCCTTTTTTCTCCGGGTTGGTGGTTCGGGTAGCTAGCCCTTACCACCCAGGACAGGTGATCAATGGGTACATGAATCCCGTTGACCGGAATCCCATCAATCCACTAAACCTCCTGGCGGACATCCGGGTTGGTCCGAAAAGGTGGGACTAATGCAAGAGATAGCCATCATCCCATGTTTTCCAGGTTCTCTCAATACACAACCCCCTGGGCCCCAGAAAGTGCAAGAATCTCGCCAAAACAGGAGAGGTAGAGGTTATGGTTTTATTTTGAAAATATTTGATCATTTTATAATATATATTTTGGTCAAATCATCACATAAGAGGGTTGTAGGGTTTAAATAATATAATCCTATCATTTCCTCACCTGTACCGAAACAAAAGAAATAACCAAACTCCCCGAACCCTACAGAGTTGGCTCGTCACCCTCCTGAGAACTCTCTGGACATCAAAACCAATGCACGAGTGTGACACGACTCAATATCAACCAGTATGACGCACGACAAATGAAATAAGATGAAATGGAATGATTATGTGCACAATTAATGTCCCACGCATGCTTTAACAAGAGTTTCAATTGAAATAATATCGTATAAATCTCAGTCATGCATAAGATAAAGCAACGGAGGGTGCTTTTACGAAACGAGATAAAAGTCAAAAACCACAAGGCAGGGGATCGTCATAGCCGGGTAAACAAATAAGAGAAAGCAACGGAGGGTAATCAAATGATCCATGAAATCATACTTTAATCCATTCCAATTAATCTAAGAGACCCTTAAACTAAATATGATCACTCATGCTTCAACTCCATAAAACTCATGCTATAAATGCTTAAACAAACTCATAATCATCATAAATACTTCATATCAATTCATGGATTTCATATAGATCACAAACCCTAACAAATTCTAATGAAAACTCTCTCTCACACACACACACACATAATGAACTCTACCTTGAAAATGGAAGAAGATGAAGGAGAAGGAGAAGGGAAGGTCTAGAGTCTTGATTCTTGAAGAAAATGGATGAAATATCGGCCTCTTGCTTCCTTGTTCAACCGAGCTTGAAGAGAGAGATGGAGGGAGTGTTTGTGTCTTGTGTGTATGTGAGAAAAATGAAGAAGAAAAGAGAAGTATGTGTGTACCGGTGTGAAGGAAGAAAGGAGGGAGGGAAATTGCTATCAAGTCCACGATAATTCTAAGTTACGCAGTTAAGTTCTCAAGTTTATAAAAGTTACAATTAGGCATTTAACAAATTATCAATTAAGTCCACAAGTTTGGCAAACTTTAAATTAAGGACAATTAAGCACAAAGTCTCACAATTACGAATAATTAAACAAATAATCATGCTCGGGGAATTAATTCATAGCTCACGTAATTGAATTCGCGAAAGAAGAAATTAAAATCACATAATTCATCAGAAATCAAATTTTAGAATTTAAATTACGCAATTAAAGTATAACGAAAGGTAATTAAATAAACCCTAAGGAAAACTTAGGGTGTCATAGTTCCACTACTTGATGTAATTAAATCTATGCCTTAATATATGAATTCTCTTGAAGAATCATGTGTAACTAAGGAAAACAGGCCTTGTTATGGGAAGGCAAGTATTGGAAAGCATTTCTCTGATATCCTTCAAGAAAAGACACCTCAAGTGAGTAATGATCAAAGTTTATTTGCTCTTCCATGTAAAATAGGAACTATTGGAATTGATAGAGCCTTGTGTGATTATAGTTCCTCTATTAATTTGATGCTTTTGTCTATTTGCTCACATTTGCATATTAATTCCATGAGAAAAACAGGTATGATCATTCAACTTGATGGTAGAACAGTTGATCATCCTAAAGGCATATTGGAAAATATTTTAATTCAAGTTGATGGCATGATCTTTCCCGTGGATTTCTTTGTAGTTGATAACTCATATGATGTTTTGTTAGGAAAGCCCTTTCTTGATAAATTTAAGACAAAAATCAATGAGTTTGATCACACACTCACAATGGAATTTAATGGAAATGTTGTGAAATTCACTATATTTGACTCCAAGAAATTTCCTAGTGAGTTATTTTATTTTAATGACATGGATTTTGTTAGTCCCCTTCCTTATGGTGCATCTATTGTACTGAGTGATGATCAGAAATTTAGCTCTCATGCTCAATTATTTTACAGGAAATATCACTTTCTTGGCCTGGAATGTTTAACTATCAATCCTTGTTAAATTTATTTCCTGATAAGTTAAGGTCCAAATGGAAGAGATTTTTTCTATATACTCACATGCTGCTTTATAATGTAGGGGATTTCAACTATTTTGATGATGAAGACCTGTTAATATTGAACATACATCATTTGAAGTTATTCTATGTAGGTTTTCCCATGAAAGATTTAAAGGATTTCAATTGAGGACATGTTATTCAGCACATCTTCTAGCCTAGGACATTAAACAAGGCGCTTTGTGGGAGGCAACCCAATTCTTTTTAATTTACTATTATTTAATTCCAGTTTCTCTGTGTTTCTTGACTAAGGACCCCTTTTTGTGTTGTTTTTAGGGTTTTGTTAGAACAGGTACCCAGGACCGAGACTGTACAGGATGATCATCCTTTAAGCCTCAAGAACCCCACACAGTCTCAGTAAATGATTTCAGGGAAGTCCTCATGCTCTTACTTTTTCTTTTGTTATACATTGAGAACAATGTAGAATAAGTGTGGGGAGTAATTTGGGTAGTTTATGAAACTTTTGGCTGGTCTACTGTATGAAGTATGTTTTGAATGTCTGTCCTGATTGCATGTTTGATTGATAGTCCTATTCTCTTTTGTCTCTGTCTTGTTAGTTTTGTTAGTTTGTTGGTTAGTCAGCTAGTCCTTAGCTCTTTTTGTGTTGATTTTGTGTAGTTTTTGTGGTTTGAACCTGACTATGTGCAACATGTTTTGATCTGAGAGTTTTTGAACATGAAAAATAGGTGGAAATAATATGAATTTCCATGCCTGATTCCTACAATTGAATAAACTTGTAGTTTTTAACTTAGCTAGAGAATGTTTTTGAATTTGGATTAATGGATGATAACTAAAATTGCATGCAATAAATTGGACCTTCATGTGTGAAAAAATGTGCTATTTTTTACTGTATAAATGTGGAAATTAAATGGTGTTAAATGTGATTGAGGGTTATGAATAAGGCTATAAAACCATAAGTTTTGTGAATAAGGTTGTAAAAGCCACAGGTTTGATGCACTCCGCTGTTCACTCAAAGTGAGTGATTATGAGTGAGGTTTTAACCACCTAAGTGGTTGTTGGGGACTGAAAAAGATAAAAAATGATCACAGTCAAGGGAAGTTCACAAATTATTTAAACGTTTTGTCCCAACACCTTAGGTAGTCAACAAAGCTTGTTTTGCTCGCGGGTCACCGTGAAAATAACAAAAAAAATTCTAAAAGCTGAAAACAAATTAAAAACTTGAAAATTGGTGACTATGAGTAATCATAAAGTGCAGCCTAGGGATAGTTATAAAATACCAAAGCGGTATTATGACACACGAAATAGGCAATGTAAGGATTTTTGGTGTAAGTGTAAATGAATAAAACCCTCATCTAATCTTTTGAGTTGTTTGACAATCTTAACAAGCACCTTTGATCAAATGATTTAATTCCTTATATGGTAAATAGAGGTGGGCGTTCGGGTCGGGGAATTCAGGCCCCGTCCCGACCGTGAAGTTTTGAGTTCGGGACGGGTACCCGAATCCCGATTAACAATTCGGGTTCGGAATCGGGGAGTGATTTGGTACCCGATTTCCCCGATCGGGTCCCCGAACTACCCGATCCCAAATAAAAAAATAAAAAGAAGAAATATATTATATTTTATAATATATATATATATATATATATCTCCAGACTTCAGTCTCACAAATCGCAGAGCCGCATATTTTGTTTCTCTCTCAATTTCTCAAATCTCACCAAGAGAAGAGGTCCAAGAAGTTTAATCAATCATACCCTCTCGACTTCAATCTTCACTTTCAAGAATTAAGACTTAGAGCCTTCTCAACACTTCGTGTCTTCTTCATAGCTGAACTTACCTCCAATCAGCTTGAGCTTTCAGAACAGAGGTAACTTGTCAATTTGTAGCCCTAATTTTAATATGAAGCAGGCTGCATTAGCCCATAAAATGTTGAAATATTAATATTTGATTATGTGGTACTGGTCCATTACAATTTACAAGACATTAGGACAGCCCAGGCCCAACGCCCCAGCCCATAATAGAATAATTAAAAAAAAATCAAAAATATAATTCGGGCTCCCCGAACCCGACCCCGAGCCCGTCCCGATTCCCTAACTCCTCGATAAGTCGAATACCTGACATATTTGGGATGGGCTCGGGTCCCAATTTCTCATCCCGATCCCCGAACTCCCCGAATCCCAAACTCCCCGTCCTGCGCCCACCCCCTAATGGTAAATGTGCATGCTTAATTGAATTCTAAATTTCTTAACATTCTCTAGCAAGTTAAATACTTAGAATTTGTCCGTTTACATTTTGGTAGGCTGTGGAGAATTGTTATGATACTCATTTTAGTGTTCACATTTTCTCATTAATAAACTATGGGACTGTAGTAGTTAAGGATAACACCTTTTTGGAAACTTGTTTTGTGGTTTGCTTGAGGACAAGCAAAATCTAAGTATGGGGGATTTGTTAATATGTTAATTGTGCTTATTGATTGTAGTTTATTCCCCTTCATTTTACTTTGATTTGAGCTTAATTCTGGCTATTAGAGTTTAGTTTGTCTAATGAAGCAGGTGGTTAAGGATTACAAGAAATCAAGCCAAAAAAGAATGAGAAGTGATTAAATTGACAAGACCTAAGACTGTAAGCTATGACCATGGCTAAAGATCATCTGGCGTGAATAGATTATCAGCAGGTAGCTGTGTCACTTGCTTGTCATTGCCTTGCTGGCAGCCTTTTTTTAGAGCGCTTCACTATGAAGACTCCTCATTTTAACAAGCCAACTTTGCCATAATGTACTAAATAAATATATTCCTTGGGATAGTGAAAGAATTTTTGGGAAAATCAATTATTAAAAAAGGAGAGCAACTTTCATAAACATTTAGCAACCGCACACAAGAAGAACAACTGGGGATACACTTGGGGCAGCTGAATTCCTTTCTCTCTCACGTAATTTTGGGCAGAACTCGAATAGGAGGAGGAAGAGAAGACTTGTTCAACTAGTTTCCACCTTTCTAGTTGAAGAGATTTGTAAGAATGTTTAAAGAGATTTGTAAGAATGTTTTGTAACCAAACTCCTTAAGTTCTAGATAAGGGTTTTTGAGATTTATGCTATGATTTATGAGATTTAATTGTATTTTTAAATTTTAATCCATGATATCTTGTATGCTTTGGGTTTTTCTTGATTATTCCATGTTGATTGATGGTGGATTTGATCAGATTTATTGTTGATTGAATTCTGCATAAAAATATCATGCTGAAACTGATCCATAATCGTTAGTCTAAGCCATGATCATGGATTAACCATCACTAGAGTGTATTTTTATATGCTTGACTTGTGTTGGGAAGCAAGCAAACTAGCTTAAATGATCCAAGCTTGTGAGTTCATTGGCTAGGATTGGTGTCCTTTTCGTGCTTTAATGTTGCCTTTAAATTAAATCTTGAGATAGTATCTACGAGGTTGTTTATTGGTTAGGGAGTTGATTAAAGATCGTAACTTAATCACCGATTAAATTAGGAAGGAAGATGTTACCAAAGCTTGTTGGTGCTATAGCCAATCTATCATAGGATTAAGAGTTTATTTTTGCATCAATGATCGAATCGAAAGCATGAATCGAGAAAATCCCTTAGCTAGTGTTCTATTTTCCCGAATCACTTTAAGTTTATGTTCTTTAGTTAGTTATTTAATTTCACATTGTTATTTAATTTTTTACACTTTAGTTAATTACGTTAACCTCCTCCCTTTTTTAACTTTTGCTACTTTGTTTGCTTGGCTATTGGAGCATTATAGAACCATCCAATCTCTATGGGATCGACCCTTTACCGCTATACACAATTTATTGCGTTTGGTAGTTTAGGAGTATTATTTGGTGGATTCAGCACCCATCAAATGAGGGGAGAGTCGATTGGTTTTGGGATGAAAAAGTCAAGGAAAACCGGTTTATACAGTTCGGTTCACTAAAAAACGGTTCGGTTCGATATCCGGTCCGTTCGGGTCAATCTTTAAAGCTTAGGGGGTTAAACAATCTCAGAAAAATATGGAGTTTGTTCTGTTGGACTCGAATCGTCGAAATGAATCCAATGGTGATGTAGGAATTCAAATCCAAATTTTTGAGCTCAAGTTAACCGAAAAGGGCTTAAGATTGGGCTATTTGCAAATAGGCCCCAAAACTTAATAAAAAGTGTCATTAGGTTCAACCCTAATTTAAATTAATCATAAAACATTCTAATATCATGCAATCACATTCATAAATCATACAATTTAATTAGTTTCACTTAATTGACATGTTCGGCACCAAATTCACGTAAAACAATTATGAACGAGCAAGTACGTATTAATTTAGACACTTAGGGCATGTTGATCACTTAAACGAATTAATTAGTGTATAAATTGAACTAAAAGAACACAAATACATAAATAAACTCTCTCGTGATGTCATACCTGCCTTGCCGAAGACAGGGTGACACATCATATGCATTTATGGAAATATTGGCGTAGAAATGAAGCTCATTACATGAGGAACATGTTTTTTACCTTGGATTGTTGATCGGGAAAGTATCGAAAGAGAAACTTGAGCCTAAAGGGAGAAAGGGGCTATGGACCTTGGGGCTTCTCTTCCTACTTTCTTTCCTTGGTTGAACACATTTGGAATGGGGAAGAAAAAAGATGATTTTCATCTATTTTAGGGCTGAAAACGGGTCGGATTAAGTGGAAACAGGTCTGGTTAAAAGATTCGGCCTGTTTGGATCGGATTTTAAGCCAGGAGGGTTCAAACGGCTTCAGAAAAATATAAAGCTTGTTCAGTTGGATTTGAATCATCAAAAAAAATCCAATGACTAAGTCAGAATTCGAATCCGAATTGTAGCACCCCGAGCGCAAGGCGCCACATCCCCCGCACTAGAACCCGACACATGTAACGAAATGGAGAATCCGTACATGCACCAAGCACTAGCAAACGGGTGGCAAACAAAAGACCTTCCTAAGCTAGGCGGTCTAAACCCCCAAACAGAGCGTGCAAAAGGCAAACATACAAAAGCGGAAGCATTAAACGAACTTAAACGAGGCCTATGGTCAAGGTTACAAACCACTTCAACCGACTATTTACAAACTTAACAAAACGGGACCAAAAGTTACAAATACCAAATCAATTCTTAAAATACAAAATTTAAAAGTACAAATGCAGAATGAACTAAATACGAAAATGCAGACTCAACTAGACTGACAAGACTCCGACCGACAACAAACCGCCTAGCTCGAACCAACAGACCGGTACCTGCAAACTAAAACATAAAGAGGGAGGGGTCAGTCACACTGACTGAGTGAGGGGCTACACACGCACGCGTACATACGTACAGAGAGCATAGCACATATCATAGAAGGGAGTTTATGAACCGGGGCGTGGTTTTTGCATTCTAAAGCATTTTCACACGTGATAATAGATATAGGAGTAAAAGAGTTAGGCCGAAGGCCAAAACAACCAAATTTTATTAATTGGAAACAGACTAACATAACGAAAATCAAACATAACTTACACACCATCCGTCGACCTAAAATGAGCCGTCCCGGATTCAGAACACACACACACACACATCCGTTGGCCTAAAATGAGCCATCCCAGATTTAGAACACACACCCACTCAGACATAATCGGAATCAGAATCAGAATCGAAAATCAGAGTCTTACCTTATTCAGAATCATACCTCATTCATATCCGCACCATTCAACAACATTTCATATACATAGCATATCGTAGACATAATATAATCATAATTCTAACATATACCTATTCTTAGCATAATCACATCCTAACTAGTTCTTAATCACAACCTAATCATACCAAAATTAAGTTTATAATTCCAGCATACTCTTTTCCTAACATATTCATATTCTAACTCATCCATAGCATATTCTTAATCTTAAGTTCATAACATACTCATACCTCGCATAACATATTCTATAGCCTAATTCATATCATACATAATCATAATTCCCACATATTATATATACATAGGCTTATTTCGCATGCAAACATATAGGCACATATCATTAGGGTATAACTATAACCTAACCTCACCTTACACCGATGAACTGGGCCAAAAGAACCAAACCGATGCCTACGGAACAACCTCATCTCCAACGGGAAACTCCTCTAAACAAAACAAATAGTACAAGACAAACTTAGACTTAAGATGAACCATATATACGCTCGGCATATGCATATGAATGCAAATGATGCAATTCACTTCATATAAATTTCACACGTAGGCATATCGGAGCAAATATCGAAATATCACATAATTAATCCAAGAAACAAACTCATCATACATCAAATAAATTCATATTAAGTCATATATGAGCATATCACGAGCATTCATAAATTTAAAGTTCATATAAGAGACAACGGATGCATAGAAAGTGAAATAAAATGGCACTTAAGGCATACAAACTCATAACATGTCATAAATCACATATTTCACGTCAAACAAATTCATAAATTTCATACAATGAATGTAACACGTTATATAACATGATAACAAAGCACTTACATCATAAAGAAGCCACGAGAAATCGCACAAGGCAAATAAACGAAGTCACAATCCATACATGCAAACAAGGAAGCGTTTGAGTCAAATAATTTCATACAAAGCCAAATCTCACGTAATTCACATCAAACGGATTCATAAGTCTCATGCAACGAACCTAATATATCACATAATGAGGAAACAACACATACTCATCAATAAAAGATCAAAGAAGTAACATGCGAGGCAAAGAAACGACGAATTAGTTCATGGATGTTCATATGAGAGCATATAACATATATCTTGTCATATATCGTGTGAATATGCATCGAAATCACGTAATAATTCATAATAAAATAGCATATCATGAAATATAACATGTTAACATCATATACAAATCATATAAGAGCAAGGAAAACCATGAAAAACATGAACGAAATGAAAAACGAACAAACACTGAGAAACAGTTAAAAGGAAGTCGAAACTGGCCCAAAAAGAGGTCATGGCCGAGACCAACACCCAGCAGCAGCTCTAGTACGTAACAGGTCGAAACTTAGACAATTCAGGGTCGCGGGCGCAGCCCAAAATGGCCTCCATACGGTCGTGGCCACGACTGCTACACGCAGTCTTGAAAATGGCGCAGCAACGCCCCTGTTCTTCCTCTCCCACGAAGCAGCAGCAGCTCAGGATGAAAGGCAACACCAAGAACAGTAATAAAGCAGTAAAAACACACCAAACTCACACCCAAACAACCCAAAACCGAACAGCAATCAAGGAAGGAAGCAAAGAGGGCATATATCATCTTCAAGCTCAAGTTTCTTCAAGTAGCAGCCATGGTGGTTCGATTCTCACACAAAATCCATGAAATAAATCATCACTCATACATTAAGGAAGTTAAGGAGATCATAAATTCAGCTCTAATCCAAGCATTACATCAAAGGAAGGCGAGAATTCATCAAATCATCACATTATCCTAACTATTCATCTATAAATTCATAGCATGCGCAAATCTTCAAGGAATTCAGAAAATAAGCACTCAAAAGAAAGGCAAGAAGATGAACTACAAGAATATGGGCTTACCTCTTCGATTTGATGAACATTGGAGGTCGAACGAGTACAAAATCGCCTTTGGTGAATAGTGGTTGTTCTCCCCTTTTCTTTCTTCCTTTGGTCTCGGTTTCTAGGCTTCTCTCTCTCTCTCTCAGCTGTGTCCGAAAATGAGAGAATTAGGGATGGTTATAGGGTTAAACCATCGTTAAAATAGCTCAAGAATCAAGGTATTTGGTTAAGAATTGAGTGAGTTATGGCCATTTTAGTGAAGGTGGCAAATCTGCGCGGGCTGTTCGTTTCGGGCAAAATTCGGATGATCAAACGGGCTTAGAAAAATATGAAAGTAGTTTCTTTGGTTTCCTTTATTCTTTATGAGTCTGGCGCCACTTCCGGAATTTGAATCTGAATTCCCGAGCTCAAAATACGCCTTTCGAAACCCAAGGCACGCTAAAAAAATTTATGCCCTCGAGTCCCAAAAAAAAAAAACGGCGTCAAAGCCGTATCAAACGAACTCAAAAATAATAAAAAAACATATAAACAAGTTTATAAATCACATAATTCACTTATGGCAAGTTGTTATGAAAATCGGGGTTGAAAAAGAGGTTAAACGAATTAAAACGGGTCGAAAAGGTTCAAAAGCGTTTAAAAAACTTAAACGTAAAGTAAATAACAAATATTCAAATATTCAAATAAATCATATAATCGCATAATTAATTAATTAAATGCACACTTAGCACACCCATGACGTCGTACCTGGAAAGCCGAAGAGTTGGGATGTTACAAACTACCCCCCTTAAAATGACCTGGTCCTCCACGTCCGCCTGCTCAAGTAAGAACTACGAGCAACTCTCTCGTAGTCCCCCAAGTTCGAGGTTCATGACGTCCCGACGAGGGTTAGCTCAAGAAAGGTCTTCTAGCACAAGGGGGTTTGATTCTTCAAATGTTGACGGAGGGCTCCTTCACGACTTGGTTCGGCTAGGAGCAGCTCGATTTGTCTCGGACGATGTGAGGGTCTAAACGAGATTCAACACCCACCGTTTGATTCATTTCAAGCTAACTTAAAAACTCGGAGTTACACGAGTGGCGTTGTCACCGGACTACCACCACTCGCACCTTCTCACGTTTGTTGAAACACGTTGGAAGCTTGGTAGAATCATGACCCTCGACTTACCGTATAGCTAAAACACTCGTACTCTCAAAGTCGCCTCTCGAGACAACTAAGCAGCAACAAGCACAAGCACAAGAAATACCAAGGAAAGAGAGAAGGGCCACACGCAATTAATGTTGGAAAACAGGAATCAAAAAGCAGCGGAAATTTAAAAATTTTCCAACAAAAGAATCATAGACTCGCAATCATGAATCCAAATTCGTAGAGATTAGAAACTTACTTTTCAATAATCTTTCTTAAAGCGTTTCAAGCCACCCAAGAACGCTCTTCTCGCGGCTTGATCCCCTCTCCTTGGTAAAGCTCGAATCTTCAAAACTGCTAACTTGAAGCTCTCTAGAGATAGTCCACCAAATTGACTACAATCTAACTAGTAGGGATGCTAGTTCTCTAGTTAGTGTTTAGGCTTAACTTAGGGTTTATTTGATCTTCGAGAAAGGATGGTATTCAACACATGAACCAAAAGAAAATCGATCAATCACTCTCTAAGGGGAGCTCGAGCTCCCCTATATATAGGAAAGGGAGGGGCGGCCGAACCTAGTCCTATTGGATTAAGGATTTGGTCCCTCTCTCTTATTACTTGATCATCAAGTAATTCCAAACTTCGACTTTTGAATTCTAATTCAAATCAAATTTTAAGAGAGCTAAAATATCCAAACCCCTTTTGGATAATTTTTACACTTTATTTATTAATAAGTGAATAACTTATTTTATCTAATTAATTAAATAGACTATTTTTCTCCAAAATAAGACTTTCTTTTTAATTCAAAAATTAAACCAAAGTCTATTAAATAATTAACACATTAATTATTTAATACATATACATATATATGTACACGTGTGAGACACGTGTCCCAAGGACATGTGCCACTCACGTGACCCACACGTGTGATTCACACGTGTGGAACCCTCTTGGTACGATCAACTAATTTAATCATTTTAAAGCCTTAACTCATGTAACCAAGTTATTGTGTGTGACCCTCTAGGTTCTCAATTCAATTAGCAGTGACCCTAATTAATTAATTCACTAATTAATTAATCAGTCCATAGATTAAACGACCATAGTCTAGCAACAGGTGTTTAACCCCTAGCTGAATTGGAATATCTCGATTGGACAGAACCTTTAAGTCATTGATTCATGTGAGATACAATCCTCCTACTTGCTATCTCTCAACCAAGATCTAGGGTAAGGGAATAATCAGAACCCTAATAATCTGGTCTTAAAGCTAAGTGCATTTCATATCCATTTGATCTCAATCCAAGAAACCCTTTTCTTGATGTCTTGATCTACTGCCTTAGCCAAGGACTCCATATGGCATATGAATGACTTACACGATAAGAGATCACCTTGCAAATGCAAGTGTAAGTCCTTTCTTGATTCTCATTCACTTTCATGAATCATTTCTGCAGCCCCAGCATAAGCTTTGAATCAGTTGTCTAAGGTGACACCCTTTAAAGCTTATACCTAAGACTACTGAGTTAACTCATAAAGCGATATGGAACCTCAAGTCTAAGGATCAATTAATCACATCAATGACTCGTGAGATATTTCCTAATCTGGAAGTTTCCAATTCCTGAAATAGAAACTTCCTTTCCCATTTAGGAATCTTCTCACACGGGGCACCTCAGTGAACTTACTTATTGAAGTAAGCACCCTCATGTACCACACACGTATCAACTATACACTTTGCACCTCCATGAAACAAGGTGGTCCTTCTTAAGGGCGTGATCGCACAAGCAAGCTTTAGAGGAGTCAGGTTGACACTCCCACTGTCTGTAGGACTCATCGGCTTGGAGTATTTTACTAATCATGTCTTATGTGATATATGGCTCGTTTGATGAACCATTTCACCTAAATGGTAGAGTCCTAAAGTCATTAGGATTAGGGGAGTTCTCATACATGCACAGCTAAAGTAAACACATACCCGTATCAAGTACCCAAGAATTAGAATTAATAGAAAGATTTATTTAAACGAGAAACATACCTTTCTTTAGAGTAGCCTTGTACTCTAGGCAGTTTCTCCTCCAATGTCCCGCTTTGCCACAATGGAAGCAAACATCCTCTTTCTGATCATGCTTCTTCTTTTGGGCCTTCCCCTTGGAAATGCCACCAGTGGGCCTAAGGGGTTTCTTCTTCTTCTTTTGGGCTTTCTTGCCCTTACCTTTAGAAGGCCCAGAAGAGGAAGATGGAGCATTCACCATCAAAACCTTATTATCCTTCTTGATCGTGCTTTCAGCAGTCACAAGCTGACTAATCAGCTCAACTACAGTAGCACCAGCATGATTCATATTGAAGTTAAGGACAAATGGATTGAATGATGGTGGGAGCGAGGCTAGCAACAAGTCCACTAAAAGCTCATCTTTCAGTGGCATGTCCATGGAAGCAAGTTTCTCAGTAAAGGCGAGAAACTTGAGTCCATATTCATGGACACTTGAACCTTCCCTCATTCTCAAGTGGAACAATTCCTTTGAAGTGTTATACCTTATAACACGTTCATGAGGGCGGTAAAGTTGCTCTAAGTAGTCGTAAATCTCCCAAGCAAATTCCATGGCCTCATGTTGCCTTTGCAAGTCCGGAGACATGTTAGCCAACATAAGGCAACGAGCTTAGAGATTATCATCCTTTCACTTCTGGATCGCGTCCCGCTCGGCCCGAGTAGGAGCGTCCCCTTCGGGACTAGGCTCCCCTTCGAAGAGAACATAAGTTCTCTTCTCAGAATCTAAAATGATTTTTAGATTCCTCAGCCAATTAGAATAGTTGGGACCAGTCAACTTGTTTGACTCGAGGATCGATACAAGAGGGTTTTTGGTTGCCATTTCAAAACACGTAGACAATCATAGAATCTACGACCTAAATGGTGAAACAGAGAACTAGTGAGCATGCTAAATTATAACGATATACAAAAGATAAGGTCTTTAATCTAATGTAGCTCCCACTGTTTTTCAAAGATCTATAATTCCCAAAGATCTAAGAGGAACACGCTTCCCAATGGGTACTAAGATCCTAAGCATTTTACCTCAAACCCACAACTCGCGGACATTCTAAGTAAAACCCTAGGTAAGTACAACTTACCAATTCTAACACCTTTTGTAACGCCCCCACCCGTACTAGAACAAGAGGAGAGCGGCGTCTCAACCCCCGCACTAAAGCACCTCTCAAGTAATGGTGTGAGCCATCACTCAAGAAATACTCCAGCGAACGGCTGTCTATCTCAGAACTATACATGTACAACGATGTGGCTATGCAGCGGAAAATCAGAGTATTTTAAAACTTTTCAAAACATGTGTGTGATGGCATGTAACAAGCAAGAACATATCAATCGTGTAAGAGAGACTCGGCATATCAGAACATGTAACATATTCACATATAAATGCCGATATAGTAGAGTTCAAAATATCGGTAACAGAGTAGCAGAAAGAGTATAACAAAGATACTCAAGTATTCAGAAACATAAAGTAATGCAGCCAAACATAAAGTAGCAGAAAGAGTATAACAAAGATACTCAAGTATTCAGTAACATAAAGTATTCAGGACATAAAATAAAGTAATACTAAGTCCTGACTGAAACAAAAATGACAATCTAGAGCTTCAAGATACCTCTAGACTGCGGCTGCAAGACCTGAAACCACGAGGCAAGAAAACGGGAGAGGTATTAGTCAAAAGGACTAAGTGAGGGAATACTTAAAAGAAAGTACTGAGTGATAAAGAATTTGAAGTAAAGTTCAGAACTGTTAAATGCAAGGCTTTAAAGAAGAACTTGAAACAAGTTCGGTTGATAAAACTCTTTGAATGTGATGCTGTAAAAGAATGCACGTTTTAAAACATTTTCATAAATGCTATCACACGCGCACACATATGCTGTTGATGGTTCATAGTTCTTTCATAAAACGGGATAAGGGTAAAGTGAACTTTTCCAGATATGAACCATCCTTTATGAAACAGAATTTTGCCCGCAAGTTAGGCTCCTCCATCCTTACTCCAGAAAAACATGATTTGGTATAGCATTGGACCAGGATCAACAATAATTCCACGTATAGTAGAGTATCGGACCAAGATCAACAATAACCCCACATATAGTAGAGCATCGGACCAAGGTCAACAACAACTCCGCACACAGTAGACTATCGGACCAAGGTCAACAACAACCCTTACCAACGCAGACAAACATGCACCATCCTCCACCAGTTGTCACTTCGGGTAGCTAGCCCTAGGCGACCTATAAACATGTAATGGGAACAGATTTGTTGTCCGTTCCCAGACAGATTGTCCTGACTTAACAAACCTCCTGTTAAAAGTCGGTGTCAATTGTCTAAGTGTGGCGGCCAGTATTGGTGATGTCGTTGGCGCACACCTCCTGAACATCACCTCCACACATAACCGCCGGGCCCAAACTGTAAATACTATGCTTGCATTTAAGATTAGCAGTGACCAGAGTACCACTCCAGTATGCTAACTATAACATGTGAAACTGTAACTGTAACATATGATGCTGTCTGTAAAACATATGATTCTGTCTGTAAAACATGTGAAACTGTCTGTAAAACATATCATACCATAAGCTCAATTCATAATTCAAGAATCATATAACAATGTGACAACATGTCACAACATATATCATATCATATCATATACCTTTAGGCATGTAACATGTAACAATTTAATTCAATATCAACATGTAACAAGTTGTGGCATAATAAATTGTAAATCACTATTCCCTTAGCTAGCATGCATGAACATAATTCAAATTCCATAATCATGCATCAATTCTCATAATATACCAATCATATCACATGATCATAGCATATACTAGGGCAATTCATAACATATTCAAGCATATACTAAACAATTAGAACATATAAACAACTATTCAAACATATCATGAAAACTATATAATAAATGCATAAAATAAAATCCTATATGGCTTAGGGAAGACCCCAAGACCCAACCTAAACATAATATAAACATACCATAATATAAAAACATAAACTAACTAAACATAACATAAAACCAAACAACTAACCTAGCTATGGAGGGGGGGTGCCGACGGCAAAGAGGGGGAGAGGGAGAGAAAGAAAGGGTGTTGTCAACACAACTTTGAGCAAGGATTCTAATGGCATGAGAGGGGTATTTATAGTTGTGAAGAAGCCCCTCACCTTGCAAAGAAAGATGGCTTAAGGGTAGGAGAGCAAAACAAGAGTTCATCCACTTGCATCTTCTAGAAGCTTTAGGCATTATGAAGGTAAAAATGGGACTGCTGGGGGGTATTTCTGTAATTTCGTGGCCAAGACTCGAGGATAAGTGGCTGGAAGTGTAACCATTCCGTCCGGGCAAAAATTAGCTTCGAAACGCATATTCATTCGTCGAAATCGGATTTACCGTTTGAAAGATACATTAGTTTTAGTGAATAAAAGTTTTGAGCTCGAAACTCAACACGAGTGAAAAACGACTTCCTAGAATGATTTTCAAGTCCGGGTTCTTCCCAAAATTCAAGACATAAATCGAGAAGCGTTTGGAGTCCAAAATCGAATATAAAACGTTTTACCGTTAAAAAAGTTAAAAACGTAGATTGAATAGTGAATTCTTACGTACGAACGTACGCTTCAAAATTTCAAGCTAGGGTTTGAATCAAGAGTTGTAAAACACTTCAAAAATCTTGAAATAGCTCAAGTAGTGCAAATCCGAAGAGAAAACATTTTCCGAATGAAAACCGTTCGTAGAAGAAATAGTGAACTAGGGTTTTGGAAAACATTTTCAATAAAACAAAGTTCCAGAATAGATTTCCAAGCCAAGAATGATTTCAAAAGACTCGTCTCGACTCGAGGATCGATTCGACTGTAAACTTGGGTAGAAAAGGTATCAGAATCAAAAGCTCATTTTTGGATGAATAGTAACTTTGGTCGGTAAGTTCCAAAAATACCCTTATGGTTCAAGAAAGACTTTCTGAGCTCGGGAAACAAGTTCAAACGATAGAGAAACATGTGTGATGAACCTCTAGGGTTCGAGTAGCAATATGAACAAGGTAGGCTCTGGTTATGAATAGTAAACTGTATCAAAGGTCAAGAATTCCCCCTTAAAACATGTCAGATCATATACGAGCACAAAGTTCATGTAAGAATGCAATGCATGATGATTCAAAAAGTTGGATCACGGTCTATAAATGCTTTACCAATGCCCTTAACTTACTGTTTTCATCCAGGCCCTGTTTTGGGCTGTTACAATCACCGCTACTTAAAGAGAATCTGTCCTCAGATTCTTCCGCTGTAACCGCAAATAACTTAGGGTGATGCTTCTGCATTTTCTCTTCTGTCTCCCAGGTTGCCTCTTCTATCCTATTTCCCTTCCAAAGGACTTTAACCAAAGGAATTTTCCTATTCCTTAACTCTTGAAACTTCCTATCTAGAATCTTAGCGGTCTTCAAAACATAAGTCAGATCCGGTTCTAACGGTATCTCCTCTACAGGCACAACCTCTGTCTCATCTGAGAAACACTTACGAAGCTGAGATACATGAAATACGTTGTGGATTCCTATTAAACCTGCAGGCAAATCCAATCTATAAGCAGTCGGTCGGACTCTCTCCAGTATCTCATACGGTCCAACATATCTCGGGTTTAACTTTCCGCCTTTCCCAATTCGGGAAAACCCTTTCCTTGGTGATGCCTTCAGAAATACCTTTTCGCCCACTGCAAATTCCAAATCCCTTCAACGTCGATCAGCATAACTCTTCTGCCTGTCCTGGGCAGCTTTCATTCTCTGGCAAATGATCTGAATCTTCTCCGTCGCTTCTCTTATCCATTTAGCTGAATTCACTCTGATCTGTCCTTCCTCCGTACATCTCGCTTCATCCAAATCCCAGTATAACGGGGATCTACATTTCCTTCCATACAGAGCTTCATATGGAGCAGCTTTAATAGAAGCTTGATAACTATTCTTGTATGCAAACTCCACAAGAGGTAAACACTCTTTCCAACTTTCCTGGAAGTCCAAAGCGCAAGCTCTTAGCATATCTTCCAAGTACTTAATCATCCTTTCTGATTGTCCATCCGTCTGAGGATGCGCTGCAGTACTGAAGTTCAACTTTGTTCCCATCAAAGTCTGAATTTCTTTCCACAAGTGCGACGTGAATTTCGGATCTCTATCCAAGACTATACTGCTCGGGACTCCATGTAATCTGACAATCTCTTGTTGGTACAGCTTTGCCAACGTGCTAACCTTATCCGTCGTCTTAACTGGCAAAAAGTGCGCTGACTTTGTCAATCGATCAATGATCACCCAAATACTATCTTGTCCTCCTCTGACTTTCGGTAATCCAGTGACAAAATCCATCGTGATTTGCTCCCATTTCCAAGTCGGAATCGGTAATGGTTGCAACTTCCCACTCGGCTTCTGGTGCTCAACTTTAACTTTCTGATAAGTTAAGCACTTCTTGACATAGTTGGCTATGTCTGTCTTCATTCCGTTCCACCAGAAATGCGTCTTAACATCTTGATACATCTTAGTGCCTCCGGGATGTATCGTGTACTTAGTCTTGTACGCTTCGTCGAGAATCTCTTTCCTCAAAACAGTTGGTACGCATACTCGACCTTTGTACCTCAATATTCCATGTTCATCAACCTTGAACTTAGTCTTGTCATCTCTCTCCTTAGATTCGAGACATTTCTTGATCCACTCGTCGTTCTTCTGTGCTTCCAACACTTGCTCTTTCAACGGTGATATCATCACAACGTTCGCGACTCGAGCTTTAGTTATCACCTCCATTCTTTCTCTTTGATCAACCTGGGGGTTGGCAGGAATCTGTGCCAAATGAACTTTCCTGCTTAGGGCATCGGCTACCACATTCGCCTTTCCTGGATGGTACTGAATAATGCAATCGTAGTCCTCCAGAAATTCCATCCATCTCCTCTGTCACATATTCAACTCCTTCTGAGTAAATAGATATCGCAGGCTCTTATGATCAGTAAAGATCTCAAACGTAACTCCATACAGGTAATGTCTCCACTTTCCAAGAGCAAAAATTATCGCGGCTAACTCCAAATCATGTGTCGGGTCGTTAATTTCATACGTTTTGAGTTTCCTTGATGCATACGCAATCACCTTTCCATTCTGCATCAAAACTCCTCCTAGTCCTTCTTTCGAAGCATCGGTGTAAATAGTGTAACCTTCTTTTCCTTCTGGTAACGCTAACACGGGTGCAGTTGTTAGCATCTCCTTCAATCTTTGAAAACTTTACTCACACTTCTCAGTCCATTCAAACTTCCCTTCTTTCTTTGTCAACTTAGTGAGAGGTGTAGCTATCTTCGAGAAATCTTTGACAAACCTCCGGTAGTAGCCGGCTAATCCCAGAAAACTTCTCACTTCTGAAGATTCTTCGGTGACTTCAAATCCATAATCGTTTCGATCTTCGAGGGATCTACTTCGATTCCAGATCCTGATATGATGTGTCCGAGAAACGTAACTCTCTCAAGCCAAAACTCACATTTGCTGAACTTCGCATATAGCTTGTGATCCAGCAAAGTGCGTAACACGATTCGAAGATGTTCAGCATGTTCCTCCGGTGTCTTCGAAAATACCAAAATATCATCGATGAAGATTACTACAAACTTGTCGAGAAACGGCTTGAATATACAGTGCATCATATCCATAAATGCAGCTGGTGCGTTCGTCAAACCAAACGACATTACTACAAACTCAAAATGTCCATATCGGCTGTTGAAAGCAGTCTTCGGAATATCTGCTTCCCTGATCTTCAATTGATAATTTCTTTGTCTTAGATCTAACTTAGAGTAGACCTTCGATCCTTGAAGTATATCGAACAGCTCTTCGATATGAGGGAGAGGATACTTTTTCTTGATCGTCATCCTGTTCAGCTCCCGATAGTCAATGCATAAACGCAATGATCCATCCTTCTTCTTAACGAAAAGAACAGGCGTTCCCCACGGCGACGTGCTCGGTCGAACATATCCAGACTCAATCAGTTCATCCAATTGCTTCCTCAGTTCTTCCAATTCAGCTGCAGCCATTCTGTAAGGTGTCTTTGAGTACGGCTCAGCTCCTGATATCGTCTCGATCGTAAACTCCAACTCTCGGTCAGGAGGTAACGAATCCAAATGCTCAGGAAACACTTCTAAGAACTCGTTCACCACTTCCACTTCTTCGATCTTAAGTTGATCATTCGGTCTATTCAAAAGATACGGAACAAATCTGCTAGCTTCTTTCTGAATCAACTTCTTAGCTTCCATCGAAGAAATCACTGATAACATCTCAACTTTCCCTTCTGATGTCCCACTTTCATCTTCTTCCAAGATGATCTCTTTCTTGTAACAATCCAACTTAGCTCGGTACTTAGACAACCAATCCATACCAAGTATAACATCGTATCTTGTCATCGGCAACTCAATAAGATCCGTTGGGTAACAACAGGTACCAATACATATAGGGCAGCGTGTATATACTTGATCCGTAACAAGGCAAGTTCCCAAAGGAGAACTCACTTCAAATTTATATGGCAAGTATTCAAGTGGAAGCTGTAAATGCGCACATAATTTAGATGCAACAAATGAATGCGTAGCACCAGGGTCATACAAGACCTTAACTGGCGTTTTAAGAATGTGCACAATACCTTCCACAACAGATGAAGGATCAACCTCCTCCTTACCATCCAAAGCATAAGCTCTGCCTTTGACCACCGGTTTGTTCGTCGTACCCACCACCCTTTTTCCTTTATCTTGGACCCCAAATCTCCTGATCTTATACGGGCAACTATCCATCTGGTGCTTAGGGGAACCACACGCGAAACACTGTCCAGCTTTCTTGCGACAGTTCTCCTCAGTGTATCCCGTTCGACGACAATATCGGCAAACAATTTCCTCTGGACCTGGCTGAGGTGCTCTCTGCTGTTGTGGCGCCCTCTGGTACTGCTGTGGCGCTTTCTGCTTCTGTACTTGCTATTTCGGTGCAGCATTCTGCTGCTGACGTTGTGGTGTTACCATTGGCCTCTTTCCAGTTCCTTGGAGAAAAGATCCGGAAGGTCGTTTATTACCTTGATAAGGCTTAGGGTTAGAAGGTCCTTGACGTGCAGTAGTTATCTTGATCTCCTTGTGTGCAGCCTCAAACCTTAGCGCTCTATCAACAGCCCGGTTGTAGGTCTCAATGTTCAAAGAAGCAAGTGCCAACCGAAGTTCGGGCTTCAGTCCATCAATAAACCTCTTCATCTTGCGACGCTCATCATTCAGAATATGAGGCGCATACTTCATCAGCCTCACAAACCTAGCTTCATACTCCATCACATTCATAGTTCCCTGAACCAGACTCATAAACTCAGCCTCTCATGCATCACGAGTCACTTGAGGCGTGTACTTCTGCTGAAACTCTCTGATAAACTCAGCCCAACTTCCCTCAACGTTATTCTCAATCCACATATGCTGAACGTGCTTCCACCAACTGTATGTAGCTCCTTCCATAAGAAAAGTAGCATACCGAACTCGTTCACGATCCTCTGGGTAGATCTCCATAGCCTCGAAAATCTTCTCAAGACTAGTAATCCAATTCTCAGCCTTTAGGTCGTTCGGTTCTCCATAGAACTTAGATGGATTCATCCTCATAAATTTTTCCAGTGACCTTTCATTATGAGGATTATCTCTCGGTGCACAAGCCCTCATAAATTGTCGTAGCACATCTCTTAACTCTGGAGTTCCCTCCCATTCAGGGGGTGGCGTGACATCTCTTTGGGGTGGCATGACATCTCTTTGGGGTGGCGTGACATCTCTTTAGGGTGGCGTGACATGTCTTTGTGGTGCAGTGGTGGTACACGATTCCGGGGTGCTCTTCTTGGTGGCATGTTGTTACTGAATTCATAAGCATTCAGATACATATATTCGATGCATGATATATAATGATTCACAGAATCTGTAACCACGTATTCACATTCCCACGTAGTCACACATAAGTATGAGAACAACACATTCCCATAACAACATATCAGCAAAGATTCAAGATCTCCACACATATCATGTAATCAGAAACAACTGTCAGACAACATATAAACGGGAACAGAAGCTCGGGTAACATATCAACATATCAGAAACATGTATAACATATCCCAAAACATGATCAACATGTAAACGGGAACAGAATCGTGTACTTGTCATATCAACCAGAACTGTAACATGAATAGCATGATCAGAAGCATGATCGATCCAACAACAAGAATATTAGCATGCTAACAATAAATGAAATGGCATGATCCTATCAACGGTCCTAATGGTATCTTGAAGCAACTCTAAGACTCATGCAATGACAGTTATGGAAAGCAGTAAACAGATATCCAACATAAAGCCGAAAGTGTTATAACTGTGCAAGGTTTGGTAAAATTTTACTACAGGCCACATGTTAACAGTATTAATTCAAAATGGGGAGGACCCGATACTATCGAGTTGACTCCCTTACAGGCCTTACCAATCCGTCCAACCCTGCTGAAAATAACCTAGTAGGTACCAAGTCATCTGAACCGTCATCCGTGGTGCCAAAAGTCGGGGATCATCTACCATAGCTATACATCCCCTCATCCAAAAGTCAGTCCTCAACTGTCCTGGCTATACGTCCGCCATCCATAGATAGATATATATGCATCAGTACTATATACAGAAAACTCCCATCAGCGATCAACCCTGATAACTGTGGTCCAAAGAACCCCTGGTGGTGTCATCAGAAACAGCAATGACCTCACCCTGTCCGTGTCCTGCTCGCTCGTCTCCGCCATGTAGCACCCGAGCGTAAGGTACCACATCCCCCGCACCGAGACCCGACCCGTATATTCAATGGAAGTCCATACACGTGCCAAATCCACGGCGAACGGGGACACAACACACACGCTATGCTAGGCGGGACTAACCCTTAAACCAATCAACTCAAGACAGCATAAAATCAGAGTTATAATAAAACGCGGAAGCAAGAACGACATATAATATATACAACGAGCCACCAAGCTCCAAAAATAGATATATGAAAGCATTCAAATATTCAACGGCGCTCATGGCCTACAAATCATGACGCTCCATGCTATACTATGATCAAATACAAAATAGCAATAAGAGTATGAATATGAGACTGAAAAGAAGTGCTAAACATAAATTCAAGACCTAGACGACTTGTATTCCCGCCTAGCACTCCTATACCTGCACAAAACAACTGAAAACAACCGGGTTCAGTCTAAAAGAGACTGGTGGGTATAAAATGGGCATAAGATATAATATTGCAGAAAGTAAGCACATACATGCAAGCCTTAATCCCGTATGAAGTTTGATAAGAATTTCCCAAGTGGTTAAAACAAAAGAAAACATCAACGGGATTACAATGTTCATATTCATTCTTAATTGCTCATAAGGGTTTATGGCCCGGCGAGTGGGCGTGCACAATCTCCAACCTACTCCTCGTGTAATCATAATCAATTTTTCATTCATTATCATACATATCTCTTTTGTGCTCATACATATCATGATCATAATCATTCATATACACCTTCTTCCTCCGAGTGGTGGACGGGCTTGCAAGACCCGGCCACCGGTACAAACATAGGCCAATGGGGGTACATGAATCCCCCAAGGGCACTCAGCTCCCATTCCTCGCTAAACCTCCTAGCGAGGGCCGGTATCACCGTAGTTTGGTTGGGACTAGTATATGGGATCCCCGTCAGCCCTTGCTTCTCGGTTAGCCATATATACTAAGTCCCGGGGCCCCGTGCAATCATAAATATGTCTCGCCAAAACATAAGGTAGGGTTTCATAAATAAAAGGGGTCATACGTTTGAAATCATTTACCCAAATGACTCGATTTATATAATATACTAATTTGGCTTAAATCTTGCACATAAGGGATATATAGGGTTGTCTTAACTAGTAGAAGAAAAACCCACCTTTTTCAAAGCAAAAGAAAGGCACAAGCGTCTCAAGGCTCGCTCTCGTCTCCGACCAAACCCGAATCTGTGCAAAAGAAAATGTATGAGACTCAACGACCACATATGACGCTCGGCAATGAAGTGAATATGACATGAATGCATAAAAGATCATGTTATATCATGAAAATGTTCATGTGCACTATTAAGGAATTTAAAACACATAATCAAACCATTCGTTCATTCATTTCATTCAATTTCATAAATTCATAAATTCATAATGCATATCAATTAATCTAAAATTCCATTTAATAATCATAACAAGTAATATTCATATTCACAATTAGGAATAAAATAAATAAAACGTTCAATCAATAGTCGGTAAATTAAATACGCGAAATAGAAATCAATTAATTCAACAATTGAATTAAATCAAATAATATTTAAAATATATAAAATAAACATATATAATATTATAAGTATATAATAATATCTAATAACGTATGTATATATATAATATATATATATATATATATATATATACACGAATTAGCATGCATGCATAAATTACATATTTAACATAATTAATACATATATATATAGTCATGCATGCATACACAAATATATAAATATAATATATACACATGCATGAAAATTCACACACAAGCCATGCACACACACAAACATCACAGCCATGCATACACACGCACATACAGTACATATATATACACATATGCAGCAACCCAGAAAACGCAGGGAAGAGATCGGGAAGAACAGGGTGACACCCCCGTGTCACCTCCCAAGCCCAAACCGAGACACCCCCGTGTCTCGGTATAGCAACTTCAGGCCAATCCGCACCCCCGTTCCGCGCTGGAAAGGCAAGAACGACACCCCCCATGTCTCGCACCAGCAGCAGTCCCTGTTTGACAGAAAACGAAGCAGAAAAAGGCAGCAACTTCACGCAAGAAATGCAGGCAAGAAGGCAGCGAAACTAAGCATGAAAAGCTGCAAGAAACTCAGCTAAAACACATGCTACAAGGCCATGAAATTAACAGCAAAAGCAAAGAGGATTCACGGCATTTTGACAGCAGAAAATCAGTTGAAAAACAGGGCAACCAAACGCGAAAAATAGGGTATGAACGATTCTCTTCATCTCCATCTATTCATATCAGTTTAGAACAACAAATACTCAGCCAAGAAACACCATTTCAACAAGTAATTCAGTTCCAAAACAAGCTCAACCAAGAGAAGCTGTCATACGTGACATTTCAAGGAAATTTCACAAAGTGCCATAAATGATATCTCATTAATACTTCAACCACCAAGAAATCAATGATCGTAAATGATATGAGGATGTGAAAATCATCATTCTCAAACTTGGAATCAATCAAAACCAACAAGAATTGAATAAGATCAATAATTTGCCCAAAACTCTCTTATTTCGGAAAACCAGCCAAAACTCATGAAACCATGCTCAAATTTGGGAAAGAAAAGATGAAACTGATCAGAAATGAACATATATTACAACCTAAGCTTACCTTGTTGATTGAATGAAGTTTGGATAAGATTTGAGCTCCAAAATCTCTAAGGAATGAAGGGTTACGGGACTGCCTGAAATTCCAGTGACTTTGGCTGAGTTTTGGGGATTGTGTGAGGATTCGTTTGGTTAGGGCATGCTATATCCGGTTAGGGGGTTGAGTTAGGGTTCAATAGAATCAAACCATGGTTAATTTGGTTAAAGTTTCGATAAGATATGGCTATTTTTGTACAACAAGGTCAGTTTAGTCTCCGTTTCATTTTTCGGTTGAATTTCGGAGGTTCAAATGACTTAGGAAAAATATAAGGCTAAGTTTACTAAACTCGAATTTTTGTTACGAGCTCAGCTGAGTTGACGAAACTCGAATCCGAGTTCGCGAGCTCAAGATATAAAATTCGGAACCAAGGGTACGCTAAGTGCTCGTTAGCCCCCGATTTGGTTCCACGATTCAAATTAAATTGGTTAACCTATCAAATAAATTCGAAAACAAAAACCGAGCATATAAGCATGTTCATAACACATATATTTACGACATACTACAAATTCATGGCATTTCGATATCGTTTCATATAAGAACGAAGCACAAAATAAACATGCACATTTCATGCAATTCATGCATATATTATAAATTCCATGCACAAAAATGTTAAATAAATAAATCAGATTAATTTATAAACACAAATTAAAGTCACGTAATTAATTAATTAAAGCATGATTAATTAACATAACATTTAATTAGCATAATCAATAAACTAATAATAATTAAAGAAATATATATATATATATATATATATATATATATATATATATATATTTTTTTTTTTTTTTTATAATACGAAATATTTTTAAAATAATATTAAATTAAAATATAATATAATATAATATAATAAAATAATAACAATTTATAATAAAATTAAATATAAAACACGTAAAAACAATTAATTCGCGCAAATTGGTGAACACATACGTCGTACCTTTACGTCCGAAAAGTCGGGGCGTTACAATCTCTCCCCCTTAAAAGAATCCGTCCTCGGATTCATTGCTCAATCGGAAACAATTCGGGGTGAAACTTTCTCATCCTTTCCTCCGTCTCCCACGTAGCCTCTTCGGTTTTATCACTTCTCCAAAGAACCTTGACTAGTGGAATACGCCGATTTCGAAGTTCCTGAAATTTTCGATCCAATATCTTAATCGGCTTCTGAACGAAGGTGAGATCCGGTTCTAATTCCACTTCTTCAACCGGTAGAACCTCGGACTCGTCTCGATAATATTTTTGGAATTGTGAAACATGAAACACGTTATGAATTCCAGTCAAACTCAGAGGCAAGTCCAATCGATAGGCCGTATCCCCAATCTTCTCTAAAATCTCATACGGTCCCATATACCGAGGGTTTAATTTTCCTCCTCGTCCAATCCTTGAGAACCCTTTTCTTGGGGAAGCCTTTAAGAAAACTCTATCTCCAATCTCAAACTCCAAATTCTTTCTCCGAAGGTCTGCATAACTCTTTTGTCGATCCTGAGCGGCCTTCATCCGTTGTCTAATTATCTGGACCTTGTCAATAGCCTCTTGTACAGCCTTAGAGGGTTTTTCCTTCTTTTCCCCTCTTTTAATCCCTTCTTGCTTGGTCCAATTCCATTCCTCCAAGTCAAAGAACAACGGTGATCGACATTTACGTCCGTAAAGAGCTTCATAAGGGGCTATTTCAATCGAGGCTTGATAGCTATTGTTGTAAGCGAACTCGATTAACGGCAACTGTTCATTCTATGAACTTTGAAAATCCAATGCACAAGCTCTCAACAGGTCCTCCAGATACTTAATCAACCTTTCCGATTTTTCGTCGGTCTGAGGATGGAAAGCTGTGCTGAATTGAAGCCTTGTTCCCAAACACTTCTGTAATTCTTGCCATAACCGTGAAGTAAATCTGGGATCCCGATCCGAGACAATACTAACAAGTACACCATGAAGCCTGACAATCTCATCATTATATCTCTTAGCCAATTTACTCACTTTATCGGACATCCTGATAGCAAGAAAATGAGCTGATTTTGTCAATCTGTCCACAATAACCCAAATTCCATCGAAACCTCCTCTCACTCTTGGTAATCCCGAAATAAAATCCATGGCTATTTGTTCCCATTTCCATTCCGGGATAGGCAATGGTTGAAGTAGCCCCGATGGCTTTTGATGTTCTGCCTTTACCACTTGACAGGTCATACAATGTTTCACGAAGTTGATAACATCCCGTTTCAAACCATTCCACCAATAGAATTGCTTAAGATCCTTATACATTTTTTTCCCTCTGGGATGTATCGAATACCCTGACCGATGGGCTTCCTCAAGAATAATCCTTTTTAACTCTTCCGGGACAACAATTCTATTCTTGAATCTTAGAAGTCCCGTATCATCGAACCCAAACGGACACTCTGAATCAGCTCGAGCTTTCTCAGCTAATTTCTGAACCTCGGGATCAATCCTCTGAGCATCAAATAATCTCTGTTTAAGATCTGGTTGAACCGTAATATTCCGAATACTAGCCCTCAGTTTGAACAACTCATTCTCATCTCCAATTTCCACTTTCACAATGGACACGCTAGCTTTCCGACTAAGCGCATCCGCGACCAAATTGGCTTTGTAGGGATGGTATCTGATTGTACACTCATAATCCGCCAAAAGTTCCACCCAACGCCGTTGTCTCTTGTTCCATTCCTTTTGTGAGAATAAGTATTGGAGACTCTTGTGATCGGAAAAGACCTCGAACGAAATTCCATAAAGATAGTGTCTCCACTTACCCAAAGCAAAGATCACTGCCGCTAATTCCAAATCGTGAGTGGGGTAGTTCTGTTCATGCTCTTTCAATTTCCTTGAGGCATAGGCGATTACTCTTCCATTTTGCATCAACACACATCCCAAACCTTCCTTTGAGGCGTCCGTATAAACTGTATATTCTTCTGTACCTTCGGGAAGCGCTAATACAGGGGCAGTAGTCAACTTTTCCTTTAAAAGTTGAAAGCTAGCCTCACATGCCTCGTCCCACTCAAACTTAACCGCCTTCTTAGTCAATCGGGTTAAAGGAGCCGCAATCTTTGAAAAATCCTGTACAAATCTTCGATAGTAGCCTGCCAAACCCAAGAAACTCCTTACTTCTGAAGCATTTTTCGGGCTTTGCCATTGAATAACCGTCTTAATCTTAGAAGGGTCTACTTCCAAACCTTTCCTTGAAATAATATGGCCCAAAAATGCTACCCGATCAATCCAGAACTCGCATTTGCTAAACTTAGCATACAACCGATGTTCTCTTAAGGTGTCCAACACAATTCTGAGGTGCCTGGCATGATAATCCGGAGTTCTCAAATAAACCAAGATGTCATCGATGAATATTACCACAAACTTATCCAAATAGGGCCGGAAAATTAGATGCATCATATCCATAAAAGCAGCCAGAGCATTAGTCAATCCAAAAGGCATCACTACGAACTCGTAGTGTCCATACCGGGTGTTAAATCCCGTCTTCGGAATGTCTTCTTCCCGGATCTTCAATTGATAGTATCCTTGTCTCAAGTCCAATTTTGAGTAAACCCCCGAACCTTGTAACATGTCGAATAAATCCTCAATATGGGGCAAAGGATACTTATTCTTTACAGTCATCCGATTAAGCTCCCGATAATCTATACACATTCTTAAGGTTTCATCCTTTTTCTTAACAAAGAGAACCGGAGCGCCCCAAGGTGACGAACTTGGCCGTATATATCCAACTTTGAGTAATTCTTCCAATTGAATCTTTAACTCATTCAATTCGGCCGGCGCCATCCGATACGGGGTCTTAGAATACGGTGTGGATCCTGGGTATAAGTCGATAACAAATTCGATCTCACGGTCTGGTGGTAAAGAACTCAAATTCTCCGGAAACACATCGGAAAAATCCTTAACAACCGCGGTATCCTCCAACTTAACTTGATATTTCGGCCTATTAAGAAGATAAGCAATAAATCCCGTTGCTCCTTCTCTCATCAACTTGTGAGCTTCCATATAAGGCAAGAGAGGTACTGTTCTCGATCCACTACCAATCACCAATTCATTACCCAAAATCACCTTTTTCGCAAAACAATCAACATTGGCCCGGTGCCTGGACAACCAGTCCATACCCAAGATAACTCCATACCTCTTCATAGGCATAACAATTAAATCCGCCGGATATTCTTTCCCTTCAATTAGAACCGAACACTCCCGAACCAACTGATCTGTCTGAAGACTACCACCAAGTGGCGAACTCACTAAATAACAAGAAGAGAGACAAATAACAGACAAGCACAGAGTAGCAACTAAGTCACAAGAAATAAAGGAATGCGTGGCACCCGGATCAAAGAGTGCATGAATGTTCATGTTATGTATGCATAGGGTACCGTCTACCACAGTTGTGGGATCAATCTCTGCATCTTGCTCCTCACCCTCGAGGGCATAAGCCGAGCCTGGATCATTGGCCTTTGAACTCCTTTCTGAAATCCGGGGTTCTTGTAGGGACATGTCTCCGCTATCTGGTCGCCTTTTCCATGTATGAGGCACAAATTCAACCTTCTTCGATAATTATTGTAGGTATGGGTCGGTCCCCCGCAATAAGTACATGGAGGTACATCCGGGCGTGAATTTATAGATATCGGTGCCATAGGTAGAGCCATTGGTCGAGTCGGTGCGGCCTGAGAACCTTGTCCTCCAAACCGAGGCTTCTTAAAAGGACCTTTAGGAGGGGAAGTAGCTTGAATCATCAGCCTCTTTCCCGAATTCGATCCGGAACCTCTTCCCATTGGAGCTCTAAAAATCGGATCCTTCTTCTTGAATTCCTCCTCTTGAACCAAAGCCCTTTGCATGGTGTCGGCAAATGACTCAAAGTTGTGACCCGCCTGACCATGTCTCAAGTCCTGTCTTAACCCCGCAATGAATTTCCTTGATTTTCTCTTCTCATCCCGGGTGACATGAGGAGCATATTTCCCAAGCTTGTTAAATACGGCAAGATATTGAGTCACCGTACGCGTACCTTGCTTTAAATCCATAAACTCTTGCTCCTTCCTCTCTCTCACTACCTCCGGTACAAAGCATTCCCGGAATTCTCTCTTGAAAACCTCCCAAGTCACTTCCTCTTCATCCACTTCGAGTTTCTCCCTTGTTCTTTCCCACCATTCATACGCATCTCCATCAAGTTGGAATATAGCAAATTGAGCCTTCTCTTGCGTAGTAAACTGTCGGACTCCAAATATCCTCTCTAATCGAATCAACCAACCTCCGAGACCGCATCATCAATAGAATCGGAAAACCGAGGGGGATTGTAGCTCAGAAACACCCCATGAGGGTCTCTATTATTATGGTTTGGTGGGGGAGCTTGTTGTTCTGCTTGTTGTGGGGGGGGGGGGCTTGAGCCCTCCTATGCTCGACATAATTAAAAACCGCTTCCATGAAATTCCCCATATCCATTGGAGGCGCTTGTGCTTGTGGTTGAGGCGTAGGGGATCGATCATGATGACGGCGGTGTCCTGGAGATCTCTCACGGTGTCTACGTAGAGGCATCCTCTCCAAGAAACACTGAAATGCATGCTATTTTTAGTCTACGCATGCAAGTCCAATTAATTCGATCAAAATTCAGAATTTAAAGCACACAAGCACGTAAACAATACATATGCAACATATTAACAAGTTGTTCCTAAAGCCGAACGACTTAACTGACTCAACACGACACTAGAGCCCGGGTTTTCCAACCCTAAGCTCTGATACCACATAAGGATGTAGCACCCGAGCGTAAGGTACCACATCCCCCGCACCGAGACCCTACCCATATATGAAATGGAAGTCCATACACGTGCCAAATCCACGGCGAATGGGGACAAAACACACACGCTATGCTAGGCGGGACTAACCCTTAAACCAATCAACTCAAGACAGCATAAAATCAGAGTTATAATAAAACGCGGAAGCAAGAACGACATATAATATATACAACGAGCCACCAAGCTCCAAAAATAGATATACAAAAGCATTCAAATATTCAACGGCGCTCACGGCCTACAAATCATGACGCTCCATGCTATACTATGATCAAATACAAAATAGCAATAAGAGTATGAATATGAGACTGAAAAGAAGTGCTAAACATAAATGCAAGACCTAGACGACTTGTATTCCCGCCTAGCACTCCTATACCTGCACAAAACAACTGAAAACAACCGGGTTCAGTCTAAAAGAGACTGGTGGGTATAAAATGGGCATAAGATATAATATTGCAGAAAGTAAGCACATACATGCAAGCCTTAATCCCGTATGAAGTTTGATAAGAATTTCCCAAGTGGTTAAAACAAAAGAAAACATCAACGGGATTACGACGTTAATATTCATTCTTAATTGCTCATAAGGGTTTACGGCCCTGCGAGTGGGCGAGCACAATCTCCAACCTACTCCTCATGTAATCATAATCAATTATTCATTCATTATCATACATATCTCTTTTGTACTCATACATATCATGATCATAATCATTCATAAACACCTTCTTCCTCCGGGTGGTGGACGGGCTTGCAAGACCCGGCCATCGGTTCATACATAGGCCAATGGGGGTACATGAATCCCCCAAGGGCACTCAGCTCCCATTCATCGCTAAACCTCCTAGTGAGGGCCGGTATCACCGTAGTTTGGTTGGGACTAGTATATGGGATCCCCGTCAGCCCTTGCTTCCTCGGTTAGCCACATATACTAAGTCCCGGGGCCAGTGCAATCATAAATATGCCTTGCCAAAACATAAGGTAGGGTTTCATAAATAAAAGGGGTCATACGTTTGAAATCATTTACCCAAATGACTCGATTTATATAATATACTAATTTGGCTTAAATCTTGCATATAAGGGATATATAGGGTTGTCTTAACTAGTAGAAGAAAAACCCACCTTTTTCAAAGCAAAAGAAAGGCACAAGCGTCTCAAGGCTCGCTCTCGTCTCCGACCAAACCCGAATCTATGCAAAAGAAAAGGTATGAGACTCAACGACCACATATGACGCTCGGCAATGAAGTGAATATGACATGAATGCATAAAAGATCATGTTATATCATGAAAATGTTCATGTGCACTATTAAGGAATTTAAAACACATAATCAAACCATTCGTTCATTCATTTCATTCAATTTCATAAATTCATAAATTCATAATGCATATCAATTAATCTAAAATTCCATTTAACAATCATAGCAAGTAATATTCATATTCACAATTAGGAATAAAATAAATAAAACGTTCAATCAATAGTCGGTAAATTAAATACGCGAAATAGAAATCAATTAATTCAACAATTGAATTAAATCAAATAATATTTAAAATATATATAATAAACATATATAATATTATAAGTATATAATAATATATAATAACGTATGTATATATAATATATATATATATATATATATATTCACGAATTAGCATGCATGCATAAATTACATATTTAACATAATTAATACATATATATATAGTCATGCATGCATACACAAATATATAAATATATTATATACACATGCATGCAAATTCACACACAAGCCATGCACACACACAAACATCACAGCCATGCATACACACGCGCACACAGTACATATATATACACATATGCAGCAACCCAGAAAACGCAGGGAAGAGATCGGGAAGAACAGGGTGACACCCCCGTGTCACCTCCCAAGCCCAAACCGAGACACCCCCGTGTCTCGGTACAGCAACTTCAGGCCAATCGGCACCCCCGTTCAGCGCTGGAAATGCAAGAACGACACCCCCGTTTCTCGCACCAACAGCAGTCCCTGTTTGACAGAAAACGCAGCAGAAAAAGGCAGCAACTTCACGCAAGAAATGCAGGCAAGAAGGCAGCGAAACTAAGCATGAAAAGCTGCAACTCAGCTAAAACACATGCTACAAGGCCATGAAATTAACAGCAAAAGCAAAGAGGATTCACGGCATTTTGACAGCAGAAAATCAGTTGAAAAACAGGGCAACCAAACGCGAAAAACAGGGTATGAACGATTCTCTTCATCTCCATCTATTCATATCAGTTTAGAACAACAAATACTCAGCCTAGAAACACCATTTCAACAAGTAATTCAGTTCCAAAACAAGCTCAGCCAAGAGAAGCTGTCATACATAACATTTCAAGGAAATTTCACAAAGTGCCATAAATGATATCTTATTAATACTTCAACCACCAAGAAATCAATGATCATAAATGATATGACAATGTCAAAATCATCATTCTCAAGCTTGGAATCAATCAAAACCAACAAGAATTGAATAAGATCAACAATTTGCCCAAAACTCTCTTATTTCGGAAAAACAGCCAAAACTCTTGAAACCATGCTCAAATTTGGGAAAGAAAAGATGAAAATGATCAGAAATGAACATATATTACAACCCTAAGCTTACCTTGTTGATTGAATGAAGTTTGGATGAGATTTGAGCTCCAAAATCTCTAAGGAATGAAGGGTTACGGGACTGCCTGAAATTCCAGTGACTTTGGTTGAGTTTTGGGGATTGTGTGAGGATTCGTTTGGTTAGGGCATGCTATATCCGGTTAGGGGGTTGAGTTAGGGTTCAATAGAATCAAACCATGGTTAATTTGGTTAAAGTTTGGATAAGATATGGCTATTTTTGTACAACAAGGTCAGTTTAGTCTCCGTTTCGTTTTTCGGTTGAATTTCGGAGGTTCAAATGACTTAGGAAAAATATAAGGCTAAGTTTAATAAACTCGAATTTTCGTTACGAGTTCAGCGGAGTTGACGGAACTCGAATCCGAGTTCCCGAGCTCAAGATATAAAATTCAGAACCAAGGGTACGCTAAGTTCTTGTTAGCCCCCGATTTGGGTCCATGATTCAAATTAAATTCGTTAACCTATCAAATAAATTCGAAAACAAAAACCGAGCATATAAGCATGTTCATAACCCATATATTTACGACATACTACAAATTCATGGCATTTCGATATCATTTCATATAAGAACGAAGCACAAAATAAACAACATGAACATTTCATGCAATTCATGCATATATTATAAATTCCATGCACAAAAATGTTAAATAAATAAATCAGATTAATTTATAAACACAAATTAAAGTCACGTAATTAATTAATTAGAGCATGATTAATTAACATACCATTTAATTAGCATAATCAATAAATTAATAATAATTAAAGAAATATATATATATATATATATATATATATATATACTTATAATACGAAATATTTTTAAAATAATATTAAATTAAAATAAAATATAATATAATAAAATAAAATAATAACAATTTATAATAAAATTAAATATAAAACACGTAAAAACAATTAATTCGCGCAAATTGGTAAACACATACGTCGTACCTTTACGTCCGAAAAGTCGGGGCGTTACACGCCATCATCATCATCATCAGATCCTCCATCGCCTCCATCTGACTTATCCTGCATAGGCTCGGGCTCCTGAGAGGCTTGACTGACATCCTGACCCTCGACCTCCTCAACTGCTTGCTCATCGGATAAGTGATAGGTATCATACAGGCGAGCTCTCACGCGTGCACGGTAGTGCTGGTGACACTCCATAGAGATGTCGCGATCGATAGTCATCTGCATAAGATCTGCCTCCAGCTCAGCAATACGAGCAACCCTCTGATCAGCAATATCAGTCATCTCTGTAGCATGCTCACGAGCGATGTCCCTATCAATCTGGTACTGTAGTGACTGAACCTGATGGCGCATAGACTCCAACCTGACCTCACGGGTCCTTTGATACTCCTGAAAGTAACCATCTCTCTCAGACTCGAGATAGTGCACAACTCTTTTAGGATAGGAATACCCAGGCCTGCCACTGTTCCTAGACCTACGCCAGGTGTAGAAACGAGTGCCTCCACGGCGAGAAACTGCCACAGTACGCGGGGCCTCAAACTGCTCAAAGAAAGCCTTATCCATCTGCTGATTAGGATCCTGGTGCGGCTGAACTGCCATAGCTCTACAGAAGATACCACAGATATGAAATCCAGATAACAGAACCATGCAATCCCCAAATATCCTGTCTCGATGCAATATGAGAATGATCCTACATGCAATGCGTGAACAACCCATGATGCAACATGAGAGCAATCTAGGTTAAGTCTCTTCTTACTTAACCCGATGCTCTGATACCACCTCAGGCTGTAATGCCCCCACCAGTACTGGAACAAGAGGAGAGCGGCGTCTCAACCCCCGCACTGAAGCACCTCCACTACTAGAAAATCGGGTTTTTGTGACGCCTAAAAGCGTCACGACAAATGGGTTTTTGTGACGCTTTTTTTTTTATGACGCTAACTAAAAGCGTCACTTAAGTAACCGTGACAATACGTTATTGTGACGCTTCTATTGTGACGCTTTTCAAGTGTCATTATAGCCAAGATATTATGACGCTTTTTGGCGTCATATATAAGTGTTTAACTACCCTAACTAACTACTAATACGACGCTTAGTAGCGTCACAATAAATTTTATTATGACGCAATAAAGTGTCACTAAAAAGTGTATTATGACAACGTAAATCGTCATAAATGATTACTAATAAGACCTCCAAAAGCGTCACAATAAATCTTTGTCATGACGCTTTAACGCGTCATTAAAAATTTGTTATGACATTTTGAAGCGTCATAATAAAATGTATCATGACCAAAAAAGCGTGACAAAAAATGGTGTTATGACGGAATAATGCGTCACTAAAAAGTCTGTTATGACGCTTGAAAGCATCATAAAAAACTCTGTTATGACATTTGGAAGCGTCATAATAAAGCGTATCATGACCAAAATAGCGTGACAAAAAACAGTATTATGACGGAATAATGCGTCATTAAAAAGTTTGTTATGACGGATTATAGCGTCACGTTAAGTATGTTATGATGAAATAAAGCGTCACAATAAGCTGTATTATGACAGTGTATAGCGTCATTATAAGTTTTATTATGACGAAATAAGGTGTCATTAAAACATATATTATGACAAACAAAAAAGCATCATGATATACATAATATTATATAATTAATATTAATATTAAAATTATATTTTCCCTAATAATTGCAATTCTATTTCAACGATTTAATCTCTACAAACAAATGTAGTAACAACATAATTACAGAGACGAAATCAAATAACGTAATTGTAATATGTTCACGAAATTTCAAATTCAAAATAATATTAGTTACAAAGGGTACCTAATATATATTGGTCATATGTAACAAAAATAACAAAAAGTTGAGTATCAATACCACTTACATTACTTAGTGTAATTGTGTATTAAATTCAAACAAAGCAAGTCTCACAAATGGCCAGGGTCAATCTTGAGCCATAGCAACCTATATAAAAATTCCCTTGTTGTAGTCAATATTAAATATAGGTTGAAAGAAATTTTGTTAAAGCTAATGAACAATCCTTACCATATTTTTTGGCCATGGAACAACCTCCCCAATTGCATCACCAATTGTTTTGAAATGTGATGTAGGTCGAATTAACTCTTCATCAACTTCCACTGCAACATTGATGACCACCTCACACCAATTGTTTCCTAAAGATACTTGTCCAACTCTTTCTGAAGGATCTAAACTTCGAAGATAACCAATTGCCACAGTTTTCGATGAATCAAACGCACTCTTTAATAATACTTTTGATCCAACCTATATAGTTTAAACCAAATGTATTAAAATTTCAGTTACTCTCAATCAAATTGCATAAAAGGAATATAAAACAAACAACTTCAGCCCCACAATTAATGCTTTAATAAAACAGCCAACTTCACCAAGAACTGATAGTTCTATGCTAATATTATTTATCTGAACACACGTAAGTTTGGCTTAGAATTCATCTACTAATAAATATGTTTAAGTCATGAAGTAGTCAAGTGAGTTACTAAAGCACGTATGTGGTGATAAGTCATTCAAAAGCCTTAACCAAATGTAACAATTTACATATGGCACAATACCAAGGACATCCTAAATTGTGAAATTGGCCTAAATTGTGTCTCACAACTGCAATATAAGATCCATTCACATATGGCACAATACCAAGGACATCCTAATACTGCTTTGTTCATATAAATATCATAACTTATATTTGTGAACTATCATGCATACATCAGCATGTCTACCCTCAGATCCATATTATCAAGATAGACAGGTACATGCACTTAATAGAAGTCTCCAATTTCACCAGAATCAAAGGCCATCAACATCACCAATTGAAATATATATGGTGCAAATAAAAGAGAAGGGACTGAAATTTAGGATGGTTCGAATAATTATTTACCTGAAGAGGCATGTTGTGCATTGATGATGTTGACGAGGGCCGAAATGTTGTAGCATGAAATCGAGATGATGACGATGAAGGGACTCTTGTTTCTTCTAGAGGAGAGTTATTAAGTGATCGTTGCATGTTCACTTTTAGGAGTTCTTGAATTTGTCTATTTTGTTCTAGTACAATCTGCTTCAATTCATCAATATCTTTCTTGTAACTCATATGCATCCTAGAAGATTTACCTCTAACAACGATATCACCATATACATCAGAGGTAGAGATCCCATAGCCATACATCCGTACTCTTCCCCATTTGTCTTCTCCAACAACTTGAGAAAATATATCGTTTGGCCCAACATCTTTTGAATCGGGAGCAAGCTCTTTTCTTTTGTCTTGCATTTTTTGCTGTTGATAAAAGCATTCAAGATAGGCATGAACTTAGACAATAAATGGCCTCAAAACCAACTGCATGATCCCAAATAATGTACTTCACCAAATTCACCGTAAAAAATCAACCGTTGAAGACAATAAAAAAATTTAACTTATTTTTTTACCCATGTTTCTGCTACAATAGGATTAGTAGTCTCCCCATCCTTCGTATAGCATTTTTCAAATAAGTCCACCCTACTTGGGTCGTCACCATCTTCATTGTCGCCAATTTCATCACCAACTTCATTCTCTACACTGTTTAATGCCTTTGCTTCTTTCTGAGATGAACGTCATATATATTAAACACGACAATATGATATTTTACAGAAACAACTAAAAACAAAATAACCGAACCTTCATTTGATCTCTAATTTGAGAGAAACTTCTTTTTCCTGTGAGATGCATCATTTTCTTCTGTGCCCTATTCTCCTTATTTTGAGCACTAATTTTCTGAAAAAGATAATAAAGATGTATGGAAAATTATAAGTTGTACGGAACAGATTGAGAAATAGTATAAGTTATGTAGAAATAGTGAAACGTTAGACATCTAGCACAAGTTGGGGATGATAAACTGACCAATCAAGGTTCTAATTAATTTCTATGTAACCAAATAAATCTAATATATTATTTGACTATATGTAACTTTAATATATTATTGGACTACATCTAGTGCTAGTGCGTGCATTAATGTTAGGTGTAATATCAAATGTCTGTAATTATTTGATTATATGTAGTGCTAGTGCTGTTGTGTGATATATTAAACATACCCAAAGGTTTGACTAACACAAACCTCCCCCAAATTTTAGGAAATTACATAAACTTCCCCTGTAAAGGAAATTATAATATCGTGGCCAAACCTATATTATGGTAAGCTTTTGTAATAACCTGAAGAACATTTCAGTAATCAAGCCAAAGAAGATGTTCTGACAGTGTGATTATCAATGTCAAATATCACTCCATTTGCGCAGAACTTCGAGGAAATGACAGACTTAACTAAAGGAGTTCATTACACCCAAACATTCAATCATTTTCAGCACTATAAAAGTAGCACATTTCATGCAATATTGGATAAGTCAGTACATGAGTGGGGGATCAGATTTCATGCGGAGGGGATAAGATTTTTAGTAAAAAAGTAGCAGATTTCATGTAATATTGGATAAGTCATTGACATTTTGGATAAGTAAAAAGTAGCAGTAAAAAATACCCCCAATTTCATGCGTGGGGGATCAGATTTTTAGTGCATCATTGTTATTGTAGCATACACAAAAATATACATTTTCAGCAGGTTGACAACCCAATACCTCCAATTTCATGCAAACAATCAATTCCCTTACGAATACAATATTAATGATTCATAAAAATCTTACCCGGGCTTTGTCACTGCTCCAACGAATAACAAGATTCTTCCATTGATCAGGGAGAACTCTTTCGTCATCCGTATCAGGCCGCTTGCGTAAGTTTTCTTCTAGTGAAGAGTTTAGATCAAAATATTTGTTCTTAACTCTGTTTTTCCAAGCTCTCCAACTTTTTGATAAGGTATCCCAAGATACATTCTCAAGGTCATAAGATCCACAAAATTTCTCCTAAAAATTAGAAGTCATATTAGCTACACAAACACAAAACTCATAAGTAATGTATATTAACCACAGTAACATCGGGATAGTGATTTATAATATCACCTTTATCAGATTGATCAGATTTTTCTTTATGGACATTGGTACTTTATGCCAATCTTCATAGTCAAGTGGAATTAGGGATCCATTTCTAACTAAAGTACCAATGAACTCAACATATTCACTTTTGTTTGGACCAACCGGCTTTCCAAGATTATCAAACACCACTTCTACTTGTTCTTTTCTAGCCCAAACACGTGGCATGTTAGTACATCCTCGAGTCTTTGGTTTAACCATATTTCCTACGAAAATGTTACAATAATCATATACTGACAATTCAAAACATCACATTAGCAAAAACATATACTCCAAGCATACCTTCATTATCAGCAACTCCTACATCTATATTATTTAAATGAATAGCCGTCGAAGAGCTTTCAGCACCCGTTATGCCTCGTTCACTGCGTCTAGCAGCATCTACGGCTGTATAATTTAGAAAGACCAAAGTGCTTAAACATTTTTTATTGAAATTGCATAATAAGATAAATGCATAGGCCTATTTCACCTGTATTTTCGTCTTCTTCATCTAGCAATCTGGGTGGCTGTGTTTCAGA
Organism: Lantana camara; assembly: GCA_037501455.1. Classification (NCBI taxonomy): domain Eukaryota; kingdom Viridiplantae; phylum Streptophyta; class Magnoliopsida; order Lamiales; family Verbenaceae; genus Lantana; species Lantana camara. The sequence goes on from CM074858.1 coordinate 53,611,500, forward strand.
TTCTCGGCCACTATTTTGTCTAACTCCGGCACGTTTAGGTCGTCTCATACCTGCCAATATAAATACAACCCAAACAAAATGTCAGAAAAAGCATAATAATATAGTTTCATAAACATGTAAAACAACAAAAACGAAGAAATCAACAAACAGGAAATAATATTGTACATAGGTTCATCCTATATTTCTTGGAAATCATTTCTATCTAAATCGTCTACAGAAATTCTTAGAGCTCCTTCACGAATCCAATTAATTTCTTCTTCTTCATCAAGTGGAAGATTGTGATTAGTTGTGCTCTGTAATATGGTGTCAATCTCATCAGCAGACAAGTTTCCCCCATCTTCAAACCTATCCCTAGCTTTGGTTTTAATCACAACCTTCCAATACTTCTCGTTGGGATCGTCTACATAAAAAACTTGTTCGACTTGACTTGCGAGAGCAAACGGCTCATTTTGGCGCTTTATATTTGCAAAATTGGCCAATGTAAAACCATCATTATCTTCTTTAAGCTTGCTTCCCTTAGAGACCCAATCACATTCAAATAACACAACTTTCCTCCCTCCCGTGTAATCTAGTTCGATTATATCCTTTACAATTCCGTAATACGCCATTTCTTGATGTATAGGTCTCATATCCTTTTTGCTTGCAAAACTTGTTGTACTTGCTTTAACCATCACTCCACTATTTTGAGTTTTTCTTCGTCGCTCTACTTCCTTAGTGTGAAATCGAAAACCATTCACTTTAAATCCCTTATATTGTGTACCAACGGGGATAGGACCCCTTGCAAGCCTTCTGATATCAATCAGTTTTGGATCATTTTCATCGGAACTGAGACCTTCAACCTGCAATATAAATATTCATTATAAGAAATAGATAACGAATGGAGTTGTTGTCATTGTTTTATACTTTAGATATAAAAAAATCAAATGATTCTTTCTTCAGCTAGTGTCCTGTAAAGGTTTATAACCACACTATCTTAGAAGATTATAGAGTAATGATTGACCTAAACTAAGATTATGTGTATAAGATCATAGCAGCTGCTATGTGATATATTAAACACACAGAAAGGTTTGACCTACACAAACCTCTCATGAATTTTAGGAAATTACATAAACTTCCCCTGTAAAGGAAATTATATTATCTTGGCCAAACCTATATTATGGTAAGCTTTTCTAATAACCTCAATCTCATTTCAGTAATCAAGCCAACAGAATCACTGTGCAACATACACAAAAACCAATATTTTGGTAAGCTAGACCATTTCATCTTATATATAAATTATATAAGAATTTGACCACACTATCTTACATCTAAAGTACATAAGATAATGAGGCTTTAGCTATAAAAAAATCACACAGCAGGTGCTATAATACTATAAGATTCACTTTACGTATCACTAACCTGACCCTTAAACCATTCAGCAAAGGAATCACTATGGATTCTTTTGATTTCATGTTCCCTCGAGCGATGCTTCTTACGTCTGACCTGAGCTTCATGTTCCCTGTATAATTAACAGAATAATGTTTTATTACTATCTAATTTACGAATTTGTATTGAACAATATAGAATTACAAAGGAAAATTTTAGCTCAGTTAACTTACACTCTATATTGTTGAATGTCATCGCAATTGAATAAGACATACCGGTGAGCTTTCGTTAGTTGGTCATTATTCAAAACAATCGGCTTTCCTTTCCATAATGAAGCTCCATTAATTGAGAAAATGTCAATACTTGTCGTGCTTGTCGCACATCCATCATCATCATTACGACTTGGTCTATTACGCCTTGTTTCTACATTTTCATCAAAGTATAAAGAACAGAAAGATAAACATTCTTCTGCCAAGTATCCTTCTGCAATTGAGCCTTCCGGATGACCTCTGTTACGAACATATGATTTTAAAGTACTCAAATACCTACAGAGTTGAAAATATGGATAATTACATGAGTAAAATATCAAACATGATAGTTCAACTTTAGCAAAAATTCAGTAGTTATTATTAGAATGTAGGCCTACCTTTCAATGGGATACATCCAACGATAATGGACTGGTCCAGCCAACTTTGCCTCAGTGACCAAGTGTACAGTCAAATGTACCATGATATCAAAGAATGAAGGTGGAAAAATTTTCTCCAACTGACAGAGTATGATAGCAATCTCTTTTTCCAATCGGGATAAGTCATTGGGATTAAGTGTCTTAGAACACAATTCTGTGAAATAGCGACACAAATGAATCAAGGATTGGCGTATTGGCCTCGGAAGAAGTTTACGTAGCGCCAGCGGTAGCAATTGTTGCATCAACACATGACTATCATGACTCTTCAAGCCAAATATCTTGGGTGGTTTAATATGAACACACCTTGAGATATTTGAAGCATAACCATCTGGAACTTTAACGCTTTTCAGTAGTTTGCAAAATCTTTCCTTCTCACTCTTATCTAGTACGAAGGATGCCGCTGGTAGCCATTCCCGCCCAAGCTCATCAAGAAGAGGATGGAGTTTTGATCTTATCCCCATAATTTGCAAATCCAAGCGAGCATTGTAATTATCTTTTGACTTGTCCGAGTCCAATAATGTATATAGAACCTTGTCGCATACGTTCTTCTCAATGTGCATAACATCAAGATTGTGCCTCACTAAATTTGTTTCCCAATACGGTAGATCAAAGAAAATGCTTTTCTTCTTCCAATTATAGGGTAGTCTCTGGTCACCAACCTTTTTCCCGAATTTGTTCTCAATGTGTTTTACTTCATCAAATGCCACAGATCCTTTCAAATATGGGGTGGGCGTTTGGTACTCTACAGTGCCATCAAATGAATTTTTATCCCTCCGATAAGGATGATCCTCTGGTAAGAATATACGATGGCACATATAACAGAACTTGCGAGATCTATCCAACCACACAGAATTTGTGTACTTATGACAAACCGGACATGCGTATTCTCCTTTAGTACTCCAACCCGACACAGCTGCATGGCCTGGGAAATCACTGATGGTCCATAATAGAGCTGCACGTAGTTGAAAATTTTCCTTAGTTAAAGCATCGTACGTATTTATTCCATCTTCCCACATCTCTTTTATCTCCGCAACAGCCGGTTGTAGATATATATCAATGTTATTACCTGGTCCAGATGGCCCAGGTATAAGCAAAGACAACATTAAGTATGTCTTTTTCATACAGTCTCCCGGCGGCAAATTATACGGAATCAAGATCACCGGCCATGTACTATGAACAACACTCATAGTCCTGAATGGATTAAAACCATCTGTAGCCAAGCCTAATCTTACATTGCGAGGGTCTTTTGCAAACTCTGGATGCAGGAAGTCAAAAGTTTTCCAAGTTAGAGAATCGGCAGGATGCCTCATTATACCATCGTTGATGCGTTCTGTATCATGCCACCTCATGAGGGATGCAGTTTCCTTATTCATAAAAAGTCTTTGTAACCTTGGCTTTAGCGGGAAGTGCCATACCAACTTCGCAGGTATCTTCTTCTTCCCTTTAGAGGAATCTTGTCGATCACCCACACTAGCTTCAGGTGCAGCCGTTACCCACCGTGGCTCATCACAAGTATCACACTTTGTTTTGTCTTCATTCGCACCCCAATATAGCATACAATCATTCCGACAAGCATCAATTTTTTTATAATTCAGGCCCAGATCTTTTAATATCTTCTTAGTTTCATAGTAGTTTTTCGGCAGCTGAACACCTTCTGGAAATGACTCTCTTAACAATTCAAGCATCATGGTGAAGGAACTATCACTCCAATTCCCAAGACACTTGATTTGGAGCATTCGAACAATAAAATAAAGCTTTGAAAAATTTTTACAACCAGGGTAAAGTTCTTGTTCTGCATCTTCTATGAGTTTATAAAAATTTTCAGCTTCTTTACAAGGTCTATCATATGCCTCAACTCCTGGTGTTCCTTCAATATTATCCATATTATCTTGCATTCCAAAAGCATCATTTAACATTTCCCGTATATTGTTGGATGGATTTTGGCCATCATACACATAGACTGCCGGCCTACCATTAGATGACAACTCACCATGTAATACCCATTTAGTGTACCCAGCTAAAAATCCATGCCAAAGAAGATGCTCTTCTACAGTGCTCCTTTTTTTTAATAGGGCATTTTTACATTTCTTGCAAGGGCATAAAATTGTAGCTCCATTCGAATTTGAAAATGCAATATCCAAAAAAGATTTTAACCCATTTCGATATTCATCACTAGCCCTATGCAGGTTCATCCATGACCTGTCCATAACTTTGGTTTATTGACAGAATGTAGTTACCTTCCAAGTGACGAGAATTTCAAATTTGGAGGTTCAATAGAAACAAGAATTGGATTTATCTACAAATACAACAGAAAGAATAATGTAAGTTTATAATGCCAGAAATCTAGAAAACAAATGAAGTAAAGAAAGACCCGAGCTAAGAAGATTCGGGGTGTTAAGAAAAAAAGACTGGGTGCTGCCACAATAAGTCACATTATTACTTCTCTAAAATTGAACTTATTCAGATCAATCGAGCAAGTGATCCCCCTATACAATACATATTTATGGAAAATTATTCATATGAAAGGTGCTCCCTCCCCATACATGTGCAATGCATTATGCAGCGCTAAATTTACAATAATATATTTAAACACATGTATAATTCAAGCATCAGCTTTTCCTAATCAGTTCCAGCACTAAATTTGAGGACAACCTTATATTAATTCATAGATATGATACAGAAGACAACCTTAAGTGTTTGCATCAGTGGATACGTTGGTTGCTAGACTTGTACTTAGACTAGAGTAGAGACCACCAATTTGTTGTAATCCTTACAGGTGTCCTACTGGAATTAAACTTTATTGAAAATATGCAGTTTACATCAGGACAAACACACATGGTTACAATAAGAGACACTTCACGAAGTGTCAGTTTATTTACATAAAAGATCTTTAACAGGCTTTACATAATCAAAATAACACTTGCCTGTTGTTGTGAATACGAGTGACATGGACTGACAATGAAAAAAAAATATGTCCATGTTCATTTCAAGGGCTTTTTTAAACTTTTCAGCCATGTTCAGCAGAAAGCACCATTCGCTGTCAATAATGAAGCCATAACTTAATGCCAACTCAAACATAATATCATCATTACAGTCGAAAGAAATTCATGAATATTACCCTGAAAATTCAGCAACTCTTACGGCATGAAAGTCAGCAACCTCGAAAATTCGGCAACTCTTGGGCAACAACATGCCAGCAAAATAAAATGATTAACGACCAAAATATAATGTCAAGAAAATGTATGAACCATTTCCAATTAACAAGGCAGGAACAACCATACCTGATATGAGGATTGATTCAGCTCTCTCTCTAGAAAAGAAACAGCAATTCGCATTCAAATATTTCAGAATACATCTCTGTTGACAACTTCATTTGACCATTCCCTATATAATAACAGACCAATCACGCTCTTAGATAAAATTCAACTATACATAAAAACATCACCAAGTAAACAGCTTTGCAAGATTTCATCAGCAACAAACATGGACTTATATAAGGATATTATATGCTTTTCTTTGTTTAGGATAATTAAAGGGAACTATTTTTAAAGATTCTTTGTTTCTGGATAAGTCTAATGACAAAGAAAATCAAGACAAAAACAAGGAGAGCCCAGACAAATTACATATGCTTGAGTGGACATTTCACTTCATTTTTTACAGCAAATGACTTCTCTGTTCTAACATCCTCTTTCATTATATTAACACCTACCTTTTATTACATGACAACAACATTAATGTTAAAAATCACATCTGGAAAGAATCATCCAAAATCAGGTATTATTTTCAAAATATATATGGATCAAACACCTGATTCATATCAGTATTTATCCAGACGCAGCTCAGACATATGATTAGTCCATTTGAAACAAGAGTATACCCATTGGAGGTTCCATGACAAGAATGATGAATCAAATTTATTAATGTGGGACACATCGTACAACAGATTTTGACAATTCCACCAACTTATCATAAATAAGGACTGAGTTACGAAATTTTCAGGTCAATTTCCACTGTTAATATTTAACATATACCATTAAAGCTACACATACAATGACACTAATCTTTTAAAACACAAAAAACTACACTTAACTTATCTTAGATCTTCCTTTCGAACCATTTGAGATCATATAGACAATAGCTTTTTCTCAGATCATGCATTCAAATCATTTCAGACAATTTCACTTCAAGACTTTTATTCCACTTTGAGAATTTTTTTCTAACCAATCTGATCATTTCACTTTGAGAATCTTTTCTAAGCATACTGATCATAGTATGATTAATTTTTCGAGTCGGCGAGACATTCTTTTGATCATCACACACAAATAAACAATTCTACCATTCTTCTAATCACACACGATTATTTACAGGAGAATAAGGAACATATAAGAAAAAATTATACCCGGAACACAGATTCAATAGGAAAGCAATCCAGTACATTAGGTTGCTGGAGGCCAGTTATAAGTCGATCCTACAGAGCAAGTAAATAAGCTAATTTAATCGCACAAGATGAACATTATGAAAGCGTTTCTATAACAGACAATACATTCATTAAAATCCCGTTTCTAGTTTATTCAACATATGGAAAAGGGAGGTAAGTAAGCCAGCGCATGTTATCTCGTAGTTTAGTGCTTCTAACATACGTCAAGACAAGAAAATACAAAATAGATACAAAGAGAGTTGGCTTAAAATTCTGTGTTAATAAGGACTGCTAGCAGAAAACCTTTTTTTAAGTACATAATACAGAAGCTACTGGGTTGTAATTACAATACCAAACTAAGAAAATAAATTTTTGAACAGAGGTAAGTTTTCAATATCTTTATACACACATTACAAACTCATCATAGATGGGAATCACCGAATTATAGCAAGCCATGTAAAGTGAAATTTCATACTACAGGACCTCCCACCAAAGTTGTTGAATTCAACATAGTTCAGTGACATAATACTCATACACTGACAGAAGGACCATACCTTTACAAACAACACAAATATGCTAAGCACTAATAATTCAACTAATACACAACAAGATTTTACTGCTTACACCATAAACACAACAAGATTGAAAGATAAGTCCAACTAACAGCCTTACACAACACACAACAGCCTTAACAAGTACTACGAAAAGATTCATGGAAAAAGAAATTTTGTTATCATATAACTTACTCTCTAAAGGGGAACAGATCATAACATATTGAACCATAATGATAACAGAATTACAGACTAAAACTGAAATTAATCAGAGCAATTTTTTTTCCCAAGTGGACAGAAGAGACAACCCTTAGATTTCCTTCAACGGAATTATGTAGAGAAAGTTTTCGTTTCAAATGGATGTCAGCCAAACTTCAACTATATAAAAGAATTTGACTGTCATTCCAACCTCTTTAGTTCCAATAATTATACTAATACAATGGGTTATGTTAATTGTTAATACCAAAATTTACAATCTTTAAGCCATAAACAAGCTGACAATACAATTTCAAGTATCTTCTGATGCCATCATTCATTATTTTAATCAAAGTTCCTTTGAACCAACCACAAGGCTCCATTCTACAAAACTATCAGGATTGACAGCAACACATGCATTCAAATTTCAAACTACATAGCTTTTTTAAAATCGAAGATACTACAGAGCTCCGAAAACCAAACGCAATTGATGTGGGTTTCAAATAGTTGTCTAATGAAATCAAATTACAGTTGCGAATTGGGGCAAAGAGAATGAACCCTAAGAAAAATGCACAAAAATCTTTACTTAAGTTCATTATAAGGCAAATACATCTCAGCATACAGGGGTTCAGCTTTATAGGTAAAAAAAATTGCTGGAGAACAAACCTCACAAAAATCACAATAAATTCAAAAGATAAAACACATTTACACACAATACAATACGAAATTGGAGGGGTTAGAGGAAAACCTTTGGAGATGACCCGCTTTTCACAGCAGAAATTATGGTGTTTCTGTCAATGTTTCAAGACTCATGTTTGAAACTGATTCCTTCAGATCAGTGGTGCCATCTTCTTCAACAATCCGAAAAGCTTCAGCGCAAAAGGCCTTGAGAACTTCGTTGTCGGCTCAGTGCTTGGGGAGCTTGTAATGGCCCTGTAATTGCCCTAACATAAATCAAGTCATCCAAGTACAACCAAAGAGGCGAAAATCAAAGGGGTTTCTGATTAAACGGAAAAGGAGAAGAAAAGGGTTAAATTCTTACTTTCAAGAGGAGGAAGCGGGCGGTGGAGGCGGGCGGTGGAGGCGGGTGGCGGAGATCCACACAGTCGTCGGTCGTGCATGCGGGGGGCGGAGTTCCACACAGTCGCCGGTCGTCGAGGCGAAGATAGGCCTGTAAATCGTGTTCCGATTCTTTGGCTTCTCGATTTTCTTCTCTTCAGTTGATTTGGGTAAAAAATTGAACTTGGTTTCTCAACATTCGATGTCTGAGCATTGGTAATTGTAAAGTAAAGTGTTTTAGCACTTCTCAATCTCTATTCCCTCCTTTTTTTAGCTGAACGCGCCAATTTGGGTCTGAAAGTAGCAAGCTTTTCCTTAAGGGTATAATATTATTAAGACGTTTTTAGTTTAAAGTGTCGTGATAAATATGATATATTAAGACGCTTTTAGTTTAGCGTCATAATAACACTAGCCTATTATGACGCTAATTCTAAAAATGTCTTCATACTATCAATTACATTAATAAGTTATTTAATATATAAAATAAATTATATTTAAAATGATAATTTTAAAAAAAGCGTCACAACAGGTAATGTATTGTGACGCCTTTTTAAAAGCGTCATATTAGGGCGTCATTAAAACCCGTTTTTCTAGTAGTGCTCTCAAGTAATGGTGTGAGCCATCACTCAAGAAATACTCCAGCGAACGGCTGTCTATCTCAGAACTATACATGTACAACGATGTGGCTATGCAGCGGAAAATCAGAGTATTTTAAAACTTTTCAAAACATGTGCGTGATGGCATGTAACAAGCAAGAACATATCGATCGTGTAAGAGAGACTCGGCATATCAGAACATGCAACATATTTACATATAAATACCGATACAGCAGAGTTCAAAATATCGGTAACAAAGTAGCAGAAAGAGTATAACAAATATACTCAAGTATTCAGAAACATAAAGTAATGAAGCCATAAAACATATGCAGGACACAAAAGAAAGTAATACTAAGTCCTGACTGAAACAAAAATGACAATCCAGAGCTTCAAGATACCTCTAGACTGCGGCTGTAAGACCTGAAACCACGAGGCAAGAAAACGAGAGAGGTATTAGTCAAAAGGACTAAGTGAGGGAATACTTAAAAGAAAGTACTGAGTGATAAAGAATTTGAAGTAAAGTTCAGAACTGTTAAATGCAAGGCTTTAAAGAAGAACTTGAAACAAGTTCGGTTGATAAAACTCTTTGAATGTGATGCTGTAAAAGAATGTACGTTTTAAAACATTTTCATGAATGCTATCACACACGCACACATATGCTGTTGATGGTTCATAGTTCTTTCATAAAACGGGATAAGGGTAAAGTGAACTTTTCCAGATATGAACCATCCTTTATGAAACAGAATTTTGCCCGCAAGCTAGGCTCCTCCATCCTTACTCTAGAAAAACATGATTTGGTAGAGCATCGGACCAGGATCAATAATAATTCCACGTATAGTAGAGTATCGGACCAAGATCAACAATAACCCCACATATAGTAGAGCATCGGACCAAGGTCAACAACAACTCTGCACACAGTAGACTATCGGACCAAGGTCAACAACAACTCTTACCAACGGAGACAAACATGCACCATCCTCCACCGGTTGTCACTTCGGGTAGCTAGCCCTCGGCGACCTGTAAACATGTAATGGGAACAGATTTGCTGTCGGTTCCCAGACAGATTGTCCCAACTTAACAAACCTCATGTTAAAAGTCGGTGTCAATTATCTAAGTGTGGCAGCCGGTATTGGTGATGTCGTTGGCGCACACCTCCCGAACATCACCTCCACACATAACTGCCGGGCCCAAACTGTAAACTGTATGCTTGCATTTAAGATTAGCAGTGACCAGAGTACCACTCCAGTATGCTAACTATAACATGTGAAACTGTAACTGTAACATATGATGTTGTCTGTAAAACATATGATTCTGTCTCTAAATTGTACTTTGAAAACATATACTGATCATGTAACTGTCTTTGAACAAGAATGTAGAACTTTGGAAAACATGTGCTGTAGATCAAGGTCTACTATTAAAGTATGAATGATCATTTCAAAAGAATGTCCCGATAAAAGGGATAGTTCAAAACGAGGTTTAGCTTTGAATTTCAAAACATATGATACGATAGTATAATCGTGGTTCCAGTTGGAAAACATTTATAACTTCACCTCACCTATAGTAACAAAAGGTACGTAGACAGATTATGCGGTGCCCTGGGGATCCCAGTGCTCAACTTTAACTCCTGTAGGTGGTGTACTAGAGTGAGCTTAAGAACTAAGACCCACTACTAACCAAGATGCATATGAAATGCATGAAACAAGGAACATGTAAAGAACATGTAACACAAGAGAGTAATACCATTTAAGGTATTCAAGAAAGGTAACACACAAAGGAATACATTAAAGTGAGTTACTCTTAACGTGAGACTATGATCTTACTATAACCGAGTAAGCTTTAGTCAAATTATGAATCCTATCGCAAACCTTAAGTTAAGAAACAAGTCCACGAAAGAAAACACATTTTGAAAACACATTTTAGACCCTGGATATGGAAACCCTAGGTGCAAATGTCTATTACGAAAGCACAAGTTTTATTTCACTTTTACTATTCAAAAGTACTCTTCAAGATTACTATTCCAGATTAGTATTCACAGGTTACTATTCACATGTCGGGTCAAACCCTTACTATACACACACACCCACACACACACACCATGCACGAACACACACACACACGGCATGCACACACACACATACCCTAATTACGTGTGATCTAGGTTAAAGGTATAACCTGTGGTTAAGAGATCCAATTAAGGCATAAGATCAAGTTATGAAACACTATTCTATCTTAGGTTATAACATCTGACACTATTAAAGTGTATAACATATGATCAAGGCACTAATCCATTAATCCATATCATACCATAAGCTCAATTCATAATTCAAGAATCATATAACAATGTGACAACATGTCACGACATATATCATATCATATCATATATCATGCACCTTTGGGCATGTAACAATTTAATTCAATACCAACATGTAACAAGTTGTGACATAATTAATTGTAAATCACTAATTCATTAGCTAGCATGCATGAACATAATTCAAATTCCATAATCATGCATCAATTCTCATAACATAACAATCATATCACATGATCATAGCATATACTAGGGCAATTCATAACATATTCAAGCATATACTAAACAATTAAAACATATAAACAACTATTCAAACATATCATGAAAACTATATAATAAACGCATAAAATAAAATCCTATATGGCTTAGGGAAGACCCTAAGACCCAACCTAAACATAATATAAACATACCATAACATAAACTAAACTAAAACATAACATAAACTAAAGCATAAAAAATAAAACAAACCTAGCTCTAATGGGGGGGAGGCCGACGGCAAGAGGGGGAAAGGGAGAGAAAGAAAGGGTGTTGTCAACACAACTTTGAGCAAGGATTCTAATGGCATGAGAGGGGTATTTATAGTTGTGAAGAAGCCCCTCACCTTGCAAAGAAAGATGGCTTAAGGGTAGGAGAGCAAAACAAGAGTTCATCCACTTGCATCTTCTAGAAGCTTTAGGCATTATGAAGGTAAAAATGGGACTGCTGGGGCGTTTTTCTGTAATTTCGTGGCCAAGACTCGAGGATAAGTGGCTGGAAGTGTAACCATTCCGTCCGGGAAAAAATTAGCTTCGAAACGCATATTCATTCGTCGAAATCGGATTTACCGTTTGAAAGATGCATTAGTTTTAGTGAATAAAAGTTTTGAGCTCGAAACTCAACACGAGTGAAAAACGACTTCCTAGAATGATTTTCAAGTCCGGGTTCTTCCCAAAATTCAAGAAATAAATCAAGAAGCATTTTGAGTCCAAAATCGAATATAAAACGTTTTACCGTTAAAAAAGTTAAAAACGTAGAGTGAATAGTAAATTCTTACGTACGAACGTACGCTTCAAAATTTCAAGCTAGGGTTTGAATCAAGAGTTGTAAAACATTTCAAAAATCTTGAAATAGCTCAAGTAGTGCAAATCCGAAGAGAAAACGTTTTCCGAATGAAAACCGTTCTTAGAAGAAATAGTGAACTAGGGTTTTCGAAAACATTTCCAATAAAACAAAGTTCCAGAATAGATTTCCAAGCCAAGAATGATTTCAAAAGACTCGTCTCGACTCGAGGATCGATTCGACTGTAAACTTGGGTAGAAAAGGTATCAGAATCAAAAGCTCATTTTTGGATGAATAGTAACTTTGGTCGGTAAGTTCCAAAAATACCCTTATGGTTCAAGAAAGACTCTCTGAGCTCGGTAAACAAGTTCAAACGATAGAGAAACATGTGTGATGAACCTCTAGGGTTCGAGTAGCAATATGAACAAGGTAGGCTCGGGTTATGAATAGTAAACTATATCAAAGGTCAAGAATTCCCCCTTAAAACATGTCAGATCATATACGAGCACAAAGTTCATGTAAGAATGCAATGCATGATGATTCAAAAAGTTGGATCACGGTCTATAAACGTTTTACCAATGCCCTTAACTTACTGTTTTCATCCAGGCCATGTTTTGGGCTGTTACACCTTTAGAACTCTTAGTAATTGTTTTTGCATCACCTATCTTTCAATATGGACCCACGACTCGTGCGACATCCATATTTACTTAGGCGTTAAGCTAGACCCATCAATCATAAGATCATGATCAAAACTTAGTTCGAAAGACCCACGACTCGCGGACATCGCCCTTGCCAAAATTGACCACAAAATATTGATCATTTAAAATGATCAATTAGGTAACTAAGAACTAATAAGCTCCACTAGCTATCCCACGACTCGCGGACAATAACTAGCTTCACTTACTAAACCTAAAACCTATTGATGGAATGCTAGGAATTTAATGCAAAATTTGCATCTCGAATTAAACAACTATTGGTTGAAATTAGCTTAATATTTGACGGGAATTTTCGAATCAACCAGAGAGTTGTCCGGTTCGACCTCACCTACATATATGTTATCTAATTTTAATTAGTCTTGATTAATGCAAGTACAACTTAAATACATTTCACACAAGCATTTAGCAGATAACATGTCCTATCATGATACTAACATGTGATGATCATGGGTTCTACCTATCTTATGCATGATATGTGGGAGCCACTCCACAATCACAAGTTCTAACATACATGCCACATAAACAATTTAAATCACATAAGGGAAAGCTGTAACAAAATACGAGCCCTATCTCTATTACATTTTCAATTGAGATTCCCCTCCCTAACATTTTGAGGGGTCTTCACTTATGGCCTCCTTGTTACTTGAATGTGGTCCATCTTACTCCATGGGTGCATTGTCTCCAAAATGAAAATAAAACCTCACCACCTATTCTACTCTCAAAAAATGAAAAAGTATTGAAAAGTAATAAGGCTCAATAATCATATTGGCCTTAGACAAATACACGGGGCATACCCCGGCCTCAAAAACAGTAATATGGAAAGCCACATAATAAATCACATAACAGTACGCACATAAGTGAGGCTCCAACCTCAATTGAAAAAGGCAACTATAGGGCTCCAATCCCAAATGTAAACCATCCATGTGTATAAATGTAAGGCATACATAAGTCTAAATCCATGATCACCTAACATGCATAAATTGCAAGAATTTAAATTTAACCAATAAATTAAAATTCTCGCTTTAAGCTCTAATAGCTTAAAACACGACTTAGATGCAATTCTTGTTCAAGAGCCTTTTCTATAAAACCCGAAAAACAATAAACTAATAAAATTCAAATTAATTTCTGAAAATTAACAATTTTATTCTTTCAATATTTTCATAAAGTTTGCAATTTTTTCAAAATTTAAATCGCTTAATTTTTCAAAATCCCAATTTAAATAATTATTTCAAAAATAATTCAAATTTAATAAAACAAAATTTTACAGAAAAATTAAATCGGGATTTCAACGACCGAAAATACAAAAACACGAAATCGCAAAAAACATGCCCGAAACCACCCGCTCAAGGGGCACCGCCGCGCGAACAGCATGCAGCAGTTGCCGCCCGCGTGCGTGCACACGCCGCGCGCGCGTTGCGCGTAGTAGTGCCCGGCCCTGGGTGAGCGGTCTCGGCCAGGCGTTCCGCGCTGTTTGGGGACGGTGTCGAGCGGCTGTCCCGCGCAGTTGCGGGACAGGCGAGCAGGAGCGCCTAGGAGGCGTCGCGTGTTCGTTTCGTGTTTCGTTTCGTATCTCAGGTTTCACCAAAACCCGGTTCAATCCAAAATAAAGATATGATTTAAACAGATTTAAATTAAAACGGTTTTCAAAAACACAATTTAAGAAAGCAGTTTCAGAAATTCAAGAAATATTACAGTTTCGTAATTCAGGCTTTCTAAAAGAACTCAAGAATACCTAATTCGCATCTAAGCCTAAGAATTTCTACCAAATTCAGTTAAATGGAGACGAATCAGAAATACGATTAACGAGGTGGCTCTAATACCACTAGTTGGAAAATAGGAATCAGAAAGCAACGGAAATTTAAAAATTTTCCAACAAAAGGATCTTAGACTCGCAATCATGAATCCAAATTCGCAGAGATTAGAAACTTACTTTTCAATAATCTTTCTTGAAGCGTTTCAAGCCACCCAAGAACTCTCTTCTCGCAGCTTGATCCCCTCTCCTTGGTAAAGCTCGAATCTTCAAAACTTCTAACTTGAAGCTCTCTAGAGATAGTCCACCAACTTGACTACAATCTAACTAGTAAGGATGCTAGTTCTCTAGTTAGTGTTTAGGCTTAACCTAGGGTTTATTTGATCTTGGAGAAAGGATGGTGTCCAACACATGAACCAAAAGAAAATCGATTAATCACTCTCTAAGGGGAGCTCGAGCTCCCCTATATATAGGAAAGGGAGGGGCGGCCGAACCTAGTCCTATTGGACTAAGGATTTGGTCCCTCTCTCTTATTACTTGATCATCAAGTAATTCCAAACTTTGACTTTTGAATTCTAATTCAAATCAACTTTTAAGAGAGCTAAAATATCCAAACCCCTTTTGGATAATTTTTATACTTTATTTATTAATAAATAAATAACTTATTTTATCTAATTAATTAATTCGTAATTAATTAAATAGATTATTTTTCTCCAAAATAAGACTTTCTTTTTAATTCAAAAATTAAACCAAAGTCTATTAAATAATTAACACATTAATTATTTAATATATATACATATATATGTACACGTGTGAGACACGTGTCCCAAGGACACGTGCCTCTCACGTGACCCACACGTGTGATTCACACGTGTGGAACCCTCTTGGTACGATCAACTCGTTTAATCATTTTAAAGCCTTAACTCATGTAACCAAGTTGTTGTGTGTGACCCTCTAGGTTCTCAATTCAATTAGCAGTGACCCTAATTAATTAATTAAACAGTCCACATATTAAACGACCATAGTCTAGCAACAGGTGTTTAACCCCTAACTGAATTGGAATGTCTAGATTCGACAGAACCGTTAAGTCATTGATTCATGTGAGATACAATCCTACTACTTACTATCTCTCAACCAAGATCTAGGGTAAGGGAATAATCAGAACCCTAATAATCTGATCATAAAGCTAAGTGCATTTCATATTCATTTGATCTCTATCCAAGAAACCCTTTTCTTGATGTCTTGATCTACTGCCTTGGCCAAGGACTCCATATGGCATATGAATGACTTACACAATAAGAGATCACCTTGCAAATGCAAGTGTAGGCCCTTTCTTGATTCTCATTCACTTTCATGAATCACTTGTGCAGCCCCAGCATAAGCCTTGAATCAGTTGTCTAAGGTGACACCCTTTAAAGATTATACCTAAGACTACAGAGTTAACTCATAAAGCGACATGGAACCTCAAGTCTAAGGATCAATTAATCACATCAATGACTTGTGAGATATTTCCTAATCTGGAAGTTTCCATTTCCTGAAATAGAAACTTCCTTTCCCATTTAGGAATCTTCTCACACGGGGCACCTCAGTGAACTTACTTATTGAAGTAAGCACCCTCATGTACTACGCACGTATCAACTATACACTTTGCACCTCCATGAAACAAGGTGGTCCTTCTTAAGGGCGTGATCCCACAAGCAAGCCTTAGAGGAGTCAGGTTGACACTCCCACTGTCTGTAGGACTCATCGGCTTGGAGTATTTTACTAATCATGACTTATGTGATATAGGGCTCGTTTGATGAACCATTTCACCTAAATGGTAGAGTCCTAAAGTCATCAGGATTAGGGGAGTTCTCATACATGCACAGCTAAAGTAAACACGTACCAAACAAGAGCATATAAAGAAGTGTTGCCTCAATTCGTTATTTTATCCAAAGATTGTCTGTGATTACAATAAGGAAAAGTACAAAGCGGATATACAATCGGCTTTCTAGGACACTATTCCTAACAATTAAAGGGCACACGCACGGAGTAAGCAAATAGGCAACTCAAGTAGGTGGGTTACCCCAAAGTCAAACAATGCATGAAATGAGATTTTATGAATGTTTTAAAGTACCTTCCACCTCGAAGATAGCATTAGCCTCGGTATCAACTTCGACGTTCACTCTGTAGCACCCCTTACTCGTGGAGGTGCCACACCACCGCACTATAGGTCAATCCACATACGAAACGGGCAATCCATACATGAACTAACCTATAGCGAACGGGTGGTAATGCAATAAACGACAAGCTAGGCGGGATTAGTGTATTCATGCAACGAGTGAAAGCGGAAGCATAACCGGTTCACTATCAAATGTAATTATTAAACACGTCACGACATTTCTCATTTACCAAGTCAAATATGTTCCAGCTTTACATATCAATACATTATCATCTCCGAATATAAATAACAAGTAACTGTAATAACAATTCTAAAGCGACAATAAGCAATATGCACCGTGATTGACTCGACTACATGGACTGGACTTGACACGACTCGACTCCCGCCTAGCGTGCACCTGCAAGAACCTGAAAGGTGGAGGCGTCAGTCTATGGAAGATTGAGTGAGGGGCATAGATATATATATGCGCAAATAACATGCAAGTTATAACCTCGGGTAAGGTTTTCTAAATGAAATAATAATAACAATAATATAAGTGCAAGAATATCAAGAACTCGCCCAGGATTACAACTATCAAGTTTAACACGATAATCACGTTTATTATAACAATCAGTGGCCCTGGCGAGGGGCGTGCACGATCTCCAACCCAACTTCGACAATGAACAAGAATTACTCTTTCATTTATTTAGGTTATCACACAAGTCATTATAGTGCACACGATCAATAACACGAAATTCTCCTTTCTCCAATGGTGGTGGGTTTGCAAGGCCTGAACCACCCACGATATCACGTTGCACGTCGGGAACATGACTCCCACGTACAGGACTCCTTCCTCCACCAAACCTCCTAGTGGATTCAGGGGGCATCCCCATGGTTTGAGAGAGGTGTGTGAGTTACCCGTCAGCCCTATGCTTTCCCGGTTGGCTCAAACACTCACCCTCGGGCCCATAAACACGATACACGATAATTTGCCAAACACGATCACGGTAACACGATAACACGATACACGGTTTGCTTGTCATGAACACGATACATGACTTGCTTTTCAATGAAACACGGTTACCTTTAAAGAACACGACTTGATAGTTTAGAACCAATTATAAGTATATATTTGTACCGTTTGGTCCAAAAGTCACATAAGGTTATACGGGTTCTAAGTAACTAGCAAGTAAACCTCACCTGACAGGCGAGACGACGACTCATGGATGCGTGAACATGCTCTGTTGATCACAATCTCCGCCCCGGGAGAATAACTGGACAAGAAACAGGACATGGTGTACTCGTGAGATAATAACTCATCAATGTTACCAAATAGGACGCACGGCTTAACTTATACAACAAGATGATATGCATTCACGAATGTAGCATGATATATTCATATTATGACATTAAATTGATCATATAACAGCATGTTGGGATCAATTAAGGTATTGGAATTAAATTCCAAAATTACATTTTTATGCAGAAACTTTCTGCCTCTCCAGGGGTCTGGGAACGAGCGTTCCAGGTTTTAATAGAAAATGGGAAGGGCCGTTCCCCACTCCCGAAGCTGCTCCCGAAGATGGGAACGGCCGTTCCCGTCTTGTGAGACAAAGTGGGAACGGGCGTTCCCGTCCTCGCCGCCACGTACACTGTTCACATTATGGGAACGGTCTTTCCTCCTTTACAAAGGGAACAGGAAGGGCCGTTCCCGTTATGCAGAAGATGCAGAAACAGAGCAGAAGAACAGGGGAGGCACAAATTCAACAACAAAACTCCATAAACACTTAATGCAAGAATTCATGAAAGTAACATATATTCATGCTCAAGGTATAATAAAAACCCATATAAACACATAAATCATATCTTGATCATCATAATCATCAACTTTCCTCATATATCCACTCATGCCATATTCTTCCATGATTTCAAGAATTCATGCACTAATTCAAGTTTAAAGCTCCTAATCATGCTTCTAACATCTAAAGCACATCATATTCAAGTTAACCTCAAACCCTAGCTTCATATATGTAATTCAAGAAATTTCACATAATTTCCATGTCTACCTTGGAAGAAAGAAATGAAGTGATATGAGATGATGATGAAATGAATGATCAAGCTCCAAAACTCCTTATTTTCTTGGAAAGAGTTGATGAAATCTTCCTTTGCCTTCTTGATATTTTTGGCTCGGTAGAAAGAGGAAGCAAATTTGGGTGTTTAGCATGAAAATGAGAAATGAAGCTTGTGGAAGAGATGCATACCGATATATCTTGGGAAAAATGTAATATTTGTAATCAAATCCTCCAAGTTTTATAAGTCATGCAATCAAGTATAAAAGGTTTGGAAAGTGATCAATTTAGTCCAAGAAGCTTTCATACAATTTGGTCCTCACATTTAAGATAACGATCAATAAAAGACATATAACCATTAAGGCACATTCGGGAATCAATCCACGTAACAATTGAATTTAAATTATAAAATAATGTTCAAATTGATACATGCTTCACATAATCATATTGAATGATAATTTATATAATTTAACATAAAATGTAGGAATTTAATAAGTAAAAGAATTAAGGTTAAATCCTAACCCTCGAAGTCACACGTGTCGTACGTACCTAAAATTGGGGCGTTACAATTCTCTCCCCCTTAAGAGAATCCGTCCTCGGATTCACTGTTTCGAATTCTGGGAAGTTAATTGACTCTCCCATTTTCATCCCACGCCGGGTTGGCCATTCCCCGTCTGGGATTAGTCCGAAAGAGGTCTTCAATCCACGAAGTTCCTTGCAATGCTGTTAAATCACGACCCTCGACTTTCCGGGATTCTAAACGCTCGCGAGAAAATCTAACCTTCCACTAGAACAAGTTGCCACATAGGAATGAGAGTGCCCTTGTAGCACTCGGAACGATAGGCGCCACATCCCCCGCACTATAGCCCCGATCCACATATGAAATGGTTAATCCATACATGAACCAAAGCTATAGCGAATGGGAGACAATAAAAAAAACACTACATCTAACACCCCGCATTTTCGGAGCAAGATACGATGTCGTTCTCGTGCGATTAGACTGTTATTTATTTAACTCTGCTTATGCTTGAATTACATTATTTGTGTTTTAATAGTTCGATTGACTCGATTTCAATCTTATGAAAATATGTGAACTTAATTGGAATATGTGTTTAATACCTATTTGCTCTTTAACTTAAATTATGTGGGTTGATTTGAAATTAATTAAAATTGGGGATCTATTTCTAATTATGAGAAATTCAAGTTGGACTTAATCGGTCACCACTTTAAATCTTTGGAGTACTTTTATAATTTCTAAATTTCAAATTTGGACTTACTATTACTTTCTTTAAAACCTTGGGGATGCTTTTATAATTACACAATCTCTAATTGGATCTATTTGAAGCCTAATTGAATTTTGGGACTCAATTGCATGACCTAATTTCTTGAGGGGCTTATCTGCAATTTTGATTAATGAGCCTCTTTATACACCGAAACCCTAGCGCAGCCCATTTCATTCTTCTTTCTTTTCAGCCTTGAGCAGCAGCAGTCTCTCTTCTCTCTCCCTCTTCCGATAAGCAGCAACATCAGCTTCATACCGCGTCACCTCCTCCGCCATCATCTTCCGCCACCGTGCACCAACAACCATGACGGTCTGGCTTTAGAACCGACGCCTTCTCCCATCTCTGTTTCCAGAAGAGAGAGCAGCGGCGCAACCTTTCTCCACCAAACTGCCGCCGCGACTTAGCCTTTCACCACCATCTTCTTCGACGAATTCACCTCAGAACCACCAAAACCATCCCCTGCTCTCCTCCTTCGGTCAGATCTGAAAAGGGGTGAAAATTCCCCTTCACCGCCTGTTACAGTCTCCTACATGCTCCTCCTCTCTTTCGGCCAAGACACTGCATCGCCGTCACCTCCGTCTTCTCTCTTGTTTCAGATCCGAAAAATAGAGGAATTCCCTGCTACCGCCGTCATCTCCGGCCGCCGAAGCTCCTGGAATCACCCCTGGACAAATCTCTTTTCCCCTCTTCCGTTCCAGAGGACAAGAGCAGCGCCAACACTCAGTCGTCGAGTCTCTGCAAATCGACCACCGTAGCACCACCGCTGACTGCCTCATCACGGATCCGACCACCACCGTTCCAGCTGACCGAGAACTCCTGCCGCTGCTTCTTTGTAATTGTAAACCCATTTCCTGTTTCTTTTAAGTAATTTCTTATTTAATTTGGTTTTCTATTTCAATCGACTAGTTTATGAATTTTTAATTGTAAGTTGTAGTCTTGGCTGTTGGTTAACCGAATTTCAGAACCCTCGTTCTTACTTGGATTAATTAAGTTGTGTGGTTAGTTTGTAATTATAATCTGGACTAGATTTTGGCTAAGCTTGAAACTGAAACGGTAAATTGAGGGCTTGAACTGTAAGAGTAAATGTTGTTTCTGCATAATATGGGTCAGATTAGATTAATTACGTGGCATGTGGGATTTAGTAGATTAGTTAGTTTATTTGGTTCTTGTTGTTTGAGAAAGATTTTTTAGCGATCCGAATGATGTTGTAAGCCCATTTCCTTCTTTTATTTTTCCTGCATTCTATGTACTTAATTGGGTTGTTATGCGAATTATAATTTTGTGATTTTATTTCGGGTAAGAATTATATAGTGTACATGAATTGCTATTTTTTTTCGGTGTGTTTAAATGTGAATTAGGGAAATAAGCAATTGGAGCCGACCTGCTTAATTAGTTGATTGCCAGAAATTTTACTATATGAAATACCTGTTGCAATAATGGAATTCTAATGATGATTGAATTCTCGTTTTGGCTAATCAGTGTTGGGTTGGTTTGGGAGTTTATCTTGTTTATTTATAAATTGCTGCTAAGTTGAGTTAGTTGAAGAGTTTGTAAAATTGAATCGGAAACTTCGTCACATTTGTCAAACTGATAATGTAACTTAGAATCTTGATTTGAAACATATATGAATTTAAATTATTAGTAATTGGAATTTAACCCCTGGACCCCAACTCTTGTTTCAAAATGATGTTTGAAAGTTTACAAAAAATGATTCTTGATATGAATTGGAATTCCACTAATGAGTTAAAACTTTATTATAAGATGTTGTTTGTTAGATTTCACACGTGTGTATTCACTTAATGATTATATAGTGGACGTTGCTAATTCAAAAATCTTGTTGGAATGTAACTAAGTGTATATGTATGTTCAAATTCTTGTAAATCAAATTAGAATTGAAATCGGTACCTCTAAGTAATTGCATTAACTGGGATGGTATAACTTAATGTTTCTAAATGATTATGTTTAAATAGGATTCTTGGATTGTGTAAGTAAGGGTGGTCTAAATATTAATGGTTGGGTTTGTTTTGGATTCAATCTTGCAGTCTTATGATTAACTGTCTTTAATAGAACCAACTAGTGACTTGAATGTTCCGTTAAGTTAGGTGCCACATCACTTATGTGATAATTGAATTGTATGTTTAAATGCGAGATATTAAATGTGCGTATGAACACTTTCATGTCATTCTTATAATTGAACCCTGTGATATTAGATGATTTAATATGCATTTTGTGAATACATTGACTTCCTAAATTGATCTTGCATCTTGGGATATGGAATTGCGTGTTGGTTGCTTGTAAATATGACCTTGTTGAGCATTGATATGCCATGAATGACCACGACACCTTATCCAAGCACAACATGAACACTTATGCATAACCACGATCATGTTGAGCAACGCCGTGCGTCTTGTTTGGTTCATATAGAGTCTAAGTCTGGGCTTCTGTATGTCTTGTCACAGAGTTTGGTG
Organism: Lantana camara; assembly: GCA_037501455.1. NCBI lineage: Eukaryota > Viridiplantae > Streptophyta > Magnoliopsida > Lamiales > Verbenaceae > Lantana > Lantana camara. The sequence goes on from CM074858.1 coordinate 53,634,140, forward strand.
GTGCCGGTGGGCCCGAGGTTTAGAGTGTTTGGCCCTTCACACTCTCAGACTCTACTTTCACGAGGTGAGGTTTAGGATTTTGTATAGTTAAGCGACCTATGGCCTTAATATGATGATTTCAATCTTTGCATGCAGTTATATACTATATAAGATTAAATATGTGTTGGATATGATATGATTATGACCTTGTGGACCATTCTTGGTTTTGAAGAAAAATTAAGTATTAAGGCATATGTAAGCTATTTTGGAAAACTCTGATATGTTATAATTCTGTAGCGAGTTGCCATGAAATATTGGTCTCTGTATGTATGTATGTTTGTGGATCCGAGGAGCTATGGGTAAGGAGCCCCCGGGACGGTTAGGGCCGTCGGGGATATACCTGTGCGTAGTTCCATTTGAGATGTCATTACGCGACCTTAGGGCGATGAGGGAGGCGTGATATCTTGAGCCTTCGGTGTACATGTAACGCCCCGTGTTTTCACACGTGCAGGTAAGAGTTACGTGCGCGTTTACATTTAATTATATGATTTTATATCTTGTTTTATTAATTGAATTCGTTCTAATTTTATTTAACTGTTTATAATTTATATGAATTCCAATGTGTGCTTTGAATATATGAATAAATTTGTGAGAATGTGAATTTGATGAATTTGGTGTTAATTGAATGGAATTATGTGTTCGTGTGATTCGCGGACTTGATTGTAACTTATTTGAATGTTTTGGACTCAATTGGAAATTGGGTTTGGGCTTAATTGCCACTTTTTGAAAGTTTAGGGACCTATTTGTATATAGGCAACCCTAAATGGTTTTCGCGATATCTTGAGCTCCGGACCTCGAAATCGAGATCCGCAACCGGCGTTGAGCTTGTCTCGACGTTACCTATCCATTAAACTTGACCTTATACTTTTTCGATACCGTTCGAACCTTCGACAACGAATCTTTCCACGACCTCGTTTCTTATAACTTGTTTGAACCGTTTACTAAACGAACCGGACTTGAACCGACCCGTATCCTACCCATTTTATCACTAAATATCAGCATTTGTTCCCTTATGCTTCCTCATTCATCGATCATCATCTCAAGAGGCCAAGGAAGAAGCTCCAAAAAACCCTCCATTTTTATCATCCAAGCTTTGAGCTCAATCTTAACCAATCTTCCATCTTCTTCCAAGGTAATAAGTGATTTGAATTCTCCATCTTCTCCTCTATATGTTCATCTAAGTGAAGCATGATAGATGTTGGGGAATTGATATGGTTTGAATGAAAGCATGAATTGGGGTTTGATCTTGAACTTGGAATTTTAATGGTTTGAGGTGATAGTTGATGCATGAAAAATGATCCTTGTAACTTCCTTATCATTTTTATATGCTTGGATCTCATGTTGGTTATGTATTACATGATTTGCCATTAATGGAGCTTGAAGCTTCCATGAATGATAGCTTGATTTTGGATGATCTTTTGCCAATCTTATGCATGAATTCTTGAAAGTATGAATGAGTTATATTATTTGCATGAGTTTTGTGGCTTGAGTACATGTCTTAGTGAAATATATGAGCTTCCTTGTTGCTGCCCTGTTTTGCAAGCTTTTCCCTCGAAGAAACAGAGCTTATGCTCTGTTTCTCTTGTGAAGACGACGAGCTGACACGGCCGTGTCAGCTTTGAACTGAAAATGGACACGGCCGTGTTGGGCTCTCGACTTTGAATTTTTTCTGAATTTAATCTCGGACACGGCCGTGTCCAAACGCTTTGGAAACTCAACATGGCCGTGTCAAGCCCTCGACTTTGATTTTTCTGAATTTAAACCTCGGACACGGCCGTGTCCGTTTCCTTTGAAAACTCAACACGGCCGTGTCATTTGAATGGCAGCTTTGGGGGAACTCTTTTATTGCTTGTTTTGCGTTTATTGCTCGTAATTGTGAATTATATGTAACGTGATTGTATTAGCTATGTTTTATGATTGATATATGATATTGGTGACCATATGAATGAAAATATGAAAGTATGAACGATATGAACGGGAATGAATACGGTTTTACTGTAGAATGAAAAAAACTTGGTGAATTATGTGTTTAATTGAATTCTATGATATTCATGACCATAATTGAACATATTATTGCATTTTAAGCTTCCATAGCATGATATTGCATAGCCGAGCGTCTAATGTGGTCATGATTGAGTCTCACACTACCTTTGTCACACAGATCTTGATCCAATGGGTGACGAGGTCGGGCAATGACAGCTTTGTCGGGTTCTTTTGTCTATCAGGTGGGTTTTTCTTCTATTAGATAACAATATGACCCCGAACACCTAATGTGCAAGCTTTTGGCCAAAACCCTATATAGGTATTTATACCAAGTTTTAATGAGCAAATGTTTTAAACGAAATCCTTTTTCTTGAATATCCTACCAAATGTTTTGGCGAGTAATGATTGAGTGATCACAATGAATGAGGGCCCGGGACTTAGTGTAGTGGTGAACCGGGGAAGCATGGGCTGACGGGAATCCATTTATACTAGTTCCAACAACTTCGGCAACCTGGATTTCACTAGGAGATTAGTGGATGAAAGGGGTCCCGCGCTTTTGGGGATTCATGTACCCCTCTAGCATTAATGAATGAGGGCTCGGGCCTTGCAAACCCTTTCCCTACCCGGAGGAAAAAGGAGTATATGAACGATTGAATGAACGATCGAATGTATGTGCATGAAAGAATGTAATGTATGAATGAATGAACGAATGAATGAATGATTAATGGATTACACGTGGTGGTGGTTGGAGATAATGCACGCCCTCTCGCCGGGCCACTAATGACCTAATGAACGAATGAATTGTTATAATCCTATTCGTTGTATCTAGTTCCCACTTGGGAAAAATGCTTCTAAACCTCGAATAAGGATTATAACTTGCATGTATGTGTTTCAATTCCGCGATATTATGATATTATGCCTATTCTTTTTATACCCACCAGTCTGTCTAAGACTGAACCCGGAGTTGTTTCAGTTGTTTTTGCAGGAAGGGGGATGCTAGGCGGGATACCAGTCAGGGAGAGTCTTGCATCGTGTCTAGCCTTTCCTTTACACGCATATGATTACATTTTTGTTCACTTTTGGATTTTGTATATGTATGGAGCGTACAGGATATGGTACCTATATGTATCGTACAAGAAATATTGGTACATAGAGCGTCTAGCTCAATATATGAATTACATGTTAGTACCTAGAGCATCTAGCTCAATATATATTATATGAATGATTGCTTCCACTTTTCTATTGCTCTGTTGTTACTTTGATTGTTGTTGGGGTTTAAGTTATAGGCTAGTCCCGCCTGGCTTAGCGAGTGTGTATGTCTCCGTTCGCTATGATTCGGCACGTGTATGGAAATCCATTTCGTATACGGGTCGGGTCATGGTACGGGGGATGTGACGTCTCGCGCTAGGGCGTTACAGTACAGCCGGGGAGGACTCTTGTGGGTTCACTACCCCTTGAGGGTTTGTATGTATGTTATTGTTGGTTAGGGCCAACGCGTGGCTCTTCCATCATTGGAGTAGAGGATGGATTGATTCTGCTTTATGTTCTGTTCAGTTATGAGGAGTAAAGGTTGGGAGCCCGTACTCGCCGGGTATATGTTATGAATGTACGGGATTTGTGAAACGGGATAGGCTTCTCTAAATGGTTTTCCAAACTTATACTATTTTGGGTATTTCAACTGTTTTGGCGTGCAAAACCCTAATCTCGGTTCATTAGTCCACCCTTATGATATGTGTTGTACTCTATATATATATTGTGGTTGTGCGTTAGCCCCCCTCACTCAGTCAGTTGACTGACACCTCATTTTATCTTTTAGTTGCAGGTTCTTTCGGCTTGAGCTAGGCGGAAGTGAGTCTTCTGAGTCACACTTGTCAGTCTAGTAGGTTCTAGGATGCATTTGTCGCATACTCTACTTATTTTATGTATTTATGTTTCACATTTGCAGATTATGTTTATGTTCTATTTAGACTTCAACCCGTATGGGGTTAGTAAACTAGTATTTGGTTGTTACTAGATATTGATGATATTTATGTTGTTTATTATGTTGGATTATGTATGTCGATATTCGGGATTAGGTATCTATGCTAGTTGAACCCGTCACCTGCTTTGCATGTTTTGTTTTAAATGCTTCCGTTATCTATTGTTGTTGGTTTTAATTGCTTCCGCACTCTGAGTTTGTCAAGTTAGATCCGCCTAGCCTAGTGTGTGAGTTGGTCTCCCGTTCGCTATGATTCGGATTCGGGCATGGACTTTCCATTTCGTGACCGGGTCTGGGTCTTAGTGCAGGGGATGTGATATCCTCCGTTTGGGGTGTTACGCTACACAAGGCTAGGCGGGTACCCTTAAGTAAAACCAAACCAACAATGCAGAGTAGATAGAAGCGGAAGCAATAATTCATTAAATACTTATAGGTACAATATTTATTTATTTACTAATAGATACCAACGTTCTATATCGATACAATATCATCTCCAAAATAAATAACAAGGCATGCTACAAAATAGGTAGAGTAGCTGTACATGAACAAAATGTGAGATGAAGTGTGCTAGACCCGAATTAAAGACACTCTAGACTCTAATTCCCGCCTAGCACGCCCTGCAAAACAACTGAAAAGTCGAGGTGTCAGTCCAACACGGACTGAGCGAGGGGTTATAAATAAATATAAGCGCACATACATGCAGGTGATAATCTCGGGTAATAATTTTGGGAAACAACAATACAATTTAATAAAGCAAAAGATCTAATCGCCCGAGGTTACAACTAATTCAGTCTATTAATTAATCAATTCAATACAATCAATTGTGGCCCGGTGAGTGAGGGCAATTCTCCAACCTTACTCCAACTGTGTACAATCAATCAATCAATTATTTAATAGTTAGGTGATCATGCAATTCATTACGGTGCACAATTAGCAGTTTCAGTCCATCCTTCTTCCTCCGGGTGATGGTGGGATTGCAAGGCCCCACCATCCAATCAGTCTGGGTAGAGGGTACATGAATCCCTAAGCCCGGAACTCCTTCCTCCCCTAATCTCCTAGGGGGTTCAGGGGTCATCCCAATTTGGTGAGAGTAGCTCTCGAGTTACCCGTCAGCCCATGCTTTCCCGGTTGGCTCGAGTCACTACCCTCGGGCCCACAGTGCAATACAATACTCGCCCAATCAATCAATCAATCAATTGTTCCTTCAAAAGTTGATAAATCATTTGAAAACCAATTCATCTGAAAACTATAGCTATATAGATAGGTTTTGGCTTAAAACTTCACATAGGGTTATACGGGTTCTAGGTAGCTAGAATGAAACCTCACCTGAACGACCCAAAACAAACAAGGAAACAGCTCACGGGGCCTGCTCCTCGTCACCAGGAAGCTGGTCTGTGCAAGAAAGACAACTGTCCGTGAGACACGACTCAAAATGTACCAAATAGGACGAACGGCGAAAAATGCAACGAGTATGATATAAATATGTAGCAGACAAGATTATGTTCAAGTCATCCATTCAATTCATTCGAACTCACAATTAGGGAATAAGCAATTAAATACAGTCACTTAAACCAAATAACGAATAATATATAACCAACATATATGTATATATAACACATACACGTACAGCCATGCATGAAAAACAGGGGGTGACACGTCCGTGTCACCAAAATACACTAAGCCGTGACACCCCTGTGTCACGGTACAGCGGACAAAACGCATGAAAATAGAAGGTGACACGCCCGTATCACCCTTACAAAGCAAACCGTGACACCCCCGTGTCACGGTACAGAGGAACCCAGGCCACTACGCACCCCCGTGTCACGCTGAAGAAGGGAAAGTTGACACGCCCGTGTCAACTGTGCGTGACAGAAAAAAAACAGAGCAATAGCAGCAGCAGCAACGAACCAACAACAACAACCCACAATTGAATTCAAACCAAGATGAAAAGCATATATATCATGCAATACACATACTACCATACATATAAATCAATATCAATTCATATAAACATCCATTTCCGTGTTAGATCATCAAGAATCATTCATTCAAAACCCAAATCATCAACCATGCTCCAAATTCAATATCCACAAGTTGAATACATATAACTTAAGCTCAAAGCTCCTAAACATATTTCCAACAACCAATACACAATTTAACCCATCCAACACAAAGCCCTATCAAAGTCATCTATTCAAGAAAGTCATCAAAGTTCCATAATTACCTGAAAAGAAAGAAATGGAAGATGAGAAGAAGATATGATGTTGATGATGCTTGTATGATCACAAATCCCACAAATTCTAGCTTGGAATAATGACATCTCCCTCTCTTCCAAGAAGGGTTTGTCTCGGTTGAGCAAGGAAAACAAAGCAAAGTGTAAGAAATGTTTGTATGGAATGGGAAGCATGATACGTGAAAGGCTGCTATGAAGGAGAAAGAATTGGCCAAATTTGCTATTTAGTCCTCCAATTATTTAAGTCATGCAATGAAGTTCACTTCCATAATTATTGATCAATCAAGTCCAATTAGGTCCCAACTTCATGAAACTGAGCAATTAAGGCCATAAAGAATTAATTCACATTTGGGAAAAATAATACACGTTGCAATCCCGTTCAATATATATGACAATTATAATATGATATGAATTTTCAATAAAATACCAAGAATATAATTTTATAAAGTTATGTCATGAAATGGAAAATTAAAGAAATGATCAATTAATAATTAAAATCTAACTCTCAAACGCACACGTGTCGATCATACCTGAATTGCCGAAAGATGGGGAGTTACAATCCTCCCTCCTTAAAAGAATCTAGTCCCCAGATTCACTGATCGGAAGGGAACAACTCTGGATGGAACCTTCTCATCTTGTCTTCGGTTTCCCACGTGGCTTCTTCGGTCTTGTAACTTCTCCAAAGAACCTTAACCATGGGAATCTTCCGGTTTCTTAATTCCTGAAACTTCTTATCCAATATCTTAACTGGTTTCTGAACAAAGGTAAGGTTCGGTTCCAATTCCACTTCTTCAACGGGAATGATCTCGGTTTCATTGGGGTAGTATTTCCTTAACTGAGAAACGTGAATTACATTATGAATCCCCGTGAGGCTCGGTGGTAGGTCCAATCTATAAGCAACTTCTCCAACTCTTTCCAAAATCTCATAAGGACCTAAGTAACGGGCTTAAGCTTACCTCCTTTCCCAATCCGAGCAAATCCTTTACGTGGAGACGCCTTCAAGAAAACTCGGTCTCCAACTTCAAACTTGAGATCTCTTCTACGACGATCGGCGTAGCTCTTCTGTCTGTCCTGAGCTGATTTCATCCGTTGTTTTATTAGTTGGACTTTCTCAATCATAGCTTCAACGGCCTTAGAAGGTTTTTCTAGTTGCTCACTTTTCTTAACACCTTCTTGCTTAGTCTATTTCCACTCTTCCAAGTCAAAGAACAACGGAGAACGACACTTTCGATCATAAAGTAGCTCATACGGTGCCATTCCAATTGATGCTTGAAAATTGTTGTTGTATGCAAACTCAATCAAAGGTAGCTGATCATGCCAAGAAGACTGAAAATCCAAAGAACAAGCTCGAAGCAAATCCTCGAGATATCTTATTAATCTCTCGGACTGACCATCTGTCTGAGGATGAAATGTTGTACTAAACTGGAGCTTCGTACCCAAAACCTCTTGCAATTCACGCCACAACTTAGAAGTAAACCGTGGATCTCTGTCTGAAACAATACTAACCGGGATCCCATGAAGTCTAACAATCTCCCGGTTATAAAGCTCGGCTAGCTTGCGAATCTTAAACGACATCCGAACCGGCAGAAAATGTGCAGACTTCGTCAAACGGTCCACAATCACCCAATCCATCAAATCCACCTTTCACTTTAGGTAATCCGGACACGAAATCCATCGTCACCTGTTCCCATTTCCACTAAGGAATAGGTAACGGCTGAAGAAGACCTCCCGGTTTCTGATGCTCGCCTTTCACTTTCTGACAAGTGAGACAATGCCTCACATACTCGACCACATCCTTCTTCAATCTAAGCCACCAATAATATTGCCTTAAGTCCTTATACATCTTGTTTCCTCCGGGGTGGATGGAATAAGCCAATTTGTGAGCTTCCTCGAGCAATACCCGTTTCAACTCTTCGGGTACAACCACTCGGTTCTTAAAACGAAGAAGACCGGTTTCATCGAACCCGAATGGACACTCCGGATCAGCTCTTGCCTTAAATACCAATCTCTGAACTTCCACATCCGTACTCTGAGCCTCAAACAACCTGTGCTTCAAGTCTGGCTGAACCGAAATATTAGAAACTCTAGCCCTTAGAACAAGTGGCTCGATTCCACTACTTTCACCCACTTCCAAGCTCGATACACTAACCTTCCTACTAAGTGCATCGGCGACCACGTTGGCTTTGTCGGGATGGTACTTAATCGTGCAATCATAATCTTCCAACCTTTCCATCCAACGCCGTTGCCTCATATTCAAATCCTTCTGAGTGAATAAATACTGGAGGCTTTTGTGGTCGGTGAAAATCTCAAAAGACACCCCGTACAAATAATGTCTCCACTTTCCAAGTGCAAAGACTACGGCGGCGAGCTCAAGATCATGCGTTGGATAATTCTTCTCGTGCTCTTTCAACTTCCGGGATGCATAAGCAATTACCTTACCCTTCTGGGTCAACACACATCCCAAGCCTTCCTTAGAAGCATCCGAATAAACAGCATATCCTTCTGAACCTTCCGGAAGGGCTAACACTGGAGCAGATACTAACTTCTCCTTCAAGAAAGTGGAACTCCTCTCACAACCTCCATCCCAATCGAATTTCACATTCTTCTTCGTCAACCGAGTCAAAGGAGCAGCGATCTTAGAGAAATCTTGTACGAATCTTCTATAGTACCCCACCAATCCCAAGAAACTCCTAATCTCAGAGGCGTTCTTTGGCTTCTCCCACTTCAACACCGCTTCAATCTTCGATGGATCAACCTCTAATCCATTCCCCGAAATAATATGACCCAAGAAGGACACTCGGTCGATCCAAAACTCACACTTGCTAAACTTCGCAAATAATTGATGCTCCTTCAATGTTCTCAACACCAATTTGAGATGCCTTGCATGTTCCTCGGTCGATTTAGAGAAAATCAATATATCGTCAATGAAGATCACAACAAATTTGTCAAGGAACGGCCGGAAAGTCCTATGCATCATGTCCATAAAAGCGGCGGGAGCATTCGTCAATCCAAAAGGCATGACCACGAATTCGTAATGCCCATATCTTGTATTAAAACCCGTCTTCGGAATATCCTCCGCTCGAATTCGTAATTGGTAATACCCTTGCCTCAAATCAAGCTTCGAATATACTTTAGATCCCTGAAGTATGTCAAACAACTCCTCAATGTGTGGAAGAGGATATTTATTCTTAACGGTCATCCGATTAAGCTCCCGGTAATCAATACACATTCTTAGAGTACCATCTTTCTTCTTTACGAACAAAATTGGTGCACCCCAGGGGGAAGAACTCGGTCTGATGTACCCAATCTCCAACAACGCATCAAGTTGAGTCTTCAACTCTTTCAACTCGGCCGGAGCCATACGATACGGAGTCTTGGAGTACGGCTCTGCGTTAGGGTACAGATCGATCACAAACTCAATTTCCCGTTCTGGAGGTAACGAATCCAATTCCTCAGGAAAGACCTCGGAAAACTCCTTCACTACTTTCGTTTCTTCCAGCTTACTCTGATCCTTGGGTTTGTTGAGAATGTAAGCAATGAAACCCGTGGCTCCCTCTCGAACCAACTTATGAGCTTCTGAGAAAGAAAGTAGAGGCACAGTCTTGGAACTCCAACCCACTACCAAATCTGATCCCAACTGAACCTTCTTCGCCCTGCAATCAACGGTGGCAGAATGTCTGTACAACCAATCCATGCCCAAAATGGATCCATAACAACTCATCGGCAGCTCAATGAAGTTGGACAAGAAAACTCGACCCTCGATGCTCACCGGAACCTCTCTAAACACCCGATCAGATTCTAAGCTACCACCAAAAGGAGTACTAACCACATAACATGCAGAAGAGCGAGTAACAGACAAAGGCAAAGAAACAGATATAGCATTCGAAAGAAAGGAGTGGGTAGCTCCCGGATCAAATAAGGTGTGAATGTTCGTGCCATGTATGCAAATGGTGCCTTCAACTACCGCGGCTGGGTCAACATCAGCATCCTACTGCTCTCCGTCCAGAGCATAAGCACGAGCCCTGATCAGTGGTCTCTGTGCTCCCGGCAGTGGCAACCTACGGTCTGGACATCCGTCGACCATATGCTCGTCGCTCCTACAAATCAAACATAAACCCAAACGCCCCCTGCAGTTATCATAGATGTGCGTCCTTTGACCACAGAAGGTACAAGCAGGCCTCTCGGGTGGTGGTGGCAAAGCTGGAGCAACTGGAGCTCTAATCATTGGTCCCGCTGGTCAGGGCTTCTTCCCTGGGCCCTTTGGAGCTAGTGGTGGAGAAGAATAAACCATCGGCCTCTTGCCTGAAGCAGAACCCGAACCTGAACCCTGATACCCCGGTCCGGAACCTCTGAAACCTGAGCCCGAACCTGAACGATAAGTAGACCGCCTCGCATTCACTGAATCCTCAACCAACAACGCCTTCTTGGTAGCCTTCACCCATGTGCTTGTGTTGGCCGCCTCAATCGCTGCTTGAATATCCGGTCTAAGGCCCTGAACAAACTGCATCGCCTTATGGAAATCGTCACTCGCTATATTAGGAGCATAGCGGGACAATCTCTCAAACTCGGCGATATACTCTGAAACTGACCGACTTCCTTGCTTAAGTTCTGTAAATTCCTTCAACCTTCGAGTGCGAGAAGATGGAGGAATGAACTTGTTCTTGAACTCCCTGACGAAAACTGCCCAATTCACTTCCTCACCTGCAGCATCTAACACAAACCCGGCACTCTCCCACCATGAATATCCCTCGCCCTGAATCAAAGAAATAGTACATCGGGCCTTCTCCTGGGACTCACACGGGATAAGCTCCCATATCCTCTCAATTTCTTTCAGCCACTGCTCAGCCTAAATATCATTCCCTTTATAAAACTTGGGAGGATGCTGGTTCTGGAACTCCCTGAAAGCTAATGAAATCTGGCCTCCCGGCTGTGGTGGTGGAACTGGTGGTGGTGGAGGAACATAATCCCTGACTCTCTGATCAATAAGACCCACCACGGCGTTCATAAAGTCCTGTGGCTGAGCCTGAGGAGGTGGAAGAGGAGGTGGTGATCTCTCCAGGCGATGATGACGACGATGTCGATGTCTAGGAGAACGATCACGGTGATGTCTATCGAGCGGCATCCTGAAATCAAGTCACTATTATGCATGTTCAATTAGTAGGTGCAAATGTGTGCAATCAATTCACAAATTGCACATAAGTTATAAAATTCAACAATTCACCAAATTCAAATAAGTCAAGTAGGATCAAATATGTCAAATAACGATGCAAGACTCTCAAATTGACAATTAGTTCCTATGCCGTGCGACCTAGACTCACAAGACACAACACTAGAGACCCGGTTTTGCAACCGGGCTCTGATACGACCGTAGGATGTAGCACCCGGAACGATAGGCGCCACATCCCCTGCACTATAGCCCCGATCCACATATGAAATGGTTAATCCATACATGAACCAAAGCTATAGCGAACGGGAGACAATAAAAAAAACACTACACAAGGCTAGGCGGTACCCTCAAGTAAAACCAAACCAACAATGCAGAGTAGATAGAAGCGGAAGCAATAATTCATTCAATACTTATAGGAATAGATACCAACGTTCCATATCGATACAATATCATCTCCAAAATAAATAACAAGGCATGCTACAAAATAGGTAGAGTAGCTGTACATGAACAAAATGTGAGATGAAGTGTGCTAGACCCGAATTAAAGACACTCTAGACTCTAATTCCCGCCTAGCACGCCCTGCAAAACAACTGAAAAGTCGAGGTGTCAGTCCAACACGGACTGAGCGAGGGGTTATAAATAAATATAAACGCACATACATGCAGGTTATAATCTCGGGTAATAATTTTGGGAAACAACAATATAATTTAATAAAGCAAAAGATCTAATCGCCTGAGGTTACAACTAATTCAGTTTATTAATTAATCAATTCAATACAATCAATTGTGGCCCAGCGAGTGAGGGCAATTCTCCAACCTTACTCCAACAGTGTACAATCCATCAATCAATTATTCAATAGTTAGATGATCATGGAATTCATTACGGTGCACAATTAGCAGTTTCAGTCCATCCTTCTTCCTCCGGGTGATGGTGGGATTGCAAAGCCCCACCATCCAATCAGTCTGGGTAGAGGGTACATGAATCCCTAAGCCCGGAACTCCTTCCTCCCCTAATCTCCTAGGGGGTTCAGGGGTCATCCCAATTTGGTGAGAGTAGCTCTCGAGTTACCCGTCAGCCCATGCTTTCCCGGTTGGCTCGAGTCACTACCCTCGGGCCCACAGTGCAATACAATACTCGCCCAATCAATCAATCAATCAATTGTTCCTTCAAAAGTTGATAAATCATTTGAAAACCAATTCATTTGAAAACTATAGCTATATAGATAGGTTTTGGCTTAAAACTTCACATAGGGTTATACGGGTTCTAGGTAGCTAGAATGAAACCTCACCTGAACGACCCAAAACAAACAAGGAAACAGCTCACGGGGCCTGCTCCTCGTCACCAGGAAGCTGGTCTGTGCAAGAAAGACAACTGTCCGTGAGACACGACTCAAAATGTACCAAATAGGACGAACGGCAAAAAATGCAACGAGTATGATATAAATATGTTGCAGACAAGATTATGTTCAAGTCATCCATTCAATTCATTCGAACTCACAATTAGGGAATAAGCAATTAAATACAGTCACTTAAACCAAATAACGAATAATATATGTAACGCCCCAGTTTTTCAGTTTAAATAATGTGGCGTATTTGTTTATAAATTGCGCGATTCAATTATTTAATTATATGATTACTTGTTCATAAGTGTTTTTATTTGATTAAACTATAAACTATTTCTATTTTAATTTAATTCATTTATTTTACCTTGATACTTAGTGTTTAAATTCTCAATTAGGGTTTCATGTTGCCTTAAATGTTTTGGTAATTTCGTTAATTAATTTCAACATGTTATTAGTTGGTTTTAATTTGATTAATATGGAATTTAAGTTTAGTAATTTATTTATAACAATATGAATTCGTTCATGCGCATGAGTGTTCTATTTGCGCTTTGTTCATATATGTAATGATGTCGGATTGACGTGAAAATTTAATATGTCGTAAATATGTGTGTTATGAACATGTCTGTATGCTCGGTTTATGTTTTCGGATTCATTTGACGTGTTTATGAATTTAATTTTTATTGTGGAACCAAATCGGGGGCTAACGAGCAATTAGCGCACCCTTGGTTCCGTGCGTGATATCTTGAGCTCGGGAATTCGGATTCAAATTCTGTCAACTCCGTTGCCTTCGTATCGAAGATTCGGAGACAATGGAACAAGCCTCATGCCTTTTTGAAATCATTAAGACCTCCGAAATCCAACCGTAACGAGCAACCCGTGCAAGAAGAGCTCTTTATGTTGACTAGTCTTCATGGTGGGACCCTATAACACCCCTTAACCTAACCCTACCTTAACCATGACTTAACCACCTTGAGTTAAGCCCTTTCTCTTCCCTTTTAGCTCAGAAAACCGAACCAAACATCTCCTCTCATTGCTGCAACTGATCGATATGGAGGAAGAGAAGAAAGGAGAGAAAACCCTAAGCCATTCTTGAGATTTTGAGCTCAAATCTCTTCCCTCCTTCACCAAAACTTCAAGGTATGAATATTTATGTCTTCTCTACTCAATTATACTTGATTTCATCTCCTTATATCATGATTTGGATCAGAATTGATTAGGTTTTGGATTATGAGTTTGGAATGAACTTTTAGGGGTTTTTGTTCTAGTGACCTATTTGCTTGTGTGGCTGATTTCCTTGCTTGTAAATGAGTATATGAGCTTGTTTCTTGGATTATTTCTTTCCTAACTGATAGTATATGATGTTAGGAGGATTTCTTCTCTTGCTCCTTTTATGAAATTATGAGCTATGGAGTTCCAAACTTGATGATCAAACTACTTCCCCTGTTTTCGAACTGCTGTGTGAAATCTTGTGTTGATGCTTGATCAAATGGTCTCCATTTCGTGTGAAATTGCTTGGAGTTGATGTACACTCATTGTTATATATGTTATCACTCATGTTTCAAGTATTTGGATCCATTTGAAGCCTCAAAACCGAAATACATGACCTGTTTTTATGCATGCTCCATGACAGATTTGTTGCTGTTGCAATTGTGTGGTTGTTGGTCACCCTAATGTGCTTTAAATTGTACCATTTTGCATATATATGATGTATATTAGTTGTTTAGTATGTTAGCATGCTTTCCCCAAAGTTTCAGATCCAAACTCAACCTCTAAGTACGTGATCAAGGCATGATAGAATCATTAGGGCTCATATGTGCGATTTTGGCGACCCAGTTTTGTTGCATGGATTCGACGACCTTAACGTGTGATTTAGTCTTTGCACTCTAAATGAAAAATGTTCATAACATGCCAAATATGTTGCATATTAAGTTTCAGAGCATTTGGAGTTCATTTGGTATGCCTTTGGATTGAGTTTGTTTGAGTTCAGTTTTGCCGGTTAGGTCTCGCATGCGCCTCAAGTTCTGTACCGTGACACCCCCGTGTCTCATTTACTCATAAGAGGGAGACACGGGCGTGTCACACCTTCTGGGCAGCTCTGTACTGAGCCACGCCCGTGGCTCAGTTGGGCTAGGGTTGGTGACACCCCTGTGTCACTTCCCATGCGCAGTCTTCGTTACTTCCTCTTCGGTTTTTGATTCGTTTCACCTCCTTAATGGCTTTATCTCCTTTTGTGTTGAACTATGAACTTGTCTTACTATATGTTAGGAGTAATATGGTGTAATTTCATGGCTTTTGGATGTGTTATAAGCATGCTTTTATGTAATGCCATTTACGTGTGTTTATACGTCGTTTATGAATCGCATAGCTTATTTTCTATATCATATGACTTCTTCTTGTTGTCAAACATTGGATATATGCTATGATTATGTAATATGAAGTATGTGGTAGCATTATGGAAGAGCTTGAACATGTTCTATGCTTCTATTTGAGTTCTTGAAATAAATTGATTGGACATATGAATTGAAGAATTTGAATGATTTATGATCGAACAAGTGAATGAATGGGTTATATGATTTTCATGACTTAACGTGATCTTTATGCCTTCATATCATGCTTGTGCATTGCCGTGCGTCATATATGGTTCATTAAGAGTCTTGAGTCTCACGAACACGTCTTGTGGTCTTTTGTACAGTTTGTCTCCAGGGTGGAGAGCTTTTGATCGTTCAGGCACTTGGTGCTCGATCCTTGTTTCATCACGGTTCAGGTGAGGGTGGTTTTTGTTTTAGCTATGTAACAAACCCTACAACCCTTATGTGAAAAGCTTTGGCCAAAACCGTATGGTTATATATATATATGGTTTTCAACGAAGTTATCGAGTAAATTCTTCTGAATTATACGTATGAGCGTATATAAGCTTAAAAATGGTTTTGTAATGAGGCTATGCTCCAAACCGTGTGTCTTCATGCTAGCTATGGATTAGGATGACACGGAGAGGTACGTATATAGCATATGCCGAGCTACACGGTAAGGTATGATTTCTTATAGTATGTATCCTATGTATGTATTGACATGTTTTGGCGAGACACATTTATTACTTATTACGGATCGGGCCCCGGGACTTAGTATATGTGGCTAACCGAGGAAGCAAGGGCTGACGGGGATCCCATATACTAGTCCTACTATTAAACAGCGGTACCGGACCTCGTCAGGAGATTGGTGGGGAAAGGGAGCTGAGTGCCATCTGGGGAGTCATGTAACCCCTTTTGGTCAAAGATCGGGTGGTCGGGCCTTGCAAACCCACCACCAACCCGGAGGAAGAAGGTTGGAACTTATTATGATTGGAAATGATTGACTGATTGATTATTGATTGATAGGCACTGTGCGGGAAGGCCGGGAATCGGATTGCCCAAACAAATATATTTAGGACATGACATGATTTATGGTCGGTGTGTATTATGATATATTGCCTGATCGCCTAATCAATATATTACTGATATTTATGTACACGGTCGGAGTTTGGATGGAGGTTGTGCACGCTCACTCGCCGAGCCTTATATTTATGTATGATTTATGAATGGAATGAATTTAATATGAGTTAGTCGTAAAAGTCGAGCATTGTGTATTTATTTTCTTGCCCTTTTTGGGAACTAAATTCAAATAAAACCTTGCTCGGGATTTATGACTTGCATGTGCATGTTTTATATATATGTATCGCTCCTGCTCACTCAGTCTTCTAGAGACTGACCCCTCTCCCTCCCCACTCTTTTAGTGTGCAGGTTTGATCTTTGGAGTTTCGGGCTAGGCGGAGGTGTTCGAAGTCTTTAAGTGGTCGAGTTAGTTAGGAGAGTCCCTGCACTCATTCATGTATTGAAATTATGTATGACTCGTTCGGTTATATATTAAGCTTGAATATTCATGTAATTGTTATTGAACTGACTTTACTGGGTTTTGCTATGATTTAAAAGAGGCCTGAAGAGCCCAAATTCCGTTTATGATTGGTATGATTGAACTTTGGCTTTTCTGCATTATATTTTGTGGATTGGTAACCGTTGTCTAGCTCCGCCTGGCTTAGGAAGGTTTTTATGTTTGTCTCCCGTTCGCTATGGTTTGATACGGGTGCGGATTTACTGTTTCGTTACTCGTGTTGAGCCATAGTGCGGGGGATGTGGTGCCTCACGTGCGGGGTGCTACATCCTTAAGTGGTATCAGAGCCCGGTTGCAAAACCGGTGTTCTTGAGTCGTGTCGGAGTCAGTTTAAGTCGAACGGCATAGGGACTATGTGATATTATGTGCATTGCATCGATCTTGAATTTGGAATTTGGTTTCCTTAAGAATTTCATTGAATTACTTGTTGCATTTTTCTATGGATTCTTGTCTTTCGTATTGAATATGTGCCATGAGCATGCCCTAATCGCATGCATCCATTCTTGAAATGAGTTATGATTTTCAAGGTTATAAAGATGATATCAAACCACGGCCAAGTTCTATGATCACAACAATCTATCACTATTCCTTCGGAGGCACGGAAGATAGGAAGGATGCCGGGGAGGAATGTGGAGAATGCTAGTTGTGGGGCTTTGTAGACTGAGTTGCAATTAACGGTTGAGATTCAGAATGGGAGGTTTGACCTTGGCGATGTGATGGCAGAGGAACAATTGGGGTAATAGGAATAGGAGTTAATCAATGGATGGTTGTGACTCAGAAGAACAACTTATGTGAATCCACTATCTGAAGTGCATTAATTGGATTCAACAGGATCTTGCAACCTAAGGAATGAAGGGAACAAAACCTTGAAGATATATTGGTCCCGGATTTGGATTATGGAAAAGGCACTAGTAACTAAGAGGAGTAGAGATAACAGGGGTCCGGTAGAGGTTATGCATCAAGGGTCTACAAAGAAGGACTTCGAACTGAACCTAGTGATTAGAAGTCGGGTTCTAGAAGATAAGCATTTGGGTAAACGTAAATAGAGGGAAGGTGGCGATATGGAGAACAGGATTTGAGTTCATTTTTCCAAATCCCAGCTGAATTGTCATGTTGTGAGGTTAAGTTGGAAGATATGGAGCAACAAATGGAAACGAGAAGGAGAGAAAAACATGCGCTCAAGTAGAAGCAATTGGAGGTGAATTAAATTCACAAAGGATAAACGCGGAATTCTTGATTGAGGTGACGATTAGAAGTAAAGGTCGAATTTCGTGGAGAAGTGTGGATGCTAACTCCTTGGAAGTGGAAGATACAAGTTGATTTATAAAGATGCATGGGAATCTCGAAGACCGTGGGAAAGGCGAGGAATAATTACCAAGTCAAAGTAACCGCGGGACTTGGAGTAGCAAGGAAAAGCTGTCGAGCTAACTACTTATTCCATTGATGACAGGTTCCAAAGCATTCATAGCACGTGCATCATATTTTGCATTAATTATTTATTCTCTTGATCTTATGTTATTCGTACATTTCTAATTGGTTTTGTTGCGCTAATGTGTGGTATAATTGCTTGGTGTAAACGTGACACATGCATTGCCATCTTTACCCAACATGCATTTTAGTGTTTACTTGATAGGAAGCCTTTCGCCTTAACTATCAAGTATCAATTCAACCAAGCCGCATCTGAGTTATGAGGAGGAGAGGTGAGACTAGAGTTCCGGACAAGATTAAGAAAGGAGTTTCGGACATCAAGAGAACTAGGGAAGGAGTTGAAGGGCCACATTTTTGATTTCTACATCAGTTAAATTCCACTTAATGGGATTTACTCATCAAGAGTTTCGATAAAAGAAGAATCGATGGAGTTCAACCCGGGACAACAAAAATTTAAGGGGGAGAGTACGACCGAGGAACAAATTGGACTATTGAAAGGGTGCTCGAAGAAATATTTCAGTAAGAATAACGAAATTGCAAATTAAGGAAGACCTGGGAGTCCTATTAGTGATGATCAGAAATAAACAAGACGGCTTGAATGGTTAAGCCGTTAAGAGGAGAGTTAAGTTACTCAAGTCGGGTTAGAGTCCCTCATTAGGTATAAAGGAAAGGTCTTGGAGAATATTCCTATATATGGAACAGGGATATGGGGATAACAGAATTATAAGGGAGCGTCTGGAAACTCCTAAGTCAGAATTGACCAGAGAGAGTCGAATCCAGTTAGCATATAATGAAATGATGGCGATCCTGAGTAATCCAATAAAGTACAAAAGGGGGGTTCAATAATGACAATATTATCAAGTCTTCGGTTAGTCCCACGATACTTCGGAAAGAAATCTAAGAAGAAACCAAACCGGAAAAAGGTGACCATTGGAGGATTTACATCAAACGACAAGAATCATCAAGAACACTCTATCTTTGATTCAAGAAATGTGGGGGCCAGATACCGAATAACCCTAAGGGGTTAAAGAGTATGAATAGATAACATGAACGGAAGATGGGAAGAGGATTCGTGTTAAGGTAGATCCTAATGACGAATACCTCTAGGTAGGGATTGAATCGTCAAGGGGGTCAGGGGTAGTTATTCTCGAGGGTATTTTTAAACTTTGATATGAGTAAGATAGTAGCTATGGGTCTAACTTCGAGACAGATGATCTAAGGGTATTCGGGAGGCCAAGCGTGGTTAATTAAAAAGAATTGGATGGCCGAATGAAGATTGTGGGAAATGGTGAAGACTGGAAATAGTACAAGTCAGAACGGATCCAAGAGGATGATCCTTGAAGGATTTATCAATAGCTTCACCGAGGAACCTTGAAGAGGTTCAAGACAAGCTGACCACTGAGCTATCTTCAGGATAGATCCTACACTGGACAACGACAACTCTCAGTTCTAAACTTTGAAACTTCGGTGAACGGTACTTATAGCATTCACGACACATGCATCCATGCAATTTTAACTTATATAATTTTTATGTTAGGTACTTTAATCTTGTATTGTGTTAAATTACTTGGAGTAATTGGATATCAATGTGGGCGACATTTATTACTTGCTTTGGGTGCCTTACGTGATTTTTAATTTGGTTTTGCGTGAGTGGCTTGGAAGTATTGGAGACTTCCTTGCTTTATTTTCGGTTAAGAGACGGGGATTCTCTTATTTTTGTTTGAGAGACGGGGTACTCTCTTTGCTTGCGAGAGACGGGGTTCTCTCATTGTTGTTGGAGAGACGGGGTTCTCTCATTGCTGCTCGAGAGACGGGGCTCTCTCCTTGTTGTTTGTGAGAGACGGGGAATCTCTCATTGTTTGATTTCAAGCGTGTTTTGAATCCGAGGACGGATTCTTTTAAGGGGGAGAGATTGTAACGCCCCAGTTTTTCAGTTTAAATAATGTGGCGTATTTGTTTATAAATTGCGCGATTCAATTATTTAATTATATGATTACTTGTTCATAAGTGTTTTTATTTGATTAAACTATAAACTATTTCTATTTTAATTTAATTCATTTATTTTACCTTGATACTTAGTGTTTAAATTCTCAATTAGGGTTTCATGTTGCCTTAAATGTTTTGGTAATTTCGTTAATTAATTTCAACATGTTATTAGTTGGTTTTAATTTGATTAATATGGAATTTAAGTTTAGTAATTTATTTATAACAATATGAATTCGTTCATGCGCATGAGTGTTCTATTTGCGCTTTGTTCATATATGTAATGATGTCGGATTGACGTGAAAATTTAATATGTCGTAAATATGTGTGTTATGAACATGTCTGTATGCTCGGTTTATGTTTTCGGATTCATTTGACGTGTTTATGAATTTAATTTTTATTGTGGAACCAAATCGGGGGCTAACGAGCAATTAGCGCACCCTTGGTTCCGTGCGTGATATCTTGAGCTCGGGAATTCGGATTCGAATTCTGTCAACTCCGTTGCCTTCGTATCGAAGATTCGGAGACAATGGAACAAGTCTCATGCCTTTTTGAAATCATTAAGACCTCCGAAATCCAACCGTAACGAGCAACCCGTGCAAGAAGAGCTCTTTATGTTGACTAGTCTTCATGGTGGGACCCTATAACACCCCTTAACCTAACCCTACCTTAACCATGACTTAACCACCTTGAGTTAAGCCCTTTCTCTTCCCTTTTAGCTCAGAAAACCGAACCAAACATCTCCTCTCATTGCTGCAACTGATCGATATGGAGGAAGAGAAGAAAGGAGAGAAAACCCTAAGCCATTCTTGAGATTTTGAGCTCAAATCTCTTCCCTCCTTCACCAAAACTTCAAGGTATGAATATTTATGTCTTCTCTACTCAATTATACTTGATTTCATCTCCTTATATCATGATTTGGATCAGAATTGATTAGGTTTTGGATTATGAGTTTGGAATGAACTTTTAGGGGTTTTTGTTCTAGTGACCTATTTGCTTGTGTGGCTGATTTCCTTGCTTGTAAATGAGTATATGAGCTTGTTTCTTGGATTATTTCTTTCCTAACTGATAGTATATGATGTTAGGAGGATTTCTTCTCTTGCTCCTTTTATGAAATTATGAGCTATGGAGTTCCAAACTTGATGATCAAACTACTTCCCCTGTTTTCGAACTGCTGTGTGAAATCTTGTGTTGATGCTTGATCAAATGGTCTCCATTTCGTGTGAAATTGCTTGGAGTTGATGTACACTCATTGTTATATATGTTATCACTCATGTTTCAAGTATTTGGATCCATTTGAAGCCTCAAAACCGAAATACATGACCTGTTTTTATGCATGCTCCATGACAGATTTGTTGCTGTTGCAATTGTGTGGTTGTTGGTCACCCTAATGTGCTTTAAATTGTACCATTTTGCATATATATGATGTATATTAGTTGTTTAGTATGTTAGCATGCTTTCCCCAAAGTTTCAGATCCAAACTCAACCTCTAAGTACGTGATCAAGGCATGATAGAATCATTAGGGCTCATATGTGCGATTTTGGCGACCCAGTTTTGTTGCATGGATTCGACGACCTTAACGTGTGATTTAGCCTTTGCACTCTAAATGAAAAATGTTCATAACACGCCAAATATGTTGCATATTAAGTTTCAGAGCATTTGGAGTTCATTTGGTATGCCTTTGGATTGAGTTTGTTTGAGTTCAGTTTTGCCGGTTAGGTCTCGCATGCGCCTCAAGTTCTGTACCGTGACACCCCCGTGTCTCATTTACTCATAAGAGGGAGACACGGGCGTGTCACACCTTCTGGGCAGCTCTGTACTGAGCCACGCCCGTGGCTCAGTTGGGCTAGGGTTGGTGACACCCCCGTGTCACTTCCCATGCGCAGTCTTCGTTACTTCCTCTTCGGTTTTTGATTCGTTTCACCTCCTTAATGGCTTTATCTCCTTTTGTGTTGAACTATGAACTTGTCTTACTATATGTTAGGAGTAATATGGTGTAATTTCATGGCTTTTGGATGTGTTATAAGCATGCTTTTACGTAATGCCGTTTACGTGTGTTTATACGTCGTTTATGAATCGCATAGCTTATTTTCTATATCATATGACTTCTTCTTGTTGTCAAACATTGGATATATGCTATGATTATGTAATATGAAGTATGTGGTAGCATTATGGAAGAGCTTGAACATGTTCTATGCTTCTATTTGAGTTCTTGAAATAAATTGATTGGACATATGAATTGAAGAATTTGAATGATTTATGATCGAACAAGTGAATGAATGGGTTATATGATTTTCATGACTTAACGTGATCTTTATGCCTTCATATCATGCTTGTGCATTGCCGTGCGTCATATATGGTTCATTAAGAGTCTTGAGTCTCACGAACACGTCTTGTGGTCTTTTGTACAGTTTGTCTCCAGGGTGGAGAGCTTTTGATCGTTCAGGCACTTGGTGCTCGATCCTTGTTTCATCACGGTTCAGGTGAGGGTGGTTTTTGTTTTAGCTATGTAACAAACCCTACAACCCTTATGTGAAAAGCTTTGGCCAAAACCGTATGGTTATATATATATATGGTTTTCAAACGAAGTTATCGAGTAAATTCTTCTGAATTATACGTATGAGCGTATATAAGCTTAAAAATGGTTTTGTAATGAGGCTATGCTCCAAACCGTGTGTCTTCATGCTAGCTATGGATTAGGATGACACGGAGAGGTACGTATATAGCATATGCCGAGCTACACGGTAAGGTATGATTTCTTATAGTATGTATCCTATGTATGTATTGACATGTTTTGGCGAGACACATTTATTACTTATTACGGATCGGGCCCCGGGACTTAGTATATGTGGCTAACCGAGGAAGCAAGGGCTGACGGGGATCCCATATACTAGTCCTACTATTAAACAGCGGTACCGGACCTCGTCAGGAGATTGGCGGGGAAAGGGAGCTGAGTGCCATCTGGGGAGTCATGTAACCCCTTTTGGTCAAAGATCGGGTGGTCGGGCCTTGCAAACCCACCACCAACCCGGAGGAAGAAGGTTGGAACTTATTATGATTGGAAATGATTGACTGATTGATTATTGATTGATAGGCACTGTGCGGGAAGGCCGGGAATCGGATTGCCCAAACAAATATATTTAGGACATGACATGATTTATGGTCGGTGTGTATTATGATATATTGCCTGATCGCCTAATCAATATATTACTGATATTTATGTACACGGTAGGAGTTTGGATGGAGGTTGTGCACGCTCACTCGCCGAGCCTTATATTTATGTATGATTTATGAATGGAATGAATTTAATATGAGTTAGTCGTAAAAGTCGAGCATTGTGTATTTATTTTCTTGCCCTTTTTGGGAACTAAATTCAAATAAAACCTTGCTCGGGATTTATGACTTGCATGTGCATGTTTTATATATATGTATCGCTCCTGCTCACTCAGTCTTCTAGAGACTGACCCCTCTCCCTCCCCACTCTTTTAGTGTGCAGGTTTGATCTTTGGAGTTTCGGGCTAGGCGGAGGTGTTCGAAGTCTTTAAGTGGTCGAGTTAGTTAGGAGAGTCCCTGCACTCATTCATGTATTGAAATTATGTATGACTCGTTCGGTTATATATTAAGCTTGAATATTCATGTAATTGTTATTGAACTGACTTTACTGGGTTTTGCTATGATTTAAAAGAGGCCTGAAGAGCCCAAATTCCGTTTATGATTGGTATGATTGAACTTTGGCTTTTCTGCATTATATTTTGTGGATTGGTAACCGTTGTCTAGCTCCGCCTGGCTTAGGAAGGTTTTTATGTTTGTCTCCCGTTCGCTATGGTTTGATACGGGTGCGGATTTACTGTTTCGTTACTCGTGTTGAGCCATAGTGCGGGGGATGTGGTGCCTCACGTGCGGGGTGCTACAATATATAACCAACATATATGTATATATAACACATACACGTACAGCCATGCATGAAAAACAGGGGGTGACACGCCCGTGTCACCAAAATACACTAAGCCGTGACACCCCCGTGTCATGGTACAGCGGACAAAACGTATGAAAATAGAAGGTGACACGCCCGTGTCACCCTTACAAAGCAAACCGTGACACCCCCGTGTCACGGTACAGAGGAACCCAGGCCACTACGCACCCCCGTGTCACGCTGAAGAAGGGAAAGTTGACACGCCCTTGTCAACTATGCGTGACAGAAAAAAAAACAGAGCAATAGCAGCAGCAGCAACGAACCAACAACAACAACCCACAATTGAATTCAAACCAAGATGAAAAGCATATATATCATGCAATACACATACTACCATACATATAAATCAATATCAATTCATATAAACATCCATTTCCATGTTAGATCATCAAGAATCATTCATTCAAAACCTAAATCATCAACCATGCTCCAAATTCAATATCCACAAGTTGAATACATATAACTTAAGCTCAAAGCTCCTAAACATATTTCCAACAACCAATACACAATTTAACGCATCCAACACAAAGCCCTATCAAAGTCATCTATTCAAGAAAGTCATCAAAGTTTCATAATTACCTGAAAAGAAAGAAATGGAAGATGAGAAGAAGATATGATGTTGATGATGCTTGTATGATCACAAATCCCACAAATTCTCGCTTGGAATAATAAAATCTCCCTCTCTTCCAAGAAGGGTTTGTCTCGGTTGAGCAAGGAAAACAAAGCAAAGTGTAAGAAATGTTTGTATGGAATGGGAAGCATGATACGTGAAAGGCTGCTATAAAGGAGAAAGAATTGGCCAAATTTGCTATTTAGTCCTCCAATTATTTAAGTCATGCAATGAAGTTCACTTCCATAATTATTGATCAATCAAGTCCAATGCAATTAGGTCCCAACTTCATGAAAATGAGCAATTAAGGCCATAAAGTATTAATTCACATTTGGGAAAAATAATACACGTTGCAATCCCGTTCAATATATATGACAATTATAATATGATATGAATTTTCAATAAAATACCAAGAATATAATTTTATAAAGTTATGTCATGAAATGGAAAATTAAAGAAATGATCAATTAATAATTAAAATCTAACTCTCAAACGCACACGTGTCGATCCTACCTGAATTGCCGAAAGATGGGGCGTTACAGCCCCGTCTCTCTAACAAACAACGAGAGAACCCCGTCTCTCGTACAAGAACCAAGAGAACCCGTCTCTTGACTAACAAAATAAACCAACTAATAAGAGATTAAAGGTAACAATAAAGAAATATATGATGCACGTGATATGCATGTTCAAGTGTACCGTTCACCGTGGATCCAAATTCTTCGTTGTGGTAGTTTGGTTGGCACTTGATTCTTTTAAATTATTTCCTTGGCCGTCTCTCCCCCTTAAGAAAGAAAATGAAAATTTTCTTTCTTAAGCCTTCCGAAGTCCGGAGTGGATGTCCAACTATTCACACTTGATTCAATTCGGTAAAATTGGATGGATGTTTGCTAACAAGAATCACTAAATTATGTATGCCGGTTAAGATGTCAATGCACGTGTTACACTTAGGAGCAATTTAAGAAACAAAACATAACAATTAATTTCACACCGTTCACGTAGACACGGTGATCATGTAATTTCACGACACATAAGGTTACTTAGTGAGCAATTAATGACAAGAATGAATGCAATACACAAGTTACCAAATAATTCATACGCCGTACGACCTAGACTCGACACGACACGACACGAGAACCTCGGTTTTGCAACCGGGCTCTGATACCACCTAAGATGTAGCACCTCTTACACGTGAAGGTGCCACACCCCCGCACTATAGGTCAATCCACATACAAAACGGGCAATCCGTACATGAACTAACCTATAGCGAACGGGTGACAATGCAATAAACGACAAGCTAGGCGGGATTAGTG
Source organism: Lantana camara (assembly GCA_037501455.1). NCBI lineage: Eukaryota > Viridiplantae > Streptophyta > Magnoliopsida > Lamiales > Verbenaceae > Lantana > Lantana camara. Next base: position 53,660,111 of record CM074858.1, read on the forward strand.
TATTCATGCAACGAGTGAAAGCGGAAGCATAACCGGTTCACTATCAAATGTAATTATTAAACACGTCACGATATTTCTCATTTACCAAGTCAAATATGTTCCAGCTTTACATATCAATACATTATCATCTCCGAATATAAATAACAAGTAACAGTAATAACAATTCTAAAGCGACAATAAGCAATATGCACCGTGATTGACTCGACTACATGGACTGGACTTGACACTACTCGACTCCTGCCTAGCGTGCACCTGCAAGAACCTAAAAGGTGGAGGCGTCACTCTATGGAAGACTGAGTGAGGGGCATAGATATATATATGCGCAAATAACATGCAAGTTATAACCTCGGGTAAGGTTTTGTAACTGAAATAATAATAACAATAATATAAGTGCAAGAATATCAAGAACTCGCCCGAGATTACAACTATCAAGTTTAACATGATAATCACGTTTATTATAACAATCAGTGGCCCTGGCGAGGGGCGTGCACGATCTCCAACCCAACTTCGACAGTGAACAAGAATTACTCTTTCATTTAATTAGGTTATCACACAAGTCATTATAGTGCACACGATCAATAACACGAAATTCTCCTTTCTCCAATGGTGGTGGGTTTGCAAGGCCCGAACCACCCACGATATCACGTTGCACGTCGGGAACATGACTCCCACGTACGGGACTCCTTCCTCCACCAAACCTCCTGGTGGATTCAGGGGGCATCCCCATAGTTTGAGAGAGGTGTGTGAGTTACCCGTCAGCCCTATGCTTTCCCGGTTGACTCAAACACTCACCCTCGGGCCCATAAACACGATACACGATACACGATAATTCACCAAACACGATCACGGTAACACGATAACACGATACACGGTTTGCTTGTCATGAACAAGATACATGACTTGCTTTTCAATAAAACACGGTTACCTTTAAAGAACACGACTTGATAGTTTAGAACCAATTATAAGTATATATTTGTACCGTTTGGTCCAAAAGTCACATAAGGTTTTACGGGTTCTAAGTAACTAGCAAGTAAACCTCACCTGACAGACGACACGACGACTCATGGATGCGTGAACATGCTCTGTTGATCACAATCTCCGCCCCGGGGGAATAACTGGATAAGAAACAGGACATGGTGTACTCGTGAGACAATAACTCATCAATAGTACCAAATAGGACGCACGGCTTAATTTATACAACGAGATGATATGCATTTACGAATGTAGCATGATATATTCATATTATGACATGAAATTGATCATATAATAGCATGTTGGGATCAATTAAGGCATTGGAATTAAATTCCAAAATTACATTTTTATGCAGAAACTTTCTGCCTCTCCAGGGGTCTGGGAACGGGCGTTCCAGGTTTTAATAGAAAATGGGAAGGGTCGTTCCCCACTCCCGAAGCTGCTCCCGAAGATGGGAACGGCCGTTCCCGTCTTGTGAGACAAAGTGGGAACGGGCGTTCCCGTCTTCGCCGCCACGTACACTGTTCACATTATGGGAACGGCCATTCCTCCTTTACAAAGGGAACGGGAAGGGCCGTTCCCGTTATGCAGAAGATGCAGAAACAGAGCAGAAGAACAGGGGAGGCACGAATTCAACAACAAAACTCCATAAACACTTAATGCAAGAATTCATGAAAGTAACATATATTCATGCTCAAGGTATAATAAAAACCCATATAAACACATAAATCATGTCTTGATCATCATAATCATCAACTTTCCTCATATATCCACTCATGCCATATTCTTCCATGATTTCAAGAATTCAAGCACTAATTCAAGTTTAAAGCTCCTAATCATGCTTCTAACATCTAAAGCACATCATATTCAAGTTAACCTCAAACCCTAGCTTCATATATGTAATTCAAGAAATTTCACATAATTTCCATGTCTACTTTGGAAGAAAGAAATGAAGTGATATGAGACGATGATGAAATGAATGATCAAGCTCCAAAACTCCTTATTTTCTTGGAAAGAGTTGATGAAATCTTCCTTTTCCTTCTTGATATTTTTGGCTCGGTAGAAAGAGGAAGCAAATTTGGGTGTTTAGCATGAAAATGAGAAATGAAGCTTGTGGAAGAGATGCATACCGATATATCTTGGGAAAAATGTAATATTTGTAATCAAATCCTCCAAGTTTTATAAGTCATGCAATCATGTATAAAAGGTTTGGAAAGTGATCAATTTAGTCCAAGAAGCTTTCATGCAATTTGGTCCTCACATTTAAGATAACGATCAATAAAAGACATATAACCATTAAGGCACATTCGGGAATCAATCCACGTAACAATTGAATTCAAATTATAAAATAATGTTCAAATTGATACATGCTTCACATAATCATATTGAATGATAATTTATATAATTTAGCATAAAATGTAGGAATTTAATAAGTAAAAGAATTAAGGTTAAATCCTAACCCTCGAAGTCACACGTGTCGTACGTACCTGAAATTGGGGCGTTACACACTCCATCATCACCCTCCATTGCATTAACTTAAACTTGTTCCGGGGTTATCGGAGCCATCATATTTAACGGCCTTGGATTTGGGTTTGTGGGGCAAAATCTCACCTTGTGCCCTAATTCTCCACATCCAAAGCAAGCTCCCAACTTCTTCAATTCCTACAAGTCTCCTCCGTGTGATTCGGTCTCTTGCAATAGGAACATCGAATAGGTTCCGGTGGAGCGGGTATCGGATCCGGAGTCGGAAGTCGGGGTTTCATGATAGTATCGAGAAGTCCTTCTGGGTCGAAGAATTGAGGTTCATCTTGATATACCGGCCTCTTTCCTAAACTCGGACTTGCTTCGAACTCTTGCCCCGGGTGGTAGGTTCGGGGTTCCAATCTTCGTTGTTCGGTCTCGACTTTAATGGCTTTTCTTATCGTCTTAGCCCATGTATCCACCGTAGCAGCTTGCAAAGCTCGCTGAATATCTTCTCTTAACCCGTGTACAAAATTTCAGGCCTTCAAAGTATCATCGTCCGTAATGTAAGAGGCATAAGGATCAAGCCTCTCAAACTCTATAATATAATCCTCAATGGTCCGGTCTCCTTGTTTGAGGTCCAAGAATTCCTGCAATCTTCTCTCCCGTGAACTTTGAGGGATGTACTTGTCACGAAATTCCCTCGTAAAATTTTCCCAATTAAATCCTTCGCCATTTCTTTCCAAACGAGCCCTTGTTCCCTTCAACCAATTTGAAGCTTGTCCTTAGATATATCGAGCGGTGCATACAGTCTTTTCTTGTAAAGGAGCGGGGCAAATCTCCCAATTTCCCGTGATTTCAGTTAGCCATTCCTCCGCCTCGAGGTTATTACCTCCAAGCCACTTTGGGGGATTGTTATCCTGGAACTCTTTATAAATTGAATTGGCAATTCCTACTTGTCCTTCACCTTGAGGATTTGGCTGTGGTGGATTTTGTTGAAGATTATCAAGGAGGGCTCGCATAATATCTTCTGCGGTAGGGGGTGCTGGAGGAATATTCTCACGATTTCCTCTCCTTGGAGGCATCCTGTAGAAGTACAAATTCAAAGGAATATCGATGTGTGGGGGTTTAGTGCATGTTCATGTAAACAATTAATATACTTGAGAGCAATTAATAAAATTAAGAGCACATAAGTCACGTAAAAGTGAAAGTGAATGCAAACAAACATACATATTCCTAAGCCAAACAACCTAGACAGACAGTCATGACACAAGAGCCCAGTTTTGCAACCCGGAGCTCTGATACCACTTTAGATGTAGCACCCTGAGCGCAAGGCGCCACATCCCCCGCTTTAGAACCGGACACGTGTAACGAAACGGAGAATCCGTACACGCACCAAGCACTAGCGAACGGGTGACAAACAAAAGACCTTCCTAAGCTAGGCAGTCTAAACCCTCGAACAGAGCGTGCAAAAAGCAAACATACAAAAGCGGAAGCATTAAACGAACTTAAACGAGGTATATTGTCAAGGTTACAAACCACTTCAACCGAATTATTTACAAACTCAACAAAACGGGACCGTTACAAATACCAAATCAATTCTTAAAATACAAACTTCAAAAGTACAAAAATACAGAATGAACTAAATACGAAAATGCAGACTCAACTAGACTAATAAGACTCCGACCGACAGCAAACCGCCTAGCTCGAACCGACAGATCGGTACCTGCAAACTAAAACATAAAGAGGGAGGGGTCAGTCACACTGACTGACTTAGCGGCTACACATGCAAGTGTACATACGTATAGGGAGCATAACACATATCATAGAAGGGAGTTCATGAACCGGGGCGTGGTTTTTGCATTCTAAAGCATTTTCACACGTGATAATAGATATAGGGAGTAAAAGAGTTGGGCCGAAGGCCAAAACAACCAAAATTTATTAATTGGAAATCCACTCCCGTTTCACGAACAATTTCTTAACATACTAACATAACGAAAATCAAACATAACTCACACACCATCCGTCGACCTAAAATGAGCCGTCCTGAATTCAAAACACACACACACACACATCCTTCGGCCTAAAGTGAGCCATCCCGGATTCAGAACACACACCCACTTAGACATAATCGAAATCATAATCAGAATCGAAAATCGGAGTCATACCTTATTCAGAAACATACCTCATTCATATCCGCACCATTCCACAACATATCATATATATAGCATATCGTAGACCACAATATAATCGTAATTCTAACATACGCCTATTCTTAGCATAATCACATCCTAACTAGTTCTTAATCACAACCTAATCATACCATAATTAAGTTTATAATTCTAGCATACTCTTATCCTAACATATTCATATTCTAACTTATTCATAGCATATTCTTAATCTTAAGTTCATAGCATACTCATACCTCGCATAACATATTCTATAGCCTAATTCATATCATACATAATCATAATTCCCACATATTACATATACATAGGCTTATTTCGCATGCAAACATATAGGCACATATCATTAGGGTATAACTATAACCTAACCTCACCTTACACCGACGAACTGGGCCAAAAGAACCAAACCGACGCCTACGGAACAACCTCGTCTCCAACGGGAAACTCCTCTGAACAAAACAAATAGTACAAGACAAACTTAGACTTAAGATGAACCATATATGCTCTCGGCATATGCATATGAATGCAAATAATGCAATGCACTTCATATAAATTTCACACGTAGGCATATCAGAGCAAATATCGAAATATCATACAATTAATCCAAGAAACAAACTCATCATACGTCAAATAAATTCATATTAAGTCATATATGAGCATACCACGAGCATTCATAAATTTAAAGTTCATATAAGAGACAACGGATGCATAGAAAGTGAAATAAAATGGAACTTAAGGCATACAAACTCATAAGAGCGTCTTTACTTTGGAAGAAAAGGGGGTTTTGGCTAAATAAACCCCCAATAACTACTCTTTACTTTGCAAGTTTGGCAATACGCCACTTTCCTGGAGCCCCGAGATTATGGTGGAAAAGGGTTGAGCATTTTGCCAACCAAAATTATTGTTGTTATTTAAGCTGGTGCGCCTGGATTACCCAAATTTACCCTTTTGCCCCTCATCTTTTTGTAGAAATTACACTATGTGCCCTTATCGTTTCCAAGAAAAACATTCCCACCATTTTCCCCAAATGTTCCCGCTATCTTTTCGCTCTCCCCAAATTTACAAGACTTACAAGCCCTACACCATCAATTAGCAAATCGGGGAGCTGGGCGTTTACGTTGTGTCATCGGTGGAGCCGCGAAGGTAAAGGTTCCGAACTGTGCAGCTAGTTTTTTTCCATTTCGCTGATTTATATGATGCCAAATAGATATTTGCTCCTGTGAGTTTCACCGCTATCTTATTCTTTCCTTCTTAATTCCGGCAGATATTTTGGGTGGAGTGTGGATAGTGTAACCAAAGCTGCGACATTCTTCAGTATCGTAGCTGCCAAGGTCAAGTATCTCGTCAGCTTTCTTTTTACAAGAGTATTATAGGGCATGTTGTGTGCGGAATTTGTGATTTTGTTTGTGTGTAAGAACCCGTATAACCCATTTATAGTTTGCTGATTAGCACAGTGGTATATCTCCTAAATGATTGATAATATACAAGAAATCATGTTCCTTAATTTGAGAACATCTAGTTTGCTTGAGCAGTGTTATCTGGTGATACATTGTCTTTCGTGTCACGCGTTGTGAATCAGTAATTCGTTAATAATTTCCCTCCTAATTATCTTTACATATGACAAACAGTATCAGCTATTGTGATAGAGTCTAAGAAATTTTTGCTCATAATCGAACTCATTAAATTTCTGTTACTTGGTATGTTGAGGGATACGATGATTCTTCTATCACTTGTAAGCAAAAAGTGGCATAGGTTAGATGATGGATCTGGATCATTATATAGTTTGAAAAGAGAGGTTGCCTGCCCATGTTCAATACCTTGATCGTTTAACAACAAAATCTGAAAGAAGATGCATTAATTTTCTCCAGATGGGTAGGAACGCTTTAGGGCGTCTTTGTATCGTACTCCATGAGGTTAGGGGTTTAACTGACAGTCGCGAAGTCACTTTCGTGGAGTAGGTGTGTATTCCTTGGTGTTTCGTCAGACCATAAGAAGAAGTGCGTTGCTAAATTTGATTTTAATCGATTTGGGCGTACTGTGTCCAAGTATTTCCATATTGTGTTGAAGACAGTGTTGAAACTTCATGAACCTTTTATTGCTAAGACAACACCAATTGAGATCGTTAGCACCGATCACACGTGGAAATGGTCTGAGGTAAAATCTTTTAAGTATCTTTTGTCGTGGTATTTTTTGTTGGCTACTGTAGAAACTTGTAGAGTGGAAACAGTTATATTTAGTACCGCTCGATGTTGCTCAGCCTCTAAGTTATTTGTATGCTTCATTAAGATCTCTTGTAATGCACCGTAGCAACAATATCTATTACTGCCTATTAACATGTATGAATTTTGTGGGTTGTTTCTCGAATGATATTGTACGCAATATGCGCAATGCCGATGTTATGTACCAGTACATTATTGAAGTGGAAAATGAAAGCATATGTTCTCCTTTTAAGTGAGCAGCAGAACAATTTTTTCTTCTGGTATTGTTTTTTGAGCTTCCATATAGCTGACTTGATTATACATAATTAGTCACAGAAGGATGATAAACATACACACAATCACCAATTGTGAAAACAGAGCAATTCTGGTGGATGAAATCGATGCACCCAACGGTTAATAACATTACAAATTTATTAAGTCATGAAATCGACCATGTACCGCTCGATTGGGTAAAATTTAACTGTTGGGTGCGTTTTTTAGGCAAGGGCATTAAGGTCAATAACAAAACAACCAATAGCTTACAACCTACCAAAGTAAAGACTTAATAATTGTAGGTTATTTAAGCCAAACTCGAAACTATCAAAGTAAAGAGTCCACTAGGTAAAATAACCAAAAATTTTCACAAAAATAAACCATCCCCAATGGATAGCAAACAAGTAAAGTAAAGAGCTTCTAACATGTCATAAATCACATATTTCACGTCAAACAAATTCATAAATTTCATACAATGAACGTAACACGTTATATAACATGATAACAAAGCACTTACATCATAAAGAAGCCACGAGAAATCACACAAGGCAAATAAACGAAGTCACAATGCATACATGCAAACAAGGAAGCGTTTGAGTCAAATAATTTCATACAAAGCCATATCTCACGTAATTCACGTCAAACGGATTCATAAGTCTCATGCAACGAACCTAATATATCACATAATGAGGAAACAACACATACACATCAATAAAAGATCAAAGAAGTAACATGCGAGGCAAAGAAACGACGAATTAGTTCATGCATGTTCATATGAGAGCATATAACACATATCTTATCATATATCGCGTAAATATGCATCGAAATCACGTAATAATTCATAATAAAATAGCATATCATGAAATATAACATGTTAACATCATATACTAATCATATAAGAGCAAGGAAAACCATGCAAAACATGAACGAAACGAAAAACGAACAAACACGGAGCAGCAGTCAAAAGGAAGTCGAAACTTGCCCAAAAAGAGGTCATGGCCGCGACCAATTTCAGTTCAAAACTCACACCAAACTCACACCCAAACAACCAAGAGCAGTAATAAAGCAGCAAAAACACACCAAACTCACACCCAAACAACCCAAAACCGAACAACAATCAAGGAAGGAAGCAAAGAGGGCATATATCATCTTCAAGCTCAAGTTTCTTCAAGTAGCAGCCATGGTGGTTCGATTTTCACACAAAATCCTTGAAATAAATCATCACTCATGCATTAAGGAAGTTAAGGAGATCATAAATTCAGCTCTAATCCAAGCATTACATCAAAGGAAGGTAAGAATTCATCAAATCATCACATTAACCTAACTATTCATCTATAAATTCATAGCATGCCCAAATCTTCAAGGAATTCAGAAAATAAGCACTCAAAAGAAAGGCAAGAAGATGAACTACAAGAATATGGGCTTACCTCTTCAATTTGATGAACATTGGAGGTCGAATGAGCTCAAAATTGCCTTTGGTGAATAGTGGCTGCTCTCCCCTTTTCTTTCTTCCTTTGGTCTCGGTTTCCAGGCTTCTCTCTCTCTCTCTCTCAGCTGTGTCCGAAAATGAGAGAATGAGGGATGGTTAGAGGGTTAAACCATGGTTAAAATGGCTCAAGAATCAAGGTATTTGGTTAAGAATTGAGTGAGTTATGGCCATTTTAGTGAAGGGTGGCAAATCTGCGCGAGCTGTTCGTTTCGGGCGAAATTCGGATGATCAAACGGGCTTAGAAAAATATGAAAGTAGGTTCCTTGGTTTCCTTCCTTTGTTACGAGTCCGGCACCACTTTGGGAATTTGAATCCGAATTCTCGAGCTTAAGATACGCCTTCCGAAACCCAAGGCGCGCGAAAACAAGTTAGGCCTTCGAGTCCCTAAAAAAAAAAACGGCGTCAAAGCCGTATCAAACGAACTCAAAAATAATAAAAAAACATATAAACAAGTTTTAAATCACATAATTCACTTATGGCAAGTTGTCACGAAAATCGGGGCTGAAAAAGAGGTTAAACGAATTAAAAACAGGTCGAAAAGGTTCAAAAGCGTTTAAAAAACTTAAACGTAAAGTAAATAACAAATATTCAAATATTCAAATAAATCATATAATAGCATAATTAATTAATTAAATGCGCACTTAGCACACCCGTGACATCGTACCTGGAAAGCCGAAGAGTTGGGATGTTACACAAATTCCCACGCTCAAGTTAGCCGAAAAACAACTTAAAAACCTTAATTACGATTAGGTCCTTAACCATTCCAAAATGGACAATTGAGTCCAAACACATTTAAATTAAATTCTGAACTATTACATAACTTGAAATTAAATTCAAGTTGACACATAGCAAGCAACGTCACATAATTCACATAATTGAAATTAAAATAACAAAAATACGTAATTAAACTCACACGTGACTTCATACTTGGCTTACCGAAGAAACGGGGTGTCACAAGGTGCATCTCGATTGCAGCTTATTTCTGGTTAAAATAATTAAAAGTTGGTTCTTCAAACATTCTAAAATTATTGAAAATAATCATTTGTCATTAATGGAAAATTTAGGAAGAGTGACAAATTAAATAATAAATATAATAAACTTGTTATTTTAATTAGTTAGATTTGATCGACTCAGATTTATGCTAGAATTTTCCTTTAATACCACTCAAGGCCAAAAATGACAAGCGTTTGCCACGTGCTTCTAATAACAGGAAAAAAAGACAAACGCAAAGAAAAATATTTCTTCAATAAAGAAAATTAAGAAAAATATATTTGCTTGATTTAATAATATGAAGGGAGGTCCTAGCCAGTGTTTTGTGGACCGGACCGGACCAGACGGTCCAACCGGTTGGACCGTCAACCGGTCCACAAAACGAACCGGGCCAGACCATAAAACCGGACATAGTTGAAAACCGCTTTATTTTTGAAAAACCGAAAAAAACCGCGGTTCAACCGGTGAACCGTGTGAACCGTTACGGGTTATCTTGAACCGACCGGTTCTTGGAACATAGAAATTGGAAGATAAAATTAATTTTATTTTTTTTTATTTCTTCCGTTTTTGCTCCCCGACTATATTTTTTTATCTCACTTCTTTGGTTTTCTAATTATCAAAGTTCAAGAGTCCAAATTTGAGTAATTTCTTCTTTTGCTTTTTGTTAGGAGACTTCAATAACTTTTATTATATATATATTTACTTTATGAAATTTTCCTTCCTTGTTATTTGTTCAATTTTTTTTAGAATTTTCAATTTACCACCAATCAGATAAAACTAAAAATTTGAGTATGTTGATGGTGCAGAAACTTGTAAAGGATTTAAACACCAATCACTTTAGAATTTGTTTGTAGAAGGGAAGACCATCACAGGCGTTGAGCCTCAGGAACTGGGTTTCCAATGAGCGTGGGTTCTTCCAGCTAGGATAACACCAGGAAATCGTGCAGCAAGTGTAACGCCCCGGTTTTCGGATGATCAGGTAAGCACGCCACGTGTGAGTTGAGCGTAGGTTTTATTTTATTTCTTTTAATTTCATAATATATTCTTACGTGGCATTTCATAATTTTATAAAATTCACGAAACATTGTTTATATCAATTATATGATTTCATATCATCAAAATATTATTTCATGACACGAAAAATATTTATTGCATGAAATCAATTACCGAGAGTGATAAAATTGCCAAATTGTCCCTAGTTAAATACTTCTAAAATATTGGGGACTTAATTGCATGATTTCTAAGGGCCAAATTGAGCATATTTTAAATTATAGCATACTTAAGTGTATAACTTATAGACTTCAAGGATTAATTGGCAAATTGACATATTTCACTCAAACCAAGAAGGGAATGTATCGGTATCATCTCTTCTCCCACATTCCTTGATCATTTTCAACCAAAAATATTCCCCAACTCCTTCATCTCTCTCTCGGTATCTCAAGGAAGAAAAGGGAAGAAGATAATTTTCATTTCAATCATCAAGATTTCAAGAAGTGTTTCAAGAAATTGGGAGTTATCATCATCCTCATCATCATACCTCCTCATTTCTTAGCTTTCAAGGTTGGTTGCATGGAAAAGGATGATTTATGATCATAAGTGATGAGCTAGGGTTTAGGATTTATGTGCTAAATGAGCTAGTGGTGATCAAAGCATGATTGAGTGATTATTTCATGAATTATTGCATGAATTTTAGCTTGAATATTTGAATATTTGGCATGAATGATCAAGTTTGATCATGAACTTGAAAGCATGAATTCATGATGATATTTCATGGTTTATATGTCTAAGTGTTATATTATCACTTCTTGAAGTTGGTTGCATCATATTTCCAGAAAATTATAGCATTTGGGGTCCAAAAATGGATTTTGGTTGCTTTGTTGTTTTCTTCCCGAGAGCATACTCTGTTTCTGCTCTGTTTTTCAGTTGCAGAAGCAGGGAACGACCGTTCCCAGCCTCAAGGCTTGGTGGGAACGAGCGTTCCCATCCCCTTTTCAAAATATGTGCGGCCGACTACGGGAACGGCCGTTCCCACTTTGGCCTTGGAACCGGAAGGGCCGTTCCCAGCGTAGGCGCGCTTTTAAAATTAAAAACGTTGTCGCGTTTTTCTGGGCAACGGGAACGACCGTTCCCAGTTTTCAAAGGAAGCCTGGAACGGCCGTTCCCAAGGGGCTGACAGAACAAAATTTACTGCATAAAATTACGATTTTGACCCCTCGATCCAACGACTTCTTTGACCCCGAATTGCTATAATATGTACTAATATGATGTGAAACCAAAAGTTATAATACCACATTGCATTTTCATGGTCGTCTCGACACGTTTTCGCCGTTCGTCATATTTTGGCCATTTTAGTTCATGTATCATGGTTGTACATCGTATTTACACAGGTCACGAGGGCGTGGACGGGGAGCAAGCTCCTTAGAACGCTTATTTATTATATTTTGCAAGAAAGGTGAGGTTTTGTTTTGGTAAAACGAACCCTATAACCCTTATGTGCTAAATTTCGGCCAAAACCTAGTATACTTATAAACGTTTTCAAAGTAATAAATGTTTCAAGCAAGAATGTATCGATTGTCATGATTTTCAAGCATGTTTGGCGAGTACATGATTGCACGTGGGCCCGAGGGTAATTCTTGAGCCAACCGGGAAAGCAAGGGCTGACGGGTAACTCCTGAATTATCCTCACATTGTTGGGATCAACCCCGAAGCCACTAGGAGATTAGTGGTGGAAGGAGTTCCGTGTCTAGAGGGTCATGTCCTCTACACACACCATGTCGTGGATAGTCGAGCCTTGCAAACTCGCTATCACCCGGAGGAAGAAGGAGACTGGGGATTAATCCGGAATGTCGGGTTATCCTCGGGTTATTGCATGTTTTCAAGTATGAAATTGTCTATGTGAGCACTAAAGTATATTGCATGATCACTTATTTATCAAGCAAGCAAGCATGATCACGTATTGTTCACGATTGGGAGTTCGGTTGGAGATTGCCCTTACTCGCCGGGGCCACATGTTCATGATATTGACAAGCATGATTAATTAAACGTGTTAAAAGGGATAGTTGTAATCTCGGGCAAAGGATGAGATTTCTTGAACTGTATAACTATTGTTTTCTAAAAGTCTTTACCCGGGGCTACAACTTGCATGTGACGTGTGTTATATATATTTATTGCCCCTCACTCAGTCTTCGGTAGACTGATACTTCACTTTTCAGGTACCCTTTGAGCGTGGTTGTGCTAGGCGGGCGTGGTCGAGTCTTGCATTATCACGGGTCTAGTGTTGCACCTTTCATGTACCTATTAGATCGGATATCATGTTATGTTCACGATTGACAGCTTTTGGATACCTATTGATGTATATTATTGAATATATGATAATGTATTGAGAGAAAATGGGTACCTATATGTATCTATGTCCTAAATATGGTACCTATCTATATATACGAATAACTTTACTGCTTCCGCTTTTCTATTCATGGTTGATTGTTGCTTTGTTGGGGAGAGTGTCCCGCCTAGAGCGTCAATTTTGTTGTCACCCGTTCGCTGTGGTCTTGGTTTATGTATGAACTGTCCATTTCATACGTGGATTGAGGCTACAGTGCGGGGGATGTGGCGCCTTGGGGTCTAGGGTGCTACATCTACAGGTGGTATCAGAGCCCGGTTGCAAAACCGAGGTTCTTGAGTCGTGTTGAGTCAGTCTAGGTCGCACGACATAGGATTATGTGGTATTTGGGAGTCCGCATTCTGTTGATTTACTTGATTACTCCCTTATTCGTATTAATTGAACTACTTGATTCTCCTTGAACATGTGCCATTTGATATTATGGAAATTGTGTGCACACATTTGCATTTATTGATCAAGCCACGCATGTTTAGTGATCTAATTTCAGGATGGAGCATGATAGACGTTCCAGTGACCGATCCTCGAGGCACAGGCATCATCATCGCCGACATCATCGTCGCGAGAGATCACCCCCTCCTCCACCTGCTCAGGCACAGCCCCAGGACTTTATGAACGCAGTAGTGGGGCTAATTGATCAAAGGTTACAGGAATGGGTACCTCCACCACCACCACCAGCGCAGGTAGCACCTCCGGAGAACCCCATTTCTGCTATTTTGCGAGAGTTTCAGAATCAGCGTCCCCCGAAGTTCTACAAGGGAAACGACATACAGGCAGAGATGTGGTTGAAGGAGATCGAGAGGATATGGCAGCTTATTCCTTGCGATAGTCAGGAGAAGGCTCGTTGCACCCTTACTCTTATTCAGGGCGAGGCCTACTCCTGGTGGGAGAGCACTCAGATTGTTCTGGAGGCAGCAGGAACAGAGATTACCTGGGAGGTCTTTGTACGGGAATTCAGAAACAAGTATATTCCTCCAGCTTCCCGTACCCGCAGGTTGAGGGAGTTTACAGAATTGAAGCAGGGAAGCAGGTCCGTGGGCCAGTATATCGCTGAGTTCGAGAGACTTTCTCGCTATGCACCAAACATAGCGAACGACGACTTTCACAAAGCAATGCAGTTTGTTCAGGGGTTGAGACCGGATATTCAGGATGCACTGAAAGCGACTAATACCAGCACTTGGGCGAAAGCTACAGCAAAAGCCCTAAAGGTTGAAGATTCTGATAGTGCCAGGAGGGCTACTCAGCGAGCAGGACAGGCTTCAGGCTCGAGATCAGGTCAGGGTTCGAGCTCAGGAAAAAGGCCGATGACTTATTCTACACCTCCAGCTCAGAGGGATACCGGGAAGAAACCTAAGTACACCGGGCCATTCCCGAAGGGACCGAGAGCTCCAGCACCACCTCAGCCACCTCAGAGACCGAGATGCACATGGTGTGGACATCCTACGTATACCTATGATAACTGCAGGCGCCGGTTGGGTCTATGTTTGATTTGCGGGAGTAACGAGCACCTGGTTGATGGTTGTCCGGATCGTCAGGATCCACCACCTGCAGGACCGAGACCCCTGGTGAGGGCCCGAGCTTATGCACTTGCCGGAGAGGAGCAGGAGGCTGATATTGACCCCGCTGCAGTAGTTGAAGGTATTATTTGCATCCATGGCACGAACATCCATACGTTATTTGATCCAGGAGCTACACACTCCTTTCTTGCGCATTCTATTGCTATTACCTTGTCTTTGCCTACCATGTGTACTTCTGTGCGCTATATAGTTAGTACTCCTTTCGGTAGTAGGCGAGAGACGGATCAGGTCTACAAGGATGTTCCAGTTGTGATTGAAGGCCGGGAGTTTCTGACAGATTTTATTGTGATGCCAATGGAGAGATACGGGGCTATTCTGGGGATGGAGTGGTTATACAGGCATTGTGCTACCGTAGATTGCCGGGCTAAGAAGGTTCAGTTGGGTTCAGAAGTTGTTACGGGTTGTACTTCGAAGACTGTACCATTACTTTCGTTTTCAGAGGCTCAGAGGTTAGTCAGAGACGGGGCTACAGGGTTCATTGCTTATATTCTGAACAAGCCAAAAGATCAGGTGAAATTGGAGGACACTGAAGTGGTAAAGGAATTCCCCGAGGTATTCCCAGAGAAATTGGATTCCTTGCCGCCTGAACGGGAGATTGAATTTGTGATTGATCTTTTCCCGAATGCCGAGCCGTATTCTAAGACTCCTTACCGGATGGCTCCAGCCGAATTAAAGGAACTAAAAGTTCAGCTTGAGGCTTTATTGGAAGTTGGGTACATTCGGCCGAGTTCTTCGCCGTGGGGAGCACCAGTGTTGTTTGTCAAGAAAAAGGACGGGACTTTGAGAATGTGCATCGATTACAGAGAATTGAACCGGATGACTATCAAGAACAAGTATCCCCTCCCACATATCGAGGAGTTATTCGATATACTTCAGGGTTCCAAGGTGTATTCGAAATTGGATTTAAGACAGGGATACTATCAGCTGCGGATCCGAGCAGAGGACATTCCAAAGACGGGATTCAATACTCGGTACGGGCACTACGAGTTCGTGGTTATGCCGTTTGGATTGACTAATGCCCCTGCAGCTTTCATGGATATGATGCACCGGATATTCAGGCCTTTCCTTGACAAGTTTGTGGTAATTTTCATCGATGATATTCTGGTTTTCTCGAAATCACCCGAGGAGCACGCGAGACATCTCAGACTTGTTCTTCAGACACTAAAAGAGCATCAGTTGTTTGCTAAGTTCAGCAAGTGTGAGTTTTGGATCGATCGGGTTTCATTCTTGGGGCATGTGATTTCAGGAAAAGGGTTGGAAGTCGATCCCTCGAAAATCGAGGCAGTGCTTAAGTGGGAGAAACCAAAGAATGCCTCGGAGATTAGAAGCTTCTTGGGATTGGCCGGTTATTACAGAAGGTTTGTTCAAGATTTCTCCAAGATTGCGGCACCGTTAACCCGGTTGACAAAGAAGGATGTTAAGTTTGTCTGGGACGAGAAGTGTGATCAAAGTTTTAATTTTTTGAAAGAAAAGTTAGTCTCAGCTCCGGTGTTAACACTCCCCGAGGGTTCAGAAGAGTATGCAGTGTATACAGATGCTTCTAAAGAAGGCTTAGGTTGTGTTTTGACTCAGAAAGGAAAAGTGATCGCTTATGCTTCTCGAAAGCTAAAGGAATATGAAAGGAATTATCCAACACACGACCTAGAGCTTGCAGCCGTGATCTTTGCGCTCGGGAAATGGAGACATTATCTTTACGGGACTTCCTTTGAGATCTTTACCGACCACAAGAGCCTCCAGTATTTATTCACACAGAAGGATTTGAATATGAGGCAACGGCGTTGGATGGAAAAGTTGGAAGATTATGATTGTACAATTAAGTACCATCCCGGGAAAGCCAATGTGGTCGCCGATGCACTTAGCAGGAAGGCGAGTGTATCGAGTGTGGAAGTAAAGGAAAGTGAGGAAGTTGCCCCAATTGTGTTAAGGGCTCGGGTTTCTAATATCACAGTTCAACCGGAATTAAAGAATCAGTTATTTGAGGCTCAGAATAGGGATCCGGAAGTGCAGAAACTTGTAAGTAAAGCTAAGGATGACCCGGAGAGTCCGTTTGGGTTTGATGAGACCGGGTTGCTGCGGTTTAAGAACAGAGTAGTAGTACCTGAAGAGTTGAGACGGGTCCTACTCGAAGAAGCTCACAAGTCAGCTTACTCGATCCACCCAGGAGGAAATAAAATGTATAAGGATTTGAAACAATATTATTGGTGGAACGGGATGAAGAGAGACGTGGCAGAGTATGTGAAACATTGCCTGACTTGTCAGAAAGTGAAAGCTGAGCACCAGAAAC
Organism: Lantana camara; assembly: GCA_037501455.1. NCBI lineage: Eukaryota > Viridiplantae > Streptophyta > Magnoliopsida > Lamiales > Verbenaceae > Lantana > Lantana camara. The sequence continues at coordinate 53,676,938 of CM074858.1, forward strand.
CCGCGGGACTTCTACAACCGTTACCGATTCCCGAGTGGAAGTGGGAACAAGTAACGATGGATTTTGTTTCTGGATTACCGAAGGTTAAAAGCGGGTTTGATGGAATTTGGGTGATCGTGGATAGATTTACGAAGTCTGCTCACTTTCTACCGGTCCGGATGTCCTATAAGATCCCATATAGCTGACTTGATTATACATAATTAGTCACAGAAGGATGATAAACATACACACAATCACCAATTGTGAAAACAGAGCAATTCTGGTGGATGAAATCGATGCACCCAACGGTTAATAACATTACAAATTTATTAAGTCATGAAATCGACCATGTACCGCTCGATTGGGTAAAATTTAACTGTTGGGTGCGTTTTTTAGGCAAGGGCATTAAGGTCAATAACAAAACAACCAATAGCTTACAACCTACCAAAGTAAAGACTTAATAATTGTAGGTTATTTAAGCCAAACTCGAAACTATCAAAGTAAAGAGTCCACTAGGTAAAATAACCAAAAATTTTCACAAAAATAAACCATCCCCAATGGATAGCAAACAAGTAAAGTAAAGAGCTTCTAACATGTCATAAATCACATATTTCACGTCAAACAAATTCATAAATTTCATACAATGAACGTAACACGTTATATAACATGATAACAAAGCACTTACATCATAAAGAAGCCACGAGAAATCACACAAGGCAAATAAACGAAGTCATAATGCATACATGCAAACAAGGAAGCGTTTGAGTCAAATAATTTCATACAAAGCCATATCTCACGTAATTCACGTCAAACGGATTCATAAGTCTCATGCAACGAACCTAATATATCACATAATGAGGAAACAACACATACACATCAATAAAAGATCAAAGAAGTAACATGCGAGGCAAAGAAACGACGAATTAGTTCATGCATGTTCATATGAGAGCATATAACACATATCTTATCATATATCGCGTAAATATGCATCGAAATCACGTAATAATTCATAATAAAATAGCATATCATGAAATATAACATGTTAACATCATATACTAATCATATAAGAGCAAGGAAAACCATGCAAAACATGAACGAAACGAAAAACGAACAAACACGGAGCAGCAGTCAAAAGGAAGTCGAAACTTGCCCAAAAAGAGGTCATGGCCGCGACCAATTTCAGTTCAAAACTCACACCAAACTCACACCCAAACAACCAAGAGCAGTAATAAAGCAGCAAAAACACACCAAACTCACACCCAAACAACCCAAAACCGAACAACAATCAAGGAAGGAAGCAAAGAGGGCATATATCATCTTCAAGCTCAAGTTTCTTCAAGTAGCAGCCATGGTGGTTCGATTTTCACACAAAATCCTTGAAATAAATCATCACTCATGCATTAAGGAAGTTAAGGAGATCATAAATTCAGCTCTAATCCAAGCATTACATCAAAGGAAGGTAAGAATTCATCAAATCATCACATTAACCTAACTATTCATCTATAAATTCATAGCATGCCCAAATCTTCAAGGAATTCAGAAAATAAGCACTCAAAAGAAAGGCAAGAAGATGAACTACAAGAATATGGGCTTACCTCTTCAATTTGATGAACATTGGAGGTCGAATGAGCTCAAAATTGCCTTTGGTGAATAGTGGCTGCTCTCCCCTTTTCTTTCTTCCTTTGGTCTCGGTTTCCAGGCTTCTCTCTCTCTCTCTCTCAGCTGTGTCCGAAAATGAGAGAATGAGGGATGGTTAGAGGGTTAAACCATGGTTAAAATGGCTCAAGAATCAAGGTATTTGGTTAAGAATTGAGTGAGTTATGGCCATTTTAGTGAAGGGTGGCAAATCTGCGCGAGCTGTTCGTTTCGGGCGAAATTCGGATGATCAAACGGGCTTAGAAAAATATGAAAGTAGGTTCCTTGGTTTCCTTCCTTTGTTACGAGTCCGGCACCACTTTGGGAATTTGAATCCGAATTCTCGAGCTTAAGATACGCCTTCCGAAACCCAAGGCGCGCGAAAACAAGTTAGGCCTTCGAGTCCCTAAAAAAAAAAACGGCGTCAAAGCCGTATCAAACGAACTCAAAAATAATAAAAAAACATATAAACAAGTTTTAAATCACATAATTCACTTATGGCAAGTTGTCACGAAAATCGGGGCTGAAAAAGAGGTTAAACGAATTAAAAACAGGTCGAAAAGGTTCAAAAGCGTTTAAAAAACTTAAACGTAAAGTAAATAACAAATATTCAAATATTCAAATAAATCATATAATAGCATAATTAATTAATTAAATGCGCACTTAGCACACCCGTGACATCGTACCTGGAAAGCCGAAGAGTTGGGATGTTACACAAATTCCCACGCTCAAGTTAGCCGAAAAACAACTTAAAAACCTTAATTACGATTAGGTCCTTAACCATTCCAAAATGGACAATTGAGTCCAAACACATTTAAATTAAATTCTGAACTATTACATAACTTGAAATTAAATTCAAGTTGACACATAGCAAGCAACGTCACATAATTCACATAATTGAAATTAAAATAACAAAAATACGTAATTAAACTCACACGTGACTTCATACTTGGCTTACCGAAGAAACGGGGTGTCACAAGGTGCATCTCGATTGCAGCTTATTTCTGGTTAAAATAATTAAAAGTTGGTTCTTCAAACATTCTAAAATTATTGAAAATAATCATTTGTCATTAATGGAAAATTTAGGAAGAGTGACAAATTAAATAATAAATATAATAAACTTGTTATTTTAATTAGTTAGATTTGATCGACTCAGATTTATGCTAGAATTTTCCTTTAATACCACTCAAGGCCAAAAATGACAAGCGTTTGCCACGTGCTTCTAATAACAGGAAAAAAAGACAAACGCAAAGAAAAATATTTCTTCAATAAAGAAAATTAAGAAAAATATATTTGCTTGATTTAATAATATGAAGGGAGGTCCTAGCCAGTGTTTTGTGGACCGGACCGGACCAGACGGTCCAACCGGTTGGACCGTCAACCGGTCCACAAAACGAACCGGGCCAGACCATAAAACCGGACATAGTTGAAAACCGCTTTATTTTTGAAAAACCGAAAAAAACCGCGGTTCAACCGGTGAACCGTGTGAACCGTTACGGGTTATCTTGAACCGACCGGTTCTTGGAACATAGAAATTGGAAGATAAAATTAATTTTATTTTTTTTTATTTCTTCCGTTTTTGCTCCCCGACTATATTTTTTTATCTCACTTCTTTGGTTTTCTAATTATCAAAGTTCAAGAGTCCAAATTTGAGTAATTTCTTCTTTTGCTTTTTGTTAGGAGACTTCAATAACTTTTATTATATATATATTTACTTTATGAAATTTTCCTTCCTTGTTATTTGTTCAATTTTTTTTAGAATTTTCAATTTACCACCAATCAGATAAAACTAAAAATTTGAGTATGTTGATGGTGCAGAAACTTGTAAAGGATTTAAACACCAATCACTTTAGAATTTGTTTGTAGAAGGGAAGACCATCACAGGCGTTGAGCCTCAGGAACTGGGTTTCCAATGAGCGTGGGTTCTTCCAGCTAGGATAACACCAGGAAATTGTGCAGCAAGGGTGCAGGAAATGGTGAACTATATGATGCTTTGGAGAAGATGAAGATGCAGAGGAAAATGATGCCCAGTTCAGTAGTGTGGTGTCTTGTGAAGAAGATGACTTGGGGGAGAATGCAAGTGTTCTCCCTTATTTATATGTTAGGGGTGAGGGTAGATTAGGTAATCTGACCGTGTGGTCCCAAACCTGTGTTGCCCTAACACGTGGCTGTCTGTGGTGATATGAGAGTGATGGCTCTGGAAAGTAGGCGGCGTGTCAGGTACAAGGTGCGCACTACCTTTGTGTCAGAGGTTGTTGACGAGGGTAGTGCGGGTGGAAGGTCCCAGATCCGTTTTATGAGGGTTCAGATCCACCACGGCGGTGGGGGACCACACGCGAGCAAATAGGTGACGCTCGAATAGTGCTCGGACGGGTTCCTCACGACTTATGATCTTTGAGCGCCGAAGTCCTGAGCGACAAGAATATGGCCCTCGTACGGGTGATTCCCGGAGAAAGGTAACCCCGAAGGCCGGGATGGGAGCGCCGAGCCTGCCGGTTCGGCCCCTTTTCTTGAATAGTTGGCCGAGGCTCAAGGGCCTATACTAGTTGGCAAGTGAGTGGGCTGGGTTGGCCCACGAGCCCATCAATGCGAGGGTATAGTCTTCACGCCAGCAGATGGTGACACGTGGACGGCTCTGATACAAGCGTGTTTTTGGGCCTCATCATTTTGCCCCCCAAATTCTGTAGTATCGCTCGAGCGTACTGTAGAATTTAATAAGGAGGGAGCCTTGGATTTTGAATTACCCGAGGGTCAAGCCATTGCTAGAGAAGTGACCGCTTGACTTCTGTAACGGACACAGTCTGACACCGCATTAATTGAAGTCATGTCCGCATTTAATGCTGAGTGGGAACGTGGGCGCATGCACTCCGGGAGACGTGAGGCGGTTACCAAAAGTGGGGGGATTTCCTACGCGGGAAATGATTGCCATTTGAAATCCCAAGCCCTAATCAATGTAAGTTATCCCCTATAAATAGGGATTTACAGCATTTTAGGATCTCTTTCAAGCTTTTCGTCTTCTTCAAGCATATACGCAGCAAGAAATCTCTACAACTTTTACTGATTCCGGCGAGTTTCCGTTCTTCAAACTCTAGGTAAAACTCCATAACACTTGTTTTCTGTACTAACTTTAGATTTAGGTTATGCGTGAGCGAAACTTTTTAAGTGAAGAACCCTTTCTGCCGTTGAATTCATTCCAGAATTTTCCTTCTCCACTGAATCTCTCGCGAAAAGCTTTATCTCCAATAACCAAAACCCAGATATGGCAGACAATAACGCAGAGGCTTATGTGAGGGAAATAGATGAGATGTCAGTGGGGAGCTCTTCCCCTCATGGCAATGTACCCACAGCTGTTCCCCTGGCTAGGGCGTCCCCAGGTGAGGGGGTTCCCATGGCGATTTCAGTGGCTCAGGCTCCAGTTGACGCCAGGGATGAGGAGGTCGACGCAGCTGTTCAAGGGATGAACGAGCGTGCCCCTGGAGGGATGAATGACCTCTTTGAAGAGATGAACAATGTGATGGAAATGCAAAGGCAAGGAGAGAGGGTATTTCCTGTGCTTAATAGCGCTGTGAGACCTCAAGATCACAGGATCACAGTGGCTGTCATGGCCCCCGAGGGTGGTGCAGGTCCATCCGGGCATCAATTTGAGGCTGAACCTTCCAGAAGGCGTCAAAGGAGGGGAAGGGAGCCTGCCACTCGAGTAAGGCAAAATAACCCTCATCAAACCGACAGATCTCCGGATGAGATCAAAAGCATTTTGACGCCCGATGATTTGGAAGAATTGAGGGCCAAAGCGTACTGGGACGAGGCGGTATTTCCTATACGTATTCCCGAGGAGGGAGAGAGGGCAAACCAACCACCACCGGGGATGATGACAGTCTATTGGGATGCAGTCCTGGCTGGGGGTCTGAGGTTCCCTATTGCTCACGCCGCTGCTGTCATCTACCATCACCTAGGGCTTTGCCCTTCACAAATTCTGCCCAAAGGCATAGCCCTATTCAACACCTTCATAATAACGATGAGAGCCTTAAACCAAGCAGCCTCGATTGTCAACTTCGACAGTTTGATACAAGTAGCCCGCTCGCCACGCTCGTCGCCTACGGACGGGTTTTATTACGCCCAGGCCAAATCGGGCTTTAAGATGATAGATTCCCCATCCACCTCCTACGGCGAGCATTGGAAGGAGAGGTACTTCTTCGTGGGGGCCCCTGGGGGGATTTTTGGGGTTCACCGACAGTGGATAATACATGGCGAGGGTCCTTTGATTAGGGAAAGGATGAGGAATAAAGCCTTTGAGGATTGGGCGATGGGATTAGCCTTCGAGATGAGGAGTGAGAGGAAGCGGATTAAAGCTGAGACTTTGATGAAGAACGAGGGAGTGTTGTTCCGTTATGGATTATCTTGCCCTCCAGACATGATACTCAACCCTCCCGTTGACATCATGGCCCTCGATGGTTAGATTCTAGGAACTAACTGCCCTAACTTTTAGAATAGCCTCCTAACTTAGTGTGACTGTTGTATTTTTGTATCTGTGACCCAAGTAACCAACTTCTGACGCTCGTTTCTTCTTACTTGCAGGTGTTCAAATACTATCGCAAGGTATGAATGCCGAGGCTCTTTCTCGCATGTTGGTCGTCCAGGTACCCGCCGCCGACCCTCAGCCCTCGCAACAGCAGCAAATCCGCCCTCCCAATGCTCTGAGGGGAAGGGGAACTAGGCGAGGGGCCGGCCGAGGACAAGACGGCGCTCGTGGAGGTGCGGGGAACGAAGCTCCCCCTAGGGGCCCCATCGAGGATTTGACAGTGGAGGGTACCCACGGGGCTACCCCTCCGTCGGTGGCCCCCGAGGGTCCGATTTCATTGAGTTCGAGCGGATCTCGAAACCGCTCGGGGGAACATGTCCGTATACATGAAACCATTCGGGCCGACCGTCAAGGGAAGAGGAAGAGGCTGCCGGATTCCCTTCCAATTCTGGCAAGGGGAAAGAGGTGGTAGTGGGGCACAAAGGCGAGGGAAGCGACACTTCTTCATCAGAGGATGAAGATTTCTGGAAGATAGGTTGCAAGGGCGACTCTCGCTACAAGGGCCAGCGGACTGAGGGTCCAGTGCTTCTGAAAAAGAGCGCCTACTCCGTGAACATTGTCTCTGACATCGTCGGAGAACTCCAATTTTCTGGCGATCATGATAAGCTGAACGAGCACGACGCCGCTCGTGTTGCTGATGACGCCTGTCATGCCCTTCTGACGGTAAGTCCCTAGTACCCTCTGGAGATTTCCCAATTCCATTGTTCCCATTTTAACACTAATCCTTGCTTCTGACCCTCCAGGAGGTAATCCCTAGGTTAAAGAACTTGCAGGGGCAAGCGCAGGCCTATTCCGCGCACAAGGCCAAGTACAAGAAACTGCTGCGAATCTCTGACCCCGTCAAACTGCAAGAGGATTACAACCATGTCCACTCCCAATTGACCGCCACCAACCTTGAGAAGGACCATCTGAAGGAGAATCTGCGGAAGGCGGACGCGGCCTACCTTACTCTTGACGAGCGTCATAAGGAGTTGAAGGTGGAGCGCGACCAACTGAGGGTCCAGAATAGGGAGTTGAGCACACAACTGACTGAGAGCACACGTCAAAATGAAGAAACTAAGAAGGCTCTCCCTGAACTGCAGGGGAAGGTGGAAGGACTGGCGGCGAAGGTCTCTTGGGACGCAGTGATGAAGTTCGTGCGTTCCAAGGCCTTCGTGTTTGCGGCCAACATCCAGTGCTTTGACAACGCTCGGCGCTTCTTCCATAAAGCTATCGGGTAAATGGTGAAGCTTGGCTTGGCTCCTGATAGCGCTCGAACCGATGCGCGCCTGCGTATGGACCTGGATGAAAACTGCGAGCCCATGGTCCAAGACGAGGATCCCACCGAGAGTTTGGCGGAGCCGGAGTACCAGGAGTTGGTGCAAACGCTCCAACGGGAGTTCATAGCTGCCAACACTCTAGGTCCCGAGCCCATACGAATAGAGGATGAGGACTCCGTCGTGGAGGCAGCGGATGTTGAGGAACCAGGCGAGGCTCAAACTTCTAACGCACACGTGTTGGCCCCAGTTCCCCTTGGGACTGCCCCTCCAGAGCCCGACTCTCAAGCCCCGTGATGATCCCTTGGTTGTTGAGTCCCTTTGTTTGCCAGTTTAATTCCCTGTCTTACTTATGAACAATTCATGTCTATATTTAATCCTTCAGCTATTTTCTTGAACGCTTTGGGTTCCTTTATGCTCCTTTTCATATATTTGAACTCTTCTTTTTTACTACTTGGCTGTTTGAATGCTTTCTCTTTTACTTTTGAATGGTGAATGATGCTGTTTCATTGCGCTCGCCGCCTTTATATTGGTCTCTCTTGTTTGAACGTTTGCGATGGGCGTGTGTGTGCACGAGGGCGTTTTCTTTGAGGGTGCCCTGGCATTCATCACAATGCGTCATCAGTTTAAGGTTTGGCAGCGTCTGGCGATTTGAGGGACGTAGATACGGGTGCGAGGGTATTTTCCATGGGGGTTCCCTGGCCGTATCCGTAATGAGGCTCGAATTTGAACTTAGGAAACTTCTGAGGATTTGCCTAAGTATTGGCCCCAATAATGTGCATTTTCAGGTTGAACGCTCCAGGGAATTGTATGTACTTTAGAAATCAATAGTAGGATTTTCTAAGTATAGGATCAAAGCGAGCGTAACCGTGGGGTTAGCGTCATTTCGAGGGACCCATGAAAGGATTGTTATGGGATCCACTATTTTACGAGGGTGCTCTTACCCAAGAAGTTGAGGGTCATCGGGGTTTTTACGAGCGCGAGCTGGAGTGGCGTGCACTCAGCTAGCGTAAATTAAGCATTTTGCTCCCCGTTGTTTGACACGCTCGTTCTTAGGATTTTATACACTTACGAATTGTCAAACTATTCCGGGTAGATGGTTATCAACACCCAGATAGCGTTGCTCCCAAAACGATTGGGGTATTACTTAGGCCGTTCGACGTGGAGGATGCTCGACACGGAGTGGGCCTTTTGTTGCTCAAATCATTAACCAATAAGAAAGCAAATAATCGACATAATCAAAAAATCAAATGCTTACTGTTATACTTGTAATTTCCAAAATGAATACAATATGCTTTCTGTCAAAAGAAAGTACCCCATGCTGCCAACGGGCAATTACAAAAAAACTGATGTTTACACGTAGAACCTTCTAAGGTTACATACATTCCATGTCCTAGGGAGACGCTCGCCTTGCAAAGTCTCCAGCAGGTAGGTGTTATTTGCTCGTACCTGAACGACTTTGAAGGGGCCTTCCCAATTGGGGTCCAACTTACCCACATGTTTGGAGACTTCAACTTTTTTGAGGACCAAGTCCCCTAGCTGGAAAGTCCTCTCCTTAACGCGTTTGTTGTATTGGCGAGCCACGGTTGCTTTGTATTTGTGGATACGTGCCCAAGCAGTATTCCTCTTCTCGTCTAGCAAATCTAACTCGAGCGCCCGATTGGCCTCGTTGGCAGCAGGCTCGAAATAGGCAACGCGTGCGGTTTCTTGAACAATTTCCGCAGGTATCATAGCCTCGGAGCCATAAACGAGGGAGTAAGGAGTTTCCCCCGTTGCCGTTCGCGGGGTAGTACGGTACGCCCACAGGGCTCCCTGAAGTTCTTCAGCCCATTCGCCCTTCTTGCTTTCGAGCATCGTCTTCAGATGCTGGAGTATGGTTCTATTAGTTACCTCCGCTTGACCGTTGGCCTGAGGGTGGCCCACCGAAGTGAAACGTTGCTCAATCCGAAGTTCGTAGCACCAATCCCGCATGTCAGCGGCAATGAATTGGGATCCATTATCTGAGATGATTACCCTCGGGATGCCATATCTGCAAATGATGTTCTTCCAAATGAAGTCCCTCACAACCTTGAACGTTATTTTCGCGACTGCTTCAGCTTCGGCCCATTTAGTGAAGTAATCCACAGCGAGTATTACGAATTTCTTTTGTCCGACCGCCATTGGGAGGGGTCCCACAATATCAATGCCCCAGTGATCAAAAGGCCATGAAACATCAATAGGAATCATTTAAGCTGCCGGCAACTGAGGGGTGTTAGAATGAAATTGGCACTTAGGGCATTTCTTGGAGTAGCTAATGGCATCCTGCAGCACCGAGGGCCAGTAGAACCCACTCCTTAAGACTTTCTTTGCCAAGATTCGACCGCCCGAGTGGTTCCCGCAACTTCCATTGTGTACATGTTCTAAAAATTCCTTGGCCTGCGAGGGTCTCAAGCATCTCATCGGTGGGCCTTTGAAGGATCGCTTGAATAGTCGACCCTCGGCGTCCAATGAGAAGCGAGGGGCTTTGTTTCTGATTTTCCGAGCCTCAACTTTGTCGCTTGGGCTGGTTCCATCCTGGAGGAATCTGATAATTTCGTCGAGCCAACAGGGCTCGGAGGGGTCAATCATATTCACCTCCTTCGAAGGTTCGCCTCTACTTATCAACGGCTCCTCAGTTCTAAGAAACGTAACAACACGCTCGCTAAAACCATCCAGGGCGGATGCGAACTTTGAGAGAGCGTCAGCACGTTCGTTTTCTACCCTTGGGACCTGCAAAAGGTGGAATTCCTTGAACTTGGCTATCACCTGCTTAGCGCTCGCCAGATACTGCACCATAGTGGCTTCTCGGGCCTCATAAGAACCATCAATTTGACTCGCGATCAACTGCGAATCAACATATGCAGTGACCCGAGTGGCACCATTTTGAAGTGCAATCCTGAGCCCTTGGATGAGGGCCTCATACTCAGCTTCGTTGTTGGTGACTTGGAACGCCAGCTTGATCGCATAGTCAACTTCAGCTCCGAGAGGGTCCCTGAGGATCACCCCGGCTCCTCCCCCTTGTGAGGTCGAGGAGCCATCTGTGTGCAAAAGCCATAAACCATCCTCTGCCGAGGGCACGGTATCTAAGTTGAAACGTTCCACCAATAGGTCAGCCACGGCCTGAGCCTGTATCGCCGTGCGAGGCTCGAAGGTGATGTCGAATTGACTAAGTTCAATTGACCATTTAATTAATCTCCCTGAGACGTCCGGCTTTGCAAGCACCTGTCTAAGGGGTTGATCTGTAAGCACCACGATGGAATGCGCTTGAAAATAGGGCCTTAACCTCCGAGAGGCATTAACGAGCGCAAAAGCAAATTTCTCTATTTCCATGTATCTTTTCTCCGTACCTTGTAGAGTCTTGCTTAAATAATACACCGGCATATGTTTACGCTCGCGAATGGCCACGAGGACAGCGCTTGTGGCTTCCAAGGAAACTGACAGATAGACAAACAAGTTCTCCCCCGGGTTAGGTTTGGTCAACAAAGGCGCGCTCGAAAGGTACTGCTTCATGTCCTGCAGGGCCTTTTCGCAGTCCTCGCTCCAGGTAAAGTTGCGAGCGTTACGCAGAATTTTAAAGAAGGGCAGATTCCTGTCCGCTGAGCGGGAGATGAACCTATTTAATGAAATGATCTTACCCACAAGCACCTGGACCTCTCTCAGATTGCGAGGGGAGGGTATGTCCAGGATTGCTTTAATCTTCTCTGGGTTTGCCTCTATGCCCCGTTGGCTGATCATGTATCCCAAAAATTTGCGACCCCGCACGCCAAATGTACATTTGGAAGGATTCAGCTTCATACCATAACGACGCAAGATATTGAACGTTCGTTTTAGGTCTTCTAGATGAGAATACTGGCGTTCGCTTTTGACGATCATGTCATCCACGTATACCTCCATGGACTTTCCAATCTCACACTCGAACATTCTGTTGACAAGTCGTTGGTATGTAGCCCCCGCATTCTTGAGCCCAAAGGGCATAACCTTGAAGCAAAAAACGCCCATATGGACCACGAACGCAGTTTTGGGTCGATCCTCAAGAGCCATGAATATCTGATAATATCCTTGGAAAGCATCCATCATGCTCATAAGTTCACACCCAGCGGTCGAATCCACCAATTGATCTATCCTAGGTAGTGGGTACGGATCCTTAGGACATGCCTTGTTGAGGTCCGTGAAGTCATTGCACATACGCCACTTGTTGGCACTCTTGGGAACGAGCACCACATTACAAAGCCATTCGGGATATAGAATCTCTTCTATGTACTGAGCGTCAAGCAGTTTATTGACTTCTTCTTCTATGACCTGCTTTCGGAACCCATGAACATCTCTCTTCTTTTGCTTTATAGGTTTGAAGGCCGGATCCACGTTCAGCCTGTGGACAATAACGCTCGGATCAATGCCAGTGAGGTCGGAAGCCTTCCAAGCAAAGACATCAATATTTTCTCGCAAGAATTCAATCATCATAATCTGAGAGGGGGCGTTGAGGCTGGAACCTATTTGCGTGGTCTTGTCTGGATTCCCGGGTTCCAATTCGATGGTCAGGAAGCTCTCCGTAGGTTCCACCCGCACTTCAGGCCTCAGCTGTTCGAGCGCTCGTTTCTTGCCTGTAATTATCCCGTTGGTATCTCCCGAGGTTATATGATCCTCGTCTTCCGAGGAGGAAACCCCAACCGCTCCGAGGGGCGAATTCCCAGCATCTACGGGTTTGTCCGTGGCCCTCTTCTTATTCTTCTTTTTATAGAGCTTGGCCCTCTTGCGTTCGGGGCCATCTTCATCTAGTTTGGGGAAGTCAATGGACTTCTTGGTGGAACCTGCTTGGGTAGGTTGTTTGGGCTTGTGGCTTCGAAGGGAAAGTATGTAGCATTCCCATGCTTCCTTAACATTGCACAGTACCTCTCCGGTACCCTCGGGGGTGGGAAACTTGACTTTCTGATGATAGGTGGAAATTACAGCTTTGAAGTCAACGAGGGCTGGGCGCCCAATGATGATGTTGTATGATAGGTCTACTTCGACCACCACATAGAGAACATTTAAAGTTTTTCGCTGTGGGGCGCGACCGAAAGAGGTGGCCAAGCGAATTTGTCCACGGGGGACGATCTCGGAACCTCCAAAGCCGACGAGGGCTGTTCTGAGGGGTTCGAGCGGGATGTTTGTGATGTTCATTTTCTGAAACGTGGAATAAGGCAAAACATTCACGGAGCTTCCACTATCAATCAAGACCCTCTTTACAACGTGATTGTGAACGTCTAAGCTAACCACCATGGGGCAGTCAGAGGTTTCACCGACCCCATGGGGTGTTACAATGTGCTCTAAGTCTTTCTCTGTGAAACCTACGCTCTCATCCTTCTCCGAGCGTGATGATTTATCAATAGAGAGCACCGGCCTGGGCTGAGAAGATCTTTGGTCATAACTCCGAATGTAGCGGCTCGGGAAGCGTTAGAGTTGCCCCCCGAGGGTCCCCCAACAATCATGTGAATGACCGCGAAGGGCTGGTTTTCCACGTCTGAGGCTTTCCCTTTGCCACGGTCGCTCGGCTCGGAGTGATGGTGGCGCGGACTCCGCGATCGTGAACGGCTTCTTCGTTGGGTACGCGCTCGCTCAGTGCAATGCTCATCGTACCTCTCCAACACCTTCACGAACTCCTTGAGGTGCCCCCCAGCGATCAGCCTCTGAATCTCACTCTCAAGCTGACGACATTCACTGGTGTCATGCCCTTTCTGCTTGTGGAAAGCGCAGTACTTCCCTGAGCGCTTCTGAGCCTCCGTTTCTCTCAACTTTGGCGGCCTCCTGAACAGCTTCTTATCCGCCATGGCATATACTTCGGCTATAGGGCGGTTGAGAGGGATGCGCTCGAACTTCCGAGGGGGCGGAGAGTTTTGGCGAGCTCTGGTTGGATCCGCTCTGTCTTCAAGTGCTTTGCTGGGGCGAGGGGCGTTCGCCATCTTCTGATCCCTCGCAATATACATATCCTCGAGGGTGAAGAAAGAATCCGCTATTTCCCTAATCTCCATCAATGAGCGAGGTTTCTTCTTGGCCACCTCCTCCACGAACTCTTTACTGACATAGTGCTTCATATTGATAGCTCCAAAGAGAACGTGCCTCAAGAAATCCATTGAGGGCTTTTCCACCAATAAGATTTCCTTGTTGAACCTTCCCATGAAGGACCTGAGGGTCTCGTTCGGCCCCTGGACCAAGCTGTAGAGAGCCGTCGCAGCGGGGGCTGGTGCCTTCAAAGAGTTGAAATGGCTGATGAAAGCGTCAGTCAGGTCATGGTATCCTCGGATTGAGCGCGGAGGAAGTTTTTTGTACCAGTCCTGGGCCATCCCCACGAGGGAGGTGACGAACACCTTGGCCCAATAGTTGATTGGGTGATCGTATACATGCATCAAATATACAAAGTGATCCAGATGCTCGGCTGGATCTTTGGTTCCATCATACCTGTTGACGTGGGGATTTTGCCCTTCCCCGCACGGGTCATCAGAACCTCCTCAATGAGGGGAGAATCGCCCGCCACGATCCGATAATCCCTGTCCTCTGGATCTTCAGGGCTGACTTCTCTTTGTCGGCGAGAGATGGGGCTGCGTGGTCTGCGAGCGTCTCAGGCCCTGGTCCTCTCGCCCCCATCACGGGAGACGTGAGACCGTGCTCGAGAGAGCTGCTCTACCACGTTCTGGAGCCCCCTAATTTGGTCTTGTACTTCGGCAAGTTGAGGGTCACCGACATTTCTGCGGTTTGCCCTTTCTGTGGCTCTCGATTGGACCTCTTCGTTATCTCCGGCCGCCTCATTTCGAGGGGCCCTTTCATCTCCTACGGGTGGTTGCTCTTGCTGGACCCTCAGTGGGGCCCCATTTTCTTGATTCGGTGGTGGGGGAGGTTGCTGGGCCCTCGGCGCATTTTGCGTCATCGTCAGTGGGTGCGCGGGGAGTCCTCCAAGGGGTGGGGCCACTCGAGCGCCAGCGTGTGAAGGGAAATATGCCGCAGTGAAATGTTCCCATGCGTTCTGGACCGCCTGGCCCTCACATTGTGCGTAGAGCGCCTGGAGCTGCTGAGTAGTAATCTGGGGCATTTCTACCCGTTATATCTCTCTGGGCAACGACAGGGGGAGATTCAGTGTCCCTACTTTATAGGGTTGGATCATCGGCATCATCCCGGGCATCATTCCGGGTTGCATAAAATGGTATCCCGGTGGAGGCATGGCCATGGGATACATGCCAGCGTAAAGGGAGGAAGCGTTGGTGGTGTGGGCCGTAGGTGGAATAACAGTACTGGGGCCCCCCACAGCATTCCCTCCAGGTGGGAGAGTTGCAACCACCGCTTTCGTGTTTCCGACCCCATTTCCCGCAGCTGGTGGGTTTGTACCTCCGGCGGGGATGTTGCTCTCCGCATTCTCCACGTTGACTGGGGGAAGAGCGCCCTTCTCTCCTATGGCTCCAGATCTCGTTGCTGTTACCATTTCCGCAACGAGAGGTGTTATATATCAACTAGCTTTTTTAGGAAGAAACTGAAGGTGATGAAGAAGATGATGATGGTTTCCCACAAACGGCGCCAAAAATGATGGTGTAGAAACTTGTAAAGGATTTAAACACCAATCACTTTAGAATTTGTTTGTAGAAGGGAAGACCATCACAGGCGTTGAGCCTCAGGAACTGGGTTTCCAATGAGCGTGGGTTCTTCCAGCTAGGATAACACCAGGAAATCGTGCAGCAAGTGTAACGCCCCGGTTTCCGGATGATCAGGTAAGCACGCCACGTGTGAGTTGAGCGTAGGTTTTATTTTATTTCTTTTAATTTCATAATATATTCTTACGTGGCATTTCATAATTTTATAAAATTCACGAAACATTGTTTATATCAATTATATGATTTCATATCATCAAAATATTATTTCATGACACGAAAAATATTTATTGCATGAAATCAATTACCGAGAGTGATAAAATTGCCAAATTGTCCCTAGTTAAATACTTCTAAAATATTGGGGACTTAATTGCATGATTTCTAAGGGCCAAATTGAGCATATTTTAAATTATAGCATACTTAAGTGTATAACTTATAGACTTCAAGGATTAATTGGCAAATTGACATATTTCACTCAAACCAAGAAGGGAATGTATCGGTATCATCTCTTCTCCCACATTCCTTGATCATTTTCAACCAAAAATATTCCCCAACTCCTTCATCTCTCTCTCGGTATCTCAAGGAAGAAAAGGGAAGAAGATAATTTTCATTTCAATCATCAAGATTTCAAGAAGTGTTTCAAGAAATTGGGAGTTATCATCATCCTCATCATCATACCTCCTCATTTCTTAGCTTTCAAGGTTGGTTGCATGGAAAAGGATGATTTATGATCATAAGTGATGAGCTAGGGTTTAGGATTTATGTGCTAAATGAGCTAGTGGTGATCAAAGCATGATTGAGTGATTATTTCATGAATTATTGCATGAATTTTAGCTTGAATATTTGAATATTTGGCATGAATGATCAAGTTTGATCATGAACTTGAAAGCATGAATTCATGATGATATTTCATGGTTTATATGTCTAAGTGTTATATTATCACTTCTTGAAGTTGGTTGCATCATATTTCCAGAAAATTATAGCATTTGGGGTCCAAAAATGGATTTTGGTTGCTTTGTTGTTTTCTTCCCGAGAGCATACTCTGTTTCTGCTCTGTTTTTCAGTTGCAGAAGCAGGGAACGACCGTTCCCAGCCTCAAGGCTTGGTGGGAACGGGCGTTCCCATCCCCTTTTCAAAATATGTGCGGCCGACTACGGGAACGGCCGTTCCCACTTTGGCCTTGGAACCGGAAGGGCCGTTCCCAGCGTAGGCGCGCTTTTAAAATTAAAAACGTTGCCGCGTTTTTCTGGGCAACGGGAACGACCGTTCCCAGTTTTCAAAGGAAGCCTGGAACGGCCGTTCCCAAGGGGCTGACAGAACAAAATTTACTGCATAAAATTACGATTTTGACCCCTCGATCCAACGACTTCTTTGACCCCGAATTGCTATAATATGTACTAATATGATGTGAAACCAAAAGTTATAATACCACATTGCATTTTCATGGTCGTCTCGACACGTTTTCGCCGTTCGTCATATTTTGGCCATTTTAGTTCATGTATCATGGTTGTACATCGTATTTACACAGGTCACGAGGGCGTGGACGGGGAGCAAGCTCCTTAGAACGCTTATTTATTATATTTTGCAAGAAAGGTGAGGTTTTGTTTTGGTAAAACGAACCCTATAACCCTTATGTGCTAAATTTCGGCCAAAACCTAGTATACTTATAAACGTTTTCAAAGTAATAAATGTTTCAAGCAAGAATGTATCGATTGTCATGATTTTCAAGCATGTTTGGCGAGTACATGATTGCACGTGGGCCCGAGGGTAATTCTTGAGCCAACCGGGAAAGCAAGGGCTGACGGGTAACTCCTGAATTATCCTCACATTGTTGGGATCAACCCCGAAGCCACTAGGAGATTAGTGGTGGAAGGAGTTCCGTGTCTAGAGGGTCATGTCCTCTACACACACCATGTCGTGGATAGTCGAGCCTTGCAAACTCGCTATCACCCGGAGGAAGAAGGAGACTGGGGATTAATCCGGAATGTCGGGTTATCCTCGGGTTATTGCATGTTTTCAAGTATGAAATTGTCTATGTGAGCACTAAAGTATATTGCATGATCACTTATTTATCAAGCAAGCAAGCATGATCACGTATTGTTCACGATTGGGAGTTCGGTTGGAGATTGCCCTTACTCGCCGGGGCCACATGTTCATGATATTGACAAGCATGATTAATTAAACGTGTTAAAAGGGATAGTTGTAATCTCGGGCAAAGGATGAGATTTCTTGAACTGTATAACTATTGTTTTCTAAAAGTCTTTACCCGGGGCTACAACTTGCATGTGACGTGTGTTATATATATTTATTGCCCCTCACTCAGTCTTCGGTAGACTGATACTTCACTTTTCAGGTACCCTTTGAGCGTGGTTGTGCTAGGCGGGCGTGGTCGAGTCTTGCATTATCACGGGTCTAGTGTTGCACCTTTCATGTACCTATTAGATCGGATATCATGTTATGTTCACGATTGACAGCTTTTGGATACCTATTGATGTATATTATTGAATATATGATAATGTATTGAGAGAAAATGGGTACCTATATGTATCTATGTCCTAAATATGGTACCTATCTATATATACGAATAACTTTACTGCTTCCGCTTTTCTATTCATGGTTGATTGTTGCTTTGTTGGGGAGAGTGTCCCGCCTAGAGCGTCAATTTTGTTGTCACCCGTTCGCTGTGGTCTTGGTTTATGTATGAACTGTCCATTTCATACGTGGATTGAGGCTACAGTGCGGGGGATGTGGCGCCTTGGGGTCTAGGGTGCTACATCTACAGGTGGTATCAGAGCCCGGTTGCAAAACCGAGGTTCTTGAGTCGTGTTGAGTCAGTCTAGGTCGCACGACATAGGATTATGTGGTATTTGGGAGTCCGCATTCTGTTGATTTACTTGATTACTCCCTTATTCGTATTAATTGAACTACTTGATTCTCCTTGAACATGTGCCATTTGATATTATGGAAATTGTGTGCACACATTTGCATTTATTGATCAAGCCACGCATGTTTAGTGATCTAATTTCAGGATGGAGCATGATAGACGTTCCAGTGACCGATCCTCGAGGCACAGGCATCATCATCGCCGACATCATCGTCGCGAGAGATCACCCCCTCCTCCACCTGCTCAGGCACAGCCCCAGGACTTTATGAACGCAGTAGTGGGGCTAATTGATCAAAGGTTACAGGAACGGGTACCTCCACCACCACCACCAGCGCAGGTAGCACCTCCGGAGAACCCCATTTCTGCTATTTTGCGAGAGTTTCAGAATCAGCGTCCCCCGAAGTTCTACAAGGGAGACGACATACAGGCAGAGATGTGGTTGAAGGAGATCGAGAGGATATGGCAGCTTATTCCTTGCGATAGTCAGGAGAAGGCTCGTTGCACCCTTACTCTTATTCAGGGCGAGGCCTACTCCTGGTGGGAGAGCACTCAGATTGTTCTGGAGGCAGCAGGAACAGAGATTACCTGGGAGGTCTTTGTACGGGAATTCAGAAACAAGTATATTCCTCCAGCTTCCCGTACCCGCAGGTTGAGGGAGTTTACAGAATTGAAGCAGGGAAGCAGGTCCGTGGGCCAGTATATCGCTGAGTTCGAGAGACTTTCTCGCTATGCACCAAACATAGCGAACGACGACTTTCACAAAGCAATGCAGTTTGTTCAGGGGTTGAGACCGGATATTCAGGATGCACTGAAAGCGACTAATACCAGCACTTGGGCGAAAGCTACAGCAAAAGCCCTAAAGGTTGAAGATTCTGATAGTGCCAGGAGGGCTACTCAGCGAGCAGGACAGGCTTCAGGCTCGAGATCAGGTCAGGGTTCGAGCTCAGGAAAAAGGCCGATGACTTATTCTACACCTCCAGCTCAGAGGGATACCGGGAAGAAACCTAAGTACACCGGGCCATTCCCGAAGGGACCGAGAGCTCCAGCACCACCTCAGCCACCTCAGAGACCGAGATGCACATGGTGTGGACATCCTACGCATACCTATGATAACTGCAGGCGCCGGTTGGGTCTATGTTTGATTTGCGGGAGTAACGAGCACCTGGTTGATGGTTGTCCGGATCGTCAGGATCCACCACCTGCAGGACCGAGACCCCTGGTGAGGGCCCGAGCTTATGCACTTGCCGGAGAGGAGCAGGAGGCTGATATTGACCCCGCTGCAGTAGTTGAAGGTATTATTTGCATCCATGGCACGAACATCCATACGTTATTTGATCCAGGAGCTACACACTCCTTTCTTGCGCATTCTATTGCTATTACCTTGTCTTTGCCTACTATGTGTACTTCTGTGCGCTATATAGTTAGTACTCCTTTCGGTAGTAGGCGAGAGACGGATCAGGTCTACAAGGATGTTCCAGTTGTGATTGAAGGCCGGGAGTTTCTGACAGATTTTATTGTGATGCCAATGGAGAGATACGGGGCTATTCTGGGGATGGAGTGGTTATACAGGCATTGTGCTACCGTAGATTGCCGGGCTAAGAAGGTTCAGTTGGGTTCAGAAGTTGTTACGGGTTGTACTTCGAAGACTGTACCATTACTTTCGTTTTCAGAGGCTCAGAGGTTAGTCAGAGACGGGGCTACAGGGTTCATTGCTTATATTCTGAACAAGCCAAAAGATCAGGTGAAATTGGAGGACACTGAAGTGGTAAAGGAATTCCCCGAGGTATTCCCAGAGAAATTGGATTCCTTGCCGCCTGAACGGGAGATTGAATTTGTGATTGATCTTTTCCCGAATGCCGAGCCGTATTCTAAGACTCCTTACCGGATGGCTCCAGCCGAATTAAAGGAACTAAAAGTTCAGCTTGAGGCTTTATTGGAAGTTGGGTACATTCGGCCGAGTTCTTCGCCGTGGGGAGCACCAGTGTTGTTTGTCAAGAAAAAGGACGGGACTTTGAGAATGTGCATCGATTACAGAGAATTGAACCGGATGACTATCAAGAACAAGTATCCCCTCCCACATATCGAGGAGTTATTCGATATACTTCAGGGTTCCAAGGTGTATTCGAAATTGGATTTAAGACAGGGATACTATCAGCTGCGGATCCGAGCAGAGGACATTCCAAAGACGGGATTCAATACTCGGTACGGGCACTACGAGTTCGTGGTTATGCCGTTTGGATTGACTAATGCCCCTGCAGCTTTCATGGATATGATGCACCGGATATTCAGGCCTTTCCTTGACAAGTTTGTGGTAATTTTCATCGATGATATTCTGGTTTTCTCGAAATCACCCGAGGAGCACGCGAGACATCTCAGACTTGTTCTTCAGACACTAAAAGAGCATCAGTTGTTTGCTAAGTTCAGCAAGTGTGAGTTTTGGATCGATCGGGTTTCATTCTTGGGGCATGTGATTTCAGGAAAAGGGTTGGAAGTCGATCCCTCGAAAATCGAGGCAGTGCTTAAGTGGGAGAAACCAAAGAATGCCTCGGAGATTAGAAGCTTCTTGGGATTGGCCGGTTATTACAGAAGGTTTGTTCAAGATTTCTCCAAGATTGCGGCACCGTTAACCCGGTTGACAAAGAAGGATGTTAAGTTTATCTGGGACGAGAAGTGTGATCAAAGTTTTAATTTTTTGAAAGAAAAGTTAGTCTCAGCTCCGGTGTTAACACTCCCCGAGGGTTCAGAAGAGTATGCAGTGTATACAGATGCTTCTAAAGAAGGCTTAGGTTGTGTTTTGACTCAAAAAGGAAAAGTGATCGCTTATGCTTCTCGAAAGCTAAAGGAATATGAAAGGAATTATCCAACACACGACCTAGAGCTTGCAGCCGTGATCTTTGCGCTCGGGAAATGGAGACATTATCTTTACGGGACTTCCTTTGAGATCTTTACCGACCACAAGAGCCTCCAGTATTTATTCACACAGAAGGATTTGAATATGAGGCAACGGCGTTGGATGGAAAAGTTGGAAGATTATGATTGTACAATTAAGTACCATCCCGGGAAAGCCAATGTGGTCGCCGATGCACTTAGCAGGAAGGCGAGTGTATCGAGTGTGGAAGTAAAGGAAAGTGAGGAAGTTGCCCCAATTGTGTTAAGGGCTCGGGTTTCTAATATCACAGTTCAACCGGAATTAAAGAATCAGTTATTTGAGGCTCAGAATAGGGATCCGGAAGTGCAGAAACTTGTAAGTAAAGCTAAGGATGACCCGGAGAGTCCGTTTGGGTTTGATGAGACCGGGTTGCTGCGGTTTAAGAACAGAGTAGTAGTACCTGATGAGTTGAGACGGGTCCTACTCGAAGAAGCTCACAAGTCAGCTTACTCGATCCACCCAGGAGGAAATAAAATGTATAAGGATTTGAAACAATATTATTGGTGGAACGGGATGAAGAGAGACATGGCAGAGTATGTGAAACATTGCCTGACTTGTCAGAAAGTGAAAGCTGAGCACCAGAAACCCGCGGGACTTCTACAACCGTTACCGATTCCCGAGTGGAAGTGGGAACAAGTAACGATGGATTTTGTTTCTGGATTACCGAAGGTTAAAAGCGGGTTTGATGGAATTTGGGTGATCGTGGATAGATTTACGAAGTCTGCTCACTTTCTACCGGTCCGGATGTCCTATAAGATCCCGAAGTTGGCTGAAATCTATAACCGAGAGATTATTCGACTTCATGGTATTCCGGTGAGCATAGTATCGGATCGAGACCCGAGGTTCACTTCTAAGTTGTGGCAGGAATTACAGGCTGTCTTGGGAACGAAACTTAAGTTCAATACAGCATTTCACCCGCAAACAGACGGTCAAACTGAAAGGTTAATCAGGTATTTGGAAGATCTTCTTCGGGCTTGCGCGATGGATTTTCAGAACTCGTGGTCAGAACAGCTTCCCTTGATCGAGTTTGCTTATAATAACAGCTTTCAGGCTTCGATTGGGATGGCTCCTTACGAGTTACTCTATGGAAGAAAGTGCCGATCTCCGTTGTTCTTCGACTTGGAAGAATGGAAATGGTCGAAGCAGGAAGGGGTAAAAAGAGGTGAAAGATTTGAAAGGCCTTCCAAAGTTGTTCAGGCTATGATTGAGAAGGTTCAAATGATTCAACAACGGATGAAAGCCGCGCAGGATAGACAGAAGAGCTATGCCGATAAGCGCCGAAGGGATCTAGAATTCGAAGTGGGTGACCGGGTATTCCTGAAGGTGTCACCACGGAAAGGTTTCACCCGGATCGGGAAAGGAGGAAAGCTTAATCCTCGCTACTTAGGTCCGTTCGAGATTCTGGAAAGAATAGGCGAGGTAGCCTATCGACTGGACCTACCACCGAGTCTTACGGGGATTCACAACGTGTTCCACATCTCACAACTAAGGAAATATTACCCCGATGAGACTACGATTCTCCCCGTGGAAGAAGTTGAACTGGAACCGAATTTGACGTTTGTGCAGAGGCCGGTTAAGATCTTGGATCGGAAATTTCAGGAGTTGAGAAACCGGAGAATTCCCATGGTTAAGGTTTTGTGGAGAAGCGATAAAACCGAGGAAGCTACTTGGGAAACAGAGGATAAAATGAAACGGCTCCACCCGGAGTTGTCGAGCAAGACTAGAGAATCTGGGGACCAGATTCTTCTAAGGGGGGGAGAGTTGTAACGCCCCGGTTTCCGGATGATCAGGTAAGCACGCCACGTGTGAGTTGAGCGTAGGTTTTATTTTATTTCTTTTAATTTCATAATATATTCTTACGTGGCATTTCATAATTTTATAAAATTCACGAAACATTGTTTATATCAATTATATGATTTCATATCATCAAAATATTATTTCATGACACGAAAAATATTTATTGCATGAAATCAATTACCGAGAGTGATAAAATTGCCAAATTGTCCCTAGTTAAATACTTCTAAAATATTGGGGACTTAATTGCATGATTTCTAAGGGCCAAATTGAGCATATTTTAAATTATAGCATACTTAAGTGTATAACTTATAGACTTCAAGGATTAATTGGCAAATTGACATATTTCACTCAAACCAAGAAGGGAATGTATCGATATCATCTCTTCTCCCACATTCCTTGATCATTTTCAACCAAAAATATTCCCCAACTCCTTCATCTCTCTCTCGGTATCTCAAGGAAGAAAAGGGAAGAAGATAATTTTCATTTCAATCATCAAGATTTCAAGAAGTGTTTCAAGAAATTGGGAGTTATCATCATCCTCATCATCATACCTCCTCATTTCTTAGCTTTCAAGGTTGGTTGCATGGAAAAGGATGATTTATGATCATAAGTGATGAGCTAGGGTTTAGGATTTATGTGCTAAATGAGCTAGTGGTGATCAAAGCATGATTGAGTGATTATTTCATGAATTATTGCATGAATTTTAGCTTGAATATTTGAATATTTGGCATGAATGATCAAGTTTGATCATGAACTTGAAAGCATGAATTCATGATGATATTTCATGGTTTATATGTCTAAGTGTTATATTATCACTTCTTGAAGTTGGTTGCATCATATTTCCAGAAAATTATAGCATTTGGGGTCCAAAAATGGATTTTGGTTGCTTTGTTGTTTTCTTCCCGAGAGCATACTCTGTTTCTGCTCTGTTTTTCAGTTGCAGAAGCAGGGAACGACCGTTCCCAGCCTCAAGGCTTGGTGGGAACGGGCGTTCCCATCCCCTTTTCAAAATATGCGCGGCCAACTACGGGAACGGCCGTTCCCACTTTGGCCTTGGAACCGGAAGGGCCGTTCCCAGCGTAGGCGCGCTTTTAAAATTAAAAACGTTGCCGCGTTTTTCTGGGCAACGGGAACGACCGTTCCCAATTTTCAAAGGAAGCCTGGAACGGCCGTTCCCAAGGGGCTGACAGAACAAAATTTACTGCATAAAATTACGATTTTGACCCCTCGATCCAACGACTTCTTTGACCCCGAATTGCTATAATATGTACTAATATGATGTGAAACCAAAAGTTATAATACCACATTGCATTTTCATGGTCGTCTCGACACGTTTTCGCCGTTCGTCATATTTTGGCCATTTTAGTTCATGTATCATGGTTGTACATCGTATTTACACAGGTCACGAGGGCGTGGACGGGGAGCAAGCTCCTTAGAACGCTTATTTATTATATTTTGCAAGAAAGGTGAGGTTTTGTTTTGGTAAAACGAACCCTATAACCCTTATGTGCTAAATTTCGGCCAAAACCTAGTATACTTATAAACGTTTTCAAAGTAATAAATGTTTCAAGCAAGAATGTATCGATTGTCATGATTTTCAAGCATGTTTGGCGAGTACATGATTGCACGTGGGCCCGAGGGTAATTCTTGAGCCAACCGGGAAAGCAAGGGCTGACGGGTAACTCCTGAATTATCCTCACATTGTTGGGATCAACCCCGAAGCCACTAGGAGATTAGTGGTGGAAGGAGTTCCGTGTCTAGAGGGTCATGTCCTCTACACACACCATGTCGTGGATAGTCGAGCCTTGCAAACTCGCTATCACCCGGAGGAAGAAGGAGACTGGGGATTAATCCGAAATGTCGGGTTATCCTCGGGTTATTGCATGTTTTCAAGTATGAAATTGTCTATGTGAGCACTAAAGTATATTGCATGATCACTTATTTATCAAGCAAGCAAGCATGATCACGTATTGTTCACGATTGGGAGTTCGGTTGGAGATTGCCCTTACTCGCCGGGGCCACATGTTCATGATATTGACAAGCATGATTAATTAAACGTGTTAAAAGGGATAGTTGTAATCTCGGGCAAAGGATGAGATTTCTTGAACTGTATAACTATTGTTTTCTAAAAGTCTTTACCCGGGGCTACAACTTGCATGTGACGTGTGTTATATATATTTATTGCCCCTCACTCAGTCTTCGGTAGACTGATACTTCACTTTTCAGGTACCCTTTGAGCGTGGTTGTGCTAGGCGGGCGTGGTTGAGTCTTGCATTATCACGGGTCTAGTGTTGCACCTTTCATGTACCTATTAGATCGGATATCATGTTATGTTCACGATTGACAGCTTTTGGATACCTATTGATGTATATTATTGAATATATGATAATGTATTGAGAGAAAATGGGTACCTATATGTATCTATGTCCTAAATATGGTACCTATCTATATATACGAATGACTTTACTGCTTCCGCTTTTCTATTCATGGTTGATTGTTGCTTTGTTGGGGAGAGTGTCCCGCCTAGAGCGTCAATTTTGTTGTCACCCGTTCGCTGTGGTCTTGGTTTATGTATGAACTGTCCATTTCATACGTGGATTGAGGCTACAGTGCGGGGGATGTGGCGCCTTGGGGTCTAGGGTGCTACAGCAAGGGTGCAGGAAATGGTGAACTATATGAAGCTTTGGAGAAGATGAAGATGCAGAGGAAAATGATGCCCAGTTCAGTAGTGTGGTGTCTTGTGAAGAAGATGACTTGGGGGAGAATGCAAGTGTTCTCCCTTATTTATATGTTAGGGGTGAGGGTAGATTAGGTAATCTGACCGTGTGGTCCCAAACATGTGTTGCCCTAACACGTGGCTGCCTGTGGTGATATGAGAGTGATGGCTCTGGAAAGTAGGCGGCGTGTCAGGTACAAGGTGCGCACTACCTTTGTGTCAGAGGTTGTTGACGAGGGTCGCGCGGGTGGAAGGTCCCGGATCCGTTTTATGAGGGTTCAGATCCACCACGGCGGTGGGGGACCACACGCGAGCGAATAGGCGACGCTCGAAGAGTGCTCGGACGGGTTCCTCACGACTTATGATCTTTGAGCGCCGAAGTCCCGAGCGACAAGAATATGGCCCTCGTGCGGGTGATTCCCGGAGAAAGGTAACCCCGAAGGCCGGGATGGGAGCGCCGAGCCTGCCGGTTCGGCCCCTTTTCTTGAATAGTTGGCCGAGGCTCAAGGGCCTATACTAGTTGGCAAGTGAGTGGGCTGGGTTGGCCCACGAGCCCATCAATGCGAGGGTATAGTCTTCACGTCAGCAGATGGTGACACGTGGACGGCTCTAATACAAGCGTGTTTTTGGGCCTCATCATATGTGTTCTTTAACTATTATTTTAATTATTTTATATATTAAAATAATATTTATTATAATTATGATGTCATCGGTTCGACCGCGGTTGTTGTAACGGTTGAACCAGTGACCCTTGATCCGATTGATTTTCCGATTCGCTTAACGGTCCGATTCTGAAAACATTGGTTCTAGCTAAACTCTTACGTCCCTTGAGAGGTTCCTGAGAAAAAATAAATATATATATATATTCCATTTTTAATCCACGGTTCACACGAGATGGCTTTACTATCCGGACCTGGATCTACTTGGACTATTAGACTCGGGAGCTGGGGCAATTTGGCTGGCCATCTTTGAAATATGCCTTGTTTTTTTGTATGCCTTTTTCTTATACAATTTAAAATAGGGATTGTCTTTGTTATCTCCCCAAGATTTGTTAAAATCCTCATTCACTCCCTCATTTTTAGCCCATCCCTACTAACTCCCCAAATCAAAGTTTGAATTTTTATTTGCTCCCTAATGGCCTAAATTGAGTGATTAACCCCTAATAACTTAATTGAGTGATTAACCATTAATAATATTACCCACCTTTATTACTATTATTATTGTTATTGTATATTTCAACATCGACCACCGGAAAAAAGGAAAAGGGGATCGGTGCAACGCTGAGGAAGAAACTGTTCTACCGCCGGCACCGATTTGAAGACGATCCCGGTGGGTTTCCGGCGACGACTCCATGTTGCCGAGCGTACCACCCTCTCCCGCAATTTCTCTGCACATTTAGAAGATGTCATCTCTCTCGCCGTTCCCGTCGATACAATTTACTGTAATCAGCTCCGACGACCTTCGCCGACGAAATGTAGGACTGATTATTGACTCCCCTCTTTGCTAATCTCAGGCAATTTCTAAATTAATTGTTGTCTCTATTTCGGCATTAATTGTTGCCTCTGAGTTAATTCTTTCCTTTCACCATTTTTTAGCTCAGTTTGCTGAATTAATTATTGCCTCTGTTTCGGCATTAGACATGGGTAGCCCACATAAAGTTGGTGAATGTAGCACACCTGTGCGTCTTCTTGGTGGTATTCGTTATAATCACAAAATGCAGGTAATCTCAATTAGGGTCGACTTTAATTTGACGACTTTGAAGACAATTGTATGTGGTTGTTGGCCTGAGGTAAACATGAATGAATTAAGATTGACCTACACTGCGTCTCATGCTAAGGATCATGAAGTTAGGTTATTGAGTGATGAAGATGTTTATAACATGATTGATCTACATAAAACGTTCAATTTGACATATGTTGATATTAAGGCCACTGATAGGGATGATGAAACCGAGCATATGGGATCGACTGGGTTCAGGTACTTTGTGTTTTGCTACAATGTTGTATTTTGCTACAATGATGAAACTGACATGTTGTATTTTGCTACAATGATGAAACTGACCTGTTGTATTTTGCTACATTGTTTTGTTTGGCAGCCTTGTTAGGTACCGAGGAGAAGACAAAAAAGAATACCATCTCAGGTTGTCAAAAGAGCAATTACATGTTCACGGTGCAAGCGAAAGGGTCACAATCGCCGTGGTTGCAAAGAGACCCTTGATTCTTAGTTTGTTGAAATTCATTCGTAGTTTTTCTTTCAGTTGTGGTGACTTGTGTTTGATGTATTGACTTCTGTTTGTTGTGGTGACTAGTGTTTGTTGTATTGACTTGTTTTTTAATAAGTTTGTACGTGGAACTTTTCCAGAAATTATACGAGATATGGCCAATTAGATGCGGCATTCGGCCATTTATGTACGAACATATTGATAAGTGTGTACGAGATTGTTTTCTAGAAATTATAAGAGATATGGCCAATTAGATGCGGCATTAGGCCATTTATGTACGAACATGTTCATAAGTTTATACGAGATTATTTTCCAGAAATTATACGAGATATGGCCAATTAGATGCGGCATTCGGCCATTTATGTACCAACATATTGATAAGTGTATACGAGATTGTTTTCCAGAAATTATACGAGATATGGCAAATTAGATACAGCATTCGGCCATTTATGTACAAACATATTCATAAGTTTATACGAGATTGTTTTCCAGAAATCATACGAGATATGGCCGATTAGATGCGACATTAGGCCATTTATGTACGAACATATTCATAAGTTTATACGAGATTGTCTTCCACAAATTACACGAGATATGGCCGATTAGATGCGACATTCGGCCATTTATGTACGAACATATTCACAAGTGCGTACGAGATGAAGAAAGATGTGTCATCGCAACAAAGGATACGTACAATTACTGAATTAGTACGAATGGTATGCCGTGTGATACTATAATGCATTATTATGTGCTATACGTACTAAATAAGATTCATTAATTGAAGCGTTTGGGACATCGCACCAAGTGATACATACTAGAGTAACATATATGTGGTGGTGCCATGTAGCAATTGAGACACAAATGCTATTATGGGATCTTATATTACATGCAATGTAATTATGTCACCTTGTTCTACCAACGATGATCACTTATACGACTAAAAGTTGTGTAATTCAGGTTTACGGGGGGTTGATAGAAGTTTATACGCGGAACTTCTCAAGAAATTATACGAGATATGGCCGATTAGATGTGGTATTAGGCCATTTATGTACGAACATATTCATAAGTTTATACGAGATTGTTTTCCACAAATTACACTAGATATGGCCGATTAGAACCGGCATTCGGCCATTTATGTACGAACATATTCACAAGTGCGTACGAGATGAAGAAAGATGTGTCATCGCAACAAAGGATACGTACAATTATTGAATTAGTACGAATGGTATGCCGTGTGATACTATAATGCATTATTATGTGCTATACGTACTAAATGAGATTCATTAATTGAAGCGTTTGGGACATCGCACCAAGTGATACATACTAGAGTAACATATATGTGGTGGTGCCATGTAGCAATTGAGACACAAATGCTATTATGGGATCTTATATTACATGCAATGTAATTATGTCACCTTGTTCTACCAACAATGACCACTTATACGACTAAAAGTTGTGTAATTCAGGCTTACGGGGGGTTGATAGAAGTTTATACGCGGAACTTCTCAAGAAATTATACGAGATATGGCCGATTAGATGCGGCATTAGGCCATTTATGTACGAACATATTCATAAGTTTATACGAGATTGTCTTCCACAAATTACACGAGATATGGCCGATTAGATGCGGCATTCGGCCATTTATATACGAACATATTCACAAGTGTGTACGAGATGAAGAAAGATGTGTCATCGCAACAAAGGATACGTACAATTACTGAATTAGTACGAATGGTATGTCGTGTGATACTATAATGCATTATTATGTGCTATACATACTAAATGAGATTCATTAATTGAAGCGTTTGGGACATCGCACCAAGTGATACATACTAGAGTAACATATATGTGGTGGTGCCATATAGCAATTGAGACACAAATGCTATTATGGGATCTTATATTACATGCAATGTAATTATGTCACCTTGTTCTACCAACAATGACCACTTATACGACTAAAAGTTGTGTAATTCAGGCTTACGGGGGGTTGATAGAAGTTTATACGCGGAACATCTCAAGAAATTATACGAGATATGACCGATTAGATGTGGTATTAGGCCATTTATGTACGAACATATTCATAAGTTTATACGAGATTGTCTTCCACAAATTACACGAGATATGGCCGATTAGATGCGGCATTCGGCCATTTATGTACGAACATATTCACAAGTGCGTACGAGATGAAGAAAGATGTGTCATCGCAACAAAGGATACGTACAATTATTGAATTAGTACGAATGGTATGCCGTGTGATACTATAATGCATTATTATGTGCTATACGTACTAAATGAGATTAATTAATTGAAGCGTTTGGGACATCGCACCGAGTGATACATACTAGAGTAACATATATGTGGTGGTTCCATGTAGCAATTGAGACACAAATGCTATTATGGGATCTTATATTACATGCAATGTAATTATGTCACCTTGTTCTACCAACAATGACCACTTATACGACTAAAAGTTGTGTAATTCAGGCTTACGGGGGGTTGATAGAAGTTTATACGCGGAACTTCTCAAGAAATTATACGAGATATGGCCGATTAGATGCGGCATTAGGCCATTTATGTACGAACATATTCATAAGTTTATACGAGATTGTCTTCCACAAATTACACGAGATATGATCGATTAGATGCGGCATTCGGCCATTTATATAAGAACATATTCACAAGTGTGTACGAGATGAAGAAAGATGTGTCATCGCAACAAAGGATACGTACAATTACTGAATTAGTACGAATGGTATGCCGTGTGATACTATAATGCATTATTATGTGCTATACGTACTAAATGAGATTCATTAATTGAAGCGTTTGGGACATCGCACCAAGTGATACATACTAGAGTAACATATATGTGGTGGTGCCATGTAGCAATTGAGACACAAATGCTATTATGGGATCTTATATGGCCAATTAGATGCGGCATTCGGTCATTTATGTACCAACATATTGATAAGTGTGTACGAGATTGTTTTCCAAAAATTATACGAGATATGGCAAATTAGATACATGTACCAACATATTGATAAGTGTATACGAGATTGTTTTCCAGAAATTATACGAGATATGGCCAATTAGATGCGGCATTCAACCATTTATGTACGAACATATTCACAAGTTTATACGAGATTGTTTTCCAGAAATTATACGAGAGATGGCAAATTAGATGCATGTACCAACATATTGATAAGTGTATACGAGATTGTTTTCCAGAAATTATACGAGATATGGCCAATTAGATGCGGCATTCGACCATTTATATACCAACATATTGACAAGTGTATACGATATTGTTTTCCAGAAATTATACGAGATATGGCAAATTAGATGCATGTACCAACATATTGATAAGTGTATACGAGATTGTTTTCCAGAAATTATACGAGATATGGCCAATTAGATGCGGCATTCGGCCATTTATATACCAACATATTGACAAGTGTGTACGAGATGAAGAAAGATGTGTCATCGCAACAAAGGATACGTACAATTACTGAATTAGTACGAATGGTACGCCTTGTGATACTATAATGCATTAATATGTGCAGCAGGCTACAAAATGTTCAAGGGCCAACACTAAAAAATTACGTCCCGTCACAACAACATATTCAGTATTCAATTATTTAACAGAACTATACTTATAATAGAAAAAAAATATATACTATAGATCTTAATACCATGAAACCAGCCACGAAACCGTTGACGTAGGCTGCATTATTGTTCAGATAAAGACTCATTGCTCCCACCAAAAACTTATAAACAGCCACACCCCAGGCATACTCTCCAATGCAAGACAGGTCATCCACATAGCAAAAGAGTCCTCTAGGAATAGTACCTGAGCTCTGAGGAAACAACAATGTCGAGAATACAAATAGTACATACAGCTGGCAAAGATCTTCCACATCATCCTTGTCTGTACTCTGGACCAGCTCTTTCATCATTTCTGCAATTATTTCCTTCTTACACTTCAATGGATCGTTACCAAAAAATTCTTCAAGTGTCGATGATGGCAGCTTCGAGTGTAAATCAACGCTCAAACCATAATGCCGCAGCCCATTAACTATACAGAATTCGGTATCGGTGAATGGAACATCGATATCTTGCCCCACAACCACAGAACAGGTTTGCACGTCGAATCGGGATATCAAGAGCTTCAGTCTGGAATGGGATGCATATGCAAACGGCATGTCCAAGAAACATCCAAATGGTAATCTAGAAATGGCTTCATGGTGTACGGGCCTCATTAAAACCCAAAGATTTTCCATTTGTTTGCAGAATGCCACGGGGGAACAACGGGTTTGAAAGCGGTCCATTGCTGCCAAATATAGTAAAACACAGTTCATAACAATGTAGGACATTCAATTTCAAACAAACAACTAATAAACAATTGCATTCATGGGAGAAGGAACCTTCACAGAATTCAGGGCATTTCAAATAATTCATCTAAAGGACAATTCCATGTACAAAATTGGTATAACAAGATGCCTAAATTCTGGAATATCATATGAAGCACAATGTGGGGACGAAAAGCTAAGGCTTTTATATTCAACCAACATACATCCAATTTTTCAGCATTTCTGTTCAATCAACGCCCAAATACACCAGGACATTCAAATTATATGAAAACCCAACCTTTTTCCTATACTACCTAATACTTAACCTAATGCGCTCAATTTCGTATTGGAGCAAACTGATGAAAAACACCCAAAAATTTTGGCGGAAATTACCTCAGTTTTCGTGGTCCTCGCCCTCATCGTCGCTTGAAAACGTTCTTTCTGATATTTCAGACCTCAATACCGGCGACCCTACTGCGGCAAAATTCCGTCCTGCAACAAAACCTCCTTCAAATGCTGAGTCCGGCCACAAACCTCCTGCAACAAACCCTACCCCGGCCACCAACGTCGATTATTTCGCTCAAATGTCACTTAACGTCCAGTCGCCGTGAAATGCAGAGTCTGTCGCCGATTATTGGGAGTCACCGGTTATTTGGAGGTTGTGGGGTTTTGATTTAATTAAGGAATTAGAAGTGTTTGTGAGGAAAATTAATAAGGTTGAAGGGCATCTTCGTAAATTCAGCCAAAATAGGGAGTAAAAGGAGATTTATAAAGTATGTTGGGGAGTTAGTGGGGAGAGAATAAAAATGGGGGAGTTGAAGGAAATTGGACCAATGGGTGGGGGAGTTATTTAGGATTTTCCGTTTAAAATATACATTCAGAAAAATATGTCGAGAAGACCAATAAAAACCAAAGGAACATATGTAGAGAAAGAACCAAAAAATGAAACGTATGTAGTGAGGAGAGCGGGGGGAAGACGAAGAAGGAGAGAGAGAGAGAGAGAGAGAGAGAGATCCAATAACATGGCTGTGTCTGGTTCCCTGCAACTCTCCGCGCAGCTGGGGATCTGCAGGAATCATGGGCGCAGCAGGCGATTGCGGGTAAATATCTATTGTGGGATTATGCATTTCTTTTTCTATTTAAAGTAACTCATTTTTCTACTCGTATTTGCTAACATTTGTTGAATATCCAGCAGAATAATTCGAAGTCTAGGGGGAAATTAAGTTTATTGAGCAGTAATCTGCCGTCGATTTCACTGGTATGCTTCAGGTTTAAGCGAATTTCATTTTTAGAACCTTGTTGAGATCATTCTTCCACGAATTTGTGTTCTCGTTTTTTATGGTATTGATTTCTCTGCGAATACTTTCTGAAGCTTATATTGAATCATCAAAATGCTTTTCTTTTTTATCTTCAACTTTTCGGGCTTTTGTGATTTCAATAAGTTTGTCCCAAGGTAATTCGTATTCTCTCTACACATGCATTTGAAATATTTACGCTGAATTTATTCTCTAATTTCTCTCTATTATTATTTTGCCCTGCATAACATTTTGCTCCTTAGGTGTTTATTCTAGGCAAAATCCTTGGTGTTTTTCAGTTATGCATTTTGGAAACTGCATACTCGTTGCAAATAGTCAAATGGAGTTTGATTGTTTAAATAGTTCTCTTTACACATTCATTATTTTTGTGTTCCTGAACTACCATGTGAGGTATCTGTTTTTGGTAAAGCGTGGTGCTCATTGTTAATGCACTTTCAGCCACAGTATTCTCGGTGTTCTAATTTTTCGAAGAGAATACACAGAGAAGTATATGCCATTCCTCGTGGAAATCATGGGCTTAGCTGCCATTGTTCTTTAAGTCCAAGCCCATCATTGGATGCTAACATTGTAAAGAATGCAACTTTGACTCTTACAAGGTAATTGTTTCTTTTGAGCTGGTTTCTTTTAGGTTATTTAGTAGAAAATGTTTGGCATTACATAATATCTCTAGAATTAAGTGAGTTATTGGTCTTAAGACTCTCAAGATACCAGTTGATGTTGCTTCTCATAAATTATAATTCAATTGCTTATACACCTTCCAGATTGAGTGTTGCTATTCGTAATAATAATATTATATATTCCTTGTTTTTGCTCAAATAATTTAATCTACATAGTTTCAGTTTTTATTGACCTTTGAAGGATGGCTTGCTGATCATCGGTTCGGTTGGCATAATAATATGCGAATTGAATCATAAAGCGAAAAGAGCTTCCTGCATTCGATGTAACAAATGTATTTGGGAGACTTGGAACATGCATATGGCTCAATGAACTACTCTATACATGATAGATAGCTGGAAGATGCTATGATAAAATATCTGCTGATTTGTGAAATTAGCACCTTTAGCATTTCGTTTGAAAATTTTCTTGAATCCAGAGATTGGGCTTTGCAGATTACTTGATCGTTTGCAAGGAAGTCCCCTTGTAATCAAACTGGGTTCAGCAGTTGGTATTCTTATCTTTGCGGTATGGGGACTTGGACCACTTGTGCGACTAAGCAGAAACATATTTCTGCATGTACGTTTCTTCACAAGTCTAGATTTTACCATACTTCAGTTATACAACTTTTTGTCCTGTTTATGCATCCGTAGAAAGTTCTTTGTGAAATTTAGTTGTATTTCAAAGCGTCTAGTAATTAGGTTTACATGCATCGAACATCATGCAGAAGAGTGACAATAATTGGAAAAAGAGTAGCATGTATCAAGTTACAACCTCATACATTCAACCGTTGCTGCTATGGACAGGAGCAATCTTTATCTGCAGGTTAGTTATGTTTGATTGAAAGAGCAATATGAATTCAGTTGAGTGGTAACCAAAGTGAGTTTCTTATAGAGCACTGGATCCAATGGTTCTTCCTACACAAGCTGGTCAACTTGTAAAACAAAGGCTCTTGAATTTCGTCAGATCATTGTCAACGGTGTTGGCTTTTGCATACTGTTTGTCAAGGTAATGCCTAAATTTTTCCTTAAATTCTGTTGATTCTACAGAAGTTTGCTCGAACTTTGAAATTAGTACAGAATAGTGTTCATATAATTATTTTGGGTGGCAACTATGGTTTCTGAAGCAAGTCCAAATAGTATAATCCTTCGTTTACGTTGCCTTCTATGAAACTTCAAATGTGTATTATTCGACGAGATAATATTATTATCTTTTACATACATCCATGCTTGTTCCTAATTGAGTGATGTAAAGAACTTTCCTGGGTAGTGGACCAAGGTAATTGACCACAGCGAGTTTGTACTTCATAAGTTAAAAACTGTAGTTCATAAATGAGGCTTGATCTTTCCATTTTTCCATGTAATGAATAAGGCTTGATCTTTCCATCTTTCCATTCTCTTATTGGAAAACTAATCCATGCAATGAATATCTATTGTACATATCAATTTAGATTTTAGACCAATGAGCTATGTATATTGTAATTTTTACATGCCATCATATTTTCATGCTTCTCTTGCCATTATTCTTGTGTTTTCATATTCTTTAATCTGAAAATGCATAATTTCTGCTCCATACATATAAACGTTTTTTTGTGAATTTACATCTCAGAACTAAACTTTATTTGGATTACTGTATGCAGTATGATTCAACAAGCACAAAAGTTCTTCATGGAGACAAATGCGCCCACTGATACTAGAAATGTATGTACTAATTCTTTGTTTGTTTGAGTAGAATATCTAGTACCGATTTTTAGATGTGAAAGATCTACATCCTTGCAATCTTTGGAAATAGAGCCGCCCACACTTTGTTAGAAGCACCACCAGACCATAACCTTAGTTAGGCATGGCTTAGTCGAAAAATTTGATTGCTTTGGTCTCATGTTTATCATTTTCTGTATAGCCCTTGTGGTTATCCATGACTTTTATCCCCCATCTATGCTATTCATCTGCTCTGCCCCAACATTGATGATCTTTCTTCTGATATGGACTTCAATGCTGTTTATCTTGAGGGGGGAGTTGGGAAACTTTTTGAACTTATTATCTTGTAACAAGCCAAGCATGGTTTATACACATGATCTAGCTCGAGGGGATTGATATCTGTTGCAATATTACCCCCTTTTAATCTGTTTGGGTTTCTTTTCAGTTGTTTAGGCATATATTTTCTTTAGGATTCTAGTTACTTTGTCAATGTATCTTTACCTGTTGTCTATATAAACAAAATACAGTCATTGAATAATACAATTCACATACTTTTCATTCAATAAAGTCGCAAGTTCATTGAGGTACTAAGGTGGCTAATCTTATATAGCATTCACTTATTCACATAAGTTTTTCATATTAAATGAAATGTATTAAGTTGAAATAAAATTTGGAGCATTGCCTTTTGGGCCAATATATATAATAGGTTTTGGCATAGAGGTTACAACATTTCAATAGATTTTAGAGTCTTGTGTAAAATCAGTGACTTTTCATATCTTCAAACATCTATGCAGCCATTCAAACTGATTAAAAATTTTGCATCAGAATATATTTAGGATCCCCCTAAAACTCCTACTTGAGTAATGGGCTAACTAAATCTAGCTAGGAAAGCTTTCGGACAACCAACAAGTTGGACTTTCACACAAATGTGAACATATATATTAGATTACGAGTGTGTTTTTTGTTCTTCATTATTTACCCTGACTAATAATTTAGCTAGGTGTGATCCGTGAAAGTAGCATCCTTCTGCAGTAACTGATACTGATTACTTGCCTTTACTCAAGTTGAAGTCCAAATGTGATGCTCTTTTACCAAATTCTGCGCATAAAAAATGGATGAAGGTACACCAAAGTGTAACAAAGGAAAACGTGAAAAGACTGTCTCGTTGAATGACTGTAACCTTTTACATCTAAAGAAGATACTATAGTTAGAAGCTCCTCGATAAAATTTTCTTTTGTTGCTTCTTGACAGATGGGTTTCCAGTTTGCTGGCAGAGCTGTATATTCTGCTGTATGGGTTGCAGCTGTATCATTGTTTATGGAGTTGTTAGGTTTTTCAACCCAAAAATGGCTCACAGCCGGAGGGCTTGGGACAGTTTTGCTCACACTAGCTGGACGTGAGGTGACAAATAAATGTTTCAATTCCTCTTAATATTTTTATTTCTGCTTTTCAATTTCTCTTCTATTTTAGAAGAATTTAGTTATAAGCTAAAATTGCTTTACGACTCCACTCACAAAATTGTCTTTTATTGTTATATATTCAGATTTTCACAAACTTCCTTTCAAGTGCAATGATTCATGCAACACGACCATTCGTTGTGAATGAGTGGATTCAGACGAAGATTGAAGGCTATGAAGTTTCTGGGACAGTTGAGGTTCGTACAGGCTCTCTCATGATTAGATAATCTTTTCTAAAATACTGATTTGTATCCAGTTATTGAATTTTGTTTAGTTAATATGCTTGTGCTTATCAAGTCTTACGAATTTCCAGCACGTTGGATGGTGGTCACCAACAATTGTAAGAGGTGAAGATCGTGAAGCTGTTCATATTCCAAATCACAAGTTCACTGTGAATGTTGTGCGAAATCTGACTCAAAAAACTCACTGGCGTATCAAAACCCACTTAGCAATTAGTCATTTAGATGTCAGCAAAATTAATGTGAGATTGTTTACTTCATAAGTAGTTGATTAATTATACTCTGAATCTGAAGAACTGAACGATAAGTTCCCTCTAGTGTGATCCATTACAAATTGTTCCTGACCCTCTATGCAGAACATAGTAGCTGATATGCGTAAGGTTTTGGCGAAGAATCCTCAGGTCGAGCAACAGAAATTGCATAGAAGAGTATTCTTGGATAACATTAATCCTGAAAATCAGGCCCTCATGGTTAGATTATATTCTGGGTTATTCTCTTATTATTGTTTTTTTTTTTGAATCTGTTATCATTCTTACTACTTCAAAATATAATGTTTTTTTTTTCATTACTTCCAAAATGATGCAGATATTGATATCTTGCTTTGTGAAGACGTCTCATTTCGAAGAATATTTGTGTGTTAAGGTCAGAGTTCCATGCCTTGGAATAATTTACATGTTCAGGAGAGGTCCTACGTAGGCAAACGTGTTCAAAATGCTGCTGAACATTACTGGACTTTGCATAAAATTGTTACAATGAGGATCTCGCAATTTCGACAATATATTTCAAAACTTACTTCAACCATATTTTAATTTATTTTCCATGGCAGAGTTCATTTTTATAGGTTGAAGGCTAACTGTATTTTCCCAAAAATTCCTGTATTTTCACATTTAATCTGATTCTTGTTTCCCATTTCTGTATTTCTCAAAACCAGGAAGCTATCCTACTTGATCTTCTGAGGGTCATTAGGCACCACCGAGCTCGGTTAGCCACTCCCATCCGCACAGTTCAGAAAATATTCACCGATGCAGACTTGGACAATGTACCATATTCACCCGATACTATATTCAATCGTGGAGGAGTGTCAAATCGCCCTTTGCTATTGATTGAGCCATCCTATAAAATAAATGGTGAAGATAAGACTAAACCTCAAACTCGAAAAAATGTGGAAGATGACAGCAAGGCTGCTGCAAAGTCAACCCCAGAAAATAAGGTGGATCCCAAAGTCGAAACAAGTTTAAACTCTGATCCCAAATCCAAACCAACAACTCCATCTTCGGATCATAAGACAAAAGAGATGCACACATCAGATGCCAAAGCCAATTCCGAGGTAGCTGCCAAATCTTCATCAGATCCCAAGGCTAACAACAATTCAAAACCCAAGTCTGATGCTAAGTCTGGTGACGAAACAAGTTCTGTGAGTAAAAGATCTGTGAGCAAACCTTCTTTGGAAGAGAATATAGTTCTTGGTGTTGCTTTGGAGGGCTCGAAGAGAACCTTACCCATTGAGGAAGAGGAGATTGCAACTGCATCAAATGCAGATGATATGAAGGAGTTGGCTAAATTGCGTAGTGGTAATGGCCCGACAGTGGCTGAAAAGGAAAAGAATGAGAGTAAGAGATTGAATAGCTCGGGTTCGACGGTTAATGATCAGTTAGACCAGCAAGAATAATGGCGTTTTAGTTTCTTGCACTGCGCATACTGGAATTGTTTATAAATTTTGAGTTTTACTGTTGTAGTCGACATTGTACATATCTCATTCTTATGGTGTCACATGGGAGATTTTTTCGTGATTTATTCTAGCTAATGGTTAATGCATCAGTGACGAAAGGTTTAAACCACTGTGCAAACAGATTTTTGTTTTTGTTTTCTTCCCCTCATGATCTTCTTACCCCAGCAGTCTGGCTACTAGATAATTTGTACTAGTACACACTCCACTTTTCATAGGCCTATATTTCGTGATAAAGATGTGCGTTAATGGATTTGAATGGTGACTTATAGCGTGGGCATGCTACTGCAATTTATAAAAATCATAAAAAGAAAATACAAACTGAAAAGTATTAAAAGTGTAATTGAATGAACTTCAATCAAACGAGAGCAAAGAATATTTTGTGTGTTCATAACATGTATAAAATTAGGACTTTGAAAAGTTGTTTCTACAAAGTTAATCAAAAGAATATTTTGAGGGTCATGTCTAAAATTAATTAGGACTTTGAAAAGTTGTTTCTACAAAGTTAATCAAATTTGAGCATGCGGACTAAGAATAATAAATAACACTATAGAATTGAGGACGAGGAAACATGATTTGAAAATTAAAATATGTTTGTGGTGAAAACCTTGAAATAATTGCTCTATTTTTGGTATTTATAAACTCCGCAACTTGTCTTGATTTCCAAGCTTCCAACGTAATCGAATTGTCTGGACTCTTTTGTTATCGTATCTAGATGTCCTTGAAGACCTTCAGTGGTCATATAATTCTCGTTCTGTAACACTCAAGATAGGATCAAATCGAAAATGGTAAGAACAGGAGTAAACAAATTAAATGCATTTATAAGCTCCAATCCGTTAAAATTTTGCATGTATAGCATTTTATGTGATCTAAATGCTTTATTGTTCATTTCTTTGAAATTTTAGAAGAATTTTATATTAATTGTTTAAATTCCTTACTTTTGGAATTTTGTCATGGCATCAATGAAAACCTATGGGCTTAAAAACCGACCGTTTCAAATACCCAAACTTGCATTCCATATCTCAAAACTATTGCCTTATAGTTTTAACTTCAAATTTAGTTCTAAACTCCTGCCACTATTCACCTTCGAAAATGAGTTTTCGTGACGTCCCGAAATTTCGGATCGGACAAGTATGACGTCGCGAGTGAAGTTAGACCGAGTTTTACATATTTTATTTATATATTTAATTTATTTAATTACGTGATGTAATTGTCTAAATGCCCCTAATTGCAACCTTATGAAAATATTTGGACCTAATTAAAATATGTGTTTTGTACCTATTTGTTCTTTAATTTAAATTATGTGGGTTAATTTGTATGTTTAGACAGTTAAGGACCTATTTATAAATCTTACACACGAGCACTCATATTGTGACGCCCCGTCCGTTCGATAGTACAGGTATGACGTCACGTGTGAGTTGAATTACATAGTTATGTTATTTAATTTGATTATGTGAATTAAATGTGATACTACTTGATTTAAATGTTTTACATCTCTTCTAAATGCTTAACTTGAATCATGGCTATGTGATCTCAATTTCTAAAATGCGAATTTTATGTCGGAAATGTTAATTGCATGATACGAAATGATTTATGAGGAGTTATGTACTTAATTGGGTTTTATTTGAAAGTTTTGGGCTAAATTGAAAACAGGTTTTGGACCTATTTGACACTTTTTAAAAGTTTAGGGACCTAATCGCAATTAAGGTATTTTGGGTCTTTTCGGCTACTTTGAAGTCGAGAATTTGGATTCGAGTTTCGATACCGCCATTGAATTCGTTTCAACGATTTTGGTCCAATGACACTAGTCTCGTATTTTTCTAAAGTCGTTTGAACGCCCCTTGTGTAACGCCCCCACCCGTACCAGAACAAGAGGAGAGCGGCGTCTCAACCCCCGCACTGAAGCACCTCTCAAATAATGGTGTGAGCCATCACTCAAGAAATACTCCAGCGAACGGCTATCTATCAGAACTATACATGTACAACGATGTGGCTATGCAGCGAAAAAATCAGAGTATTTTAAAAACTTTTCAAAACATGTGCGTGATGGCATGTAACAAGCAAGAACATATTGATCGTGTAAGAGAGACTCGGCATATCAGAACATATAACAGATTCACATATAAGTACCGATACAGCAGAGTTCAAAATATCGGTAACAGAGTAGCAGAAAGAGTATAACGAAGATACTCAAGTATTCAAAAACATATACAGAAACATAAAGTGATGCAGCCATAAAACATATGCAGGACACAA
The DNA here is from genome assembly GCA_037501455.1 of Lantana camara. Lineage (NCBI taxonomy): Eukaryota > Viridiplantae > Streptophyta > Magnoliopsida > Lamiales > Verbenaceae > Lantana > Lantana camara. The sequence continues at coordinate 53,718,256 of CM074858.1, forward strand.
AAGAGGAAGTAATACTAAGTCCTGACTGAAACAAAAATGACAATCTAGAGCTTCAAGATACCTCTAGACTGCGGCTGCAAGACCTGAAACCACGAGGCAAGAAAACGGGAGAGGTACTAGTCAAAAGGACTAAGCGAGGGAATACTTTAAAGAAAGTACTGAATTAAAGAACTTGAAGTAAAGTCCGAAACTGTTAAATGCAATGCTTTAAAGAAGAACTTGAAACAAGTTCGATTGATAAAATTCTTTGAATGTGATGCTGTAAAAGAATGCACGTTATAAAATATTTTCATGAATGCTATCACACGCGCACACATATGCTGTTGATGGTTCATAGTTCTTTCATAAAACGGGATAAGGGTAAAGTGAACTTTTCCAGATATGAACCATCCTTTATGAAACAGAATTTTGCCCGCAAGCTAGGCTCCTCCATCCTTACTCCAGAAAACATGATTCGGTAGAGTGTCGGACCAGGATCAACGATAATTCCACGTTTAGTAGAGTATCGGACCAAGATCAACAATAACCCCACATATAGTAGAGCATCGGACCAAGGTCAACAACAACTCCGCACATAGTAGACTATCGGACCAAGGTCGATAACAACTCTTACCAACGCATACAAACATGCACCATCCTCCACCGGTTGTCACTTCGGGTAGCTAGCCCTAGGCGACCTGTAAACATGTAATGGGAACAGATTTGCTGTCCGTTCCCAGACAAATTGTCCTGACTTAACAAACCTCCTGTTAAAAGTCGGTGTCAATAGTCTAAGTGTGGCGGTCGGTATTGGTGATGTCGTTGGCGCTCACCTCCCGAGCATCACCTCCACACATAACCGCCGGGCCCAAACTGTAAACTGTATGCTTGCATTTAAGATTAGCAGTGACCAGAGTAACACTCCAGTATGCTAACTATAACATGTGAAACTGTAACTGTAACATATGATGCTGTCTGTAAAACATATGATTCTGTCTGAAAACATGTGATTCTGTCTGTACTTTGAAAACATATGCAAACATGTAACTGTCTTTGAACAAGAATGCAGAACTTTGGAAAACATGTACTGTTGATCAATGTATACTATTAAAGTATGAATGATCCTTTCAAGAGAATGTCCCGATAAAAGGGATAGTTCAAAACAAGGTTTAGCTTTGAATTTCAAAACATATGATACGATAGTATAATCGTGGTTCCAGTTCGAAAACATTTATAACTTCACCTCACCTAATAGTAACAAAAGGTAGGTAGACAGATTATGCGGTGCCCTGGGGATCCCAGTGCTCAACTTTAACTCCTGTAGGTGGCGTACTAGAGTGAGCTTAAGAACTAAGACCCACTACTAACCAAGATGCATATGAAATGCAAGAAACAAATGAACAAGGAACATGTAACACAAGAGAGTAATACCATTTAAGGTATTCAAGAAAGGTAACACACAAAGGAATACGTCAAAGTGAGTTACTCTTAACGTTAGACTATGATCTTACTATAACCGAGTAAGCTTTAGTCAAATTATGAATCCTATCGCAAACCTTAGGTAAAGAAACAAGTCCACGAAAGAAAACACATTTTGAAAACACATTTTAGACCCTGGATATGGAAACCCTAGGTGCAAATGTCTATAGAGAAAGCACAAGTTTTAATTCATTTTTACTATTCAAAAGCACTATTCAAAAGTACTATTTAAGATTACTATTCACGATTACTATTCACCGGTTACTATTCACATGTCGGGTCAAAGGGTCGGGTCAAACCCTTACTATACACACACCCACACACACACGGTACACACACACACCATGCACGAACACACACACACACACGGCATGCACACACACACACACCCTAATTAAATTATGATCTTGATTATAACCTATAGTTTCAAGTTCATGTTAATATAATCAAATGTGATCTAGGTTAAAGGTATAACCTATAGTTAAGAGATCCAATTAAGGCATAAGATCAAGTTATGAAACACTATTCTATCTTAGGTTATAACATGTGACACTATTAAAGTGTATAACATGATCAAGGCACTAATCCATTAATCCAAATCATACCATAAGCTCAATTCATAATTCAAGAGTCATATAACAATGTGACAACATGTCACAACATATCTCATATCATATCATATCATATATCATAAACCTTTAGGCATGTAACATGTAACAATTTAATTCCATATCAACATGTAACAAGTTGTGACATAATAAATTGTAAATCACTATTCCATTAGCTAACATGCATGAACATAATTCAAATTCCATAATCATGCATCAATTCTCATAATATAACAAGCATATCACATGATCATAGCATATACCAGAGCAATTCATAACATATTCAAGCATATACTAAACAATTAAAACATATAAACAACTACACAAACATATCATGAAAACTATATAATAAATGCATAAAATAAAATCCTATATGGCTTAGGGAAGACCCTAAGACCCAACCTAAACATAATATAAACATACCATAACATAAAAACATAAACTAAACTAACATAACATAAACAAAACAAACTAACCTAGCTACAAGGGGAGGGGATGCCGACGGCAAGAGGGGAAAGGAGGGAGAGAGGAGTGCTTGTTAACACAAAACTTTGAGCAAGGATTCAAATGCCATGAGAGGGGTATATATAGGTGTTGGGAAGCCCCTCACCTTGCAATTAGAGAGGGCTTAAGGGTAGGAGAGCAAAACAAGAGTTCATCCACTTGTATCTTCTAGAAGCTTTAGGGATGTTGAAGCTAAAAATGGGCTGCTGGGGGTATTTCTATAATTTCGTCCCCCACGGCTCGAGGATAAGTGGCTGGAAGTTTAACCATTCCGACGGCAAGAAAATTAGCTTCGAAACGCATATTCATTCGTCGAAATCGGATTTACCGTTTGAAAGATACATTAGTTTTAGTGAATAAAAGTTTTGAGCTCGAAACTCGACATGAGTGAAAAACGACTTTCTAGAATGATTTTCAAGTCCGGATTGCTTCCAAAATTCAAGAAATAAATCGAGAAGCGTTTTGAGTCCAAAATCGACTATAAAACGTTTTACCGTTAAAAAGTTGAAAACGTAGGATGAATAGTGAATTCTCACGTACGAACGTACGCTTCAAAATTTCAAGCTAGGGTTTGAATCAAGAGTTGTAAAACATCTCAAAAATCTTGAAATAGCTCAAGTAGTGCAAATCCGAAGAGAAAACATTTTCCGAATGAAAACCGTTCGTAAAAGGAATAGTAAACTAGGGTTTTCAAAAACGTTTTCAATAAAACAAAATTCCGGAATGGATTTCCAAGCCAAGAATGATTTCAAAAGACTTGTCTCGACTCAAGGATCGATTCGACTGTAACTTGGGTAGAAAAAGGTATTAGAATCAAAAGATCATTTTCTGATGAATAGTAACTTTGGTCGGTAAGTTCCAAAAATACCCTTATGGCTCAAGAAAGACTTTCTGAGTTCGGGAAACCAGTTCAAACAATTGGGAAACATGTGTGATGAACCTCTAGGGTTTGAGTAGCAATATGAACAAGGTAGGCTCGGGTTATGAATAGTAAACTGAATCAAAGGTCAAGAATTCCCCCTTAAAGCATGTCAGATCATATACGAGCACAAAGTTCATGTAAGAATGCAATGCACGATGATTCAAAAAGTTGGATCACGGTCTATAAACGCTTTACCACTGCCTTAACTTCCTATTTTCATCCAGGCCCTGTTTTGGGCTATTACAATCATCCCTCCTTAAAGAGAATCTATCCTCAGATTCTTCTGCTGTAACTGCAAACAACTCAGGGTGATGTTTCTGCATTTTCTCTTCTGTCTCCCAGGTTGCCTCTTCTGTTCCATGTCCCTTCCAAAGGACTTTAACCAAAGGAATCTTCCTATTCCTTAACTCTTGAAACTTCCTGTCTAGAATCTTAGCGGGCTTCAAAACATAAGTCAAATCCGGTTCCAACGGTATCTCCTCTACCGGCACAACCTCTGTCTCATCCGAGAAACACTTGCGAAGATGAGATACATGAAATACGTTGTGGATTCCTGTTAGACCTACAGGCAAATCCAATCTGTAAGCAGTCGGTCCGACTCTCTCTAGTATCTCATACGGTCCAACATATCTCGGGTTTAATTTTCCTCCTTTTCCAATTCGGGAAAACCCTTTCCTTGGTGATGCCTTCAGAAATACCTTTTCGCCCACTGCGAATTCCAAATCCCTTCTTCGTCGATCAGCATAACTCTTCTGCCTGTCCTGGGCAGCTTTCATTCTCTGGCGAATGATCTGAATCTTCTCCGTCGCTTCTCTTATCCATTTGGCAGAATTCACTCTGATCGGTCCTTCCTCAGTACATCTCGCTTCATCCAAATCCCAGTATAACAGGGATCTACATTTCCTTCCATACAGAGCTTCATACGGAGCAGCTTTAATAGAAGCTTGATAACTATTGTTGTATGCAAACTCCACAAGAGGTAAACAATCTTTCCAACTTTCCTGGAAGTCCAAAGCGCAAGCTCTTAGCATATCTTCCAAGTATTTGATCATCCTTTCTGATTGTCCATCCGTCTGAGGATGCGCTGCAGTACTGAAGTTCAACTTTGTTCCCATCAAAGTCTGAATTTCTTTCCATAAGTGCGACGTGAATTTCGGATCTCTGTCCGAGACTATACTGTTCGGGACTCCATGTAATCTGACAATCTCTTGTTGGTACAGCTTTGCCAACGAGCTAACCTTATCCGTCGTCTTTACTGGCAAAAAGTGCGCTGACTTTGTCAATCGATCAATGATCACCCAGATACTATCTTGTCCTCCTCTGACTTTGGGTAATCCAGTGACAAAATCCATCGTGATTTGCTCCCACTTCCAAGTCGGAATCGGTAATGGTTGCAACTTCCCACTCGGCTTCTGGTGCTCAGCTTTAACTTTCTGACAAGTTAAGCACTTCTTGACATAGTTGGCTATGTCTCTCTTCATTCCATTCCACCAGAAATGCGTCTTAACATCTTGATACATCTTAGTACCTCCTGGATGTATCGTGTACTTAGTCTTATGCGCTTCGTCGAGAATCTCTTTCCTCAAAACAGTTGGTATGCATACTCGACCTTTGTACCTCAATATTCCATGTTCATCAACCTTGAACTTGGTCTCATAATCTTTCTCCTTAGATTCGAGACATTTCTTGATCCACTCGTCGTTCTTCTGTGCCTCCAGCACTTGTTCTTTCAAAGGTGATATCATCACAACGTTCGCGACTCGAGCTTTAGTTATCACCTCCATTCTCTCTCTTCGTTCATCCTCGGGGTTGGCAGAAATCTGTGCCAAACGAACTTTCCTGCTTAGAGCATCTGCTACAACATTCGCCTTTCCTGGATGGTACTGAATAATGCAGTCGTAGTCCTCCAGAAATTCCATCCATCTCCTCTGTCGCATATTCAACTCCTTCTGAGTGAATAGATATCGCAGGCTCTTATGATCAGTAAAGATCTCAAACGTAACTCCATACAGGTAATGTCTCCATTTTCCCAGAGCAAAAATTATCGCGGCTAACTCCAAATCATGTGTCGGGTAGTTGACTTCATGCGTTTTGAGTTTCCTTGATGCATACGCAATCACTTTCCCGTTCTGCATCAAAACTCCTCCTAGTCCTTCTTTCGAAGCATCGGTGTAGACAGTATATCCTTCTTTTCCTTCTGGTAACGCTAACACGGGTGCAGTTGTTAGCATCTCCTTCAACCTTTGAAAACTTTGCTCACACTTCTCAGTCCATTCAAACTTCCCTTCTTTCTTTGTCAACTTAGTGAGAGGTGTAGCTATCTTCGAGAAATCTTGGACAAACCTCCGGTAGTGACCAGCTAATCCCAGAAAACTCCTCACTTCTGAAGGATTCTTCGGTGACCTCCAATCCATAATCGTCTCGATCTTCGAGGGATCTACTTCGATTCCAGATCCTGATATGATGTGTCTGAGAAACGTAACTCTCTCAAGCCAGAACTCACATTTACTGAACTTCGCATATAGCTTGTGATCCAGCAAAGTGCGTAACACGATTCGAAGATGCTCAGCATGTTCCTCCGGTGTCTTCGAAAATACCAAAATATCGTCGATGAAGATCACTACAAACTTGTCAAGAAACGGCTTGAATATACGGTGCATCATATCCATGAATGCAGCTGGTGCGTTCGTCAAACCAAACGGCATTACTACAAACTCATAATGTCCGTATCGGCTGTTGAAAGCAGTCTTCGGAATATCTGCTTCCCTTATCTTCAATTGATAATACCCTTGTCTAAGATCTAACTTGGAGTAGACCTTCGATCCTTGAAGTATATCGAAAAGCTCTTCGATATGAGGAAGAGGATACTTATTCTTGATTGTCATCCTGTTCAACTCCCGATAGTCAATGCATAAACGCAATGATCCATCCTTCTTCTTAACGAAAAGCACAGGCGCTCCCCACGGCGATGTGCTCGGTCGAACATATCCAGACTCAATCAGTTCATCCAATTGCTTTCTCAGTTCATCTAATTCAGCTGGTGCCATTCTGTAAGGTGTCTTTGAGTACGGCTCAGCTCCTGATATCGTCTCGATCGTAAACTCCAACTCTCGGTCAGGGGGTAACGAATCCAAATGCTCAGGAAACACATCTAGGAATTCGTTCACCACTTCCACTTCTTCGATCTTAAGTTGATCTTTCGGTCTATTCAAAAGATAAGCCACAAATCCACTAGCTTCTTTCTGAATCAACTTCTTAGCTTCCATCGAAGAAATCACTGATAACTTCTCAACTTTCCCTTCTGATGTCCCACTTTCATCTTCTTCCAAGATGATCTCTTTCTTGTAACAATCCAACTTAGCTCGGTACTTAGACAACCAATCCATACCAAGTATAACATCGTATCTTGTCATCGGTAACTCAATCAGATCCGTCGGGTAACAACGGGTACCAATACATATAGGGCAGCGTTTATATACTTGATCCGTAACAAGGCAAGTTCCCAAAGGAGAACTCACTTCAAATTTATATGGCAAGTATTTAAGCGGAAACTGTAAATGCGCACATAATTTAGAAGCAACAAATGAATGCGTGGCACCAGGGTCATACAAGACCTTAACTGGCGTGTTAAGAATGTGCACAATACCTTCCACAACAGACGAAGGATCAACCTCCTCCTTACCATCCAAAGCATAAGCTCTGCCTCTGACCACCGGTTTGTTCGTCGTACCCACCACTCCTTTTCCTTTATCCTGGACCCCAAATCTCCTGATCTTGTGCGGGCAACTATCCATCTGGTGCTCAGGGGAACCACACGCGAAACACTGTCCAGCTTTCTTGCGACAGTTCTCCTCAGTGTGTCCCGTTCGGCGATAATATCGGCAAACAATTTCCTCTGGACCTGGCTGAGGTGCTCTCTGCTGTTGTGGCGCCTTCTGATACTGCTGTGGCGCTTTCTACTTCTGTGCTTGCTGTTTCGGTGGAGCATTCTGCTGCTGACGCTGTGGTGTTACCATTGGCCTCTTTCCAGTTCCTTGGGGAAAAGATCCGGAAGGTCGCTTATTACCTTGATAAGGCTTAGGGTTAGAAGGTCCTTGACGGGCAGTAGTTATCTTGATCTCCTTGTGTGCAGCTTCAACCCTTAGCGCTCTATCAACAGCCTGGTTGTAGGTCTCAATAACCAAAGATGCAAGTGCCAACCGAAGTTCAGGCTTCAGTCCATCAATAAACCTCTTCGTCTTGCGACGCTCATCATTCAGAATATGAGGCGCATACTTGATCAGCCTCACAAACCTAGCTTCATACTCCATCACATTCATAGTTCCCTGAACCAGACTCGTAAACTCAGCCTCTCGTGCATCATGAGTCACTTGAGGCGTATACTTCTGCTGAAACTCTCTGATAAACTCATCCCAACTTCCTTCAACGTTATTCTCAATCCACATATGCTGAACGTGCTTCCACCAATTGTATGCAGCTCCTTCCATAAGAAAAGTAGCATACCGAACTCGTTCACGATCCTCTGGGTAGATCTCCATAGCCTCGAAAATCTTCTCAAGACTGGTAATCCAATTCTCAGCCTTTAGGTCGTTCGGTTCTCCATAGAACTTAGGTGGATTCATCCTCAGAAACTTCTCCAATGACCTTTCATTAGGAGGATTATCTCTCGGTGCACAAGCCCTCATAAATTGTCGTAGCACATCCCTTAATTCCGGAGTTCTTTCTCTTTCAGGGGGTGGCGTGACATCTCTTTGGGGTGGCAGTGGTGGTACACGATTCCGGGGTGCTCTTCTTGGTGGCATGTTGTTACTGAATTCACAAGCATTCAGATACATATATGCGATGCATGACATATAATGATTCACAGAATCCGTAACCACGTATTCACATTCTCACGTAGTCACACATAAGTATGAGAACAACACATTCCCATAACAACATGTCAGCAAAGATTCAAGATCTCTAAACATATCATATAATCAGAAACAATTGTCAGACAACATGTAAACGTGAACAGAAGCTCGGGTAACATATCAACATATCAGAAACATATATAACACATCCCAAAACATGATCAACATGTAAACGGGGAACAGAACGTGTACTGTCATATTAACAAGAACTGTAGCATGATCAGAAGCATGATCAACATATCCAGAAGCGTATCCAATATATCAAGAATAATAGCATGCTAACAATAAATGAAATGGCATGATCCTATCAACGGTCCTAATGGTATCTTGAAGCAACTCTAAGACTCATGCAATGACAGTTATGGAAAGCAGTAAACAGATATTCAACATAAAGCCGAAAGTGTTATAACTGTGCAAGGTTTGGTAAAATTTACTACAAGCCACATGTTAACAGTATTAATTCAAAAAAAATGGGGAGGACCCGATACTATCGAGTTGACTCCCTTACAGGCCTTACCAATCCATCCAACCCTGCTGAAAATAACCTAGTAGGTACCAAGTCATCTGAACCGTCATCCGTGGTGCCAAAAGTCGGGGATCATCTACCAGAGCTATACATCCCCTCATCCAAAAGTCAGTCCTGAACTATCCCGGCTATACGTCCGCCATCCATAGATAGACATATATGCATCAGTACTATATACAAAAATCTCCCATCAGCAATCAACCCTGATAACTGTGGTCCAAAGAACCCCTGGTGGTGTCATCAGAAACGGCAACGACCTCACCCTGTCCGTGTCCTGCTGGATCATCTCCGCCATCATCATCATCATCAGACCCTCCATCGCCTCCATCAGACTGCTCCTGCATAGGCTCGGGCTCCTGAGAGGCCTGACTGACATCCTGACCCTCGACCTCCTCAACTGCCTGCTCATCGGATAAGTGATAGGTATCATACAGGCGAGCTCTCACACGGGCACGGTAGTGCTGGTGACGCTCCATAGAGGTATCGCGGTCGATAGTCATCTGCATAAGATCTGCCTCCAGCTCAGCAATACGAGCAGCCCTCTGATAAGCAATATGAGTCATCTCTGCAGCATGCTCACGAGCGATGTCCCTGTCAATCTGGTACTGCAGTGACTGATCCTGATAGCGCAGAGACTCCAACCTGACCTCACGGGTCCTCTGATACTCCTGAAAGTAACCATCTCTCTCAGACTCGAGATAGTGCACAACTCTGTTAGGATAGGAATACCCAGGTCTGCCACTGCTCCTAGACTTGCGCCAGGTGTAGAAACGAGTGCCTCCACGGCGAGAAACTGCCACAGTACGCGGGGCCTCAAACTGCTCAAAGAAAGCCTCATCCATCTGCTGATTAGGATCCTGGTGTGGCTGAACTGCCATAGCTATACAGAAGATACCACAGATATGAAATCCAGATAACAGAACCATGCAATCCCCAAATATCCCGTCTCGATGCAATATGAGAATGATCCTGGATGCAATGCGTGAACAATCCATGATGCAACATGAGAGCAATCTAGGTTAAGTCTCTTCTTACTTAACCCGATGCTCTGATACCACCTCAGAGCTGTAACGCCCCCACCCGTACCAGAACAAGAGGAGAGCGGCGTCTCAACCCCCGCACTGAAGCACCTCTCAAATAATGGTGTGAGCCATCACTCAAGAAATACTCCAGCGAACGGCTATCTATCAGAACTATACATGTACAACGATGTTGCTATGCAGCGGAAAAATCAGAGTATTTTAAAAACTTTTCAAAACATGTGCGTGATGGCATGTAACAAGCAAGAACATATTGGTCGTGTAAGAGAGACTCGGCATATCAGAACATATAACAGATTCACATATAAGTACCGATACAGCAGAGTTCAAAATATCGGTAACAGAGTAGCAGAAAGAGTATAACGAAGATACTCAAGTATTCAAAAACATATACAGAAACATAAAGTGATGCAGCCATAAAACATATGCAAGACACAAAAGAGGAAGTAATACTAAGTCCTGACTGAAACAAAAATGACAATCTAGAGCTTCAAGATACCTCTAGACTGCGGCTGCAAGACCTGAAACCACGAGGCAAGAAAACGGGAGAGGTACTAGTCAAAAGGACTAAGCGAGGGAATACTTTAAAGAAAGTACTGAATTAAAGAACTTGAAGTAAAGTCCGAAACTGTTAAATGCAATGCTTTAAAGAAAAACTTGAAACAAGTTCGATTGATAAAATTCTTTGAATGTGATGCTGTAAAAGAATGCACGTTATAAAATATTTTCATGAATGCTATCACACGCGCACACATATGCTGTTGATGGTTCATAGTTCTTTCATAAAACGGGATAAGGGTAAAGTGAACTTTTCCAGATATGAACCATCCTTTATGAAACAGAATTTTTCCCGCAAGCTAGGCTCCTCCATCCTTACTCCAGAAAACATGATTCGGTAGAGTGTCGGACCAGGATCAACGATAATTCCACGTTTAGTAGAGTATCGGACCAAGATCAACAATAACCCCACATATAGTAGAGCATCGGACCAAGGTCAACAACAACTCCGCACATAGTAGACTATCGGACCAAGGTCGATAACAACTCTTACCAACGCATACAAACATGCACCATCCTCCACCGGTTGTCACTTCGGGTAGCTAGCCCTAGGCGACCTGTAAACATGTAATGGGAACAGATTTGCTGTCCGTTCCCAGATAAATTGTCCTGACTTAACAAACCTCCTGTTAAAAGTCGGTGTCAATAGTCTAAGTGTGGCGGTCGGTATTGGTGATGTCGTTGGCGCTCACCTCCCGAGCATCACCTCCACACATAACCGCCGGGCCCAAACTGTAAACTGTATGCTTGCATTTAAGATTAGCAGTGACCAGAGTAACACTCCAGTATGCTAACTATAACATGTGAAACTGTAACTGTAACATATGATGCTGTCTGTAAAACATATGATTCTGTCTGAAAACATGTGATTCTGTCTGTACTTTGAAAACATATGCAAACATGTAACTGTCTTTGAACAAGAATGCAGAACTTTGGAAAACATGTACTGTTGATCAATGTATACTATTAAAGTATGAATGATCCTTTCAAGAGAATGTCCCGATAAAAGGGATAGTTCAAAACAAGGTTTAGCTTTGAATTTCAAAACATATGATACGATAGTATAATCGTGGTTCCAGTTCGAAAACATTTATAACTTCACCTCACCTAATAGTAACAAAAGGTAGGTAGACAGATTATGCGGTGCCCTGGGGATCCCAGTGCTCAACTTTAACTCCTGTAGGTGGCGTACTAGAGTGAGCTTAAGAACTAAGACCCACTACTAACCAAGATGCATATGAAATGCAAGAAACAAATGAACAAGGAACATGTAACACAAGAGAGTAATACCATTTAAGGTATTCAAGAAAGGTAACACACAAAGGAATACGTCAAAGTGAGTTACTCTTAACGTTAGACTATGATCTTACTATAACCGAGTAAGCTTTAGTCAAATTATGAATCCTATCGCAAACCTTAGGTAAAGAAACAAGTCCACGAAAGAAAACACATTTTGAAAACACATTTTAGACCCTGGATATGGAAACCCTAGGTGCAAATGTCTATAGAGAAAGCACAAGTTTTAATTCATTTTTACTATTCAAAAGCACTATTCAAAAGTACTATTTAAGATTACTATTCACGATTACTATTCACCGGTTACTATTCACATGTCGGGTCAAAGGGTCGGGTCAAACCCTTACTATACACACACCCACACACACACGATACACACACACACCATGCACGAACACACACACACACACGGCATGCACACACACACACACCCTAATTAAATTATGATCTTGATTATAACCTATAGTTTCAAGTTCATGTTAATATAATCAAATGTGATCTAGGTTAAAGGTATAACCTATAGTTAAGAGATCCAATTAAGGCATAAGATCAAGTTATGAAACACTATTCTATCTTAGGTTATAACATGTGACACTATTAAAGTGTATAACATGATCAAGGCACTAATCCATTAATCCAAATCATACCATAAGCTCAATTCATAATTCAAGAGTCATATAACAATGTGACAACATGTCACAACATATCTCATATCATATCATATCATATATCATAAACCTTTAGGCATGTAACATGTAACAATTTAATTCCATATCAACATGTAACAAGTTGTGACATAATAAATTGTAAATCACTATTCCATTAGCTAACATGCATGAACATAATTCAAATTCCATAATCATGCATCAATTCTCATAATATAACAAGCATATCACATGATCATAGCATATACTAGAGCAATTCATAACATATTCAAGCATATACTAAACAATTAAAACATATAAACAACTACACAAACATATCATGAAAACTATATAATAAATGCATAAAATAAAATCCTATATGGCTTAGGGAAGACCCTAAGACCCAACCTAAACATAATATAAACATACCATAACATAAAAACATAAACTAAACTAACATAACATAAACAAAACAAACTAACCTAGCTACAAGGGGAGGGGATGCCGACGGCAAGAGGGGAAAGGAGGGAGAGAGGAGTGCTTGTTAACACAAGACTTTGAGCAAGGATTCAAATTCCATGAGAGGGGTATATATAGGTGTTGGGAAGCCCCTCACCTTGCAATTAGAGAGGGCTTAAGGGTAGGAGAGCAAAACAAGAGTTCATCCACTTGTATCTTCTAGAAGCTTTAGGGATGTTGAAGCTAAAAATGGGCTGCTGGGGGTATTTCTATAATTTCGTCTCCCAAGGCTTGAGGATAAGTGGCTGGAAGTTTAACCATTCCGACGGCAAGAAAATTAGCTTCGAAACGCATATTCATTCGTCGAAATCGGATTTACCGTTTGAAAGATACATTAGTTTTAGTGAATAAAAGTTTTGAGCTCGAAACTCGACATGAGTGAAAAACGACTTTTTAGAATGATTTTCAAGTCCGGATTGCTTCCAAAATTCAAGAAATAAATCGAGAAGCGTTTTGAGTCCAAAATCGACTATAAAACGTTTTACCGTTAAAAAGTTGAAAACGTAGGATGAATAGTGAATTCTCACGTACGAATGTACGCTTCAAAATTTCAAGCTAGGGTTTGAATCAAGAGTTGTAAAACATCTCAAAAATCTTGAAATAGCTCAAGTAGTGCAAATCCGAAGAGAAAACATTTTCCGAATGAAAACCGTTCGTAAAAGGAATAGTAAACTAGGGTTTTCAAAAACGTTTTCAATAAAACAAAATTCCGGAATGGATTTCCAAGCCAAGAATGATTTCAAAAGACTCGTCTCGACTCAAGGATCGATTCGACTGTAACTTGGGTAAAAAAAGGTATCAGAATCAAAAGATCATTTTCTGATGAATAGTAACTTTGGTCGGTAAGTTTCAAAAATACCCTTATGGCTCAAGAAAGACTTTCTGAGTTCGGGAAACCAGTTCAAACAATTGGGAAATATGTGTGATGAACCTCTAGGGTTCGAGTAGCAATATGAACAAGGTAGGCTCGGGTTATGAATAGTAAACTGAATCAAAGGTCAAGAATTCCCCCTTAAAGCATGTCAGATCATATACGAGCACAAAGTTCATGTAAGAATGCAATGCACGATGATTCAAAAAGTTGGATCACGGTCTATAAACGCTTTACCACTGCCTTAACTTACTGTTTTCATCCAGGCCCTGTTTTGGGCTGTTACACCTTGCTTTAAAATCTGGCCACGTGGATTGGATTAACTTTTTCGTATGTTACAACAACTGCAACTAAGCAAGAAGAGAAGGTAAGAAACCCTTAAGCCATATTCACCTTTAAGCTCAAAGAAGTCCTTCATTTCTTCGTCATCTTATGATCATAGGTAAGCTACAACTCCTCTTTCGCTTTAATATATGATTCATGGCTTGAAAATGTGTATTTGTATGAACGTGATATATGTGATGAATAGTAAGGGTTTTGGAAAATTTTGAATTTGTGGCTTGTTGGGTAGGTTTAAATGATGTAAATGAGTTCCTTGGTGCTTAAATGAGTTTATGGCAAAGTTTTGGAGCTTTAATGAAAATGCCATTAATGGAGGTTTATGCTTGAAATTTGCTAAACTTGTTCATGCTTGTTTGATGATTTTAATGTGTTGCAATGTGTTTTATTATTGATTTTGAGCTGCTATGTAGTGCTCGAAGCGTGGGCCACCACATCCCCGACTAAGATCCGAACCCACATATGAAATGAGAAGTCCATACACGAGTCCAAGTGTTGGGTCAAATGCAAGTGCACGTAACGCAAACAAGGAATATAGGGAAGTGGAGTGTCGATCCCACGAAGAACTAATTAAATTCAAGATTGAATACCAAACTAATGTAACTCAATTTTATTCAGACAACCGAATTAAACGAATTAAGGACTAATCTAATTTAACTAACTAAATAAAGCAAAATTAACTAACTAATTTAAGAACACAAATTATGAAATCAAGTAACTCTTATGAAAACTAACTCTAGAATTATAGAATCCCCACTTTGTTAATTTGACTCGTCTCTCTATCCTAATAAAATCATATGAATCAGTTGCTAAGTTTTATGATAGTATGCATAAAATACATGAAAATCTCTTTAATTTCCCCCTGAATTGAATTAGATTTCTACTTAATTTGCTTTTATTTGGCTTTTGCAGAAACATGTTGATAAATGAGGGATTTGGCAGAATTATGAAGAAAAAGATGCTAAGTGTTGAAAATGCCTGAGCTATGACCCCAATGCATGATCATCCATAAGGCTAATGTACCCATAGCAGACCACGGTCAACAAGTACGACTGATTCCTCTGGTTGGGACAGGTGGCACACATGCAACAGCTTGCTAACATGGCTGACATGCAAGAGTTGATCCTACGTTTTTGAGTTTCAAGAATCCTAATCATGCTTATTGGGATTTGTAAAAGCCATTTTGTCCCTCTTGATCATTGCAATTGATAGACTTAAGGATACTTTATATAAGCTAGTTAAGTGGGGAAAAAGGAAGAGGAGAGAGAGGGAGATAATTATGAAAGTAGAACGTAGCAGCAGCAGCTGCTGGAGCAGAGCGAGAACAGGGGCTGATCCCCTGTTTCGACCAAGAGCAAGATTTTCTCTTCCTTTCCTCTTTTTAGTTCAATACAAGCTTATATTATGAAGCACTTTAACATATCTTTTGTAGCTTGATTTAGTTGTTTTACTTTCAGTTCCTTAGCAGTTTATTAGCCTTTTATATTCTGTAAATATGAACAACAGCTGAACATATTTGTCTTAGTTAGGTTGTAACCTTATTCCTTGCCAATATCTATGAGATCTAAGTGAATGAATGTGAATCTAATCCGCGGTAATTATGCATGCTTTGAACGTATTTGAATAAGTTGTTTTCGAATCATCTTTCTAATCAATCGATGCCTAGATAACAACTTGATAAGGTTATACTAATACTTGATACGTAATAGTCTTGTAAAGGTATATAAGAACTGCACATCATTGAGAGTTTACCACCATGTTTACTCAATAAAATGGTGAGGCATGCATAATATGATTTCATAAGTCCAAGCTTCTTGAGATTTTGGCTCATGATTAATGTCCTTTTGGTGCTCAATGCTATCATATAGTTAAATCCTAGATACTTGTTCGCGGGACTGCTATGTGGTAAGAATTTAATTGATGAGCTTCTCTTGATTAAGTTAAAAATAAGAAAGGATGATATAGATAAGCTTCTTGTCTATTGTAAGTTAATCTACCATTTGATTAGATTTGATTTTTGCATCAAGGATTAGATACAGGCACGAAATGAAGTAACAACTTAGCTAAGATATTTCCCTTCATAATCAACCTTCACAACTCCCTTTATTTTCAGCCCTAGTTATTTGAAGAAATCTGATTTTGTGCTTTAAAATAGTTTGTTTTAATTACACACTTCCCCCCTCCTTTAATTTTTGTTGCTTCGTTTGCTTGGCTATTAAGAGATTTACGAGACCATCCAATCTCTGTGGGATTGACCCTTTACCAATATACACAATTTATTGTGTTTGGTAGTTTAGGAATATTATTTGATGGATTCGACAACCATCAAATTTTGGCGCCGTTGCCGGGGATTGGTTCTAATCGGTTTTGTTTTTCTTTTGATAGCTTAGTGTTGTTTGTACAGAGAAGTCAATCCAGGGAATCAAGTTGCTGTCATTGATGGCTTCATACACTCAAAAAGATGTTTGTGAAATTTGCACGAGTGACCATCCAACAAATGAATGTCCTTTGTTCCCTAATGATCGTTTTTCTCATTTTTTGACCATAACCGAGCAATGTAGAGTGTGCACAGGCCCTCACCACACTGATAGATGTCCCTTGATTGATGAGGAACTTCTTCCGAAACCAACAAAGCAAGACTGTGATGTAGGCACAACGTTTCAACCTCCACGACAATATCCCTCATCTTCCAATTCAGGTACGTCTCTTGAAGAAATGTTTAAAGCCTTTATGATTAATACACAACAATTTCAACAGGAGACAAGATCAAATATGCAACAATATCAACAAGAGACAAGGAACAATATGCAAGAACTCCAAACGTGCGTTCAAAGCTTGAAGAATGAGTTGAGCCAATTAACTTCTTCTGTGGCTGAATTGAAGAGTAAACAGGAGTTTGAAGAAGGACAACACTCACTTCAGAAAACAGGGGCTGAAACAGAGCATAATACAGCAGTACAAATTTCTGGAATTGAAACAGAGCAGGACTGTACAACGGACCTGAGCATAAGGCATGACCATGACTTAAGGTCATATGAGGAGTCCAGACCTACTGTACAATCTCAACAATTGATTAGCCTAAACCCAACCGCACAAAGGTATGTTGAGTTTCAAAAAGATGAATCAGAGTTCCAAAATGATGAATCAAAGTTCCTAAAGGCATTTTACAATGTTGAGGTAAATGTTCCATTACTTAATGTAATTAAATCTATGCCTCAATATGTGAATTCTCTTAAAGAATTATGTGCAACTAAGGAAAGCATGCCTTGTTATGGGAAGTTAAATATAGGAAAGCATTTCTCTGATATTCTTCAAGAAAAGATACCTCAAGTGAGTAATGACCAAAGTTTATTTGCTCTTCCATGCAAAATAGGAACTATTGGAATCGATAGAGCCTTGTGTGATGATAGTTCCTCAATTAATTTGATGCCTTTGTCTATTTGCTCACACTTGCATATTAATTCCATGAGAAAAACAGGTATGATCATTGAACTTGATGATGGAACAATTGTTTATCCTAAGGGCATATTAGAAAGTATTTAATTCAAGTTGATGGCATGATCTTTCCCATGGACTTCTTGGTAGTTGATAACTCATTTGATGTTTTGTTAGGAAAGCCTTTTCTTGATATATCCAAAACAAAAATCAATGAGTTTGATCACACACTCCCAATGGAATTTAATGGAAATATTGTTAAATTTGCTATGTTTGATTCAATAAAATCTCCTAGTGAGTTATTCTCTTTAAATGACATGGATTTCGTTAGTCCCCTCCCATGTGATGCATCTTTTAAGCTAAACTATGATGATAAAGATGTTTTTAGCTCTCACTCTCGTTTACATTTTAGGAAATCTTGCTTTGATGGAGCTAAGTGGTTGTTTTATCAATCCTTATTTAGTCTATTTCCTAATAAAATGAGTTCTAAATGGAAGAGAGTTTCTCTTTATACTCACATGTTGCTTTATGATGTAGGGGATTTCAACAGCCATGAGGAAGACCTGTTAATATTGAACATACATTATTTGAAAGGATTTTATGCAGGTTTTCCAATGAAAGATGTGAAGGATTTCAATTGAAGACATGCCATGCAACACATTGTCTAGCCTAGGACGTTAAACAAGGGCGCTTTTTGGGAGACAACCTAATACTTTTTGATTTGCTGTTATTTAGTTCGTGTTTCTCTGTGTTTCTTGGCTAAGGACCGCTTTTTGTGAAATTTTCAGATTATGGCAGAAACAGGGCTCCAGGACCCAGACCGCAAAGTATGATCATCCCTTAGCCTCATGAACCCCTCACAGTTTCAATAAATGAATTCAGGGAAGTTCTCATGCCCTTACCTTTTCTTTACTTTTACATTGAGGATAATGTGGAATAAGTGTAGGGGAGATATTCTGGTAGTTTATGAATATTTTGGCTAGATTAGTAGAGGATGAAAAGCATGTAAAGATGACTGTTTTGCATGTTTGTTTGATTGGTCCTATTTTATTTCTGCCTAATTTGATAGCCTAGTTGTTAGTCTTTTTAGCTCTTTTTGCTCAGGTCCTTAGTTCCTTTTGGTGTGCTTTTGTGTAGTTGTGTTAGTTTGAACCTGACCATGTGCAACATGTTTTGATTTGAGAATTTTTGAACATAAAAAATAGGTTGAAATAGCATGAATTTCCATGTCAGATTCTTGGAATTGATCAAATTTATAAGTTCTTTGGCTCTGATAGAGAATGCTTTTGAATTTGGATTAATGGGTGAAAACTGAAATTGCATGCCTAAATTGGACCTTCATGTATGAAAAAGAGTGTAATTTTTGGACTGTCTAAAACCGAATGTTATTGATGCTGAATGTTAAGGTTGAATGTTGATTGAGGGTTATGAATAAGGCTTTTATAGCCATTAGCTTCTGAATAAGGCTTTTGTAGCCATTTGTCTCTGAATAAGGCTGTTTCAGCCATTTGCTTGATGCAATCCGCTTGTTTCACTCCGCTGGTTACCTAAGGCCATATACAAATCATAAAAAATGGGTGACAATGAGTGATGCACTTAGTGCAGTCTAGGGATAGTCATATATTACCAAAGCGGTATTATGACACCCGAAATAGACAACTTTTTTGAATTTTGGTATAAGTGTTATGTTGGAACCCTCACTTTATTTTTGTTTTATTGGAATTTAGACAGTCCAGAAAGAGCACCCTTTGATCATATGTTGTGATTGCTATTTGGTAAATGTGCATGATTAAACGAATTCTAAATTCCTTAACGTTCTCTAGCAAGTTAAATACTTAGAATTTGTCCTTTTCCATTTTGATAGGCTGTGGAGACTTGTTATCAAACTCATTTTAATGTTCACATTTTCTCATTAAGAAACTATGGGGCTGAGGTGGTTTGATGGGGATCATCTTGCAGTTTGTTAGGATTGGAAGCTGTTGCTTAGGGACAAGCAAAAGTCTAAGTGTAGCACCCCGCACGTGAGGCACCACATCCCCCGCACTATGGCTCAACACGAGTAACGAAACAGTACCCCGCACCCGTATCAAACCATAGCGAACGGGAGACAAACATAAAAACCTTCCTAAGCCAGGCGGAGCTAGACCCTGCAAAGAATACCAAATCACAAAGTAATATGCATAGCCAAGCCAAAGTAAGTTCAATAATAACAACCATAACCAGAATTGGGCTCTTCAGGCCTCTTTTACATCATAACAAAACCCCGTAAAAGCAATTCAATACCAATTACATGAATATTCAAGTTCATGATATAACCGAAACGAATCATACACAATTCCAATACATGAATGAGTGAAGAGACTCTCCTAATCTAACTCGACTCACTTAAAGACTCCAGACACCTCCGCCTAGCTCGAAACTCCAAAGTCAAACCTGCACACTGAAAGATTGGGGAGGGAGAGGGGTCAGTCTCTAGAAGATTGAGTGAGCAGGAGTGATACATATATATAAAACATGCACATGCAAGTCATAAATCCCGAGCAAGGTTTTATTTGAATTTAGTTCCCGACAAGGGCAAGAAAATAGATAAACAATGCTCGACTTTTACGACTAATTCATATTAAATTCATTACATTCATAAATAATACATATGCATAAGGCTCGGCGAGTGAGCGTGCACAATCTCCAACCAAACTCCGACCGTGTACGACAATTTTCATTAATAAGTTAATTAGGTGATCATGCAATATCCCATAATACACGCAGACCATACATCATATCATAAACATATTCGTTTGGGCGATCCGGATCCCGGCCTTCTCGCACGGTGCATAATCATAACATATCATATTCATAAGCATAATCATATCATAACCAACCTTCTTCCTCCGGGTGGTGGACGGGGTTGTAAGACCCGACCACCCAATCATATCAATGCGGCTATGAGGTTCATGAGGCCTCAAAGCCCGGTTAGCGTTTCCCCGTCAAGAACCTCCCTTGACGAAGTCCGTTTCGCCGTAAGTTGGAACTAGTATATGGGATCCCCATCAGCCCTTGCTTCCTCGGTTAGCCTCATATACTAAGTCCCGGGGCCCGTGCAATCATAACATGCATAACATGATCTCGCCAAAACATAACAATATATACATAGGATACATACTATAGGAAATCATACTTTACCATGTAACTCGGCATATGCTATATACGTACCTCTCCATGTCATCCGAATCCGTAGCTAGCATGAAGACACACGGTTTGGAGCATAGCCTCATTACAAAACCATTTTTAAGCTTATATACGCTCATACGTATAATTCAGAAGAATTTACTCGATAACTTCCTTTGAAAACCATATATATATAATCATAAGGTTTTGGCCAAAGCTTTTCACATAAGGGTTGTAGGGTTTGTTACATAGCTAAAACAAAACCACCCTCACCTGAACCGTGACGAAACAAGGAACGAGTACCAAGTGCCTGAACAAGATCTCTCCACCCTGGAGACAAACTGTACAAAAGACCGCAAGATGTGTTCGTGAGACTCAAGACTCTTAATGAACCATATATGACGCACGGCAATGCACAAGCATGATATGAAGGCATAAGGATCATATTAAGTCATGAAAATCATATAACCAATTCATTCACTTGTTCAATCATAAATCATTCAAATTCTTCAATTCAATCTCCAATCAAATTAATTCAAGAATTCAAATAGGAGCATAGAACATATTCAAACTCACCCATAATGCTACCACGTACTTCATATTACATAAGATAGCATATTTCTAAGGTTTGACAACAAGGAGGAAGCATATGAAATAGAAAATGAATTACGCGATTCATAAACGACATATAAACACACATAAACGGCAATAAGTAAAAGCATGCCTATAACTCATCCAAATGCCATGAAATTAAACCACAATGCTCCCAACATATAGCAAAACAAGTTCATAGTTCAACACAAAAGGAGATAAAGTCATTCAAGAGGTGAAACGAATTAAAAACCGAAAAGGAAGCAACACGGACTGCGCAGGGGAAGGGACACGGGGGTGTCACCTTCCTTAGCCAAACTGAGCCACGACCGTGGCTCAGTACAGAGCTTCCCAGAAGGTGTGACACGCCCGTGTCTCACTCTTATGAGTAAATGAGACACGGGGGTGTCACCTTCCTTAGCCAAACGGAGCCACGACCGTGGCTCAGTACAGAGCTTCCCAGAAGGTGTGACACGCCCGTGTCTCACTCTTATGAGTAAATGAGACACGGGGGTGTCACGGTACAGAACTTAAAACGCATGCAAGACCTAACCGGCAAAACTGAACTCATACAAACTCAATCCAAAGGCATACCAAACCAACTCCAAATGCTATGAAACTTAATATACAGTATATTTGGCATGTAATGAACATATTTCATTTAGACTGAAAAGGCTAAATCACACATTAAGGCCATCGAATCCATGCAACAAAACTGGGTCGCCAAAATCGCACATATGAGCCCTAATGATTCCATCATGCCTTGATCAAGTACTTAGGGCTTGAATTTGGATCTGAAACTTTGGGGAATGCATGCCAACATACTCAACTACTAATGTACTTCATATATATGCAAAATGGTACAATTTAAAGCACATTAGAATGACCAACAAGTTACAAAACGAAACAGCAACAAGTCTGTCATGAAGCATGCATAAAAACAGGCCATGTACTTCGGTTTTGAGGCTTCAAATGGATCCAAATACTTGAAACATGAATGTTAACATATAAAGTAATGAGTGTACATCAACTCCATGCAATTTCACACGAAATGGAGACCATTTAATCAAGCAACAACACAAAATTTTACACAGCAGTTCGAAAAACAGGGGAATCAATTTGATCATCAAGTTTGGAGCTCCATATCTCATAATTTCATTAAAGGGTCAAGAGATAAAATCCTCCTAATATCATATACTATCAGTTGGGAAAGAAATTGGCTAAGAAACAAGCTCATATAATCATTTACAAGCAAGGAAAACAGCTGCACAACCAAGCAAGGTCACAAGAGCAATTTCCCCCAAAACCCTATTCATGCTCTTAACCCAAACCCTAATCAAATCTGATCCAAAACATGATGTAAGTAGATGAAATCAAGTATAATAGAGTAGAGAAGACATAAATATTCATACCTTGAAGATTTGGTGAAGAAAAATGGTGATTTGAGCTCAAAATCACAAAAGGGCTAAGGTTTCCTTCTTCTTTCTCCTCTCTCTCTCTCTCTCTCGATCAGTTCCAGCTGAAAAAGGGGGATATTTGTTCGGTTTTCAGAACAAAAAGGGAAGAGAAAGGCTTATCCCAAGGTACACAAGCCATGGTTAAGGTATGGTTAGGTTAGGGAGGTGTTAAGGGGTCCCACCATGAAGACTAGTCAACATAAGGAGCTCTTCTTGCACGAGTTGCTCGTTACGGTTGGATTTCGGAGGTCTTAATGATCTAAAAAAGGTATGAGTCTTGTTCCATTGTCTCCGAATCATCGATACGAAGGCAACGGAGGTGTCGGAATTCGAATCCGAATTCCCGAGCTCAAGATATCACATACGGAACCAAGGGTGCGCTAATTGCTCGTTAGCCCCCGACTTGGTTCCACAAATCAAATTAAATTCGTAAACACGTCAAATGAATCCGAAAACATAAACGGAGCATAGAGACATGTTCATAACACACATATTTACAACATATTAAATTTTCACGACATTTCGGTATCAATACATATATGAACAAAGCACAAATAGAACACTCATGCGCATGAACGAATTCATATTGTTATAAATGAATTACTAAAACTTAAATTCCATATTAAATGAATTTAAACCAACTAATAACATGTTGAAATTAATTAACAGAATTACCGAAATAGTTAAGGTAACATGAAACCTTAATTAAGAAATTAAACACTAAATATCAATGTAAAATAAAATGAATTAAATTAAAGTAACAATAGTTTAAATCAAATATAAACATTTATAAACGATTAATCATATAATTAAATAATTAATTTGCGCAATTTATAAACAAATACGTCACATTATTATTACTGAAAAACTGGGACGTTACACTAAGTGTGGGGGGATTTGATAGTATGCATAAAATACATGAAAATCTCTTTAATTTCCCCCTGAATTGAATTAGATTTCTACTTAATTTGCTTTTACAGAAACATGTTGATAAATGAGGGATTTGGCAGAATTATGAAGAACAAGATACTAAGTGTTGAAGATGCCTGAGCTATGACCCCAATGCATGATCATCCCTAAGGCTAATGTACGCATAGCAGACCACGGTCAACAAGTACGACTGATTCCTCTTGTTGGGACAGGTGGCACACATGCAACAACTTGCTAACATGGCTGACATGCAAGAGTTGATCCTGCGTTTTTGAGTTTCAAGAATCCTAATCATGGTTATTGGGATTTGTAAAAGCCATTTTGTCCCTCTTGATCATTGCAATTGATAGACTTAAGGATACTTTATATAAGCTAGTTAAGTGGGGAAAAAGGAAGAGGAGAGAGAGGGAGATAATTATGAAAGTAGAACGTAGCCGCAGCAGCTGCTGGAGCAGAGCGAGAACAGGGGCTGATCCCCTGTTTCGACCAAGAGCAAGATTTTCTCTTCCTTTTCTCTTTTTAGTTCAATACAAGCTTATATTATGAAGCACTTTAACATATCTTTTGTAGCTTGATTTAGTTGTTTTACTTTCAGTTCCTTAGCAGTTTATTAGCCTTTTATATTCTGTAAATATGAACAACAGCTGAACATATTTGTCTTAGTTAGGTTGTATCCTTATTCCTTGCCAATATCTATGAGATCTAAGTGAATGAATGCGAATCTAATCCGCGGTAATTATGCATGCTTTGAACGTATTTGAATAAGTTGTTTTCGAATCATCTTTCTAATCAATCGATGCCTAGATAACAACTTGATAAGGTTATACTAATACTTGATACGTAATAGTCTTGTAAAGGTATATAAGAACTGCACATCATTGAGAGTTTACCACCATGTTTACTCAATAAAATGGTGAGGCATGCATAATATGATTTCATAAGTCCAAGCTTCTTGAGATTTTGGCTCATGATTAATGTCCTTTTGGTGCTCAATGCTATCATATAGTTAAATCCTAGATACTTGTTCGCGAGACTGCTATGTGGTAAGAATTTAATTGATGAGCTTCTCTTGATTAAGTTAAAAATAAGAAAGGATGATATAGATAAGCTTCTTGTCTATTGTAAGTTAATCTACCATTTGATTAGATTTGATTTTTGCATCAAGGATTAGATACAGGCACGAAATGAAGTAACAACTCAGCTAAGATATTTCCCTTCATAATCAACCTTCACAAGTCCCTTTATTTTCAGCCCTAGTTATTTGAAGAAATCTGATTTTGTGCTTTAAAATAGTTTGTTTTAATTACACACTTCCCCCCTCCTTTAATTTTTGTTGCTTCGTTTGCTTGGCTATTAAGAGATTTACGAGACCATCCAATCTCTGTGGGATCGACCCTTTACCACTATACACAATTTATTGTGTTTGGTAGTTTAGGAATATTATTTGATGGATTCGACAACCATCAAATTTTGGCGCCGTTGCCGGGGATTGGTTCTAATCGGTTTTGTTTTTCTTTTGATAGCTTAGTGTTGTTTGTACAGAGAAGTCAATCCAGGGAATCAAGTTGCTGTCATTGATGGCTTCATACACTCAAAAAGATGTTTGTGAAATTTGCACGAGTGACCATCCAACAAATGAATGTCCTTTGTTCCCTAATGATCGTTTTTCTCATTTTTTGACCATAACCGAGCAATGTAGAGTGTGCAAAGGCCCTCACCACACTGATAGATGTCCCTTGCTTGATGAGGAACTTCTTCCGAAACCAACAAAGCAAGACTGTGATGTAGGCACAACGTTTCAACCTCCACGACAATATCCCTCATCTTCCAATTCAGGTACGTCTCTTGAAGAAATGTTTAAAGCATTTATGATTAATACACAACAATTTCAACAGGAGACAAGATCAAATATGAAACAATATCAACAAGAGACAAGGAACAATATGCAAGAACTTCAAACGTGCTTTCAAAGCTTGAAGAATGAGTTGAGCCAGCCCCAGTTCGGGGAGCTGGAAACGGCCCTTCCCAGCCCCAGTTCAAAACTGGAACGGCCGTTCCCAGGCTCCAGTGGTTGTGCAAAATTTTCTGCATAAAATTTCACTTTCCAATTCCGTTTCTAATGCCTTAATTGATTGATACGTGTTATTATATGTTTGTTTTGTGTATGAAATTGATCATATCATTCCATAAGTTGTCATTGCATGTTTTAATGTTCATGATCATGTCGTTCGTCCTAATTAGTACATTTTGAGTCGTGTCTCACGGACATTTGTCTTTCTTGCACAGACCAACTTCTTGGTGACGAGGAGCAGGCTCCATGAGCTGTTTCCTTGTTTGTTTTGGTCACACAGGTGAGGTTTAATTCTAGTTATATAGAACCCGTATAACCCTATGTGATGTTTTTAGCCAAAAAATGTATCTATATATCTATAATTTTCAAACGTTATTGGTTTTCAAAGGATTTACCGAACTATTATATTGTATTGATTGATTGATTATTTTGGTGAGTATTGTATTGCACTGTGGGCCCGAGGGTAGTGGCTTGAGCCAATCGGGAAAGCATGGGCTTGTTAGGAATAATGCCCTAGAAAGCCGATTGTATATCCGCTTTGTGCTTTTCCTTATTGTAATCACAGACAATCTTTGAATGAAATAACGAATTGAGGCAACACTTCTTTATATGCTCTTGTTTGGTATGCGTTTACTTTATCTGTGCGTGTATAAGAACTCCCCTAATCCTGATGACTTTAGGACTCTACCATTTAGGTGAAATGGTTCATGAAACGAGCCCTATATCACATAAGTCATGATTAGTAAAATACTCGAAGCCGATGAGTCCTACCGACAGTGGGAGTTTCAACCTGACTCCTCTAAGGCTTGCTTGTGGGATCACGCCCTTAAGAAGGACCACCTTGTTTCATGGAGGTGCAAAGTGTATAGTTGATATGTGCGTGATACATGAGGGTGCTTACTTTAATAAGTAAGTTCACTGAGGTGCCCCGTGTGAGAACATTCCTAAATAGGAAAGGAAGTTTCTATTTCAGGAAATAGAAACTTCCAGATTAGGAAATATCTCACGAGTCATTGATGTGATTAATTGATCCTTAAGACTTGAGGTTCCTTGTCACTTTATGAGTTAACTCTGTAGTCTTAGGTATAAGCTTTAAAGGGTGTCGCCTTAGACAACTGATTCAAGGCTTATGCTGGGGCTGCACAAGTGATTGATGAAAGTGAATGAGAATCAAGAAAGGACCTACACTTGCATTTGCAAGGTGATCTCTTATTGTGTAAGTCATTCATATGCCATATGGAGTCTTTGGCCAAGGCAGTAGATCAAGACATCAAGAAAAGGGTTTCTTGGATTAAGATCAAATGGATATGAAATGCACTTAGCTTTAAGACCGGATTATTAGGGTTCTAATTATTCCCTTACCCTAGATCTTGGTTGAGAGATAGTCAGTATGAGGATTGTATCTCACATGAATCAATGACTTAAAGGTTCTGTCGAATCCGAACATTCCAATTCAGCTAGGGGTTAAACACCTGTTGCTAGACTATAGTCGTTTAATCTGTGGACTGATTAATTAATTAGTGAATTAATTAATTAGGGTCACTGCTAATTGAATTGAGAACCTAGAGGGTCACACACAACAACTTGGTTACATGAGTTGAGGCTTGAAAATGATTAAACGAGTTAATCGGGTCAAGATGGTTCCACACGTGTGAAACCACACGTGAGTGACACGTGTCCTTGTGACACGTGTCCCACACGTGTAAATATATATATTGTGTATATATATTAAATAATTAAATGTGTTAATTATTTAATAGACTTTGGTTTAATTTTGAATTAAAAAGAAAGTCTAATTTTGGAGAAAATAATCTAGTTAATTAATTATGAATTAATTAAATAGATAAAATAAGTTATTTATTTTAAATAAATAAAGTATAAAATTAGCCAAAAATAGTTTGGATATTTTAGCTCTCTTGAAAGTTGATTTGAATTTGAATTCAAAGTCAAAGTCAAAATTACTTGATGATCAAGTAATAGGAGAGAGGGACAAAAATCCTTAGCCCATAAGGACTAGGGATTTTCGGCCACTCCCTTAATATAAATAAGGGAGCTCGAGCTCCGCTGAGAGCTAATTGGTAATTCTTTTGGTTCATGTGTTGAACACCATCCTTTCTCCAAGATAAACGAAACGCTAGGTTAAGCCTAAACACTAACTAGAGAACTAGCATCCTTACTAGTTAGATTGTGATCAAGTTGGTGGACTATCTCTAGAGAGCTTCAAGTTAGAAGTTTGAAGATTCGAGCTTTACCAAGGAGAGGGGATCAAGCTGCGAGAAGAGCGTTCTTGGGTGGCTTGAAACTCTCCAAGAAAGTTAATTAAGAAAGTAAGTTTCTAATCCCTATGAATTTGGTTACACGATTGCGAGTCCAAGATCCTTTTATTGGGAAAATTTTTAAATTCCGCTGCTTTCTGATTCGTATTTTCCAACAAGTGGTATCAGAGCCACCTCCTTAATCGTATTTCTGATTCGTCTCAATTATACTGAATTTGGTAGAAATTCTTAGGCTTGATGCGATTGAGTATTTGTAATTGTTTTAGAAAGCCTGGATTACGAAACTGTAATTTTTCCTGAAAGTTTCTGAAAATTGGTTTTTGCAAAATTTAATTTTTGAAAACTATTTTAGATTTGAAACTGTATAAACTGTTTTTGGATTTCTTGGATTGGTTTTGCTTTTGAACGAAAACACGAAACGAAAAGCCTGGATTACTAACACGCGAAACCCCGCGCGCGAAGGCATCGCGCGCCGCCGCCCGCCTGTCCTAGGCGCGCGCAGGCCCCAGCGCCTACTCCCTCCCGCAACCACGCGGAAGGCGGCGCGCCCGCCCACACCCGCCCGTAAGCATGCGGGAGGACCGCACGCAGCAGCGCGCACTCGCGCGCGCGCACACCGCATCCGTGCGGTCTTCTTCGCGTACGGGCCCCGTTTTTCCTTCGTAATCCGTTTTCGTATTTCGTGCAATCCAGTCCCAAGTTTTATTTTAATTTTAAAATTTTATTTTTGAATATTTATTTTAATTTTTGAATAAAACTTAAAATTGGGATTTTTGAGAAATAGAAACGGTTTATATTTTGGGAAAATACTTCTTTGATAAAATTATTAATTTTCAGAAATTAATTGGAATTTTATTTGTTTTGTTAATTTGGGATTTATTGAAAACTGTTATAAATAAGACTCGCATCAAGTCGTGTTTTAAGTCATTAAGACTTGAAACGGGAATTTTAATTTATTGGGTAAATTTAAATTCTCTCAAAAGCATGTTAGGTGATCATGGGTTTAGACTTATGTATGGTTTTAATTTTTGCACATGGATGGTTTAAATTGGGGTTGGAGCCCTATAGTTGCGTTTTTTCAATTGAGATCGGAGCCTCACTTATGTGCGTACTGTTATGTGATTTATTATGTGGCTTTCCATATTACTGTTTTGAGGCCGGGGTATGCCCCGTGTAATTGTCTAAGGCCAATATGAAGATTGAGCCTTATTACTTTATGTCTTTTTCCTTTTATTGTAATTTGAGAGTAGAGATAGGTGGTGAGGTTTTATTTTCATTTTGGAGACAATGCACTCATGGAGTAAGATGGACCACATTCAAGTAACAAGGAGGCCATAAGTGAAGACCCCTCAATATGTTAGGGAGGGGAATCTCAATTGTAAAAAATGGAATAGAGATAGGGCTCGTATTTTGTTACCGTTTTCCCTTATGTGATTTAAACTGTTTATGTGGCATGTATGTTAGAACTTGTGATTGTGGAGTGGCTCCCACATATCACGCATAAGATAGGTAGAACCCATGATCATTACATGTTAGTATCATGCTAGGACATGTTATCTGTTTATGTGCTTGTTTGAAATGCATTTAAGTGTACTTGCATTAATCAAGACTAATAAAATTGGATAACATATATGTTGGTGAGGTCGAACCGGACAACTCTCCGGTTGATTCGAAAATTCCCATTAAATATTAAGCTAATTTCGAACAAATAGGTATTTAATTCGAGATGCAAATTTTGAATTAAAATTCCTAGCATTCCATCAATATGTTTTAAGTTTAGTAAATGA
This sequence comes from Lantana camara, assembly GCA_037501455.1. Classification (NCBI taxonomy): domain Eukaryota; kingdom Viridiplantae; phylum Streptophyta; class Magnoliopsida; order Lamiales; family Verbenaceae; genus Lantana; species Lantana camara. Next base: position 53,748,166 of record CM074858.1, read on the forward strand.
AACTAGTTATTGTCCGCGAGTCATGGGATAGCTAGTGGAGCTTATTAGTTCTTAGTTACCTAATTGATCATTTTAAATGATCAATATTTCGTGATCAATTTTAGCAAGGGCGATGTCCGCGAGTCGTGGGTCGTTCGAACTAAGTTTTGATCATGATCTTATGATTGATGGGTCTAGCTTAACGCCTAAGTAAATATGGATGTCGCACGAGTCGTGGGTCCATATTGAAAGATAGGTGATGCAAAACAATTACTAAGAGTTCTAAAGGTGTTAGAATTTGTAGGTTGTACCTACCTAGGGTTTTACTTAGAATGTCCACGAGTCGTGGGTTCGAGGTAAAATGCCTAGGATCTTAGTACCCATTGGGAAACGTGTTCCTCTTAGATCTTTGGGAATTATAGATCTTTGAAAAACAGTGGGAGCTACATTAGATTAAAGACCTTATCTTTTGTATATCGTTATAATTCAGCATACTCACTAGTTCTCTGTTTTACCATTTAGGTCGTAGATTCTGTGATTCTCTACGTGTTTTGAAATGGCAACCAAAAACCCTCTTGTATCGATCCTCGAGTCAAAAAAGTTGACTGGTCCCAACTATTCTGATTGGCTGAGGAATCTAAAAATCATTTTAGATTCTGAGAAGAGAACTTATGTTCTCTTCGGAGCGGGACGCGATTCAGAAGTGGAAGGATTATAATCTCCAAGCCCGTTGCCTTATGTTGGCTAACATGTCTCCGGACTTGCAAAGGCAATATGAGGCCATGGAATTCGCTTGGGAGATTTATGACCACTTAGAGCAACTTTACCGCCCTCATGAACGTGTTACAAGGTATAACACTTCAAAGGAATTGTTCCACTTAAGAATGAGGGAAGGAATAGTGCCCTAGAAAGCCGATTGTATATCCGCTTTGTGCTTTTCCTTATTGTAATCACAGACAATCTTTGAATGAAATAACGAATTGAGGCAACACTTCTTTCTATGCTCTTGTTTGGTATGCGTTTACTTTAGCTGTGCATGTATGAGAACTCCCCTAATCCTGATGACTTTAGGACTCTACCATTTAGGTGAAATGGTTCATGAAACGAGCCCTATATCACATAAGTCATGATTAGTTATATACTCCAAGCCGATGAGTCCTACCGACAGTGGGAGTGTCAACCTGACTCCTCTAAGGCTTGCTTGTGGGATCACGCCCTTAAGAAGGACCACCTTGTTTCATGGAGGTGCAAAGTGTATAGTTGATACGTGCGTGATACATGAGGGTGCTTACTTTAATAAGTAAGTTCACCGAGGTGCCCCGTGTGAGAACATTCCTAAATGGGAAAGGAAGTTTCTATTTCAGGAAATAGAAACTTCCAGATTAGGAAATATCTCACGAGTCATTGATGTGATTAATTGATCCTTAAGACTTGAGGTTCCTTGTCACTTTATGAGTTAACTCTGTAGTCTTAGGTATAAGCTTTAAAGGGTGTCGCCTTAGACAACTGATTAAAGGCTTATGCTGGGGCTGCACAAGTGATTGATGAAAGTGAATGAGAATCAAGAAAGGACCTACACTTGCATTTGCAAGGTGATCTCTTATTGTGTAAGTCATTCATAAGCCATATGGAGTCCTTGGCCAAGATAGTAGATCAAGACATCAAGAAAAGGGTTTTTTGGATTGAGATCAAATGGATATGAAATGCACTTAGCTTTAAGACCGGATTATTAGGGTTCTAATTATTCCCTTACCCTAGATCTTGGTTGAGAGATAGTAAGTAGGAGGATTGTATCTCACATGAATCAATGACTTAAAGGTTGAGTCGAATCCGAACATTCTAATTCAGCTAGGGGTTAAACACCTGTTGCTAGACTATGGTCATTTAATCTGTGTACTGATTAATTAATTAGTGAATTAATTAATTAGGGTCACTGCTAATTGAATTGAGAACCTAGAGGGTCACACACAACAACTTGGTTACATGAGTTGAGGCTTGAAAATGATTAAACGAGTTAATCGGGCCAAGATGGTTCCACACGTGTGAAACCACACGTGTGGGTCACGTGAGTGACACGTGTCCTTGTGACACGTGTCCCACACGTGTAAATATATATATTGTATATATATATTAAATAATTAAATGTGTTAATTATTTAATAGACTTTGGTTTAATTTTGAATTAAAAAGAAAGTCTAATTTTGGAGCAAATAATCTAGTTAATTAATTATGAATTAATTAATTAGATAAAATATGTTATTTATTTTAAATAAATAAAGTATAAAATTATCCAAAAATAGTTTGGATATTTTAGCTCTCTTGAAAGTTGATTTGAATTTGAATTCAAAGTCAAAGTCAAAATTACTTGATGATCAAGTAATAGGAGAGAGGGACCAAAATCCTTAGCCCATAAGGACTAGGGATTTTCGGCCACTCTCTTAATATAAATAGGGGAGCTCGAGCTCCCCTGAGAGCTAATTTGTAATTCTTTTGGTTCATGTGTTGAACACCATCCTTTCTCCAAGATAAACGAAACCCTAGGTTAAGCCTAAACACTAACTAGAGAACTAGCATCCTTACTAGTTAGATTGTGATCAAGTTGGTGGACTATCTCTAGAGAGCTTCAAGTTAGAAGTTTGAAGATTCGAGCTTTACCAAGGAGAGGGGATCAAGCCGCGAGAAGAGCGTTCTTGGGTGGCTTGAAACGCTTCAAGAAAGTTAATTAAGAAAGTAAGTTTCTAATCCCTACGAATTTTGTTACACGATTACGAGTCCAAGATCCTTTTGTTGGGAAAATTTTTAAATTCCGCTGCTTTCTGATTCGTATTTTCGAACAGGGCTGACGGGTAACTCGAGCGCTATCCTCACCAAATTGGGATGACCCCTGAACCCCCTAGGAGATTAGGGGAGGAAGGAGTTCCAGGCTTAGGGATTCATGTACCCTTTGCCCAGATTGATTGGATGGTGGGGCCTTGCAATCCCACCATCACCCGGAGGAAGAAGGAGTTATTGAAACTACTAACTGTGCACTTTAAAAATAATTGCTTGATAACCTAATCACCTAATAAATTGATTGATTGTACACAGTCGGAGTAAGGTTGGAGAACTGCCCTCACTCGTCGGGCCACGAATTGATTGTATTGAATTGATTGTATTGATAAATTGAATTCGTTGTAACGTTGGGCGATATTATCTTTACTTTTCTAATTTGTATTGTTTCCTTTTCCTATTTTATTACCCGAGATTATAACTTACATATATGTGCGCTTATATTTATTTATAGCCCCTCGCTCAGTCCGTGTTGGACTGACACCTTAACTTTTCAGTTTTGCAGGTGCGTGCTAGGCGAGAATTAGAGTCGAGTCCTGTCTTTAATTTGGGTCTAGCACACTTCACCTCATATTTTGTTCATGTATCGATATTTCTATATTTTGTAGCAGGCTTTGGTATATTTTGGAGATGATATTGTATTGATATGTAAATGTTGGTACATATTAGTATTTTACTTGATATATAAATATGGTACCTATAAGTATTGAATATTATTGCTTCCGCTTTTATTACTCTGGGTTGATTGTGTGGTTTGGGGTTAGTCCCGCCTAGCTTTGTTGTCTCCCGTTCGCTATAGCTTTGATTCATGTATGGATAGTCCATTTCATATGTGGATCGAACTATAGTGCGGGGGATGTGGTGCCTAGCATTCCGGGTGCTTCAAATACGGTCATTAACAACTAAACGGGTTCAATTGGTCCTAGAAGCCTGTCCCGAAATAATCATAATCAAACAAGTGCATAAAATAAATACGGATTCAACTAGCCCTAGAAACCTGTCCCGAATATCATCATTTAATCATAAATCAAACGGTTTCATCTATCCCTAGAAGTTTGTCCCGTAAATTTCATATCATAACATAAATAAGCTAAGAATTCATACATAACCGAATCAAGTGCAAAAGGTTAATGCTGAACGGACTAAACTTGTATAGATAACTCGACTCGATAATGGATTTCAAAGACTCAACTCAAGCCACCTAGATCGGACTCCAAAGCAGAACCTGCAAACTAAAAACGTTGGGGAAGGAGAGGGTCAGTTATACAGACAGAGTAAGGGGCTACCCATACACACCTACATATATATATTAAGAGGCAACACGTAGAAAACTTAAATGTTCATGAACCCGTGAATAGTTTTTGCACACCAAAACTTTTGTCCGTGATAATATGTATATAGGAGGTTACTTAACAAAATAGAACAAAACAAGGCTTGACTTATACATATCATAGCGTACGTTCCAAATCAAAAGCAAGCATACACCGCTGCCGCTAAAATCGAAAAAGGACGAGGATGTCCCCTTTTTTGGTGCTAAAAATAGGCCGTGCACTATTTCATTTTCAATCATCAACTTTAGCCTTCCTTTTCGGTTACAAAATAGTCTCCCAACTAGGGGTGTAAATGGATAATAAACGGAGCGGATGTGCAGTATCCGAATCCGAATCCGTTTAGCATATTCTCTATCCGAATCCGTATCCGTTATCCGATGGATAATGAAAATGCTATCCGTATCCGAATTCGACGGATATTATCCGAATATCGGATTATCCGTATCCGTGAGGATATCCGATTTGTGAGTTATCCGATATCCGAATTCGAATCCATTTATCTGTTTTACATATATTTTTAATGAAAAATAATAGATTGAAATTTCATAACACAATTAAATATTGATATAACTAACTATAAATCTACTAAAATCTATACACATTAACTCATAAGTATAATATATAATTTGTAATATATGTTTACAATAATTAATGGAGTTTATTATTACAAACAACATGATATACATCTATAGTTATTTTTTTTTTATAATTCTCAAATAATTATATAATGTATAAATTAATATATGTTTCATCAAGGTATAAAAAATATATAGATATATATGTTATCGGATACAGATTACGGATAACGGATATATCTAACTGATATATAAACGGATCGGATGTGTCATTACCATATCCTTATCCGTTTATAATTCGGATGTCTGTAATCGGATACGAATAATATCCTCTTTGAACGGATACGGATAATATCCTCTTTAAACGAATTCGGATGCGAACGGATATCGGATTTTCGGATATCCATTTATAGCCCTACTCCTGACACTCTCTCCCTAGTTTTTTAATTAATCCTTAATTATGGATTAATTAATATCTAATTAGGTGGTTATATAATTAATAGATAATCCACTTAATTAATAAAAAATAGGGACTTTTCGATTTAGAAAAAGGGTATTTTTTCTATAATAATATTTTTTCGAGTATTTAGGGGAATACTGTCGGAGCCCACACTCCAAGGTCTTAACCAAAGATATTGCGGGGAAGCTCTGTCAAATTCACCAAAAGCAATGGGGTGCTAGAAAATTGCCGTTGATAGCCATAATTGGAGTACGGTAATATTATACCGTTATATTGCTTCTAAGCATGATAAATTATATGTTATTAATTGTTAATTTCATATTGTGTTTATCTGCTTTATGATTTTAAAACTATGTTATCGATGCATGTATATACTAGAGTTATTCTGTCCTAATTGTTTCGCTGCTTATTAAAATATTTTAGAAATATTTTGAATACTCTATTATGGGAAAAATTTTAAAATATTTTCCATTACTATTGCTCTGTTTGGACCCTCTAGTCAGCACTTCTTGCCATGCTAAATGCACCGAAAACCGTCTGTCTTCGTTATAAGACCAGTTTGGGGCATCCATCATGCCACTGGTGATCGAAACTTTCATGATTTGCTCCACCATTTGTTCTGAGACCATCCCCATCAATGCCTCTCTATTCCATCTTACATTTATCATAAAATCAATCACTTTATTGTTTTGAGAATGACCCATTTCCATCAAACCTCCACTTGTTTCTTCATTACATCAATTAATTGATGTATTTACTAAAGCATTTGGAGGGCCACTATTTCAAAAACTACTTGGCAAGTCGGGCTTTCTCCGAGAAGATGCTCTAACTCGAGGGGAGGATCTTACAATATTAACTTTGTAAATACATATTCTATTAGTCTTGGTCTGACTCGCTTAAGTCGTGTTATATTTATGTAATTGATTCTTTGGGCAAAACATTTCTGTTAACTCTTGATTTCAATGTTTCCAAGATATAAAATAAATACATATTTTCATTAATTTTAAAGTATTTTTATCTACTGACGTAATATTTTTAGATTTACCATCAAGTTGTGAACCTTAATTGTTCAGCACTATTCTAATTTAAACCGGAGGTCTCGTGTTCAAGTCCTCAGGAATAAAGTTACCATTGGTATGCAAAAATTCACACCAAAATTGTTGGATCGGATTCAAACCTAAATAAACAGGGTATAGAAAAAAAATATTGTTTTTAGATTTGAGGTGTTTCATACATACTTGATATTCTAAGTAGTCTAAATAAATTTAGTCTTTTATTCTGTATGAAATTGTTGATATACCTATTAACAATGTAATAATGGCAATAAAGCATATATACCTAATTAGATTTTTTATGCTGCAATAATATATCTTTGCCAAAGTGGATTATCTATCCATCTAAAATATGTTAACTTTGTCTTCGTATTAATAAATTTGAAGTAGACTTTTGTTTCTTCCCACTTGTAGCAATAATCTACACGTCTCTTTCATCCGCTGCTGACATATATATGTTGAAGATAATAAAACTTCATAAATGCACCAGAAATCTTACGTAGTATCGGTGATTGAATAAAGAATCTCATTAATGTTGTTGCCGTGTGATTTTAACCTCTTAAGTCTTATGTCACTTAGTGTTTTTATGGCCCTATAAATCGAGGTCTATCAATTCGCATTCCCAGCATTTACCATTAAAATAGACATTTAAATTCAACCACAAAAATGAAATCTAATGTTCATATCTTCATTGTCCTTATTCTTGTTTGTTCAGTTTTTGCAGAAAGAAAGTCTGGATATGAGACTGAGCAAGTGGCTCAAAATGTCATAAAAGGTAGTATGTAGGCTAACTAGTACTATCTACATGCACAAATATATTTGTAGGGCTTTTTCTAATTTTGGTGTACTTTTTTTTTTTTTTTTTGGTATATTGCACTTTTGGTGTATTTTTTTGGTGTTTTGCAACTTTGGGGTTTTGGAAAAGCGGAATCACTGTAGTGAATAGTGATTCCGCTTTTTCTAAAAGCGGATTTAACAAAAAAATTGATGATTCCAACGTACACACTCATAAAATTTTTGTTAAATCCGTTTTTCAAAAAAACGCAATCACTATTCACTACAATGATTCCGTTTTTTCCAAAAGCAGAATCACTATTCGCTACCGTGATTCCGCTTTTTCAAAAAACGGAAAACCCCAAAGTTGCAATACACGAAAAAAATACACAAAAAGTGCAATATACCAAAAAAAAAGGACACCAATTTTAGAATTGTTCCATATTTGTATGTATCATATGTAACTTTTTTTTTTTTTTTTGGTTTGGATTGGGGGGGTGGGGGGGGAAGGGTTGGGTTGGAGTTGGAGGACAAATTGCATATTTAGGACTTTATAGAGTGTAACATTTATTTTTTTATTTTTATTTAGCTCACTACAATTTTAATTTGTAATTTCATATTTCGGGCGATTAAGGATAAAACTCAATAGTAAATACAATTTATTGAGATGATCAAAACTACACCAAGTTAGAGCTATATGTTAAATTTTCAAAGTTCGTGATTCAAGTTCGAAAGACTAATATTGGCTAAGTTTTTATTTTTTATTTGAAAGAGCAGTTTGGCTCACTTAATTTATTGGTCTACCGTCTAAGCACCAATAAAAAGCAAAGTTAAAGCGCCCAGCCCTAGTACAGATACGAAGAATCACACTAAATATGAAAGAGCCAAATAACATCATTTTGCATACATATCATAATGCGCAAGTTAAGAATCTGCTTCTATCCATTTTGAGAATATTAGTACAGTGGTTAAAATTATATATTCTACTTAATAATCTTTTTCCCTAATTTTTCTTCCCTTTTTTTTTTTTTATTTTGGCTTTAGATACCTTAGAGGCCTCAGACCAGGCCTGCCAACCCAATTTCTCCATTAAAAATGCTTAATGTTTTTATGTGAAACTTGCTTATAAAATATATCCTTTAGCCTGATTGATCTTTAGTTAACCCTAATTGACCTTGATGCATGTAGGTGATGAGCCAAAGCATATCAATAGTTATCTGGGTGGTAGAGGGTACGGAGGAAAAGGTGGTGGTTCTGGTGCCAAAACAGGTGGTAGCGAGGCCCCAACCGAAGGTGGAGCTCCGGCCAGTAGCGAGCCCCCAGCCGTGGAAGGTGGAGAAGCCCCTGCAAGATCACCTCCTGCGGGTGGAGAGTTACCGGCCGGTGGCGGAGCTATCCCCTCTGGTGGTGCAACAACACCAGCCCAAGTCGGTGGTTATTCTGGGGGCTTCAGTCATGGTGGAATCTACGGTGGTGGGCAAATTTGCAAATTTGGTTGCTGCAGTGAATCATATGGGTATAGCCACACAGGAGGTGGTTATTACAGTTGCACTTGTTGTGCTACAGTTGCAGAAGCTGAAGTTTATAAACAAAGTCAGGCAAAAACCCAAACAAACAATTAAGTTTACCAACTAATAAGTACATGCAGGGAGATATATGTTCAAATATCTAAGTGGGAATAAATATGCAACCGGTCTGAAAATCATAAATTGAGGCACATATCCTCTTTTCATGACCTAGAGCTCTGAATTGTTATAAAAATGAGAAGGTTGTTCAATTATTATTATAGTTAGTACTTGTGAAATTTACTTTTTATATCCATATCCCCTTGCCTTCATTAATTTCGTTCCCAGTTGCAACAGTTATTGGAAGTGTGATGAAACTTTGGGGTGCTATTCAATGATAAGAAAATAAAAATTATTTCACAGGACTCCCTCGGATTAGGCCAAAGAAGGAATTAAAACTTTAACATATAAAAAATTGTTGAAATAACTCTGTATTATTAATGTTTGCTGAGTGTCTCCTCTATTGTATTTGACACGTTACTTTTAAAATACAAATTGTAACCTTTCTTTCTTTCTTTCTTTTTTTTTTTTTTTTTTTTTTTTGTTTTGTTTTGTTTTGTTTATTTTGTTTATTTTTATTTAATTCTTTTTCTTTTCTTCCCTATTCGGTAAAGGATGTCAAAAAAGTATAAAAAAATTATAAAAAATAATATGAAAAATATTCAAAATATTATAATTTATATATCGCGTTCTTAGATTATATAATAATATTTATTAAAAATATTATTAAATTAATAAATTTGATGCGGTTAAACCACGCTCGGATCAAACGTTGTACACGTGTCATGAATCCAAGGGCTCCGGAGATTGGACGCTCGTAATAATGGGCCCACAGCATGAGTCCGACCCATCCCATCATCAGCTTACTGGCCCAGGCTTGTGTGCCTCGGCCCAAATCATCAGCGTGGGACTGACTTACCAACCCCACTTGACGCTCGCGTTACGATCCCAAGAGACGCTCTACGCCCCGATCCCATCTCTACCACCCCAGTGACACCCGCTGCAATTGCGCTCGGGTTCATATACTCTACGCTCGTATCATCTAGCACTTGTGGTCCTCCGCCAGGGAAACCCTCTCTCGAGCATCCCAGCGCTCGGGCTCAACGTCAAATGGCACTATTCACCCCGAGGGTCAATCCCACCTTAGTGGAGAGTCCCTCTTGAGGGCACTCTCCGAGGTACGAGGGGCGTTACTGAGTATATCCACACTCGACGCTCTCCAACAACCTCTGACACAGTGGTAGTGCGCATCTCATACCTGGCACGCCACAGGCTTTCAGAGCCATCACTTTCACACCATCACATGATGCCACGTGTCTAGGGCAGCACAGGGTTTGGGACCACAGGGTCAAATTACCCAAGATACCCTTGCCCCTAACATATAAATATAGGATTCGTACACCCATTCCCCAAGTCATCTTCGCTAAAGAAACTCAACTGCACTGAACTGGACATTTTTGTCATCCATTTCTACCTTCCCAAGCTCTACATTTCGCATGCACACCATCGTTGCATCCTTACTGCATTTTAACCCTTGGCGTTATCCTAGCTGGAAGAACCCACGCTTCAAAGGAAATCCAGTTCCTGAAGCTCATACGCCTGTGATGGTCCTCCCCTTTACAAATAAATCTTAAAGTGTTTGGTGTCTAAACAACCTTCAAAGTTTCTGCACCATCATTTTTGGCGCCATCTATGGGAAACCAACGTCTTCATCTTCGTCTCCATCAGATTCTTCCTCTTTGAGCTAGTGAAAAGTAACACCAACAATACCAATTATGGCAACGGCTACAAGGTCAGGTTTGGTGGACAACAGGAGAGTTCTCCCTCCGGTGAATGAGGAGAACCCGGATGGTGGAGCCAATGCCGCCACCGCACAAACCGGCAGCACTCCTATAAGTGGAAGTAATGTTAGGAATAGTACCCTAGAATGCCGATTGGGTATCCGCTTTGTACTTTTCTTTATTGTAATCACAGACAATCTTTGAATAAAATAACGAATTGAGGCAACACTTCTTTATATGTGTAACGCCCCAATCTTTCAATTATGCAATATGTGATTTAATGAGAAATAATTGACCTTAAGTGATCATTTATCTTAATTTGAGGACCTAATTGCATGAAATAGTCTTGGACTTAATTGATCATTTTCCATGAGATTGAACTTAGTTGCATGACTTATGAAGTGGAGGGATTTAATTGCATAGTTTGCCTAGTCTTATAATATCTAGCATATATCATTTTATTGCATCCAAACACACCCACACTTGATCACTTCTCCCTCTCCCTCATCCCGATTCAAAACCCTACCAAGAAGAGAAGGGATTTCATCCAATTCAAGATATAATTGTGAAGGAAGTTTAGGTTAGGAGCATCATCATCATCATATCTTCATCCTTTCTTCTATTTCTTCCATTTAAGGTAACCTTGGAGATTTATATGAATTCTTGAATCTTGAGTAGTAACTAGAGATTATGGTTTAAGCTTGTTTAGTTATGTTTTACTTGGTGGAAGCATGAATACTTGGTTATAGCTTGAATTTAATGTACATATTATGAGATTTATGGACTTGGAGCATGAGTGAGTATATGGGTTTCAAATGATGAATTCTTGATGATCTAGTGTGGAAATATGTGTTTTTATGAGTTATTATTGAACTATAAGTATGTTAGCATGTTTATTTCATGAATTATATACATTTGGAGCTTGATTTGTGATCATTTGTTGATTTGTGGTTGGAAACCTGCATAACTGCCCTATTTTTCTGCGTACGTGACACGGGCGTGTCACTTTTCCCTTCTTCAGCATGACACTGGGTGCATGATGGTCTGGTTTTTCTGTACCGTGACACGGGGGTGTCACGGTTTGCTTTGTAAGGGTGACACGGGCGTGTCACCTTCTATTTTCACGCATATATTGGCCGCTGTACCCCGACACGGGGGTGTCACGGCTTAGTGTATATTGGTGACACGGGCGTGCCACCCTCTGTTTTTCATGCATTTTGTTTTGCATGCATGGCTGTATGTATATATGTATTATGTGATTGCACGTCATGTTACGCCGTTCGTCCTAATTGGTTCATTGAGTCGTGTCTTATGTACACTTGTCTTTGTTGCACAGACCTGCACACCAGTGACGTGGAGTGGGCTTCCTAGGCCGTGTTCTTCTCTTTATTTTGTCGGTACAGGTGAGGTTTAATTTCTAGATATATAGGACCATTACAACCCTATGTGATGTTTTAAGCCAAAAAGTATCTATATATCTATAGTTTTCCAAACTCTTTTGATTTGCAACTGATTTACTGAACTGTATTGAATTGATTGATCGTGTTTTGGGCGAGTATATTGTATCGTGCACTGTGGGCCCGAGAGCGAGTGTTTGAGCCAACCGGGAAAGCATGGGCTGACGGGTAACTCTTACACTCCTCTCAACCATAGTGATGAACCCTGAATCCACCAGGAGGTTTGGTGGAGGAAGGAGTCCCGTGCGTGGGAGTCATGTTCCCGATGTACACCGTGTTTACCGTGGATGGATCGGGCCTTGCAAACCCACCATCATTGGAGGAAGAAGGAGTCATTGAAACTGCTACTTGTACACTGTAATTGATTGTGTGATCACTTAATTAATTAACTAAAAGTATCGTGATTGTACACTGTTGGAGTAAGGTTGGAGAATTGCCCTCACTCGCCGGGCCACCGATTGATTGATTGAAATTGATTAAATTGTTAAATTTGATAGTTGTAATCTCGGGCGAGCTCTATGTTGTTATTGAACTTAGATTGATTTCGGTTATAAAACCTTACCCGAGGTTATGATTTGCATGTTATCTGCACTTATAACTATTATGCCCCTCGCTCAGTCTGTGGTAGACTGACACCTCAACTTTCAGTTTTGCAGGTTGTGAGCTAGGCGGGATTGGTGTCGAGTCAAGTCTTTCTTTTCGGGTCTAGCACGTGTCCATCCTACTTTGTTGCAAATGTATTGTTATTTTTGGATTATATGAAATGTTATGTATTTGAGAGATGATGATGTATTGATATGTAATGTTAGGTTTTAGATTACTTGATAAATGCTCGTGAATGGCAGGCTTATGTTTATTCCTTTTTGCATTGTGGTAATTGGTTTGGGGTTAGTCCCGCCTAGCTAGTCAAGTCTTTATTTTTCTTGTCACCCGTTCGCTATGGCTCAGTTCATGTATGGATTGTCCGTTTCATACGTGGACTGAGCTATAGTGCGGGGGATGTGGCACCTTTGCGTTCCGGGTGTTATAATATGCTCTTGTTTGGTATGCGTTTACTTTAGCTGTGCATGTATGAGAACTCCCCTAATCCTGATGACTTTAGGACTCTACCATTTAGGTGAAATGATTCATGAAACGAGCCCTATATCACATAAATCATGATTAGCAAAATACTGCAAGCCGATGAGTCCTACAGACAGTGGGAGTGTCAACCAGACTCCTTTAAGGCTTGCTTGTGGGATCACGCCCTTAAGAAGGACCACCTTATTTCATGGTGGTGCAAAGTGTATAGTTGATACGTGCGTGATACATGAGGGTGCTTACTTCCATAAGTAAGTTCATTGAGGTGCCCCGTGTGAGAAGATTCCTAAATGGGAAAGGAAGTTTCTATTTCAGGAAATGGAAACTTCCAGATTAGGAAATATCTCACGAGTCATTGATATGATTAATTGATCCTTAGACTTGAGGTTCCATGTCGCTTTATGAGTTAACTCTGTAGTCTTAGGTATAAGCTTTAAAGGGTGTCGCCATAGACAACTGATTCAAGGCTTATGCTGGGGCTGCACAAGTGACTCATGAAAGTGAATGAGAATCAAGAAAGGACCTACACTTGCATTTGCAAGGTGATCTCTCATTGTGTAAATCATTCATATGCCATATGGAGTCCTTGGCCAAGCCAGTAGATCAAGACATCAAGAAAAAGGTTTCTTGGATTGAGATCGAATGGATATGAAATGCACTTAGCTTTAAGACCGGATTATTAGGGTTCTGATTATTCCCTTACCCTAGATCTTGGTTGAGAGATAGTAAGTAGGAGGATTGTATCTCACATGAATCAATGACTTAAAGGTTCTGTCGAATCGAGACATTCCAATTCAGTTAGGGGTTAAACACCTGTTGCTAGACTATGGTCGTTTAATCTGTGGACTGATTAATTAATTAGTGAATTAATTAATTAGGGTCACTGCTAATTGAATTGAGAACCTAGAGGGTCACACACAACAACTTGGTTACATGAGTTGAGGCTTTGAAATGATTAAATGAGTTAATCGAGCCAAGAGGGTTCCACACGTGTGAATCACATGTGTGGGTCACGTGAGTGGTATGTGTCCTTGGGACACGTGTCTCACACGTGCATATATGTATTGTATGTGTTAAATAATTAATGTGTTAATTATTTAATAGACTTTGGTTTAATTTTGGATTAGAAAGAAAGTCTTATTTTGGAGAAATTAATCTATTTAGTTAATTATGAATTAATTAATTAGATAAATAAGTTATTTATTTATTAATAAATAAACTATAATATTATCCAAAAGGAGTTTGGATATTTTTAGCTCTCTTAAAGGTTGATTTGAATTAGAATTCAAAGTTAAGGTTTGGAATTACTTCAAGATCAAGTAATAAGAGAGAGGGACCAAATCCTTAGTCCAAAAGGACTAGGATCGGTCGCCCCTCTCCTTCCTATATATAGGGGAGCTCGAGCTCCCCTTAGGACTAATTGACAATTCTCTTGGTTCATGTGTTGAACAACATCCTTTCTCCAAGATCAAATAAACCCTAGGTTAAGCCTAAACACTAACTAGAGAACTAACATCCTTACTAGTTAGATTGTAGTCAAGTTGGTGGACTATCTCTAGAGAGCTTCAAGTTAGAAGTTTTGAAGATTCGAACTTTACCAAGGAGAGGGGATCAAGCCACGAGAAGAGCGTTCTTGGGTGTCTTGAAACGCTTTAAGAAAGATTATTGAAAATTAAGTTTCTAATCTCTACGAATTTGGATTCATGATTGCGACTTTTCGATCATTTTGTTGGAAAATTTTTAAATTTTCGCTGCTTTCTGATTTCGTTTTTCCAACAACTACTCCTCTAGTTGCAGATGGGGGAAAGGGGAAAGAGACCGTGCCGGGATCTCATCCAGATGGAGGAAATAGAGCAGGAGGATCTAGTTCTGCTATTCCGCCTGCAACACTTTTTCCTACCTCCACTGCCCCCAACCCCGGTGTACTCTCCACGGCGATGCCACCGCCAGGGTATATGTATATGCAACCTGGGGTGATGCCTGGAATGATGCCAGGTATGGTGCCCGTGGTGCAGCCTTACCAGGTGGGCATTTTACAGCTTCCAATCTCCCTACCCAGAGAAATTCAAGGGGTGGAAATGCCCCAAGTGACATCGCAGCAACTCCAAGCGTTATACGCTCAGTGTGAAGTCCAGGCAGCATAAAACGCTTGGAACCTCTTCACCACCGTCTATTTCCCCTCGAGAGCGGGCGCTCAAGTGGCCCCACCAATGGGAGGATGGCAGACTCATCCCTTAGCGGCTGCCCAGAACGTACTGAGTCCCCACCCACCGCCACCACCCCCAGCACAAGGAAAAGATGCACCCCCGATGGCTGATCAAGAGCTGCGCCCAGTGGAAAAGAAGAAGGCCGCTCTCGCGAGGGGAGATGCTGAAGGGGAGCTCCAATCCAGGGCCACAGGAAAAACAGGTAGGAGGGAGAAAAACGGCCCTCGACTGGCTGCAGTCCAGAAAAAAATTGACGGATTGCAACACATGGTGGAACAACTCTCTCGAGCACGGTCTCAAGTCCCCCATGCTGGGGACGAGAGGTCCAAGACTAGAGACGCTCGTAACCTACGCAACCAGGTCCTTCGCCGCTGGAGGGAGGAAGATTATGAAGAACATGACCACGAGGGCGGGAACCATAGGCCTTTGACAGGCGGTTCGCCCCTCATTGATGAGGTTTTGATGGCCCATGCGGGGATGGGCAAAATCCCCACATCCGTCAACCGTTACGACGGAACCACCGATCCAGCCGAGCAGCTGGATCACTTCGTGCATCTGATGCACCCGTACGAGCATTCCGGTCATTACTGGATGAAGGTCTTTGTCACTTCCCTCGTGGGAATGGCATAAGAATGGTACAAAAAGTTGCCCCCTCGCTCCATCCGAGGGTATGGAGATTTGACAGAAGCCTTCATGAGTCACTTTAATTCTTTGAAGGTACCAGCACCCGCTGCCATAGCTCTCTACAACTTGGTGCAAGGACCGAGCGAGACCCTCAGGTCCTTCATGGGCAGGTTCAACAAAGAGATCCTATTGGTGGAAAAGCCCTCGATGGATTTCTTGAGGCATGTACTCTTTGGGGCAATTAATATGAAGGAGGAGGTAGCAAAGAAAAAGCCTCGTTCACTGATGGAAATCAGAGATATAGCTGACTCCTTCTTCACCCTCGAGGACATGTACATCCCAAGGGAACAAAAACTCGCAAATGCCCCCCGAACCAATAGGGGCCTGGAGGACAAAGGAGAGTCCAAGAATCGCCGTTGTAGCCCAGTACCCACTCGAAGAAACTCTCCAACCCCCGCCGACACGAGCGTATTCCCCTCAATAGACCTATTGCAGAGGTCTATTCTATGACGGAGAAAAAGCTATTCAAAAGGCCGCCCAAGATGAGAGAAACCGAGGCTCGGAAGCGCTCGGGCAAATACTGTGCTTTCCATAAGCAAAAGGGGCATGACACCAGTGAATGCCGCCAACTGGAAAGCGAAATCCAGAGGCTCATCGCTAGGGGACACCTCAAAGAATTTGTGAAGGTGCTGGAAAGGTACGATGAACACTGCACCGAGTGAGCCAGGGCGGGAGGAAGAAGCCGCTCGTGCTCAAGGAGTCCCCGCCACCATCACACTGAGACGAGTGACCGCGGCAAGCAGAAGGCCGCTGAAGTGGAAAACCAAGCCTTTACCGTCATCCATATGATTGCTGGCGGACCCTCGGGGAAGATTCTAACGTCTCCCGATGTCCCCATGTCCGCAGCTATGACCAGAGATCTTCAAGACCTAAACCAGTGTATGCTCTGGAGGAGTCCTTGCTCTCGAAGGAGAATGAGGTGGTGGGATTCATTGAAAAAGACTTAGAGCACATTGTAACACCCCATGGGGTCGGTGAAACCTCTGACTGCCCCATGGTGGTTAGTTTAGATGTTCACAATCATGTTGTAAAGAGGGTCTTAATTGATAGTGGAAGCTCTGTGAATGTTCTCCCTTACTCAACGTTTCAAAAGATGAATATTACATACATTCCCCTTGAACCCCTCAGAACAGCCCTTGTTGGCTTTGGGATTTCCGAGATCGTCCCTCGCGGGTAAATTCGCTTGGCTACCTCTTTTGGTCACGCCCCGCAGTGAAAAACTTTAAGTGTTCTCAGTGGTCGAGGTGGATCTCCCCTACAACCTTATCATTGGACGCCCGGCCCTCGTGGACTTCAAAGCTCTGATTTCAACTTATCATCAGAAGGTTAAGTTTCCCACCCCCGAGTGCACTGGCGAGGTACTCTGTAATGTCAAGGAAGCTTGGGAGTGCTATATTATATCCCTAAAGATTCACAAGACTAAGCAAGCAGTCCAAGCGGGGCCTACCAAGAAGTCTGTAGATTTTCCCAAGTTGGATGAGGACGGCCCCGAGCGTAAAAGGGCCAAACTCTATAAGAAGAAGAACAAGAGACGAGAGGCGAGCGCCGCCCAGGGTACAGAAAACCATCCCCCGGGCGCCGTAGGAGGGTCTTCCTTGGACAGCAAGGGGAACGGGACCTCAGAAGGGGTAACCGACCGACTAACCGGCAAGAAACGGGTGCTCGAGGCCAGAAGTGCGGATTGAGCCCACCGAAAATTTCCTAACCATCAAATTGGAGCCCGGGAATCCAGATAAGACCACGCAGCTAGGCTCCAATCTTGATGGCCCATCTAAGATCATGATGATCGACTTTTTGTGAGAAAATCTGGACATCTTTGCGTGGAGAGCCTCAGACTTAACTGGCATAGACCCGAGCATCATAGTCCATAGGTTAAACATCGATCCCGCATTGAAACCTATTAAGCAAAAGAAAAGAGACGTTCATGGATTCAGAAGGTAAGTCATCGAGGAGGAAGTCAACAAACTCCTCGAGCCCTAGTACATTGAAGAGATCCTGTATCTTGAGTGGCTCTGCAATGTGGTCCTCGTACCCAACAGCGCTAACAAATGGCGCATGTGCAATGACTTCACAGACCTCAACAAGGCGTGTCCCAAGGATCCTTACCCTCTACCAAGGATTGATCAACTGGTAGATTCGACGGCGGGATACGAACTTATGAGTATGATGGATGCCTTTCAGGGCTATTATCAGATCTTCATGGTTTCCGAGGATCGACCCAAGATATCCTTTGTGGTCCACGTAGGAGTTTACTGTTTTCTGGTCATGCCGTTTGGGCTCAAGAACGCAGGAGCCACTTATCAATGCCTCATCAACAGGATGTTCGAGCGCGGAATCGAAAAATCTATGGAGGTTTACATGGATGATATGATCGTCAAGAGCGAGCGCCAACAGATCTCAAGCGAGCCTTTGATATTTTGCTCCACTATGGTATGAAACTAAACCCCTCGAAATGTACATTTGGAGTTCGAGGGGGAAAATTTTTGGGGTACGTGGTCAGTCAAAGAGATATTGAGGCCAACCCAGAGAAAATCAAGACGATCGTAGACATTCCTTCCCCTCGAAGTGTCAGAGAGGTCCAAGTACTGGTGGGCAAAATCATCTCCTTAAACAAGTTTATTTCCCGCTGGGCGGACAGAAACTTGCCTTTTTTTAAAATTCTGCGTAACGCTCGCAACTTTACCTGGACTGAGGAATGTGAGAAGGCATTGCGAGACATGAAATAGTACCTCTCGTGTGCGCCCTTATTAACGAAGCCGGTCCCCGGAGAGAATTTGTTTGTTTATCTCTCTGTTTTCTCAGAAGCCACGAGCGCAGTCCTCATTGCTGTTCGTGAGCGTAAGCATTTATCAGTATATTATTTGAGCAAAATTTTACAGGGGGCTGAAAAGAGGTACAAGGAGATAGAGAAATTCGCTTTTACCCTCGTCAACGCCTCTAGAAAGTTGAGGCCTTATTTCCAAGCTCATTCCATCACTGTGCTTACGGATCAACCGCTTAAGTAAGTACTCTCGAAATCGGACGTCTCAGCCAGACTAATCAAATGGTCCATTGAGCTCAGCCAATTTGATATCAACTTCGAGCCTAGAACAGCTATTCAGGCTCAAGCGGTGGTGGATCTCTTGGTGGAGAGATTCGGTCTAGAGCTTACACCCTCGCCAGATGACGGTCTTTGGCTTTTACACACAGACGGTTCCTCGACCTCTGAAGGAGGGGGGGGGGGGAGCCGGAGTGACCTTCAGGGACCCTCGAGGAATTGAAATTGATTACGCGATCAAACTGGCCTTCCAAGTCACCAACAATGAGGCTGAGTATGAAGCCCTCATCTAAGGACTCAGAATTGCCTTTCAGAATGGAGCCTCTCGGATCACTACTTATGTTGACTCTTAATTAATTGCTAGTCAGGTCGACGACACTTATGAGGCTCGAGAAACCGCCGTGGTGCAATATCTGGCAAAGGCTAAAGAGATAATCGCCAAATTTATGGAGTTTCATTTACTGCAGGTTCCACGAGCGGAAAATGAGCATACTGATGCCCTCTCTAAATTTGCATCTGCTGTCGAAGGCTCTTGCGAGCGTTCAGTCACGTTCCTCAGGACAGAGGAACCATTGATAAGCGAAGAGAAACCCTCTAGTGAAGTGAGCATGATTGATCCATCCGAGCCCTGTTGGCTTGATGACATCATCAGATTCCTAGGGATGGTACCTGCCCAAGCGACAGAGTGGAAGCGCGGAAAGTTTGATGTAAGGCCCCTTGTTTTTCAGTTGATCATGAGGGCAGGCTCTTCAAGCGGTCGTTTCAAGGTCCACCACTGAGGTGCCTAAGACCCTCGCAGGCTAAGGAGGTACTCGAACATGTACACAACGGAAGTTACGGGAATCAGTCCGGTGGTCGTATTCTGGCCAAAAAGATATTAAGGAGCGGATTCTATTAGCCCTCGGTGTTACAGGATGCCATCAATTACTCCAAGAAATGCCCCAAGTGCCAATTTCACTCCATTGTTCCTCAACTACCAGCGGCCCAAATGGTTCCCATCGACGTTTCCTAGCCCTTTGATCAGTGCGGCATTGACATAGTGGGACCCCTCCCAATGGCAGTCTGACAAAAGAAATTCGTGATCCTCGCTGTAGACTACTTCACCAAATGGGCTGAGGCTGAAGCGGTCGCAAACGTTCAAAGTGGTGAGAGATTTCATCTGGAAAAGCATCATTTGCCGGTATGGCATCCCGAGGGTGCTAATCTCAGACAACGGCTCTCAATTCATCGCCACTGATACTCGAGAGTGGTGGTCAGAGCTTGGCATTGAGCAGCGCTTCACTTCCATGGGCCACCCTCAGGCCAACGGTCAAGCTGAAGTCACGAATAAGACTATACTCCAGCATCTCAAAATGATGCTTAAGAGTAGAAAAGGGCGAATGAGCTGAAGAGCTTCAAGGAGCCCTCTGGGCGTATCGTACTACCCCACGAGTAGCAATAGGGGAAACCTCCTACTCCCTCGTTTATGGCTCCGAGGCCATGATACCTCTGGAAATCATCGTAGAGTCCGCACGCATCGCATACTTCGAGCCCGTGGCCAACGAAAGTAACCGGGAGCTCGAACTAGACTTAGTGGATGAAAAAAGGAATGCTGCTTGGACCCGGGTGCACCAGTACAAGGCAGTAGTGGCCCATCAGTACAACAAGCGCGTCAAGGAAAGGACTTTCCAACTGGGGGACTTGGTCCTCAAAAAAGTTGAAGTGTCCAAGCACGTGGGTAAACTAGACCCCAACTGGGAAGGCCCCTTCAAAGTCATTCAAGTACGAGCGAACAATACCTACCTGCTAGAGTGCAGGGCGAGCGTCTCCCTCGACCGTGGAATGCATGTAACCTTAGAAGGTTCTATATGTAATTGCAACCCTTGTAAACGCCCGCTCGAGGCACTTTGTATCTTCTTTCGATAGAAATACGATTACATCAGTAGGTAATTTCCATTCATTATTTATCATTTACTTGATTCAATTAATGTTTTGCATCTTCAATTACATCAATGCCCACTTCGTGTCATGGGTACTCCACGTCGAACGGCTTGATGCCCACCAGGGCCAGACTCTTAAAAGAGAGAGCCCCTCTCCAAATCAACGATATCGGTGTGTCGAGGAACCTCCACATTGGACAACTTAACACTCATAAGCGCATAAACCCATAAGACGAGCGAGTCAGAATTGGGGGTTGCTATATGCTTAATTACACCAACTAGATGCTGATCACTCTAGTTCGTGCTCGTAAACCCCTTAGAGACCCTCATCTCATTATGAATACGTACACTCGCAGTTAATAAACAGTTAGCAAATCCTCTCATGGACTCCTAAGTACAAAGTTCATACTATGGTTACACTCGTTTTTATCTAACACTTAGGCGAATTCTCATCAAGAGTCAACACTTAACGAGCCCCCTAAAGGATTTCTAAATTTAAAGTTGAGCTTTATGGTGAATATAGCCAGGGTGCCCCTCATATAGCGCACCCTCGCGCCCATACATTCACACATCACACATCACAAATATCCAAGCGTCAAAAAGAAATCGACAGACAACACTCAAAGCTTAGCAGAGTTGAAGGAAAAATAATTTATATTGCCAAAATAAGGATAAGTAAACAAGCACTAAGAGCAAGAAAGAGTACGGTACGAAAATACTGAAATTAATTACAAGAATCCAAAGCAAGTTCAATATGATGTTCATAACAGAAACAAAAGAAAATGAGAGCAGAAATGCATGGAAAGAAGCAAAGGGCAGGTAGGATCATCTTGGGGGTCGCCGTCACTAGGCCTCTTGAGAGTCACCTTTGGCATCTGAGTTGAGCTCTTGAGGATTCTGGGGCTCAGGAGGCGCCGTCGCTAATGGAATAGGGGCCAAGACCTCGGAGTCCGTAAGATGAGCATCACCCTGACCCTCTTCATCCGGGGTAGCCTCGTCAGCATCCTCGTCGACCGTAATGGGCTCTGGACCCCGGGGGGTTGGCCGCCATAAATTCGTCTTGGAGTATAACAACTAAGTCATTATACTCCGGCTCTGTTAAGTCCTCGGTCGGATCCCTATCTTGCACGACCGGCTCCAGGTTTTCATCAAGGTCCATGTGTAGGAGAGCGTCATTACGAGTGCTGGGGGGCACCACTCCCAACTTGATCAGTTGGCTCACCGACTTCCAAAAAAACCACTTAGCGTTGGCAAAGCAGTGAAGGTTGGCTGCGAAGGCGAAGGCCTTTGAATGTACGAACTTGAGGACAGCGTCCCAAGCTACCCTCGACTCCAAGTCTGCGGCCTTGCTTTGGAGGTCAGCAAGTTCTTTCCTCACCGACCCCAGTTGTTGGTCACGCTCGTTTAGCGCTTGGGTGAGGTGCTCATTATCCTCCTTCAGCCGGTTCTGCTTCTCCTTCAAGTCCTTGTGCTGCTCGTTTAACTTCAACCAGACATCCTCTTGATCTTTGAGCACTTTTTTCACTTCGTCATGGTCGATCTTGAGGGCATCAAGATCAGCGGAAACCTCGTCGTAGTCCTGCTGCAGTTGGCCGGGGTCAGAGATGCGTAACAGCTTCTTATACTTGGCCTTATGCTCAGAGTAGGTTTCTGAGCGTCTCTGCAGGTTCTTC
Organism: Lantana camara; assembly: GCA_037501455.1. Classification (NCBI taxonomy): domain Eukaryota; kingdom Viridiplantae; phylum Streptophyta; class Magnoliopsida; order Lamiales; family Verbenaceae; genus Lantana; species Lantana camara. The sequence goes on from CM074858.1 coordinate 53,770,568, forward strand.
AACCTGGGAATCACCTCCTACAACAACAGAAAATTCGTTAAGTACAAACCTAACTTAAGAAAAACTGAAGCTGTGGGAAGAAACTTGATACACTTTCCCTCAGGAGGACTTGGCAGGCATCGTCTGCGACTTGAGCGGCATCTTGCTCATTCAACTTCTGGTGGTCGCCGGAGAATTGGAGCTTGTAGATGATCCCCGTGACCAGATTCCGGGTGGATGAACTTTTCTTCAAGAGCACAGGGCCCTCCTCCATTGAGCGCTGGTAGCGAGTGTCTCCGCCCCGCTCAAACTTCCAGAAGCTCTCGTCTTCAGAGGATGAAGTGTCGCCTTCCTCAGCTCGAGCGCCCACCACTACTTCTTTCCCCTTGCCAGAGATGGGGATTGAATCTGCCATCCTCTTCATCTTCGGGATTGTTGGGCCCTCTCCTCATCTAGGGCCCTCATTACTATCCCCGAGCGGTTGCGGGGGGCATTTGGCACTTGTACTTGCTCCTGGCTGGGAGGGGTGGCTCCGCGAGGTTCCCCAATGGTCAAATCTTCAATTTGGTCTGCCCCGCGACCACCACTACCATCTCCGCGGCCTTCCCCTCGGCAGCCTGACCCTCGCCTGGCGCCCCGGCCCCCTCTTGGGACAGCTGGGGGCGGTTGCTGGTTTCCGCCCGCTCTGCGAGTGCGCATCATGGCTGCGATGCTTTCGGCGCTTGTTCCAGCCATCAAGATATCTATACTTGCAAATGAGAAAATAAGCGAGCGTCAGATAGTTATATCCAGCCCACTTCTGTAACACCCAAAACGGAGGATGCCACATCCCCCGCACTGAGACCCAGACCCGGTCATGAAATGGGAAGTCCATGCCCGAATCCGAATCATAGCGAACGGGAGACCAACTCACACACTAGGCTAGGCGGATCTAACTTGACAAACTCAGAGTGCGGAAGCAATTTAAAACGATCATCATCAGATAGCGGAAGCAATTAAATCAAGATACCAAACAATTGACTGGTTCAACTAGCATAGATACCTAATCCCGAATATAAATTCATAATCCAATATAATAATCAGCATAAGTATCATCATAATATCTAATAACATCCAAATACTAGCCTACTAATCCCCACACGGGTTTAAGTCTAAGTAGAACATAAACATAACCTTCAAGTGTGAAACATAAATACATAACATAAGTAAAGTATGCGACAAATGCATCCTAACACCAACTAGGCTGACAAGTGTGACTCCGAAGACTCACTTCCGCCTAGCTCAAGCCAAAAAGGAATCCTGCAAACGAAAAGATAAAATGAGGTGTCAGTCAACTGACTGAGTGAGGGGGCTAACACACACCCACAATATACATATAAAGAGCACAACACAGAATAAAATGATGGACTCATGAACCGGGGATAGGTGTTACATACCAAGACAGTTCGAAATGACCCAAATAGATATAGATATAAGTTTAGAAACCATTTTTCAGAAAGACTCTATTCCGATTCATAATTCCATAACGTAACATGATCAGCTGCTCGACGAGTACGAGCTTCCAACCTCAACTCGTCATAAAATAGAAATAACATACCAACCTCAACTCCGGGTGATGGTAGGGTTGCGCGACCCTAACCATCAAGACAGGCGAGGGGAGTGCTAATGCTACTCCAACCCTCAGTACTTCGTTTCCCAACCAAACCTCCTAGTGGGTCCCGGTACATCCTCTTCATACAGATGGAGACTACGCAATGGATAAATACCCCGACGGTCCGATACCGTCCTGGGGGACCCATTACCCGTAGCTCCTGGGCCCCAGAACAGAACAGAACATAACATAACATACGCCAATCTTTCATGGCAATCTCGCTATAGAATCATAACACAACTGAATTTTCCAAAATAGCTTACATATGCCTCAAAACCTAGTTTTTATAAATATTCCCACGCTGCAGGGATGTAGCCCGAAGGCGGTGCCCACGGAGGACACACACACGTACATTCCCACATTGCAGGGATATAGCCCGAAGGCACCCGCCCACGCAGGAAGCACGCATAAGGTCATAAACATATCATATCCAACACATACATATCTAGAGTAAGGTATACTCGCATGCAAGGGTAGGAATCAGCATATAAAGGCCATAGGTCGCATAACTATACAAAATCCTAAACCTCACCTGAGAAGTGACAAGATATGAGAACTGACAAGACTGGTGCAAACTCGATCGGGTTATCTCCGCCCTGGAGATCTCTGTACAGAAAAGGAAAATACAGTGTACTCATGAGACGCGACTCAAACATGAACCAAATAGGACGCACGACAATGGTATGAGATGACATGTCGTGAATATAGGAATTATAGAATGGTATGACATGTCACGAATGTGTTCATATGCACAAGTAACGTATTACGTAAAACAAACTTATGAGTCACTCAACCCCTAACCCAATTAGAAATTAGACATGTAGTTCAATTTGTAGGAGCACACAAAACAAGTCGTTGGCTCTCAATATTTTATACAATTCAACTTTCAATTATATTAAATTACAAGAATCCACACCAAATCAAAATAAAACTATTGACTTTTAATCACAACTGTGTTGCCCAGAATATAATATAAATATATATATATGTATATATATACTTTAAATATTTAAAACACCAATTGCATATCTAAGCTAAATATATTCAGCACTCATGCAGATACATACACTACTATACATATATGTATATATCATATATCCAGGCTGCACGCACTCCACAACACATACACACAACTCATTCACCAAACACAATTTCAATTAGTACTATTTTAACACCATTTATATATATATATATATATATATATATATATATATATATACATGAGTACACCTCACACGTCAATTCACGAAATAATCAGTCTCTGAGATCAATTTCCAATTCAAATGAAAACAAATTCATAGTTCAGATCATATAATATGTACTTCCTTGACAAAAATTCAATAATTAATTACAAGGTAATTAGTATTCCACTTACTCTAAAACCAAACTAACTTTGTTTTAAATAAACAAATACCAAACTAACAATTATTAAACAACACTTAACCATATGTATACATATATACTTATACAACACGCACACAACACCACATGCACAACTCATAATAAATTGTTTAGGCGTAATGAGTTCAGATAACCAGTTCTTTTATTTCAGTTGCCAAAATTAATTATAATTACTAAACTGTCATAGTAGGTATGAGCCGATATATCAAATACATAATTAACAATTAATCATACTTAGTATATACATATATATTTACCAGACGCGCACACACACAGCTAACACATTAAGTTAATTAACACAAAACCCACCAAGTTTAAACAAATAATTACTAAGTATATTTAACATAACACTCATACTTCAGCAATTAAATTCCCGGACCCAAGCACAGATTTCTACAACATATATCTCAACATATTTCCAATTACAATCTCAGCCTCAAATCAAGATTTTACGGAAGCCCAAGCTATCAGCATACAATTTGCATACATATCAAAGGACGCAACATTAATCAAAATTCAAGAGTTACAAGTATGAATGCACCTCTTATACAAATCCGAAACCTGGCTTTACCCAAAATTCTCCGATAACTGATATAGACACAAGATATCAACAAATCTAACTTAACAAAGTAACTAAATTAATTCGACACTAATGAAATAAATTATATGGAAAAAGGGAATTACAAAAGAGAAGTAACTGGGTATTGGCGGTGGCGGAAAGCGGAGGTGATGTCGAAAGTTGTGGCGTGTAGTACCCGAGCGCGAGGTACCACATCCCCCGCACCATGACCCGGCCCGTATATGAAATGGGTTTCCATACACGTGCTGAATCATAGCGAACGGGGACACACACACACTAAGCCAGGCGGGACTAGCCTATCACTTAACCCCAACAACCACAACAATCAGAGCAGTAGAGTAACATAAAAGCGGAAGCAATAAGTCATATATCATAGATTGAGCTATATGCTCTAGGTACCAACAGTTATTCCATATATTGAGCTCTATGCTCTATGTACCAACATTTAAGTTCACGGAAGTTAAATCCCAATACAAGTACGCTCCAAATCATAGTCAACATATACATGCCATCACGGCCCAAAACAACATTTATATACAATAATTAAAAGTACGAGTATGCAAGTGTAACACCAAAACACTAGAGCTAGAAGCGAATGCAAGACCTACGACTCGTATTCCCGCCTAGCTCCCTCAACACCTGCACAAAATAACTGAAAACCAAACGGGTTCAGTCCAAAAGGGACTGGTGGGTATAAAACAGGGCATAAATAGTATATATGACGATAATTAAACAATCACATGCAAGCTATAATCCCAAGTGAGGTTTTAAAGAATTTCCCCAAGTGGGTGAAATAAAATCATCAAAAGGGATTATAACAAACCATTATCATTAGGTCATTATTAGCCCGGCGAGTGGGCGTGCATTATCTCCAACCAACACCTTGTGTAAAACATTTAAACATTCTTTCATTCATTCTGTTCATGCATTTCAATCTTGTGTGCACATTCATTAACATTTACACCTTCTTCCTCCGGTTTGGTGACGGGCTTGCAAGACCCGACCACCCATTCATTGACCAAAAGGGGTTACATGACTCCCCAGATGGCGCTCAGCGTCCATTCCTCGCTAACTCCTAACGAGGTCCGGTTACGCCGTTAATTGGTGGAACTAATGTGAGGGATCACCGTCGGCCCATGCCTCACCGGATAACCACTCACACTAAGTCCCTGGGCCCCATTCGTGCATAACATTCATTCTTTCTTTTCTCGCCAAAACATTTGGTAGGATTTAGAAATTAAGGCTTTACGTTGCAAACATTTACTCTTGAAGATGACTCTATATATAGGTATACATTTTGGTCGAAAACTTTTCACGTTAAAGGTATTTATAGGGTCACATAGCTAAGTAGAAGAAAAACCCACCTCGTACGGCAAAACAAGAACACACGAGCCTCACTGACCGGCCTCGTCTCCAAAGGAATCAAAATCTGTACAAAACAGGTGAAGTGAGACTCAAATGACCAAATAAGACGCTCGGCAATGCCATGCTTATGATATGAACGCATAAAACAAATATAATGGACGTGTTCGTGTGCACTATTAATGTCTTAAAACATATAACCGATCATAACTTTCATGCTTGCATTCTTGCATTAATATAACAATCATAACATAACTAAATTAGAGTCACGTTCAATATAATCCACGAATACGAACCACGCAAGCAAATCAAGCAAGAAAAGAGACTTCTCAAGGCTGCCAATTCAAATGACACGGCCGTGTTGAGTTTCAAAGGGAAATGGACATGGCCGTGTCCGAGGTTTAAAAATCAGAAAAATCAAAGTCGAGGGCTTGACACGGCCGTGTTACATTTTCAAAGGATTTGGACACGGCCGTGTCCGAGATTAAAATCAGAAAAAAAACAAAGTCGAGAGCCCAACACGGCCGTGTCCATTTTCAGTTCAAAGCTGACACGGCAGTGTCAGCTCATCGTTTTGAAAGAAATAACAGAGCATCAGCTTTGTTACGTGAGGGAAAAGCTTGCAAAAACAGGGCAGCCACCAAGAAGCTCTTAAACCACCTAAAGACATACTTTTAAGCCACATAATTCATGTAATTCACATAACTCACTCATATAGATATCAATTCAAGCTCCAAGTTGGCAAAAGATCAATCAATACCAAGCTTTCATCCATGGAGGTTTTCACGCTTCAACAATGGCAACTCATGCTATACACTCCTAACATGAAATCCAAGCAAAAGAAATGATAAGCAAGCTCCACACATCTTCCTACATGTACCAAATCTCAACTTAAACCATGAAAACTAATGATCAAACCAAACCCTCAATTCATTCTCATATATTCAACCACATAAGTCCTCAACTTCTATCATGCTTCAAATAGATGAAAATATAGAGGAGGAGATGGAGGTTACAAATCCTAACTCACCTTGGAAGAAGATGGAGGATTGATTAAGCTTGAGCTCAAAGTTTGGATGGTCAAAAATAGAGGGTTTCTTCCTTGCTCCTTGCCTTGGTTGCTTTGATCGATCAAAATGGGGAGAAAGGAAGCAAGTTGCTGATATCTAATAAGGAAAAATGGGTAGGATACGGGTTGGTCCAAGTCCGATTCGTTTAAGAAAAAGGTTCAAACAATTTATAAGGTCGAGGCTATGAAACGGTTCGTTGTCGAAGGTTTAAATGATACCGAAAAGATACAAGGTCAAGTTCAAAGGATAGGTAACGTTGAAACAAGTTCAACGCCGATTACGGATCTCGATTTCGAGGTCCGGAGCTCAAGATATCGCGAAAACCGTTCAGGGTTGCCTATTATACAAATAGGTCCCTAAACTTTCAAAAAGTGGCAATTAAGCCCAAACTCAATTTCCAATTGAGTCCAAAACATTCAAATACAATACAATTAAGTCCACGGATTACACAGAACACGTAATTTCATTCAATTAACACCATATTCACAGAATTCACATTTTCACAAATCCGATCACATATTCATAGCTCACATAGACAAACAAAAGAAATTTTAAACAAATAAATCAAATTATAAACAAATTCAATTAACAAATCAAAATATAAAATCATATAATTAAACATAAATACGCACGCAACACTTACCTGCACGTGTGAAAACTCGGGGCGTCACAACCTCTCCCCCTTAAAAGAATCCGTCCTCGGATTCATTTATCGGCTGGAAACAATTCGGGATGAAATCTTTTCATCTTCTCCTCCGTCTCCCACGTAGCCTCTTCCGACTTATCACTTCTCCATAAGACTTTAACTAGTGGGATTTGCCGGTTTCTTAATTCTTGAAATTTTTGATCCAAAATTCTAACCGGTTTCTGAACGAAAGTAAGGTTAGGCTCAAGTTCCACTTCTTTAACGGTTAAGATCTCGGATTCATCCGGATAATATTTCCGAAGCTGAGAAACATGGAATACATTATGAATTCCTGTCAAACTCGGGGGTAGATCCAAACGGTGGGCTGTGTCTCCAATTCTCTCTAGAATTTCATATGGTCCCAAATATCGGGGATTTAGCTTTCCTCACTTTCCAATTCGGGTGAACCCTTTTCGAGGCGAAGCTTTCAGAAACACTCTATCCCCAACTGCAAACTCAAGATCCTTCCTTCGTCTATCTGCATAGCTTTTCTGTCGATCCTATGCTGCTTTCATCCGTTGTCTGATCATTTGGACCTTATCAATTGCTTCCTGCACGGCCTTAGAAGGTTTTTCCTTATTCTCCCCTCGTTTCACACCTTCTTGCTTCGTCCAATTCCATTCTTCTAAATCAAAGAACAATGGTGATCTGCATTTCCGTCCGTAGAGAGCTTCACATGGAGCCATTTCTATCAATGCTTGAAAACTGTTATTATAGGCGAATTCAATTAAAGGCAATTGCTCGTTCCACGAACTCGAAAAATCCAATGAACATGCTCTCAACATATCCTCCAAATATTTGATTAATCTCTCGAATTGCCCGTCTGTCTGAGGATGGAAAGCTGTGCTGAATTAAAGCCTTGTTCCCAAATTCCTTTGCAATTCTTGCCAAAACCTAGAAGTGAACCTCGGATCCCGATCTGATACAATACTAATCGGTACACCATGCAGTCGAACAATTTCATCAACATATTTCTTAGCCAATTTATTCACCTTATCCGACATCCGAATCGCAAGAAAATATGCCGATTTCGTCAATCGATCTACTATTACCCAAATTCCATCCAAACCACCTTTCACTCGTGGAAGACCCGTAACGAAATCCATCACCACTTGCTGCCATTTCCATTCTGGGATAGGTAACGGTTGAAGTAATCCCCATGGTTTCTGATGTTCTGCTTTCACAACTTGGCAAGTCAAACAATGCCTCATGAAACTGATCACATCCCTCTTAAGTCCATTCCACCAAAAAAATTTCTTTAAATCCTTATACATCTTATTTCCCCTGGGATGTATCGAATACCCTGATCGATGAGCTTCTTCCAATATCAACCGTTTCAATTCTTCCGGAACCACAACTCTGCTCTTAAACCTTAGAAGCCCGGTGTCATCAAATCCGAACGGACTCTCTGCATCATTTCTAGCTTTCTGTACTAACTTCTGAACCTCGGAATCCACCCTTTGCGCTTCAAACAATCTCTGTTGAAGGTCCGGTTGAACCGTGATATTCTGAATAATAGCTCTCAGCTTAAAAGACTCAGATTCTTTTCCAACTTCCACTTTCACACTAGACACACTAGCCTTCCTGCTAAGTGCATCCGCAACCACATTAGCTTTTTCAGGATGGTAACGAATCGTACACTCATAATCCGCCAACATCTCCATCCATCTTCTCTGTCTCTTGTTTAATTCCTTTTGAGAGAACAAATACTGAAGACTCTTGTCGTCGGAAAAGATCTCAAAAGAAACTCCATAGAGATAGTGTATCCACTTTCCCAAAGCGAAGATCACCGCTGCAAGCTCGAGATCGTGAGTGGGATAATTCTGCTCATGATCCTTTAATTTCCTCGAGGCATAAGCTATCACCTTACCTTCTGCATCAAAACACATCCCAACCCTTCTTTCGAGGCGTCAGTATAAACCATGTATCCTTCAGTGCCCTCGGGAAGTGCTAATACCGGTGCAGTGGTTAATTTTTTCTTCAAGAGCTGAAAACTTGCTTCACATGCCTCATCCCACTCAAATTTTGCTTCCTTCTTAGTTAACCGAGTTAAAGGACCGGCTATCTTCGAAAAATCCTTCACGAACCGGCGGTAATAACTTGCCAATCCCAAGAAACTTCTTACCTCGGAAGCATTCTTCGGACTCTGCCATTGACTAACTGTCTCGATCTTTGAAGGATCAACTTCTAAACCCTTATTCGAGATAATATGACCTAAAAATGCAACCCGGTCGATCCAAAACTCACACTTACTAAACTTGGCGTATAACCGGTGCTCTCTCAACGTTTCCAATACCAACTTGAGATGCCTAGCATGATCCTCAGGAGTCTTTGAATACACGAGAATATCATCAATGAAGATTACAACGAATTTATCCAAGTAAGGTCGAAAAATCCTATGCATCATATCTATAAATGCTGCAGGGGCATTCGTCAAACCAAAAGGCATCACTACAAACTCGTAATGCCCATACCGAGTATTGAATCCTGTCTTTGGTATATCCTCTTCCCGGATTTTCAGTTGGTAGTAACCTTGCCTTAAATCCAATTTCGAATAAACCCCTGAACCTTGCAGCATATCAAATAAATCCTCGATGTGGGGCAACGGGTACTTATTCTTGATAGTCATCCGATTAAGCTCCCGGTAATCTATACACATTCTCAACGACCCATCTTTCTTCTTGACAAAGAGAACCAGAGCACCCCACGGAGATGAACTCGGTCTAATATAACCAATCTTGAGTAATTCCTCCAACTGAACCTTCAATTCTTTCAACTCCGCCGGAGCCATTCTATAAGGAGTCTTGGAATACGGTTCTGATCCTGGGTATAAATCAACAACAAATTCAATCTCCCGATCCGGTGGTAGAGAACCCAAATTCTCGGGAAATACGTAGGGATATTCCTTTACTACAGCTGTCTCCTCAAAACTTGATTGATCCTTTGGTTTATTAAGGAGATAGGCTATAAATCCCGTGGCTCCATCCTTCACTAACTTACGAGCTTCCATAAACGACAATAGAGGTATATTCTTCAACCTAACTTCTCCAATTAACTCATCACCCAATTTAATTTTCTTCTTAAAACAATCCACTTCGGCCCGGTGCCGATACAACCAATCTATCCCGAAAATTACCCCATACCTCTGCATAGACATCACGATGAAATCTGCCGGATAATCTTTCCCTTCTATCAAAACCGAACAACCCCTGACAACCCGATCCGACTGCAAACTACCTCCAAGAGGCGAACTCACAAAATAACAAGAATTTGAACAAGTAACAGATAAGCACAGAGGGGCACATAAATCAGAAGATATAAAAGAGTGAGTGGCACCCGGATCGAATAATGCGTGAATGCTCGTGTTATGAATGCAAACGGTACCTTCCACCACAGCATTTGGATCAACTTCAACTTTCTGCTCCTCACCCTCAAGGGCATAAGCTCGTGCCTGAACCATAGGTCTCGGAGCCCCAGCTTGATATCCTGGTGTCTTGTTCGGGCATGAAAAAGCCATATGATCCCCTTTTCCACATATCAAGCACAACCTCAATCTCTTTCGGCAATTGTTGTAAGAATGGGTTGGCCATCCACAATAAGTACACGGAGGCTGATCATTGCGAGATCCCTTAGGAGTCGGTGGAGCCTGAGGTAGTCGTGGAACAGGTGCGCTTGGACCTCCAATTCTCGGCTTCTTGAAAGGTCCTTTTGGTGGTGGAGTTGATAAAGTCATCGGCCTCTTCCCTTTGTTGAATCCCCAACCGGATCCTGACCCTTGTCCCTGGCGATAAGCTGGCCTTCTAGCATTGACAGAATCTTCAACCTTTAAGGCTTTCGAAGTAGTCTTCGCCCAGGTACTCGTGTTAACCGCCTCAAGAGCTGCCTGAATGTCTGGTCGAAGTCCCTGAATAAATTGCATAGCCTTGTGAAAATCATCACCTGCTATGTTAGGTGCATAACGGGACAACCTCTCGTAATCCGAAATATACTCGGCCACAGATCTTGATCCCTGCTTCAATTCGGTGAATTCCCTCAATCTTCGAGTACGGGAGAAGGGAGGGATGAACTTATTCTTGAATTCCCGTGTAAATACTTCCCAGTTGATCTCCTCTCCAGCTGCTTCCAATACTATCCTTGTGCTTTCCCACCAAGAGTAGGCTTCCCCTTGTATCAAAGTAAGAGTGCATCGAGCCTTCTCTCGGGACTCACATGGAATGAGCTCCCATATCCTCTCGACTTCTTTCAACCACATTTCCACCTGCGCGTCATTTCCCTTGAAGAACTTGGGAGGTCTTTGGTTCTGAAACTCCCTAAGTATAACCGAAATCGGTGTCTCATGCGGTACAGCCGGTGTAGGTGGTACCGGAGGTGCTGGTGGTACATAATCTCCAAGCCTCTGGTCTATAATGTTGATAACCGAATTAACAAAGGCCTCTGCTAGCGGTGTGGCTGTGGAGGTGGAGGCGTAGGAGTACGATCACGATGATGATGTCGTCCTGGAGACCGATCACGATGTCTACGTGGAGGCATCATGTCAATAAATACTGAAATGCGTGCTAGGCTTAGCTCATGCATGATAATGCAATTAATTCAACCACAATCCGCAATTTAAATCAATCTAGCCCAAAAGAGATGTATATGCAACACATTGTCAATTAGTTCCTAAGCCGAACGACCTAGACAGACTCACACGACACGAAAGCCCGGGTTTTGCAACCCTAAGCTCTGATACCACTTAAGGATGTAGCACCCGAGCGCAAGGTACCACATCCCCCGCACCATGACCCGGCCCGTATATGAAATGGGTTTCCATACACGTGCTGAATCATAGCGAACGGGGACACACACACACTAAGCCAGGCGGGACTAGCCTATCACTTAACCCCAACAACCACAACAATCAGAGCAGTAGAGTAACATAAAAGCGGAAGCAATAAATCATATATCATAGATTGAGCTATATGCTCTAGGTACCAACAGTTATTCCATATATTGAGCTCTATGCTCTATGTACCAACATTTAAGTTAACGGAAGTTAAATCCCAATACAAGTACGCTCCAAATCATAGTCAACATATACATGCCATCACGGCCCAAAACAACATTTATATACAATAATTAAAAGTACGAGTATGCAAGTGTAACACCAAAACACTAGAGCTAGAAGCGAATGCAAGACCTACGACTCGTATTCCCGCCTAGCTCCCTCAACACCTGCACAAAATAACTGAAAACCAAACGGGTTCAGTCCAAAAGGGACTGGTGGGTATAAAACAGGGCATAAATAGTATATATGACGATAATTAAACAATCACATGCAAGCTATAATCCCAAGTGAGGTTTTAAAGAATTTCCCCAAGTGGGTGAAATAAAATCATCAAAAGGGATTATAACAAACCATTATCATTAGGTCATTATTAGCCCGGCGAGTGGGCGTGCATTATCTCCAACCAACACTTTGTGTAAAACATTTAAACATTCTTTCATTCATTCTGTTCATGCATTTCAATCTTGTGTGCACATTCATTAACATTTACACCTTCTTCCTCCGGTTTGGTGACGGGCTTGCAAGACCCGACCACCCATTCATTGACCAAAAGGGGTTACATGACTCCCCAGATGGCGCTCAGCGTCCATTCCTCGCTAACTCCTAACGAGGTCCGGTTACGCCGTTAATTGGTGGAACTAATGTGAGGGATCACCGTCGGCCCATGCCTCCCCGGATAACCACTCACACTAAATCCCTGGGCCCCATTCGTGCATAACATTCATTCTTTCTTTTCTCGCCAAAACATTTGGTAGGAGTTAGAAATTAAGGCTTTACGTTGCAAACATTTACTCTTGAAGATGACTCTATATATAGGTATACATTTTGGTCGAAAACTTTTCACGTTAAAGGTATTTATAGGGTCATATAGCTAAGTAGAAGAAAAACCCACCTCGTACGGCAAAAGAAGAACACACGAGCCTCACTGACCGGCCTCGTCTCCAAAGGAATCAAAATCTGTGCAAAACAGGTGAAGTGAGACTCAAATGACCAAATAAGACGCTCGACAATGCCATGCTTATGATATGAACGCATAAAACAAATATAATGGACATGTTCGTGTGCACTATTAATGTCTTAAAACATATAACCGATCATAACTTTCATGCTTGCATTCTTGCATTAATATAACAATCATAACATAACTAAATTAGAGTCACGTTCAATATAATCCACGAATACGAACCACGCAAGCAAATCAAGCAAGAAAAGAAACTTCTCAAGGCTGCCAATTCAAATGACACGGCCGTGTTGAGTTTCAAAGGGAAATGGACACGGCCGTGTCCGAGGTTTAAAAATCAGAAAAATCAAAGTCGAGGGCTTGACACGGCCGTGTTACATTTTCAAAGGATTTGGACACGGCCGTGTCCGAGATTAAAATCAGAAAAAAAACAAAGTCGAGAGCCCAACACGGCCGTGTCCATTTTCAGTTCAAAGCTGACACGGCAGTGTCAGCTCATCGTTTTGAAAGAAATAACAGAGCATCAGCTTTGTTACGTGAGGGAAAAGCTTGCAAAAACAGGGCAGCCACCAAGAAGCTCTTAAACCACCTAAAGACATGCTTTCAAGCCACATAATTCATGTAATTCACATAACTCATTCATATAGATATCAATTCAAGCTCCAAGTTGGCAAAAGATCAATCAATACCAAGCTTTCATCCATGGAGGTTTTCACGCTTCAACAATGGCAACTCATGCTATACACTCCTAACATGAAATCCAAGCAAAAGAAATGATAAGCAAGCTCCACACATCTTCCTACATGTACCAAATCTCAACTTAAACCATGAAAACTAATGATCAAACCAAACCCTCAATTCATTCTCATATATTCAACCACATAAGTCCTCAACTTCTATCATGCTTCAAATAGATGAAAATATAGAGGAGGAGATGGAGGTTACAAATCCTAACTCACCTTGGAAGAAGATGGAGGATTGATTAAGCTTGAGCTCAAAGCTTGGATGGTCAAAAATGGAGGGTTTCTTCCTTGCTCCTTGCCTTGGTTGCTTTGATCGATCAAAATGGGGAGAAAGGAAGCAAGTTGCTGATATCTAATAAGGAAAAATGGGTAGGATACGGGTTGGTCCAAGTCCGATTCGTTTAAGAAAAAGGTTCAAACAATTTATAAGGTCGAGGCTATGAAACGGTTCGTTGTCGAAGGTTTAAATGATATCGAAAAGATAAAAGGTCAAGTTCAAAGGATAGGTAACGTTGAAACAAGTTCAACGCCGGTTACGGATCTCGATTTCGAGGTCCGGAGCTCAAGATATCGCGAAAACCGTTCAGGGTTGCCTATTATACAAATAGGTCCCTAAACTTTCAAAAAGTGGCAATTAAGCCCAAACTCAATTTCCAATTGAGTCCAAAACATTCAAATACAATACAATTAAGTCCACGGATTACACGGAACACGTAATTTCATTCAATTAACACCACATTCACAGAATTCACATTTTCACAAATCCGATCACATATTCATAGCTCACATAGACAAACATAAGAAATTTTAAACAAATAAATCAAATTATAAACAAATTCAATTAACAAATCAAAATATAAAATCATATAATTAAACATAAATACGCACGCAACACTTACCTGCACGTGTGAAAACTCGGGGCGTCACATGGCGTCTGTGGTGCTGAGAAAAACTGATGGCGTTTGAATAGAGGCTGCTGCGAGGGATTTCGTTCTTGGCTGAGAGCAGGCACGGTGGCTGACTCGGTTGGTTGGTTGAGGCAGGCGGTGGCGAACAAGGAAGAGGGCCACCGGAGTGCTATTGCTGGCGATGGTGGTGAAATGGTGGAATCGTGCCCGGATCTATGGCCAGATGGCCGTTGCTATCGGCGCTTGCAGTGATGGATGGCGAGCAATTGTTGCGTCATCCTTCTTCGCGGCTGAGAGTGGGGAGAGACGCTTGGCGGTGGTTTGGTGGTGCTGCAGTTTCAACCCCCCATCCAGATCTAGGCAGGAGAGAGAGAGAGAGATGGCGTTAGAGTTTGGAGATGATGACCGGCGAAAAAGAACAGCTCTGGCCGGTGGTGGTTCTGGAATGGTGGTGCTGAATCGCGGTGGTGCAGGTGAGTAGCGATGTTGGCGGAGATGCGGAGATGGAGGAGCTATTGTGCTGCTGCTTTAAACCCCCCATCCAGATCTAGGCAGGAGAGAGAGAGAGAGATGGCGTTAGAGTTTGGAGATGATGACCGGCGAAAGAGAACAGCTCTGGCCGGTGGTGGTTCTGGAATGGTGGTGCTGAATCGCGGTGGTGCAGGTGAGTAGCGATGTTGGCGGAGATGCGGAGATGGAGGAGCTATTGCGCTGCTGCTTTAAACCGAAAGGGGAAGGGGTGAGAGAAGAGAGGGCGGCGGTGGTTGGCTGTATCTCTCCGACGAAAATGGTGGTTGGGGCGGCTTCGCATGTGGAGAAGTTGGGGCCGCTGCTGCTGCTTGTTGAAGACAAAGGGGAAAGAAGAAGAAATGAAGGCAGCACTTAGGGTTTCTCGGTTAAGAAGGGACCAATTCTCCCAAAATTGTAATTAAGTCCCTCAAGAACTTTAGTTGATGCGATTGAGTCCTCCCGGTTCCAATAAGATCAGTGAAGTCCAATTAAGGATTTGATAATTATAAAAGCACCCTCAGAATTAAAGATAAGGTTCAATTATGCCCAAATTGAATTTCTCATAATTAGAAATAGATCCCCAATTTTAATTAATTTCAAATCAGCCCACATAATTTAAGTTAAAGAGCAATTAGGCACAAAACACATACTTCGACTAAGTCCACATTTTTTTTCATAAGGTTGCAAACGAGTCAATTAAACTACTAAAACATAAATAAAGCAATTCAAGCACAAGCAGAGTTAAATAAATAACATTCTAATCGCATGAAAACAACATCGTATCTTACTCCGAAAATGCGGGGTGTTACAACTTCCATGAAACAACATAATTAAAGGAGTTAGCATTCCTATTCGAGGGTTAGTAGGGTTAGTTCCTTGAATCTAACCATCTCTGTTCATCGTGTCAACGGGAGGGTTGACGATCATCTTTGGAGGACTCACGAGCCCATAGCGGAACAACACTTCCTCATTCTGCATTAGAACCTTGGCCTTAATCAGCCATTTCTCATTCTTCATCACGAGGGCCAGACTCTTTGCCCATTGCTCAAAAATCTTAACCCCATGTCTGTGCCTCACAAGGGCCCTTCCCTGTGTACCAGCCACTCTCGGGGAACCCTAAAAACTCCACCGGGTGCCCCCGCGAAGAAGAATTTCTCCTTCAAGTTATCTCCATATGACGTCGAGGGTGAGTCGATCATCTTCAAACCCGATTTGGATTGCATGTAATAAAATCCGTCCCTCGGAGATGAGTGTGGAGATTGGGCCAATTGGATCAAACTGTTGAAGTTGTCAATCGAGGGCTCATGGCCCGTGACCCTCATCAGTATCACGAATGTGTTCAGCAAGGCTATCCCGTTGGGAAAAATTTGGGAAGGGCTCAATCTCAGAAAATTTAGAATGTCAACGATCGGAGCCGGGATCGGGAACCTCAAACCCCCTGCAAGAACAACGTCCTTATAAATGGTCATCATCCCGGGGGCGGATTGTTGGCTCGCTCTCGCTCTGTGGGAAGGCGAGTTACATAAACTCCATCCCAATAAACTTGGGTCTTTAATGTGGCCAGCTCCGCGAGCGTTAAGGTGCTCTCAATCTCATCCGGAGTTTTATCCGTTACTTGGGGATTGTCTTTCCTTACTTGGGTCGCAGGTTCCTTACCCTGTCGATGGCGTTTACGAGGAGGCTCCTCGTCTGACCTGCGCTCGGAGGGTCTTTCTCCCCATGGTGATCTTGGGGCCTAGCAGTGGTATTTAACAAAGGGAAAACCCTTTAACCTTGCTGCTGCATTCTAAGGGAAAGGTCCATCTCCTCAAAAAGCTGTTCTACTCCTCCGGGATTACGCTCGTTCATCCCTTGAACCGCAGCGTCAAGTTCCTCGTCCCTAGGGTCTTCTGGGACTATCCCCAATGGAACAGCGAGCGGAATGTCATCATGAGGAGAAGAGCTTCCTACAGACATCTCATCTATCTCCCTCACCATTTGATCTACGATATTCTCCGCCATTACTGGTCTTTATTCTTGAAGATGAAGCTTTCAACAAGAATTCAGCGGAGAGGAAGAATTCTGGTACGGATTTAATGGCTAAAAAGGCTATCCCACACAAGAACAACACTTGACACAACCTAAGTCTAGGGTTAGTACAAAAATTACAGAGATTTACCTAAGAGTGAAGGATAATCTGTTGTGAAGGGTTGCCGGAAATTGCAAGAACTTGCAGAGAAAATGGCTGCCTTTGCTTGAGAGAATTGGGGAATGCGTAAAGAGTGAAAAGAAATGACCAAATCCCTATTTATAGGGTTAGGGTTTGCATTATTCAGGCATTGGGAGTTCAAACGCAATCATTCCCTCCTTGAAAACCTCCCCACGTTTGGTAACCATCACGCATCTCCCAACAAACACGCGCCACTTCCTTGATACATGCGCCTACGTCGCCACTCAGCATTTAATGTGGACCTTTAATGCCCTGTCAGAAGACGCCCATTATAGAAGACGTACAGTCGTTTCCCTCAAAGAGCTTAACCCTCATATATTCAAAGTTAGAGCACAGGTTTCAAAATTCTAACATAGGCTCAAGTGTAACTACAGAATTTGGGGGGTAAAATGATGGGGTTAAATAACGCTCGGATCAAACATTGTACACGTGTCATGAATCCAAGGGCTCCGGAAATTGGACGCTCGTAATAATGGGCCCACAGCATGAGTCCGGCCCATCCCATCATCAACTTACTGGCCCAGGCTTGTGTGCCTCGGCCCAAATTGTCAGCGTGGGACAGACTTACCAACCCCACTTGACGCTCGCGTTACGATCCCAAAAGACGCTCTACGCCCAGATCCCATCTCTACCACCCCAGTGACACCCACTGCAATTGCGCTAGGGTTCATACGCTCTACGCTCATATCATCTAGCACTCGTGGTCCTCCGCCGAGGGAACCCTCTCTCGAGCATCCCAGCGTTCGGGCTCAGCGTCGAATGATACTATTCACCCCGAGGGTCAATCCCACCTTAGTGGAGAGTCCCTCTTGAGGGCACTCTCCGAGGTACGAGGGACGTTACTGAGTATCTCCATGCTCGATGTTCTCCAACAACCTCTGACACAGTGGTAGTGCGCACCTCGTACCTGGCACGCCACAGGCTTTCAGAGCCATCACTTTCACACCTTCACATGACGCCACGTGTCTAGGGCAGCACAGGGTTTGGGACCACAGGGTCAAATTAACCAAGATACCCTTTCCCCTAACATATAAATATGGGATTCACACACCCATTCCCCAAGTCATCTTCGCTAAAGAAACTCACCTGCACTGAACTGGGCATTTTTCTCATCCATTTCTACCTTCCCAAGCTCTGCATTTCGCATACACACCATCGTTGCATCCTTACTGCATTTTGACCCTTGGTGTTATCCTAGCTGGAAGAACCCACGCTTCAAACGAAACCCAGTTCCTGAGGCTCATACGCGTGTGATGGTCCTCCCCTTTACAAACAAATCTTAAAGTGTTTGGTGTCTAAACAACCTTCAAAGTTTCTGCACCATCAAAATTTATTTAAAATTTTAATGTTATCAGAATTTATTAATCAAGTAAATATAAATAAAACAAACAAAGATTATGTATTACTTAAATAAAAAATATAATATAAAGATGAAACAGAACAAAGAAAAAAAAGTGGGGGAGAATACCTGTAATGCCCCGGTTTTTATTTATTAATATCTTATGTCTAAAATAATTTTATAAATTATATTTTACAATACTTTCATGAGATTTTATCAACTTATATCAAATTGAGAATTCCTTCCAAGACTTGAAAATATTTATTTCGTGATATAATTACCGAAAATGAATTAATTGTCAAACTTGGCCTATATGTTCATTCCTTTAAATTTCGGGACCAAATTGCATAACATTTTCAAGGACTGAAGGAATTCTCAATTTGATATAAGTTGATAAAATCTCATGAAAGTATTGTAAAATATAATTTATAAAATTATTTTAGACATAAGATATTAATAAATAAAAACCGGGGCGTTACAATACCTCATCTTCTTCCCCCTAATTGAACCCCCCACTTCGCCCTACCCTACCCCCACCCCCCTCCTCCTTCGCCGCACCCCATCTCCCCATAATATTTCTAAGTGCACCATTGTGATGATTGTATGCAATGGCGGCTCTTAGTAGTAACGTGAAGGTGACAGATATGGGGTGTTTGACATTGCCGACTGTGTTTGGAATACTTCTCGGAAAAGTTGATAATTTTATAACTCGATTTGATTAATTCTTTTTAAGTTATCATCTTTGAATAAAAGAAGATTAATTTTGATCAAACACAACTACTTCATTATGTGATATATATGTTTTTCGTGTTTCCAAGTAATGTATAAGAACGTACCTAATCCATAATGTTGTTCGGACCTAATCATTTAAGTTAATGGCTTATGAAACAAGTTCTAACTTAAACTGGATTAGAAATTAGTCCAAATAGATGACGTCAACTATAGCACCCCGAGTGGTGGGCACCACATCCCCCGCACTAGAGCCTAACACCTGTAACAAAATGAACGTCCGCACACCTTTCAAACCATAGCGAACGGGTGACAAATCAAAAACTTTCCTAGCTAGGCGGTCTAGACCCTCATATCAAAGTGCACAAGCAAACAAATAATAGCGGAAGCGATTTAAAAGCATATCATATCAAGCTAGTAACCACCATCACATATTCATAATTATCATATCAAGTCTATATACATATATAGATGCCCATCCCGGGCCAAAAGAATAGAGATACTAACAAGAGTATTTATAATACAAGTCCAGAATAACCGTAAATACATAAACAAAACCACGCTAATGCATGAGACCTGAGCTACCTACAAGTACAACAACTAGACCACTTGCCGCCTAGCTCAAGACTCCAAAAGATACCTGCAAATCAAAAGAAAGGGGAAAAGAAAAACAACAACGAGGGTTATTCCTAATGACTAGTGAGGGGCTAAAACACGCGCCCATATACATATAGAGCAAAGCATTTTTCAAATTAATAACAATCCATGAATCGGGGATGGTTTTTGCAAGCTAAAACATTTCCTGTAATATTAGCTATATATACTTAAGAGAAGTTAAGGGCCGGAGGCCAAAGCAACAAATTTTAAGTATTTAGATGTCGATTCCCGTTTCATAGAGTCAAGACACGACAAGCTAACCTTGTGAGTACAAGTTTTTCCCCAAACTTCACAAGATCAAGGCTAGTATAAAACCAAAACAAGAATCAATTCCAACCAAGCTTCAAGTGGGAAAGAGAGATATGTTCTCTCAAACCCCAAGTCAAGTACATGCATGAGACAGGGGCTAATTACTCCTACCCGCTCGTTTGATGGTTGTCGCCGCCGGCTCAAGAAAACTCACCTTCCTGAGGTTGGGTGAATTCTGTCAAATGGAAATATGCACAGGAGGTGTGTCGGGTGACCCCATGGCCGTCCCGGATGCTCCTTACCCATATTCCCGGGGCCCATGCAAATCAAGATCAAGTTTAAAGTTTAATGGTCTATCTTTCAAGGCTAATTCTTGCTACAAACGCACGCACACTTCAAGTCTTTTCAAAACAAAGCAAAATATAGATTATATACGTATAAAAGCGTTTTCAAGGTTATAAAGACAAATGGGACAAGCCCTCAAATACATATCGAATACTTATCTATCATATATATACAATATTCGCATGCGGGCTTCAAATCACATAGGGTTTTAGGTCATAATAGCTAAAAGAACAAAACCTCACCTTGTCGACAAATCAGAGTAAAAAGAGAGCAAAAAAACACCAAGGGAGCAACCTCGTCATCACCGAGAAGATCCATTGAACAAAACAAGCAATAAGAGACGATTTTAGACTCAATATGAACCACTAGACACTCGGCAAATGCATATGAATGCAAGTGATGCGTATGAATTACAACAAGTAGCACCTAGGGCATATGAGTTCATATTTGATGTAAATCAAATAAGCATCCAAATACATTATACTATATGTTATTAACATGTTAGGATCATAATCGGGGTGGGAGAAATCAAATAAAAGCGAGAATGAACTACGAAAACATGCATGAACACACAAAGGGGTAACACGCCCCATGCACAAAGAGTGACACGCGCGCTGTAACAACCCAGATTTTTGGGCCAAGGAGAAATAGGTAAGTAAAGGGTTAGAAGAAAGCATCAATCCATTATGCATTGCATTTTGTGTGAACTATGTGCTTTTATGCCTCGATTATTGAATGTTATTTCATTTCGAGACTCATATCACTATTCATTCACTAGGCATAAACCTTCATATATTCCTCATGAAACCTTAGAAAGTTAGATTTCACATTTTTCGGATTCATATCCTAGCTTTTGTTATCCTAAGATACACTTTGAAAATTGTACGTCAAAATTTCTCATTAGTTACTATTCACTCCTTAATGTAGAAATTTTTTGGGACACTTTTACCTATCAAATATAGATGTAAAATGAATCCTTGTGAAATTTTATGAATTAGGGTATCATTCCCGAACCCTAATTCTCATTGTAACTCCCGTAGAAACCAAAACCGGCCAAAAAACCCTAGTGTAACCCTAATTTAAGAATTTTCGAATTTCAACACTTTCCCTATTCAATATTATAACCAAAACGATCCTTGAATTATTTTATGAATTTTAAGACCTTTTCCAAATCCTACTTCAAATCCTAGCTCATTTTATAAATTTTTCCTATTTTTCCTAAAGTACTATTCTCATCGTAAAAACTAACTTTTAAACCGTACGACGTTTAGCATCTCAATATTATACTCAAAATAATCCTTAAATTATTTTATGAATCATGAACACTTTCTCAAAAATTAATTCTCATCCTAGCTTTATTTTGTATTTCTCATATTTTTCAAAATTCCAAACGCTTACTACTTTAACTTGAGACTTTTAAACGTTAAGTGTTTATTATCATCGAAAAGTTCTTTCGATTCTCTTTCTTTTGCAATTTTTCCCACTTTAAACTCTAACCTAGAGATTCATGAACGTTTTAACTATTATTTTCTACGTAATTTTGAATTAATTTATTGATGATTTATTTATGACACAATTTTGTATACATAAGCTCCTACATCACCTATACACCTAAGTAACCTAGAGAAATACACCTAGCTACCCTATCTTGTGAGTCACTACCCAAAACAAATCAAGAATGCCTCTTGTGTCCCAAAACCATACCTATAAATACCCTAACTCTCATTCTCAAAAATCACACAAAACTCTCACTCTCTCTACCCAAAGTCATGAGCTCTCTCCCTCTCTCTGCATGGTATGTGCTTTTCTTTTATTATTTCATGCTTATAAGATGTTCTTAGGGCATTATGACTATAGCATGCTTAGATTTAATTAAATTATGCCTTTAGGAATTTTATTTTATGAAATACATGCATAATTGTTAGCTTTATGTAAAATGTTGTAACACCCCAAATTCTGAACAGAAAGAAAACAGGTAATTTAATTAAGATACCGAGACACGTCTAGAAATTGATCGGATGATTTATGCGTTTAAATAATTTTATACCTAAAATATTATAATAATTTAAGTAAATTTTCCTATATTTATCATTTAGACTTAACTAAATCCTCTTATCTCTAATATGCTATATATTATGCTTCCATTAATTAATTATAATATTTATAATGATTGCTACAGATATTATAATATTAATAATGGTTGGTGTGGATATTAGCATTACTGTTGGAGCATATACTACATGGTAATGTACATCAGACCTAATAACTAATTAAGTGTTGATATACCAATATAAAATTGAAGGTTTTGTCTGGACATATGTAGAAGTAATTAGTTACTGGGTCCACTTGCATGGTAGTGCACTACAATTTGTGAAAAATAGGTTTGTCATACCTAGTTAATGTTTGCATGCATTCCACTTGTTTTAAAAATAAGAATCCATGTACCAATTAAATTGTTAAAAATACCTTTAGCGTAAACCTAGCATTTTTCCTTCACATGCATTAGACATGTCTACATTCACCATCAATATTTTATTTTCCCTCAAGCCTAAGAAACTGAATATTAAATAAAATACATGTTATGAAATAATATTCTAAAGCTCACTTATACATTTTATCTTTCCTAATTCTAACATTTTGTCTCCTTACGAAAATACTAAGATACAGTTGAAAAAGGCTTTTCATATTTAAACCTTGATCCTCAACCAAGTTTGATCAAAGTTCCAATAAACCAATACAACCACCATGTAAGTATCTCTAACTATTCATGGTTTAAAATTCCCTTTTACATCTTTCGGGTGGTTTTATTTTATCAAATATATCTTTTAGTGACAGAATAATGCCTAAATTAATTTAGCTTTTATATATCAATGTTAATGAGTCTTATAATCTGATTGATCTAATTTTAGAATTTGTGTATGTTAGGTCCGAATTATAATTCATATATATAGTAATTTTTTTACGTAGAAATATATATTCATGATATCTTAGAAAAATACCAAAAGATTGAATTTTAAGGACTGTCTTTGATATTTATTTATGTGACTTCTTTAACATATTTGATTTAAGAGTTAATTTGTATGTAATTACGTGATTTCTAAATTGAATAATTTCATAATTGTTGGATAGTATCTCATATTTATTAAAAACTTGCTAGTTGCCTGTTAACAATCGACTTTCAAATTTATTATTTATAGATTACCTTATATATTGGTATAGAGATGACCTATTGACTATGTTTGATCATAGAGTACATTTACATGCTGACTATAGTTCCAACTGCACGATATAATAGGATTTGATAAGTTAACATATATACATACATATATTTGTGATTGAGAATTAATAATTACGTCAGCTTTAATTACAGGATATGGATTAGTTGGTTATACACTTATAGAGATAACAAACGGAAGAGTGATTCAAAAATTGATATCTGTAATTAGTTTATTTGAAAATTCACTTCTTCTTAATAGCTAATTGTTGAAATTTTAATAAGTTTAGATTTTTTTACTTTGAAAGAATAACACCATTTCATAAATTTTCTTTTGATCTTGTTTGATACCTTTGTTTGATTATTCATGATAATATAAGTACGAGAATTATGTGATAGCCGTAGATGTCGGTTGTATTTATCTGGTTTTGAGTCGAGTTATGAGTAATAGTTGTATACGTGTCACAGGCGTTCATAGGGAGGAGCCCTGATCGTGTTGTCTTTTCGCAGCCTTGTGAAGATTTTAAGGTGAGGGATTAAAATGTTTTCAACTGGGGTCAAAACATATATTATGTAAAAATATATATTCTTAAAACTCAACCCTTATTTATTGAGTTTGATTTTGAACCGTTGATACTGTATATATTATTAGCTGTTTTATAATATTTTAGTATTTTATTGAAAAATCGGATTTCCTTATAAAAATGGGTTCTTGTTATATTATATATACGTGTGAGTGAATGAAAAGTTTGATTTTGAACTGTGAAACAGTTAAAAGAAAGAAAGTGTTTGAAATTGTGAAAATATTTTGAAAAGTGAGTTGTGATCGAATGATAGAACCCTTGGGGATGCCCTTGGGGAATATGGGCCCGAAGTATCTTGTGGGTGAAGCCCGAAGGTGTGCACCAAAGGTTGATCTTGCTACGTACTTCTGTGAAGCTCTATACGGGGCATAGCCGGAGGCTGACTACGATACGTATAGAGTGATGTTATTGGTACCAGGGCATATTGCCCCTATCTGTTTGATTGTGTGGTTGGTTGGGGGGCACCTCGACTAACAATTGGAGGGAGAAGGCTGGTTTCTGTTTTGTTTTTCTTGTGTTCAGGGTGTGAAAGGTTGGAGAACTTGCCCGTACTCGCCGGGTTATTGTGATTGATTGATCGTTTCGATTATTGGTTCACAAGTGTTCCGTTCAAACTGAAAGATATTCTTTCACATACGTTTCAATCTTGTTTTGAAAAGAGTAAAAGTGTGAACCAAATTTGTATTCTAGTTTATATATATGTATAACCCTCTCACTTAGTCACTTTGACTAACATCCCTTGTTTTTTGGTTTTGGCTTCAGGTAGGTGTGACTAGGCGGTACGTCAGGTCTAGGTCGTCAGGTGTCATCGGGATAGTTTATTTCTGAATCTCAGAGTTTTGGAATTTCTCCCACGTTGAAAACTCAGTATGTATAGTCTATGTACCTATACCTAATACAATTGTCATTTGTAATTTGTCGTTGTCTTCGGCCTTATCGGCTTTGTAATTAAATTATATATTTGTGCACCGTTGTCTTTTACGCTTTTGCTATGCTAGCTTTTGTTTGTTTATTAGCCATTCGCTGGGAAAGATCTCGAATGAAGGCCCAAAGCTAACACTCGGGGTATTTCTCAGTGCGGGATGTGGCAAGGGCGCTACATTTGGGTGGTATCAGAGCCCGATTGTCAATCGGAGCTCTTGTCGTCTCTAGAATAAGTCTAGGTTGGGTATTTGAATGAGTCTAGGTTGTACGGCTATAGGATTTGAGTTATTAAATGCTTTTGCGTGTACCCGTGGTATGCGCCTATATGATATTTTGGTGCCTTATATAATTACGTTCTAACCAATCATGAATCATATTGTCAGTAAGTTGTGATTGCAGCAATGCCACGTGGAAGACCCCTCTAAGATCCCGCTACGAGCTCCAGAACAAGCCCCGCCTGAAAATGTTAATGTTAATGAATTTGCCCGTCATTTTGCACAAGCCTGTGTACAACAAGCAATGTAGCAGGTTCAACAACAGTATCAAGGACCAGTGCAGACAGAAGCAAAAGCACTAGATAAGTTCGCCAAGTATAACCCACCCAAGTTCTATGGGCAGACTGATGATTTAAAATCTGAAGAGTGGATATCTGAAATGCAACAAAATTTTCAAGTTACACGAATTGGAGATCCTAATCGGGTAGAATTTGTAGTGTTTCTGCTCAAAGGTCCTGCACAAGATTGGTGGAAACTCGTACAACAAGGATAGCAAGTTACTGGAGGTGCAATTACTTGGAATCGATTCCTAACTGAGTTCAGGGATAAATATATTCCCCAAGTGATTCGGGATCGTAGGGAGAAAGAGTTTATAGAGTTGATTCAAGGAAATGCTAGTGTTGCGGAATATGAGGCACGATTTGCTCGTCTAATCAATTATACGCCTCATATCGTGCCGGATCAGAGGAGAAGAACTAAGAGATTCATCCAAGGGCTTAGGCATGAAATAAGATATGCCCTGATGGCTTCTAAAGTCACAGAGTATACTGATGCAGTGTCAAGGGTTATGGAGGTGCAGTCTGAGATACGAGATATGCGATCGGTTCCAGTGCCAATGAACATAATGAATCAATCTTCTGGATCCAAGAGGCCATTCATAAGGACGAATCAACCTACATATAAAAAGCCTCGTAAATTTGGGAATGGGCCTATGGGCCACAAGCCTAATGCAGCTCTATGCCCAATGGGGGCCCATGCTCCAGAATGTAAGTGTGGATTTTGTGGTGGACCAAATCATGAGGAAAATAATTGTTGGAGGAAGTTAGACCGTTGTATACGGTGTGGCAGTGACGAACACATAATCAAAAACTGCCCAAACGCACAACCACGACAAGGTCCAAGAGCACCAGTGAGAAATGTCTAACAGGCTGGAGGAGCAGGGAGACCAGTTGTTCGCGCTCGGGCATATGCATTGGGGGGAGAAGAGGAACAAGTGGATCCAACTGCAGTTGTAGAAGGTACGCTGAACATTTTAGATATCCCAATTAGGGTATTATATGATCCGGGTGCTACACACTCATTTATTGTGCATGATGTTGCTTTAAAATTATCTGTATACGTTGAATGCTTACCTTACATGTATGAGGTTAGTTCTCCTCTGGGATCTAGCTTTACAACTGATGGAATTTATAGACATTGCCTCGTAAGGATTAATAATAAGATTTATCCGGCTGACCTAATCAAGATACCGATGCGAAGGTATGGGGTTATTTTAGGTATGGATTGCTTGTTCCAGCATCGGGCACAAGTGAATTGTTATGAGAAGAAAGTCATCTTGGGAATAGAAGAGTTAACTAAGAAGGAAGTTAAAGACGACAAAGTAATACGGGTGCCTATCATATCAGTAATGGAGGCAAAATAACTTATGAGAGTTGGGGCTATTGGATATGTTGCCTACTTGCTCAATCGACCGAAGGATCAAGTGAAATTAGAAGAGATGGATGTGGTCAAGGAGTTTCCTGATATATTTCCTAAGAGCCTAAACTCACTGCCTCCAGAACGAGAGATCGAATATGTGATTGACCTTATTCCAGGAGCAGAGCCATATTCAAAGACACCTTATAGAATGGCGCCAGCAGAACTAAAGGAATTGAAGACTCAATTGGACGATTTGTTGGCTAGTGGATACATCAATCCGAGTACCTCCCTCGGGGTGCTCCAGTTCTGTTTGTAAAGAAGAAAGACGGTTCTCTCAGAATGTGCATCGACTATAGAGAGCTGAACAGAATGAAAATAAAGAATAAGTATCCCCTACCTCACATCGAGGAGTTATTCGACTTATTGGAAGGAACGAGATTTTACTCCAAACTTGACCTTGGGCAAGGGTACTATCAACTTCGTATCAAAAAGGAGGACATCCCTAAGTGTAACACCCCAAACGGAGGATGCCACATCCCCCGCACTATGACCCAGACCCGAAGCATGAAATGAAAGTCCATGCCCGAATCCGAATCAGAGCGAACGGGAGACCAACTCACACACTAGGCTAGGCGGATCTAACTTGACCAAAACTCAGAGTGCGGAAGCAATTAAAACCAACAACAATAGATAGCGGAAGCATTTATAACAAAACATGCAAAGCAGATGACGGGTTCAACTAGCATAGATTCCTAATCCCCGAATAGTAGATCAACAAACATAACAAGTGACGGGTTCAACTAGCATAAATCCCTAGTCCCGAATATCAACATAAAGTAATAATCATCAAGTGCCACAAGGGGCTGAATGAGAGTGCCACGTAGGGCTACCGAATAGTAAAATATAATCTCAAGTCTACAAGACAAAGCATAAGTAAAGTGTATGAAAAGACAAATGCAAATAGAAAGACTAAACCGACGAAGTGCAACTCAAAGGACTCACTTCCGCCTAGCAAACGCCAACAATCCTGCAACTAAAAGTGTAAAATGAGGTGTCAGTCAACTGACTGAGTAAGGGGGCTAACGCACACCCACTGTATATATATAGAGCATAGCACATATCAGAAGGGTGGACTCATGAACCGGAGATAGGTGTTGCATACCAAAACATTTCCAAAAGTACCCAAAAGATAGTTATATAAGATTTAGAAAACATTTCAGAACTCTATCTCGATTCATGATTCCCAGACAGAACAGAACACATGCTCGGCGAGTACGAGCTTCCAACCTTTACTCCTCAGAACATATCAAATCATAGAATACGAAAGTCAATCCAACCGTCACACCAATGATGGAGGGGATGTACCGTCCCCAAACCATCCATATCAGACAAACCCTCAAGGGGTAGCGAACCCACAAGAGTCCTCCCCGGCTGTACACCGAAGGCTCAAGATATCACGCCTCCCCTATCTCCCTGAGTCGCGCAATGATATCTCAAATGGAGACTATGCACAGGCCGAGCCCTGACAGCCCTATACCGTCCCAGGGATTCCTTACCCATAGCTCCTCGGATCCATAACAGAACAAAACAGAACAGATACCATATATCATGGCTAACTCGCTACAGAACAGATCATAACATAACATAACTTTTCAAAACAGCTTACATGTGCTTTCATATCTAATTTTCCAAAACAGAGCTGATTCACAAGGCCATAAACATATCATATCCAACACATACGTATTTATAATAGATATACTCGCATGCAAGGGTTGAAATCATCATATTAAGGCCATAGGTCGCATAACTATACAAAATCCTAAACCTCACCTCGTGAAAGTAGAGTCTGAGAGTGTGAAGGGCCAAACACTCTAAACCTCGGGCCCACCGGCACCACCAAACTCTGTGACAATACATACAGAAGCCCAGACTTAGACTCTATATGAACCAAACAAGACGCACGGCGTTGCTCAACATGATCGTGGTTATGCATAAGTGTTTATGTTGTGCTTGGATAAGGTGTCGTGGTCATTCAAGGCATATCAATGCTCAACAAGATCATATTTACAAGCAACCATCATGCAATTCCATATCCAAAGATGCAAGATCAATTTAGGAAGTTAATGTATTCACGAAATGCATATTAAATCATCCAATATCACAGGGTTCAATTATAATATTATAATTAAGCATCAAGTTCATGTCGAGTTATAAAGTGCATAAGTAAGAGCAACTTGATCATATAAACATACAAGGTTGTTGTACGTAGATGGCATGCTTGATACAAATAAAGAGTGCATTTAATTCACTTAAGATCATACTTTACAACTTCACAACATGTTTGGTACACAAGCTCAAGTCACATACATAGTTTCATAAATATTACACTTACATCCCCTAAGTTATTTATAAAAGTTTAGAATTATTACACATACATCCCCTTAGTTGATTACTAAGCATAATTGTTCATTTAAAGTGTTTATACAATTATTCAACTAGGAATTAATTATTTACAAGGGATGACAATTATCAATTTATCATAATTCATAATATACCATTTTCAAGTAGTAAGAGTAAAACAAGATATTACAATTCTAACTCCTATCATGCATCAAGTCTTAAGTTGTTCAAGCATCCTTCATGTATCTAAATTTTATATTTGAAACACAATTTACAACAAACATAACATTGAGAACGTCTCAAATTCATATAGAGAAATCACAACATTTTCGTTCTTCTAAAATATCATTCAAGTGCATTTAGTCACATAAAAGATTAGTTTCTAAATATTACACTAACACCCCTTCATATCTAAACACATAGCACAAATTCATCACATCGGGATTCAAATTGTAAATCGAAACATTCATGCATATCACAATCCATTCAATACATGTTTTCATATATGATTGGAATACATCTCGATCAACAAACCAACAATAATTAATTTATTTGCACTTAAAACAATTAATTCAAATAATCACAATTACGCAAAATAATTCATAATAAATAGATCGAGTGTCCGATTAATGAATGGAAAGTGGCGTTGAACTCACCACAACGAGACGAACATTCTGTCCGAAATTTGCCTGAGTGCCGCCACCGGAGCCGCCGAAAAGTCACCGGGCCGCCACCGGGCTGCCGTCAAAAGTCGCCGGAAAAATCCCGAAAAATTAGTCCTGAATGAAGTCTTCGTGCCCGTTCCGAATCCTCGATCAATTTCTGGAAATTCCAAGCCGATTGTCCTAGATCTGAAATCTAAGAACACGAAAACCCTAAATCTTCAAACTCAAATTACTTCCAAACCGATGAACCAAAATGCGATCCGAAAGAGGCGTTGTCTTACCCATGATGAGCTCTTCGAAAGCCCTAAGGTAGCTTTTCGGAAAAATCCTCGGAGCTAGTGCCGCCGTTGCACCGCCACTTTGCCGCCGCCAATCCGCCACCAAACCACCGAATCTGGAGTCGCCTAATGACAGGTCACTAGTTCTCGTCGTTCCGAACAACTTTCATGAAGATCCCGAGACCAAAAGATGGCCGGAAAAGGCCCCCGTTGGCCACCGAAGTTTCTGCCGCCGCTGCTACAGTAACTCGCGCCGCCGCCGCGAGCTTTGGGCGGCGCGTGCGGCTCCGTCTCTGCTCCGATGGCCGCGCCGCCAACATCAAATGAAGCGCCTGGAAGTCTACTTTATGGGTCATGGGCGTGTTGCTGAAATCCCGTCGGAAACCGCCGGAAATGGGCGGCGACGTCGCGGTCCGCCGCCACCCGCATGGGCGTCTGAAAATCGGCGATATCTTCGCCGTCGTTCATCGTTACACTGTAAAATTGGTACTCTTACGTCGGTCTCACCGAGATAATCGAAATGGACTATTCGTTTGTTGAATTCCGTCGAGAAACGATCGAGTTATGGGCTCGTAACCGAAGCCGCGCATAGTGACCCACGGGAATGAGAGAGAGTGAGAGAGGAGAGAGAGAGAGAGAGAGAAAAGGGATTGGGAGAAATGTGTCTTGTGCACAAGCTATATACAACCGGGTATCCTTATCGCGTAGCAAAGAGAAATATCGCGTACAAATAATCGTAAACAAAATTGGTAAAGTTACGAATAAACATTCAAACTCCGAATTAATTTTACAAATAAAAGTGAAATAGAGATTTACCAATTAGAGTTTAATTCAATTTAATTTTAGAAACTTTTCGTACAATTTAACGACATTTCGTAAACACATGATTGACAATTAATCTCAAGTAATTCAAGTAAACCGAAATTAAACAAGTTAAGTAACATGATGGATTTAAAATCAACTTGACAATTATTTCATTGAATAAATTCGAACTAAATCAAATTAGATAGTTAGGGTTAAATATGCGCGTAATTAATCAAGTTGCAATTAATCTTAGAATAATTCGAATGAACACATATTAAATTGGATTTACATTAAATCACATAATTCAAGAACTATTAAATTAAACACACATAAGCGTAGAGACTTACTTGTTGATGTCGTAAGAACGCCCTTCGAGAAAACGGGGTGTCACACTAAGACTGGATTCAACACGCTGTATGGGCATTTCGAATTCATCGTGATGCCGTTTGGTTTAACCAATACCCCAGCAGCTTTCATGGATATGATGCATCGGATTTTCAGATCATATCTTGACAAGTTCGTTGTCATCTTTATTGATGATATTCTAGTGTTTTCTAAATCAGAAGAAGAGAATGTAGAGCACCTTCGTATTGTGTTGGAAACCCTGCAACGACACCAGTTGTTTGCCAAGTTCAGCAAATGTGAGTTTTGGATAGATCGAGTTGCATTTCTTGGACATATCATCTCAGGGAATGGTATAGAAGTTGACCCGTCCAAGATCGAAGTTGTTATGAGTTGGGAACAACCTAAGACTCCTTCAGAAGTAAGAAGCTTCTTGGGATTAGCGGGGTACTATCGGAGGTTTGTTCGAGATTTTTCCAAGATTGCATCCCCACTTACTCAGTTAACTAAAAAGAACCTGAAGTTTCAATGGGATGAGAAATGTGAAACCAGCTTTCAAGAGTTAAAGAAGAGATTGACCACATCACCCGTACTAGCATTACCAGAAGGATCAGAAGGGTATGCAGTATACACCGATGTGTCGAAAGAAGGCTTGGGATGCGTATTGATGCAGAAAGGAAAGGTCATTGCATATGCGTCAAGAAAGTTGCGTTTCCATGAGCAAAACTACCCTACCCATGATTTGGGGTTGGTAGCGGTCATCTTTGCGTTGGCTAAGTGGCGACGTTACTTATATGGTGTTTCATTTGACATCTTTACTGATCACAAGAGTTTGAAACACCTATTTACCCAGAAGGAACTGAACATGAGACAAAGAAGATGGATGGAGTTCCTAGAAGATTATGATTGTAGAATTCAATACCCTCCAGGAAAGGCAAACGTAGTAGCGAATGGTTTAAGTAGAAAAACAAGCATAGCTTGCTTAAAAGGAGCTTCAATTTCAAGTGAAAATGCACCGAAAAAGGTTCGTATTGCATCAGAACCGCGAGTGGCAAATATCACCATTAAGTCGGATTTGGGTCAAAGAGTTAAGGAAGCACAAACGACTGATGAGTGGGTTCAGAGACAGGTAGAACGGATCAAAGAGAACCTAGATTCAAAGTTTGGTTTTGATGATACGAGCATTTTCAGATACAAGAATACTGTCTATATTCCAACAACACTGAGACGAGAAATCCTTTAAGAAGCTTATAAGTCTTCTTACACAATTCATCCGGGAGGAAACAAGATGTACAAGGATCTCAAGGCTCATTAGTGGTGGAATGGAATGAAACGAGATGTGGCAGATTTCGTAAAAAGGTGTCTTACATGCCAACAAGTGAAAGCTGAGCATCAGAAACCAGGTGGAATGTTGCAACCATTACCAATACCAACGTGGAAATGGGAACAAGTGACTATGGATTTCCTAACTGATGTGAATCATGATGAACCGCGACCACAACTTGTCCCAAATGAAGAGTTGGTCCGATCCATAGCTCAAGAAGATAACAAAAAAAGGAGCAAAGTTATGGTGGTCCAATTACACGAGCACGGGCTAAAATGGTCCAAGAAGAAGTTGGGAGTATCTTATGTTGAAAAACAGGAATCAGAAAGCAGCGGAAATTTAAAAATTTTTCCAACAAAAGGATCTTGGACTCGCAATCGTGTATCCAAATTCGTAGAGATCAAGAAACTCACTTAGGTAGTAGCTTTCTTGACACGTGTTGAGCCGCCCTCAAACGCGCTTCATGCGGTAATGGTAACCCGTTCCTCGAAAGTCTCTTTCTACTTCAGAATCCATTGTAGGGATAACAATCCACACCAACCTAGATTCAATTCATGTTAGGGAAGTTCTTAACAATATAACATAAAGAAAGAAACATGAAACGAGAAAAGCAGGATTGAAACTCCCTTCGAAAACCAGTTTTGCGAAAGTAGAAAACTGCCAGTCACAAAACCCTCGTGAAAAAATTCATCCTTCAGGATATGGACGAACGATTTTCGCCATCTTCTTTGGTTCGATTTTTTCATTCGTTTCATGTCGGGTTCAGAATCGTTTCATCATCCCTTCTGATCGTTTTGCTTGATCCCCACTTTTTTGTAAAGCTCGAATCTTCAAAACTTCTAACTTGAAGCTCTCTAGAGATAGTCCACCAACTTGGCTACAATCTAACTAGTAAGGATGCTAGTTCTCTAGTTAGTGTTTAGGCTTAACCTAGGGTTTTTATTTATCTTGGAGAAAGGATGGTGTTCAACACATGAACCAAAAGAATTCTCGATTAGCTCTAAGGGGAGCTCAAGCTCCCCTATTTATAGGATGGGAGTGGCCGAAAATCCTAGTCCTTATGGACTAAGGATTTGGTCTCTCTCTCCCCTATTACTTGATCATCAAGTAATTTTGACTTTGACTTTGAATTCTAATTCAAATCAACTTTCAAGAGAGCTAAAAATATCCAAACTATTTTTGGATAATTTTATACTTTATTTATTTAAAATAAATAACTTATTTTATCTAATTAACTAATTCAGAATTAATTAACTAGATTATTTTTCTCCAAAATAAGACTTTCTTTTTAATTCAAAATTAAACCAAAGTCTATTAAATAATTAATCACATTAATTATTTAACACATAAATAAATATACAAATATATTTACACACGTGTGAGACACGTGTCACAAGGACACGTGTCACTCACGTGGTTTCACACGTGTGGAACCGTCTTGGCCCGATTAACTCGTTTAATCATTTTCAAGCCTCAACTCATGTAACCAAGTTGTTGTGTGTGACCCTCTAGGTTCTCAATTCAATTAGCAGTGACCCTAATTAATTAATTCACTAATTAATTAATCAGTCCATAGATTAAACGACCATAGTCTAGCAGCAGGTGTTTAACCCCTAGCTGAATTGGAATGTTCGGATTCGACAGAACCTTTAAGTCATTGATTCATGTGAGATACAATCCTCCTACTTACTATCTCTCAACCAAGATCTAGGGTAAGGGAATAATTAGAACCCTAATAAACCGGTCTTAAAGCTAAGTGCATTTCATATCCATTTGATCTCAATCCAAGAAACCCTTTTCTTGATGTCTTGATCTACTGCCTTGGCCAAGGACTCCATATGGCATATGAATGACTTACACAATAAGAGATCACCTTGCATATGCAAGTGTAGGTCCTTTCTTGATTCTCATTCACTTTCATGAGTCACTTGTGCAGCCCCAGTATAAGCCTTGAATCAGTTGTCTATGGCGACACCCTTTAAAGCTTATACCTAAGACTAAGACTAAAGAGTTAACTCATAAAGTGACATGGAACCTCAAGTCTAAGGATCAATTAATGACATCAATGACTCGTGAGATATTTCCTAATCTGAAAGTTTCCATTTCCTGAAATAGAAACTTCCTTTCCCATTTAGGAATCTTCTCACACGGGGCACCTCAGTGAACTTACTTATTGAAGTAAGCACCCTCATGTATCACGCACGTATCAACTATACACTTTGCACCTCCATGAAACAAGGTGGTCTTTCTTAAGGGCGTGATCCCACAAGCAAGCCTTAGAGGAGTCAGGTTGACACTCCCACTGTCTGTAGGACTCATGGCTTAGAGTATTTTACTAATCATGACTTATGTGATATAGGGCTCGTTTTATGAACCATTTCACCTAAATGGTAGAGTCCTAAAGTCATCAGGATTAGGGGAGTTATCATACATGCGCACATAATGGAAACACTCAAAACACGTATTGGCATATAAAGAAGTGTTTGCCTACGATCAATCGTATATTATTCAAAGATTGTCTGTGATACAAGAAAAGTCCCAAAGCAGATTACGTCAAATCGGCTTTCTAGGGCACTAATCCAAACAATCTCCCACTTGCCCGTAAAAGCCATTTAGGTACTCTAAGTCCCATCTTCTCAAGATGCAATTTGAGAGCCTATTGACTTTGGGCGTTTCCAAAGTGGATCTGCTATATTCTCTGCTGATGTGACCCTCTTGTTTACACATCTCTTAGGAAACACCTTTTCCTTATAAAGTGATTCGTAATCACGTGTTCAGTCTCTTGGTGAGGTCTTGGTTCTCTTACTTGAGCAACCATCCATTTTATCATACAATATGATAAAGGAGTTGTTTTCATGCTAGGAACTTCATCTAACAAGTTAGATGGAGTTTCTTACCCAAACACTTAACTTAACGTTATATAATACGACTAAGTTCTCAACTACGATAGTCGAGTTTTACAATGTCCGTCCTTGGAACCCTTTTCCAACACATTGCATTACCATTCTGGTAGAAGTTGTATCCTTTCAATGATTTCATAATCATCTATGTTTGATGAACGGTTACATCAAATATCCTTCTAACAACAAGATCTTTTGGGCTTTGTAAACTAATACATATCCTCATTTCTTCTCAAGTACTCTGATGAAATTCTTTACAGAAATCTAATGACCTTCTCTGAGGTCATATTAGATTCGACCCACTACGCTTAATGTTGCGCCATATCAAGTCTAGTACATAACATTTCATACATATGCACCCTTTCACTTAAAGGGATTTTGGACATTTTAACCTTTTAAAGTTATCTTAGGACACATACTCTTCAAAAGAGATGTTCCATTGTCCATACTAAACTCCTTTTAGTATTATGGTTATGTACTCGTTTTGTGATAATCCATTTATGCTCTTAGATCTATCTTCTATAGATCTCAATGTCGAGAATTTAGGATAATCACTAAGATCTTTCATGTCAAATTGTTTCTTAAACAAGAATTGGTAACTTTCACGTTATCCTTGACATTCCTAATGAGAAGGATGTCGTCTTCTAAAGAACCAAAAATTGACTCTTACATCACTAACTTTCATATGTACACTTTTAAGACTTATTCGACTTCCATCTGTGCCAAACGATTTGACTATCCTATGGAATCGAATTGTCTAACTCCTAGAAGCCTTTATCAATCCACAGATTGACTTTAGGGATTTGTATACCTTATGCATACTCCCACTGAATATGAGATTTATAGAAATACCTTATTTCAGTCTCTTTCCATCTCATATTGAACAAGATAGTTCTCATATTCATTTATCATATCTCATTGTCAGAATATGAGGATGTGATAAACACAATCCAAATGGACTTTTACATTTCAACCGTCAAGAAGGTTGTAATGCTTTCATTCACTCGAAGCTGCACGAGCTTGATCCTATCAGGTGGATCAACCAAGGTCAAAACTTGGTTCGAGTATATGGAATCCATATTGGATTTCAAGGCTTGCTTACACTACTCAGATTCCAAATCAGATAGTGTCTCCTCTTCAAGTAATTCCTTGGCTATCTAGGAACACGTTCTAAACACGTCTTAAGAGAAGGGTTTCTGTAGCACCCAAGCGTGAGGTACCACATCCCCCGCACCGGGACCCGACCCGTATATGAAATGGAAGTCCATACACATGCCAAATCCATGGCGAACGGGGACACAACACACGCGCTATGCTAGGCGGGACTAACCCTTAAACCAATCAACTCAAGAATCATAAAATCAGAGTTAAAATGATACGCGGAAGCAAGAATAACATGGTAAATATACAGTGAGCCACCAAGCTCCAAAAATAGATATACAAAAGCATTCAAGTGTTCAACGGCGCTCATGGCCTACAAAATCATAACGCTCCAAGCATAAACTATGATCATATACAAAATACTAATAAGAGTATGAATATGAGACAAAAAGGAAGTGCTAAACGTAAATGCAAGACCTAGACGACTTGTATTCCCGCCTAGCACTCCTATACCTGCACAAAACAACTGAAAACAACCGGGTTCAGTCTAAAAGAGACTGGTGGGTAGAAAAACGGGGCATAAAATATATAATATCGCATAATTTAAACACATACATGTAAGCCCTAATCCCGTGTGAAGTTTAATAAGACTTTCCCAAGTGGTTAAAACAAAAGAAAACATCAACGGGATTACGACGTTCATATTCATTCATAAATGTTCATAAGGGTTTATGGCCCGGCGAGTGGGCGTGCACAATCTCCAACCTACTCCTCGTGTAATCATAAGTAATTATTCAATCATTCGTTATCATACATAAATTCTTTGGTGCTCATAAATACATGATCATAATCATTCATATACTCCTTCTTCCTCCGGGTGGTGGACGGGCTTGCAAGACCCGGCCACCGGTTCACACATAGGCCAATGGGGGTACATGAATCCCCCAAGGGCACTCAGCTCCCATTCCCTGCTAAAACTCCTAGCGAGGGCCGGTATCACCGTAGTTTGGTTGGGACTAGTATATGGGATCCCCGTCAGCCCTTGCTTCCTCGGTTAGCCACATATACTAAGTCCCGGGGCCCGTGCAATCATAAATCATAAATATCTCGCCAAACATATGGTAGGGTTCATAAATAAAAGAAAGGGGGTCATACGTTTGAAATTATTTACCCGAAATGACTCGATATATATAAATATACGGTTTTGGCTTAAAACTTTGCACATAAGGAATATATATGGTTGTTTTAACTAATAGAAGAAAAACCCACCTTTACCAAAGCAAAAGAAAGGCACAAGCGTCTCAAGGCTCGCCCTCGTCTCCGACCAAACCCGAATCTGTGCAAAAGAAAAGGTATGAGACTCAATGACCACATATGACGCTCGACAATGAAGTGCATATGACATGAATGCATAAATGATCATATTATATCAATAAAATGTTCATGTGCACTATTAAGAGATTTAAATCATATAATCATTCATTCGTTCATATATTTCATTCAATTTCATAAGTTCATAAGTTCATATAAATTTCATAAATTCATAAATTCATAATATTCATAAACTCATAAATTCATAATTCATAATGCATATCCATTAATCTAAAATCCATTTAATAAGCATAACACATAATATTCAAATTCACAATTAGGAGTCAAATAAATAAAACGTTCAATCAAAAGTCGGTAGAATAAATAGGCGAAATAAAAATCAATTAATTTCAATAATTAAATTAAATCAAATAATATTTAAAATATATAATAAATATATATAATATATTATATATATATAATATACTAAATATATAATAATATATAATAACATAAGTATATATATATAATATACATATATACACGTACACACACACAAACATACCCATGCATGCATATATATTATATATTAAATACATATATATATATATTACATATGTACTACACATGCATGGAAAATTATCCCACCAATACATGCACACACACAACATCACTCCCATGCATGCACACAACACATTACACAGTAGCCAAGCAAACAGAAACGGCAGCAGCAACAGTACACACTCACGCAGGGAAGAAGAAGAAGACGCAGGAACAGTGCTGAAAAAAAATGGGGTGACACCCCCGTGTCACCCTCCAAACTTATACCGAGACACTCCCGTGTCTCGGTACCGCAACTCCAGGCCACGCTGCACCCCCGTTCCTCGTTGGAACGGACAGAAATGGCACGCCCGTGACGTGCAGCAGCAGCAGCCTCTGTTAGCAGCAGAAATGCGCAGAAACAGAGCAACCATCTCCAGCAAGAAAGAAGGCAACAAAAGCAACATTACAAGGTCCAAATTGCTGCAAGAACTCAACAAGAATACATGCTAAAAGGCCATGACAATGGACACCAACAACATGAAGGAAACTCAGCAGCTACGCAGCAGGAAATCAGGCCAAAAAAACAGAGCAACCAACGCGGAAAAACAGGGCAAGAACAATTCACTCCATCTCCATCTATTCACTCAGTTAAGGCCAACAAATAAGCAGCAAAACAACATGAATTCAACAAGTAAATGAGTCCCAAACAAGCTCAAACAAGAAAGCAACCGTACGTGACATTCAAGTGGAAATTTCTCAACATATCATAAATGATATCTCATAAATATCTCAACCACCAAGAAATCAATGATCATAAATGATATGAGGATGTCAAAATAATCAATCTCAAGCTTGGAACCAATCTAAATCATTGAGAATCGAAGAAGATCAAGAATTGGCACAAATACTCTTATTTTCGGAAATTTGCCTAGAAAATAATAAAACCATGCTCAAAATCATGAATGAAAGGGTGGAAATGATCAGAAACAAACATATAATACAACCCTAAGCTTACCTTGATGATTGAATGAAGTTTGGATGAGATTTGAGCTCCAAAATCTCCAAGGATGGAAGGGTTACGGGATTGGAATGAAGAACAATAGCTTTGGCTGAGTTTCGGGGATTGTGTGAGGATAATCTCAGTCAAGGCTTGATATGTCATGATAGATGGTTGAGTTAGGGTTTCAAAGAATCAAACCATGGTTAATTTGGTTATGGTTCGGATGAGATGTGGCTCATTTTGTACAACAAGGTCAAGTTGGTCTCCGTTTCGATTTTCGGTTGGATTTCGGAGTTTCAAATGACTTAGGAAAAATGTAAAGCTAAGTTTACTAAACTCGAATTTTCGTTACGAGTTCAGCGGAGTTGACGGAACTCGAATCCGAGTTCCCGAGCTCAAGATATTAAATTCGGAACCAAGGGTACGCTAAGTGCTCGTTAGCCCCCGATTTGGTTCCTCGAAACAAATTGAATCCGTTAACATATCAAATGAATTCGAAAACATAAATTGAGCATAAAAGCATGTCCATAACACGTATATTTATAACATACTACAAATTCGCGGCAATTCGATATCATTTCATATAGGAACGATGCACAAAATTAGTGATATGCTCAATCCATGCAATTCATGCATAGTTTATAAAATTCCATGCAAAATTTAAATCAAAGTTCATGCATAATTTATAAAATTCCCATGCAGAAATGAAATAATTAAATAAACAAATTCTAATATTAAATAAATTAAACAAAGTCACGTATATATATATATATATATATGAATAATTAATTAATATGATTAAAGATGATTAATTAACATAACATATAATTAGCATAATCATTAAATTAATAATAATATAAATAAACATATATATATATATATAATACGAAATATATATATATAAAATTAATAATATTAAAATAAAATAATATAATATAATATAATAAAATAATAACAATTATATTAAAATTAAATATAAAACACGTAAAACAATTAATTCGCGCAAATTGGTAAACACATACGTCGTACCTTTACGTCCGAAAAGTCGGGGCGTTACAATCTCTCCCCCTTAAAAGAATCCATTCTCGGATTCACTGCTCACTCGGAAATAACTCGGGGTGAAACCTTTTCATCTTATCCTCCGTCTCCCACGTAGCCTCTTCGGTTTTATCACTTCTCCAAAGAACCTTGACTAGTGGAATACGCCGATTTCGAAGTTCCTGAAACTTTCGATCCAAAATCTTAATCGGCTTCTGAACGAAGGTGAGATCCGGTTCTAATTCCACTTCTTCAACCGGTAGAACCTCGGACTCGTCTCGGTAATATTTTCGGAGCTGTGAAACATGAAACACGTTATGGATTCCAGTCAAACTCGGAGGCAAGTCCAGTCGATAGGCCGTATCCCCAATCTTCTCCAAAATCTCATACGGTCCCATATACCGAGGGTTTAATTTTCCTCCTCGTCCAATCCTTGAGAATCCTTTTCGTGGGGAAGCCTTTAAGAAAACCTTATCTCCAATCTCAAACTCCAAATTCTTCCTCCGAAGATCTGCATAACTCTTTTGTCGATCCTGAGCTGCCTTCATCCGTTGTCTAATTATCTGGACCTTGTCAATAGCCTCTTGTACAGCCTTAGAGGGTTTTTCCTTCTTTTCCCCTCTTTTAATCCCTTCTTGCTTGGTCCAATTCCATTCCTCCAAGTCAAAGAACAACGGTGATCGACATTTACGTCCATAAAGAGCTTCATAAGGAGCCATTTCAATCGAGGCTTGATAACTATTGTTGTAAGCAAACTCGATTAACGGCAACTGTTCATTCCACGAGCTTTGAAAGTCCAATGCACATGCTCTCAACAAATCCTCCAGATACTTAATTAACCTTTCTGATTGTCCGTCGGTCTGAGGATGGAAAGCTGTGCTGAATTGAAGCCTTGTTCCCAAACACTTCTGTAATTCTTGCCATAACCGTGAAGTAAATCTGGGATCCTGATCCGAGACAATACTAACAGGTACTCCATGAAGCCTGACAATCTCATCATTGTATCTCTTGGCCAACTTACTCACCTTATCGGACATTCTGATAGCCAGAAAATAAGCTGATTTTGTCAACCTGTCCACAATAACCCAAATTCCATCGAAACCTCCTCTCACTTTTGGTAATCCCGAAACAAAATCCATAGTTATTTGTTCCCATTTCCACTCCGGGATAGGCAATGGTTGAAGTAGCCCCGATGGCTTTTGATGTTCTGCCTTTACCACTTGACAAGTCATACAATGCTTCACGAAGTCGATCACATCCCGTTTCAATCCATTCCACCAATAGAATTGCTTAAGATCCTTATACATTTTGTTGCCTCCGGGATGTATCGAATATCCTGACCGATGGGCTTTCTCAAGAATAATCCTTTTTAACTCCTCCGGGACAACAACTCTATTCTTGAATCTTAGAAGTCCCGTATCATCAAACCCAAACAGACACTTTGAATCAGCTCGAGCTCTCTCAGCTAATTTCTGAACCTCGGGATCAATCCTCTGAGCATCAAATAATCTCTGTTTAAGATCTGGTTGAACCGTAATATTTCGAACACTAAGGTCTGAACAACTCATTCTCATCTCCAATTTCCACTTTCACATTGGACACGCTAGCTTTCCGACTAAGCGCATCCACGACCAAATTGGCTTTGCCGGGATGGTATCGGATTATACACTCATAATCCGCCAAAAGTTCCATCCAACGCCGTTGTCTCTTGTTCAATTCCTTTTGCGAGAATAAGTATTGGAGACTCTTGTGATCGGAAAAGACCTCGAACGAAATTCCATAAAGATAGTGTCTCCACTTACCCAAAGCAAAGATCACTGCCGCTAATTCCAAATCGTGAGTGGGGTAGTTCTGTTTATGCTCTTTCAATTTCCTTGAGGCATAGGCGATTACTCTTCCATTCTGCATCAACACACATCCCAAACCTTCCTTTGAGGCGTCCGTATAAACTGTATATCCTTCTGTACCTTCGGGAAGTGCTAATACAGGAGCGGTGGTCAACTTCTCCTTTAAAAGTTGAAAGCTAGCTTCACATGCCTCGTCCCACTCAAACTTAACCGCTTTCTTAGTCAATCGGGTTAAAGGAGCCGCAATTTTTGAGAAATCCTGAACGAATCTTCGATAGTAGCCTGCCAAACCCAAGAAACTCCTTACTTCTGAAGCATTTTTCGGGCTTTACCATTGAATAACCGTCTCAATCTTAGAAGGGTCTACTTCCAAACCTTTCCTTGAAATAATATGACCCAAAAATGCTACCCGATCAATCCAAAACTCGCATTTGCTAAACTTAGCATACAACCGATGTTCTCTTAAGGTATCCAACACAATTCTGAGGTGCCTGGCATGATCTTCCGGAGTTCTCGAATAAACCAAGATGTCATCGATGAAGATTACCACAAACTTATCCAAATAGGGCCGGAAAATACGAT
This sequence comes from Lantana camara, assembly GCA_037501455.1. Taxonomy (NCBI): domain Eukaryota; kingdom Viridiplantae; phylum Streptophyta; class Magnoliopsida; order Lamiales; family Verbenaceae; genus Lantana; species Lantana camara. The sequence continues at coordinate 53,813,763 of CM074858.1, forward strand.
GCATCATATCCATAAAAGCAGCCGGAGCATTCGTCAATCCAAAAGGCATCACTACGAACTCGTAGTGTCCATACCGGGTGTTAAATCCCGTCTTCGGAATGTCCTCTTCCCGGATCTTCAATTGATAATATCCTTGTCTCAAGTCCAATTTTGAATATACCCCAGAACCTTGTAACATGTCGAATAAATCCTCAATATGGGGCAAAAGATACTTATTCTTTACAGTCATCCGGTTAAGCTCTCGGTAATCTATACACATTCTTAAAGTTCCATCCTTTTTCTTAACAAAGAGAACCGGAGCACCCCAAGGTGACGAACTTGGCCGTATATATCCAACTTTGAGTAATTCCTCTAATTGAATCTTTAACTCTTTCAATTCGGCCGGTGCCATCCGATACGGAGTCTTAGAATACGGTGTAGAACGGTCGGATGGTAGAGAACTCAAATTCTCCGGAAACACATCGGAGAAATCCTTAACAACCGCGGTATCCTCCAGCTTAACTTGATCTTTCGGCCTATTAAGAAGGTAAGCAATAAATCCCGTTGCTCCTTCTCTTATCAACTTGTGAGCTTCCATATAAGACAAGAGAGATACCGTTCTTGATCCACTACCAATCACCAATTCTTTCCCCAAAATCACCTTCTTCGCAAAACAATCAACATTGGCCCGATGCCTGGACAACCAGTCCATACCCAAGATAACTCCATACCTCTTCATAGGCATAACAATTAAATCAGCCGGATACTCTTTCCCTTCAATCAGAACTGAACACTCCCGAACCAACTGATCTGTCTGAAGACTACCACCAAGTGGCGAACTCACCAAGTAACAAGAAGAAAGACAGATAACAGGCAAGCACAGAGTGGCAACTATATCACAAGAAATAAAGGAATGCGTGGCACCCGGATCAAAGAGTGGATGAATGTTCATGTTTTGTATGCATAGGGTACCTTCTACCACGGCTGTGGGATCAATCTCTGCATCTTGCTCCTCACCTTCGAGGGCGTAAGCACGAGCCTGAATCATCGGCCTTTGAACTCCTTTCTGAAATCCGGGGTTCTTGTAGGGACATTTCTCTGCCATATGATCACTTTTCCCACATATGAGGCACAAATTAAACCTTCTTCGACAATTATTGTAGGTATGGGTCGGTCCCCCGTAATGAGTACATGGAGGCACATCCGGGCGTGAATTTGTAGGTGCTGGTGCCATAAGTAGAGCCTTTGGTCGAGTCGGTGCGGCCTGAGAACCTTGTCCTCCAAACCGAGGCTTCTTAAAAGGACCTTTAGGAGGTGGACTAGCTTGAATCATCGGCCTCTTTCCCGAATTCAATCCGGAACCTCTTCCCATAGGAGCTCTAAAAATCGGATCCTTCTTCTTGAATTCCTCCTCTTGAACTAAAGCCCTTTGCACCGTGTCGGCAAATGACTCGAAATTGTGCCCCGCTTGACCGTGTCTCAAGTCCTGTCTCAATCCCGCTATGAATTTCCTTGCTTTCCTCTTCTCATCCCGGGTGACATGAGGAGCATATTTCCCAAGTCTATTGAATACGGCGAGATATTGAGTCACCGTACGAGCCCCTTGCTTTAACTCCATAAACTCTTGCTCCTTCCTCTCTCTTACCACTTCCGGTACAAAGCATTCCCGGAATTCTCTCTTGAAAACCTCCCAAGTCACTTCCTCTTCATCCACCTCGAGCTTCTCCCTTGTTCGTTCCCACCATTCATATGCATCTCCATCGAGTTGGAATATAGCAAATTGAGCCTTCTCTTGCGTACTAAACTGTCGGACCCCAAATATCCTCTCCAATCTAATCAACCAACCCTCCGAGACCGCATCGTCAATAGAACCAGAAAACCGAGGGGGGTTGTAACTCAGAAACACCCATTGTTATTATGATTTGGTGGAGGCGCCGGTTGTTCTGCTTGTTGTGGTGGGGGAGCTTGAGCCCTCCTATGCTCGACATAGTTGAAAACTGCTTCCATAAAATTCCCCATATCCATCGGTGGTGCTTGTGGTTGGGGTGGAGGCGTAGGAGATCGATCATGATGACGACGATGTCCGGGGGATCTCTCACGGTGTCTACGCGGAGGCATCCTGTTCAAGAAATACTGAAATGCATGCTATTTTTAGTCCATGCATGCAAGTGCAAGCAATTCGATCAAAATTCAAGATTTAAAGCACACAAACACGTAAACAATGCATATGCAACACATTGAAAAGTTGTTCCTAAAGCCGAACGACTTAACTGACTCAACACGACACTAGAGCCCGGGTTTTGCAACCCTAGGCTCTGATACCACATAAGGATGTAGCACCCGAGCGTGAGGTACCACATCCCCCGCACCGGGACCCGACCCGTATATGAAATGGAAGTCCATACACGTGCCAAATCCACGGCGAACGGGGACACAACACACACGCTATGCTAGGCGGGACTAACCCTTAAACCAATCAACTCAAGAATCATAAAATCAGAGTTAAAATGATACGCGGAAGCAAGAATAACATGGTAAATATACAGTGAGCCACCAAGCTCCAAAAATAGATATACAAAAGCATTCAAGTGTTCAACGGTGCTCATGGCCTCCAAAATCATAACGCTCCAAGCATAAACTATGATCATATACAAAATACCAATAAGAGTATGAATATGAGACAAAAAGGAAGTGCTAAACGTAAATGCAAGACCTAGACGACTTGTATTCCCACCTAACACTCCTATACCTGCACAAAACAACTGAAAACAACCGGGTTCAGTCTAAAAGAGACTGGTGGGTAGAAAAAACCGGGCATAAAATATATAATATCGCATAATTTAAACACATACATGCAAGCCCTAATCCCGTGTGAAGTTTAATAAGACTTTCCCAAGTGGTTAAAACAAAAGAAAACATCAACGGGATTACGACGTTCATATTCATTCATAAATGTTCATAAGGGTTTATGGCCCGGCGAGTGGGCGTGCACAATCTCCAACCTACTCCTCGTGTAATCATAAGTAATTATTCAATCATTCGTTATCATACATAAATTCTTTGGTGCTCATAAATACATGATCATAATCATTCATAAACTCCTTCTTCCTCCGGGTGGTGGACGGGCTTGCAAGACCCGGCCACCGGTTCATATATAGGCCAATGGGGGTACATGAATCCCCCAAGGGCACTCAGCTCCCATTCCCTGCTAAAACTCCTAGCGAGGGCCGGTATCACCGTAGTTTGGTTGGGACTAGTATATGGGATCCCCGTCAGCCCTTGCTTCCTCGGTTAGCCACATATACTAAGTCCCGGGGCCTGTGCATTCATAAATCATAAATATCTCGCCAAACATATGGTAGGGTTCATAAATAAAAGAAAGGGGGTCATACGTTTGAAATTATTTACCCGAAATGACTCGATATATATAAATATACGGTTTTGGCTTAAAACTTTGCACATAAGGAATATATATGGTTGCTTTAACTAATAGAAGAAAAACCCACCTTTACCAAAGCAAAAGAAAGGCATAAACGTCTCAAGGCTCGCCCTCGTCTCCGACCAAACCCGAATCTATGCAAAAGAAAAGGTATGAGACTCAATGACCACATATGACGCTCGGCAATGAAGTGCATATGACATGAATGCATAAATGATCATATTATATCAATAAAATGTTCATGTGCACTATTAAGAGATTTAAATCATATAATCATTCATTCGTTCATATATTTCATTCAATTTCATAAGTTCATAAGTTCATATAAATTTCATAAATTCATAAATTCATAATATTCATAAACTCATAAATTCATAATTCATAATGCATATCCATTAATCTAAAATCCATTTAATAAGCATAAAACATAATATTCAAATTCACAATTAGGAGTCAAATAAATAAAACGTTCAATCAAAAGTCGGTAGAATAAATAGGCGAAATAAAAATCAATTAATTTCAATAATTAAATTAAATCAAATAATATTTAAAATATATAATAAATATATATAATATATTATATATATATAATATACTAAATATATAATAATATATAATAACATAAGTATATATATATAATATACATATATACACGTACACACACACAAACATACCCATGCATGCATATATATTATATATTAAATACATATATATATATATATATTACATATGTACTACACATGCATGGAAAATTATCCCACCAATACATGCACACACACAACATCACTCCCATGCATGCACACAACACATTACACAGTAGCCAAGCAAACAGAAACGGCAGCAGCAACAGTACACACTCACGCAGGGAAGAAGAAGAAGACGCAGGAACAGTGCTGAAAAAAAATGGGGTGACACCCCCCTGTCACCCTCCAAACTTATACCGAGACACTCCCGTGTCTCGGTACCGCAACTCCAGGCCACGCTGCACCCCCATTCCTCGTTGGAACGAACAGAAATGGCACGCCCGTGACGTGCAGCAGCAGCAGCCTCTGTTAGCAGCAGAAATGCGCAGAAACAGAGCAACCATCTCCAGCAAGAAAGAAGGCAACAAAAGCAACATTACAAGGTCCAAATTGCTGCAAGAACTCAACAAGAATACATGCTAAAAGGCCACGAAAATGGACACCAACAACATGAAGGAAACTCAGCAGCTACGCAGCAGGAAATCAGGCCAAAAAAACAGAGCAACCAACGCGGAAAAACAGGGCAAGAACAATTCACTCTATCTCCATCTATTCACTCAGTTAAGGCCAACAAATAAGCAGCAAAACAACATGAATTCAACAAGTAAATCAGTCCCATACAAGCTCAAACAAGAAAGCAACCGTACGTGACATTCAAGTGGAAATTTCTCAACATGTCATAAATGATATCTCATAAATATCTCAACCACCAAGAAATCAATGATCATAAATGATATGAGGATGTCAAAATAATGAATCTCAAGCTTGGAATCAATCTAAATCATTGAGAATCGAAGAAGATCAAGAATTTGCACAAAAACTCTTATTTCGAAAATTTGCCCAGAAAATAATAAAACCATGCTCAAAATCATGAATGAAAGGGTGGAAATGATCCGAAACAAACATATAATACAACCCTAAGCTTACCTTGGTGATTGAATGAAGTTTGGAAGAGATTTGAGCTCCAAAATCTCCAAGGATGGAAGGGTTACGGGACTGGAATGAAGAACAGTAGCTTTGGCTGAGTTTTGGGGATTGTGTGAGGATAATCTCGGTCAAGGCTTGATATGTCATGATAGATGGTTGAGTTAGGGTTTCAAAGAATCAAACCATGGTTAATTTGGTTATGGTTTGGATGAGATGTGGCTCATTTTGTACAACAAGGTCAAGTTGGTCTCCGTTTCGATTTTCGGTTAGATTTCGGAGTTTCAAATGACTTAGGAAAAATGTAAAGCTAAGTTTAATAAACTCGAATTGTAACACCCGAACGTAAGGTGTCACATCCCCCGCACCGAGACTCGACCCGAATATGAAATGGACGATCCATACTCGAGCCAAATCACGGCGAACAGGGACAAACACACACTCTATGCTAGGCAGGACTAACCCTTGAACCATAAAATCAGAAATTAAAACATTAAAGCGGAAGCAATAAACGAACATGCATCATACATACGTATAATGAGCATCACAGCTCCAAAAGTAAGTCATAAACATTACTAATTGTCGTCATGGCTCGAACAAACCAATACGCTCCATTTTAAACAATACAATGATCCAAAGTGCAATATGCGAGTGTAAGACCAGAAAACAAAAGGGCTAGAAACGAAAACAAGACCTAGGACTCGAAATCCCGCCTAACTCCCCTGACACCTGCACAACACAACTGAAAACCAAACGGGTTCAGTCCAAAAGGGACTGGTGGGTATAAAAGCAGGGCATAATTATAATATACAACGGAATTTAACAATCACATGCAAGCTATAATCCCAAGTGAGGTTTTAAAGGATTTCCCAAGTGGGCAAATAGAAATCATCAAAAGGGATTATAACAATTCATTAACATTAGGTCATTAATGGCCCGGCGAGTGGGCGTGCATTATCTCCAACCAACACCTCGTGTACTACATTAACATTCATTAACATTCATTCATTCTTTCTTTCTTTCTTTTCATACTTATCAGTCTTTCGTGCGCATTCAATAACATTTACACCTTCTTCCTCCGGGTTGGTGGCGGGTTTGCAAGGCCCATCCACCCATTCATTGATCAAAAGGGGAACATGACTCCCCAGATGGCACTCAGCGTCCATTCCTCGCTAACTCCTAACGAGGTCCGGTTACGCCGTTCATTGGTGGGACTAGTGTGAGGGTTTACCGTCAGCCCTTGCCTCCTCGGGTCCCCACTCACACCAAGCCCCTGGGCCCCATTCAGTGCATAACATTCACTCATTCTCGCCAAAACATTAGGTAGGGTTCAAGAAATAAGGGCTTTACGTTTGCAATCATTTACTCGATAAAAGACTCAATATATATATATATATCGTATTACTTTGGCTTAAAACTTTTCACATAGGGAGATATATCGGGTCGTTTTATCTAAGTAGAAGAGAAACCCACCTTAAACGGCAACAAGGAGAACACACGAGCCCTACAGACCGGCCTCGTCTCCAACGGACTCAAAATCTGTGCAAGAAAGGTGAGGTGAGACTCAATATGACCAAATAAGACGCTCGGCAATGAAATGATTATGATATGAATGTATGAGAGATGCTATAATGTAATGAACACGTTCATGTGCACTATTAAAGTCTTAAAGACATATAAGCATTCAATTCATTCATTCAATGAAGCATTCGTATTCAAACGAGTTCATATCCTTCACATTTCGCGTCAAAGGAATTTAAATTATATAATCAAGTCGTTCAATCTTTCATTCGAATTCATAATTCATAACTTATATCAATTTAATTCAAGAATCCAATTAATATTCATGACACGTAATATTCATATTTACAATTAGAAAATAGGCAATTAGTTACTTTCAGTTAAAGATCGAAATTAAATAAAACATGAAATGAATAACCATTAAATTCTATAAAATAATCATTTAATATTTAAATTATATAATGAGTATATAATTAAATATACATAGATATAGCCTAAATATACACGTAGACTACTACCATGCATGCATAAATGTATTTAACATATATAAACATATAAATACATAATATATATATATATATACATACATGCATGCTACGTACCAAACATGCATCAACAAACCATGCAAAATCTTAAAATGCATGCAGCATTTATACATGCATGCAACTTCATGCATAAGGCCAAACTCATAAATGCATGCAATTAACACTCATGCATTCTACCACTAACAGCATGTAAGGAAAAAGGAAAGCAAAATGCAGCACAAGCAGCAACCCACAGCAGCAGCATCACGGTAACAGAAATGCGTGGAAATTATAGGGTGACACCCCCGTGTCACCCCCAATGAACAAACCGAGACACCCCCGTGTCTCGGTACAGAGAATACCGCCCCCCAGCATGCCCGTTTCACGCTGGAATACACGAGAACGACACACCCGTGTCAACCCGTTCAGCAGCAGCAACAACGCAGACTTCCCCCCCTGTTTTCCTAGCTCAAACGCAGCAACATCTCAAGCAACAAATAGGCAACAAATGCAGCAGCTAATGGCATGAAATGCAACAAAAACTCAGGCCTAACAAAGCACAAAATTGACAGCAACAACAAGGGAAGACGCAGCAGTAGATGGCAGCCAAAATCAGTCCAGAAACAGGGCCAAAATTCACGAAAAACAGGGTATGATTGATCTCAATCAATCTCAACAAGTTCAAGCCAATTAAGCTATCCAAAACGCAGCAAAACAAAACAAATTCAACATACATATCAGTCCCAAAAGAGAACAGACGTGAAAGGCAGTCATACGTGACCATTTCTTCAAAGTTTTTCAAAGAGCCATAAATGATATCTCATAAATACTCCAACTACCATGTAATCAATGATCATAAATGATATGAGGATGTCAAAATAATCATTCTCAAGCTTGTAATCACTCGAAACCATGAAGAAACGAAAGAGATCCACAAATTTGCTCTAAACCTTTTATTTCGAAATCAGCCAAGAAATTCATGAAACCATGCTCAAATTTGGGGATGAATGAATGAAAATGACTCATATAGAATGTACATAACATATCCAAGCTTACCTTGTGGATTGGATGAGGATTGGATGAGATTTGAGCTCCAAAATCTCCAAGGAAACAAGGGTTACGGGAAAAACTGGGAAGCAGGTGATGTTTGGCCAATTTCCAGCAAGTGGGAAGGGTTATCTCGGTTTGAGGGGCTAATGGATGAGTAAAGGGTTGAGTTAGGGTTCCAAAAAGTCTAACCATAGTTAATTTGCTCAAGGTTTGAGCAAGATATGGTTATTTTAGTGCAACAAGGTCAGTTTCGTCGCCGTTTCATTTTTCGGTTGAATTTCGGAAGTTCAAGTGACGTTAGAAAAATATGAGGGCAAGTTTACTAAACTCGAATTTTCGTTACGAGTTCAGTGAAGTTGACGGAACTCGAATCCGAGTTCCCGAGCTCAAGATATTAAATACGGAACCAAGGGTGCGCTAAGTGCTCGTTAGCCCCCGACTTGGATTCCAAAATTCAAATTAAATCCGAAACACAAGCAAATGAATTCGAAAATACGAAACGAACAAGTATTCATGTACAAGACACGTATAAGTTCAACATATTAAATTCGCACAAAATTCCGGTATCAATTTAAATAGAAACGAAGCACGTAAATGTCACTCATATGCAATGTAACAATAAAATTCATAACATTGTAATTAATACTTAATAAATACGTATACTTTATCAAAATCATGCATGCAATATGCATGAAATTCTCATGCATTTAAACTAATATATGCATGCAATATACTTGCTAAAATGCATGCAAATATTTAAGTATACATATATTTATATATATGAGTATACATACGTATATATATATATATATATATATATATATATATATATATATATATATATATATATATATATATATATTATAATACATGCATGCATATATAATATATAAACATAAAATGCATGCATAAATATTCTCATGCACACGTACACAACTACTATATATTTATATTTATATTATATAACTATATTTAATATTGATAACATTAAATAAAATAATTAACATTTAATTCAATTAAAGTAAATTAAATATGTAAAAAGACGTATAATTAATTATTCGTGCAATTTGAGAAACACATACGTCATGCTATACAAAATAAGAAAAACGGGGGCGTTACACGAATTTTCGTTATGAGTTCAGCGGAGTTGACGGAACTCGAATCCGAGTTCCCAGCTCAAGATATTAAATTCGGAACCAAGGGTACGCTAAGTGCTCGTTAGCCCCCGATTTGGTTCTTCGAAACAAATTGAATCCGTTAACATATCAAATGAATTCGAAAACATAAATTGAGCATAAAAGCATGTCCATAACACGTATATTTATAACATACTACAAATTCGCGGCAATTCGATATCATTTCATATAGGAACGATGCACAAAATTAGTGTTATGCTCAATTCATGCATAGTTTATAAAATTCCATGCAAAATTTAAATCAAAGTTCATGCATAATTTATAAAATTCCCATGCAGAAATGAAATAATTAAATAAATAAATTCTAATATTAAATAAATTAAACAAAGTCACGTATATATATATATATATATATGAATAATTAATTAATATGATTAAACATGATTAATTAACATAACATATAATTAGCATAATCATTAAATTAATAATAATATAAATAAACATATATATATATATATATATATATATATATATATAATACGAAATATATATATATAAAATTAATAATATTAAAATAAAATAATATAATATAATATAATAAAATAATAACAATTATAATAAAATTAAATATAAAACACGTAAAACAATTAATTCGCGCAAATTGGTAAACACATACGTCGTACCTTTACGTCCGAAAAGTCGGGGCGTTATAGTTTCACACGTGTACATGCTCTAAAATTTGGCTAAGTTTTATCAGATGGGCTCGTTTCTTCTATATGTGGCGTGGATATTTATTCTCAAATTTCTTTGAGGTCTGCTTGCTTGTCTTTCTTCTTCTATAGGAACGATTCCTTAAGAAAGATACATTCCTTGAGACAAACAACCTTTGTCTAAGGGAATCGCAGAAATGATATCCAATATTGTTTGTATAAACTTGAACTCATTTCAAGCCTATCTCCCACTATCCTCTTTACTTAAGAGGATTCCACTAAATTCTTGGACAAGAATAATTAGGGAATTTAGTGTGCCACATTGCATAGTGCATCTAAAAGACTGAATTTGGAAGGTACTAAATTCAAAATCTCTAACTGCATATTCTGGGAGTTTATTCCTAGAATGATTATAAGTCAGTAAAGCTTGCTATGGAATGGACCATATCCCATTAGGTTTCATTCCCTCATTCGAAAACACTAAGGTGTTCTCGAATTAGTTTACTGAGAGATAATCCTATTATCTCTAAGATTACTAAGGAATTAGTTGCTAAGATATTGGCTATCTCGATCATATCGATTTACCTATAACTTATGACTACTTCGGTTCCTAACCTCCTTTTGAAATTCTAAGAATTTCATGTAAGTTTCGAATATGTACTTCAACAAGTACATTCATTCATAATGATTAAACTGACGATTGTATCTAGTGCTTACATTAAGCATCTTACACTCATCAGCATGGATCGAAAACCAGTATAATTTTGGAACGTTCCACGTTTCTTATAAACGGGATTCAGGAACGCTTCCCTCAGGACAGGATTCACAGGAAGTCAACTCTATAGGTTCATTTTCATAGAATGATCCTAAGGTGTCTGACTTGCTAATCCTTTTATATCTCAACATTCCAAAGTAATTCGAAGCTTTGTCATCTTACTTACTTTTGTTATCTCGTTGTATGTTCAGAACATTAGTGCCTTGAGTCTTTGCACAACAGATTATGTAGAATTGACTCAAGACTAGTGAATTCTATTCCTAGTAGAATTACTAAACGAGGTAACATTTCAGAGTACTCATACTCTTTGCAGTTCCCTTTCAAAGTCCTTATTTGCTACCTTAGAAGCAAACGTCCAATTTGATCTCTAGTGTCTTTTGGGCGTACCCCTTACATGTCCCTCCATTGGGCTCTTAAGGGTTTCTTCTTCTTTAGGCCTTCAAGCCTTTAACTTAGTGAGTCTAGAAGAAGAATTAACCATCACAACCTTTTGTTCCTTCTTAAGGATGCTCTCAACCATTATCAACTAAATGATTAACTGTGCTACATTAGCATCATTCTAGTTGAGCATAAAGGGTTTGAATGATGGTGGAAGCAACGTAAGCAATCAGTGCATTGAGAACTCTTTTCTCAATTAATGATCGAGACTACAAGATCTTCAAATAAGATCTTTAGACTTTGTTCATGTGCACTTGTTTCCTCATTTGGAATATTGAATAATTCCACAATGTTATACCTTGTAACATTTTTATGAGTTGGTTCAATTGCTCTTAAGTGGTTTGGAGAAATCCATTCACCTCAGATTGCTTCTCTTTTGGCTCGGGTCGAATTTTCATAATTGAAAAGCTTCGCCCTTTGGAGAACGCCTTTCTCTATTCGGAATCTAAAATGAATTTTAGGGTCCGAAGCCAATTAGAGTTAGTTAGGACTTAGTCAACTTGTTTGACTTAAGGATGGATACTAATGGGTTTGCATTTCATATTGTAGAGAATCACAGAACTACAACCTAAATGCTAAGCAGAGAACTTAGGTGAGCATGCTGAATAATAACGATATACATAAGATAAGGTCTTTAATCTAATGTAGCTCCCACTGTTTTTCAAAGATCTATAATTCCCAAAGATCTAAGAGGAACACGTTTCCCAACGGGTACTAAGATCCTAAGCATTTTACCTCGAACCCACGATTCGCGGACATTCTAAGTAAAATCCTAGGTAGGTACAACTTACCAAATCTAACACCTTTAGAACTCTTAGTAATTGTTTTTGCATCACCTATCTTTCAATATGGACCCACGACTCGTGCGACATCCATATTTACTTAGGCGTTAAGCCAGACCCATCAATCATAAGATCATGATCAAAACTTAGTTCGAACAACCCACGTCTCGCGGACATCGCCCTTGCCAAAATTAACCACGAAATATTGATCATTTAAAATGATCAATTAGGTAAATAGGAACTAATAAGCTCCACTAGCTATTGTAGCACCTGGAACGCTAGGCGCCACATCCCCCGCACTATAGGCTCAGTCCACATATGAAACGGGCAATTCATACATGAACCGAATCAATAGCGAACGGGAGACAATAAAAACAACAGCTAGGCTAGGCGGGTACCCTCAAGTAAAACTGAAACGACTCAGAGCAATAAAATAGCGGAAGCCAAAAGCATACAATACATATAGGTACCATATTTACATATTTACTTATAGGTACCGACAATTCATATCATTACAATATCAATCCCAAGCATAAATCAAGATATACTACGAAATAACTAGTATCAATACAAGTACAATGTATGAAGGTGCAGTGCTAGACCCGAATAAAAGACACGAGACTCTAATTCCCGCCTAGCACGAACCTGCAAAACTGAAAAGTTGAGGTGTCAGTCCAAACGGACTGAGCGAGGGGTATAAATAAATATATGCGCAATTACCATGCAATTTATAACCTCGGGTAAGATTTTAGAAAGAAAACAAAATAAGTTTAAATAACAAGAATTTCCCCGCCCGAGATTATAACAATTCAATTTACAGTTAACAATCAATTCAAGCAATCAGTGGCCCGGCGAGTGAGGGCAAATCTCCAACCTTTCTCCGACACTGTACAATATTTCAATTTAGTTAATGAATTAGGTGATCACACAAATAGTTCAGTGCACAATTAGCAATTTCAATCAATAAATCCTTCTCCCTCCGGGTGATGGGGGGCTTGCAAGACCCAACCATCCAATCATGGTGTACGTCGGGAACATGACTCCCACGTACGGGATTTCTTCCTCCACCAAACCTTCTGGTGGATTCAGAGGTGATCCCACAATGGTGAGGATAGTGCAAGAGTTACCCGTCAGCCCTTGCTTTCCCGGTTGGCTCAATACACTAGCCTCGGGCCCAACGTGAACAATAGTTACTCGCCAAAACAATCAATCCGTCAATCAATCAATCAATCTATTAATCAATCGGTTTTGTCAAAACATTTGAAAATCATAGGGTTCGCAAACTATAGATATATATACATACGTTTTGGCCGAAATAGTCACATAGGGGTTGTAAGGTTCTATTTATCTAGAATTTAAACCTCACCTGGACAAACCACCCAAAAAGAAGCAAGAGAGCACCCTACTGAGCGGGCTCCTCGAAACCGGGACCGTGATATGTGTAACAAGGATAAGTGAGAAATAAGACTCGACTCGAAATAAACCAATTGTGACGAACGGCAAAGTCATGCACCAATATGTTATGCAATAACGATTTATTGAATGTCAAATACGAGCATGATTGTCAATAAACCAAGTATATAACACATACACGTACATCCATGCACGCAAAACAATATGCATGAAAACAAGGGGTGACACGCCCGTGCCACCAAAACACACTAACCCGTGACACCCCCGTGTCACGGTACAGCGGACCATAAGCCTGAAAAGGGAGGTGACACACCCGTGTCACCAAAGCAAGGCAAGCCGTGACACCCCCGTGTCACGGTTCAGAAAACCCAAACCAACCAACAAGCACCCCCGTGTCACCCAACACAAAGCAAAGATGACACGCCCGTGTCATCTGTGCGTGACAGAAAAACAGGGGAGAAAACAGGGGTTTCCATGCAAAACCAACCCAAACACCAAATTCACTCCAATAAAAATGCTCAAACACAACCTATACATAATATACTTCGACTACACAACAATCAAACCAATAAATATGCATCAAATCACCAAGGATTAGGCCCCAAAACCCCATAATTATTCATATACTCCAACTTTCACATAACTTCATGTTTCATGCAAGAAATGAAGGAAATATGAGCTAAACATGCTTCTAATCATGGATACACATGAAAGTATCAAGCTAACATCAAACCCTACTCATATAATCAATCAAGAGATTCAATCCATTCTCATGTTATACCTTGAAATGAAAGAAGAATGAGATAAGGACGAAGAGATGAAGATGTTGATGCTTCTAGCTTCAAAGTTCTTCAATTATAGCTTGAGATTAGTTGCAATCTTCCTTCCTCTCTTGATGGTGTAAATATCGATCCTCACTAGGGGTGTGTGTGTTCTCTTGTATGAATGTATTGTATGAGAGTGTGTGGAAGAAGAATGCATATATGATATATTATATCATCCACTATCATAACAAATGTCCCCAATTTGCAAACAAGTCCCTAGGGTATTTAAATGAATGCAATCAAGTAATATCCCTACCTAAAAGATCCATTAGCTCCAATCCAAGTTATGCAATTAAGTCCATAATTTCATGAAATGATCAATTAAGGTCACATAATACAATTAAGCACACTATCACTTAATTCATGAATTTCACATTAAAAATCAATTCATATAAATACCTAGGAATGTATAAGGCACACAATAATATAATGAAATCATAATAAGCAAGTAAATATATAAACTTAAACTCCCAACACCCGAAGACCCGCACGTGGCGTGCTTACCTGAACTTCCGGAATTTGGGGCGTTACAACTCTCCCCCCCTTAGAAGAATCTGGTCCCCAGATTCATTGGTCGGATGAAAATAACTCCGGGTGAAACTTCTTCATCTTTTCTTCCGGTTCCCAGGTCATCTGCTCTGATTTGTCACTTCGCCATAACACCTTTACCATAGAAATATTCCGATTCCTCAACTCTTGATACTTCCTGTCCAATATTCTGACCGGCTTCTGCACAAAAGATAAATTCGGTTCCAACTCCACTTCTTCAACGGGAAGAATTTCGGTTTCATCCGGATAATACTTCCTGAGTTGAGATACATGAAAAACATTGTGAATTCCGGTAAGATTAGGAGGTAGGTCCACTCGATAAGCTACTTCTCCAATTCTCTCAATAATTTCAAACGGACCTAGATAACGGGGATTCAACTTTCCTCCCTTTCCAATTCTAGAAAATCCCTTTCGAGGAGATACCTTCAAGAAAACCAGGTCCCCCACTTCAAATTTGAGATCCCTCCGGCGAATATCGGCATAACTCTTCTGTCTATCTTGTGCAGCTTTCATCCGTTGTTGTATAATCCGAACTTTCTCAATCTTGGCTTCCACAGCCTTCGAGGATTTGTCAAGATTTCTCCCTTTCTTGACTCCTTCTTGTTTTGACCATTTCCACTCTTCCAAATTAAAGAATAACGGCGATCTACATTTCCGCCCATATAACAATTCATACGGAGCCATACCAATCGTTGCCTGAAAGCTATTATTGTAAGCGAACTCTACCAAAGGAAGTTGATCGTGCCACGAGGTTTGGAAATCCAAGGCACAAGCTCGAAGTAGATCTTCCAAGTACCGAATAACCCTCTCCGATTGCCCATCAGTTTGTGGATGAAACGCCGTACTGAACTGGAGCTTTGTACCCAACATCTCTTGTAACTCTTGCCATAAATTCGAAGTGAAACGGGGATCTCGATCCGAAACAATACTCACCGGAATACCATGAAGCCGTACAATCTCCTGGTTGTAAATCTCAGCCAACTTCCGAACCTTAATGGACATTCTGACCGGTAGAAAATGAGCAGATTTTGTCAGACGATCCACAATCACCCAAATACCATCGAATCCCCTCTTCACTCTAGGTAACCCGGATATAAAATCCATCGTCACCTGTTCCCACTTCCACTCAGGAATAGGTAACGGCTGAAGAAGACCTCCCGGTTTCTGGTGTTCGGCTTTCACTTTCTGACAAGTGAGACAACGCTTCACAAACTCTGCTACATCCTTCTTCAATCCACGCCACCAATAAAACTGCTTGAGATCTTTGTACATCTTATTCCCTCCAGGGTGAATTGAATAAGCTGACGTGTGGGCTTCCTTGAGCAATACCATTTTCAACTCATCAGGTACTACTACTCGGTTCTTGAAACGAAGAAGACCGGTTTCATCGAACCCAAATGAACTCTCCGGATCCTCTCTAGCCTTTGAGACTAATCTCTGAACTCCCGGATCCTTTCCTTGAGCCTCAAACATTCTGTACTTTAGGTCCGGGTAGATGGAGATATTAGAAACTCGAGCTTTAATCTCAATAGGCTCAACTCCCTTACTTGTACCTATTTCCAAGTTTGAAACACCCACTTTCCTACTTAGAGCATCAGCGACTACATTAGCTTTCCCGGGATGATATTTGATAACACAATCATAATCTTCTAGTCGCTCCATCCATCTCCGCTGCCTCATATTGAGTTCCTTTTGTGTGAAAAGATATTGGAGACTCTTATGATCGGTGAAAATCTCAAAGAACACTCCATACAAATAATGTCTCCATTTCCCGAGCGCGAAAATCACGGCAGCAAGCTCTAAGTCATGCGTCGGGTAGTTCTTCTCGTGATCCTTCAACTTCCGTGAGGCATAAGCGACAACCTTGCCCTTCTGAGTTAATACACTTCCCAAACCTTCCTTCGACGTGTCAGTAAACACAACATATCCTTCTGAACCCTCTGGAAGAGTTAACACTGGGGCAGAAACCAATCTCTCTCTCAAAACATCGAAACTTCTCTCACATTTCTTATCCCAATCATATTTCACATCCTTCTTAGTTAACCGAGTCAAAGGAGCAGCGATCTTAGAAAAATCTTGCACGAATCTTCTATAATAACCCGCCAATCCCAAGAAACTTCTGATCTCGGAGGCGTTCTTTGGTTTCTCCCACTTCAACACTGCTTCAATCTTTGATGGGTCAACCTCTAATCCATTCCCCGAAATAATATGACCCAAGAAGGACACTCGGTCGATCCAAAACTCACACTTGCTGAACTTCGCAAACAATTGATGCTCTTTCAATGTTCTTAACACCAATTTGAGATGCCTTGCATGTTCCTTGGCTGATTTAGAGAAAACCAAAATATCATCAATGAAGATTACAACGAACTTGTCAAGAAACGGCTGGAAAATCCTATGCATCATGTCCATAAAAGCGGCGGGAGCATTTGTTAATCCAAAGGCATGACCACGAATTCATAATGCCCGTATCTCGTATTGAAGCCTGTCTTTGGAATATCCTCGGCTCGGATCCGTAGTTGATAATACCCTTGTCTTAAATCAAGCTTCGAATATACCTTAGACCCTTGGAGTATATCAAACAACTCTTCAATATGGGGAAGAGGATATTTATTCTTAACGGTCATCCGATTAAGCTCCCGATAATCAATACACATTCTTAGAGTACCGTCCTTCTTTTTCACGAATAAAACTGGAGCGCCCCATGGTGACGAGCTCGGTCTTACATACCCAACTTCCAAAAGACCATCCAGTTGTACTTTGAATTCCTTCAATTCCGTCGGTGCCATCCTATATGGAGTCTTAGAATAAGGTTCGGCATCCGGATACAAATCAATCATAAACTCTATCTCCCTTTCCGACGGTAACGAATCCAACCTCTCGGGAAACACTTCGGGAAACTCTTTAACTACCTCGGTTTCCTCTAACTTCACTTGATCCTTCGGTTGATTAAGAATATAGGCTATAAACCCTGTAGCCCCATCACGAACCAATCTCTGAGCTTCCGAAAAAGATAATAAAGGCACCGTCTTCGAACCCTGACCCGTAACAATCTCAAAGCCGAGACTAACTTTCTTGGCCCAGCAATCAACAGTGGCGTAGTGCTTGTACAACCAATCCATACCCAAGATAGAACCATACCGAGACATAGGCAACTCAATGAAATTCGTTGAGAAAACCCGACCCTCAATACTCACTGGCACTTCTCGAAAAACCCGATTAGTTTTTACACTACCACCAAAAGGAGTACTAACATGATAATAAGCAGAAGATAAAGTAACACATAAAGGTAAATTCACAGAAATAGCACGGGAAATAAAGGAGTGGGAAGCTCCCGGATCAAATAGAGTATGTATGTTCGTGCCATGGATGCAAATAATACCTTCCACCACGGCTACAGGAACTATATCAGGATCCGTTTCCTCTCTTTCCAAAGCATAAGCTCGGGCTCTAATCATCGGCCTCTGACCCCCGACAGGCTGATCCCGGCGATCCGGACACGTATCCATTTATGATCGGCCTTCCCACAAACCAGAAAAAGATTCAGGCGACGCCGGCAATTCTCATAAGTATGGGTAGGCCATCCACAATAAGTACATCCCGGCTTCCCGGTAAAAGGTGGTGCAGCAGGAGTAACCCGAGGAGTTTTCTGAACCGGCACTTGAGGCTTGAACTTCTTCATCGGCCCCTTAGACTGCGGTGGAGGGACATCATAGGTGATTGGCCTCTTCCCGGGGTTATAATTCGACCTTGATCCCTAGCCGGAACCCTGACTCGATCTATAGGTAGACCTCCGAGCATTTACCGAATCTTCCACTTTCAAAGCCTTTTGGGTAGCCTTCTTCCAAGTACTAGTGTTAACAGCCTCTATTGCAACTTGAATGTCCGGCCTCAGACCTTGCACGAATTGCATAGCCTTATGAAAATCGTCACCGGTGATATTGGGTATATATTTAGACAATCTCTCGAACTCGGCTATAAATTCGGCAACCGATCTATTCCCTTGCTTGAGCTCCGTGAATTCCCTAAGCCTTCTTGTGCGAGAGGAGGGAGGAATGAACTTGTTCTTGAATTCCCTAGTGAAAACCTCCCATGTAACTTCTTCCTCAGCGGCATCTAAAACAATCTTGGTGCTTTCCCACCAAGAATACGCTTCTCCTTGGATCAAAGTAAGGGTACACCTAGCTTTCTCTCGAGTCTCGCAAGGGATAAGCTCCCAAATTCGCTCAATCTCTTTGAGCCACTGTTCCGCTACCATATCGTTCCCTTTAAAGAATCTGGGTGGATGTTGATTTTGAAATTCCCTCAAAATGACTGAATTTGGGGCCGGTGGCACAGGAGGAGGAGCTGGCGGTGCGGGAGGCACATAATCTCGTAATCTCTGATCAATTAACTGAACCATAGAATTTAAAAAGTCCTGAGGTTGTGCTTGAGGGGGTGGAGGTGGAGTTCGGTCACGATGATGATGTCGATGACCGGGAGAATGCTCTCTACGGGGCCTTCCATGAGGCATCCTGAGATAAAACCACTGTACATGCATGGTTGATTAACAAGTATGAATAAATGTAATCAAATCCACAAGATACATGAATCACATAGTTCAAATAAAATCAAATGGCTTCAATTAAAATGTAAGACTCTCAAATAATCACATAATCCTATGCCGTGCGACTTAGACTAACCAGACACGACACTAGAGCCACGGTTTTGCAACCGGGCTCTGATACCACCTTGGGATGTAGCACCCGGAACGCTAGGCGCCACATCCCCCGCACTATAGGCTCAGTCCACATATGAAACGGGCAATTCATACATGAACCGAATCTATAGCGAACGGGAGACAATAAAAACAACAGCTAGGCTAGGCGGGTACCCTCAAGTAAAACTGAAACGACTCAGAGCAATAAAATAGCGGAAGCCAAAAGCATTCAATACATATAGGTACCATATTTACATATTTACTTATAGGTACCGACAATTCATATCATTACAATATCAATCCCAAGCATAAATCAAGATATACTACGAAATAACTAGTATCAATACAAGTACAATGTATGAAGGTGCAGTGCTAGACCCGAATAAAAGACACGGGACTCTAATTCCCGCCTAGCATGAACCTGCAAAACTGAAAAGTTGAGGTGTCAGTCCAAACGGACTGAGCGAGGGGTATAAATAAATATATGCGCAATTACCATGCAATTTATAACCTCGGGTAAGATTTTAGAAAGAAAACAAAATAAGTTTAAATAACAAGAATTTCCCCGCCCGAGATTATAACAATTTAATTTACAGTTAACAATCAATTCAAGCAATCAGTGGCCCGGCGAGTGAAGGCAAATCTCCAACCTTTCTCCGACAGTGTACAATATTTCAATTTAGTTAATGAATTAGGTGATAACATAAATAGTTCAGTGCACAATTAGCAATTTCAATCAATAATTCCTTCTCCCTCCGGGTGATGGCGGGCTTGCAAGACCCAACCATCCAATCATGGTGTATGTCGGGAACATGACTCCCACGTACGGGATTTCTTCCTCCACCAAACCTCCTGGTGGATTCAGAGGTGATCCCACAATGGTGAGGATAGTGCAAGAGTTACCCGTCAGCCCTTGCTTTCCCGGTTGGCTCAATACACTACCCTCGGGCCCAACGTGAACAATAGTTACTCGCCAAAACAATCAATCCGTCAATCAATCAATCAATCCATTAATCAATCGGTTTTGTCAAAACATTTGAAAATCATAGGTTTCGCAAACTATAGATATATAAACATACGTTTTGGCCGAAATAGTCACATAGGGGTTGTAAGGTTCTATTTATCTAGAATTTAAACCTCACCTAGACAAACCACCCAAAAAGAAGCAAGAGAGCACCCTACTGAGCGGGCTCCTCGAAATCGGGACCGTGATCGGTGCAACAAGGACAAGTGTGAAATAAGACTCGACTCGAATGAACCAATTATGACGAACGGCAAAGTCATGCACCAATATGTTATGCAATAACGATTTATTGAATGTCAAATACGAGCATGATTGTCAATAAACCAAGTATATAACACATACACGTACATCCATGCACGCAAAACAATATGCATGAAAACAAGGGGTGACACGCCCATGCCACCAAAACACACTAAGCCGTGACACCCCCGTGTCACGGTACAGCGGACCACAAACGTGAAAAGGGAGGTGACATGCCCATGTCACCAAAGCAAGGCAAGCCGTGACATCCCCGTGTCACGGTACAGAAAACCCAAACCAACCAACAAGCACCCCCGTGTCACCCAACACAAAGCAAAGATGACACGCCCGTGTCATCTGTGCGTGACAGAAAAACAGGGGAGAAAACAGGGGTTTCCATGCAAAACCAACCCAAACACCAAATTCACTCCAATAAAAATGCTCAAACACAACCTATACATAATATACTTCAACTACACAACAATCAAACCAATAAATATGCATCAAATCACCAAGGATTAGGCCCCAAAACCCCATAATTATTCATATACTCCAACTTTCACATAACTTCATGTTTCATGCAAAAAATGAAGGAAATATGAGCTAAACATGCTTCTAATCATGGATACACATGAAAGCATCAAGCTAACATCAAACCCTACTCATATAATCAATCAAGAGATTCAATCCATTCTCATGTTATACCTTGAAATGAAAGAAGAATGAGATGAGGATGAAGAGATGAAGATGTTGATGCTTCTAGCTTCAAAGTTCTTCAATTATAGCTTGAGATTAGTTGAAATCTTCCTTCCTCTCTTGATGGTGTAAATATCGATCCTCACTAGGTGTGTGTGTGTTCTCTTGTATGAATATATTGTATGAGAGTGTGTGGAAGAAGAATGCATATATGATATATTATATCATCCACTATCATAACAAATGTCCCCAATTTGCAAACAAGTCCCTAGGGTATTTAAATGAATGCAATCAAGTAATATCCCTACCTAAAAGATCCATTAGCTCCAATCCAAGTTATGCAATTAAGTCCATAATTTCATGAAATGATCAATTAAGGTCACATAATACAATTAAGCACACTATCACTTAATTCATGAATTTCACATTAAAAATCAATTCATATAAATACCTAGGAATGTATAAGGCACACAATAATATAATGAAATCATAATAAACAAGTAAATATATAAACTTAAACTCCCAACACCCGAAGACCCGCACGTGGCGTGCTTACCTGAACTTCCGGAATTTGGGGCGTTACAGCTATCCCACGACTCGCGGACAATAACTAGCTTTACTTACTAAACTTAAAACCTATTGATGGAATGCTAGGAATTTAATTCAAAATTTGCATCTCGAATTAAATACCTATTATTCGAAATGAGCTTTATATTTAATGGGAATTTTCGAATCAACCGAAGAGTTGTTCGGTTCGACCTCACCAACATATATGTTATCCGATTTTATTAGTCTTGATTAATGCAAGTACAACTTAAATGCATTTCAAACAAGCACATAAACAGATAACATGTCCTAGCATGATACTAACATGAGATGATCATGGGTTCTACCTATCTTATGCGTGATATGTGGGAGCCACTCCACAATCACAAGTTTTAACATACATGCCACATAAACAGTTTAATTCACATAAGGGAAAGCGCTAACAAAATACGAGCCCTATCTCTATTACATTTTACAATTGAGATTCCCCTTCCTAACATTTTGAGGGGTCTTCACTTATGGCCTCCTTGTTACTTGAATGTGGTCCATCTTACTCCATGGGTGCATTGTCTCCAAAATGAAAATAAAACCTCACCACCTATCTCTACAATAAAAGGAAAAAGACATAAAGTAATAAGGCTCAATCTTCATATTGGCCTTAGACAATTACACGGGGCATACCCCTGCCTCAAAAACAGTAATATGGAAAGCCACATAATAAATCACATAACAGTACGCACATAAGTGAGGCTCCAACCTCAATTGAAAAACGCAAGTATAGGGCTCCAACCCCAATTTAAACCATCCTTGTGCACAAATTAAAACCATACATAAGTTTAAACCCACGATCACCTAACATGCTTAAAATGCAAGAATTTAAATTTACCAATAAATTTAAAATTCCTTTAACTTTAAGTTCGACTAACTCAAAGTAATCTGAAAAACAGTTCTTTGTTCAAGAATAATTTCAAAATCAAAAGCTAGAATCTGATAAAATTCAAGTTAACTCAAAAATTAACAATTTTATTAAAATCATTATTTCAAAAATAATAATTATACTTTTCCCGAAAAATTAAAATTGACTTTGATTCCGGAAATTCCCAAATTATAATTTTATTTCAAAATTAAAATTTTTTTCAGTAAAAAAGATTTTTAAAATAATTTTAAAATAAAATTTGGGCCAAAAACACGAAAAGTTGCATCGCGTCACAGGGGTGTGCGGGCAGTCCCGCACAGGGGCGTGCGGGCGATCCCGCACAGCCCCGTGCAGACGCGTGCGGGCAGTCCCGCACAGGGTGGGCGGACGCGTGCGGGCAGTCCCGCACAGGAGTGTGAGGGTGATCCCGCACAGGCTGTTCCGGACGCGCCGCACAGGCTGTTCCGGACGCGTGCGGGCAGTCCCGCACAGGGGTGTGCGGGCGATCCCGCACAGGCTGTTCCGGACGCGTGCGGGCAGTCCCGCACAGGGGTGTGCGGGCGATCCCGCACAGGCTCTTCCGGACTCGTTCGCGTGCGGCTACGACGAGCGACAAACTCGCTTGGTCCTCGTCGTCCCGTACCGTTTTTCGTAAAAAATTTTTAGAAAAATTTTCGTCTCGATTCGGGAATCAAAATCTCGATTTTAATAAATCTAAAATAAAACCCCTTTTTTTTTCAGAAAACGATTTTCTCAATTTATCAGGAAACCTCTCAGATTCAAAAGCTCAGATTACGATACAAATTCAAGAATACCTAACTGTAACTCAGATTCAAGAATTTCTCAAAATTCAGTTTAATTGAGACGAATCAGAAACACGATTAACGAGGTGGCTCTGATACCACTTGTTGGAAAACAGGAATCAAAAAGCAGCGGAAATTTAAAAATTTTTCCAACAAAAGGATCTTGGACTCGCAATCGTGTATCCAAATTCGTAGAGATCAAGAAACTCACTTGGGTAGTAGCTTTCTTGACACGTTTTGAGCCGCCCTCAATCGCGCTTCATGCGGTAATGGCAACCCGTTCCTCGAAAGTCTCTTTCTACTTCAGAATCCATTGTAGGGATAACAATCCACACCAACCTAGATTCAATTCATGTTAGGGAAGTTCTTAACAATATAACATAAAGAAAGAAACATGAAACCAGAAAAGCAGGATTGAAACTCCCTTCGAAAACCAGTTTTGCGAAAGTAGAAAACTGCCAGTCACAAAACCCTCGTGAAAAAATTCATCCTTCAGGATATGGACGAACGGTTTTCGCCATCTTCTTTGGTTCGATTTTTTCATTCGTTTCATGTCGGGTTCAGAATCGTTTCATCATCCCTTCTGATCGTTTTGCTTGATCCCCACTTTTTGGTAAAGCTCGAATATTCAAAACTTCTAACTTGAAGCTCTCTAGAGATAGTCCACCAACTTGGCTACAATCTAACTAGTAAGGATGCTAGTTCTCTAGTTAGTGTTTAGGCTTAACCTAGGGTTTTTATTTATCTTGCAGAAAGGATGGTGTTCAACACATGAACCAAAAGAATTCTCGATTAGCTCTAAGGGGACCTCGAGCTCCCCTATTTATAGGATGGGAGTGGCCGAAAATCCTAGTCCTTATGGACTAAGGATTTGGTCTCTCTCTCCCTTATTACTTGATCATCAAGTAATTTTGACTTTGACTTTGATTTCTAATTCAAATCAACTTTCAAGAGAGCTAAAAACATCCAAACTATTTTTGGATAATTTTATACTTTATTTATTTAAGATAACTAACTTATTTTATAAAATTAACTAATTCACAATTAATTAACTAGATTATTTTTCTCCAAAATAAGACTTTCTTTTTAATTCAAAATTAAACCAAAGTCTATTAAATAATTAATCACATTAATTATTTAACACATAAATAAATATACAAATATATTTACACACGTGTGAGACACGTGTCACAAGGACACGTGTCACTCACGTGAGCCACACGTGTGGTTCACACGTGTGGAACCCTCCTGGCCCGATTAACTCGTTTAATCATTTTCAAGCCTCAACTCATGTAACCAAGTTGTTGTGTGTGACCCTCTAGGTTCTCAATTCAATTAGCAGTGACCCTAATTAATTAATTCACTAATTAATTAATCAGTCCACAGATTAAACGACCATAGTCTAGCAACAGGTGTTTAACCCCTAGCTGAATTGGAATGTTCAGATTCGACAGAACCTTTAAGTCATTGATTCATGTGAGATACAATCCTCCTACTTACTATCTCTCAACCAAGATCTAGGGTAAGGGAATAATTAGAACCCTAATAATCCGATCTTAAAGCTAAGTGCATTTCATATCCATTTGATCTCAATCCAAGAAACCGTTTTCTTGATGTCTTGATCTACTGCCTTGGCCAAGGACTCCATATGGCATATGAATGACTTACACAATAAGAGATCACCTTGCATATGCAAGTGTAGGTCCTTTCTTGATTCTCATTCACTTTCATGAGTCACTTGTGCAGCCCCAGCATAAGCCTTGAATCAGTTATCTATGGCGACACCCTTTAAAGCTTATACCTAAGACTACAGAGTTAACTCATAAAGTGACATGGGACCTCAAGTCTAAGGATCAATTAATCACATCAATAACTCGTGAGATATTTCCTAATCTGGAAGTTTCCATTTCCTGAAATAGAAACTTCCTTTCCCTTTTAGGAATCTTCTCACACGGGGCACCTCAGTGAACTTACTTATTGAAGTAAGCACCCTCATGTATCACGCACGTATCAACTATACACTTTGCACCTCCATGAAACAAGGTGGTCCTTCTTAAGGGCGTGATCCCACAAGCAAGCCTTAGAGGAGTCAGGTTGACACTCCCACTGTCTGTAGGACTCATCGGCTTGGAGTATTTTACTAATCATGACTTATGTGATATAGGGCTCGTTTCATGAACTATTTCACCTAAATGGTAGAGTCCTAAAGTCATCAGGATTAGGGGAGTTCTCATACATGCGCACATAATGGAAACACTCAAAACACGTATTGGCATATAAAGAAGTGTTTGCCTATGATCAATCGTTTATTATTCAAAGATTGTCTGTGATACAAGAAAAGTCCCAAAGCAGATTACGTCGAATCGGCGTTCTAGGGCACTATTCCTAACATCTTAAACCAATTTGCTCAAGCTGGACTCCAACTTTCAAAATTGGTTGTCGAACCCAATCTTCAATACTTCAACGTTTTTATGTCTAATTCTTAAAGTCCAATGTGTGGTATGATGTATTTCGGCCCTAAGTCTATTATAGTATTATTTGGGCCTTTATTTTGTCATTCTTTAGTTGCATATTAGTTTAATTAAGATCACTTTTGTAATCCTTCAAGGCAAGTGGCGGGAATAGCTTATGTCCCTTAGTTTTCTAAGTGTCTCTTAGGTTTCCATGCATGCATCTTTGTATTCAGCATTGTAAGTTGTTTTTTTCAATAAAGAAGTCAATCATTGAATTTTCATTCAAGTGAGTTTTACTCTCAAGTTCTTGCTAAACGATACCGGTGTTTCAAACCTCCATTAGATAACGTTATTTCTCGACTCCTTATAGTCGACGGGGTGCGTTACTTAAACTTTGATAGTGCTGGTTCTTTGCTCAATATAGCAAACGGGTCACACTCCTCTAATTCAACCTTGTAGTGGACGATCAGATTCTTAGAACTCAAAGTATTGGTATTGGGTTTCACGGCAAGTATGTGGAGTTCGTATCACTAACAGGACTTCCTAAAGTTAGAGGCGGTTATGATAGTATCTGGGTTATAATCTACAGATTGACCAAATCAGCTCACTTTCTCCCAGTAAAATCAACTGATATAGTGGAAAAGTTGGGAGAACTGTATCATCAGGAGATTGTCAGACTGCACGAAATTCCAATCAGCATCGTTTCCGATAGGGATCCTAAATTCACTTCAAAATTATGGCAGGACTTGCAGAGCTATTTGGGGACTAAATTAAAGTTCAGTACTGCGGCTCACCCACAAACTGATGGTCAATCAGAAAGGTTAATCAAATACCTAGAAGATATGCTAAGGGCTTGAGCCTTAGATTTCCATGAAAGCTGGAACAAACATTTGACGCTGATCGAGTTCGCTTACAACAACAATTATCAAGCCTCAATTGAGATGGCACCATATGAAGCTCTATATGGTAGAAAATGCAGATCTCCACTGTATTGGGATTTGGAGGACTGGAGATGGACTGGAGATGGTATTCATCGAGCTACACCTCCAGATTTGATTCAAGATGCAATCGAGAAGGTACAGATTATCCAACAAAGGATGAAGGCTGCCCAAGACAGGCAAAAGAGCTATGCAGATAAGAAAAGACGGGAATTGGAATTTGAAGTGGGTGATCGTGTATTTTTGAAAGCCTCACCAAGAAAATGGTTCACGAGAATCGAAAAAGGTAGAAAGTTGAATCCAAGATACATGGGTCCATTTGAAATTCTAGAACGAATTGGGAAAACAGCCTATCGATTGGATTTACCACCAAGACTCACAGCAATTCAGAACATCTTTCATGTTTCTCAGCTTCGAAAGTATTATCCTGATGAATCTCACACACTCCCAGTGGAGGAAGCGCAATTGGTGCCAAATCTAACCTTCACAATGAAACCAGTACAAGTATTGGATCGCAAATATCAAGAACTCAGAAATAGAAGGATTCCATTAGTAAAGGTGTTGTCGAGAAATCAGACAACCGAAGAGGCTACATAGGAAACGAAAGAGAAAATGAGAAAGCACTACCCCGAATTGTTTGAAGCATCAAAAGTGGAATCTGGGGACTAGATTCATTTAAGGGGGGAAGAGTGTAACACCCCAAATTCGGAACAGAAAGAAAACAGGTAATTTAATCAAGATACCGAGACACGTCTAGAAATTGATCGGATGATTTATGCGTTTAAATAATTTTATACCTAAAATATTATAATAATTTAAGTAAATTTTCGTATATTTATCATGTAGACTTAACTAAATCCTCTTATCTCTAATATGCTGTATATTATGCTTCCGTTAATTAATTATAATATTTATAATGATTGCTATAGATATTATAATATTAATAATGGTTGGTGTGGATATTAGCATTACTGTTGGAGCATATACTACATGGTAATGTAGACCTAATAACTAATTAAGTGTTGATATACCAATATAAAATTGAAGGTTTTGTCTGGGCATATGTATAAGTAATTAGTTACTGGGTCCAGTGCATGGTAGTGCACTACAATTTGTGAAAAATAGCTTTGTCATACCTAGTTAATGTTTGCATGCATTCCACTTGTTTTAAAAATAAGAATCCATGTACCAATTAAATTGTTAAAAATACCTTTAGCGTACACCTAACATTTTTCCTTCACATGCATTAGACACGTCTCCATTCACCATCAATATTTTATTTTCCCTCAAGCCTAAGAAACTGAATATTAAATAAAATACATGTTACAAAATAATATTCTAAAGCTCACTTATACAGTTTATCTTTTCTAATTCTAACATTTTGTCTCCTTACGAAAATACTAAGACACAGTTAAAAAAGGCTTTTCATATTTAAACCTTGATCCTCAACCAAGTTTGATCAAAGTTCCAATAAACCAATACAACCACCATGTAAGTATCTCTAACTATTCAGGGTTTAAAATTTCCTTTTACAGCTTTCGGGTGGTTTTACTTTATCAAATATATCTTTTCGTGACAGAATAATGCCTAAATTAATTTAGCTTTTATATATCACTGTTAATGAGCCTTATAATCTGATTGATCTAATTTTAGAATTTGTGTATGTTAGGTCCGAATTATAATTCATATATATATATAGTAATTCTTTTATGTAGAAATATATATTCATGAAATCTTAGAAAAATACCAAAAGATTGAATTTTAAGGACTGTCTTTGATATTTATTTATGTGACTTCTTTAACATATTTGATTTAAGAGATAATTTGTATGTAATTACGCGATTTCTAAATTGAATAATTTCATAGTTGTTGGATAGTATCTCATATTTTTTAAAAACTTGATAGTTGACTTTTAACAATCGACTTCCAAATTTATTATTTACAGAATACTTTATATATTGGTATAGAGATGACCTATTGAATATGTTTCATCGTAGAGTTCATTTACAAGCTGACTATAGTTCCAACTGCACGATTTAATAGGATTTGATAAGTTAACATATATACATACATATATTTGTGATTGAGAATTAATAATTACATCAGCTTTAATTACAGGATATAGATTAGTTGGTTACATACTTATAGAGATAACAAACGGAAGAGTGATTCGAAAATTGATATCTGTAATTAGGTTATTTGAAAATTCACTTCTTCTTAATAGCTAATTGTTGAAATTTTAATAAGTTTGGATTTTTTGACTTTGAAAGAATAACACCATTTCATAATTTTTCTTTTGATCTTGTTTGATACCTTTGTTTGATTATTCATGATAATATAAGTACGGGAATTATGTGATAGCCATACATGTCGGTTGTATTTATCTGGTTTTGATTCGATTTATGAGTTATAGTTGTATACGTGTCACAGGCGTTTATAGGGAGGAGCCCTGATCGTGTTGTCTTTTCGCAGCCTTGTGAAGATTTTAAGGTGAGGGATTAAAATATTTTCAACTGGGGTCAAAACATATATTATGTAAAAATATATATTCTTAAAACCCAACCCTTATTTATTGAGTTTGATTTTGAACCGTTGATACTATATATATTATTAGTTGTTTTATAATATTTTAGTATTTTATTGAAAAATCGAATTTCCTTATAAAAATGGGTTATTGTTATATTATGTATACGTGTGAGTGAATGAAAAGTTTGATTTTGAACTGTGAAATAGTTAAAAGAAAGAAAGTGTTTGAAAGTGTGAAAATATTTTGAAAAGCGAGTTGTGATCGAATGATCGAATGATTTTGAGGTGTGCGCCAAAGGCTGATCCTGCTACGTACTTCGGTGAAGCTCTATACAGGGCGTAGTCGGAGGCTGACTACGATACGTATAGAGTGAGTGTAATAGCCCGAAACAGGGGCAACTTGGAAATTACGAAAATACCCCTACAACCCTAGAATTTTCCTACATTCCCGAAAGTACTTTTACTATCCAATATTGTGACCAAAAGAATCCTCACATTATTTCAAGGATCTTGACACTCTCCGTGAACCATAATTCCCATCCTAACTCTAGTAGCATCAAAAATCGGTAAAACCCTAGCTTATAGTTCGATCGTAAATAACTCTTTACTCATCTACCTTTTGATATTCAATATTATAACCAAAACGATCCTTGAATTATTTTGTGAATTTTTATGCATTTACCAAAACTTGATTCCAACCATAGCATATTTTATAAATATTTTCCTTTTAAAAATTGTCATTTTATTTTAAACAATTAGCTTTCATTTAATATTCGAAATTTTACTTAAAACGTTTCTTGAATTTTTCTCTAAGCTATGATAATTTTTCCAACCTTTAAACTTTGTCATAGCTTCATTTACATAATTTTACCATGATTTTTATCATCTTTAACGTTCATGACTTGTAAACGAAAAACCTAAATATTCCACATTTATAATCAAAACAAAGTTTATTTTTCACTCATTCTTTCATTAATTTACTACTTCAAGGTTTCACCTCTCGACTCTTGAATAAATTTTATATCATTTTATATTTATTTTTATTCAACACAAACCTTCTAGAAAGTTTAAATAAATGGACATATTTTCCCCACATTTCCTATCTAATTACCAAGCATATGTCTAAAATATAATTCATCCACATTACCTAAGTAGCAACCAAGCATTTGTCTAGGATATGAAGCTTCCAAATCTCTCCTAAACTCTTAGAAATTGCAAGGTAAGCCCCTAAATCCCAAGTATAAATACCCCTCCGAGCTCATTTCCAAAACTACACCAAAATCACTCACTTTCTCTCCCTAGTTCGGCCACTCCTCTCTTCTCTAAGGTATGAGTCTTGTTCTTTTATTATTTCATGCTTTATAATATGTTCTTAGGGTGTTTATGAGTATAGCATGCTTAGATTAAATTAAATTATGCTTTAGGAATTTATTTTATGAAATATATGCTATTTATGCTAGTTTAGGAAAAATATTATAACATATATGCATTTTATTTAATTAAATGCATGAGTTATGATATGATATGATATGAATATGTGTTTAAATAATTATGATCTTGTTTGATTAAATTCATGTCAAGAATAATTTATTTAGAATTATTTTTATAGAGAATTAATATATTTTGCTATATTATGCTTCAAATTCTATGTTATAAATATGAATATGATCAAGTGTGTTACATACCTTCTTTGAATATTCAAATAGGCTCAATAAAATGTTCATGTTGTTCTTGAACAATTTTAAGTGCACGTGTGATAGTGTGTAAGTGTGTGTGTTCGATTTTGTGTTATAAGGTGTTTAATTCATAAGAAATTGAATAGTAAATGTTTTCAATAGTAACTTTGACTTTTGGGTCAACATTTATCATGATAATTTCGAAAATATTATTAAAATAATTATAAAATTAGTTTTGGAATTTTTAAATAAAGATTTTATCTGAATTTCCCAAAAATCGGTAAATTATGAATTATTTTCAAAATATAACCTACATTGTCAAAATTAAATTCTAAATTTCATTTATAATGTTATAATTAAGATTATAATGTGATTAATAAATATTTAAGTGGTTAAAGAATTCATGAAACCTGATTAATTACATAATTTCCCTTAAACGGTTAAAATTAGAGTCTATCGGGAATTCTCTAACATGATGTAGTTTATGTGTTTACTTGATGTAATCCTTTTATGCATGAACATTATGTGTTTTATGTGCTTATTTAATTAAAATAAGGAACCTAGTTCTAAGCCCATAGTAGTTAATACTTTCAGGCGCACTGGAATCCACATTACAATGTCTGACTACCAGTATAGGTGAGGGTTAAAATGTTTTCAACTGGAATCATGCCTATACATACGTATCTATATAAAAACTATTTTCAAGCCTACCTACTATTTTTATTTGTTGCCCAATATACATAGTACTTTACTACACTATCCCTCTTAAGGGAAAAATACTTTCATGCCGGAATCAATGTTTTACTATGACGTTATATGTTTCAAGTCCATTTTATCAAAACATTGATTCCGGGTTATGCAAACAAAATATTGTTCTTGATTCATGTTATGGGCCTCGGCTGTATCCGTAGCGAGCAATTACCCTGTAACGCCCCAAATTCCGGAAGTTCAGGTAAGCATGCCACGTGTGGGTCTTCGGGTGTTGGGAGTTTAAGTTTATATATTTACTTGCTTATTATGATTTTATTATATTATTGTGTGCCACAAACATTCTTATGTATTTATATGAATTGATTTTAATGTGAAATTCATGAATTAAGTGATAGTGTGCTTAATTGTATTATGTGACCTTAATTGATCATTTCATGAAATTATGGACTTAATTGCATCACTTGGATTGGAGCTAATGGATCTTTTAGGTAGGGATATTACTTGATTGCATTCATTTAAATAACCTAGGGACTTGTTTGCAAATTGGGTGCAAGTGTTATGTTTAGTGGATGATATAATATATCTAGTATATACATCTCTTCCATCACTTGCTCATACATACATTTTCATACAAGAACCTCACATACACACACACTAAGGATCGGTATATACACCTTAAGAGAAGGAGAAGAATTCATCTCATAATCCAAGCTATTTTGAGGAACTTTGAAGCTAGAAGCATCAACATCTTTATCTCTTCATCCTCATCTCATTCTTCTTTCATTTCAAGGTATAACATGAGAATGGATTGAATCTCTTGATTGATTATATGAGTAGGGTTTGATGTTAGCTTGATGCTTTCATGTGTATCCATGATTAAAAGCATGTTTAGCTCATATTTCCTTCATTTCTTGCATGAAACATGAAGTTATGTGAAAGTTGGAGTATATGAATAATTATGGGGTTTTGGGGCTTAATTCTTGGTGATTGGATGCTTATTTGTTGGTTTGATTGTTGTGTAGTTGAAGTATATTATGTATATGTTGTGTTTGAGCATTTCTATTGGATTGAATTTGGTGTTTGGGTTGGTTTTGCATGGAAACCCCAGTTTTCTCCCCTGTTTTTCTGTCACGCACCCGTGTCACCTTTGCTTTGTTTTGGGTGATACGGGGGTGCATGTTGGCTGGCTTGGTTTTTCTGTACCGTGACACGGGGGTGTCACGGCTTGCCTTGTTGTGGTGACACGGGCGTGTCACCTTCCTTTTCCCACTTTTGGTCCGCTGTACCGTGACACGGGGGTGTCACGGCTTAGTGTGTTTGGGTGGCACGGGCGTGTCACCTCTTGTTTTTTATGCATATTGTTTTGCGTGCTTGGTTGTACGTGTATGTGTTATATACTTGGTTTATTGACAATCATGCTCGTATTTGACATTCAATAAATCATTACTGCATAACATATTGGTGCACAACTTTGCCGTTCGTCATAATTGGTTCATTCGAGTCGAGTCTTACTTCACACTTGTCCTTGTTGCACAGATCACGGTCCCGATTTCGAGGAGCCCGCTCAGTAGGGTGCTCTCTTGCTTCTTTTTGGTTGGTTTGGTCAGGTGAGGTTTAAATTCTAGATTAATAGAACCCTTACAACCCCTATGTGACTATTTCGGCCAAAATGTATATATATATATATATATATATATCTATAGTTTGAGAACTTTATGACTTTCAAATGATTTGATAAAATTGATTGATTGATTGACGGATTGATCGTATTGGGCGAGTATTGAATTGCACTGTGGGCCCGAGGATAGTGGCTCGAGCCAACCGGGAAAGCATGGGCTGACGGGTAACTCGAGTGCTATCCTCACCATTTGGGATGACCCCTGAACCCCCTAGGAGATTAGGGGAGGAAGGAGTTCCGGGCTTAGGGATTCATGTACCCTCTGCCCAGACTGATTGGATGGTGGGGCCTTGCAATCCCACCATCACCCGGAGGAAGAAGGATGGACTGAAACTGCTAATTGTGCACAGTAAATAATTGCTTGATCACCTAATCACCTAACAAATTGATTGATTGTACACGGTCGGAGCAAGGTTGGAGAATGGCCCTCACTCGCCGGGCCACATATTGATTGTATTGAACTGAATTAATTGGTAAATGGAATTAGTTGTAACCTCGGGCGATAGTACCTTCTACTCTAATAATTGTGTTTGATTTCCAAAAATTATTACCCGAGATTGTAACTTGCATGTATGTACGCATATATATTTATTTATACCCCTCGCTCAGTCCATTTGGACTGACACCTCAACTTTTCAGTTTTGCAGGTTCGTGCTAGGCGGGAATTAGGGTCTCGTGTCTTTTATTCGGGTCTAGCTCTGCACCTTCATACATTGTACTTGTGTTGATACTTGTTATCTTGTAGTAAATCTTGAATTATAATTGGTTGGATATTGTAATGGTATGATTTGTCGGTACCTATAAGTAAATATGTAAATATGGTATCTATATGTATTGAACGCTTTTGCTTCCGCTATTTTATTGCTCTGAGTTGTTTTGGTTTTATTTGAGGGTACCCGCCTGGCCTTGTGTTTTTTTGTTGTCTCCTGTTCGCTATAGTTTCGGTTCATGTATGAATTACCCGTTTCATATGTGGATTGAGCCTATAGTGCGGGGGATGTGGCGCCTAGCGTTCTGGGTGCTACATCCCAAGGTGGTATCAGAGCCCGGTTGCAAAACCGCGGCTCTAGTGTCGTATTTTGTGAGTCTAAGTCATACGGCATAGGATTAATTGATTATTTGAGAGTCTTGCAACCTATTTGAACTTATTTGATTCTATTTGAAGTGCTTGGATTATGTGACTATGTGGTTGGATTACATGGTGTGTTGTAATTACACTCATTGCACTTGTTAATCAACCATGCATGTAAAGTGTTCGAATTTCAGGATGGCACGTGACCGACATCACCGGGATCGTTCTCCTCGACATCGACGTCATCACCGGCGTGATCGAACTCCTCCTCCACCACCTCCAGCTCAACCTCAAGATTTCTTAAATTCAATGGTGCAACTCATTGATCAGAGGCTAAGGGATTATGTGCCTCCAGCACCGCCAGCTCCTCCACCGCCACAACAAGCACCTATTTCCGTTATTTTAAGGGAATTTTAGAATCAACATCCGCCGAGATTCCAAAAGGGGAACGATATTCAAGCCGAGCAATGGCTTAAAGAAGTTGAACGAGTTTGGGAACTTATTCCATGTGAGTCTCGGGAAAAGGCCCGGTGTACTCTTACCCTCATCCAGGGAGAAGCATATTCATGGTGGGAGAGTACCAAAATTGTCTTGGATGCCGCCGAGGAGCAAATTACATGGGAGGTATTCGAAAGAGAATTCAAGAATAAGTTTATTCCGCCATCTTCGCGCACTAGAAGACTTAAGGAGTTTACTGAGCTTAAACAAGGAGGAAGATCAGTTTCGGAGTATATAGCCGAGTTCGAGAGGTTGTCCAAATACGCCCCTAACATTGCTAGCGACGACTTCCACAAGGCTATGCAATTCGTACAAGGTTTGAGGCCGGATATTCAAGCGGCGATTGAAGCGGTTAACACAAGCACTTGGAAGAAGGCCACTACCAAAGCTCTTAAGGTTGAAGACTCGGTTGTTGCACGGAGGCCTTCCTTTAGGACGGGACAGGGTTCAGGTTCCGGGTCAAGATCGGGTTACAATGCCGGCAAGAGGCCGATGGTTTATGTTACCGCTCCTCCTCAGTTTAAGGGCCCTATGAAGAAGTTTAAACCACAAGGGCCAGTCCAGAAGGCTCCTCAGCCATCGGTTATGCCGCCACCACCGGAGAAGCCTAAGTGTACTTTCTGTGGGCAACCTACACATCACTATGATAATTATCGAAGGCGTCTAGGGTTATGCCTAATTTGCGGGGCTGCCGATCATATGGTGGATACTTGTCCGGATCGACATAATCCGCCGCCTGAAGGACAGAGGCCGATGATTCGGGCCCGTGCTTATGCCTTGGAAGGTGAGGAACATGATGCAGACGTGGACCCGGCTGCCGTTGTTGAAGGTACCATTTGTA
Organism: Lantana camara; assembly: GCA_037501455.1. Taxonomy (NCBI): domain Eukaryota; kingdom Viridiplantae; phylum Streptophyta; class Magnoliopsida; order Lamiales; family Verbenaceae; genus Lantana; species Lantana camara. The sequence goes on from CM074858.1 coordinate 53,849,887, forward strand.
TTCATGGCATCAACATACACACTTTATTTGATCCAGGAGCCACTCACTCCTTCATTTCTTGTGATGTTTCTATTAAATTGCCCTTGTGTATTACTTATTCTGATGCATGCTACGTGGTTAGTACTCCTTTTGGTGGTAGTATAGAAACTAACCGGGTTTTTCGAGAGGTGCCGGTGAGTATTGAGGGTCGGGTTTTCTCAACGGATTTCATTGAGTTGCCTATGTCTCGGTATGGTTCTATCTTGGGTATGGATTGGTTGTACACGCACTACGCTACCGTTGATTGTCGGACCAAGAAAGTTAGTTTGGGTTCTGAGTTGGTTACGGGTCAAAGTTCGAAGACGGTGCCTTTATTATCTTTTTCAGAAGCTCAGAATTTGGTTTGTGATGGGGCTACGGGGTTTATAGCCTATATTCTTAATCAACCGAAGGATCAAGTGAAGTTGGAGGAAACCGAGGTAGTTAAAGAGTTTCCCGAAGTGTTTCCCGAGAGGTTGGATTCGTTACCGCCGGAAAGGGAGATAGAGTTTATGATTGATTTGTATCCGGATGCCGAACCTTATTCCAAGACTCCATACAGGATGGCACCGGCGGAGTTGAAGGAATTAAAAGTACAACTGGATGGTCTTTTGGAAGTTGGGTATGTGAGACCGAGCTCGTCACCATGGGGTGCTCCAGTTTTATTCGTGAAGAAGAAGGACGGTACTCTAAGAATGTGTATTGATTATCGGGAGCTTAATCGGATGACCGTTAAGAATAAATATCCTCTTCCCCATATTGAAGAGTTATTTGATATACTCCAAGGGTCTAAAGTATATTCGAAGCTTGATTTAAGACAAGGGTATTACCAATTACGAATTCGAGCGGAGGATATTCCGAAGACGGGTTTTAACACAAGATATGGGCATTATGAATTCGTGGTCATGCCTTTTGGATTGACAAATGCTCCCGCCGCTTTTATGGACATGATGCATAGGATTTTCCAGCCGTTTCTTGACAAGTTCGTTGTAATCTTCATTGATGATATTTTGGTTTTTTCTAAATCAGCTGAGGAACATACAAGGCATCTCAAATTGGTGTTGAGAACATTGAAAGAGCATCAATTATTTGCGAAGTTCAGCAAGTGTGAGTTTTGGATCGACCGAGTGTCCTTCTTGGGTCATATTATTTCGGGGAATGGATTAGAGGTTGACCCCTCGAAGATTGAAGCGGTGTTGAAGTGGGAGAAACCAAAGAACGCCTCCGAAATCAGAAGTTTCTTGGGACTGGCGGGTTACTATAGAAGATTCGTGTAAGATTTCTCTAAGATCGCTGCTCCTTTGACTCGGTTAACTAAGAAGGATGTGAAATACGATTGGGATGAGAAATGTGGGAGAAGCTTCGATGTTTTGAGAGAGAGATTAGTTTCTGCTCCAGTGTTAACTCTGCCAGAGGGTTCAGAGGGATATGCTGTGTACACTGACGCGTCAAAGGAAGGTTTGGGAAGTGTATTAACTCAGAAGGGCAAGGTTGTCGCTTATGCCTCACGGAAATTGAAGGATCATGAGAAGAATTACCCGACGCATGATTTAGAGCTTGCTGCCGTGATTTTCGCGCTGGGGAAATGGAGGCATTATTTGTATGGAGTGTCCTTCGAGATTTTCACCGATCATAGGAGCCTCCAATATCTTTTCACCCAAAAGGAACTCAATATGAGGCAACGAAGATGGATGGAACGACTAGAAGATTATGATTGTGTTATCAAATATCATCCCGGGAAAGCTAATGTAGTTGCTGATGCTCTAAGTAGGAAAGTGGGTGTTTCGAACTTGGAAATAGGTACAAGTAAGGGAGTTGAGCCTATTGTGATTAGAGCTCGAGTTTCCAATATCTCCATTTATCCGGACTTGAAGTACAGAATGTTCGAGGCTCAAGGAAAGGATCCGGGAGTTCAGAGATTAGTCTCTAAGGTTAGAGAGGATCCGGAGAGTCCATTTAGGTTTGATGAAACCGGTCTTCTTCGTTTCAAGAACCGAGTAGTGGTACCCGATGATTTGAAAAGGTTATTGCTCGAGGAAGCTCACAAGTCGGCTTACTCAATTCACCCTGGAGGGAATAAGATGTACAGAGATCTCAAGCAGTTTTATTGGTGGCGTGGATTGAAGAAGGATGTAGCAGAGTTTGTGAAGCACTGCCTCACTTGTCAGAAAGTAAAAGCCGACCACCAGAAACCGGGAGGTCTTCTTCAGCCGTTACCTATTCCTGAGTGGAAGTGGGAACAGGTGACGATGGATTTTATATCCGGGTTACCTAGAGTGAAGAGTGGATTCAATGGTATTTGGGTGATTGTGGATCGTCTGACAAAATCTGCTCATTTTCTACCGGTCAGGATGTCTTTCAAGATTCGGAAGTTGGCTGAGATTTACAACCGGGAGATTGTACGACTTCATGGTATTCCGGTGAGTATTGTTTCGGATCGAGATCCCCGTTTTACTTCGAAGTTATGGCAAGAGTTACAAGAGATGTTGGGTACAAAGCTTCAGTTCAGTACGGCGTTTCATCCACAAACTGATGGGCAATCGGAGAGGGTTGTTAGGTACTTGGAAGATCTACTTCGAGCTTGTGCCTTGGATTTCCAAACCTCGTGGCACGATCAACTTCCTTTGGTAGAGTTCGCTTACAATAATAGCTTTCAGGCAACGATTGGTATGGCTCCGTATGAATTGTTATATGGGCGGAAATGTAGATCGCCGTTATTCTTTGATTTGGAAGAATGGAAATGGTCAAAACAAGAAGGAGTCAAGAAAGGGAGAAAGCTTGAGAAATCCTCGAAGGCTGTGGAAACCATGATTGAGAAAGTTCGAATTATACAACAACGGATGAAAGCTGCACAAGACAGACAAAAAAGTTATGCCGATATTCGCCGGAGGGATCTCAAATTTGAATTGGGGGACCGGGTTTTCTTGAAGGTATCTCCTCGAAAGGCATTTTCTAGAATTGGAAAGGGAGGAAAGTTGAATCCCCGTTATCTAGGTCCGTTTGAAATTATTGAGAGAATCGGAGAAGTAGCTTATCGAGTGGACCTACCTCCTAATCTTACCGGAATTCACAATGTTTTTCATGTATCTCAACTCAGGAAGTATTATCCGGATGAAACCGAAATTCTCCCCGTTGAAGAAGTGGAGTTGGAACCGAATTTATCTTTTGTACAGAAGCCGGTCAGAATATTGGACAGGAAATATCAAGAGTTAAGGAATCGGAATATTTCTATGGTGAAGGTGTTATGGCGAAGTGACAAATCTGAGGAGATGACTTGGGAACCGGAAGAGAAGATAAAGAAGTTTCATCCGGAGTTTCATTCTGAGGGGGGGAGAGTTGTAACGCCCCAAATTTCGGAAGTTCAGGTAAGCACGCCACGTACGGGTCTTCGGGTGTTGGGAGTTTAAGTTTATATATTTACTTGCTTATTATGATTTCATTATATTATTGTGTGCCATAAACATTCTTATGTATTTATATGAATTGATTTTAATGTGAAATTCATGAATTAAGTGATAGTGTGCTTAATTGTATTATGTGACCTTAATTGATCATTTCATGAAATTATGGACTTAATTGCATAACTTGGATTGGAGCTAATGGATCTTTTAGGTAGGGATATTACTTGATTGCATTCATTTAAATAACCTAGGGACTTGTTTGCAAATTGGGTGCAAGTGTTATGTTTAGTGGATGATATAATATATCTAGTATATACATCTCTTCCATCACTTGCTCATACATACATTTACATACAAGAACCTCACATACACACACACTAAGGATCGGTATATACACCTCAAGAGAAGGAGAAGAATTCATCTCATAATCCAAGCTATTTTGAGAACTTTTAAGCTAGAAGCATCAACATCTTCATCTCTTCATCCTCATCTCATTCTTATTTCATTTCAAGGTATAACATGAGAATGGATTGAATCTCTTGATTGATTATATGAGTAGGGTTTGATGTTAGCTTGATGCTTTCATGTGTATCCATGATTAAAAGCATGTTTAGCTCATATTTCCTTCATTTCTTGCATGAAACATGAAGTTATGTGAAAGTTGGAGTATATGAATAATTATGGGGTTTTGGGGCTTAATTCTTGGTGATTGGATGCATATTTATTGGTTTGATTGTTGTGTAGTTGAAGTATATTATGTATATGTTGTGTTTGAGCATTTCTATTGGATTGAATTTGGTGTTTGGGTTGGTTTTGCATGGAAACCCCTGTTTTCTCCACTGTTTTTCTGTCACGCACAGGTGACACGGGCGTGTCACCTTTGCTATGTTTTGGGTGACACGGGGGTGCATGTTGGCTAGCTTGGTTTTTCTGTACCGTGACACGGGGGTGTCACGACTTGCCTTGTTGTGGTGACACGGGCGTGTCACCTTCCTTTTCCCACTTTTGGTCCGCTGTACCATGACACGGGGGTGTCACGGCTTAGTGTGTTTTGGTGGCACGGGCGTGTCACCTCTTGTTTTTCATGCATATTGTTTTGCGTGCTTGGTTGTACGTGTATGTGTTATATACTTGGTTTATTGACAATCATGCTCGTATTTGACATTCAATAAATCATTACTGCATAACATATTGGTGCATAACTTTGCCGTTCGTCATAATTGGTTCATTCGAGTCGAGTCTTACTTCACACTTGTCCTTGTTGCACAGATCACGGTCCCGGTTTCGAGGAGCCCGCTCAGTAGGGTGCTCTCTTGCTTCTTTTTGGTTGGTTTGGTCAGGTGAGGTTTAAATTCTAGATAAATAGAACCCTTACAACCCCTATGTGACTATTTCGGCCAAAATGTATATATATATATATATATATATATATATATATATAGTTTGAGAACTTTATGACTTTCAAATGATTTGATAAAATTGATTGATTGATTGACGGATTGATTGGATTGGCGAGTCATTGAATTGCAATGTGGGCCCGAGGATAGTGGCTCAAGCCAACCGGGAAAACATGGGCTGACGGGTAACTCGAGTGCTATCCTCACCATTTGGGATGACCCCTGAACCCCCTGGGAGATTAGGGGAGGAAGGAGTTCCGGGCTTAGGGATTCAAGTACCCTCTGCCCAGACTGATTGGATGGTGGGGCCTTGCAATCCCACCATCACCCGGAGGAAGAAGGATGGACTGAAACTGCTAATTGTGCACAGTAAATAATTGCTTGATCACCTAATCACCTAACAAATTGATTGATTGTACACGGTCGGAGCAAGGTTGGAGAATGGCCCTCACTCGCCGGGCCACATATTGATTGTATTGAACTGAATTAATTGGTAAATGGAATTAGTTGTAACCTCGGGCGATAGTACCTTCTACTCTAATAATTGTGTTTGATTTCCAAAAATTATTACCCGAGATTATAACTTGCATGTATGTGCGCATATATATTTATTTATACCCCTCGCTCAGTCCGTTTGGACTGACACCTCAACTTTTCAGTTTTGCAGGTTCGTGCTAGGTGGGAATTAGGGTCTCGTGTCTTTTATTCGGGTCTAGCTCTGCACCTTCATACATTGTACTTGTGTTGATACTTGTTATCTTGTAGTAAATCTTGAATTATAAGTGGTTGGATATTGTAATGGTATGATTTGTCGGTACCTATAAGTAAATATGTAAATATGGTATCTATATGTATTGAACGCTTTTACTTCCGCTATTTTATTGCTCTGAGTTGTTTTGGTTTTATTTGAGGGTACCCGCCTAGCCTTGTGTTTTTTTGTTGTCTCCCGTTCGCTATAGTTTCGGTTCATGTATGAATTGCCCGTTTCATATGTGGATTGAGCCTATAGTGCGGGGGATGTGGCGCCTAGCGTTCCGGGTGCTACATACCCGGAAGGTATCGGGCCGAGGGTATTGTTGGTGCTGCGGACTGCCACCACCTCTTGGTAGTGGTTTAACTAGAGGTTAGTTACTCCACGCCCACGCCAAGGGATGAGGGAGAGATAGCTGCCTCCCGAATCTAGTTCGTGGTCTCTAGGGTTTGATTCCCTATTGACATCAAGGAGTAGTGGAGTTAATATTCTTGGTTTTATTGAAGTATCGGAGCCTGATCAGCCAGATACTATTTTACCAATTATTTAAGGAGTTATGGGTGGAGTTATTATACCCCCCTTCACTTAGTCACTTTGACTAACCCTCTCGCCTATTTTTAAAATGCATGATTTCAGGAATCAATGAACGACAACTAGAGGTATCTTGAAGCACTACAACCGTAGGTTGGATCCGATCCTAAGAGTACACTGTCTTGAGCCTACTCTCTGTAGAAACAAACCATCTCATACTTTGTCCTTGCATGTCAACCTGTTATACTCTTTTACGAACTACTTTGATCAATAATGATAATCCTTGCTCATTGTACGTTATCCTCCCCGTTCATTGATAAAGTGGAATCTCTTTATCTTCCGTTGCACTGTGACATATACTTCATTCATATATTATCCTGACCGTTCCGTAGTATTTTCTGAGTGTTGGGTCTAACCTCCACTCAGGAAGTATTGCGGTGCGGGGTTGTAGTGCTTGGGAGGCACTACAGTGAGGTTATTGGTACCAGGGCATATTGCCTCTATCTGTGTGATCATGTGGTTGGTTGGGGGGTGCCTCGACTAACAATTGGAGGGAGAAGGCTGGTTTCTGTTTTGTGTTTCTTGTGTTCAGGGTGTGAAAAGTTGGAGAACTTGCCTGTACTCGCCGGGTTATTATGATTGATTGATCCTTTCGATTATTGGTTCACAAGTGTTCCGTTCAAACTGAAAGATATTCTTTCACATACGTTTCGATCTTGTTTTGAAAAGAGTAAATGTGTGAACCAAATTTGTATTCTAGTTTATATATATGTATAACCCTCTCACTTAGTCACTTTGACTAACATCCCTTGTTTTCTGGTTTTGGCTTCAGGTAGGTATGACTAGGCGGCACGTCAGGTGTCATTGGGATAGTTTATTTTTGAATCTCAGAGTTTTGGAATTTCTCCTACGTTGGAAACTCAGTATGTGTAGTCTATGTACCTATACATGTTATAGTTGTCGTTTGTAGTTTGTCGTTGTCTTCGGCCTTATCGGCCTTGTAATTAAATTATATGTTTGTGCACCATTGTCTTTTACGCTTCCGCTATGCTAGCTTTTGTTTGTTTTTTAGCTGTTAACTGGGAAAGATCTCGAGTGAAGGCCCAAAGCTAACACTCGGGGTATTTCGCAGTGCGGGATGTGGCAGGGGCGCTACAAATGCACCTACATGTAAGAATTTTATTTAATTAAATTGATGATTTATGATATGATATAATGTGATTTAAATATTCATAATCTTATTTGACTAAATTCATGCCTAAAATAATTTATTTAGATTTATTTTTATAATTAAAGTTATATAAAATGCGACATTTAGGTTTAATTACATGTTATGAATATGAAATTGGTTAAGGATGATCATGAACTTATATGAACACATTCAAATGTTTAAGAACATGTTTTTAATGTTCTTGAATAAGAATAGGTGCACATGTGACAATGTGTGTAAGTGTGTGTCTAATTTTATGTTATAAAGTGTTTAATTCTTAGAAAATTGAATAGTAAATGTTTTCAATAGTTACTTTGACTTTTTGGTCAACATTTACCTTAAATAATTCAGAAATAATTTGAAAATAATTATAAATTAAGTTTTGGAATTTTTAAAGAAGGATTTTATCCGAATTTTCCGAAAATCGGCAATTTTGTAAATGTTTTCTAAATCATGTCCTACATTGCCAAATTAACCTTCAATTATCATTTCAAATCTTATAATTAGGATCATAATGTGATTAATAAATATTTGATTAGCTAAAGAATTCATAAAACCTACATAAATAAGAAAATTCACTTAAACGGTTAAAATTAGGGTTTACTGAATATTCTCTAATGTGTTATACTCTATGTGCTTACTTGATTAGAATAATAAGATCTAACATGTTCCTCTTTTAAGTGTGAACATTATATACCTTATGTGTCTATTTGATTAGAATAATAATAAAGAACCTAGTCCTAAACCTGTAGTATTTAATACTTTCATGCGAAATTAGGATCAAGCAATGGAGTCCGCATGACTTTGTCTGACTAACGGTATTAGGTGAGGGTTAAAATGTTTTCAACTGGAATCATGCATATATATATATATAAATAAATTATTTTCAAGTCTACCTATTATTTGTGGTTTGCTACCCGATATACTTACTATGCTATAATATCCCTTTTCAAGGGAAAAATACTTTTATGCCGGAATCAACATTTTATTAGGACACTATATACTTTAAGTCCACTTGATCAAAACATTGATTCCTGGCTATGGAAGCAAAATACCATCTTATCATTATTGTTATTACTATGGGCCCCCGCTGTATCTGTATCAGAGCAATTACCCCGGAAGGTATCGGGCCGAGGGTGTTGTTGGTGATACGGACTGCCACCAACTCTTGGTAGTGGTTTAGCTGGAGGTTAACTACTTCACGGCAAGAGGTAAGGGAGATGTATGTCCTCCCGTTTATTGTTAACGTGACCATGGGTTTCTCCCTGGGCGCGACAACTGGAGTAAAGGAGGTATTATCATATTGGTTTTATTAAAGTATCGGTACCTTGATTAACCCGTTACTGTTTTACCAAATATTTAAGTAGTTACGGATGGAAAGGCCTAGCTTGCGGGCATTAAAGTTCTTAATTCAAACAGTTCATATTTTTATAAATAATTTCCACATACCCCTTTCCCTACTATTTTAGAATGTATCATGAACCGGATTATATTTGCTATATCCTATTGCTGTTGTTTTAGACCGAGATCCACTTGGTCTTATATATATATATATACACACATATATCTAAATACGTATACATACAAGTTGATACGCCTTCACTTAGTCACTTTGACTAACTCCTCGCGTATTTTAAAATGCATGGTTTCAGGAATCAAGGGAGCGACAACTAGAGGTATGTTGGAGCATTACAGTATTTTAAAATGCATAGTAGGTTAGAACTGATTCTACGAATACATAGTTTTGAGCCTGTTCACTTTATAAATAAGCTATCTTATACTTTATCTACGCATGCTGTAGCACCTCGGAGTGAATAGCACTATATCCCCCGTACCATAGCCCGACACGTGTAACGAAATGGAAGCTCCGCACACGCACCAAGCTACAGCGAACGGGGAGACAAACAAAATCTCACCTAGGCTAGGTGGTCTAGACCCTAATATAGAGTGCGCAACTAAATCGAAATCATAAGCGGAAGCACCAGGATTCAGACATATAAATAAACATGCTCGGAATATAAACAGATAATAAAAAATATAGCGAGTCAAATTATACAAATATCCTCAACTTCGAACTTAAAATCTTATACATGCGTCCAAAAGCTCAAAAGTACAAGAGTAAATTAAACAAAATACATGAGACTCGCTACATGACTCAAGACTCGAAAGAAGACCGCCGCCTAGCGCAAACTCCCAACAAGCACCTGCAACTCAAAGAAACAAGGGGGAAAAGAAAGCAACGAAGAGGGGTCAGTCCTAAAGACTGGTGAGGGGGCTAACACACTCACCCATACGTATAAGTAAGAGCAGAGCATATTCAAATTATAAAGTTCATGAACCGGGGCGTGGTTTTTACATTCCAAAATATTTTAGCCCGTGATACTAAATATAGAAAAGATTTAGGGCCAAAAGCCCAAAATAACCAAGTTTTAGAAATTATAAATCCACTCCCGTTTCACGAACCACAAACATAATCAAAATCAGAATAACTCGGCGAGAACGAGTTTCTAACCAATCTAGCTCCTTTAATATACATAATCAAAACAGAATACATACAAAGCTCAGAATCAATCCACCTTCTTCGGTTGGGGATGAGGAAGCGGACTCAACCCCGTTCTCTCGTTATAAGTTTTGACTCGGGGGATCCTACCCGCTCCATCGACAAGGTTACCGTCAGCTCAAGAAGACCCGCCTTCCCCTCGACCTCCCCGAGGTTGGGCTAAGTCTCCCAAGGTGGAGTTATGTTGATGGGAGAGCTTGGCGACCCCACGGCCGACCCGAGATACCATACCACTTCTCCGGGGTCCAGCTCATAAGTTAAAAGTTTTGAATTTTTAAAATTTCTGAATTTTCAAGACTTATATTTCAAAGTCAAAATCTCGCTATTCACAACACACGCCAACCCTTTTTCAAACAAATAAATGAAAATATAGTTTACGTATATATAAAAGCCCTTTTCAAAAGTGGTTTCATAGCAAGCGAGTCAATTCCCACAAAATACGTATCATACACATATGTAACTAACATGCGGGCGTAAAATACAGGTAGGGTTGTAGGTCGTATTAACTAAAAGAAGAAAACCTCACCTTGTCGACCAAACCGGACACGACGAACCAAAACACTTCTAAGACACCTCCTCGTCACCCACGGGACGAACCTAAGAACAAAACAAACAACAAAAGACAACATTGGACTCAAAATGCACCACTTAGATGCTCGGCAAATGCATATGGATGTTAATGATGCATAAAGAATGAAATAAGATATCATTTAGGTCATATGGAGTCATATTAAATCACAACTCGTATATTTCACGTTAAACGAATTCATAAATTTCATGTAACACTCATAACATGTCATATAATATCTTAGAAATGCATACACTTCATTAAAAGAGCAAGAAAATGACATGCAAGGCAAATACACATGGTATAAAGTCATGCATGCAGGTTGAAGCGTATATGATGCATATTAGGTCATATATCACGTAAAAAGACATCGAAATTACACAATAAATTCATAATAAAACATGTAACACATAACATGTTAAAATAAACACATAATATATCAACTTATATCATACTTCACACATCTATAAGTTTAAATCACATAAACAACGCAAAACATGCAAGTAGATATCACACGTACCATTTAAACGTTCATGCATACTAGTCACGTTTACACTTAGCAATTAAAGCCATAAAATTAAAATAAGCAATGACACATATAATATAACAACTTATTAACAAATTAGGATCATAATTGGGGTGGGAAAAAAAATATATAAAATCATAAACACAACAATAACAACATATAGGTTCAAGAAAGGGAGCAAAGGATCGTATGCACGGCTCCGGAATGATCAGCTGCGTTGCAGCAGCTTCATGGCCTGCATAGGGGACTGAACGGTCATTCAGTCCCCTCCTTCTTATAAACGGAATGGCTATTCAATTGTACAGAAGTTATAGCTGAAGTGAACGGCCATTCAAACTAAAGCTTCACATTGGGCGAACGCCCTTTCGCTGTTGGGCAGGGCTGTTGTTTTGCTTCATTTCCAGCTGACAAAACAGGGGAAAAGCAAGGAAACACATAGCACTCATAAATACACATAACTCTGATAAAAAACATGAAGAAAACCACACCAAATCAGGTCCTAAACCAGGCAGCAACAAGGATCAAAGTGCAGCCCAAATTCTTACATTCAAACATCAAGTTTTTCAAAAGTTTAACAATGGTGGATCAAATTATACATAAGTGGAACGAAATTAAAGCTTAGGAATGAAATAAAGAAGTTATTTATCTCATTTATCATGCATCAATTCAAGAAATAAAGCAAGTATGACATGAATTCTTCCAAAAATGGCATATGACCTAACTATTCACATGGAAGCCTCAAAACATACCCAAACATGGATGAAAATGGACAAAATCAGGCTTAAAAGAGAGTTAAGAAGATGGAGGTTCAAATTCTGAACTTACCTTTTGAATTGACGAAGAACGGAGGTCGAACGAGCAAGAAATCGCAAGTTGTGAATAGTGGCAACCCTTCTCTTCTTTTTCTTTCTGCTGCTTTCTTCATTTTCTCTTGGGTTGGTCCAATATGTGAGGCTGAGAGAGAGATAGAGGGTTAAGAGAGGATTAAATGGGTTAAAAAATGGGTCAATTTGGTTAAGAAGCGGGTCAGTTATAAGCATAATGTGCGGGGGGTGGCAAATCTGTCACATGGGCTCGTTTCCGGCAAAGTTCGGAGGTCCAAACGGGCTTATAAAAATATGAGGCCAAGTTCTCTAGCTTCTATTCTTTGATACGAGTCTGACAACACTTTCGGAATTTGAATCCGAATTCCCGATCTCGAGTTACGCCTTTTGGATCCCAAGGTGCACTAAAATAAGTTAGGCCCTTAAGTCCCTAACAAATAAAACGGCTCGAAAACCATATCAAACGAACTCAAAAACATGCAACGAACATAAAAACACATTCATAATACATATAATTCATGCATATCACATAATCACGAAAATTGGAAACGAAAACGAGTTCAAACGGATAAAAAACGAAGTAAAAAGGCAAAAACGTTCAAATAATTCATATAAGGTTCAAGTGAAACTTCAAATAATAAATCACATAATTCAAGAATAGCACATAAATAATATAATAAACACATAGTTCGCATAAAAAAATAATTAAAAAGTGCACGTAGCTCTCCCGTAACGGCGTACCTGTACGGCCGGACGAGCGGGATGTTACACATGCCATCCTATTATACTCTTTTTGCGAACTATTTTAATCAATAATGATAATACTTGTTCTTTATATGTTATCATCCCCGTTTATTGGTAAAGATTTAAATTTTTCTATCTTTCGTTGCATTTTAACTTGCACTCTATTTAAAGTACCAGACCGTTCGTCGTAGTATTCCTCGCGTGTTAGGTCAAACCTCCACTCGGGGAGTATTGCGGTGCAAGGGTTGTAGTGCTAGGGGAGGCGCTACACCCATGACTTAGTACAGGCCCTCCATGTTGGGATTAATGCCCTGAATATCCAATTATATTATAAATATTTTGGATTAATAAAACTAAAATTATCTCAAGTTATGAGTATTTTACAAATTTAATAATTAATGACGTGTGATGGTATTTCTATATGAAATGTGTTTCTTAGGGAAAGACTTTAAATACCAAAAATTGCGTGTAATTAAAGTTCTAGTCAGTATGATAAGAAAATGTTCTTATCAAGATTATAATGTATTATATAAGATGATTAGTCTTTGGTCATAGGGAAATGGAGTTTCCAATTATAACATATTGATGATTTCAATGGAATTGGAAACATCGAACTGGACCACTGAGATTGTTCATTTTATATTGCTATCTAAAATAAACAAAAATCTCGGGAAGCATTGGACTCTTAATCCTGACAGTGTTTCTACTTTAGGCATGTAGTGTTAATCAATGTAATGTACTCAAAAGTGAGGTCTCGGTAACGGGTGGCCAAAATACTTTGTACGTTCGGTGATTGCATGAAATGTGCTAAAGAGAAATATTGATCGAGGAATCTGTAGCCTTGCTGAAAGGTTAAAAGATATCCCTGAAATAGATTTGCAAAAAGTTTGAATTAAAACTTTGGCCAAAGTACTTCGTGTGTGCATTACTGAAGTTGTATGTTGAATGTGTTTCACATACAAGAAATTTGAACTTAAGGCAAATCAAGAAATTTCAGATTGGAAGTGAAAAATAAATGATAGTAGTATTGATTTATTTTTCATGTATATCTGTACAGAGGAGTAAAATGCAAAATTATTCTAGATCGAGAAATTCGTGAATAATTTAATAAGTTTTAGAGTTCAATAACATTTATTTAGTCGAATTAAATATTGTTAAACGGTAATCAATTATTATCATGGGATGATAATAGATTGACCCATTTGGAGCTAAAATTAATTAGTCCTGCAGGTCCCCCCGCAAGCCCCAACGAAGACCAAATAGAAAATATTAAAAGGGGAGAGAGAAATAAATTTTCAAAGTGTTTGAAAATAGCCAAAAAATTTATTTTGAGAAAATAAATTGAATTCCAACTCCAAATTTTATTTATTTATTTTTTAAAAAATGTTTTTTAACTGATGTGGCAGGTGATGACATGTCAGCTGATGTGTCATGCCACGTCAACAGGTCAGGCGCCAAGTGGCGCTGACCTAGCGCCGCATGGCACACTACGTGGATGACCAAGATTGCACCAAGTCACGCATATCAAACGGTCCATATTAGATCTGGAATGGACCGGGTCAACGGGCAGGGTCGGTAATGGTTTGGGTAGGGTCGATCAAAGATTGACCAACCTAGACACGTGGCGTGTCTGGAGATTGCCACGTATCAGAATGCCAGACCACCTAAACCAACCGGTTCGCTGATGAACCGAATCTTAGACCGAACCAGCCGTTTGGACCGGCCGAACCGGCCACATGGTGGTTCCTCGTGCAGGCGTGTGCCCCATACGAGCCATTCACATGCAGGCCTTCTGACTGCACGTGGGGGCACGTGCCAAGCTCATTCGGCATGTGGTGGGTGTCGTTCGACTCCTTATTGCCCAAGCTTTGACGTGGTACCTTCGGATTGGCCATTGGTACTTAACTGACACGGAAAAATATGAAAAATTCCACGGGTGTCCCATTTTGAGGGTTATAACTAGGGGTTTGATGTTCATTTTACTCAGAATCAATTCAACTCCTTTTATTTCAGTTTCAAAGCTCTGCCGAGGTTCTTTCTCTATCTAAATAATCAATCCTAATTAAGTATTAATTAATTATTTAATTAAGTGCTTATATAATTAATATATAATCCACTTAATTATTTGAACATAGGGATTTTCTGAAATTAGAGAAAAAGAGTTTTTCTAGAAAATATTTTCTCGAGTGTTTAGCGAAATACTGCTGGAGCCCACACTCCAAAATCTTAATCGGGGATATTGCGGGGAAGCTTTACCGGTTTCACGAGAAATAAACGAGGTGCTGAAAAAGTGCCATTGATAGCCAATTTTTGCATTACGGTAATACCATTATGCTGCCAAAAATATTATTTACGCATTGTGATTATATGCTATATGATTTAAAATTATGTTATCGATGCATGTATATATTAGAGTTGTTCTGCCCGATTTGTTCAGCTGCTTATTAAAATATTTTAGAAATATTTTGATAACGAGGTTATGGCGAAATTTTTTGAAATATTATGCTATACCGTCACTCTATCTCGGGCCCGCCACCCAACACTCCATGGCCCTGAGACACGGGCGTGTTTGGTAGCTAGTTATCCCTGAGACACTGGCGTGTCTTAGGTTAGTGACCTAGTCTCGAGCCCGTGCACTGAGACAAGGGCGGGTCATCTTTGTACCTGCATCTTCTTCATGCATCAAGCTACTGAAACGAGGAGGAAAAAGTTAAGGAAACAACAACCATAATAGAGAAACAAAGCATGCAAGAACTCAGGCCAAAAATAATGAATTTTCATGCAAAGAAACGCCCCGAAATCGCAGCATATCATCGAAGCAACAAGAAACGAGGTATAGAGGTTCAAAACTTGCACAAATTCATCAATTTCTCAAACTCATACCTAAGAGCATTAATGGCATACTTCAATACACTCATCTACCATGAATTAAATGCAAGGAAACAAGATATACAAGATGAAATGAACTCAATCCATGCCATAAAACTCAAGAAAAGCACGTAAAAGCATGTAGTCAAATTCATGGAGAAAACCTAACTATTCATCCATATTTCTATTGATGCATGAAACCTCAATTAATAGACACAAAATTGAGCTTAAAACGAAGCATGGATCACGAGGAACACGAATCTTACCTTGGATCGTTGAGAATCGAAAGAAGGAAGAAGTTCTTGAGATATTCTTATGAAGAAGAAGGTGAATAGTGAAATTTTCGCTTCTTGGTTCCAAGGGCTGCTTCACTTCGATGAAATGAGGAATAAATCGAAGAGAAAAAGGCTAAAAATTGAGATGAAAATCAGCTCCAAAGTCAAGGTGGGGCCATTCCTCGAAATCAAGGTAAAAAGGGGTAGAAAATGGCATCGTCGGGGGTACAAACGACACCAAAAAGTTACAAGGTTAATTTCATTGGATCCAAGTCGTCGGAACAACTCCAATGGCAAAAATAGATCTCGAATCCGAGTTCCCTCGCTCAAGATATCGAATAAAGAATCTTAAGGGGTCCTATTTTCAAATAGGTCCCTAAACTTTCAAAACGTTTCAAATAGGCCCAAAGTCTATTTTCAGTTAAGCCCTAAACCTTTTAAATATCATACAATCAAGTCTAATTCAATATAATTCAATTAGATTCATTTTATATAAGTTCACATATTACAAGACTCCAAATTCATAAAACACTTAGGCATAAATTGACATTTAAATCAAATAGTACAAATAATTTCATATCCATATTGAATAAATTAGTATATATCAAGAATATAAATAAATCAAAGTACAAAAATAAAGGTAAATACGAAATTAAACGCACATGTGGCACAAACCTATATGGGTGAATGGACGGGGTGTCACAACCTCTCCCCCTTAAAAAGGACCTGTCCTCAGGTCCTAAGCGGGGCCTTGAGCAACTCCGGATACAACTGCTTCATCTTCTCCTCGGTCTCCCAAGTGGCTTCTTCGGATTTTTTTATCATGGCACAAGACTTTAACTATGGGGATTTACCAGTTTCTCAACTCTTGCACCTTTCGGTCCAAGATCTCGACCGGTTGCTTCACAATTATCAAGTCCGGCTCAAGTTGTATCTCTTCAATGGGCAAAACAGTAGACTCATCAGGATAGTACTTCCTTAGTTGAGAAACATGGAAATTAATTGTGAATCCCAATCAAACTCGGTGGTAAATTAAGTCGACAATCGTACTCAGGGCCGAGTTGGAAAAGGTAAGTAAAGGGTTATCCAAAGGCATTTATAATCTCGATCCCGTTCTATCCAAAAGCATTTATATATACTCATTGCATTCTTATGTAACTTATATACCTCTATGTGTTATATATTTATTGAGTTTATTGCATTAAAAACCCTGTGATATACCTAATTAGCACTCAGAACCCTATGATTTGAAAATTCTCAAAGCAAACCCTGTGATCGTAATAAATTAGCACTCAATTAGAATTTCAAACCCTACAACCGTGGTTATAGGGTTTTGAGTGCAAACTTTAATACAATAACAGGGTTTTCAGTGCTAATTTATATAATCACAGGGTTCTCTTTAAGAATTTTCAAATCACAGGGTTCAGAGTGTCAATTAGGCATAACACAGGGGGTATCCAAGCAAAAAACTCTATATTTATTTGAGAAGTTGTATTTAAATTCTTTCCTTTATTGCATGTATCTCGATACCTTTCTCATAGAATCTTAGAAGCTTGATATTTACCTCTTTCTAGTACCTAAATTCCCTTCTTGTGTTTCAAAATTTTTCCAATAACTGTAGGTCATAAATTCCAAATATGTCCCTAAAACCCTAGATCTTTACCTAAATTCTAGTTTATTTCCCAGAATACTTTTTCCTACTCGATATTATAACCAAATGAATCCTCAAATTATTTCAAGAATTTTGACATCGTCCGTGAACCCTAGTTCTCATCCCAACTCTAGTAGCGATGGTGTCAAAATCTAGCTATGTGCTGGACTACAGATGAGGACTCCCAATCACCCAAGATATTTATTTTTGTAAGGTTACTCTGGTGCTTTCCTGAACTGAAAAGAGATAACAAATGTGAACTCAAAGGCCAAAGCGGGGGAATGTGGGGGTTGGACCCGTTTTTCCACTCCGACGCTCAAGTCAGCTAAAGCTCTGGGTCGAGAATGCAAAGAGAGTGCGAGTTCAGAATGTAAAGGAAAGCTTACCCTTGCCAGTAATGGAGATGGGTTTATATAGGAAGGAGATGGACTCCGTAGGCGCGAGTACACCTCCAAGAAGGTATGGATGTAGCACCCCGAGCGTAGGGCACCACATCCCCCGCACTAGAGCCCGACACGTGTAGTGGAATGGAGAATCCATACACGCATCGAACAATAGCGAACGGGAGACAAACAAAACTCACTCTCTAGCTAGGCGGCCTAACCCTCAGTCAGAGCACAAAACAGTTCATGGTATAGCGGAAGCGATAAAAGCAATTCATACAAAATTCCCCAAGATCACATATATACATATCACATAGTCATAAGAGCATAATATTTCCAATTACAAATTTACAATGCCCTTCCCGGGCCAAAACATTTCAAGTATCAGAGTATTCGGAAAATAAATTTCATAAACATAAGACATAAACCACTACGAATGCAATAAAGATGACTCGAGCTAAGAAACAAGTAAGACTCGAAGACAACTTGCCGCCTAGCTCGACTCCCATGGTACCTGCAACTCAAAGATGGGAAAAAAGAAAGGAAAACCACGAGGGTTAGTCCTAATGACTAGTGAGGGGGCTACACACACACTCATAATACATATAGAGCAAAGCACCTAATCAAAATCATAGAAGGATCCATGAACCGGGGATGGTTTTTGCAAACTAAATCATTTCCCGTGATAATAACTATATATAATGAAAAGAGGTAAGGGCCATAGGCCAAAATCACAAATTTTAAAGTATTTAAGAATCCATTCCCGTTTCATAAATCATACGAATTCACACAACTCGGCGAGTACGAGTTATACCTCCAACTCCCACAAACAAAGACATAATCAAAGCAAAAATTCATAAACCATCCTTCTTCGGTGATAGAAGGGTTGACGGCCCTAACTATCGGTCAAATTCACACGAAACAAGGTTAATTACTTCCTTGAAACCTTCGGTGGTTGAATCCACCGGCTCAAGAGAAACGCCCTTCCTCAACCTCCTAAGGTTAGGCGAGACTCTCAAAGGAAAGTGTTGATGGAAGAGCCCGGCGACCCCTCGGCCGTCCCGAGATACCATGCCACTCTCCGGGCCCAAATCATAATTCAAAATTCATAATTTTCGTAAACTTCTCTTTCAAAGTTCAAAGCTCGCTTACACACTCACACTTAACGAAAGGATTTCAAAACAAATGTAAAATAGTTTATATACTTATACAAATCGTTTTCAAAAACTTATAACAAAGAGAACAAGTCCTCAAAGTACATACCATACATATATTTAACATATAGTATACATAAACCGCATGCGGGCTTAAAAACATTTAGGGTTTTAGGTCATAATATCTAAAAGAAGAAAACCTCACCTTCCGAACACGTAGCGGTGACAAAAGAAAGCGAACCGGACGCCTAAGGGACAACCTCGTCGTCAACGGGAGGGTCAACTACACAAAACAAATAACAAGGGATAATCTTAGACTCAAAATGTACCACATAAACGCTCGGCAAATGCACATGCGTGTAAATGATGCAAATGAAATGAGATGAATTCATGTTTAGGTCATATAAGGTCACACATTGCATATGAACTCACATATCATAAACGAGGATGTAAAACGAACTATAAATTCATAACATAAATCTTAACACACAATATAACATGTTAGAGGAAGCATGGGGATCAAATTAGTGTTGAGAAAGCGAAAAGAATGCGAAACGAAACAAGAAAATCGAAGTTTGGGGCAAAAGGAGTCACTGACCTAAATCCACCCCGGTGGATTTTTTTTCAAAGGGAAAATCCACCCCCATGGATTTTCCAGGAGTTTCTGACTCAAATCCACCCCGGCGGATTTTTTTCAAAGGGAAAATCCACCCCCGCGGATTTGAGTCGGAAGCCAAAAAAACTCGAATTTTCAGCCCCAAAACTCTCCAAAACTCATCCAAATTCATACAAACTCAAGATAGAACATATTAGGATCATAATATGTCATATATTCACTCAATCCATGTCAAAATCGAAGCTAAACATCAAGATTCAAGTGAAGGAATGTAAGAGATATACATATCTTCAAGTTTATGCCAAAAACCCAAATTGAAACCTAAAGATTCCTAGATTCTCATGCAAAATCAGACCATACACTTATATTATAATGTCATAAGATCAATTAGGATGCAAAAACTCCAACAAAACACCAAGAGATCAAGCTATAATTTCAAAATTGGCAAAACCCTTACTATTCATAGAAATATTCATATCTTGATCAAATCACCACCAAATTGAGCAAATAAGGTATCTAAACAAAGAAGAGAAGATGGAGAAACAAATTCCAAGCTTACCTTTCGAAAATGGAAGGATTTGATGAGGATTTGAGCTCAAAAGGTTGAAAGGTGAATAGTATAATTTTGCTTCCTTCTTGGTCTCGGTTTTGAGCAGCTATTTCTCTCTTCTCTCCAAGGTTGGAACGAAATGAGGGGCTTATGGCTGATAGAGGAGTATGTTAGGAGTATGTGGGGCCAAGGTTTATTTAATTTGGTCAAATATATCAAAAGTTATGAATAAAAGAGTGGGCAAAGGTCTAAAATGGCATACGAAGCTTGTTTCGGTTAAATTTCGGAGGTCTAAATGAGCTTAGAAAAATATGAGGCTATGTTTATTGAACCCGAATCATGGATACGAGTTCAACGGAGGTGACGGAATTCGAATCCGAATTCCCGAGCTCAATTTGTGCTTCCCGGAACCCAAGGCGCGCTAAATGCTCTTTAGCCTCCTTTAGGTTCCGTCTCCAAAATTAAAATGAAAAGACAAACCAAACAAATTACAAAATATAAAATGAACATATAGTCAAGTTCATAACTTAAGTAATTCACGCATATCAAAAATTCGTAAGAAACAGAATTGAAATCGGATACGAATAGGGCAAAATTTCAAGCATAGAGGGTTTAAACGTTCAAAACGAATTCATTCTTAAACCAAATAATTATCAAATATCCACATAATAATTAATAACTATCAAGTATTCACGTAATTAATTAATTAAATCGTGCACATAAAAATATACCTGAAAGTCTGATCGGTCGGGATGTTACAAACCTCCCTCCTTCAAAAGGACCTGTCCTCAGGTCCGAAGCGAGGTCTTGAAAAGTTCCGGGTACAACTGTCTCATTTTCTCCTCGGTTTCCCAAGTGGCTTCTTCGGATTTCTGATCACGCCACAAGACTTTTACCAAGGGGATTTGCCGGTTTCTCAATTCTTGCATCTTCCGGTCCAAAACTTTAACCGGGTACTTCTTTATTGTCAAATCCGGCTCTAGTTGCACCTCTTTGATTGGAATTATAGAAGACTCATCGGGATAGTGTTTCCGGAGTTGAGAGACATGGAAAACATTGTGTATCCCGGTCAAACTCGGTGGTAGATCAAGCCGGTAGGCTACTTCCCCAACTCGTTCAAGAATTACAAAGGGGCCTAAGTAGCGCGGGTTAAGCTTCCCGCCTTTACCAATCCGAGCAAACCCTTTTCTAGGAGATGCTTTTAGAAAAACCTTATCTCCCGCTTCAAACGCCAAGGGTCGTCTTCTTTTGTCCGCATAACTTTTCTGTCGGTCCTGAGCCGCCTTTAGCCTTTGTCGAATCTCACTTTCTCGATGGTATCTTGGATCTCCTTTGGTTTCTTAGCTCTGTCGAGCTTACCATCCTTTGTCCATCTCCATTCGTCAATATCCCAAAATAAAGGTGATCGACATTTCCTTCCATATAATGCCTCATACGGAGCCATACCAATCGAAGTCTGAAAACTGTTATTATAGGCGAACTCGACCAAATCCAAATACTCATCCCACGAGTCTTGATAGTCTAAAGCACAAGCACGAAGCATGTCCTCAAGATATTTAATTAACCTCTCGGATTGTCCATCCGTTTGTGGGTGAGATGCAGTACTAAACTGAAGTTTCGTTCCCATACACTTCTGTAACTCCTGCCAGAAACTCGCTGTAAACCGTGGATCCCTATCTGAAACAATACTGACAGGTGCACCATGCAATCTCACAATTTCTTTCCGGTACAACTTGGCCAACTTAGGCACTTTATCGGACATCCGAACCTTGAGAAAGTGAGCCGACTTCGAAAACCGATCAATTATGACCCAAATTCCATCGAAACCTCCTTTGGTCCTTGGCAAGCCGGACACGAAGTCCATCGTCACTTGCTCCCACTTCCATTCAGGAATTGGAAGTGGTTGGAGAGTTCCCCCCGGTTTCTGATGTTCAGCTTTCACCACTTGGCATGTTTGACACCTTCTTACATAATTGGCCACATCTCTTTTCATGCCGTTCCACTAATACAAACTTCTTAAATCTCTATACATCTTAGTAGTACCGGGATGTACCGTATAAGCCGACTTATGCGCCTCATCCAACACCAACTGCTTAAGTTCATCCGGAACACACACCCGAGCCTTAAACCGGAATAATCCCGAATCATCAAACCCGAATTTTGTCTCTGGATCAATCCTTGCCTTAGCTACTAATCTTTGAATTTCCAAATCATTAGATTGAGCTTCAATCAATCTTTGCCTCAAATCCGATTGTACTGAGATATTTGCCAAACGGGCCTCTGAAACCAAAGATACCGAACTCTGTTTACTTGAACCTGCTCCCAAACTCGAGATACTAACCTTTCTGCTCAAAGCATCCGCAACTACATTAGCCTTACCCGGATGGTATTGAATTCTACAATCATAGTCCTCAAGTAGCTCAACCCAACGTCTTTGCCTTAGATTTAAATCCTTCTGTGTAAACAAATACTTAAGGCTTTGGTGGTCGGTAAAAACTTCAAAAGTAACCTCATAAAGATAATGACGCCATTTCATCAAAGCAAAAACAACCGCAGCTAATTCCAAATCATGAGTGGGATAATTTTTCTCGTGCTCTTTTAACTTCCTCGAGGCGTATGCTACTACTTTACCATTTTGCATCAAGACACAACCGAGCCCATCCTTCGATGCATCGGTATAAACCGAGTAACCTTCAGAACCCTCGGGTAGGGTTAAAACCGGTGCAGAAGTCAATCTCTCCTTAAGAGTTTGAGAACTCTTCTCACACGCCTCGTCCCACTCGAACTTAACCTCTTTCTTTGTTAACCGAGTCAACGGGGAAGCAATCTTCGAGAAGTCTTTCACAAAGCGCCTATAATACCCCGCTAACCCTAGAAAACTTCTCACTTCAGAGGCATTCTTCGGCTGTTTCCATAACATAACCGTTTCTATCTTTGCTGGATCCACTTCAACCCCATTCCCTGAGATAAAGTGACCCAAAAATGAAACCCGTTCAATCCAGAACTCACACTTGCTAAACTTGGCGAACAATCTATGTTCTCGAAGTGTAGATAATACCATTCTCAAATGCCGCGCATGATCTTCAACGGACCTCGAATACACCAGAATATCATCTATAAAGATGACCACGAATTTATCGAGGTAGGGCCGGAATATTCGGTGCATCATATCCATGAACGCGGCTGGGGCATTAGTAAGACCAAAAGGCATGACCACAAACTCGAAATGCCCATACCGAGAGTTGAAACCCGTCTTCGGTATATCTTCTTCCCGAATACGCAATTGATAATACCCTTGCCTCAAGTCCAACTTGGAATAAACACTCGAACCCTGAAGGAGATCAAACAACTCTTCAATGTGAGGTAGTGGGTATTTATTTTTAACCGTTAACCGGTTCAGCTCACGGTAGTCAATACACATCCGCAATGTCCCGTCTTTCTTCTTTACAAACAGGACAGGAGCACCCCACGGAGAAGTGCTCGGGCGAATGTAACCACACTCTAAGAGCTCATCAAGTTGCGCCTTCAGCTCCTTCAACTCCGCTGGAGCCATCCTGTAGGGAGATTTCGCATAAGGTTCCGCTCCGGGATAGAGATCTATTACAAATTCGACATCCCGATCCGGAGGCAAAGACCCCACATTCTCCGGAAAAACATCGGGGAACTCCTTCACGATCTCCGTCTCCTCGAGCTTGGCCTGATCTTTCGGTTTATTCAAAAGATAGGCCACGTAGCCCGTTGCACCGTCCCGGAACAATTTACTTGCTTCCATAAAGGATATAAACGGGCAGGCCTTCAATCTCTGACCCGCAAATACCGTAGAACCCAATGTTACCTTCTTAGCGAAACAATCCATCATGGCTCGGTGTCGAAACAACCAGTCCATCCCTAAAATTACCCCATATCTCTTGATAGGCATCTCAATCAAATCTGCCGGATACTCTTGATCTTCAACACCAATCGGGCACCCACGAAACACACGGTCCGCTACCAAACTGCCCCCGAGTGGGGAACTCACAACAAAGGAATCATCAAAGCAAGCAACAGGCAAAGAAAGTGCAGGAACACACCGGGAAGCAATAAAAGAATGCGTTGCTCCCGGATCAAATAATGCATGTAATGGAATGCCATGAATGCTAATAGTACCTTCAACGACGGCATTTGCATCCACCTCGGCATCCTCTTCTTCACCTTCAAGTGCATAGGCTCTGGCTTGGATAGGAGCTCTCGGAGGCCTAGTATTCAAGGGTTGAGGATTCTTCTTCTTAGGACAAGCATTGATCATGTGACCGGGCTCCCCACAACCATAGCACCTTCCCAATTTCTTTCGGCACGTCTCCTCAGTATGATTGGGACCCCCGCAATAAGAACACTCAATTGGGGCCGGTAGAGCGGGTACCACAGCTTGTCCTTGGGGTCGGGGCTTCTTATTAAAATGATTAGAACCTTTGGGCTTGAAGACCGGAGGCCCACGTTGAGAGATAGGCCTCTTACCCAAATTTGATCCGGTGCTCGAACCTTGCCCCGAAGAGTAAGCCGGAGGTTTCATCCTCAAATTATGAGCTTCTACTTTCAGTGCCTTCCTTGTAGCCTTCTCCCAAGTGTCCACAGTAGCTGCCTTTAGAGCATTCTGAACGTCATACCTCAGCCCATGAATAAAATTCCGGGCTTTCTGAGTATCATCGTTAGTGATGTGAGGGGCATACGGGGCGAGTCTTTCAAATTCCAAAATATAATCTTCAACAGAACGATTCCCTTGTTTTAACTCCGTGAATTCCTGGAGTCTTCTTTCACGGGCACTTGGTGGGATATACTTGTGGCGAAATTCTCTTATGAAGCTTTCCCAGTTAAACTCTTCACCCATTCTTTCTAACCGAGCTCTCATAGCCTTCAACCAATTAGAGGCGGGACCCTGAACAAAACGAGCCGTGCAAACTGCCTTCTCATGAGATGGTGCAGGGCATATTTCCCAAATCCCCGAAATTTCTGACAACCATTCCTCTGCTTTAATATCATCACCGCCGTACCACTTCGGAGGGTTGTTGTTCCGAAATTCCCTAAAAGCCGGGGTAACTTGACCCTCTTGAGCCTCCCCATAAGGATTATTCCTTTGATTCTGTTGCAACTGGTTTAAGAGAGCCTGAACAATATTTTCTGCATTCAATGGAGGAGGTGGTGGTGCTTGTGGAGGAGGTTGATTAAGATCCGGGGTCTGTTCCCTATCATTTCTCCTTCGTGGAGGCATCCTGAAAATTCACAAATCAAGAAAATATTGATGCATGGGGTTCAATGTATGTTCATGGAAGCAATTAATTAAAATTTAAACAATTAACTCACATAATTGTAAAGATGAATGCAAATAATCACATAACCCTAAGCCGAACGACCTAGACAGACCCGACACGACTCTAGAGCTCCGGTTTTGCAACCGAGAGCTCTGATACCACCTAAGGATGTAGCACCCTGAGCGTAGGGCACCACATCCCCCGCACTAGAGCCCGACACGTGTAGTGGAATGGAGAATCCATACACGCATCGAACAATAGCGAACGGGAGACAAACAAAACTCACTCTCTAGCTAGGCGGCCTAACCCTCAGTCAGAGCACAAAACAGTTCATGGTATAGCGGAAGCGATAAAAGCAATTCATACAAAATTCCCCAAGATCACATATATACATATCACATAGTCATAAGAGCATAATATTTCCAATTACAAATTTACAATGCCCTTCCCGGGCCAAAACATTTCAAGTATCAGAGTATTCGGAAAATAAATTTCATAAACATAAGACATAAACCACTACGAATGCAATAAAGATGACTCGAGCTAAGAAACAAGTAAGACTCGAAGACAACTTGCCGCCTAGCTCGACTCCCATGGTACCTGCAACTCAAAGATGGGAAAAAAGAAAGGAAAACCACGAGGGTTAGTCCTAATGACTAGTGAGGGGGCTACACACACACTCATAATACATATAGAGCAAAGCACCTAATCAAAATCATAGAAGGATCCATGAACCGGGGATGGTTTTTGCAAACTAAATCATTTCCCGTGATAATAACTATATATAATGAAAAGAGGTAAGGGCCATAGGCCAAAATCACAAATTTTAAAGTATTTAAGAATCCATTCCCGTTTCATAAATCATACGAATTCACACAACTCGGCGAGTACGAGTTATACCTCCAACTCCCACAAACAAAGACATAATCAAAGCAAAAATTCATAAACCATCCTTCTTCGGGTGATAGAAGGGTTGACTGCCCTAACTATCGGTCAAATTCACACGAAACAAGGTTAATTACTTCCTTGAAACCTTCGGTGGTTGAATCCACCGGCTCAAGAGAAACGCCCTTCCTCAACCTCCTAAGGTTAGGCGAGACTCTCAAAGGAAAGTGTTGATGGAAGAGCCCGGCGACCCCTCGGCCGTCCCGAGATACCATGCCACTCTCCGGGCCTAAATCATAATTCAAAATTCATAATTTTCGTAAACTTCTCTTTCAAAGTTCAAAGCTCGCTTACACACTCACACTTAACGAAAGGATTTCAAAACAAATGTAAAATAGTTTATATACTTATACAAATCGTTTTCAAAAACTTATAACAAAGAGAACAAGTCCTCAAAGTACATACCATACATATATTTAACATATAGTATACATAAACCGCATGCGGGCTTAAAAACATTTAGGGTTTTAGGTCATAATATCTAAAAGAAGAAAACCTCACCTTCCGAACACGTAGCGGTGACAAAAGAAAGCGAACCGGACGCCTAAGGGACAACCTCGTCGTCAACGGGAGGGTCAACTACACAAAACAAATAACAAGGGATAATCTTAGACTCAAAATGTACCACATAAACGCTCGGCAAATGCACATGCGTGTAAATGATGCAAATGAAATGAGATGAATTCATGTTTAGGTCATATAAGGTCACACATTACATATGAACTCACATATCATAAACGAGGATGTAAAACGAACTATAAATTCATAACATAAATCTTAACACACAATATAACATGTTAGAGGAAGCATGGGGATCAAATTAGTGTTGAGAAAGCGAAAAGAATGCGAAACGAAACAAGAAAATCGAAGTTTGGGGCAAAAGGAGTCACTGACCTAAATCCACCCCGGTGGATTTTTTTTCAAAGGGAAAATCCACCCCCATGGATTTTCCAGGAGTTTCTGACTCAAATCCACCCCGGCGGATTTTTTTCAAAGGGAAAATCCACCCCCGCGGATTTGAGTCGGAAGCCAAAAAAACTCGAATTTTCAGCCCCAAAACTCTCCAAAACTCATCCAAATTCATACAAACTCAAGATAGAACATATTAGGATCATAATATGTCATATATTCACTCAATCCATGTCAAAATCGAAGCTAAACATCAAGATTCAAGTGAAGGAATGTAAGAGATATACATATCTTCAAGTTTATGCCAAAAACCCAAATTGAAACCTAAAGATTCCTAGATTCTCATGCAAAATCAGACCATACACTTATATTATAATGTCATAAGATCAATTAGGATGCAAAAACTCCAACAAAACACCAAGAGATCAAGCTATAATTTCAAAATTGGCAAAACCCTTACTATTCATAGAAATATTCATATCTTGATCAAATCACCACCAAATTGAGCAAATAAGGTATCTAAACAAAGAAGAGAAGATGGAGAAACAAATTCCAAGCTTACCTTTCGAAAATGGAAGGATTTGATGAGGATTTGAGCTCAAAAGGTTGAAAGGTGAATAGTATAATTTTGCTTCCTTCTTGGTCTCGGTTTTGAGCAGCTATTTCTCTCTTCTCTCCAAGGTTGGAACGAAATGAGGGGCTTATGGCTGATAGAGGAGTATGTTAGGAGTATGTGTGGCCAAGGTTTATTTAATTTGGTCAAATATATCAAAAGTTATGAATAAAAGAGTGGGCAAAGGTCTAAAATGGCATACGAAGCTTGTTTTGGTTAAATTTCGGAGGTCTAAATGAGCTTAGAAAAATATGAGGCTATGTTTATTGAACCCGAATCATGGATACGAGTTCAACGGAGGTGACGGAATTCGAATCCGAATTCCCGAGCTCAATTTGTGCTTCCCGGAACCCAAGGCGCGCTAAATGCTCTTTAGCCTCCTTTAGGTTCCGTCTCCAAAATTAAAATGAAAAGACAAACCAAACAAATTACAAAATATAAAATGAACATATAGTCAAGTTCATAACTTAAGTAATTCACGCATATCAAAAATTCGTAAGAAACAGAATTGAAATCGGATACGAATAGGGCAAAATTTCAAGCATAGAGGGTTTAAACGTTCAAAACGAATTCATTCTTAAACCAAATAATTATCAAATATCCACATAATAATTAATAACTATCAAGTATTCACGTAATTAATTAATTAAATCGCGCACATAAAAATATACCTGAAAGTCTGATCGGTCGGGATGTTACAATGGATATGGTCTGGTTGGAGAGCAACGGATGGTGACCGGAACAGTTCTTTTACAGCTAAAGCACTGTTTGTCTGCTCCTTCCACGATACCTGACACCGTACTTGGCGTGGCCATAATTAATATGGCCTATAGTGGGTGGTACTTGCATTAAATGCGGCTGGACTGTAGTGTGTGGGCCGACTTAACGTCTGGGTCGGCCGCTCCTCGGTCGGGGGAGGCCCTGGGTCGGGACACTCCCTTCACAGAACGTATGACGCCTTTTCACATGGACCAAGTGCTGGCTCGAGGGAATAACACCTGGGTCGGATTCAGAAGATGACCTGGCCTCTCCACGTGGCGCTTAGTTATGCTTCCCGATTTTTCCCCTATCATCTCCCTCCGGCCCCCCAAGCTTGGGCAGCACACTTGGGTGGCGGCGAACCTTGAGAAGGGCATTCGGATTGCATTGGGAAAAGAGGGGTTGGGTCGCGACCTAAGACATCGAGCCAGGCTCCGTCGAGCCAGATCCCATCAAGCTAGCTCTTATCGATCCAGGAGCTGACATCGACCCAAGGAGGTCAGTGAAGGTGCGGTGACATCATGCACGTGTGCCATCTGTACTCCACTGGGTGGGAAATGCGAGGCTTTTCCTGTGTCAGTGCAATGATTACGCTTTTTAAATTTTGGGGGTCCTGGCCGCGGATCCTGAGAGGAGGTTACTTGCAGCCACAGTTGGGATAACGGGCCACGTTTTTCCTAACACCAGTTAATTAAATGACGCGTGGCTGGCCATCAAGCCTGACTTGATTGATTCCAGTTGTAAAAGGGGGACTTAGACGGTTTTTCCCCTTTTCACGCGATCTGCCTAGAGAAAACCCTAGATTTGAAGAGTCCCAGGCATTCAAAGCTTTTCACAAGAAATTTATTCCCGAAGAACATTTCAAGCAAACATCCAAGGTACGCGTCCTATCTTCAAAATCTCCTTTCTTCATTTCTTCTCCCAAATCGCCAGTTCAAAACATGGCCCGTAAAAAGTCCACCACCGTACCCTCCGGGAGTCACCCCAAGACTCAACAACAGAGAAATTACGGGCCTAGAGATAAGAAGTCTGACTCGGAGATGTCCGTAGAGTGTATTGGGGTGAAGCGCCCTGGAAAGAATAGGTGGGAGGACCCTAACGAGGAAATGTATATTCCAGGGATAGCCGAAGGAGTCACCGGGCCTGCCTTAGGAGATACGACAAAAAGCGACCATTCAATGAAAGCTAATTCCGCCTCCTATAACATAGAGGAGGAAGTGGAAGTGGACCTAGAGGAAGTGGAAGTGCCCTAGGGGAAGGGTCACGGGACCAACGCGGTGCTGCCTCCACTTCTGAGGGTGACGTAGGGAAAAAGAAGAAAGGGAAGCCCCAGTGTAGCTGAAACAAGGGGCCCAGAAGTGCACTAAATATTATCATGAGTTTCGTTCCTAAGTGACCGAGTCGGAAAGGAAGTTGGCGGAGAAAATGCTGACGGGATGGATGAAGATTGATTTTAATTGCGAAGTCATAGTTCTACAGTGGGAAGAACATATGGGGGCTCCTCCGGAAGGGTGTATTGCTATCTCCCTTCAAGCTATGGAGTACGGATTTCGACTCCCACTTTCTCCCTTCCAAATTGCCCTGTACAACCACCCTCAAATTAGCCCGATCCAGCTTCTCCCCAATGGTCAGGTCATGGTGAAGGCCTTCAGAATGTTATTGAAGTTTCTAGGCCAAGTGGAGTGTGTGGAGCACTTCGCAGAGCTGTTTGTCACCTCGATCGACGCGGTTGCTTCCCCAAACAGGCGAGGGTCTGTGAAGCTTCAATCCCGCTTTGGTAAAAAAATATTTGATATGGACCGGAGCTCTCACGGGAAGGATTGGAAGGTGAAGTACGTATCTGTACGATTCACGGATGGGTGGGAAGGCGTGCGTCATACGGCATGGAACGACGTCGAGCAAGTCCGCCTGGATCGGGGTCCCATGTATTGGCCGAACACTCTATTGGCCGCCTTAAGGGAGGTGCACCCTTTGGATACTGGTATTTTCACAAGTTCGCATCTGTTGGTAAGCCTGGGGTTGGCTCTGGGTACGGTGAGGCACCTGGACTTCAGCATGGGTAACTATGTCGTCAACTCACTTAGGCCAAGCATGTTTCCTTCTTTCCATTTTACATTTGTATTCTATTCCGTCCCTGCTTGACAGGGCTTAAGGTGTTGTTTTAATGTGTAACATTAACAACTTTCCTCTCTTACGCAGAATCAATCATGGTCGCTGCACGAGCCAAAGCCATCGACCAAAAATTGAAGAAGCTCCAGGCTGAGGAAGCCAAGAAGGTTCAAGAGGGTAAGGTGGAGGCCCCCGCCCCTACAACAGAAAAGATTGCCCAAGCGGAGGGCCTAACGGAAAAGCAAACCAAGGCAAAGATCCACATAAACCGACTGAGAGGGCGGCTGGACAAAGGTGGGCCGACCCACATAAACCGACTGAGAGGGGGGGGGGGGGGCAGCAGATGCACAAGGGGCCGCTTGGGTGCCGGCCGACAAAGAGAAGGCTGCAAAGCCCCCAAAGGAAAAGGGGACTTTTGTTCCATCAGCGGGGCGGTCGGATTCTGACTTGGAGTCTGCTTCTAGGTTTTTTCCGGCCAAAGGAGCCAAGGACCAATAAGAGGAGGGCCCAGGAAAATTTTGAAGGCGGGGTCCCTTTCAAAACTACGAAGTGAATCCCAAACATGCTGAACCGCGACAAGGGGTGGAAACCCCCTACCTTCCAGGCTGGCAGCTCACCCGGTTTCTCGATGCTACGCGGAGATTATGAGAGGATATTAAACATCCCTAGCTTTGAAGGGCCCAAGTATCCCTTCAATGTCCCGAAATTTAAATCAGATGGGTCGGAGAGAAGGATCGCGACCAGCGCGGTCGATCAAGACGCCATAGGGGCCATTTACTATACCCTTCAGACCGTCACTGACCATTAGGAGTTGGCCAAAGAGGACAACGCTACTCTCTCCTACAACAAGATCTCTTTGTTGTGCTCGGTACAATCTTACTGCTCTTGGCTCCTTTCCTTTTACATGGTTCGCAATTTTTCGTAACACCCTCTTCTCCCCCCCAGCTGATCGTGAGGGAATATCAATCGGCCGTGCCGTTGGAACTGACGGAGACGACTGTTAGGAATAGTGCCCTTAAAGCAGCTTTTGGCTTTACTATTTCCTTGTAAAATCACAAACAGTCTTTGAATAATAAACGAGATGATTTTGTTCATAGGCAATCACTTCTTTATGTGCTCATTTATGTCTGTTTGGGTTTGACTTTGTTTTGCATGTATTGAACTCCCCTAATCCGATGAGTCCATTAAGAACTTTATCGTTATGAGAACGACATATGAAACAAGTTCTTAACTCCATAGGCTAGGATTTGAAACTTCTCCAAGTCAATGAGTCCGACAAACAGTGGGAGTGTCGACCTTGACTCTGCTGAGAGTTGCTTATGTGATTATGTCCTTTTGAAGGATCACTTAGTTTCATGGAGTGATAAGTGCATACGTTGACACGTTCATAATACATAAGGGTGATTGTTACAAGAACTTCATCACTAAGATGTCCCGCGTGAGAACATTCCTAAATGGGAAAGGAAGTTTCCAGAAACTTCCAGATTAGGAAATATCTCACAGGTCAATGACGTGATTCATTAATCCTTAGACTTGAGATTCTGTAATGTCTCATATGAGCTGTAGCACCCTAACCCCCTGGGCACCACATCCCCCGCACTATAGCCTCGATCCACGTATGAAATGGAAAATCCATACATAAACCAAAACTATAGCGAACGGGTGACAAATAAAATGACGAGCTAGGCGGGACACTCTCCCCAACAAGACCAGAGCAAACCGGATAATGAAAGCGGAAGCAACAAGATCATTCATACATATAAGTACCATATTTATTGAATAGATACGTATAGATACCAACTTAACTATCAATACATTATCACCTCTTAATAATATACATAACCAAGTATTCCAAAAATACTAATAACGATCAATAACATGAAATGTCCCAAAAGTACTATACATGAAGGTACGGCGTTAGACTCGTGAAAATGCAAAACTCGACCGGACACCCGCCTAGCACGACCCAGCGCTCAAGTACCTGAAAAGTGAAGTATCAGTCTACCGAAGACTGAGTGAGGGGCAATAATATATATATCAGACATCACATGCAAGGTGTAGCCTCGGGTGAAGACTTTGGAAATGAAAGGAATATATAACTCAAGAAACTTAATCTTTTCCCGAGATTACAACCAATCACTTTAACATTTTAGCTTAAACATTTCATGAACATGTGACCCCGGCGAGTAGGGGCGAATCTCCAACCATAACACCAAACGTGACAATACGTGCTTGCTTTATCAATTCAATACATGATCATGCAATTTCATTTAGTGCTCATATAGACAATTTCATGCTTGAAATCATGCGATAACCCGAGGATAACCCGACATGCCGGATTAATCCCCAGTCTCCTTCTTCCTCCGGATGATAGCAAGTTTGCAAGGCTCGACTATCCACGACATGGTGTGTGTAGAGGACATGACCCTCTAGACACGGAACTCCTTCCACCACTAATCTCCTAGTGGCTTCGGGGGTGATCCCAACAATGTGAGGATAATTCAGGAGTTACCCGTCAGCCCTTGCTTTCCCGGTTGGCTCAAGAATTACCCTCGGGCCCATGTGCAATCATGTACTCGCCAAACATGCTTGAAATCATGACAATCAATACTTTCTTGCTTGAAATGTTTATAACTTTGAAAACGTTTATAATTATAATAGGTTTTGGCCGAAAAGAGCACATAAGGGTGGTAGGGTTCTATATATATAACCTAAAACCTCACCTTTCCTGCAAAATACAATAATGTGGTGTTCTAAGGAGCTTGCTCCCCGTCCACGCCCTCGTGACCTGTGCAAATACGACGTATATTCGTGAGACATGACCTAAAATGACCAAAATATGACGAACGGCGGAAATGTATCGAGACGACCCTGAAAATACAATGTGGTATGATAACATGTCGTTTCACATCATATTAGCACATATTATAGCAATTCGGGGACAAAGAAGTCGTTGGATCGAGGGGTCATTTTCGTAATTTTATGCTGTGAATTTTGCACTGCAAGCCAGGTGGGAACGGCCGTTCCGGTCCCCTTTGCAAAATGGGAACGGTCGTTCCCAAGCAACCTCAAAGCGCGCCAACGTTTTCCATTTTTAAAAACGCGCCTAGCTGGGAACGGCCCTTCCGGCTCCAAGGCCAAAATGGGAACGGCCGTTCCCATGGTCAGCCGCCTATTTTCAGTTTAAAAGAAGGGAACGCCCGTTCCCATTATGCCTTGAGGCTGGGAACAGCCGTTCCCTGTTTCTGCAACTTACAGAAACAGAGCAAAAACAGGGGAAGGCTACGGGAAACAACAAAGCAAGCACCAAAAATCCATTTTGATCAACACAAGCATGTATTTCTGGAAATATACATATATACTTGCTCAATAAATGATATAATAACATTCAAACACTCAAAGCATGCAATATTATTAAGAATTCATAGTTTCAAGTTCATGATCACACTTGATCATTCATGCCAAATTTTCAATGATTTCATGAATAAATCATGTTATAATTCGTGATATAATCAACCAATCATGCTTCCAACTAGAATCAATTCATCTAGCACACCCAAGTAAAACCCTAACTTATACATATATGATCAAAGATCATCAACTCATGCCAAACCAACCTTGAAAACTAAGAAATGGATGAAGAAGATGATGATGATGATGATGAACTTCCAATTCCTTGAAAGATTTCTTGAAATCTTGATGATTGATTGAAAAACTTCTTTCCTTTCTTTCCTTGGAGAAACCGAGAGTGAGAGAAAGATGAATATGTTGGGAAGTTTTTGATAGAATTGATCAAGGAAGCTTGAAGAAGCTTATACCGTTACATTCCATTCTTGATTTTTGTGAAATAGGCTAATTGCCAATTAATCCCTTAATTGTGAATTTATGCAATCAAGTATGCTACAATTTGAAATTTGTTCAATTAAGTCCTTGGAAGATGATGCAATCAAGTCCCCAAAGTTTTAAATTGAATATTTTTATGGACAATTTGGTAATTTAAAACACTCTCGGTAATTATTTCATGCAATAAATATTTTTCGTGTCATGAAATAATATTTTCAATGATATGAATTCAAATAATTGATATAAATAATGTTCCATGAATTTTATAAAATTATGAATGCCACGTAAGAATATATTATAAAATTAAAGAAATAAAATAAAACCTACACTCAAACTCACACGTGGCGTGCTTACCTGTTCATCCGGAACCGGGGCGTTACATGAGCTAACTCTGTAATTTTTTATATAGGCTCAAAAGGGTATCTCCATATAAACACCTGAACCACTGCCTATGTTGGGATTACACAAGTGGCATATGTAGAATTAGTAGAATCGATAAAGGACCTACACTTGTTAAGAACAAGAATGATCTCTTACTGATTATGTTGTTCATAGTCCATTAAACATTAAACCCTTGGCCAAGGTGGATAAAAGATCAGGACATCTAGAAAATGGGGTTTTCTAGGATTGAGATCGAAATGGATATGAAACGAACTTAACTTTAAAGATCAAGAATATTTAGGCTCTAAGAATATTCCCATGCCTTAGTTCTAGATTGAGAGATGGAGTTGTAGGAGGGTCGTATTTCACTGATTGTCAGTGATTGAAAGGTTTTTCGATTCATTTCGTTATTCGGCTAGGGGTCACACACCCATTGCTAGATTACGGTAGTGTGATCTATAGCGAATTAATTAATTGCTGCCACTGCTAATCAAATAATGAACCTAAAGGGTCATACACAAATGCCAGAACACGAGGGTTATGGTAGGATGTTAATTGTATTAATGAAGGATCAAAATAGTTGATCGGAACGAGGCATAAAACGTGACTACTGCCACGTGTCACGCACACGTGGCTTTATGCGTGACCTCCTGCGTGTGGTTTATTCCACACTCGAATTCTTTTCTAGAATTAATTAATTAAATTGTAATTAATTAATTTTGGTCTTCTAATTAATTATGAGTTAATTGTTAAGACTATTCCCAAATAAACTTAACCCAATAAATAATTAATAGGGAATTAAATTATTTATTGAATATTGACTTTGTACTTTAGGAAAGTTGAAAAGTTCAACTTCCTATTGTAGGAGAGAGAAGATTATTCTTGCAAGACTTGGAAAACAAGTTGGGAACTTATTCTTCCAATTAAATTAATAAGTAAATGAGTTAATTTGTGAGCAAGAAAACAAAACCCACTAGGTTTATGAAACCCTAGGGGACGAACCAACCTAGTATTTATACTAGGGGTGGTGGTTCTCTTACTCTTTAGACCAACACTCGAGAAGTGTTAAGTTTTTGAGAAAATCCAAAAGAAAAGTTTTCAAAGGAAAATTATCCTAGCCTAACACAAGCCATAGAACTAGCATTCTTACTCGCTTGATCGTGTTCTAGGACTGGTGTGGATACACTTTGGAGGGCTTCTACTTTGGAGTCTAATTCGAAGGCCGTTCGAGGGATTTTGCTTGAAGGGTATTCGTTAGGCAGTAAAGACATCACTAGAAAGCTTCTATCCTTGTATGTTTCTGAACACCGTACGATACGATACGAAAATTACAAGACAATGATTAAACTTTTAGACAATGTTAAACTTCCACTGCTCCACTGTTTCGTGTTTTCCAACAAGTGGTATCAGAACCACCTTGCAATGTTCGTATTGTATCTTTATTCCTTTTGGAATTGTGACGAAAATTCTTGAATTTGGATAATTGGTTGTGTATTCTTTGTTTTTATTTAAAAATGAATCTGTCAGATCAAAACTGTTTCTTGGAAATTCTTGAAAAACTGTTTTCGTTTAAATCTGATTTTAGGCTGCTTGAATCTGATTTGTTTAGAAATGTTTTAATTCGAAAAATTGAATCTAGAATTTTGGAAATTACGAAACGAGACCGGGCCGGATTGCATAGCCGTGCGTATCGGCCATGGGGTGGCGAGAGCCACCACACCTTTTTCGCAGTCCGCGCACGCTGCGCCTAGCACGACCACACGCCCATGCCTGCCCTCGCCCGGAACTGCCTAGTAACGCCCGAAAGCACACGCGGGCTAGCGCGTGAGCATGCGCAGCATTGCTGCACGTCGTACGCGGCCATGCGCGCCGGCTGCACGCAGCCGTGCGGGGATGCCCGGGCTGTTCCGGAATCCTATTTTCGTTTCGTGTTTCGGTTTTCGTAAAATCTCGTTTTGTAAAATCTTATTTTATTTTAAAATTTGATTTTAATTTCATAAAATTATTTATTTGAAATAATTATAAAATTTGGGATTTTTTTCAATTAAAGTCAAGTTCTTATTTTTCGAGACAATTAAAATATCACTTTGAATGATATTTTTGATAAAAATTTAATTTTGAATTAATTGTGGTTTAGTCATGATCTGAAGTTCGATTTTGAATAAACTCTTGAATAATGAACTAATATTCAAATTACTTAAGTTAGTTGTAACTTGAAGTTAAGGGAATTTTAAATTTAATTGGTAAATTTAAATTCGTGCGGAATCATGCTAGTTTAGGTGATCATTGGTTAGTCTTATATATGTTTTAAATTCTGCACATGGATGATTTCAATTGGGGTCGGAGCCCCATAGTTGCGTGTTTTTAATTGGGGTTGGAGCCCTACTTATTCGCGTACTGTTATGTGTTTATTATTTGGCTTTCCTTATTATTGTTTTTTGGCCGGGGTATGCCCCGTGTATTTGTCTATGGCCAATATGAAAATTGAGCCATATTACTTTATGTAAAGAGAGTAGAACTTAGGAAGTGAGGTTTTATTTTCATTTTGGAAGACAAGCACCCATGGAATAAGAAGGATCCACAAGGAGCACTTGAAGAACGGTGGCCATAGGAAGACCCCTCAAAATGTTTAGAAGGGTTTCTATTAAATGTAATAGAAATGATGTTTTTCCATTAAATTCTGTACCCCTATGTGATATGAATTGTCTTATGTGGTATGAATGTTAGAACTAGTGATTTTGGAGTGGCTCCCAAAATCACATATAAGATAGGATACCCCTGATCATCTCATAATTAGTATCATGCTAGGATATGCTATCTGCTAATTGCTTCTGTGATGCACTTTATGTGAAATTGCATTAAACAAGACAATTAAAATTTGGAAAACATTATATGTTGGTGAGGTCATTCTAGAAAACTCTCTGGAAATTCGAAAATCTCTTTATTAAATATTGAGCAATTCGAATAAATAGGTATTTTACCACGGTAATAAAATTCCTAGCATTCCATCAATAGGATTTTCGACTTAATAAGTGAAACTAATTGCTGTCTCATGAGTCGTGGGATAATTAGTGTAGCTTATTAACTCTTAGTTTCCTGATTAATTATTTTAAATACTTAATATTTCTCCACCATTTTAGAAGGGGCGATTCTCACGAGTCGTGGGTCGTTCCGGACTAAGTTTGGTTGAGATCTTATGATTGATGGGTCCTGCTCAACACTAAAGTAGATATGGATGTCTCACGAGTCGTGGGTCTATGATCGAAAGATTAGTGATGCAAAAATATTACTAGGAATTCCCTGGGGATAGAATCGGTAATTCGTACCCACCTAAAAGATTCTTAGACCTTTGGATGTCTCACGGGTCGTGGGTCTAAAACTAAGAATGCTTGGGATCCTATTACCCATTGAGAAAATAAGTTTCTTCTAAGGTCGTTAGGGATTTATAGACTTTTTAAAAATAGTGGGAGAAAATATTTCTAAAGACCTTGATAATATGTAATCGTTATTATTCAGCATGCTCATGATTTCTCTATTTTTCCATTTAGGTTGTAGTTCTGTGATTCTCTACATTCTGAAATGGCAACCAAAAACCCTTTGGTATCCATCCTCGAATCAAACAAGTTGACGGGGCCTAATTACTCTGATTGGCTTCGGAATCTAAAGACAGTTTTAGATTCTGAAAAGAGAAGATATGTTCTCTTTGAGGGAGAGCCTGTCGCAGAAGGCGAGGCTCCGACTTGGGCCAAAAGAGAGGCGATCGCAAAATGGTCTGAAGATATTCTTCAAGCCCGTTGCCTCTTGTTGGCCAACATGTCTCCGGATATGCAAAGGCAACATGAGTCTTTGAATAACGCTTGGGAGATTTATGACCATCTCGAGCAATTGTACCGCCCCAAAGAGCGTGTTCTAAGGCACAACACCTCTAAGGAGCTCTTTCATCTCAAAATGAAAGAAGGTACAAGTGTCCATGAGCACGGTCTCAAGTTTCTTACTTTGAACGAGAAACTAACCTCCATGGAAATGCCACTGAGTGAAGAACTCGCTGTGGACTTGTTGTTCGCATTGCTTCCACCATCATTCAATCCTTTCGTGCTAAATTTCAACATGAATCATCCTCATGCTACTGTAGCTGAGTTGATTAGTCAGCTTGTAAGTACTGAAGACACGATCAAGAAGGATCATAAGGTAATGATAGTAACTTCCTCTTCTAGGCGAAGGCAAAAGGAAAAAAGTTCCCAAGAAGAAGGGATCTCTTAAACCCGATGGAGGGGTTAAAAAGAGAAAGGCTAAGAAAAGAAGAGATCAGATAGAGGACGTTTGCCACCATTGTGGCAAGAAAGGGCATTGGAAGAGGAACTGCTAAGAGTACAAGGATACTCTAAAGAAAGGTGCATTTATTGTTGAAGTAAATCTATCTGTTGATTCTAATTCTTGGGTACTTGATACTGGCTGTGGAGCTCATATCTGTAATGATGTACAGATGCTAAATGAGGTTCGACAGCTTGAAGAAGGAGAATGTGTCTTGAAGGTTGGGAATGAATCAAGCGTTCAAGCTCAAGCCATTGGGACGTGTAGATTAGATTTAGGTGTCTTTACTTTAGTTTTGAACAAAGTCCTTTATGTACCTTCTATTATTCGTAATATAATTTTCATTCCAATATTAGATTGAGAAGGACATGAGACTTTCTCTAGAAATGGAAACTTTTATCTTAAGAAGAATAAAACTTCCATTTTACTTGGTACATTATCTAATGGACTTTATACGACTAAAGATACTAATATTCTGAATATACAACAATTAAATAAATGCAAAAGAGATGACAAGATCTTGGCTTCTTTATGGCACGCGTGTTTAGGCCACATTTCTAAAGATAGGATTGCTAAGTTAACTAATTTAGGATCATTCTACGATAATGAACTTAAAGAGTTAACTCATTGTGAATCATGTCTTACAGGAAAGATGGCGAAAACTCCCTTTAATGGTAAAGTGGAACGTGCCACTAAAGTATTGGATTTAATCCATACTGATGTTTGTAGACCACTTAGTGTAAGTACGAGAAACAATCATCAGTATTTCATAACTTTCATAGATGGCTTTAGTCGTTTTGGTTATGTGTACTTAATGAAGTATAAATAAATTCTTGGAATTTCAAAAGGAGGTTGAGAACCAAATTGGTCATAAGATTAAGACACTTCGATCTGATCGAAGTGGCGAATATCTAAGTGACGAATTCCTTAGTTATCTCAGAGATAATGGAATTATCTCTCAGTGGACTCCTCCTGGAACTCCTCAATTAAATGGAGTTTTGGAGAGAAGGAATAGAACCCTACTTGATATGGTTCATTCCATGATGAGTTTCACTGAATTGCCTCCTTCATTCTGGGGTTATGACCTAGAATCAGCAGTTAAGATTCTGAATCTTGTTCCCTCCAAATTTGTACCCAAAACCCCATTTGAGATGTGTTTTGGCAAAATCCCTAATATTCTTACTTAAGAATTTGGGGTTGTCCTACTTACGTGAAGAGGATAGTGGGAGATAAGCTTGAAGCTAGATCAAGCTTATGTAACCTCGTAGGATATCCTAAAGAGTCAATAGGATA
This sequence comes from Lantana camara, assembly GCA_037501455.1. NCBI lineage: Eukaryota > Viridiplantae > Streptophyta > Magnoliopsida > Lamiales > Verbenaceae > Lantana > Lantana camara. The sequence continues at coordinate 53,890,362 of CM074858.1, forward strand.
TTATTTCTACGATCCAGTTGAACAAAAGGTCTTTATGTCAAGAAATGCTACTTTTCTTGAGGACTCATTCCTTAAAGAAAAGGAAGGCAAGATCGCAGAACTCGAAGAAGTTCGAGACCAAGGTCCCACACCAAGTTTGGAGAAAAACGTCCCTCAGCCAATCACAGAGAGTGATACACGGGGAAATCCTCCTCAAATAAGACGTTCTGAATGCATTCCTAGATAACCAGAGAGATGGTATGATTTTCTCCATCAAACATCTCAAATGGATAATGAGCCATTAACTTATGAGGAGGCACTGTTAGATTCGGACTCGAAATAGTGGAAAGAAGCAATGAAATCCGAAATAGATTTTATGTACTCTAACCAAGTTTGGACCTTGGTTGATCCACCTGATGGGATCAGGCCCATAGGGTGGAAATGGATATATAAGATCAAGCTTGGAGTAGATGGAAGCGTGGCAGCCTTTAAGCAAGATTAGTTGCTAAAGATTTGACTCAAAGACCAGATGTGGACTTTGATGAAACCTTCTCCCCTATTGCAAGGCAAAAATCCATTCGGATCTTGCTTGCCATTGGAGCATATTATAACTATGAGATATGGCAAATGGATGTGAAAATTGTCTTTCTCAATGGAGACATTAACAAAGATATTTACATAGAGCAACCCATGGGTTTCACATTCATTGGGAGAGAACAAAAGGTTTGTAAGCTCCAACGTTCAATCTACGGATTGAAACAAGCATCTAGGAATTGGAACATTCGATTTGATGAAGCGGTCAAATCATTTGGCTTTATTCGAAATTTGAATGAATCCTATGTGTACAAGAAAGAATTGAAAACCTCAGTTCAGTTTCTGATACTTTATGTAGACTCCATCTCATTGGGAATGCGAAGGATGACATGAAAGTAACAAAGTCTTGGTTATCGAACCAATTTTAGATGAAGGATTGTGGTGATGCAGCCTATATTCTCGGGATAAAGATCTATCAGGATAGATCTAGGAGATTGTTAGGATTATCATAGTCGGTTTACATTGATAAAATACTAAAAAGGTTTAGTATGGAAGAATCCAAACTTGGAAAACTTCCAATGGGCCTGGGAACAGTTCTTTCGAAGAAGCTGTGTCCCAAGACTGAACTTGAAAAGCCCAGGATGTCCAGAATTCCTTATGCATCAGCAATAGGAAGAATAATGTATGTGATGCTATGTACTCGACCGGATGTGGCTTATGCACTTAGCGTGACTAGCCGATTCCAATCTGACCCTGGTGAAGGTCATTGGACTGCAGTAAAGAACATCCTTAAGTACTTGAGAAGAACTAAGGATTTCTTCTTGGTTTACGGAGGCCAGCAAGATCTTGTTATTAGAGGATACTGTGATGCAAGCTTTGCATCAGACATGGATGACTTTAAATCCATGTCAGGATACATATTTTACCTGAACGGCGGAGCAGTGAGTTCGAAAAGTTCCAAGCAAGCGACCACTACAGATTCGACCACTGAGTCCGAATACTTAGCTGCAAACGACGCAGCTAAGAAAGGTGTTTGGGTAAGAAACTTCATCCACGAGCTGGGTGTAGTTCCTAGCATTAAAGACCTCGTTACAGTGTTTTGTGACAACAAAGGAGCGGTTGCTCAAGCGAGAGAACCAAGATCTCACCAAAGGACCAAGTACATTTTGAGGAAGTATCACTTAATCCGTGATATTAACAAGAGAGGAGATGTGCAAATTGAAAGGGCCACATCGGCAGAGAACATGGCAGATCCACTTAAAAAGACCCTTAGTCAATAGGCTTTTGAAGGATATCTTCAGAAGATGGGTCTTAGATTAGCACCTGAATGGCTTTGACGGGCAAGTGGGAGATTGTTAGGAATAGTGCCCTTAAAGCAGTTTTTGGCTTTACTATTTCCTTGTAAAATCACAAACAGTCTGTGAATAATAAACGAGATGATTTTGTTCATAGGTAATCACTTCTTTATGTGCTTATTTATGTCTGTTTAGGGTTGACTTTGTTTTACATGTATTGAACTCCCCAAATCCGATGAGGTCGTTAAGAACTTTGTCGTTATAGGAACGGCACATGAAACAAGTTCTTAACTCCATAGGCCAGGATTAGAAACTTCTCCAAGTCAATGAGTCCGACAGACAGTTGGAGTGTCGACCTTGACTCTGCTGAGACTTGCTCATGTGATTATGTCCTTTTGAAGGATCACTCAGTTTCATGGAGTGATAAGTGCATACGTTGATGCGTTCATAATACATACGGGTGATTGTTACAAGAACTTCATCACTGAGATATCCCGCATGAGAACATTCCTAAATGGGAAATGAAGTTTCCAGAAACTTCCAGATTAGGAAATATCTCACACGTCAATGACGTGATTCATTAATCCTTGGACTTGAGATTCTATAATATCTCATGTGAGCTAACTCTGTAATCTTTGATATAGGCTCAAAAGGGTGTCACCATATAGACACCTGAACCACGGCCTATGTTGGGCTTACACAAGTGGCATATGTAGAATTAGTAGAATCAATAAAGGACCTACACTTGTTAAGAACAAGAATGATCTCTTACTGATTAAGTTGTTCGTAGTCCATTAAACATTAAACCCTTGGCCAAGGTGGATAAAAGATCAAGACATCTAGAAAATGGGGTTTTCTAGGATTGAGATCGAAATGGATATGAAACGAACTTAACTTTAAGGATAAAGAATATGTAGGCTCTGAGAATATTCCCATGCCTTAGTTCTTGATTGAGAGATAAACTTGTAGGAGGATCGTATTTAACTGATTGTCATTGACTGAGAGGTTCTTCGATTCATTTCGTTTTGCGGCTAGGGGTCACACACCCATTGCTAGATTACGGTAGTGTAATCTGTGAAGTAATTAATTAATTAGGGAATCAATTAATTGTTGTCACTGGTAATCGAATAATGAACCTAAAGGGTGATACACAAATGCCAGAACATGAGGGTTATGGTAATATGTTAATTGGATTAACAAAGGATCAAAATAGTTGATCTGAGGCATAAAACGTGACTGCTGCCACGTATCACGCACACGTGGCTTCACGCGTGACCTCGTGCGTGTGGTTTATTCCACACGCGAATTCTTTTCTAGAATTAATTAAATTGTAATTAATTAATTTTGGTCTTTTAATTAATTATGAATTAATTGTTAAGACTATTCTCAAATAAACTTAACCCAATAAATAATTAATTGGGAATTAAATTATTTATTGAATATTGACTTTTAATTTTAGGAAAGTTGAAAAGTCCGACTTCCTATTGTAGGAGAGAGAAGATTATTCTTGCATGACTTGGAGAACAAGTTGAGAACTTATTCTTCAAATTAAATTAATAATTAAATAAGTTAATTAGTGAGAAAGAAAACAAAACTCACTAGGTTTATGAAACCCTAGGGGACAAACTAACCTAGTATTTATACCAGGGGTGGTGTTTCTCTTACTCTTTAGACCAACACTCGAGAAGTGTTAAGTTTTTGAGAAAATCCAAAAGAAAAGTTTTCAAAGCAAAATTATCCTAGCCTAACACAAGCATAGAACTAGCATTCTCAATCGCTTGATCGTGTTCTAGGACTGGAGTGGATACACTTTGGAGGGCTTCTACTTTGAAGTCTAATTCGAAGGTCGTTCGAGGGATTTCGCTTGAAGGGTGTTCATTAGGTGGTAACGACATGACTAGAAAGCTTCTACCTTTGTAAGTGTCTAAACACCCTACGATACGATACGAAAATTACAAGACAACAATTAAACTTTTGGAAAATTTTAAACTTCCACTGCTCCACTCTTTCATGTTTTCCAACAACGGTACGCCGCAAGTTGCTGTCTGAAAGGGCCGAAGTGCTGGAGGCCAAGAGTTGGAAGGATGAGATGGCCAAGCTTGAAAGATGAGATGAAAGAAATATATATGGGCAACCTGGAGCGGCTCAAGAAGTAGGTCGAGGAAGAGACCCAAGAGAAGTCTCTCTTGGAAACGGATGTGGCCAATCTTTGGGCCGAGAAAGAGAGGTTGGAGACTGGGTTGGCTACGACCCAGAGTTTGTTGGATCAAGCAAGCAAGTTGAAGGAAGCGACATACTGAAAGGGGATGCAGGATAGGTGGTAGAAAGGTTACGTTGACGGGCAGAGGAGTGTACCGGAGACCGCCTTCTGGACACTTGAGAAGTTGTTGCCCCATATCAAAGATAGTGTGGTTATGGAATTTCTGAGGTCAGACATATTCGAGACCGTCTCCAGCATATTGGGCATATCCGACATCGAGACAGGCTTCATAATATGCCTGTCCCAAGTTCATCTTCACACCCTCTCCCCCATGATCTGCTCAACGATCTGAAGAGGCTGAATGCTGCTAACGGCTACATCCCCAAGACGCTTCCTGAACAATTCATCGCCGCTGTGCGCTCGAAGAGGAAGAAGCCCAAGTGGAGGAGGCAGATGAGGACGATGAGGAAGAGCCCGATTGGAGCAAGAAGCCCTATGGCTGGGCGGTGGAGTGGGCTGATGCAAAGTCCGACAAAATCCCAGAGTCAGAGCTTGAGCTGCCAGAGCCTATAGACAAGGGAAGGCCAAGGAAACTTTGCTTGAGACCTTCACCCCATCCATCAGTGGGTCGAAAACTTCCGTGACGCAGGGCTGCGATCCCAACGGCCCTGCTCTGGCTATCCCGCCCTTGGCTGTTCTCCCTCCGGCTTCTTCAGATGCTAATAATGGCCCCGTTGATGCTCTAGCTCCGTCCCGAATACCAATCCAAGAACTGAATCGGATCCTTCAAATTCGACTGAGGGGCTAGCTGCCAACTCCGTGGATCCTCCTGTCTCCCGTTCTTAATTTGCGTACCACTTTTTGTAATTTAAACTTTGTAATTTTCTTCTTTCCGTTTCATTTTGTAACCCATTGGGGCTTTGACACCGCTTTGAAATGAAAGTAACTTAGATTTACCGAGTTTGTACTTGCATTTCTCATTCGCCTATTGCACTTCGGTGCTTATGATTTACCTTTGATTCAACTCAGAAAGTTAAACTTTACGGAACTGTAACAAGTCCTGGCTCGAAATAAGTAATAATTCCTGGCTCGAAATAAGTAACAAGTTTTGGCTCAAAACAAGTTCTAACCCCTTTAGTCACGTGGACTTGTAGCTCATTACAGTTGACTCATACTTTACTGGGGAGTTGCACCCCTTCTTTAAAGCATTGATAGAATATCGAATGCATGACTAAGGGATAACTTTAAAATACTTTAAAAGACACTCACATTAACTGGAAGTGAGGAGCGTTCAGATTGACTGAAAGTAAGGAACATTCAGATTGACTGGAAATTTCTTTCATTGATGTATACTAGTCAAGTATAGAGAGCACTTACAATAAAAAACTATTTAATCATAAAACTTCTTAAGGTTGTGGGCATTCCAAGATCTGGGGATGGCATTTCCTTCCATGTCTTCGAGGTGGTAGGCCTTGTTGTGGCCTATTTCTGCAATATTGTAAAAGCCAAAGGTGCTTGTCCCACATCGGTTAGGGAGGGGAACTAAGCCTACTTTATAAGTAGGTGGAAACCTCCCACTGTTGAGGCCTTTTCCCGGATGGTGATCTTAGCCATTTGGTGGAACAAAACCGTGAGGGTGTCGATCTTAGGCACCAAAGCGGACAATATCAACAGGCGGATTTTCGGGCTGTTACAAATGGTATCAGAGTCGGGGCCCGGGCTGGTGTGCCAGCGAGGACGCTGGTCCCTCTTGGGGGGGTGGACTGTAAAAGCCAAAGGTGCTTGTCCCACATCGGTTGGGCAGGGGAACTAAGCCCACTTTATAAGTGGGCGGAAACTTCCAACTATTGAGGCCTTTTCCCGGATGGTGATCTTAGCCATTGGGAGGAACAAAACCATGAGGGTGTCGATTTTAGGCACCAAAGCGGACAATATCAACAGGCGGGTTTTCGGGCTATTACAAATACGATAGATGCCTTCCGAGTTGCGTTGTAGTTTGCCCACATGCTTGGTTACTTCGACCTTCTTGAAGACTAGGTCGCCTATTTGGAAAGCTCGGGGTTTAACGCTTTTGTTGTAACTCCAGGCCACTGTGGCCCGATATTGTTGCATGCGTTGAAAACCCTTTCGTCGGACTTCTTCAATGCTATCGAGCTCATGCGCTCAGTCTTCTACATTCCTAGTGAGCTGATTGTTGGATACTCTGGCAGTTTGATGGAGTAGCTCAGCTGGGATCATGGCTTCCGACCCATAAACTGTAGCGTCCGGAGCGGCGAGCCAGCACATCCCCCGCACCTATTGTAATACCCAGTATTTTTATTTTATTTTATTAATTTCTAATACTTAATTATCATTTTTACTATTCATTTTATTTTATTATTATATTCTTATGATAATTATAATCTTAATAGATAATGATACAAATAACTGTATCGAGAAGTGGTGGGAAGTGGGAGTCTCATTAGGTTGTGAAAAATGACTTACGTGCATAATTAGTCGAATTCTTCACACATTAGATCGAGAGAGAGACGAAGAAAGAGGGAGAGACAGAGAGAAACGACGCAACAGGTTACAAAGAATGCAGAGAGAAAATCAACGCTATTAGTGTTTGAGAAAGTCGACCATCAAGAAGAATTGATAGACTCCCTATCTAAGTCCAGTTTCTCGTCTTCTTCGGCAAATTGAATATTCTAAGGTGCATTTAGATACTTGCTTTAAGTTCTTGGAACAAATCATCTTCTTTAATTATTAAATAGGGTTATGGAAGTTCCATGATTTTAGACCTGCTTGGAAATTGATTTTTAGTCAGGCACGAATCTTGATATTTGGGAATTCCTATTTAAACTCTTGTGCACCCCATAATTGAATCCGTCAATTGTTTTTTTATATTCGGATAAATTGGCATGTGATTCTATATTTATTCCAATGGGTTAACTAGAGTATGATTTTAGGGACGAAACCGGAGTATTGTAGTTATGGATATGCAAAAGTTTGGTCATGATTAAATCAATCGAAGTAGTTTCGTTACTTGATTTCTTTGAAAAGGAAGAATACTCGGTGAACTTAGTATTAGCATAGGTAATAAGTTCTAGTGTTGGCTAATAAGTGCACCTGCATGTCGTTTTTAATAATGAAACTCATACGCCTTGATTACGTGACGGGTTGGGTTTGTAATGATGATACATATATATATGCGTTTATTTATATTATGCAGATTACATTTATAGATATATACTACTATTAATTGGTGGCATTAATGCAAACACACGACTAATATATGTATACAGTTATATAGAGGTGATTAAGCATTAGGATCATTATATTCATATTATACTAATGATAGTTAATTGGGAAACTAAGTTTTCTGAGTCATTTAAGTAAATAAGTTATGATATAGTATAATTTATAACTACTTTGTGACCTCATTAGATTTGATCAATCAGGATTAAGACTTTGACGTGCAAGGCCCTTAGGCTAACAGAATCAAATCGAGGTAAGTGGTTTCTTCCTTCTATGTTTTTCTTAACTTGTTTTATAAAAATTATATGTCTTATTTTAAAAATGTAATTTTATTATATAAAATTGGGATTTGAGCATGGTATGTGTGATTGCGTTACGTGAACTAAATATGAAGTCGTTCAAAAGCTTATGCTACAAATACATGATTTATATTGAGTAGGTCTTAGGCTCTGAACTATTAGAAACCGAATTGGCTAGTTCCGAATTATTGTTCTGACCCGGCTACGGAAGAGACAGTAGCATTATATGAACCCAGCTACGGGAGTGACAGTAGCATTATATGAACCCCGTTATGGGAGTGACAGTAGCATTATTCTAACCCGACCACGGGTGTTACAATAGCATCATATCGACCCGACTACGGAAGTGACAATAGCAATTCCGAACCCACCTAACGGGGTCATAGTTAGGACTTGATCAAGTTAAGCCAATTGGGAACCGAAAGTTCATGAGCATAAATTTAAGTGTTTTAATATGTTAAGCATGTTATGCTATCTATGTGGTAGGATTCTTGCAAAATTATGCTGGAAATTATGTAATGGCTTGAGACTGCTTGTGATGTTATATGTATTGTAACTTGCTCAAATTCAATAGAGGGTTAAGAGATCACTTACTGAACAAGTGTCGCTCACACCACCCTAACAACCTTTTGCACAGAATAAGTTGGAGAATGCTGACGAGGAGCAGTTTTGGGGCTGGTGAACGCCAACTCTTCAAGTAGATTAGGAATTTCACTTTATGTTCTTACATCTTTCATTAAAAATTAGGATTGAGTAATGTTCAAGACAATGATTTAAGTAGTGTAATAGTTAGGATTCCTCTGTTGTACTATTTTAAGAGTTGATTTAAGTATTTTATTTTGGATTTTAGTCGCTATATTTATCGAGGCTTAGTGTCCTTGAGTCTTTTGGGACTCAGAGACTTTGCCGTGTTGCGACCCGAAAACGGGGCGTGACAGAAGTGCTATCAGAGCTTAGGTTTTGATCACTGAATGCCTGTGGGTGTAGATACGGAACATAGATAACATGACTTAAGTGAGAACTGATTGAATCCGTAGCACGAAACTTTGGACTTTAGTGTGTAAATTGTAAGATTAAGGGTAGTGATCTGTTCTTGTAGGAACGTACACAATATACTTATCGAACTAATATTGTGTCTATTGTAGAGAATGAACTTTAACATTAGGGCTTACATTATTTGCTAACTTAAGCATCGTTCCATTAGGAAGATGGCAGACAGACCCAGACGTGGAAACCAAAACCCCGCTACACGACTAACCCGAATGAGCTAAACAACGAATTGCCCAACAACCAAGAAAATCCACCCCAGTGAACCAACCTAGAATTCGACAAGAAGACTTGGTTGCAATCACCACAGCTGTGGCCCAAGCTATGCAAACAAACCAGCAACCGGTTGAACCTGCGAATCCTCCACTTATTAATAATGGATCTAAGTCTCACTACGAGGCTTTGAGAAGAGCCAATGTACCAACATTCGATGGCTCACACGACCCAGAGGCTGCATCAAAATGGCTCAAGGAGATAGAGGATAATTTCGAGTTGATAGAGGTCCCCTTAGCCATTAGGCCTAAGATTATAGTACCATTCTTGGTGGGTGAAGTAGCAAGATGGTGGGAAGGTATGTCCCCATCGATGTTGGAAGAAGGGTCAATCACTTGGGCGAGTTTCAGAGAGGCCTATTTGAAGCATTTCTTTCCGAGGGCGATTCGACTCCAGAAGATGACTGAATTCGATAATTTGGTGCAACTACCTAATATGACTGTGGTGGAATATTCAGCCAAGTTCCACTCCTTAGGGAAATACTCACCAACTATTATGGATGATCCATTGTTGAAAGTTCACAAGTTTACTAAAGGTTTGAGAAGTCGGATCCAGTCAGCACTTGTTGTTTTCGAGGCTAGAAGTTTTGATGAGTTGTTAGGCGCAGCTATAAGGGCAGAGGCTGACATCAACAAAAGAGTTGAAGAGAATAGGTTGAAAAGACTACAGAGCGATACCAATGTGGCTTATGAAACTGCAAGGCGAGCTTTGGTTGGTCAAACTAACAAGAAACCATCCCTCCCTGGGAGTTCGAGGAGTTTGAGGAATGCACCATTTGTCACCATTAGCATCAGGGCGAGTGTCGATGGAAAACAAGGGCTTGTTACGAATGCGGTGAAATGGGTCACAGAGTTTCTGAGTGTCCATATCCTGGTTCGAGAGCAAATGGATCCGGGAATACCCATGCTAAATCAACAAACCTAAATCAACGACCCAAACCTAAAGAAAATGCTAGGGTATTTGCATTGACACAAGAGGAGACAAACAGTGTAGAGGACGTGGTGATAGGTATAATTATTGTTAATAATGTACCCGCTTATGCGTTATTTGACCTATAGTGCTATATTCATTTTGTTGTGACCAAGAAATTTACAAAACATTTTGTTTATACACCAATGGTAATTGGCGAACCTTATAGACTAGTCACTCCCTGCGGATAGAACGGATTTGGATTATACCACTAATTGGGATTGAAGACATTGAACATAGAACAAACTTAATTCGGATTAACAAGAGAGGTTGATATAATCCTAAGAATGGACTAGTTGACTGGCAAGCTTGTATGCACTCGAGAAAAATAGTTATAGTCTTAAGAGTAGTGGTCAAAGTCATCTAGGAAAGAGAATGTATCTGCTGGTTACACCCACCTATTTGAAAATTTAGATACTTTTAAGTTTCGAGGTCGAAACTTTTTATAAGGGGAAGAGGATATAATACCCTGTATTTTTATTTTATTTTATTAATTTCTAATACTCAATTATCATTTTTACTATTCAATTTATTTTATTATTATTTTTTATGATAATTATAATCTTAATAGATAATGATACAAATAACTGTATCGAGAAGTGGTGGGAAGTGAGAGTCTCATTAGATTGTGAAAACTGACTTATGTGCATAATTAGTAGAATTCTTCACACATTAGATCGAGAGAGAGACGAAGAAAGAGGGAGAGACAGAGAGAACTGACGCAACAGGTTACAAAGAATGCAGAGAGGAAATCAACGATATTAGTGTTTGAGAAAGTCGACCATAAAGAAGAATTGATAGACTCCCTATCTAAGTCCAGTTTCTCGTCTTCTTCGGCAAATTGAATATTCTAAGGTGCATTTAGATACTTGCTTTAAGTTCTTGGAACAAATCGTCTTCTTTATAATTAAAGAGGGTTATGGAAGTTCCATGATTTTAGACCTGCTTGGAAATTGATTTTTAGTCAGGCACGAATCTTGATATTTGGGAATTCCGATTTAAACTCTTGTGCACCCCATAATTGAATCCGTCAATTGTTTTTTTATATTCGGATAAATTGGCATGTGATTCTATATTTATTCCAATGGGTTAACTAGAGTATGATTTTAAGGACGAAACCGGAGTATTGTAGTTATGGATATGCAAAAGCTTGGTCAAGATTAAATCAATCGAAGTAGTTTCGTTACTTTATTTCTTTGAAAAGGAAGAATACTCGGTGAACTTAGTATTAGCATAGGTAATATGTTCTAGTGTTGGCTAATAAGTGCACCTGCATGTCGTTTTTAATAATGAAACTCATACGCCTAGATTACGTGACGGGTTGGGTTTGTAATGATGATACATATATATATGTGTTTCTGTATATTATGCAGATTACATTTATAGATATATAATACTATTAATTGGTGGCATGTGTATACAGTTATATAGAGGTGATTAAGCATTAGGATCATTATATTCATATTATACTAATGATAGTTAATTGGGAAACTAAGTTTTCTGAGTCATTTGAGTAAATAAGTTATGATATGGTATAATTTATAACTACTCTGTGACCTCATTAGATTTGATCAATCAGGATTAAGACTTTGACGCGCAAGGCCCTTATGCTAACAGAATCAAGTCGAGGTAAGTGGTTTCTTCCTTCTACGTTTTCCTAAACTTGTTTTATAAAAATTATATGTCTTATTTTAAGAATGTAATTTTATTATATAAAATTGGGATTTGAGCATGGTATGTGTGATTGCGTTATGAGAACTAAATATGAAGCCGTTTAAAAGCTTATTGTAAGAATACATGATTTATATTGAGTAGGTCTTATGATCTGAACTATTAGAAACCGAATTAGCTAGTTCCGAATTATTGTTCTGACCCGGCTACGGGAGTGACGGTAGCATCACATAAACCCGGCTACGGGAGTGACAGTAGCATTACATGAACCCCGCTACGGAGTGACAGTAGCATTATTCTGACCCGACCACGGGTGTTACAATAGCATCATATTAACCCGGCTACGGGAGTGACAGTAGCAATTCTGAACCCACTTAACGGGGTCATAGTTAGGACTTGATCAAGTTAAGCCAATTGGGAACCGAAAGTTCATGAGCATAAATTTAAGTGTTTTAATATGTTAAGTATGTTATGCTATCTATGTGTTAGGATTCTTGCAAAATTATGCTGGAAATTATGTAATGGCTTGAGACTGCTTGTGATGTTATATATATTGTAACTTGCTCAAATTCAATAGAGGGTTAAGAGATCACTTACTGAACAAGTGTCGCTCACACCACCCTAACAACCTTTTGCAGAGAATAAGTTAGAGAACGCTGACGAGGAGCAGTTTTGGGGCTGGTGAACGCCAACTCTTCAAGTAGATTAGGAATTTCACTTTATGTTCTTACATCTTTTCATGAAAAAGTAGGATTGAGTAATGCTCAAGACAATAATTTAAGAAGTGTAATAGTTAGGATTCCTCTGTTGCACTGTTTTAAGAGTGGATTTAAGTATTTTATTTTGGATTTTAGTCGCTCTGTTTATCGAGGCTTAGTGTGCTTGAGTCTTTTGGGGCTGAGAGACTGTGATACCCCTGTCCCACATCGGGAAAGTATGAGAGTTAAGTTCAGTTTATGAGTTAAAGAGTCCAAGTATAACCAATGGATATCCCTTTTGGGCAGTGGTTTAGGCCCAATTTTAGGTTATACTCGGTGGGCTTGGAGAGTTGTACCCGCGTCCAATGGGCCCGCGGGCCCGGGGCGTGACAAATGGTATTAGAGCCGCTCGTCAGCCGTAGGAGCTAAGTGCTATACGGGGCAAAGTGCTATGCACATGGGAGCGACCTCTTGAGCCTGCGGGGCAAAGTGCTACATGTGAGGGAGCCACCTCTTGAGCCCGTAGGAGCCACCTCTAGAGTCCCAACGTAGACGAGTCGGTCATGGGCTATATGTCATGCCGCAACGAGGATGTCGCGATTCTGAAGGAGGGTTGATTGTGATACCCCTATCCTACATCGGGAAAGTACTAGAGTAAAGTTCAGTTTATGAGTTAAAGAGTCCAAGTATAACCAATGGATATCCCTTTTGGGCAGTGTTTTAGGCCCAATTTCAGGTTATACTCGGTGGGCTTGGAGACTTGCACTCGCGTCCAACGGGCCCGCAGGCCCGGGGCGTGACAGAGACACTGCCATGTTGCGACCCGAAAACGGGGCGTGACACCTATCCCCGAACCCACATATGAAATAGACATCCATACATGAGCCCAAAACTAAGCGAACGGGAACCTACACACACTCGCTAAGCCAGGCGGAGCTAAGTCAGGACCAGAGCGTGCAGAATAATAAGAAAGCAGAAGCATATAACAAAATCCAAGAAGATAAATCCACAAAAACGGGTTCAACTAGCCCTAGAAGCCTGTCCTGAAAATATATAATTAGAACTCAAAGAACCATACGTAAATCAGATTCAAAAATGCATACACGATTAGATTATCAAATTTTAAATCATATACAAATCTGACCGAAAGCTAATGAAATGCAACTCGAACTAGGTGACAAATCTGACCTACTCATGACTTCGCCTAGCACGAACCAAAACCTGAAAACTGAAAAGTTGAATGGAGAGGGTCAGTCTACTGACTTAGTGAGGGGGCTAACACACACCCACACCGTATACATATAGAGCAAAGCACGTATTAAACAAAAGACTATGAACCAGGATTAGGGTTTTGCATACCAAAGCCATTTTTGAGTCAAATCTACGTATTCATAAGATAACAAGCTTAACATATCGAATCACACCATAAGAGAAAGCTCATATCCCATTTCATAATCAACATAACATGCCAAAAAGCTCAGCGAGTACGAGCAGAAATCCCATCCTGGGTCCTCAAAACATAACATATCAAAACATAAATCATAACATAACATACCAACCTTCTTTGGGTGATGGAAGGGTTGCGCGACCCTCTCCATCCATTACATTATGTATGGGTCAAGAGTTTCATGACGCTCACGCCCGAGGATTCCATCCCCCACCAAACCTCCTAGTGGGTTCCGGGTTGATCCTATCAAATGCAGAGGGATCATAACCGGTAACCCTATGGCCATCCCGGGTCTCCCTTACCCACATCTCCGGGGCCCATCAAACCGAACAAAACATACCCTACCAGAACAAATCATAACATAACTCACTCGAACATAACATAACATAACTTACGTACCTTATCAGACATACCTTACCTTGCAAATTGGCGTATGCTATAGACGTACCTCTCCGTGTCATCCTAATCCTTAGCTAGCTCAAAAGTATACGGTTTGGAGCATAGACTCGTTGCAAAACGTTTTTAAGCTTATGTATGCTCGTATATATAATTTAAAGCATTTAATCGTATGATAAAGTCATAAACATATCATATATACACATATCTATTAAATAAATATAATAGTATAATCTCATGTGGGCTTAAAAACGAGCATATAGGGTTGTAGGTCATATTAACTATAATAAATGTAAAACCTCACCTTTTACCAAAAGTGCTCCTGAAAGAGCATTGATGACCAAGAATAAGCTAAATGGTGGATCCGACACCTCTCGAACTCAAATCTGATACAAACAATCACATACTCAAGACTTAGACTCGATCATGAACCAATTAGATGTACGGCGATGCATACAAATGCAAGTGGATGCAATTCACATCATATACATTCACACGTAGGCATACCGAAGTAATTAACATAATATTACACAAATGATTCATAAATTAAATAATGTGACGCCCCGTATTCTCGAAGGGCGTCCTGACAATATTAACAAGTAAGTCTCTACACTTGTGTGTGTTTAATTTAAGAGTTCTTGAATTATGTGATTTAATGTGAATCAAATTTAATATGTGATCATTGAATTATTCCAAGATTAATTGTCAACTTGATTAATTACGAGCATATTTAACCCTAACTGTCTAATTTGATTTAATTCAAATTTATTCCATGAAATAATTGTCAAGTTGATTTTAAATCCGTCATGTTACTTAACTTGTTTAATTTCGGTTTACTTGAATTCCTTGAGATTAATTATCAATCATGTGTTTACGAAGTGTCGTTAAATTGTACGAAAGGTTTCTAAAATTAAATTGAATTAAACTCTAATTGGTAAATCTCTCTCTTTCTTTTTAATTTATAAAATTTATTCAGAGCTTGAATGTTTATTCGTAACTTTACCAATTTTATTTACAATTATTCGTACGCGATATGTCTCTTTGCTAAGCGATAAGGATACCCGGTTGTATATAGCTTGTGCACAAGACACATTTTTCCCAATCTCTTTTCTCTCTCTCTCTCTCCTCTCCCACTCTCTCCCGTGGGTCACTATGCGCGGCTTCGGTTACGAGCCCATAACTCATTCGTTTCTCGATAGAATTCAACAAACGAATAGTCCATTTCGATTATCTCGGAGAGACGTACGCAAGAGTACCGATTTCACGGCCTCACGACGAACGGTGGTGGAGTTATGGCCGGATTTCAGTAGCAGTGGCGGAGCTGTCAGACCGCCGCCACTTCGCCGGCCTTCGCGGTGGTTTCCGGCCATCCCCTCGATGAACGCGCCCCATGCCCAGAAACTACACTTCCCGGTGCACCGTTTGACGTCGGCGGCGCCCGTTCCTGTAGCGGCGTGATTTTGCCTCTTCCGGCGGTGGTTTTCGACGGGGCTTGATGGTTTCCAAGGTTGTTCAACCTCCTGAGTTTATTTCCGGTATCAATTTCACCAGATCTTGACCGTAGGTGGTGGTTCGGGCGACGTAGGCAGTGGCAGAAACTTCCACGGCCAACGGGGCCCTTTTCCGGCCATCTTTTGGCCTCGGTCTCTTCACGAAAGTTGTTCGGAACGACGAGAACTAGTAGCCTGTGATCACGCAACTCCAGATTTGACCGATTGGCGGTGGATCGCGGCTGTGCAGCAGCGGCGCAACTGCGGCACTAGCTCCGAGGATTTTTCCGACAAGCTACCTTTGGCCTTTCGAAGAGCTCGTCACGGGTAAGACAACGCTTCTTTCGGATCGCATTTTGGTTCACCGGTTTGGAAGTAATTTGAGTTTGAAGATTTTAGGGTTTTCGTGCTCTTAGATCTGAAATTTGAGGAGATTGACTTGGAATTTCCAGAAATTGATCGAGGATTCGGAACGGGCACGAAGACTTCATTCAGGACTGATTTTTCGGGATTTTTCCGGCGACCTTCGAAGGCGGCCCGGCGGCGGTCCGGTCAAATTTTGGCAGCTGCAGTGGTGGCATTCCTGCGACGTCTGGTCAGAATGTTTGTCTCGACGCGGTGAGTCCAACGTCGCTTCCCGTTCGTTAATCGGACACTCGATCTATTTATTACGAATTATTTTACGTAATTGTGATTATTTGAATGAATTGTTTTAAGTGCAAATAAATTGGTTATTGTTGGTTTGTTGATTGAGATGTATTCTAATGGTATATGAAAACATGTGTTGAATGGATTGTGATATGCATGAATGTTTCGGTTTACAATTTGAATGTCGATGTGATCAATTTATACTATGTGTTTAGATATGAAGGGGTGTTAGTGTAATATCTAGAAACTAATCTTTTATGTGACTAAATGAACTTGAATGATATTTTAGAAGAACGAAAATGTTGTGATTTCTCTATATGAATTTGAGACGTTCTCAATGTTATGTTTGTTGTAAATTATGTTTCAAATATAAAATTAAGATACATGAAAGATGCTTGAATAACTTCAGACTTGATGCATGATAGGAGTTAGAATTGTAATATCTTGATTTACTCTTACTACTTGAAAATGGTATATTATGAATTATGATAAATTGATAATTGTCATGCTTGTAAGTAATTAATTCCTAGTTGAATAATTGTATAAACACTTGAAACGAACAATTATGCTTAGTAATCAACTTAGGGGATGTCAGTGTAATATTTATGAAACTATGAATGTAACTTGAGCTTGTGTACTAAACATGTTGTGAAGTTCTAAAGTATGATCTTAAGTGAATTAATGCACTTTTTATTTGTATGAAGCATGCCATCTACGTACAATAACTTTGTATGTTTATATGATCAAGTTGCTCTTACTTATGCACTTTATAACTCGACATGAACTTGATGCTTAATTATAATATTATAATTGAACCCTGTGAAATTGGATGATTTAATATGCATTTTGTGAATACATTGACTTCCTAAATTGATCTTACATCTTTGGATATGGAATTGCGTGTTGGTTGCTTGTAAATATGACCTTGTTGAGCATTGATATGCTTTGAATGACCACGACACCTTACCCAAGCACAACATGAACACTTATGCATAACCACGATCATGTTGAGCAACGCCGTGCGTTTTGTTTGGTTCATATAGAGTCTAAGTCTGGGCTTCTGTATGTCTTGGCACAGAGTTTGGTGGTACCGGTGGGCCGAGGTTTAGAGTTTTTGGCCCTTCACACTCTCAGACTCTACTTTCACGAGGTGAGGTTTAGGATTTTGTATTGTTATGCGACCTATGGCCTTAATATGCTGATTTCAACCCTTGCATGCGAGTATATCTATTATAAATACGTATGTGTTGGATATGATATGTTTATGACCTTGTGAATTAACTCTGTTTTGGAAAATTAGATATGAAAGCATATGTAAGCTGTTTTGAAAAGTTATGTTATGTTATGATCTATTCCGTAGCGAGTTAGCCCTGATATATGGTATCTGTTCTGTTATGTTCTGTTATGGATCCGAGGAGCTATGGGTAAAGAATCCCTGGGACGGTATAGGGCCGTCAGGGCTCGGCCTGTGCATAGTCTCCATTTGAGATATCATTGCGCGACTGAGGGAGATAGGGGAGGCGTGATATCTTGAGCCTTCGGTGTACAGCCGGGGAGGACTCTTGTGGGTTCGCTACCCCTTGAGGGTTTGTCTGTTACGGATGGTTTGGGGACGGTACATCCCCTCCATCATTGATGTGACGGTTGGATTGATTTTTGTATTCTATGATTTGATATGTTCTGAGGAGTAAAGGTTGGAAGCTCGTACTCGCCGAGTATGTGATCTGTTCTGTCTGGGAATCATGAATCGAGATAGAGTTTCTGAAATGTCTTCTAAAACTTATACTTATAACTATCTTTTGGGTACTTTTGGAAATGTTTTGGTATGCAACACCTATCTCCGGTTCATGAGTCCACCCTTCTGATATGTGCTATGCTCTATATACATACAATGGGTGTGCATTAGCCCCCACACTCAGTCAGTTGACTGACACCTCATTTTATCTTTTAGTTGCAGTTTTCTTTTGGCTTGAGCTAGGCGGATGTGAGTCTTCTGGGTCACACTTGTCGGTTTAGTTGGTGTTAAGATGCATTTGTCACATACTCTATTTATGTTATGTATTCTTATTTCGCTTTTGGAGATTATGTTTTATGCTCTACTTAGACTTAAACCCGTGTGGGGTTAGTATGTTAGCATTTGGATGTAATTAGCTATTCGGCTGATACTTATATTGATTTATTACATTGCGATGATTTGAGATTCGGGACTAGGTATCTATGCTAGTTGAACCCGTCACCTATTCTGTATGCTGATATTCGGGATTAGGTATCTATGCTAGTTGAACCCATCACTTATTTTGTACGTTGATTTAATTACTTCCGCTATCTGATGATAATTGTTGAAATTGCTTCCGCGCTCTGAGTCTGTCGAGTTAGATCCGCCTAGCCTAGTGTGTGAGTTGGTCTCCCGTTCGCTTTGATTCGGATTCGGGCATGGACTTTCCATTTCGTGACCGGGTCTGGGTCTTAGTGCGGGGGATGTGGCATCCTCCGTTTGGGGTGTTACATCCTTAAGTGGTATCAGAGCTCTAGGTTGCAAAACCGAGCTCTTGAGTCATGTTGAGTCTGTCTAGGTCGTACGACATAGGAATAACTGCGCATTGCATTTGTTTGACTTGATATTTTGACCCTTCGACATGAATTATTTCGTGATTATATGATTGTGTGCACATTATGACTTTGATTATGCAACATCTTATTTTATGTGCTTTATAAATTGCAACTAATTGTTGCATTTACGTGATATACGTGTTACATTTCATTTGCATCTTTAACCCGCATGCATCGAATTTGGTGTTTGAATTTCAGGGTGCCCTATGAGTCAACACTGAGATTTCCCTCCGTCAACACTACCTATTGGTACTACAACGAAAACACACCATAATTCGAAGATGAAAGGATTCTTTACCAAGATTAATGTTCATGAAAAGGTTCAGAGTTGAAGGAATGAGATTTGCTATATTGACTTACTATCTTAAAGTCAATTGAAAGATGAAGTTTGACGAATTTTAACCTTGAGGATTCGTTTATTTGGAAGTAGTCACCTTGACGAGGAAATGAGTCAATGGAGGAGAATCTGATCAAGTAGAACCGTTTTGAAGGAGTTTGATGAGCTTTCGCCTTGATGATTCAGTTATTTGGGAGTAGTCACCTTGTTGATGGAAACGAGTTAATGTAGAAGAATCCGATCAAATAAGATCCGATCAAGTTCAAGAGATGTGGATAGGTAACCATGTTACATAAGCAACGAGCTACAAACCATCGGTGAGTGTTAAAGGTTTTCGTGCCGTTTAGAGTTAACGAACGACAAGGCAAGATTGGTTGTTAGCTCTTTGGGTGTTTCTTCAAGATGGGATGGAAGACATTGCTGATGTGGGAATAGGACACCTAGATGAAGAAAGACTTTATCCAAGTTTCAGAACCATATACCATGGATTGCTTTGGGAAGTGCTTAACACCACGATCAACCAACGAAACTCTGAGGTGAATATCTAATTGACAAACGAATCATGGACAACTCCTTGAAGATGAGCAGACTAAGATTTAACACATAAATGAGAACTCTTGGGAGAAACTGAAGATGATTCTAGTTGAGCAAGGATTACGGTCTAGTAAGGGGTTTGGTGATAGACGAGCTTTGCTAAGTTACCACTTTATGAAAAGACTCAAGACAAAGAGGTTCAGATGACGAGGGTTGCATCATTGTCGGCTTAATCAACTCCTACTACTTCATCTCGACTTTCTTGTCAAGATTTTTACACTTTGGTTAACGGTACGCCAAGCATTCATGGCATTTGCATACATGCATCGTTTAAATACTCTTACCTTGTTTTGCTTGATGTGGGTGATGACTATTGCTATTTTAATTGTGATAACTTGGATACCTGATCTAGTATTTGTAAATTGAAATTTCTACTTGTTATGAACTGTTGCTGAAATGAATGAGTTATGTACTTATGTGAACTATTCATGCTTATGTGATTTAAAACTCTTTTGATTGCTCACTAACTTCTCATATAACATACATACATACTGTAACCCTGTTTTATAGGGATTCTATCGCGATATCCCCCTTGAGTTGAGGTATGAGCGTTGAATCTATACTCAAGGGACACCGATATCAGTTGTATAAGGTACACCAAACATGCATCGCATACTTTTCGTCAAGTGTTACTATGATGTGTGTATGTATGAATAACTGATCAGTGGATTTATGTGTAAGAGAGACCTTAGGTTCCCTCTTTTTACTTGTTGGAGAGACGTAGGATTCTCTCTATTTATGTGGTAGAAAGATGCTGGATTCTTTCTAAGTTTTATACACGAGAGATGTTGGATTCTCTTGTGCTTAGATATTCGGAGATGCTGGATTCTCTTGAATCTAGGGGTTTGAGGAATGCTGGATTTTCTCAAACTAGAATGTTGGGAGATGTTGGAATCTGCCCGACTTAGGTTGAGAGATGGGGTTCTCTCAATTATGTGCTTGAGAGACGGGGTTCTCTCTTTTATATGTGCTCGAGAGACGTGGTTCTCTCTCTTGTGGGTACTGAGGGACGGGGCTCTCTCACT
Source organism: Lantana camara (assembly GCA_037501455.1). Lineage (NCBI taxonomy): Eukaryota > Viridiplantae > Streptophyta > Magnoliopsida > Lamiales > Verbenaceae > Lantana > Lantana camara. The sequence goes on from CM074858.1 coordinate 53,911,114, forward strand.
TACGTGCTGAGAGATGGGATTCTCTCTTGTTTGTTGTGGTTGCGTTACGCGTTGATTTAACTACGGGTAGCAAGTGGCGAGTCAGAGACGACATCGAGGTTGGGTGGAGTTGCAGCTATCCGATCATGGGAATGACTGACCGAGTTCGAAACAACTAACGGATCAATTACTCGCACGGACCTCGACGATAGCAAGACATCCTAAAGGAGGTTCGGTGTAGATGACAGGAGTAAGCCTCACCATTTGAGTTATGATCTTACGTGAGTTCGGGAGAAGGGTTAGAGCACTACAACTCGAGGATCTACATTTTAGCAGTGGAACCTGGGGACCAGGTTCTCTTAAGGGGGGAAGGTTGTGACGCCCCGTATTCTCGAAGGGCGTCCTGACGATATTAACAAGTAAGTCTCTACACTTGTGTGTGTTTAATTTAAGAGTTCTTGAATTATGTGATTTAATGTGAATCCAATTTAATATGTGATCATTGAATTATTCCAAGATTAATTGTCAACTTGATTAATTACGAGCATATTTAACCCTAACAGTCTAATTTGATTTAATTCAAATTTATTCCACGAAATAATTGTCAAGTTGATTTTAATTTCGGTTTACTTGAATTCCTTGAGATTAATTATCAATCATGTATTTACGAAGTGTCGTTAAATTGTACGAAAGGTTTCTAAAATTAAATTGAATTAAACTCTAATTGGTAAATCTCTCTATTTCTTTTTAATTTATAAAATTTATTCGAAGCTTGAATGTTTATTCGTAACTTTACCGATTTTATTTACGATTATTTGTACGCGATATTTCTCTTTGCTACGCGATAAGGATACCCGGTTGTATATAGCTTGTGCACAAGACACATTTCTCCCAATCTCTTTTCTCTCTCTCTCTCGTCTCTCTCTCTCTCCTCTCCCACTCTCTCCCGCAGGTCACTATGCGTGCCTTCGGTTACGAGCCCATAACTCGTTCGTTTCTCGACGGAATTCAACAAACGAATAGTCCATTTCGATTATCTCGGTGAGACGTACGCAAGAGTACCAATTTCACGGCCTAATGACGAACAATGGTGGAGTTATGGGCCTATTTCAGTAGCAGTGGCGGAGCTGTCAGACCGCCGCCACTTCGCCGGCCTTCGCGGCGGTTTTCGGTCATCCCCTCGATGCACGCGCCCCATGCCCAGAAACTACACTTCCCGATGCACCGTTTGACGTTGGCGGTGCAGTCATTGAAGCCACGACGGCACCGAACGCGCCGCCTGAAGCTCGCGGAGGCGGCGCCCGTTCCTGTAGCGGCGGTGGTTTTCGACGCTTCCAGCGGTGGTTTTCGACGGGGCTTCATGGTTTCCAAGGTTGTTCAACCTCCTGAGTTGATTTCCGGCATCAATTTCACCAGATCTTGGCCGTAGGTGGTGGTTCCGGCGACGTAGGCGGTGGCAGAAACTTCGGCGGCCAACGGGGCCCTTTTTCGGCCATCTTTTGACCTCGGGCTCTTCACGAAAGTTGTTCGGAACGGCCGGAACTAGTAGCCTGTGATCACGCGACTCCAGATTTGACCGATTGGTGGCAGATCGTGGCTGTGCAGCGGCGGCGCAACGACGGATCATGCATAATCAATAAAACGGAAGCATGATATACATTCATGTCTTTAACATCTTTCAAGGTCATTTCCATTATCTCCATATATACAAAATCAGTTTCCAATGACAAATCATATTATACAAGATTATCAAGATAATTCATATGCATTAATAATATTTATGACATTATGCTAGACTCGAAATTAAAGACTTGACTCGATCCCGCCTAGCATGCCACTTGTAGACCTGAAAATGTGAGGGTGTCAGTCAACCGAAGACTGAGTGAGGGGTTTAAATAAATATAGGCGCAATTACCATGTAAGCTATAATCTCGGGTAAGTTTTCATGAAAGAGACAATATAAGTTCAAATATTAAAGTAATCATCATCCGAGATTACAACTAATCAATTTAATAATTCAATCATTATCAATTCAATCTGTGGCCCAGCGAGTTATGGCAATTCTCCAACCTTTACACCAACAGTGAACAATCAATATTTAGGTTTCAATTCAATGGTTATCATGCAAGTTGTTACAGTGCACAATTAGCAATTTCATGAACTCCTTCTTCCTCCGGTGATGGTGGGATTGCAAGGCCCCACCATCCATGAACGGTGTACGCCGGGAACATGACTCCTACGCACGGGATTTCTTCCTCCACCAAACCTCCCGGTGGATTCAGAGGTGGTCCCAAAATTGGTGAGGATAGTGCAAGAGTTACCCGTCAGCCCTTGCTTCCTCGGTTGGCTCAATACACTACCCTCGGGCCCAAGTGAACATGCTTTACTCGCCAAAAATCAATCAATCACGATAAGTTCCATTTGTCACGAGAAATCACTTGTAATCGATAAAGGTTTTGAGAAAGATATATACATGTATATACATTTTGGCCGAAACATTACGTAGAGTTATACGGGTTCTATATATCTAGTAATTAAACCTCACCTTTACTTTACCAACCAAAAGAAGCAAGGAAACACCCTAAGGAGCGTGCTCCTCGTCACCGGGAACGTGATCTGTATAACAAGGACACGTGTATGTGAGACTCGACTCGTATGAACCATTTAAGACGAACGACAAAGTCATGGATCAGTATATCATGCAATAACAATCAAGGAATGTCAATTAGGAGCATAATCATCAATAAACCAAGTATATATATCATATAATTCACATATGGGAGCCAAGAGAGAAAGGAAAGCAATAAGAAGGGTTTTGGTGAAGTTTGGCCAAAACCGACAATTCCCGAAAATGCACATGCTGTGGAAAAATGGGAATATCTAAAGTTCTAGAAATTAGAATTAGGTTTTGTTTGTTGGGAATGAAACTAGACAAGTAGACTTTTAAAATGGTATATGGCTAGTTTTCTATTTCAAAGCGAGGAGAAATTGGCGTAAGCTTGAAGTTGGATGATTTCAGTTTGTCGGTAAAGCACCGACACCAAAAAGAATTGATAATATCTCACAAATGGGAAAATATATTGAGATGATTGCAATTGAAGGTTGTTCTAGACGTCAAGATATTTCGAACGAATAAAAAATCAGGTCATTTGGAGTTCGGATGAGGGGGTACCCGGCTGGGGAAAGTACAAGCTGAAATCTACCCGGTAGGGGAAAACTTGTGCAGAAACTTTCTGCACAAGCTCTACCCGCCCGGGGAGTTTTTCTTCATGAATTTACCCACCCGGGTAGAGGGTTTTCAGCTGAAAACCGAGAAGAAACAGGGGAAAATAGGGGAGAGAAGGAAAAGGAAGCAAAGGCCACAACAAAACTTACCCAAAACACTCCAAAACAATCATATAACATGCATATAACTCATATATATCAATTAGGCACCATTTAATCCATAGAAACATACATAGATCATCAAGAAATCATCATGAAAACCCTATATATATACACATGCTTCCAACTTACATATGCATCAAGATATTCATGCAAGCTTCCACTCTCATCATCCTAATCATGCTCCTAACTCAAATATTGCAAGAATCCAACATCTAATCCTCATCCCTACTTCTATTGCAATCAAAAGAGTCAAACAAGTACATATTACACCTTGAGATGAACTAGAAATGGGATGAAATGGCAAGATGATGAAGATGATGATGCTGGCTCCTCAATTCCTTCAAAATATGTCTTGAAATGAGATGCAAATTCCTTCCTTCCCTTGGTGTTTTTACCGTTTCTTAGTGTGTGTGTGTGTGTAGTTCTTATATGTAATGTAAGAAATGAAATGTATGAGATACAATGTATATGATATAATATAAGATATCTCCCACTAACCATGATGAATCACCACTAATTGCACTTGAGTCCCCAAGTTATTTAAGTGAATGCAATCAAGTTTCATTCTATAAAATATGAGTAATTAACTCCAATTCATGTTATACAATTAAGTCATCAAATTTATGAAGTGATCAATTAAGGCATATAAGAGCAATTAGTCACATTAGTAATTAGTTCACGTAATTTTCACGTTGAAAAAGATTTCACATAAGTTTATGAAAATAAAATGAATATAATGATATGAAAGTTATAATAATAACACATAATGCATAAATGGAAAATCGGGGCGTTACAAGTTATGATTCGAACTGTTTCTAGTCATGCAATCCATGATGAAATTATGTAAGAAATGCTGATTTACCAGTGATTATCATAAACATATTCACCATCTTCCGGCGGAGATTGCTGCTGCTCATAACTTTTGTGTTTTTTTCAATCCAATTTTCTATTGTTGTATAGCTGAATTTGGCAGTGGATTTCAAAAGCTTAATTTCAGTTCTTCTATCCAAATGCAATCTAAACCTGTCAGTGGAATTCTTCGTTTAAATTAATCTAATTCTTCTAATTTGGAAGCCGGTGGATTTGAAGGAATTGCTTGCAAGAATTGGAAGCTTCTAAATTGCAATTATTAATATCAGAACAACTAGGTTGCATTTCATGGTTCAAAAGCATTATTAATTCACAAAGTGAGAAAACAAGCCAAGAACAATGTGTCATACAGTTTCTTTTCAAGACAATTTCAAGAAACTTACATTGCTCAACTTTATGCTTTGTCTTTCTTGACTAAGTTTGTGTAGATTAATGTTTGTTTTCTATTTTATTATCTATTTTATAAGGTGATATGGAATCTGGCCAAGGTTCTTTTGATCGTGAAGAAAGTAACACGGCAGTTGTACAAGTTTGTTCATATTTCTTTGATTAATTCTTGTAGGTAATTCTCTACCCTTATTTGATGATGAAGAAGAAGATGTCGAAGAAAGTATTAGCGAATGTGAGACCGGTGTTGTAGGTGATTCTCTATGATTGTAAAGGTGGGAAAGATTTGTACTTGAATCTCAATATTAGAGGGTTCATTATAAATTGTAATTTGATGAGATTTCACTGTATAAATACATTGTTAAAACACGTGGAAATGTGGGATATCTTTGCATGCGAGTTGAATTTGAGGGTTCTTGGGACTTTTTGAAGAGTAATTATGAGCTTCTCAATGTTTTTAATTAGTGGAAACACTAAATAATTAATCTTGCTAATTTAATGATTAAGCATGATGTTGCATTGCGTCAATTATTTAAGCTTTGGTAAACTCTTTTTGATTTGTAGTGATATAAACAAGAAACTAACGACAATTTATGGATTTGTTCTTTCATAATTACATTAGACAAAGATTTCGTCCAATTAAAAAGTGAAGATGTTATCTCTTCCTGTCTGTAACAAGACATCTATGATTGGAAACAGCAACTAATTTTCATACTCAATTATAGATGATTCATAGATGGAATAATTGGACGGAAAATTTGAAATTTCTTCGTACTCAATATCAAATTTCAGTCTCATAATTTTTGTTTAAAGGAATATGTTAAAATGGATCGAAAATGAGCCAACATGTCTAAAATTATTAAAACATATCTAAAACGGGTTGAACGTGTGAGAAACGAATCGAACGGAATAAAAATATAAGAAAATAGAGCAAAAATGAATAAACGGATACATAGCGGGTATGGACTAGACCCGGATCCAATGGGTCCAAAAATAGATCCAACGGGTCTGGATCAGGCCTGGACCCATTTATGCCTTAATGGATCTGGATAGGGTCCAGACCTGTCACGGGGCGAGTCCAGACCCGCCCCATTGCCAACCCTAATCAGAGTACATTTGAGGGGATCACGACGACGACAAAGTTACACTAGAAAACAGTCGCGGCCGCCAAGGTAGGTCAGAAACTTCTCTGCAAGGTGGTCGCGGCCGTGGCACTTTTATAGGTAAAAACGGTCGCGGGTGCGACCCTCTATCGGGCAAGAAACTCTATGTTTCCATGGCAGAACGTAAGGGGCTCGTCTCGAGCTCCCGTACGATCTGGTAATGCAACAAAACACTCAAAACAACCAGATATACATATATAAGCATGCAAGAATTCATGAAACAAGCTTAAACACATAAATCCCAAACCCGACACTATTCATTATCTTCCCTAAGTAGCACATAGGTATAAATCCGAGACACGAAAGAGATATTAAATCGAAGCACTTAACGAATAGAGCATAAATCTTACCTTGGGTCGTTGATCGGACGGTCGGATCTTGCTATCTTGAGCCTTAAGTTTGGAGACCAAAAGGGGGTTTGTTTTCTCTTCTCCTCCTCTCTTTCATGTGTTTCACGTGAAAATGGGCAAGGGAGAAAAGGGGTTCAACCCTTAAAGGGCTGAAAATGGGTTGGTTAGTGAGAAACGGGTAGGGTCAACGATATCCGGTCCAATAGGATTGGATTTTAAAACGGTAAGACGATCAAATGGCTTTAGAAAATTAAAAGGTTAATTCATTGAATCTGAATCATCGAAACGAACTCAATGGTAAGGTTGGAATTCCAATCTGAATTCTCAAGCTCAAGATAGCCATAAAGGCCCCAAAACACCCTAATTAAAATTAGGTCCCTAACTTGCAAGTGTTGGACAATTGAGTCCAAGTACAATTTAAATAAATTCTAAGGCGCACGTAATTAAAATAATTTTCACGTTGACAAGTATAGCATGCGACGTCACAAAGATTATATAAAAACTGAATTAATGTAACGCCCCGATTTTCAGACAGTCAGGTACGCTCGACACGTGTGAGTTTCGAGCGTTAGGATTTTATTTTATTATTTTCATTTATTCAATTTATACGTGCTATATTAATTTCCTAAATTGTATTTCAACATGATTACGTGAAAATATGTGAATTATGTGTTAAATTGAGAATTATGGTTATGCGAGTTAATTGCCAAATGTGTTTGAATTGCTCAGTTGTCCTAAATAGATCATTTATTCAAATTAAAGGGCCAAATTGCATGAAAACCTTTTGGACCTAATTGACCATTTCCAAACCTTTGATACTCAATTGCATAACTTATATAACTTGGAGGATTTAATCACCAATAATACATTTTACCCAAAATATATTGTTATATACATCTTGTAACGCCCCGGTTTCCGGATGAACAGGTAAGCACGCCACGTGTGCGGTTTGAGCGTAGGTTTTATTTTATTTCTTTAATTTATAATATATTCTTACGTGGCATTCATATTTTTATAAAATTCATGAAACATTATTTATATCAATTATATGATTTCATATCATTGAAAATATTATTTCATGACACGAAAAATATTTATTGCATGAAATCAATTACCGAGAGTGATAAAATTACCAAATTGTCCCTAGTTAAATACTTTCTAAAATATTAGGGACTCAATTGCATAAATTTGTAGGGACCAAACGGAGCATATTTTAAATCATGGCATACTTAATTGTAGAACTTAGAGACTTCAAGGATTGATTGGTAAATTGGCAATATTCACACAAATCAATGGGATGAATCACGTAACAACCATATCTCCATTCTTCCTTGATCATTTCATCAAAATTTTCTAACCCATTGCTCTCTCTCTCACTCTCGGTAGTTCAAGGAAGAAAGAGGAAGAAGTGATATTCATCATCCATCTCAAGAATCATCAAGAAATATTGCAAGAAATTGAAAGTTCATCATCTTCTTCATCCCTTTCTTCATTTTAAGGTTGGTTGAGCATGATTGGATGATTCATGATCATAAGTGATAAGCTAGGGTTTAAGATTTATGTGCTAAATGAGTTATTGGAGATCAAAGTGTGATTATGTGATCATATATGGGATTATAGCATGATTTGATCATGAAAATTTTGAATATTTGGCTAGATTGAGCTAATTTGATCATGTACATGAAACCTTGGAAATCTTGTTGATATTATATGTTTTATGTGTCTATAAGTGTTATATTATCATGTATTGAAGTTGTATGCCTCATATTTCCAGAAATTATAGCTTTTGGGGTTCTAAAATGGATTTTTGTAGCTTTGTTGCTTTCTTCCCGAGAGCATACTCTGTTTCTGCTCTGTTTTTCAGTTGCAGAACCAGGGAACGACCGTTCCCAGCCTCAAGGCTTCGTGGGAACGGGCGTTCCCATTCCTTTTCAAAATTTAGGCGGCCGACCACGGGAACGGCCGTTCCCATTTTGGCCTTGGAGCCGGAAGGGCCGTTCCCGGCTAGGCGCGCTTTTAAAATTAAAAACGTTGCCGCGTTTTTCTGGGCAACGGGAACGACCGTTCCCCAAGTACAAAAGAAGCTTGGAACGGCCGTTCCCAAGGGGCTGACAGAACAAAATTCACTGCATAAAATTACGAAAATGACCCCTCGATCCCACGATTTCTTTGACCTCGAATTGCTATAATATGTGTTAATATGATGTGAAACGAAAAGTTATCATACCACATTGCATTTTCATGATCGTCTCGACACGTTTTCGCCGTTCGTCCTATTTTGGTCATTTTAGGTCATGTCTCACGATTGTACATTGTATTTGCACAGGTCACGAGGGCGTGGACGGGGAGTAAGCTCCTTAGAACGCCTATTTATTATATTTTGCAAGAAAGGTGAGGTTTTGTTTTGGTAAAACGAACCCTATAACCCTTATGTGCTAGTTTTCGGCCAAAACGTATTATACTTATAAATGATTTTCAAACCATGAACATTTCCAAGCAAGAAAGTATTGATTATCATGATTTCAAGCATGTTGGCGAGTACATGATTGCACGTGGGCCCGAGGGTAATTCTTGAGCCAACCGGGAAAGCAAGGGCTGACGGGTAACTCCTGAATTATCCTCACATTGTTGGGATCACCCCCGAAGCCACTAGGAGATTAGTGGTGGAAGGAGTTCCGTGTCTAGAGGGTCATGTCCTCTACACACACCATGTCGTGGATAGTCGAGCCTTGCAAACTCGCTATCACCCGGAGGAAGAAGGAGACTGGGGATTAATCCGGCATGTCGGGTTATCCTCGGGTTATTGCATGTTTTCAAGTACGAAATTGTCTATGTGAGCACTAAAATAGATTGCATGATCACTTATTTATCAAGCACGCAAGCATGATCACGTATTGCTCACGATTGGGAGTTCGGTTGGAGATTGCCCTTGCTCGCCGGGGCCACATGTTCATGACATTGACAAGCATGATTAACTAAACGTGTTAAAATGATTGGTTGTAATCTCGGGCAAAGAATAACTTCTTGAATTGTATTCCTATTTTATTCTAAATTCTTCACCCGAGGCTACAACTTGCATGTGATATGTGTATATATTTATTGCCCTCACTCAGTCTTCAGTAGACTGATACTTCACTTTTCAGGTACACTTTGAGCGTGGTTGTGCTAGGCGGGAGTTGGTCGAGTCCTGCATTATCACGGTTCTAGTGTTGCACCTTTCATGTATATTTTTCCGGATATCATGTTATGTTCACGATTGACACACTTTGGATACTTACTGATGTATATTATTGAGAAATGTTAATGTAGTGATAGCTAATTGGTACCTATATGTATTTATGTAATAAATATGGTACCTATATATATGCATGACTTTATTGCTTCCGCTTTTCTATTCATGTTTGCGTTGATTATGTTGGGGGAGAGTGTCCCGCCTAGCTCGTCATTTTTTTGTCACCCGTTCGCTGTGGTCTTGGTTTATGTATGAACTGTCCATTTCATACGTGGATCGAGGCTACAGTGCGGGGGATGTGGCGCCTTGGGGTTTAGGGTGCTACACCTACAGGTGGTATCAGAGCCCGGTTGCAAAACAGAGGTTCTCGAGTCGTGTTCAGTCAGTCTAGGTCGCACGGCCTAGGATTATGTGGTATTTGGGAGTCTGCATTTGGTTGACTTACCTGAATTACCTATTTCTTTGCACTATTTGAGCTACATGATCTTCTGTGAACATGTGCTGTTTGATATTATGGAAATTGTGTGCACACATTTGCATTTATTGATCAAGCCACGCATGTTTAGTGATCTGATTTCAGGATGGAGCACGACCGACGTTCCAGTGACCGATCCTCGAGGCACAGGCATCATCATCGCCGACATCATCGCCGCGAGAGATCACCCCCTTCTCCACCTGCTCAGGCACAGCCCCAGGACTTCATGAATGCAGTAGTGGGACTAATTGATCAAAGGTTACAGGAACGGGTACCTCCACCACCACCACCAGCGTAGGTAGCACCTCCGGAGAACCCCATTTCGGCTGTGTTGCGAGAGTTTCAGAATCAGCGTCCCCCGAAGTTCTATAAGGGAGACGATATACAGGCAGAGATGTGGTTAAAGGAGATCGAGAGGATATGGCAGCTTATTCCTTGCGACAGTCAGGAGAAGGCTCGTTGCACCCTTACTCTTATTCAGGGCGAGGCCTACTCCTGGTGGGAGTGCACTCAGATTGTTCTGGAGGCAGCCGGGACCGAGATTACTTGGGAGGTCTTTGTACGGGAGTTCAGAAACAAGTACATTCCTCCAGCTTCCCGTACCCGCAGGTTGAGGGAGTTTACAGAGCTAAAGCAGGGAGGCAGGTCCGTGGGTCAGTATATCACCGAGTTCGAGAGGCTTTCTCGCTATGCACCTAACATAGCGAATGACGACTTTCACAAGGCGATGCAGTTCGTTCAGGGACTCAGGCCAGATATCCAGGATGCATTGAAAGCGACTAATACCAGTACCTGGGCAAAGGCTACTGCAAAAGCCTTAAAGGTTGAAGATTCTGATAATGCTAGGAAAGCTACTGCACAGACCGGACAGGCTTCAGGTTCGAGATCAGGCCAGGGTTCGAGTTCAGGAAAAAGGCCGATGATTTACCCTACACCTCCAGCTCAGAGGGACACCGGGAAGAAACCTAAGTACACCGGACCATTTCCGAGAGGTTCAAGAGCTCCAGCACCACCTCAGCCACCTCAGAGACCGAGATGCACATGGTGTGGACATCCTACGCACACCTATGATAACTGCAGGCGCCGGTTAGGCCTATGTTTGATCTGTGGGAGTAACGAACACCTGGTTGATGGTTGTCCGGATCGTCAGGATCCACCACCTGCAGGACCGAGACCACTGGTGAGAGCTCGGGCTTATGCACTTGCGGGAGAGGAGCAGGATGCTGATATTGACCCCGCTGTAGTAGCTGAAGGTATTATTTGCATTCATGGCACGAACATCCATACATTATTTGATCCGGGAGCTACACACTCCTTTCTTGCGCATTCTATCGCTATTACTTTGTCTTTGCCTGCTATGTGTACTTCTATGCGCTATATAGTTAGTACTCCTTTCGGTAGTAGGCGAGAGACGGATCAGGTTTACAGGGATGTTCCAGTGGTGATTGAAGGCCGGGAGTTTCTGACAGATTTTATTGTGATGCCAATGGAGAGATATGGGGCTATTCTGGGGATGGATTGGCTTTACAGACATTGTGCTACAGTTGATTGCCGGGCTAAGAAGGTTCAGTTGGGTTCAGAGGTTGTTACGGGCGGTACTTCGAAGACCGTGCCCCTACTTTCGTTTTCAGAGGCTCAGAGATTAGTCAGAGACGGGGCTACAGGGTTCATTGCCTATATTCTGAACAAGCCCAAGGATCAGGTGAAGTTAGAGGACACCGAAGTGGTAAAGGAATTCCCCGAGGTATTCCCAGAGAAATTGGATTCCTTGCCTCCTGAGCGGGAGATTGAGTTCGTGATTGATCTTTTCCCGAATGCCGAGCCGTATTCAAAGACTCCGTACCGGATGGCTCCAGCCGAATTAAAGGAACTAAAAGTTCAGCTTGAGGCTTTGTTGGAAGTTGGGTACATTCGGCCGAGTTCTTCGCCGTGGGGAGCACCGGTGTTGTTTGTAAAGAAAAAGGACGGGACTCTAAGAATGTGCATCGATTACAGGGAGTTGAACAGGATGACTATCAAGAACAAGTATCCCCTCCCACATATCGAGGAGTTGTTCGATATACTTCAGGGTTCCAAGGTGTATTCGAAATTGGATTTAAGACAGGGATACTATCAGCTGCGAATCCGAGCAGAGGACATTCCTAAGACAGGATTACTACGAGTTCGTGGTTATGCCGTTTGGATTGACTAATGCTCCTGCAGCTTTCATGGATATGATGCACCGAATATTTAGGCCTTTCCTCGACAAGTTCGTGGTGATTTTTATTGATGATATTCTGGTTTTCTCAAAATCAGCCGAGGAGCATGCGAGACATCTCAGGCTCGTTCTTCAGACTCTAAAGGAGCATCAGTTGTTTGCTAAATTCAGTAAGTGTGAATTCTGGATCGATCGGGTTTCATTCTTGGGGCATGTGATTTCAGGAAAAGGGTTGGAAGTCGATCCCTCGAAAATCGAGGCCGTGCTTAAGTGGGAGAAACCAAAGAATGCCTCGGAGATAAGAAGTTTCTTGGGATTGGCCGGATATTATAGAAGGTTTGTTCAGGACTTCTCCAAGATTGCGGCACCGTTAACCCGGTTGACAAAGAAGGATGTTAAGTTTGTCTGGGACGAGAAGTGTGATCAAAGCTTTAATTTTCTGAAAGAAAAGTTAGTCTCAGCTCCGGTGTTAACGCTTCCTGAGGGTTCAGAAGAGTATGCAGTGTATACAGATGCTTCTAAAGAAGGCTTAGGTTGTGTTTTGACTCAGAAAGGAAAAGTGATCGCTTATGCTTCTCGGAAGCTAAAGGAATATGAAAGGAATTATCCAACACACGACCTAGAGCTTGCAGCCGTGATCTTTGCTCTTGGGAAATGGAGACACTATCTTTACGGGACTTCCTTTGAGATTTTTACCGACCACAAGAGCCTCCAGTATTTATTCACACAGAAGGATTTAAATATGAGGCAACGGCGTTGGATGGAAAAGTTGGAAGATTATGATTGTACAATTAAATACCATCCCGGGAAAGCCAATGTGGTCGCCGATGCGCTTAGCAGGAAGGCGAGTGTATCGAGTTTGGAAAGTGAGGAAGTTGCCCCGATTGTATTAAAGGCTCGGGTTTCTAATATCACAGTTCAGCCGGAATTAAGGTATCAGTTATTTGAGGCTCAGAATAGGGATCCGGAAGTACAGAAGCTTACAGGTAAAGCTAAGGATGACCCGGAGAGTCCGTTTGGGTTTGATGAGACCGGGTTGCTTCGGTTTAAGAGCAGAGTAGCAGTACCTGAAGAGTTGAGACGGGTCCTACTTGAAGAAGCTCACAAGTCAGCTTACTCGATCCACCCAGGAGGAAATAAAATGTATAAGGATTTGAAACAATATTATTGGTGGAACGGGATGAAAAGAGACGTGGCCGAATATGTGAAACATTGCTTGACTTGTCAGAAAGTGAAAGCTGAGCACCAAAAGCCCGCGGGACTTCTACAACCGTTACCTATTCCCGAGTGGAAGTGGGAACAAGTAACGATGGACTTTGTTTCCGGATTACCGAAGGTTAAAGGCGGGTTTGATGGAATTTGGGTGATCGTGGATAGATTTACAAAGTCTGCTCACTTTCTACCGGTCCGGATGTCCTATAAGATCCCGAAGTTGGCTGAAATCTATAACAGAGAGATTATTCGACTTCATGGTATTCCGGTGAGCATAGTTTCAGACCGAGACCCGAGATTTACTTCGAAGTTGTGGCAAGAGTTACAGGCTATCTTGGGAACGAAGCTTAAGTTCAGTACAGCATTTCACCCTCAAACAGACGATCAGACTGAAAGGTTAATCAGGTATTTGGAAGATCTTCTTCGGGCTTGCGCGATGGATTTTCAGAACTCATGGGCAGAACAGCTTCCTTTGATCGAGTTTGCTTATAATAACAGCTTTCAGGCTTCGATCGGGATGGCTCCTTACGAGTTACTTTATGGAAGAAAGTGCCGATCTCCGTTGTTCTTTGACTTGGAAGAATGGAAATGGTCGAAACAGGAAGAGGTAAAGAGAGGTGAAAGATTTGAAAGGCCTTCCAAAGTTGTTCAAGCTATGATTGAGAAAGTTCAAGTGATTCAACAACGGATGAAAGCCGCGCAGGATAGACAGAAGAGCTATGCAGATAAGCGCCGAAGGGATCTAGAATTTGAAGTGGGTGACCGGGTATTCTTGAAGGTGTCACCAAGGAAAGGTTTCACCCGGATCGGGAAAGGAGGAAAGCTTAATCCTCGCTACTTAGGTCCGTTTGAGATTCTTGAAAGAATAGGCGAGGTAGCCTATCGACTGGACCTACCACCGAGTCTTACGGGGATTCACAACGTGTTTCATGTTTCACAATTAAGGAAATATTACCCCGATGAGACTACGATTCTCCCCGTGGAAGAAGTTGAACTGGAACCGAATTTGACATTTGTTCAGAGGCCGGTTAAAATCATGGATCGGAAATTTCAGGAATTAAGAAACCGGAGGATTCCCATGGTTAAGGTGTTGTGGAGAAGTGATAAAACCGAAGAAGCTACGTGGGAAACAGAGGATAAAATGAAACGGTTCCACCCGGAGTTGTTCGAGCAGGACTAGAGAATCTGGGGACCAGATTCTTCTAAGGGGGGGAGAGTTGTAACGCCCCGGTTTCCGGATGAACAGGTAAGCACGCCACGTGTGCGTTTTGAGCGTAGGTTTTATTTTATTTCTTTAATTTATAATATATTCTTACGTGGCATTCATATTTTTATAAAATTCATGAAACATTATTTATATCAATTATATGATTTCATATCATTGAAAATATTATTTCATGACACGAAAAATATTTATTGCATGAAATCAATTACCGAGAGTGATAAAATTACCAAATTGTCCCTAGTTAAATACTTTCTAAAATATTAGGGACTCAATTGCATAAATTTGTAGGGACCAAACGGAGCATATTTTAAATCATGGCATACTTAATTGTAGAACTTAGAGACTTCAAGGATTGATTGGTAAATTGGCAATATTCACACAAATCAATGGGATGAATCACGTAACAACCATATCTCCATTCTTCCTTGATCATTTCATCAAAATTTTCTAACCCATTGCTCTCTCTCTCACTCTCGGTAGTTCAAGGAAGAAAGAGGAAGAAGTGATATTCATCATCCATCTCAAGAATCATCAAGAAATATTGCAAGAAATTGAAAGTTCATCATCTTCTTCATCCCTTTCTTCATTTTAAGGTTGGTTGAGCATGATTGGATGATTCATGATCATAAGTGATAAGCTAGGGTTTAAGATTTATGTGCTAAATGAGTTATTGGAGATCAAAGTGTGATTATGTGATCATATATGGGATTATAGCATGATTTGATCATGAAAATTTTGAATATTTGGCTAGATTGAGCTAATTTGATCATGTACATGAAACCTTGGAAATCTTGTTGATATTATATGTTTTATGTGTCTAAGTGTTATATTATCATGTATTGAAGTTGTATGCCTCATATTTCCAGAAATTATAGCTTTTGGGGTTCTAAAATGGATTTTTGTAGCTTTGTTGCTTTCTTCCCGAGAGCATACTCTGTTTCTGCTCTGTTTTTCAGTTGCAGAACCAGGGAACGACCGTTCCCAGCCTCAAGGCTTCGTGGGAACGGGCGTTCCCATTCCTTTTCAAAATTTAGGCGGCCGACCACGGGAACGGCCGTTCCCATTTTGGCCTTGGAGCCGGAAGGGCCGTTCCCGGCTAGGCGCGCTTTTAAAATTAAAAACGTTGCCGCGTTTTTCTGGGCAACGGGAACGACCGTTCCCCAAGTACAAAAGAAGCTTGGAACGGCCGTTCCCAAGGGGCTGACAGAACAAAATTCACTGCATAAAATTACGAAAATGACCCCTCGATCCCACGATTTCTTTGACCTCGAATTGCTATAATATGTGTTAATATGATGTGAAACGAAAAGTTATCATACCACATTGCATTTTCATGATCGTCTCGACACGTTTTCGCCGTTCGTCCTATTTTGGTCATTTTAGGTCATGTCTCACGATTGTACATTGTATTTGCACAGGTCACGAGGGCGTGGACGGGGAGTAAGCTCCTTAGAACGCCTATTTATTATATTTTGCAAGAAAGGTGAGGTTTTGTTTTGGTAAAACGAACCCTATAACCCTTATGTGCTAGTTTTCGGCCAAAACGTATTATACTTATAAATGATTTTCAAACCATGAACATTTCCAAGCAAGAAAGTATTGATTATCATGATTTCAAGCATGTTGGCGAGTACATGATTGCACGTGGGCCCGAGGGTAATTCTTGAGCCAACCGGGAAAGCAAGGGCTGACGGGTAACTCCTGAATTATCCTCACATTGTTGGGATCACCCCCGAAGCCACTAGGAGATTAGTGGTGGAATGAGTTCCGTGTCTAGAGGGTCATGTCCTCTACACACACCATGTCGTGGATAGTCGAGCCTTGCAAACTCGCTATCACCCGGAGGAAGAAGGAGACTGGGGATTAATCCGGCATGTCGGGTTATCCTCGGGTTATTGCATGTTTTCAAGTATGAAATTGTCTATGTGAGCACTAAAATAGATTGCATGATCACTTATTTATCAAGCACGCAAGCATGATCACGTATTGCTCACGATTGGGAGTTCGGTTGGAGATTGCCCTTGCTCGCCGGGGCCACATGTTCATGACATTGACAAGCATGATTAACTAAACGTGTTAAAATGATTGGTTGTAATCTCGGGCAAAGAATAACTTCTTGAATTGTATACCTATTTTATTCTAAATTCTTCACCCGAGGCTACAACTTGCATGTGATATGTGTATATATTTATTGCCCTCACTCAGTCTTCAGTAGACTGATACTTCACTTTTCAGGTACACTTTGAGCGTGGTTGTGCTAGGCGGGAGTTGGTCGAGTCCTGCATTATCACGGTTCTAGTGTTGCACCTTTCATGTATATTTTTCCGGATATCATGTTATGTTCACGATTGACACACTTTGGATACTTACTGATGTATATTATTGAGAAATGTTAATGTAGTGATAGCTAATTGGTACCTATATGTATTTATGTAATAAATATGGTACCTATATATATGCATGACTTTATTGCTTCCGCTTTTCTATTCATGTTTGCGTTGATTATGTTGGGGGAGAGTGTCCCGCCTAGCTCGTCATTTTATTGTCACCCGTTCGCTGTGGTCTTGGTTTATGTATGAACTGTCCATTTCATACATGGATCGAGGCTACAGTGCGGGGGATGTGGCGCCTTGGGGTTTAGGGTGCTACACATCTCTTCTCCAATCTTCATTTTCATTTTCATCAAAAACATACCATTTGCTTCCTCCTTCACCGAGCAAAACCTCCAAGGAAAAGAAAAGGGAATTTCATCATTTCAAGCTAAAATATTTGAGGAATTGGGAGTCTTGGGGCATCATCTTCATCATCTCTTCATCCTTTCTTCTCCTTCTTTCATTCAAGGTAGAGATGGAAGCATACATGATTTCTTGAAATTTATATACAAAGCTAGGGTTATGGTTATTTTCATTCCATGGGATTATATGATATATAGATGATGATGTTGGGTTGATTTTATGTATTTATCACTTGAAATTATGAAGATTGGAGCTTGATTGCTTGTGGTAGGATTATAGACTTAATTGATGAATTTGGCATGATCAAGCATGAAATAAGTGTTTATATTGAATATTATTGTACCTAAGGCATGCATATATGTTCTTTTCCATGAATTATAATGTTAGAAGTTAGATTATGATGAGCATCATGAACTTTGATTGTGGTTCGTGTATGCTCAGTTCTTTTCCCCTGTTTTCTGTATCTTCTGCATAACGGGAACGACCCTTCCCTTTCCCTTTGTAATTGGGGAACAGCCCTTCCCATATTTTGAATAGTGTGCCTGGCGGCGAGGACGGGAATGATCGTTCCCACTTTGTCTCACAGACGGGAACGACCGTTCCCATCTTCGGGGAGCAGTTTTGGGAGTGGGGAACGGCCCTTCCCATTTTGTACTAAAACCTGGAACGGCCGTTCCCAGGCTTCTGGAAGTGTAGAACTTTCTGCATAAAATTGTAATTTTGGAATCCAATTCAAATGGATTACTTGACCCCAATTTGTGATTATATGATTAATTACATGCTAAAACATGATATTTATATGCTACATTGTTTATTGCATGATGTCTCGTACTTGATCACGCCGTGCGTCTTATATGAAATAATATTCTGGAATTGTGGTCTCATGCACGTACATTGTCCCGTTTCTTGTCTAGTTATTCTCCAGGGCGGAGATTGTTGATCATGAGCATGCTCACGTGTCCACGAGTCGTTGTGTCGCCTGTCAGGTGAGGTTTAATTGTTAGTTATATAGAACCCGTATATCCCTTATGTGATATTTCGGCCAAAAAGGTATTTATATCTATAATTTCATGAAATCACTTATCATTTCAAGTCATGATCATGAAAAGCAAGCAAGCCATGTTTCGTGCATGTTTTAGGCGAGTAGCATGACCGTTCACATTGGGCCCGAGGGTAGTGACTAGAGCCAACCGAGAAAGCAAGGGCTGACGGGTAACTCTAGCACTATCCTCACCACATTGGGATGACCCCTGAATCCGCTAGGAGATTACTGGAGGAAGGAGTTCCGGGCTTAGGGACTCATATACCCTCTGCTCAAAATGTCGTGGATGGTGAAGGCTAGCTACCTTCCCATCATTGGAGGGAGAAGGAGACTGGGGACGGGTCCGGCACCACGGATTGTCCTCGGGTTATTGTATGATTTTCATTCCATGAACATGTTACTTGATTACACTATCGCACGATCGCACGATAAATTGAATTGCATGTTCACCTATTGATTAATAATCAAGCAAGCATGTTTCATGTACATTGGGAGTACGGTCGGAGACTGCCCTTACTCGCTAGGGCCATGTATTGACTGCAGGAAAATCAACAAGTATTTAAAATTGATAGTTGTATTCTCGGGCGAAGCTATATTATTATTGAACTTATATATATTATCTTTTATAAATCTTTACCTGAGAATATAACTTGCATGTTATCTGCGCTAATATGTATTTAATCCCCTCACTCAGTCTTCACAGACTGACGCCTCCACCTTTCAGGTTATTGCAGGTACACGCTAGGCGGGAGTTGAGTCGAGTCGAGTCGAGTCCAGTTCATGTAGTCAAGTTAACCATGGTTCGTGTATTTGGTTATTTATTGTTAATTATGAAACTATAGTTATTGTTATTCTTTTATTTGAAGATGATAATGTATTGATATGAGAAGTTAGAGCATATTTTAGCTGGTAAATGAGAAATGTCATGACCTGATAAATGGAAATAATTGATAGAGAATATTTTATGCTTCCGCTCTATTTCGTTGCACATATAAGTTAATCCCGCCTAGCTTGTTAGTTATTGCATTGTCACCCGTTCGCTATAGGTTAGTTCATCTACGGATTAGCCGTTTCATGTGTGGATTGACCTATAGTGCGGGGGTGTGGCACCTCCACGTGTACGGGGTGCTACATCTAAGGTGGTATCAGAGCTCGGTTGCAAAACCGAGGTTCTAGTGTCGTGTCAAGTCAATTCTAGGTCGTACGGCATAGGAATTATTTGACAAATTGAGAGTCTTGCATATTATTTGAATGTCTTGGTTTATTTGAATTCTTTGAATTAATTGAAATACTTGATAATTTGTGTTTTACATTGATTCGTGCTATTAAATGTCAATTGATTGATTTTGAATTATTTGAAATTTATGTGATTGACGTGTTTTAATCTATACATTGATGAATTACTTGTTGCGTTTTATAGTAAATCCTTGTTGTCGGCATCAACTACGTGGCAATTATGTGACATGAGCACGTCTTATCCACATGCATCTAGTTTCAAATGAGCTGTGAGTGACAGGTTTTGGCAATGTATGAATCAAGGCCGGAGGATTTTGAAGATTTAAGAGACTGAATGAAAACTAGGGACTGATCAACCGTTCGAACTAAGTTTGCGATTTGGTCAACAAGGAATGGACACCGGTATCGAGCTCAACATTTCTACGGTGCCAGGTTCTTCAATGCATTCATAAACACGTGTACCATAATTGTTAATTAAATTGCTTCTCATTTATAAATATTGTTATAGATGTTCTTTAGATTACTTACTTGATGCATTAAGTATATGCCCGAATTAGTTGAAGTATTTAAATTGCTTTACTTATAATTATATCTTCAAGCTGATATAATTGTCCCAACGTGTTGCATTTAAATTATTGGTAGGTATACTATTTGCATTGCCACTTTAACCATCATGCATTATTTAATGTTTATTGTGAATAGGCTCTCCTATGATCCGTACAATTCTTTCCTCTATCCCTACCAACTTGAATTTAAAGAAGAGATCTCGGAATCATTGGGTATCATGGTTGTAACCGGGTCATCCGATTCTGCTTGAAGTTTAGCAATGTTTTGGGGCTGTGAGAATTATTCAAATAGGATTTAGTAAGAGCAGGTATGATATAGGTAATTGGAAAATTTTGGGAACTGGAAAATAGTGATAAGTTCAAGCAGATAAATGTCTAGTGTGGTTCTTCAACCTTCAGAAATTAATCAGTATTTCGGAAATGTAGCAGGAATAAGAGAATGAATTTTCTTGCTTCGGATCAGGGTGTCAACCTTGCAAATATCAACTCTAGAAGCAGTAGGTGGTAAGTACAGGATATTGCATTTTCACGAATAGCAGAAGGGTTGCGGGATGTTGGAGAATTTTAATATCAAATCAGAATAGTGACAGTCAGGAAGCTTCAAGTTGAGTATGTTAATAACAGAAAGAATTAGGAAAGAACCATTAATCAAAATCTTGGTCAACAGCGAGTAGGATGAGGAAAAGGTTATGGGAATTTAAACCAGCAGAGAAACTTGCAAGTGGGAAAGGACAGAACAAATTTAAAGAATTAGAAAATTTTCATTTTCTTAAGGGGGAGAGCCGGCCTGAAAATAAATTTAAGTCTGAAGTTAGACATCACGCGGGAGAGTTGGGACCTTAAGAAAACCAATTCTTCCTGGAGTCCTCTATCAGAACCATGTGAAAGAAGTCTTTAATAATTTAAACCTTTTCTCCCTCTTACCTAAAGAAAAGTCCCATCATCGACAGTACTTTGCTCTATCACCGTTTTCAAGGATGTGGGTACACCGTCTATGGTTCTCTAGTAGTAACACTATATCAATTGACTCAGTAAATAGAAAAGGATTCAGCTTGATCAATGTCTAAAGTCTGTCTGGGATGAAAGATTGTTTTAACTATAAATAGGGCAGTCAGGATGAGCTAGAACTCTATGGGAACCGCCCCTCTTCGCGTGCTGCCCCGTCGCCTTCATAAACGTACCAGTTGCCGTGAACACTTCAGAGAAGACTGAAAATTTAGTGATCCTCTCTTTCAACATATTTCGCAGAGTTGTTGGGTATGTTATCGAATTTCAGGGATCAAATGGAAGACGTTTCACTAGAAATTAATTCCTTCGGGTTATATACAAGTGTGCTTGCTAAGGGACTCTCACGGGATGACGACCTTGATTCTTTCCTGCACGAAACATCCACCGTGTTATTGGCTAAGGGAATTGAAGCTCAACTTTCAGATTTCAAAATAAGGAGTTAAGATCTCTGCTTCTGGAAATGTTTTACTTTGACTAAGGAGGTATAGAAAATGGTAAAACCTGTTCTCTTTATCTGTCGGATAGGAGCTTGCTTGGAGTACAAAGCCAGTCTTTTAAGCTTGAACGTACAACCACGACAAGAAACTCAGGGTTATTTTCCATTTCAAAGTCTGAAAATGAATGTGAGAATCAATACAAGAAGGGTTCAACCGGTATATCTGGGGTTAAAATGGGTATGAAGATGTGGTGATTATGATGATTTACGGATTATGTTAGAAAATAATGTTGGAACTAAGATAACTATCAAGAATGGGATTATCGAACCGTGGCGGTACAAAGCGAGAAAATCTCCATTAAAGAATCAAGTGTTCAACCAAATTGCTTCAACCCAAGAACTTCAATCCTCGGTGAACGGTACACTTAAACCATGCATACCATGTGCATCATTATTTTGTTATTCTCGTAAATGATTCCTTGTTTATTATTGATTGTTTTATGTGAATAATAACTTGATGTAACTTGATCGTGTCAAAATCTGGGCTCTGTACGGGGTTGCAGACTAAGACGCCAAATCACCCAAGATATTTGTAATGTGAGGAGAACTCCGACGCTTCCTCCAACTGAAAAGGTAGAACAAACGTGAGCTCAAAGGCCAAGACGGGGAAGAGTGGGGGTTGGACCCATTTTGGCACTCCGACGCTCAAGTCAGCTCAAGCTCTCGGTCGAAAAATGCTAGAGTTAAGAGTTTTGGGCGTGAAAAAGAGCTTACCTTTGGCCGTCGCAGGGCGAGGCTTTTATAGGGTGAAGTTGGACTTCGCGGGAGCAAGTACACCTCCCAGAAAGTGTGGATCTGGTTGGGAGGAGAGAGTCCTGGCCTCTGGCTGGAACAGTGCTTTTCCAGCCAAAGCACTGTTCGCCTGCTCCTGCCAGGATCCCTGACACTGTACTGAGCGCGGCTGCCATTAATGCGGCCAGCCGTAGGTGGTACTCGCGCCTTTCTCTGGAGTGAAAGGAGACCCTAGGTCGCGGGAGACCGCCGCCAAACCAGGACTTGTGGTCTTCGGCCAAGTAGTGGGTCGATGATCGCCTAAGCGGCTCGGTCGCGGAAAGCTTACGTGGCATACGCGGCTATCTGGTAATGACATCTGGCGCTCAATCAGACTCCCCGATTTTCCCCTTATCATCTCCCCCCCCGGATCGGGCACCATTAAAAGAGTGGTGTCCGATCTCAAGGAAGGCTTTTTGGCTGGGGTAAAAAGGGGAGGCCTGGGTTGCGATGATCTTGTGGTGATCTGGATCGTTGGGAAAACTGTCCGAGCCAGGATTCGATGAGCCAACCTCCTTCAACCCCAGATATATTTCGACCCAAGATATGTGGCGTGGCCTCATGCGTGCATGCTAGCTGTCCCCCACTGGGCGGGGAACTCTGGAAACTCCCTTTGTCAGAGTCATGATTACACTTTTGAAATTTGAAGGACTAGCACGGGTTCTGAGGTTCGGTTACAGGTGGCCGTTTTGGGGGTAAGGGGCCACGTTCTTCCCCAGTATACTAATTTATGACCACGTGGGAAGGGATAACCACGCCTAGTTGAAACGTTGCTATAAATTGGTGACTTAGGCGGTTTTTCTCCCTTCCACGCCTTCCAAACCCTAGACTTGAAGTGACTCTTGCCCTCCACCAGACTCTGTCAAAATGCACTCCGGGAGAATTCGCAAGCACATTCTCGAGGTACGCCTTTCAATCCCAGATCTCTCCCCTCTTCCTTTCTCCCTTACATCCTAGAAATGGCTCCCAAGAGGAAAGTCTCCGGGCCTGCCGAGAGCCAACCCCCAAATGAGCGAGTGAGAAGCTACGGTCCGCGAGACATTCCGTCGGACCCTGAGGTGTCAATAGAATGCATAGGGGTTAAAGCTCCAGGGAGAGCTAGGTGGGAGGATCCCACTGTGACAATGTATTTCAGGAATCCGGCGGAGGAGGTCCCCGGATCGGTTCTGAGGGAACCGGCCGACAGTGAAAGTTCTGTGGAGGCCGAATCCGTCCCATTAAGCGGTGGTAGAATGCGAGACGAAGTAAACAACGAAGTTGTAGAGGATATGGCCGCTGAGATTGAGGAGATGTCGTTGGAGGAAGAAGGTCGCGGCGGCGCAACTTCGGATGTTGAGCGGGGGCCCCAGAAGGGGAAGGCGAAAAGGAGAGGGCAGCAAAAATGCCAGAAATACTATTACGAGTTTAGGGTCGAGGTGTATGGGTCGGAGAGGACCACCGCCCTGAAGAGGCTGACCGGCTGGAGAGATTTGGACGACCGTTGCGAAGTTTTTACTCCCAACAAAGATGAACACATGGGAGCACCACCTGAAGGGTGTATCGCCATGTCCCTGCAGGCCATTGAATATGGATTCCGACTCCCTCTCTCCCTTTCCAGGTGGCTCTATTTAATCATCTTCAGATCAGCCCCATTCAACTGCTCCCAAACGGTCATGCGATGGTAACAGCGTTCAGGTCCTTGATGAAGATCTTGGGTCAGGTTGAATGCGTGGAGCATTTTGCGGAACTATTCATAGCTTCCGTCGACTCAGCTGCTTCCCCCAACAGGAGGGGGTTTGTGAAGTTGCAATCTCGATCGGGGAATAAGATTTTTGACACCGAGAAGTCCTCTCATAGCGTGGATTGGAAAAAGAAGTTTGTCTTCCTGAGATACACAGACGGGTGGAACGGCCTAGAGCACACCTCCTGGAATGACGTGGCTCAGGTAAGGTTGGAGAGGGGCCGGTACGCTGGCCCAACACCTTGTTAGCCGCACTGAGGGGGGTGCACCCCCTGGATACAGGGATCTTCACGAACACCCATCTGCTAATTAACTTGGGGTTGGCCCCAGGGACACGGAGACACATTGATTTCAGAATGGCTAACTACACCCTCAATACCTTTAGGCCAAGCACGTTCCCTTCCCTGACTTCATCTTTTCTTTACCGCATTGATTTCTAACTTTGCCCGCTGAACTTTATTTTTTCCCCCATGTGCAGGGTCGATAATGGTAGCTGGACGAGCCAAAGCCGTGGATCGCCTGTTGAAGAAGAAACAAGCCGAGAGGGCCAAGAAAATTGCCGAGGAAGGAGCGCCTGGCCCGCTTCCTTCTGTCCAAGAGATAGCGCGAGAAGAGGGCCTCACTGAGGCGGATTCCCTGGATCGGATTGCGGCCGTGGAGCGGGCAGCCGGGCAAAGGTCGGCTGACGCCCATGCTCCTACGGATGGGGGGGAAGAGGATGCGCATGGAGCCGCTTGGATCCCTCCGGCAAACGACGCCCCGGCTCAACCTCCGATAGATCAGGGCGATGTCCCCTCAAAGCCAAAGGGGAAGGTGGTCATGTCTGCCGGGCGACCGGATACGAAACCCGAGACCAATTCCGGGTCGTTTCCTTCGGAAGTGCCCAGGGGTCGGCGTACCTTAAAGAGGAAAGAAAAGGATGAGGCAGAGGACAGGGCCCCCAAGAGAACTGCTATGCGGGGTGATTCCCCTTTCCGGCCACCGGGCGGCTGGGCTCCCCCAACCCTTCGGCCGGGGTCCTCGCCAGGCTTCACCATGCTGAGGGGGACTACGAACGTATAGTCGCCGTCCCCACGTTCGCCGGGCCTAAGTATCCTTTTGGGGTTTCAGAGCGCAAAGAGGACGGGTCGGAGAGGAAAGTCGCTACCGGGGAAGTCGACCAGGATGTGCTGGGGGCCATCTATTATTCCCTGCAAACCGCAAGCGACCACCAGGAGTTGGCTAAGGAGAGCAATGCGACCCTCTCCTATAACAAGATTGCGCTCTTGAATGCGGTAAGGGCCTTTTCGCCATTCTTTCCCTTGGGTCACGCTTTTCATTGTTTTGTTTCTGACTTTTTCTCCTTTTCCTCTTCCCAGTTGATAGTGAGGGAGCACCAGTCTGCCATGCGGCTGGAATTGGCCGATGAAGCCCGCCGCAAGCTGTTGGCGGAGAGGGCAGAGGTGTTGCAGGAGAAGAGCTGGAAAGGCGAGGCGGCGAGGCAATCCCAGGCGTTGGTAGATGCCCAGAAGGCATACACCGTGAAGCTTGACAAAATGGACAAGCTGGTAAAAGATTCCCTTATGGAAAGGTCTGCCCTAGAGAAGGAGTTGGGGGAACTAAGGGCTGCGAACGAGGAGCTGCGAACGGGAGTGGCCACGCGGCAAAGCTTGTTGGATGCCGCGGAAGCGAAAACCGAGGCTGCTTATGCTAAGGGCAAACAGGATGGATGGCGGAATGGCTTTGTGGAAGGGCAAAAGGATGGAACCAAAATGACCTTCTGGACGGTCGAGAAACTAGTGCCACAAATAAAGGATAGCGCCGTGGCAGAGTTTCTTCAATCCAAGGTGTTTGGCACCGTCTCAGGCACCCTGGGGGCTTCAGACATAGAGACCGGCTTCATGAGGGCTCTATCGCAGATCCACCTTCACCACCCAATCCCCCATGCCCTCCTTAATGACCCTCGTAAACTCAATGCGGCGAACGGGTATGTTCCCAACACATTGCCGCAAGAGTTCATGGCTCGCGTTGATTTCGAAGAAGGGGCGAATCAGGAAGCGACAGACGGCGAAGAAGACGAAGAGGAGCCAGACTGGAACAAAGTGACCTACGGCTGGGCCGTGGAATGGGCTGAATCTCAGCTCGACAAACAAGCAGGAGCGGTACCCTTGCCGGGCCCAGTGGATATAGAGCAGACAAAAGAGACTTTGCTGGCCACTTATGCTCCCTCAAGTAGCGGGTCGAAAGATGATGACCTCTTGACCGGGAATCCGTGTGGTCCTGCTTTAGCGATCCCCCCTCTGGCATCACTCCCTCCCGCCGTTGAAGTGACTCCCCCAGCGTCTCAGCCTGATCTTCCAACTCCTCCTTCCAGCTCTTGAAGGCGCACGGGACTTGTAACATTATTATTGCTATTCCTTTGTAATATTCCGGGGACTGAGCCCCCGCCTCCTCCTGTAAATTCGAATCGAGTATTTATTATTTGCTTTTGATATTGTCTCATTCTAACGTTGTTTGTCTCCAAGACATTGGTCTTGTTGGCGAGTATGACTTTTTCGCAATCTTTTGAACGAAACTTAAATGAAACTTGAAAAGTGCTCGTGTCGTGGGTCGGAAGAAGTTGCCCTTGCGAGCCGAAGCTGGCTCGCTGGGAACTTACATCCCGAGTCGCCCCGAGCGACTTCTTAAGGTTTCCTTTGTCTCTGTATGCATTGTTCATCCTCCTTAAGATGTTTCGGATCGCAAACGTAAACTTCGATTAACGGGTACATTACAACATTTAGCTGAAGATAAAAGACAATTCAGATGGACTAAAAGTACTTTTCATCATTTGGGGACGAACTGGGGAGAGTAGAAAATGATACCTACAACTTAGAGAAATTTTTAAACATAAAACTTCTTGAGGTTATGCGCATTCCAAGATCTGGGGATGGCGTTTCCCTCCATATCCTCTAGGTGATAAGCTTTGTTGCGCCCTACTTCAGCAATGTGGTATGGGCCTTCCCAGTTAGGTTGTAACTGGCCCCACGTGTTTCGTCACTTCAACCTTTTTGAGAACCAGGTCGCCGATTTGAAAGGCGCGGGGCTTGACCCCTTTGTTGTAGCTCCGAGCCACCGTGGCTCGATATTGCTGCATGCGTTGGAATCCCTTCTGCCGAAT
The DNA here is from genome assembly GCA_037501455.1 of Lantana camara. NCBI lineage: Eukaryota > Viridiplantae > Streptophyta > Magnoliopsida > Lamiales > Verbenaceae > Lantana > Lantana camara. Next base: position 53,938,304 of record CM074858.1, read on the forward strand.
TTCTTCAATGGTGTCAAGCTCATGCGCTCGATCTTCTGCGTTTCTGGCGAGCTGGTAGTTGGAAACCCTTGCTGTTTGATGTAGAAGCTCCGCGGGGATCATGGCCTCCGACCCGTAAACCATTGAGAAGGGGGTTAGCCCTGTCGCAGTTCTAGGAGTTGTGCGGTACGCCCATAGGACCCCGTTAAGTTCGTCGACCCAAGCTCCCTTCTTGGCCTCCAGCCTGGTTTGGAGGTTCTGAATAATGATCCGATTAATTAATTCGACCTGGCCGTTCGCCTGGGGATGGCCGACCGACGCGAAGCGCTGGCTGATTCCCATATCTGTACAGTAGGACCTAGTGCTGGCGCTTTGAAATTGAGTTCCGTTGTCGTAGATGAGGACCCTGGGGATACCAAATCTGCAAATGATGTTACGCCATAAGAAATTTTGGATAACCTTGTCCGTGATTTTTGCCACGGGTTGGGCTTCGACCCATTTAGAGAAGTATTCCACCGCGACTAACAGGTATTGCCGTTGACCCGTCGCTAGTGGCAGTGGCCCGACGATGTCAATGCCCCACTGATCAAAGGGCCAGCAAATGTCTACAGGGACCATTTCTGCGGGGTGCTGATGCGGGATGTTGGCGTGTTTTTGGCAATTAACACACCTACGGGCGTATTCATTAGCATCCTCGTTTAGAGTGGGCCAGTAGAACCCACTTCTGGAAACTTTCTTGGCCAAGGATCGACCGCCCGCATGATTTCCACACTGCCCACTGTGTATCTCTTCCAAGACGTCCAAAGCCTGTGAGGGGCGTAGGCACCGCTTGGTTGGTCCCATGAATGCTCGCTTGTATAATCTCCCTTCGGAATCTAGGGAGTAACCTGCGGCCTTGTACTTGAGGCGTCTCGCGGCATTTCGGTCGGTAGGTAACACTCCATCTCTGAGGTAAAGTATAAATTCGTCGACCCAGCACGGTTCTGCTGGGTCGATGGAGCATATTATCTCTGCCTCGCCACCAATCACTCTTCCCTTGCTTGACAAGTAAGTGATGTTTTGGTCCTTGGAGCCTCTCATTCCGTTCGCGAATTTTGACAATGCGTCCGCACGCGTGTTCTCTTCCCTGGGGACTTGCTGTAGCGTAAACTCTTTGAATTGGGACGCCAAGGATTTGACCTTGGCAAGGTACTTGATCATAGTTTCCTCACGCGCTTCGTAGGAGCCCTGAAACTGGCTCGCCACCAGCTGGGAATCCGTCATTACGGCAATCCTTTCGACCCCATGCTCCTTTGCGATTTTAAGGCCAGCGATGAGCGCTTCGTACTCTGCCTTATTGTTGGTGGCTGGGAAGTCCAGGGAGATGGCGAAATCAAGCGTCTCGCTCCCCGTGCTTGTTAGGGAGATCCCCACACCGCCACCTTGAGAGGTTGAGGAGCCATCGACCGACATTGTCCATAGCACTGGGCGCGGGGTTTCCTTACGGGGGTCGCTCTTTTCAATGATGAAATCTGCGAGGATCTGGGCTTGATATGCAGCTCGGGGCTGGTAACTGATATCGAACTGACTCAACTCGATGGCCCATTTTACGATTCTTCCTGATGCTTCCGGTTTTTCCAAGACTTGGCGTAAGCCTTGGTCTGTGAGGACAATGATGGAATGGGATTGGAAGTAAGGCCTTAGCTTTCTGGAGGCGTGTACGAGGGCCAGAGCGAATTTTTCGATCTCCATATAGCGCGTTTCCGCGCCGTGGAGTATCTTGCTAACGTAATATACCGGCATGTGCTTCCTTTCGCGGACGGCCACTAGCACAGAGCTCACGGCCTCCTCCGTGACCGCCAGATAAAGGTACAAAGTTTCTCCTGTTACAGGCTTAGCAAGCAAGGGAGGAGAAGCAAGATATTCTTTGAGCCCCTCAAAGGCCTCATCACATTCATCAGTCCACTCGAATTTTTTAATATTGCGTAAAATCTTAAAGAACGGGAGATTTTTCTCAGAAGAGCGAGAGATGAACCTGTTTAGTGAAATGATTCGACCGACGAGACGCTGGACGTCCCTCACGTTGTGGGGTCTGTTGATGCCCTTGAGAGCTAAGATTTTCTCCGGGTTGGCTTCGATTCCTCGTTGGCTGACTATGTAACCAAGGAATTTTCCTCCTTCTACGCCGAAGGAGCATTTGCCAGGATTTAGCTTCATCCTGTAGTTGCGGAGCAGGTCGAAAGTCCGACCCAAATCGGCCAAATGCATCTCTGCCCTCTCGCTCTTGACGATCATGTCGTCAACGTAGACCTCCATTGTTTTACCTATCTCGTCTGCGAAAACCTTGTTGACCAGCCTTTGATAGGTCGCGCCCGCGTTTTTCAATCCGAAAGGCATGACCTCGAAACAGTAGATTCCCTTCACCACAATGAAAGCGGTCTTCCCCTTGTCCTCCTGGGCCATGAAGATTTGATAGTAGCCCTGGAAGGCGTCCATCATGCTCAGGAGCTCACAGCCGGCAGTCGAATCGACCAACTGATCAATGCGTGGGAGAGGGTAAGGATCCTTGGGACAGGCCTTGTTTAGGTCGGTGAAGTCGTTGCACATCCGCCACTTCCCTCCTGTCTTCGCGACCAGAACGACATTGCAGAGCCAATCCACGTACTTGGCTGGCGTGATGTATCCGGCATCCAGCAGTTTGTTGACCTCTTGCTCGATTATTTCGTTTCGCCCATCACTCTGGGCCCTCAACCGCTGTTTGATGGGTCGGAAACTTGGGTCCACATTCAAATGGTGTTCGATAATTTTTGGGTCGACGCCGACCAAGTCCGAGGACTTCCAAGCAAACACGTCTGCATTATTTCGTAGGAACTGGATGAGCATACACTGCTGCTTACCCTTGAGATTCGCTCCAATGTGCGTGGTTTTCTCTGGGTCATCCGGAATCAGTGTGACCGGGACAAGGGCTCCTGCTGCCTCTATCTTACCATCATCAAGCTTACGCTTCTTCCTTGCTATGGTGGAGGTCATCTGCTTGGAACACATCTCGGCGGTGGGATCGTCTGGGTCGGCAAGTTCCGCATCTAGGAAATGGCCTACGTCTATTAAAGGAACGACAGCTTTGTTTGGAAGTTGTACCTTTTCCATGGAGATGGAGTAGCATTCCCATGATTCCGGTATGTTGCAACGGAGCTCCCCTATCCCATGCGGGGTCGGCAGCTTGATGGTTTGGTGGTAAGTGGAGATCACCGCTCGGAAGCTGATCAGAGCGGGGCGTCCCACGATGATGTTGTAAGCAGAGGGGCCTTCCACCACCAAGTATTCCAATAATTGTGTGGCCCGTTGCGGCAGCTTTCCCATGGAGGTAACAAGCTTGACTCTCCCTTTAGAATAGACCTCCGAGCCCCCAAAACCTGTCAATGGTGTTTTAATAGGCTCATATTCAAGGGAATTATGGATGTTCATCTTTTGCAAGGTGGAATAGAAGATAATGTTAGCGGAGCTCCCACTGTCGACTAGGGTCTTATGAACAGTGCAATTTGCTACGTCTAAGGTAACGACCAGCGGACAACTAGGCATACGACCATCTCGTGGCATTACTGGTACGAAGTCCCTATCACTAAACGAGATTTCTTGCTCGCGCCATTCTTGCCCTTGCTCCACTTGCATGATCTCTCTGGGCCCATAAAGCTCCCGACCCGCCTGGCGCCTTGACAGCTTGCGGGCCATCTTGGAGTCTCCTCCTGCGGGGCCACCCGCAATCATGAAGATTTCGTTTGTGGGCATGTTGTGGGGGTTAGCCTCTCCAGGCTTCTCCAATGGTGGCTTTCGTCCCCTCCTGGGCGGGGGCGACTCCCTTGGGTCGAGAATTTGGCGGGCCCGCTCGTCCAATTTTCTGACAAACTCCTTGAGGTGGCCCCCTTGAATTAATCGCTCTACCTCATCCCTTAAAGCGATGCATTCTGAAGTCCAATGACCGGGCTGCATGTGGTAAGCGCAGCGCTTCCCAGACTCCTTAGCCTTCTTGGTTTCTTTCAGCTGCTTTGGCTTTTTAAGGAGTCCTCGATCCATGACTTCGTAAATTTCCTCTATGGGGCAAACCAAAGGCGTGTAGCCTTTCCTGACCCCGCTCGATGAGGGCACTTCCCGTTTGAGCCTCTGTTCCATTCTGCTGGAGATCCTTAGAGGCTCCGACTGAGGTGGGTCGGATCTGGGGAATCTATCGGGAGCTGAGTCGTTTTCCCATCGATCACTTTTACGCCCCAAAGCGCGCGTTGTGGACTTGACCTCCTCCAACCGCATAAAACGGCGTGCGATGGTCATTATTTTCTCCATATTCTGGGGAGATTGGAGGATGATTTCATCGGCGCACTCCGTGTGGCGGATCGCTTTGTGTAGGGTCTGGGTCAGGATGTCAATGTCCAAATGCTCGACCTTGACGAATGCTTCGTTGAATCGCGAAAAGAAACTCCTCAAGGTCTCGCCTTCTTCCTGCGTGATACTATACAGATAGGTGGACGGGAGCTTGACCCCCGTCATGGAGGAGAAGTGAGCTTTGAACTTTCTGGCCAAATGATCATAATCTCGGATGCTATGGGGAGCTAGCCGCTCAAACCAGTCTTGGGCTGGACCCTCGAGCGTGGTTTCGAAAATCTTGGCCCAAATGAGTTTGGAGTGGCCATAAAGGCCGACTTGTGCTTCGAATTTGGAGCAGTGTTTCACGGGGTCGGTGCTCCCGTGGTAAATTGGCAGACTGGTGGGGACTCTGTCCACCACCTTGGCGTCGATGATTTCGTCGCAAAAGGGGGACCTTAGCTTGCCTCCCTTTCGCTGCGGTACATCCTCCCCTGACGCGGGGGGAGGTGACCGTGGTGGTGGGCAGGTGCCCTTTCCTCGAAGACCTGCCCTTGCGGGAAGTGTGATGACACTTCTTCTTGTGGATCAAGATACTCCGACCCTGGTGCCGGGTTGGGTAAATAAGGTTGCTGCTGTCGCTGTTGTTGCTGCTGCTGTCTCCGGGGGAGATTATTTCGGAGATCGCCCTGGCCCACCCAATGTCCCCGGTTGGCCTGATGGTAGGCGTCGGGATGGACCCTGGCCCCCAGGCGATCGAAAACAGGCACATTTCTAGGGACAGGAGCGTCTCTATTCATTTCGCTTACCGTCCCTGCAATGTGGCGCGCGCCCCTATCCGTTTCCCTCATATTGCGTAAGAGCTGCGAGGGGCGTTCCTCAGCCTGATCATTCCTTCTTCTAGCTGGCTCCCGTCGGCGGGGTGGGTTTTCATTGTCATCGAAACCCTCCTCCAGGTGCGCACCCAGATGGACTGGATGCTGGGCTCCCAAGGCCGGAGCAATGTATATGGTCTGAGGTTGCGCGTAGGGGTTTTGACCGTAGGGGAGCTGCGGATACCCCCAGATACTTGGCTGAGGGGCATGCTGATGGACAGCATACGTCCCTGGTGCAGAAGGCCCTTGAACCGTGGGGTGTGCAACATTCTGAGGGGTCAGAGCCAAAGGGCTTCCTCTTGGGGGAGCCGGCATGACCGGCTCTCTGTTTTCTCTTGCAGCGGCCAACGCCTCTGCCCGACAGCTCTCCGCGTAAGCCGCCAAATCCGCTTCGGAGAGTATTAAACAGCTAGGAGCACTGGGGCCGGCATCCGGAGCGACGATCCCCACTACGGGGGGTGGGAAGTTCCCCCCTGAGGTGTTGAGATCCGGAAAGATCTCCTCACCATTCTCGCCGTAGACTCGTCGTCCGTGACGTGTTTGGACCATCGTCAGTGAAGAGCTGGATTAAACTGATAAGGAAGAAAGACTTTTTTGTTCGAAGTTTCCCACAGACGGTGCCAAGATGATCGTGTCAAAATCTGGGCTCTGTACGGGGTTGCAGACTAAGACGCCAAATCACCCAAGATATTTGTAATGTGAGGAGAACTCCGACGCTTCCTCCAACTAAAAAGGTAGAACAAACGTGAGCTCAAAGGCCAAGACGGGGAAGAGTGGGGGTTGGACCCGTTTTGGCACTCCGACGCTCAAGTCAGCTCAAGCTCTCGGTCGAAAAATGCTAGAGTTAAGAGTTTTGGGCGTGAAAAAGAGCTTACCTTTGGCCGTCGCAGGGCGAGGCTTTTATAGGGTGAAGATGGACTTCGCGGGAGCAAGTACACCTCCCAGAAAGTGTGGATCTGGTTGGGAGGAGAGAGTCCTGGCCTCTGGCCGGAACAGTGCTTTTCCAGCCAAAGCACTGTTCGCCTGCTCCTGCCAGGATCCCTGACACTGTACTGAGCGCGGCTACCATTAATGCGGCCAGCCGTAGGTGGTACTCGCATTGAATGGGGTTGTCCGGTAGTGATCGGGTCGGGATTCCGCTGGGTCGCGCCTTTCTCTGTAGTGAAAGGAGACCCTAGGTCGCGGGAGACCGCCGCCAAACCAGGACTTGTGGTCTTCGGCCAAGTAGTGGGTCGATGATCGCCTAAGCGGCTCGGTCGCGGAAAGCTTACGTGGCATAGGCGGCTATCTGGCAATGACATCTGGCGCTCAATCAGACTCCCCGATTTTCCCCTTATCATAACTGATCTCTTGTCTCTGCCCCTTATATGATAATTGTTAAATGTTTATTTGATTTCTCGCTTAAATTTTATTTCGTGTGTGTGAGAGACGGGGATTCTCTCAGGGTTGTCAAGAGACGGGGTTCTCTTGTTACTTGCTCGAGAGACGGGGTTCTCTCGTTAATTGATTGAGAGACGGGGTAGTCTCACTATTTCTAGCTGCCTGTCAACTTGTTTAGTGGAAGGTTAGATTTCTTACAAGTCTTTAGGCTCCGGAAAGTTGAGGGTCGTGATTTCACACATTGGAGGACCTTATGGATCGAAGATCTCCTTCGAACTAATCCCTGATGGGGAGTAGCTAACTCGCGTGGGATGAATACGTAAGAGCCAATTAAATTTCAGGAATTCAGGACAATGAATACGAGGATGGATTCTCTTAAAGGGGAGAGAATTGTAACGCCCCGATTGTCAGACAGTCAGGTATGCTCGACACGTGTGAGTTTCGAGCGTTAGAATTTTATTTTATTATTTTGGTTTATTCAATTTATACGTGCTATATTAATTTCCTAAATTGTATTTCAACATAATTACGTGAAAATATGTGAATTATGTGTTAAATTGAGAATTATGGTTATGCGAGTTAATTGCCAAATTTGTTTAAATTGCTTAGTTGTCCTAAACAGATCATTTATTCAAATTAAAGGACCAAATTGAATGAAAACCTTTTGGACCTAATTGACCATTTCCAAACCTTTGATACTCAATTGCATAACTTATATAACTTGGAGGATTTAATCACAAATATTACATTTTACCCAAAATATATCGTTATATACATCTCTTCTCCAATCTTCATTTTCATTTTCATCAAAAACATACCATTTGCTTCCTCCTTCACCGAGCCAAACCTCAAAGGAAAAGAAAAGGGAATTTCATCATTTCAAGCTAAAATCTTTGAGGAATTGGGAGTCTTGGGGCATCATCTTCATCATCTCTTCATCCTTTCTTCTCCTTCTTTCATTCAAGGTAGAGATAGAAGCATACATGATTTCTTGAAATTTATATACAAAGCTAGGGTTATGGTTATTTTCATTCCATGGGATTATATGATATATAGATGATGATGTTGGTTTGATTTTATGCATTTATCACTTGAAATTATGAAGATTGGAGCTTGATTGCTTGTGGTAGGATTATAGACTTAATTGATGAATTTGGCATGATCAAGCATGAAATAAGTGTTTATATTGAATATTATTGTACCTAAGGCATGCATATATGTTCTTTTCCATGAATTATAATGTTAGAAGTTAGATTATGATGAGCATCATGAACTTTGATTGTGGTTCGTGTATGCTCAGTTCTTTTCCCCTGTTTTCTGTATCTTCTGCATAACGGGAACGGCCCTTCCTGTTCCCTTTGTAATTGGGGAACAGCCCTTCCCATATTTTGAATAGTGTGCCTGGCGGCGAGGACGGGAATGATCGTTCCCACTTTGTCTCACAGACGGGAACGACCGTTCCCATCTTCGGGGAGCAGTTTCGGGAGTGGGGAACGACCCTTCCCATTTTGTACTAAAACCTAGAACGACCGTTCCCAGGCTTCTGGAAGTGTAGAAACTTTCTGCATAAAATTGTAATTTTGGAATCCAATTCCAATGGATTACTTGACCCCAATTTGTGATTATATGATTAATTACATGCTAAAACATGATATTTATATGCTACATTGTCTATTGCATGATGTCTCGTACTTGATCACGCCATGCGTCTTATATGAAATAATATTCTGGAATTGTGGTCTCATGCACGTACATTGTCCCGTTTCTTGTCTAGTTATTCTCCAGGGCGGAGATTGTTGATCATGTGCATGCTCACGTTTCCACGAGTCGTTGTGTCGCCTGTCAGGTGAGGTTTAATTGTTAGTTATATAGAACCCGTATATCCCTTATGTGATATTTCGGCCAAAAAGGTATTTATATCTATAATTTCATGAAATCACTTATCATTTCAAGTCATGATCATGAAAAGCAAGCAAGCCATGTTTCGTGCATGTTTTAGGCGAGTAGCATGACCGTTCACATTGGGCCCGAGGGTAGTGACTAGAGCCAACCGAGAAAGCAAGGGCTGACAGGTAACTCTAGCACTATCCTCACCACATTGGGATGACCCCTGGATCCGCTAGGAGATTACTGGAGGAAGGAGTTCTGGGCTTAGGGACTCATATACCCTCTGCTCAAAATGTCGTGGATGGTGAAGGCTAGCTACCTTCCCATCATTGGAGGGAGAAGGAGACTGGGGACGGGTCCGGCACCACGGATTGTCCTCGGGTTATTGTATGATTTTCATTCCATGAACATGTTACTTGATTACACTATCGCACGATCGCACGATAAATTGAATTGCATGATCACCTATTGATTAATAATCAAGCAAGCATGTTTCATGTACATTGGGAGTACGGTCGGAGACTGCCCTTACTCGCTAGGGCCATGTATTGACTGCAGGAAAATCAACAAGTATTTAAAATTGATAGTTGTATTCTCGGGCGAAGCTATATTATTATTGAACTTATATATATTATCTTTTATAAATCTTTACCTGAGAATATAACTTGCATGTTATCTGCGCTAATATGTATTTAATCCCCTCACTCAGTCTTCACAGACTGAGGCCTCCACCTTTCAGGTTATTGCAGGTACACGCTAGGCGGGAGTTGAGTCGAGTCGAGTCGAGTCCAGTTCATGTAGTCAAGTTAACCATGGTTCGTGTATTTGGTTATTTATTGTTAATTATGAAACTATAGTTATTGTTATTCTTTTATTTGAAGATGATAATGTATTGATATGAGAAGTTAGAACATATTTTAGCTGGTAAATGAGAAATGTCATGACCTGATAAATGGAAATAATTGATAGAGAATATTTTATGCTTCCGCTCTATTTCGTTGCACGTATAAGTTAATCCCGCCTAGCCTGTCAGTTATTGCATTGTCACCCGTTTGCTATAGGTTAGTTCATGTACGGATTGGTCATTTCATGTGTGGATTGACCTATAGTGCGGGGATGTGGCACCTCCACGTGTACGGGGTGCTACAATTAAACCCTCTCGCGACGTCGTACCTGGCTTGCAGAAAAATCGGGGTGTCACAATCTCTCCCCCTTAAGAAGGACCTGTCCTCAGGTCCACTGCCTCAAGTACTGGACTCTAAGCAAAAACCTTTCCTTGTTCATCCCACACGGGGTTCGCGACATCCCGACAGGAATTAGTTCCGAGAGGGCCTTCATGTACGAAGGGGCTTCAACGTTCACTACAAGCTGCTCACCAACTTGATCCGACCATGAGTAGTTCGGATATTTCGCACGATATGAGGGTCTAAACAAGATTCAACTCCTACCATTTGAATCCATCCTAACCATCCCACAACTCGGTATCACAAGTGGAGTAGTGAACGAACTTCCACCACTCGTTCTCCAACCCCAAACAGGTCTTTTATCACCACATCAACGTCATGGTCTGAAATTGGTTTCTTGAACCACCACTAGCTTCTACATATGGTCTCTGAAGACCTTGTTGTAAAGTCCGTTGCATGGCACGACCCTCGTCTCACCGTACAACTAAGGCACTGGCTCACTCAAAGAACTCCAAAAAGGTAATTAACAAATAAACACATGTAACATTAATTAGAGGAAAGCATGATGCACGTGGTATGTATGTTTGAATGTACCGTTCACCGTGGTTTTGAGAAAACTTCCACGGTAGCGATCCAATTCAACACTTAGTTCGTTGTTGGAGATTCCTCTACCCATATCGCTATGCCCTGAAATCCCTGACGTATTCGATACATTGATGCCACCTGGTCTCCATTCCACGGTCGATCTTCTTATCCTTAGTAAATATCACGGTCCGAAGATCCAAGTCTTGAGTCCTTCTTCATGAATTATACTCAACCTTCTCGGATGCTTGAGCTAATCTTTAGGGGCTCAAATCCTGGTCTCCAAATCCTATTGGCGTTCCCGGCTCATATTAGAAGAACAACTAATGAGCCGGTAGCCCATCTTTACTCTCAACTTCCAAAGTTCGGTTGATTTGACTCTCACTCCCCACACTCGGTTGAATTGACTCTCACGCTGCCTATCACGGAATATGATGATCTGGTCAACTTCTTCTATCCAATGCCCTCCTTACTGATTCTTGAAATTCCTTCATGGTCCCATTGTCTTCAAGATACAAAACCCGTGATATAGCACATCCCTTTCGACCTTGGGAGATTAAGTTTGTACACCTCCCATAGTTACAAACCAATGGCGTTGATTCTATGTCTGAGGTTATCATCGATACCTTTAACTAATCTTGTCGTTTCAATTCCCAAGCGTTCCTTGAATCCAAACCTTCATCTCTTGAAGTAATTATTTCTTCCGATAGTATTCGCGGAGCTTCATCCACCTCGATTTTGAAATCTCAAAGAGCATTAGATCTCCCAATTCATCTCTTGCAACCTTTGTAGAATCTGGTAACTTGTTGCTTCTTGAATTTCCATTGTTCCTACTAGGTGTAGCCCGTCCAAGCACAACCGTGAATTTGATTTATTTCCCCGATCAGCTCTCCCCCTTAAGAGTTTCTATCCCAATTCCTTGAACCTGTTCTATCATTTCTTGGATCAAATATTTTTGACCTCTTCAACTTAACTTCCCCATATAAGCCATCCCTGTCATGTCACAGGTCCAGTGATCCTACTCACAATCACTTGGAAGTGATTCAAAAGGATAGCAACCTACTTCTTTGTTCTAAACCCCGTCTCTACTTTCCCGAGCCTCTGAATTCCTCTTCCTTTTTGTTCTACACTTTGCAACCCAAAATTCTTCTTATCTCGATCCTAATATGGCTCGGTTGAAGTAACGTTCGATGAACGAAATGGAGAAAATTCCTATCAAGCAAACACTAAATAATGCACGTTGGGTTAAGATGCTAATGCACGTAACAAACAAATAAAGATACAACACATTGAGCAATTATTTCAAATAAAAATGCATGCACACATATATATAAAGTAAAACTTAATAACTTAATGCGATGTATGATGTATGTGCTATGAATACAATACACCTAGCACCATAGTGGTAAACTTTGGCTCAGCAATTTGTTCTTCTTTTCCTTAAGTACTGGCTTGCCTCGGATTTATTGTTAATGGCTTGTTTACCCACGGTCTTCTAAATCTTCAAAGTTTTCTTGTATCAACTTGTTTGTTCGTATGGCCTGAGATTGCGATTCTTGATCCCAAAGTCTTCTACGGTCATGGAATTGAGTATTTCGATCCCTTCCTGAGATTGGATCTCCAATCATAGTCCGAATCTTCTCCATGGTGGTCACTCTGTTCAAAGTTCCCTTGATTTATCCTTTATGAGTTCAAATTGGTGGAAGGAACTCATCCTCCAAATCCTTACGCTTGAGCACATAATTTCCTTCAAAATTCATTGTCTTTCTTTATCGTTTCCATTTGTTGTTCCATATCTCTCAATTCGGCCTCCCAACCCGATAATTTAGCTTGGATTTGAAAAAAAATAACTCCAATTCGTCCGAAGATAGAACCTTTAGCATTATTACCTTCCATAGGTTAGTATTCGCCTTGCTGATTGATTTTCTTTAATCCCTTTCAAATCCAACTCCCACTGCATCCGAAACCCGAAGCATTCCAATGTACCTCTTCTTCTCCCCTGACTTTAAGCTTAGGTATTGGCAAAACACGGCCTTCAACCCAATAAAGCTACCACCAACAGAAACCTCACAAGAGTGAAGTATAGGCTCTGCATCATAATTGTTGATCTCCAAAGTGTTATTGAGAACTGACATCCTCTCTTGTGGTTTATGTCTTGACTTCTCTACAAATGAGGCTTTTGAAATGATGAGGGAGCTTTGGTGTATCGTTGTCAAGACACCAAAGAAAATAATTCCATTTAGGACGGCCACAACCCTTAAATCCTTGTATGTAACCCCGAGGCATCCTTACAACTTTCGTACTAGATAGAAGAGATGGTGATAGATTCCGGTTGTCATAGAGATTGGCCGTGGTTTGATAGTATCTTCATAACCTGTAAATCATAACTCATTTCAAAATAAATGCATGCGATTAGTGATGCACATGCCACACAATTAGCTCCAAAGGCGTGGGTTCGATGCAAGGTGCAACATATAAGTCATCAGAGTTGAAGGAAGCACATTTGAATGTTCAAGAACAATGCAATACACACGTTAGCATGTTGTTCCTACGCCGTACGACCTATACTTGACACGATACGACACTAGAACTCCGATTTGCAACCCGGAGCTTTGATACCACTTTAAGATGTAGAGTCCGGAGCGGCGAGCCACCATATCCCCCGCACTTAGCGCCGAACCCACATATAAAAGAGAAATCCGTACATGAGCCCAAGACTAAGCGAACGGGAACCTACACACACTCGTTAAGCCAGGCGGAGCTAAGTCAGGACCAGAGCGCACAAAATAATAAGAAAGCGGAAGCATATAACAAAATCCAAGAAGATAAATCCACAAAAACTGGTTCAACTAGCCCTAGAAGCCTGTCCCGAAAATATATAATTAGAACTCAAAGAACCATACTTAAATCAAATTCTAAAATGCATACACGATTCGATTATCAAATTTTAAATCACATACAAATGTGACCGAAAGTTAATGAAATGCAACTCGAACTAGGTGACAAATCTGACCGACTCATGACTCCGCCTAGCACGAACCAAAACCTGCAAACTGAAAAGTTGAAAGGAGAGGGTCAGTCCACTGACTAAATGAGGGGGCTAACATATACCCACACCGTATACATATAGATCAAAGCATGTATTAAACAAGAGATTAGGAACCGGGATTAGGGTTTTGCATACTAAAGCCATTTTCAAGTCAAATCTACATATCCATAACATAACAAGCTTAACATATCGAATCACGCCATAAGAAAAAGCTCCTATCCCATTTCATAATCAACATAACGTACCAAAAAGCTCAGCGAGTACGAGGAGAAATCCCATCCCAGGCTCCTCAAAACATAACATATGAAGACATAAATCATAACATAACATACCAACCTTCTTTAGGTGATGGAAGGGTTGCGCGACCCTAGCCATACGATCAATCCGGAACCCACTAGAAAGTTTGGTGGGGGATGGAATCCTCGGGCTTGAGCATCATGAAACTCACGACCCATACATAATGCAGAGGGCTCATAACCGGCAACCCCATGGCCGTCCCGAGTCTTCCTTACCCACATCTCTGGGGCCCATCAAACCGAACAAAACATACCCTACTAGAACATATAATAACATAACTCGCTCGAACATAACATAACATAGCATAACTTACGTACCTTATCAGACATACCTTACCTTGCAACTTGGCGTATGCTATAGACGTACCTCTCCATGTCATCCTAATCCTAGCTAGCTTAAAAGTACACAGTTTGGAGCATAGCCTCATTGCAAAATGTTTTCAAGCTAACGTATGCTCGTATATATAATTTAAAACATTTAATCGTATGACAAAGTCATAAACATATCATATCATATATATATATATATATATAAATATATATATATATATATATATATATATATATATTATATAAATATAATAGTATAATCGCATGCGGGCTTGAAAACGAGCATATAGGGTTGTAGGTTCCATTAACTATAATAAATCTAAAACCTCACCTTTTACCAAAAGTGCTCCCGAAAGAGCGTTGACAACCAAGAAGAAGCTAAATAGTTGATCCGACACCTCTCGAACTCAAATCTGAGACAAACAAACACATACTCAAGACTTAGACTCGATCATAAACCAATTAGATGTACGATGATGCATACAAATGCAAGTGGATGCAATTCACATCATTTACATTCACACGTAGGCATACAAAAGTAATTAGCATAATATTACATAAACAGTTCATAAATTAAATACATAACATATCATATTCTAGCATATCATGAGCATTTTTAAGTTTAAAGCACATAAGAAAGGCAAGAGATGCAAGAAGACAGGAAACGTGTCGCTTAAACATTCATACATTCAAGTCATGTTTACATGTAGCAAATGAGGTCATAAAATTGAAATAAATAATTAAACACATCATATTTACATGTTAGGATCATAATCCGGGTGGAAATTAACAAGAAAAAATGGAAAAGAAGCATAAAAGAAGTTCCGAGCAAGTTCTTGCAAAAACTGACAGTTCTCCACAATGCACAAGTTGTAAGAAAATGAAGATATCTGGAGTTTGAAAAGTCCAAATTGGGTTTGTTTATTGGATATGAAACTAGACAAATAGACCTTTCAAATGATATATGGCTCGACTTGTGGTTCAAAGCGAGGTGAAAATAGCGTAGGCTTGAAGTTGGGCGAAAGCAGATTTTTGGCAAAGTGGCGACACCAAATTAAAATGGATATATCTCACAAACCACAAAAGATATTGAGGTGATTCAAATTGGAGAATACTCTAGACTTCAAAAGGTTTCTTTGATCGAAAATTCAGGTCAATCGGAGTACATTTGATGGGGTCACGGCTGCGACAAAGTTACACGGGAAAACAGTCTCGGTCACGAAGGTAGGTCAGAAACTTCTCTGCAAGGTGGTCGCGGCCGCGACACTTTTATTGTAGCACCCGAGAGCAAGGCACCACATCCCCCGTACTATGGCTCAACACGAGTAACAAAATGGGAAGTCCGCACACGTATCAAACCATAGCGAACGGGAGACAAACAAAACAATCCTCCTAAGTTAGGTGGAACTTAGACCCTGCAATTAAAACCAATCAACAAAACATAATGCAACGGAGAACTAAAATCCAAACACATGCACTGGCCACGGGCCTGCAGGAATTAAACACACGAACCACAAGTAGACTTGGGCTCCTCAAGCCTCTTTTAACTCATGACTAAGCCCGGGAAGGGCAATTCAATAACAAATACATAAAGATTCAATTCATAATCTTACAGAGTCGAATAATACACAATTTAAATACATATGCGAGTGCAGAGACTCTCATAACTTAACTTGACCGACTCAAAGACTCAACACGACTCCGCTGAGCTCGAAACTCCAAAGCCTGAGTGAGCAGCGGTGATATACGTATATATAAAAACATGCAAATGCAAGTCATAAATCCCGAGCAAGGTTTTATTTAAAATTAGTTCCCAAAAGGGCAAGAGAATAACTAAGCAATGCTCGGACTTTACGACTAATCATATTAAATTCATTAAGTTCATAATTCATACATAAACATAAAGGCTCGAAGAGTGAGAGTGCATTATCTCCAACCAAACTCCGACCGTGTACGACAAATATCATTAATACATTAAATAGGTGATCATGCAATATATCATAATACACACAGATCATATATCAGAACATAAAACATAGTTGTTTGGGCAATCCGTGTCCTGGCCTTCCCGTACGGTGCATAACAATCATAATATAATCATAATCATAAAATAAGTTCTAACCTTCTTCCTCCGAGTGGTGGACGGGTTAGCAAGACCCGACCACCGGTCCATACATAAGCCAGTGGGGGTACATGAATCCCCCAAAGGCACTCAGCTCCCATTCCCCGCTAAACCTCCTTGCGAGGGCCGGTATCACCATAAATGTGGTGGGACTAATACAAGGGATCGCCGCCGGCCCTTGGATCCCCGGATAGCCACTTGCACTAAGTCCCTGGGCCCGTGCATTCATAATCATATTCTCGCCAAAACATTTGATTCATAAGAAACATAACATATTTCACAATTCATTAGAAAAGGGTTTACTCGATCATAATTTACTCGATGACTCTACATTAAAAGTAACATATATATGTACATAAGGTTTTGGCCAAACTTGTCACATAAGGTTGTAGGGTTTACTACGTAACTAGAACGAAAACACCCTCACCTGGAACAAGGCGATACAAGGAAACGAGTTACCGAGTGCCTAGTTGGTCAAGATTTCTCCGCCCTTGAGATAAACTGTGCAAGGGATAATGCAATGAATTTGTGAGACTCAAGACTCCAAATGTATCATATATGACGCACGACATGCAATGAACATGATGTGAATGTATAAAAGATGATATTATGTAATGAACACGTTCATGTGCATGATTAACTTCTGGAAATCATATAAACAAGTCATTCGTTCGTTCAAGGAGGCGTTCATATTCATTAAGTCATGAATTTCATATTTCATATCAAATCAATCGAAGGAATTCAAATAACGATCATAGCACGTACTATAACACGTTTGCAATTAGGAAATATGGAAATAGATACATTCAAGTAAAGTTTGGAAATTAAATAACACAAAATAGATAACAATCAAATTTCCCTAATTAAATTAAATCAAATAATATTTAATATTTAATATATAATAAACATATATATATATATATATATTGAATTGTAATTTCATGTATGGGATTATGGTATGTATGTATATATATATATATATATAGCATGCATGGACATTTCAATTTAAACATTTCATGCATGCAAACCTAACTCATTAAACATGCATGCATTTAATCAACAGTTATGCAAAACATAGAATAGATAACAATAAATTTCATATAACAATCATAATACGTACTATTTCACGTTTACAACTAGAAATTAAATAAATAGAACATTCAAGTTGTAACGCCCCAACTTTTCAGTAATTTTAAAATGACATATGTGTTTACTAATTTGCGTGAATTAATTGGTTTTTAATGTTTTCTATAATTAAATTTCATTGTTTAATTGTTAAATAAGTGATTAATTGAAATATATGCAATATTTGAATTTGAAATTTTGTGAATAACTTGTGTGCTCCTTAATTGCGCGAAATTATTATTTATACGTGTTTTATATATTTAATTTTATTTTATATGTATTAAATGTTAATTATTTTACTTTAATAACATTAATATCAAAAATCTATTTAAATGTATATATATATATATATATATATAAATTGTGTACGTGTGCATGTAATGCATGCATTTTAGATTTTTATAAGTTATTATGCATGCATGTATTATAATATATATATATATATATATATATATATATATATATATATATATATATATACACGAATGCATGTATTAATTGTAATATATTAAATATGAATTTGATTGCATATGATTTTAAATATTATGAATTGTATTGTTTCATTGCGTATGAGTGACAATTACATGCTTCGTTTCTATATAAATTAATATCGGAATTTCGTGCAAATTTAATATGTTTAACTTATACGTGTCTTGTATATGAATATTTGTTCGTTTCGTATTTTCAGATTCATTTGCATGTGTTTCGGGGGCTAACGAGCACTTAGCGCACCCTTGGTTCCGTATTTAATATCTTGAGCTCGGGAACTCGAATTCGAGTTCCGTCAACTTCGCTGAACTCGTAACAAAAATTCGAGTTTAGTAAACTTGGCCTTATATTTTTCTAACGTCATTCGAACCTCTGACATTCAACCGAAAAACGAAACGGCGACGAAACTGACCTTGTTGAACTAAAATGGCCATAACTTATTCACTTGTTGACCAAATTAACCATGGTTTGATGCTATAGAACCCTAACTCAACCACCTAATCTGATGTACCATGCCCTAACCGAACCAACCCTCACACAATTCACAAATCTCAGCCAAAGTTACTGCTCTCCAGTTCTCTCTCGTAACCTTGCATCCCTTGGAGATTTTGGAGCTCAAATCTCATCCAATCCTCATCCAATCAACAAGGTAAGCTTAGGGTTGTAATATATGTTCATTCCTGGTCATTTTCATGTTTTCATCCCCAAATTTGATCATAGTTTCATGGATTTTTGGCTGAATTGGAAATATATTAGGTTTTGAACTTTTTGTTGATCTCTTTCGATTCTTGATGAATTTGATTGATTCCAAGCATGAATATGATTGTTTTGATCTCTTATTTGCAATTATGGTGATGTATTAGCTGGTAGTTGAGCCATTCATGAGCTTTCATTAATGAAACCTTGAAGTTATATCATGAAAAGAGCACCTTTGCCTTCATTTCACGTTTGATCCTTCTTGGGGCTCGATTGCATGTTGTTTTGGAGTATTTTTGCTGCATAATTGTTGCCTTGCCTTACCTGATCTTGTTGGGTTGAAGATGATTTGATGATGCTCTGTTTTTCTCCTTGTTTCTGCGTCTTTTTGCTGTCACACGCAGGGTCGCGCCGGCGACATGTTTTGCCTGGATTTCAGTCGCGCTCGCGACTCCATATTTGGCTGCTCACGTATTCTTGGTTAATTGATCAAAAATTCTGAATTTATTGGGTAGCGGCCGCTACCATTTCATGAAGAAAATGGGTCGTGGCCGCGACCCCTGTTTTTCGCTGGAAAATATTTCTGTTCGTAAAACTGAATTGCATGACTTTTTTTAATTGCTTTCCAAAATCCCTTCTTTTGCATGCATAATTTTAATTGTTAATGGCTGTTGCATGAATGGTTTTAATTGTTAATGGCTTTTGCATGCATGCAATAATTGCATTCGTTTTGTAATTTAAGGCATGCATGTTATGTTTTAATTCATATTGTTTTAGTAAATGCATGCTGATACGTATATATATATATATATATATATATATATATATATATATATATATATATTTTTTTTTTTTTTTTGGGTATGATTATATATATATATTATATTATTTTTTTAATGCATGTTTAATGTTACATATACTTCATTATTGTTTAATTTAATTAAATTTTAGAATTTAAGTGTTATTTTAATTTGTGTTATTTAATTTCCGAACATGACTTAAATGTTTCTATTTGTCTATTTTCTAATTGTATTCATGTTGTGCTACGTGTTATGATTTTATTTGAAAATCGTGGATCAATTGATTTAAATGTGAAGGTTATGAACTTGAATGACTTTAAACGTGTCTTGAAATGAATGTTTATATGTCTTTAAGACATTAATAGTGCACATTAACGTGTTCAGTACCTAATATACTCGTTTATGCATTCATGTCATAATCATTTCATTGCCGAGCGTCCTATTTGGTCAAATTGAGTCTCACTTCACCTTTCTTGCACAGATTTTGATTTCGTAGGAGACAAGGCCGGTCAATGAGGCTCGTGTGTTCTCCTTTTTGTCGTTAAGGTGGGTTTCTCTTCTAATTAGATAAATGACCCTATATACCTTCAATGTGAAAAGCTTTCGACCAAAAAAATGAATATATATCTGTAGAGTCGTTTTCAAGGGTAAATGTTTTCAACGTAAAGCCTTTCTTTCATGAACCTACCAAATGTTTTGGCGAGAATGAATGAATGAATGTTCACAATGAATGGGGCCCAGGGACTTGGGGTGAGTGGTGAACCGAGGAGGCAAGGGCTGACGGCGATCCCTCACACTAGTTCCACCAATGAACGGCGTAACCGGACCTCGTTAGGAGTTAGCGAGGAATGGACGCTGAGTGCCATTTGGGGAGTCATGTTCCCCTTTTGGTCAATGAATGGGTGGATAGGCCTTGCAAACCCGCCACCAACCAGGAGGAAGAAGGTGTAAATGTTATTGAATGCGCACGAAAGAATGATATGCATGAAAAGAAAGAATGAATGAATGTTAATGAATGTTAAGGAATGGTAATGAATTACACGAGGTGTTGGTTGGAGATAATGCACGCCCACTCGCCGGGCCACTAGTGACCTTGACCTAATGTTAATGAATCGTTATAATCCCTTTTGATGATTTCTATTGACCCACTTGGGAAACTCTTTAAAAACCTCACTTGGGATTATAGCTTGCATGTGAATGTTTAATTACCGTTGTATATTATATTTATGCCCTGTTTTATACCCACCAGTTCCTTTTGGACTGAACCCGTTTGGCTTTCAGTTGTGTTGTGCAGGTGTCAAGGGAGCTAGGTGGGAATTCGAGTCATAGGTCTTACATTCGCTTTTACCTCTTGTATCTTTGGTCTTACACTTACATATTGCACGTTGGATCATGGGATATAAATAATAATGGAACGTACTTATTGTTTTGAGGTTTAATGCCATTTGAGGGCGTATATGACTTAAAATTTGAAACTGTGATGCTCATTGCATATCTGCACGATGTATGTCCGTTTATTGCTTCCGCTTTAATGTTTTACGCTGTTTTATGGTTCAAGGGTTAGTCCCGCCTAGCATAGAGGGTGTGTATGTCCCCGTTCGCCGTGATTTGGGTCGGGTATGGATCGTCCATTTCATATTCGGGTCGGGTCTCGGTACGGGGGATGTGACACCTTGCGCTCGGGTGTTACATCCTTAAGTGGTATCAGAGCCTCGGGTTGCAAAACTCGGGTTCTCGTGTCGTGTGGGTCAGTCTAGGTCGTTCGGCATAGGAACTAAGTGATAATGTGTGCATTGCATCGATCTTGAACATGAAATTATCTTTCTTTTAAATCTTGTTAAATTACCTGTTGCATTTTATATTGGATCCGTGCCTTTCGTGTTGAATAAGTGCCATATGCATGTACTAATCGCATGCATATACTTTTGAAATGAGTTATGATTTATAGGTTGAGAAGATAATATCAAACCACGGCAAAGTTCTCCATCAACGACGATTGACTGCAAGTTCTTCTTAAGCATGGAAGATAAAAAGGATGCACTGGCAAAGAATATGGAGAATTTGAGACGTGAAGGCTTCTTGGATGGAGCTAGAGTTCGAGGGATTGGAACCGGAATAGGAGGTTCGACTTTAGAAAACAGCGGTAGAGATATACTTGGTGAAATAGGGGTTGATCGAGGAATGGTGGTGACTTAGAAGATCGATATATGTGGTTCTACTATATAGGTTGCCTTAACGAGATTCATTGGGATCATTCAACTTAAGGAAGGGAGTGAATGAACCTTGAGGGTACTTCAACTCAGGGTTCGGATTATGGAAGAGATGGCATGGATTGTGAAGATTCAAACTAAAACACATCCGGTGGGAATTAAGTGTCTTGAGTCGTTAAATAGGGATCTCTAAATAAACCTAATGGCTAGAATCGAGCTTGTAGAGGCCAAAATCTGGAAGAGTTTAAATTTGGGGGCTATCGATTTCGACTAAGATGGAAAACGTGTCTGGAAAGGAGTAGAGAGGGGCAAGTACCTGGGTAAATACAAATATAGGGAAGGTGGCGATATTGAGAATGGGATTTGAGTTCGTTTTTCCAAATCCAAGCGGGAATGTCATGTTGAGAAGTTGAATTGGAAGATATGGAGCGACAAATGGGAACGCTAAAGAAAGGCAAGGACCGGTTGAAGGATTATTCTCGGGGAGAGACTCTTTGCAAGGAAATCATGCGCTCAGGTATAAGCAATCGGAAAACAAGCTTAATTCGTCAATCTAAGTTCATAAAGGATAAGGACGGGAGTCTTGATCACGGTGATGGCGAGAAGTAGGGTTCAGAATTACATTAGGGTTCAATTTTGTAAGAGATTTTGGGCAATGTTGAAGAGTGATTCTCGGGGAATAAATGCAGAGACCAATTCAGTGGATGTCGAAGAAATCAGGGATCGAGAAATTTCAATTCCAGATAGTAGAAGATACGAGTGATGTAAAGAGATTCATGGGAAACTTGAAGACCGTGGGAAAGACAAGGCATGAATATCAAGTCAAAATGATCTCGTGATTAGAGGAACGAGAAAAGCTACCGCGCTAACAACTTACTATATTGATGATAGGTTCTAAAACATTCATGGCACGTGCATCATATTTCACATCAAATTATTATTTTCCTTACTTATGTTTGTGCGCGCATTCCTATTTGATTTTGTTGCTTTATCGTCCGGCATATTTAATTGTTTCAAGTATGCCACGTGCATTATCATTTTAACCCGACATGCATTCTAGTGCCTATTTGATAGGAAGTTCTTTCACCCCACTTATCGAGTATTTCTTCGATCGGGTCACATCTGAGTTAAGAAGAAAAGAAATAATGGGATGGTACGTTACAAGGAAGGTGATGTCGGGAAAATAAAGAATTTCAAGTAAGGGATAGGTTAATGGAATCGAGAATTCAGAAAGAGAAGTGAGATTAGAGTTGATTGGGGGCGTTTTAAGGATAGGTTGGTGGAAAGGAAGTTTCAGAAGGAAAAATACAACCGGAGTTGGCTTTGGAGTGCCCGGATCGAACAAGAATGAAGAAAAGGGGTTTGAATACTAATAGCGGTAGAGGGGAAGTGGAAAAGCTAAGACTATGGGTTGCTATGTCATTAAAGCCCTCCCAATAAAACTTCCATCAGGAATTCCGAGGAAAGAAGGTTCGATGGAGTTCGATGTACGACGATAAAAATTTTAAGGGGGTGAGCATGACCGGGAGGCAAATTCAAAAATTGAGGTCGGAGCTGAAGGACTAAAAATAACAGAAGTGTAATTAAGGAAGGTTTGGGGATATTTTTTTTATGTTGGCGGGCGGAGATGAATAAGATAACTTTATGGGATGATCAGTAAAATGAGAGCTAGATCACTGGATTCGGGCTGAAGATTTTCACGAGGAATGGGGAAGATAGATCATTGATTTGTTCTGTGTATGTAAGTCGAGTTGAAGACAAAGGAGTTATAAAGGAGCTTGGGGAAAATTCCTAAATTGAATTGTCAAAAGGAAACCGATTTAAATTATCATGGAAAAGTATATTGTCAATGAAGCTTGATTCCATGAGATGTAAAGAAAATAGCATTGGATTTAATTTCGGGATAGGTGATCTAACGGTAGATGGGGGATCAAAGCTCGGGTATTAAGAGTTGGTTTGATCGAATGAAGACTATGGGAAATGATTGAAGATCGAAGAGGATTTATCATGGCTTCACCGGGTTACATTGAAGAAATGAAAGACAAGGTAAATGCTGAGCTCACTCTCGGGCAGATCATACAGGGGATAACAAACACATAGCCCTAAACTACGCAACGACGGTGAACGGTATTTGTAGCATCATGATACATGCATTCATGTAAGTTTAATTCAAATAATTTCTAGGTTATATACTTTGATTTCTTATCTTGTCCAATTTGATTGGAGTATTTGATAGATAATGTGAACGATATTTGTTACTTGCTTCGAATGCCTTATGTGACTTTAATTATGATCTTGCGTGAGTTGCTTGGGAGTATTGGAAACTTCCTTGCTTTATTTTTGTTTATTTGTTGTTGTTTATTTTTGCTTGAGAGACGGGGTGCTCTCTTTGCTTGCGAGAGACGGGGTTCTCTCATTGTTGCTAGAGAGACGGGGCTCTCTCATTATTGTTTGTGAGAGACGGGGCTCTCTCCGTGTTGCTTGTGAGAGACGGGGAATCTCTCATTGTTTATTCGATCGATTTAGTGAATCCGAGGACGGATTCTTTTTAAGGGGGTGAGATTGTAACGCCCCAACTTTTCAGTAATTTTAAAATGACATATGTGTTTACTAATTTGCGTGAATTAATTGGTTTTTAATGTTTTCTATAATTAAATTTCATTGTTTAATTGTTAAATAAGTGATTAATTGAAATATATGCAATATTTGAATTTGAAATTTTGTGAATAACTTGTGTGCTCCTTAATTGCGCGAAATTATTATTTATACGTGTTTTATATATTTAATTTTATTTTCTATGTATTAAATGTTAATTATTTTACTTTAAAAACATTAATATCAAAAATCTATTTAAATGTATATATATATATATATATATATATATACGAATGCATGTATTAATTATAATATGTTAAATATGAATTTGATTGCATATGATTTTAAATATTATGAATTTTATTATTTCATTGCGTATGAGTGACATTTACATGCTTCGTTTCTATATAAATTAATACCGGAATTTCGTGCAAATTTAATATGTTGAACTTATACGTGTCTTGTATATGAATATTTGTTCGTTTCATATTTTCGGATTCATTTGCATGTGTTTCGGATTTAATTTGAATTTTGGAATCCAAGTCGGGGGCTAACGAGCACTGAGCGCACCCTAGGTTCCGTATTTAATATCTTGAGCTCGGGAACTCGGATTCGAGTTCCGTCAACTTCACTGAACTCGTAACGAAAATTCGAGTTTAGTAAACTTGACCTTATATTTTTCTAACGTCATTTGAACCTCCGACATTCAACCGAAAAACCAAACGGCGACGAAACTGGCCTTGTTGCACTAAAATGGCCATAACTTATTCACTTGTTGACCAAATTAACCATGGTTTGATGCTATAGAACCCTAACTCAACCACCTAATCTGATGTACCATGCCCTAACCGAACCAACCCTCACACAATTAACAAATCTCAGCCAAAGTTACTGCTCTCCAGTTCTCTCCCGTAGCCTTGCATCCCTTGGAGATTTTGGAGCTCAAATCTCATCCAATCCTCATCCAATCAACAAGGTAAGCTTAGGGTTGTAATATATGTTCATTCCTGGTCGTTTTCATCTTTTCATCCCCAAATTTGATCATGGTTTCATGGATTTTTGGCTGAATTGGAAATATATTAGGTTTTGAACTTTTTGTTGATCTCTTTCGATTCTTGATGAATTTGATTGATTCCAAGCATGAATATGATTGTTCTGATCTCTTATTTGCAATTATGGTGATGTATTAGCTGGTATTTGAGCCATTCATGAGCTTTCATTAATGAAACCTTGAAGTTATATCATGAAAAGAGCACCTTTGCCTTCATTTCACGTTTGATCCTTCTTGGGGCTGGATTGCATGTTGTTTTGGAGTATTTTTGCTGCATAATTGTTGCCTTGCCTTACCTGATCTTGTTAGGTTGAAGATGATTTGATGATTCTCTGTTTTTCTCCATGTTTCTGCGTCTTTTTGCTGTCACACGCAGGGTCGCGCCGACGACCTATTTTGCCTGGATTTCAGTCGTGCTCGCGACTCCATATTTGGCTGCTCACGTATTCTTGGTTAATTGATCAAAAATTCTGAATTTATTGGGTAGCGGCCGCTACCATTTCATGAAGAAAATGGGTCGCGGCCGCGACCCCTGTTTTTCGCTGGAAAATATTTCAGTTCGTAAAACTGAATTGCATGACTTTTTTTAATTGCTTTCCAAAATCCCTTCTTTTGCATGCATAATTTTAATTGTTAATGGCTGTTGCATGCATGGTTTTAATTGTTAATGGCTTTTGCATGCATGCAATAATTGCATTCGTTTTGTAATTTAAGGCATGCATGTTATGTTTTAATTCATATTGTTCTAGTAAATGCATGCTGATACGTATATATATATATATATATATATATATATATATATATATATATATATATTTTTTTTTTTTTTTGGGTATGATTATATATATATATTATATTATTTTTTTAATGCATGTTTAATGTTACATATACTTAATTATTGTTTAATTTAATT
Organism: Lantana camara; assembly: GCA_037501455.1. Classification (NCBI taxonomy): domain Eukaryota; kingdom Viridiplantae; phylum Streptophyta; class Magnoliopsida; order Lamiales; family Verbenaceae; genus Lantana; species Lantana camara. Next base: position 53,964,199 of record CM074858.1, read on the forward strand.
AAATTTTAGAATTTAAGTGTTATTTTAATTTGTGTTATTTAATTTCCGAACATGACTTAAATGTTTCTATTTGTCTATTTTCTAATTGTATTCATGTTGTGCTACGTGTTATGATTTTATTTGAAAATCGTGGATCAATTGATTTAAATGTGAAGGTTATGAACTTGAATGACTTTAAACGTGTCTTGAAATGAATGTTTATATGTCTTTAAGACATTAATAGTGCACATTAACGTGTTCAGTACCTAATATACTCGTTTATGCATTCATGTCATAATCATTTCATTGCCGAGCGTCCTATTTGGTCATATTGAGTCTCACTTCACCTTTCTTGCACAGATTTTGATTTCGTAGGAGACAAGGCCGGTCAATGAGGCTCGTGTGTTCTCCTTTTTGTCGTTAAGGTGGGTTTCTCTTCTAATTAGATAAATGACCCTATATACCTTCAATGTGAAAAGCTTTCGACCAAAAAAATGAATATATATCTATAGAGTCGTTTTCAAGGGTAAATGTTTTCAACGTAAAGCCTTTCTTTCATGAACCTACCAAATGTTTTGGCGAGAATGAATGAATGAATGTTCACAATGAATGGGGCCCAGGGACTTGGGGTGAGTGGTGAACCGAGGAGGCAAGGGCTGACGGCGATCCCTCACACTAGTTCCACCAATGAACGGCGTAACCGGACCTCGTTAGGAGTTAGCGAGGATGGACGCTGAGTGCCATCTGGGGAGTCATGTTCCCCTTTTGGTCAATGAATGGGTGGATGGGCCTTGCAAACCCGCCACCAACCCGGAGGAAGAAGGTGTAAATGTTATTGAATGCGCACGAAAGAATGATATGCATGAAAAGAAAGAAAGAATGAATGTTAATGAATGTTAAGGAATGGTAATGAATTACACGAGCTGTTGGTTGGAGATAATGCACGCCCACTCGCCGGGCCACTAGTGACCTTGACCTAATGTTAATGAATCGTTATAATCCCTTTTGATGATTTCTATTGACCCACTTGGGAAACTCTTTAAAAACCTCACTTGGGATTATAGCTTGCATGTGAATGTTTAATTACCGTTGTATATTATATTTATGCCCTGTTTTATACCCACCAGTCCCTTTTGGACTGAACCCGTTTGGCTTTCAGTTGTGTTGTGCAGGTATCAAGGGAGCTAGGCGGGAATTCGAGTCATAGGTCTTACATTCGCTTTTACCTCTTGTATTTTTGGTCTTACACTTACATATTGCACGTTGGATCATGGGATATAAATAATAATGGAGCGTACTTGTTGTTTTGAGCTTTGATGCCATTTGAGGGCGTATATGACTTAAAATTTGAAACTGTGATGCTCATTGCATATTTGCACGATGTATGTCCGTTTATTGCTTCCGCTTTAATGTTTTACGTTGTTTTATGGTTCAAGGGTTAGTCCCGCCTAGCATAGAGGGTGTGTATGTCCCCGTTCGCCGTGATTTGGCTCGGTTATGGATCGTCCATTTCATATTCGGGTCGGGTCTCGGTGCAGGGGATGTGACACCTTGCGCTCGGGTGTTACACAAGTCATGATCGGTAATTAAATACGCGAAATAGATAATAATTAAATTCTAAAATTCAAATAAATTACTTAATATATAGAATATATATATATTGTACATAAATATATCTATTCTTACGTACGCATGCACTTGCATGCAATATTACATATATGGAATATATACACAGCTCTCATGCAAATACACATATATATATAACCACGTACTCACTAGTATATATATATATATATATATATATATATTCATACAATACGAGCAGAAGCAGCAGGAGAAACTGAAGGAAGAAGTAGCAGAAAAAAAAAAATGAAGAAAGCAGCAGCAAAGGAAGAAGACGCAGCAAACAAGGGCTCCCCGCCCGGGTAACATTTCCCCTTCATAACTCCCCGGCCGGGGAAAAAGCTACTGGAAGAAGAAGATAGGTAAGTCCCTGGCCGGGGATTCTCAAGGTCTAATTCTCCCCGCCCGGGGAGAATATACAGCAGCAAAAGAAAACGGAACAGCAGCAGCTGCTCTTGCCCTGTTTCAGGCCCCAACATACAGTAGCAACATTCAAGCAACAAGGCAGCAAACAGACCACAAATTTTCAGCCATCAAACATGAAATTCTAGACTCCAAAATTCGAACAAGGCAGCCGGCAACAAGGAGTTGAAAGCAACAACACATTCATGGAGAAAACTTAAAGAATCTTGAAATTTATTAATGGTAACTCAACCACCACTCAACCAACACTTAATACAAGTTCACACAACCATAAATGAGGCACAAGGAGTTCATATATAGCTTCATATCAAGATTAAATCCAAAGGAATTCAAGAAATCTTATATTCATCAATTAGACCTAACTATTCCATCATCTCTTCAAAATCCCATGCTCGCATGCTCAAAATTGGGGATACGTAGCTTAAAATGACACATATTGAATGTATATCACAACCCTAAGCTTACCTTGTGGATTGGATGGAAGATGGAAGAGATTTGAGCCTTGAATCTCCCAGTTTTGGCAAGGTTACGGGAATGGAACTGGACAGGGACTTTTGGCTGATTTTTCCTTGTGTGAGGTGTGTGGTTCGGTTTGGGGCTGATATAGAGTGTTAGTGGGTTGAGTTAGGGTTCCAAGTAATCAAACCATGGTTAATTTGGTCAAGGTTTGAATGAGATATGGTTCTTTTGGTAAAATGTGGCAGTTTTGCATCGATTTCGATTTTCGGTTGAATTTCGGAGGTCCAAATGGTCTTAGAAAAATATGAGGCTAAGTTCATTAAACTCGAATTTTTGTTACGATTTCAGAGAAGTTGACGAAACTCCAATTCGGGTTTCCTAGCTCAAGATATCACATACGGAACCAAGGGTGCGCTAATTGCTTATTAGCCCCGATTTGGATTCCAAAAACAAAATAAATTCGAAACTAATGCAAATGAAACCGAAAACATGAAACGAGCATATATTCACATTTATAACAGGTATCTCTTCGACATATTAAATTCGCACGAAATTTCGGTATCAAATCATATGAGAACGAAGCACGTTTATAACACTCATAAACCATGCATTTAAAAAATTCATAACATTCCATAATAATATAACAAAATCAAATTCACATTTAAATAACAAGTGCACGAATTAAAATATACGTTTAATAATAATTGTAAAATTTAATTTAATTTAAAGTCAAATTCACGTATTTAATATAGTTTAAATTTAAAGTACACAATTTAAATTGAATTTTTACACTAATAAAATTAAAATGTAAATAATTAGCATTTAATATATAAAATTAAATACACAAAACACTTATAAACAATTAGTTTGCGCAAATTAACAAACACATACGTCAATTAGAATACGGAAAAGTTGGGGCGTTACAATCTCTCCCCCCTTAAAAAGAATCCGTCCTCAGATTCACTACTCGACCGAACAACCAATGAAAGATTCCCCATCTCTCACAAGCAACAAGGAGAGAGCCCCATCTCTCGAGCACCAATGAGAGAACCCCGTCTCTCGCAAGCAAAGAGAGCACCCCGCCTCTCAAACAAAAGTAAGAGAATCCCCGTCTCTTACAAACAACGAGAGCACCCCGTCTCTCAAACAAAAATAAAGCAAGGAAGTCTCCAATACTCCCAAGCAACACACGCGAAACCATAATTAAAATCACGTAAAACAGCCAAAGTAGTTAATAGCTATCATCCACGTTGATTATCAGTTACTCCAAGTAATTTAACATGATAAAGAATCAAAGCACATAACATAAAAAAGAAAATTATTTAAGTTAAATTTGCATGGATGCATGTATCATGGATGCTTCATGTACCGTTCACCATAGTTGCATAAGTCAGAATGGTAAGTTTCGTTGTCCAAAGCGTGATTTGTCCCAAAAATGAGCTCAGTACTTGACTTATCTTTAAGCTCTTCAGAACACCCCGGAGAAGCAATGATAAATTCTATAAGGATTTTATTCTTTATTCCCTTTTGACTTTTACTACTTCCAGTCTTCTTCGATCTACCATCATTTCCCATAATCTTCATTCGACCAACCAACTCTTTTCACTGTCTTTTCTATAATAACTTGAATCGGTTCCCTCTTGACCCCTCGAGGTTATTCGATATTTAGTCCCACATTTCTTGAATCGAAGATAGAATGTTCTTAATGATTCTTGAAGTTTGATTTAAATCTTCCCAATGTTTATCTTTGCCGGTTTGTTGCTTCTAAAAATCTCTTCAATCTCCTTAAGATTATATTCGATATTTGGGTGCCACTTTTCTTGAATCGAATATAAAATGTTCTTTGTTGGACCCCTTTGTACTCATTGAAATAATCTTGATTGACACCATCCCTTATGTACTAACTTGATTCGACTTCCTCTTGTCAACACTGATTTAGGCGTTCACAGAAGCTCCCTCATAATTTTATCATCCCCAAATCAAAATCCCATACATAAAAAAATATTCCCCAAGCCATTTCCTTTATACCTAGTGATAAACTTCAACCCGGAATTAGTAATCTAGCTCGCACTTTGACGATTTAACCACTAAAGCCGTGTTATTCATTTTCGATCACCTCCATAAGTACTTTCAAGTTTTCCTCACTTGGTATTTTCGTTGTTCCTACACAATTACTTCTTCGGGCACAACTTCGAGTGTTAACTTTGGTCTCTTGTCATGCTCTCCCACTTAAAATTTTCGCCGTTACATGTTGAACTCCGTCGATCCTTCTTTCATAGAAATTCTTGATGGAATGATTTCTCTGGGGGGGGGGGGGGGGGGGTGCTAACGAACATAACAACCCAAAGATTATCTTTCAACTTCCTTTCAATGCTCTTGATAATCGAAACCCCCTTCTCTATTCTTGTTTGATCCAAACACCCCGAAGCCAAATCTAGTCTCACTTTTCTTCGGAGTTCCTTTCCACCAACCTATCCCTTACTTGAAGTTATTTATTTCCCGAAGTCATCTTCCTTGTTATGTGTCATCCCATTATCTTTGTAACGCCCCATTTTTCTTATTTTGTATAGCATGACGTATGTGTTTCTCAAATTGCGCGAATAATTAATTATACGTGTTTTACATATTTAATTTACTTTAATTGTATTAAATGTTTATTATTTTTTTTAATGTTATTAATATTAAATATATTTACACAACATATATGTATATATATATATAGTAGTTGTGTACGTGTGCATGAGAATATTTGCATGCATTTTATGTTTATATATTATATATGCATGCATGTGTTATAAAATATATATATACGTATGCATACTCATATATATATATATATATTTGTATACTTAAATATTTGCATGCATTTTAACAAGTATATTGCATGCATATATTAGTTTAAATGCATGAGAATTTCATGCATATTGCATGCATGATTTTGAAAAAGTATACGTATTTATTAAGTATTATTTACAATGTTATGAATTTTATTGTTACATTGCATATGAGTGACATTTACGTGCTTCGTTTCTATTTAATTTGATACCGAAATTTCGTGGAAATTTAATATGTGGAACTTATACGTGTCTTGTATATGAATATTTGTTCGTTTCATATTTTCGGATTCATTTGCATGTGTTTCGGATTTAATTTGAATTTTGGAATCCAAGTCGGGGGCTAACGAGCAATTAGCGCACCCTTGGTTCCGTATTTAATATCTTGAGCTCGGGAACTCGGATTCGAGTTCCGTCAACTTCGCTGAACTCGTAACAAAAATTCGAGTTTAGTAAACTTAGCCTTATATTTTTGTAACGTCATTTGAACCTCCGAAATTCAACCGAAAAATAAAACGGCGACGAAACTGACCTTGTTGTACTAAAATGACCATATCTTGCTCAAACCTTGACCAAATTAACCATGGTTAGACTTTTTGGAACCCTAACTCAACCCTTTATTCATCCATTAACCCCCCAAACCGAGATAACCCTTCCCACTTGCTGAAAATTGGCCAAACATCATCTGCTTCCCAGTTTCCCGTAGCTCCAGCCCTACCAAGAGATTCAAGCTCAAATCTCCTTCCAAACCTCCATTAATCCACAAGGTAAGCTTGGATATGTTATGTACATTCAATATGAGTCATTTTCATTCATTCATCCCCAAATTTGATCATGGTTTCATGGGATTTTGACTGATTTTCGAATATAAGAGGTTTAAAGAAAATTTGTTGATCTCATTCAATTCTTGATAGATTTGATTGATTCCAAGCTTGAAAGTGATTGTTTTGACATCCTCTTCTCATGTATGATCTGTGATTGCATGGTAGTTGGGGTATTTTTGAGTTATCAATTTTGGAACTTTGAGAAAATCTTCATGTCATATCACGTATGCTTCCTCTCCATGTTCGAACTCTTTTGGAACTGATATACATGTGGAATTGGTGTTGTTTTGCTGCACCTTTGATAGCTTAATCGGTCTGAACTTTTTGGGAATAAACGAGATCAGTTATACCCTGCTTTTCGTAAATTTTGGCCCTGTTTCTGGACTTATTTTTTAGCTGCTATCTTCTGCGGCGTCTTCCCTTGCTGTTGCTGTCAGTTTGTGCTTTGTTAGGCCTGAGTTCTTGTTGCATTTCATGCCATTAGTTGCTACATATGTTGCCTATTTGTTGCTTGAGACGTTGCTGCGTTTGAGCTAGAAAAACAGGGGATGTTGGTTGCGCAAGTTTAGCTGCTGCGTTCATGGCACGGGGGTGTCAAGTTTCTTCTTTTCAGCATGGAACGGGGGTACAGGGGTGGTCTGGTGTTGCTGTACCGAGACACGGGGGTGTCTCGGTCTATTCTTTGTGGGTGAGACGGGGGTGTCACCCTGTAATTTCATGCTTGTTGCTGCCGTGAAACTACTGCTGCGGCTGTGTTGATCATTGAACTACATGCATCTTACATTGTATATATACATATATATTTAAATGGTTTCATGCATATATAGGTATATATATGGAGTTAGTTGCATGCATGAAAATGTTGTTAAGTTCAAATTGCATACACGTATGCATGAATATATATATATGTAATTAAATGGAATTTTGCATGCATGTGTTATATATATATATAATATTTATATTATATATATATATGTATGTTTATGAAATATTAAATGTTATTTGATTTAATTAAATTATAGAATTTAATTGTTACCTATTTCATGTTTTATTTAATTTTTGATATTTAATTGAATGTATTTAATTGTTTAGTTTCTAATTGTAAATGCGATTGAATATGTTTAATTGTTTATGTTCTAATTTAAATGTGATTTAACTTGTGCTATGATTATATTTGAAATTCTTGAATTGAATTAATTGAAATGTGAAATTATGATTCGAATGAAAGTGAACACTTCTAATGTTGAATGAAAGTAAATGAAAGTGAATGACTTGATTATATGATTTAAATTCCTTAATAGTGCACATGAACATTTTCATAATATAATCTTATCTTTTATACATTCATATCATAATCATTTCATTGCCGAGCGTCTTATTTGGTCATATTGAGTCTCACCTCACCTCTCTTGCACAGATTTTGAGTCCGTTGGAGACGAGGCCGGTTTGTGAGGCTCGTGTGATCTCCTTGTTGCCGTTTAAGGTGGGTTTCTCTTCTACTTAGATAAAACGACCCGATATATCTCCCTATGTGAAACGTCTTAAGCCAAAGTAATACGATATATATATATATATATTGAGTCTTTTATCGAGTAAATGATTGCAAACGTAAAGCCCTTATTTCTTGAACCCTACCTAATGTTTTGGCGAGAATGAATGAATGTTATGCACTGAATGGGGCCCAGGGGCTTGGTGTGAGTGGGACCCGAGGAGGCAAGGGCTGACGGTAAACCCTCACACTAGTCCCACCAATGAACGGCTTAACAGGACCTCGTTAGGAGTTAGTGAGGAATGGACGCTGTGTAACACCCGACTGTAAGGTGTCACATCCCCCGCACCGAGACCCGACCCGAATATGAAATGAACGATCCATACCCGAGCAAAATCACAGCGAACGGGGACAAACACACACTCTATGCTAGGCGGGACTAACCCTTGAACCATAAAATCAGAATTTCACATTAAAGCGGAAGCAATAAACGAACAAAGCATATCATATATATACCATGAGCATCCAAGCTCCAAAAGATAATTCATATACATCAATGCAAGCCATCACGGCCCAAAACATGTGTACGCTCCAATAATATCCATATACAATAATCAAAAGTGTGAGATGTAAGTGTAAGACCAAAATACAGAGCTAGAGACGAATGCAAGACCTAGGACTCGTATTCCCGCCTAGCTCTCTCGACACCTACACCAAACAGCTGAAAACCAAACGGGTTCAGTCCAAAAGGGACTGGTGGGTATAAAACATTGGCATAAATATACATATAACTGAATTTAAACAATCACATGCAGATTATAATCCCAAGCGAGGTTTTAGAAACGGTTCCCAAGTAGGAAAAATAGAGGAATCATCGGAAGGGATTATAATGATCAATTTTACAATAGGTCATTAGTGGCCCAGCGAGTGGGCGTGCATCAACTCCAACCAACACCACGTGTGATTCAACAATAATTCATTCATTAAGTCTTTCATGCATATCGTTCTTTTGTGCACAATCAATCGATTCTATTCAATCGGTCATATACACCTTCTTCCTCCGGGTTGGTGGGCGGGCTTGCAAGACCCGGCCACCCAATCATTGGCCAAAAGGGGCTACATGACTCCCCAGATGGCACTCAGCTCCCTTTTCCCGCCAATCTCCTGACGAGGTCCGATACCGCCGTTCATTAGTGGGAACTAGTGTGAGGGATCACCGTCAGCCCATGCTTCCTCGGATAGCCACTCACACCAAGAACCCCGGGCCCCAATCAGTGCAATCAATCAATCAATACTCGCCAAAACAATTTGTAGGATATTAAAAGAAAAAGGGATTGTACGTTTGAAATCATTCACCCGAAAGTGACTCGTTATATAAGTAGATAATTCTAACTTTAGATAAAACTTTGCACATAAGGATATATTGGGTCTTTTTATCTAAATAGTAGAAAAACCCACCTTGTACCGACAAAAGAAGATATGAAAGCCTCAAGGATTGGCCTCGTCTCCCACGGGATCAAAATCTGTGCAAGAAAGGTAAAGTGAGACTCGAGATGACCAATTAAGACGCTCGGCAATGAAATGATTATGACATGAGCGTATAAAAGATAAAATTATGTTATGAAATGTTCATGTGCACGATTAAGAAATTTAATTCATATAATCAAGTCATTCCATCATTCATTCACGTTCGTTCAAATCATAATTCACATTTTCAATCAACTTAATTCGAGAATTTCAATTAAATCTTAGCACAAAGTAAATCACATATAAAATTAAGAATTCGATAATTAAATACATTCAATCACATTTACAATTAGAAAATAAACAAGTAAATACATTCAATTAAATTTAGGAAATTAAATAAAACATGAAATAAATAACAATTAAATTCTAAAGTTTAAACAAATTAAACCATAATTAATATATATATATATATATATATACCATTATTTAAACTTAATATTAATATATATATATAGATATATATATACATATATATGCACGTATGCATGCAAATCATGCATGCAATATAAAAATGAGACTTCACAACTTATGTATGCATGTATTAAAATGGAAATTTACAATTGATGCATGCATTCCATTACTTAAAATTATATTTATGCATGAAATGTTATACATATATATACACACGTCCCACTCCATGCATGCAAGTAAAGAAAGGAAACAAAGTTACAGTTCAAACACATACAGCAAGGTTCGAAGGCTGGAATTTTCAGAAAACAGGGGTCGCGGCCGCGACCCATTTTATTCATGAAATGGTAGCGGCCGCTACCCTTAATTTCCAGCATTTTTCTCCAATTTTAGAATATGAGAGCGGCGGACTGTTCAGTCGCGGGCGCGACCCAATTTACAGGCAACCAAGGTCGCGGGCGCGACCTGCGCGACAGCAACAAAAAAAAGAACGCAGCAGCTAGCGAAACAGAGCAGACCCAAAACCAATTTCTGCCAACAAGATCAGGCAAGTATGGACATGAAATAGACAATAAAACTCAGCAAAAACAAGCCTCAAACACTCCACAACGCAGCAGCCAAAAACTGACGCAGGCCCGCAGCGAAAAACAGTACAACACAACCACCTTCAATATATCATTAATGATAGCTCATGAATGCTTCATCTACCAGCTAAAATATTACCATAAATGCCAAGAAGAGATCAAGACAATCATTTTCATGCCTGCAATCATCCAAAAAGCTCAAGGATTGAAAGAGATCAACCAAATTCAAACCTAAATCTATATATATCCATTTCTGCCCAAAAGCTCACGAAATCATGCTCAAATTTAGGGATGAATGAATGAAAATGAATCATAATGGATGTACATAACATAAGCAAGCTTACCTTGTGGATTAATGGAGGTTTGGAAGAGATTTGAGCTTGAATCTCAAGAGGTTTGCTTGAGCTACGGGATTTCTGGAAAACAGAGGAAAGAGGGCTGAATTTCTCTAAGTAAGAGAGACTATTTCGGTTGGGGAGGATAATGATCATCTAGATGGTTGAGTTAGGGTCTCATAGGTTCAAACCATGGTTAATTTGGTCAAGTATGGTAAGAGATATGACTATTTTGGTGAAATGTGTCAGTTTTGGCGCCGTGTAGGTCTTTCGGTTGGATTTCGGAGGTTGAAATGATTCGGGAAAAATATGTGGCTAAGTTTACTAAACTCAAATTTTCGTTGCGAGTTCAGAGAAGTTGACAAAACTCGAATCCGAGTTTTCTAGCTCAAGATATTAAATTCGGAACCAAGGGTGCGCTAAGTGCTCGTTAGCCCCCGACTTGGTTTCACGATTCAAAATTAATTCGTTAACAGGTCAAATGAATTCGAAAACATAAACCGAGAATATAAGCATGTTCATAACACACATATTTAGGCCATATTACAATTGCACGATATTTCGATATCATTTCATATAAGAACGATGCACATTTTCAACGAATTCATGAATTAACCAAATAAATGAAATTAAATTCAAACATATATATCCAAGTCAACGATTAAATTGAATAAATTAATTAATATGATTAAACATGATTAATTAACATAATACTTAATTAACATTAAATTAATCAACAATTAACGAATTATAAATACATATATATTTATATATATATATATTTAAAATACAAATTATTTTAAAATAATATCGAATTAAAATAAATTATAATAAAATAAAATAATAACAATTTATAATAAAATTAAATCTAAAACACGTAAAGACAATTATTTTGCGCAAATTTGTAAACACATACGTCATACCTTTACGTCTGAAAAGTCAGGGCGTCACACGCTGAGTGCCATCTGGGGAGTCATGTTCCCCTTTTGGTCAATGAATGGGTGGATGGGCCTTGCAAACCCGCCTCCAACCCGGAGGAAGAAGGTGTAAATGTTATTGAATGCGCACGAAAGATTGAAATGCATGAAAAGAATGAATGAATGAATGTTAATTAATTACACGAGGTGTTGGTTGGAGATAATGCACGCCCACTTGCCGGGCCATTAATGACCTAAGGTTAATGAATCGTTATAATCCCTTTTGATGATTTATATTCGGCCACTTGGGAAATTCTTTAAAACCTCACTTGGGATTATAGCTTGCATGTGATTGTTAAATATTGTCTTATACTATATTATGCCTTGCTTTTATACCCACCAGTCCCTTTTGGATTGAACCCGTTCGGCTTTCAGTTGTGTTGTGCAGGTGTCGAGGGAGCTAGGCGGGATTTCGAGTCATAGGTCTTGTATTCGTCTTTTAATCCTTGTATTTTGGGTCTTACACGCACACCTATTGCACTTTTGAGCATTGTTTATGAACTATATTGGAGTGTACCTGTTTTGAGCCTTGATGGCATTTGAGGGTGTAAATGACTTAAATTTTGAAACTGTGATGCTCATTAATTATATACTTGATGTATGTCCGTTTATTGCTTCCGCTTTATTATTTATCTTGAATTTATGGTTCAAGGGTTAGTCCCGCCTAGCATAGAGTGTGTGTATGTCCCCGTTCGCCGTGATTTGGCTCCGGTATGGATCGTCCATTTTATATTCGGGTCGGGTCTCGGTGCGGGGGATGTGACACCTTGCGCTCGGGTGTTACATCCTTAAGTGGTATCAGAGCTACGGGTTGCAAAACTCGGGCTCTCGTGTCGTGTGGGTCAATCTAGGTCATTCGGCATAGGAACTACGTGATAATATGCGCATTGCATCGGTTTTGAACATGAAATTGTCTTTCTTTTAATCTTGTCGAATTACCTGTTGCATTTTATACTGGATTTGTGCCTTTCGTGTTAAATAAGTGCCATGAGCATGTATTAATCGCATGCATATATCTCCGAAATGAGTTATGATTTACAGGTTATAAAGATAATATCAAACCACGACCAAGTTCCACGATAAAGACGATCTATTACTAGTTCTTCATGAGGCATGGAAGCTAGGAGGGATACACCCGGGAAGAATGTAGAGAATTCGAGATGTGAGATTTTCTAGATGGAGCTAGAGATCAAGGATTAGGATTCGGAATGGGAGGTTCGAATTTAGTGATGCGGTGGTAGAAGGACACTTGGTGAAATAAGGATTGAATATGAGATGGTTACGACTTAGAAGATTGACATATACGGCTCTGCCATATAAGGTGCCTTTGATTGGATGCAACGGGATCTTTCAATCTAATGAATGAAGTGAACAAACCTTGAAGGTATCTTGAGTCCGGATTTGGATCATTGAAGAGGTATCAACAATTAAGAGGAGTTAAGATAAAATGGGTCCGGTAGGAGTTGTGCATCAAGGGTCGACAAAGAAGGATTTCTGACTCAGCCTAGTGATTTGAAATCATGTTTGTCGAAGTTAAGACCGGGAAGAGTTGGATTTGGGTGCTTTGGATTTCGATTAAGGTGGGAAACGAGTCTGGAAGGGAGTAGAGAGAGGCAAGTACCTGGGTAAATACAAATTTAGGGAAGGTGGCGATATTGAGGATGGGAATTGAGTTCGTTTTCCAAATCCAAGCTGAATTGTCGGGTGGGGAGGTCGAATTGGAAATATGGAGCAACAAATGGAAACGGTAAAGAAAGACAAAGACTCTTTCCAAGGAAATCATGTGCTCAAGTATAAGCAAAATGAGTTTATTTCACTAATCTTAACTCATAAAGGATAAGCACGGGAGTCTTGATCACGGTGATGGCGAGAAGTAGGGTTCAGATTTACATCGGCGAGTCATTTTGTCAGAGAATTTGAGCAAGGTTGAAGGGCGATTCTTGGGGGTAAAGGTAGAGGCTAACTCAGTGGATGTCGAAGAAATCAGGGATCGTGAAATTTCAATTACGGACAGTGGAAGATATAAGTGATGCACAGGATTCTTGGAAATCTTCAAGACCGTGGGAAAGACGAAGCATGATAAGTCAAAGTAATCTCGTGTTTGGAGGAACGAGAGAAAGCTACCGAGCTAACAACTTACCCCATTGGTGACAGGTTCCAAAACATTCATAGCACGTGCATCATACTTCACATCGATTATTTATTCTTCTTTATTTATGTTCGTGCGTGCATTTCTATTTGATTTCGTTGCTCTAAGGTGTTGCATATTTCATTGTCGCAAGTGTGCCACATGCATCGTCATTTTAACCCGACATGCATTTTAGTGTTTACTTGGTAGGAAATTCTTTCACCTCACTTATCAAGTATCTTTTCGACTGGCCACCTCTGAGTTAAGAGGAAAAGGAAATAATAAGGTAACACCTAACCAGGAAGATGACGTCGGTAAATAAAGAACTTCAAGTAAGGGATAAGACGGTGAAAAGGAACTCCGAAGGAACGTGAGATTAGATTTGTTTTCGAGGGTGATGGGATCGAACAAGAATAGAGAAGGGGGTTTCGATTACCAAGGGAATTAAAAGGAAAATGAGAGGTATAAATTTTGGGTTACTAGGTTCGTTAAATCCCCCTCCCCCCCCTAATGAGATTCTCTTATCAAGGATTTCGATGAAAGAAGGATTGATGAGGTTCAAGGTGGAATGACAAAATTTTAACGGGGAGGGGATGACCGAGAGGAGAACTTAAACTTGAAGTTGTGGCTGAAGAAATAATGAATAGAAATAACGGAGATACATTTGGGAAGACAAGGGAGTTATGAGGGAGTTTAAGGAAACTCCTACGTTGCGATGGCAAGAGGTAATCGATTCAAGTTACCGTGGAAAAGAGATGTTGTTAATAAAGCTTGGTTCAACGAATTTGGAAAGAGATTTCAGGAGCAACAAACTGACAAGGATGAAAATTAGGAAGATTCAAATCAAACTCCAAAAATCATCAAGAACATCCTCTCTTCGGTCAAGGAATTTTAGGGACCGAATACTAAATTTCACCCTAAAGAGTTAAAGGGAGTGAAAAGGGGTCAATCGAATGGAAGAAAGAAAGAGATTTGTATAGCATGTATTTTAAGGTCGGGAATGAACTTTTACAGACGCCAAGAGTAGTTATCTTCAATGGTAGGTTAGGTTTTGGTATGGGTAAAGGAAATAACTTTGGATCTGAAATTCGGGACGGATGATCAAGGGGATTCGGGGAGGTCAAGCTCGGTTAGTTAAAAAGAGTCGGTTGGTTGAATGAAGATTATGGGAAATGACGAGAAATCGAAGAAGACTGGAAACCGTACAAGTCAGAAGGGAATCAAGAATGAAATCCTTAGAGGATCTATCAATTGCTTGGTTGGGGTACCCTGAAGCGCTTAAAGACAAGTCGCGTATTGAATTCACTTTTGGGGCAGACCACGCTTTGGACAACGAAATTTACCATTCTGAATTATGCAACTACGGTGAACGGTACCTGAAGCATCCATGATACACGCATCCATGCGAATTTAATTCAAATAGTTTTCTGCTATGTGCTTTGATTTCCTATCATGTTAACTTGGAATAATTGTTGATCAACGTGGATGATATCTATTACCTGCCTTAGGCGTTTTACGTAAATTTAATTATTGTTTTGTGTTGTGTTGCTCTGGAGTATTGGAGACTTCCTTGCGTTGTTGTATTTGTAAGAGACGGGGATTCTCTTATTTTCGTTCGAGAGACGGGGTGCTCTCTTTGCTGTTTTTGAGAGACGGGGATTCTCTCATTGTTGTTTGTAAGGAACGGGGTTCCTTCATTAATTGTTTTCAGACAGATAGTGAATCCGAGGACCGATTCTTTTAAGGGGGAGAGGTTGTAACGCCCCGTTTTTCTTATTTTGTATAGCATGACGTATGTGTTTCTCAAATTACGCGAATAATTAATTATACGTGTTTTACATATTTAATTTACTTTAATTGTATTAAATGTTTATTATTTTATTTAATGTTATTAAGATTAAATATATTTATACAATATATATATATATATATATATATGTATATGTATATATATATAGTAGTTGTGTACGTGTGCATGAGAATATTTGCATGCATTTTATGTTTATATATTATATATGCATGCATGTGTTATAAAGTATATATATACGTATGCATACTCATATATATATATATATGTATACTTAAATATTTTGCATGCATTTTAACAAGTATATTGCATGCATATATTAGTTTAAATGCATGAGAATCTCATGCATATTGCATGCATGATTTTGAAAAAGTACACGTATATATTAAGTATTATTTACAATGTTATGAATTTTATTGTTACATTGCATATGAGTGACATTTACGTGCTTCGTTTCTAATTAATTTGATACCGAAATTTCGTGCAAATTTAATATGTGGAACTTATACGTGTCTTGTATATGAATATTTGTTCGTTTTGTATTTTCGGATTCATTTGCATGTGTTTCGGATTTAATTTGAATTTTGGAATCCAAGTCGGGGGCTAACGAGCAATTAGCGCACCCTTGGTTCCGTATTTAATATCTTGAGCTCGGGAACTCGGATTCGAGTTCCGTCAACTTCGCTGAACTCGTAACGAAAATTAGAGTTTAGTAAACTTAGCCTTAATTTTTCTAACGTTGTTTGAACCTCCGAAATTCAACCGAAAAATGAAACGGCGACGAAACTGACCTTGTTGCACTAAAATGACCATATCTTGCTCAAACCTTGACCAAATTAACCATGGTTAGACTTTTTGGAACCCTAACTCAACCCTTTATTCATCCATTAACCCCCCAAACCGAGATAACCCTTCCCACTTGCTGAAAATTGGCCAAACATCATCTGCTTCCCAGTTTTCCCGTAGCTCCAGCCCTACCAAGAGATTCAAGCTCAAATCTCCTTCCAAACCTCCATTATTCCACAAGGTAAGCTTGGATATATTATGTACATTCAATATGAGTCATTTTCATTCATTCATCCCCAAATTTGATCATGGTTTCATGGGATTTCATGGGATTTTGACTGATTTTCGAATATAAGATGTTTAAAGAAAATTTGTTGATCTCATTCAATTCTTGATAGATTTGATTGATTCCAAGCTTGAAAGTGATTGTTTTGACATCCTCTTCTCATGTATGATCTGTGATTGCATGGTAGTTGGGGTATTTTTGAGTTATCAATTTGGAACTTTGAGAAAATCTTCATGTCATGTCACGTTTGCTTCCTCTCCATGTTCGAACTCTTTTGGAACTGATATACATGTCGAATTGGTGTTGTTTTGCTGCACCTTTGATAGCTTAATCGGCCTGAACTTGTTGGGAATAAACGAGATCAGTTATACCCTGCTTTTCGTAAATTTTGGCCCTGTTTCTGGACTGATTTTTTAGCTGCTATCTTCTGCTGCGTCTTCCCTTGTTGTTGCTGTCAGTTTGTGCTTTGTTAGGCCTGAGTTCTTGTTACATTTCATGCCATTAGTTGCTGCATATGTTGCCTATTTGTTGCTTGAGATGTTGCTGCGTTTGAGCTAGAAAAACAGGGGATGTTGGTTGCGCAAGTTTAGCTGCTGCGTTCATGGCACGGGGGTGTCAAGTTTCTTTTTTTCAGCGTGGACGGGGGTGCAGGGGTGGTCTGGTGTTGCTGTACCGAGACACGGGGGTGTCTCGGTCTGTTCTTTGTGGGTGACACGGGGGTGTCACCCTATAATTTCATGCTTGTTGCTGCCGTGAAACTGCTGCTGCGACTGTGTTGATCATTGAACTACATGCATCTTACATTGTATATATACATATATATTTAAATGGTTTCATGCATATATAGGTATATATATGGAGTTAGTTGCATGCATGAAAATGTTGTTAAGTTCAAATTGCATGCACGTATGCATGTATATATATATATATATATGTAATTAAATGGAATTTTGCATGCCTATGTTATATATATATAATATATTTATATTATATATATATATATATATATGTTTATGAAATATTAAATGTTATTTGATTTAATTAAATTATAGAATTTAATTGTTACCTATTTCATGTTTTATTTAATTTTCGATATTTAATTGAATGTATTTAATTGTTTAGTTTCTAATTGTAAATGCGATTGAATATGTTTAATTGTTTATGTTCTAATTTAAATGTGATTTAACTTGTGCTATGATTATATTTGAAATTCTTGAATTGAATTAATTGAAATGTGAAATTATGATTCGAATGAAAGTGAACGCTTCTAATGTCGAATGAAAGTAAATGAAAGTGAATGACTTGATTATATGATTTAAATTCCTTAATAGTGAACATGAACATTTTCATAACATAATCTTATCTTTTATACATTCATATCATAGTCATTTCATTGCTGAGAGTCTTATGAGTCTCACCTCACCTCTCTTGCATAGATTTTGAGTCCGTTGGAGACGAGGCTGGTCTGTGAGGCTCGTGTGATCTCCTTGTTGCCGTTTAAGATGGGTTTCTCTTCTACTTAGATAAAACGACCCGATATATCTCCCTATGTGAAAAGTCTTAAGCCAAAGTAATACGATATATATATATATATTGAGTCTTTTATCGAGTAAATGATTGCAAACGTAAAGCCCTTATTTCTTGAACCCTACCTAATGTTTTGGCGAGAATGAATGAATGTTATGCACTGAATGGGGCCCAGGGGCTTGGTGTGAGTGGGGACCCGAGGAGGCAAGGGCTGACGGTAAACCCTCACACTAGTCCCACCAATGAACGGCGTAACCGGACCTCATTAGGAGTTAGCGAGGAATGGACGCTGAGTGCCATCTGGGGAGTCATGTTCCCCTTTTGGTCAATGAATGGGTGGATGGGCCTTGCAAACCCGCCACCAACCCGGAAGAAGAAGGTGTAAATTGAATGCGCACGAAAGACTGAAATGCATGAAAAGAATGAATGAATGAATGTTAATGAATTACACGAGGTGTTGGTTGGAGATAATGCACGCCCACTCGCCGGGCCATTAATGACCTAAGGTTAATGAATCGTTATAATCCCTTTTGATGATTTCGATTCAGCCACTTGGGAAATTCTTTAAAACCACACTTGGGATTTTAGCTTGCATGTGATTGTTAAATATTGTCGTATGTTATATTATGCCCTGCTTTTATACCCACCAGTCCCTTTTGGACTGAACCCGTTCGGCTTTCAGTTGTGTTGTGCAGGTGTCGAGGGAGCTAGGCGGGATTTCGAGTCATAGGTCTTGTATTCGTCTTTTAATCCTTGTATTTTGGGTCTTACACGCACACCTATTGCACTTTTGAGCATTGTTTATGAACTATATTGGAGTGTACCTGTTTTGAGCCTTGATGGCATTTGAGGGTGTAAATGACTTAAATTTTGAAACTGTGATGCTCATTAATTATATACTTGATGTATGTCCGTTTATTGCTTCCGCTTTATTGTTTATCTTGAATTTATGGTTCAAGGGTTAGTCCCACCTAGCATAGAGTGTGTGTATATCCCCGTTCGCCGTGATTTGGCTCGGGTATGGATCGTCCAGTTCATATTCGGGTCGGGTCTCGGTGCGGGGGATGTGACACCTTGAGCTCGGGTGTTACATCCTTAAGTGGTATCAGAGCTACGGGTTTCGAAACTCGGGCTCTCGTGTCGTGTGGGTCAGTCTAGGTCATTCGGCATAGGAACTACGTGATAATGTGCGCATTGCATCGGTTTTGAACATGAAATTGTCTTTCTTTTAATCTTGTCGAATTACCTGTCGCATTTTATATTGGATTTGTGCCTTTCGTGTTGAATAAGTGCCATGAGCATGTATTAATCGCATGCATATATCTCCGAAATGAGTTATGATTTACAGGTTATAAAGATAATATCAAACCACGACCAAGTTCCACGATAAAGACGATCTATTGCTAGTTCTTCATGAGGCATGGAAGCTAGGAGGGATACACCCGGGAAGAATGTAGAGAATTCGAGATGTGAGATTTTCTAGATGGAGCTAGAAATCAAGGATTAGGATTCGGAATGGGAGGTTCGAATTTAGAGATGCGATGGTAGAAGGACACTTGGTGAAATAAGGATTGATTATGAGATGGTTACGACTTAGAAGATTGACATATACGGCTCTGCCATATAAGGTGCCTTTGATTGGATGCAACGGGATCTTTCAACCTAATGAATGAAGTGAACTAACCTTGAAGGTATCTTGAGTCCGGATTTGGATCATTGAAGAGGTATCAACAATTAAGAGGAGTTAAGATAAAATGGGTCCGGTAGGAGTTGTGCATCAAGGGTCGACAAAGAAGGATTTCTGACTCAGCCTAGTGATTTGAAATCAAGTTTGTCGAAGTTAAGACCGGGAAGAGTTGGATTTGGGTGCTTTGGATTTCGAGTAAGGTGGGAAACGTCTGGAAGGGAGTAGAGAGAGGCAAGTACCTGGGTAAATACAAATTTAGGGAAGGTGGCGATATTGAGGATGGGAATTGAGTTCGTTTTCCAAATCCAAGCTGAATTGTCGGGTGGAGAGGTCGAATTGGAAATATGGAGCAAAAAATGGAAACGGTAAAGAAAGACAAAGACTCTTTGGAAGGAAATCATGTGCTCAAGTATAAGCAAAATGAGTTTATTTCACTAATCTTAACTCATAAAGGATACTCACGGGAGTCTTGATCACGGTGATGGCGAGAAGTAGGGTTCAGAATTACATCGGCGATTCATTTTGTCAGAGAATTTGAGCAAGGTTGAAGGGCGATTCTTGGGGGTAAAGGTAGAGGCTAACTCAGTAGATGTCGAAGAAATCAGGGATCGTGAAATTTCAATTCCGGACAGTGGAAGATATAAGTGATGCACAGGATTCTTGGAAATCTTGAAGACCGTGGGAAAGACGAAGCATGATCAGCAAGTCAAAGTAATCTCGTGTTTGGAGGAACGAGAGAAATCTACCGAGCTAACAACTTACCCCATTGGTGACAGGTTCCAAAACATTCATAGCACGTGCATCATACTTCACATCGATTATTTATTCTTCTTTATTTATGTTCGTGCGTGCATTTCTATTTGATTTCGTTGCTCTAAGGTGTTGCATATTTCATTGTCGCAAGTGTGCCACATGCATCGTCATTTTAACCCGACATGTATTTTTGTGTTTACTTGGTAGGAAATTCTTTCACCTCACTTATCAAGTATCTTTTCGACTGGCCACCTCTGAGTTAAGAGGAAAAGGAAATAATAAGGTAACACCCAACCGGGAAGATGACTTCGGTAAATAAAGAACTTCAAGTAAGGGATAAGATGGTGAAAAGGAACTCCGAAGGAACGTGAGATTAGATTTGTTTTCGAGGGTGTTGGGATCGAACAAGAATAGAGAAGGGGGTTTCGATTACCAAGGGAATTAAAAGGAAAATGAGAGGTATAAATTTTGGGTTACTAGGTTCGTTAAATCCCCCCCCCCCCCCTAATGAGATTCTCTTATCAAGGATTTCGATGAAAGAAGGATTGATGAGGTTCAAGGTGTAATGACAAAATTTTAAGGGGGAGGGGATGACCGAGAGGAGAACTTAAACTTGAAGTTGTGGCTGAAGAAATAATGAATAGAAATAACGGAGATACATTTGGGAAGATAAGGGAGTTATGAGGGAGTTTAAGGAAACTCCTACGTTGCGATGGCAAGAGGTAATCGATTCAAGTTACCATAGAAAAGAGATGTTGTTAATAAAGCTTGGTTAAACGAATTTGGAAAGAGATTTCAGAAGCAACAAACTGACAAGGATGAACATTAGGAAGATTCAAATCAAACTCCAAAAATCATCAAGAACATCCTCTCTTCGGTCAAGGAATTTTAGGGACCGAATACTAAATTTCACCCTAAAGAGTTAAAGGGAGTGAAAAGGGGTCAATCGAATGGAAGAAAGAAAGAGATTTGTATAGCATGTATTTTAAGGTCGGGAATGAACTTTTACAGACGCCAAGAGTAGTTATCTTCAATGGTAGGTTAGGTTTTGGTATGGGTAAAGGAAATAACTTCGGATCTGAAATTCGGGACGGATGATCAAGGGGATTCGGGGAGGTCAAGCTCGGATAATTAAAAAGAGTCGGTTGGTTGAATGAAGATTATGGGAAATGACGAGAAATCGAAGAAGACTGGAAACAGTACAAGTCAGAAGGGAATCAAGAATGAAATCCTTAGAGGATCTATCAATTGCTTAGTTGGGGTACCCTGAAGCGCTTAAAGACAAGTCGCGTATTGAATTCACTTTTGGGGCAGACCACGCTTTGGACAACGAAACTTACCATTCTGAATTATGCAACTACGGTGAACGGTACCTAAAGTATCCATGATACACGCATCCATGCGAATTTAATTCAAATAGTTTTCTGCTATGTGCTTTGATTTCCTATCATGTTAACTTGGAATAATTGTTGATCAACGTGGATGATATCTATTACCTGCCTTAGGCGTTTTACGTAAATTTAATTATTGTTTTGTGTTGTGTTGTTCGGGAGTATTGGAGACTTCCTTACTTTGTTGTATTTGTAAGAGACGGGGATTCTCTTATTTTCGTTCGAGAGACGGGGTGCTCTCTTTGCTGTTTTTGAGAGACGGGGTTCTCTCATTGTTGTTTGAGAGACGGGGATTCTCTCCTTGTTGTTTGTAAGGAACGGGGTTCCTTCATTAATTGTTTTCAGACAGATAGTGAATCCGAGGACGGATTCTTTTAAGGGGGAGAGGTTGTAACGCCCCGTTTTTCTTATTTTGTATAGCATGACGTATGTGTTTCTCAAATTGCACGAATAATTAATTATACGTGTTTTACATATTTAATTTACTTTAATTGTATTAAATGTTTATTATTTTATTTAGTGTTATTATTATTAAATATATTTATACGATATATATGTATATATATATATATATGTATATGTATATATATATAGTAGTTGTGTACGTGTGCATGAGAATATTTGCATGCATTTTATGTTTATATATTATATATGCATGCATGTGTTATAAAGTATATATATACGTATGCATACTCATATATATATATATGTATATATACTTAAATATTTGCATGCATTTTAACAAGTATATTGCATGCATATATTAGTTTAAATGCATGAGAATTTCATGCATATTGCATGCATGATTTTGTAAAAGTATACGTATTTATTAAGTATTATTTACAATGTCATGAATTTTATTGTTACATTGCATATGAGTGACATTTACGTGCTTCGTTTCTATTTAATTTGATATCGAAATTTCATGCAAATTTAATATGTGGAACTTATACGTGTCTTGTATAAGAATATTTGTTCCTTTCGTATTTTCGGATTCATTTGCATGTGTTTCGGATTTAATTTGAATTTTGGAATCCAAGTCGGGGGCTAACGAGCAATTAGCGCACCCTTGGTTCCGTATTTAATATCTTGAGCTCGGGAATTCGGATTCGAGTTCCGTCAACTTCTCTGAACTCGTAACGAAAATTCGAGTTTAGTAAACTTAGCCTTATATTTTTCTAACGTCATTTGAACCTCCGAAATTCAACCGAAAAATGAAACGGCGACGAAACTGACCTTGTTGCACTAAAATGACCATATCTTGCTCAAACCTTGACCAAATTAACCATGGTTAGACTTTTTGGAACCCTAACTCAACCCTTTATTCATCCATTAACCCCCCAAACCGAGATAACCCTTCCCACTTGCTGAAAATTGGCCAAACATCATCTGCTTCCCAGTTTTCCCGAAGCTCCAGCCCTACCTAGAGATTCAAGCTCAAATCTCCTTCCAAACCTCCATTAATCCACAAGGTAAGCTTGGATATGTTATGTACATTCAATATGAGTCATTTTCATTCATTCATCCCCAAATTTGATCTTGGTTTCATGGGATTTTGACTGATTTTCGAATATAAGATGTTTAAAGCAAATTTGTTGATCTCATTCAATTCTTGATTGATTTGATTGATTCCAAGCTTGAAAGTGATTGTTTTAACATCCTCTTATCATGTATGATCTGTGATTGCATGGTAGTTGGGGTATTTTTGAGTTATCAATTTTGGAACTTTGAGAAAATCTTCATGTCATGTCACGTATGCTTCCTCTCCATGTTCGAACTCTTTTGGAACTGATATACATGTCGAATTGGTGTTGTTTTGCTGCACCTTTGATAGCTTAATCGGCCTGAACTTGTTGGGAATAAACGAGATCAGTTATACCCTGCTTTTCGTAAATTTTGGCCCTGTTTCTGGACTTATTTTTTAGCTGCTATCTTCTGTTGCGTCTTCCCTTGCTGTTGCTGTCAGTTTGTGCTTTGTTAGGCCTGAGTTCTTGTTACATTTCATGCCCTTAGTTGCTGCATATGTTGCCTATTTGTTGGTTGAGATGTTGCTGCGTTTGAGCTAGAAAAACAGGGGATGTTGGTTGCGCAAGTTTAGCTGCTGCGTTCATGGCACGGGGGTATCAAGTTTCTTCTTTTCAGCGTGGAACGGGGGTGCAGGGTGACACGGGGGTGTCACCCTGTAATTTCATGCTTGTTGCTGCCGTGAAACTGCTGCTGCGGCTGTGTTGATCATTGAACTACATGCATCTTACATTATATATATACATATATATTTAAATGGTTTCATGCATATATAGGTATATATATGGAGTTAGTTGCATGCATGAAAATGTTGTTAAGTTCAAATTGCATGCACGTATGCATGAATATATATATATGTAATTAAATGGAATTTTGCATGCATGTGTTATATATATATAATATATTTATATTATATATATATATATATATGTTTATGAAATATTAAATGTTATTTGATTTAATTAAATTATAGAATTTAATTGTTACCTATTTCATGTTTTATTTAATTTTCGATATTTAATTGAATGTATTTAATTGTTTAGTTTCTAATTGTAAATGCGATTGAATATGTTTAATTGTTTATGTTCTAATTTAAATGTGATTTAACTTGTGCTATGATTATATTTGAAATTCTTGAATTGAATTAATTGAAATGTGAAATTATGATTCGAATGAAAGTGAACGCTTCTAATGTCGAATGAAAGTAAATGAAAGTGAATGACTTGATTATATTATTTAAATTCCTTAATAGTGCACATGAACATTTTCATAACATAATCTTATCTTTTATACATTCATATCATAATCATTTAACTGCCCAGCGTCTTATTTGGTCATATTGAGTCTCACCTCACCTCTCTTGGGCAGATTTTGAGTCCGTTGGAGACGAGGCCGGTCTGTGAGGCTCGTGTGATCTCCTTATTGCCGTTTAAGGTGGGTTTCTCTTCTACTTAGATAAAACGACCCGATATATCTCCCTATGTGAAAAGTCTTAAGCCAAAGTAATACTATATATATATATATTGAGTCTTTTATCGAGTAAATGATTGCAAACGTAAAGCCCTTATTTCTTGAACCCTACCTAATGTTTTGGCGAGAATGAATGAATGTTATGCACTGAATGGGGCCCAGGGGCTTGGTGTGAGTGGGGACCCGAGGAGGCAAGGGCTGACGGTAAACCCTCACACTAGTCCCACTAATGAATGGCGTAACCGGACCTCGTTAGGAGTTAGCGAGGAATGGACGCTGAGTGCCATCTGGGGAGTCATGTTCCCCTTTTGGTCAATGAATGCCAACCCGGAGGAAGAAGGTGTAAATGTTATTGAATGCGCACGAAAGATTGAAATGCATGAAAAGAATGAATGAATGAATGTTAATGAATTACACGAGGTGTTGGTTGGAGATAATGCACGCCCACTCACCGGGCCATTAATGACCTAAGGTTAATGAATCGTTATAATCCCTTTTGATGATTTCTATTCGGCCACTTGGGAAATTCTTTAAAACCTCACTTGGGATTATAGCTTGCATGTGATTGTTAAATATTATCGTATATTATATTATGCCCTGCTTTTATACCCACCAGTCCCTTTTGGACTGAACCCGTTCGGCTTTCAGTTGTGTTGTGCAGGTGTCGAGGGAGCTAGGCGGGATTTCGAGTCATAGGTCTTGTATTCGTCTTTTAATCCTTGTATTTTGGGTCTTACACGCACACCTATTGCACTTTTGAGCATTGTTTATGAACTATATTGGAGTGTACCTGTTTTGAGCCTTGATGGCATTTGAGGGTGTAAATGACTTAAATTTTGAAACTGTGATGCTCATTAATTATATACTTGATGTATTGTAACGCCCCGATTTCTCGGACGTAAAGGTACGATATATGTGTTTATCAATTTGCGCAAATTAATTGTTTTTACGTGTTTTAAATTTAATTTTATTATAATTGTTATTATTTTACTATATTATATTATACTATTTTATTTTAATATTATAAATTTTAAATATATATATTTCGTATTATATATATATATATGTTTAATTATATTATTATTAATTTAATGATTATGCTAATTATATGTTATGTTAATTAATCATGTTTTAATTAATTAATTATTCATATATATATTTATACGTTGAATAATATATTTATGCATGAATATCATAATTATGCATGGGAATTATTTATGTATGGATTTTATTTCATTTTGCATGGGAATTAATATATTATGCATGAATTGCATGGAATTTCATAATTTATGCATGAATTGCATGAATGAGTTTGTTCGTTTATTTTGTGTTTCGTTCTTATATGATATGATATCGAATTGCCACGATTTTGTAATATGTCGTACATATATGTGTTATGAACATGATTTTATGCTCAATTTATGTTTTCGAATTCAATTGATATGTTAACGGATTTAATTTGTTTTGAGGAACCAAATCGGGGGCTAACGAGCACTTAGCGTACCCTTGGTTCCGAATTTAATATCTTGAGCTTGGGAACTCGGATTCGAGTTCCGTCAACTCCGCTGAACTCGTAACGAAAATTCGAGTTTAGTAAACTTAGTCTTACATTTTTCCTAAGTCGTTTGAACCTCCGAAATCCAACCGAAAAACGAAACGGCATTCAACTTGACCTTGTTGTACAAAATGAGCCATATCTCATCCAAACCATAACCAAATTAACCATGGTTTGATTCTTTGAAACCCCAACGCAACCATCTATCATGACATATCAAGCCTTGACCGAGATTATCCTCACACAATCCCCAAAACTCAGCCAAAGATACTGTTCTTCATTCCAGTCCCGTAACCCTTCCATCCTTGGAGATTTTGGAGCTCAAACCTCATCCAAACTTCATCCATTCATCAAGGTAAGTTAAGGGTTGTATTATATGATTAATCCTGATCATTTCCACCCTTTCATTCATGAATTTGAGCATGGTTTCATCATTTCTGGGCGTTTTTCCGAAAATAAGATATTTTGGGCAAAATGTTGATCTCCTTCGATTCTCAATGATTTTGATTGATTCCAAGTTTGAGATTGATTGTTTTGACATCCTCATATCATTTATGATCATTGATTTCGTGGTTGTTGAGATATTTATGATATATCATTTATGACATTTTTGAGAAAATCCACCTGAAGGTCACGTACGGTTGATGACTTGTTTGAGCTTGTTTGGGACTGATTTACTTGTTGAATTCATGTTGTTTTGCTGCACATTTGATGGACTTATGGTCCTGAATGAAATCGGATTAATTGAGTTCAAGCTTGCCCTGTTTTTCGTCGCGTTTTGCCCTGTTTTTCACGCTGGTTTTTGCTGTCAAAACTACTGATATTCCTTCATGCTTTTGCTGTCAACTTTCTTGGTCTTTTAGCTTGTGTTGTGTTGAGTTTTGTTGCCATTTATGCCTTGCTTTGTTGCCTTCTTTCTTGCTGGAAATGGTTGCCTTTTTCCTGCTCTGTTTCCTGCGTGTTTTGATGTCTGTTACGGGGGAACTGCTGCTGTGCGACACGGGGGTGTCGATTGTTGCTTTTCCGGTGAGACACGGGGGTGCTGTGTGGGCTGGTCTTGCTGTACCGAGACACGGGGGTGTCTCGGTCCAGGCTTAGGAGGTTTTGCTTGAATTTTTGCGGCGTTTTCCTGGACTGTTGCTGCTGCCATTTCTGTTTGCTTGGCTGCTGTTGTGTGTGCATGGTTGTGTTGGGTGCAGTGTGTGTCTATGTGCTTGCATGGCTGTGTATATATATATATGTAAGGTGTGTGTTTGTGTTTGTATTGCATGCATGGGTGAGTAATAATATATAGTATATATATAATATGCATGAAGTCTATATATATATATTGCATGCATGGGTTATATATATATATGTGGTATATGTGTGATTTTTCTTGCATGCATGTGTGTGTGTGTACGTGTATATATGTATATTATATATTTAGTATATTATATATATATATATATTATATTATATATATATTTTGAATATTATTTGATTTAATTTAATTATTGAAATTAATTGATTTCTATTTCGCGTATTTAATTTACCGATTATTGATTGAACGTTTTATTTATTTTATTCCTAATCATGAATTTGAATAATATGTGTTATGCTTATTAAATGGATTTTAGATTAAGTGATATGTATTATGAATTATGAATGTTATGAATTTATGAAAATTATATGAATTTATGAAATTATGAATTTATGAACTTATGAAATTGAATGAAATATATGAACGAATGAATGATTATATGATTTAAATCTCTTAATAGTGCACATGAACATTTTATTGATATAATATGATCATTTATGCATTCATGTCATATGCACTTCATTGCCGAGCGTCATATGTGGTCATTGGGTCTCATACCTTTTCTTTTGCACAGATTCGGGTTTGGTCGGAGATGAGGGCGAGCATTGAGACGCTTGTGCCTTTCTTTTGCTTTGGTTAAAGGTGGGTTTTTCTTCTATTAGTTAAAACAACCTTATATATTCCTTATGTGCAAAGTTTTAAGCCAAAACCGTATATTTATATATATCGAGTCATTTCGGGTAAATAATTTCAAACGTATGACCCCCTTTCTTTTATTTATGAACCCTACCTTATGTTTGGCGAGATATTTATGATTTATGATTGCACGGGTCCCGGGACTTAGTATATGTGGCTAACCGAGGAAGCAAGGGCTGACGGGGATCCCATATACTAGTTCCAACCAAACTACAGTGATACCGGCCCTCGCTAGGAGTTTTAGCGAGGAATGGGAGCTGAGTGCCCTTGGGGGATTCATGTACCCCCATTGGCCTACGTATGAACCGGTGGCCGGGTAATGCAAGCCCGTCCACCACCCGGAGGAAGAAGGATTATATGAATGATTATGATCATGTATTTATGAGCACAAAAGATTTATGTATGATAATGAATTATTGAATAATTAATTATGATTACACGAGGAGTAGGTTGGAGATTGTGCACGCCCACTCGTCGGGCTATAAACCCTTATGAACATTTATGAACAATTATGAATGAATACGAACGTCGTAATCCCGTTGATGTTCTCTTTTGTTTTAACCACTTGGGAAATTCTTATCAAACTTCACACGGGATTAGGGCTTGCATGTATGTGTTTAATTTATGCGATATTATGTATCTTATGCCCCGTTTTTATATCCACCAGTCTCTTTTATACTGAACCCGGTTGTTTTCAGTTGTTTTGTACAGGAATAGGATTGCTAGGCGGGAATACAAGTCGTCTAGGTCTTACATTTATGTTTAGCACTTCCTCTTGTCTCATATTCGTACTCTTGTTGGTATTTTGTATATGATCATAGTTTATGCTTGGAGCGTCTTGATTTTTGTAGGCCGTGAGCGCCGTTGATTATTGGAATGCTTTTGTATATCTATTTTGGAGCTTGGTGGCTCACTGTATATATACTTGGTTATTCTTGCTTCCGCGTATTATTTTAACTCTGATTTTATGATTCTTGCACTGATTGGTTTAAGGGTTAGTCCCGCCTAGCATAGCGTGTGTGTTGTATCCCCGTTCGTCATGGATTTGGCACGTGTATGGACTTCCATTTCATATACGGGTCGGGTCCCGGTGCGGGGGATGTGGTACCTCACGCTCGGGTGCTACATCCTTATGTGGTATCAGAGCTTAGGGTTGCAAAACCCGGGCTCTAGTGTCGTGTTGAGTCAGTTAAGTCGTTCGGCTTTAGGAACAATTTGTCAATGTGTTGCATATGCATTGTTTACGTGCTTGTGTACTTTAAATTTTGAATTTTGATCGAAGTAATTGCACTTGCATGCATGGACTAAATATAGCATGCATTTCAGTGTTTCTTGAACAGGATGCCTCCGCGTAGACACCGTGAGAGATCTCCTGGACATCGTCGTCATCATCATCGATCTCCTACGCCTCCACCCTAACCACAAGCACCACCGATGGATATGGGGAATTTTATGGAAGCAGTTTTCAACTATGTCGAGCATAGGAGGGCTCAAGCTCCCCCACCACAACAAGCAGAACAACCGGTGCCTCCACCAAATCATAATAATAATAGAGACCCGCATGGGGTGTTTCTGAGTTACAACCCCTCTCGGTTTTCTGGTTCTATTGACGATGCGATCTCGGAGGGTTGGTTGATTAGATTGGAGAGGATATTTGGGGTCCGACAGTTTAGTACGCAAGAGAAGGCCCAATTTGCTATATTCCAATTGGATGGAGATGCATATGAATGGTGGGAACGAACAAGGGAGAAGCTTGAAGTCGATGAAGAGGAAGTAACTTGGGAAGTTTTCAAGAGAGAATTCCGGGAATGCTTTGTACCGGAAGTGGTAAGGGAAAGGAAGGAGCAAGAGTTTATGGAATTAAAACAAGGGGCTCGTACGGTGACTTAATACCTCGCCGTATTCAATAGACTTGGGAAATATACTCCTCATGTCACCCGGGATGAGAAGAGGAAAGCAAGGAAATTCATAGCGGGATTGAGACAGGACTTGAGACACGGGCAAGCGGGGCACAATTTCGAGTCATTTGCCGACACCGTGCAAAGGGCTTTGGTTCAAGAGGAGGAATTCAAGAAGAAGGATCCGATGTTTAGAGCTCCAATGGGAAGAGGCTCCGGATCGAATTCGGGAAAGAGGCCGATGATTCAAGCTAGTCCACCTCCTAAAGGTCCTTTTAAGAAGCCTCGGTTTGGAGGACAAGGTTCTCAGGCCGCACCGACTCGACCAAAGGCTCTACTTATGGCACCGGCACCTACAAATTCAAGCCCGGATGTGCCTCTATGTACTCATTGCGGCGGACCGACCCATACCTACAATAATTGTCGA
This sequence comes from Lantana camara, assembly GCA_037501455.1. Taxonomy (NCBI): domain Eukaryota; kingdom Viridiplantae; phylum Streptophyta; class Magnoliopsida; order Lamiales; family Verbenaceae; genus Lantana; species Lantana camara. The sequence goes on from CM074858.1 coordinate 53,994,899, forward strand.
AGAAGGTTGAATTTGTGCCTCATTTGTGGAAAAGGTGATCATATGGCGGAGACATGTCCCTATAAGAACCCCGGATTTCAGAAAGGAGTTCAAAGGCCAATGATTCAGGCTCGTGCTTACGCCCTCGAAGGTGAAGAGCAAGTTGCAGAGATTGATCCCACAGCCGTGGTAGAAGGTACCCTATGCATACATAACATGAACATTCATGCACTCTTTGATCCGGGTGCCACGCATTCCTTTATTTCTTGTGATATAGTTGCCACTCTGTGCTTGCCTGTTATCTGTCTTTCTTCTTGTTATTTGGTGAGTTCGCCACTTGGAGGGAGTCTTCAGACAGATCAGTTGGTTCGGGAGTGTTCAGTTTTGATTGAAGGGAAAGAATATCCGGCTGATTTAATTGTTATGCCTATGAAGAGGTATGGAGTTATCTTGGGTATGGACTGGTTGTCCAGGCATCGGGCCAATGTTGATTGTTTTGCGAAGAAGGTGATTTTAGGGAAAGAATTAGTGATTGGTAGTGGATCAAGAACGGTATCTCTCTTGTCTTATATGGAAGCTCACAAGTTGATAAGAGAAGGAGCAACGGGATTTATTGCTTACCTTCTTAATAGACCGAAAGATCAAGTTAAGTTGGAGGATACCGCGGTTGTTAAGGATTTCTCCGATGTGTTTCCGGAGAATTTGAGTTCTTTACCACCAGACCGTGAGATCGAATTTGTTATCGACTTACATCCAGGATCTACACCGTATTCTAAGACTCCGTATCGGATGGCACCGGCCGAGTTGAAAGAATTAAAGATTCAATTAGAGGAATTGCTCAAAGTTGGATATATACGACCAAGTTCGTCACCTTGGGGTGCTCCGGTTCTCTTTGTTAAGAAAAAGGATGGAACTTTAAGAATGTGTATAGATTACCGAGAGCTTAACCGGATGACTGTAAAGAATAAGTATCCTTTGCCCCATATTGAGGATTTATTTGACATGTTACAAGGTTCGGGGGTTTACTCAAAATTGAACTTGAGACAAGGATATTATCAATTGAAGATCCGGGAAGAGGACATTCCGAAGACGGGATTTAATACCCGGTATGGACACTACGAGTTCGTAGTGATGCCTTTTGGATTGACTAATGCTCCGGCTGCTTTTATGGATATGATGCATCGAATTTTCCGGCCCTATTTGGATAAGTTTGTGGTAATCTTCATCGATGACATCTTGGTTTATTCGAGAACTCCGGAGGATCATGCAAGGCACCTCAGAATTGTGTTGGAAACCTTAAGGGAACATCGGTTGTATGCTAAGTTTAGCAAATGTGAGTTCTGGATTGATCGGGTAGCATTTTTGGGTCATATTATTTCAAGGAAAGGTTTGGAGGTAGACCCTTCTAAGATTGAGACGGTTATTCAATGGCAAAGCCCAAAAAATGCTTCAGAAGTAAGGAGTTTCTTGGGTTTGGCAGGCTACTATCGGAGATTCGTTCAGGATTTCTCAAAGATTGCGGCTCCTTTAACCCGATTGACTAAGAAAGCGGTTAAGTTTGAGTGGGACGAGGCAAGTGAGGCTAGTTTTCAACTTTTAAAGGAGAAGTTGACCACCGCTCCTGTATTAGCACTTCCCGAAGGTACAGAAGGATATACAGTTTATACGGACGCCTCAAAGGATGGTTTGGGATGTGTGTTGATGCAGAATGGAAGAGTAATCGCCTATGCCTCAAGGAAATTGAAAGAGCATGAACAGAACTACCCCACTCACGATTTGGAACTAGCGGCAGTGATCTTTGCTTTGGGTAAGTGGAGACACTATCTTTATGGAATTTTGTTCGAGGTCTTCTCCGATCACAAGAGTCTCCAATACTTATTCTCGCAAAAGGAATTGAATAAGAGACAACGGCGTTGGATGGAACTTTTGGCGGATTATGAGTGACTGAGTGTACAATCCGATACCATCCCGGCAAAGCCAATTTGGTCGCGGATGCGCTTAGTCGGAAAGCTAGCGTGTCCAATGTGAAAGTGGAAATTGGAGATGAGAATGAGTTGTTCAGACTGAGGGCTAGTGTTCGGAATATTACGGTTCAACCAGATCTTAAACAGAGATTATTTGATGCTCAGAGGATTGATCCCGAGGTTCAGAAATTAGTTGAGAAGGCTCGAGCTGATTCAGAGTGTCCGTTTGGGTTTGATGATACGGGACTTCTAAGATTCAAGAATAGAGTTGTTGTTCCGGAAGAGTTAAAAAGGATTATTCTCGAGGAAGCCCATCGGTCAGGTTATTCGATACATCCCGGAGGGAACAAAATGTATAAGGATCTTAAACAATTCTATTGGTGGAATGGATTGAAACGGGATGTGATCGACTTCGTGAAGCATTGTATGACTTGTCAAGTGGTAAAGGCAGAACATCAAAAGCCATCGGGGCTACTTCGACCATTACCTATCCCGGAATGGAAATGGGAACAAATAGCTATGGATTTTGTTTCGGGATTACCAAGAGTGAGAGGAGGTTTCGATGGAATTTGGGTTATTGTGGACAGGTTGACAAAGTCAGCTCATTTTCTGGCTATCAGAATGTCCGATAAGGTGAGTAAGTTGGCCAAGAGGTACAATGATGAGATTGTCAGGCTTCATGGTGTACCTGTTAGTATTGTCTCGGATCGGGATCCAAGATTTACTTCAAGGTTATGGCAAGAATTACAGAAGTGTTTGGGAACAAGGCTTCAATTCAGCACAGCTTTCCATCCTCAGACCGACGGACAATCAGAAAAGTTGATTAAGTATCTGGAGGATTTGTTGAGAGCATGTGCATTGGACTTTCAGAGTTCGTGGAATGAACAGTTGCCGTTAATCGAGTTTGCTTACAACAATAGCTATCAAGCCTCGATTGAAATGGCTCCTTATGAAGCTCTTTATGGACGTAAATGTCGATCTCCGTTGTTCTTTGACTTGGAGGAATGGAATTGGACCAAGCAAGAAGGGATTAAAAGAGGGGAAAAGAAGGAAAAACCCTCTAAGGTTGTACAAGAGGTTATTGATAAGGTCCAGATAATTAGACAACGGATGAAGGCATCTCAGGATCGACAAAAGAGTTATGCAGATCTTCGGAGAAAGAATTTGGAGTTTGAGATTGGAGATAGGGTTTTCTTAAAGGCTTCCCCACGAAAAGGGTTCTGAAGGATTGGACGAGGAGGAAAATTAAACCCTCGGTATATGGGACCATATGAGATTTTGGAGAAGATTGGGGATACGGCCTATCGACTGGACTTGCCTCCTAGTTTAACTTGAATTCATAACGTGTTTCATGTTTCACAGCTCCGAAAGTTTTATTGAGACGAGTCCGAGGTTCTACCAGTTGAAGAAGTGGAATTAGAATCGGATCTCACCTTCGTTCAGAAGCCGATTAAGATTTTGGATCGAAAATTTCAGGAACTTCGAAATCGGCTTATTCCACTAGTCAAGGTTCTTTGGAGAAGTGATAAAACCGAAGAGGCTACGTGGGAGACGGAGGATAAGATGAAAAGGTTTCACCCCGAGTTGTTTCCGAGCGAGCAGTGAATCCGAGGACGGATTCTTTTAAGGGGGAGAGATTGTAACGCCCCGATTTCTCGGACGTAAAGGTACGACGTATGTGTTTATCAATTTGCACAAATTAATTGTTTTTACGTGTTTTATATTTAATTTTATTATAATTGTTATTATTTTACTATATTATATTATACTATTTTATTTTAATATTATAAATTTTAAATATATATATTTCGTATTATATATATATATATATATATGTTTAATTATATTATTATTAATTTAATGATTATGCTAATTATATGTTATGTTAATTAATCATGTTTTAATTAATTAATTATTCATATATATATTTATACATTGAATAATATATTTATGCATGAATATCATAATTATACATGGGAATTATTTATGTATGGATTTTATTTCATTTTGCATGGGAATTAATATATTATGCATGAATTGCATGGAATTTCATAATTTATGCATGAATTGCATGAATGAGTTTGTTCGTTTATTTTGTGTCTCGTTCTTATATGATATGATATTGAATTGCCACGATTTTGTAATATGTCGTACATATATGTGTTATGAACATGATTTTATGCTCAATTTATGTTTTCGAATTCATTTGATATGTTAACGGATTTAATTTGTTTCGAGGAACCAAATCGGGGGCTAACGAGCACTTAGCGTACCCTTGGTTCCGAATTTAATATCTTGAGCTTGGGAACTCGGATTCGAGTTCCGTCAACTCCGCTGAACTCGTAATGAAAATTCGAGTTTAGTAAACTTAGTCTTACATTTTTCCTAAGTCGTTTGAACCTCCGAAATCCAACCGAAAAACGAAACGGCATTCAACTTCACCTTGTTGTACAAAATGAGCCATATCTCATCCAAACCATAACCAAATTAACCATGGTTTGATTCTTTGAAACCCTAACTCAACCATATATCATGACATATCAAGCCTTGACAGAGATTATCCTCACACAATCCCCAAAGCTCAGCCAAAGCTACTGTTCTTCATTCCAGTCCCGTAACCCTTCCATCCTTGGAGATTTTGGAGCTCAAACCTCATCCAAACTTCATCCATTCATCAAGGTAAGTTAAGGGTTGTATTATATGATTAATCCTGATCATTTCCACCTTTTCATTCATGAATTTGAGCATGGTTTCATCATTTCTGGGCGTTTTTCCGAAAATAAGATATTTTGGGCAAAATGTTGATCTCCTTCGATTCTCAATGATTTTGATTGATTCCAAGTTTGAGATTGATTGTTTTGACATCCTCATATCATTTATGATCATTGATTTCGTGGTTGTTGAGATATTTATGATATATCATTTATGACATTTTTGAGAAAATCCACCTGAAGGTCACGTACGGTTGATGACTTGTTTGAGCTTGTTTGGGACTGATTTACTTGTTGAATTCATGTTGTTTTGCTGCACATTTGATGGACTTATGGTCCTGAATGAAATCGGATTAATTGAGTTCAAGCTTGCCCTGTTTTTCGTCGCGTTTTGCCCTGTTTTTCACGCTGGTTTTTGCTGTCAAAACTGCTGATATTCCTTCATGCTTTTGCTGTCAACTTTCTTGGTCTGTTAGCTTGTGTTGTGTTGAGTTTTGTTGCCATTTATGCCTTGCTTTGTTGCCTTCTTTCTTGCTGGAAATGGTTGCCTTTTTCCTGCTCTGTTTCCTGCGTGTTTTGCTGTCTGTTACGGGGGAACTGCTGCTGTGCGACACGGGGGTGTCGATTGTTGCTTTTCCGGCGAGACACGGGGGTGCTGTGTGGGCTGTTCTTGCTGTACCGAGACACGGGGGTGTCTCGGTCCAGGCTTAGGAGGTGACACGGGGGTGTCACCCCGTTTTGCTTGAATTTTTGCTGCGTTTTCCTGGACTATTGCTGCTGCCATTTCTGTTTGCTTGGCTGCTGTTGTGTGTGCATGGTTGTGTTGGGTGCAGTGTGTGTGCATGTGCTTGCATGGCTGTGTATATATATATATGTAAGGTGTGTTTTGTGTTTGTATTGCATGCATGGGTGAGTAACAATATATAGTATATATATAATATGCATGAAGTCTATATATATATATTGCATGCATGGGTTATATATATATATGTGGTATATGTGTGATTTTTTTTGCATGCATGTGTGTGTGTGTACGTGTATATATGTATATTATATATTTAGTATATTATATATATATATCTATTATATTTATTATATATTTTGAATATTATTTGATTTAATTTAATTATTGAAATTAATTGATTTCTATTTCGCGTATTTAATTTACCGATTATTGATTGAACGTTTTATTTATTTTATTCCTAATCATGAATTTGAATAATATGTGTTATGCTTATTAAATGGATTTTAGATTAAGTGATATGTATTATGAATTATGAATGTTATGAATTTATGAAAATTATATGAATTTATGAAATTATGAATTTATGAACTTATGAAATTGAATGAAATATATGAACGAATGAATGATTATATGATTTAAATCTCTTAATAGTGCACATGAACATTTTATTGATATAATATGATCATTTATGCATTCATGTCATATGCACTTCATTGCCGAGCGTCATATGTGGTCATTGAGTCTCATACCTTTTCTTTTGCACAGATTCGGGTTTGGTCGGAGACGAGGGCGAGCATTGAGACGCTTGTGCCTTTCTTTTGCTTAGGTTAAAGGTGGGTTTTTCTTCTATCAGTTAAAACAACCTTATATATTCCTTATGTGCAAAGTTTTAAGCCAAAACCGTATATTTATATATATCGAGTCATTTCGGGTAAAAAATTTCAAACGTATGACCCCCTTTCTTTTATTTATGAACCCTACCTTATGTTTGGCGAGATATTTATGATTTACGATTGCACGGGCCCCGGTACTTAGTATATGTGGCTAACCGAGGAAGCAAGGGCTGACGGGGATCCCATATACTAGTTCCAACCAAACTACGGTGATACCGGCCCTCGCTAGGAGTTTTAGCGAGGAATGGGTGCTGAGTGCCCTTAGGGGATTCATGTACCCCCATTGGCCTATGTATGAACCAGTGGCCGGGTCTTGCAAGCCCGTCCACCAGCCGGAGGAAGAAGGAGTATATGAATGATTATGATCATGTATTTATGAGCACAAAAGATTTATGTATGATAATGAATTATTGAATAATTAATTATGATTACACGAGGAGTAGGTTGGAAATTGTGCACGCCCACTCGCCGGGCCATAAACCCTTATGAACATTTATGAACAATTATGAATGAATATGAACGTCGTAATCCCGTTGATGTTCTCTTTTGTTTTAACCACTTGGGAAATTCTTATCAAACTTCACACGGGATTAGGGCTTGCATGTATGTGTTTAATTTATGCGATATTATGTATCTTATGCCCCGTTTTTATATCCACCAGTCTCTTTTAGACTGAACCCGGTTGTTTTCAGTTGTTTTGTGCAGGAATAGGAGTGCTAGGCGGAATACAAGTCGTCTAGATCTTGCATTTATGTTTAGCACTTCCTCTTGTCTCTTATTCATACTCTTGTTGGTATTTTGTATATGATCATCGTTTATGCTTGGAGCGTCTTGATTTTTGTAGGCCGTGAGCGCCGTTGATTATTGGAATGCTTTTGTATATCTATTTTGGAGCTTGGTGGCTCACTGTATATATACTTGGTTATTCTTGGTTCCGCGTATTATTTTAACTCTGATTTTATGATTCTTGCACTGATTGGTTTAAGGGTTAGTCCCGCCTAGCATAGCGTGTGTGTTGTGTCCCCGTTCGCCGTGGATTTGGCATGTGTATGGACTTCCATTTCATATACGGGTCGGGTCCCGGTGCGGGGGATGTGGTACCTCACGCTCGGGTGCTACATGTCCGTTTATTGCTTCCGCTTTATTGTTTATCTTGAATTTATGGTTCAAGGGTTAGTCCCACCTAGCATAGAGTGTGTGTATGTCCCCGTTCGCCGTGATTTGGCTCGGGTATGGATTGTCCATTTCATATTCGGGTCGGGTCTCGGTGCGGGGGATGTGACACCTTGCGCTCGGGTGTTACAATCTTTTCCTCTTAACTCAGATGTGGCCGGTCGAAGAGATACTTGATATGTGAGATGAAAGAACTTCCTACCAGGTAAACACTAAAATGCATGTCGGGTAAAGATGTCAATGCACGTGGCACATTTACGACAAGCAAATATGCAACACATTAGAGCAACGAAATCAAATAGAAATACACGCACAAATATAAGTAAGGAAAAGTTAAATAATTTGATGCAGAGTATGATGCACGTGTTATGAATGTTTTGGAACCTACCACCAATATAGTAAGCCGTTAACTCGGTAGCTTTTCCTCGTTCCTCCAATCACGGGGCTTATTTTGACTTGCTGATTATTCCTTGCCTTTCCCACGGTCTTCAAGATTTCCAAGAATCCTGTGCACCACCTGTATTTTCCACGATCCGGGATTTCAAGTTCTCGATCCCAAATTTCTTCTACATCTTGATCAAGATTCGTGCACTCGTCCTTTATGAGCTTGAATTGGCAACTTGAACTTGTTTTCCAATTGCTTCCCCTGGAGTGCATGATTTCTTTCCAAAAAGTCCTTGCCTTTCTTTACCGTTTCCATTCGTTGCTCCATATTTCCCAATTCACCCTCACAACACGACAATTCAGCTTGGATTTGGAAAACGAACTCAAATCTTGTCCGTAGTATTGTCACCTTCCATGAACTTGTGTTTTCCACGCTACTTGGCTCCTTCCAATCCCTTCCTGACTCGTTTTCCATCTTAGTTGAAATTTAGGGCTCCCGGATTCACTTCTTCCCAATCTTAACCTCTACAACGTCTTTTCTAACCATTAAATTCATTTAGAAATTCCTCTTTGACGACTCTTGATGCTTAATCCCCACCGAATGTGTTTTAGCTTGAATCTTTGCAATCCTCGCTATCTTTTCCATAATCCGAACTCTGAATTAAAATACCCTCAAAGTTCATTCACTTCATTCCTTAATTTGAATGACCCCGTTGAATCCAATTATGACATCTTATGTAAAAGAGCCGCATATGTCAATCTTCGGAGTCACAAATATTCCCCGATCAACTCCTATTTCATCAAGTGTCCCTCTATACTTGCATTTCTAAAGTCGAACTTCCATTCTAGCTCCTAACCCTTGGACTCTAGCTCTATCTATGAGGACCACGCATCTCAAATTCCATATATCTTTCCCCGATGCATCTTTCCTATCCTCCATGCCTCAGAAAGAACTTGCAATAAGGTATTGTTATCATGATACTTGGCCGTGGTTTGACAGTATCTTCATAACCTGTAATTCATAACTTATTTCAAGGATATATGCATGCGATTAGTACATGCTCATGGCAAGTATTTAACACGAAAAACACTAATCCAATGCAGGAATGCAACAGATAAGTCAACAAAATTCAAAAATGAAGGCAATTCACATTCAAGATCTATGCAATGCACACATTATCAAGTAGTTCGTAAGCCGTACGACCTAGACTGACTCAATCACGACACAAGAACACCGGTTTTTCAACAGGGCTCTGATACCACTTAAGGATGTAGCACCCGAACGCAAGGCACCACATTCCCCCCACTATGGCTCAACACGAGTAACGAAATGGGAAGTCCGCACCCGTATCAAACTATAGCGAATGGGAGACAAACAAAACAACCCTCCTAAGCTAGGCGGAACTTAGACCCTGCAATTAAAACCAATCAACAAAACATAATGCAGCGGAGAACTAAAATCGAAACACATGCACTGGCCACGGGCCTGCAGAAATTAAACACACGAACCACAAGCAGACTTGGGCTCCTCAGGCCTCTTTTAACTCATAACCAAGCCCGAGAAGGGCAATTCAATAACAAATACATAAAGATTCAAATTCATAATCTTACAGAGTCGAGTCATACACAATTTAAATACATATGCGAGTGCAGAGACTCCCATAACTTAACTTAACCGACTCAAAGACTCAACAAAACTCCGCCTAGCTCGAAACTCCAAAGCCAGACCTGCGCACTAAAAGGTTGGGGAGGGAGAGGGTCAGTCTCTAGAAGACTAAGTGAGCAGGAGCGATATACGTATATATAAAAACATGCACATGCAAGTCATAAATCCCGAGCAAGGTTTTATTTAAAATTAGTTCCCAAAAGGACAAGAGAATAACTAAGCAATGCTTGGACTTTACGACTAATCATATTAAAATCATTAAGTTCATAATTTATACATAAACATAAAGGCTCGACGAGTGAGAGTGCATTATCTCCAACCAAACTCCGACCGTGTACGACAAATATCATTAATACATTAAATAGGTGATCATGCAATATATCATAATACACACAGATCATATATCATAACATAAAACATAGTCGTTTGGGCAATCCGTGTCCCGGCCTTCCCGCACGATGCATAACAATCATAACATAATCATAATCATAAAATAAGTTCCAACCTTCTTCCTCCGAGTGGTGGACGGGTTAGAAAAACCCAACCACCGGTCCATACATAGGCCAATGGGGGTACATGAATCCCCCAAGGGCACTCAACCCCGCTAAACCTCCTAGCGAGGGCCGGTATCACTGTAAATATGGTGGGACTAGTACAAGGGATCACCATCGGGCCTTGCCTCCCCGGATAGCCACTTGCAGTAAGTCCCTGGGCCCGTGCATTCATAATCATATTCTCGCCAAAACATTTGATTCATAAGAAACATAACATATTTCACAATTCATTAGAAAAGGGATTACTCAATCATAATTTACTCGATGACTCTACATTAAAAGTGACATAATTATGTACATAAGGTTTTGGCCAAACTTGTCACATAAGGTTGTAGGGTTAAGTATGTAACTAGAAAGAAAACACCCTCACCTGGAACAAGGCGATACAAGGAAACGAGTTACTGAGTGCCTAGTTGGTCAAGATTTCTCCGCCCTGGAGATAAACTGTGCAAGGGACAATGCAATGAATTTGTGAGACTCAAGACTCCAAATGTATCATATATGACGCACGGCATGCAATGAACATGATATGAATGTATAAAAGATGATATTATGTAATGAACACGTTCACGTGCATGATTAACGTCTTGAAATCATATAAACAAGTTATTCGTTCGTTCAAGGAGGCGTTCATAGTCATTAAGTCATGAATTTCATATTTCATATCAAATCAATCCAAGGAATTCAAATAACGATCATAACACGTACTACAACACGTTTACAATTAGGAAATAGGGAAATAGATACATTCACGTAAAGTTTGGAAATTAAATAAAACAAAATAGATAACAATCAAATTTCCATAATTAAATTAAATCAAATAATATTTAATATTTAATATATAATAAACATATATATATAAATATATATATATATATACATACATAGCATAATCCCATGCATGAAATTACAATTATATATATTTATATATATATTGCATGCATGGACATTTCAATTTAAACATTTCATGCATGCAAACATAACTCATTAAACATGCATGCATTTAATAAAAAATTATGCAAAACACAAAATAGATAACAATAAATTTCATAAAACAATCATAACACGTACTATTTCACGTTTACAACTAGAAATTAGATAAATAGAACATTCAAGTCATGATCGGTAATTAAATACATGGAATAGATAACAATTAAATTCTAAAATTCAAATAAATTACTTAATACATAGAATATATATATATATTGTACATAAATATATCTATTCTTACGTAAGCATGCACTTGCATGCAATATTACATATATGGAATATATACACAACTCTCATGCATATATACATATATATATAACCACGTACTCACTAGTATATATACATATATTTTACGTACACACATCATCTTCTAGCAAAAGCACAACAGTTATATATATATATATATATATATATATATATATATATATATTCATACAATACGAGCAGAAGCAGCAGGAGAAACTGAAGGAAGAAGCAGCAGACAAAAAAAAAACGAAGAAAGAAGCAGCAAAGGAAAAAGACGCAGCAAACAGGGGCTCCCCGCCCGGGTAACATATCCCCTTCACAACTCCCCGGCCGGGGAAAAAGCTACTGGAAGAAGAAGATAGGTAAGTCCCCGGCCGGGGACTCTCAAGGTCTAATTCTCCCCGCCCGGGGAGAATATGCAGTAGCAAAAGAAAACGGAACAACAGCCTGTTTCAGGCCCCAACATACAACATCAACATTCAAGCAACAAGGCAGCAAACAAACCACAAATTTTCAGCCATCAAACATGAAATTCTAGACTCCAAAATTCGAACAAGGCAGTCGGCAACAAGGAGTTGAAAGCAACAACATATTCATGGAGAAAACTTAAAGAATCTTGAAATTCATTAATGGTAACTCAAAAACCCCTCAACCAACACTTAATACAAGTTCACACAACCATAAATGAGGCACAAGGAGTTCATATATAGCTTCATATCAAGATTAAATCCAAAGGAATTCAAGAAATCTTATATTCATCAATTAGACCTAACTATTCCATCATCTCTTCAAAATCCCATGCTCACATGCTCAAAATTGGGGATGCATAGCTTAAAATGACACATATTGAATGTATATCACAACCCTAAGCTTACCTTGTGGATTGGATGGAAGTTGGAAGAGATTTGAGCCTTGAATCTCCCAGTTTTGGCAAGGTTACGGGAATGGAACTGGAACAGGGGCTTTTGGCTGATTTTTCTTGGTGTGAGGTGTGTGGTTCGGTTTGGGCCTGATATGGAGTGTTAGTGGGTTGAGTTAGGGTTTCAAGGAATCAAACCATGGTTAATTTGGTCAAGGTTTGAATGAGATATGGTTCTTTTGGTAAAATGTGGTAGTTTTGCATCGGTTTCGGTTTTCGGTTGAATTTCAAAGGTCCAAACGGTTTTCGCCTCCCTTTCGCTGTGATACACCATTCCCTGATGCTGGGGAGGGTGATCGTCATGTTGAGCGGGCACCCGCACTTCATGGGCTTACCCGCGTGGAACATGGGAGGACACTTCCTCTTGTGGATCGAAGTATTCCGACCCATAGCCTGGGTTGGGAAGGTACTACTGTTGCTGCTGCTGCTGTTGTGGTTGTTGTTGTTGTTGTTGTTACTGGACCTTCCTAGGGAGCTGGTTCCAGAGGTCATTGGGGCCGACCGAGTGCCCTCGATTTGTTCACAGGTAGGCATCGGGATGGACCCTAGCCCCCAGGCGATTGAACACTAGGATATTTCTGGGAACAAGTGTGTTCCTGTCCATCTCGCTCGCTGTCCCGGTAAGGTGACGGGCACCTCTGTCATCCTCCCTCACATTTCTGAGGATCTGTGAGGGATGCTCCTCCTCCGTAATCGGCCTTCCCCTTGCAGGCTCCGTTAGTGGGGAGGGTTGTCATTATCATCAAAGCCTTCCTCTGTTTGGGCGCCAGGATGGACCTGCGGTTGGAGTCCCGGAACTAAAGCGATATAAATGGCCTGGGCCTGAATATAGGGGTTCTGGGCGTATGGGAGAGGCGGATATCCCCAGAAACTGGGCTGGTTGGTGGGCTGTTGAACAGCATAAGCCATCGGGGAAGAGAGCCCCTGCACTGTTTGATAAGTGGCTTTCTGGGGAGTTAACGGGAGAGGGCTTCCCCTTGGTGGAGTTGGCATGTTTGGCTCTCTATTCTCTCTCACCGCTTCTATGGCTTTGGCGTGGCATTACTCCATGTAAGCATTGAGGTGCGCCTCAGAGAGCACCAACCTTGCCAACGTAGCCGGGACGGAATCCGCGGCAACAATACCTACAGTCGGGGGCGGTAGCTCCCTCCTAGGGCATTGAGGTCTGGGAAGATCTCCTCACCATTCTCCCCGTAGACCCGTCAGCCATGGCGACTTTGAACCATGTTTCCAGGTGTGTGTGATGCTTGTTTGGGGAAGGCTTAGGCTTTTTGTTTAGAGTTTCCCACAAATGGCCCCCAGATGATAGTGTCAAAATCTGGCTATACGCTGGACTGCAGATTAGGACTCCCAATCACCCAAGATATTTGTTTTTGTAAGGTTACTTTGGTGCTTTCCTGAATTGAAAAGAGATACAAATGTGAACTCAAAGGCCAAAGCGGGGGAATCTGGGGGTTGGACCCGTTTTGGCACTGCGACGCTCAAGTCAGCTAAAGCTCTGGAGTTCAGAATGTAAAGGAAAGCTTACCCTTGTCAGTAATGGAGATGGGTTTATACAGGAAGGAGATGGACTCCGTAGGTGCGAGTACACCTCCAAGAAGGTGTGGATCTGGTCTGGTTGAAGAGCATCAGATGGTGACCGGAACAGTATTTTATGGCTAAAGCACTGTTTGTCTGCTCCTGCCAGGACGCCTAACATCGTACTTGGCATGGCCGTAATTAATGCGGCCTGCATTGGGTGGTACTTGCATTAAATGCGGCTGGACTGTAGTGTGTGGGTCGACTTGACGCCTGGGTCGGCCGCTCCTCGGTCGGGGGAGGCCCTAGGTCGGGACCCTCCCTTCACAGAACATATGACTGCTTTTCACATGGACCAGGTACTGGCTCGAGGGAATAGTGCCTAGGTCGGATTCAGAAGGTGACCTGGCCTGGTCCTGCCACATGGCGAGGACACGTGGCGCTTAGTCACGCTTTCCGAGTTCCCCTTATCAAGTAGTACCAAAAACAGTCTAAAACCCTTGTTACTATTCACACCGTAAATAACTTTTTATATATTCACTTTTTGATATTCAATATTGTAGACAAAACGATCCTTGAATTATATTATGAATTTTCGTACTAATACCAAAACTTAATTCCAACCATAGCTTATTTCATAAATATTTTCCTAATAAAAATCATTATTTTTACCATAAAAGTTTAGCTTTCATTTAATATTCAAAATTATACTTAAAACGTTCCTTAAATTTTTCTTTAACCATGACAATATTCTCGACATTTAGATATCATCCTAGCTTCGTTTCATATAATTTATCATGATTTTCACAATTTCTAAAGTATATAACTTTCAAACGAAAAACTTAAACACAAAATATTTATAATCATGATGAAGCTCGTTTTACGCTTATTCTTTCACTACTTTCACCATTTCGAGCTTTTGTCTCCAAATTATGGTATAAATTTTATATTATTTTATATTTATTTTTACTAAATATGACATCATTCATAAAACATCACTTTCCCAAAATAGAAATGCTAGGTGTGTGATTCAAAATTCTCCACATTTCTTTCCCAAAATAGAAATGTTAGGTTTGTGATTCAAAATTCTCTACATTTCCTACATATTTCCAAAAATTGCTCTTAGGCCCTTAATTCCTACCTATAAATACCCCCTAAGAGATTCATTTCTAACTCACAAAATCCTCTCTTCTCTCCCCTATGAATCTCACCACTCCCCTCTCCAAACTCTCTCAAGGTTCGTTTTTTTTATGCTTTAATTTATGTTTTATTTTATATTTAAATTATGCAATTTAATTGATATTTTATATGCTTTAAATTATGTTTAGAAATTCATGATAGGAAATTATATTTTAGGAATTTATATTTCATTAATTAAAGTCAGGGATTCAATTTATAAAAATGCATGTTTATTATATGAATTTATTCAAATATGTGTTTATTTATTCATAATTATGCTCTTGAATGTATAAATAAATGCATGGTTAGGAAATTAGATTAGGAATTATTTTTCATGAGAAATTTATATATTTTGCTACATTATGCTTTAATTTCATGTTATGAATATGAATATGATCTAGCATGTTTAATATATCCTATGAACATTCAAATGGATTTTTAAGAACATGTTCTTGATGTTCTTGGAGTGTGTGTACCGTGTGTGTATAGTATGTGTAGGTGTGTGTTCGATTACATGTTTAAAGGTATTTAATCCCCTATGTTTAAATAGTAACCGTTTTTCAATAGTGACTTTGACTTTTCCAATAGTAATGTTGACTTTCAACCTTTAGTGAGAATTTTGACTAGTAATATCTTATAATAATTTCAAAAAATAATTTTAAAAATTTTAAGAAAAGACTTCTATCTTGAATTTCCAAAAAATTAGGGATTAAATAACGTTTTCAAAAATATAGTTCTAGTTTATTAGAATTTCTCGTACATTATCTATTTTATTAGTAAGATTTTGTCCTAAGTCGTTAGTAGTACTTTCAGGCAAAGATAACACAGAACAGTGGGATCCCAAGGATTTTACATAGACCGTCAAGACACTAGGTGAGGGTTTAAACACTTTCAACTGGAATCATGACAACATATAAAATATTTTATCTTATTTACTCCTTATATATAATATTAGCCCTTTTTGAGGAAAAACGTTTCATATTAAATTATAGTGATATCGAAATCATGAATTTACCCGGGACTACTTAGTACTTCTTTTCCAGTAAATATTCTCGTCTTGCAAGTAAAATTATAGTTTTCTTATGGGCCCGGCGGTCTTGGTAGAAGTAGTAGCCCGGGAGGCATGGGCCGAGGTCTACTCTTATACCAACCGCCAACTAGATCTTGATGATGGTCTAACCGGGGGTTGGTTATTCCACATCAAGTGACGGTAAAAGGTACGTCCTTCCCACAATATTATACACCATCACTAGGGTTTGCTCCCCTACGTGGCACTAAGGGGTGAAGGATGGTATTATCATGTTTTGTTTTATTAAATATCGACACCTTGATCAGTGTTGCTTCTATTTTTCTCAAATTTTAAGGAGTTAAGGTTGGAGAAGCCTAGCTTGCGGGCATCAAACCATTTCTTTAAACGGTTCATATATTTTCAAAACTTTAGCTTATAATTCCCGTTATTCCCGTTATTCCAAATTAGTATGAACCGAATATTAGTACCATATAATATTTTGAGATTATTTCCAAACCAAGACTTTCTTGGTAAAAGCTTTCGAAAAATAACGATTTCATATAATTATAAACATCACACCGCCGTCAATTAGCCATTTGGACTAACCCTCCTAACCTTTTAAATTCATGATTTCAGGAATCCGAGGTACGACGCCTTAGAGGTATATTGAAGCTTTAAGGTGTCACATCTAGTTAATCAGGGTTATACCAAGAGTGCATGTACATATTTCAATAAGCACTCTTGTGTTTGATCTAGGCCTATCTATCGTTGTAAATACCCTACCAATTGACTTAATATTTGCTTCAGTGATTTCGTTTATTACATTCTTCTTTCATAAAGCATCTGTTTTTAAATTTTAGCATTTTCCGTTGCACTTTACTTTCATGCTCTAGTATTGTATAGTCTTATCCGTTCGCCAAAATATTTCTCGGGTGCTAGGTCTCACATCCACTCGGGAAGTACAACAGTGCGAGGTTTTTGGAAATTCTAGATAGAAGTCTTTTCATAAAATTTTTAAAATTATTTTTGAAATTATGATAAGATATTACTAGTCAAAATTCTTACTAAAGGTTGAAAGTCAACATTACTATTGAAAAGTCAAAGTTACTATTGAAAAACGTTACTTTTTAAACATAGGGGATTAAATACCTTTAAACATGTAATCGAACACACACCTACACATACTATACACACACGGTACACACACTCCAAGAACATCAAGAACATGTTCTTAAAAATCCATTTGAATGTTCATAGGATATATTAAACATGCTAGATCATATTCATATTCATAACATGAAATTAAAGCATAATGTAGCAAAATATATAAATTTCTCATGAAAAATAATTCCTAATTTAATTTCCTAAGCATGCATTTATTCATACATTCAAGAGCACAATTATGAATAAATAAACACATATTTAAATAAATTCATATAATAAACATGCATTTTTATAAATTAAATCCTTGACTTTAATTCATGAAATATAAATTCCTAAAATATAATTTCATATCATGAATTTCTAAACATAATTTAAAGCATATAAAATGTAAATTAAATTGCATAATTTAAATATAAAATAAAACATAAATTAAAGCATAAAAAAAACTAACCTTGAGAGAGTTTGGAAAGGGGGGTGGCGAGATTCTTAGGGGAGACAAGAGAGGATTTTGTGAGTTAGAAATGAATCTCTTAGGGGGTATTTATAGGTAGGAATTAAAGACCTAAGAGAAATTTTTAAAAAGATGTAGGAAATGTGGAGAATTTTGAATCACACACCTAGCATTTCTATTTTGGGAAAGAAATGTGGAGAATTTTGAATCGCACACCTAGCATTTTTATTTTGGGAAAATGATGTCATGAATGATGTCATATTTAGTAAAAATAAATATAAAATAATATAAAATTTGTACTGGGGTTTAGAGATAAGAGTTCGAAATGGTGAAAGTAGTGAAAGAATAAGCGTAAAAAGAGATTCGTCATGATTATGAATATCTTGCGTTTAAGTTTTTCGTTTGAAAGTTATAAAATTTAGAAATTATGAAAATTATGTTAAATTATATGAAACAAAGCTAGGATAATATTTACAAGTCGAGAAAATTGTCATAGTTAGAGAAAAATTTAAGGAACGTTTTAAGTATAGTTTTGAATATTAAATTAAAGTTAAACTTTTATGGTAAAAATAATGATTTTTAATAGGAAAATATTTATCAAATAAGCTACGGTTGGAATTAAGTTTTGGTATTAGTACGAAAATTCATAAAATATTTCAAGGATCATTTCGACTATAATATTGAATATCAAAAAGTGAATGTATAAAAATTATTTACGGTGTGAATAGTAACTAGTGTTTTAGACGGTTTTTTATATTACTAGAGTTGGGATGAGAACTAGGGTTCACAGAAGATGTCAAAGTTCTTGAAATAATTTGAGGATTCATTTGATTATAATATTGAGTAGGAAAAAGTATTTCGGGAAATAAACTAGAATTTAGGTAAAATCTAGGGTTTTTAGGGGAATATTTAGAATTTCTAATCTTACAATTGTTGGAAGAAGTTTTGAAACACAATGAGTGAATCTGGGTGCTAGAAAGAGGTAAATATCAAGCTTCTAAGATTCTATGAGAAAGATATTGAGATACATGCTTAATAAAAGAATTTAAATACAACTTCTCAAATAGAAATATAACACAAAGAGGCATATAAGTCACATAAGAATGCAATGCATGAAGAGAGTAAAACGGGATCGAGATTATAAACGCTTTTGGATAACCCTTTACTTACCTTTTCTAACTCTGCCCTGAGTACGGCTGTTACAATCCTCCCTCCCCCCCCTAAAAGAATCTGTCCTCAGATTCTACTATTGTCCTTGAATAATTCTGGATAATGTTTTAGCATCTCTTTCTCTGTTTCCCAGGTCGGTTCTTCAGTACCTTGTCTTTTCCTTAGGACTTTAATAAGGGGGATCTTTCGATTTCTCAATTCTTGGAATTTCCTATCCAAGATTTTAACTAGTTTTACTTCATAAGTGAGGTCAGGTTCCAATGGTATTTCTTCAATTGGTAGGATGTGTGAGTCATCAGCAAAATACTTTCGAAGTTGGGACACATGAAATACATTATGTATCCCAGTATGACTTGCTGGTAAATCAAGGCGGTAGGTTGTTGGTCCTATACGTTCCAGTATCTCAAAGGGTCCGATATACCTAGGACTTAACTTTTCACCTTTCCCAATACGTGAAAACCCTTTTCTTGAAGAAAAATTTAAAACAGATGATTAAGGGATTTTGAGGTACAAGAATCGGATCTGCGTACCTTTTATAATTCGAAAGGAAATATTGGATGAGGTGCACAAACCTCGTTATACAATACATCCTGGAGGAACTAAGATGTAGCAAGACCTCAAAAAGTATTTCTGGTGGAATGGTATAAAGAGAGACACAGCCGATTACATCAAAGAATGTTTAACTTGTCAACAAGTTAAAGCAGAACATCAGAAACCTGGCTTTGATACCACCTTAGTTGTAGCGCCCCTAACACTACAACTGTAGCACCGGACACAGTGGGTCACCACATCCCCCGCACCTAAGCCCAATCCACATACGAGATGGGAGACCCGTACATGAACCAAGCATAGGCGAACGAAAGACAGACATACACACACCTAAGCTAGGCAGAATGTAGACCCTGCAAATTAAACCAACCAACAAAAAATGAAAGCATATGTGGAAGTAATTCACACAATCAGACATAAATTACAAGCAACAGTTGACGGGTTAAACTAACATTGATCCCTAATCCCGAATATAACATAAATCATAATACAAACGGGTTCAATCTATTTCCTAGAAGCCTATCCCGAAATATAATATATCAAAATAATCATATGGTATCCATACAAACGTTCAAACTTATACAAATTCAGAAGTGCAATGCAAGGACTAAACTCGACAAAAGAATCGACAGACTCCACCTAGCTCGAACTCCACACAAACCTGCACACTAAAAACAAAAGGGGAGAGGGGTTAGTCACACAGACTGAATGAGGGCTACCCACACACACTATGTATATATAAGGAGCAAAACACATTCAATCACACATGGTTCGTGAACTCAGGGATAGTTTTTTCACACCAAACTTTGCCCGTGATACATACATATAGGGATGCTTATCAAAACGGAACAAAACTTAACTTAATCGATTCATACATAACAAACATAGCAAAATAGACTTATTGTATCAAATCTTATCAAAACATTCCACATCTTAGCTTATACTTTAAAAAAGATCCATATTTTTATCTTAATTAAGAGTCTATCCCCGTTTCACGAACTTAACAGAGTATACAAACATAACTCGGTGAGTACGAGTCCTAAATCTCGGAGAGCCACTCTTCCACCCGGATATCATTGCCTTCTCTATATTGGGGAGGGTTGAATGTTCTGAAGTCTCGATACAATGTTGCCATCCGACTCATAGGTGGTAATTCGGTCATTGTTTATTCTCAGTGATAAGGATGTTGATGTGATGATGGACCGAAATCTTGTCGTCGAGGCGGCCTCCTGAACATCTCACAACTACAACATAGATATATGCATGCCGGTTAGTACGTGAGAACGACATATAATTAAATCAAGTAAGAATAATTAGATAAATGCAATGCATCACAAAATGTAAAATCAACAAAGTGTTAAGAATTCATAAATCATGATGCACATGCAAGCACAAAGCCACATTGTCCTATGCCGCTCGACCTAGACTAACACAACAAGACTCTTAACTCAGGTTTTGCAACCTAGCGCTTTGATACCACTTTAGGATGTAGTACCCCGCACGGTGGGTCACCACATCCCCCACACCTAAGCCCAATCCACATACGAGATGGCAAACCCATACATGAACCAAGCAGAGGCGAACGGGGAGACAAATAGACACACGCCTAAGTTAGGCGGAACGTAGACCCTGCAAATTAAACTAAGCAACAAAAATGAAAGTGTATACGAAAGCGATTCACACAATCAAACTTAAATTACAATCAATAGTTAACGGGTTAAACTAATATAGATCCCTAATCCCGAATATAACATAAATCATAATGCAAACGGGTTCAATCTGTTTCCTAGAAGCCTGTCCGGAAATATAATATATCAAAATAATGATATGGTATCCATACAAACGTTCAAACTTATACAAATTCAGAAGTGCAATGCAAGGACTAAACTCGACAAAAGACTAGATAGACTCCGCCTATCTCGAACTCCACGCAAACCTGCACACTAAAAGGGGAGATGGGTCAGTCACACAGACTGAGTGAGGGCTACCCACACACACTACGTACGTATAAGGAGCAAAACACATTCAATCACTCACGTTTCGTGAACTCAGGGATAGTTTTTGCACACTAAACTTTGCCCGTGATACATACTTATAAGGATTCTTATCAAAACGGAACAAAACTTAACTTAATGGATTCATACATAACAAACATAGCAAAACAGACTTATCATATCTCTTATCAAAACATTTCACATCTTAGCTTATACTTTCAAAAAGATCCATATTTTTATCTTAATTAAGAGTCTATCTCCGTTTCACGAACTTAACAGAGCATACAAATATAACTCGGCAGGTACGAGTCCTAAATCCCATCCTGGGCTCCTCAGACATAACATATCAGACATATCAAAGCAAAATAGACATACCAAACAAACCTCCTTTCTCCGGTGATGGAAGGGTTGCGCGACCCTAACCACCCAGACAGGTAAGGAGAGTGAAAGCTACTTCAAACCCTCAGGATCTTCTTCACTCACCAAACCTCCTGGTGAGATCAGGGGTAATCCGAATCAAACTGTAGAGATGTGCACAGGGGTGATAACCGGCGACCGCATGACCGTCCCGGGTCTCCCTTACCCACAACTCCGGGGCCCAACATACCGAACATATCACATCAGAGCATACGAAATCATAACCCGCTACTTATCAAACTTAACATAACATACCTTACCTTGCAACAACTATGTTATACATACCTCTCCGTGTCAAATCCATAACATATCCATAGCTCATAGCTCTAGGCCTATAAGAGGCACACGGTTTGAAGCATAATTAATGTTGCAAACATAACAAAACATAACAAATCAAAACAAGCACACATAGGCTCGTACATAACATATCGTACTTGCAAAGTCTTAGCAAATTCATAAACTTACATATTCCGCACATATTTACTTATACTTAAGGTTATAGTTCGCATGCATAGAAAACGAGCACATTTCATAGGGTTTAACTATACCCTAATCTCACCTTATAACAACGGAACCGAGAACCAGGCAATTTATCCACCCTGAAATCACCGCGGCTAACGAAACACCACCCCTGGTGCAGCTGAAGAAACTGAAGGCAAAACACAAAGCTTAGACCCAAAGATGAACCACGTAGATGCACGTCATATTTATAAGCACTTATGAGAGGCAATTATATATGCAAGGTTCATAATCAAACTCATTTCGTGCAAAGAAATGCATTTCACAAAGTGGACATACGTAACAAGGTGCATATGTGCTTCGTGCAAACAATTCACATTACTTAAGCAACATAAAAATGCAAATAAGAACAAATACATACACATACATAAGTTATAACAAGCTGGGAATGAGTTCGAAGGTGAAAAGTTGCAAGAAAAGCGGAAGAAAAGCATAAGAAAAGGTTCCGAGCAAAAACGGGCAAAAGCTGGAAATTTTCAAAAACGGACAAGCTGAAGGAAAATGATCATAACTTGAGTTTGAGAGATAGGAATTAAGTTTTGTTTCTTGGAAATGAAACTAGACACATAGGTATATGGCTCGAATCATGGTTCAAAGTGAGTCAAAAATGGCGTAGGTTTGAAGTTAGACCAACGCAGAATTTGGCGAAGTGGCGACACAATTTTAAAACGGTTATATCTCCCAAACCACGATTAATTTTGAGGTGAATCCAATTGGAGAATGTTATAGACTTAAAAAGGTTTCTACAGTCTAAAATTCTGGCCAAACAGAGCACAAAGGAAGGCTACACGGTCGTGTCCAAATTGGTCTGGAAGCTGACACGGCCGTGTCAGAATAAAAACATCCAACTCGAAGGTCTAACACGACCGTGTTGGAAATGAACTAAAGTTCGACACGGCCGTTTTAGGTCGTCTTCTTCGAAAAAGAGCAGCAAAATAGTAGGGGTTCAACGGGAGAAGTCCCAAAACTATCCCAAACCTCATTCCAATAAATTTATACACCAAAATACATCAAAACACACACATATAACATATTAGTATCAATTTAAATCACATATAAATGCGTCGGGAGCAAGTTATCGTATTTAGGCACATTTCCAACAATTCACCAAACCATGTAATCGAGCAAGAAAATCAAAATTCAATCGGTAGAAATGAAGTACTCGAAAAGGGGAACACATTGCTTAACTTGGATCATTGATCGGGCGAACGAGGAAGTCTGACCTCGAGCTCAAAGCTTAATGGCCAAAGGGGGTTGTTTCCATCTCATTTCTTCCTCTTCTTGGTGCTGCATATGAAAATGGGGAAAATTAAAAAGGGGCTTGGCCCTTTTTCTTAGCTAAGATACGGGTAGGGTCGAACGGTATCCAGTCCACTCGGATTGGATTTTAAAACGGTAGGGAGAACAAACGGCTTTAGAAAATAAAGGTTAACTTATTGAATCCGAATCATCGAAATGAACTCAATGACAAGGTTAGAATTCGAATTCGATTCTCGAGCTCAAGGTAGCCACGAAGGCTAAAACACCCTATGTGACGCCCCGCTTCTCGGTCAAGGTAAAGTTAGGTACGAGAGTGTACGATTTACCTTTCCTTGCATGATTTATGTGGAATTATGCCTTAATTTGATAATGAATTTTTGCATAAGTGAAATATATTAAATGTGCGATATATGTGGTTTTATGACATATTAATTATATGCTTGTATTGCTATTATTGAGCGTTGATAACATGTTTTATAGTTTGAAGAAACAATGTGCTTATATGGACATTAAAGCATAATTTAGGGACTATATGGTAAATTTATTTTCCAATCCTGGAACTGGTTAATTCGATTACGAGTTCGTGGGTTCCTAAATCGCTCGATTTGGAGTTCGGACGAAGAAGTTATGGCCATTTTACGAAAAGTCAGCCTTTTAAGCCTTTAATTGTTGACCTTCGACCCAATTTCGAATTAAGCCCAATTTGAGCCCCAATTTCACCTAAATCCGACCCGTATGACCCGCTCCATGACCCTATATGGCTGACCCAATTTACAAAATCAGATTTAACACACAAAAACTCATTCTTACGTTATTTCAAGATTGAAACACACTCTCTCCCTCACTTTTCTCAAGAGACCATCCATATTCTCTCAAGAACTTCAAGCCATCTTCAAGAGCCAAGAGTGGAGACTAAAGTTGGAGATTCAAGACTAAAGAACAAGATTCCCTATTCCATTTTCAGCTCTTAAGGTAAGAAATGCTTGAATGCTTATGTGGGTCTTCTTCTTTGAACTTGAAGCTTGAGTTTAAAATCTAGGGTTCATGGTTAGATGGATTAAATCCGAATTTTATGATGGAAATATGTTTCTTATGATGTTGGGAGTGATTTGATGTAAAAATTTCTCGTTTTCATGCTTGTTTGAAGAAACCACCATTGTTGACCTTTGAAGCTTTTATGAAGAATTCTTGCATGTTCATGTTCTAGCTTGTTTTAGCTTGATTTGATGATGGATTCTTGTTCCTTATGTGTTTTTATGGAGAATGTGATATATTTCCTACAATTTCTTGCAATGATTGTCGATTTCAACATTGTTATGCTTGAAGCTTTCTTGAAACTTGTAGAAGATGAAGTTCTTGCATGAATTGTTAGATTTCTTGATGTTTAAATGTTCCTAAATGCTTTATTATGTAACGTGATGTTTTATGATGCTTATTTGTGGTTTTGGAATCTTAATTTCATGTTTTGGGGTGTTTTGAACTCATTCCCGTCGAGTTTGAAGTTGCTGTCACGTTTTTTTTAAGTTCTGGGCAGAATCCATTAGGGTAGATTTTTGCTGTGTAAAAATCCATGGGCGTGGATTTAAGGCAGTAGCTTCTGGACCAAATCCGCGAGGGTGGATTTTTTGTGAAGGAAAATCCGTGGGGGTGGATTATGCCCAGCCTTGTTTTCTTGATTCATTTCACTTGTTTTGCCTCTCGTTTGTTCCTTACTTATTTATATTATGTCTCTAATGTATTGTGACCTCGTTATATGTTGTGACATCTCATGCATACCTTATATTATGATCTTTATACCTCAATCATACTTAAGTTATCTTAATTGACTAAGTTATGCGTTTAATTAAATTGTGTTAAGTATGATTCATAGGTCGCTTATTACATATGACTTGAGAACTTGATACATGACTTATATGATGCAATGTGATCATAATTCCCAATATATACCATCGTCGAACATTCCTTGCACATCATTAGCATATTTGCATTCATGTCAAAGACGTGCGTCGTCTTGTTAGGTTTCGAGTCGAGTCTTACCTTTGTTGGTACATTGTCTTGTTAGGTGGTGAGTCTCCGGACGTGTAACCTTCCTTGTTCGTGCTTGATCTTTGAGGTTCTTGGTAAAGGTGAGGATTTATATATATGTAAGATGTTTTAAAAACTGTGGACACCTATAGCCTTTCATATTTATTGGTTTTAAACTCCCGTTTTCGAACGTATATATATATATAGGCTTAATAAGCCAAGTTTTGTGAGCTATGCTCATATATTGGATATTCGCTTATGGTAATGGTTTACAAGTAGAAATTGAGTTTTCGTATATGGGATAAGTACCCAAAATGCCTTTGGAACTTTTATTTTGATATTATGTATGTGTGAGTTGTGTAGCGAGGTTGTGATGTACCTCGCAAGGAGGCTTGCTTAGGGCAATTGAATTTGAGCTCGGGGATGGAGGTGAGAGATATTTCAGGAAGGCAAGGGCCGACGGATGTCCTTATCCAAAGTTCCCATTGTGGACAAGACTACTAAGACTCTGAGGAGGTTTCGGGGTTAAAGTTTTCTTGGAGAGAGCTAGGTTGCATGGACCGAATTCTCTACGTTATGGATGCTCGGGGGGTGCACACCCTCGACATCAACGCTGTAAAGGTTGGATTGGTTTGACTTCTTGGTTTGGGAAGATCGGATGGAGTGCTCGTTCTTGCCGAGCCGGTTATGTGTGGTTTATGATCCATATTTTTCTAAAACTTGCATTTACTTTGAAAATAAGTTGGATCATGAACACCTTTGTTTTGAGCATGCATTAAACCCTCTTATATCACTTATATTATGTACACTTCTCCTCACCGGTTCCTTTTGAGCTGACCTCCTTTACCTTTCGTGTCCGCAGGTCGCGTTTTCGAGTCAAGCTAGGCGGGGTCTTTTGAGAGTCTTGTTTTAAGTCTAGTTTGTACTCGTTATGTTGTAGCGTACTTTATGACTTATGTTATGTTCCGGGATGTATGGATTTAGTATGTATGATATTTTATTATGCTAGTTTGGACCGTGATGGTCATTAGGTTGATTTACATTTTGTACTTTGAGCATTAGGTGCTGCACCGCGATGGTCACCTTACTTGATGAATAATTATCCTATGCACATGTTATTATATGATTTAAGCTTCCGCATACTTGTCTTTGTTTTTATTCTCGCTTTGTGAGTCTAGTACCGCCTAGCTAGGTTGTCCGTTTATCACCGCTTGCTTCGGTCCCGGCAGGTATATGGATAGCAATTCTATATACAAGCTAGGTCCGTAGCGCGGGATAGGCGTGGATGCCCTCGTCTGGGCGTTACACCCTAATTAGAATTAGGTCCCTAATTTGTAAATATTGGACGATTGAGTCCAAATACATTTAATTAAATTCTAATGCGCACATAATATATAAAATACAAATTGACATGTAAGACATGCAAATTCACGTAAATCTCAAAATTATCAAATTAAACTCTCTCGTGACGACATACCTGGATTGTCGAGAAGACGGGGTGTCACAAACTCCCCCCCCCCAAGAGAACCTGGTCCCCAGGTTCGCCTGCTCGAGTTTCAAGCTAGAACAACTTCCGTATTCACCAAAGTTCAAGGTTCATGACGTCCCAACAAGGGTTAGCTCGGTAAGGTCTTCAAGCACATGGCATTTGAATCTCCAAATAGATCCAGTCATTTGAATTGCTCGATCGACTCGCACGATAAAGAGGGTCTAAAGTAGATTCAACACTCACCGTTTAAGTTCATTAGAGTCAACTCTCGAGCTGAGTGTTCTCTCGAAGGGCGTAGCTATAACTCACGCCACTTGCACAACCAAGCTCAAAACGAATATCCTTCTTGTCCACGATCTAAGGTTCGAAGTGTCTAACATCCGAACCCTCTTCTTACATCTTCAACTCTTCAAGAGACTGATTGAATTGTTGCAAAGCTCGACCCTCATCTTACCTAAATCAACACTCTCGAACACTGAAAACATAATATAAAATTAAAATGCATGATGCACGTGATATGTATGTTTTAGTGTACCATTCACCGATGGGGAAAATCTTATTTCTCATGATTTGATCAAAGTCGAAGTCTTTTTTTTCCACATTTATGCCTTGAAGTTCACAGTGCTCTTTATGCCTCAAATTTCATCCCATCCTTTACCCTACGGTGGTTATTTATCTTTGATAATTCTTCGAATTCTACCTTCTTCCCTTAAGCGTTTTCTTGGTCTTGCTCACATTCCTAAAATTTTGATTTCCTCGAGCTCTGATTTATCACCATTGGCCTTATAGCCCAAATTCCTTCATCCGAATGCTTGCTCGTAGAATCCCAAAGAAGAGGTATTGACTTCTAATCATAATTCCACTTCGTTAAGGTTCTCTCAAAATACGGTGTTGATTCTCATATTTAGCACCACTTATTTCATGGAAGATAAGAGAAGTGTGTCCAGAATCTATTAGCAATTCTCATCGAACTCCTTCTCTAACCCGAAGACATCTCCTTGCTTATCCTTGTTGTTAGGAAATCCCGAAGTCCCCCAACTTGAACACCGACACATTCCCTAATTCCTTCTCGCCCGAGTGCCCTTCTTTATTACAAAATTTTACTTCTTGTCATCTCGTCCTTAGCCTACGACTTCATTCAAGAGCTTTATCTTAATCCATTGAAATCCCTCAAAAGCCCAACCAAAGTCTCCTATTAATTCTCCTCGAATCTCTTCTCCAAGGGCACGCTTGTAAAATGAGTCAATCTCTATGTCCTGAGATTTTGATTATTTCTATTTTGTGCCCATTGGTAGGGTTGTCCACAATGTCCCTCATGGATTAATTACTTCCCTTTTCGGCACATTCATTGTAGCACCCCGAAGGGGCCACAACCCCACACCGTCGTACCTCTCAAGTGGCTAGAAGACCTAGCACCCAAGAAGCACGCCGGCGAACAGACAAAACATTACAAGATCAGAGTACTTGAAGGGAACATTGCAGCGGAAATATGAGAAATTTAAAACTTTCAAAACATAAATCAGGAGACATAAGAGGCCAGTAACCAAGTACAAGGAGTATACAAGAATTGCGTATTGAAAGAGATATTTTGATAGAGCGTCAAGGGATAATATAACTAGTGTAAACAAGTAACAAAGGACACCAGAGCCTAGATCGATAAATACCTAGTTGGACATTACATTAACATCCAGGGGGTGGTGTCCCAGATTGTTCAGAAGAACCTGACCGTAAGAGCACTACAACGGATTTCGTATACTTCAAGATACCAGCCAACAAGTGATCACTGAACCTGAAACCATGAGGTCAGAAAACAGGGTAGAGGTATTAGTCAAAAGGACTAAGTGAGGCATGACTTTTGAAACAATATAAGTACTTGAAAGCTTTAGGACTTTCAGAAGATGTTTAATTCAAATTGCACTTTAAAACTGAATTTCAGAGCTTTTTCTTTAAAACATTAATTCAGAACCGTACTTCAAAGCATTACTTTGAAATAAGATTTCCAAGCAAGCATACACATGCACACACATCAGAGGTTCTTGTTCATATATGCTTTATAAACGGGGAAACAGGGTACGGGATATTTCCAAAATTATGAACCAGACTTTAAAATCAAAGTTGCCTACAAGGTAGGCCATATCCATCCTTTACTCCTCAAAAACATTTACAAATTTGGTATCGAGATCCATTAGGACCCCAACACCCATATACACATGCACCACCCTTTCTCCCCTTATTGTCGCGCCCAGGGAGCTACCCTGCGGTGACGTAAACAAAACGGGACGAACTTACCACCTCTCCCGACCTTCGATGTGGAGTAACCAACCTTCGATTAAACCATCACCAAGGTCAGTACGGCGGCCAGTGTCATAGTAGCCATTGGCGCACGCCTCACGGTCTACTACTTAACCATAAAGCGAGGGCCCAACATAACAGAATTTCCAAAGCTTGCATTCAGAATAACAAAAGGAGACTGAACCTTTATTCAAGACAGTGTAGGAGTGTACAGGATATATATCAGAGATCATTAACTTTAAACTTGAAGCATTGTACCAAAATGGGAAAGCGTTTAACTGGGAAGATAGAATCTTTGAACTCGAATGAGTTGATTTTGAAATTATTTGAATACATAAGAATATTCATGGTTGCAGTTCAAATAGTTTAAACCTCACCTACAGAAACGGTATTATGCAATAATACCAGAGCCACAGTAAATCCGGACTTCACATGTGAGTGGTGAATGATTAAGTTTCTATCCATAAACCATATAGTCACATAAACAAGTAGGGATGACCTCAAGTCATTCAATAGCACATAATATCATATGTACAGGACGAAACATTATCAAAGCATATCATGTCATGTGGCGATATTTCATGATAATTATTCAATAATCATCAAAGCATGAGGGCATAATTGGATTCATGTAACGCAGTACATAGGAGAGTAATACCATTTAATGTAGGAGAATCATTTAACTAAGAATGGAACATTGATTGTGAGTTATCCTTAATCTTGAGTTAATAGATCAATACAAATCGAACAATTTTTAATCAATTTATGATCATAGACATGAGCCTTAAGGAACTAAGTTCCAAACTATATTAATGATTCATGATTGAGTGAGGATATCCAAGTATTGAAGCATAAGATCAACAAGAATGCGGAACACTTAAACAAGGAATAATCTTTACGAAGAAAGGATTCAAGTAAACGATTAGTCTCAATTGAAAGCTCGTGTCAAGAACTTAAGGATATATTCTTAGAGTCTTAAAACAATCTCATTTAGAAAAGGAATGTGAACTTTGAAACCTACTTTGATCCCCTGTTTTTGAGAATTTTCGAAAAAGGCGTTGAGTTCGTCTCTTCGAAACGATCATTTAGGTTAAAAGTCAAAATTCTCGGTCAAAGTCAAAGTCAATGGTCAAAGTCAAAGGTCAAGAATCAATGGTCGAGGTCAATGATCAAAGGTCACTATTTAAGTGTACGGTATATATACTGTATGTATACGGTACTTATATTGTATGTATACGTGTATTTATATGGTATGTATACGGTATTTATATGGTATGCATACGGTATTTATACGGGGATACCTATCGTATTTATACAAGGTATATATAGTATATATACAAGAATACATGCGGTATTTATACTAGAATACATACAGTATTTATAAAAAAGTACATACGTATTTATTATGAAAATACACATAATATTTATACGAAAGTATACTGTTGGGATAAATGCCCTGAAAATCAAATTATATTGTAAATTTTTTTGATTAATAAAACTGAAATTATAGCAAGTTATGAGTATTTTACAAATTTAATAATTAATGACGTGTGATGGTATTTTTATATGAAATGTGTTTCATAGGAATAGACTTTAAATACCAAGAATCACGTGTCATTAAAGTTCTAGTCGGTATGATAAGAAAATATTCTTATCAAGACTATAATATGTTATATAAGATTATTAGTTTTTCGTCATAGGCAAATGAAGTTTCTAATTATAACACATTGATGATTTTCAATGAGATTGGAAACATCGAACTGGACTACTGAGATTGTTCATTTTATACTGCTATCTAAAATGAACAAAATCTCGGAAGCATTAGGCTCTTAATCCTGATAGTGTTTCTACTTTAGGCATGTAGTGTTAATCACTGTGATGTACACAGAAGTGAGGTCTCGATAACGGGGTGGCCAAAATACTTTGTACGTTCGGTGATTGCATGAAATGTGGTAAAGAGAAATATTGATCAAGGAATCTGTAGCCTTGTGGGAAGGTTAAAGGTATCCCTGAAATAGATTTGCAAAAGTTCAAATAAAACTTTGGCCAAAGTACTTCGTGTTTGCGTCACCGAAGTTGTATGTTGAATGTGTTTCACATACAGGGAATTTGGACTTAAGGCAAATCAAGAAATTTCATATTGAAAGCGAAAAATAAATGATAGTAGTATTGATTTATTTTTCATGGATATCTGTACAGAGGAGTAAAATGAAAAATTATTCTAGATCGAGAAATTCGTGAATAATTTAATTAATTTTAGAGTTCAACAATATTTATTTAGTGGAATTAAATATTATTAAACGGTAATCAATTATTATCATGGGATGATAATACATTGACCCGTTTGGAGCTAAATTTAATTAGTCCCGCAGGTCCCCCCGCAAGCCCGAACGAAGATCAAAGAGAAAATATTAAAAGGAGAGAGAGAACTGAATTTTTGAAGAGTTTGAAAATAGCCAAGTAATTTATTTTGAGAAAATAAATTAAATTCCAAAGAGTTTGAAATGCCAAAAATTTTATTTTGTTCTGAAAAAAAAAAAAAGAAAATGATTTTTTTTGCTGACGTGGCATTGTGCTGACGTGGCAGCTAAGGTGTCACGCCACGCTAGCGAGTCAGGTGCCAAGTGCCGCTGATAGGGCACCAAGTGTTGGAAAACACGAATCAGAAAGCAGCGGAAATTTAAAAATTTTTCAACAAAAGGATCTTGGACTCGTAATCGTGTATCCAAATTCGAAGGAATTAGAAACTTACTTTCTTAATTATATTTCTTGAAGCGTTCCAAGCCACCTAAGAATGCTCTTCTCGCGGCTTGATCCCCTCTCCTTGGTAAATCTCGAATCTTCAAACTTCTAACTTGAAGCTCTCTAGAGATAGTCCACCAACTTGACTACAATCTAACTAGTAAGGATGCTAGTTCTCTAGTTAGTGTTTAGGCTTAACCTATGTAACGCCCCGAATTTCATTAATTACATTCTTATGTTTATTATAATTTTATAAATTATATTTTATCAAAATTTCTTGAAATTCATATTAAACTTATAATTTATCTCATAACTTGAAAATGTTTATTACGTGAAATAATTACCGAATATGATTTAATTGTCAACTTGCCCCTATACGTTCATTCTTTTAAATTTAGGGACCAAATCGCATAACATTTTCAAGGACTTAATCGATCAATCTTCAAAGCTTTTCATCCTTAATTGCATGATTTGAATACTTGAAGGATTAAGCAGAAATTTAGCCATTTTCACAAAATTCAAAATGGTGATTCACGTACCATTTCTTCCACTCTCTTCCAAGATCAATTTCATCAAGCTCTCCCAACTTATTTGCTCTTTCTTGCTCTCGGCCCTTCAAGAAGAAAAAAGAGGAAGAGATTCATCATAATCATCAAGATTTTTCAAGAAAATTCCAAGCTTTGAAGCTTGTTCATCATCATCATCTATCTTGTTCATTTCTTTAGCTCAAGGTTGGTATTTGCATGAACTCATTATTCTCGATCACTCATATGATGGCTAGGGTTTGAGGATTGTGTGCTAGATGGATTAGGTATAGATGGAAGCATGATTATATGATCATATCTTGAATTATGGCATGATTTGGAGCATGAATTGTTGAATAATTAGCTTGAGTGATCAAGTTTGAGCATGAACTTGGAGGCTTGAAATCTTGGTGATATTTCATGTTTTATGTATTTAAGTGATATGCTATCATATCTTCAGTGTATATGCATCATATTTCCAGAAATAATTGCATTTGGGGATCAAACTTGAGATTTTGTGGCTTCGTTAATGTTTCCCGTAGCCCTCCCCTATTTCTGCTCTGTTTTTCAGTTGCAGAAACTGGGAACGAACGTTCCCATCCTCAAAGCGTTATGGGAACGGGCGTTCCCACTCTTTTAAACCAAGATAGGCGGCCGAGCATGGGAACGGCCGTTCCCGTTTTGGCCTGAGTGCCGGAAGGACCGTTCCCAGCTAAAGGCACGCTTTTAATTTAAAAACGTTGGCGTGTTTTGAAGGGCCACGGGAACGGCCCTTCCCATTTAAAAAGGAGACCCGGAACGGCCGTTCCCGTGCGTCTGACAGAACAAAACTTTCTGCACAAAATTACATTTTTAGCCCCATGATCCGATGATTCCTTTGACCCCGAATTGTTATTATATGATTGAATATGTACTGAAACAAGATGTTTTCATGCTACATTGTGATTTGCACGTCATCTCGTTGCATTTTCGCGGTTCGTCATATTTGGTCTATTTAGAGTCAAGTCTCACGTGTACACGTCTATTTTGCACAGACCAACTTCGTAGGGACGAGGAGCAAGCCCCGTAGGCCGTGCCCTACTTGTCTTTTGTCGGTAAAGGTGAGATTTAATTGTTAGTATATAGAACCCGTATAACCTTTATGTGGATTTCAAGCCAACAGTATATATATACTTATTTCTAATGTTTTCTAAACTATACACAATTGCAAGCAAGTCATGTATCATGATTGATTGATTGATCGTGTTTTGGCGAGTAAAGCATGTCACGTTGGGCCCGAGGGTAGTGGTTTGAGCCAACCGGGAAAGCATGGGCTGACGGGTAACTCGAACATTATCCTCACCACATTTGGGGTCACCCCTGAATCCGCTAGGAGATTAGTGGAGGAAGGAGCTCCGGGCTTAGGGTTTCATGTACCCTCTGCTCAATGAGATTGGATGGTGGGGCCTTGCAATCCCACCATCACCGGAGGAAGAAGGAGACTGGGGATGGGTCCGGCACCACGGATTGTCCTCGGGTTATTGTCATGATTGCATGTATTGATTATTCTGCCTGAATACACCTGCACGATAGCTTAATTGCATGATCACTTATTAAAAGATAAAGCAAGCATGTATTGTACACAGTTGGAGTAAGGTTGGAGATTTCCCTCACTCGTTGGGCCACGTATTGGGCTGACGGGTAACTCGAACATTATCCTCACCACATTTGGGGTCACCCCTGAATCCGCTAGGAGATTAGTGGAGGAAGGAGCTCCGGGCTTAGGGATTCATGTACCCTCTGCTCAATGAGATTGGATGGTGGGGCCTTGCAATCCCACCATCACCGGAGGAAGAAGGAGACTGGGGACGGGTCCGGCACCACGGATTGTCCTTGGGTTATTGTCATGATTGCATGTATTGATTGTTCTGCCTGAATACACCTACACGATAGCTTAATTGCATGATCACTTATTAAAAGATAAAGCAAACATGTATTGTACACAGTTGGAGTAAGGTTGGAGATTGCCCTCACTCGCCGGGCCACGTATTGCACGCATTGAAACATGAAAACGATTAAAGTACTTAATATTGGTAGTTGTAATCTCGGGCGAGTTTATGTGATTGTGAACTTATGATACTTTTAATTATAAAACCTTACCCGAGGTTATAACTTGCATGTTAATTGCGCTAATATATATTTATGCCCCTTACTCAGTCTTCCATGGACTGACACCCCACCTTTCAGGTTGTCGCGTTCATATGCTAGGCGGGAGTCTGAGTCGTGTCTTGTCATCCAGCCGGGTCTAGTACTGCACACGTTTCCATGATCTTGCTTTTGTCATGTCCTGAGTTAGTATATTATAGTTCTTGGTATATTTTGGGACTTTTGCTTGTATGATATATAGGAGATGATAATGTATTGATATCTGTTGGTAACTATTAGTATTTATATCGTTGATGTAATATGGTACCTATGTGTATTTATGAATTAATGCTTCCGCTTTTAACTTTTATGTCTTAGTTTTGTATTCCTTTGGGGTATAGTCCCGCCTAGCTCGTCCTTTCTTTTATTTGTCACCCGTTCGCTATAGGTTAGTTCATGTACGGATTGTCCATTTCGTATGTGGATCGGCCTATAGTGCGGGGGTGTGTTATCTCTACGTATAGGGGTGCTACATCTTAAGTGGTATCAGAGCCCGGTTGCAAAACCAAGGTTCTAGTGTCATGTCGTATCAAGTCTAGGTCGAACGGCATAGGAACTAATTGGTAATTTGAGAGTCTTGCATATTATTTGAATCTATTTGAATTCTCTGAATTAATTAGATTACTTGACAACCTGTGCTTTGCATTGATTTATGCTATTTATTGTTAATTAATTGATCTTGAATTATTTGAAATTATGTGCTTAACGTGTTTTACTTTAAACATTGATAAATTACCTGCTGCATTTATATTAAATTGTCGTCGTGAGCATTAATTATGTGACATGAGCACGCCTTACCCACATGCATTTATTTCAAAGAAGGTTGTGAGTTACAGGTTGTGGAAATGATATCAAACCACGGCCAATTGCTCGGTAGTTTTGGGCTACTATAGGATTTGAGAAGGGTGTGTAAGTTGAGGCCAAAATCAGGGCGTGGAAGGAAAGTCAATTAAGTATCCCCGATCGAAGTACAAGTTAGGAATTACATTTGGGTTCAAATCAATTGGATTCAAATTTCTAACACGACAGCCAAAAAGATCAAACAACCAGTTATGTAAAACCAACATGTTCGGGATTCTACATTCGGGTAAGACGAGTTTATTTTCTGATTCAAGATAAATTGTCGTGTTGAGTGAATACATTGAAGGATATGGGGAGCGGTAATGAAAGCACTCAAGAAAGGCAAAGTACTAATTAGAGAGAGAATACCTGGATTGCCGTTCGAGATTAATTCGAGAGGTTGAAAAAAAAAAAGAGAAAAAGAAGAAAATTTCGAAGATGCCTAAACCGGGAGTCTAATAATAAGGAAAATGGGTATTCTCGGGAAAGGGATTTAAAAATTGTCGACTATGATGTGGTTGAATTGGAAGATATGGAGCAACAAGTAGAAATATTTAAATTTGAGAATTACCAACTTGGATCACCAATTCACAGAGAGTGCTACCCAGGAATTTTAGATTAAGAATCAAGTATGGAAAAAGGTTTGAAGGCAAGTTCATCGAGTTGTGATTCAAGGGATGAGATCCGAAATAAAACAATTCACTATGGGAATTTTGTACTACCAAAAATGGTGCGTCTACCGGGCAAGGAAGTCTATTTCATTCGAGGACGAGGTGAAGGAAGAATTGAGGGAATTAATTACTGAAGAATCGGATGTATGGCCAAGTAAGGAATTCAGTTAGTTGGAAGTGAAACTTAAGCAAGAGAAGAAAACAATTCCAGTAATTTAAATCGAGTTGGTAGAATTGGGTAATTCATTCACGGGAAGATTGGGATGCTAGAGATTCTATAGTCGGGTGGATGGAGCTCATTTTTTTTCTTTTCCAAAATCAAGTCGAGCTATCTTATTAAGTGCGCAAAGTGGGAAAGGTGGAATATGGCAACAAATGAAAACGACAAAGGATGATAAAGAATTTTGGAAGGAAATTATATGCTCAAAAGTAGGTAAGTAAGAAGATGAGTTTTATAACCGATTCAAATTGTAAAGAGTAGACTTGAAGGATTTCAACCATGGTGACAACTTGGTGAATCGGAATAATAACTGGAGACTTATGGTTCGAGAGGAGTCAGGAAATTAATTCCATAAGTGGAACAGAAATTGAATTCACGAGTTCTTATTTAGGGATCATATAACTACCCAAGCTAATGCAAGGAAAATTTGGGGACTAAGGAGGTAAGTATAGTAAGAGGCATCAAAGATTAACTTTCATGAAAATAAAGTGAGAGAAGAGATTGGAAAATAGTATGGTTTGGGATTTCAATTAAGAAAGGGATAAAGGAAGCTCAGCACGCCAGTGGATATGAAGTTGAAAGACAATCATGTCAAAGATTTTATCTAGTTGGGTATTTCTAAATCGAAGCTGAACTGTCGTGTTGTGAGGTCACGTTAAAAGACCTGAAGCAACAAATGGAAACGATAAAGAAAGGCAAAGAATTGTTGGGTGGATTTCGGACGATCAAGTATAAACAATTGGAGGGAGTGTTCACTTAACTATTCAAACTCCTAACTAGTAAACAAGGAGGTTTTAATCAAAAGTGACAACCACGAAAAAAGGATTCGGGCAACAATTGGGGAGTAATTATTAAAGAGTAAGCTAGGTGCTGATTCCATGAGCATAGAAGACTTCGGGTTTCAGAAATCATAATACCGAGCTGTGGGAATGTTCAAGTGGATGTTAGATAAATCTGAAGAATAGAAGACCGTGGGAAACAAGAAATGACAACAGTTCAAGACAAGCTTATAAGTCAATAAACGAGGAATTTCGCGTTGAGATAAAGTTTTCCATTACTCCGATGGCAGATTCAATGCATCCATAAGCACGTGCATCATACGCTACTTTAATTTTAAATTTCTTTACATATATGTGATTTCCCCGATTGAGCTTAATTGTCCCGATGTGTTGAATTATTACTTCCAAGGGCGTTATGTGCATTGGCATATTAATTCAACATGCATATCTAGTGTCTTGATTAGAGGATGTATCAAGATCGCCCTTATCATGAACGAGTACCTAGGTTTTCCCTGCGTTTACCCCCTCCGGTTCAACCTCAGGAGTTTTTCGAGTCCTTGGTTCGTTTAGTGGATCAGAAGATAAAAGAGTATGTTTCCTCAGCACAACGAGTCTTATCATCACAGCCGGGCCAACTTTGGATAGCATTTAGGGAATTTCAGAACCAACCATCCTCAAGATCCTTTGAAGGAAATAAGGATCCCACCGGGTCACAACTCAAGAAAATCAAAAGAGTGTGGGAACTAACTCTAAGTGGCTCCCAAGAAAAGGTTTGAGTCACCACCTCGTTGGAGGCAAGAAGGTCTAATC
Source organism: Lantana camara (assembly GCA_037501455.1). Classification (NCBI taxonomy): domain Eukaryota; kingdom Viridiplantae; phylum Streptophyta; class Magnoliopsida; order Lamiales; family Verbenaceae; genus Lantana; species Lantana camara. The sequence goes on from CM074858.1 coordinate 54,032,929, forward strand.
CTCAACCCTGGCAGACCTTAAGTTCAAAATCAGGACAAACTCTCAACAAAGGAAAACGGCCTATCTCTTATCCTACTCCGGCACCTCAAGAAAGATCTCGCAAGAAAAAGAAACAATCACTTGGATCGAGTTCGGGAGCCCCACGTATCCCAGCTTCAACAACATCTTCCGGGAAGCTTCTTTGCAACTATTGTGGACTTGATAACCACGCTTATGAGGGTTGTAGGATACGGTTGGGATTATGCCTCTATTGTGGGAGTGACGAGCATCACATAGACACTTGCTCAAGGCTACGAGGGAAATCGACCGGGGGTGGAAGATTACTTGTGCGAGCACGGGAAGGTGTTCATGAGAGGGCAATGCAAAATGTAAATGTGAATCTGGTCCGGGAAGAAGAAGGTACTAATTATATGCATGACACAACCAACGGTGAAAGGTATATTTAACCATGCATACCACGTGCATCACGGATCTTATTGTTATTGTTATTGTATTTAATTTCTTGTTCGTTGCAAATTAGTTAATTATGAGTGGTACGTATGTGATTAAAATGATTTTATTTGTCTATATGACATTTATGAAATTAATATGATTCCATTGGTCTATGTAACATCCATGCCATTGTTTCTTCAATCTGCTCCTTGAATTACTTTCGTGCATGTTGAGAGACAGGGCTCTCTCCTTTCCTGTTGAGAGACGGGGCTCTCTCATTTCTTGTTGAGAAACGGGGTTTTCTCATTCCTTGTTGAAAGACGGGGTTCTTTCATTCTTGTTCAAGAGACGGGGTTCTCTTATGGCTTGTGTATCATCCGAAACTTGACAGTGGACCTGGGGACCAGCTCCTTTTGGGGGGGGGGGGGGAATTGTAACGCCCCGAATTTCATTAATTACATTCTTATGTTTATTATAATTTTATAAATTATATTTTATCAAAATTTCATGAAATTCATATTAAACTTATAATTTATCTCATAACTTGAAAATATTTATTACGTGAAATAATTACCGAATATGATTTAATTGTCAACTTGCCCCTATATGTTCATTCTTTTAAATTTAGGGACCAAATCGCATAACATTTTCAAGAACTTAATTGATCAATCTTCAAAGCTTTTCATCCTTAATTGCATGATTTCAATACTTCAAGGATTCAGTAGCAATTTCGCCATTTTCACAAAATTCAAAATGGTGATTCACGTACCATTTCCTCCACTCTCTTCCAAGATCAATTTCATCAAATTCTCCCAACTTATTTGCTCTTTCTTGCTCTCGGTCCTTCAAGAAGAAAAGAGAGGAAGAGATTCATCATAATCATCAAGATTTTTCAAGAAAATTCCAAGCTTTGAAGCTTGTTCATCATCATCATCTATCTTCTTCATTTCTTTAGCTCAAGGTTGGTATTTGCATAAACTCATGATTCTCGATCACTCATATGATGGCTAGGGTTTGAGGATTGTGTGCTAGATGGGTTAGGTATAGATGGAAGCATGATTATATGATCATATCTTAAATTATGGCATGATTTGGAGCATGAATTCTTGAATAATTAGCTTGAGTGATCAAGTTTTAGCATGAACTTGGAGGCTTGAAATCTTGGTGATATTTCATGTTTTATGTATTTAAGTGATATGCTATCTTATCTTGAGTGCATATGCATCATATTTCCAGAAATAATTGCATTTGGGGATCAAACTTGAGATTTTGTGGCTTCGTTAATGTTTCCCGTAGCCCTCCCCGGTTTCTGCTCTGTTTTTCAGTTGCAGAAACTGGGAACGACCGTTCCCATCCTCAAAGCGTTATGGGAACGGGCGTTCCCACTATTTTAAACCAAGATAGGCGGCCGAGCATGGGAACGGCCGTTCCCGTTTTGGCCTGAGTGCCGGAAGGGCCGTTCCCAGCTAAAGGCGCGCTTTTAATTTAAAAACGTTGGCGCATTTTGAAGGGCCACGGGAACGGCCCTTCCCATTTACAAAGGAGACCCAGAACGGCCGTTCCTGTGCGTCTGACTGAACAAAACTTTCTGCACAAAATTACATTTTTAGCCCCATGATCCGATGATTCCTTTGACCCCGGATTGTGATTATATGATTGAATATGTACTGAAACAAGATGTTTTCATGCTACATTGTGATTTGCACGTCATCTCGTTGCATTTTCGCCGTTCGTCATATTTGGTGTATTTAGAGTCAAGTCTCACGTGTACACATCTATTTTGCATAGACCAGCTTCGTAGGGACGAGGAGCAAGCCCCGTAGGCCGTGCCCTACTTGTCTTTTGTCGGTAAAGGTGAGGTTTAATTGTTAGTATATAGAACCCGTATAACCTTTATGTGGATTTCAAGCCAAAAGTTATATATATAATTATTTCTAATGTTTTCTAAACTTATACACAATTGCAAGCAAGTCATGTATCATGATTGATTGATTGATCGTGTTTTGGCGAGTAAAGCATGTCACGTTGGGCCCGAGGGTAGTGGTTTGAGCCAACCGGGAAAACATGGGCTGACGGGTAACTCGAACATTATCCTCACCACATTTGGGGTCACCCCTGAATCCGCTAGGAGATTAGTGGAGGAAGGAGCTCCGGGCTTATGGATTCATGTACCCTCTGCTCAATGAGATTGGATGGTGGGGCCTTGCAATCCCACCATCACCGGAGGAAGAAGGAGACTGGGGACGGGTCCTGCACCACGGATTGTCCTCGGGTTACTGTCATAATTGCATGTATTGATTTTTCTGCCGGAATACACCTGCACGACTGCACGATAGCTTAATTGCATGATCACTTATTAAAAGATAAAGCAAGCATGTATTGTACACAGTTGGAGTAAGGTTGGAGATTTCCCTCACTCGCTGGGCCACGTATTGCACGCATTGATACATGAAAACGATTAAAGTACTTAATATTGGTAGTTGTAATCTCGGGCGAGTTTATGTGATTGTGAACTTATAATACTTTTAATTTCAAAACCTTACCCGAGGTTAGAACTTGCATGTTAATTGCGCTAATATATATTTATGCCCCTCACTTAGTCTTCCATGGACTGACACCCCACCTTTCAAGTTGTCGCGGTCGTGTGCTAGGCGGGAGTCTGAGTCGTGTCTTGTCATCCAGCCGGGTCTAGCACTGCACACATTTCCATGATCTTGCTTTTGTCATGTCCTGAGTTAGTACGTTATAGTTCTTGGTATATTTGGGGACTTTTGCTTGTATGATATATAGGAGATGATAATGTATTGATATCTGTTGGTAACTATTAGTATTTATATCGTTGATGTAAATATGGTACCTATATGTATTTATGAATTAATGCTTCCGCTTTTAACTTTTATGTCTTGGTTTTGTATTGCTTTGGGGTATAGTCCCGCCTAACTCGTCCTTTCTTTTATTTGTCACCCGTTCGCTATAGGTTAGTTCATGTACGGATTGTCCATTTCGTATGTGGATCGGCCTATAGTGCGGGGGTGTGGTATCTCTACCTATAGGGGTGCTACAACCTAGGGTTTTGTTTATCTTAGAGAAAGGATGGTGTTCAACACATGAACCAAAAGAATTCTCGATTAACTCTAAGAGGAGCTCGAGCTCCCCTATTTATAAGAAGGGAGTTGCCGAAATTCCTAGTCCTCATGGACTAAGGATTTGGTCCCTCTCTCCTATTACTTGATCAGCAAGTAATTTTGACTTTGACTTTGAATTCAAATTCAAATCAACTTTCAACATAGCTAAATATCCAAACTATTTTTGGATAATTTTATACTTTATTTATTTAAAATAAATAATTTATTTTATCTAATTAATTAACTACATTATTTTTCTCCAAAATTAGACTTTCTTTTTAATTCACAATTAAACCAAAGTCTATTAAATAATTAACAAATTAATTATTTAATATATATACAGTATATATATATTCACGTGAGAAACGTGTGATAATGACACGTGTTACTCACGTGACCCACACGCGTGGAACCCTCTCGGCCCGATTAACTCGTTTAATCATTTTAAAGCCTCAATTCATGTAACCAAGTTGTTGTGTGTGACCCTCTAGGTTCTCAATTCAATTAGCAGTGAACCTAATTAATTAATTAACTAATTAATTAATCAGTCCACAGATTAAACGACCATAGTCTAGCAACAGGTGTTTAACCCCTAGCTGAATTGGAATGTTGAGATTCGACAGAACCTTTAAGTCATTGATTCATGTGAGATACAATCCTCCTACTTACTATCTCTCAACCAAGATCTAGGGTAAGGGAATAATCAGAACCCTAATAATCCGGTCTTAAAGCTAAGTGCATTTCATATCCATTTGATCTCAATCCAAGAAACCCTTTTCTTGATGTCTTGATATACTGCCTTGGCCAAGGACTCCATATGGCATATAAATGACTTACACAATAAGAGATCACCTTGCAAATGCAAGTGTAGGTCCTTTCTTGATTCTCATTCACTTTCATGAATCACTTGTGCAGCCCCAGCATAAGCCTTGAATCAGTTGTCTAAGGCGACACCCTTTAAAACTTATACCTAAGACTACAGAGTTAACTCATAAAGTGACAAGGAACCTTAAGTCTAAGGATCAATTAATCACATCAATAACTCGTGAGATATTTTCTAATCTGGAAGTTTCCATTTCCTGAAATAGAAACTTCCTTTCCCATTTAGGAATGTTCTCACACAGGGCACCTCAGTGAACTTATTTATTAAGGTAAGCACCCTCATGTATCACGCACGTATCAACTATACACTTTGCACCTCCATGAAACAAGTTGGTCCTTCTTATGGGCGTGATCCCACAAGAAAGTCTTAGAGGAGTCAGGTTGACACTCCCACTGTCTGTAGGACTCATCGGCTTGGAGCATTTTACTAATCATGACTTATGTGATATAGGGCTCGTTTCATGAACTATTTCACCTAAATGGTAGAGTCCTAAAGTCATCAGGATTAGGGGAGTTCTCATACATGCACAGCTAAAGTAAACGCATACCAAACAAGAGCATATAAAGAAGTGTTGCCTCAATACGTTATTTTATTCAAAGATTGTCTGTGATTACAATAAGGAAAAACACAAAGCGGATATACAATCGGCTTTCTAGGGCACTATTCCTTACAATCTCCCACTTGCCCGTCAAAGCCATTGTAAAGCTATTCTAAGTCCTATCTTCTGAAGATGACCTTGGAAAGCTTGTCGACTAAGGGGTTTAGTAAGTGGATCTGCCACGTTCTCTGCTGAGGTGACCCTCTCAATTTGCACATCTCCTCTTTTGATAATATCACGGATTAGGTGATACTTCCTCATAATGTGCTTGGTCCGTTGGTGAGATCTTGGTTCTCTTGCTTGAGCAACCGCCCCAGTGTTATCACAAAACACAGTTATGGGGTCTTTCATGCTAGGAACAACATTCAACTCTTGAATGAAGTTTCTAATCCAAACACCTTCCTTAGCTGCATCATTTGCACCCAAGTATTCGGCCTCAGTGGTCGTATCTCCAGTGGTAGTTTGCTTGGAACTCTTCCAACTCACTGCTCTGCCGTTTAGGCAGAAAATGTATCCTGACATTGACTTAAAATCGTCTAAGTCTGACGGAAAGCTTGCATCGCAGTATCCTTCGACAGTAAGATCTTTCTGACCTCCGTAAACTAAGAATAAATCTTTAGTACTTTTGAAGTACTTAAGAATATTCTTCACGGCAACCCAGTGACCATCTCCAGGGTCAGATTGGAAACGACTTGTTACACTAAGTGCATAAGCCACATCCGGTCGAGTACATAACATTGCATACATTATGCTACCTATTGCTGATGCATAAGGTGTATGAGCCATTCTTTCCTTCTCAAGGTTAGTCTTAGGACACATCTTCTTTGAAAGACATGTTCCTACACTCATAGGAAGGTTCTTAACCTTTGCTGACTCCATATTGAATCTCTTCAATACTTTGTCAATGTACATCGACTGTGATAGTCCTATTAACCTTCTAGATCTATCTCTATAGATTTTAATTCCAAGGATATAGGACGCATCACCCAGATCTTTCATCTCGAATTGGTTCGATAACCATAACTTAGTCCCTTTCATGTCATCCTTCGAATTCCCAATAAGAAGGATGTCATCAACTTAAAGTACTAAGAATTGCACTGAGGTCTCCAATTCCTTTCTATACACACATGATTCATTCGAAATTTTAATGAAGCCAAACGCTTTGACTGATTCATCAAATCGAATATTCCAATTCTTAGAAGCCTATTTTAATCCATAGATTGATCTTTGGAGTTTGCAAACCTTTTGCTCACTCCCACTGAATGTGAAACCTATGCGTTGGTCCATATAAATGTCTTTATCAATGTCACCATTGAGAAAGGCAGTTTTCACATCCATTTGCCATATCTCGTAGTCATAATACACAACAATGACAAGCATGATCCGAATAGACTTTTGCATTGCAACTGGCGAAAAGGTTTCATCAAAGTCCACGCCAGGTCTTTGAGTGAATCCTTTTGCAACCAGTCTTGCTTTGTACGCTGTAATGCTTCCATCAACTCCAAGCTTTCTCTTAAAGATCCATTTGCAACCTATGGGTTTGACCCCATCAGGAAAATCTACCAAGGTCCAAACTTGGTTGGAATTCATGGAATCCATTTCAGATTTCATGGCTTCTATCCACTGTTCAGAGTCAGAATCTGAAAGTGCCTCCTCATATGTTAAAGGATCATTATCCTTTTGAGAGATTTCATGGAAGAATCCATACCATCTCTCCGGCTGTCTAGGAGTGCGTTCAGAACGCCTTAGAGGAGGATTTACGTGTGTATCGAAATTCGTGATTGGTTGTTGTTGATCAGAAGGGGACGTTTCTTCAGTGGGTCCCGTGGGGTCACTTTCTACTTCCTCTAATTCTATGATCTTGCCTTTCTTTTCTTTAAGGAACGGTTCCTCCAGAAAAGTGGCATTTCTGGAAACAAACACCTTTTTTTCAGATTGATTATAGAAGTAGTATCCTATGGATTCCTTAGGATAACCCACAAAGTAGCATAAGTTAGAACGAGATTCTAACTTATCTCCCACTATCCTCTTCACGTAAGCAGGACAACCTCAAATTCTTAAGTAAGAATAACTAGGGATTTTACCATGCCATATTTCATAGGGCGTTTTAGGGATTGACTTATAGGGAACTAGATTCAAAATCTTTTCTGCACTTTCTAGGGCATAACCCCAGAAAGAAGGTGGTAAGTCAGTGAAACTCATCATGGAACGAACCATATCAAGTAGAGTTCGATTCCTTCTCTCAGAAACTCCATTAAGCTGAGGAGTTCCCGGAGGAGACCACTGAGAGATAATCCCATTATCTTTGAGATGATTAAGGAATTCATCACTAAGATACTCGCCTCCTCGATCAGATCGAAGTGCTTTGATCTTGTGACCAGTTTGGTTCTCAACCTCCTTTTGAAATTCTAAGAATTTCTCAAAAGCTTCAGATTTATACTTCATTAAGTATATATAACCATATCGACTAAAGTCGTCGGTAAAGGTTATGAAATACTGATGATTGTTTCTAGTGCTTACACTAAACGGTCCACAAACATCAGTATGGATCAAATCCAAGACCTTAGTGGCACGTTCCATAGTTCCTTTAAAAGGAACTTTGGACATTTTTCCTTTTAGACAGGATTCGCAAGAAGTTAGCTCTTTGAGATCATTTTCAGAGAATGATCCTAAATTGTTTATCTTGCTAATTCTGTTCTTGGAAATGTGTCCTAATCTAGCGTGGCATAAGGGAGCTGAAACTTTGTCATCTCTCTTACGTTTAGTTTCTCGTTGTATATTCAAAATATTGATATTCTGAGTTAGATAAAGTCCATTACTTAGAGTACCGATGTGAACGGAAGAGTTGTTCCGTTTGATAAAGTATTTACCATTCTTAATATATGTTTCATAACCTTTACAATCTAAAATTGAAACTGAAATTATATTACGAATAATGCTCGGTACATAAAGGACTTTATTTAAGACTAACTCAAAACTACCTAAATCTAATCTAATTGTGCCTAAAGCTCGAGCTTCAACGTTTGAGCCTTCGCCGATCTTCAAGACACATTCTACTTCTTTGAGTTGTTGGACTTCACTTAGCATCTGTACATCATTACAGATATGAGTTCCACAACCGGTATCAAGTACCCAAGAACTAGAATTAATAGAAAGATTTATTTCAACGAGAAACATACCTTTCTTTAGAGTAGCCTTGTACTCTGGGCAGTTTCTCCTCCAATGTCCCGCTTTGCCACAATGGAAACAAACATCCTCTTTCTGATCATGCTTCTTCTTTTGGGCCTTCCCCTTCGAAACGCCACCAGTGGGCCTAAGGGGTTTCTTCTTCTTCTTTTGGGCTTTCTTGCCCTTACCTTTAGAAGGCCCAAAAGAGGAAGATGGAGCATTCACCATCAAAACCTTATTGTCCTTCTTGATCGTGCTTTCAGCAGTCACAAGTTGACTAATCAGCTCAGCTACAGTAGCACCAGCATGATTCATATTGAAGTTAAGGACAAATAGGTTGAATGATGGTGGGAGCGAGGCTAGTAACAAGTCCACTGAAAGCTCATCTTTCAGTGGCATGTCCGTGGAAGTAAGTTTCTCAGTAAGGGCGAGAAACTTGAGTCCATACTCATGGACACTAGAACCTTCCCTCATTCTCAAGTGGAACAATTCCTTTGAAGTGTTATACCTTGTAACACGTTCATGAGGGCGGTAAAGTTGCTCTCATTGGTCGTAAATCTCCCAAGCAAATTCCATGGCCTCATGTTGCCTTTGCAAGTTCGGAGAAATGTTAGCCAACATAAGGCAACGGGCTTGGAGATTGTCATCCTTCCACTTCTGGATTGCTTCCCGCTCGGCCCGAGTGGGAGCCTCCCCTTCGGGACTAGGCTCCCATTCGAAGAGAACATAAGTTCTCTTCTCAGAATCTAAAACGATTTTTAGATTCCTCAGCCAATTAGAATATTTGGGACCAGCCAACTGTTTGACTCGAGGATCGATACAAGAGAGTTTTTGGTTGCCATTTCAAAACACGTAGAGAATCACAGAATCTACGACCTAAATGGTAAAACAGAGAACTAGTGAGCATGCTGAATTATAACAATATACAAAAGATAAGGTCTTTAATCTAATGTAGCTCCCACTGTTTTTCAAAGATCTATAATTCCCGAAGATCCAAGAGGAACACGTTTCCCAATGGGTACTAAGATCCTAGGCATTTTACCTCGAACCCACGACTCGCGGACGGATTACAACCTATAAATTCTAACATTTTTACATCACCTATCTTTCAATATGGACCCACGGCTCATGCGACATCCATATTTACTTAGGCGTTAAGCTAGACCCATCAATCATAAGATCATGATCAAAACTTAGTTCGAACGACCCACGACTCGCGGACATTGTCCTTGGCAAAATTGATCACGAAATATTGATCATTTAAAATGATCAATTAGGTAACTAAGAACTAATAAGCTCTACTAGCTATCCCACGACTCGCGGACAATAACTAGCTTTACTTACTAAACTTAAAACCTATTGATGGAATGCTAGGAATTTAATTCAAGATTTGCATCTCGAATTAAACACCTATTTGTTCGAAATTAGCTTAATATTTAATGGGAATTTTCGAATCAACCGGAGAGTTGTCCAGTTCGACCTCACCAACATATATGTTATCCAATTTTATTTGTCTTGATTAATGCAAGTACACTTAAATGCATTTCAAACAAGCACATAAACAGATAACATGTCCTAGCATGATACTAACATGTAGTGATCATGGGTTCTACCTATCTTATGCGTGATGTGTGGGAGCCACTCCACAATCACAAGTTCTAACATACATGCCACATAAACAGTTTAAATCACATAAGGGAAAGCGGTAACAAAATACGAGCCCTATCTCTATTACATTTAACAATTGAGATTCCCCTCCCTAACATATTGAGGGGTCTTCACTTATGGCCTCCTTGTTACTTGAATGTGGTCCATCTTACTCCATGGATGCATTGTCTCCAAAATGAAAATAAAACCTCACCACATATCTCTACTCTCAAATTACAATAAAAGGAAAAAGACATAAAGTAATAAGGCTCAATCTTCATATTGGCCTTAGACAATTACACGGGGCATACCACGGACTCAAAAGCAGTAACATGGAAAGCCACATAATAAATCACATAACAGTACGCACATAAGTGAGGCTCCAACCTCAATTGAAAAACGCAATTATAGGGCTCCAACCCCAATTTAAACCATCCATGTGCATAAATTAAAACCATACATAAGTCTAAACCCATGATCACCTAACATGCTTTTGCGAGAATTTAAATTAAGCCAATAAATTAAAATTCCCATTTCAAGTCCTAATGACATAAAACACGACTTGATGCGAGTCTTATTTATAAAAGTTTTCAATAAATCCCAAATTAACAAAACAAATAAAATTCCAATTAATTTCTGAAAATTAATAATTTTATCAAAGATGTAATTTCCAAAAATATAAACCGTTTCTATTTCTCAAAAATCCCAATTTTAAGTTTTATTCAGAAATTAAAATAAATATTCAAAAATAAAATTTTAAAATTAAAATAAAAAAATTGGGACTGGATTGCACGATAAATGAAAAACGGGGCCTGTACGCGAAGAGAGCCGTGCGCGATGCAGGCGCGCTGCTGCGCGCGGCTCCTCCCGGCCAAGTGCGGGCGACGATGGGCCGGGGCGCCAATAGGCCTCCCGTGCGGTTGCCCTTGCCCGCGCCTATGAGAGGCGGGCGGCGGCGTGCGACGCCTTCGCCCGCGGGGTTTCGCGTGATCGTCGTAATCCGGGTTTCCGTTTTGTGTTTTCGTTCAAAAGCAAAACCAATCCAAGAAATCCAAAAACAGTTTATACAATTTCAAATCTAAAATAGTTTTTCAAAAATTAAATTTTGCAAAAAACCAATTTTCAGAAACTTTCAGGAAAAAATACAGTTTCGTAATTCAGGCTTCCTAAAACAATTACAAATAATCAATCGCATCAAGCCTAAGAATTTCTACCAAATTCAGTATAATTGAGGTGAATCAGAAACACGATTAACGAGGTGGCTCTGATACCACTTGTTGGAAAACACGAATCAGAAAGCAGCGGAAATTTAAAATTTTTTCAACAAAAGGATCTTGGACTCCTAATCGTGTATCCAAATTCGAAGGAATTAAAAACTTACTTTCTTAATTGTCTTTCTTGAAGCGTTTCAAGCCACCCAAGAATGCTCTTCTCGCGGCTTGATCCCCTCTCCTTGGTAAAGCTCGAATCTTCAAACTTCTAACTTGAATCTCTCTAGAGATAGTCCACCAACTTGACTACAGTCTAACTAGTAAGGATGCTAGTTCTCTAGTTAGTGTTTAGGCTTAACTTAGGGTTTTGTTTATCTTGGAGAAAGGATGGTGTTCAACACATGAACCAAAAGAATTCTCGATTAGCTCTAAGAGGAGCTCGAGCTCCCCTATTTATAAGAAGGGAGGGGCCGAAATTCTTGGTCCCTCTCTTCTATTACTTGATCATCAAGTAATTTTGACTTTGACTTTGAATTCAAATTCAAATCAACTTTCAAGAGAGCTAAATATCCAAACTATTTTTGGATAATTTTATACTTTATTTATTGAAAATAAATAACTTATTTTATCTAATTAATTAATTCACAATTAATTAACTAGATTATTTTTCTCCAAAATTAGACTTTCTTTCTAATTCAAAATTAAACCAAAGCCTACTAAATAATTAACAAATTAATTATTTAATATATATACAGTATATATATATTCACGTGAGACACGTGTCATAATGACACGTGTTACTCACGTGACCCACACGTGTGGAACCCTCTCGGCCCGATTAACTAGTTTAATCATTTTAAAGCCTCAACTCATGTAACCAAGTTGTTGTGTGTGACCCTCTAGGTTCTCAATTCAATTAGCAGTGAACCTAATTAATTAATTCACTAATTAATTAATCAGTCCACAGATTAAACGACCATAGTCTAGCAACAGGTGTTTAACCCCTAGCTGAATTGCAATGTTGAGATTCGACAGAACGTTTAAGTCATTGATTCATGTGAGATACAATCCTCCTACTTACTATCTCTCAACCAAGATCTAGGGTAAGGGAATAATCAGAACACTAATAATCCGATCTTAAAGCTAAGTGTATTTCATATCCATTTGATCTCAATCCAAGAAACCCTTTTCTTGATGTCTTGATCTACTGCCTTGGCCAAGGACTCCATATGGCATATAAATGACTTACACAATAAGAGATCACCTTGCAAATGCAAGTGTAGGTCCTTTCTTGATTCTCATTCACTTTCATGAATCACTTGTGCAGCCCCAGCATAAGCCTTGAATCAGTTGTCTAAGGCGACACTGTTGGAAAACACGAATCAGAAAGCAGCGGAATTTAAAAAAATTTCCCAACAAAAGGACCTAGAACTCGCAATCGTGTAACCAAATTCGTAAAGATAGAAAACTTACTTTTCTTTTATTCTTTCTTGAAGCGTTTCAAGCCACCCAAGAACGCTCTTCTCGCGGCTTGATCCCCTCTCCTTGGTAATGCTCGAATCTTCAAACTTCTAACTTGAAGTCTCTAGAGAAAGTCCACCAACTTGATCACAATCTAACTAGTAAGGATGCTAGTTCTCTAGTTAGTGTTTAGGCTTAACCTAGGGTTTAATTTAATCTTGGAGAAAGGAAGGTGTTCAACACATGAACCAAGAATTGTCTATTAGCTCCATAAGGAGCTCGAGCTCCCCTATTTATAGGGAGGGGGGTGCCGAAATTCCTAGTCCTTTATGGGCTAGGATTTTGGTCCCTCTCTCCTATTACTTGTTCATCAAGTATTTTCCAACTTTGACTTTGAATTCTAATTCAAGTCAACTTTTAAGAGAGCTAAAAATATCCAAACTATTTTTGGATAATTTTATACTTTATTTATTATAAAATAAATAACTTATTTTTATCTAATTAATTAATTCGTAATTAATTAACTAGATTATTTTCTCCAAAATTAGACTTTCTTTTTAATTCAAAATTAAACCAAAGTCTATTAAATAATTAACTAATTAATTATTTAACATATATAATATATATATATATATATATATATATATATATACACACGTGTGTGACACGTGTCACAGTGACACGTGTCACTCACGTGAGCCACACGTGTGACTTCACACGTGTGGAACCCTCTTGGCCCGATTAACTCGTTTAATCATTTTCAAGCCTCAACTCATGTAACCAAGTTGTTGTGTGTGACCCTCTAGGTTCTCAATTCAATTAGCAGTGACCCCAATTAATTAATTCACCAATTAATTAATCAGTCCACAGATTAAACGACCATAGTCTAGCAACAGGTGTTTAACCCCTAGCTGAATTGGAATGTTCGGATTCGACAGAACCTTTAAGTCATTGATTCATGTGAGATACAATCCTCCTACTTACTATCTCTCAACCAAGATCTAGGGCAAGGGAATAATCAGAACCCTAATAATCCGGTCTTAAAGCTAAGTGCATTTCATATCCATTTGATCTCAATCCAAGAAACCCTTTTCTTGATGTCTTGATCTACTGCCTTGGCCAAGGACTCCATATGGCATATGAATGACTTACACAATAAGAGATCACCTTGCAAATGCAAGTGTAGGTCCTTTCTTGATTCTTATTCACTTTCATGAGTCACTTGTGCAGCCCCAGCATAAGCCTTGAATCAGTTGTCTAAGGCGACACCCTTTAAAGCTTATACCTAAGACTACAGAGTTAACTCATAAAGTGACAAGGAACCTCAAGTCTAAGGATCAATTAATCACATCAATGACTCGTGAGATATTTCCTAATCTGGAAGTTTCCATTTCCTGAAATAGAAACTTCCTTTCCCATTTAGGAATGTTCTCACAAGGGGCACCTCAGTGAACTTACTTATTAAAGTAAGCACCCTCATGTATCACGCACGTATCAACTATACACTTTGCACCTCCATGAAACAAGGTGGTCCTTCTTAAGGGCGTGATCCTACAAGCAAGCCTTAGTGGAGTCAGGTTGACACTCCCACTGTCTGTAGGACTCATCGGCTTGGAGTATTTTACTAATCATGACTTATGTGATATAGGGCTCGTTTAATGAACCATTTCACCTAAATGGTAGAGTCCTAAAGTCATCAGGATTAGGGGAGTTCTCATACATGCACAGCTAAAGTAAACGCATACCAAACAAGAGCATATAAAGAAGTGTTGCCTCAATTCGTTATTTCATTCAAAGATTGTCTGTGATTACAATAAGGAAAAGCACAAAGCGGATATACAATCGGCTTTCTAGGGCACTATTCCTAACAGACACCCTTTAAAGCTTATACCTAAGACTACAGAGTTAACTCATAAAGTGACAAGGAACCTCAAGTCTAAGGATCAATTAATCACATCAATGACTCGTGAGATATTTCCTAATCTGGAAGTTTCCATTTCCTGAAATAGAAACTTCCTTTCCCATTTAGGAATCTTCTCACACGGGGCACCTCAGTGAACTTACTTATTAAGGTAAGCACCCTCATGTGTCACGCACGTATCAACTATAAACTTTGCACCTCCATGAAACAAGGTGGTTCTTCTTAAGGGTGTGATCCCACAAGCAAGCCTTAGAGGAGTCAGGTTGACACTCCCACTGTCTGTAGGACTCATCGGCTTGGAGCATTTTACTAATCATGACTTATGTGATATAGGGCTCGTTTCATGAACCATTTCACCTAAATGGTAGAGTCCTAAAGTCATCAGGATTAGGGGAGTTCTCATACATGCACATCTAAAGTAAACGCATACCAAACAAGAGCATATAAAGAAGTGTTGCCTCAATACGTTATTTTATTCAAAGATTGTCTGTGATTACAATAAGGAAAAGCACAAAGCGGAAATACAATCGGCTTTCTAGGGCACTATTCGTAACACCAAGTGGCACGACACGTGGACGGCCAGGATCGCGCCACATCGCCCGAGTCAGTGGCCCAGATCATGCGTGGAAATGGTCCGGGTCGAACATGGGTTCGGGTACGTGGACAAATGAGATTTCACCACGTGTCTCCTGGTCCAGACCAAGTTGAACAGACCGGTTCACTGGTGAACCAGTCTGGGGGCTGAACCGTTCGGTTGGACCGGACCGGTTCGACACGTGGTGTGCTGCTCGTGCTGCCGTGAGCAGCACAAGCGCCAGCCACACAGTCGCCACACGGTGCGGGGGGCGTTTGGCGCGTGCTCTCGACGTCGCCGTGCTCGTGGCGCAGTGATCTTCAACGTGGCAGTCCCGGATTCCTTGTCGGGCCTTGGAGTGCACGGTAATTTTCCATTTTTTTGGACGAAATTGACCCTAAACCTTGGCTATAAATAGGGTCATTGCTCATTTCAGTTTGTAATTCAATTTCCAGCTTTGTTTTTAGATTTAAAAGGTCTGAAATTTTCTTTCTCTCGCAACTCGTTAATTAATCCTTAATTTAAGGATTAATTAATTAATTAATTAGGTGGTTATATAATTAATATATAATCAACTTAATTATTAGAAAATAGAGATTTTCTAGTTTTAGAAAAAAAGGGTTTTTCTAGCAAAATATTTTCTCAAAGTATTTAGCGAAATACTGCCGGAGCCCACACTCCAATTTCTTAATCGGGGATATTGCGGGGAAGCTCTGCCGGTTTCCCGAGAAAATATCGAGGTGCTGGAAAAGTGTCATTGATAGCCAATTTTGTAGTACGGTAATACCGTTATGTTGCCGAAATTAATATTTGCATATTGTGATTATATGCTATGTGATTTAAAATTATGTTATCGATGTCTGTATATATATTAGAGTTATGCTGCCTGATTTGTTCCGCTGCTTTATTAAAATATTTTGGAAATATTTTGATAACGAGGCTATGGCGAAATTTTTTGAAATAGTCCGCAGTACCGTCACTCTGCTTCGGGCTTGCCACACCAACAACTGGTATCAGAGCGGGGCTCTGATTATATACTCCCATTGATAAAGCATAAGATGCATAATTTTAAATCTGATACTGTGCACGTAAATTCTGTCTAAGGAGGTTGGTTTTTAAGTGGGACCATTGTGACCCCTCCAGTCTTTCCTGGGAATTTGCGTAGAATGGTAATTTTCTGGGAATCGATTTCGATAATCTTCTTGGTTAATTGCCGAATCAGTAAATATGATTTAAATTATGTAATAATTTATAACTTATTTACTTAAAGGGCCATTAAAATTTTAAGCGTGATAATTATGTGATAATTGTTTGCAAGCATGCTTTAATTTTAAATATGGCATGATAATATGAGATATTATATTGTTTCAATTATGCATGATTTATTTAATTTGATTAGATAAATAATGTTTAATAGAGATTAAATACGATGCATAATTGGATTAATATTTTTTGGTTTAAATTAATAAAGAGTTATGAAAGCCTTAAAATATTATTAAGATTATTTAATAATCCTAGTGGGAGCATATTAATTAGATTAATTACTTCCAAAAACAATAAGACGCCAAAAGTGATTATTGAATAATCAAAGATAATACACAAATCTTAAAAATTCAAGTGGGAGCGAGATGAAAAGAATTGGAGTCTCACGGCCTCCGTTACCCGTCTATAGTATAGTGGATATCTACTACTCCCTTCGGCGGGTATGTATTTGCCGCATACAAGATTAGACTTCTACGGATAGAATGATTGTAGCACCCCGCACGTGAGGCACCACATCCCCCGCACTATGACTCAACACGAGTAACGAAATGGTAAATCCGCACCCGTATCAAACCCTAGCGAACGGGAGACAAAAAGAAAAACCTTCCTAAGCTAGGCGGAACTTAGACCCTGCAATTATTACTAACCAACAAGACATAATGCAACCGAGAACTAAATCCAAACACATGCATTGGCAACGGGCCTGCAGAAATTAAACACACGAACCACAGGCAGACTTGGGCTCCTCAGGCCTCTTTTAGTTCATAACAAAGCCCGACAAGGCAATTCAGTAACAAATACATAAAGCTTCAAATTCGTAATATTATAGGATTGAATCATGCATAAATTAGATACATATGTGAGTGCAGAGACTCTCCTAACTGAACTTGACCGACTCAAAGACTCCACACAACTCCGCCTAGCTCGAAACTCCAAAGCCAAACCTGCGCACTAAAAGGTTGGGGAGGGAGAGGATTAGTCTCTAGAAGACTGAGTGATCAGGAGCGAAATACGTGTATATAAAACATGCACATGCAAGTCACAAATCCCGAGCAAGGTTTTGTTCGAAATTAGTTCCCAAAAAGGGCAAGGAAATGACTAAGCGATGCTCGAACTTTATGACTAATCATATTAAACTTATTAAGTTTATAAATCATACATAAACATTAAGGCTCGGCGAGTGAGCGTGCACAATCTCCAACCAAACTCCGACCGTGTACGACAAATATCATTATTATATTAACTAGGTGATCATGCAATATATCATAGTACACACAGATCATATATCATCTCATAAGACATATTCGTTTGGGCTATCTGTGTCCCGGCTTTCCCGCACGGTGCATATCAATCATACATAAACATAAACATAATCATAAAAATCAGTTCCAACCTTCTTCCTCCGGGTGGTGGACGGGTTAGCAAGACCCGACCACCTCATACATAGGCCAATGGGGTTTCATAACTCCCCGCTAAACCTCCTAGTGAGGGCCGGTCTCACCGTAACATAGTGGAACTAGCACATGGGATCACCGTAGGCCCATGCCTCCCCGGATAGCCACATGTACTAAGTCCCTGGGCCCGTGAACATATCATTCATACATAATCTCACCAAAACATTTGATTCATAAGAACATAACATATTTCATAATTCATTAGAAAAAGGTTTACTCAATCAATATTTACTCGATAACTTTACTTTAAATGTAACATATATATATATAGATAAGGTTTTTGGCCAAAGCTTGTCACATAAGGTTGTAGGGTTTAATATGTAACTAGAACGAAAACACCCTCACCTGGAACATAGCGATACAAGGATACGAGATACCGAGTGCCTAGTTGATCAAGATTTCTCCACCTTGGAGATAAACTGTACAAAAGATAACGTAACGTGTTCGTGAGACTCAAGACTCTAAATGAACCATATATGACGCACGACAAAGTGTGATCATGATAAGAATGTATAAAAGATAAGATTATGTCATGAGAATGTTCATGTGCACAATTAAGGGATTTAAATCATATAAACAGGCCATTCATTCGTTCAAGGAGGCGCTCATATTCATTAAGTTCATAAATTCCACATTTCACAACAATTCAATCCAATAATTTCATATTTCGTATAAAACGTATCAAATAAATTCATAACGTAATCCATACAAAATATAACAACTAATTTAAATCATAAAATCACATTTACAATTTGAGCATAGGCAAACAATTACATTCAATCCAATAATGGAAATTAGAAAAGGATATTAAATAGGTAACAATTTAATTTCTGTAATTTAATTAAATCAACAATATTTAATATATCATAAACATATATATATAAAACTTTAACTATATATATATATATAAATATATACACGTAAAAAGCCATGCATGCATTAACATATATATATATATATATATATATATATATATATATATATATATATATATACAAGCCTACACATTAAATTCATGCATGAAATTTGCAATTCAACATGCACGCAAATATTTATATATGTATATGTAATATCATGCATGCAAACTTTCCAATCAATCATGCATGTAACTTTCATAACCCAAATACATATGTATATATATATATATATATATATATATATATATATATATACATATATACATGCATGCACAAGCAATATTCTAAACACACACACGCAGACCTCACTAGTATATTACATAGGTACGTACATAGCATGTTACATGGAGGCAACAAATTGCTATCAATCAATTTGCATGCAATTCAAGCACTCATCACGCAAAGGAAGAGATGAAGGCAGCAGCAGCACAACCGCAGCACACAGCAACTCCAAATCAAACAAATATTAACAATTTAAAGAAGGAATGAAATGCAACAGCAAAACAGCGGAGTTCTGTAAAAGGTGGTACCCGGCCGGGTAATTTCATACAAGAAATCTCCCCGGACGGGGAGTTACGGTACAGAAACAACGCAGCAGAACAGGTCCAAGTTCTCCCCTGTTTTCTATCCTTAATTCACAGCAACAGCAACCAACAAAGTAGTAACAACACAACAACAATCAAGGCAAGTATTCATGGTATCAATTAACACACAAGAGCACGCAGCAATGGCAGCAGCAACGCAGCAAAAACAACAGCAGTTCATGGCCAAAAACAGGGCAAAACGAGAGGAAAACAGGGCAACAATCATTCCATTTCTTACTCCACAAGATCAGGTATATATGTGCATCAAACAAGGCAAAAATGAGCAAAAATCGACAGCAATTTCAGTCCTACGACAGCAGCAGCAGTTCATATGAAGAGCAGTTTATTTCTAGCTTAAATCTTCAAGTTTCATATAGTTCAACATTGGTGGATTCTCATACACTTAACATAAATCGAATTCAAGTTCAAATACACATATTAGGAACTGAAGTGGTCAGATTTCACGCCCCATTCGTCAAGAAAACAGACTCTAAAATGTGAAATCAAATATGGAGTCATAACCTAACTATTTCATCATCTCTTCAAAAACCCATGAAAGCATGCTTAAAATTGGGGATGCATAGCTTAAAATGACAAATATTGAATGCACGTCACAACCCTAAACTCACCTTGTTGAATGGATGGAAGATGGAAGAGATTTGAGCTTTGAATCTCAAGGTTGACAATGGCTACGGGATTTTCTGGAGTGCAGGCCTTTTGGCTGAGTTTTTTTTGCTTTTTTTGAGGGATGGCTCGGTATGGGAGTGGTATGGGAGGATAGTGGGGTTAACTAGGGTCACATAGGTTCAAACCATGGTTAATTTGGTCAAGGTTTGAGAAAGTTATGGCTCTTTTAGTAAAAGGTGGCAGTTTTGACGAACGTAACACTTTTCGGTTGAATTTCGGAGGTTCAAATGGTCTTAGAAAAATATGAGGCTAAGTTCATTGAACTCGAATTTTCATTACGAGTTCAGTGAAGTTGACGGAACTCGATTCCGAGTTCCCTAGCTCAAGATATCACATACAGAACCGAGGGTGCGCTAAGTGCTCGTTAGCCCACGGTTTGGTTCCAAACATACCAAATAAATTTAAAACGCAATCAAACGAATCCGGAAACATGAAACGAACATACGCACATATACACGACACATATATCTACAACATACTAAATTTTCATGAATTTTCGATATCAAAACATATAAGAACGACGCAAGATTATAACACTCATGCGCAAACGTAACAATTTCATAACATTTCAAATTAAATAAACAAATTTAAATTCTATTTTAATTTAAATGAAAGTCAACGATATTATAATAAATTAATTAATTATTTGGATTAAAACATGATTAATTAACATTAATTCTCAATTATCAATTTAAATAAATTCCACTTTAATGAAATAAAATAAATTAACTAATAATAATTTATATAAAAAAATATATATAAAACACTTATAAACAATTAATCACGTAATTAAATAATTAATTGCGTAATTTATAAACACATACGGCATATTCGAACGAATGAAAAACCGGGGCGTTACAACCTCTCCCCCTTAAAAAAGAATTCGTCATCGGATTCAGTGCACGCCTAAAACAACCATTGAGAGATTCCCCTTCTCTCACAAGCAACAAGGAGAGAGCCCCGTCTCTCACAAGAAACAAGGAGTGAGCCCCGTCTCTCGGGCAGCAAGGAGAGAACCCCCTCTCTCGCAAGTAAAGAGAGTACCCCGTCTCTCAACCAAGAATAAGAGAATCCCCGTCTCTTACAAACAACGAGAGCACCCCGTCTCTCAACCAAAAACAACGCCAGGAAGTCTCCAATACTCCCAAGCCACACACGCGAAACCATAAATAAAATCACGTAAAACACTCAAAGCAGGTAATAGATATCGTCCACGTAGATTATCAATTACTTCAAGTAATTTAACATGATAAATAATCAAAGCACATAACATAAAAATTATTTAAATTAAATTTGCGTGGATGCATGTATCATGGATGCTTCATGTACCGTTCACCGATGTACAGAAATTTGGAGTTGGGAGTTTCGTTATACAATGCATGATCTTCCTTGAAAGTGAGTGCAGAGCTTGATTTGTCTTTAATCTCTTCAGTGTGTCCCGGTGAAGCCATGATAGATCCTGTTCGGATAATTATTCTTGATTCCCTTCTGACTTTTATTTCTTGTAATCCTCTTCGATCCCTCATCACTTTCCATAATCTTTATTCAACTAAAGCAACTAATTTTAAGTAACCGAGCTTGACCTCCCATATACTATTAGATCATCCGTCCCTTAGCATCATCAAATGTTCATTCCCAATCTTGATATAGATGTTCCACAAATCTTCTACTATCTTCCGTTCGATCTACCCTTTTTGCTCTCTTCAAGCCTTTAAGGTCAAATTTGGTATTCGGTCCCTACCGTTCCTTAATCGAAGATAAAATGTTCTTGATGATTCTTGAAGTTTGATTTAAATTTCCCCATTTCATCCTTACCAGTCTATTGCTTCTGGAATCTCTTTCCGAATTCATTGAACCAAACTTTATTAACGGCATCCTTTTTATGATACTCGAATCGGTTCCGTCTGGACAACTCAGCTTAGGAGTTTCCTAAACTCCTTCGTAACTCCCTTATCTTCAAATCAACTTACATACTTAGAACAATTCAACGAGCTATCTTCTCTACTCCCTGTGAAATTCTTCAATCCCAATTTAGTGACTTAGCTCTAATTTTAATGGTTAACCTTAAAGTCGTCTTATTCATCTCCGCTCACCACCATAACATTCCCGGATCTTTTCGAATTGCATTTCCGTTAACTCTATTAATTATTTCTTCGATCCCGACCTCGAAATTCAATTTTCCTCTTGGTCCTGCTCTCCCCCTTAAATTTTTTGCCCTTACATCTCAAATTCCATCAATCCTTCTTTTATCGAAATTTTTGATGAATAATTTCCGTTGAGGAAGATTTTAATCAAAATGGCAACCCCAACGTTTTGCCTTTCAACTTCCCTTCGAATTCACTTGCTGCCCGAAACTCCTTTACTATTCTTGTCCGATTCGAAAATCCTGAAGCCAACTCTAGTCTCATTTCGTTTTCTGAATTCCCGTTTCTATCAATCTATCCCTTACTTGAAATTCTTTATTTCTCCAAGGTCATCTTCCTTATAATTCGGATGTGGGTAAGTTGAAATGATACTTGATAAGTGAGCTGAAAGAATTTCCTATCAATTAAACATTAGGATGCATGTCGGGTTAAAATGACGATGCATGTGGCACACTTACGACAATTAAGTATGCAACACATTAGCAACCGAATTAATAAAAATGTGCGCACGTACGTAAGTAAAGATAAATAAATAACTTGATGCGGAGTATGATGCACGTGCTATGAATGCTTTGGAACCTGGCACCGATATAGTAAGTTGTTAACTTGGTAGCTTCTCCTCGTTTCTCCAAATCCCTGAGTTACTTTGACATGCTGCTTATTACTTGCCTTTCCGACGGTCTTCAAGATTTCCAAGAATTCTTGTGCATCAAATTGTACCTTCCGCCGTTCGGAATTGAAATTTTGCGATCCCTAACTTCCTTTGCATCCACGAAATTAGCATCCAAACTTCTCCCCGGAATCGCCCTTCAACAATGCCCAACTCAGCACTCTAAGCAGTGGGTTCACATAAATTGATTTTCTGAATCCCAACTATCTCACTATTAACCCTTTATTTTCACCAAATGTCCCTCTACCATCGCATCTCCAACGTCGAACCTCCAATTCCGGTTCCTATCCCTTACTCTAACCTCACCTATGACGCCACGCTTCTAGCATTCTCTATACGTATCCCCGTTGCATCCTTCCTATCCTCTCTGCCTCAAAAGAGCTTGCAATAAGGCGTTGTTAACACGATACTTGGCCGTGGTTTGATAGTATCTTCGTAACCTGTAATTCATAACTTCTTTCCAGGGTAAATGCGTGCGATTAGTGTATGCTCATGGCACATATTTTACAAGAAAAGCACTGGTCCAATGCAGGAATGCGACACTTAAATCACAAAATTTAAAGAGGAAAGCAATTCATACTCAAGATCAATGCAACGCACACATTATCACGTACGTAGTTCCTAAGTCGTACGACCTAGACTGAGTCAATCACAACACGAGAACACCGGTTTTGCAACCGGGCTCTGATACCACTTAAGGATGTAGCACCCCGCACGTGAGGCACCACATGCCCCGCATTATGGCTCAACACGAGTAACGAAATGGTAAATCCGCACCCGTATTAAACCCTAGCGAACGGGAGAGAAACAGAAAAACCTTCTTAAGCTAGGCGGAACTTAGACCCTGCAATTATTACTAACCAACAAGACATAATGCAACCGAGAACTAAATCCAAACACATGCATTGGCCACGGGCCTGCAGAAATTAAACACACGAACCACAGGCAGACTTGGGCTCCTCAGGCCTCTTTTAGTTCATAACAAAGCCCGACAAGGCAATTCAGTAACAAATACATAAAGCTTCAAATTCATAATATTATAGGATTGAATCATGCATAAACTCCAAAGCCAAACCTGCGCACTAAAAGGTTGGGGAGGGAGAGGATCAGTCTCTAGAAGACTGAGTGAGCAGGAGCGAAATATGTGTATATAAAACATGCACATGCAAGTCATAAATCCCGAGCAAGGTTTTGTTCGAAATTAGTTCCCAAAAAGGGCAAGGAAATAACTAAGCGATGCTCGAACTTTATGACTAATCATATTAAACTTATTAAGTTCATAAATCATACATAAACATTAAGGCTCGGCGAGTGAGCGTGCACAATCTCCAACCAAACTCCGACCGTGTATGACAAATATCATTATTATATTAACTAGGTGATCATGCAACATATCCTAATACACACAGATCATATATCATGTCATAAGACATATTCGTTTGGGCTATCCGTGTCCCGGCCTTCCCGCACAGTGCATATCAATCATACATAAACATAAACATAATCATAAAAATCAGTTCCAACCTTCTTCCTCTGGGTGGTGGACGGGTTAGCAAGACCCGACCACCTCATACATAGGCCAATGGGGTTTCATGACTCCCCCAGGGGCACTCAGCTCCCATTCCCCGCTAAACCTCCTAGCGAGGGCCAGTATCGCCGTAACATAATGGAACTAGCACATGGGATCACCGTCGGCCCATGCCTCCCCGGATAGCCACATGTACTAAGTCCTTGGGCCCGTGAACATATCATACTTACATAATCTCGCCAAAACATTTGATTCATAAGAACATAACATATTTCATAATTCATTAGAAAAAGGTTTACTCGATCAATATTTACTCGATAACTTTACTTTAAATGTAACATATATATATATATATATACATAAGGTTTTTGGTCAAAGCTTGTACAAAAGACAACGTAACGTGTTCGTGAGACTCAAGACTCTAAATGAACCATATATGACGCACGGCAACGTGTGATCATGATAAGAATGTATAAAAGATAAGATTATGTCATCAGAATGTTCATGTGCACTATTAAGGGATTTAAATCATATAAACAAGCCATTCATTCGTTCAAGGAGGCGCTCATATTCCTTAAGTTCATAAATTCGACATTTCACAACAATTCAATCCAATAATTTCATATTTCGTATAAAACATATCAAATAAATTCATAACGTAATCCATACAAAATATAACAACTAATTTAAATCATAAAATCACATTTACAATTTGAGCATAGGCAAACAATTACATTCAATCCAATAATGGAAATTAGAAAAGGATATTAAATAGGTAACAATTTAATTTCTATAATTTAATTAAATCAACAATATTTAATATATCATAAACATATATACATATATATATATAGTTAAAGTTATATATACAAGCCTAAACATTAAATTCATTCATGAAATTTTCAATTCAACATGCATGCAAATATTTATATATGTATATGTAATATCATGCATGCAAACTTTACAATCAATCATGCATGTAACTTTTATAACCCAAATATATATAAATATATATATATATATATATGCATGCATGCACAAGCAATATTCTAAACACACACACGCAGACCTCACTAGTATATTACATAGGTACGTACATAGCATGTTACATCGAGGCAACAAATTGCTATCAATCAATTTGCATGCAATTCAAGCACTCATCACGGCAGCAACAGCACAACCGCAGCACACAGCAGCTCCAAATCAAACAAACATTAACAATTTAAAGAAGGAATGAAGTGTAATAGCAAAACAGCGGAGTTCTGTAAAAGGTGGTACCCGGCCGGGTAATTTCATGCATGAAATCTCCCCGGACGGGGAGTTACGGTACAGAAACAACGCAGCAGAACAGGTCCAAGTTCTCCCCTGTTTTCTATCCTTAATTCACAGCAACAGCAACCAACAAAGCAGTAACAACACAACAACAATCAAGGCAAGTATTCATGGTATCAATTAACACATAGGAGCACGCAGCAATGGCAGCAGCAACGCAGCAAAAACAACAACAGTTCATGGCAAAAAACAGGGCAAAACGGAAGGAAAACAGGGCAACAATCATTCCATTTCTTACTCCACCAGATCAGGTATATATGTGCATCAAACAAGGCAAAAATGAGCAACAATCAACAGCCATTTCAATCCTACGACTCAGCAGCAGCAGTTCATATGAAGAGCAGTTTATTTCTAGCTTAAATCTTCAAGTTTCATATAGTTCAACATTGGTGGATTCTCATACACTTAACATAAATCGAATTCAAGTTCAAATACCCATATTAGGAACTGAAGTGGTCAGATTTCACACCCCATTCGTCAAGAAAACAGATTCTAAAGCATGAAATCAAATATGCAGTCATAACCTAACTATTTCATCATCTCTTCAAAAACCCATGAAAGCATGCTTAAAATTGGGGATGTATAGCTTAAAATGACACATATTGAATGCACATCACAACCCTAAACTCACCTTGTTGAATGGATGGAAGATGGAAGAGATTTGAGCTTTGAATCTCAAGGTTGACAATAGCTACTGGATTTTCTGGAGTGCAGGCCTTTTGGCTGAGTTTTTTTTGCTTTGTGTGAGGGATGGTTCGGTATGGGAGTGGTATGGTAGGATAGTGGGGTTAACTAGGGTCACATAGGTTCAAACCATAATTTGGTGAAGGTTTGAGAAAGTTATGGCTCTTTTAGTAAAAGGTGGCAGTTTTGACGAACGTAACACTTTTCGGTTGAATTTCGGAGGTTCAAATGGTCTTAGAAAAATATGAGGCTAAGTTCATTGAACTTGAATTTTCGTTACGAGTTCAGAGAAGTTGATGGAACTCGATTCCGAGTTCCCTAGCTCAAGATATCACATACGGAACCAAGGGTGCGCTAAGTGCTCGTTAGCCCGCGGTTTGGTTCCTATCATACCAAATAAATTTAAAATGCAATCAAACAAATCCAAAAACATGAAACGAACATATGTACATATACACGACACATATATCTACAACATACTAAATTTTCATGAATTTTCGATATCCAAACATATAAGAACGACGCAAGATTATAACACTCATGCGCAAACGTAACAATTTCATAACATTTCAAATTAAATAAACAAATTTAAATTCTATTTTAATTTAAATGAAATTCAACTATATTATAATAAATTAATGAATTAGCTTAATTAAAACATGATTAATTAACATTAATTCTCAATTATCAATTTAAATAAATTCCACTTTAATGAAATAAAATAAATTAACTAATAACAATTTATATAAAAAAAATATATATAAAACACTTATAAACAATTAATCATGTAATTAAATAATTAATTACGTAATTTATAAATAAATACGACATATTCGAACGAATGAAAAACCGGGGCGTTACAATGATGTACGGGGAAAATCAACTGGACCACGCCTCCGTGGAGTGCTTGATCTACTCGTACGAATTTCTAGGTAATGGTGTACGCTTAACTAAGTAATGTATTAACCTCCCTTCGGAGCTATGTGACATTTACTTAGAGGCCAAAGGTTGACGTGGTGGATTAACCTAGTTTGGTAAGAGTTACCTAGATGACATGTTAATTAAGATTAATTCTTCCTTTTCTAAGCGGTTTTCGACGTCGCTTCCGGGGAGTCAACCGTGGTTAGATAAGTCACCATTGCGTAAACCAAAAATGCTTACGTGGATTTCATTTATTGGTTAGATGCAAAAGAAGTAAAATACAACATCATAAATTGCGCTATTTTAAAATATTTCAGTTTTAAAACAATGACGACCGCTAGCCCGCTTCAATCGATCCTAAAGGAAAATAGGCTTGAAGGGTCTAACAATGCTGACTGGAAAATGAATCTTGACATCGTGTTTGGTCACGAGAATCTGAAACACGTGCTCGCTGAACCTTGTCCGGGGGTACCGGAAACTACGACCAATCAGGATATGAGAAATGCTTATGTCAATTGGATCAAGTCCAATGATTTGGCTAGGTCTTATATCCTGGCATCTGTCTCCAATGTTCTTAAGCATCAAATGCACGAGATGCCAACTGCTAGGAACATGATGGATCATCTCCATCAGATGTTTGGAGGACAGAATTGAGCCCAGAGGCTCGAATTAATGTAGAGGATGTTAGTTACCAAGATGTTTGAGGGATCACCTTTTTAGGATCATGTTATTAACGTGATGCTTGCCAGAATGAAATTGAAAGGCTTGGTGCTAAATTTGATGATCTCAGCAAACAGGATATGATCCTATCCTCTCTGCCAAAGTCGTTCGACACATTCAGACAAAATTATTCTATGAACAAATTAGATTTTTCTTTACCTGAATTGATGAACGAACTTAAAGTAGCAGAGGGGGTGATGAAAGCTAAGGGAACTGTTCTCCTGGCTCAGGCATCGACTTCCACGGCCACAAAAGCCAGCAAGTGGAAAAAGGGAAAAGGAAAGTTTCCCAATCCCAAGAAAAAGGTTCAGAAGAAGAAGGGTAAACCTAGCAAAGGAAAATGTTTCCACTGTGGAGAAAATGGGCAATGGAAGACGAATTATCAAAAATACTTAGCAAGTCTTCCTGCTAAGCTATCTGGACAAGGTATATCGACATCTTATTTAATAAAATTATGTTTAGTTGGAAGTCCACCAGATTCCTAATGTGTGGACTTGGGGTTCAACTAATCATATCAGCAATTCGTTGCGGGGGTTCAAGCTGACTAGAAAGCTTGAAGATGGTGTGATGCAGCTACTGCTCGGGGATAATACAAGTATATCTATATTAGCAGTAGGGACTGTAAATTCGTATTTTGATGATAGGGTTGTGATGTTCAAAGATACTCTGTATATACCGTGTGTTCGCAGAAATCTAATTTATGTGAGTTGTTTAATAAATAATGGTTTCAGTGTTTGTTTTGAACAAAATTTTGCCATTAAGCCAAATAAAAGGTTTATTTGCTCTGGCAGGGTAAAAGATGGTCTTTTCTTGTTATACCCCGATAAAAACCCTAATTCCGAACTTAACACTACTAAGCTTGACTTACCATCCAAAAGAAAAACTCCTATGCCTAATGAGGAATACAAGTGCCATTTACGTCTTGGTCATATTAATCCAAATAGATCCAAAGACTAATTTGAGATGAATTGTTGAGTCCCTTGGACTTAACAGAACTACCAGTCTGTGAATCCTGCTTGGAAGGTAAAATGACCAAGAGATCTTTTAAATCTAAAGGTAATCGAGCCACAGAGTTGCTTGAGTTAATTCATTCGGATGTGTGTGGTCCTATGAGTATTCAAGCAGGAGGAGGTTTTGAGAATTTCATAACTTTTACGGATGATTACTACAGATACGGATACATTTATTTGATGAGATATAAGTCTGAATCTTTTGACAAGTTCAAAGAATTCAAGGCTGAAGTTGAAAATCAAACTGCAAAACGTATCAAAGCACTTCGATTAGATCGTGGTGGTGAGTATCTGTCTACAGAGTTTCTAGAATTTCTCACTGCAAATGGGATTAGATCTCAATTATCTGCACCGGGTACACCCCAGCAGAACGGTGTTGCAGAAAGGAGAAATAGAACTCTGATGGAAATGGTAAGATCTATGATGAGTCATGCTACCCTACCAAGTTCGTTTTGGGGATTTGCACTCGAAACGACAACACATATATTAAACCTTGTTCCATCCAAGTCGGTTCCTAAAACATCAATGGAACTGTGGTGAGGACGAAAGCCCAGTGTCTCCTATCTTCGGATATGGGGAACCCCAGCTCATGTGATAGGGAAGGATCTTGACAAGTTGGAATCAAGAACAGAGGTCTGCTTGTTCATAGGTTATCCTAAAGGAACAAGAGGTGGTATATTTTACGATCCGAGAGATCAAAAAGTGTTTGCGAGCACTAATGCTAAATATCTTGAGGATGACTTTGTAAATGACCACAAGGGTAGAAGCAAAATTGTGTTAGAAGAAATGACAACATCAGATTCTGAATTCCAAGAACCCGTAGTAACTGAAAATGTGTTAGATACATATGATGTACCAGATACAACATATGATGTAGGGACAAGTACACAACAACCTCGTCGTAGTAGGAGGATTGTCAGGGCACCTGATAGATACCTAGGATTAACCCAAGTGGTTGAATCTGAAGTATCTGATCCTATCACATATGATGAAGCTATAAAGGATATAGACGCTGACCGTTGGGTTAGAGCCATGGAATCTGAATTAGATTCAATGTATTCCAATAAAGTATGGGAACTTGTAGAGGCGCCTGAGGGCATTAAACCTATTGGATGCAAATAGGTCTACAAGAGAAAAAAAGGAGTGGATGGAAAGGTTGAGACCTTTAAAGCAAGGCTTGTGGAAAAGGGTTATACCCAAAAAGAAGGTATCGATTATGATGAAACCTTCTCGCCTATAGCAATGCTTAAGTCCATTAGAATTCTCCTATCCATTGCTGCTCATTTTGATTATGAGATTTGGCAAATGGATGTAAAGACAGCCTTCTTGAACGGGCACCTTGAAAAAGAGATATACATGGCTCAGCCTGAAGGCTTTATTGCCAGAAATCAGGAGCATATGATATGCAAGCTTAACATGTCTATTTATGGTCTTAGCAAGCGTCTAGATCATGGAACATCAGATTTAATGAGGCAATTAAATCCTTTGGATTTATTCAATTGCCTGATGAGCCATGTGTGTACAAGAGACATCATGATAGTGTTGTAACATTTTTAGTTCTATATGTGGACGATATTCTTCTCATTGGGAATGATACAGGAATATTGTCAGCAGTTAAGATTTGGTTGTCAAACCAGTTTGACATGAAAGACCTAGGTGAAGCCAGTTATATTCTATGGATCAGACTTTGTCGTGATCTTAAGAATAAAATGATTGGTTTATCACAAGCAACATATATAGATAAGATGCTGGCAAGATATAATATGGCGAATTCCAAGAAAGGTTCATTACCTTTCAGGCATGGAGTACATCTGTCTCGGGATCAATGTCCTAAGACCCCAGAACAGACAGAAAAAATGAAAGATGTTCCGTATGCTTCAGCAGTCGGAAGCCTTATGTATGCCATGTTATGTACAAGGCCAGATATCTATTATGTTGTAGGTCTAGTCAGCAGATATCAGTCGAAACCTGGACCCCAACAATGGATAACTATAAAGCATATATTAAAGTACTTGAGAAGGACTCGGGATTATATGTTTGTCTATCGCAGTGATGAGCTCATTGCTATTGGGTACACAGATTCGGATTTCCAATCTGATATGGATTCTAGGCGTTCGACGTCTGGATACGTGTTTACTCTAGGAGGATTAGCCGTAAGTTGGAGGAGTATTAAGCAAACTTGCATTGCTGACTCCACCATGTAAGCCGAATACGTGGCAGCTTCAGAAGCAGCCAAAGAAGCGTATTGGTTTCGAAATTTCCTAATGGATCTAGAAGTCGTCAAGGACGGACTTATGCCGATCACATTGTACTGTGGCAATGCTGGAGCGGTGGCCAACTCCAAGAAACGTCGAAGTCATAAACGTGCAAAGCACATTGAGAGGAAGTTTTACATTATACGAGATTATGTGGAACGTGGAGAAATGGCAGTAGGGAAAATTGGCTCAGTAAATAATCTTGCAGATCCCTTCACTAAGACTTTGGCGCAAAAGAGTTTTGATACTAATGTAGAAGAGATGGGTCATAGATGTGTAGCCAATTGGATTTAGGGCAAGTGGGAGTTTGTTGGGATAAATGCCTGAAAATCCAATTATATTGTAAATATTTTGAATTAATAAAACTGAAATTATAGCAAGTTATGAGTATTTTACAAATTTAATAATTAATGACGTGTGATGGTATTTTTACATGAAATGTGTTTCGTAGGAAAAGGCTTTAAATACGAAGAATCACGTGTCATTAAAGTTCTAGTCGGTATGATAAGAAAATATTCTTATCATGACTATAATGCGTTATATAAGATGATTACTCCTTCGTCATAAGGAAAATGAAGTTTCCAATTATAACACATTGATGATTTTCAATGAGATTGGAAACATCGAACTGGACCACTGAGATTGTTCATTTTATACTGCTATCTAAAATGAACAAAATCTCGGAAGCATTAGACTCTTAATCCTTATAGTGTTTGTACTTTAGGCATGTAGTGTTAATCACTTTGATGTACTCAAAAGTGAGGTCTCGGTAACGGGTGGCCAAAATACTTTGTACGTTCGGTGATTGTATGAAATGTGCTAAAGAGAAATATTGATCAATGAATCTGTAGCCTTGCTGGAAGGTTAAAGGTATCCCTAAAATAGATTTGCAAAAGTTCAAATAAAACTTTGGCCAAAGTATTTCGTGTGTGCGTCATCGAAGTTGTATGTTAAATGTGTTTCACATACAGGGAATTTGGACTTAAGGCAAATCAAGAAATTTCAGATTGAAAGTGAAAATAAATGATAGTAGTATTGATTTATTTTTCATGGATATCTGTACAAAGGAGTAAAATGTAAAATTATTCTAGATCGAGAAATTCGTGAATAATTTAATTAATTTTGGAGTTCAACAATATTTATTTAGTGGAATTAAATATTGTTAAATGGTAATCAATTATTATCATGGGATGATAATACATTGACCCGTTTGGAGCTAAAATTAATTAGTCCCGCAGGTCCCCCCGTAAGCCCCAACGAAGATCAAAGAGAAAATATTAAAAGGAGAGAGAGAAATGAATTTTCAAATAGTTTGAAAATAGCCAAGTAATTTATTTTGAGTAAATAAATTAAATTCCAAAGAGTTGGAAATGCCCAAAAATTTTATTTTCGAGAAAATAAAATTTTTTCTGAAAAAAAAAATTTTATTTTTTTACTGACGTGGCAGCTGAGGTGTCATGCCACGTCAGCGAGTCAGGTGCCAAGTGGCGCTGACAGGGCGCCAAGTGGCACGACAAGTGGAAGGCCAGGATCGCGCCACATCACTCGAGTCAGCGACCCAGATCATGCCTAGAAATGGTCCGGGTCGAACACGGGGTTCGGGTAGGGTCGGATAGTGTCACTCCGACCCGGACACGTGGACAAATGAGATTTCACCACGTGTCTCCTGGTCCAGACCAAGTTGAACCGACCGGCCGGTTGGACCGGACCGGTTCGACACGTGGAAGTTGCTCGTGCTACCGTGAGCAGCACACGCGCCAGCCACACAGCACACGGGCGGCACGTGCTCGTGGCGGCATGATCTTCCACGTGGCAGTCCCGGATTCGTTGTCGGGCCTTGGAGTGCACGACAATTTTCCATTTTTTTGGACGAAATTGACCGTAAACCTTGGCTATAAATAGGGCCTTTGCTCATTTCATTTTGTAATTCAATTTCCAGCGTTGTTTTCAGTTTCAAAAGGTCTAAAATTTTCTTTCTCTCACAACTTGTTAATTAATCCTTAATTTAAGGATTAATTAATTAATTAATTAGGTGGTTATATAATTAATATATAATCCACTTAATTATTAGAAAATAGAGATTTTCTAGTTTTAGAAAAAAAGGTTTTTCTAGAAAAATATTTTCTCAAAGTATTTAGCGAAATACTGCCGGAGCCCACACTCCAATTTCTTAATCGGGGATATTGCGGGGAAGCTCTGCCGCTTTCACGAGAAATTATCGAGGTGCTGGAAAAGTGCTGTTGATAGCCAATTTGGCAGTAAGTTAATACGGTTATTCTACCGAAATTAATATTTGCATATTGTGATTATATGCTACGTGATTTAAAATTATGTTATCGATGCCTGTATATATTAGAGTTATGCTGCCCGATTTTTTCCGCTGCTTTATTAAAATATTTTGGAAATATTTTGATAACGAGGTTATGGTGAAATTTTTTGAAATATTCCGCTGTACCGTCACTCTACTTTGAGCCCGCCACACCAACATATACACGTATTTATACATATTTGAATCAAATACGTATACGTATATTATACATATATACCATAACATATATCAATTGGTCAAGTATAAACATGTAACAATTAATTAAACATGTAACATTTAAAACTATAGGTTATACTTTAATTATGTAACATGCAACATTAAATTAAATCATGTAATAAATTAAATTACCTAAATATGATCATAAAATAATTACAATGTAACATATAACATGTTAGAATAATTGTCAAATTGTAACATAATTAGATTATGTAACACATTTCATAATAAACTATACTATAAGAAACATAATTCATAAATTAATGAATATTTAAAGCATAAATTAAATCACATAATTCATGCACAAAATAAAACATATATTAAAACCTAAACCTAGCATATTTAATAAATGAATTAAAACGTAAATTTAAAACATAAATTAAACTAATTAAAACATAAAAAAAAAATAAGAAAACATACCTAGAGAGGGGGTGGGGGTTCGGACTCAAGGGGGAGACGGAGAGAATGGAGTGAGCAAAAACGAGAGCCTTGGCCACTTACTTATAGTAGTAGCTAGAGACCTTTGGGCGAATAATATTTATTCTAGGGACTTAGTTGGGGTATTTTATGAAATTTCCAAAAATAGGTTTGCTCTTTAGTGTAATTGTTACAGCAGGGGTAATCTGGTAATTTTACCTTTCTCCTGCGTATTTTTGGAGCTAGAAAAGTGTCCAAGAGCTAGAAAATAAAATTAGCTTCGAAACGGTTACTCACGGGTCAAAATCGGACGTACGGTTTAAAAGTTATAACCTTCGGAAGGTAGGATTTTTTTGAATTTTGAAAATTGATTTAATTATGAAATAAATACTAGGATAAAATTTGAAGGTCCGAAAGGCTTTCCAAAAATGTAGAAAAAATCGAGAAACGTTATGGCGATGATCACAAGGGTTAAATCATTCTATCAATGGAAATATATTCTACCGACGGAAATATTTATTTGAAAATAAATTCTTAAATTGTTCTGGACAAATAAACAAAACCTCAAAGCATTGAAAAGGGAACTGAAAAGTTCTAAGAAAATACGTATAGGTTCTCTAGGGTTTCTCGAATAAAACGGCGTAGTGCTGGTTTGAAAATAATTAGGGTTTGTAGGGTTTCGGTGCCATTATCCCCCTAAACATCACATGATATCACATAAGAACACTTAGTTCATGTAAAGATGCAATGCATGAAGTATCTTAAGGATGGGTCAAGATATATAAACGCATTCCGATTATCCTTTGTTTACCGCTTCCAGCTAGGCCCTGATATGGGTTGTCACATTCATCATAGTACCTCCTTGAGGAAATTAGGTCTCCTTCAAAGTGGATTCCAATTCCCTTGAATCTTCAATCTCGTTTGTAGACTTCCCAAACCAATACCCTTCAACACCTTCTTCATAACATCCTACCATCTTCAACCCGATCTTAAGAGGGTCCTTAATTCTGCCTCTTTCTCTATCCATCCTTTCTAACTTCCTCAGACACAAAACTTGGAGATTGAAAGAGACAACATCCTATCAAGCAAACACTAAATATGCATGCCGGGTTACATATGCCGATGCTATGCATCACATAATTTCACTTAAACACATAGAAATGTTACAAGTAACACTTTCGATACAAAGAGCAAATAAGTGCAAAATTGACTATACCATGGATACACATGCCATGAATACAAATACCTACATCTTCGGATTCATGTTGGGTCACAAACTGAAGCCTTTGCTCATGCATCCTTCGTTTGTTAGCTCTCGATTGCTCACAGTCGGGAACCATATGTTCCGATGATCCGCATGCATAGCATCTCTTCAACCTATCCCGACACGCCTCATAAGTATGATTGTCTCCCCCACAATAGGCACATGATCGAGACTCTCTCTTTGATTTCGGATAATCTCCGGGCTTATGCTTCTTCCGTCGGACCTTCTTAGCTCGAGTACCACGTTGATGGAATCTTTCTTCCACTTGTAGGTTCGAGCCTAATCCTAATCCATCTCTCAATCCCGAATTCTCTTCCTCCTTGCCTCATGTTATTCTTCGATTCTCAATCCTTCAAGCTCTCGTTATAGTCTTGTCCCAAGTGTTCGTATCCTCTGCACTTAAGGCCTCATTAAACCCATCCCGAAGTCCTTCCATGAAGTACCAAGTCTTCATCTCCTCATTGTTTATGATATGAGGCAAGTAGGTGCCTAACCTCTCGAACTCTTCAAGGTACTCTGTGACCATTTTGCCCCCTTGTTTTAGGGTATTGAACTCCTCAAATCTTAAGTCTCGTAAATAAAATAGCCCGTGAGTACCTTCTTCTAAACTCTTAAACGAAGGTATCCCATGTCAATCCTTCGTTCGTTGCTTCTATTTGCGGGGCAACTCTTTTCCACCACTGTCTTACTTGTCCTTGCAAAAGTAGTAAGGCAATGCGAGCCTTATCTTGTGAGTCGCATGGCCCTACCTCGAATATACTTTCAATCTCAGAGAGCCACTCTTCCGCCCGGATATCATTGCCTTCTCTAAATTGGAGAGGGTTGAATGTTCTGAACTCTCGATACAATGTTTCCATCCGACTCATAGGTGGCAATTCGATCATTGTTTATTCTCAATGATAAGGATGTTGATGTGATCATGGACCGAAATCTTGTCGTCGACGCGACCTCCTGAAAATCTCACAACTACAACATAGACATATGCATGCCGGTTAGTACATGAGAATGGCATATAGTTAAATCAAGTAAGAATAATTAGATAAATGAAATGCATCATGAAATGTAAAATCAACAAAGTGTTAAGAATTCAAACACATATAACAGCAAATCACGATGCACATGCAAGCACATAGCCACATTGTCCTATGCCGCTCGACCTAGACTAACACAACATGACTCTGAGCTCAGGTTTTGCAACCTAGAGCTCTGATACCACTTTAGGATGTAGCACCACGAACTTTGGGTGGCCATATCCCCCGCACCTAAGCCCAATCCACATACGAGATGGGAAACCCGTACATGAACCAAGCAGAGGCGAACGGGGAGATAAACACACACACACCTAAGCTAGGCGGAACGTAGACCCTGCAAATTAAACCAACCAACAAAAATGAAATTGTATGCGGAAGCAATTCACATAATCAAACTTAAATTACAGGCAACAGTTGACGGGTTCAACTAATATAGATCCCTAATCCCGAATATAACATAATTCATAATGCAAACAGGTTCAATCTGTTTCCCAGAAGCCTGTCCCAAAATATAATATATTAAAATAATCATATGGTATCCATATAAACGTTCAAACTTATACAAATTCAGAAGTGCAATGCAAGGACTAAACTCGACAAAAGACTCGACAGACTCCGCCTAGCTCGAACTCCACGCAAACCTGCACACTAAAAATAAAAGGGGAGATGGGTCAGTCACACAGACTGAGTGAATGCTACGCACACACACTACGTACGTATAAGGAGCAAAACATATTCAATCACACACGGTTTGTGAACTCAGGGATAGGTTTTGCACACCAAACTTTGCCCGTGATACATACATATAGGGATTTTATCAAAACGGAACAAAACTTAACTTAATGGATTCATACTAACAAACATAGCAAAACAGACTTATCGTATCAAATCTTATCAAAACATTTCACATCTTAGCTTATACTTTCAAAAAGATCCATATTTTTATCTTAATTAAGAGTTTATCCCCGTTTCACGAACATAACAAAGCATACAAACATAACTCGGCGGGTACGAATCCTAAATCCCATCCTGGGCTCCTCAGACATAACATATCAGA
Organism: Lantana camara; assembly: GCA_037501455.1. Lineage (NCBI taxonomy): Eukaryota > Viridiplantae > Streptophyta > Magnoliopsida > Lamiales > Verbenaceae > Lantana > Lantana camara. The sequence continues at coordinate 54,070,432 of CM074858.1, forward strand.
CATATCAAAGCAAAATAGACATACCAAACAAACCTTCTTTCTCCGGTGATGGAAGGGTTGCGCGACCCTAACCATCCAGACAGGTGAGGGGATTGCAAGCTACTCCAAACCCTCAGGATCTCCTTCACTCACCAAACCTCTTGGTGAGATTAGGGGTAATCCGAATCAAACTGTGGAGATGTGCACAGGGGTGATAACCGGTGACCCCATGGCCGTCTCGAGTCTCCCTTACCCACAACTCCGGGGCCCAACATACTGAACATATCACATCAGAGCATAACAAATCATAACCCACTACTTATCAAACTTAACATAACATACCTTGCAACAACTATGCTATACATACCTCGCCGTGTCAAATCCATAACATATCCATAACTCATAGCTCTAGGCTCATAAGAGGCACATGGTTTCAAGCATAATTAATGTTGCAAACATAACAAATCAAAACAAACATACATAGGCTCGTACATAACATATCGTACTTGCAAAGTCTTAGCAAATTCATAAACTTACATATTCTGCACATATTTACTTACACTTAAGGTTATAGTTCGCATGCATAGAAAACGAGCACATTTCATAGGGTTTAACTATAACCTAACCTCACCTTATACCAATGGAACCGAGAACGAGAAAATTTATCCACCCCGGAATCACCGTGACTAACGAAACCCCACCCCTGGTGCACCTGAAGAAACTGAAGGCGAAACACAAAGCTTAGACCCAAAGATTAACCACGTAGATGCACGTCATATGTATAAGCACTTGGGAGAGGCAATTACATATGTAAGGTTCATAATCAAACTCATTTCGTGCAAAGAAATGCATTTCACAAAGTGGAGATACGTAACAAGGTGCATATGTGCTTCGTGCAAACAATTCACATTACTTAAGCGACATAAAAATGCAAATAAGAACAAATACATACACATACATAAGTTATAATGTAACAGCCCAAAACAGGGCCTGGATGAAAACAGTAAGTTAAGGGCATTGGTAAAGCGTTTATAGACCGTGATCCAACTTTTTGAATCATCATGCATTGCATTCTTACATGAACTCTGTGCTCGTATATGATCTGACATGTTTTAAGGGGGAATTCTTGACCTTTGATACAGTTTACTATTCATAACCCGAGCCTACCTTGTTCATATTGCTACTCGAACCCTAGAGGTTCATCACACATGTTTCTCTATCGTTTGAACTTGTTTCCCGAGCTCAGAGAGTCTTTCTTGAACCTTAAGGGTATTTTTGGAACTTACCGACCAAGGTTACTATTCATTTAAAAATGAGCTTTTAATTCTGATACCTTTCCTACCCAAGTTTACAGTCGAATCGATCCTTGAGTCGAGACGAGTCTTTTGAAATCATTCTTGGCTTGGAAATCTATTCTGGAACTTTATTTTATTGAAAATGTTTTTGAAAACCCTAGTTCACTATTCCTTCTACGAACGGTTTTCATTCGAAAAATGTTTTCTCTTCGGATTTGCACTACTTGAGCTATTTCAAGATTTTTGAGATGTTTTACAACTCTTGATTCAAACCCTAGCTTGAAATTTTGAAGCGTACGTTCGTACGTGAGAATTCACTATTCATTCTACGTTTTCAACTTTTTAACGGTAAAACATTTTATAGTCGATATTGGATTCAAAACGCTTCTCGATTTATTTTATGATTTTTCAAAATGTTCCGGACTTGAAAATCATTCTAGAAAGTCGTTTTTCACTCGTGTTGAGTTTCGAGCTCAAAACTTTTATTCACTAAAACTAATGTATCTTTCAAACGGTAAATCCGATTTTGACGTATGAATATGCGTTTCGAAGCTAATTTTCTTGCCGTTGGAATGGTTACAATTCCAGCCACTTATCCTCGAGTCTTGGACAATGAAATTACAGAAATACCCACAGCAACCCCATTTTTAGCTTCAAGATGATGAAGCTTCCAAGAGAAGCTATTCCATTTTGCTCTCCTACCCTTCTCTACATTTTATTTCCAAGGTGAGGGGCTTCCCAACACCTATAAATACCCCCCTCATGCCATTTGAATCCTTGCTCATATGTTGTGTTAACAACACCCTTTCTTCTCTCCCTCTCCCCCTCTTGCCGTCTCTCCTCCCTCCCCCCCCCCCCCTCCCCCCTTGTGAGCATAGGTTAGTTGTTTTATTTTTATGCTTTAGTTTATGTTATGTTTTAGTTTAGTTTATGTTTTTATGTTATGGTATGTTTATATTATGTTTAGGTTGGGTCTTAGGGTCTTCCCTAAGCCATATAGGATTTTATTTTATGCATTTATTATATAAGTTTCATGATATGTTTGAATAGTTGTTTATATGTTTCAATTGTTTAGTATATGCTTGAATATGTTATGAATTGCTCTAGTATATGCTATGATCATGTGATATGATTGTTATATTATGAGAATTGATGCATGATTATGGAATTTGAATTATGTTCATGCATGCTAGCTAATGGAATAGTGATTTACAATTAATTATGTCAGAACTTGTTACATGTTGATATTGAATTTAATTGTTACATGTTACATGCCTAAAGGTTCATGATATATGATATGATATGATATGATATATGTTGTGACATGTTGTCACATTATTATATGATTCTTGAATTGTGAATTGAGCTTATGATATGATATGGATTAAATGATTAAAGCCTTGATCATATGTTATACACTTTAATAGTGTCACATGTTATAACCTAAGATAGAATAGTGTTTCATAACTTGATCTTATGCCTTAATTGGATCTCTTAACCATAGGTTATACCTTTAACCTAGATCACAGTTGATTGTATGAACATGAACTTGAAACTATAGGTTATAATCAAGATCATAATTTAATTAGGGTGTGTGTGTGTGTGCATGTCGTGTGTGTGTGTGTACGTGCATGGTGTGTGTGTGTACCGTGTGTGTGGGTGTGTGTGTATAGTAAGGGTTTGACCCGACCCTTTGACCCGACATGTGAATAGTAACTATGAATAGTAATCTTGAATAGTACTTTTGAATACTGCTTTTCAATAGTAAAAGTGAAATAAAACTTGTGCTTTCCTAATAGACATTTACACCTAGGGTTTCCATATCCAGGGTCGAAAATGTGTTTTCAAAATGTGTTTTCTTTCGTGAACTTGTTTTTTAACCTAAGGTTTGCGATAGGATTCATAATTTGACTAAAGCTTACTCGGTTATAGTAAGATCATAGTCTCACGTTGTGAGTAACTCACTTTAACGTATTCCTTTGTGTGTTACCTTTCTTGAATACCTTAAATGGTATTGCTCTCTGGTGTTATATGTTCTTTACATGTTCCTTGTTCATTGTTTCATGCATTTCATACGCATCTTGGTTAGTAGTGGGTCTTAGTTCTTAAGCTCACTCTAGTACACCACCTACAGGAGTTAAAGTTCAGCACTGGGATCCCCAGGGCACCGCATAATCTGTCTACCTACCTTTTGTTACTAATAGGTGAGGTGAAGTTATAAATGTTTTCCAACTGGAACCACGATTATACTATCGTATCATATGTTTTGAAATTCAAAGCTAAACCTCGTTTTGAACTATCCCTTTTATCGGGATATTCTTTTGAAAGGATCATTCATACTTTAATAGTATACCTTGATCTACAGCACATGTTTTCCAAAGTTCTGCATTATTGTTCAAAGACAGTTACATGTTCTGCATATGTTTTCAAAGTACAGTTTCGTATGTTTTACAAACAGAATCATATGTTTTACAGACAGAATCATATGTTTTACAGACAGCATCATATGTTACAGTTACAGTTTCACATGTTATAGTTAGCATACTGGAGTGGTACTCTGGTCACTGCTAATCTTGAAATGCAAGCATGCAGTTTACAGTTTGGGCCCGACGGTTATGTGTGGAGGTGATGTTCGGGAGGTGTGTGCCAACGACATCACCAATACCGGCCGCCACAATTAAACAATTGACACCGACTTTTAACAGGAGGTTTCTTAAGTCAGGACAATCTGTCTGGGAACGGACATCAAATCTGTTCCCATTACATATTTACAGGTCGCCTAGGGCTAGCTACCCGAAGTGACAACCGGTGGAGGATGGTGCATGTTTGTATGTGTTAGTGGGGTATTGTTGACCTTGGTCTGATACTCTACTGTGTGTGGAGTTATTGTTGACCTCGGTCCAATACTCTACGAAATCATGTTTTCTGGAGTAAGGATGGAGGAGCCTAGCTTGCGGGCGAAATTCTGTTTCATAAAGGATGGTTCATATCTGAAAATTTTCACTTTACCCTTATTCCGTTTTTTGAAAGAACTATGAACCACCAACAGCATATGTGTACACGTGTGATAGCATTCATGAAAATGTTTTAAAACGTGCATTCTTTTACATCATCACATTCAAAGAGTTTTATCAACCGAACTTGTTTCAAGTTCTTCTTTAAAGCTTTGCATTAACAATCTTAAATTACACTTCAAGTTCTTTATCATTCAGTACTTTCTTTTAAGTATTCCCTCACCTAGTCCTTTTGACTAATACCTCTCCCATTTTTTTACGTCGTGGTTTCAGGTCTTGCAGCCACAGTCTAGAGGTATCTTGAAGCTCTAGATTGTCATTTTTGTTTCAGTCAGGACTTAGTATTACTTTCTCTTTTGTGTCCTACATATGTTTTATGGCTGTATGACTTTATGTGTCTGAATACTTGAGTATCTTTGTTATAGTCTTTCTGCTACTCTGCCACCGATATTTTGAACTCTACTGTATCGGTATGTGATTATGTTATATGTTCTGATATGCCGAGTCTCTCTTACACGATCAATATGTTCTTGCTTGTTACATGCCATCACGCACATGTTTTGAAAAGTTTTAAAATACTCTGATTTTCCGTTGCATAGCCACATCATTATACATGTATAGTTCTGAGATAGATAGCCGTTCGCTGGAGTATTTCTTGAGTGATGGCTCACACCATTACTTGAGAGGTGCTTCAGTGCGGGGGCTGAGACGCCATTCTCCTCTTGTTCTGGTACGGGTGGGGGCGTTACAGCCCGAGGTGGTATCAGAGCGTCTGGTTAAGTAAGTAGAGACTTAACCTAGATTGCTCTCATGTTGCATCATGGATTGTTCACGCATTACATCCAGGATCGTTCTCATATTGCATCGAGACAGGATATTTGGGGATTACATGGTTCTGTTATCTGGATTTCATATCTGTGGTATCTTTTGTATAGCTATGGCAGTTCAGCCACACCAGGATCCTAATCAGCAGATGGATGAGGCTTTCTTTGAGCAGTTTGAGGCCCCGCGTACTGCAGCAGTCTCTCGCCGTGGAGACACTTGTTTCTACACCTAGCGCAGGTCTAGGAGCACTGGCAGACCTGGGTATTCCTATCCTAACAGGGTTGTGCACTATCTCGAGTCTGAGAAAGATGGTTACTTCAGGAGTATCAGAGGACCCGTGAGGTCAGGTTGGAGTCTATGCGCTATCAGGATCAATCACTACAGTACCAAATTGATATGGACATCGCTCGTGAGCATGCTGCAGAGATAACTCATATTGCTGATCAGAGGGCTGCTCGTGTTGCTGAGCTGGAGGCAGATCTTATGCGGATGACTATTGATCGCGACACTTCTATGGAGCGTCACCAGCACTACCACGCCCGCGTGAGAGCTCGCCTGTATGATACCTATCACTTATCCGATGAGCAGGCAGTTGAGGAGGTCGAGGGTCAGCATGTCAGTCAGGCCTCTCAGGAGCCCGAGCCTATGCAGGATCCGTCTGATGGAGACGATGGAGGATCTGATGATGATGATGATGGCGGAGATGAGCTAGCAGGACACGGACAAGGTGAGGTCGTTGCTGTTTCTGATGACACCACCAGGGGTTCTTTGGACCACAGTTATCAGGGTTGATTGCTGACGGGAGGTTTCTGTATATAGTACTGATGCATATATATCTATCTATGGATGGCGGACGTATAGCCGGGACAGTTCAGGACTGACTTTTGGATGAGGGGATGTATAGCTATGGTAGATGATCCTCGAATTTTAGCACCACGGATGACGGTTCAGATGACTTGGTACCTACTAGGTTATTTTCAGCAGGGTTGGACGGATTAGTAAGGCCTGTAAGGGAGTCAACTCGATAGTATCGGGTCCTCCCCATTTTGAATTAATACTGTTAACATGTGGCCTGTAGTAAAATTTACCAAACCTTACACAGTTATAACACTTTCGGCTTTATGTTGGATATTTGTTTACTTCTTTCCATAACTGTCATTGCACGAGTCTTAGAGTTGCTTCAAGATACCATTAGGACCGTTGATAGGATCATGCCATTTCATTTATTGTTAGCATGCTGATATTCTTGTTGTTGGATTGATCATGCTTCTGATCATGCTATTCATGTTACAGTTCTTGTTGATATGACAAGTACACGTTCTGTTCCCGTTTACATGTTGATCATGTTTTGGGATATGATACACATGTTTTTGATATGTTAATATGTTACCCGAGCTTTCGTTCTCGTTTACATGATTGTCTGACAGATGTTTCTGATTACATGATATGTGTGGAGATCTTGAATCTTTGCTGATATGTTGTGACTACGTGGGAATGTGAATACATGGTTACGGATTCTGTGAATCATTATATGTCATGCATCGAATATATGTATCTGAATGCTTATGAATTCAGTAACAACATGCCACCAAGAAAAGCACCCCGGAATCGTGTACCACCACTGCCACCCCAAAGAGATGTCACGCCACCCCTTTGAGCAGTTTAAGGCATGTGCTACGATAATTTATGAGGGCTTGTGCACCGAGAGATAATCCTCATAATGAAAGGTCACTGCAAAAATTTATGAGGATGAATCCACCTAAGTTCTATGGAGAACCGAACGACGTAAAGGCTGAGAATTGGAGTACTAGTCTTGAGAAGATTTTCGAGGCTATGGAGATCTACCCAGAGGATCGTGAACGAGTTCGGTATGCTACTTTTCTTATGGAAGGAGCTGCTTACCATTGGTGGAAGCACGTTCAGCACATGTGGATTGAGAACAACGTTGAGGGAAGTTGGGACGAGTTTATCAGAGAGTTTCAGCAGAAGTATACGCCTCAAGTAACTCGTGATGCACGAGAGGCTGAGTTTATGAGTTTGGTTCAGGGAACTATGAATGTGATGGAGTATGAGGCTAGGTTTGTGAGACTGATCAAGTATGCGCCTCATATTCTGACTGATGAGCTTCGCAAGACAAAGAGGTTTATTGATGGACTGAAGCCCGAACTTCGGTTGGCACTTGCATCTTTGGACATTGAGACCTACAGTCGGGCTGTTGATAGAGCGCTAAGGGTTGAAGCTGCACACAAGGAGATCAAGATAACTACTGCACGTCAAGGACCTTCTAACCCTAAGCCTTATCAAGGGAACAAGCGACCATCCGGATCTTTTCCCCAAGAAACCGGGAAGAAGCCAATGGTAGCACCACAGCATCAACAGCAGAAGGCTCCACCGAAACAGCAAACACAGAAGCAGAAAGCACCACAGCAGTACCAGAGGGTGCCACAACAGCAGAGAGCACCTCAGCCAGGTCCAGAGGAAATTGTTTGCCGATATTATCGCCGAACGGGACACACTGAGGAGAACTGTCGCAAGAAAGCTGGACAGTGTTTTCGCGTGTGGTTCCCCTGAGCACCAGATGGATAGTTTCCCATACAAGATCAGGAGATCTGGGGTCCAGGATAAAGGAAAAGGGGTGGTGGGTACGACGAACAAACCGGTGGTCAAAGGCAGAGCTTATGCTTTGGATGGTAAGGAGGAGGTTGATCCTTCATCTGTTGTGGAAGGTATTGTGCACATTCTTAACACGCCAGTTAAGGTCTTGTATGACCCTGTTGCTACGCATTCATTTGTTGCATCTAAATTATGTGCGCATTTACAGTTTCCACTTGAATACTTGCCATATAAATTTGAAGTGAGTTCTCCTTTGGGAACTTGCCTTGTTACGGATCAAGTATATAAATGCTTCCCTATATGTATTGGTACCCGTTGTTACCCGAGGGATCTTATTGAGTTGCCGATGACAAGATACGACGTTATACTTGGTATGGATTGGTTATCTAAGTACCGAGCTAAGTTGGATTGTTACAAGAAAGAGATCATCTTGGAAGAAGATGAAAGTGGGACATCGGAAGGGAAAGTTGAGAAGTTATCAGTGATTTCTTCGATGGAAGCTAAGAAGTTGATTCAGAAAGGAGCTATTGGATTTGTTGCTTGTCTTTTGAATAGACCGAAAGATCAACTTATGATTGAAGAAGTGGAAGTGGTGAACGAGTTCCTAGATGTGTTTCCTGAGCATTTAGATTCGTCACCTCCTGACCGAGAATTGGAGTTTACGATCGAGACGATATCAGGAGCTGAACCGTACTAAAATACACCTTACAGAATGGCTCCAGCTGAATTGGAAGAACTGAGGAAGCAATTGGATGAACTGATTAAGTCTGGATATGTTCGACCGAGCACATCGGCGTGGGGAGCACCTGTGCTTTTCGTTAAGAAGAAGGATGGATCATTGCGTTTATGTATTGACTATCGGGAGTTGAACAGGATGACGATCAAGAGTAAGTATCCTCTCCCTCATATTGAAGAATTGTTCGATATACTTCAAGGATCGAAGGTCTACTCTAAGTTAGATCTAAGACAAGGATAGTATCAATTGATGATCAGGGAAGCAGATATTCCGAAGACTGCTTTCAACAGCCGATACGGACATTTTGAGTTTGTACTAATGCCGTTTGGTTTGACGAACGCACCAGCTGCATTCATGGATATGATGTACCGTATATTCAAGCCGTTTCTCGACAAGTTTTTAGTAATCTTCATCAACGATATTTTGGTATTTTCGAAGACACCGGAGGAACATGCTGAACATCTTCGAATCGTATTGCGCACTTTGCTGGATCACAAGCTATATGCAAAGTTCAGCAAATGTGAGTTCTGGCTTGAGAGAGTTACGTTTCTCGGACACATCATATCAGGATCTGGAATCGAAGTAGATCCCTCGAAGATCGAAACGATTATGAATTGGAAGTCACCGAAGAATCCTTCAGAAGTAAGGAGTTTTCTGGGATTAGCTGGCTACTACCGAAGGTTTGTCAAAGATTTCTCGAACATAGCTACACCTCTCACTAAGTTGACAAAGAAAGAAGGGAAATTCGAATGGACTGAGAAGTGCGAGCAAAGTTTTCAAAGATTGAAGGAGATGCTAACAACTGCACCCGTGTTAGCGTTACCAGAAGGAAAAGAAGGATACACTGTCTACACCGATGCTTTGAATGAAGGACTAGGAGGAGTTTTGATGCAGAATGGAAAAGTGATTGCGTATGCATCAAGGAAACTCAAAACTCATGAAGTCAACTACTCGACACATGATTTGGAATTAGCAGCGATAATTTTTGCTCTTGGAAAGTGGAGACATTACCTGTATGGAGTTACTTTTGAGATCTTTACTGATCATAAGAGCCTGCGATATCTATTCACTCAGAAGGAGTTGAATATGCGACAGAGGAGATGGATGGAATTTTTGGAGGACTACGACTGCATTATTCAGTACCATCCAGGAAAGCCGAATGTGGTAGCCGATGCCCTAAGCAGGAAAGTTCATTTAGCACAGATTTCTGCCAACACCGAGGTTGATCAAAGAGAGAGAATGGAGGTGATAACTAAAGCTCGAGTCGCGAACGTTGTGATGATATCACCGTTGAAAGAGCAAGTGTTGGAAGCACAGAAAAACGATGAGTGGATCAAGAAATGTCTCGAATCTAAGGAGAAAGATGATGAGACCAAGTTCAAGGTTGATGAACATAGTATATTGACGTACAAAGGTCGAGTATGCATACCAACTGTTTTGAGGAAAGAGATTCTCGACGAAGCGCATAAGACTAAGTACACGATACATCCCGGATGTAGCACCCGTATACGTAGAGATACCACACCCCCGCACTATAGGCCGATCCACATACGAAACGGACAATCCGTACATGAACTAACCTATAGCGAACGGGGGACAAATAAAAGAAAGGACGAGCTAGGCGGGACTATACCCCAAAGCAATACAAAACCATGACCAAAAAGTTAAAAGCGGAAGCATTAATTCATAAATGCATATAGGTACCATATTTACATCAACGATATAAATACTATTAGATACCAACAGATATCAATACATTATCATCTCCTATATATTATACAACCAAAAGTCCCCAAATATATCAAGAACTATAACGTACTAACTCAGGACATGACAAAAGCAAGATCATGGAAATATGTGCTATGCTAGACCAGGCTGGATGACAAGACATGACTCAGACTCCCGCCTAGCACACGACCGCGACAACCTGAAAGGTGGGGTGTCAGTCCATGGAAGACTGAGTGAGGGGCATAAATATATATATTATCGCAATTAAAATGCAAGTTATAACCTCGGGTAAGGTTTTACAATTAAAAGTAATATAAGTTCCCAATCACATAAACTCGCCCGAGATTACAACTACCAATATTAAGTAATTTAATCATTTTCATGTTTCAATGCGTGCAACACGTGGCCCGGCGAGTGAGGGCAATCTCCAACCTTACTCCAACTGTGTACAATACATGCTTGCTTTATCTTTTAATATGTGATCATGCAATTAAGCTATCGTGCAGTCGTGCAGGTGTATTCAGGTAGAACCATCAATACATGCAATCATGACAATAGCCCGAGGATACTCCGTGGTGCCGGACCCGTCCCCAGTCTCCTTCTTCCTCCGGTGATGGTGGGATTGCAAGGTCCCACCAACCAATCTCATTGAGCAGAGGGTACATGAATCCCTAAGCCCGGAGCTCCTTCCTCCACTAATCTCCTAGCGGATTCAGGGGTGACCCCAAATGTGGTGAGGCTAATGTTCGAGTTACCCGTCAGGCCATGCTTTCCCGGTTGGCTCAAACCACTACCCTCGGGCCCAACGTGACATGCTTTACTCGCCAAAACATGATCAATCAATTAATCACGATACCTGACTCGCTTGCAATTGGGTATAAGTTTAGAAAACATTAGAAATAAGTATATATATACCTTTTGGCTTGAAATCCACATAAAGGTTATATGGGTTGTATATACTAACAATTAAACCTCACCTTTACCGATAAAAGACAAGTAGGGCACGGCCTACGGGGCTTGCTCCTCGTCCCTACGAAGCTGGTCTGTGCAAAATAGACATGTACACGTGAGACTTGACTCTAAATAGACCAAATATGACGAACGGCGGAAATGTATCGAGATGATGATGAAAATGCAATGTGGCATGATAACATGTTGTTTCAGTACATATTAGCACATATAATAGCAATTCGGGGTCAAAGAAGTCGTCGGATCGAGGGGCTAAAAATGTAATTTTATGCAGAAACTTTTGTTCTGCATTCCAGGTGGGAACGGCCGTTCCGGACACCTTTGAAAAATGGGAACGGTCGTTCCCATGAATTCCCAAAATGCGCTAACGACTTCCCTTTCAAAAATGTGCCTTAGCTGGGAACGGCCCTTCCGGCGCAAGGCCAAAATGGGAATGGCCGTTCCCATGCTCGGTCGCCTTGTTTTAGTTTAAAAGAGGGGAACGCCCGTTCCCACAATACCTTGAGGCTGGGAACAGCCGTTCCCTGTTTCTGCAACTTACAGAAACAGAGCAAAACAGGGGAGGCTCTCGGCATAACAACAAGAACACCCAAAACATCCACAAATCCACATTAAAATGCATGAATTCTGGAAATAAGCATGTATACATGTTCGATATACAACCAAATGTAAATGAAATACCTAAATCACCCAAGGACACTAAGAATTCCCACTTTCAAGTTCATATCTAAATTCACCACAAAAGCTCAAACACTTGAAGAATTCATGCTTCAATTCATGATATAATCATATATTCATACCCCAAGTAGCATATAATCCATTTATTACATAAATCATAAACCCTAGCTTCACCCTAAATCATCAAGGATCACATAATCAAGCACCTACCCACCTTGAATGAAAGAAATGGATGAAGTAGATGAAGATGGATGATTTGGAGCTTAAAAGCTTGGAGTTTCTTGAGCAAACTTGATAGTGATGATAAAATCTCTTTTTCCCTTTTCTTCTTGAAGAACCGAGCAAGCAAGGAGCAAATATGTTGGTGATTTTTAGGATAAAATGAATGAAGAAGCTTGAGGAAGCTTTTGTACGTGAATCACCATCCTTGATTTTTGTGAAATAATCAAATTGCCATTTAACCCCTCAAATATTCAAGTCACACCATTAAGGGGGAAAGCTTTGGGAATTGATCAATTGAGTCCTTGGAAAAGGCATGCAATTTGGTTTTTGAATTTCGGAGAAAGATCATCCAAGGACAAGTTGGCAATTAAATCATATTCGGCAATTATTTCACATAATAAATATTTTCAAGTTATGAAATAAACTACAAGTTTAATATAAATTTCATGAAATTTTGATAAAATATAATTTATAAAATTATAATAAACATAAAAATGTAATTAATAAAATTCGGCGCGTTACAATTCTCCCCCCCTTAAAAGGACCTGGTGCCCAGGTCCACTGTCAAGTTTTGAAATGATGCACAAGTCATAAGAGAACCCCTGTCTCTTGAACAAGAATGAAAGAACCCCGTCTTTCAACAAGGAATGAGAAAATCCCGTTTCTCAACAAGAAATGAGGGAGCCCCGTCTCTCAACAGGAAATGAGAGAGCCCCTTCTCTCAACAGGGAATGAGAGAGCCCCGTCTCTAAACAGGGAATGAGAGAACCCCGTCTCTCAGCATGCACGAAAGTAATTCAAGGAACAGATTGTAGAAACAATGGCATGGATGTTACATAGACCAATGGAATCATATTAATTTCATAAATATCATATAGACAAGTAAAACCATTTTAATCACATGCTTACCATTCATAATTAAATAATTTGCAACGAATAAGAAATTAAATACAATAACAATAGAATTCATGATGCACGTGATATGCATGGCTAAATGTACCGTTCACCGATGGTTGTACTATGCATATAATTGGTACCTTCTTCCTTCCTGACCGACTTCACATTAACAGTTTGTACCCCTCTCTCACGAACACCATCCCGAGCCCGAACAAGCAATCTTTCATCCCTAATAGACTTCTCTCGCCGCTTTGAGCATGTATCTATTTGATACTCATCACTCCCACAGAAGAGACACAATCCCAAACATCTCCTACAACCATCATAAGTGTGGTTATCGTGTCCACAATAATCACAAAGGAGTTTCCCGGAAGATGTTATTGAAGCTGGGGTACGTGACGTTCCCAAACTCGATCCAAGCAATTGTTTCTTTGTCTTTCGAGATTTTTCTTGAGGTGTCGGGGTATGATAAGAGATAGGTCGCTTTCCTTTACTAGAAGGCTGTCCTGATTTCGAACCTGAAGCCTGCCCGGGGTGAGGATTAGACCTTCTTGCCTCTAACAAGGTGGTGTCTCGGACTTTCTTTTGGGTGCTGCCTGGAACCAATTCCCACACTCTTTTGATTTTCTTGAGTTGTAACCCGGCGGGATCCTTATTTCCTTCAAAGGATCTTGAGGATGGTTGGTTCTGAAATTCCCTAAATGCTATTGAAATTTGGCCCGGCTGTGGCGGTGAGACTAGTAGCACGGAGGAGACATAGTCTCTTACTTTCTGATCAATCAAATCTACCAAGGAATCGAAGAACTCCTGAGGCTGAACAAGAGGGGGTAAATGTGGGGAAACCCTAGGTACTCGTTCATGATGAGGGTAACCTTGAGACATCCTGCAATCAAGACACTAGATATGCATGTTGAATTAATATGCCAAGGCACATAACACACTTAGCACTAATAATTCAGCACATTGGGACAATGAAGCTCAATCGGGGAAATCACATATATGTAAAGAAATTTAAAATTAAAGTAGCATATGATGCACGTGCTTATGAATGCATTGAACCTGTCACCGGAGTAATGGAAAACTTTATCTCGACACGTAATCCCTTGTTCGTTGAATTATAAGCTTGTATTGAGCTGGTAATCATTTCTTGTTTTCCTACGGTCTTCTATTCTACAGATTTATCTAACATCCACTTGAACCTTCCTGCGACTCAGTATTATGATTTCTGAAACCCGAAGTCTTCTATGCTCACGAAATTAACATCTAGCTTACTCTTTAATAGTTACTCCCCGATTGTTGCCCGAATCCTCTTCATGGTTGCCACTCTGATCCAAACTTCCTTGTTTACTCTTTAAGAGTTTGAATAATTGAATGAATTCCCTTTTCCATTGTTGCACTCGATCACCCAACCTTTACGTAGCAATTCGTTGCCTTTCTTTTCATTTTCATTTGTTGCTTAATATCTTTTAATATTACCCCACAACACGACAATTCAACTTGGATCTTGAAATGTCCCCACTAAATAAAACCTTTAGCATGATTGTCTTTCAACTTCGTATCCACTGGCGTGCTGAGCTTCCTTTATTCCTTTCTTAAGTGAAATCCCAAAATTTTCCTTGCGTTAACTTGGGTAATTATATGCTCCCCACACAAGAACTCTTGAATTCAATTTCTGTTCCACTTGTGGAATTAATTCCCTGACTCCTCTCGAACAATAAGTCTCTAATTATTATCCCGATTCACCCAGTTGCCACCGTGGTTGAAATCCTTCAAGTCTACTCTTTACAATTTGAATTGGTTATAAAACTCATCCTCTTACTTACCTACGTTTGAGCATATAATTTCCCTCCCTTTGTTCTGCATCATTCTTTGTCGTTTTCATTTGTTACTCCAAATCTCCCAATTCGCACTCTTGCACGACCATCCAAATTGAATCCGGAAAATAAACTCATTCCACCCGATTATAGAGTCCCTAGCATCTTTACCTTTCATGAATAGATCATCCAAAGCTACTAGCTCGATTTGAATTATCGAAATGATCTTCTTCTCTTACTTGAATTTGCTTCCCAATTAACTAAGTCTCAATTTAACAACACACCTGAATCTTGAATGATTAGTACCCCAATATCCCTTTTCCTGGCTTTTGAATGGAATATAAATGTCTACGATTGATTCTTTTATTCCGGATCTCATCCTTTGAATCACAACTCTATGAACTTGCCTTCAAACCTTTTTCCATACTTGATTCTTAATCTAAAATTCCTGGGTAGCACTCTCTGCGAATTGGTGATCCAAGTTGGTAATTCTCAAATTGAAGTGCTTCTACTAGTTGCTCCATATCTTCCAATTCAACCACATCATATTCGACAATCTTTAAAACCGTTTCCCGAGAATACCCCTTTTCCTTATTATTAGACTCCCGGTTTAGGCATCTCCGGAACCCCTCTTTTTTTTTTTTTTCTTTTTTCAACCCCTCGAATCCATCGCTAACGGCAATCCGTTTATTCTCCCTAGTCAAGTACTTTGCCTTTCTTGACTGCTTTCATTTACCGCTCCATATCCTTCAATGTATTCTCTCAACATGACAATTTAACTTGAATCGAAAAATAGACTCGTCTTACCCGAATGTAGAATCCTGAACATGTTGATTTTCCATAACTGGTTATTTGCTCTTTTTGGCTGTCGTGTTAGGAATTTGAATCCAATTGATCTGAACCCAAATGTAATTCCAAAGCTTGTGCTTCGATCGGAGGTACTTAATTGACTTTCCTTTCACGCCCTGATTTTGGCCTCAACTTACACACCCTTCTCAAATCCTATAGTAACCCAAAATTACCGAGCAATTGGCCGTGGTTTGATATCATTTCCACAACCTGTAACTCACAGCCTTCTTTGAAATAAATTCATGTGGGTAAGGCGTGCTCATGTCACATAATGGTCACATAATTGATACTCGCAACGGAAATTTAATATAAATGCAACAAGTAATTTATCAATGTTTAAAATAAAACACGTTAAGCACATAATTTCAAATAATTCAAGATTAATTAATTAACAATAAATAGCAGAAATCAATGCAAAGCACAGGTTGTCATGTAATCTAATTAATTCAGAGGATTCAAATAGATTCAAATAAGATGCAAGACTCTCAAATTACCAATTAGCTCCTATGTAGTTCGACCTAGACTTGACACGACACGACACTAGAACCTCGGTTTTGCAACCGGGCTCTGATACCACTTCAGATGTAGCACCCCTATACGTAAAGATACCATACCCCCGCACTATAGGCCGATCCACATACGAAACGGACAATCCGTACATGAACTAACCTATAGCGAACGGGTGACAAATAAAAGAAAGGACGAGCTAGGCGGGACTATACCCCAAAGCAATACAAAACCATGACAAAAAAGTTAAAAGCGGAAGCATTAATTCATAAATACATATAGGTACCATATTTACATCAACGATATAAATACTAATAGATACCAACAGATATCAATACATTATCATCTCCTATATATTATAAAAGCAAAAGTCCCCAAATATATCAAGAACTATAACGTACTAACTCAGGACATGACAAAAGCAAGATCATGGAAATATGTGCAATGCTAGACCCGGCTGGATGACAAGACATGACTCAGACTCCCGCCCAGCACACGACCGCGACAACCTGAAAGGTGGGGTGTCAGTCCATGGAAGACTGAGTGAGGGGCATAAATATATATATTAGCGCAATTAACATGCAAGTTATAACCTCGGGTAAGGTTTTACAATTAAAAGTAATATAAGTTCCCAATCACATAAACTCGCCCGAGATTACAACTACCAATATTAAGTAATTTAATCATTTTCATGTTTCAATGCGTGCAACACGTGGCCCGGCGAGTGAGGGCAATCTCCAACCTTACTCCAACTGTGTACAATACATACTTGCTTTATCTTTTAATATGTGATCATGTAATTAAGCTATCGTGCAGTCGTGCAGGTGTATTCAGGTAGAACCATCAATACATGCAATCATGACAATAACCTGAGGATACTCCGTGGTGCCGGACCCGTCCCCAGTCTCCTTCTTCCTCCGGTGATGGTGGGATTGCAAGTCCCCACCATCCAATCTCATTGAGCAGAGGGTACATGAATCCCTAAGCCCGGAGCTCCTTCCTCCACTAATCTCCTAGCGGATTCAGGGGTGACCCCAAATGTGGTGAGGGTACATGAATCCCTAATGTTCGAGTTACCCGTCAGCACATGCTTTCCCGGTTGGCTCAAACCACTACCCTCGGGCCCAACGTGACATGCTTTACTCGCCAAAACACGATCAATCAATCAATCATGATACCTGACTCGCTTGTAATTGGGTATAAGTTTAGAAAACATTAGAAATAAGTATATATATACCTTTTGGCTTGAAATCCACATAAAGGTTATATGGGTTCTATATACTAACAATTAAACATCACCTTTACCGACAAAAGACAAGTAGGGCACGGCCTACGGGGCTTGCTCCTCGTCCCTACGAAGCTGGTCTATGCAAAATAGACGTGTACACGTGAGACTTGACTCTAAATAGACCAAATATGACGAACGGCGGAAATGTATCGAGATGACGATGAAAATGCAATGTGGCATGATAACATGTTGTTTTAGTACATATTAGCACATATAATAGCAATTCAGGGTCAAAGAAGTCGTCGGATAGAGGGGCTAAAAACGTAATTTTATGTAGAAACTTTTGTTCTGCATTCCAGGTGGGAACGGCCGTTCTGGACCCCTTTGAAATATGGGAACGGTCGTTCCCATGAATTCCCAAAACGCGCCAACGACTTCCCTTTCAAAAATGTGCATTAGCTGGGAACGGCCCTTCCGGCGCAAGGCCAAAATGGGAACAGTCGTTCCCATGCTCGGTTGCCTTGTTTTAGTTTAAAAGAGGGGAACGCCCGTTCCCACAATGCCTTGAGGCTGGGAACAGTCGTTCCCTGTTTTTGCTACTTACAGAAACAGAGCAAAACAGGGGAGGCTCACGGCATAACAAAAAGAACACCCAAAACATCTACAAATCCACATTAAAATGCATGAATTCTAGAAATAAGCATGTATACATGTTCGATATACAACCAAATGTAAATAAAATACCTAAATCACTCAAGGACACTAAGAATTCTCACTTTCAAGTTCATATCTAAATTCACCACAAAAGCTCAAACACTTGAAGAATTCTTGCTTCAATTCATAATATAATCATATATTCATACCCCAAGTAGCATATAATCCATTTATTACATAAATCATAAACCGTAGCTTCACCCTAAATCATCAAGGATCACATAATCAAGCACCTACCCACCTTGAATGAAAGAAATGGATGAAGAAGATGAAGATGGATGATTTGGAGCTTAAAAGCTTGGAGTTTCTTGAGCAAACTTGATGGTGATGATAAAATCTATTCTTCCCTTTTCTTCTTGAAGAACCGAGCAAGCAAGGAGCAAATATGTTGGTGGTTTTTAGGATAAAATGAATGAAGAAGCTTGAGGAAGCTTTTGTAAGTGTATCACCATCCTTGATTTTTGTGAAATAATCAAATTGCCATTTAACCGCTCAAATATTCAAGTCATGCCATTAAGGGGGAAAGCTTTGGGAATTGATCAATTGAGTCCTTGGAAAAGGCATGCAATTTGGTCCTTGAATTTCGGAGAAAGATCATCCAAGGACAAGTTGGCAATTAAATCATATTCGGCAATTATTTCACGTAATAAATATTTTCAAGTTATGAAATAAACTACAAGTTTCATATAAATTTCATGAAATTTTGATAAAATATAATTTATAAAATTATAATAAACATAAAAATGTAATTAATGAAATTCGGGGCGTTACACCGGAAGCACTAAGATGTATCAAGATGTTAAGACGAATTTCTGGTGGAATGGAATGAAGAGAGACATAGCCAACTATGTCAAGAAGTGCTTAACTTGTCAGAAAGTTAAAGCTGAGCACCAGAAGCCGAGTGGGAAGTTGCAACCATTACCGATTCCGACATGGAAATGGGAGCAAATCACGATGGATTTTGTCACTAGATTACTCACAGTCAGAGAAGGACAAGATAGTATCTGGGTGATCATTGATCCATTGAGAAAGTCAGCTCACTCTAGCACACCACCTACAAGAGTTAAAGTTGAGCACTGGGATCCCCAGGGCACCGCATAATCCGTCTACCTGCCTTTTGTTACTATTAGGTGAGGTGAAGTTATAAATATTTTCCAACTGGAACCACGATTATACTATCGTATCATATGTTTTGAAATTCAAAGCTAAACCTCGTTTTGAACTATCCCTTTTATCGGGACATTCTTTTGAAAGGATTATTCATACTTTAATAGTATACCTTGATCTACAACACATGTTTTCCAAAGTTCTGCATTCTTGTTCAAAGACAGTTACATGATCTGCATATGTTTTCAAAGACAGAATCATATGTTTTACATACAGCATCACATGTTCTACAGACAAAATCATATGTTTTACAGACAGAATCATATGTTTTACAGACAGCATCATATATTACAGTTACAGTTTCACATGTTATAGTTAGCATACTGGAGTGGAACTCTGGTCAATGCTAATCTTGAAATGCAAGCATACAGTTTACAGTTTGGGCACGACGTTTATGTGTGGAGGTGATGTTAGGGAGGTGTGCGCCACCGACATCACCAATACCGGCCGCCACAATTAGACAATTGACACCGACTTTTAACAGGAGGTTTGTTAAGTCAGGACAATCTGTCTGGGAACGGACAGCAAATCTATTCCCATTACATGTTTACAAGCCGCCTAGGGCTAGCTACCCGAAGTGACAACCGGTGGAGGATGGTGCATGTTTGTATGTGTTAGTGGGGTATTGTTAACCTTGGTCTGATACTCTAGTGTGTGTGGAGTTATTCTTGACCTCGGTCCGATACTCCACGAAATCATGTTTTCTAGAGTAAGGATGGAGGAGCCCAGCTTGCGGGCAAAATTCTGTTTCATAAAGGATGGTTCATATCTGGAAAAGTTCATTTTACCCTTATCCCGTTTTATGAAAGAACTATGAACTATCAACAGCATATGTGTGCACGTGTGATAGCATTCATGAAAATGTTTTAAAACGTGCCTTCTTTTACAGCATCACATTCAAAGATTTTTATTAACGGAACTTGTTTCAAGTTCTTCTTTAAAGCATTGCATTTAACAATTTTGAATTACACTTCAAATTCTTTATCACTCAGTACTTTCTTTAAAGTATTCCCTCACTTAGTCCTTTTGACTAATACCTCTCCCGTTTTCTTGCCTCGTGGTTTCAGCTCTTGCAGCCCAGTCTAGAGGTATCTTGAAGCTCTAGATTGTCATTTTTCTTTCAGTCAGGACATAGTATTACTTTCTCTTTTGTGTCCTGCATATGTTTTATGGCTGCATCACTTTATGTTTCTGAATACTTGGGTATCTTTGTTATACTCTTTCTGTTACTCTGCTACCGATATTTTGAACCCTGCTGTATCGGTATTTATATGTGATTATGTTACATGTTCTGATATGCAGAGTCTCTCTTACACGATCAATATGTTCTTGCTTGTTACATGCCATCACGCATATGTTTTGAAAAGTTTTAAAATACTCTGATTTTTCGCTGCATAGCCACATTGTTATACATGTATAGTTCTGAGATAGACAGCCGTTCGCTGGAGTATTTCTTGAGTGATGGCTCACACCATTACTTGAGAGGTGCTTCAGTGCGGGGGTTGAGACGCCGCTCTCCTCTTGTTCTGGTACGGGTGGGGGCGTTACAGATTGAGTCCAAATATATTTAATTAAATTCTAATGCGAACATAATATATAAAATACAAATTGACACGTAAGACATGCGAATTCACGTAAATCTCAAAATTATCAAATTATCTCTCTCGTGATGACATATCTGGATTGTCGAGAAAATGGGGTGTAACACCCGAGCGCAAGGTGTCACATCCCCCCGCACCGAGACCCGACCCGAATATAAAATGGATAATCCATATCCGAGCTAAGTCATGGCGAACGGGGATAAACACACACGCTATGCTAGGCGGGCTAACCCTTAAACCATACGAATCAGAGTAAATCACTAAAGCGGAAGCATCAACTTAAGAAAACATATCATATATATATCATGAGCATGCAAGCTCCAAAAATAATTCATATACCATACGAGAGTATCCAAAAGAGCCATCACGGCTAAACTAACAAGAACGCTCCAAAATACAATAATCATAAATAAAAGTATGCAAGTGAAAAGACAACTACAAGAGCTAGAAGCAAATGCAAGACCTAACGACTCGAATTCCCGCCTAGCTCCCAGACACCTGCACAACACAACTGAAAACGAAACGGGTGTTAGGAATAGTGCCCTAGAAAGCCGATTGTATATCCGCTTTGTGTTTTTCCTTATTGTAATCACAGACAATCTTTGAATGAAATAACGAATTGAGGCAACACTTCTTTAGCTGTGCATGTATGAGAACTCCCCTAATCCTGATGACTTTAGGACTCTACCATTTAGGTGAAATGGTTCATGAAACGAGCCCTATATCACATAAGTCATGATTAGTAAAATGCTCCAAGCCGATGAGTCCTACAGACAGTGGGAGTGTCAACCTGACTCCTCTAAGGCTTGCTGGTGGGATCACGCCCTTAAGAAGGACCACCTTGTTTCATGGAGGTGCCAAGTGTATAGTTGATAAGTGCGTGATACATGAGGGTGCTTACTTTAATAAGTAAGTTCACTGAGGTGCCCCGTGTGAGAACATTCCTAAATGGGAAAGGAAGTTTCTATTTCAGGAAATGGAAACTTCCAGATTAGGAAATATCTCACGAGTCATTGATGTGATTAATTGATCCTTAGACTTGAGGTTCCTTGTCACTTTCTGAGTTAACTCTGTAGTCTTAGGTATAAGCTTTAAAGGGTGTCTCCTTAGACAACTGATTCAAGGCTTATGCGGGGGCTGCACAAGTGATTCATGAAAGTGAATGAGAATCAAGAAAGGACCTCCACTTGCATATGCAAGGTGATCTCTTATTGTGTAAGTCATTCATATGCCACATGGAGTCCTTGGCCAAGGCAGTAGATCAAGACATCAAGAAAAGGGTTTCTTGGATTGAGATCAAATGGATATGAAATGCACTTAGCTTTATGACCGGATTATTAGGGTTCTGATTATTCCCTTAACCTAGATCTTGGTTGAGAGATAGTAAGTAGGAGGATTGTATCTCACATGAATGAATGACTTAAAGGTTCTGTCGAATCCGAACATTCCAATTCAGCTAGGGGTTAAACACCTGTTGCTAGACTATGGTCGTTTAATCTGTGGACTGATTAATTAATTAGTGAATTAATTAATTAGGGTCACTGCTAATTGAATTGAGAACCTAGAGGGTCACACACAACAACTTGGTTACATGAGTTGAGGCTTTAAAATGATTAAACGAGTTAATCGGGCCAAGAGGGTTCCACACGTGTGAAACCACATGTGTGGGTCAGGTGAGTGACACGTGTCCTTGTGACACGTGTCCCACACGTGTAAATATATATATTGTATATATATATTTTAAATAATTAAATGTGTTAATTATTTAATAGACTTGGTTTAATTTTGAATTAAAAAGAAATTCTAATTTTGGAGAAAATAATCTAGCTAATTAATTATTAATTAATTAGATAAAATAAGTTATTTATTTTAAATAAATAAAGTATAAAATTATCCAAAAATAGTTTGGATATTTTAGCTCTCTTGAAAGTTGATTTGAATTCAAAGTTAAAGTCAAAATTACTTGATGATCAAGTAATAGGAGAGAGGGACCAAAACCCTTAACCCATAAGGACTAGGGATTTTCGGCCACTCCCTTATTATAAATAGGGGAGCTCGAGCTCCCCTTAGAGCTAAGTAGCAATTCTTTTGGTTCATATGTTGAACACTATCCTTTCTCCAAGATAAACGAAACCCTAGGTTAAGCCTAAACACTAACTAGAGAACTAGCATCCTTACTAGTTAGATTGTAGTCAAACTGGTGGACTATCTCTAGAGAGCTTCAAGTTAGAAGTTTGAAGATTCGAGCTTTACCAATGAGAGGGGATCAAGCCGCGAGAAGAGCGTTCATGGGTGGCTTGAAACTCTTCAAGAAAGTCAATCAAGAAAGTAAGTTTCTAATCCCTACGAATTTGGTTACACGATTGCGAGTCCAAGATCTTTTGTTGGGAAATTTTTTTAAATTTCGCTGCTTTCTGATTCGTGTTTTCCAACAACGGGTTCAGTCCAAAAGGGACTGGTGGGTATAAAACATTGGCATAGATATAATATACAACGGAATTTAAACAATCACATGCAAATTATAATCCCAAGCGAGGTTTTAGAAGCATTTCCCAAGTGGGTGAGATTGAGGAATCATCGGAAGGGATTATAAAAATCCATTTTACAATAGGTCATTAGTGGCCCGGCGAGTGGGCGTGCATCATCTCTAACCAACACCATGTGTAATTCAACAATCATTCATTCATTAAGTCTTTTTATGCATATCATTCTTTTGTGCACAATCAATCGATTCCATTCAATCGGTCATATACACCTTCTTCCTCCGGGTTGGTCGACGGGTTTGCAAGACCCGGCCACCCAATCATTGACCAAAAGGGGT
Source organism: Lantana camara (assembly GCA_037501455.1). Taxonomy (NCBI): domain Eukaryota; kingdom Viridiplantae; phylum Streptophyta; class Magnoliopsida; order Lamiales; family Verbenaceae; genus Lantana; species Lantana camara. Next base: position 54,094,089 of record CM074858.1, read on the forward strand.
TACATGACTCCCCAGATGGCGCTCAGCTCCCTTTCCCCGTCAATCTCCTGGCGAGGTCCGGTACCGCCGTAGTTTGGTGGGGACTAGTGTGTGGGATCCCCGCCAGCCCATGCCTCCTCGGATAGCCACTCACACCAAGAACCCCGGGGCCCAATTCGTGCAATCAATACATACTCGCCAAAACAATCGGTAGGATATTAAAAGAAAAAGAGATTATACGTTCGAAATCATTTACCCGAAAGTCACTCATTATATAAATAGGTAATTCTATCTTTGGCTAAAACTTTGCACATAAGGGTTTATTGGGTAATTTTATCTAAATAGTAGAGAAACCCACCTTGAACTGACAAAAGAAGACACGAAAGCCTTAAGGACCGGCCTCGCCTCCAATTGGATCAAAATCTGTGCAATAAAGTTGAAGTGAGACTCAAAATGACCAATTAAGACGCTCGGCAATGTAATGACCATGATATGAATGTATAAAAGATAAGATTATGTCATGAAAGTGTTCATGTGCACTATTAAGGAATTTAAATCATATAAACAAGCCATTCAATCATTCATTCACTTTCATTCAAACTCATAAATTCACATTTCCAATCAAATTAATTCCAGAATTCAAATATGAGCATAGCACGTATTAAATCACATTTACAATTAGAAAATAGACAATTAAATACATTCAATTCAATATCGAAAATTAAATAAAACCTGAAATAGGTAACAATTAAATTCTATAATTCAATTAAATCAAATACTATTTAATATTTAATAAACATATATAAATATATATATATATAAATATATATATATATTAATATACGTACATATATTATATTCCATGCATGCAACTATTTAAGTATATATATATATATACATGTATACGTACCAACAACAACAACATGCATGAAATTTCATTAAAGCATAACAATTTCATGCATGGAACATTTAATTCCAACATATGCATGCATGAAGCTCATTCACGGACTGCAAATAAACATGCATTAAGGTAAAGAAAGAAGGAAAACTACAGCAGCAGGAACACCACGTTACAGATTCAATCTCCCCGCCCGGGGAGATTTTTCATGTAAAAGTCCCCGCCCGGGGACGTCATGCAGTGGAGTTTCTGTAAAAGGGCTCCCCGGCCTGGTACTTTCATGCACAAAATCTCCCCGGCCGGGTAGAGGCAACAGAAAGCAATCGCAGCAGCAACACATAACTTATCCCCTGTTTCTGTCATGAAAATGCAACAGCAAGATGCAGCAACAAAAAGGCACGAAATACAGCAACAAACCAGCCCTAACAACTCACCAAAACTGACAGCAACAAGCAAGAAGACGGAGCAGTTGACAACAGCAAGAAATCAGTTCAAAAACAAGGGCAAAACTACGTAAAAACAGGGCAACATCTGATCTTCTTCATCTCAATATGTTCAGGTCAATTAGGCTATCCAATACACAGCAAAACAACACCAATTCAACATATAAATCAGTCCCAAAAGAGCTCAAACGTGAAAGGCAGGCATACGTGACCATTTCATGAAATTTTCTCAATGAGACATAAATGATATCTCATAAATACTTCAACTACCATGTAATCAATGATCATAAATGAGAAGAGGATGTCAAAACAATTATATTCAAGCTTGGAATCACCCAAAACCATCAAGAAACGAAGGAGAGCCACATAAATGTTAAATACCTAACTATTCATTCAATCAGCCATATGTTCATGAAAACTGACTCACATTTAGGGATGAAAGGATGAAAATGACCAGAAATGAACATATATTATAAGCCTAAGCTTACCTTGTTGATTGGATGAAGGTTGGAAGAGTTTTGAGCTCTAAAATCTCCAAGGAAGGCAAGGTTGCGGGAATGACTGGAAGTCAGTGAGTTTTGGCTGAGATTTTTGGTTTTTGGGAGGATTGGTTCGGTTAAGGGGTGATATAACAGGTTAGGTGGTTGAGTTAGGGTTCCATAGCATCAAACCATGGTTAAATTGGTTAACGTTTGGATGAGTTATGGTCATTTTAGTAAAACAATATCAGTTTTGTCGCCGTTTCGTTTTTCGGTTGGATTTCGGAGGTTCAAATGACTTTGGAAAAATATAAGGCTAAGTTCACTAAACTCAAATTTTCGTTGCGAGTTCAGCGAAGTTGACGGAACTCGATTCCGAGTTCCCGAGCTAAAGATATCAATTACGGAACCAAGGGTGCGCTAATTGCTCGTTAGCCCCCGACTTGGATTCCAAAATTAAAATAAATTCGAAACACATGTAAATGAACCCGAAAATACGAAACAAACATATATTCATATTCAAGACACATATAAGTCCAACATATTAAATTTACATGAAATTTCGTTATCAATTTATATAAAAACGAAGCACGTAAATGTCAATCATAAACAATGCAACAATAAAACCATAACATTTACAAATAAATATAAAAATGAATTCCTAAATAAAATTAGAAAATAAAGTCAACGAATTTATTAAATGACATTAATATTAATTAACAAAATTGAATTCAAAATTAATTAATACAATTTAGCGCATTAACATATAAATTAATATTAATAAACTTTAAAATATAATAATTAACATTATTAATATTTAATACATTTAAAATAAAATTAAATATATAAAACACGTATAAATAATTATTTCACGCAATTTGGTAAACACTTACGTCATACCTGTACGACCAAAATATCGGGGAGTCACACGGGGTGTCACAACGACCCCGCACCGTTGTACTTCCCGAGTGGATGTGAAACCTAGCACTCGAGAAATACTTCGGCGAACGAACAAGACTATACAATACCAGAGCATGAAAGTAAAGTGGAACGGAAAATGCTAAAATTTAAAAACATATACTTTATGAAAGAAGAATGTAATAAACGAAATCACTGGAGCATATATTAATAAGTCAAGTGGTAGGGTATTTACAGCGATAGATAGGCCTAGATCAAATAGGAGAGTGCTTATTGAAATATGCACATGCACTCTTGGTATAATCCTGATTAACTAAGATGTGACACCTTAAAGCTTCAAGATACCTCTAAGGAGTCATTCCTCAGATTCCTAAAATCATGAATTTAAAAAGATAGGAGGGTTGGTCAAAATGGCTTAGGGACGGTGGTTTGATGTTTATAATTATAAGAAATCTTTATTTTTTGAAAGCTTTTACCAAGAAATTTAAGTCTTGGTTTGGAAATAATCTCAAAATATTATAGGGCACTAATATTCAGTTCATACTAATTTGGAATAACGGGAATGGGGGGAATTATAAGCTATAGTTTTGAAAATATATGAGCTGTTTGAAGAAATGGTTTGATGCCTGCAAGCTAGGATTCTTCAAGCTTAACTCCTTAAAATTCGAGAAAAAATAGTAGCGACACTGATCAAGGTGTCGATACTTAATAAAACAAAATATGATAATACCATCCTTCACCCCTTAGTGTCATGTAGGGGAGCAAACCCTAGTGACGGGGTACGATATTAAGGGAAGGACGTACCTTTTCCCATCACTTGATGTGGAATAACCAATCTCCAGTTAGACCATCATCAAGATTTAGTTGGCGGTTGGTATAATAGTAGACCTCGGCCCATGCCTCCCAGACTACTAATTCTACCTAGACCACCGGGCCCCGCAATTTCTCTTAATTCCTTAATTCGAATGTGGCCCAATCGAACTAGCGTATGGTGGATGAGTTAAGGAGAATTCCTATCAAATAAACACTGAAACATGCATATCGGGTCAAGATGCCAATGCACGTACGATTTAATATGCAACACGTTAGAGCAATCACATCAAGTAGAGATGCATGTACATATGTAAATAAGGGAAAATAAATAATTTAAAATGTCGTATGATGCACGTGCCATGAATGTATTGAATCTGTCACCCTGGTGGTATGCTTTTAGCTCAGCAACTTGTCCTCGTTTCTCTAATCACGAGCTTGCTTTGACTTGTTGATCATTCCTTGTTTTTCCCACGGTCTTCAAGATGTTTACGAATCTTCGTGCATGAACTTGTATATCTCTACGGTTCGAAGTTGTAATTTCTTGAATCCAAAGTCTTCCACGTCCATGGATTTAGTGTCCTGACTTCTCCCCAATAATCGGTCTTCTAATCGTTACCTCGAATCCTACTCATAGCCGTGATTTCATCTCCCCAATAATCGGACTTGATCAAGGTTTCCTGATTTTCATCTCCCTCGATTTCAAATTTGTTGAGAGATCCGTCCCCAATTTGCTCACACTTGAGCACCGAATTTCATTCTAAAACACTTTGCCTTTCTTTATAGTTCCCATTTGTTGCTCCATATTTCCAATTCGACTTCACAACACGACAATTCAGCTTGGATTTGGAAGAGGAACTGAAATCCTATCCTTAACATTGTCACCTTCCATCAACTTGTATTTAACAAGTTACTTGGCTTTCTATAATTCCTTCCCAACTCGTTTTTCCATCTTACTCGAAATCCAAAGCACCTCAGATCAAACTCCTTCTTACTCGAAACCCGAAGTACCACGAATCACCTCTTCTTCTCCCACAAATCCAAACTTAAGTTCTTCCTTGACGATCCCTATTATTCACCATTCACGATCCTTGTTATATCTTGAATCTTCTACCCCAGACTAGAATTTAAATAACTTGATTCACTTGGAAGCTCCTCCTCTTTGCTTCACCTCGGATTCACCATCTCTAATAGAAATTCCAAGCTTTTCCCTATACATCGGTCTCCAATTCCTGGTTCTAACTCCGAGCCATCGCTTAATTAGAGAAGGCCTTGAATCTAGGATTCCTGTATATAATCCCCGGTACATTCCTTACAATTTCCATGCCTGAGAATCAAGCTTATAATAGACCGTTGTTATCGTAGAGATTCGCCGTGGTTTGATATTATCTTCATACCTATAAATTATAACTTATTTCAAGAATATATGCATGTGATTAGTGCATGCTCATGTTACATTTTAAACACGAAGGACACGAATCCCATGCAATAAGCAATAATTAATTCAACAAACTTTAAATAGAAATGCAATCCCAAGCTCATGGTCAATGCAATGCACACATTGACAAGTTGTTCCTATGCCATACGATCTAAAATAACTCAATCACGACATAAGAGCCCGAGTTTTACAACCTAAGGCTCGGATACCACTTAAGGATGTAGCACCCCAGATGGAAGGTGCCACATCCCCCGCATTATAACCTAAACTCAGTTACGAAATGGAAAGTCCATACTCGAATCCGAGTCATAGCGAATGGGAGACCACTCACACACTATGCTAGGCGGGGCTAAACTTTGAAACCAAATAAGCAACTAACCAAAATTAAATTCACGTGCGGAAGTAAATCATAAGTTCAGTGACAACATAAGCAGCAAGTGATGGGTTCAACTAACATAAATACCTAGTCCCGAAATTCATACATAAATCATAAATTATAATATCTCATATATTCAATGCATAACTTAATCAATTACAATGTGCGTGTAGTGTGACTCAGACTTGACCCCACAACTTGACAGACCCAAAATCCCTCCTAGCACTCCAAAACCTGCAAAAGAATTGAAAACAAAGCCGGGTTCAGTCTATAGGAGACTGGTGGGTATAAAACATGGTTTAATATAATAAATAGTACAGAATTAAACACCCTCACATGCAAGTCATAATCCCGTACGAGGTTCTTTAAAATATTTCCCAAGTGGGTGAAAACAAAATAAAACAACACTCGGGATTACAACAGTCAATTCCATTCATTCATTACAATCATGCGGTCGAACGTGAGCCCGACGAGAGGGCGAATTCTCCAACCTCCACCTCGTGTGTGCATTTATTGATTTTTGTTCATTAGTGATCACACAATCATTCATTCAGTCCCAATCATTCATTAAGTCATTCGTTCATTCATTCATTCATTCAATCATTCATTCAATCATGCCTTACACTTACACCTTCTTCCTCCGGGTGGTGGATGGGTTAGCAAGACCCGACCACCTCAATCATTGACCAAAGGGGTGTCATGAGTTCCCCAAAGGCGCTCAGCCCCCTTCCCTCACTAATCTCCTAGCGAGTTTCGGAATCTGTAATTTGGATGGGACTAGCACATAGGATCACCGTCGGCCCTTGCCTCCCCGGATCGCCATATATACCAAGCCCTAGGCCCCCATACGTGCAATAATTCAATACTCGCCAAAACATTAGGTAGGGTATCACTAAATAAAAGGGCTTAACAATAAAATCATAGACTCTTGAAAGACTCAATGTATATATATATATATATATATATATATATATATATATATATAATAATAATTACATATTTGGCTTAAAACTTTCACATAATTGATTTATCAGGTCGATTCATATCTAATAGAAGAGAAACCCACCTGTTACACCTTACCGAACAATACCAAGAAAGAAAGAAGACTTGAAAGAAGCCTAAGAACCCGGCACGTCTCTGCCCTGGAAAAAACTGTACAAGAACCAACACGGTGCACTCGTGAGACTCACGACTACATATGAACCAATTATGATGCACGACAATAAAATTCTCATGGTATGAAGTGCATAATATAGGTAATCATGTCACAATGGTATATAAACGATCAATCATTCAAGTTCAATCAATACATGAATGTTTGAAGTTCATTCGTGCCATATCGGTCATGAATCTTAGCAATCCAGCCATATCCTTAAAACAATGATCATAATACACATAGCAACATGTTTACAATATATAAAATTTATATAAAGGCAATATAGGATTCATTGAGGACATCAAAAGAACGCAAGGGGGTACTTAACATTTCATTTAAAAGCATTAAGCCACGTTATAACATATTAGCTTGTTACCCGACGAAATCATATCGACACTCCACAACTAACACACAATAATTATAACGCATAATACAACATGTCACAACATATCATGGGCATTCATGAGTTTGAAATTCATAAGAGAGTCAAAGGATACAAGAAAGCTTCAAATGGGTCATTTAAACGTTCATTCATTCAAGTCATGTTTACACTTATCAAATGAAACCAGAAAATTAAAATAAATAAGCAAACATATCATATTATATCAATTAATCATGTATACATACATTCAAACCACATAAGGAGTCCGAGGGAGTGGAAGGAAAGCAAGACAACGGATTTAGGCGAGTTTTGACAAGAGCGACAGTTTTTGGTATTGCGCATGCTGTAGGAAAATGGGAATATATCAAGTTCTAGAAGTTTGAATTGGGTTTTGTTTGTTGGATATGAAACTAGACAAGTATACATTTAAAATGGTATAAGGCTCGAATCGTGGTTCAAAGCAAGGTGAAAATGGCGTAGGCCCGAAGTTGGATGAATGCAAATTCTCGGTGAAGTGGCGACACCAAATTAAAATGATTATAACTCACAAATGAGAAATGATATTGGGGTGATTCTAATTGGAGGATGTTCTAGACTCAATTTAGTTTCTACAGTTCGAATATCATATCAATTGGAGTTCATTTGGATAGGTAACGATGGATAAAACCGGGATAGAAATGAATAAAAGAACAAAATGGTAGGCCATTCAAAAGGGAGGGTAACGGGGGTTATGTAACGCCCCGTGTTTTCACACGTGCAGGTAAGTGTTATGTGCGCATTTACATTTAATTATATGACTTATACTTTGATTTATTAATTGAATTCATTTATAATTTGCATTATTTGTTTAAATTTCATATGAATTCCAATGTGTGCTATGAATATATGAATGAAATTGTGGAAATGTGATTTTCGTGAATTTGGTGGTAATTGTATGAAATTACGTGTTTCGTGTGATCTGAGGATTTAATTGTAACTTATTTGAATGTTTTGGACTCAATTGGAAATTGTGTTTGGGCTTACTTGCCACTTTTTGAAAGTTTCGGGACCTATTTTAATAATAGGCAACCCTGAACGGTTTTCGTGATATCTTGAGCTCCGGACCTCGAAACCGAGATTCGTAAACGGCGTTGAACTTGTTTCGGCAATACCTATCCTTTAAACTTGACCTTTTACCTTTTCGATATCATTTGAACCTTGGACAATGAACCTTTCCATAGCCTCGACTTTATAACTTGTTTTGAACCATTTTCTTAAACAAACTGGACTTGGATCGACCCGTATCCTACCCAAATGACTCTAAATATCAGCATTCTCCCATTCCTTCTTCTTGTTTCCATTTTATCGATCATCATCATCATCTCCACAAGAAGCAAGAGAAACCCTCCATTGTTGAACTTCTAAACTTTGAGCTCAAGATCAACTTTCATCCAATCTTCTTCCGAGGTAATTAGTGATTTGTTATCTCCATCTCCTCCTCTATCTTTTCATCTATGAATAGCTTGGCATGAGTGAAGGATTCATGTTGTTTGAATATGAGCATGAATTGGTGTTTGATCTTGAACATTTGATCTTCAGGGTTTAAATTGAGAATTGATGTATGAAAGTTGATGCTGGAAGCTTCCTTACCATTTCTATATGCTTGAATTTCATATTGATTGATTATAGCATGTGTTGCCATTGAAGGAGCTTAAAGCTTCCATGTTTGAAAGCTTGATTTTGGGTGATCATTTACCAACCTTATGCATGAATTCTTGTAAATATGAATGAGTTATGTGAATTGTATGAGTTTTATGGATTGAATATAGGTCTAAGTGCAATATAAGGGCTTCCTTGTTGCCGCTCTGCTCTTCAAAGCTTTTCCCTCGCCAAAAACAAAGCTTCTGCTCTGTTTTTGCTCGCAAGACGATGAGCTGACACGGCCGTGTCAGCTTTGAACTAAAAACGGACACGGCTGTGTTGGGCTCTCCACTTGTGAAAAATATTTTCAGAAAATCGGACACGGCCGTGTCCATTTCCTTTGAAAACTCAACACGGCCGTGGCAAGCCCTCGACTTGGGAATTTCAATTTTTAAACCTCGGACACGGCCGTGTCCAAATCCTTTGAAAATGTAACACGGCCATGTCATTTGAAATGGCAGCTTCGGGGGAACTCTTTTCTTGCTTATATTGCATTTATGGTTCATATATGTGCATTATATGCAACGTGAATATACTAAAGTTATGTTTTATGATCGATATATGATTCCAAGAAATATATGAATGCAAGAATGAAAGGTTATGAAAGTCATGAACGTGAACGAATACGATTTTATCGTATATTGAATGGAATTTGATGAATGATGTGTTTAATTGAATTCCATGGTATTCATGAACATATTTGGACATGTTATTATGTTTCAAGCATTCCATTGCATGTCAATGCATAGTCGAGCGTCAAATGTGGTCATATTTGAGTCTCACACTACCTTTGTCACATAGATATTGATCCAGTGGGAGACGAGGTTGAGCAGTGAGGTCTTTGTCGGGTTCTTTTGTCTACCAGGTGGGTTTTTCTTCTATTAGCTAAAGATATGACCCAAAACACCTAATGTGCAAGATTTTGGCCAAAACTATATAAAGATATATATCGAGTTTTCAACGAGTCAATGTTTTAATGTAAAGCCTTTAATTTGACCCAAAACACCTAATGTGCAAGATTTTGGCCAAAACTATATAAAGATATATATCGAGTTTTCAACGAGTCAATGTTTTAATGTAAAGCCTTTAATTTGAATATCCTACCAAAAGTTTTGGCGAGAATTGAATGTTCACAATGAATGGGGGCCCGGGACTTAGTGTATTTGGTGAACCGGGGAAGCTTGGGCTGACGGGAATCCACATATACTAGTTCCATCAATTACGGTAACCTAGACTTCACTAGGAGATTAGTGAAAGAAGGGGATCCGAGCTTTTGGGGATTCATGTACCCCTCTAGCACCAATGAATGAGGGTTCGGGCCTTGCAAACCCGTTCCCTAACCGGAGGAAGAAGGAGTATATGAATGATCGAATGAATGATCTAAGGAATGTGCACGACATAATGAAATGCATGAACGAATGAATGAATGAATAATTAATGAATTACACGAGGTGTTGGTTGGAGATAATGCACGCCCTCTCGCCGGGCCACAAAGGGCCTAATGAATGAAATGAATTGTTATAATCCTATTTGTTGTATTTTACTTCCTGCTTGGGAAAATTATTCCAAAACCTCGAATAAGGATTATAGCTTGCATGTATGTGTTTAAATTCCACTATATTATGATATTAAGCCTGTTTTATACCCATCAGTCTGTCTAAGACTGAACCCGGAGTTGTTTCAATTCTTTTTGCAGGAAGGGATGATAGGCGGGATACAATTCTGAGAGAGTCTTACATAGTGTCTAGCCTTTCTTTCTTTACACTCATACGCTTATTTTATGGTATTTTGGATATTGTATATGAATTCGAGCGTACATGTATTTGGTATTGGTATTGATCTTCCTTGAACTTAAATGTTGGTACCTAGAGCATATAGCTCAATATATGGAATATGAATGATTGCTTCCGCTATTCTATTACCTTGTTGCTGTTGGGGTTTAAGTGATAGGTTAGTCCCGCCTGCCTTAGCGAGTGTGTATGTCCCCGTTCGCTATGATTTGGCACGTGTGCGGAAATCCATTTCATATACGGGTCGGGTCATAGTGTGGGGGATGTGACATCTCGCGCTCGGGAGTTACAGGTTAACACTTTCAAGGTAAAAATGGGTAACGGGCGTTAACGTGAACAGGCGCTCGAAGAGCCAAGGTGACGGGCATTAACAATTTAAAGCACAAAAGGGGTAACGGGCGTTAGTCGCCCTCGGACTGCAACTTCAAGTTCGCCTCCAATGGCGGAAAACACACCCCAAAAACACATAAGCACCACAAAACAACTGCAAATCACCCAAAATTCATATCAAAAGTCACGCACGACACATAGATCATATATTCGCAAGTTAGAGCTCATGAAACGGGCTTGAGCACGTCCAATCCCGACCCCCCTATACTATTCATCATGTTTCCCAATAAGCACATGGGTAAGGATTCAAGTTACAATATATACGTAGAATTGAAGCACGTAATGAGAGGAATACAAGGGTTACCTTGGGTCGTTGATCAGACGGTTGGATCTCGAAAATCCCGAGCTCAAGGGTTCATGGCCAAAAGGGGAAAATCCTTCTCTTCTCTTTTCTTGCTTGGCTTGTATGTGAAAATGAAAGAGGGAGGAAGACTTGGCTCCTTTTTGGGGCTGAATTAAACGGGTCGGATTATAAGGTTAGGGTCAAACAGTATCCGGTCCATTCGGATCGGATTTTAAAATGGTAGGGTGATCAAATGGCTTTAAAAGTTTAAAAGGTTAATTCATTGAATCCGAATTACCAAAACGAACTCAATGTTAAGGTTCGAATTCGAATTCGAATCCCGAGCTCAAGGTAGCCACAACGGCCCCAAAACACCCTAATTATAATTAGGTCCTTAACGAGCAATTATTGGACAATTGAGTCCAAGAACAACTTAAATAATTCTAAGGCGCACGAAATTAAAATAACTTCACACTGACAAATAGACATGTGATTCATTTAAATCACGTAAATGCTGAATTAAACTCTCACGTTACCTCGTACCTGGCTTGCCGAAAAACTGGGGTCTTACATACTCCCGGGTAAATTCATGATTTTGGATATCAATATACTTTAATATGAAACGTTTTTCCCCAAAAAGGGCTAATATTATATATTAGGAGTAAATAAGATAAAATATTTTATATGTTGTCATGATTCCAGTTGAAAGTGTTTAAACACTCACGTAGTGTCTTGACGGTCTATGTAAAATCCTAGAGATCCCAGTGTTCTGTGTTATCCTTGCCTGAAAGTACTACTAACGACTAAGGACTAAGTCTTACTAATAAAATAGACAATGTACGAGAAATTCTAATAACCTAGAACTATAATTTTGGAAACGTTATTTAATCCCCAATTTTTTGGAAATTCTAGATAGAAGTCTTTTCTTAAAATTTTCAAAATTATTTTTGAAATTATTATAAGATATTACTAGTCAAAATTCTTACTAAAGGTTGAAAGTCAACATTACTATTAAAAAGTCAAAGTTAGTATTGAAAAATGGTTACTATTTAAACATAGGGGATTAAACACCTTTAAAAACATAATCGAACACACACCTACACACACTATACACACACGGTACACACACTCCAAGAACATCAAGAACACATTCTTAAGTCCATTTGAATGTTCATAGGATATATTAAACATGCTAGATCATATTCATATTCATAACATGAAATTAAAGCATAATGTAGCAAAATATATAAATTTCTCATGAAAAATAATTCCTAATTTAATTTCCTAAGCATGCATTTATTCATACAAACAAGAGCATATTTATGAATAAATAAAGACATATTTAAATAAATTCATTTAATAAACATGCATTTTTATAAATTAAATCCCTGACTCTAATTCATGAAATATAAATTCCTAAAATATAATTTCCTATCATGAATTTCTAAACATAATTTAAAGCATATAAAATGTAAATTAAATTGTATAATTTAAATATAAAATAAAACGTAAATTAAAGCATAAAAAAACTAACCTTGAGAAAGTTTGGAGAGGGGAGTGGCGAGATTCTTAGGGGAGAGAAAAAAGGATTTTGTGAGTTAGAAATGCACCTCTTAGGGGGTATTTATAGGTAGGAATTAAGGACCTAAGAGCAATTTTAGAAAATATGTAGGAAATGTGGAGAATTTTGAATCACATACCTGACATTTCTATTTTGGGAAACAAATGTGGAGAATTTTGAATCACACACCTAGCATTTCTATTTTTGGAAAGTGATGTTTTATGAATGATGTCATATTTAGTAAAAATAAATATAAAATAATATAAAATTTATACCAGGGTTTAGAGACAAAAGCTCGAAATGGTGAAAGTAGTGAAAGAATAAGCGTAAAACAAGCTTCGTCATGATTATAAATATGTTGCGTTTAAGTTTTTCGTTTGAAAGTTATAGACTTTAGAAATTGTGAAAATCATGATAAATTATATGAAACGAAGCTAGGATGATATTTAAAATTCGAGAAAATTGTCACGGTTAGAGAATAATTTAAGAAATGTTTTAAGTATAATTTTGAATATTAAATGAAAGTTAAACTTTTATGGTAAAAATAATGATTTTTATTAGGAAAATATTTATGAAATAAGCTACGGTTGGAATTAAGTTTTGGTATTAGTATGAAAATTCATAAAATAATTCAAGGATAGTTTCAACTATAATATTGAATATCAAAAAGTGAAAGTATAAAATTGTTTACGGTGTGAATAGTAACTAGGGTTTTAGACGTTTTTTTTGATACTACTAGAGTTGGGATGAGAACTAAGGGTTCACGGAAGATGTTAAAATTCTTGAAATAATTTGAGGATTCATTTGGTTATAATATCGAGTAGGAAAAAGTATTTCGGGAAATAAACTAGAATTTAGGTAAAATCTAGGGTTTTTAGGGGAATATTTGGAATTTCTAATCTTACAATTGTTGGAAGAAGTTTTTAAACACAAGGAGTGAATTTGGGCGTTAGAAAGAGGTAAATATCAAGCTTCTAAGATTCTATAAGAAAGATATCGAGATACAAGCTTAATAAAAGAATTTAAATACAACTTCTCAAATAGAAATATAATACAGAGAGGCATATAAGTCACATAAGAATGCAATGCATGAAGAGAATAAAACGGGATCGAGATTATAAACGCTTTTGGATAACCCTTTACTTACCTTTTTTAACTCGGCCCTGAGTACGGCTGTTATAATCCTCCCCCCTTAAAATAATCTATCCTCAGATTCTACTACTGTCCTTGAATAATTCTGGATAATGTTTTAGCATCTTTTACTCTATTTCCCAGGTTGGTTCTTCAGTACCTTGTCTTTTCCATAGGACTTTAACAAGCGGGATCTTTCAATTTCTCAATTCTTGGAATTTCCTATCCAAGATTTTAACTAGTTTTACTTCATAAGAGAGGTCAGGTTCCAATGGTATTTCTTGAATTGGTAGGATGTGTGAGTCATCAGCAAAATACTTTCGAAGTTGGCACACATGGAATACATTATGTATCCTAGTATTGTAGCACCTGGAACTGTGGGCCATCACATCCCCCGCACGAAACCCGAACCCACATATGAAATTGACCTCCATACATGAGCCTAAGTCTCAACGAATTGGAACCTACACTTACACACTAGGCTAAGCGGGGCTAAGGACCAACAGAGCACACGAAAAAAACAATAAAACAAATACGCGAAAGCAGTAAATAGGATCCAAAACGAGCTCAAACTAATTTACATTATATATAATGGCCACACGGGCCAAAAGTGATACAAGTATTCATAAGTTATTCCAAATATTCATAACGAGTATCAATACATAGCCGTAAAATGAAAAGATGCAATATGGAATGCAGACTTGTCCTAAACCAGAAAGTACGACACGACCATAACACACTTCCCCACATAGCACGAGCAACCTGCAACTAAAGGTGGGAAAAGAGAGGGGTCAGTCTACAACTCGATTGAGTGAGGGGCTAAACGCACACCCACACACGTATAAGTATAACAAAGTATATATCTAAGGGATAGTCATGAATTGAGGCTGGGGTTTTGCATACCAAATCAGTTTCAATAAAATAACATATAATACAAAAGGAATATAAACAAACTTCCGGCGAGTACGGACTTCCCCTAACTCTTCAAAACATAACATAAAAACCTAATTCATAAACACAAATCCAACCCCATATCCATGGTGTTTCGGGAATCAAACCCTCTCCACCTACTATTAAACATATACGGGGTAGCTAACCCACAATATGGCTTCCCCGGTTATCCACCGAGGGCTCAGGATACCACGCCTTCCCAACCTCCTAGTCACACGTGTATATCTCAAAAGGAACTATGTACAGGCCAAACCCGACGGCCCTTGTCGTCCCAGGCATTCCTTACCCATAATTCCAGGGCCCAACATGTCAGAACAAACCATAATCCCATCTTTCAGGGCACAACTCGCTAAACATAACATAAACATATAAAAGAATTCAAAATCTTAAGCTTACATAGGCTTATACATATACCAATTCCTTAAAATTCAAATGTTTCCATAAAATCATAATCATAACTTAAGCACATGTATTTAAATATATATAGGATATGTAGCACCCCAAACAGAAGGCGCTACATCCCCCGCACTCAAACCTGACCCGTATATGAAATGGAAAATCCATACACGTGCCAAATCAGAGCGAACGGGGACTCACTCACTCACTATGCTAGGCGGGAACTAAACCTTCGAACCCAATAAAACAATTCCAACAGGACAAATGCAATTGTGGAAGCGGAACATATATTCAAAAATTATATCAATCATAGAGACGGGTTCCACTAACATAGTTACCTAGTCCCGAAATTTCAACATATACATAAATCATAAATACAATCATAAATACGGGTTCAATCTATCCCTAGAAGCCTGTCCCGATTCAATAACATAAAATCAATAAGATTCAGGGTAATATAATTAATTACAATATCCGATGGTGTGACTCGGACTAAACCACAAGACTCGACAGACTCGAACTCCCGCCTAGCACTCCAAACCTGGAAAAGAACTGAAAACAAATCCAGGTTCAGTCTATAGGAGACTGGTGGGTATAAAACAGGGTTTAATATAATAACTAGTGCAGAATTAAACATCCTCACATGCAAGTCATAATCCCGTGCGAGGTTTTAAAATATTTTCCCAAGTGGGTGAAAACAAAGAAAACAACGTTCGGGTTTACAACGATCAATTTCATAATTCATTCATTTAATCGGTCATTACGTGAGCCCGACGAGTGGGCAAATTCTCTAACGTATTCCTCGTGTGTGCATTTATTCAATTATTCATTCGCTCATTAGCGATCACACAGTCATTCATTCATTCAATTGTTCATTCGGTCAATCATTCAATCAATCAATCATTCTTCGTTTATTCGTTCAATCATTCAATCATTCAATCACTTACACCTTTTCCCTCCGGGTGATGGACGGTCTTGCAAGACCCGGCCACCTCAATCATTATGGCCAGTGAGGTTCATGACTTCCCGAAGGCCCGGCTCCCATTCCTCGCTAATCTCTTAGCGAGGGCCGGTATCGCAGTCATGATGTTGGGACTAGCCCACGAGGATCACCGTCAGCCCATGCTTCCCCAGATAGGCACGTACACATAGTCCCAGGGCCCTCAATAACAATGTGGTCACTGATCTAGACAAAATATTAGGTTAGGGATGCAATATATAAGAAAGGGCTTTACGTGAAATCAATGACTCTTTTGAAATGACTCGATATAACTATATACGTATTTTAGCTTAAAGCTTACACGTTGAGGTATATCGGGTCATTATTTAACTAATAGAAGAAAAAACCACCTGTTACACCTTACCGAACAATACCAAAAGAAAAAAGGAATTGAAGATGGACTATGAACCCGACACGTCTCCACCCTGGAGAAAACAATACAAGAATTACACAGTGCAATCATGAGACTCAAGACTCCAAATGAACCATATATGACGCACGACAATGCATTAACGTGATATGAAATGCATAAGAAATAAAAATGTGTCATGGAGATATTCATGTATACAATTAATGTCACTTAAACACATAAACGATTCAATCGTTCATTACACGAATAAATCTTGACAATTCATTATCATTCGCTCGTTCAAGATCAATCGTTTATTTAATATCCCATTCATAACACGTTGGAATACATGTTAATTGTAACGCCCCGTGTCTCGTTTCAGGTACGCTCGCCACACGTGTGAGTTTGAGTGTTAGAATTATTGGCATGTTTTAGGAATTATGTGTCTAATTGAAATTGTGTGGATTAATTGTCTAATTGCCTAAGTGTTTATTTTAATTTTAATTTCATTTCATTTTTTTTCATATTATAACATATGCATAATTCATACATTCATTCCATAACATAGTTTTATTTATATATACTTAAACAAATTTCATAAGAATAACATTCCATACACTTCATGCATTTAATTATGAAAATGCATTATATATATATATTTACACTTATATACATGTTACCTACACTAATATACTCATATGCATTATATATGTACATATTAATAAGCACTATGATCAATTATATATATATAATATAACTAATATCTCTACTTTATAACTTTATCCATATATATTATATATCTATACATATATTACTCATATACATTGTATATGCATTTGCAAGACACACACACACAAGCACACACCAAATCTCTACAACACACACATAAACCCTTTCTCTCATATTCGTCACATTCATCTTTCATCAAGAAAGAAGAAGAAGGAGTGGAGATTCAAGAAAGGATCATCATCTTCATCATCTCATCATTTCCATTTCATCCTTTTCTTTTAAGATTGGTTTATGTGTTGGTATATATATATATGTAGGTGTGTGTATGTATGAGAGTTTGTTTGAGACTTGGATTTTGGACTTTAATCTTGATGATCAAGCATGACTTCTTGAGCAATATATATGAATTCATGAATTCCTAGCCTTATTTCCTTGTTATTTGGATGATTGATACATATATTAATTTTGGAGGAGTATATGTGATTGTTTGGATTGATCCTTGCCTCAAACTTGTGTTTTATGTGTTGTAATTGAAGTATTAGATGTATATTGGTGTTATATGTTAGTTTTGAGGTGTGTAATTGTTGTAGATTGGTGTTGGGAAGGTTTGTGTAACGCCCCGTTTTCAATCTACACATTATGTGAAGATTTATCTACATTTCATAAGATTATATGTATTATAAGTTCATGCTTTATATGAATTATCCTTAATGTGAAATTTGTGAATTAAGTGATAATGTGCTTAAGTGTCTTATGTGACTTTAATTGAACATTTCATTAAATTTATGGACTTAATTGCATTTCATGATTTGGGAGTTAAATGTTTATTTGTTAGAAATGATACTTGTGTGCATTCATTTAAATACATGAGGGACTAACATGAAAATTTTGGTGATTCATCTAATTCTTGGAGACCTACACTCACACATGCATTGTATATATATATACATTAATAGAGCACTAAGGATTTTTATATATATAATATGCATAATATCTAACTTTATACATATATAATCTATATCTCTAATTATGTTACATTACATACATTATATACAATATACCATATATTCAAGATATACACACCTTACACTCATCCATTCTTATCAAGACTTCACACATTCACACACTAAAAACCGATTCAAACACCATCAAGGGAAGGAAGAAAGGTTTCATCAAATTCAAGCCAAATTCAAGGAGGAATTATACAAGTTAGAAGCATCATCTTCATCATCTCATCATTTCATCCATTTCTTCTTCCATCTTGAGGTATATGGAGAATTTGATTGAATCCCTTGAGATATATTTGAGTAGGGTTTGATAAATATGATATGATTCCTTGGTTATAAGTGCTTAGAAGCATGTTTAGGATCATTATATCTCATAACTTGCATGAATTCTTGAATAAGAGGAAAGTTGGAAAACATGAGTTTATATGGGATT
This sequence comes from Lantana camara, assembly GCA_037501455.1. Classification (NCBI taxonomy): domain Eukaryota; kingdom Viridiplantae; phylum Streptophyta; class Magnoliopsida; order Lamiales; family Verbenaceae; genus Lantana; species Lantana camara. The sequence goes on from CM074858.1 coordinate 54,112,668, forward strand.
TTGTTGATGAATTCTTGATGATTTGATGCATGTTTCCTTGGATTATATGATGATTAATTTATATATATGATCATATACATGTTATATGTTGGTTTTCAAGTGTTTATTTGATGTAGTTTGGTGATTGAGTGGTTTGGGAGCCTTTTCCCGCGACCTCCCCTGTTTTCTTACCCTGTTTTTCGGTTACGAGCAGTGACACGGGGGTGTCGCTTTTCCCCTCTTCAGCGTGACACGGGGGTGTTCTTTGGGTTGAGTTTCTGTACCGTGACACGGGGGTGTCACGGCTTAGTGTATTTTGGTGACACGGGCGTGTCACCTTTTCCTGCATTTTGTCCAACTTCGAACCAACGCCATTTTCACCTCGGTTTGAATTAGAAAACGTGCCATATAGCGTTGGAAAGGTCTATGTGTCTACTTTCATTCCCAACAAGAAAAACTCAATTCCCACTTCTAGAATTTAAGATATTCCAGTTTTCCCACAACATGTACATTTCCAAAAATTGTCGGTTTTGGCCAAACTTCACCAAAACCTTTCTTATTGCATTTCTTTCAGTTCCTTGGCTCCCATATGTGAATTATGTGATATATATACTTGCTTAATTGATAATCATGCTCCTATTTGACACTCCTTGATTGTTGTTGCATAATATCTTGATTATGACTTCGCCGTGCGTCTTAATTGGTTCATTCGAGTTGAGTCTTATGTACACTTATCCTTGTTGCACAGATCTTGGTCCCAGAGACGAGGAGCACGGTCCGTAGGGTGTTTCCTTGCTTCTTTTGGTTGGTAGAGGTGAGGTTTAATTACTAGATATATATAGAACCCTTACAACCCTACGTGAGGTTTTCAGCCAAAATGTATATATATATATTTGTATATATCTTTCCCACAATCTCTACCGATTGAAAATGATTTCATGATCTAATGAATAATCGTGTTATCGTGATTGATCGTGTTTTGGCGAGTAAGCATATCGTGTTCACATGGGCCCGAGGGTAGTGTATTGAGCCAACCGGGAAAGCAAGGGCTGACGGGTAACTCTTGCACTATCCTCACCAATTTTTGGGATCACCTCTGAATCCACCAGGAGGTTTGGTGGAGGAAGAAATCCCGTGCGTGGGAGTCATGTTCCCGACGTACACCGTTCATGGATGGTTAGGCCTTGCAATCCCACCATCACCGGAGGAAGAAGGAGTTCGTGAAAATGCTAAGTGTGCACTAATGATTGTATGATAATTATTGAAATAAAACCTAATGATGGTATTGTTCACTAATTGGAGTAAGGTTGGAGATTGCCCTCACTCGCCGGGCCACTGAGTGAATTGAATTGAACTGATAGGGTTTATATTGATTGAATGGATTAGTTGTAATCTCGGGCGAGATCTATTTTAATATTGAACTTATATTGTTTCTATTTTATAAACCCTTACCCGAGATTATGGCTTGCATGGTAATTGCGCTATTATTTAATTATAAACCCCTCGCTCAGTCCATGTTGGACTGACACCTCAACTTTTCAGTTTTTGCAGGTTCGTGCTAGGCGGGAATTAGAGTCTCGTGTCTTTTATTCGGGTCTAACACTTCACCTTCATACTTTGTTCTTGTATTGATATATATATAAATGTTGGTATATATAAATAAATATGTAAATATGGTAGCTAAAAGTATTGATTGCTATTGCTTCCACTTTTATTGCTCTGAATTGTTTATTGGTAGTATTTGAGGGTACCCGCCTAGCTTTTGAGTTTTGTTGTCACCCGTTCGCCATGAGTCCGGTTCATATATGGACTACCCATTTCATGTGTGAGCTAGACTTATGGTGCGGGGGTGTGGCATCTCGGCATTCCGGGTGCTACATCTTAAGTGGTATCAGAGCCCGGTTGCAAAACCGTGGTTCTAGTGTTGTGTCTTGTGAGTCTAGGTCGTACGGCTTAGGGACTACTTGACAATGTGTTGCATATATACCTCTCCTTTGTGCTTAATTGATTTAAATTTTGAATTATGATTGAATTATTTGCATTAACATGCATAGACTAAAAATAGCACGCATTTTAGTGTTTATTGACAGGATGCCTCCACGAAGACATCGTGATCGATCTCCAGGACGACGTCATCATCGTGATCGTACTCCTACACCTCCACCTCCACAACCACCGCCGGCAGAGGCCTTTGTTAACTCAGTTATCAATATTATAGATCAAAGGCTACGAGATTATGTACCACCGGCACCTCCAGCACCACCTGCACCTGTTGTACCGCCTGAGGCACCGCTTTCTGTTATACTTAGAGAGTTTCAGAATCAAAGACCTCCCAAGTTCTTCAAGGGAAATGATATACAGGCGGAAATGTGGCTGAAAGAGGTAGAGAGGATATGGGAGCTCATTCCATGTGAGTCCCGAGAGAAGGCTCGATGCACCATCACTTTAATACAAGGGGAAGCCTACTCTTGGTGGGAAAGCACGCGGATTGTATTGGAGGCAACTGGAGAGGAGATTAATTGGGAAATATTTACAAGAGAATTTAAGAACAAGTTCATCCCTCCCTCATCACGTACTCGAAGGTTGAGAGAATTTACCGAATTGAAGCAAGGATCGAGGTCTGTGGCCGAGTATATTTCAGAGTATGAAAGGTTATCTCGCTATGCACCCAATATAGCGAGTGATGATTTTCACAAAGCTATGCAGTTCGTACAAGGACTCCGACCGGACATACAGAGAGCCTTGGAAGCGGTTAACACGAGTACTTGGGTCAAGGCTACCACGAAAGCTTTGAAAGTTGAAGAGTCGGTGAATTCGAGAAGGCTTGTACCTCACTCCGGACAAAATTCTAGTAATGGAAAGAGGCCTATTTCTTATCAATCCTCGCCACCTCAGGAAGGATCTCAGAAAAAGGCTCAATCAATAGGATCGGCCTTGAAAGCTCCAAGTGTACCAACTTCAACATCATCCTCGGGAAAACCTCTTTGCACCTATTGCGGACGTGATACACATACTTATGAGGCTTGTAGGAAACGTTTGAATCTATGCCTGCGCTGTGGAAGCAATGAGCACCTAGTAGACACGTGTCCGAAGCGACGAGAGTTGTCTGCCGGGGGACAGAGGCCACTTGTTCAGGCTCGTGCATATGCTCTGGAGGGAGAGGTGCACAATATGAATGCTCATCCGAATGTGGTAGCCGAAGGTATCAACTATATTTATGGCATAATCAACGGTGAACGGTACCCCTAACCATGCATATCACGTGCATCATGAATTCTATTGTTATTGTATTTAATCCTTGTTAGTTGCAATTTTGGTTGTATAAAAGCATTAGTTATGTGATTAACGTGATGCTACCTGCTTTATGTGACATATACGTGAACGTTTCTACAATTTACCTTCTTGAAGCGTTGTTTTGGCGTGTGTGCAAGAGACGGGGTTCTCTCATTGCTTGTTGAGAGACGGGGTTCTCTCATTGCTTGTTGAGAGACGGGGTTCTCTCATTGCTTGTTGAGAGACGGGGTTCTCTCATTTCTTGTTGAAAGACGGGGTTCTTTCATTTCGTGTTTAAGAGACGGGGTTCTCTTTTAGCGTGTTTAAGAGACGGGGTTCTCTTGTAATTCTTGCTTTGGTGAGAGTCGGGGTACTCTCCTTGCTTGTTTGAGAGACGGGGCTCTCTCACCGCTTGCTTTAGAGATTTAGAACTTGAGTATGGACCTGGGGACCAGGTCCTCTTAAGGGGGAGAGAGTTGTAACGCCCCGTTTTCAATCTACACATTATGTGAAGATTTATCTACATTTCATAATATTATATGTATTATAAGTTCATGCTTTATATGAATTATCCTTAATGTGAAATTTGTGAATTAAGTGATAATGTGCTTAAGTGTCTTATGTGACTTTAATTGAACATTTCATTAAATTTATGGACTTAATTGCATTTCATGATTTGGGAGTTAAATGTTTATTTGTTAGAAATGATACTTGTGTGCATTCATTTAAATACATGAGGGACTAACATGAAAATTTTGGTGATTCATCTAATTCTTGGAGACCTACACTCACACATGCATTGTATATATATATACATTAATAGAGCACTAAGGATTTTTATATATATAATATGCATAATATCTAACTTTATACATATATAATCTATATCTCTAATTATGTTACATTACATACATTATATACAATATACCATATATTCAAGATATACACACCTTACACTCATCCATTCTTATCAAGACTTCACACATTCACACACTAAAAACCGATTCAAACACCATCAAGGGAAGGAAGAAAGGTTTCATCAAATTCAAGCCAAATTCAAGGAGGAATTATACAAGTTAGAAGCATCATCTTCATCATCTCATCATTTCATCCATTTCTTCTTCCATCTTGAGGTATATGGAGAATTTGATTGAATCCCTTGAGATATATTTGAGTAGGGTTTGATAAATATGATATGATTCCTTGGTTATAAGTGCTTAGAAGCATGTTTAGGATCATTATATCTCATAACTTGCATGAATTCTTGAATAAGAGGAAAGTTGGAAAACATGAGTTTATATGGGATTTTGTTGATGAATTCTTGATGATTTGATGCATGTTTCCTTGGATTATATGATGATTAATTTATATATATGATCATATACATGTTATATGTTGGTTTTCAAGTGTTTATTTGATGTAGTTTGGTGATTGAGTGGTTTGGGAGCCTTTTCCCGCGACCTCCCCTGTTTTCTTACCCTGTTTTTCGGTTACGAGCAGTGACACGGGGGTGTCGCTTTTCCCCTCTTCAGCGTGACACGGGGGTGTTCTTTGGGTTGAGTTTCTGTACCGTGACACGGGGGTGTCACGGCTTAGTGTATTTTGGTGACACGGGCGTGTCACCTTTTCCTGCATTTTGTCCAACTTCGAACCAACGCCATTTTCACCTCGGTTTGAATTAGAAAACGTGCCATATAGCGTTGGAAAGGTCTATGTGTCTACTTTCATTCCCAACAAGAAAAACTCAATTCCCACTTCTAGAATTTAAGATATTCCAGTTTTCCCACAACATGTACATTTCCAAAAATTGTCGGTTTTGGCCAAACTTCACCAAAACCTTTCTTATTGCATTTCTTTCACTTCCTTGGCTCCCATATGTGAATTATGTGATATATATACTTGCTTAATTGATAATCATGCTCCTATTTGACACTCCTTGATTGTTGTTGCATAATATCTTGATTATGACTTCGCCGTGCGTCTTAATTGGTTCATTCGAGTTGAGTCTTATGTACACTTATCCTTGTTGCACAGATCTTGGTCCCGGAGACGAGGAGCACGGTCCGTAGGGTGTTTCCTTGCTTCTTTTGGTTGGTAGAGGTGAGGTTTAATTACTAGATATATATAGAACCCTTACAACCCTACGTGAGGTTTTCAGCCAAAATGTATATATATATATATGTATATATCTTTCCCACAATCTCTACCGATTGCAAATGATTTCGTGATCTAATGAATAATCGTGTTATCGTGATTGATCGTGTTTTGGCGAGTAAGCATATCATGTTCACATGGGCCCGAGGGTAGTGTATTGAGCCAACCGGGAAAGCAAGGGCTGACGGGTAACTCTTGCACTATCCTCACCAATTTTTGGGATCACCTCTGAATCCACCAGGAGGTTTGGTGGAGGAAGAAATCCCGTGCGTGGGAGTCATGTTCCCGACGTACACCGTTCATGGATGGTTGGGCCTTGCAATCCCACCATCACCGGAGGAAGAAGGAGTTCGTGAAAATGCTAAGTGTGCACTAATGATTGTATGATAATTATTGAAATAAAACCTAAAGATGGTATTGTTCACTAATTGGAGTAAGGTTGGAGATTGCCCTCACTCGCCGGGCCACTGAGTGAATTGAATTGAACTGATAGGGTTTATATTGATTAAATGGATTAGTTGTAATCTCGGGCGAGATCTATTTTAATATTGAACTTATATTGTTTCTATTTTATAAACCCTTACCCGAGATTATGGCTTGCATGGTAATTGCGCTATTATTTAATTATAAACCCCTCGCTCAGTCCATGTTGGACTGACACCTCAACTTTTCAGTTTTTGCAGGTTCGTGCTAGGCGGGAATTAGAGTCTCGTGTCTTTTATTCGGGTCTAACACTTCACCTTCATACTTTGTTCTTGTATTGATATATATATAAATGTTGGTATATATAAATAAATATGTAAATATGGTAGCTAAAAGTATTGATTGCTATTGCTTCCACTTTTATTGCTCTGAATTGTTTATTGGTAGTATTTGAGGGTACCCGCCTAGCTTTTGAGTTTTGTTGTCACCCGTTCGCCATGAGTCCGGTTCATATATGGACTACCCATTTCATGTGTGAGCTAGACTTATGGTGCGGGGGTGTGGCATCTCGGCATTCCGGGTGCTACAGTTTGGGAGCCAATTTTGGAGAACTACCCTATTTTTCCGCCCAGCGGAACACCACACGCCCGTATGGGACCTTAGTTCAATTCCCACACGTCCATGTGGGACTCGTTTGTTGTTACAGAAGGTTTTCACAAGCCCCGTGTCTGCTTTTAGTTCATTTTTCACATGGGTGTTTCCCACTCAAACGAACTCTGATTGACCTAATTTTTGAACTGTTAGAAATTTCTTGAAGTCTAGAACACTCTGGAATCACCTCAATATCATTTCTAGTTTGTGAGATATAATCAATTCTTTTTGGTGTCGCCATTTCACCGAAAATCTGCGTTAACCCAACCTTGGACCTAAGCCATTTTAACTCCGCTTTGAACTACAATTCGAGCCATATATGCTTGGAAATATCTATTTGTTTACTTTCATTTCCAACAAACAAAACTCCATTTCAACTTCTAGAACTCAAGATATTCCCAATTTTCCACAGCTTGCGCATTTCAAAAAATTGTCAACTTTTGCCAAACTTCGCCAAAACACCTCTTCTTGCACTCCTTTCGCTCCCTTGACTCCCGTATGTAATTTATATGAAGTGTATGCTTGCTTAACCATTACATGAAGCATTAATTATGCATGAACATTCTCATAAATTATAATTATCACCATTCCATATCATGATCATGCCGTTCGTCGATTACTTGGTTCATTTGTCTAGAGTCTTATGTACACTCGTCTTTCTTGCACAGAGTTCATTCCATTTGAGGAGTAGGGTCTGTAGACTTTTCGTTCTTTCTTCTTTTGGTTAAGGTGAGGTTTTCTTTATGTATTTAAAGCCCATAATATCTCTATGTGACTATTTCGGTCGAAACTTTTATTATACTTATAGTTTTCCCAAAATGTCAAAGTGATTTATAAAAGAACCCCATTTCTTTTAAAAAAAACCTACCTACCGTATTGTTTTTGCTAGATATTGCACTGTATTATTTGGGCCCTAGGGGAAACGTGGGATTGGTGACCGGAATGGCATCGGACTGTCAGAGAGAACCTCTACACGTAGTACCCATTGGGAATAGCTTCGCGTGACCTAGGAGATGGGAAGGCGGGGTATTCCTGATCTGGTGATTCCCACACCATCGAAGGAGGCGGTAGGAGTCATGAGCCCCCGTCTCACACTGTACTTAGGTGGCTTGGGGCCTTGCAAACCTGACCACCAATCCATGGAAGAAGGAAGGATACTAAGTTATTAATTAACTGATTACTTGATTACTAAATTGCATGATCACTTCACACTTAAACTGAACACTGTACACTGTCGGAGTTTGGATGGAGTTTTACCCACTCGTCGGGTCACGATTACAATTGTTAATTGTAATTAAATGATACTTCTAATTTCGGGTATTGGATCCTTTCTTTAACTATCCACTTGGACCTTTGCTAAAACCATGCTCGGAATTATAGGTTGAATGTTATGTGAACTATATATATTTAAACCCCTCACTTAGTCTTCACATACTAACCCCTCCTCACTTTCAGGTTTTGCAGGTCTCGCTAGGTGGGGAAATAGAGTCTGTCAAGTCTTTATTTTATAGCCTAGCTTGAGCATTTTAGGTTGATGCATACTCTCATACTTGCACTTGGATTTATGTATTGTGATATTTTGGAGTATTATTGTATATATGTGGTGGCCGGGATGGTCTGTGATTGTATCCAGTGATTATATGTTAATTTGGTATCTATGCTTCCGCTTTAATGTATTATATCGTTGGTTTATTTTTGGTTTAAGGGTTAGCCCCGCTTAGCTAGGAAGTTATTTTATGTTGTCACCCGTTCTGTAACGGCCCGATTTTTCATTCGTACCAGTATGACGTATGTGTACACTAATTGCGCAATTAAATTATTTATAAGTGTTTTGTGTATTTAATTTTATAATTAAATGTTAAAATGTTAACTAATTATATTCTTAATTACATTATTGTTAATTTCAAAATCAACCGTTGACTTTTATATTTAATTTAAAATGGAATTAAATTTTTATTATTCAATTTGGAATGTTATGAATTTGTAAATGCATTGTTTATAAGTGTTATAATCGCGCTTCGTTCTTATGTGATTGGATATCGGAATTTTGTGAAATTTTAGTATGTTGTAGATTTATGTGTTATGAACGTGTATATATGCTTGTTTCATGTTTTCGATCTCGTTTGTTGTGGTAACGAATTTTATTTTGGAGATGGGACCGAAACGGGGGCTAAAGGGTATTTAGTGCATCTTCGGTTTTGGGCGTCATAACTTGTGTTTGGGAACTCGGATTCGAGTTCCGTCCTTACCATTCAACTTCTATCGAAGATTCGCGTTTAATAGAATAAGCCTCATATTTTTCTAAGATCGTTTGAACCTCCGAACTTGCACCGAAAAACTGATTTCACGCCTAAATGACCACCTTGGAGTATTTTTGACATAACTCCTTCAATATTCAACCTTTTCACCTAATTCTTGGCCCTAAATTTTACAAACACATTACCCTACCACCCCTCATTCTCTCGTAATCAGATAAGTCAAGAAAGGAAGGAGAAAGAGCAGCAAACTTGGAGCTTTTACACTATTCCCATCAGTTTTCACCTTGAAGAGACTTTGAGCTCCAATCTCTTCCAAACTTAACCAAATTCAAGGGGTAAGTACATATTTGATATCAACATGCTTATGTGATCATTTTCATCTAAGAAATTTAGAATCTAAGCCATGTTTGATTGAGTTTTGATCCTTTAGATGAATAGTTAGGTTAAATTCCATTTTTTGAATTCATGCTTTTATTTTCAGATTTCTTGAGGTTTGATGCATGAAATGTAACAGCCCGTATCAGGACCTAGCTGGAAACAGTAAATCAAAGAGGATAAGAATGCGTTTATATACCTTGGTTCACCTTTACAAATGTTCATGCATTGCATTCTTTTGTGATCAATGTGCATTCATTAGTCGTATTGTGTTTTAAGGGGGATTTCCTTACCACGAACCAAATTTACTATTCATTTCCCGAGCCTACCTTGTCCTGGCATCTCATTGGAACCCTAGAGGTTCATAGCTCATGTTTCCCAGTCATATGAACATGTTTTCCAGGCTTCGAAATCCTTTCTTGATCATTAGGGGTATTTTGGGAAAATTTTGTCAAAAATACTATTTTTTTTTCCGAACCAGCACTATGCCATTTTTTTCGAGAAACCCTAAGGAACCTATACCTATCTTCCTAGAATTTTTCAACTCTCTTTTCAATGCTTTGAGGTTTCGTTTATGTGTCCAGAGCAATTTAAGAATTTATTTTCAAGTAAAAATTTCGGTCGGTAGAACTTATTTCCTTTGATAGGATGATTTAACCCTTGAAACCATCACCATAACGTTCCTTGATTTTTTTTCTACATTTTTAGAAAGCCTTCCGGACCTTCAAATTTTATCCTAGTATTTATTTCATAATTAAAATAATTTTCGAAATTCAAGAAAATCACATCTTCCGGAGCTTATAACTTTTAAACCGTACGTCCGATTTTGACCCGTGAGTAACCATTTCGAAGCTAATTTTATTTCCTAACTCTTGTACACTTTTTCAACTCCAAAATTATGCAGGAGAAAGGTGAAATTACCAGATTAACCCTGCTGTAATAATTATACTAAAGAGCAAACCTATTTTTGGAATTTTCATAAGAAACCCCACCTTAAGTCCATAAAGTAAATATTTATTGCACTTTGGTCCTTCCCAACAACTATAAATAAGTGTGTTGGGGTCTCATTTTTGCTCATTCCATTCTCTTTTCTCCCCCCTAGTGGCCGAACCCCTTCCCTTTGTAAGGTATGTTTCCTTATTTTTTTTTTTATGTTTTAATTAGTTTAATTTATGTTTTATTTTATGTTTTAATTTATTTATTAATTATGATAGGTTTAGGTTTTAATATATGTTTTATTTTATGCATGAATTATGTGATTTAATTTATGCTTCAAATATTCATGAATTTATGAATTATGTTTCCTATGGTATAGTTTATTATGAAATGTGTTACATAATTTAATTATGTTACAATATAATTGTGTGATAATTATTATGACATGTTACATGTTACATTTTATTTATTTTATGATCATACTTAGGTAATTTAATTTAATGTTGCATGTTATTTAATGTTAAATAATTAAAGTATAACCTATAGTTTAACATGTTACATGTTTAATTAATTGTTACATATTTATACTTGATGAATTGATATATGTTATGGTATACATGTATAATATACGTATACGTATTTGATTCCAATATGTATAAATACGTGTATACTTTCGTATAAATACTATGTGTATTTTCAGAATAAATACGTATGTGCTTTTGTATAGATACCGTATGTATTCCAGTATAAGTATCGCCTGTATTCTTGTATAAATACGGTAGGTATCCCTGTATAAGTACCGTATACATACAGTATAAATACGTATACATATTATATAAATACACGTATACATACAATATAAGTACTGTATACATACAATATATATACCGTATACTTGAATAGTGACCTTTGACCTTTGACCTTTGACCGTTGACTTTGACTTTGACCAAGAATTTTGATTTTTAACCTAATTGATGATTTCAAAGAGACGAATTCAACGGTCAAAGCCTTTTTCGAAAATTCTCAAAAACAGGCGATCAAAGTAGGTTTCAAAGTTCACATTCCTTTTCTAAATGAGATTATTTTAAGACTCTAAGAATATATCCTTAAGTTCTTGACACGAGCTTTCAATTGAGACTAATCGTTTACTCGAATACTTTGTTCGAAAAAGAGTATTCCTTGTTCAAGCTTTTTGCTCTCTTGCCAATCTTATGTTCCATTCTTAGTTAAATGATTCTTCTGCATTAAATGGTATTACTCTCCTATGTACTGCATTACATGAATCCAATTATGCCTTCATGCTTTGATGATTATTGAAAAATTATCATGAAATCTCGCTACATGACGTGATATGCTTTGATAATGTTTTATCCTGTACATGTGATATCGTTATGAGCTATTGAATGACTTGAGGTCGTCCCTACTTGTTTATGTAACTATATGGTTCACCACTCACAGGTGAAGTCAGGATTTACTGTGGCTCTGGTATTATTGCATAATACCGTTTCTGTAGGTGAGGTTTAAACTATTTCAACTGGAACTATGAATATTCCTACGTATGCAAATGATTTCAAAATCAACGCCTTCGGGTGCAAAGATTCTTATCTTTCAAGTTAAATGCTTTCCCATTTTGGGACAATGCTTCAAGTTTAAAGTCAATAATCTCTGGTACACGTTTTGTTCACTGTTATACCACTTTGAATAAAGGTTCAGTCTTCTGAACTCTGTGTGCTTATGCACTTTTGTTATTCTGAATGCAAGCTTTGGAAATTTTGTTATGTTGGGCCCTGGCGGTATGGTTAAGTAGTAGACCGGGAGGCGTGCGCCAATGGCTACTCTGATACTGGCCGCCGTACTGACCTTGGTGATGGTTTAATCGGAGGTTGGTTACTCCACATCGAAGGTCGGGAGAGGTGGCAAAGTCCCTCCCGTTTCGCACGTCACCATGGGGTAGCTCCCTGGGCGCGACAATAAGGGGAGAAGGGGTGGTGCATGTGTATATGGGTGTCCGGGTCATAATGGATCTCGATACCAACTTTGTAAATGTTTTTGAGGAGTAAAGGATGGATATGGCCTAGCTTGCGGGCAACTTTGGTTTTAAAGTCTAGTTCATACTTTTGGAAAATATCCCATACCCTGTTCCCAGTTTATAAAGTACATATGAACCACAACCTCTAATGTGTGTGCATGTGTGTGCTTGCTTGGAAATCTTATTTCAAAGTAATGTTTTAAAGTACGATCCTGAAATAAAGATTTCGAACTTCAGTTTTAAAGTATAGTTTCGAAGTAAATCCTTTTCTGAAAACCTAAAGTTTTAAGTAATTCTATTGTTTCAAAAGTCATGCCTCACTTAGTTCTTTTGACTAATACCTCCGCCCTGTTTTCTGACCTCATGGTTTTAGGTTCAGTGATCGCTTGTTGGCTGGTATCTTTAAGTATAGGAAATCTTTTGTTGTGCTCTTACGGTCAGGTTCTTTTGAACCATCTTGGTCTCCACCCTCTTCATGATAATGTAGCGTTCAATTAGGTATTTATCGATCTAGCCTCCGGTGTCCTTTGTTACTTGTTTACACTAGTTATATTATCCCTTGACACTCTATCGAAATGTCTCTTTCAATACTCAATTCCTGTATAGTCCTTGTACTTTGTTACTAGCCTTTTGTGTCTCCTGATTCATGCTTTGAATGTTTTAGATTTCTCATATTTCCGCTGCAATGTTCCCTTCTAGTACTCTGATCTTGTACTGTTTTGTCCGTTCATCGGCGTGCTTCTTGGGTGCTAGGTCTCCTAGCCAGTTGAGAGGTACGACGGTGCGGGGGTTGTGGCCCCTTCGGCATGCTACATGAAATATGATCACTTTAGCTTCCTTTAAACATTCATGAACTTGAATTTGATTTATATGGGGTGTGCGAGGATCCCCCACAGCTGAAAATGTGTTTTTTTTAAACTTGGTGACTGATTTGCTTCCCTATTGCTGCGTGCGGTTTGTTACTGTTGGTGTGCCTTGTTTGTTGCCTCATTTCCTTGCCTTAGCTACTGTATTTGTTGCCTAAGATGCTGCCTTGAGTGCTGTGTATGTTACCTTGCTGCTGCTGCCATGGAGAACCAAAAACAGGGGAGATTCAGAGGGTTGTTGTTGTTCGTTCGCAAAGGAAACATCTCCCCGGGCGGGAAGATTTGTGTGTGAGGAGTCCCCGGCCGGGGACTTTACCTTGAGAGCTTCTGTAATGTTTTTCCCCTTTTTACCCGGCCGGGGAATGTTGCTGAATATTTTTTCCCTGGGTGGGGAACATCCTGTTTGAACATTTATTTTGCTGCTATTTCGTTCTATGTGTGCATGTATTTTTCCTTTTCATTCTTTTGTGTATGTGGTGTGTACGTATATATATATATATATATATATATATATATATATATATATATATATATATACTTAAGTAATATATGTGGTGAGTTGCTTCCTTAATTATTTTCCCCATGCATGAATGTTGTTTACGTGATTATTTATTGGTGTATGTGGTGTAAATACTATATACATATATATGTAATGCATGCTGGTAGTGTGTATATATTATATATATATACATAATTGCAAGCGTGGAATGTTTCCCCAATTTTATTTTGCTGTAATGTATGTATATATATATATATATATATATAAATAAATAGTGTATAATATATTATGAGTGTAATGTGTTGTGCATGTGATATATATATATATATATAAATATATATATATATATATATATTATTATATATTAAATTACTTGAATTAATTGAATTAGTTATTATATATTACGATTATAAATAATTCAAATTTTCATGTATGAATCTCGTGCTTGTTTAATTGATTTGAATGCCTATAATTCGTTTAATTTTTAATTGTACCCTTGTCATATTTGAGTTATAAATTGTTATTTGAAATTCGTGACTTGAATTGCTATGAACTATGAAATGAATGAACGTGAAATTTTCATGAATGGAATAATGAACGAATGAATGATATGGAATGAACGAATAATAATGAAAGAGCATGATCTATTCATGTACTGAATGATTGAATTTTTTATTATTTGCGCATATAAACATCTTCATGACACATTGTCAACTCTTATGCATGCCATGTCACATTAATGCACTGTCGTGCGTCATATACGGTTCATCTGGAGTCCTGAGTCTCACGAATGCACCGTATTGTCTCTTGTACAGTTTCTCCATGGCGGAGAATTACCGGGTTCATAGGTTACCTTCAAGTCTTCTTTTCTTCTTGGTATCATTCGGTAAGGTGTAACAGGTGGGTTTCTCTTCTATGTAGTTAAACGACCCGATATATTTCCAATGTGAAACGTTTTAAGCCAAATTATTATATATAATTATATATATCGAGTCTTTGATAGAGTCAATGATTTTGAACATTAAACCCTTTTTAATGATTAGCCTACCAATGTTTTGGCGAGAATTGACTGATCACATTGAATGGGGGCCCTGGGACTTGGTACACATGGCGAACCGGGAAGCAAGGACTAACTGGGATCCCGTGTGCTAGTCCCAAAAAAATTACAGAATCCTGAACTCGCTAGGAGATTAGCGAGAAAAGGGGGCTGAGCGCATTTGAGGAACTCATGAAACCGCACTGGTCAATCATTGAGGTGGCCGGGTCTTGCTAACCCGTCCATCGCCCGGAGAAAAAAGGTGTAAGTGAATGAATGATTGCATGAATGATTGAATGAATGAATAATTGAATTAACGGATGATTGTGACTGAATAAATGATTGTGTGATCACTAATGAATGAATAAATGCACACACGAGGTGAAGGTTGGAGAATTCGCCTTCTCGTCAGGCTCACGTATTGACCGCATGATTGCAGTGAATGAACAAGAATGATAGTTGTAATCCCGGGCATTATTTTCTTTGTTTTAACCCACTTGGGTAATGTTTTAAAACCTCGTACGGGATTACGACTAGCATGTGTGTGTGTGTGTGCTTTAATTCTTGTAATATTATAATATTAAACCCT
Source organism: Lantana camara (assembly GCA_037501455.1). Classification (NCBI taxonomy): domain Eukaryota; kingdom Viridiplantae; phylum Streptophyta; class Magnoliopsida; order Lamiales; family Verbenaceae; genus Lantana; species Lantana camara. The sequence goes on from CM074858.1 coordinate 54,127,736, forward strand.
GCTTTATACCCACCAGTCTCCTATAGACTGAACCCGGATTTGTTTCAGTTCTTTTACAGGTTTGGAGTGCTAGGCGGGAGATCGAGTCTGTCGAGTCTTGTGGTTTAGTCCGAGTTACACCATCGCACATTGTAATTGATCATATTACCTTGAATCATGTTGATTTTATGTTTTGAATCGGGACAGGCTTCTAGGGATAGATTGAACCCGTATTTTTTATTGTATCTCTGAATTATGTATAGCTTGGAAGTCAGGACTAGGTAACTATGTTAGTTGAACTCGTCTCTATGTTTGATATAATTTTTGATTATATTTTCCACCATAGCAATTACATTTCTCTTGCCGGAATTGTTTATTTAGTTTCGAAGGTTTAGTTCCCGCCTAGCAGAACGAGTGAGTGAGTCCCCGTTCGCTCTGATCTGGCACGTGTATGGATTTTCCATTTCATGTACGGGTCGTGTCTGAGTGTGGGGGATGTGGCACCTTCCGTTTGGGGTGCTACACGTTCGCCACGTGTTTGATTTGTGTATGGAAATTCATTTCGTGCATGGATTAGACTAGTGGTGCGGGAGATGTGATGCCTTACGATGCGGGTGTTACACTCCTTTGGTGGTATCAGAGCTTTGGTTGCAAAACTGAGCTGTTGAGTCGTGTCTCATCAGTTTAAGTGGTACGACTTAGGAATTACGTGTCAACTTGGAGGTCTTGCATTGATATTTGAGCATTCTTGATTGGTTATTTGGTGCATATTACTTGCATATCATCGATATTGCTTAATCAACATGCATCTTTCGATGTTTAATTGTAGATGGCTCGTGGTGGACCCGCTCGTCAGGATAGGAGATCTCCATCACCTCCTAGATATCATCAACCTCAACAACCGCCACAAATGAATATGGAAGGCTTCATGGAGGCCGTTTTTAATTATGCTGAGCATAGGAGGGCTCAAGCTCCACCTCCACAACAACCGGTTCAACCTCCACCACCTCCAGTCTCCACCACCGGTTAGGGACTTGTTGGGTTTAGTGCCCTGAAAAATCCAATTTCTTTGTAAATACATCGTATTTTGTTGGATTAATAAAACTGAAATTATCGCAAGTTATGAGTATATTAACATAATTAATAACGTGTGATGATATTCTTATATGAAATGTGTTTCATGGGAAAGGACTTTGGATATCGAAATCACGTGTTATTAAAGTTCTAGTCGGTAAGATAAGAATAAGTTCTTATCGAGACTATAATGTGTTATATAAGATGATTAGTCTTTCGTCATAGGGAAATGGAGTTTCCAGTTATAACACATTGATGATTTTCAATAGATTTGGAAACATCGAACTGGACCACTAAGATAGTTCATTTTAAACTACTATCTAAAATGAACAAATCCTATGGAGCATTGAACTCTTAATCCTGGTAGTATTTCGACTTTAGGCATGTAGTGTTAATCATTGTAACTTGCTCATAAGTGAGGTCTCGATATCGAATGACCGAAACCTTTGTACGTTCAGTGATTACATGAAATGTGCTAAAGAGAAATATTGATCGAGGAATCTATGGCTTTGCTGGAAAGTTAAAAGATATTCCTGAAATAGATTTGCAAAGTTCGAATTAAAACTTTGGCCAAAGTACTTCGTGTGATGCGTCACTGAAGTTGTATGTTGAATGTGTTTCACGTACAAGAGATTTGAACTTAAGGCGAATCAGGAAATTTCAGATTAGAAATGAAAAAATAAATGATAGTAGTATTAATTTATTTTTTCATGGATATCTACACGGAGGAGTAAAATGCAAAATTATTCTAGATCGAAAAATTCGTGAGTAATTTAATTAATTTTAGAGTGCAACAAATATTTATTTAGTGGAATTAAATATTGTTAAACGGTAATTAATTATTATCATGGGATGATAATATATTAATCCGTTTGGAGCTAAAATTAATTAGTCCTGCAGGTCCCCCTGCAAGCCCCAATTAAAAACCCGAAGAGAAAATATTAAAAGGAGAAAGAGAAATGATTTTTCAAAGTGTTTGAAAATAGGCAAGGGATTTATTTTGAGAAAATAAATCAAGTTCCAAAGAGTTGGAAATACCCGGAATTTTATTTTGGAGAAAATAAAAGTTTAAATTTTAAAAAAAAAAAAAAAAATATTTTGCTGACGTGGCAATCCACGTGGCATGCCACGTCAGCAAGTGTGTCCAGGTGGTGCTGACTGGGCAGCCGCGTGGCACGCCACGTGTGCGACACGTGGATGGCTCAGATCGCGCCACGTCATCATGGAGTAACGGTCCAGATTTGGTCTGAAAACGGGTCGGTCAAAACGGGTCAAACGAATAGGGTTGTACCCTATTCGGATAGGGTCAAACCGGGTCCGGTCCGGGTAGGACCAGACCCGGACACGTGTCGGCGTCTGGTGGCACTACGCGGTTTCACACGCGCCAACCACTTGGCCGACTTGTGGCGGCGCGTGGGGGCGCGTGCGTCCACGTGTCGGCGCGTGGTTGGTGGCGTTGGATCCGCGGCGACAAGACCTTCAACGTGGTCACCTCGGTTTACGTGTCCAAGTTGTACACGCAAGTGGGGGTGTGAAATGACCATTTTGCCCTTGCTTTTGTAACCAAAATGACCGTTTTGCCCTCGAGTTTTTGCCTATAAATAGGCTGATCCCCTCCCTCATTTCATATAACACTTTGGGATGATTTTGGCTAATTCTTGGCTTTGAAATCGTCCCATCTTCTCCTAGTTAATTCCGATTTATTTTGGAATTAATTTAATTAGGTGTTTATATATAAACGCCTGATTTCGGGAGAAAAAACCCTGAAAAGGGTTTTTAGTTTAAAGTTTTATTTTCTCTAAGTATTTAGAGAAATACTTTCGGAGCCCACACTCCGAGGGTGTCCCTGGGGAAATTGCAGGGAAGCTCTGCCGGTTTCGCGAGGAGGTCGGGAATCGGGTTCTCGGGAGGCCAGCTCCGGGTGCAGTAGCCATCTTCGGTGAAAGGTATTTTATATTGTTTTTATTTAAGCATGATGAATTAGATGCTCTTAAGTGTTAATTGCATGCTTTATTTATCTGCTTTATGATTTAAAATTTATTATCAATTGCATGTATATACTTGAGTAGTTCCGGCTAGTCTTCCGCTGTTTGTATTTAAATATTTTAGAAATATTTTGATACCCGTATATTAGGAAAAATTTTAAAGTACGGTCCCGGACTGCTACTGTTCTGGGCCCACCTCCCAGCAACTGGTATCAGAGCCATGCTCTAGATATATACATGCATTGATATGATGCATGCGATGCACAATTTTAAATCTGCTGCTGTGCACGTAAATTCTATCAAAGGAGGCTGTTTTTTTACCCCTCCAGTGTTTCCTGGGAATTTACGTGGAATGGTAATTTTCTGGGAATCAATTTCAATAATCTTCCTGGTTAATTACCGAATCAGTAAACATGATTTAAATTATGAGATAATTTATTTATAACATGTTTACTTTATGCCATTTATTTTAATCATGATAATTATGTGATAATTATGTGATAATTATATGCGAGCATGCTTAATTGATTTAATTTATGGCATGATCATGATAATATGAGATATTATGATATTTACAATTATGCGTATTTTATTTAATGTGATTAAATAGTAATGTTTAATAGAGATTAGACGCGATGCATAATTGAATAAATATTTTTTGGCCTAATTAATAAAGAGTTATTAAATAGACTTAAAATATTATTAGGATTATAAAAGTGATTTAGTAATCCTAGTGGGAGGATATTAATTAGATTAATTACTTCCAACAATAAGACGCCAAAAGTGATTATTAAATAATCAAAAGATAATCCACACCTTTTAAAAATTCAAGTGGGAGCAAGATGAAAAGAGTTGGATTCTCACGGTCTCCATTACCCGTCTATAGTATAGTAAATATATACTACTCCCTTCGGCGGGTATATATTCGCGGTATACAAGATTAGACTTCTACGGATAGAATGAAATACGAGGAAGTCAGCTCGACCACGCCTCCGTGGAGTGTTTTGACCTACTCGTACGGACTTCTTGGTAATGGTACACACTTGACTAAGTAATGAATTAACCTCCCTTCGGAGCTCTGTTACATTTTACTTAGAGGCCAAAGGTTGACGTGGTGGATTGACATTGTTTGGTAAGAGTTACCTAGATGACATATTAATTAAGAATAGTTCTTGCTTTTCTAAGCGGTTTTCGACCTCGCCTCCGGGGAGTCAACTGCGGTTAGTTAAGTCACCATTGCGTAATTCAAAATGCTTACGTGGATTTCATTTAATGGTTAAACGCTAAAGAAATAATATACAGATTCATAACTTGCGCATATTTTAAATATTTCAGTTTTAAAACAATGACGTCCGCTAGCCCGCTTCAATCGATTATTAAGGAAAATAGGCTTGAAGGTTCAAACTATGCTGATTGGAAAATGAATCTTGATATCGTGTTTGGACACGAGGGTTTGAAATATGTGCTTACTGAACCTTGTCCGGGAGTACCAGAAACCACAGCCACCCAGGCTTTGAAAGACAACTATGCCAAGTGGATCAAGCATAATGATCTGGCTATGTCTTACATCCTGGCATCTGTCTCAAATGTTCTTAAGCATCAAATGCACGAGATGCCTACTGCTAAGAACATGATGGAACATCTTCATCAGATGTTCGGTGGACAGAATCGTGCACGTAGGCACGAGCTGATGAGAAGGTTGGTGGTAACTAAGATGTCTGAAGGATCACCTGTTCAGGATCATGTTATGAACATGATGGCTTATCTGAACGAAATTGAGAGTCTCGGTGCTAAGATGGATAATCTCAGCAAACAGGACATGATCCTGTGCTCTCTGCCAAAATCATTCGATACGTTCAGGCAGAACTATTCTATGAATAAGTTGGATTTTACTCTGCCTGAGCTAATGAATGAACTCAAGGTGACAGAAGGGGTAATGAAAGCTAAGGGAACGGTTCTCTTGGCACAGGCATCGACTTCCACGGCTCCAAAAGCCAATAAGTGGAAAAAAGGAAAAGGAAATGTTTCCCATCCTAAAGGTAAGGTTCAGAAGAAGAAAGCTAAGCCAAGCAAAGGAAAATGTTTCCATTGTGGAGGTAATGGGCACTGGAAAAGGAATTGCCCAAAATACTTAGCCAGTCTTCCTGCTAAGTCGTCTACACAAGGTATGGTGATGTCTTGTTTATTAGAAGTATGTTTAGTTGGAAGTCCACCAGATTCCTGGTGTGTGGACTCAGGTTCAACTAATCATATCTGCAATTCATTGCAGGGATTCAAGCTAACCAGGAAGCTTGAAGACGGCGAGATGCAGCTACTGCTCGGAAATAGTACTAGTATATCTGTATTAGCAGTAGGGACTGTAGAACTATATTTTGGCAGTAGGGTTTTGATTTTGAAAGACACTTTATATGTACCGTCTATACGCAGAAATCTGATTTCTGTTAGCTGTTTAATGAATAATGGTTTTGGTGTTTATTTTGAACGATGTTTAACCATTAAGCATAATAAAGGGTTTATTTGCTCTGGTATAGTAAGCGATGGTCTTTTCTTATTATACCCGGATAAAAATCCTAATTCCGAACTTAACACTACTAAACTTGACTTACCATCCAAGAGAAAAGCTCCTATGCCCAACGAGGCTTATAAGTGGCACCTAAGGCTTGGTCATATTAATTCGAATAGGATCCAAAGACTAATTTTGGATGGACTATTGAGTCCTTTGGACTTGACAGAACTTCCAGTCTGTGAATCCTGTTTAGAAGGAAAAATGACCAAGAGGTCTTTCAAGACTAAAGGTAATCGAGCCACAGAGTTGCTTGAATTAATTCATACGGATGTGTGTAGTCCTATGAGTATTCAAGCAAGAGGAGGTTTTGAGTATTTCATCACTTTTACGGATGATTATTCAAGATATGGATACGTCTATTTGATGAGACATAAGTCGGAAGCTTTTGAAAAGTTCAAAGAATATAAGGCTGAAGTCGAGAATCAAATTGGAAAACGTATAAAGACACTTCGATCGGATCGTGGTGGAGAATATTTATCTACAGAGTTTATAGAATTTCTCACTGCAAATGGGATTAAATCTCAGTTATCTGCACCGGGTACACCCCAACAGAATGGTGTTGCAGAAAGGAGAAATAGAACTCTAATGGAAATGGTAAGATCCATGATGAGTCATGCTACCCTACCGAGTTTGTTTTGGGGCTTTGCTCTCGAAACGGCAGCTCACATAATAAACCATGTTCCATCCAAGTCAGTCCCTAAAACACCAATGGAACTGTGGCGAGGGCGGAAGCCCAGTGTCTCCTATCTTCGGATATGGGGAAGCCCAACCCATGTGTTAAGAAAGGATCCTGACAAGTTGGAATCAAGAACAGAGGTTTGTTTATTCATAGGTTATCCTAAAGGAACAAGAGGTGGGATATTTTACGATCCGAGAGATCACAAAGTGTTTGTAAGCACTAATGCTAAATATCTCGAAGACGATTTCGTAAATAACCACAAGGGTAGAAGTAAAATAGTGTTAGAAGAAATGACAGTATCAGATACTGAACTCCAAGAACCCATAACAACTGAAAATGTGATAGATACATATGATGTACCAGATACGACATATGATGTAGGGATAAGTACACGACAACCTCGTCGTAGTGGGAGGATTGTCAGGGCACCTGACAGATACTTAGGATTAACCCAAGTGGTTGAATCTGACATATCTGATCCTATCACATATGATGAAGCTATAAAAGACATAGACGCTGACCGTTGGGTCAAAGCCATGGAATCCGAGTTAGATTCAATGTATTCTAATAAAGTCTGGGAACTTGTAAAGGCGCCTGAGGGCATTAAACCTATTGGATGCAAATGGGTTTACAAGCGGAAAAGAGGAGTGGACGGAAAGGTAGAAACCTTTAAAGCAAGGCTTGTGGCAAAGGGTTATACTCAGAAAGAAGGTATCGATTACGATGAAACCTTCTCGCCCGTAGCTATGCTTAAGTCCATAAGGATTCTTCTCTCCATTGCCGCTTATTATGATTATGAAATCTGGCAAATGGATGTAAAGACTGCCTTCTTGAATGGGCACCTTCAAGAAGAGATATACATGGCTCAACCTGAGGGCTTTATAGCCAGAAATCAGGAGCATATGGTATGCAAACTTAATAGATCAATCTATGGTCTTAAGCAAGCGTCTAGATCATGGAACATCAGATTTAATGAAGCAATTAAATCCTTTGGATTTATACAGTTGCCTGATGAACCATGTGTGTACAAAAGACATCAGAGTGGTGTTGTAACATTTTTAGTTTTCTACGTAGACGATATTTTGCTCATTGGGAATGACACAGGAGTATTGTCAGCAGTCAAGATTTGGTTGTCAAATCAGTTTGACATGAAAGACCTAGGTGAGGCCAGTTATATTTTAGGGATCAGACTTTGTCGTGATCGAAAAAATAAGATGATTGGTTTATCACAAGCAGCATATATAGATAAGATGCTGGCAAGGTACAATATGGCTGACTCTAAGAAAGGTTCATTACCTTTCCGACATGGAGTTCATCTGTCTCGAGATCAGTGTCCCAAGACAGCTGAAGAGACAGAGGAAATGAAAAATGTTCCGTATGCTTCGGCAGTCGGAAGCCTCATGTATGCCATGCTATGTACAAGGCCAGATATCTGTTATGTTGTGGGTATGGTCAGCAGATATCAGTCAAACCCTGGACCCCAACACTGGATAGCTGTAAAGCATATATTGAAGTACTTGAGAAGAACTCGGGATTATATGCTTGTTTATCGCAGTGATGAGCTCATTCCTATAGGGTACACAGATTCAGATTTTCAATCTGACTTAGATTCTAGACGTTCGACGTCTGGATACGTGTTTACTCTGGGAGGAGCAGCCGTAAGTTGGAGGAGTATTAAGCAAAGTTGCATTGCTGACTCCACCATGGAAGCCGAATACGTGGCAGCTTCGGAAGCAGCCAAAGAAGCATATTGGTTTAGAAATTTCCTAATAGATTTGGAAGTCATCAAAGATGGACTTACACCAATCACATTGTACTGTGACAATGCTGGAGCGGTGGCCAACTCCAAGGAACCTCGAAGTCATAAACGTGCAAAGCACATCAAGAGAAAGTTCCACATTATTCGAGATTATGTGGAACGTGGAGAAGTGGCAGTAGTAAAGATTGACTCGATAAATAATCTGGCAGATCCCTTCACTAAGACTTTGGCGCAAAAGAGTTTTAATACTCATGTAGAAGGGATGGGGCTTAGATGTGTAGCCAATTGGATTTAGGGCAAGTGGGAGATTGTTGGGTTTAGTGCCCTGAAAAATCCAATTTCTTTGTAAATACATCGTATTTTGTTGGATTAATAAAACTGAAATTATCGCAAGTTATGAGTATATTAACATAATTAATAACGTGTGATGATATTCTTATATGAAATGTGTTTCATAGGAAAGGACTTTGGATATCGAAATCACGTGTTATTAAAGTTCTAGTCGGTAAGATAAGAATAAGTTCTTATCGAGACTATAATGTGTTATATAAGATGATTAGTCTTTCGTCATAGGGAAATGGAGTTTCCAGTTCTAACACATTGATGATTTTCAATAGATTTGGAAACATCGAACTGGACCACTAAGATAGTTCATTTTAAACTACTATCTAAAATGAACAAATCCTATGGAGCATTGAACTCTTAATCCTGGTAGTATTTCGACTTTAGGCATGTAGTGTTAATCATTGTAACTTGCTCATAAGTGAGGTCTCGATATCGAATGACCGAAACCTTTGTACGTTCAGTGATTACATGAAATGTGCTAAAGAGAAATATTGATCGAGGAATCTGTGGCTTTGCTGGAAAGTTAAAAGATATTCCTGAAATAGATTTGCAAAGTTCGAATTAAAACTTTGGCCAAAGTACTTCGTGTGATGCATCACTGAAGTTGTATGTTGAATGTGTTTCACGTACAAGAGATTTGAACTTAAGGCGAATCAGGAAATTTCAGATTAGAAATGAAAAAATAAATGATAGTAGTATTAATTTATTTTTTCATGGATATCTACACGGAGGAGTAAAATGCAAAATTATTCTAGATCGAAAAATTCGTGAGTAATTTAATTAATTTTAGAGTGCAACAAATATTTATTTAGTGGAATTAAATATTGTTAAACGGTAATTAATTATTATCATGGGATGATAATATATTAATCCGTTTGGAGCTAAAATTAATTAGTCCTGCAGGTCCCCCTGCAAGCCCCAATTAAAAACCCGAAGAGAAAATATTAAAAGGAGAAAGAGAAATGATTTTTCAAAGTGTTTGAAAATAGGCAAGGGATTTATTTTGAGAAAATAAATCAAGTTCCAAAGAGTTGGAAATACCCGGAATTTTATTTTGGAGAAAATAAAAGTTTAAATTAAAAAAAAAAAAAAAAAATATTTTGCTGACGTGGCAGCTGACGTGGCAATCCACGTAGCATGCCACGTCAGCAAGTGGGTCCAGGTGGCGCTGACTGGGCAGCCGCGTGGCACGCCATGTGTGCGACACGTGGATGGCTCAGATCGCGCCACGTCATCGTGGAGTAACGGTCCAGATTTGGTCTGAAAACGGGTCGGTCAAAGCGGGTCAAACGAATAGGGTTGTACCCTATTCGGATAGGGTCAAACCGGGTCCGGTCCGGGTAGGACCAGACCCGGACACGTGTCGGCGTCTGGTGGCACTACGCGGTTTCACACGCGCCAACCACTTGGCCGACTTGTGGCGGCGCGTGGGGGCGCGTGCGTCCACGTGTCGGCGCGTGGTTGGTGGCGTTGGATCCGCGGCGACGAGACCTTCAACGTGGTCACCTCGGTTTGCGTGTCCAAGTTGTACACGTAGGTGGGGGTGTGAAATGACCATTTTGCCATTGCTTTTGTAACCAAAATGATCGTTTTGCCCTCGAGTTTTTGCCTATAAATAGGCTGATCCCCTCCCTCATTTCATATAACACTTTGGGATGATTTTGGCTAATTCTTGGCTTTGAAATCGTCCCATCTTCTCCTAGTTAATTCCGATTTATTTTGAAATTAATTTAATTAGGTGTTTATATATAAACGCCTGATTTCGGGAGAAAAAACCCTGAAAAGGGTTTTTAGTTTAAAGTTTTATTTTCTCTAAGTATTTAGAGAAATACTTTCGGAGCCCACACTCCGAGGGTGTCCCTGGGGAAATTGCAGGGAAGCTCTGCCGGTTTCGCGAGGAGGTCGGGAATCGGGTTCTCGGGAGGCGAGCTCCGGGTGCAGTAGCCATCTTCGGTGAAAGGTATTTTATATTGTTTTTATTTAAGCATGATGAATTAGGTGCTCTTAAGTGTTAATTGCATGCTTTATTTATCTGCTTTATGATTTAAAATTTATTATCAATTGCATGTATATACTTGAGTAGTTCCGGCTAGTCTTCCGCTGTTTGTATTTAAATATTTTAGAAATATTTTGATACCCGTATATTAGGAAAAATTTTAAAGTACGGTCCCAGACTGCTACTGTTCTGGGCCCACCTCCCAGCAGGACTCTCATGGTACTTTTCTTAGTTATATTCCCCAAGATTTGCGAGAAATACGGATGATGCTGTAGTAGAGGAATGGATATCTCGGTTGCAGAGGATCTATGACATTCGCCCCTTCACCTCACTTGAAAGCGCCCAATTTGCTATCTTCCAACTCGATGGGGAAGCTTATGATTGGTGGGAGAGAACCCGTGAGAAGCTTGAAGTGGCCGAAGAAGGATTAAATTGGGAAGTTTTCAAGAGGGAATTCCGGGAGGCTTTCATTCCCGAGATGGTCCGTGAAAGGAAAGAGCAAGAGTTCATGGATCTCAAACAAGGGGGCTAGTCGGTACCCCAATACTTGGCCGAGTTTAATCGCCTGGAAAATATGCTCCCCAAGTTACCCGAGATGAGAAGAAGAAATCAAGGAAGTTTATAGCCGGAATGAAGGAAAGTTTAAGGCATGGACAAGCCGGGCACAATTTCGAGCCCTTTGCCGATACGGCGCAACGTGCCTTCGTTCAAGAGGAAGAATATAAGAAGAAAGATCCCGTGCCTCGATCTTTTCATCCGGGACAAGGTTCGGGGTCCGGTTCTAAGAGGCCCATGGTACAAGCTCCCCAACAACATAAATTACCTTGGAAGAAGCTAAAACCGGCCATACCTATTCCGGTTGCTACCGCATCATTTCCTCCGGCCCCGAATACTAAGTCGTGTGCTCATTGTGGTTGGAACAACCACACTTGGGAGGAGTATCGATGCCGTTTAGGAGCTTGCTATGTGGGTCCATCGAACATAAAGTTAATACATGGCCGAAGAGGAATGGACCATCGAATGCGGGACAGAGGAAAATTGTGAGGGCTCGTGTTTATGCTATAGATGGGGAGGAGCAGAATGCTTAGGTGGATCTTACCGCCGTTGTGGAAGGTACAATACACATTCATGGCACGAGCATACATGCATTATTTGACCCTGGAGCCACACTTTCTTTTCTTTCTTGTGGCATTTCTACATCTTTGTGTTTGACTGTTGTTTGTACCTCTGCTTGCTATGTGATTAGTTCCCCGTTGGGGGGAGCCTTGTTTCTGATCATGTGTATAAGGGAGTTCTGGTGAGAATTGAGGGTCATGACTTTTTGATGGACTTCATTGAGATGCCCATGATTCTGTATGGTGCTATTCTGGGAATGGATTGGCTTTATAAACATGAAGCTACGGTTGAGTGTCGAGCTAAGAGAGTCCAGTTGTGTTCAGATGTGTTCGTGGGTTTGGGTTCGAAGACTCCACCTTTGGTATCCTTAACCGAGGCCACTAAGATGATTCGTGATGGTGCTTCGGGTTTCTTGGCCTATATTCTTAACAAGCCTAAGGATCAAGCGAAACTTGAGGAAATGGAAGTTGTGAAGGACTTTCTCGAGGTCGTTCCGGAGAGTTTGGGGTTTTTACCTTAGGAACGAGAAATTAACTTTGTGATCGATTTGTACCCGGATGCTAAGCCGTTTTCTAAAACCCCTTGTAGGATGGCTCCTGCCGAGTTGAAGGAGTTGAAGAAGCAACTTGAAGAGTTGTGGTGGAGTGGGTACATTCGTCCAAGTGATGAACACCTTGGGGTGCACCGGTCCTGTTTGTGAAGAAGAAAGACTGGACTTTGAGAATGTGTATAGATTACAAAGAATTAAATCGGATGACGGTTAAGAATAAATACCCCCTTCCACAGATTGAAGAGTTATTTGATATACTTCAAGATTCTACGGTTTACTCCAAGCTTGATCTACGCCAAGGGTATTATCAATTGCGGATCCGAGAAGAGGATATCCCAAAGACAGGATTTAACACGTGGTACGGGCATTATGAATTTGTTATGATGCCGTTCGGATTAACTAATGCCCCCGCAGCTTTCATGGACATGATGCACAGGTATTTAGACCTTTCTTGGATAAGTTCGTGGTGATATTTATAGATGATATTCTTGTGTATTCGAAGTCCGCCGAGGAGCATGCAAGGCACCTTAAGCTGGTTCTACAGACTCTTAAGGATAATCAGTTGTTTGCGAAGTTCAACAAGTGTGATTTCTGGATTGGTAAGGTTTTCTTCTTGGGACATGTAATTTCGGCAAAGGGTATTGAAGTGGATCCCTCTAAGGTTGAGACCGTCTCTAAGTGGGAGAGACCTAAGAACGCCTCTGAAGTTTGAAGTTTCTTGGGTTTAGCGGGATATTATAGAAGATTCCTAAAGGACTTCTCAAAGATTGCCGCTCCCTTAACCCGATTAACTAAGAAAGAGGTAAAATTTGTGTGGGATGAGGTATGCAATAAGAGCTTCAATCTCTTGAAGGAGAAGTTGACTACAGCCCCGGTCTTGACACTTCCTGAAGGGTCCGAAGGTTACGCGGTGTATACGGATGCTTCTGAGGAAGGATTGGGTTGTGTCTTAATGCAAAACGGGAAAGTTATTGCATATGCCTCTAGAAAGTTAAAGGATCACGAGAAGAACTATCCTACACACGATTTGGAACTCGGTGCCGTGGTATTCGTTCTTGGTAAGTGGAGGCATTACTTGTATGGAATTCCTTTCGAGATTTACACCGATCACAAGAGTCTTCAATATTTGTTTACATAAAAGGATTTAAATATGAGGCAAAGAAGATGGATGGAGAGTCTTGAGTATTTTGAGTGCACGATCAAGTATCATCCCGGTAAGGCCAATGTTATTGCCGATGCACTTAGTAGGAAGGCTAGTGTATCGGGTTTGGAAGTGGATGAAGGAAGTAAGATTGAGCCAATTGTGGTAAAGGCTCAGGTGACTAACATCACCATACAACCGGAGTTGAAGCACCGGTTATTTGAAGCTCAAACGAGTGATCCGGGAGTTCAGAAATTCCTGTCTAAGGCAAGGGATGATCCGGAGTGTCCGTTTGGGTATGATGAAAGGGGCTTATTTCGGTTTAAGAATCGAGTGGTTGTTCCCGACGAATTAAGAAGGTTGTTACTTGAAGAGGCTCACAAATCGGCTTACTCAATCCACCCAGGAGGCAATAAGATGTATAAGGACTTGAAACAATAATATTGCTGGAATGGACTGAAGAATGATGTTGGCGAGTTCGTGAAACATTGTATGACTTGTCAGAAGGTGAAAGCAGAACATCAAAAGCCCGGAGGTCTTCTACAACCGTTACCAATCCCGAAATGGAAATAGGAACAAGTAACTATGGACTTTGTTTCGGGGTTACCAAGAGTTAAGGGCGGTTATGACGGAATTTGGGTAATTGTCGACCTTTTGACTAAGTCAGCTCACTTTTTGCCGGTTCGAATACCCGATAAGATTAATAAGCTAGCCGAGCTTTACACCAGAGAGATTGTTCGACTTCATAGGATTCCGGTTAGTATTGTGTCGAATAGAGATCCGAGGTTCACTTCAAGGTTATGGCAAGAATTACAAGGTTTGTTGGGTATGAGGCTTAAGTTCAGCACCGCTTTTCATCTGCAAATAGACGGTCAATCCGAGAGGTTGATTAGGTATCTTGAGGATTTATTAAGGGATTGCGTTTTGGAATATCAAACCTCTTGGGATAAGCAATTACAGTTGATCGAGTTCTCCTACAACAATAGCTTCCAAGCTTCCATAGGTAGGGCACCCTATGAGTTACTCTACGGTCGGAAGTGTCGATCCCTATTGTTTTTCGGCCTCGAGGAGTGGAAATGGACAAAGCAAGAGAGTGTTAAGAAGAAGAAGGGTGTGGTGTGAAGTTGGAAAGACCCTCTAAGGTGGTAAGAGATATGATCGAGAAGGTTTAAATGGTACAACAATGAATGAAGACAGCTCAGGATCGACAAAAGAGCTACGCCCACGAGAAGAGATCTTAAGTTTGAAGTTGGAGGCGAGTGTTCCTGAAGGCATCTCCTCGCAAAGGTTTTGCTAGGATTGAGTTTCTCGAGAGAGTTGGTGAAGTTGCTTATCGTTTGGACCTACCACCGAGCCTAATGGGAATTCACAATGTCTTCCATGTATCACAATTAAGGAAGTATTACCCCGATGAATCCGAGATTCTTCCCGTTAAGGAGATTGAAGAAGTGGATCTACGACCGAATTTAACATTTGTCCAGAAGCAGGTAAGGATTATGGATCGCAAGTTTCAGGTGTTGAGAAACCGGTAAATTTCGATGGTAAAGGTTCTATGGAGAAGTGACCAAACCGAGGAAGCTACTTGGGAAATTGAGGACAAGATTATATCCGGAGTTATTTCAGTTCGAGTGAATCTGGGGACCAGATTCTTTTAAGGGGGGAGGATTGTAACGCCCCGTGTCTTCGTTTCAGGTACGCTCGCCACACGTGTGAGTTTGAGTGTTAGAATTATTGGCAGTTTTAGGAATTATGTGTCTAATTGAAATTATGTGGATTAATTATCTAATTGCCTAAGTGTTTATTTTAATTTTAATTTCATTTCCTTTCATTTCATATTATAACATATGCATAATTCATACATTCATTTCTTAACATAGTTATATATATATACTTAAACTAATTTCATAAGAATAACATTCCATACACTTCATGCATTTAATTATGAAAATGCATTATTGTTGGGAAAACGAGACAGAAACGCTGCGGAAATTGAAAAATTTTCCCAAAAGATAGAATCGAAAACTTGAAATTCCTATTTCTAGATTCGTAGAGATCAAGAAACTCACTTAAGTTGTAACGCCCCGATTTCTCGGCAAGTCAGGTATGACGTCATGAGTGGGATTAGATCGAGAGTTATGTGACTTATATGTGTTTTATTTGCAAAGTAGACTTTTAATATACTTTACTTTCGTGAATCAATTGTCATTACGTGATCTCTATATGATTTAAATGATCTTTGACTATGTTATTTAAATTCATTTATTACTTGTATACTTGGTAATTAATGTTTTATTTCATTTATGCACTTATTTGAAATTATGTGAAATCCTTGGACTCAATCGAACCTTGAATTGGACCTCAATTATTCACCTATCAAACCATGGGTCCCTAATTGATTCACTTAAATTCTCAAAGGACCAAAGTGCAATTTCTTCCCTTTTCCCTCTCCATTTACAAGATCCACACCCCTTGCAACCTCATTCTTCTTCTTTTATTTCTTCTAGCTAAACAAGAGCTCCCAACTCCATGGGTCCTTAATGTTTTATGATTCTTGCTTTATATCTTGAAATCTTGTGTGAATATGCATGAATATATGATAATATATGAATTCTATGCCTAATTGTTGGAAATCTTGGAGCAAGAGTATGTGTATGTATATATGTGTATATAGGTGTATGTATATATATATGTGTGTGTGGGTTTGTGACTTAATGTGCTTTAATTTGTTCTAAACTTGCATTTGACATTCGTACATGGTATATTACATGTTTTAGGTGATTTGGGTTGAGTTTTGTTGTGATTTTTGCCTCCTTTCTTCCCTCCACGAACAACCCCCTGTTTTGCTTCTTTTTCTCGCCCAAAAGGACTACTCGGGTGGGTAGTTTTTTGTGCTAAAAAGTACCCGGGCGGGTACTTTACTCCAGTGAGTTTCTGCACTCTTTTTCCCCGGCCGGGTAGATTTGTCTTGTATTTTCCCGGGCCGGGTAATCCCTCATCCGAACCCGGATTGACCTGATTTTTTAATCGTTGGAAACCTATTCAAGTCTACAATAACGTCCAATTGGAACCAGCTCAACATCTTTTCCCATTTTTGAGATATGATCATTTGAAAATTGTGTCACTACTTTACCGAAACTCTGCATTGACCCAACTTCAAACCTACGCCATTTTCACCTCGATTTGAACCAAGATTCGAGCCACATACCATTGAAAAGATTTATGTGTATAGTTTCATTTACAAGAAACAAAACTAATTCCAACTTCTAGAACTTGAGATATCTTCAATTTTCTACAGCTTGTTCATTTCCAAAAAACTGTCAACCTTCGCCAAAACCCATCTCCCTGCGTTCCTTCCACCCCCTTGACATTCGTATGTGTTTTAATTGATTCATATGCTTATTTAACATGTTTTATTATGTGGTAGGTTGTATATTTCAAATTTATGGCCTAACTGGAATGCCCGTTCTTGAATTATGAACTCATATGCTTTTATGTGTTACTTTGTATCGCTTCCTTTGTATTGGTTGCCTTTATACGAACTATAACTTTAGGAATTCCCAATGTATGCTATTATATGAATTTTAAACATGTTTAAATATGTGCTATGAATACTATATGAAGTTTATGGCCTTGATTTGATATGAATCTTGAAAGATATAAAAGGCATGAATACGAAACCACCATGTATTGAACGTTTGGAATGAATTACTTGATTATATGACATCATAACATGTGTTATACTCCTTATGCATCTCATACCAAGTACATAACATGTCGTGTGTCTATGTGGTTTCATGTTGAGTCAATTCTCACGAGTACACATTGTTCCTTCTCTTGTACAGTTCATCTCCAGGGTGGATATATCGTGATCAAGAGGCACCCGGCCTAGCTTGTGTCCTTGTATCGCCATGTTCCAGGTGAGGGTGTTTTCGTTCTAGTTATGTATCAAACCCTACAACCCTTATGTGACAAGTTTTGGCCAAAACCTTATGTACATATATATGTTATTTTCAAGTGGAGTCATCGAGTAAATTATTATCGAGTAAACCTTTTCTCGAGAATTACGAAATATGTTATGTTTTCATGAATTGAAATGTTTTGGCAAGATTATGTATGTATGTATGAACACGGGCCCAGCCCATGAACTTAGTACATATGGCAATCCGTGGCGGCAAGGGCCGACGGTGATCCCATGTGCTAGTTCCACTACGAAGTATGGCGAAACGAACCTCGTTACGAGTTTTAACGAGGAAACGCTAATCGGGCTTTTGAGGGTTTATAAACCTCACTAGCCACTATGTATCAGGTGGCCGGGTCTTACAAGCCCGTCTACCACCAGGAGGAAGAAGGTTGGAACTTATCTTATGATTATGTTATATTATGATTGTTATGCACCGTGCGGGAAGGCCGGGGCACGGATTGCCCAAACGACTATGTCTTATGTTATGTTATTTGGCTTACATGTATTATAATGTATTGCATGATCGCGTATTTAATATGATAATGATATTTTCCGTACACGGTCGGAGTTTGGTTGGAGATGATGCACGCTCACTCGCCGAGCCATAATGATTATGTATGAATTATGAACATAATGAATTTAATTTGAATTAGTCATAAAGTCGGAGCATTGCTTAGCTATTTTCTTGCCCTTCGCGGGAACTAACTTTAAATAAAACCTTGCTTGGGATTTATGGCTTTCATGTGCATGTTTCTATATATATGTATCGCTCCTGCTCACTCAGTCTTCTAGAGACTGACCCCTCTTTCCCACTTCTCAGTTCTTGCAGGTTTTGGCTAGGCGGGAGTCGAGTCATTACATTTTGATCGAGTCACACTTGTACACTCGAGTCACATTTCATATTGTTATGTTTTAATGGTATCACCTTATGTAATTGGGCCTATGTGCCAACTATGATTCATAGTTGGATATTGATTCGGGACAGGTTGTGTGCTTAGCTGAACCCGTTGTTAGGATGCAAGATGGATTTAATTTATGTATTGAAATTGTTGGGCTTGTTGCCATTGTTCAAATTCATGAATTATATGTTATTGCTTCCACTTTGCACTTTTGGTTATTCTTGACTTATTTGGTACGGGGTCAGTTTCCGCCTAGCTAGGTTATCTTTTATTTTGTCTCCCGTTCGCTATGAGTCTGGTTCATGCTTGGACTATCCATTTCACGTGTGGACTAGACTCGTAGTGCGGGGGATGTGGTGCCTATCGTGCCGGGTGCTACATCCTTAAGTGGTATCAGAGCCCCAGGTTGCAAAACCGGGGCTCCTTGTGTTGGGTCGTGTCAGGTGTAGGTCGAACGAATTAGGAACAACATGTCAACGGGTGCACCTCATTGATTATGAGCATCGTTATTGAAAATTTGACATGGAAAATATATTATTAAATGTGTTTAACTTAGATTTTGTTAATTTACGGGTTGTATTTTGCATTAATATGTGCTTTTGATGCTAATTATGTATCATATGCATTTATTAATCGGCATGCATTATATTTGAGTTGAGATATGAATTGTAGGATATTACTATAATATCAAACCACGGCCAATCCCGACGATTACAACCACTTTGCACAAATTCCTCCTTTGAGTGTGGGTGATTTAATGAACAGCTGTTGAATTTAGAAGGCTTTGGGGATAATTGGTGATTCTTATGACAAGGGTATAGGTTGAGAGTTCGAGCTCAAGAAGGGAATTAAATTCTGGGTGAAGATTTAGAATGAATGAAGTATTAGTACGAGGGTGTGATGTTTATATCCACAAAATAAACACATACCTCTCTATATCGTGAAGGGAGTCGATCAACCGGGCATGGGATTCGTTTAGTTCAAGAAGGAGGCGAAATGAAAACTTGAAGGTACCAAAGGTTCACAACCTCTGGGTTTAGAAGACCAAAGAAGAAAACTTGAGATCCGAATTGAAGCTAAGGACCGAAAAGCTTAATTATGGAAAAGGGAGTTTATAATTTTTAAAATAAAGAGAAATTTGGAGTAATGAAACATGTCGAGATACTTCGGGTTTTGGAATGAGGCTGGTGGAAGAAAGCGAGAGACCACTTTATTTTCGGAATTACAAAAAGGATGACCAAGATACTCGAATCAACAATTAAATTCGTCAATTCAACCCGGAGTGAGAATGAAAGCATCCGATCTTGGAAAGTTTATGAAGTTGCTCGACCACGGGAAATTCTCTAAGGCTAGAGCGAGAAGGTTTTGGTGAAGATAACAACTACAGTAAAGAATCGGATAAGAGATGAGTTGAGATACTTTGGGATGCTAAAATAAAGCTCGGATTGGGATGGTGACCAAACCATTTTGGATTCATGAAGGTGACAAGTAGAGGAACCAAACAACGACGTAAGCCATATAAAGCTATGGGAAGTCAAGGTACCCAAATTGATATTCAAGTTCGATAACTTGATCGAAATGGAATAATAAGATCATAAAATCATGGAAGCCGAATTCATTCACCCTTATGAGCTCACGAAGAAGAAAATGAGGAGACTACGATCCAGGTGACGACTATGGTGGAAACCCTACAAGTTGGATCCAAAATTTAGGGAGACTAGTGAAACCGATTTCGTGAATATGGAAGGATTGGGGTCGAAGGATAACTTCGGAGCTTGGGGTCTCACAAGAGGTATAAAGAAGTAAAAAAGGAACTTGGAAATTGGTCTTTGGGAAGATTGAGGTATCAAGATGTTCAGGTATAGAAGATTGGAATTTAACAACAAATACGAATATGGGAGGCATAGATGGATGTAAGATGAATTAAAAAAGTAGAAGACCGTGGGTAAGTAAGAAGTGGTCGATGAATTCGAGGACAAAGGATCAAATTGTCAAGCTAAAAGCTTTCCTCGTTGGTGAACGGTACTTGCATTCATGGCACATGCATCATCCATCATATTAATTTTTTTTTAATTTTAATTATGTACATTTAATTGAAATAATTGTCTAAGTGTGTTACATACTTTAATTGTGAAAATATGTGACATGCATCGAACATTCCTACCCGACGTGCATAATTTAGGGTTTGTTTGATAGAAAGTCTTCTCTACTCCGCTCATCGCCTACCATTTCAAAACGAGTCGAATTTCGATCAAGAAAGGAAAGGAATCTTGGGTTGCGAAGTAGACAAGGGTGCAATGGAAATTTTGAAGAAGTTGGGAATTAGGGTTAAAGAAATGATGGATCAAGTTCAACGAGCCAAGGTGGAAACTAAAGGGGGAGAGTACGATCGAGGAATAAACTCGAGCTTCTGGTTGGGTCAAGAGAACTACTTTTAGTACGAACAATGGGAATCCAGGACTTGACGAATCACGGGACCTACGAAAGCTATAAGGGATAAAATGGAGAATTTTAGCATCAGAAGAATGTCTAGACCGTGATTTCGAAACTTCAAGAAGTTGTTGAGAGGAAAGGGTACCTAAGTGGATAAAGTTGCAAGCTTAAAGGATACTTATTAATCGTATCAATAAGATGAAAGAAGGATAACTAATGATTGCGAATAACACCGTTGACCTCTCATTCGAAGACAAACACGAACTCAATCTCCCAAGGATTTGAAAGATAGAGTTTTACCTGACGTGTCTCGGATACCTAAGATGACGGAGCTATGGAGGAATTAGAAGAAATGGTAAAGAGGATATCGTGTAAAGGAAAGATCAATCAAATCATCATATTTCTTAACGGGAAAAGTGAGAGTCACTGCAACTGAACCTTTAAGATGAGATGATTTACGGGTATGTCAACCGTTTTCCATGATAAACCTGGGACACCGTAAGAGTTAGACATCATAATTCTAACCAATGGAAGAATGACTCAAAACACTGAGGATACCAAATGTGATTCGTTGGGAGAATGAGTCGATTGGATTGAGTCCAAGAGAACACTTAAGAATTTGGAAGGGCAAAGTGAAAGAGAAGAAAAAGGATACCTTATGTAATTGGGTCTGTGTGCCAACAATGACTCATAGTTGGATATTGATTCGGGACAGGTTGTGTGCTTAGCTGAACCCGTTGTTAGGATGTATGATGGATTTAATTTATGTATTGGAATTGTTGGGCTTGTTGCCATTGTTCAAATTCATGAATTATACTTTATTACTTCCGCTTTGTACTTTTGGTTATTCTTGACTTATTTGGTATGGGGTCAGTTTCTGCCTAGCTATGTTATCTTTTATTTTGTCTCCCGTTCGCTATGAGTCCAGTTCATGCTTGGACTATCCATTTCACGTTTGGACTAGACTCGGAGTGCGGGGGATGTGGTGCCTATTGTCCCTGGTGCTACATAAGTAATAGCTTTCTTGACACGTTTTGAGCCGCCCTCAAACGCGCTTCATGCGATAATGGCAAACCGCCACTCGAAAGTTTCTTTCCACTTCAGAATCCATTGTAGGTTTCCTCTGGGGTAATAATCCACACAAACTTATATTCAAATCATGCTAGGGAAAGTGCTAACGATATAACATGTGTTAAGAAGAAATATGAAACAAGAAAGGCATGATTAAAACTCCCTTTGAAACGTGGTTTTGCGAAAACAGAAATCTGTATGCCATAAAACCCTCGTGGAAAAATTCATCCTTTAAGTTATAGACGAACGGTTTTTGCCATCTTCTTTAGTTCGATTATCTCATTCGTATTCTATTGGGTTCAGAATCGTTCCACCAGCCCTTGTAGTCGTTTGGGCGTGATCTCTTTATCATGCGTCTTGATCCCCAAAAGCTCCTTCGAACCTTTCAAGATTTCACGATAGAAGCCCTCTAGAGAATTAGTCCACCAACCGCGACCACGATCCAAATAGGGAGGATACTAGTTCTATATTCGGTGTTTAGACTCTAAGGGGTTAGTGTATTATTATGGAGAAAGGAAAAATTGTGTATCAATCTCCCATGCAGTTCGAACCCCTCATATAAATAGGCTTAGGGTTCGAACCCCATTCCTTGTTGGACAAGGATTCCAAACTCTTTTGGAAAGGGATCTCTTGCTTGGAGACTAAGTCTCTTACTTTGACCAAAAGTCTTCTTTTGAACAACTTGTCAAGCAAGAATAATGTCTAACTCTCTTAGATATTTTATTTGACTTTATTTATGAAATAATAAATAACTTGAAGACTAATAATTAATTAATTCATAATTAATTATTTATTAGACTTTCTTTCTCCAAATTATGACTTTAATATTAACTTAAAATTAAATCAAAGTCCATTAAATATTTAACACATTAATTATTTAACATATACACATATTCACACGTGACTACACGTGTCTATTATGACAAGTGTCATCCATGCCTTCCACACGTGTGATTTCACACGATCAACTCATTTAATTGATTTCAAGCCTTAACCCATGTGACCGGGTTGTTGTGTGTAACCCTCTAGGTTCTTAATTCAATTATCAGTGACCATAATTAATTAATTCCCTAATTAATTAATCAGTCCACAGACCAAACGACCATAGTCTAGCAATAGGTGTTTGACCCCTAGCTGAATAAGAATGTCTCGATTCGACAAAACCTTTGAGTCATTGATTCATGTGAGATACAATCCTCCTACATCCCATCTCTCAACCAAGATCTAGGGTAAGGGAATAATTAGAACCCTAATAATCTTGATCTTAATGTTAAGTATATTTCATATCCATTTGATCTCAATCAAAAACACTCTTTTCTTGATGTCTTGATCCACTGCCTTGGCGAAGGACTCATAGATGGCATATGAATGACTTACACAATAAGAGATCATCATCTTGCTAATGCAAGCACAGGTCCTTTATTGATTCTCATGTACTTTCATGTGCCACTTGTGCAGCCCCAGCATAAGCCTTGAATCAGTTGTCTAAGGCGACACACTTTAAAGCTTACACCTAAGACTACAGAGTTAGCTCATAAAGTATCAATGGAACCTCAAGTTTAAGGATCACTTAATCACATCAATGACTCGTGAGATTTTTCTTAATCTGGAAGTTTCTATTTCCAGATATAGAAACTTCCTTTCCTATTTAGGAATCTTCTCACACGGGACACCTCAGTGTACCTACTTAGAATAAGTAAGCACCCCCATGTATCACGCACGTATCAACAATACACTTTGTACCCCATGAGACAAGGTGGTCCTTCTTATGGGCATGATCACATAAGCAAGCCTCGAACGAGTCAGGTTGACACCCCCACTGTCTATAGGACTCATTGACTTGGAGTGATTTCTAATCATGACTTATGTGATATAGGACTCGTCTCATGAACCAATTCTCCTAAACGGTTGAGTCCTATAAGTCATATTGATTAGGGGAGTTCTAATACATGTGCACATAATGGAAACACACAAAAACATGTATTGGCATAGAAAGAAGTGTTTGCCAATGATATTAATCAATCGTATATTATTCAAAGATTGTCTGTGATACTAGGAAAGTCCCAAAATGGATTATTACTAATCGACTTTCTAGGGTACTTTTCCAACAATGTCCCACTTGCCCATAAAAGCCATTAAGGTACTCTAGGTCCCATCTTCTCAAGATGTATTTTGAGAGCCTATTGAATTTGGGCGTTTCCAAAGTGGATCTGCTATGTTCTCTGCTGGTGTAACCCTCTTATTTACACATTTGTAAGGAAACACGTTTTCCTTATAAAGTGATTCTTAATCACGTGTTCAATCTCTTGGTGAGGTCTTGGTTCTCTTACTTGAGCAGCCATCCATTTTATCATACATTATGATAAATGAGTTGTTTCATGCTAGGAACTTCATCTAACTAGTTAGATGGAGTTTCTTACCCAAACATTTACCTTAGCGGTATTCAATACGACTAAGTACTCAACTACAATAGTCGAGATTTTGCAACTTTCGCGCTTGGAACGTTTCCAACATGTTGCTTTGCGATTGAGGTGAAAATTGCATCTTTTCAATGATTTACAATCATCTATGTTTGATGTAACGATTACATCAAAATATCCTTTCAATAATAAGATCCTTTTGGGCTTTGTAAACTAATACATATCCTCATTTCTTCTCAAGTACTTTGAGGACATCCTTTACAGAAATCTAATGACCTTCTCCGAGGTCATATTAGATTCGGCCCACTATGCTTAGTGTTGCGCCATATCTAATTTTGTACATAACTTTGCATACATTATGCTCCCCTTTTTAAGGGGTTTTGGGCATCCTAGCTTTAAAGTTAACTGAGGACACATACTCTTCAAAAGAGATGTTCCATTGTCCATACTAAACTCCTTTTAGTACCATGGTTATGCACTTGATTGTGATAACCCTTTTATTCTCTTAAATCTATCTTCTATAGATCTAAATTCTGAAAATTTAGGATAATCACTAAGATCTTCCATGTCAAATTGTTTCTTAAACAAGATTTTGGTTACTTTCATGACATCCTTCGCATTCCTAACGAGAAGGATGCCAAATTTTTAAAGCACCAAAAATTGAGGCTAACATTACTAACTTTCATGCATACACTTTTACACTTGTTCGACTTCCATTTGTGTCAAACGATTTGACTACCTTATGGAATTGAATTATCTAACTCTTAGAAGCCTTTATCAATCTACAGATTGACTTATGGGTTTGCATACCTTGTGCATACTCCCACTGAATATGAGACTGACAAACTACCATATTTTAGTATCTTTCAATCTTCTATTGAAAAAGACATTTCTAATATTCATTTATCATATCTCATAGTCAAAATATGCAGATATGCATATCATAATCCGAATGGACCTTCAACTATCAAGAAGGTTGTAATGCTTTCCATTTACTCCAAGCTGCACGAGCTTGATCCAGTCAATTGGATCAACTAAGGTCAAAACTTGGTTTTAGCACTTAGGGTCCATCTCGGATTTCAAGACTTGTTTACACTAATCAGATTCCAAATCTGATAGTGCCTCTTCATGAGTAATTCCTTAGGTTATCTAGGAATACGTTCTAAGCGCGTCATGGGAGGAGGGTTTCATGTATGTACATTCTCTAAATTTTGGCTAAGTTTTATCAGATGGAATTGTTTCTTCTATATGAGGCGTGGAGTATTTATCCTCAAATTTTTTTGAGGTCTGCCTTCTTGCCTTTCTTTTTTTATAGGATTGATTCCTTAAGAAAGGTACATTCCTTGAAACAAATAACTTTTGTTCAAGGGAATTTGCAGAAACAATATCCTATATCGTTGTGTAAACTTGAACTCGTTTCAAGCTTATCACCTACTATCCTCTTCATTTAAGAGGATTCCCCTAGATTCTTAGACAAGAATAATTAGGGAATTTTGAATGCCACATTGCATAGTATAGCTAAATGGACTGATTTTGGAAGGTACTAGATTCAAAATCTCTGACTGCATATTAAGGAGCTAATCCCTAGAAGAAATATAAGTCAGTAAATTAAAGCTTACTATGGAACCAACCTATCCTATAAGGTCTAGTTCCATCATTCAGAAACACTAAGGTGTTCTCGAATTTGTTACTGAGAGATAATCCTATTATCTCTAAGATGACTAAGGAATTAGTCAATAAGGTATTCAATGTTTTGATCAAACCGAGTTGTTCATAACTTATGACTACTTCAGTTCCTAACCTCCTTTCTGAAATTCTAAGAATTTCATGTAAGTTTCAAATTTTATACTTCATTAAGTACACTCATTCATAATAATTGAACTGATGATTGTTTCTAGTGCTTACATTAAGCAATAGAGAAACATCAGTGTGGATTGAAATCCACTAAGTGTTTTGGCACGTTTCCACATTTCTCATAAACTGGGTTTTGGGAACATTTCCCCTTAAGACAGGATTCAGAGGAAGTTAACTCTCTAGGTCCATTTTCGTAAAATGATCCTAAGTTGTCCAACTGACTAATCCTTTCATTTCTTAACGTGGCTAAGTAATTCGAAACCTTGTCATCTCACTTACTTTTATTATCTCGTTGTATGTTCAAAACATTAGTACTTTGAGTTTTGCACAACGGATTTTGCAAATCAACTCAAGACTTGTGAATTCTATTCCTATTAGAATTACAAAACGAGATAACTTATCAGAGTACCCATACTCTTTGTAGTTCCCTTTCAAAGTCCTTAGTTTGCTATTATAGAAGCAAACGTCCTTTTCTGATCTCTATAGTCTTTTGGGCATCCCCTTTAGTCACCCCTCTCATCAGGCATTAAAGGTTTCTTCTTCTCTAGGCCTTCAAGCCATTACCTTAGTGGGTTTAGAAGAAGAGTTAACCATCATGACCTTTTAGTCCTTCACAATGATACTCTCAACCTTTATCAACTAGTTGATTAACTATGCTACAATGGCATCATTGTGTTTGTGTATAAAAGGGTTACGTGATGGTGGAAGCAATGTGAGCAATTAGTACAGTGAGAACTAGTTTCTCAACTGTAAGATCGTGGATGCAAGATCCTCGTTCAAGTATGTTTGTAACCTAATTGGAATATGGAACAATTCCATAATGTTATACCTTATAGAATATTTATGAGGTACAACTGCTCTTAAGAGGTTCGAAAAAATCCATCCACTTTGGATTGCTTCTCTTTAGGCTCGATCGAAATTTTAGAAGTGAAAACTTCGCCCTATAGAGAACACTTTTCTCTTCCGGAATCTAAAACGAAATTTAAGGTTCGAAGCCAATTAGAGTTAGTTAGGACTTAGTCAACTTGTTTGACTTAAGGATGGATAGGAATGGGTTTGCATTTCATATTGTAGAGAATCACATAACTACAACCTAAATGCTAAGCAGAGAAAAATCACGGCGAACTGGGTTACAACACACCCGCTATGCTAGGCGGGACTAACCTTTAAACCATTCAAGAATAAGATAATATAAAAATCAGAGTGATAACAAAAATATGGAAGCAAAACCAATATATGTATATACAACGAGCCACTAAGCTCCAAAATAGATATACAATATCATTCAGGTATTCAATGGCCCACATGGCATACAAAATCATATACGCTCCATAAACATGATCATATACAAAAATGATAATAAGTGTGAATGAAACATAAAAAGAGTGCTAAACATTAATGCATGACCTAGACGACTTGTATTCCCGCCTAGCACTCCTTAAACCTACACAACACAACTGAAAACAATCCGGGTTAAGTCTATAGGAGACTGGTGGGTATAAAACAGGGCATATGGTATAAATATCATAGAATTTAAACATATTCATGCAAGCCCTAATCTCGTGTGAAGTTTGATAAGAATTTCCCAAATGGGCAAAACAAAGAAAACATCATCGAGATTATGACAATCATATTCGTTCATAAGGTTTTATGGCCTACCGAGTGGGCGTGCACAATCTCCATCCAACACCTCGTGTAATCATAACATTAATTATTCATTATCACACATAATTCTTTCGTGCACATACATAACATGATCATAATCATATATATACACCTTCTTCCTCCGGGTGGTGGACGGGTTTGCAAGGCCCGGCCACCTAAACATATCAATGTGGCTAGTGAGGTACATGAATCCTCAAAAGCCCGGTTAGCCTTTCCTCATCAAACACTCCTTAACGAGATCGGTTTCGCCGTAAATTTGGTTAGAACTAGCATATGGGATCACCGTCGGCCCTTGCCTCCCCCGGATAGCCACATACACTGTAACGCCCCAGTTTTTCCGCTATTCAAGTATGACGTATATGTTTATCAATATGTGCAATTAAATTAATCTTGTATAATTTCAACTATTATTTCTCTTATTAGTTTAATTTTGAAAATGAATTCTTGAAACGTTTATGCCTATTTGATTGTGTTTGAGTGTCGTTTCTATTCGATTTGATTTCCATTTTTCGTGAAAACTTGGTATGAGTGAATTATGAGTATTGTGATCATATCTTTTTACTCGCTTTATGTATCCGGATTCTTTTGTTTGATTTTGAATTTATTTTGAGTTTTGGAACCAAAACGGGGGCTAACGAGCAATTAGCGCACCTTTGGTTCCGTATGTGATATCTTGAGCTCGGGAACTCGGAATCTAGTTCCGTCACCTCCATTGGACTCGTATCGATGATTCGGATCCGATGGAACAAACCTCATATTTTTCTAAGATCATTTAGATTCCCAAATTTCAACCGGAATGAGCATCTCGAGCCTAAAACGACCATTCTTGACTTTTCCCAAGCTACGGGCCTACCCTAACACACCTAAGCCCTAAACCCTTGACCTATATCAACTTGATACATCTATCTCTCTCTCCCTTACTCTGCCCCAACCGAAATCCCTCTCTCTCACACAAGAAATATTAGCCAAAAAGGAGGAAAAGAAGAGAAGAGGAAAAGGAAAGAAGAATACTATTCACCCTTTGAGATTTTGAGCTCATCTCCTCACCATCTTCCATCATTTCTTGAAGGTAAGATCATTTTTATGATGTATTTCTCCTTGTGGTCATTTTAAGTTAGTATTTGCATGATTTCACCATGTTTTGAATTAGAATTGATATATATGATGAATAGTGAGGGTTAGATGTATTTTGTGGATTGTAGCTTGATTTCTTGGAATTTCCTTGAGTTGAATGAGTTATATATAACGCTAAAGCATGTATTTATAATTGTGTGGATTTATTTGTTAGGAATAGTACCCTACAAAGCGGATTGTATATCCGCTTTGTGCTTTTCCTTATTGTAATCACAGACAATCTTTGAATGACATAACGAATTAAGGCAACACTTCTTTATATGTTGTTATTTGGTATGCGTTTACTTTAGCTGTGCATGTATGAGAACTCCCCTAATCCTGATGACTTTAGGACTTTACCATTTAGGTGAAATGGTTCATGAAATGAGCCATATATCACATAAGTCATGATTAGTAAAATGCTCCAAGCCGATGAGTCCTACAGACAGTGGGAGTGTCAACCTGACTCCTCTAAGGCTTGCTTATGGGATCACGCCCTTAAGAAGGACCACCTTGTTTCATGGAGGTGCAAAGTGTATAGTTGATACGTGCGTGATACATGAGGGTGCTTACTTTAATAAGTAAGTTCATTGAGGTGCCCCGTGTGAGAAGATTCCTAAATGGGAAAGGAAGTTTCTATTTCAGGAAATGGAAACTTCCAGATTAGGAAATATCTCACGGGTCATTGATGTGATTAATTGATACTTAGACTTGAGGTTCCTTGTCACTTTATGAATTAACTCTGTAGTCTTAGGTATAAGCTTTAAAGGGTGTCGCCTTAGACAACTGATTCAAGGCTTATGCTGGGGCTGCACAAGTGATTCATGAAAGTGAATGAGAATCAAGAAAGGACCTACACTTGCATTTGCAAGGTGATCTCTTATTGTGTAAGTCATTCATATGCCATATGGAGTCCTTGCCCAAGGCAGTAGATCAAGACATCAAGAAAAGGGTTTCTTGGATTGAGATCAAATGGATATGAAATGCACTTAGCTTTAAGACCGGATTATTAGGGTTCTGATTATTCCCTTACCCTAGATCTTGGTTGAGAGATAGTAAGTAGGAGGATTGTATCTCACATGAATCAATGACTTAAAGGTTCTGTCGAATCCGAACATTCCAATTCAACTAGGGGTTAAACACCTGTTGCTAGACTATGGTCATTTGATCTGTGGACTGATTAATTAATTAGTGAATTAATTAATTGGGGTCACTGCTAATTGAATTGAGAACCTAAAGGGTCACACACAACAACTTGGTTACATGAGTTAGGGCTTTAAAATGATTAAACGAGTTAATCGGGCCAAGAGGGTTCCACACGTGTGAACCACACGTGTGGCTCACGTAAGTGACATGTGTCCTTGTGACACGTGTCTCACACGTGTGTAAATATATGTGTATATTTATTTACGTGTTAAATAATTAATGTGATTAATTATTTAATAGAGTTTGGTTTAATTTTGAATTAAAAAGAAAGTCTTATTTTGGAGAAAAATAATCTAGTTAATTAATTGTGAATTAATTAATTAGATAAAAATAAGTTATTTATTTAAATAAATAAAGTATAAAATTATCCAAAAAGAGTTTGGATATTTTAGCTCTCTTGAAAGTTGATTTGAATTTGAATTCAAAGTCAAAGTCAAAATTACTTGATGATCAAGTAATAGGAGAGAGGGACCAAAATCCTTAGCCCATAAGGATTAGGATTTTCGGTCCTCCCCTCTTATAAATAAGGGAGCTCGAGCTCCTCTTGGAGCTAATTGAGAATTCTTTTGGTTCATGTGTTGAGCACCATCCTTTCTCCAAGATAAACAAAACCCTAGGTTAAGCCTAAACACTCACTAGAGAACTAGCATCCTTACAAGTTAGATTGTAGTCAAGTTGGTGGACTATCTCTAGAGAGTTTCAAGTTAGAAGTTTGAAGATTCGAGCTTTACCAAGGAGAGGGGATCAAGCCTCGAGAAGAGCGTTCTTGGGTGGCTTGAAAAATTTTAAATTTCCGATGCTTTCTGATTCGTGTTTTCCAACAAGTGGTATCAGAGCCACCTCGTTAATCGTGTTTCTGATTCGTTTCCATTATACTGAATTTTGTAGAAATTCTTAGGGTTGATGCGATTGAGTATTTGTAATTGTTATAGAAAGCTTGAATTAAGAAACTTTATTTTTTCCTGAAAGTTTCTGAAAATTGGTTTATGCAAAATTTAATTTTTGAAAAACTATTTTAGATTTGAAACTGTATAAATTGTTTTTGGATTTCTTGGATTGGTTTTTCTTTTGAACGAAAACGCGAAACGAAAACCCGGATTACGACGAACACGCGAAACCCGGCGCGCGAAGGCGTCATGCGCGTGGGCTTCACTCGCCGCCGTCCGCCTATCCTAGGCGCGCGCAAGGGCAACCGCCCAGCACCCACCCGCAACCGCGGGGGAGGCCTCTCGCCCGCACTCGGCCGGGAGGAGCCGCACGCGTGCAGCGTGCGCACCTGTCGTGCGCGTGCGCACGCTTGCAACGCGCAGTGCTCTCTTCGCGTACGGGCCCCGTTTTTCCTTCGTAATCCATTTTCGTATTTCGTGCAATCCAGTCCCAAATTTTTTTAATTTTAATTTTAAATTTTTATTTTTGAATATTTATTTTAATTTCTGAATAAAACTTAAAATTGGGATTTTTGAGAAATAGAAACAGTTTATATTTTGGGAAATTACATCTTTGATAAAATTATTAATTTTCAAAAATTAATTGGAATTTTATTTGTTTTGTTAATTTGGGATTTATTGAAAACTTTTATAAATATGACTCGCATCAACTCGTGTTTTAAATCATTAGGACTTGA
The DNA here is from genome assembly GCA_037501455.1 of Lantana camara. Lineage (NCBI taxonomy): Eukaryota > Viridiplantae > Streptophyta > Magnoliopsida > Lamiales > Verbenaceae > Lantana > Lantana camara. The sequence goes on from CM074858.1 coordinate 54,159,172, forward strand.
AACGGGAATTTTAATTTATTGGCTAAACTTAAATTCTCGCAAAAGCATGTTAGGTGATCATGGGTTTAGACTTATGTATGGTTTTAATTTATGCACATGGATGGTTTAAATTGGGGTAGGAGCCCAATCATTGCGTTTTTCAATTGAGGTTGGAGCCTCACTTATGTGCGTACTTTTATGTGATTTATTACGTGGCTTTCCATATTACTGTTTTTGAGGCCGGGGTATGCCCCGTGTAATTGTCTAAGGCCAATATGAAGATTGAGCCTTATTACTTTATGTCTTTTTCTTTTTATTGTAATTTGAGAGTAGAGATAGGTGGTGAGGTTTTATTTTCATTTTGGAGACAATGCACCCATGGAGTAAGATGGACGACATTCAAGTAACAAGGAGGCCATATGTGAAGACCCCTCAAAATGGTAGGGAGGGGAATCTCAATTGTAAAAATGTAATAGAGATAGGGCTCGTATTTTGTTACCGCTTTCCCTTATGTGATTTAAATTGTTTATGTGGCATGTATGTTAGAAATTGTAATTGTGGAGTGGCTCCCACATATCACACATAAGATAGGTAGAACCCATGATCATTACATGTTAGTATCATGCTAGGACATGTTATCTATTTATGTGCTTGTTTGAAATGCATTTAAGTGTACTTGCATTAATCAAGACTAATAAAATTGGATAACATATATGTTGGTGAGGTCAAACCGGACAACTCTCCGGTTGATTCGAAAATTCCCATTAAATATTAAGCTAATTTCGAACAAATAGGTGTTTAATTCGAGATGCAAATTTTGAATTAAATTCCTAACATTCCATCAATAGGTTTTAAGTTTAGTAAGTAAAGCTAGTTATTGTCCGCGAGTTGTGGGATAGCTAGTGGAGCTTATTAGTTCTTAGTTACCTAATTGATCATTTTAAATGATCAATATTTCGTGATCAATTTTGGCAAGGGCGATGTCCACGAGTCGTGGGTCGTTCGAACTAAGTTTTGATCATGATCTTAAGATTGATGGGTCTAGCTTAACGCCTAAGTAAATATGGATGTCGCACGAGTCGTGGGTCCATATTGAAAGATAGGTGATGCAAAAATAATTACTAAGAGTTCTAAAGGTGTTAGAATTGGTAGGTTGTACCTACCTAGGGTTTTACTTAGAATGTCCGCGAGTCGTGGGTTAGAGGTAAAATGCCTAGGAACTTAGTACCAATTGGGAAACGTGTTCCTATTAGATCTTTGGGAATTATAGATTTTTGAAAAACAGTGGGAGCTACATTAGATTAAAGACCTTATCTTTTGTATATCGTTATAATTCAGCATGCTCACTAGTTCTCTATTTTACCATTTAGGTCCTAGATTCTGTGATTCTCTACGTGTTTTGAAATGGCAACCAAAAACCCTCTTGTATCGATCCTCGAGTCAAACAAGTTGACTGGTCCCAACTATTCTGATTGGCTGAGGAATCTAAAAATCATTTTAGATTCTGAGAAGTGAACTTATGTTCTCTTCGAAGGGGAGCCTAGTCCCGAAGGGGAGGCTCCCACTCAGGCCGAGCGGGAAGCGATCCAGAAGTGGAATGATGATAATCTCCAAGCCCGTTGCCTTATGTTGGCTAACATGTCTCCGGACTTGCAAAGGCTACATGAGGCCATGGAATTTGCTTGGGAGATTTATGACCACTTAGAGCAACTTTACCACCCTCATGAACGTGTTACAAGGTATAACACTTCAAAGGAATTGTTCCACTTGAGAATCAGGGAAGGTTCTAGTGTCCATGTGTATGGACTCAAGTTTCTCTCTCCTTACTGAGAAACTTGCTTCCATGGACATGCCACTGAAAGATGAGCTTTCGGTGGACTTGTTGCTAGCCTCGCTCCCACCATCATTCAACCCATTTGTCCTTAACTTCAATATGAATCATGCTGGTGCTACTGTAGCTCAGCTGATTACTCAGCTTGTGGCTGCTGAAAGCACGTTCAAGAAGGACAATAAGGTTTTGATGGTGAATGCTCCATCTTCCTCTTCTGGGCCTTCTAAAGGTAAGAGCAAGAAAGCCCAAAAGAAGAAGAAGAAACCCCTTAGGCCCACTGGTGGCGTTTCGAAGGGGAAGGCCCAAAAGAAGAAGCGTGATCAGAAAGAGGATGTTTGCTTCCATTGTTGCAAAGTGATAGAAAATCTTGAACCCAAGTGTAAGTTCTAAGTCCGATTGCAACACTTAAGGTATCGTATCCACAGGGAAGGGAACTCAACAACCACTTCTATGACTATTTCTAATCTAGAGATCGAATAAGATTGATAATGTTGTACTATACTACTATGACAAAATTAAACTTAACCAATAAGTAATCAATCACACGAGCTAACAAATAAAAACAAGATTAAACCACTTAATTAAAACAAGTCGGGGAGTAAATCATATGCCCTTTTGTGATCAAATCAATACTCAAGTATGGATGTATGATTCTTCAACCTAATCACAATTCTATACCAAGCTTCTCTCGAAGACTAGGTGTCTAATTAATTAAGCCAAGTGTTATTCTCACAATCACTTAGTAACCGAATTAATCGAATGAAGCAAGATTAGTGTATTTAAAACCTAGCGGCTTGGCATGGAATTCTAGATACGTGTTGTAGAAATTAGGGTTAAATTTCTCTAAGCCCAAAAGTCTAAGTTTTGGAAAACAATCTCAATTATCCTCAATCTCTCGATTATCGGATAATTCACCTTATGTTCATGGATGGCCAATCCATTCCCAATCTACTCAATACCGTTTCCCTAACAAAGAATCACATAATTTGACTCAAGCATTAATTCAAACACCTTAGATGCATAATCCTTACCCCCTAACCCTAGGAGATTAGTTCCTCATAATTGGATCAAAACTCATTAAGATCAAAAGAATTGCATTCAAAATATTCATGTCTAGCATAAACATAAAAAAGGAATTACTAATTCTGAAATTCTAACCTAATTATCCAGAAACGGATCTAAAGCAAGAACTAACTATACTAGAATTGAAAAACCAAAACTTGAGGAATTAGTTTGATCGGAAAGCAGTAAATAAAACCAAATTGATAAAGTCTTGTGATTGGAATGAATCTTCAACTCTATGTCTTCGTGTTCCTTCCTTCTCCAGGTGTTCTTGAACTCTCGGAAGCTATCCGTCCAAAAAGCTCCCTTTTTCCGCCTCCAAACCCGTGTTTAAATAGAAGTCCAAAGTCCACAACCGCCCCGTGACACGGGCGTGCAGAGTTCGTGCCTAAATATGTGACACGCCCGTGTCACATATTAAAGACGTATTCGCGCTTTTCTTCTTGACACAGGGGTGTCAAGAATTGTTCTTCATGGTGACACGGGGGTGCAAAAGCTCCCAGGCCTCTCTGTACCAAGACACGGGCGTGCAAAAAATTGCTCTACGTACGTGTCACCTTCTGGAATCCGACGGCCACTTCTGTACTGAGACACGGGCGTGTCTCAGTTTACTCTTCCATGGGGACACGGGCGTGTCCCCTAGAATTTCTCGTTTTTCGCCCTTTACTGCATGGTTTTGCTTCTACTCCGTCTTTTCAACTCTAAGGTGAAAGGTACCTAATAGGGAGCATAAATCACGTTATAAGTTCTTAAAACTGCTTGAATTTAACTAAAATTGCCCTACAAATCCATGCAATAAACCGATACATCAAACTCCCCCAAACTTGAATATTGCTCGTCCTCGAGAAATCGAGAAAATTACATCAAACCAACCTCAAAATCAATCTCTCAAATGGGTAATTTTCAGCACTTCACTAAAGCAAGTCTAGCCTATCAAACACATCTCAATCAAGCACAAGAATCAACACAATGGTATAAATCAAATATCCTCGTGTAGTGTGTGAATTCGAACAAGATAATGTACAATGGTTAGAACACCAAACTAATGATTCCTTCCTAAGTACCAATGATAGACTTCGAAAAACATTCTTCGCGCCTATTTCCACTAATGGAATTAACCCAGAATTAAGGATCGGAAGGTCTTTCGAGGCTTGTAATGTGGGCTTGGGGTTAAGGTTATGGAATTTTTAGTATAGTAGTGACTCAACACATCTAGCTCACCCATTCAAATCTCCTCGGTTGTCATTCTTGTCTTTCCCCGTCAAACTCCCCCAAACTTAGACCTTGTCTATGTTTGTCACAAGTAGACAGTCTAAAAGTTTCTTCTGTCTCAAATCTACTCAATGTTTTTTTTTTTTTTTTTTTTTTTTTTACACAACTCGTTCTCTTACTACTTCCTTTTGAATTCTTCTTTTCTTTCAGCATCTAAGATCATCTCTTATTTCTTCTCTTGGTTTATCATCAGGACTTTAGCAGCATCTTCAATTGATTCAAACGAGTGAGCAAAGTGTGACTCTAGGGTAAGTTTATGGTGCTGTGCCTGTGGCTTATAATGCGGCTACCAAAATTTAATGGCACAACACTTAGGCTCAGCGGGGTCAATAGGATTTCGTTCTTTAGTCCAAATGGCTCAATCGCGAGGCTACCTCCGACATGAATGCCTAAGTCATCTCCCTAATTCTTTGGCAATTCAAAATTTCGCCTCAATAGGACTAAAATGCATCCTGATCCACTTCTCAGTATTATTCAAGAATTACTAACTCAGCATCCTAACCTAAGTACATGACCTTGTTCAATTGTGCACAAAAATAAGAATATCCCATCATTCCAAGGTATCAATACTCACACCTAACTTCATGCATTCGACTAGCCTAACTCACTTTGGCAAAATTCCAACAATCAAACCTCATCGAAAAATTTAAAATTTTGGCTTATTGTCAGCAATCATCTTTTCATTCTCAAAGATATCACAATATCAAGTAAGTCAACCCCCTAATGCATCTTCCTATGCGAAATATTAGCAATACAATCCAAATTTTTTTTTTTTATTATTATTTTTTTTTTCTTTTTCTCTCTCCCCCAAACTTAAACCATGCCATGTCCTCATGCATAAAAGAAAAAGGAAAGAAGGCAAAAAGAAAAACTCCCTCAATACAGCGAAGAACCCGGCAACAAGTCATTGATCAACCCTAACCTGCACTTAAACGACTAAAATAAGGATCATAAGCTAAGCAGAGCAAATGATAATCAACAAGCAATTAACAAGAAAACCTTATCGTCAAGTACCTACTATAACCATAAGAATATTTAGCATAGTGCAAATAGTTAGGTTAAAGTGGTGAATTAGATCATCATACAGACCAAAGTAAGGAAAACAGAAAGCTAGAAAAGAAACCAATCAAGGAAAAGGTGGCGAGTGTTGTGGGGGACTGGCATGAGCTACTCGCTCCGGCACCTCCAAATTGTTTGGCAAGGTATGCGTGGAGATTCTCGAACTGTCCATCAATGTGGAGCTGCAAGGCATCAAGCCGGGAGTCCACATGCTCTACAAAACTGTCCATCCGCGCATTCTGGGATGCCATATAATCCCGCATGTAAGCGGGGATCTCCTCATCGTCATCTTCGACCATCGGCATCGGTGCTCCGCGCCTGCCTTCCTCTCGATCCGGTATCTGTGCAAGCCTCCTCTGCTGATCGAGAGTGAGGTCATCATACTTGGCCACACCCAACCTGTACATCCGCTCAAACCGGTTCCTTTCCCTTTCCGGATACCAGGGTAAAACCCTATCCTTTAGGCTCCCGGCAGACCATCGGATGAATAGGTCCATCTTGATGAACGTCTGCTCTTCAACATAGGGAAAGTTGGATAAAGGCTCCGTTTCCTCCGCAAGCCACCCTACCTCCTTGGCTAGCTTCGTCACATAGGCTCCATGGCCTATAGTTCCCGACGCCCGGCCTGCCACCTCCTTCAGCTTATACATAAACTCAGTCGTGGCATCAAACTGCACCCCCTCCTTCATAAAATACAAAATGGCCAACTCAAACCCGTTTATATTTCCATCACTCTCATGCCTAGCACATATTCCCACAGCCAGAAGTCTATGTACCAATCGCCAGACTAAGCTATCAATCCATGTGGCCTTAGTATTACGCGGGTTGTACGCCGGGGCACCAGCTTTGAGAGGGAATGAACGCCACACCGCCTCTCTGTCCTCCGTAGACCAGTTCGGCAACGTTGTCATCTCGCAACAAGGAAATCCTAAGGCATCTCGAATCTCATCTAATTCTAATGATTCGGCTTCCTCCCCATCTAACGTGAAATTGAGCTTGGTCTTGACCTGGTCCCAAGTCATAGTGGTGAAGAATGCGGTTGTCAACTCCGGATATGTATTAGCCGGAACCATCATAAACGTCTTCCACCCTATATTGTCGAACAAAACCTCGATCTCTTCCCAAACTCCTAATCTCCGAAGTGTAGCGAGATGTGGGAACTTGGTGGGCATGATATTGCGCGTGGTATTCCTGTTATAAGGGTTCCCAAGCCCTTCCAAGGTGACATTCACGGAATCCCGTGGTTGGCGGCCAGTTGGGCCGGATGAGGAGGTGAGTTGCAGAGGGGCGGGTCTCTTGTTGCGTCCCATATTTCCTGCACAAAAATCAACAACAAAATCAATTCAAGTTCAAAGGGGCATTTTATCGAATACCTTGTAAGCACAAGTAAGAAGCCTAGTATTTCATCAAATAAAGCATGACATTTCATCACCCGATACCTAGACTTAGCCCTCAATACTACCACAATCGTTTAAAGCTCATAGGGACTCAATTTCTTCCACAAACGTGTACATAACCACCCACACAAACCTCCAAACTTTACAAAATTTGTAAAAATGTGGAAGAGCAAGGGCCAAAATTTTCCATTACAATTCAAACACCTAACTCTAGCATGTACAAAACTTGACTAAGGAGCAAGACTTCATAAAAATTAAATCTAACATGCTTCAATAAGAGATTAGGGTTCATCTTCTAAAAGACCCAAAAATTTGCAAATTCATGCCAAATCCTAATTCTAAACATGCCAAACTTGAACTAGAACCACGAATTTTAAGGAATATACATCATAAGCATCGTTTATCAAATTAGGGTCTAACCCTTCTCAACTAATTCCATGGAAATTAAACACCCAAGAGAAGAGACAACTTACCCGATAAAAATAGAGTGCAAAGTGTAATGTGTGTGGTGTCTTGCCGGATTATGACCTAGGAACAATGGTGGTGGTGGTGCTTATGCCGTGTGAGGATGGGGGAAAAGATAGATGAGGGAAGAGAAGAGGGTTTGTTATGTTTTAAAAGACAAGAAAAGAATGAGGAACCCCCGATTCCTTTTAATCCTGCCATCGTGACACGCCCGTGTCAGTAAGTGTACTAGATGGATGACACGGGCGTGTCATCCCTTACCTGGTGACTATGTACCTTGACACGGGGGTGTCGAATTTTAATTAAGGAACTCGACACGCCCGTGTCTCTTCTCGGCTGGCAGGCCTGTACCTAGACACGGGGGTGTCATAGATTTCTCTTTACGGGGGACACGCCCGTGTCTCCCCCAAACTTGGGAATTTCGCCCTTCATTCCTTGGTGTTTGCATCCGCTAAATTCACACCTATTAGCTCAAATTCTTTGTACTCCATCCACTAGATTCGAATTATTCACCTGAAACACAAGACAGAAGATATCCATCAATCACAACCTTAACTAACTAACGAGAGGGAAAAGAAAAGAAGAAAAGGGAAAGAACAATAGTTCTAAGTTATAGTCGTTAGCTTGACTTCATGACTCAGGTCTAAGGCGCTGGAGCTGTTAACACGCACGAGACGTGTTCGCCAATTCGATCTCCGGCAAGATATGGATTGTGTCTTTGTCCATTCACCACAAAGGAGGGTGAACCTTCATTACCTATCTCCACCGCTCCATTCACTAAAACTTTTACCACTCTGAACGGACCTGACCACCTTGACTTAAGTTTCCCGGGAAAGAGCTGTAATCTAGAATTGTACAACAACACCAATTGACCCTCGACAAACTCCTTAACCCCTATATGCTTATCATGCCACTTCTTTGTCCTCTCCTTATAGATACGAGCATTTTCGTAAGCTTCTAACCTCAATTCTTCCAACTCTTGTAAGTCAAGTATCCTTTTCTCTTCGGCTCTCTTGAGATCGAAATTTATAGCTTTAATGGCCCAGTACGACTTATACTCGATCTCGACTGGGAGGTGACATGCTTTACCATAAACCAACTGATACGGAGAAGTTCCTATAGGTGTCTTAAACGCGGTCCTGTAAGCCCATAACGCGTTGTCCAACTTCGAGGACCAATCTTTCCTAGAGGGGCTCACTACCTTCTCCAAAATCCACTTCAACTCCCTATTCGTGATCTCAGCTTGCCCACTTGCTTGGGGATGATATGTAGTAGTTACCCGATGCTGGACCCCGTATTTCTTTAGCAAAGCTTCCAAGGGCTTGTTGCAAAAGTGCGTACCTCTATCACTGATTAATGCCCGTGGAACTCCGAACCTATTGAAAATGTTCTTTTGCAAAAACTTAATCACCACCTTCGAGTCATTGGTCGGAGTTGCCACTGCTTCGGCCCACTTGGATACATAATCCACCGCCACCAAGATATACTGATTCCCATTCGACGGTGGGAAAGGTCCCATGAAATCGATTCCCCAAACATCAAACAATTCAACTTCCAAAATGTACTTCATGGGCATCTCATCTCTTTTACTAATGTTCCCAGATCGCTGACAAGTATCACATTCCTTGGCAAATTTGTAAGCATCCTTAAACAGCGTTGGCCACCAAAACCCAGACTGTAATACCTTAGCTGCTGTCTTTCGACCACTTGAGTGCCCTCCATAGAAGCTCGCATGACATCTCTCAAGCACTTCATCAGCTTCAACCTCCGGAACACACCTCCGCACTAACCCATCCGAGCAGTGCTTATATATATATGGCTCTTCCCAGTAATAACATTTCGCTTCTGACAAGAATCTCTGTTTCTGATGGAAATTCATGCCTGGTGGTAAAGCTTTGCAAACCATGTGATTCACGATATCTGCGTACCAAGGAACTATTGCATCGGTTGCAAACAACTCCTCGTCAGGGAAATTCTCAGTAATCTCCTCCTCGTACTCATCCTCCTTTTCCCCGACCTCTAACCTTGACAAGTGATCTGCAACTAGGTTCTCCGTCCCTTTCTTGTCACGAATTTCAAGATCAAACTCCTGGAGCAAAAGAATCCATCTAATCAAACGGGGCTTTGAATCCTTCTTCGAAAGGAGATACTTGATTGCTGCGTGGTCCGTGTAGACGACTGTCTTCGAACCTATCAAGTAAGACCTAAACTTGTCAAAAGCATGCACAATAGCTAATAATTCTTTCTCAGTAGTAGCATAATTTAATTGTGCATCATTTAAAGTTTTGCTAGAATATGCGATAACGTGTAAACGTTTTTCCCTTCGTTGGCGAAGAACAGCTCCAATGGCCAAATCGCTCGCATCGCACATTAGCTCAAACGGTATAGTCCAATCCGGTGCAACCATAATTGGTGCCGAGGTAAGCTCCTTCTTCAACCTATCAAATGCAAGTAAGCAATCATCATTAAACACGAATTCAGTATCTTTTTGTAGTAACTTGCATAAAGGTAAGGTAATTTTTGAAAAGTCCTTGATGAACCGGCGATAGAAACCGGCATGACCAAGGAAACTCCTCACTCCCTTGATATTGGTAGGTGGAGGCAGTTTTGCGATCACATCAATCTTGGCCCTATCCACCTCAATGCCTTTCTCTGAAACTTTGTGACCCAACACTATCCCTTCCTTTACCATGAAGTGGCATTCCTCCCAATTTAGCACAAGGTTAGTTTCTTCACATCGCTGCAAAACTTGAGCAAGATTATGCAAGCATGAATCGAAAGAAGAACCAAACACAGAAAAGTCATCCATAAAGATTTCCATTGTGCGTTCTATAAAGTCAGAGAAAATGGCCATCATGCATCGTTGAAAAGTAGCCGGGGCATTACACAACCCAAAAGGCATACGCCTATATGCAAAAGTACCATAAGGGCAAGTAAACGTACATTTTTCCTGATCCTCTAGAGCTATAGCAATTTGGTTATACCCTGAATACCCATCCAGAAAACAGTAATAAGAATGTCCGGCTAATCTCTCTAGCATCTGATCAATAAAGGGAAGTGGGAAGTGATCTTTACGAGTGGCATTGTTCAACTTCCTATAATCTATACAAACTCTCCAGCCCGTGACTGTCCTAGTTGGTATTAACTCATTCTTTTCATTTTTAATTACAGTCATCCCCCCTTTCTTGGGCACTACCTGCACAGGGCTAACCCACTTGCTATCCGAGATAGGGTAAATTATCCCGGCATCTAACAATTTCAGTACCTCAGCCCTAACTACCTCTTTCATGTTTGGGTTCAATCTACGCTGATGTTCTACGGAGGGTTTATGGTTATCTTCCATAAGAATTTTATGCATGCAAATAGATGGGCTAATCCCCTTGATGTCAGAAATAGTCCAACCTATCGCTCGTTTGTGTTCTCTCAAAACTCTCAACAAGGCATCATGATGTGAATCAGTTAAATCAGAGGCAACTATAACAGGCAGTGTTTCAGATTCACCCAAATAAGCATATCTCAAATGAGCGGGGAGGGGTTTCAGTTCTAACTTGGGAGCTGTCTCAACAGAAGGATGAAGAGTGGGCTTACCTGTACCCAACTCTTCATATACAAACCTCTTTCGGAATGGTACGTAGGGGGTGGCTTCAAGTGCCTTTGCGTAGGCGGCCAATTCTTCTAATATGTCTTCCCCATCAATGTGGTCAGTGCGTCCTCTTAGACAGAGTTCGAGAGGGTCCTCGTTGCTTATGGACATCGGTGTCTGTGCTCTGATTTCCACCATATTGCATTGTTCTTCGATCACCGGTCCTTTCATTGCTTTGAACAGATTAAACTCCACCTGTTCATCCCCCACACGAAGAGTTAGAATGCCTCTCTTCACATCAATTAAGGCTCCTGCTGTGGCTAGGAAAGGCCTCCCTAAGATGAGCGGCATGTTTTGGTCTTCCTCCATTTCCAAAACTATGAAGTCTACCGGCAGGTAGAACTTCCCAACTCTGACTAGAACATTTTCCAGGATTCCCGTGGGATACTTGACTGATCGATCAGCTAGCTGTAGGGAAACGGTAGTTGGCTTCAATGAATTCAGTCCAAGTTTCCTGCAAACAGATAAGGGCATTAGACTCACACTGGCAGCAAGATCACATAAAGCTTTATTAAAGGACATATTGCCAATTGTGCAAGGAATTGAAAAACTCCCTGGATCTTTAAGCTTCGGAGGAAGCTTATGTTGTAGAATGGCGCTGAACTCTTCAGTAAGTGCTATAGTGGCATAGTCCTCCAATTTTCTCTTGTTAGAGAGGATCTCCTTCAAGAATTTGACGTATGTGGGCATCTGAGCTAGGGCCTCGGCAAAGGGGATGTTAATATGTAGTTCCTTGAAGATATTCAAGAACTTCTCGAATTGTTTCTCCAACCTTTGCTTTTGAAATTTCTGCGGGAAAGGAAGAGGTGGCACATACGGCTTGGGTGCCACTGGTGTCTTGGACTTGGAAGGGAGCTCACTCGTCTGTACTTCCTTCTCCTCTTTTGATGGCTCGACTACTTTCTCAGATTCCAAAACGGTGTCCTTTTCCCTTCTCACTTCGGTCTCTACCGGTATTGCAGGCTCCTTATAAGTTGTACCACTTCGTAGTGTAATGGCCTTGCAATGTTCTTTCGGATTCTCCTCAGGTTTGCTTGGAAACATGCCTTGGGCTCTAACATTGATTGTATTAGCCAACTGGCCCACCTGCACTTCCAAATTTTTATTTTGAACCAGCACCTGTTCTACCTGAGATTCGAGTTTCTGATACCTATCATTCGAGACATTTATGAACTTCTCGAGGGCCGCCTCCCACCCCGGCTTCTGTTCTTGCGGTGGTTGTGGAGGGGGTGCGAATCTCTGCTGATTTTGATGTGGTGGATGCGGTCCCTGTTGTCTTGGTTGGAACTGTGCTCTCTGGTTTGGGTTTGGGTTTTGAACATTCTGATTGTTTGACCACGAGAAGTGCGGATGATTCTTCCCACCTGGGTTGTAGGTGTTTGAGTATGGGTCATTTGCTGGTTTTTGATTTTGCACGTAATTTACTTGCTCCTGACCAACAACAACCTGTGCACCTGCATTGGTAGAAGGACAAATATCAAAAGAATGGGGACCACCACAAATTTCACATAATACCTGTAAGGCGTTTGACTGTGCCACTGTGTTTCGTGCTGTAGAAATTGCAAGTCGGTCTAGCTTCTGGTTCAGGGCTTCGAACTTGGCATTGAAAGCTGTCACAGTGTCAGTGGTGAGTATGCCTGCCTCAGGTTTCGGTGGAGGAGGATTGCTCCTCTCCTTTGTCCAACTGCTATTTGCTGCCATCTTATTCAGAAGTTGCATTCCTACTTCCTCCGACAGTGCTATAAATGCTCCTCCCGCTGCTGCATCGACCATGATTTTCATGTTTTCTGTCATTCCGTTGTAAAAGATTTGTACCAGTTGCCATCCTGGAACACGGTGATGCGGGCACTTCCTTTGCAGTTCCTTATATCTTTCCCATCCTTCGTACAACGTTTCCCCATCATAGAGCCTGAAGCTCGTTATTTCGTCTCTGTACCTCATGGTCTTACTAGGAGGGTAGAATTTGGCTAAAAAGGCCTTAGAGAGGTCTGCCCATATCTGAAGTGTCTCATTTGACAAGGTCGAAATCCATGTCCGGGCTTTGTCCCTTAGGGAGAAGGGAAAAAGCCTAACTCTAATCGCATCATCTGAAGCGTTGTGGATCTTAAAGGTCGAGCAGACATCCAAAAAGTAGGACAAATGTGATGCGGGATCTTCATGTGGTAAACCCCCAAACGGATTCTGTTGTAAGAGGTTGATGAACCCAGTTTTGATCTCAAAGTTGTTCGCCTCCACGGTGGGGCGAGTCAAGTTGTTCTGGATTAAGCCAATGTTAGGAATGGCATAATCCTGGAGTGTGGTTGGTTGCTCGTTTATGGGTTGTGCCATTGGAATTTGGTTTACTTCCTGCTTCTTTTCCTTCCTTCGCCTCGTTCGATTCGCCCGACAAGTCCTCTCAATTTCAGGATCGTAAGGCAAGGGTTCCAAGCCTTTCGATCGTAGCATGCACTAGGTACCTGCAATTGGGAAAACCCGTGGTCAAATTCAACACACTTCAAAAAGAAATCAAGCAGAAAGGTTGGTCTAAAGCACCAGAAAAAGTCAATAAAGTAATATTGAATTGAACGCCTTCCCCGGCAACGGCGCCAAAAACTTGATAGAAAATCTTGAACCCAAGTGTAAGTTCTAAGTCCGATTGCAACACTTAAGGTATCGTATCCACAGGGAAGGGAACTCAACAACCACTTCTATGACTATTTCTAATCTAGAGACCGAATAAGATTGACAATGTTGTACTATACTACTATGACAAAATTAAACTTAACCAATAAGTAATCAATCACACGAGCTAACAAATAAAAACAAGATTAAACCACTTAATTAAAACAGGTCGGGGAGTAAATCATATGCCCTTTTGTGATCAAATCAATACTCAAGTATGGATGTATGATTCTTCAACCTAATCACAATTCTATACCTAGCTTCTCTCGAAGACTAGGTGTCTAATTAATTAAGCCAAGTGTTATTCTCACAATCACTTAGTAACCGAATTAATCGAATGAAGCAAGATTAGTGTATTTAAAACCTAGCGGCTTGGCATGGAATTCTAGATACGTGTTGTAGAAATTAGGGTTAAATTTCTCTAAGCCCAAAAGTCTAAGTTTTGGAAAACAATCTCAATTATCCTCAATCTCTCAATTATCGGATAATTCACCTTATGTTCATGGATGGCCAATCCATTCCCAATCTACTCAATACCGTTTCCCTAACAAAGAATCACACAATTTGACTAAAGCATTAATTCAAACACCTTAGATGCATAATCCTTACCCCCTAACCCTAGGAGATTAGTTCCTCATAATTGGATGAAAACTCATTAAGATCAAAAGAATTGCATTCAAAATATTCATGTCTAGCATAAACATAAAAAAGGAATTACTAATTCTGAAATTCTAACCTAATTATCCAGAAACGGATCTAAAGCAAGAACTAACTATACTAGAATTGAAAAACCAAAACTTGAGGAATTAGTTTGATCGGAAAGCAGTAAATAAAACCAAATTGATAAAGTCTTGTGATTGGAATGAATCTTCAACTCTATGTCTTCGTGTTCCTTCCTTCTCCAGGTGTTCTTGAACTCTCGGAAGCTATCCGTCCAAAAAGCTCCCTTTTTCCGCCTCCAAACCCGTGTTTAAATAGAAGTCCAAAGTCCACAACCGCCCCGTGACACGGGCGTGCAGAGTTCGTGCCTAAATATGTGACACGCCCGTGTCACATATTAAAGACGTATTCACGCTTTTCTTCTTGACACGGGGGTGTCAAGAATTGTTCTTCATGGTGACATGGGGGTGCAAAAGCTCCCAGGCCTCTCTGTACCAAGACACGGGCGTGCAAAAAATTACTCTACGTAGGTGACACGGGCGTGTCACCTTCTGGAATCCGACGGCCACTTCTGTACTGAGACACGGGCGTGTCTCAGTTTACTCTTCCACGAGGACACGGGCGTGTCCCCAAGAATTTCTCGTTTTTCGCCCTTTACTGCATGGTTTTGCTTCTACTACGTCTTTTCAACTCCAAGGTGAAAGGTACCTAATAGGGAGCATAAATCACGTTATAAGTTCTTAAAACTGCTTGAATTTAACTAAAATTTCCCTACAAATCCATGCAATAAACCGATACATCACAAAGCGGGACATTGGAGGACAAACTACCCAGAGTACAAGGCTACTCTAAAGAAAGGTATGTTTCTCGTTGAAATAAATCTTTCTATTAATTCTAGTTCTTGGGTACTTGATACCGGTTGTGGAACTCATATCTGTAATGATGTACAGATGCTAAGTGAAGTCCAACAACTCAAAGAAGAAGAATGTGTCTTGAAGATCGGCGACGGCTCAAACGTTGAAGCTCGAGCTTTAGGCACAATTAGATTAGATTTAGGTAGTTTTGAGTTAGTCTTAAATAAAGTCCTTTATGTACCGAGCATTATTTGTAATATAGTTTCATTTCCAATTTTAGATTGTGAAGGTTATGAAATTTATATTAAGAATGGTAAATACTTTATCAAATGGAACAACTCTTCCGTTCACATTGGTACTCTAAGTAATGGACTTTATCTAAGTCAGAATATCAATATTATGAATATACAACGAGAAACTAAACGTAAGAGAGGTGACAAAGTTTCAGCTCCCTTATGGCACGCTAGATTAGGACACATTTCCAAGAACAGAATTAGCAAGATAAACACTTTAGGATCATTCTCTGAAAATGATCTCAAAGAGCTAACTTCTTGCGAATCCTGTCTCAAAGGAAAAATGTCCAAAGTTCCTTTTAAAGGAAATGTGGAACGTGCCACTAAGGTCTTGGATTTGATCCATACTGATGTTTGTGGACCGCTTAGTGTAAGCACTAGAAACAATCATCAGTATTTCATAACCTTTACCGACGACTTTAGTCGATATGGTTATATATATTTAATGAAGTATAAATCTGAAGCTTTTGAAAAATTCTTAGAATTTCAAAAGAAGGTTGAGAACCAAACTGGTCACAAGATCAAAGCACTTCGATCTGATCGAGGAGGCGAGTATCTTAGTGATGAATTCCTTAATCATCTCAAAGATAATGGGATTATCTCTCAGTGGACTCCTCCGGGAACTCCTCAGCTTAATGGAGTTTCTGAGAGAAGGAATCGAACTCTACTTGATATGGTTCGTTCCATGATGAGTTTCACTGACTTACCACCTTCTTTCTGGGGTTATGCCCTAGAAAGTGCAGCAAATATTTTGAATCTAGTTCCCTCTAAGTCAATCCCTAAAACGCCCTATGAAATGTGGCGTGGTAAAATCCCTAGTTATTCTTACTTAAGAATTTGGGGTTGTCCTGCTTACGTGAAGAGGACAGTGGGAGATAAGTTAGAATCTCGTTCTAACTTATGCTACTTTGTGGGTTATCCTAGGGAATCCATAGGATACTACTTCTATGATCAATCTGAACAGAAGGTGTTTGTTTCCAGAAATGCCACTTTTCTGGAGGAACCGTTCCTTAAAGAAAAGAAAGGCAAGATCATAGAATTAGAGGAAGTAGAAAGTGACCCCACGCCACCCACTGAAGAAACGTCCCCTTCTGATCAACAACAACCAATCACGAATTTCGATACACACTTAAATCCTCCTCTAAGGCGTTCTGAACGCACTCATAGACAGCCGGAGAGATGGTATGGATTCTTCCATGAAATCTCTCAAAAGGATAATGATCCTTTAACATATGTGGAGGCACTTTCAGATTCTGACTCTGAATAGTGGACAGAAGGCACGAAATCCGAAATGGATTCCATGAACTCCAACCAAGTTTGGACCTTGGTAGATTAGCCTGATGGGGTTAAACCCATAGGTTTCAAATGGATCTTTAAGAGAAAGCTTGGAGTTGATGGAAGCATTGCAGCCTACAAAGCAAGACTGGTTGCAAAAAGATTCACTCAAAGACCCGGCGTGGACTTTGATGAAACCTTTTCGCCAGTTGCAATGCAAAAGTCTATTCGGATCATGCTTGCCATTGCTGCGTATTATGACTACGAGATATGGCAAATGGATGTAAAAACTGCCTTTCTCAATGGTGACATTGATAATGACATATATATGAAGCAACCCATAGGTTTCACATTCAGTGGGATTGAGCAAAAGGTTTGCAAACTCCAAAGATCAATCTATGGATTAAAACAGGCTTCTAGGAATTGGAATATTCGATTTGATCAATCAGTCAAAGCGTTTGGCTTCATTCAAATTTCGAATGAATCATGTGTGTATAGAAAGGAATTGGAGACCTCAGTGCAATTCTTAGTACTTTATGTTGATGACATCCTTCTTATTGGGAATTCGAAGGATGACATGAAAGTGACTAAGTTATAGTTATCGAACCAATTCGAGATGAAAGATCTGGGTGATGCGTCCTATATCCTTGGAATTAAAATCTATAGAGATAGATCTAGAAGGTTAATAGGACTATCACAGTCGATGTACATTGACAAAGTATTGAAGAGATTCAATATGGAGTCAGCAAAGGTTAAGAACCTTCCTATGAGTGTAGGAACATGTCTTTCAAAGAAGATGTGTCCTAAGACTAACCTTGAGAAGGAAAGAATGACTCATACACCTTATGCATCAGCAATAGGTAGCATAATGTATGCAATGCTATGTACTCGACCGGATGTGGCTTATGCACTTAGTGTAGCAAGTCGTTTCCAATCTGACACTGGAGATGGTCACTGGGCTACCGTGAAGAATATTCTTAAGTACTTGAAAAGTACTAAAGATTTATTCTTAGTTTACGGAGGTCAGAAAGATCTTACTGTCGAAGGATACTTCGATGCAAGCTTTACATCAGACTTAGACGATTTTAAGTCAATGTCAGGATACATTTTCTGCCTAAACGGCGGAGCAGTGAGTTGGAAGAGTTCCAAGCAAACTACCACTGCAGATTCGACCACTGAGGCCGAATACTTGGCTGCAAATGATGCAGCTAAGGAAGGTGTTTGGATTAGAAACTTCATTCAAGAGTTGAATGTTGTTCCTAGCATGAAAGACCCCATAACTGTGTTTTGTCATAACACTGGGGCGGTTGCTCAAGCAAGAGAACCAAGATCTCACCAACGGACCAAGCACATTATGAGGAAGTATCACCTAATCCGTGATATTATCAAAAGAGGAGATGTGCAAATTGAGACGGTCACATCAGCAGAGAACGTGGCAGATCCACTTACTAAACCCCTTAGCCGAGAAGCTTTCCAAGGTCATCTTCAGAAGATGGGACTTAGAGTAGCTTTAGAATGGCTTTGACGGGAAGTGGGAGATTATTAGGAATAGTGCCCTAGAAAGCCGATTGTATATCCGCTTTGTGCTTTTCCTTATTGTAATCACAGATAATCTTTGAATGAAAAAACTAATTAAAGCAACACTTCTTTATCTGCTCTTGTTTGGTATGCGTTTACTTTAGTTGTGCATGTATGAGAACTCCCCTAATCCTGATGACTTTAGGACTCTACCATTTAGGTGAAATTGTTCATGAAACGAGCCCTATATCACATAAGTCATGATTAGTAAAATGCTCCAAGCCGATGAGTCCTACAGACAGTGGGAGTGTCAACCTGACTCCCCTTCAGAAGGACCACTTTGTTTCATGGAGGTGCAAAGTGTATAGTTGATACGTGCGTTATATATGAGGGTGCTTACTTTAATAAGTAAGTTCACTGAGGTGCCCCGTGTGAGAAGATTCCTAAATGGGAAAGGAAGTTTCTATTTCAGGAAATGGAAACTTCCAGATTAGGAAATATCTCACTGGTCATTGATGTGATTAATTGATCCTTAGACTTGAGGTTCCTTGTCACTTTATGAATTAACTCTGTAGTCTTAGGTATAAGCTTTAAAAGGTGTCGCCTTAGACAACTGATTCAAGGCTTATGCTGGGGCTGCACAAGTGATTCATGAAAGTGAATGAGAATCAAGAAAGGACCTACACTTGCATTTGCAAGGTGATCTCTTATTGTGTACGTTATTCATATGTCATATGGAGTCCTTGGCCAAGGCAGTAGATCAAGACATCAAGAAAAGGTTTTCCTGGATTGAGATCAAATGGATATGAAATGCACTTAGCTTTAAGACCGGATTATTAGGGTTCTGATTATTCCCTTACCCTAGATCTTGGTTGAGAGATAGTAAGTAGGAGGATTGTATCTCACATGAATCAATGACTTAAAGGTTCTGTCGAATCCGAACATTCCAATTCAGCTAGGGGTTAAACACCTGTTGCTAGACTATGGTCGTTTGATCTGTGGACTGATTAATTAATTAGTGAATTAATTAATTGGGGTCATTGCTAATTGAATTGAGAACCTAGAGGGTCACACACAACAACTTGGTTACATGAGTTAAGGCTTTAAAATGATTAAACGAGTTAATCGGACCAAGAGGGTTCCCCACGTGTGAACCACACGTGTCCTTGTGACACGTGTCTCACACGTGTGTAAATATATGTGTATATTTATTTGTGTGTTAAATAATTAATGTGATTAATTATTTAATAGACTTTGGTTTAATTTTGAATTAAAAATAAAGTCTTATTTTGGAGAAAAATAATCTAGTTAATTAATTGTGAATTAATTAATTAGATAAAAATAAGTTATTTATTAAATAAATAAAGTATAAAATTATCCAAAAAGAGTTTGGATATTTTAGCTCTCTTGAAAGTTGATTTGAATTTGAATTCAAAGTCAAAGTCAAAATTACTTGATGATCAAGTAATAGGAGAGAGGGACCAAAATCCTTAGCCCATAAGGACTAGGATTTTCGGTCCTCCCCTCTTATAAATAGGGGAGCTCGAACTCCTCTTGGAGCTAATCGAGAATTCTTTTGGTTCATGTGTTGAACACCATCCTTTCTCCAAGATAAACAAAACCCTAGGTTAAGCCTAAACACTAACTAGAGAACTAGCATCCTTACTAATTAGATTGTAGTCAAGTTGGTGGATTATCTCTAGAGAGCTTCAAGTTAGAAGTTTGACGATTCGAGCTTTACCAAGGAGAGGGGATCAAGCCGCGAGAAGAGCGTTCTTGGGTGGCTTGAAACGCTTCAAGAAAGACAATTAAGAAAGTAAGTTTCTAATTCCTTCGAATTTGGATACACGATTACGAGTCCAAGATCCTTTTGGTGGAAAACTTTTAAATTTCCGCTGCTTTCTGATTCGTGTTTTCCAACATTAGTTTGGTTGGTGGTTAAGTATTAAACGATTTGTCATTCATGAACTTTGAGGTTTTGGAAGAAAATGATTTATGATCATGTCTCTTGCATGTGTAACTTGTTTTAACTCATTTCTTGGCATGAATTACTTGAATTCTTGATGTTTGAACCTATATTAATGTGTTAGCTTGAATTTGTGTATGTTTGGTAGAGGTTTGAATTGGTTTCTTGCATTTTTGCCCCTTTCCCGTGACTTTACCTTGTTTTCTGTTTTTTTTTTCGGCACAGACACAAATCCAAGGGGGTGGATTTTTCCCTTTGGAAAAATCCATGGGGGTGGATTTGGGTCAGTGGGTTTCTGACTATAATCCAAGGGAGTGGATTTTTCCCTTTGGAAAAATCCATGGGGGTGGATTCTTTCCAGCATGTTGTTGTTACTCCGATTCCGTTTTTCTTCGCTCGTTTGATCTTCCTCCACCTCCTTTATGACTTCTTTGAGATACTAACACGTTTTATAATGTGTTACCTTGTGTGTTATGAAGTTTCATGATTTTTCGTGGAATATTTTCCGAGTTATACCTCAAGGTGTCATCAATGCTCCTCATATGCGCATGCATGGATCTTTGCTCTCAATATGAACCCTAATTGCTTATGTAACTCTTATTTTAAGGCTTGTATGATATGTATACATGTTATACCATATGTTATGACCGTTATTTGAATTTCTCAGATTTATTTGATATGAAATATGGAAGTTATGAACTCGAATGGATATGAATACCTCTTGAAATGAATGAATGACTTGGTTATATGTCTTTCAACTATTAATTGTGCACATGAACGTTTTCATGATATAATATCATCTCTTATGCTTTTATACCGTATTCATTGCATTGTCGTGCGTCATATATGGTTCATTTGGAGTCTTGAGTCTCACGTATGCACCATGTCGTTTCTTGTACAGTTTCTCCAGGGTGGAGACGTGCCGGGTTCTTAGGACACTTTCAAGTCCTCTTGTTTTCTTCTTCGTATTGGTCGGTAAGGTGTAAAGGTGGGTTTCTCTTCTATTAGCTAAAACGACCCTATATAAACCAACGTGCAAAGTTTTAAGCCAAAATGTATTTACTACGTGTACAGAGTCTTTTCTCAACTAAATGATTTCAAACGTAAGCCTTTATTTCATGAACCCTTACCCAATGTTTTGGCGAGATCTGTGAACACAATGTTTAATAGGGCCCGGGACTATGTGTACGTGGCTATCCGGGGAAGCTCAGGCTGACGGTGATCCCCGTGCACTAGTCCCAACAAACAATGACGGGGTAACCGGACCTTGTTAGGGGTTAGCGAGGAATGGACGCTGAGCGCCATCTGGGGAGTCATGTAACCCCTTTTGGTTAATGAATGAGGTGGCCGGGTCTTGCTAACCCGTCCACCGCCCGGAGGAAAAAGGTGTAAGTGTTTATGTTTATGAATGTTAAAGATTATGAATGATTGTTAATGAACGAATGAATGAATGAACGAATAAATGAATGATTGTGGTATGATCACTAATGAATGAACGAATGAGTGATTAAATGCACACACGAGTTAGAGGTTGGAGAATTCGCCCTCTCGTCGGGCTCACGAAATGACCGCATGATTTTTAATGAATGAATGAAATGGATCGTTGTAATCCCAAGCATTGTTTTCCTTTGTTTTCACCCCACTTGGGGAAATGTTTTAAAACCTCGCACGGGATTATAGCTTGCATGTGAGGGTGTTTACATTCTGAAATATAAATATAGTATGCCCTGTTTTATACCCACCAGTCTCCTATAGACTGAACCCGGCTTTGTTTTTAGTTCTTTTGCAGGTTTTGGAATGCTAGGCGGGATTTTGTGTCGGTCAAGTTCTGTAGTTAAGTCAGAGTCTTTCTACACGCGCTTTGTAATTTGATTAAGTCATATTGAAACATATATGAACGCTAAGTTTATGATTTATGATTTATGTTTGAATTTTCGGGACTAGGCATCTATGTTAGTTGAACCCGTCACCTGCTGCTTATATTGTGATTGGCATTATGTTCTGCTTCCGCACATGCTTTTATCTTGTGGGATTTATTTCCTTGGTTTCGAGGTTCTAGCTCCCGCCTAGCATAGGGTGTGAGTGGTCTCCCGTTCGCTATGATTCGGATTCGGGTACGAACTTCCCATTTTGTAACCGGGTTTGGGTCATAGTGCGGGGGGATGTGGCGCCTTCCGTTTGGGGAGCTACATCCTTAAGTGGTATCAGAGCCCCATGTTGTAAAATCGGGGTTTCTAGCGTCGTGTCATGTCAAGTTTAGGTCGTACAACATAGGAACAACTTGTCAACGTGTGCACCGCATTGATGATGAGCATTGTCATTGAAAACTGATGTGGAAATATATTTGTAAATGTGCTTAATTTAAATTTTGTTGACTTATGTGTTGCATTTTGCATCAAATACATGCTCTTGGTGCTAATTATGTGTCATATGCACTTGCTAATTGGCATGCATTGATATTTGAGATGAGTTGTGATTGTAGGATATTTTTATAACATCAAACCACGCCCAATTCTCACGATCACAACAACTCACCATGAGTCCTACAATCAAGCATCGAGGATGTAAGGAATGCACCAGAGATTTTATACAAGAATTCGAGAGTTGTGGCCTTTCTCAATTGGGCTATGATTCGAATAGGGGAATCTGAGATGGAAAACCCAAGTTGTAGGAGTAATTGATAAGTTCTACCAAGGTTGAGGAGTATTCGAAAGCATAGTAGTATGTGCGCGATGTCTACCATCAACAATATTAACATATATATCTACACTATCGGGGTTGATTAATTGGATTCCTTAGGATTATTTAATTCAAGAAAGAATTAAAAGAAAATCTCAAAGGTACCTCATTTCGAGGTTGGATCGACGAAGAGGTGATGATAACCAAGAGGACTTAAGGTTAAATAGATTGGCTGAGAAGTGAGCAACGAAGATCGTCGAGGAATAGCTCTCGAGTAAATCAATTCATTACAAATTAAGTCCGGGGAAAAAGGGAAAAGAAAAAAGGTCGTGACTTGGGATACTTTGGAGTCCGGACAAGGTAGGAATCGGAATTGGAGAAGTTAAAGAAAGTGGAGCAATAAAAGATATGGAGCAACAAATGGAAACGATAAAGAAAGACAAAGAGCTTGTGGAGGAGATTGTGAAGCCAAGTGTAAGCAATTAGAGGGCAAGTGCATTCCACCGATTCAAATTTATAAGGGATAATTTAAGAGAACTTCGAACAGATTGAAAATCAGGGTGAAGATTCGGACGACCTTTAGAGACTGATACTTGGAAGTGAGTCAATATGCCGATTCCATGGGCGTAGAAGAAGTTGGGTTCAAGGGATTTGATGCAAAGAAAGATAGCAAGAAGCATTGAAGAATTGAACCCGCATCATCTTCGTGGGACTCCGGGATATGATTATATATAGAAGCAAGCAAGGATGGGAAAGCATCACCAACGATTGAACAATGTTCAACCTTGCAAACTATGCTCACGATAATGGAATCAAAGGACAAGATATCGTGCTAAAGCCATCACTACAGTGACAGGTTCATAGCATTCATAACACGTGCATCATACGCCGTTTCAAATTATTTCAATTTCATTATTTATATGCACATTGTGATTAATATAATTACTCCAATGTGTTTTAACATTCTAATTGTTAAATTGTTATTGCATACTCTTTTGTGGAATTATGTGCCTTGGGTGTTATAATTGATGACTGGATGTTACATTTCTTTTGTTGAAAATATACGCTACATGCACTTAGCCTCATAACCCAACACGCACTATTTTAGTGTTTACTTGTTAGGTTATCTTTTCCACTTGATGCTTCAACTACTATCACAATCAGAACTTAACCAAACCGAATAGAAGAAGAATCTTTGGACTATTGAAGTTGAGACAGAGATGGAAATAGAAATTTTAGAAAGTAAAAGAGGTTTAGAGTTGACTTCGGGGTGTATGGATCGAGGTTTAGAGTTGACTTCGGGGTGTATGGATCAAACAAATTATAGAATGGCGTTCCGAGAATCAAGAGAATTTGATGAGAAGTTGAAGGGCCAAGGATTCAGGCATCCCTTGTGATCAAAACCCTCCCTAATGAGAATTGTTCACCAATAATTCTTGTAGCACCCCCATACATAGAGATGCCACACCCCCGCACTATAGGCTTATCCACATACGAAATGGATACTCCGTACATGAACTAACCTATAGCGAACGGGTGACAAATAAAAGAACCAAGCTAGCTAGGCGGGACTAGACCCTAAATGAATTAAAGCCAACATAGGAATCTCAAAAGCGGAAGCATAACATTATCATTTGACCATATGTCAAATATCCAAAAGCTCATCATATTAATACATTATCATCTCTCATATTATACATGCAAAAATCTCCAATTACTAACAATAACCATAACATGCTAAATCCGGAAATATCACTATCAATATCAAGAAAATGTATGAAGTGCTAGACTCAGCTGGATGACCTGACACGACTCTGACTCCCGCCTAGCACACGACCGCGACAACCTGAAAGGTGGAGGCGTCAGTCTATGGAAGACTGAGTGAGGGGCATAAATATATTAGCGCAGATAACATGCAAGTTATAACCTCGGGTAAGGTTTTATAACTAAAGATAATATAAGTTCAAGAATAATATAGAACTCGCCCGAGATTACAACTATCAAGTTTAACACGTTAATCACTTTTATTCTAACAATCAATGGCCCTGGCGAGGGGCGTGCACGGTCTCGAACCAACCCCGACAGTGAATAAAGATTACGTTTTCACTTAATTAAGTTATCACACAAATCATTATAGTGCACACGATCAATAACACGAACTCCATTCTCCAATGGTGGTGGGTTTGCAAGGCCCTAACCACCCACGGTAACACGGTGTACGTCGGGAACATGACTCCCACGTACGGGACTCCTTCCTCCACCAATCCTCCTGGTGGGTTTAAGGTTCATCCCCACGGTAAGAGAGAAGTGTAAGAGTTACCCGTCAGCCCTATGCTTTCCCGGTTGGCTCAAACACTAACTCTCGGGCCCACGGTGCACGGTACATGAATACTCGCCAAAACACGATCACGGTAACATGACTTGATTTTCATGAACACGGTTTACTTTCACAGAACACAATTTGAGAGCTTTGGAAAGATTATAGCTATATATATACATTTTGGCCGAAATTCACGTAAAGGTTATACGGGTTCTAAGTAGCTAGTAGTTAAACCTCACCTTTACCAACAAAATACGAGCAAAATCACGGTCTACGGCCCTGCTTCTCGTCACGAAAAGCTGGTCTGTGCAAGAAATACATGTGTATACGTGAGATATGACTCTAAATGGACTAAATAGGACGAACGGCAAAAAAATGCAACGAGACAACGAGAAACGAACAATGAACAATGTGGCATGAAAATATCTTGTTTGAGCATGTATTCAATCATATAATAGCACTTTGGGATCAAAGAAATCATTGGAGCAAAATGTGACATTAATGCAGAAAATTTTCCACATGCGCATGTTGTATTCAAATGAGCATAACTCCTTCATCGGAATGAATTTTAACGAACCGTAAAATTCCTAGAAAACTAGACAAACATATCTTTACAACAATGTAAGGCTCACATTCTAATTCATCCCGAGCAAATACCAGATTTCGTTTGAATATGACCCAAAGCAGAAATTTTCCTGCAGCGCTAGTAGTGAAAGATGATCGTCGTTCCCTTATCAAACGAAGTCGAAACGATCTGAAAAATGGTGGAAAAACGTATAACATACCCAGAAATACCCCCGTAAAACAGTTTTAAAAACTTCCACCATTTAGTCCCCCTGATCAAGACAAAACCGAAATATGAAAACAGGGGAACGCAGGGGATGTTACTATTTTTCTCGGGCTTCAAATCAATTCGGATTGACACCAATTTTTGCAGAGAACATCTATACTATATCAAGAATATCCTCATAAAACATTTTTGAAAAATTCCAACTCAACAAGCCACAATTCGATTTTAAATTGGGTTAACGCAGATTCGCGACAGTTTGGCGGCACCAAATTAAAACGGCCATAACTCACAAACGAAAATAGATATTGACGAACCGTAAAAAGGAGAGTGTTCTACACTTCAAATATTTACTACAGTAGAAAAACCAGAGCAATTGGAACAGGGGAAGGGAGTCGGAAAAACAGGGGATGGCTTCAGCAACAAAACACAAACACTCAAAACTCCATCACAAACACATTAGAATGCAAGAATGCAGGGAATAAGCATGTGTACATGATTAAGGTACCATAAATTCAATATAAACACTTGAATTACTCAAGAACATCAAGAATTTCCACTTTCAAGCTTATACCCCAAATCATCACATAAGCTTACTTTCTTCAAGAATTCATAACTCAAATCATGATATAATCATATATTCATGTAACAAACATCAAATAATCCATTTATTTCATAATTTACTAAACCCTAGCTTCCATGAAAATCATCAAAAGATTATATAATCAAGCTTACATGTGTCTTGAATGAAAAGGGATGGAAAAGGAGATGATTGAGCTTCAAGATATGCAAATTCCTTGGAAACTTTTAGCTTGAAGATGATGATTCCCCAATTTTTCTTTTCTTCTTGATTTCTCGTGAATGTGGAGCAAGGAAGCAAGAGATTTGTATGAAATTGGTGAAAATGAGATAAAATGGAAGAATATGGAAGCTTATTACGTGATTCATGCTTTGAAATTAATGAAATGTTTGAAATTGCAATTTAGTCCCTCAATGGTGTAAGTTAGGCAATTAAGGATAAAAGGTTTGAGAATTGATCAATTAAATCCAAGGAAATAAAGATGCAATTTGGTCCTTCAATTTTAAGGAAAGATCATTTACGAACAAATTGACACTTAATTCATATTCGACAATTAAATAATTTCCGGCAATTATTTCACGTAACAATTATTTTTCAAGTCATGAAATAATTTCTCAATTTGATATGAATTTATAAAATTCCATGAAAGTGTGCTAAGATATAATTTATAAAATGACAATGAAACGTGAAAAATTAATAAATAAAAACCGGGGCGTTACAACTCTCCCCCCCTTAAGAGGACCTGGTCCCCAGGTCCATTGCTAAACTTTCAAATTCAAAACACATGATGAGAGAGCCCCGTCTCCCACGGAGAGAATGAGAGAACCCCGTCTCTCTACAAACATGAGAGCACCCCGTCTCTCAGCAAACATGAGAGCACCCCATCTCTTACACAACCACACCATGGACAAATTTAAATAAACACTTACATACATCGTAACGTAATAAGCAAGTGAAAAAGATCAGAACTTCAATGATTCACACAGGAGCAAATAGCAAACACAAGGATTACAAATAGGCAAAATAAGAAAGCGCATGATGCACGTGGTATGCATGTTTAGATGTACCGTTCACAGTTGTTCTTGCCTGTTAAATGATCTCTGACCCCCGGTGGATAGCTCTTTTCGTTCCGGACATGTATCTATTTGATGCTCAGAACTCCCACAACGGAAACATAAACGCAAGCGCTTCCTACACCACTCGTAGGTATGTGTGTCACGTCCACAGTAAGTGCAAAGTGGCTTCTCTAACTGTGATGGCAATGCCGTAGCGAAAACATTCTCCGAAGTTGACCTATCAATTTCAGACTTCTTCTTTTTAGATCTTTCTTGAGAGGGTAGGATTAAATCAGTATAGGATCTTTTCATTGCATTGGAACCTTGCCCTGATCCCGAAACTGGGTCCGGTTTGAAGCGAGGAATAGGCCTCCTTGCATTGTCCGAATCCTCGACCTTCAAAGCTTTAGTGGTAGCTTTGGCCCAGGTGCTAGTATTTGCTGCCTTCAATGCATCCTGAATGTCCGGCCTGAGTCCCTGGACAAACTGCATCGCCTTGTGAAAATCATCATTCGCTATGTTGGGTGCATAGCGAGAAAGTCTTTCAAAATCAGCGATGTACTGGCCAACGGACCTCCCTCCTTGTTTCAGCTCGGTGAACTCCCTCAACCTGCGGGTACGGGAAGATGGAGGAATGAACTTGTTTCTGAACTCACGTATAAAGACCTCCCACGTGATAGTTGTACCAGAAGCCTCTAAGACTATCTGAGTGCTCTCCCACCAGGAGTAAGCCTCGCCCTGAATCAAAGTAAGTGTGCAGCGGGCCTTCTCCTGAGAATCACAAGGGATGAGCTGCCAAATCCTTTCAACTTCTTTCAACCACGTCTCCGCCTGAATATCATCGCCTTTGTAAAACTTAGGAGGTTGCTGATTCTGAAATTCCCGAAGTATGGCAGAAATAGGGTTCTCTTGGGGTGCTAGTGGCGCAGGTGGTGCTGGAGGAACCTGTTCTTGAAGCCTCTGATCAATTAACCCAACCACTGCATTCATAAAATCTTGTGGCTGAGCAGGAGGGGGTGGAGGAGCACGAGGAGAATGATCATGGCGATGTCTCCTATGTCCAGGAGAATGCACATGGCGAGGTCTACCTCGAGGCATCTTGTAATTGAGACACTAGATATGCATGTTGGATTAGGGGATGCTAATGAACATAATTAGGATCAAGATCATAAAATGCAAATGAAATCCATAGTTCACATAATTCATCAAATTCAAATAGATTCAAGTAGTTTCAAATGAAATGCAAGACTCGCAATTTATCAAATAATCCTATGCCGTTCGACCTAGACACGACACGACACGACACTAGAACTTCGATTTTGCAACCTGGCTCTGATACCACTTAAGATGTAGCACCCCTATACATAGAGATGCCACACCCCCGCACTATAGGCTTATCCACATACGAAATGGATACTCCGTACATGAACTAACCTATAGCGAATGGGTGACAAATAAAAGAACCGAGCTAGCTAGGCGGGACTAGACCCTAAATGAATTAAAGCCAACATAGGAATCTCAAAAGCGGAAGCATAATATTATCATTTGACCATATGTCAAACATCCAAAAGCTCATCATATTAATACATTATCATCTCTCATATTATACATGCAAAAATCTCCAATTACTAACAATAACCATAACATGCTAAATCCGGAAATATCACTATCAATATCATGAAAATGTATGAAGTGCTAGACTCAGCTGGATGACCTGACCCGACTCTGACTCCCGCCTAGCACACGACCGCGACAACCTGAAAGGTGGAGGCGTCAGTCTATGGAAGACTGAGTGAGGGGCATAAATATATTAGCGCAGATAACATGCAAGTTATAACTTCGGGTAAGGTTTTATAACTAAAGATAATATAAGTTCAAGAATAATATAGAACTCGCCCGAGATTACAACTATCAAGTTTAACACGTTAATCACTTTTATTCTAACAATCAATGGCCCTGGCGAGGGGCGTGCACGATCTCCAACCAACCCCGACAGTGAACAAAGATTACGTTTTCACTTAATTAAGTTATCACACAAATCATTATAGTGCACACGATCAATAACACGAACTCCATTCTCCAATGGTGGTGGGTTTGCAAGGCCCTAACCACCCACGGTAACACGGTGTACGTCGGGAACATGACTCCCACGTACGGGACTCCTTCCTCCACCAATCCTCCTGGTGGGTTCAAGGTTCATCCCCACGGTAAGAGAGAAGTGTAAGAGTTACCCGTCAGCCCTATGCTTTTCCGGTTGGCTCAAACACTAACTCTCGGGCCCACGGTGCACGGTACATGAATACTCGCCAAAACACGATCACGGTAGCATGACTTGATTTTCATGAACACGGTTTACTTTCACAGAACACGATTTGAGAGCTTTGGAAAGATTATAGCTATATATATACATTTTGGCCGAAATTCACGTAAAGGTTATACGGGTTCTAAGTAGCTAGTAGTTAAACCTCACCTTTACCGACAAAATACGAGCAAAATCACGGTCTACGGCCCTGCTCCTCGTCACGAAAAGCTGGTCTGTGCAAGAAATACATGTGTATACTTGAGACATGACTCTAAATGGACCAAACAGGACGAACGGCAAAAAAATGCAACGAGACAACGAGAAACGAACAATGAACAATGTGGCATGAAAATATCTTGTTTGAGCATGTATTCAATCATATAATACCACTTTGGGATCAAAGAAATCATTGGAGCAAAATGTGACATTAATGCAGAAAATTTTCAACATGCGCATGTTGTATTCAAATGAGCATAACTCCTTCATCGGAATGAATTTTAACGAACCGTAAAATTCCTAGAAAACTAGACAAACATATCTTTACAACAATGTAAGGCTCACATTCTAATTCATCCCGAGCAAATACCAGATTTCGTTTGAATATGACCCAAAGCAGAAATTTTCCTGCAGCGCTAGTAGTGAAAGATGATCGTCGTTCCCTTATCAAACGAAGTCGAAACGATCTGAAAATTGGTGGAAAAACTTATAACATACCCAGAAATACCCCCGTAAAACAGTTTTAAAAACTTCCACCATTTAGTCCCCCTGATCAAGACAAAACCGAAATATGAAAACAGGGGACCGCAGGGGATGTTACTATTTTTCTCGGGGTTCAAATCAATTCGGATTGACACCAATTTTTGCAGAGAACATCTATACTATATCAAGAATATCCTCATAAAACAGTTTTGAAAAATTCCAACTCAACAAGCCACAATTCGATTTTAAATTGGGTTAACGCAGATTCGCGACAGTTTGGCGGCACCAAATTAAAACGGCCATAACTCACAAACGAAAATAGATATTGACGAACCGTAAAAAGGAGAGTGTTCTAAACTTCAAATATTTACTACAGTAGAAAAACCAGAGCAATTGGAACAGGGGAAGGGAGTCGGAAAAACAGGGGATGGCTTCGGCAACAAAACACAAACACTCAAAACTCCATCACAAACACATTAAAATGCAAGAATGCAGGGAATAAGCAGGTGTACATGATTAAGGTACCATAAATTCAATATAAACACTTGAATTACTCAAGAACATCAAGAATTTCTACTTTCAAGCTTATACCCCAAATCATCACATAAGCTTACTTTCTTCAAGAATTCATAACTCAAATCATGATATAATCATATATTCATGTAACAAACATCAAATAATCCATTTATTTCATAATTTACTAAACCCTAGCTTCCATGAAAATCATCAAAAGATTATATAATCAAGCTTACATGTGTCTTGAATGAAAAGGGATGGAAAAGGAGATGATTGAGCTTCAAGATATGCAAATTCCTTGGAAACTTTTAGCTTGAAGATGATGATTCCCCAATTTTTCTTTTCTTCTTGATGTCTCGTGAATGTGGAGCAAGGAAGCAAGAGATTTGTATGAAATTGGTGAAAATGAGATAAAATGGAAGAATATGGAAGCTTATTACGTGATTCATGCTTTGAAATTAATGAAATGTTTGAAATTGCAATTTAGTCCCTCAATGGTGTAAGTTAGGCAATTAAGGATAAAAGGTTTGAGAATTGATCAATTAAATCCAAGGAAATAAAGATGCAATTTGGTCCTTGAATTTTAAGGAAAGATCATTTACGAACAAATTGACACTTAATTCATATTCGGCAATTAAATAATTTCCGGCAATTATTTCACGTAACAATTATTTTTTAAGTCATGAAATAATTTCTCAATTTGATATGAATTTATAAAATTCCATGAAAGTGTGCTAAGATATAATTTATAAAATTACAATGAAACGTGAAAAATTAATAAATAAAAACCGGGGCGTTACAATTCTGATGAAAGAAGGATTAATTGAGTTCAATATATGAAGGTGAAAATTTTTAAGGGGGAGAGCACAACTAAGAGACAAAGTTAAATTCGAAGTTGTGCTCGACGAAATAGCTTCTAATAGAAATGATGAAATGCAAATCTTGCTACGCATGAGAATTCTAATGATAGTGACGAAAGAATGAAATGGTTTATCAGTCTAAGACCCTCAAAGTGGAGATAACGTTGTTGCGAAATCATCAAGACGGATAGTGACACCAATCTCTTGATGGGAAACCCGTACAGATTTAACCTCTTAAGCTTAAAATGGTTGACTCTCTAGCAATCGGGTGTCAGAGTCCGAAGATGATGGAATAATAAGAATATTAAAAGTCTATTCAACTATAAACAGGAGGAACTCGGGTAACTCACAACAAATAAACCTCACTGAGTTGTCAGTCGTTCTTCCGTGAGGGCCTTAACTCGATTGAGGGAGAATTCATGAAGTAGACAACCGTGGTAATAACCATCTTTGGATGGGGATCGAACTTTAAAGAGATTGGAAGTAGTTACCTTTAAGTATAGCAGATTCAAGTATTAGCCAAGATAAAAGATTCAAATTCCAAGAACATCGCCAGATAAGATATGGTAAGAAGGAGTAAGAGTCGGAGTGGAGTCTAGAGAAAGAATAAAAGGTTCATCAGCCCTTCACAGGGGTACACTCAAGAACTTAAAGGCAAGTCAAGCACTGGGCTAGCTTTCGGGGCAGATCATGCATTGGACAACAAAATTAACAATTCTAAATTTCTCTACTACGGTGAACGGTACATGAAGCATCCATAGCACATGCACACATGCAATTTTAATTTAAATAATTTTGATGCTATGTACTTTGATCACTTGTTGTGCTAAATTACTTTGTATAATTGATAATTGACATGAATGATACCTATTACTTGCTCTTGTGTGACGTACGTGAAAATTGTTGTAATTGATGTTTGATACCTTCTGTTTGGTATTTGTTCTTTAATGTTTTATGTTGTGTTACTTGGGAGTATTGGAGACTCCCTTGTTTTGTCGTTGAGAGACGTGGTTCTCTCCTTGTTGTTTGAGAGATGGGGTTCTCTCTTTGTTGTTTGAGAGACAGGGTTCTCTCCTTTTTGTTTGAGAGACGGGGTTCACTCCTTGTTGCTTGAGAGATGGGGCTCTCTCTTTGTTGCTTTCGAGAGACGGTGTTTTCTCATTGGTTGCATAGGATACAATGAATCCGAGGACGGATTCTTTTAAGGGAGAGAGTTTGTAACGCCCCAGTTTTTCCTCTATTCAAGTATGACGTATATGTTTATCAATATGTGAAATTAAATTAATCTTGTATAATTTCAACTATTATTTCTCTTATTAGTTTAATTTTGAAAATGAATTCTTGAAACGTTTATGCCTATGTGATTGCGTTTGAGTGTTGTTTCTATTCGATTTGATTTCCATTTTTCGTGAAAACTTGGTATGAGTGAATTATGAGTATTGTGATCATATCTTTTTACTCGTTTTATATTTCTGGATTCTTTTGTTTGAGTTTGAATTTATTTTGAGTTTTGGAACCAAATCGGGGGCTAACGAGCAATTAGCGCACCTTTGGTTCCGTATGTGATATCTTGAGCTCGGGAACTCGGAATCTACTTCCGTCACCTCCATTGGACTCGTATCGATGATTCGAATCCGATGGAATAAATCTCATATTTTTCTAAGATCATTTAGATTCCCAAATTTCAACCGGAATGAGCATCTCGCGCCTAAAATGACCATTCTTGACTTTTCCCAAGCTACGGACCTACCCTAACGCACCTAAGCCCTAAACCCTCTCTCTCTCTCCCTTACTCAGCCCCAACCGAAATCCCTCTCTCTCACACAAGAAATATCAGCCAAAAAGGAGGAAAAGAAGAGAAGAGGAAAAGGAAAGAAGAATACTATTCACCCTTTGAGATTGTGAGCTCATCTCTTCACCATCTTCCATCATTTCCTGAAGGTAAGCTCATTTTTGTGATGTATTTCTCCTTGTGGTCATTTTAAGTTAGTATATGCATGATTTCACCATGTTTTGAATTAGAATTGATATATATGATGAATAGTGAGGGTTAGATGTATTTTGTAGATTCTAGCTTGATTTCTTGGAATTTCCTTGAGTTGCATGAGTTATATATAACCCTAAAGCATGTATTTATAATTGTATGGATTTAGTTTGGTTGGTGGTTAAGTATTAAAGGATTTGTTATTTATGAACTTTGAGGTTTTGGAAGAAAATGATTTATGATCATGTCTCTTGCATGTGTAACTTGTTTTAACTCATTTCTTGGCATGAATTACTTGAATTCTTGATGTTTGAAGTTATACTAGTGTGTTAGCTTGGATTTGTGTATGTTTGGTAGAGGTTTGAATTGGTTTCTTGCATTTTTGCCCCTTTCCCATGACTTTACCTTGTTTTCTGTTTTTTTTTTTCCCCACAGACACAAATCCATGGGGGTGGATTTTTCCCTTTGGAAAGTTCCATGGGGGTGGATTTGGGTCAGTGGGTTTCTGACTAGAATCGATGGGGGTGGATTTTTCCCTTCGGAAAAGTCCATGGGGGTGGATTCTTTCCAGCCTGTTTTTGTTACTCTGATTCCGTTTTTCTTCGCTCGTTTGATCTTCCTCCACCTCTTTTATGACTTCTTTGAGATACTAACATGTTTTATAATGTGTTACCTTGTGTGTTATGAAGTTTCATGATTTTTCGTGGAATATTTTCCGAGTTATACCTCAAGGTGTCATAATTGTTCCTCATATGCGCATGCATGGATCTTTGCTCTCAATATGAACCCTAATTGCTTATGTAACTCTTATTTTAAGGCTTGTATGATATGTATACATGTTATACCATATGTTATGACCGTTATTTGAATTTCTCGGATTTATTTGATATAAAATATGGAAGTTATGAACTCGAACGGATATGAATACCTCTTGAAATGAATGAATGACTTGGTTATATGTCTTTAAACTATTAATTGTGCACATGAACGTTTTCATGATATAATATCATCTCTTATGCTTTTATACCGTATTTGTAATATCCCACATCGGATTGGAGGGTGGATTGAAGTTACTTTATAAGTAGTGGAGTTCCCCTCCCCTGAGTAGAGTTCTTTTGGGCCACAGGGGTAACCAGTGGTTCGAAACGTAAAACCGTACGGCTTGGCCCACACCGAACCCGGGCCCTGGCTCTGATACCAGTACACTAACAGCCCTAAGACCCGTCCTTCGATATTGTCCGCTTTGGTCCAAGCCGCAGGGTTTTACGTTTCGAACCACTGGTTACCCCAGTGGCCCAAAAGGCCTCTACTCAGGGGAGGGGAACTCGACTACTTATAAAGCAGCTTCAATCCACCCTCCAATCCGATGTGGGATATTACATCCACCCCCCCCCCCCCATAGGGGCCCAGCGTCCTCGCTAGCACACCGAACCCGGGCCCTGGCTCTGATACCAGTACATTAACATCCCTAAGACCCGCCCTTCGATATTGTCCGTGTAGCACCCCTATATGTAGAGATACCACACCCCCACACTATAGGCCGATCCACATACGAAATGGACAATCCGTACATGAACTAACCTGTAGCGAACGAATGACAAATAAAAGAAAGGACGAGCTAGGCGGGACTATACCCCAAAGCAATACAAAACCAAGACATAAAAGTTAAAAGCGGAAGCATTAATTCATAAATACCTATAGGTACCATATTTACATCAACGATATAAATACTAATGGATGCCAACAGATATCAATACATTATCCTCTCCTATATATTATACAAGCAAAAGTCCCCAAATATGCCAAGAACTATAACGTACTAACTTAAGACATAACAAAAGCAAGATCATGGAAATATGTGCAGTGCTAGACCTGGCTGGATGACAAGACACGACTCAGACTCTCGCCTAGCACACGACCGCGACAACCTAAAAGGTGGGGTGTCAGTCCATGGAAGACTGAGTGAGGGGCATAAATATATTAGTGCAATTAACATGCAAGTTATAACCTCGGGTAAGGTTATATAATTAAAAGTAATATAAGTTCACAATCACATAAACTCGCTCGAGATTACAACTACCAATATTAAGTACTTTAATCGCTTTCATGTTTCAATGCGTGCAATACGTTGCCCGGCGAGTGAGGGCAATCTCCAACCTTACTCCAACTGTGTACAATACATGCTTGCTTTATCTTTTAATAAGTGATCATGCAATTAAGCTATCGTGCAGTCGTGCAGGTGTATTCAGGCAGAACAATCAATACATGCAATCATGACAATAACCCGAGGACAATCCGTGGTGCCGGACCCGTCCCCAGTCTCCTTCTTCCTCCGGTGATGGCGGGATTGCAAGGCCCCACCATCCAATCTCATTGAGCAGAGGGTACATGAATCCCTAAGCCCGGAGCTCCTTCCTCCACTAATCTCCTAGTGGATTCAGGGGTGACCCCAAATGTGGTGAGGATAATGTTCGAGTTACCCGTCAGCCCATGTTTTCCCGGTTAGCTCAAACCACTACCCTCGGGCCCAACGTGACATGCTTTACTCGCCGAAATACGATCAATCAATCAATCATGATACATGACTTGCTTGCAATTGTGTATAAGTTTAGAAAACATTAGAAATAAGTATATATATACCTTTTGGCTTGAAATCCACATAAAGGTTATACGGGTTCTATATACTAGCAATTAAACCTCACCTTTACCGACAAAAGACAAGTAGGGCATGGCCTACGGGGCTTGCTCCTCGTCCCTACGAAGCTGGTCTGTGCAAAATAGACGTGTACACATGAGACTTGACTCTAAATAGACCAAATATGACGAACGGCGAAAATGCAACGAGATGATGAGGAAAATGCAATGTGGCATGATAACATCTTGTTTCAGTAGATATTGGATCATATAATAGCAATTCGGGGTCAAAGAAGTCGTCGGATATTGGGGCTAAAAACGTAATTTTATCCAGAAACTTTTGTTCTGCAAGTCAGGTGGGAACGGCCGTTCTGGCTTCCCGTTGGAAATGGGAACGGTCGTTCCCATAAACCCCAAAATCGCGCCAACGATTTTAAAACAAAAGCGCGCCTTTTGGTTGGGAACGGCCCTTCCGGCACCAAGGCCAAAATGGGAACGGCCGTTCCCATGCTCGGCCGCCTACTTTCATTTGAAAAAGGTGGGAACGCCCGTTCCCATAATGCCTTGAGGTTGGGCACGGTCGTTCCCAGTTTCTGCAACTGGAAAGAACAGAGCATGGCTACGGGAATGATCAACAAAGCAACAAAAATTCTAATTTCAATCAACCAAGCTATGATTTTCTGGAAATATGATGCACATATGTTCAAAGGTGATAATATAACACTTAAACACTCAAACTATGGCAAATCATCAAGGAATCAAAGTTTCATGCTCATGCTCCTTTTGCTCATTCAAGCTCAAATATTCAAGAATTTCATGCATAAATCATGCCATAATTCATGATATGATCACATATTCATACTTCCATCTCCAATTAATCCACCTAACATATAAATCCCAAACCCTAGCTATCTCAAACATGATCAAGAATCACCAATTCATGCAAAACCAACCTTGAAAGAAAACGAATGGAAGATGAGGATGAAAATGATGATGCTTCAAAGCTTGAAATTCCATGAATTCTTGGATGTAAATGATGAAATCACTCTTTCCTTTTTGGGCAGCTAGGTCTCGGTGATGAGAGAAAGCAAATGTGATGAAAGATCAAGAATGAAATGACTTTGGAAGCTTGAAGATGATATACCGTAATTCATCCTCCTTGATTTAAGTGAAATAATCAAATTGCGATTTGATCCTTCGGTTTATGAAATCATGCAATCAAGTATGCAACAATTTGAAATATACTCAATTAAGTCCTTGAAATGTTGAACTATTAAATCCGCAAATTTAAAAGAATGAACATATAGGGGCAAGTTGACAATTAAATCATATTCGGTAATTATTTCACGTAATAAACATTTTCAAGTTATGAGATAAATTATAAGTTTAATATGAATTTCATGAAATTTTGATAAAATATAATTTATAAAATTATATTAAACATAAGAATGTAATTAATGAAATTTATGGCGTTACAATTCTCCCCCCCTTAAAAGGACCTGGTCCCAAGTCCACTGTCAAGTTTCGGATGATACACAAGCCATAAGAGAACCCCGTCTCTTGAACAAGAATGAAAGAACCCCGTCTTTCAACAAGGAATGAGAAAACCCCGTTTCTCAACAAGAAATGAGAGAGCCCCGTCTCTCAACAGGAAATGAGAGAGCCCCGTCTCTCGACATGCACGAAAGTAATTCAAGGAGCAGATTGAAGAAACAATGGCATGGATGTTACATAGACCAATGGAATCATATTAATTTCATAAATATCATTTAAACAAATAAAACCATTTTAATCACATACTTACCACTCATAATTAACTAATTTGCAATGAACAAGAAATTAAATACAATAATAATAAGATTCGTGATGCACGTGGTATGCATGGTTAAATATACCGTTCACCGTTGGTTGTGTCATGCATATAATTGGTACCTTCTTCTTCCCGGACTAGATTCACATTTACATTTTGCACTCCCCTCTCGTGAAAACCTTCCCGTGCTCGCACAAGTAATCTTCCACCCCCGGTCGATTTTCCTCGTAGCCTTGAGCAAGTGTCTATGTGATGCTCGTCACTCCCACAGTAGAGGCATAATCCCAACCGTCTCCTACAACCCTCATAAGCGTGGTTATCAAGTCCACAATAGTTGCAAAGAAGCTTCCCGGAAGATGTTGTTGAAGCTGGGATACGTGGGGCTCCCGAACTCGATCCAAGTGATTGTTTCTTTTTCTTGCGAGATCTTTCTTGAGGTGCCTGGTTATGACAAGGGATAGGTTGCTTTCCTTTGTTAATGTTTTGTCCTAATTTTGAACCCGAAGCCTGCCCGGACTGAGGGTTAGACCTTCTTGCCTCCAACGAGGTGGTGTCTCGAACTTTCTCTTGAAGGTTACCTGGAACCAACTCCCACACTCTTTTGATTTTCTTAAGTTGTGACTCGGTAGGATCCTTATTTCCTTCAAAGGATCTTGAGGATTGTTGATTCTGAAATTCCCTAAGCTCTATCGAAATCTGGCCCGGCAGTGGTGATGAAGCTAGTGGCACTGAGGAAACATATTCTTTTATCTTCTGATCAACCAAACAAACCAAGGAATCGAAGAACTCCCGAGGCTGGACCGGAGGGGGTAAACGTGAGGAAACTCTAGGAACTCGTTCATGATGAGGGTAACCTTGAGACATCCTGTAATCAAGACATTGAATATGCATGTGGAATTAATATGTCAATACACATAACACCCTTGGAAGTAATAATTCAACACATCGGGACAATTAAGCTCAATCGGGGAAATCACATATATGTAAAGAAATTTAAAATTAAAGTAGCGTATGATGCACGTGCTTATGGATGCATTGAACCTGCCACCGGAGTAATGTAAAATTTATCTCAACGCGAAATTCCTCGTTTATTGACTTATAAGCTTGTCTTGAACTGTTGTCATTTCTTGTTTCCCACGGTCTTCTATTCTTCAGATTTATCTAAGATCCACTTGAACATTCCCACGGCTCGGTATTATGATTTCTGAAACCCGAAGTCTTCTATGCTCATGGAATTAGCACCTAGCTTACTCTTTAATAATTACTCCCCAATTGTTGCCCGAATCCTTTTTTTTTCGTGGTTGTCACTTTTGATTAAAACTTCCCTGTTTACTCGTTAGGAGTTTGAATAGTTAAGTGAACTCTCCCTCCAATTGTTTATACTTGACCGTCCGAAATCCACCCAGCAATTCTTTGCCTTTCCTTATCGTTTCCATTTGTTGCTTCAGGTCTTTTAACGTGACCTCACAACACGGCAATTTAGCTTGAATTTAGAACTCTTGAATTCAATTTCTGTTCCACTTATCGAATTAATTTCCTGACTCCTCTCGAACCATAAGTCTCCAGTTATTATTCCGATTCACCAAGTTGCCACCGTGGTTGAAATCCTTCAAGTCTACTCTTTACAATTTGAATCGGTTATAAAACTCATCTTCTTACTTACCTACTTTTGAGCATGTAATTTCCTTCCAAAATTCTTTATCATCCTTTGCCGTTTTCATTTGTTGCAATATTCAACCTTTCCCACTTTGCTCACTTAATAAGATAGCTCGACTTGATTTCGGAAAAGAAAAAAAAAAAAGAGCTTCGTCCACCCGAATATAGAATCTCTAGCATCCCAATCTTCCCGTGAATGAATTACCCAAGTCTACCAACTCGATTTAAATTACTGGAATTGTTTTCTTCTCTTGCTTGAGTTTCGCTTCCAACTAACTGAATTCCTTACTTGGCCATACCTCCGATTCTTGAGTAATTAATTCCCTCAATTCGTCCTTCACCTCGTCCTTGAATGAAATAGACTTCCTTGCCCGGTAGACGCACCATTTTTGGTAGTACAAAATTCCCATAGTGAATTCTTTTATTTCGGATCTCATCCCTTGAATCACAACTCGATGAACTTGCCTTCAAAGCTTTTTCCATACTTGATTCTTAATCTAAAATTCCTGGGTAGCACTCTGTGTGAATTGGTGATCCAAGTTGGTAATTCTCAAATTTAAATGCTTCTACTTGTTGCTCCATATCTTCCAATTCAACCACATCATAGTCGACAATCTTTAAAGCCCTTTTTCCCGAGAATACCCCTTTTCCTTATTATTAGACTCCTGGTTTAGGCATCTTCGAAATTTTCTTCTTCTTTTTTTCTCAACCTCTCGAATTAATCTCCAACGGCAATCCAGGTATTCTCTCTCTAATTAGTACTTTGCCTTTCTTGAGTGCTTTCATTTACCGCTCCCCATATCCTTCAATGTATTCACTCAACACGACAATTTATCTTGAATCAGAAAATAAACTCGTCTTACCCGAATGTAGAATCCCGAACATGTTGGTTTTCCATAACTGGTTGTTTGATCTTTCTGGCTGTCGTGTTAGAAATTTGAATCCAATTGATTTGAACCCAAATGTAATTCCCAACTTGTACTTCGATCGGGGATACTTAATTGACTTTCCTTCCACGCACTGATTTTGGCCTCAACTTACACACCCTTCTCAAATCCTATAGTAGCCCAAAATTACCGAGCAATTGGCCGTGGTTTGATATCATTTCCACAACCTGTAACTCACAACCTTCTTTGAAATAAATGCATACGGCTAAGACGTGCTCATGTCACATAATTAATGCTCGCGACGAAAATTTAATATAAATGCAGCAGGTAATTTATCAATGTTTAAAGTAAAACACGTTAAGCACATAATTTCAAATAATTCAAGATCAATTAATTAACAATAAATAGCAGAAATCAAAGCAAAGTACAGGTTGTCAAGTAATCTAATTAATTCAGAGAATTCAAATAGATTCAAATAATATGCAAGACTCTCAAATTACCAATTAGTTGCATTGCCGTTTGACCTAAACTTGGCACGGCAGGACACTAGAACCTCGGTTTTGCAACCGGGCTCTGATACCACTTAAGATGTAGCACCCCTATACGTAGAGATACCACACCCCCGCACTATAGGCCGATCCACATACGAAATGGACAATCTGTACATGAACTGACCTATAGCGAACAGGTGACAAATAAAAGAAAGGATGAGCTAGGCGGGACTATACCCCAAAGCAATACAAAACCAAGACGTAAAAGTTAAAAGCGGAAGCATTAATTCATAAATACCTATAGGTACCATATTTACATCAACGATATAAATACTAATAGATACCAACAGATATCAATACATTATCCTCTCCTATATATCATACAAGCAAAAGTCCCCAAATATACTAGGAACTATAACGTACTAACTCAGGACATGACAAAAGCAAGATCATGGAAATATGTGCAGTGCTAGACCCGGCTGGATGACAAGACACGACTCAGACTCCCGCCTAGCACACGACCGCGACAACCTGAAAGGTGGGGTGTCAGTCCATGAAAGACTGAGTGAGGGGCATAAATATATTAGCGCAATTAACATGCAAGTTATAACCTCGGGGTAAGGTTTTATAATTAAAAGTAATATAAGTTCATAATCACATAAACTCGCCCGAGATTACAACTACCAATATTAAGTACTTTAATCGCTTTCATGTTTCAATACATGCAGGTGTATTCAGGCAGAACAATCAATACATGCAATCACGACAATAACCCGAGGACAATCCGTGGTGCCGGACCCGTCCCCAGTTTCTTCTTCCTCCGGTGATGGTGGGATTGCAAGGCCCCACTATCCAATCTCATTCAGCAGAGGGTACATGAATCCCTAAGCCCAGAGCTCCTTCCTCCACTAATCTCCTAGTGGATTTAGGGGTGACCCCAAATGTGGTGAGGATAATGTTCGAGTTACCCGTCAGCCCATGCTTTCCCGGTTGGCTCAAACCA
This sequence comes from Lantana camara, assembly GCA_037501455.1. NCBI lineage: Eukaryota > Viridiplantae > Streptophyta > Magnoliopsida > Lamiales > Verbenaceae > Lantana > Lantana camara. The sequence goes on from CM074858.1 coordinate 54,201,370, forward strand.
CTACCCTCGGGCCCAACGTGACATGCTTTACTCGCCAAAATACGATCAATCAATCAATCATGATACATGACTTGCTTGCAATTGTGTATAAGTTTAGAAAACATTAGAAATAAATATATATATACCTTTTGGCTTGAAATCCACATAAAGGTTATACGGGTTCTATATTCTAGCAATTAAACCTCACCTTTACTGGCAAAAGACAAGTAGGGCATGGTCTACGGGGCTTGTTCCTCGTCCCTACGATGCTGGTCTGTGCAAAATAGACCTGCACACGTGAGACTTGACTCTCAATAGACCAAATATGACGAACGGCGAAAATGCAACGAGGTGACGAGGAAAATGCAATGTGGCATGATAACATCTTGTTTCAGTACATATTGGATCATATAATAGCAATTCGGGGTCAAAGAGGTCATCGGATCATGGGGCTAAAAACGTAATTTTATGCAGAAACTTTGGTTCTGCAAGTCAGGTGGGAACGGCCGTTCCGGCTTCCCTTTGTAAATGGGAACGGTCGTTCCCATAAACCCCAAAATCGCGCCAACGATTTTAAAACAAAAGCGCGCCTTTTGGCTTGGAACGGCCCTTCCGGCACTAAGGCCAAAATGGGAACGGCCGTTCCCAAGCTCGGCCGCCTACTTTAATTTGAAAAAGGTGGGAACGCCCGTTCCCACAATGCCTTGAGGCTGGGAACGGTCGTTCCCAATTTCTGCAACTGGAAAGAACAGAGCAAAAACAGAGCATGGCTACGGGAATGATCAACAAAGCAACCAAAATTCTAATTTCAATCAACCAAGCTATGATTTTCTGGAAATATGATGCACATATGTTCAAAGGTGATAATATAACACTTAAACGCTCAAACTATGGCAAATCATCAAGGAATCAAAGTTTCATGCTCATGCTTCTTTTGCTCATTCAAGCTCAAATATTCAAGACTTTCATGCATAAATCATGCCATAATTCATGATATGATCACATATTCATACTTCCATCTCCAATTAATCCACCTAACATATAAATCCCAAACCCTAGCTATCTCAAACGAGATCAAGAATCACCAATTCAAGCAAAACCAACTTTGAAAGAAAAAGAATGGAAGATGAGGATGATGATGAAGATGATGAT